>JAQQTP010000073.1:20085000-24885000 GCA_029884605.1 Ormosia emarginata
CGGATGGAGAAGGTTCATCATCAGGTAAGAATGGAATGGAATTCATCATCAGGCACACACCTCCTAATTACTTGGTCACTGCAAAATCTCCATAAGTAAGGATCATCCCACACATAATACTTTGACTCACTTTTCAATTTATCAATCTTAGCCTTAGTGAAATGTGCGGTATTGCGTTAGCAACCAAGAAATTAATCAAATCAAGAAACCAAGGGATGTTGCCTTGCACTTGAAAAGCCGCTCATCGTGGAAAACATCATGGATGGGAAAAACATCGCCTCCCTTTCAATTCGACTCAAGTGATCACCACCAAATTCTCCGCTCCATTCTTGTCACGGATCTCAATATCAAACTCCCGAAGTAGCAACATCCACCTAATCAACCGGGGCTTGGCATTGGGCTTCTTCGGGAGAAACTTCAATGTCGCATGATCCGAAAACACAACCACTCTAGAACCAAGCAAATATGATCGAAATTTATCTAAAGCAAAAACAATTGCTAAAAGTTCCTTTTCGGTTGTGGTGTAGTTGATTTGTGCAGGATCTAAAGTTCTCGAAGCATAGGAAATGACATGAGATACTTTACCGACCCTTTGTGCAAGAACAGCTCCCAATGCATAATTAGAGGCATCACACATCGGTTCAAATGGAAGTGTCCAATCCGGCGGTTGGATGATAGGTGTATGGTCAATGCCCGCTTCAATTGATTGAAGGCATCCCGGCACTTCTTGTCAAAGTGAAATTCCACATCTTTTTGCAAAGTAAGTTGGATAGCGGAAGTGCAATTTTGCTGAAATCCTTTATGAACCGTCGATAGAAACCTGCATGACCAAGGAAAGAACGAATCTCCCGCACGTGTGGGGTAAGATAGGCATGAAATAACATCTATTTTTGCAGGATCTACCTCAATACCCTCACGAGATATCACATGCCCTAAGACTATACCTTGTTCTACCATGAAATGACATTTCTCAAAATTTAGAACGAGGTTAGTCTTAATGCATCTATGCAAGACCGAGCGACTATCTAAACATGCATCAAAGGAAGATCCATAGACAAGTAAAATCATCCATGAATACGTCCATGCAATTTTCTAAAAAATCGAAAAGATACTTACCATACACCTCCGAAAGGTGCCTCGGAGCATTGCATGCACCAAAGGGCATCCTCCTATATGCAAATGTGCCAAATGGACAAGTGAAAGTAGTCTTCTCTTGGTCTTCTGGGGCTATATGAATCTGAAAATAGCCCGAATATCCATCCAGGAAACAATAATGTGACTTGCCAGCTAACCGCTCCAACATCTGATCAATGAAAGGGCGGGAAATGATCCTTTTTGGTAGCCTGGTTGAGCCGCCTATAATCAATGCAAACTCGCCAACTGTTTTGAACTCGTGTGGGCACAAGCTCATTGTTCTGATTCGCAACCACTGTGACCCCAGATTTCTTGGGAACCACTTGCACGGGGCTCACCCATTGACTGTCGATATGGGATAAATAATGCCACTTGAAGCAGACTTTGTAACTTCCTTCTTTACCACATCTAGAATCGGGGGATTTAGTCTCCTTTGGGGTCTGTCTAACTGGTTTAATCCCTTCTTCCAATAAAATCTTATGCATGCATGTGGAGGGCTAATACCAGGAATATCCGCAAGAGTCCATCCGATGGCTTGCCTATTCTCGCCTCAAAATCTGCAGTAATTTTTCTTCTTGATCAAAGTTGTAGGTTTTTAGCAATGATCACCTAGGAAGTGTCTCACCATCTCCCAAATATGCATATTTAAGATGGTCCGGTAAAGTCTTCAACTCCAAGGATGGAGGTTGTACGATGGAAGGTAACAAGTGATCTGAAATGCAGACTAACTCAAGAACATTAATTTCAAAGATGGTAATCGACTCTCATTCTCAATTGTTGCATCATCGGCCATGTATCATTACTCATAACAGAATAAATCTCAAGCACATGCAAAGACATGGTTCATCATCACAAGTGGCACATGTATCACAAGAAACAGAACCAAGATAGTCAACAATATCGGGAATTCAAAGATATAAATCAAGATAGACATCATCAACCAAAGATCTCAATCATATCAACATGGAAAAGAATGCTCCTCTAGGGGTGTCTCATGGCATCAAAAATGTTAAATTGTACCAAATTGTCGCCAAACTCCATAGAAAGGGTGCCGCATGCACGTCTATCTTGGTCTTGGCGGTCTTGAGGAATGGTCTGCCTAGAATCAATGGAGCATGGTTTGTTGGAGACTCATCTTCCATGTCCAGAATGTAGAAATCTGCTGGAAAAATCAACTCATTCACCCGAACTAACACATCTTCCAGCACACCTGCAGGATGAGCAGTGGCTCTATTTGCCAACTGAATCACGATACCAGTGGGTTGCAAAGTACCGATGTTTAAACACTTATACACTGACATGGGCATGACATTGATCGAAGCACCCAAATCTAGCATTGCATGCTCAAATCTAGAGTTGCCAATTGTGCAAGAAATTGTGAAGGTTCCAGGATCTTTGCATTTCGTGGCATGCTTCGCGTAATCATTGCAGTAAACATTTCTTCCCATGCCGATCTTCTCATCCCCTTTCAACCTTCTCTTATGAGTGCACAACTCCTTGAGAAATTTAGCATATTTTGGAATTTGCTTGATTGCATCTAGGAGGGGAATATTGATTTCCACTTTCCCGAATGTCTCCATGACTTCTTTTTCCATTTCGCTTGCATTGTTCTCTTGGATTGTGTGATCCTATTTGGAAAAGGCAATGGAATGGTAACATCTGAATTCTCTGCAATTTTCTTCTGAGGCACATGATTTTCGGACTGAATTATCCATTTCTGGTCAATTTCTCGATTCTTTGCAAGGTTGGAACATCAACTTCTTTGCCACTTCTTAAGGTAATTGCACTTACGTTGCCTCTTGGATTGTTGATTGTTTGTGAAGGCAATTGGCTAGAACCTTGACTCTTTAGCTCGCTCACAGTGGTTGCCACCGCCCAATTTGAGTTTGTAAATTTGAATGTTGGCACTGACGTTCTGCTGAACTGAATGTTATTTGTGGCCATTTGTTTCATCAGTCTTCCAATGACGGCTCACCGGGAGTGGATTGGACAGATCGACGAATGTGTTTCGTTGTCTCGAAATGCAGGGGTATTTGTTGGTATTTGTTGCTTGGACCGCACTTGGTATCTAAATTGTTGTTCTTCTTGGTGGGGCCGTTGTTGTTCTTCTGGTGGGGCCGTTGTTGCCGGCTAGGATTCCCATATCTCAAATTGGGATGGTCTCGCCAACCAGGATTATAAGTACTAGAAAATGGATCAAATCTAGATTGTTTCCGTTGTTTGCCGATATTGGGGTCTACCAGGAAAACACCACCCGCAAGAACACATTGATCCGGGAAAAGCGGGACCATCTTCCCGAAGTGTAGGGCATGAATCAAGAGGGATGAGATGAATTAGAGCAAATTCCACACACCGATGCGGTCATCCGCATGGGTGGTTGTTGACCCACCGCTATCTGTCTTACCAAAGAAGTCAATTCATCTAGTCTCGTGTTCCATTCTTTGTTGGTCCATATGAGATGCTTGAATTTCATTAACTCCTCCTGGTTGCGGTGATGATCCGCGAGCCAAACCGTTGGGTATTGGCTGCCATGTTTGCTATCGATCTCTTGCGGCGGTAGGAGTTTTGTCTACTAAGGCTCCTCCAGAGGCAAAGATCGATCATGCTTCTATCATTTGGCAGCAAGCCCTCATAAAAGTATTGAATCAAGAGCTGGTCACTAATTTGGTGATGAGGGCAGCTTGAACACAACTTCTTGAATCTCTCCCAGTATTCATGCAAAGTCTCACCAGACATCTGTCTGATGCCACATATATCCTTCCCCGGCAACGGCGCCAAAATTCTGACGAGCGCCGAACTCAGTCAAAATTATAACCGAAGTTATTACCTAAGCTTGTAGCACAGTGACAACACCGGATCGTCTCCTCAAGGATCGTAGATGCAATTTAATCAAATCAAGTGAAAGTTAGCAAAGGGGGGTTTGATGGTTCAAGGATCGCACTTAACAAAATTAAAAGGGAGAAATAACAATTAAAGAGCAAATCAATTTAGAAACCTATCCAAGATTGGGTGGATTCAATCATAGACCCTTCATAAAACACTTGAAGTGCAATTGAATTGTTAATTTGGATCTAACCGAGATCTCTGCATCAAATCCAGAATTCATACTAGACGATCGTCTAGAATTCAATTAACAAGTGATAAACACAAATCCATGCAATCGCATCATTCATGAAAATCTATGTTAATTTCAAGTACCGAATTCAATTAACTTAGGCACAAATCAAGTAACCTAACCTCTTCAATTTCGTGATTAATTTAGATCAATCAGTTCTAAGTTTCATCACAAATCTCAATCTTAAACTAAGATCAAATTAGATCAACATAAATAGAATCACCATTCATGCATTCAAGATCAAGAAGAAGAAAGAAGAAGAAAGAAGAAGAAAAGAGGAATTCAATTACAAATCAAATACAATACATAACCAAGGTCTCAAGAATCCAAACCACAATCTCTTCAAGAGATCTAAATTGACCGAAAGTAGCTTAGCCCTCCATCACCATGAAGAGAAGCATCAAAATATACAAAAGCTATGAGAAACTATGAAGAAACTATGAAGAAACAAGAAACTAAGAGAGAAATGAAGGAGAGAATACATGTTGTTCATGATAAATGGTGCCTTTTATAGAAGTCTAAGGTAACAAAATGACAAAGGGAAGTGGGTGGATGAGTGGGTGGATGAGTGGAGTGGTTGAGTGGATGGATTAGTGGGTTGGTTTAGTGGATTGGTTTAGTGGATGAGTGGGTGGAGTGGTTGAGTGGTTGAATTAGTGAAAAATGCCAAAGGACTTTTGGTGAGTGGAAAATTATGGACTTGAATGGGTGAGTGGATGGATGAGTAGATGAGTTAGTGGATGAGTGGGTGGAGTGGTTAAATGGTTGGATTAGTGTATTAGTGGATGAATGGGTGAGTTAGTGGATGAGTGGATGAGTGGATGAGTGGATTAGTGGATGGATGAGTGGATTAGTGGATGGGTGAAAATTTCGTGTCTGACTTGGAAGCCAAAAACGACCCACTATACTTCAGAACCATGAAAAGTGTTCTTCATCAAAGTTGTAGATCCTTGTCTTGGCTATAAAATGGATAGCTGGTTCGTCCAATTTGGCTTCCTTAAGCCCAAGATATGTCCCAAATACCGTAGGTTGCTCAAACCCAACTTCAGCACCTCTGTTCCGACTTGTAAACTCAAAATGACCTGCTAGACTTCTTTTTCTCAAAATGTGTTCTTCATGAAAGTTGTTTATTTGGATCTTGACTATCCACTGTCCAAATTTCAGCCCATCTCCATTATTACATCTTGAGATATGATTTTTTTGAGTGCACACTATTCGGATTCTACTGGCAGAACCCGTATTCTGACTTCCATGTAAACTTAGGTCCCTTAGACATCTGAATCAGACTTCGAGCTCTTCATCAAAGTTGTAGAGCTTCCTCTTAGCTTTCCTACAAGGTAAAATTCATGTTCATCAGATATTAGGAACTCAAGTTATGGCCAAAATACAGAAACAGTGTCAAATCTCAATAATGCTGAAAATATTCAATTAGGACCAATTTGAGCTCAAACTCACAAAATCATACCAAACTCAATCAATTAAGAATATGGAGAGTGTAAATGACTAAACAAAAGGGTTTCTTAATGAATAAAATATGTGATTATCAATGGTTAGCTTCGCACTTATCACCATGACCAGAAGACTCAGACAATACTTTTAGTGCTTCCTGTGGTGGTAAGGATAGACCAGCTTATATGATAGATACTGCATAAGCCAGATTTAGCAGGAAGAATGATCATTTGGTCTATCGAGCTTTTTGAGTTCGGAATTGTATATGAGCCCCAGCTAGCAATCAAGGCTCAAGCGCTCTTTGACTTCTTGATAAAACTCACATCGGACCCTCGCGACCCCGAGGGAATTTCTTGGACCATATTCGTCGATGGATCTTCGAACCCCAAGAGAAGTGGTTGTGGGGTGATTTTGAAGAACTCTGAAGGGGTAACAGTTGAGAACTCCCTGAAGTTTAAGTTTCCCACTTCAAACAACCATGTGGAGTACGAAGCATGTATCGCTAGACTGGTAATGGTAAAGGATATGGGGGCAATTGAGATCACACTCTACAATGACTCTCAACTTGTGACCTCCCGGATTCGAGGTATCTATCAAGATAAGGAGCCCCTCCTTTAGAGATACTTGGCCAAAGTTCAAGAGCTCCTCAAGAATTTCTAGGCTGCCAAGATAAAGCACATACACAGGGAGCAGAATTCTAGGGCAGACCTCCTATCCAAACTGGCTAGCACAAAAAGCCCTGGCAACAACCGCTCCATGATCCAAGAAACCCTAGCTCAACCCTCCATCTCGGACACAACCATTTTCCAGGTAGAAGGAGTGGAGCATACCTGGCTCACCCCAATAATGGAGTACTTGTAATCTAGAACCCGACCCAATAATGCAAAGGAAGGCTCCAAGCTGGTCAGAATCGTAGTCCGGTACACTATCCACAATGGACAACCATCCAATAAGTGCCTAATGCTAAAGGAAGCATAATATGTCTTTGTCGAGGTCTATGAGGGGAGTTATGGACTCCATTTGGGGGCAAAGCCTTAGCTTTGAAGGCACTTAGCGCCAGATACTATTGGCCAACAATGGAAACTGACTCCCTTGCACATGTTCGAGTCTATGATAAATGTCAATGACACTCAGACCATTATCAAGCCCCTCCAAAAGAACTATCCACAACATGCGTACCCAGGCCATTCTACAGATGGGGTATAGATATCCTGGGTTCGTTCCTTTAAGTACCTGGATAATTGAAGTACTTGGTGGTGGCTGTGGATTATTTTACTAAATGGATCAAAGTAGAGCCCCTAATCATAATCACCTCTGCCAGGATACAAAAGTTCACTTGACGTCACATCAGCACCAGGTTTGGGGTTCCAGAGTCTATTGTGACTAGAGCTATCAAAAAGGACCAGCCTACCCCATCAAGCCCTAGCCTACGTGGGCTAGGGTCAAAAAGCTCAGAAGACAAAAAGCCCACAAGGCCAAAAGCTCATAAGTCCAAGTGGACTAGGGCTAGCCCATGGGCTATTTTTTTTAATTTGGCCCACTTATTTAATGGGTAGACCTTAGCCCACCCATGAGCTGGCCCTCTAAAATAAACTTGACCCATGTATTTTATGGGCTAGCCCTAGCCCATAAAATAATACATACTTCATGAAGAATACGATAAAATTACAATGGCAAAGTCCATTCTTGCAGACAATTGCTTTGTTTTTGTAATTTATATATTTTAAGTTACATAAACATGCATGTCATTAATTATCATATGGGAATTTGTGTACAAAATAGGAATAATATTGGTCCAGAAAGCAAGGAATGGATAGATAAAAGGTTAGTAATATGTGGCAAAGAGCTATATGCCAACTCAAAGAAAACAAAACAAAGTGATGTAGGGTTTCAACAAATCTACTTCTTGTATCCATACTAGGAAGTGGTGAGAAAAAATGTACAAAATAGTATCCACACACACACATACATATATAGGACAAATGGATCACAAGGTTAATCCTGAGCATCATGATCATATAAATAGACAATTCATGATAAGAAAATCCTATACGAAATTGGGTTATTTCAATAATTATTAATCTAAACATCAATTGTCTAATTTTTTTATGAAATGAAAACACACAGATAAGGAATCATGAATTTGAAAAACTCATTCTATTAATATTTGGTCTTTGATTACCATTTACATTTAATGCAAGTAGTTTAGATTGATGAAATTAGGATTGGAGCTATTAGTTCTTCTTAATAATGAGTGATTCTGTAACACCCCAAATTTTATTTATTTTATGATAAATATTCATTTTTTAAGATTTGTGATTTTTGAGAATTTTTCTGGATTTTTCTAAGAATGCAGAATATTTTAATATTATTCCTCGTTTTGCATGCAAACTAAGCGGAGATGAAAAAATAAGATATTTTTCCCGAGAACCTTGATCTGTGGAAATGTCGACGGGGGATCTTACTTAACCTGAGGCCGGATACGGTTTACGAGATTTCATGTTTTTCGAGAAATTTTAACAGATAAAATAAGCGCTGTGTAAATTTTATCTATCAGATAAATTAATACTAACTTCTATCAACTGTAACAATTATCCATTGGATAATAACATGTATTAAAAATCCTATCACATTATCCTAATGTAATCTACTTTATGTCTAATCAACTCACTTTAATTCAAATTTAATGTATTTTAATCAAAGCTTCTTTGAGAAGCTTTGACCACCAAAAGACCAAGATGCCCTTGACTTGTTGGGGAAGCCATTCCCTCCCCTTCTCTCTCTCAATGCCGCGACTACCATTGCCTAAGGGAGGCAAAAATTTGCCTCCTCACTTAATGTATTTTCAATTAAAAACATTACATTTCCTACAACACTTTCTCTCTCTAACTTCATCTTCTTCATTTCTCTCTTCCTTCTCTCTTCTCCTCCCTTCTCCATCCGAAAATTTCAGCCCCTTGAGTGACCATTTTCTTTGATTTTTCTCTTCATCAAAGACCATTTCCATACTCACCTCAACCTTCTCTACATCTTCTAGTTAGAAATTTTCCTCAAAATCCAACCTTTCCTCCATTGTCATCCAAGATAAAGCTTCAAGCTTTAAGGTAAAGTTTTCATTTTTCTTCTTCTTTTTCTTCATTTTCGTGTTCCATGGCCTCTTTGATGACCATGGATCTCTTCTTTTTCAACCATTGATGTTGATTCATTCTCTTGAAATTTCTAGGGTTTTGGGAAGCTCAAAACCGAACCTTCAAGGACCAAGTAGGAGATCATTTTTGTGTTCTTCCTTTAGGTAAGAGGGAGATTACTGACTTCAACCTTTATGGTGGTGAGAGAACCTTTGTATGCTTACTTTGTCTTAGTGATTTTGTATGCTTATCCATTTTTTAAAACTGGATTAATGTTAAGTGATGATTTTGAATGTATTGGATGTGTTACAAATGCTTGATCATGTTAGGGTTGTAAAATGAAAAATTTGGAGTTTCCTACCCTAATATGATGCCACAGTTTTGATTAGGAATTAGGGATATGTTTTGTATACAATATAATGAAACTTAAGTGATTAAATGTTGGATGATAACATTAATATTAGTGAATGAAAAATTTTAAGGGTTTAATACCCCAAAGTGAGGCCATGGTTTTAACCTAAATTTTGAGGGATTCGATTGGTTTGGTGTGAACAAAAATTAGGTGATTAGATATTAAAAGACTAATGCATAAAATGTAAAGAAATTGGAAACTTGATGACCAAGTAAGGCCATGACTTTTAGAGAAAAATTAGGGCTTAAATGATGTCTTGATGCACCTTTGGAGATTGAGAATTTAGAGACATGCATAATCCATAATCAAGTGGAAGAATTAAATTGAGTAACAACTTTTGAGAGTGCCATGATTTTGAAGGGTTATTAAACCTACAATTTTCATAATTGGTCAAAGTTTAAGACTTTAAAAATGAGGATCCATAACGTGGACTTATGATATTGATGAACTATGATTACATATTGATGTTGAGGATTGATTCCATGTTATTGTGAAATCCCTATATGGGCTAAGTACTTGTTGACTGTGTACTCAATGAAATTGTGATGTATTGATGTTGAGAAATGTATATATATGTATATATATGCCATTGTGGTTTGCTTATGATAAATATATCATTGATAGACATATAAGATTAAACATTGTATCGTCATGCATATGTGTTGTCCATTGGACATTGTTGTAAAGGAGGTGTATGCCTAGGAGTTTGAATAACACCTATGTGCAGGTGCGAGTAGACTAAGCGTAGGGTCATAGTGGTTGGCTCTGGGGGCGTCGGGGTGCGGGTGTCTTACAATAGACAGTGGTAGCTCCACTAGGGCCGTGGGATAGACCGATGCGACACACCGATGATCCGGATTGAGACGCTGTCCTATATCGCGATCAACTGTTGAGGTGCCACATATAAGTTGTATTGCGCAAATGTTTTTATGAGATGAGCACACTGTTTTTAAAGGCTAACGAGATATTGGCATTACTCCTTGATCATTCACTTTGAAAATGTTTAAGTCTAGCTCCATGGAGTAGGAATTTTAGTACCATTTTCATTGTGAACTGTCATTCTCATAATTCATTCAGCATGAGTATCTATAATTGTGAAAAAAAATTATCTGTTATTATTACTGCAATGATTATTTGATTGCTTAGAAATGTTGTTGCTGTATGCCTGTTATTGATGATGTAGACCGTTATTTATTGTTGTTCTGCTCTTATTGTTAATTTTAATTATCATTGCATTTATATATGGGTGTCCATCGCCATTTTGTTTTCTTGCTACCATTTTAGTACTGAAAGCTGGGTGTCTCACCTCTTTCTGTATTTCTTGTATTTTCTGTATCTCTATTTGACTATGTACTTCTAAGAAGACGTACGTGAGGAAGAGAAGGAAACACCCGAGTTTCTGGGCCTCTTGCCACATTACGACTAGAGCTACTGAGGATGTCGTCGCGCCCTCGCCATTTTTTGGGATACGTGAAGTTGACCTTTCATGGAGGACCTAGCAGCTGGCACCTACATGTGGAAATGGATCGATGCGTGTACTGTAGGGAGCTGACGGTGTCATTAGCTTGGGGCCGCTACGACGTTCCTGTCTTTGAGTTTTCTGCTTTCGTTATTTTGGAGTTCTATCTACTCGTGAGGGATATGTGGACGGACATGTTCTTTACCCCTCAAGAGGATTCTTTCCTCTCCACTGCTCGGGCTTCTACCCAAAACTCGATTGCTCCGATTGCAATTTCGTCGGACGATGAGGACCCTGAGGGGGACCCGGCTACGGTCCCTTCTCGTCAGTCTTAGGGGCTGATACTGTAGGTGGCTACTGATGGCTAACTGTTTATCTTTTTGGGAAGCCTGATGTTTTGCTGTATATATTGGGGGTATATTTGTATCCTTTCGGGTGGGCACATCTTTTGCTTTTTGTATAAATATCATGATGTAATTAAACAGGCTGATGCATATAATATATATATTGTGAATGTATGATTTTAAATTATGTTCTGATTCTTTTGTATCTGTAATCATTCTTACTTCTTTCACACACAAAAATTATACATATGGATATATATAGACGTTTCAATTTCTCGATTATTTTATCATCCAAGAACGCAAACTATTTAATCTTGTGTTAATAATGAATCGGGTCTTAATCAATAAACAAAAATCATTATTTTCCACAAATTTATTTAGTGTCCTTAGTATTATGGTGTGACATTCCTTCTTCACGGTATCTAAGAAAAAAGGGGCATTACACTGTCTTGGAATCAGAGCCCCGGTTTAAGTTTTCTTTTGGGTCATGTGGTTTTGGACTGTCTTATTTATGTTGTGTGATTCTCTGTGTTTGGTATTCCGCAAGGATACATCTGACTTTTTTTTGTATTTTGTATAGCTTGATTTGAGAAGAATTATGGCTCACAGAGGAGACATGACTGTTCCAATCGAAGCAATTCAGAAGATGGCTGAAGCTATGCTACAACAAAACCAGCAAACGGCTCAACAGCAAGCGAGGACTGCACAACAATTGGAGGCTACTGCTGATGCCCAAAATCTGGCGGAATTTCGTCGCACTAACCCTTCACAATTTAAGGGAGAGTATGATCCTAAGAAAGCTACTCTATGGATCAAAGAGCTAGAAAAGATTTTCATGGGCATGAACTGTGCCAACGACAGGAAAGTGACTTATGTTGCGTTTATGCTGATTAGAGACGCAGAGGATTAGTGGACCGGAGAACAGAGGATATTGGAGGCTGAGAATCGAGCAATCAATTGGGAGGTGTTCAAAGAGAGATTCTTGAACAAGTATTTGCCGGAAAGTGCTAGGCATGCTAAGGAGATGGAGTTCTTTGGTTTGAGGCAAGGAAATATGACAGTGAGTGAATATGCTGCCAAGTTTGAGAGTTTGTCCAAATTCTCAACCTACTTTCAACACCAACTGAACAAAGCATGGAAATGTCGGAAGTTCGAGGAAGGTCTGAGACATGATGTGAAGAGAGCCGTCATAACTTTAAAGATTACTCAATTTTTAGAACTACTTGATACTTGTCACCGGGTGGAAGACTTGGACCAGGCGCGTGATGCAAGAAACAGAAACTTTGGGCCTTTTCGGTCCCACAAAGGAGGGAGCAGTAACGCTAACCGTTACTAGAAGAAGCCTTATTCCAAACCACCTGGAAATCAATAACAAAGGCCACAAGGTGGAAGTCCTGGAGGAAGTCTGGGCAGAGCGGGTCAAACAACAGCGTCTCCGTCGAGATGCATGTAGTGCGGGAATGAGCACTATACGAGAGACTGTACTATTAAAGGAGTTATCTGCTTCAGATGCGGGAAACCTGGACATGTTTCTTGCGACTGGAATCAACCCAAGGCGGAACCTTCCGTCAAAGCTGCTAGAACTGTCAAACCACAGGCTGGAAGTCGAGTTTACTCCCTGAGTGGTGCTGAAGCCTCTAAATCCGAAGATCTTATATAAGGAGAATGTCTCATAGAAGGTAATCTTTTAACTGTACTATATGACTCAGGTGCAACACATTCTTTCATTTCCTATGACTGTGTGAAAAGACTTGGTTCACTTGTGTCTTCTTTACCTTTTGATTTGACTGTTTCAACTCCCACTGCTAAACTTGTTCTTACTACCAAAGTCTGTTTGAATTGTCCATTAATTGTTGAAGGTCGAATATTTTCTGTCGATTTGATCTGTTTGCCACTATCTTAATTAGATGTGATCTTAGGAATGGCTTGGTTATCTTCTAACCATGTCCTATTAGATTGTTCTAGAAAAACCATAGTTTTTCCTTCGGATGAGAATTCTAGATTTTTGACTGCTAACCAAGTGAAAGCTTTCTTGAAAGAAGGAGCTCAGGGATACATGCTATTGTCTTCTTTGAAAGTCGAGAATAAGGTTGATGTGGGTGCGATCTCTGTGGTTCGAGAGTTTCCTGAAGTTTTTCCTGAAGATATACTTGGTTTACCACTGGAGTGAGAGATCGAATTTACCATTGATCTTATACCTGGAGCTGGTCCTATTTCCATAGCGCCTTACTGAATGTCGCCTGCAGAGCTAGTCGAGCTCAAGAAGCAACTGGAAGAGCTTTTGGAGAAGCAATTTGTGAGACCCAGTGTATCGCCATGGGGAGGATTGAGGATAGGAGAATGAAGCAACTCAGAGAGAAAGACATTTCATTGGTGAAAGTAATCAGGAACGAAACAACTTGAGATGCGACATGGGAACTAGAGGACAAGATGAAGGAACAAACCCACAATTATTTTAAGGTACGAAAATTTCGAGGACGAAATTCTTATTTGTTGGGGAGAGTTGTAACACCCCAAATTTTATTTATTTTATGATAAATATTCATTTTCTAATATTTGTGATTTTTGAGAATTTTTCTGGATTTTTCTGAGAACGCGGAATATTTTAATATTATTCCTCATTTTATGTGCAAACTGAGCGGAGCCGGGAAAATGAGATATTTTTCCCGAGAACCTTGATCTGTGGAAACGTCGATGGGGGATCTTACTAAACCCGAGGCCGGATACAGTTTAAGAGGTTTTATGTTTTTCTAGAAATTTTAATAAATAAAATAATAAGCGCTGTGTAAATTTTATCTGTCAGATAAATTAATACTGACTTCTGTCAACTGTAAAAATTATCTATTGGATAATAACATGTATTAAAAATATTATCACATTATCCTAATATAATCTACTTTATGTCTAATCAACTCACTTTAATTCAAATTTAATGTATTTTAATCAAAGCTTCTTTGAGGAGCTTTGACCACCAAAAGACCAAGATGCCCTTGGCTTGTTGGGGAAGCCATTCCCTCCCTTTCTCTCTCTCAATGCCGTGGCTACCATTGCCCAAGGGAGGCAAAAATTTTCCTCCCACTTAATGTATTTTCAATTAAAAACATTACATTTCCTGCAACACTTTCTCTCTCTAACTTCATCTTCTTCATTTCTCTCTTCCTTCTCTCTTCTTCTCCCTTCTCCATCCAAAAATTTTAGCCCCTTGAGTGACCATTTTCTTTGATTTTTCTCTTCATCAAGACCATTTCCATACTCACCTCAACCTTCTCTACATCTTCTATTTAGAAATTTTCCTCAAAATCCAACATTTCCTCCATTGTCATCCAAGATAAAACTTCAAGCTTTAAGGTAAAGTTTTCATTTTTCTTCTTCTTTTTCTTCATTTTCGTGTTCCATGGTCTCTTTGATGACCATGGATCTCTTCTTTTTAAACTATTGATGTTGATTCATTATCTTGAAATTTCTAGGGTTTTGGGAAGCTCAAAACCGAACCTTCAAGGACCAAGTAGGAGATTATTTTTGTGTTCTTCCTTTAGGTAAGAGGGAGATTACTCACTTCAACCTTTATGGTGGTGAGGGAACCTTTGTATGCTTACTTTGTTTTAGTGATTTTGTATGCTTGTGCATTTTTTTAAATTGGATTAATGTTGAGTGATGATCTTGAATGTATTGGATGTGTTACAAATGCTTGATCATGTTAGGGTTGTTAAATGAAAAATTTGGAGTTTTCTACCCTAATATGATGCCACGGTTTTGATTAGGAATTAGGGATATGAATTAGATTTTGTATACAATATAATGAAGCTTAAGTGATTAAATGTTGGATGATAACATTAATATTAGTGAATGAAAAATTTTAAGGGTTTAATACCCCAAAGTGAGGCCACAGTTTTAACCTAAATTTTGAGGGATTGGATTGTTTTGGTGTGAACAAAAATTTAGGTGATTAGATACTAAAAGACTAATGCATAAAATGTAAAGAAATTGGAAACTTGATGATCAAGTGAGGCCACGACTTTTAGAGAAAAATTAGGGCTTAAATGATGCCTTGATGCACCTTTGGAGATTGAGAATTTAGAGACATGCATAATCCATAATCAAGTGGAAGAATTAAATTGAGTAACAACTCTTGAGAGTGCCACAGTTTTGAAGGGTTATTTAACCTACAATTTTCATAATTGGTCAAAGTTTAAGACTTTAAAAATGAGGATCCATAATGTGGATTTATGATAATTGATGAACTATGATTACATATTGATGTTAAGGATTGATTCCATGTTATTGTGAAATCCCTATATGGGCTAAGTACTTGTTGACTGTGTACTCAATGAAATTGTGATGTATTGATGTTGAGAAATATATATATATATATATATATATATATATATATATATATATATATATATATATATATATATATATATATATATATATGCCATTGTGGTATGCTTATGATAAATGTATCATTGATAGACATATATGATTGGACATTGTATCGTCATGCATATGTGTTATCTGTTGGACATTGTTGTAAAGGCGGTGTATGCCTAGGAGTTTGAATAACACCTATGTGCGGGTACGAGTAGAATAAGCGTAGGGTCATAGTGGTTGGCCCTGGGGGCGTCGGGGTACAGGTGTCTCACAATAGACAGTGGTAACTCCACTGGGACCGTGGGATAGACCGATGCGGCACACCAACTATCCGGACTGAGACGCTGTCCTATATCGCGATCAATTGTTGAGGTGCCATGTATAAGCTGTATTGCGCAAATGTTTTTATGAGATGAGCACACTATTTTTAAAGGCTAATGAGATACTGACATTACTCCTTGATCATTTACTCCGAAAATGTTTAAGTCTAGCTCCATGGAGTAGGAATTTTGGTACCATTTGCATTGTGAATTGTTAGTCTCATAATTCATTGAGCATGAGTATCTATATTTGTGAAAAAAAATTATCTATTATTATTACTGCAGTGCTTATTTGATTGCTTAGAAATGTTGTTGTTGTATGCCTGTTATTGATGATGCAGATCGTTATTTATTGTTGTTCTACTCTTATTGTTAATTTTAATTATCACTACATTTATATGTGGGCGTCTAGCGCGATTTTGTTTTCTTGCTGCCATTTTGGTACTGAAAGCTGGGTGTCTCACCTCTTTCTGTATTTCCTATATTTTCTATATCTCTATTTGACTATGTACTTCTAAGAAGACGTACGTGAGGAAGATAAGGAAACAGCTGAGTTTTCGAGCTTCTTGCCACATTACGACTAGAGCTACTGAGGATGTCGTCGCGCCTTTGCTGCTTTTTGGGATACGTGAAGTTGACCTTTCATGGAGGACCTGACAGTTGGAACCTATATGTGGAAATCGACCGATGCGTGTACCATGGGGAGCTGACGGTGTCATTAGCTTGGGGCAGCTACGATGTTCCTGTCTTTGAGTTTTCTGCTTTCATTATTTTGGAGTTCTATCTACCCGTGAGGGATATGTGGACGGACATGTTCTATACCCCTCAAGAGGATTCTTTCCTCTCCACTGCTCGGGCTTTTTCCCGAAACTCGGTCGCTCCGATGGCAATTTCATCGGACGATGAGGACCTTGAGGAGGACTCGGCTACGGTCCCTTCTCGTCAGTCTTAGGGGCTGATACTGTAGGTGGCTACTGATGGCTAATCGTTTATCTTTTTGGGAAGCCTGATGTTTTGCTATATATGTTGGGGGTGTATTTATATCCTTTCGGGTGGGCACATCTTTTGCTTTTTGTATAAATATCATGATGTAATTAAACAGGCTGATGTATATAATATATATATTGTGAATGTATGATTTTAAATTATGTTCCAATTCTATTGTATCTGTAATCATTCTTACTTCTTTCACAACAAAAAAAAATACATATATATGGATATATATAAACGTTTCAATTTCTCGATTATTTTATCATCCAAGAACGCAAACTATTTAATCTTGTGTCAATAATGAATCGAGTCTTAATTAATAAACGAAATCATTATTTTCCACAAATTTATTTAGTGCCCTTAATATTATGGTGCGATGTTCCTTCTTCGCGGTATCTAAGAAAAAAGGGCATTACAGATTCAAAAAATTATCTTGAAACTAAAACTAATGAAATAAAGTAGTATTTTATAGGAGAAAAAGTAATAGCAACTATTTCTATTTGTAGGGAGAAGTTAGAACTTATTTTATACTCAATATCAACATCTTCTAAGAGAATTAGTACTATAAACTAATGGTGTTCATGTCAAAGACTTATGTACTGTAAAGCTGTTAGTGTTTTGTAGTGAGATATAAAAATTTGAAATACTTACTATATACATATAAGTTTAGTTCTCTATTTCCTTTTCTTTCTAATGCCTTCAAGGATAGTCGTTTTGGTGTTCAATTTTCTCATATTGTAGTGTAGTTGGGCGTTTATCCCCTACAATTGAATTATTCGAAAGCAATGCTTCTTCTTGTTCTAGACCACAGAAAGGAACAATCATCGAAATTGGTGAAGGATGAGCTATACTTGTTAAAAAAACAAGTAGATAATCCCTTATTCTAGTTCAACCCCAGGCTTGCATTATATTACATTACATTCTTGCAGACAAGTTATAACTCAAATTAAGATATGAATTATGCATGAACAGTGATATGTAAATGTAAGCTATTTATTTTTGTATTATCTATCTATATGCACATAGATAGGTATTACCTATCTATATGCATGAACAAGGATATTAATTACCTTTATTACAATCAAGAATGACAAAATGTATAAATATACAATAAGATATGCATTACGTATGGTCAGGGCAACCTTAATTTCTTTTCCCTACTGCATATATTGATTTCTTGTTAACTTATTAATTAATGTAAACTTAGTAGCCTTAGGTGATTGATTATTTAAGTTTCTCCACATCTACAAAAGGTTAGATCATCATTGTGTTGCATGCCTTGAAAGAAATAACAATTCAAATTCTATATTTTAAAGGTTCCTTCTAAAAACTATACTTAAGAGTACAGAAGCTCCATATTTGCATACTAAAGCACCATTTAGAAATTTTATCCTTCTTTTTAGGTTCAATTCAATCTAAGGCCCTGTACAAGCTTTATAATAACAACTCACATTTTAACCTCTAAATCTAATTATAGCTTCATTCACTTCTTATTAAAAAGTCTTCATACCATTAAGAAAACAAAATAATGCACATCTCCAACACCATGCTTTTAGTAATGATGTGAAAACCTCTCCACACTATTACCACACACAATCAAAAGGAAAACAAGCATTTCTCGTTTAATCTTAGAACTCAGAGAACAAAAGTAAAGAAAAGGCAAACAAAGAATAGGAAATAACCCATTAATAAAAAATAATTACTCTTTTTAATGAGTTAACTAACCTGAAATATTCTCAAACTTATGTTTTAGATATTTAATAATATTTATCTTCTTATAAATATGTCTTGGACATGAGATAACAAACCTAAGACTCCTTAGTAGCACCATAGATAACTGATGCGACATTAGGATTGGAAGCATACCATGCAATTACAAGTTGTGACAATGGCACACTAAGTTCATCTGCTATTGGCTTCAGCCCATCAGCCTTTTTGAGCACATCATCAACTAGTGATCGAGTTGCCAAATTCTACAAGACATGAGAAGAAGGGGAAAAGAATTACTTGCTTAGTAACCTAAACAAGGGGGCAGAATAATCCCAGCATTCAATAAAAATTATCAAAACAAATATCTTAAAAACAACACTATTATTGTTTATTCTATTACTATTCGTGAACTATATTGATAATACAAATTATAAAATAGATATCTTAAAAAATGAGAAACTAAAAACCATCAAGAACAAATGGGACTGACTGAAATGACTTAACTAGCACACATAAAAATAAATATCATGAAATTTTACATCTTCATCTTCAAATTGTAATGAAAATAATACATTAGGAAAGAGCTCAAAATAATACATTAGTTACCCTAAATTAGGAAGGCCCTTACTGGATCATGATCAATATTGGCAAGGGAGCTTACACCCTGGAGACACTAATAGGCAAGACAATAAAAACTATTAGAATGCAGACAAACTCAGAAAGTACTATAGCTAAGTGCCTTTTAAGGCCTAGTCTCTTAGTTTACTTTATGTTTGATCTGCCTTGATTTTTGTAAGTATGCATTGTATGGACTTCGGTCCTTCATTCAATCAAAAAAACAAGGAAGTTATCTTTATACATCTACGTGTATTCTCTATCTGAAAGACCCTCAAGCCAGACTCCTCATTGAGAATGTCTATAGAGCCCACTCCTTATGGGATATGGGATTTCTTTTTAAGGTTTAAAGACCCTCAAGCTGAACCACGCCTTGAGAATGTCTACAGAGCCCATTCCTTATGAGATTCAGGGCTTTTTTCAATTTCAACGACCCTCAAGCTGGGAAATGCCTTGAGAGTGTCCAGAGCCTTTTCTTTATGGGATCTGAGGTTTATTAGATTCTAGGTTAAGAGGAATAACCCACAAAACCCATTTGCGTGTTTTTGTCGTGAGTTATGGGCCCATACCCAAATCCTCAACACTTGGCCATAACCATTTGGTGATTGTGAAATTAATTAGCAACATGGGCTATGTCATCTGTGGTCCGCCACTAGGTGCCTTCTGTGGATGTCTTATGTTAAATTGGTTCTGAACTTGAAAATTTAAATTGGTTCTGAACTTGAAAATTTAAATTGGTTCTGAACATGAAAATTCCTAAGTGTTAGGCAATTTTCTTAACTAAATTGTTGACCTCAGTTATGGATCACCTTATGTTTTGCCTAAGTCCTCAAGAATTCTGAATACTCAAAGTTTGGGCGTTGGACCCCAAACCAGGTTTTCACAAAATTGTAATTCTCCTAAGTCCCTAAATGGTTGTCAAATACACACTGATGATGGGCGTTGGACCGCTATGGACCGTGGAAAAAATAAGCATACAACACATGCAACACAAAGATAATGTAACCAATTATTTCAAAACCTAAGAACTGAGGAAATTGTCTTTACAAAAGTAAAATGCCCCACGCAAGGGGCAATAGAAAACAATAGAGGGAAAGAAAACCAAGTTTAGCTTCAACATCACCACCTTCTGAGCTTCGGTGATTCGCGCCCACTGTACAACCATTCCCTTCGGTGGAAGTTACATTGCGGTTGGTAGTGGAAATGACCCTGGTAGAAGCTTGATTGGCCTATTGAACTTCCTAACCTAATACCAAGCGGCCATTGAAAATCAACTTCTAGGAGTCTAATCCATCCAAGGCTATGGCGATCTTGGAATTAAGAAACTGGACTTAGGCTACTATGTTCTAGAATTGCTCGCTGCTTATGTTCATTCAAATTGTCTA
Source organism: Ormosia emarginata (assembly GCA_029884605.1). Classification (NCBI taxonomy): domain Eukaryota; kingdom Viridiplantae; phylum Streptophyta; class Magnoliopsida; order Fabales; family Fabaceae; genus Ormosia; species Ormosia emarginata. Next base: position 20,105,433 of record JAQQTP010000073.1, read on the forward strand.
TATTTTTGTATTATCCCTTTCTAGTTGCGCTATCCCACTCCGGTGATCCTGAATCTCAGCTTGGAGGTTGGAGATGGTCTTTGAAGAACTAACCCTCTCCTTCTTGAGTTTGGATTTAGAGTCTGCCAATTTCTTCTTCAGCTCATTAACCTATGATGTAACATCCTTTTGGGCCTTTTTAGCTTTTTCCTTGGCCTTGAGAGCCAAGTTAAGTTGCTAAGCTCCTTCTGCTTCGACCACCCTGAGCCTTTCAGTCAATCCCTTCGTATACTCCCCCAAGCTCCTTTCAAGGTAGTGGGCTTCACAAGCGACCTAGAGTTCAAAGGTCTGAAACCTTCACAGAATCTCAAGCGAGCTCCTTTGGGTAATGTGTTTCACTGCTTCGTCATCCAGGAGTTGTCAGTAGATGAACGATCTGGGCTTCGCGTCCTCCTTAAATAGTGAGATCGGTCCTTCTCTTTCTTTATCCACCTTTGTGGCTATTCTCTTTCTGTGATCTGCAATCTTACTCCCTTCGGTAGCCTTTCTTTTCCTCCTCTAAAGGGGTTGTGTAGGAGATTTCGGCTAATCCGAAGCAACCTCAACAACGGGATCCCGGGTGGCAGGAGCTGGAACAATGTGTATGGGTGTGTTTGAATGTTCGACCCCCTTTCCTTGTCTTCAAAGCTTGAAAGGCCAAAAGAAATGATCTGAAGGTCATATTTTCTATAAAATAAGAAAAACACATGTTAGAAGTGACAGGAAAGAAAAATGCCAAAATAAAAAATAAGGGCAGAATACGACCTACGTTCTATCTAACATGGGCTTAAGACTTTCGTCATCAGTGGTGTCTAGAACATCCTTACATGAAATGAGTCGGACTTCCTCTACCTATTTATTGTTAAATCTATGCACTCGGTGTCCTCCCGACCATGTTCGTGCTTCTCAATCTTGATAGTTTCAATGGGAGTGTCCCAGGCCTATGTGATCCAGTACAAGTGGAACATTGGAGTCCCATTAGCCCTGCGAAGAATGGGCAGGATTCGGGGACTACCATCAGCTTTAAGAAATTTGTCTTGCAGTTCTTGAAGCTATACCGGAAGATGATGAAGACCTTTTATTCGCTTCTTGACCAATGAGTGAGCCAGTTTTTTTGTGCTGCACTCTTTCCTTGGGGGAACCACTGAGTGAAGAAATAGAAGAATGCCCTTTCTGTATACCAAAGTCTGACCACTTTGCAAAACTGTTCAAAGGCAAGGATGAAACCCCAACTATTGGGGTAAAGCTGGGATGGGGCCATGTTTAGAGTATGGAGGACTGCAATTTGGAAGTTGGTAAAAGGCAGTCAGAACCCTAGTCAGATAAAGAGGTCTTCATACAAAAACATGAAGTGTTCACCCTCTGTTCAAGTTGAACTCACCCTCTCATCTTGCCCTAGAGCAAAGATCTAGTACTCTTGGTCCTGTCTGCTGTCCTTTGTCAACTCCAAGTAGCTCGCAAGGTGTTCAACTTTCTCCAGAATCTAGAATGCAAACATGCTGCCCCAAACGTCATCTCCAACCCAGGGCACACGCTCCTCCTAGGTACAAATATTAGGGGCCTCTCCACAACCGGTCTCCTAGGTCCTACCATTCGTCTTGTGGCCATTGAATCCCTGGAAACACCCACAGATGTCGATTAGGTATTATCAAAATCAAGAATGTTTCAAGTCTATAGATTGAAACATAGAAGGGGGTGGACCGAGGAGATAACCCATTAAAGTCCACTTCCACCTCCGCCCTTCATCTCCAGAACTACAGACACTGGCCTCCACGCCCTCAAAGGTCTAAACCTGAGTTGGGCACCACCATCGCTCACGGCACGACGAAGAGGGTGCTCCATAGAGCGACACCATTGAATGGACCCAGAAATACAGGTATCCTTACTCGTTTTGCTAAGAAAAGAGAGGGAATATCCCAAAGCTAAGAAGGCAGAAACTCTATATCTCGGGACAATGCTAAAATAAATGAAAACAGAGGATAGAAAGAGACATACCTTGAAGAAATGGAGAAAAATTATTGACTGGAAGAAGCTAAACTGTTAAGAACTGCTAAAAATCATTCAAAATCGCACAAAAGCAAATGCTACTTCGTTGTTTATTGATGGGATAAATAAAAGTTTCAAATCCAAGTGCAGGTTGTTTCAAGTAGTAAATTCTAGGGAGTCCGAGGTCGATCCACAGGGAATTGATGAAGAAAAAATTATTTGAGGTACAGAGAAAATTTGTCACAATACTAAAAATGATATAAGTTGTTCACAGATGAAAAAGATTTGCTTGGGTTAGGAGATCCACTCTTGGTAATAAATTAAAAATAAGATTATTTCGTTTTATAACTCAATTGAAATCATGCATAATGAAGATTCCAATTAAAAGATTTAATATTCAAAGTTCAATCATGTAATCATATTATGATTCTAATAATTATCTACCAATACTTGTAAATCGTCAAAAGCATCCACTGTGCCAATCCTATTGTCTACAATGGATCAAGATATTCATTATACAAGAAGAGTTTCTAAATTAATTGGAAACAACATACAACTCATATAAAGATCACATAAAAATATATCATTTAAAGCACAAGAAAGAAATTAATCTAACCTTAACTTATTACTAAGAGCTTCACCTTTTCACCCAAGCAAGATGAAGATTTAGTTACTCATAGACAAGAAGAAAGAAAGAGAGAAGAAGAAGATGATGAACATAACTTCAATTAAGAACAATAGAAAATTACACAAAGGAAAACTAATAACACAATAACATAAACTAAACTCTAAGCTAACTAACACCCTTAAATGTTCAGCCTTTGTCTCCTTTTATAGAGTTCAAGGAGTGCAAGAAGACTATGGAGTCGTTTGATGATGAGAACTAAAATCAAAATAGATGATGAATGAGCTGAAATTATGGACTTTCTTGGCTCCGAAATGTCTCTGCTCTTAGCTCATGGCATGCGTCAGAATTGAGCCAAGTGGTCTTCATAACAGTTCTAGGAAATTATCTCAGCTTTCCAAAGATACCAAGTTTAGCCAAATCCAATAACCACAGCCCGAGATATGGCCCAATTACTGCTCATGGGTCAGGCCCAAATCCAGCACCTCTGTTTTGACTTCCAAGCCCAATATCACCTTCAAGGATTCCGAATTAGCTTTTGTGTTCTTCATAAAAGTTGTAGATATGGGTCTTAACCTTCGACTATCAAAATTTCAGAATTGTTGAACTTCTATAGCCCAAGATATAGCCTAATGACTGCATAAAGGTCAAGCTGTTAGGTTCAAAATGCTAGATTTTGCTTCAACTCCAATTTGAGTTATCCAAACATGTGTTTCTAGTCTTGAGGCCTTCATGAAAGTTGTAGAAATTTATCTTAGCTTAAAAACAAGACCAAAATTACATCCATTGGATATTTGTAACTCAAATTATAGCCAGTTTATTGAAAAAGCCAAGTGAGAAGGTTATATAATGAATGAAATATATTGCTATCAATGTGACTCTTGCTATCAAGTGAATAGTTATTAGCGAATTATCTTAACTTTCCAACAAGACCAAAATATCATTAATCAGATAATTGTAACTCAAGTTGTGGTCACTTTACTTAAGAATACAATCACCCAAATTAATGATAATTCAAGCAATAATTTCTTCAATGATCTAATTAAGCTTAATTTCATATAATGTGATAAAATCCACTTAATTAAGCTAAATTGAACCTTAAGAAGCCTAGTGAGAGAATTATAAAATGCATAAAATATATTATTATCAAATTTTCCCACACTAAACTTTTGCACTCCCGAGCAAAACACATAAGAAAAAAAACTAAAGAACAAAGAAAAATGACACAGACTCAAAAGCTATAAACTCTAAAAGATTTAATAAAACAAGAAGAGTAACTAGTCATTCAAGGGAACAAAGTATTTTTGAGGTAATATTTCTTTACATCTCAAACCATCAAGCAAGGAAACTTCAGTTAAAAAGAACGAATCAAGAATGAAAGATCCTAACAGGATTCACTCTCAATCCCGTAACTGTTTAAAATGGTAGATATTTCACTCAATTCAACCCATGAAAAATTACACTACCATAAGCTTGCTTATCTTCTACTTCTCCACTACTCAGAACACATGCACACAAAAATCAAGAGGACTTTATTCAAGGTTGTAATGGGGTCATGGTAAAGAAGGAGGGATAATATGGATAGAAGAAGATAAATATTAAAGAGAATAAAAGAGCATTCTAGTACAGTTAGAGTGGAAAAGATATTTGAAAACATTCATCATAAAGGACAATGACCAATATTTGACTAATGTTTTGTTGAAGATCAATCTCAAATTGATGAGTGGAATTCATTGTTAGGCATAAACTTTCTCATTCTCTTCTTGTTGTTTCCAAGCATCCATCTTTATTCTAGGTATGGATATGTCACATAGTGCATTAGGTGGTCAGCTCTTTCTTTCTTTTCTTTTTTTTTAATGAACACACACCCCCACACTTGTTTAAGAACAAGGTCAATGCTCTCTTATTCCCTAAGGTTAGGTAAGAACATAGTTTTTTTTTAAAGGCACGTAATGAGCTAAAAACAAGAAATGGTCAAATAAGCTTAAAGGGGATACACAAGGATGGCTATTTGGTCAAAGTAACTATTTCAAAATGCCTCAATCATATTTATGTATGCATGTAAAAATGTAGGCTAAAAAAGAATAAAAGCAAGTTCTAGAATAATAATTTCACAAGTGAAAATTACACAAAAAAGAAGAGAATGGTACAAATGTTCAATCCATTCATCAATAAGCTCAAAATCTCACAAGGCATATTTCTATCATTCTCAATCCATCAATTCAACATTCATATCCAAGCATGTGATTTATAAGATAGAAGAAAATTTGTGCTATAACCCAAGATATGCTTTTTGCTACTTCTAAGACAGTTATTTCCTCAACTAAGATGCGCCTCAAGAGTAAAATTACCTCCAGGGCAAAATTTTCTCCTTACTCTGCCATCCTTAATTGGTTTTGTTGTAGGTTTCTGACAGTCATCTCACTAAACATACTTTCTTCAACTAAAATACATCTCAGGAGTAAAATTACTCCTTACTCTGCCAATATTCATTGGTTTAGCAAGTTCATGAAAATTATATCATACTTTCCTACTTTTTTTTTAACTATCCTTCCCCCCAACCAGATCACAACATTGTTGGCAATGTTAAAATATAGATGAGTAAAGGATAGAAGATATTACCTGCTGGAGAAATCTGACACAAATTTAAACAGAAATAAAGTACGATAAATAAAATCAAAGGTAAATAAAAGTTAAAGATGAAGTGTCAGGTCTGGCTTTCTTTGCATGCTACTTCCCGCATTGCTTCCTGATGACCAATCTAGCTGAGCTAGGACTTTATCAGGTTCATAAACAAAAGCTTCTAATTTATCAATCAGCTCATCAATAATGGAGGCAGAAATAAGAAGTTTTCTTGCCAAAGGAGTGATAAATTTCTGTTCCATAGCTTTATCAAGAAAAAATAACAAAAGATCAAAGAAATTATTAACATTCAACAAACCAATGGGTTTATGGTGGATGTTCAGTTGTGCCCAAGAGACAATTTGAAAAATTTCTTCCAAAGTACCAAAATCACCTAGTAAGGCAATGAATGCATCAGAGTTGTCAAGCATTGTTTTCATTCTTCCATGCATAGATGATACCTGAATTTCTTCTCCAACTATTTTTCTAGTAATGTTACTTTGAGCTAAAGGTCTAGGAATGACACCTAAAACCTGACTGCCTCCTACAAATGCAGAGAGTGATATAACCCCCATTAACCCACGACAACCTCCCCCATATACAACATGAATATTCCTCGCAACAAGTGTTCGACCAAGAGTGCTTGCTACATTTACAAACTCTAAACCCTTCCCATAACTTGACCCACAAAAAACATAGACATTTTTAAGATTACGAACAGGAGGTCCCATAATTTCACCTTCCCTTTGAATAATTATGAGTTAGAGGAAAGTGAAGAGAATGAAGTGTTTAAATAGGGAAAAGAAGGGAAAAAGTAATCATAGCACCTATATGGGTAGGTTGGCTGTTGTCAGAAAAGTTTGAAAATAAAAAAAAATAGATTCTTTTTTTTCTTTTTTTTGATTTTTTTTTGTTTTTCACTATTTGATTTTTTTTAACTTCAAGAAAACCATTATGATAAAGAAGTCCATAAACCCCTGAAGGATCTTGCTCAAAGGATCATCTGCCCAAAAACCAAAATACAACAAAATCATACAAAGATAAAAGAAATATAATAATAAATGAAGACATACCTGTATGTACAGTTTTCATGGCATATCTTTATACTGCGTGTCATGAATGTAGTAGTGGCATGTTTTTGAGTTGTGCGTCACCAGTGCAACATATGAATTCCACAAGGATTGCCGAACCGACAACAAGAACCTTTGAATCCTTTCCGTCTTACTTACGGAAGAACAACCCTCTATCTTCTTGCAAACCTAATTAAAGGCTTGTATTCTAAGAAGATGGTACCTGACCGCAGCCAGTCAGAACTCGCCATAGAGACCTACTAATTAAAGTAAGTATACAACTCAGTTAATAGTTTTCATTCACTGTAAAGACGAGACGCTTCTTTCTATCCATCAGCGCTATAGAGCCTTAGTTCCAAGAACTGGGAATATAGCACACGGCTCTCTACAGAGCATGGCACACGAACTTTATTTACATACTGACATGTGAAGGTCTCCTCCTGAGTCTATGACAGGATGGGCATCCGCCCGGGGCTCCTAATCTAATTAAAGACCAAGTACAACCATAGTTTCGCCCTCTATTTTTTTTTAAGTTGTTAGAAACCTAATGAAAGATAGGTGTATACTAACTTGAGATTGGGATGGAGGTAGTCTGCTTTTTCGGCTTTGTGCCAAAGCATTGTTGATCAGTATTAGACCCATTCAAGACCAGCACAACATAGGGCTCCCAAAAAGGACAAGTGGCCATAATACGACTGGCTGCCTCACATGTGGGATACAATCTACCTTCTTTGTTTTTCAATTAAGGCTGGATTAGGATGCATGCATTTCTCCATTCACGTTTTGTGTTACCAAAGCTAAACCCAAGATGTACACGTACTTTTTTTTTTTTTTTTTTAATTTTTTTTCTTTTTTTTTTGTTCATGAAGAAGAAGAAGAAGAAGAAGAAAATATGTACATGTTGTTGTTGATGTTGCTCACATCTGCCTCTAGTTTCACATCCAGAAATGACTTAAACGCCTTCTATGAGTCGAGGATAAGCTTCCCATCCAATTTTCTTATAAATTGGCAAACAAGGTCTTTTAGAGTCAGATTCCCAAGACTGTATTATTTTTGTTCATCCTTGAAGAGATTCCACAAGTTAAGAAGTTCACGATGCACAAGACCACAAGAATGCGTATCAAGAGTTAATAAGATATCATCTAATGACTCCTTACTCAGTCCAATCTTAATGAAGAAAATTTTATCTTCTCTGTTTTTGGAAACCATCCCCAAAGAATGACATCGCTTGTTACAATTCCATCGTCCACATATGTGACAGACTTGTAATCTTTTTGTTCTTCTCCTTTTAGAATATGAACTTCTACCAAGACTTGGCATGTATGAGTCAAATGAAATTGAAGACTCACCTGCTAATTGGACCTTTGCTTCGATTATCCAACGTACATCTTCTGGTATACCTTTGTGCATTAACAATCTCAATCTTTCACATCTAGCCTTGTAAATTTTTGTTAGAGCATTTTGAGGAAGAAAAGGAAAATATTTTCTCAGGTTTGAGAGAATGATATCCATTTTGAAGAAGAAGAAGAAATCAGTTATTTTGGGAAACTAAAAGAGAGCAAACCGACTTGAGAGTCACGGAGTACCGTCATCCGCCATTTTACCGGGGAGCTAAAGAACTACAAAACAAAATAAAGCCACAAAATTAGATTAAATTTTTCATATAACAAGGATCAGAGAGGGAAATGAATTCTACCTCAGTAGCTTCATTTTCCAAAAATGGTTTAAGTCTTTGTCCATTGACCTTAGACACATTACCATTCCTAGGATTCTCAATGTCTATGGCCCCATAAGGATATACATGTTTGACAATAAAAGGACTAGTCCACCTAGATGTCAATTTTTCAAGAAATAGGTGAAGACGAGAATTATAAAGCAGAACTTTTTGACAATTTCAAAAGATTTCCTCAAAATAGATTTGTCATGAAAAGCTTTTGTTCTTTCTTTATAAATTTTTGAGTTTTCATATGCATCATTTCTCAATTCCTCAAGTTCATTTATTTGCAATTTGCGTAACTTGCAAGCATCATTAAGATTTAAATTGAAAGCTTTAATGACCCAAAATACTTTATGCTCCAGTTCTACAGGTAAGTGACAAGGTTTTTCATAGACTAACCGATAGGGTGACATGCATAAAGATGTTTTAAAAGCAGTACGGTAAGCCCAAAGTGCATCGTTTAGTCTTAAAGACCAATCATTACGATTTGGGTTAACCGTTTTTTCCAAAATTTATTTAATTTTCCTATTTGCTAATTCTACTTGTCCACTTATCTGAAGGTGATAAGGGATAGTAACTTTATGGGTAATACCATATTTCTTCATTAAAGATTCAAATAGTTTATTACAAAATGTGTTCCCCCATCACTGATGATAGCTCGAGGGATTCCAAATCGACTTAAGACATTTTCTTTTAAAAATTTGAGAACAGTTTTATGATCATTTTGTCGACATGGAATCGCCTCAATCCATTTTGAGACATAATCAATTGCAACTAAAATATACACATATCCAAATGAGGATGAAAATGGACCCATGAAATCAAATTCCCAACAATCAAAAATTTTAATGACAAAGATATGGTTCAGAGGCATCATATTTCTTTTAGAAATAGACCCTAATTTCTGACAATTTTCGCAACGTTTGCAAAAGGTATGGTTGTCTTTAAATAAAGTGGGCCAATAAAATCTACACTGCAAGATTTTCGCAGCTGTTTTCTTTGAAGAAAAATGACCTCCACATGCTTCTGAGTGACTAAATTTAATGTCGGGTACATATCTCTGAAAGATTTAATCAGGAGAATATTTGAACAAATATGGGTCATCCCAATAAAAAATTTTCACCTCAGTCAAAAATATTTTTCTGTCTTGATGTGACCATTGAGGCGGCATCTTTCTTGTTACAAGAAAATTGACTAAGTTCGCAAACCAAGGCATGGAATTGACAAAAAATAAAAACTCATCAGGAAAAGAATCATTAATAGGTGTGCTATCAAAAGATGAGCCTATTGTAAGTCTGGACAAATGATCTACGACAACATTTTCGGCTCTTTTCTTATCTTTTATTGTGATGTTGAATTCTTGAAGCAACAAGATCCACCGTATCAACCTAGGTTTAGTATCCTGCTTAAACATTAAATATCTAATAGCAACATGATCAGTGAAAACAACAGTAGAAGAACCAATTAAATGAGCTCAAAATTTGTCCAATGCAAAAATTATAGCAAGTAGTTCTTTTTTAGTAGTGGCGTAATTCATTTGTGCACTATTTAAAGTTCTACTTGCGTAACAAATCACATGAGGCTTACTGACGAGCGCCGAACTCAGTCAAAATTATAACCGAAGTTATTACCTAAGCTTGTAGCATAGTGACAACACCAGATCGTCTCCTCAAGGATCGTAGATGCAATTTGATCAAATCAAGTGAAAGTTAGAAAAAGGGGGGTTTGATAGTTTAAGATCGTACTTAACAAAATTAAGGGAAGAAATAACAATTAAAGAATAGTCAATTTAGAAACCTATCCAAGATTGGGTGGATTCAATCATAGACCCTTCATAGAACACTTGAAGCGCAATTGAATTGTTAATTTGGATCTAACCGAGATCTCTGCATCAAATCCAGAATTCATACTAGACGATCGTCTAGAATTCAATTAACAAGTGATAAACACAAATCCGCAATCGCACCATTCATGAAGATCTATGTTAATTTCAAGTACCGAATTCAATTAACTTAGGCACAAATCAAGTAACCTAACCTTTTCAATTCTCGTGATTAATTTAGATCAATCAGTTCTAAGTTTCATCACAAATCTCAATCTTCATTTATGTGATTAGTTTAGATCAATCAGTTCTAAGTTTCATCACAAATCTCAATCTTAAACCAAGATCAATCAAATCAACATAAATAGAATCACCATTCATGCATTCAAGATCAAGAAGAAGAAAAAAGAAGAAGAAATGAGGAATTCAATTATAAATCAAATACAATACATAACCAAGGTCTCAAGAATCCAAACCACAATCTCTTCAAGAGTTCTAAATTGACCGAAAGTAGCTTAGCCCTCCATTACCATGAAGGGGAGCATCAAAATATACAAAACTATGAGAAACTATGAAGAAGCAAGAAGAAACTTGGAGAGAAATGAAGGAGAATACATGAAAGAAATGATAACCAATGGTGCCTTTTATAGAAGTCTAGGGTAACAAAATGACAAAGGGGAGTGAGTGGTTGAGTGGGTGAGTGAGTGAAGTGTTTGAGTGGAATGGTTGAGTGGGTTGGTTTAGTGGATGAGTGAGTGGAATGGTTAAGTGGGTTGGTTGAGTGGAAAATGCCAAAGAACTTTTGGTGAGTGGGAAATTATGGACATGAATGGGTGAGTGGATGGATTAGTGGATGGATTAGTGGATGAGTGGGTGGAGTGGTTAAGTGGTTGGATTAGTGTATGAGTGGATGAATGGGTGAGTTAGTGGATGAGTGGATGAGTGGATTAGTGGATGGATGAGTGGGTGGTTGAGGACGAAAATTTCGTGTCTGACTTGGAAGCCAAAAACGACCCACTATACTTCAGAACCACGAAAAGTGTTCTTCATGAAAGTTGTAGATCCTTGTCTTGGCTATAAAATGGATAGCTGGTTCGTCCAATTTGGATTCCTTAAGCCCAAGATATGTCCCAAATACCGTAGGTTGCTCAAACTCAACTTCAGCACCTCTGTTCCGACTTGCAAGCTCAAAATGACCTACTAGACTTCATTTTTTCAAAATGTTTTCTTCATGAAAGTTGTTTATTTGGATCTTGACTATCCACTATCCAAATTTCAGCCCATCTCCATTATTACATATTGAGATATAATTTTATGAGTGCACACTGTTCGGATTCTACTGACAGAACCTGTATTCTGACTTCCATGTAAACTTAGGTCCCTTAGACATCTGAATCGGACTTCGAGCTCTTCATCAAAGTTGTAGAGCTTCCTCTTAGCTTTCCTATAAGGTAAAATTCATGTTCATCAGATATTAGGAACTCAAGTTATGGCCAAAATACAGAAACAGTGTCAAATCTCAATAATGCTGAAAATATTCAATTAGGACTAATTTGAGCTCAAACTCACAAAATCATACCAAACTCAATCAATTAAGAATATGGAGAGTGTAAATGACTAAACATAAGGGTTTCTTAATGAATAAAATATGTGATTATCAAATTCTCCCACATTTAGCTTTTTGCACTCCTGGGCATGACTCAAGACCAAAACAAGAACATAAGAGATTAACAAAAATTTAAATTCCAACGACATTCAAGAACCCAAAATTTTACAATCAAGAAGAACAACCAAAGGTTCAAGGGATCAAAACATTCATGAGTTAACAATTCTCCACATCTCAAACCAACAAGCAAGGTATCTTCAACATGAATCGAGAATGATAGATCTTCACAAGATCTCCTCTCAATCTCTCAAGTGTTTAAAAGGTAGGTATTTCACTCAATTCAACCCATGAAAATTGCACTACCATAAGCTTGCTTATATTCTACTTCTCCACTACTCAAAACACATGCACACACAAATCATGAGGACTTTATTCAAGGTTGTAGTGAGGTCAAGGTAACAGGAGAGGATAAAATGGATATGAGAAGATAAATACCAAAGAGAATAAAAGCAAATGAGAGCTGAGTCAAATAACAAGCATAAAAGTTCATCCCAACTCTAGTGTATATCCCTTTACATATTCATTTCCCAATCCTTTTCTTTTTTTTAAACACTTGGTTTTTTTTTTTTTTTTTTTTTTTTTTTTTTTTTATATATATGAACATAACTATATACATAAATTTTTTTTTCTTTTTGGGCACTCTTTTCTTTTTCAACAACCATTTTGTACACACACCCCCACACTTGTTCAAAAACTCATCCATTAACCAAGCTAATGTTCTTTTATTCCCTAAGGTAAAGTAAGAACACGATTTCTCATTTAAGGCACATGATGAGCTAGAAACAAGGAATGGTCAAATAAGCTCAAAGGGGTTAAGCAAAGGAAAATATACAAGGTTGGCAAGAATCAGAGAATTTTCAAGAAATCAAAAGAGTGCTTGATATCATATTGGAAACAAGGTTGGCTATTTGGTTAAACTAGCTAATTAAGAAAGAGGGCCTCAATCATGTTCATGCATGCAAGTGAAATGTAGCCTAAAAAAGAATCAAAGCAAGTTCTAGAGTGGTCATTAACATGAGTGAAAATCACACAAGAAAGAAGAGAATGGCATAAATGTTGAATCCATCCATTAGGCTCAAAATCTCACAAGGTATGCATCCATCAAACTCAATTCATCAATTCAATCATCCATCACCAAGCATATCAGTTCAAGAAGGGAGAAAAGTTATTCAATCATGCAATGAACCCTTTTTTGTGTTTTTTTTTTAACAACCAAAAGAAACATGCTAAAATCTCTCCCCCACACTTAATATAACATTGCCCTCAATGTGAAAGAGAGATAGAGAAAAGAGCAACACAACCTGATGAGGGGCGAGATAATGGCAAGCAGAAAAGATGCGTAAGAATCAAAGCTGCAACAGAACTCTGCCATTGGTAAGTAAGTATATGTGCATCTTCTCGGTTTGCGAAAACCATTCCCAAAGATCTTGAAAACAAATCTAGTTGGGTTACCTCCCAATAAGCGCTTGTTTAACGTCGTTAGCTCGACGTTAGGACACTTCTTAGTGATCTTTATAATGTGGATGGTAAAAGCCCATCACTTTCACTTCCACATTTTTCGGCTTGAGATGGTGTCCATTGGTCTTATTAAGTGAGGTTGGTGAAAAGACTCCACCAGGATCCCATTGGTTGAAACGTGATGACCAAGTTATGGTTGACATAACATGATAGCTTTTACTAGGGTCCCATTGGTTGAAGTGTAATGACCAAGTTAAGCTTGCAGCATGAGGGCTCCCATTGGGGTCCCATTGGTCTTCCTTGACTTCACCAATGGCATGCAATACGTGTAATTTTGCAATCCTGCTTTCATTGATAATGCTGGACCATGGCCCAAAAACAAAATCCACTTCAATAGTTACTGTCATATGCTGTCTTTCCTCCTTCTTTGAAAATTCCTTAATGGCCTTCAACTCCACCTCCCTATGTGTTTCAGATTCTGCAATTGCATTGTTGATAGACCCTTCAATATCATTAGAAGCTGCGTAAACAGAATCATCAGCTTTCAAATATGCAGAAATCTCAGCACACATAACACATTTTATATCACCGTCACAATCAGTACATGAGTTGCAATTGATAGAATCATCAAAACCAATTAAATCAGGAAATTCAGCACATAACTCATCATGAGTTTCCTCAACTAAATCTGTAGGTAAATCAATATGACAATTAGAATGCAGGGAGTTGGGAATTGTTTGGGAAGAGAGTTGGTCTGACTCTTGACTTCTCGGTTCATTAATAGTGGTTGTCATCGCTCAATTTGGGTTGTTAAATCCTGAATAGTGGCGGTGAAACTATCTTTGGAACTCAATTTGGGTTTTCATCAAGTCCTCCCATGAAGGCTCAAGTTTTGTGGTTGATGGACTTGTTATCTCATTGGAATGGCTGCTCATATTGAAATGATTGTTGCTATAGTGATGCCGTATTGCCATATCCCAGATCCGGATAATATTCCCAACTAGGGTTGTATGTGTTGAAGAAGGGGTCATAACTCTGTTCTTCTTCTTTGAGTTGTGGTTTATCGGGAAAATAACCATTTCTTTGCAACAAATTGATCTGGAAAAACAGAACTACCATACTGAAGTGTAGGGCATGCATATGTGGGGTGAGATGAACAAAAACAAATGTTACACACAAGTGTAGCTTCCTGCACAGGTGATTGTTGTCTCACTACTATATGTCTTACCAAAGAAGTCAACTCCTCAAGTTTTGACTCCATTATGCATGGTCCATTGTTAGAAAAGTTAATAAAAAGCAAAGGTTAGTAAAAACACTTAAAATGAAAATATTACACTTACTAATCCCCGGCAACGGCGCCAAAATTTTGACGAGCGCCAAACTCGGTCAAAATTATAACCGAAGTTATTACCTAAGCTTGTAGCATAGTGACAACACCAGATCGTCTCCTCAAGGATCGTAGATGCAATTTGATCAAATCAAGTGAAAGTTAGAAAAAGGGGGGTTTGATAGTTTAAGATCGTACTTAACAAAATTAAGGGAAGAAATAACAATTAAAGAATAGTCAATTTAGAAACCTATCCAAGATTGGGTGGATTCAATCATAGACCCTTCATAGAACACTTGAAGCGCAATTGAATTATTAATTTGGATCTAACCGAGATCTCTGCATCAAATCCAGAATTCATACTAGACGATTGTCTAGAATTCAATTAACAAGTGATAAACACAAATCCGCAATCGCACCATTCATGAAGATCTATGTTAATTTCAAGTACCGAATTCAATTAACTTAGGCACAAATCAGTAACCTAACCTTTTCAATTCGTGTGATTAATTTAGATCAATCAGTTCTAAGTTTCATCACAAATCTCAATCTTCATTTATATGATTAGTTTAGATCAATCAGTTTTAAGTTTCATCACAAATCTCAATCTTAAACCAAGATCAATCAAATCAACATAAATAGAATCACCATTCATGCATTCAAGATCAAGAAGAAGAAAAAAAAAGAAGAAAAGGAGGAATTCAATTACAAATCAAATACAATACATAACCAAGGTCTCAAGAATCCAAACCACAATCTCTTCAAGAGTTCTAAATTGACCGAAAGTAGCTTAGCCCTCCATTACCATGAAGGGGAGCATCAAAATATACAAAACTATGAGAAACTATGAAGAAGCAAGAAGAAACTTAGAGAGAAATGAAGGAGAATACATGAAAGAAATGATAACCAATGGTGCCTTTTATAGAAGTCTAGGGTAACAAAATGACAAAGGGAGTGAGTGGTTGAGTGGGTGAGTGAGTGAAGTGTTTGAGTGGAATGGTTGAGTGGGTTGGTTTAGTGGATGAGTGAGTGGAATGGTTAAGTGGGTTGGTTGAGTGGAAAATGCCAAAGGACTTTTGGTGAGTGGGAAATTATGGACATGAATGGGTGAGTGGATGGATTAGTGGATGGATTAGTGGATGAGTGGGTGGAGTGGTTAAGTGGTTGAATTAGTGTATGAGTGGATGAATGGGTGAGTTAGTGGTTGAATGGATGAGTGGATGAGTGGATTAGTGGATGGATGAGTGGATTAGTGGATGGATGAGTGGGTGGTTGAGGACGAAAATTTCGTATCTGACTTGGAAGCCAAAAACGACCCACTATACTTTAGAACCACGAAAAGTATTCTTCATGAAAGTTGTATATCCTTGTCTTGGCTATAAAATGGATAGCTGGTTTGTCCAATTTTGATTCCTTAAGCCCAAGATATGTCCCAAATACCGTAGGTTGCTCAAACCCAACTTCAGCACCTCTGTTCCGACTTGCAAGCTCAAAATGACCTACTAGACTTCATTTTTTCAAAATGTGTTCTTCATGAAAGTTGTTTATTTGGATCTTGACTATCCACTGTCCAAATTTCAGCCCATCTCCATTATTACATATTGAGATATGATTTTATGAGTGCACACTGTTCGGATTCTACTGACAAAACCCGTATTCTGACTTCCATGTAAACTTAGGTCCCTTAGACATCTGAATCGGACTTCGAGCTCTTCATCAAAGTTGTAGAGCTTCCTCTTAACTTTCTTTCAAGGTAAAATTCATATTCATAAGATATTAGGAACTCATGTTATGGCCAAAATACAGAAACAGTGTCAAATCTCAATAATGCTGAAAATATTCAATTAGGACCAATTTGAGCTCAAACTCACAAAATCATACCAAACTCAATCAATTAAGAATATGGAGAGTGTAAATGACTAAACATAAGGGTTTCTTAATGAATAAAATATGTGATTATCACTTACCTTCCTTTCTTTGGCCTAAAACAGCGACAACAATAAAATCACTTGCATCACACATTAATTCAAAAGGCAAAGACCAGTCAGGGGATTGCATGATAGGTGCCGATGTTAGAAGACCAATTAAGTTTTCAAAAGATTTTTGGCATTCTTGAGTCCAATCAAATGGTGCATCTTTTATCAGAAGATTGCATAATAGTCTAGATATGACACTAAAGTCCTTAATGAATCTTCGATAAAATTCTACATGTCCTAAAAAGGAATGAACTTCTCTAACTGTTTTTGGGGAAGGCAAATGAACAATTATTTCAACTTTGGCCTTATCAACTTCAATTCCTTCAGAAGATATCACATGACCTAACACGATTCCTGAAGTAACCATATAATGACATTTTCCCAATTTAAAACAAATCCTTTTTTCTTCACATCTTTTAAGAACTTTATCCAAATTATCAAGACAATTTTCAAAAGAATTTCCAAAAACTGTCAGATCATCCATGAAAACCTCTAAATAATGCCCAATCATGTCACTAAAAATACTTAGCATGTATCTTTGAAAAGTTGACGGAGCATTACAAAGACCGAAAGACATTCTTCTATATGCAAAAGTGCCAAAGGGGTACGTAAAAGTAGTCTTTTCTTGATCCTCTAATGCCATTGGTATTTGATTATACCCCGAATAACCATCAAGAAAACAATAGTAGGGATGTCTTGCTACTCTTTCTAGAATTTGATCAAGAAATGGTAAGGGGAAATGATCTTTCCTAGTGGCTATATTCAATTTTCTAAAATCAATACACATACGCCAACTAGATGAAACTCGCGTAGGTATTAACTCACCTTTTTCATTTTCAACCGTTGTTATTCCAGATTTCTTAGGCACAACTTGTGTAGGGCTTACCCACTGGCTATCGGAAATAGGGTAAATAATTCTAACATCAAGTAATTTAAGAACTTCAGCCCTAACTACCTCTTTCATGTGTGGATTTAATCTTCTTTGAGGTTGTTATGATGTTTTAACATTATCCTCTAAATGTATTCTATGTGTACAAATTAATGGATTAATGCTTTTTATATCTATTAATGTCCATCTAATTGTACTTTTATGCCTTTTAAGTACTTCTATCTACATACCTTCTTGTTCTTCAGTAAGGATTGATGAAATTACTGCTAGAAAGCTTTGGTCTTTTCCCAAAAATGTGTACTTCAACCCAGAAGGCAATGGCTTTAGTTCCAATGTGGGTACTTCTTCATGAATATTATCATTCATGGGTTGGAGCTCTTCGAATCTCAGCTTCCATCCTTTGTATTCCATTGCCTGCGTACAACCAAGCAAAGAATATATTTCAAAAATATCATCATTTACTTGTATATCTGAATCAAATGAATTAATTAAACAAACTTCTAATGGGTCAGAAGAACTCCCTTTAGAAGATGATCATCTACAATGGCCTCAATCCTATCAGCTTCCTCATTTTCATCACCGACTTCATGTGGTTGCTTGCATAAGTTGAAAACATTAAGCTCAAGTGTCATGTTTCCAAATGTTAGCTTCATCAATCCATTTCTGCATTTTATCAAAGCATTGGATGTTGCTAAAAATGGACGACCTAAAATAATAGGAATTGACTTGGAACAATTAATCATAGGTTCAGTTTCCAAGACAATAAAATTCACAGGATAAATAAATTTATCAACTTGTACTAACACATCTTCTACTATTCCTTTTGGAATTTTAATTGATCTATCAGCAAGTAGAAGAGTTACAGAAGTTGGTTTTAACTCACCTAGCTTGAGTTGTTGATAAACTGAATATGGAAGCAAATTAACACTAGTACCAAGATCAAGTAAAGCTTGTTCAATCATATGTTCTCCAATAATGCATGAAACTGTAGGACAACCAAGGTCTTTATGTTTCAAAACATTATTGCTTTGAATAATGGAACTTACCTATTCGGTCAAAAATGCATTCTTTTTCACATTTAATTTCCTTTTAACAGTGTATAAGTCTTTCAAAAATTTGGCATAAGAAGGAAAGTATTTGATAGTATCTAACAACGGAATATTGACCTTCACTTGTTTAAGAATTTCAAAAATTTCAGTTTGGTGGTCCAATTTCCTTGGTTTGCTTAATGCTTGAGGAAATGGAAATAGAGGAGACGAGAGTTTGGTCTCATTTTGGCCAGATGACTTATCAACCTCTTCCTTATCTTGGGGAATTGATTCATCATCTTTCTCATAAGGTTTAGAAATTTCTTTTTTAACAACTTTTCCACTCCTAAGAGTTATCACAGAATTGACTTAATTTATTTGTTAGTTTTCTGAACTACCCTCATTTAGACTATATTGACCTTTGAGATTCGGTTGAGGTTGAGAAGGAAATTTTCCTTTCTTGTGAATGGTGAGTGCAAAAGTAAGTTTGGAAAGAGCGTCTTTTATGTCAATCATGGTTTGAGTGTTTTGTTTATTGATGGCATCTTGCTTTTTTATGAATGCACTCAATGTTCCTTCAAGTTTTTTCCTATATGGTGGGACATAAGGTGCATATCCTTGAGAAATTTGAGAATCATATTATTCCTGAGGAGGTGGTGGTTACATAAATTGTGCTTGATTATTATTCCTCCAACTGAAGTTCAAGTGATTTCTCCATCCTGGATTGTAAGAATTTGAAAAAGAAGAGGTGAATGGTTTTTTAAAATTGCTCATTGCATTTACTTGCTCATGCACAACTTCTTTAAAAACAGGAATATTAGGACATTCATTTGTCAAGTGTCCTAATTCATCACAAATGCCACAAATTTCTTCATTTTACACAGATTTGACTTCTTTTACTTTCCCTAATTCCATGGATTCAACATTTCTAGCCAAACTAGCATACCTTGCATTTAGATCTTCTTCTTGACTAAGATGGTATTTTCCTTTTCCTGCATTTGCAAGGTTATATCTAATTGAATTTTCAGAAGGATTAGTATCATGCCAAGATTAAGAAATTTCAGTCAAATGGTTTAAATAATCTAAAGCTTCTTCGGGTTCTTTATCAAGAAACTTGCCATTACACATCATTTCCGCAAATTATTTAGTTTCAGGTGTTAAACCTTCATAAAAGAAATTTATAGTCCGCCATTTTTTAAAACCATGATATGGGCAAGAATGTAACAAATCTTTAAAACGTTCCCAACTTTGAAAATACGCTTCATTTGAATTTTGGGAAAATTTTTGGATTTGTCTTTTCAAAGCATTGGTTTTATGTGTTGGAAAAAATTTCTTTAAAAACTCACCTTGCATTTCTTGCCTTGTGCCAATTGATCTTGGTTTCAAAGCATTAAGCCAAGTTTTTGCTTTATCTTTCAAAGAAAAAGAAAACAATTTAAGCTTAACAATTTCTTCAGTCCAATTTTGATCATTGAAAGCAATACAGACTTCTTCAAATTCTTTTAGATGTAAATATGGGCTTTCATTTTCTAAACCATGAAAATTAAGAAGTAAAGAAATCATACCCGGCTTAAATTTAAAATTATTAGCAGTGAGTGGAAAGATAAAACATGATGGACTAGAATTTCGAGGTAGTTGCAAATATGCATGCATAGTTCGCAACGGTTGATTTCCTTGTTCATCATGTATACTTTCATTTTCAGCTCGTTGTGTTTGATTATCATGTTCACCATGTGCACCTTCAAATTCAGTCATTGTGTTAATTGTGTATGATTGTGATTCAAATAAATCAATATATAAATTACTAGGATTAATTTTAACCAAACGACCAGAATTTGAATCACGATACCAATTAAGCATAAATAAGTGACATAAAATAAAAATAATAGACAAGTAGGTGGTAGACACCGGCCGTTAAATATTAAGAAGGATGTGGTATAAATCAGCTACCCAAAAATAAAAATAAAAATAAAAATGTGAAAAATAAAGTGCAGAAAATAATAAAAAATAAAATAAAATACGAAAAATAAAATACGAGAAATTAAAATGCAAAAAATAAAGTGCAGAAAAATAAAATACGAGAAAATAAAGTGCAGAAAATAAAGTACAGAAAGTAAATTTAAATATGAAAACCGGAGAGTGGCAGAGTGACGAGCGTCGAACTCAGTCAAAATTATAACCGAAGTTATTACCTAAGCTTGTAGCATAGTGAACAACACTGGATCGTCTTCTCAAGGATCGTAAACGTAATTTAATCAATTCAAGTTAAAGTTAGAAATAGGGGTTTGATAATTCAAGGTTGCGCTTAACAAAATTAAAGGAAGAAATAACAATTAAGAGAATAGTCAATTCAGAAACTTATCCGAAATTGGGTGGATTCAATCATAGACCTTCCAACAAACACTTGAAGTGTATTTGAATGGTTAACTTGGATCTAACCGAGATCTCTGCATCAGATCCAGAATTCATACTAGACAATCATCTAGAATTCAATTAATAAGTGATAAAGACAAATCTGCAATCGCACCATTCATGTGGATCTATGTTATTTTAAGTACCGAATTCAATTAACCTAGGCACAAATCAGTAACCTAACCTCTTCAATTACATGATTAATTTAGATCAATCAGTTCCAAGCTTCATCACAAATCTCAATCTTCAGTCATGTGATTAGTTTAGATCAATCAGTTCTAAGTTTCATCACAAATTTCAATCTTAAATCAAGATCAAATCAGATCAAACATGAACAGAATCACCATTCATGCATTCAAGATCAAGAAGAAGAAGAAGAAGAGAAGAGGAATTCAACTACAAATCAAATATATTACAGAACCAAGGTCTCAAGAATTCAAACCACAATCTCTTCAAGAGTCCCGAATTGACTAAAAGTAACTTAGTCCTCCATTACAATGAAGAAAACCATTAAGAAATATGAAAAACTATGAAAAAGAAGAAGAACTGAATGAAGGAAGGAGTGGAGGAGTGGAGGAAAGGAGGAGAAGCCCAGTCCCAAACTAAGACTAACACCCTCCTTAAATATATGAATGCAAAGCTCCTATAATACAATACATATTGTCGTCCTCCACCTACTCCATTATTAAAGCATGTTCAACCACCAACTCCATCATGTCCACCAACTCCATTATTAAAGTATGTTCAACCACCAACTCCATCATTAAAGCATGTTCAACCACCAACTCCATCATTAAAGTGGTTCAACCACTTTTGCTAATAATTCTTCCACCTAATTTCCACTTTTCTGCCTTCTCTTTAGTCTGGATTTCTGTCACAACTTCAAATTAAGCTTAATCCCATCAGATAGCCTTTGAAATAAGCTTTCCAAGGAGTGCTCATATGCTTAATTTGGGCTTGAAATGAGTGAGATATGCCCAAAATGGTGAAGGTATGTCCAGAAATTCGTAACAGCACCGTTGGACCAACTTCAAGGCTATTTTTGACCACTTAAATGCCCGAATCTTCCAATTTGACATTTCACAAAACTTGTAGATCTTTTTCTCATCTTTCCTAGCATATAAAGAACATAAAAATCAGAGATCTACAACTCAAGTTATGGCCAAAATACTCAACCAATGTAAATATGCATTAAAATCCAAAAATTAATGATTAAATTACTTTAAAGCCCAATTCATCCCAATGATTAAAATAGGTGCTAAGATCACTTAATTACAACCTGGACATTATTAATAAGGTAATTATGTGGATAATTAATACGTTAAAAACCATAATTATCAACACCCCCACACTTGAATTTTTGCTTGTCCTCAAGCAAAGAATAAGAATCAACAGCAAGATCAAACTTAACTTCTAGAAACATGAATCAAGGGGAATTTCAAAATTAAAAAGTTCAAGTTCAGCAATCAAATCCAATCAGTCAGGATCATTCAACAATTTAAACAATAAGATGCTTTAGCCTAGCTTGCAACTATTTTCTTCACCAAACATATGAGATCACTCAACTTTCCATCTCTCAAGTGTTTAAGGACAAAGAGATCACTCAAATTTCTCATGAAAAATGCAAAACCATAGGCTTGCCAATCAATCTCATCTCCACTTTCAAGTTCACATACATAGCAAGAATCAAAAGGACTTTATCTGGTTGTAATAGGGCCAAAGGTAACAACAAAAGATAGGAAAAATAGTGAATAAGGTAAAGAACTATCAATACAAAGCAGAATCAGGTCGAAAAGATAACTCATGATGCTCAAGGATTTAAACAATTTTCAATTTCAACCCAATATTTTCATTATTCTTCACCAATAATTCTTTTTCTCTCTTTTTTTTTTTAATTTTTTTTTTTTTTTCAATTTTTTAATATATATATATATACCCTTGAAGATAAAACAACAACTTTCAAGACTTCTGATCAACACATCTGATGCTCCAAAGAATTCAACCTTATTATTCAATTGGATATTCAAAGAAATCAAATTCAGGCTCAAATGGGGCAACTAAGATGCTAAATTTATCAATACAACTTTGAAAGTCAAGAAAGAATAAAGCCTAATTGCCTCAATCATATTCAAGTATGTATGTGAATCATTAAAGTTTCAACAAGGTATCAAAGCAAGTTTTAGCGCACTTCAATCAAGAGAAAATTCACTTCAGAAGGAAATAGAATTAGTAAAGGTCAAAACTCACTTTCTGGTTAAGTTGATAAAGAAAACAGAAACAAGCAGACATGGCTAATTTCCAACAAAGATGTTGAATGTCACTTTTCTTAATTGAACAAGATTGCTTCACACAAAATAGTCTCATGATCAATGAATTCCCCTGTCAAACATATTTCTATTAGCTCAGAATAAATCAAGCAATTAACACACAATTCCAGCTCAATTTCCAGCATTACTCAAGTGTTCATCAGTTGTGCAATTTTTTTTTACAAAGTAACAGAGTACATTATCACTCCCCCACACTTAATATAAACATTGTCCTCAATGTGAAAGAGAGATAAATAAGAGTAAAGAAAAGAGCAACACAACCTGATGAGGAGTGAGTCAACGCCAAGCAGAAAAGAAACACACAGTCAATGCCACATCAGACCTTGAAAAATCCCAACACCTGAGTAGCATTTAAAACAAAAATAACAAAAACAACTAAAAGATGAAAAATGAGGGTCTTTTAAAGTCAGATTCCCAAGACTGTAACACTTATGTTCATCTCTGAAGAGATTCTACAATTAAGAAGTTCATGATGTACCAGGTCACAAGAATGCGTCTCAAGAGTCAATAAGGTATAACGTACTGACTCCTTACTCAGCCATTCAAAGTGAAGTATGTTTTTATCTTCTCAGTTTGCATAAACCATCCTCAAATTGTAACATGAAGCCAGATCTGGTTGGGTTGCCTCCCAATGAGCGCTTGGTTTAATGTCTTCAGCCTGACATTGTGATTCTCTTGTGTTATTCATAATGCGGATGGAGAAGGTTCATTTCCTCCACTTCGCATTCTCTGGAAGTTCATGATACGGTTTAAGACGGTGTCCATTGACAATGAAAGCTTTAGTAGCATTTCGACCAATAACACACAAACACTGAAGGAAAACCTTAGTAACAACAAATGGTCCAAAGACCTTAATTTCTGTATGAGTTCGAGGGGAGTTTAGAGGAGAACTTTTTGACCAATCTCAAATGTTTTTCTCAAAATCATTCTATCATGGAAGGCTTTGGTCTTCTCTTTATAAATCTTGGAGCTCTCATAAGCCTCTAGTCGAATCTCCTCCAATTCCTGCAATTGTAACTTTCTCTCTATGCCCGCTTGGTCTAGATCCATGTTACATCTTTTCACTGCCCAAAAGGCACGATGCTCAATTTCGACCGGAAGATGGCATGCTTTTCCAAAAACAATCCGATAAGGAGACATCCCAATCGGTGTCTTATAGGCAGTTCGGTAAGCCCATAAAGCATCCTCAAGCCTCTTGCTCCAGTCCTTTCTGTTAGACTGGACTATCTTTTGAAGGATCTGCTTGATTTCTCTGTTAGAGACTTCAGCTTGCGCATTGGTTTGGGGGTGGTAAGGTGTAGAAACCTTGTGCAGGACTCCATACTTTTTCATCAAAGCTTTCATGCTCCGATTGCAAAAATGTGAACCCTGATCACTAATGATGGCCCTCGGGACTCCAAACCTACAGAAAATCTGTGATCTAACAAAATCTACAACAACTTTAGAATCATCAGTCCGAGTGGCCTTAGCCTCCACCCATTTAGATACATAATCCACAGCAAGTAGAATGTAAACAAAACCAAATGATATAGGAAAAGGACCCATAAAATTAATACCCCATACATCAAATATCTCACAGAACAACAAAGGTTGCAGGGGCATCTCATTCCTATGAGAAATATTTCCTGTTCTTTGACATTATTCACAAGATTTATAAAATACATAGGCATCATGAAATAGAGTGGGCCAATATAATCCAGAGTCCAAAATTTTCCTAGCAGTCCGTTGGGGTCCAAAATGGCCGCCACATGAAAGTGTATGACAAAAGCTAAGAATAGAATGAAACTCATTATCAAGTGCACATCTCCTAATGACTTGGTCAGTACAAAATCTCCACAAATAAGGGTCATCTCACACATAATATTTTGACTCACTTTTCAGTTTATCAATTTGTGCCTTAGTAAAATGTGCAAGTAGTGCTCTAGCAACCAAGAAATTAACTAAGTCTGCAAAACAAGGGATGTTACCTTGCAGCTTGAAAAGCTACTCATCAGGGAAAACATCGTGGATGAGAGGAGAATCCGCCTCTCTCACAATTCGACTTAGGTGATCAGCCACCAGGTTCTCTGCTCCACTCTTATCACGAATCTCAATATCAAACTCTTGGAGTAGCAAAATCCACCTAATCAACCGGGGCTTTACATCGGGCTTCTTCAAGAGAAACTTCAAAGCTGCATGAGCTGAAAACACAACCACTCTAGAACTAAGCAGATATGAGCGAAATTTATCTAAAGCGAAAACAATTGCTAAAAGTTCCTTTTCGGTTGTGGTGTAGTTGGCTTGTGCAACATCTAAAGTCCTCGAAGCATAGGAGATGACATGAGGTACTTTGCCTCTGTGCAAGGACAGCTCCCAATGCATAATTAGAGGCATCACACATGAGCTCAAATGGGAGTGTCCAATCCGGTGGCTGGATGATAGGTGTACTAGTCAATGCTTGCTTCAGGTGATTGAAGGCATCCTGACACTTCTGGTCAAAGTGGAACTCTACATCTTTTTGCAGTAAGTTGGATAGTGGAAGGGCAATTTTGCTGAAATCCTTTATGAACCGCCTATAGAAACCTGCATGACTAAGGAAAGAGCGAACCTCCCACACACATGTGGGGTAAGATAAGCATGAAATAACATCTATTTTCGCAGGATCTACCTCAATACCCTTGCTAGATATTACATGTCCTAAAACTATACCTTGTTCTACCATGAAATGACATTTCTCAAAATTCAGAACAAGGTTAGTTTCAATGCATCTATGTAAAACCTGAGCTAGACTATCCAGACATGCATCAAAGGAAAAGCCATATACAATAAAATCATCCATAAACACATCCATGCAATTCTCTAAAAAGTTAGAAAAGATACTTAACATACACCTTTGAAAGGTGCCCGGAGCATTGCACAGACCAAAGGGCATCCTCCTGTATGCAAATGTGCCAAATGGACAAGTGAAAGTAGTCTTCTCTTGGTCTTCTGGGGCTATATGAATCTGAAAATAGCCCGAATATCCATCCAGGAAATAATAATGTGACTTGCCAGCTAGCCTCTCCAACATCTGATCAATGAAAGGTAGCGGAAAATGATCTTTTCTGGTAGCCTAGTTAAGCCGCCTATAATCAATGCAAACCCGCCAACTATTCTGAACTCTTGTGGGTAGAAGTTCATTATTCTTATTCTCAACTATTGTGACCCCAGATTTCTTGGGAAAAACCTGCACGGGGCTTACCCATTTACTGTCTAATATGGGATAAATAATGCCAGCTTGAAGTAGCTTGGTCACTTCCTTCTTCACCACATCTAGAATCAAGGGGTTCAGTCTCCTTTGGGGTTGCCTTATTGGTTTCGTATCCTCCTCCAATAAAATCCTATACATGCATGTGGAGGGACTAATACCAAGAAGATCTGTAAGTATCCATTTGATGGCTTGCTTATTCTGCCTCAAAACCTGCAGCAATTTTTCTTCTTGCTCAGGTTGCAGATTCTTAGCAACAATCACTGGCAGCTTCTCACCATCTCCTAAATATGCATATTTAAGATGGTCTGGCAAAGTCTTCAACTCTAAGGATGGGGGTTGTACAATGGAAGGCAGCAAGCTATTTGAAACAACTAATTCAGCAACATTAAATTCAGTACAGTTCTGACTTCTATTTTCACATGCGGTATCATTCAAGTTAGCAGTTGCATCATCACTCATACCAGCATAAATCTCAGCACATGCAGCACATGGCTCAACATCACAAGCAGCACATGTATCACAAGAAACAGAATCCAGAAAGTCAGCAATATCAGGGAATTTAGCATATAAATCAGCATAAACATCATCAACCAGCATCTCAATCACATCAATATGGAAAACAGAATGCTCCTCTAGGGGATATCTTATGGCATCAAAAATATTAAATTGTACCAAATCATCGCCAAACTCCATAGAAAGGGTGCCAGCATGCACATCTATCTTGGTCTTGGCGGTCTTGAGGAATGGTCTGCCTAGAATCAATGGAGCATGGTTTGCTGAAGACTCATCTTCCATGTCCAAGACGTAGAAGTCCGCTTGAAAAATTAACTCATTCACCCGAACTAACACATCTTCCAGCACTTCTGCTGGATGAGCAGTGGTCCTATTCGCCAACTGAATCACGATACTAGTGGGTTGCAAAGTGCCAATGTTCAAGGACTTATAAACTGACATAGGCATGACATTGATTGAAGCACCAAAATCTAGCATTGCATGTTCAAATCTGGAGTTGCCTATCGTGCAAGGAATTGTGAAAGTTCTAGGATCTTTGTATTTTTGTGGCATGCTTGGCAGAATCATTGCAGAAACATTTCTGCCCATGCTAATCTTCTCATTTCCCTTCAACCTTCTCTTATGAGTGCACAGCTCCTTGAGAAATTTGGCATACTTAGGAATTTGCTTGATTACATCCAGGAGGGGAATATTGATTTCCACCTTTCTGAATGTCTCAATGACTTCTTTTTTCATTTCTGCTTGCATTGTCTGCTTGAACTGTGTGACCCTTTTTGGAAAAGGTAGTGGAATGGTCACATTTGAATTCTCTGCAATTTTCTTCTGTGTCACGGATTTCTGGACTAAGTTATCCACTTCTTGTTGTTTCCGGTCACTCTCTAGTTGTTGCATTGGTGACTCTGGTTGTGGTGATCTAGGGCCATCAACTTTTCTGCCACTTCTCAAAGAAATGGCACTTACATTGCCTCTTGGGTTATTGACTGTTTGAGAAAGCAATTGGCTTGACCCTTGACTTTTCAGCTCACTTACAGTAGTTGTGATTATCACATATTTTATTTATTAAGAAACCCTTATGTTTAGTCATTTACACTCTCCATATTCTTAATTGATTGAGTTTGGTATGATTTTGTGAGTTTGAGCTCAAATTGGTCCTAATTGAATATTTTCAGCATTATTGAGATTTGACATTGTTTCTGTATTTTGGCCATAACTTGAGTTTCTGATATCTGATAATCATGAATTTTACCTTGTAGGAAAGCTAGTAGGAAGCTCTAAAACTTTGATGAAGAGCTCTAAGTCCAATTCAGATGTCTAAGGGACCTAAGTTTACATGGAAGTTAGAATACGGGTTCTGTCACTAGAATCCGAATGGTGTGCACTCATAAAATCATATCCCAAGCTGTAATAATGAAGATAGGCTGAAATTTGGACAATTGATAGTTTAGACCCAAATAAACAACTTTTATGAAGAACACTTTTTGAAAAAATGAAGTCTAATGGGTCAGTTTGAGCCTGCAAGTCGGAACAGAGGTGCTGAAGTTGGGTTTGAGTGACCTGCGGTATTTGGGCCATATCTTGGGCTGCAGGAAGTCAAATTGGACGATCCAGATATGCATGTTATAGCCAAGACAAATATATACAACTTTCATGAAGAGTACTTTTTGTGGATCTGAATTATAGTTAGTCGTTTTTGGCTTCCAAGTCAGATGTCAAAATTTTCGTCCTCAACCACTCCTCTCACCAACCCACTCAACCACCCCACTCACCCACTCCACTCACCAACCCATTCAACCTCTCCACTCAACCACTCCACTCACCAACCCACTCACAAACCCATTCAACCACTCCTCTCACCAACCCACTCATCCACCCACTCCCCTTTGTCATTTTGTTACCCTAGACTTCTATAAAAGGGCACCATTGGTTATCATTAATAACAAGTTGTATTCTCCTTCAATTCTCTTATAGTTTCTTCTTGTTTCTTCATAGTTTCTCATAGCTCTTGTATATTATGATGATTTCCTTCATTGTAATGGAGAGCTAAGTTACTTTCAGTCAATTCGGGACTCTTGAAGAGATTGTGGTTTGGATTCTTGAGACCTTGGTTATGTAATGTATTTGATTTATATTTGAATTCCTCTTCTCTTCTTCTTCTTCTTCTGTTTTCTTAATACATGAATGGTGATTCTATTTATGTTTGATCTGATTTGATCTTGGTTTAAGATTAAGTATTATGATGAAACTTAGAACTGATTGATCTGAATTAATCACATAACTGAAGATTGAAATTTATGATAAAACTTAGAACTGATTGATCTAAACTAATCACATAATTGAAGAGGTTAGGTTACTGATTGGTGCCTAGGTTAATTGAATTCGGTGCTTAAATTGACATATATCTACATGAATGGTGCGATTGCAGATTTGTGTTTATCACTTGTCAATTGAATTCTGGACGATTGTCTAGTGTGAATTCTGGACCTAATGCTAAGATCTCTGTTAGATCCAAGTTAATCATTCAAATGTGCTTCAAATGTTTGTTGAAATGTTTATGATTGAATCCACCCAATCTCGGATAGATTTCTGAATTGACTGTTCTTCTAATTGTTATTTCTCATTAAATCTTGTCACTGCGATCCTTGAACCATCAAAACCCCCCTTTTTCTAACTTTCACTTGATTTGATCAAATTGCATCTACGATCCTTGAGGAGATGATCCGGTGTTGTTCACTATACTACAAGTTTAGGTAATAACTTCGGTTATAATTTAGACTGAGTTTGGCGCTCGTCAAAATTTTGGTGCCGTTGCCTTAGGAGGATTAGTAAGTGTAATCTTTTCATTTTAAGTGTTTTTACTAACTTTTGCTTTTTATTAACTTTTCTAACATTTTTATCCATTATCTAGTATTGTTCATACTACACTAACAATTTTTTTTCTTAGATTTCTGAATTTCTCTAGTGAAGGAAAGACGAAAAATTGATGATTATGGGTAGTTGATACAATTTTCGAACTGAACGTGCCGAGAAAATATGAAACTTGGTGGTGAAGGAATTGACGATAAACAAGACTTACAAGATGCTTGTGAGGTCAACCCTGGATTTTTCGAAATTCTATCATTTAGACCATTTTTTAATTTTTTATTATTTTTTATTGCATTTTCTAGTTTCATTTTTATGTAGATTTTGTCTGTGTTGCTCCCATAAATTTTAAAAATGTTTAGATACATTAACTAGATTTATTTTTGCATATTTTGAGTGTTGATCCCATACTAACTCTTTCTTTTTAATTTTTTTTTCTTTTTCTTTCATTATCATTTTGTTGCATTCTGTTGCATTTTAAGAATACAATGGACCATGCATAATGGAGTCAAAACTTGAGGAGTTGACTTCTTTGGTAAGACATATAGTAGTGAGACAACAATCACCTGTGCAGGAAGCTACACTTGTGTGTAACATTTGTTTTTGTTCATCTCACCCCACATATGCATGCCCTACACACTCAATATGATAGTTCTGTTTTTCCAGATCAATTTGTTGCAAAGATGGTTTGGTTATTTTCCGATGAACCACAGTTCAATGAAGAACAACAGAGTTATGACCCCTTCTTCAACACATACAACCCTAGCCGGGAATACTATCCGGATCTGGGATATGGCAATACGGCATCACTACAAAGAACAATCATTTCAATATGAGCACCATTCCAGCAGATGACAAGTCCATCAACCACAAAACTTGAGCCTTCATGGGAGGACTTGATGAAAACCCAAATTGAGTTCCAGAGAATTTCACCGCCACTATTCAGGATTTAACAACCCAAATTGACCGGTTGACAACCACTTGTTAATGAACCGAGATGTCAAGAGTCGTGCCAACTCTTTCCCCAAACAATTCCTAACTCCCCGCATTCTAATTGTCATATTGATTTACATGCAGACTTAGTTGAGGAAACTCATGATGAGTTGTGTTTGAATTTCCGATTTAATTGGTTTTGATGATTCTATCAATTGCAACTCATGTGCTGATCATGATGGTGATATAAAATGTGTTGTGTGTGTTGAAATTTCTGCATATTTAAAAACTAATGATTCTGTTTACGCAGGATCTAATGATATAGAAGGGTCTATCAACAATGTAGTTGTAGAATCTGAAACATATAGGGAGGTGGAGTTGAAGGCCATTGAGGAATTTTCAAAGAAAGAGGAAAGTCAGCAGATGCTAGTAACTACTGAAGTGGATTTTGTTTTTAGGCCATGGTCCAGCATTATCAATGAAAGCAGAATTGTCAAATTACACGTGTTGCATGTCATTGGTGAAGTCAAGGAAATTAAGAAAGACCAATGGGACCCCAATGGGAGCCCTCATGCTTCAAGCTTCACTTGGTCGTTACACTTCAACCAATGGGACCCTAGTGAAAGCTATCATGTTGTGTCAACCATAACTTGGTCATCACGTTCCAACCAATGGGATCCTGGTGGAGTCTTTTCACCAACCTCACTTAATAAGACCAATGGACACCATCTCAAACCGAAAAATGTGGAAGTGAAAGTGATGGGCTTTTATCATCCACATTATAAAGATCACTAAGAAGTGTCCCAACGTCGAGCTAACGACGTTAAACAAGCGCTTATTAGGAGGCAACCCAACTAGATTTGTTTTCAAGATCTTTGGGGATGGTTTTATAACCGAGAAGATAAAAACATACTTCACTTTGAATGGCTGAGTAAGGAGTCAGTAAGTTATACCTTATTGACTCTTGAGACGCATTCTTGTGGCCTGGTACATCATGAACTTCTTAATTGTGGAATCTCTTCAGAGATGAACAGAAGTGTTACAGTCTTGGGAATCTGACTCTAAAAGACCCGCATTTCCTCTTTAATTTTATATTATTCCAGTCATGTTATTTTGGTTTTACATTTTACTCATTTGTTTTGTGAGTTTTCGGTTCTCATTGCACTTTGATTCTTACGCATCTTTTCTGCTTGCCATTATCTCGGCCCTCATCAAGTTGTGTTGCTCTTTTCTTTCCGTTTTATTTATCACTTTCGCATTGAGGACAATGTCTATATTAAGTGTGGGGGAGAGATTTTAGCATGTTTCTTTTTAAAAAAAAAGGGGGGGTTCATTGCATGACTGAATAACTTTTCTCCCTTCTTGAACTGATATGCTTGGTGATGGATGATTGAATTGATGAATTGAGTTTGATGGATGCATACCTTGTGAGATTTTGAGCCTAATGGATGGATTCAACATTTATGCCATTCTCTTCTTTCTTGTGTGATTTTCACTCATATTAATGACCACTCTAGAACTTGCTTTGATTCTTTTTTAGGCTACATTTCACTTGCATGCATGAACATGATTGAGGCCCTCTTTCTTAATTAGCTAGTTTAACCAAATAGTCAACCTTATTTTCAATATGATTTCAAGCACTCTTTTGACTTCTTGAAAATTCTCTGATTCCTGCCAACCTTGTATATTTTCCTTTACTTAACCCCTTTGAGCTTATTTGACCATTCCTTGTTTCTAGCATATTATGTGCCTTAAATGAAAAATCGTGTTCTTACTTTACCTAAGGGAATAAAAGAACATTAGCTTGGTTAATGGATGAGTTTTTGAACAAGTGTGGGGGTGTGTGTACAAAATGGTTGTTGAAAAAGGAAAGAGTGCCTAAAAAAAAAAAAAAAAAATGTATGTATATAGTTATGTTCATATAAAAAAAAAAAAAAAAAAAAAAGAAAAGGATTGGGAAATGAATATGTAAAGGGATATACATTAGAGTTGGGATGAACTTTTATGCTTGTTATTTGAACTCAGCTCTCATTTGCTTTTATTCTCTTTGGTATTTATCTTCTCATATTCATTTTATCCTCTTCTGTTACCTTGACCTCAATACAACCTTGAATAAAGTCCTCATGATTTGTGTGTGCATGTGTTTTGAGTAGTGGAGAAGTAGAAGATAAGCAAGCTTATGGTAGTGCAATTTTCATGGGTTGAATTGAGTGAAATACCTACCTTTTAAACACTTGAGAGATTGAGAGGGAATCTTGTGAAGATCTATCATTCTTGATTCATGTTGAAGATACCTTGCTTGTTGGTTTGAGATGTGGAGAATTATTAACTCATGAATGTTTTGATCCCTTGAACCTTTGGTTGTTCTTCTTGATTGTAAAATTTTGGGCTCTTGAATGTCGTTGGAATTTAAATTTTTGTTAATCTCTTATGTCCTTGTTTTGGACTTGAGTTTTGCTCAGGAGTGCAAAAAGCTAAGTGTGGGGGAATTTGATTATCACATATTTTATTTATTAAGAAACCCTTATGTTTAGTCATTTACACTCTCCATATTCTTAATTGATTGAGTTTGGTATGATTTTGTGAGTTTGAGCTCAAATTGGTCCTAATTGAATATTTTCAGCATTATTGAGATTTGACATTGTTTCTGTATTTTGGCCATAACTTGAGTTTCTGATATCTGATAATCATGAATTTTATCTTGTAGGAAAGCTAGGAGGAAGCTCTACAACTTTGATGAAGAGCTCGAAGTCCAATTCAGATGTCTAAGGGACCTAAGTTTACATGGAAGTCAGAATACGGGTTCTGTCACTAGAATCCGAATGGTGTGCACTCATAAAATCATATCCCAAGCTGTAATAATGGAGATGGGCTGAAATTTGGATAGTTGATAGTTAAGACCCAAATAAACAACTTTCATGAAGAACACTTTTTGAAAAAATGAAGTCTAATAGGTCAGTTTGAGCCTGCAAGTCGGAACAGAGGTGCTAAAGTTGGGTTTGAGTGACCTACGGTATTTGGGCCATATCTTGGGCTGCAGGAAGCCAAATTGGACGATCCAGATATGCATGTTATAGCCAAGACAAATATATACAACTTTCATGAAGAGTACTTTTCGTGGATCTGAAGTATAGTTGGTCGTTTTTGGCTTCCAAGTCAGACGTCAAAATTTTCGTCCTCAACCACTCCTCTCACCAACCCACTCAACCACCCCACTCACCCACTCCACTCACCAACCCATTCAACCACTCCACTCAACCACTCCACTCACCAACCCACTCACCAACCCATTCAACCACTCCTCTCACCAACCCACTCATCCACCCACTCCCCTTTGTCATTTTGTTACCCTAGACTTCTATAAAAGGGCACCATTGGTTATCATTAATAACAAGTTGTATTCTCCTTCAATTATCTTATATTTTCTTCTTGTTTCTTCATAGTTTCTCATAGCTCTTGTATATTATGATGATTTCCTTCATTATAATGGAGAGCTAAGTTATTTTCAGTCAATTCGGGACTCTTGAAGAGATTGTGGTTTGGATTCTTGAGACCTTGGTTATGTAATGTATTTGATTTATATTTGAATTCCTCTTCTCTTCTTCTTCTTCTTCTTCTGTTTTCTTAATACATGAATGGTGATTCTATTTATGTTTGATCTGATTTGATCTTAGTTTAAGATTAAGTATTGTGATGAAACTTAGAACTGATTGATCTGAATTAATCACATAACTGAAGATTGAAATTTGTGATGAAACTTAGAACTGATTGATCTAAACTAATCACATAATTGAAGAGGTTAGGTTCTTGATTGGTGCCTAGGTTAATTGAATTCGGTGCTTAAATTGACATATATCTACATGAATGGTGCGATTGCAGATTTGTGTTTATCACTTGTCAATTGAATTATGGACGATTGTCTAGTGTGAATTCTGGACCTAATGCTGAGATCTCGGTTAGATCCAAGTTAATCATTCAAATGTGCTTCAAATGTTTGTTGAAAGGTTTATGATTGAATCCACCCAATCTCGGATAGATTTGAATTGATTTGTTCTTCTAATTGTTATTTCTCTTTAAATCTTGTCACTGCGATCCTTGAACCATCAAAACCCCCCTTTTTCTAACTTTCACTTGATTTGATCAAATTGCATCTACGATCCTTGAGGAGATGATCCGGTGTTGTTCACTATACTACAAGTTTAGGTAATAACTTCGGTTATAATTTTGACTGAGTTCGACGCTTCGTCAAAATTTTGGCCTTGATATTTGGGGATTAGTAAGTGTAATCTTTTCATTTTAAGTGTTTTTACTAACTTTTGCCTTTTATTAACTTTTCTAACATTTTTATCCATTATCTAGTATTGTTCATACTACACTAACAATTTTTTTTCTTAGATTTCTGAATTTCTCTAGTGAAGGAAAGATGGAAAACTGATGATTATAGGTAGTTGATACAATTTTCGAACTGAACGTGCCCAGAAAAATACGAAACTTGGTCGACTGAAGGAAAATAGCTCGATAAACAAGACTCACAAGATGGCTTGTGAGGTCAACCCTGGTTTTTCGAAATTCTATCATTTAGACCATTTTTTAATTTTTTATTATTTTTTATTGCATTTTCTAGTTTCATTTTTATGTAGATTTTGTCCTGTGTTGCTCCCATAAATTTTAAAAATGTTTAGATACATTAACTAGATTTATTTTTGCATATTTTGAGTGTTGATCTCATACTAACTCTTTCTTTTTAATTTTTTCTTTTTCTTTTATTATCATTTTGTTGCATTCTGTTGCATTTTAAGGATACAATGGACCATGCATAATGGAGTCAAAACTTGAGGAGTTGACTTCTTTGGTAAGGCATATAGTAGTGAGACAACAATCACCTGTGCAGGAAGCTACACTTGTGTGTAACATTTGTTTTTGTTCATCTCACCCCACATATGCATGCCCTACACTTGTATGATAGTTCTTTTTCCAGATCAATTTGTTGCGGTTAGCTTGGTTATTTTCCGATGAACCACAGTTCAAAGAAGAAGAATGAGTTATGACCCCTTCTTCAATACATACAACCCTAGCTGGGAATACTATCCGGATCTGGGATATGGCAATACGGCATCACTACAGCAACAATCATTTCAATATGAGCAGCCATTCCAGCAGATGACAAGTCCATCAACCACAAAACTTGAGCCTTCATGGGAGGACTTGATGAAAATCTAAATTGAGTTCCAGTAATTTTTTGCCACTATTCAGATTTAACAACCCAAATTGACCAGTTGACAACCACTGTTAATGAACTGAGATGT
Organism: Ormosia emarginata; assembly: GCA_029884605.1. NCBI lineage: Eukaryota > Viridiplantae > Streptophyta > Magnoliopsida > Fabales > Fabaceae > Ormosia > Ormosia emarginata. The sequence goes on from JAQQTP010000073.1 coordinate 20,141,216, forward strand.
CAAGAGTCAGGCCAACTCTTTTCCCAAATAATTCTCAACTCCCTGCATTCTAATTGTCATATTGATTTACATGCAGACTTAGTTGAGAAAACTCATGATGAGTTATGTGCTGAATTTCCTGATTTAATTGGTTTTGATGATTCTATCAATTGCAACTCATGTCTTGATCATGATGGTGATATAAAATGTGTTGTGTGTGCTGAAATTTCTGCATATTTGAAAACTAATGATTCATGTTTTACGAGGATCGATTTTCGGTTGGAGTGGCTTGAATGGGTGGTGCACGGGTTGTTCTTTGTACGAATGCGGTGGTTGGTATTTGTTGCTTGGACTGTGACTTGGTATCTAAATTGTTGTTCTTCTTTGTTGGTGGAGTTGTTGTTCTTGACGAATTCCGTATCTCAGGTTGGGATGGTCCTTCCAACCAGGGTTATAAGTACTAGAAAATGGATCATATCTTGGTTGCTGCTGTGACTGTTGATATTGGGATCTACCAGGAAAAATACTAGTTGCTGCAACACATTGATCTGGATAAACAGATCCATCATCCTAAAGTGTGGGACATGCATCAGTAGGATGAGATGAACAAGAACAAATTTCACACACAATAGCAACCATCTCATAGGTGGTTGCTAACCCACTGCTATTTGTCTCACCAAAGTCGTCAATTCATCCAATCTGTGTTCCATTCTCTGTTGGTCTACGTGAGACACTTGAACCTCATTAACTCCTCTTGTTGAGGTAATGATCCGTGAGCCGAATTGTTGAGTATTGGCTGCCATGTTCGCTATCAGATCTCTTGCTGCAGCAGGAGTCTTGTCTACTAAGGCTCCTCCAGAGGCAGCATCTATCATGCTTCTGTCATTTGGTAGCAAGCCCTCATAGAAATATTGAATCAAGAGTTGTTCACTGATTTGGTGGTGAGGACAACTCGAACACAACTTCTTGAATCTCTCCCAGTACTCATGCAAAGTCTCGCCTGACATCTGTCTGATGCCACATATGTCCTTCCTGATTGCAGCAGCTCTGGAGGCAGGAAAGAATCTCTCCAAGAACAACATTTTCATGTTATTCCAACTTGTAACTGAACCTGGTGAAAGATAGAACAGCCAATCCTTGGCTGCATTGGCAAGTGAAAAAGGGAATGCCCTCAGCTTGATGTAATCCTCAGGGATGCCTTGTGGTCTCATGATTGAGCACACGACATGGAACTCCTTTAGGTGTTTATGAGGGTCTTCACCTGCATGACCATGAAACTTGGGCAACAAGTGTATCAATCCATATTTCAATTCAAAATCAGCATTAAGATCAGGGTATTGAATACACAAAGATTGATAAGTAACGTCAGGAGCAGCAAGTTCCTTAAGGGTCCTATTTTGCATATTATCAGCCATGGGTTTAGAATTACGCAAGATCTCAAGTTCAATCTCAAGTATCTCAGGTTCTCGTTCAATTTCAAGATCAGAATTAGGTTCAGAAACAACACTTGCACTTAACCTACGAGTTCTAATTAATCTATGCAAGGTCCTATCAATTTCAGGATCAATATCAAACAGATTATCAAGATTAGACCTAGTCATGCATCATGGAAAGCACATAAAACACAAAAATTAACAAACAAGCAAAATACACTAGACAACTCTAAAAATCTACAAAATAAATCTAATTAATTATTTAAGCATAAATAAATAACTTAAACTAAATGATAAAAATAATGTACAAGTTGACAGTATGAACCGACCATTAAATATTAGCAAAGATGTGGTAGAAACTAACCACCAAGTAAAAATTAATAGTAAAAAGTTAGCAAGCTGATAAATTAAAAAAATTAGTAAGTTAGAGACAAAAAGTAAATTGCATAAAATAAAGTGCAAAAAGTAAATATGAAAAATTAAATTACAGAAAATAAAATACAAAAAATTAAATACAAAAAATAAAGTGCAAAAAGTAAATTTAAAATATGAAAACTAGAGAATCAAGAAGTCGATTTTTTGCTCTGGCGAAAAAGGAAAGGAGAAGAAATATTATTTTACTATGTTAGTGGGTATAAATAAATGACAGAAATTAAAAAATTAATAAGTTAGTAAGTTAAAAGAGTAGAGAAAGAAAAAGGAAAAAGAAAGAGTTAGTATGGTCACTTAAAATGATCAGATCACACTTACGTTGTCCCCGGCAACGGCGCCATAATTTTGACGAGCGCCGAACTCAGTCAAAATTATAACCGAAGTTATTACCTAAGCTTGTAGCATAGTGAACAACACCGGATCGTCTCCTCAAGGATCGTAAATGTAATTTAATCAATTCAAGTTAAAGTTAGAAATAGGGGTTTGACAGTTCAAGGTTGCGCTTAACAAAATTAAAGGAAGAAATAATAATTAAGAGAATAGTTAATTCAGAAACTTATCCGAAATTAGGTGGATCCAATCATAAACCTTCCAACAAACACTTGAAGTGTATTTGAATGGTTAACTTGGATCTAACCGAGATCTCTGCATCAGATCCAGAATTCATACTAGACAATCGTTTAGAATTTAATTAACAAGTGATAAACACAAATCTGCAATCGCACCATTCATGTGGATCTATGTTAATTTAAGTACCGAATTCAATTAACCTAGGCACAAATCAGTAACCTAACCTCTTCAATTACATGATTAATTTAGATTAATCAGTTCCAAGCTTCATCACAAATCTCAATCTTCAGTCATGTGATTAGTTTAGATCAATCAGTTCTAAGTTTCATCACAAATCTCAATCTTAAATCAAGATCAAATCAGATCAAACATGAACAGAATCACCATTCATGCATTCAAGATCAAGAAGAAAAAGAAGAAGAGAAGAGGAATTCAACTACAAATCAAATACATTACAGAACCAAGGTCTCAAGAATCCAAACCACAATCTCTTCAAGAGTTCCGAATTGACTAAAAGTAACTTAGCCCTCCATTACAATGAAGAAAACCATTAAGAAATATGAAAAACTATGAAAAAGAAGAAGAACTGAATGAAGGAAGGAGTGGAGGAGTGGAGGAGAGGAGGAAAGGAGGAGAAGCTTAGTCCCAAACTAAGACTAACACCCTCCTTAAATATATGAATGCAAAGCTCCTATAATACAATACATATTGTCATCCTCCACCTACTCCATTATTAAAGCATGTTCAATCACCAACTCCATCATGTCCACCAACTCTATTATTAAAGTGGTTCAACCACCAACTCCATCATTAAAGCATGTTCAACCACCAACTCCATCATTAAAGTGGTTCAACCACTTTTGCTAATAATTCTTCCACCTAATTTCCACTTTTCTGCCTTCTCTTTAGTCTAGATTTTTGCCACAACTTCAAATTAAGCTTAATCCCATCAGATAGCCTTTGAAATAAGCTTTCCAAGGAGTGCTCATATGCTTAATGTGGGCTTGAAATGAGTGAGATATGCCCAAAATGGTGAAGGTATGTCCAGAAATTCATAACAGACCGTTGGACCAACTTCAAGGCTATTTTTGACCACTTAAATGCCCGAATCTTTCAATTTGACATTTCACAAAACTTGTAGATCTTTTTCTCATCTTTCTAGCATATAAAGAACATAAAAATCAGAGATCTACAACTCAAGTTATGGCCAAAATACTCAACCAATGTAAATATGCATTAAAATCCAAAAATTAATGATTAAATTGCTTTAAAGCCCAATTCATCCCAATGATTAAAATAGGTGCTAAGATCACTTAATTATAACCTGGACATTATTAATAAGGTAATTATGTGGATAATTAATACGTTAAAAACCATAATTATCACAGAGCACCGCAGAGCCGGTGAAAGAGAAGAGAAGAAAAAAAATTATTTCATTAAGTTAGAGGACAGAAAAATAAATGACAGAATTTAAAAGTTAGATTGTGTAAAATAAATGAGAGAAATTAAAAGTTAAAAAGTTAGTAAGCATAAAGCGTAAATAATAATAATAATAATAATAATAATAATAATAATAATAATAATAATAATAAAAGCGTAAATAAAAAAATAAAATAAAAAAATAAAAATGAAAATAAAAATAAAATAAAAAAATGTAAATAAATGACTTAAATATAAAAGTTAGTTAATAAGTTAGTTAGTAAGTTAATTAGTAAATTAATAAATAGATAAATAAAAATGAAAAAGTAGAGAAAGAATATACTGCGATAACGAAGTTTACTTACGAAGAGAACCTCAATATATTAGAACTTCAAATCAACTCCCGGCAACGGCACCAAAAACTTGATGGGATAATTAAAAGTTTCAAACCTAAGTACAGGTTGTTTCAAGTAGTAAATTCTCGGGAGTCCGAGGTCGATCCACAGGAAATTAATAAAGAGAAAATTATTTGAGGTACAGAAAAAATTTGTCAAAATACTAAAAATGATATAAGTTGTTCACAGATGAAAAAGATTTGCTTGGGTTAGGAGATCCACTCTTGGTAATAAATTAAAAATAAGATTATTTCGTTTTATAACTCAATTGAAATCATGCATAATGAAGATTCCAATCGGAAGATTTAACATTCAAAGTTCAATCATGTAATTATATTATGGTTCCAATAATTATCTACCAATACTTGTAAATCGTCAAAAGCATCCATTGTGTCAATCCTTTTGTGTACAATGGATCAAGATATTCATTATACAAGAAGAGTTTCTAAATTAATTGGAAACAACATACAACTCATATAAAGTTCACATAAAAATATATCATTTAAAGCACAAGAAAGAAATTAATCTAACCTTAACTTATTACCAAGAGCTTCACCTTTTCACTCAAGCAAGATGAAGATTTAGTTACTCATAGACAAGAAGAAAGAAAGAGAGAAGAAGAAGATGATGAACATAACTTCAATTAAGAACAATAGAAAATTACACAAAGGAAAACTAATAACACAATAGCATAAACTAAACTCTAAGCTAACTAACACCCTTAAATGTTCAGCCTTTGTCTCCTTTTATAGAGTTCAAGGAGTGCAAGAAGACAATGGAGTTGTTTGATGATGAGAAGTAAAATCAAAATAGATGATGAATGAGCTGAAATTATGGACTTTCTTGGCTCCGAAATGTCTCTGCTCTTAGCTCATGGCATGCGTCAGAATTGAGCCAAGTGGTCTTCATGAAAGTTCTAGGAAATTGTCTCAGCTTTCCAGAGACACCAAGTTTAGCCAAATCCAATAACCACAGCTCGAGATATGGCCCAATTACTGCTCATGGGTCAGGCCCAAATCCAGCACCTCTGTTCTGACTTCCAAGCCCAATATTACCATCAAAGAATTCGAATTAGCTTTTGTGTTCTTCATGAAAGTTGTAGATATGGGTCTTAACCTTCGACTGTCAAAATTTCAGAATTGTTGAACTCCTATAGCCTGAGATATAGCCTAATGAGTGCATAAAGGTCAAGCTATTAGGTTCAAAACGCTAGATTTTGCTTCAACTCCAATTTGAGTTATCCAAACATGTGTTTCTAGTCTTGAGGCCTTCATGAAAGTTGTAGAAATTTATCTTAGCTTAAAAACAAGACCAAAATCACATCCATCGGATATTTGTAACTCAAATTATAGCCAGTTTACTGAAAAAGCCAAGTGAGAAGGTTATGCAATAAATGAAATATATTGCTATTAATGTGACTCTTGCTATCAAGTAAATAGTTATTAGCGAATTATCTTAACTTTTCAACAAGACCAAAATCTCATTAATCAGATAATTGCAACTCAAGTTGTGGCCACTTTATTTAAGAATGTAATCACCCAAATTAATGATAATTCAAGCAATAATTTCTTCAATGATCCAATTAAGCTTAATTTCATAAAATGTGACAAAATCAACTTAATTAAGCCAAATTGAACCTTAAGAAGCCTAGTGAGAGGATTATAAAATGCATAAAATACATTATTATCATTTATTGTTATTGAAAATCGCCTCAGGTCGCTAGAAATTGGAAGGGAATAGAAAAGTGCAGAGGAGACATCCTCGACCCTTATTTATGGAGGCAAGACAGTTGGGGGACAATTCTGTCCTAACACCTTGAATTTCAAAAAGTCTCCACAGATAGCGTCAATATTCAGTAATGGATACTGAGTTGTACTTGGATAGACACATTCTAGTGTTTTCCTACTTGCGCAGCGACAGAGTGTGTTGAAACGATGGGGGGTACTTGCAAAGACACTCCAACACTTAAGTCAGGATGTGCCCAATTAGGATTTATGCTAAAGACAATAGATACCTGTTAAAGGTGATTGAGTCTGATATTTATAGATGTTAGATAAGGATATATGTTCCCTTAATAGTTGCAATGGATCCCTATAAAATTAGAATGTTGATACTGTAGTTATGAGTAGTCAAAGGTGATAAAGGGTGCTATTGTTACGCAAGATCATGACTGGCAGTTACGAATACTCATAGGATTTATCCAAGGTGGAAGTCTCGCGGTAATGTTGCTATTACCCAATGTCAAGGTTCAATATCCGTTGTGATGGGATCTCAATAACATACCATGAATTCCTGTTGTGGTGTCAATGACAAACTCCGATTGGATGCGTGTCGGGTTGACCCATGAGATAGGATCTTGGATTGTGGTCCAGAACAGGTACTAAAGTCAACTTTTTTTGACACTTGGATTCAACTTTTGGTGTTACAAAAATTAAATCTTAGGATAAAATTAAACTTCTCAAGTTTCAAATTAAAATGAATTCTAGTAAAGGAAATATATAGTGGAACAGTTGTGGGAAGTAGGAATACATACAATTAAAATAAGAAACATGCAAAGAGACCACATACAAATCCTAAAAATAAGCAGTATAAGAAGCAAAAAAAAGAATAAGATTATAATTTTTTTTTTGTCTTTTACAATGTGATTATCAAACAACAATGATAGGGGAATAGAATCTTTCATGTGTAAATTTCATATGGCAAAGTCGAGTGAAGAGAGAGATAAATACAACATTCATAAATTGCATTTATTTTTTAAGACATTGTTTTCCATACTCCAAGGAGAAATTGAAGTATCAATCTTCCATTTTATTGATACCATAGATCTTGCCTTAAAATTGATCAATGACTATTACGTTATACTAGTAAACTAGACAACAAGTAATATTTGGTTTAAGTGATTATTAAAAATTTGTCCATGTAAACATGAATAAATTAGTTGTGGAATCACAAAAAGCCATGTTTCTAACTTCATTTGTATATCAACCTCTACATATTAAATTAGAGTTCTTTTACTTAAGAGTGTATGAAATTCTTATTTAACTCTCCCTCATTGAATGACACATCTCATTCTTAATTCTACAACTTTCCAAGGAATGACATTTCGTTCTTATCTTTTTTTTTAGTTTTAAATTTAATTTCACTTTAAACCAATTATGCTTTTCTAATCTATATTTTTCTTGAGATTTTAGCTGAATTAAAAAGAACCCATGCAATGCACATAATACACGCTAGCATATTATAAAAATTGCAACCCCTTTCGATGGCTTCTATATTATAAAAGAAACAACGATTTACACCTAAGTGCCTACGAAAATGGGTGACCACTTGTAGATTTATGCATGCCTTAGAATCATTTTGGTTGAGTGAAATGAAATTAATTTTTTCCCGTAAATGATACATTATTAAACTATAAGTCTATAATTTGCAAGCCACTGGCGGTTTAAGATTTTCCACTTGCCAAAGTTTTTTTTGTTTTAAGAGAGAAAGAAAATAATTTAAAATGAAAGAATTGCATTGGAACAATTGTGCCAAGTCCAAATTGAAGTGCTGCTTGACCAAGTCTACAAGGCCCAAAGGTGGTAGATTCATTATGGACCATTCAGAGCTAATTTCAATGCCCAATAAATCCAACCTGTATTTGAAACTCTGAAACTAGATAGACATGAGATAGAGAAACCCAATGTTGACCCAAAAAAAATGCAAAGTCAACCATTTAAATTACAAAACACAAACTTATTGTTTTGGGCATAAGATATCTTAAAGGTTGAATTACATTATAGGTCCTTATAATTTCTTTGAATTTTTTAATAGGCTCTTACAGTTTAAAAGGTTTTAACGAGGTCATTATACTTTTAAAAATTTGTAAATTGGTCTTTATAGTTTAACTAGGTTTTTAGTTACATCCCTACTAAAAATAAAATTATGTAACTAAGTCATTCAGACTTATAACAACAACAACAACACATAATGACCTTTGGATAACTGCAAACATTCATTAATATAATCTAGCAACCGTCAATCAATGGAGACTTATTTATAAATTTTGAGAAGAATAGGAACTTGGTTAAAAACTTTTAAAATAGAGCCACCTATTTGAAAATTTAGTAAAATCATAACAACTAAAATAGAGCCACCTATTTGAAAATTTAGTAAAATTACAACAACTTACAAAGTAATATAACCTATCTTAAATTATAGTTCAAAATGAAAAAAAAGTCGATTTATAGTCCATAATTTTAAAAAGGAAAAAAAACCCAACTCAATTTTTACTAAATATGCAAAAAGAAACCCTCCATCCAATTAACATCAATATGAATAATAGATAAAATACAAAAAGCCTATCGAGATTTGGATTATGAGCGATTAACTACCGAGTGTTCTGAAAAACTATTAAATGACTCATTTTTTCTAGGCTAATTGTGCAAAAAATGAAAAATCCCTTTGTTCGAGTAAAAAAGCTAACTTCTCTCTTACATAAGTCAGACTAGATTATCCATTTCCATGAGTACTAAAGTCAATTTTTCTGACACTTGGATTCAACTATTAGTGTTGCAAAAATGAAATATTAGAACAAAATTAAACTTCTCAAGTTTCAAATTAGAATGAATTCTACTAAGGGAAATATATAGTGGAATAGTTGTGGGAAGTAGGCATACATACAATTAATACATGAACATGCAAGAGACCACATGCAAATCCCAAAAAGAAGTGGTATAAGAAGCAAAAAAAGAACAAGATTATGATTTTTTTTTTTTTTGTGTTTTATAATGTGATTTTCAAACAATAATGATAGGGGGAAGGATCCTTTCATGTGAAAATTTCATATGACAAGATCACGTGGAGAGAGAGATAGATACATCATTCAAAAATTGAATTTATTTTTTAAGACATCGTTTTTCATACTCCAAGGAGAAATTGAAGTATCAATCTTCCACATTATTGATACCATAGATCTTGCCCTAAAATTGATCAATGGCTATTATGTTATACTAGTAAACTGGACAATAGGTAATATTTGGTTTAAGTGATTATTAAAAATTTGGTCCACGTAAACATGAATAATTTTGTTCAGGAGTCACAAAAAGCCATGTTTCTAACTTCGTTTGTAGATCAACCTATATATATTAAATTAGAGTTCTCTTACTTGAAAGTCTATTAAATTCTTATTTAACTCTCCCTCGTTGAATGACACATGTTATTCTTAATTCTATATTTTTCCAAAGAATGACATGTGTTGTTCTTATCTTCTTTTTTAATTTTAAATTTAATTTCACTTTAAACTAATTATGCTTTTTTAATCTATATTTTTCTTGAGACTTTAGCTGAATTTAAAAGAACTCATGCAATGCACATAATACTCACTAGCATATTATATAAAGTGCAACCCCATTTGATGGCTTCTATACTATAAAAGAAACAATGATTTACACCTAAGTGCCTACGAAAATGGGTGACCACTTGTAGATTCATTCATACATGCCTTAGAACCATTTTGGTCAAGTGAAATGGCATTACTTTTTTTTTGTAAGTGCTACATTATTAAATTATAAGTCTATAATTTGTAAGTCACTGACTATTTAAGATTTTCCTCTTGCCAAAGTTTTTCTTGTTTAAGGAGAGAAAGAAAATAATTTACAATGAATGAACCATACTGGAATAATTGTGCCAAGTCCAAATTGAAGTACCGCTTGACCAGGTCTACGAGGCCCAAACGTGGTAGGTTCATTACAGATCTTTCAGAGCTAATTTCAATGGCTAACAAATCCAACCCGTTTTCGAAACTGTCAAACTAGTTAGACATGAGACAGAGAAACCCAATGTTGACCCAAAAAAAAGGACAAAGTCAACCATTGAAATTACTAAACATAAACTTATGGTTTTGGGCATATGATATCATAAAGGTTAAATTACATTATAGGGCCTTATAGTTTCTCCGAATTTTTTAATAGGCTCTTACAGTTTAAAAGGTTTTAATGAGATCCTTAAACTTTTAAAATTTTGTAAATAGGTCTTTATAGTTTAACTAGGTTTTTAATTACATTCCTACTAAAAATAGAATTTTGTAACTAAGTCACTCAAACATACAATGACAAAACAAAATGACCTTTGGATAACTACAAACATTCAATAATATAATTAGGCGTGAGAAGTGCAGTGAAAGCTGCAGCTTTTTTGTCTTAAACAGGCTTGGCTCAGTATCACAAAGATAAGGCTGGCGAAATTATTAGTCTGTAATAGACCGATTTTCAAGGCCTGGCCTAGTCTTTTTAAAAGCCTGGCCTGGCCTGTAAGCCTATTTAAAGGCTTACTTTGCAAAAAGATCTTTAAATAGGCTAATAGGCCTACCTTTAAACAATTAAGCAATGCGCTTTTATATAGTAATGCGCTTAAGTCTTGAAATAGGCTAACAGCCTAAGCCTTTATTTTTATTAAAATTTAATTAAAAAAATATTAATATATTATAATAAATTAATAATTATAATTATCATAATAATATATAATTAAAAGCAAAGTACTGTCAGGCCTAACAGGCTTGTTAGATGGCCTGAAGCCTGACCTATTTAACTAAACAGGCTTTTAAAAAAGCCTTGACCTGACTTATTTAATAGCCAGTAGTGCCAGCCAAGATTTGAGACAGAGGCAAGCCAGCCACAGCCTGACAGGCGGCCTGGCCTATTTCCACCCGTAAATATAATCTAGCGGCCGTTAATCAATGGAATAGGATTTGAAAAGGATTTATAGTCCCTAGTTTTGAAAAGGATAAAAAAACTCAACTCAATTTTTACTAAATATGCGAAAAAAAATGTTAAAATACTCATTTTTTTAAGGCTAGTTGTGCAACAAAAAAAAATCGTTTGTTTCAGTACAAAAGTTAACTTCTCTCTTACATAAGTCAGACTAGATTATCTATTTCCAAGGGTACTAAAGTCAACTTTTATGACACTTGGATTCATTTTTTGGGGTTTCAAAAATAAAAACTTAGAAGAGAATTAAACTTCTCAAGTTTCAAATTAAAACAAATTCTACTAAGGGAAATATATAATGGTACAATTGTCGGAAGTAGGCATACATACTATTAAAACAAGAACATACAAAAGACCACATGCAAATCCCAAAAATAAGTGGTATAAGAAGCAAAAAAAGAATAAGATTATTATGTTTTTTTTGTGTTTTACCATGTGATTATCAAGCAATAATGATAGGGGAATGGATCCTTTCATGTGAAAATTACATACAAGGTCATGTGAAGAGAGAGTGATAACTGCCAAGGCTATCAAATTAGAAGAGATTTATTAACCGATTCACAAAGCACTTATAGTATTTGGTGTAACTGGGTTGAGCCCTTGGATCATTCCAGTTAATCAATTATATTAAGGTGTTAATATGGAGTTTTTCTTTGCAAGTGTAATTAAAAGACAATAATTAAAATGCTGTAAAATGTTATAAATAGAATGAGGAAAAAATAACCATTCCAAGTGAATCAATAACTCTTGAGTTTAATCCATCCTTGACCATTATAGACTCATTCACATGTTAACCAGATTCTTGGTATGCTCTACTAGATAAGCATTTACCATTTGGTTAATCAATGTTAAAACTCAGCATTCAACCAAGTTAGGAAATTCATCAAAAACCTTTAGTGCATTGCCTAATCTCATGTGAAATACTCATACAAGCATGAATTTGTAGAATTGCCTTTGCCCCAATGATTTAATGTGTTAAGTTTTGATGATGACAAATGCATTACAAAAGGATAATGATCATGTTACATCATGTATGATTATGTACTTTATCTAGTTATATTTCATTTATGAATCATGCATATCAAGATATTGAATTATGAATTTGGACTAACTATTTGTTTAAGTAAGCAACACTTTGTAGGATAATCCAAGTACCAAGAGTGAGCATTGCAACAAGAAAAAAAAAGATCACAAATATGCTCAACTCAAGAAGAATGAGAATGATAAGATGTTCTAAGCATTTGCAAGATTTGAAGAAAAGATTTTCTTTGAAAGCTTAGATTACATCAACAAGCATAAGGACTAGAATTGATGATGGCAAGATCAAGTTCAAGATCTTCATGAATAGCTTATAGGACTTAGATCTTGTGTAAAGGCAAATGAGAATCACAATAAGCTCAAATATGTTTTCAAATCTTTACAAATGGTTTTCACATTCTAAAATGTCCAACAAACAAGTTTTGAAAAGCTAGTTATGGTGGTAGTTCAAAACTATGAAAAATAGTCAAGTTTGAGTTTTGCAATTTGGTTACTCTTTTGATCATAACTTTCAAAATACTTTCAGTTTTGTTGTGAAACTTATTTCATTTGAAAATAGACTCAAAAATCTTTCCAATGACTAGTCATTTGCTTTAATCAGATATGAAATGAAGAAGCTATGACCATTTAAAGTCAGATTTTAAAACTAGAGTGGTTTATTCGAATGACCACATATTTATTCGAATAAAACACCTAGAAAACACTTCAGAACATATTTTTAGTGATTTATTCGAATAACTAAAGTGTTATTCGAATAACACATTCCAGAAAACATTTCCTGGTACACAATAAGTAGATTTATTCGAATAACAAAAGCGTTATTCGAATAACACAAATCCGAAACAGATTTTCAACGACTATAATTGGCATTTAATGTTTCCCAACCACCACCAACGGCTTTTAAATGCCTTGGGCTATAAATTCAAGTGTTTAGGCATCAAAGAAATGTTGGAAAACTATCTGAACAAGTCTCTTGATCATCAAATACGAGTTTTCTCTCTTATATTCTGTCATACTCTGTTTTGAGCTTCAAAGTGTGATTCTTTGATATTCATAGTGCTTTAATTTGTATTATCCACTCTTTGAGAGAGTTTCTATCATTCAAACACTTTGATTATTCTGTAAAGAGGATGAGGTATCCCTGTAGTGAAAAAGGGTGAGGTATCCCTTATTGTAAAAAAGGTGAGGTATCCTTCAAAGGTTGTAAAGAGGGTGAGGTATCTCTCTAGTGAAAAGGGTGAGGTATCCTTGTTTTGAGGCTTAAGCACAAAAAGTGAGGTATCCCAAGGTGTGGTGAGTGCTCTATTGTGTAAAGGTTTTCAAGCACCTGTTCAAGCTTGAAGTTTAGTGGAAAATCTCGAGTGGTTTGCTTGAGGACTGGACGTAGGTTACAAGGGGTGGCTGAACCAGGATAAATCCTTGTGTTTGCTTTTCTCAACTTTATCTCTTTACATTTATGCCTTAATTATATACACTTGAGTTGAATTTGATATATAACTTATTTGCTTGATTTATCCTTTAACCCAAGTTGTATTTAAGTAATTTACAATAGTTGTTTCTTCGTTAGACTTATTCTACTGCATGTGTTGATTGAAAATATCAAAATGCATAATTTCTCAAAGTTATTTTAAAAATTTGTAATCACCCAATTCACCCCCCTCTTAGGTGATGGTTGCCATGACTAACAGAATTCTCTACTAGGTAAGCACCTAGGATTTGGTCAATCTACGTATAATGGATTAAGCATCCATTTAACCCTAAATCAACCACACTCCAAAATTCATGCTAGCTAGACAAGACATCAAACACCTTTGATGCATTATCTGATTTCTGTAAACACATGATAGTTAAGCAACTATCACATGAATACCAAAACTAAGTTAAGCACTCAGTCAAGATGCAATAGAATCAAGAGAAAGAGGAGAGAATTTTATTAATAACAAGAATGTAAACATTTATCACAAGGTCTCAAAATTAAACATTAAGAGTGTTCAATCCCTAGGATTGATTACAAAACTTTAGCTCTCCATGAATGGAGAGCACAAACTGAAAAGTAAAAATACAAAAATGTAAAAAAGCAAAAATATGAAAGAGAAGTAAGAAGAGAGGAGGGGAGAGCCACAAAGAACATGAAGAGAGAAAGTGAGAAGTGAAAACTGAATGGAATGGTCTCAGTTTTGGGCTCTCTCCCCCTTATAACAGACACTAAAATCAAATTACTAGTTTGTTCCTAACTTAGACTCTTGCTCTTCCAATTAGCTTTAATTAGACACCTAATTTCCAAGATTTGGATACCTAATGAAGGAGTTATGGCCAAAACATGTTTAACAGTTTCTAGATCCATCATCTCCCTTCAGGCGTTAAACACTCTATCGTAAAGTCACCTTTTTGATAGGTGGTCTTCATGAAAGTTGATTTATTTTGTCTTATCTTTCTAAATTTTCCAATGGAACTGGTTTCAGCCCATTATGACTCCTACAACCTAAGATACGACCCATTCTTTGCACACTGCTCAGGTCCCAGTGACAACACCTCTATTGTAACTTCCAAACCCAATATGACACACTAGACATCTGAATCAGCTCTGGAGCTCTTAAACAAAGTTGTAGAACTTCCTCTCACATTTCCTAAAAAGTAAATTTCATAATTTTTAGATGTCTATAACTCAAGTTATACCCGAAATATAGAAATAGTATAAAATTATCGTAATGCTAAAAAGTATAACTAAGCCCAATTTGAACCCAAACTTATAAATGGTGGCCAAAATTAATCAATGAAGCACATGAGAGGTCTAAAATGCTGAATTTATGGATTAACTAATATATAAAAATGGTGTTTATCAAATTCCCCCACATTTAGCCTTTTGCACTGCCGGGAAAAAGTAGAAATCCATTACTAGGGGACAAAGAAATAAAAATAACATAAACTTTAAAGTTAAAAACTCAAGAAAAACTCACTTTCCAATGATGTTCAAAAATGCAAAAGGAGAACAACAAAAAATTCAAGAAATTAAAACATTCATGAAGTAATATTTCTTTAAATCTCAAATCAACAAGCATAGTAACTTCAATTGAAATGCATAGATCAAGAATGATAGAACCTCACAAGATTTACTCTCAATCTCTCAAGTGTTTGGAAGGTAAGTGTTTCACTCAATTCAACCCATAAAAATATGCACATCTATAAGCTTGCTTTTCTTCTACTTCTCTACTACTCAAAATACATGCACACACAAATCAAGAGGACTTTATTCAAGGTTGTAATGGGGCCAAGGTAAAATAGGAGAGTAATATGGACATGACAAAGACCAAAGAGAATAAAAGAGCATTATAGTTAAGTCTATATTGTAACATCTCCAAAAATATGTTAGACTTATATATGGTTACAAATGTGGCATATTACTTGTATGACATGTCAGTTAAGTTTTTTGACAAACTGAGTTTGTTTAGGCGTTTTGTTGCAATCTAGAAGTTGAAAAGTAGCTTAAAATGACTTGGATAATAACATAAGTTGCTAAGTTGAGGGAAATAAATCTAGAGAATTTATTTCTAAGTCATAAACGTATGAAGCAATGTGTAGTTATAATTTGACGATAATCAGAGTTAGTTTAATATTTTTAAGCATACTGAGAGTGTATTTTAATGCCGGATTGACTAGCAACATATATGAAAAAATAAAGGAAAGGTGAAACAAGAATTTAGATGAATCCTAGGATTTATTCTAAAGTTGTTGGAAGTTAGAAAACTTGATTTAGAAAAATTCAAGTGTTCTTATAAGATATAAAGTTTTAGTACAAAAACTTAAGTTGTCAACTTTGACTTTTCTTCCTTCTTTCTCTTCATTTCCATGACTGAAGGTAACCCAAAATAGAAAAAAAAGAAAAAAAAAAGAAGAGAAAAAGGGAAATGGAGGAGAAGAAGAGGAAGAGGAGAAGGGAAGGCCAAAAAGGAAGATTAAAGAGCCAAGATCAAGCTTGAAGATCACCATCCTTACAAGAGGTAGAGAATTTGAGTTCTTCTTTTCTCCATTTTCACCATTGATGCATATATGATGCATAATAGGTCAAATTGGTTTTTAGAGGTGTTTGGAATGTTTTTCTTGCTTGAATGTGTTTCAATGGTTGTTTATGACTTGTTCATGGTACAAGTTTGAATTAGAAACTTAGAACTTCTCATTTGGACCTTTGATGCACAAAGTGAGAAAATAGGTTTTTGATGAGTGATTTTGTTATTGAATCCAAAGTTAGTGGTTTGAGTTAGTGATTGATAATTCCTATGTGTTAGTGAACTGGTTAGGGACTTATAATTACCTAGAAACTGCTTTGGAATGGCTAATACTGTGAGATGCACCAATGCAATAGTGCATAGTGCTATTTTCCGTAGAAAAAACCCCTTACGCCGCGGCATGGCTGAGAATCACGCTGAGGCGTGAGTGCACCCGAGAGTTACATGCCGCGGCGTGAGTGAACCATGCTGAGACGTGAGAGTGGCCGAGAGCTAGGCGGCATGGCGTGTAAGAGCTACACCGAGGCTTGAGTTCTAGGAATTCTTAAAAATGTTATTCTTGATGTATTAAAGTTTCCTACTAGTTGAGATCATTTGTATATGTTTCCTAGTGTGTAATAAGACATGAATAAGGATATTTCAAGAGAGAAATTATCACCTAACAAGTAAGAGAAAGCTTAAGCCTTTGAGCATCCAAGAGTAATGATTTGCCTTAGGTGAGTATCTAGCACCTTAGGTCACT
Organism: Ormosia emarginata; assembly: GCA_029884605.1. NCBI lineage: Eukaryota > Viridiplantae > Streptophyta > Magnoliopsida > Fabales > Fabaceae > Ormosia > Ormosia emarginata. The sequence goes on from JAQQTP010000073.1 coordinate 20,157,974, forward strand.
TATTGTGGCATTTATGTCACTTAAAATGTAATGAGTGGTGATGTGGTGTTCAGACACATGTATGTTGGGATAATATGGTAGTATTGCTCTTTGTGAGTATCCTTTGATGATATGCATAATCATTTAGGCCAAGGGAGATAAGTGGCAAGTCTGAAAGGTTCTTTTAAGCTTGGATTCAGCTTTAACTTCTCGATAGTGCTAGGGTATGCGTAATGTGAGGATGAGCTTTCCCTCTATTTACCACAAGATAATACACTAAACTAGCATTCCTAGTTAAACATCTTGGTTCGTAAGGGAGCTAAGTATGTATGTTATGAATATATGTTAACTTGGTTTTTTTAGTTACTAAAGTATAACCTCATATAGAATTTAAACATATCTTATTATAGTATATGTTAAGATTATGTTTATTATGTTATGTATGACTAGTTTTGGTATGCTCATACTGAGAATTGTTGATTCTCACCCTGCTGCGTTGCCATATAAATCCAGGTGAAGGCTCTTCAAAAAAAGAAGAAAAAGAAAAAGGAAGCTAAAGAACTAGAATAGTTTTAGTTTTATTTGTTTTATTACAAACCTTGCATCTGGATATACTTCTTTTGTAATGTATAAGAGATATGTATTATAATATACCCTTTTGTGGCTAGTGTTGTATTTATATGTATGAGGTTTAAGTTTTCCGCAATCTGTCAATGCTCTCTATAATTACTTGATTGTAATTATGGATATATGTTATTTTGTTTTAAGTATGTAGTGACATATCAGATATTGTTTATCTTCTTATATCTTAGATATATCCAAATATCTGTATTAAGGCGTTACATATATAACCAACATGATAGTTTATCCCAACTCTATATAATGCAAATTCTCTTTACATATTCTTTCTTTTTTTTTTCTTTTGCCTTATTGACTTTTATTTACACAATTTTTTTCTTTTTTTTTTCCAATTGGTCACTCTTTCCTTTTTCACCAACATTTTGCATACTAGTTAGTACATCCTCACACTTGTTCAAGAACTCATCCAATAACAATGTCAATGCTCTCTTATTCCCTAAGGTTGAGTAAAAATATTATTTTTCATTTAAGGCAAGTAATGAGATAAAAACAAGGAATATCGTAATCAAGAAAAATGGCTATTTGGCTAAAGTGACTAATTTAAGAACAAGTAAGAAAAATGTAATGCAAGGTTCGGTAAGAATATGTAATGCAAGGTTGGCTATATGACTAACGTGGCTAATTCAAGAAAAATGACTCAATCATATTTATGTATGCATGTAAAAATGTAGCCTAAAAAATAATCAAAGAAAATAACAAAAATAGTAATAGTAAATTAACAGAACAAAATAGTAAAAATAACATAAACAATAAAAACAAGAGAATTAAAATAGCAAACAACAAAAAATAGTGTTAAAATCCCCCCCCCCACACTTAAATTTTACATTATCCTCACTATAAAGCTCAAAAGTTATTAGTAAACCATCAATAACATAAGTAAATATAAGACAAACAAAATAAATGAAAGGAAAAGAAAACATCATTATCAAATATAGATGGCCATTTGCAAGTGCATCTCTTCCACTATGTTCTCGTCTGCCCTCATAGAATGGGTTAAGGAGATGTCCATTGACCTTAAAAGTTTTATGAGTTGCCTTACTTATGAACTCTACCGCACCATAAGGAAACACCTTAGTAACCATGAAAGGGCCTAGCCACCTAGAACGGAGTTTTCCATACATGAGCTTGAGGCAGGAATTGTAAAGAAGAACTTTTTGCCTAACTACAAATTCCTTCCTTGAAATATTCTTGTTATGGAAAGCCTTGGTCTTCTCCTTGTAGATTTTGGAGCTTTCATAGGACTCTAAGTGGATTTCCTCCAATTCTTGTAATTGCAATTTCCTTTCCACTCCTGCTTGGTCAAGGTCCACGTTGCAACTCTTCACTACCCAAAATGCTCTATGTTCTATCTCTACCAGTATGTGACATCTCTTCCCAAAGACAATCTGGTATGAGGACATCCGTAGTGGTGTCTTGTAGGTCATCCGATAAGACCAAAAAGCATCCTCAAGCCACTTGCTTCAATCCTTCTTATTAAGCTTGATAGTTTTCTGAAAGATTTATTTAATCTCTCTATTTGGTACCTCAACTTGCCCATTTGTTTGGGGGTGGTAAGGTGTAGAGACCTTATGCATGACTCTATACTTCTTCAACAAAGCCTCCATATTCCGGTTGCAAAAGTGTGACCCTTAATCACTGATGATAGCCCTTGGAATGCCAAATCTACATAAAATGTTTGATCTAACAAAATCCACAACAACTTTTCAATCATTAGTTTGAGTGGCTTTTGCCTTTACCCATTTAGACATAAAACCAACAACAAGCAAAATGTAAACAAAACCAAATGAGATAGGAAAATGGCCCATAAAATCAATACCTAAACATCAAATATTTCACAAAATAACACAGGTGGTTGGGGCATCTCATCCCAATGAGAGATATTTCCCGTTTGTTGGCATTGTTCACGATATTTACAAAACACATATGCATCACGAAAAAGGTTAGCCAATATAATCTAGATTCCAATACTTTTTTAACAGTACGTTGAGGCCCAAAATGTCCACCACATGCAAATGCATGACAAAAGCTAAGAATAGAATGGAATTCTTGAGCAGGCACACATCTTCTAATCACTTGGTCACTACAGAATTTTCACAAATATGGATCATCTCACATATAATACTTTGACTCATTCTTTAATTTATAAATTTATGCTCTAGTAGAATATGTAGGCAAGACATAACAATCAAGAAATTTACCATATCAGCGAACCATGGAGTGTTACCTTGCAGTTGTAAAAGCTACTTATCAAGGATGGTGTCATGGATGGGAAGGGGGTCAACAGCTTGCTCAATTTAGCTCAAATGGTTAGCTACCAAGTTCTCTGTTCTACTTTTGTCATGTATCTCGATGCCAAACTCTTGGAGCAGCAGCATCCACTAAATCAATCTTGGCTTGGCCTCAGGTTTCTTTAGGAGAAACTTCAAAGCTACATAATCAGAAAATACCACAACTTTAGAACCAACCAAATATGATCTAAATTTATCTAATTCAAAAATAATAGACAAAAGCTCTTTTTTTTATAGTAGTGTAATTTGCTGGAACAACATCAAAAGTCCTCGAAGCATAGTAGATCACATGAGACACTTTGCCCACTCTTTGTGCCAAGACAGCTCCCACTGCATAGTTTGAAGCATCATACATCAGCTCGAAGGGGAATGTTCAATCAGGTGGTTGGATAATAGGGGTGGTGGTAGGAGCCTGCTTCAAATGGTTGAAAACTTTCTTGTATTTCTCATCAAAGTCAAACTCCATATCCTTTTGTAGGAGGTTGGATAGTGGAAGGGCTATTTTCCTAAAATCTCAAATGAAGTGTCGGTAGAAACTTGCATGACCAAGGATAGAACGAATCTCCCGTATGCATGTGGGGTAAGATAAAGAAAGAATCACATATATTTTAGCAAGATCTACTTCAATGCCCTTGCTAGATACTACATGACCTAAAACTATAATTTACTCTATCATAAAATGACATTTTTCAAAATTTAGAATAAGGTTAGTTTCAATGCACCTATGCAATATCTTAGCCAAACATGAATTAAAAGAAGAACCATAAATAGTAAAATCATCCATGAACACCTCCATACACTTTTCTAAAAGATCATAAAAGATGATTATCATACACCATTGAAAGGTGTCAGGGGCATTACAGAGGCCAAATGGCATCCGCCTATACGCAAAAGTGTCGAAGGGGCATGTGAAAGTGGTATTCTTTTGATCTTTTAGTGCAATATGGATTTGAAAATATCCGATGTAGCTATCTAGAAATCAGTAGTGTGATTTCCTAGCCAACCTTTCTAACATCTAATTAATGAAGGGAAAGGTATAATGATCCTTTTGATTGACTTAGTTAAGCTTTCTATAATCAATGTAGACTCTCCAACTGTTCTGCACCTTAGTAGGAATCATCTCATTATTCTTATTTGCCACTACTATCACCTCGTATTTCTTTAGAACAACTTGCACCAGACTCACCCATTTGCTATTGGAGATGGGATAAATGATGCTAGCTTGTAACAACTTTGTCATCTCCTTCTTCACCACTTCCATAATCAATAGGTTCAATCTTCTTTGGGGTTGCCTTACTGGTTTAGCTCCCTCCTCAAGTAGTATTTAATGCATACATGTAGAAGGACTAATACTAGGAATATCCGCAAGTGTTGATCCATTTACTTTCTTGTGCTTTCTCAAAATTCGCAGCAATTTCTCTTCTTGTTCATCAATAAGATCTTTTGCTACAATCACTGGCAGCTTCTCACCATCCTCCAAATATACATATTTAAGGTGTGCAGGTAGAGGCCTCAACTCTAATTCAGGTGGCTGCATTATGGAGGGGGGCAATCTGGTGGTGAGAACTTCTTCAGTAGACTGAATTTATGCACAACCAGCAGTTGCTGCATAGTCTATATAGTCAGATTCATTATTTCTCAAATATGCAAAAATTTCAAAACACACATCACGCTTGATAGCACCATCGTAATCAGTATATGAACATACTAATTTAGAATTATTAAAACTATCCAAATCAAGGAACTAAGAACACAACTCATCATAATTTTCCTCAATCAATTCATGAAGCAAGTCTATATGAAAAACAAAATGCTCTTCCATGGAATGTGATAGGATATAATTATACAGTTTCAAACCTAAGTGCAGGTTGTTTCAAGTGATAAATTCTCTGGAGTCCGAGGTCGATCCACAGGGAATTGATGAAGGAAAACTAATTAATTGAGGTAAAGAGAAGATGTGTCACAAAATTAAAGATGATATAAGTTATTCACAAATGAAAAGGATTTGCTTGGGTTAGGAGATCTACTCTTGATAATAAATTGAAAATAAGATTATTTCTTTTTATAACTTAATTGAAATCATGCATAATGAAGATTCCAATCGGAAGATTTAACATTCAAAGTTTAATCATGTAATCATATTATGGTTCCAATAATTATCTACCAATACTTGTAAATCGTCAAAAGCATCCACTGTGCCAATCCTATTGTCTACAATGGATCAAGATATTCATTATACAAGAAGAGTTTCTAAATTAATTAGAAACAACATACAACACATATTATATTTGCTTAATAATATATCATTTAAGTATAAGAAAGAAATTAATCTAACCTTAATTTATTACTAAGAGCTTCACCTTTTTACCCAAGGAAGATGAAGATTAATTACACATGAGAAAGAAGAAAAGAAAAGGAAAAGAAAAAGGAAAAGGAAAACAAAGGAAAGAGAGAATTTTCTGAAAATCAGAGAGAACCGCCCTTTTCTCCTCCCCTGTCGAGTGCTAATTTATAGAAAATTTTAGATGCTACAGTACACTTGTTGATGTCATGCTGACATCATTCTTACATCATCCATGACATCATGCTTACATCATTCTTGACATCATCTATGACATCATGCTTACATCATCCTGACATCATCCATGACATCATGCTTACATCATCCTTCAAGTTTTGTTTTTTTTAATAGCAAATCTTCTATGCAATCACCTCCATTCTTCGATCCTTTGCATTTACCTAACAAAAATACATAAAAATACATAATTACAACACAATTTAAAATACTAAAAATATAACAAAACTCAAGAACAAACCCAATTAAAAAGATTAAAAAAAATGAAAACACACACAATGAACCGTAAAAATTATAAGTTTTGCAGGTTCATCACACCCTCACACTTGAGCTTTTGCACTCCTGGGTAAAATATATAATATCAAAGCTAAGAAACAAAGAAAAATGACATAGACTCAAGCTAAAAACTCTAAAAGATTTAATGAAACAAGAAGAGCAACTAGCCATTCAAGGGAACAAAGCATTTTTTTAGGTAATATTTCTTCACATCTCAAATCATCAAACAAGGAAAATTCAGTTAAAAAGAATGAATCAAGAATGAAAAATCTTCACAGGATTCACTCTCAATCCCTCTAGTATTTAAAATGGTAGATATTTTACTCAATTCAACCCATAAAAAATTGCATTACCATAAGCTTGCTTATCTTCTACTTCTCCACTACTCAGAACATATGCACACAAAAATCAAGAGGACTTTATTCAAGATTGTAATAAGGTCATGGTAAAAGAAAATGTATAATATGGACATGAGAAGATAAATATCAAAGAGAATAAAAGAGTATTATGGTACAGTTATAGTGGAAAAGATATTTGAGAATATTCATCAATAAGGACAATGACTAATATTTGACTAATGTTTTGTTGAAGATCAATCCCAAATTAATGAGTTGAATTCATTGTTAGGCATAAACCTTCTCCTTCTCTTCCTGTTGTTTCAAAGCATCAATCTTTATTCTAGATATAGATATGTCACATAGTGTATCAGATGGTTAGCTATTTTTTTCTTTTTTTTTTATTTTTTCTTCTTCTCTTTTTTTTATGTTTCCTTTTTTTTTTACACACACACCCCCACACTTGTTTAAGAACAAAGTCAATGCTCTCTTATTCCCTAAGGTCAGGTAAAAACATGTTCTTTTTTTTGTTTTTTATTTTTTTTAAAAGGCACGTAATAAGCTAAAAACAAGAACTGGCCAAATAAGCTCAAAGGGGTTACACAAGGAAAAATATACAAGGATGACTATTTGGTCAAAGTAGCTATTTTAAAATGCCTCAATCATATTTAAATATGCATGTGAAAATGTAGCTTTAAAAAGAATCAAAGCAAGTTCTAGAGTAACAATTTCATGAGTGAAAATCACACAAGAAAGAATAGAATGGTACAAATGTTCAATCCATTCATCAATAGGCTCAAAATCTCACAAGACATGTTTCTATCATTCTCAATTTATCAATTTAACATTCAAATCCAAGCATGTGATTTTTAAGAAAGAAGAAAATTTATGCTATGACCCAAGATATGCTTTTTGTTATTTCTAAAACCATTTTTTTTCTCAACTATGATGCGTCTCAAGAGTAAAATTACTTTAAGGGCAAAATTTTCTCCTTACTCTGTCATCCTTAATTGGTTTTGTTGTAGGTTTCTGACAGTCATTTCACTAAACATACTTTATTCAACTAAAATGCGTCTCAGGAGTAAAATTACTCCTTACTCTGCCAATATTCATTGGTTTAACAAGTTCATGAAAATCATATCATACTTCCCTACTTTTTTTTTTAACTATCCTTCCCCCCAACTAAATCACAACATTGTCCACAATATTAAAATATAGATGAGTAAAGGATAAAAGAAATACCTGCTGGAGAAATCTGACACAAATTTAAATAGAAATAAAATATGATAAATAAAATTAAAGGTAAAGGAAAGTTAAAGATGAAGTGTCAGATCTGGCTTTCTTTGCATGCTGCTTCCCGCACTGCTTCCTGATGACTAATCTATCTGAGCTAGGACTTTATCAGGTTCATAAACAAAAACTTCTAATTTATCAATCAGCTCATCAATAGTGGGGGCAGAGATAAGAAGTTTTCTTGCCGAAGGAGTGATAAATTTCTGTTCCACAGCTTTATCAAGAAAAAATAACAAAAGATCAAAGAAATTATTAACATTCAACAAATCAATAGGTTTATGGTGGATGTTCAGTTGGGCCCAAGAGACAATTTGAAAAATTTCTTCCAAAGTACCAAAACTATCTGGTAAGGCAATGAATGCATCAGAGTTGTCAAGCATTGTTTTCATTCGGCCATGCATAGATGATACCTGAATTTCTTCTCCAACTGTCTTTCCAGTAATATTATTTGAGCTAAAGGTTTAGGAATGACACCTAAAACCTGACTGCCTCCTACAAATGCATAGAGTGATACAGCCCCCATTAACCCACGACAACCACCCCCATATACAATATGAATATTCCTTGTAGCAAGTGTTCGACCAAGAGCGCTTGCTACACTTACAAACTCTAAACCCTTCCCATAACTTGACCCACAAAAAACACAGACATTTTTAAGGTTACGGACAAGAGGTCCCATAATTTCACCTTCCCTCTGAATGATTATGAGTTGGAGGAAAGTGAAGAGAATGAAGTGTTTAAATAGGAAAAAGAAGGGAAAAAGTAATCATAGCACCTATATAGGAAGGTTGGCTGTTGTCAGAAAAGTTTAAAAATAAAAAATAAATTTTTTTCCTTTTTTTTTCCTTTTTTTGATTTTTTTTACTATGTGATTTTTTTTAACTTCAAGAAAACCATCAGGGTAAAAAAGTCTAAAAACCCCTGAAGGACCCTGCTCAAAGGATCGTCTATCCAAAAATCAAAATACAACAAAATTATACAAAGATAAAAGAAATATAATAATAAATGAAGACATACATGTATGTATAGTTTTCATGGCGTATCTTTATACTGCATGTCATGAATGCAGTAGTGACATGTATTTGAGTTGCATGTCACCAGTGCAACATATGAATTCCACAAAGATTGCCGAACCGACAACAAGAACCTTTGAATCCTTTTCATCCTACTTACGGAAGAACAACCCTCTATCTTCCTACAAACCTAATTAAAGGCCTGTATTCTAAGAAGATGGTACCTGATCGCAGCCAGTCAGAACTCGCCATAGAGACCTACTAATTAAAGTAAGTATATAGCTCAGTTAACAGTTTCCGTTCACTGTAAAGATAGGACGCTTCTTGTAACACCTTAATATAGATATCAGGATATATCATAGTTTCACAACGATATATAAAGATAACGGTACTAGAAATGTCACTTCCTCATACTTTATTCTAACATATATCCATAATCACAACTGAGTAATTATAGAAAGCCTTGAGAGATTGCGGAAAAACTTAAACCTCATACATATATATACAAACTTAGCCACCTGAGGGCTTGTTATAATACATATAACATAAAACTTACAGAACAAATATAAACTTATTACATAAGTTCTGTCTACTAAAGCAATAAAAACTACTCTAGTCTTCATGCTTTCTCTTCTTACCCTTAGCAGGGTCTGTACCATAGTACCTGTGTCTGATCCTGCATCTGTTTCTGCATCTGGATTTACATGGAATAGCAACTGGGGTGAGAATAAACATTCTCAGTAAAAGCAATTCTAATACCATCTAACTATAACATTGTATATAACAAATATATAACAAATGCTATAATTTCTAACTTAGGAGTTTCCTCCTCTTTTCTCATAACTTAGGAGTTTCCTCCTCTTTTCTCATAACTGCACACTTTCTTATAGTGTGATATCAACCGATAGCCTACACACTGTTCATATATACAACACCCATACAGCTGTACATACCAACAGTGACAGACAATGCCCATACAACTGTCCGTGAATGCAATGATAATGATATGTAATATGAATATGCCTAAAGAAATCCTAAGAGCATGTGAATGAAATGCAAATGCAGGGTTTTATTTTGAAAATACATGCAAAAGTCTATTTTGAAAACAAAGAAGTTTGCTAGGAACTAGTCAGTATATCATTCAGTGGCAATTAGAGGAAAAGCTTATTCTCATATTACATATATCCTGGCAAGCTGAGAAATTCGGGCTTCATCCTTACTCAAAGAGCGTCTTTGGATTTCCTACTTATCTCCTTTGGCCTTGGCAATATCGAGACATTAGGGTTATGTCCTTCTCAAAAGTCCTTCGGACACTCATCCATCTCTTTTTGCCTCTATGAATGACATCAAAGGATACTCACCAGATCGATCCTACTTGACCAATTCATAGACTTACATTCATACTTATATACTTAGTTCCTTTACGATCTAAGTATATTCTCCTAGGAACTTTGGCTTCTTATGTTTACCCTTTGTAATGAGGAGAATATGTAACCTCATACTACATGTAACCTTAGCACTTGGTTAGAAATACTTGTCCCCTTAGGAACTTCTCTGATTCCTTACCTTCTGGCTAAATGACCTCATGTCATATAACGTTACATTCTCAGGTAAACATTACCAGTCCATTTCTCATACTTGTACCTAAACACCATCTCATCACTCCTATCTCTTAAGTGATTTCTAATGCAACACTATGTTACTGAGGTGTTAGATACTCACCTATGGCAAACCACTAATCTTGGTTGCACTAAGGTTCTTTTTCCTTACATGCATACTAGCTTAACTAACTAGTATGTGAAAAGCTTAGTATTATGTTTAACTCTTACATAAACACCATCTTACTCTCTTATAGACTCCACTCATCCTAGTGAAAGAGTCTATCTTAACTAATGCCTCATCTACCCTTGCTTAAGGAAATAAATGAGCATTTCTCTAAAACTTTGCATAATTCACTCAACTTTAACTAAAGAGAGTAATTCACGCATCTAACTTTCCTTTCTATCACACTTCTAGTAGTAGCTTATACTACACTTGTGTGCTAACATACATATTCTGGTTGTATCTAGCTTTTCCTTCTATCACACTTCTGGTAGTAGCTTATACTACACTTGTGTGCTTAAGGTTCTAGATACCTCTTTAACTATTCTAAACTCATGGAATGCTTAAGAACTTAACTTCTATACTTTTGTTAGTATCTAAGGAAGTAAATTCCCTTTATCTTATACTTCTAACTCATCTTTGCTAATACATGAGTTATTGCACATTTCTATTCTACGTTATGATTATGACATCTTCTTAGTCACAATTCATCTTATTGTGTATTTAGCAATGTACCAAGTCTCATTTAACTTAAGACTTAGTACCTTAACATTCCCTCTTTGGAACTAATACACAATCTTGTCTCCACTCAAGTGAATCTAACTCAAGAGTGGTTCTTACTTGCAACTCTTTGTCGTTCAAGGTCTTAGGTATCTTCCTAAGCTAATCCACTACTCTTGGATATTCTAAGGTTCATACCTTTCTCATTTTCTATTAGAGTGCATACTATTATGCATACTAGCATACTCATCTTCATTGCACCATCTCATCACATCTTAAGTGATATCTAATGCAACACTAAGTTGCCTAAGGTGCTACTAAAGATTCTAGTGTTCAACTTTCTCAAAAACACCTCAAATCTTGCCTAAAAAGGCTGATTTTCAAGATTGCACCAAACATGCATCATAACTTCTAAAATTCTGAATTTTTATGAGCACCTAGCTCTTTCTCATATCTTTCCAATTCCGTAAACCTTGCTTCATTTGGCTAAGTGTAGCCAAAGTTATGCGACATTTTGCAGAGGCTAAAACAGGGCATTCTTTGATTCACTTGATTTTAACCTGACTTTAAATTGTAACTGGGAACAAACCACAAATGGGATAACTCTGAAATTTTACAGGCAAGAAGCCTTACATCTTAGCTTCAAAATACCATTAGTCTCATCTCGATATGACATCGGAGCAAGAAATTATGCAATCTGGTTTACTGGCTGCTAGAATGCCTTTTTTTGTAGAATCTGCCTTGGATTCAAACAGAAACTGGTACTGATTGGCTTGCTCAATAATTCTGAAATTTTTACCACATGAATCCTTATGTCTTAGCTTTCAAATGGCTCTAGAATCAACTCATTCTGATATCGGTAGCTCGAGTTATGCTCAAAACACTACAGGCTGTCAAAAATGAGTTTTCTCTCTGTTTTTGGTCTATTCGAATACCTTTGGTGGTATTCGAATACCACCCACGAAAATTCACCTTCTGGAGCTGTCTGTGATTTTTTATTCGAATACCAACCTTGGTATTCGAATACCACACTGCAGAACAGCACTCCTAGAGCAGAAAACAGCCGTGTTTCCGATTCCATTAATTTCCTAAACTTGATCCAATCTTCAACTCATGGATTCTAGGTGATTTTCAATCACAACTAAAGTTCCTAACCACATAGCAACCTTCATATGCCTCATACATGAAGAAAGGAATAGAAGATGAAGAACTAGATAGCAAACACCCCTACCTCTTAGTCTTGAAGATGAAGATGAAGCCAAGATCTACTTGATTCCTCTTCCTTAGTGATTGATTCTCCTCTTGATCTTGCTCTTCCTCTCCTCCTCCTCTTTCTTCCCCTTTCTCCCTTCTCCCTTTTCTCTCTTTTCTTTCTTTCTTTCTCTATTTTTCTTCATTCTGCCGAGAGAGAAGAGAGAAATAGAGGGTGGGACGTGGAGGGAATTAAGAGAAAAAATTAACTTAAGTTTCTACACTGAAACTTATATCTGCTAAGGACACTTGAATCATGCTAATTCAAGTTTCTCAGCTTCCAACAACTTTAGAATAAATCATAGGATTCATCTAAATTGTTGTTTCACCATTTTCATAATTTTTTATATCTGCTGCTAGTCATTCGGTATTAAAATGCACAACCAGTATGCCTAAAAAATACCAAACTGACTCTGATTCTCTTGAAACTTTTACCACATCTTACTTGGCTTATTTGTGACCTAGAAATAAACTCTCTATGTTTATTTCTCTCAACTTAGCACCTTATGCTATTATCTGAGTCATTTTAAGCCACTTTACAACTTCTGTATTGCAACTAAGTACCTAAATGAACTCAGTTTGTCACAAAACTTGACTGACATGCTAAACAAGTCAAATGCTACCTTTGGTAACCATTTACCAGTCTAACATATGCTTAAGGGTATTACACTTCTTTCTGTCCATCATCACTACAGAGCCTTGGTTCCAAGAACTGGGAATGTAGCACACGGCTCTCTATAGAGCATGGCACACGAACTTTATTTACAAACTAGCGTGTGAAGGTCTCCTTCTGAGTCTATGACAGGACGGGCATCGGCCCGTGACTCCTAATCTAATTAAAGACCAAGTACAACCGTAGTTTCGCCCTCTATTTTTTTTTTCAAGTTGTTAGAAACCTGATGAAAGATGGGTGTATACTCACTTGAGATTGAGATGGAGGTAGTCTGCTCTTTCAGCTTTGTGCCAAAGCATTGTTGATCAGTATTAGACCCATTCAAGACCAGCGCAACATAGGGCTCCCAAAAGGGATAAGTAGCCATAATACGACTGGCTACCTCACATGTGGGATACAATCTACCTTCTTTGTTTTTCAATTAAGAAGGCTGGATCAGGATGCATGCATTTCCCCATTCACGTTTTGTGTTACCAAAGCCAAACCCAAGATGTATACATACTTTTTTTTTTGTGTTGTTGTTGTTTTTGTTTTTTAGGCCGATAATATTTATATCCCCATACAAAGGCTCCGAAATCTGGGAGGCACTTAAGCCGACTCAAAAACACAAACGAAATATTAAAAACTTACCTCAACTTTATTAGACAGGATCTTCTACTAAAGTCTCGATTACATCTGGATCTTTCAACTCAAGTTATGGCTTCAACTGCTGACCATTTACCTTCCTCCAATTTAATTTCATGAGAACAGACTAGGGCACAACCACATTTTTTATCAGGAAAACTCCAACCTTTATAAAGCAACTCCTTAAACTTTGGACTCCATCCCTGAGTGTCATGATTCTGAGTTAAATAAAAGTTAGTACAATTATCAAATACATTATATGGATTATTGATAAAATTAAACTCAGAATTAATAAGAAGATTCTCAAGGGGATCAAAATCAAAGGTTGTAGAAAGTCATTTCTCCATGATTGAGTCAATCATGTATGTTTGGTGACCCTTGTCTTTATTTTCTGACATATTAGGATTCTTTGTCACCTCAGGTTCCTTGGGTAACTCGACATCACTACTATCTTGATTCTTTTTTACATCTTCTAGCTCATTCACACTCAAGGAGTTCATCATTCTAGATACTTGACTCTTTATCTCCTTACTTTCTTCAACAACCTTTCCATTCCTAAGAGTTATTACCGAATTGACTTGATCTATTTGTTTGCTTTCAGGACAACCCTCATTTAGACTATATTGACCTTTGGGATTCGGTTAGGGTTGAGAAAGAAATTTTCCTTTCTCGTGAATGGTGAGTGCAAAAGTAAGTTTGGAAAGAGTGTCTTTTATGTCTATCATGGTTTGAGTGTTTTGTCTATTGATGGCTGACGAGCGCCGAACTCAGTCAAAATTATAACCGAAGTTATTACCTAAACTTGTAGTATAGTGAACAACACCGGATCGTCTCCTCAAGGATCATAGATGCAATTTGATCAAATCAAGTGAAAGTTAGAAAAATGGGAGTTTTGATGGTTCAAGGATCGCAGTGACAAGATTTAAAGAGAAATAACAATTAGAAGAACAGTCAATTCAGAAATCTATCCGAGATTGGGTGGATTCAATCATAGACCTTTCAACAAACACCTGAAATACATTTGAATGGTTAACTTGGATCTAACCGAGATTTCTGCATCAGATCCAGAATTCATACTAGACAATCGTCCAGAATTCAATTGACAAGTGATAAACACAAATCTGTAATCGCACCATTCATGTAAATATATGTCAATTTAAGCACCGAATTCAATTAACCTAGGCACAAATCAGTAACCTAACCTCTTCAATTACGTGATTAGTTTAGATCAATCAGTTCTAAGTTTCATCACAAATCTCAATCTTTAGTTATGAGATTAATTCAGATCAATCAGTTCTAAATTTCATCACAATACTTAATCTTAAACCAAGATCAAATCAGATCAAACATAAACAGAATCACCATTCATGCATTCAAGATCAAGAGAACAGAAGAAGAAGAGAAGAGGAATTCAAATATAAATCAAATACATTACATAACCAAGGTCTCAAGAATCCAAGCCACAATCTCTTCAAGAGTCCCGAATTGACTAGAAGTGACTTAGCTCTCCATTACAATGAAGGAAAAATATACAAGAACTATGAAAAGCTATCTCTAACACTAAGTGTGTGTTGTTCCTAGAGCTGTCCACATGCTTCCTTTTATAGAGGATTCAGAGTAGTAGTAGATGGGTAGATGGGATGAGTAGGTGGATGAGTAGGTGGGTGAGTAGGTGGGTGAGTAGGTGGGTGAGTAGGTGAGCTACCTTGTCTCCGAAATTCTTTATTGCTGAACTCATTGATTTCGTCATTTCTGAGCCAAGTGATCTTCATGAAAGTTCTAGGAAATTGTCTAAGCTTTCCAATGGCTCTGGAAACACCCAAAAATTCGTCCTACAGCCCAAGATATGACTCAATTACTACAGACTGTTCAGGACCAGTTTCAGCACCTCTGTTTTGACTTTCAGACCCAATATCTCCATCAAGGAGCCCGAATCAAGTTTTGTGCTTGACATGAAAGTTGTACATATGGGTCTTAACTTTCAGATTACAAATTTTCAGCCCATTTTATATGTCCAAACTCGAATTATGTTCTGGTTACTACACACTGTTCGGATTCCAGTCACAAATCCCATATTCTGATTTCCATGCCCAATTAGCTCCACTAGATGTCTGAAATTGACTTTGAGCTCTTCATCAAAGTTGTAGAGCTCTCTCTTATCTTTCCTACAAGGTAAAATTCATAATTATCAGACATTTAGAACCCAAGATATAGCTAAAATACAGAAACAGTGTAAGACCCGAATAATGCTGAAAAAATCAATTAAGTCCGATTCGAGTTCAAACTTACAAAACATAATCAAATTCAGTCAATTAAGTACATGAAGAGTGTAAATAACTAAACATAAGGGTTTCTTAATGAATAAAATATGTGATTATCAAATTTTCCCACACTTAACTTTTTGCACTCCTGGGCAAAACATATAAAACTAAAGTTAGAAGACAAAGACAAATGACACAAACTTAAAAGCTAAAAACTCTAAAGGACTCAATGAAGCAAGAAGAGCAACAAGAAATTGAAGGGATCAAAGCATAAATGAGGTAACATTTCTTTACATCTCAAACCAACAAGCAAGGAAACTTCCGTTGAAAAGAATGAATTAAGAATGATAGATCCTCACAAGATTCCCTCTTAATCTCTCAAGTGTTTAAAAGGTAGGTATTTCACTCAATTCAACCCATGAAAATTGCACTACCATAAGCTTGCTTATCTTCTACTTCTCCACTACTCAAAACACATGCACACATAAATCATGAGGACTTTATTCAGGGTTGTAATGAGGTCAAGGTAACAGAAGAGGATAAAATGGATATGAGAAGATAAATACCAAAGAGAATAAAAGCAAATGAGAGCTGAGTTCAAATAACAAGCATAAAAGTTCATCCCAACTCTAATGTATATCCCTTTACATATTCATTTCCCAATCCTTTTCTTTTTATTTTTTTTCTTTTTTTTTATATATATATGAACATAACTATATACATACATTTTTTTTTGTGTTTTTTTTTTAGGCACTCCTTCCTTTTTCAACAACCATTTGTACACACACCCCCACACTTGTTCAAAAACTCATCCATTAACCAAGCTAATGTTCTTTTATTCCCTTAGGTAAAGTAAGAACACGATTTTTCATTTAAGGCACATAATGAGCTAGAAACAAGGAATGGTCAAATAAGCTCAAAGGGGTTAAGAAAAGGAAAATATACAAGGTTGGCAAGAATCAGAGAATTTTCAAGAAATCAAAAGAGTACTTGATATCATATTGGAAACAAGGTTGGCTATTTGGTTAAACTAGTTAATTAAGAAAGAGGGCCTCAATCATGTTCATGCATGCAAGTGAAATGTAGCCTAAAAAAGAATCAAAGCAAGTTCTAGAGTGGTCATTAACATGAGTAAAAATCACACAAGAAAGAAGAGAATGACATAAATGTTGAATCCATCCATTAGGCTCAAAATCTCACAAGGTATGCATCCATCAAACTCAATTCATCAATTCAATCATCCATCACCAAGCATATCAGTTCAAGAAGGGAGAAAAGTTATTCAATCATGCAATGAACCCCTTTTTTTATTTTTTATTTTTAACAAAAAAGAAACATGCTAAAATCTCTCCCCCACACTTAATATAGACATTGTCCTCAATGTGAAAGTGATAAATAAAATGGAAAGAAAAGAGCAACACAACCTGATGAGGGGCGAGATAATGGCAAGCAGAAAAGATGCGTAAGAATCAAAGCTGCAATGAGAACACGAAAACTCACAAAACAAATGAGTAAAATGTAAAACCAAAATAACATGACTGGAATAATATAAAATTAAAGAGGAAATGCGGGTCTTTTAGAGTCAGATTCCCAAGACTGTAACACTTCTGTTCATCTCTGAAGAGATTCCACAATTAAGAAGTTCATGATGTACCAGGCCACAAGAATGCGTCTCAAGAGTCAATAAGGTATAACTTACTGACTCCTTACTCAGCCATTCAAAGTGAAGTATGTTTTTATCTTCTCAGATTGCGAAAACCATCCCCAAAGATCTTGAAAACAAATCTAGTTGGGTTGCCTCCCAATAAGCGCTTGTTTAACGTCGTTAGCTCGACGTTGGGACACTTCTTAGTGATCTTTATAATGTGGATGGTAAAAGCCCATCACTTTCACTTCCACATTTTTCAGCTTGAGATGGTGTCCATTGGTCTTATTAAGTGAGGTTGGTGAAAAGACTCCACCAGGATCCCATTGGTTGAAACGTGATGACTAGGTTATGGTTGACACAACATGATAGCTTCCACTATGGTCCCATTGGTTGAAGTGTAACGACCAAGTGAAGCTTGAAGCATGAGGGTTCACATTGGGGTCCCATTGGTCTTCCTTGAATTCACTAATGGCATGCAATACGTGTAATTTTGCAATCCTGCTTTCATTGATAATGCTGGACCATGGCCTAAAAACAAAATCCACTTCAGTAGTTACTAGCATCTGCTGACTTTCCTCTTTCTTTGAAAATTCCTCAATGGCCTTCAATTCCACCTCCTTATATGTTTCAGATTCTGCAACTACATTGTTGATAGACCCTTCTATATCATTAGATCCTGCGTAAACAGAATCATTAGTTTTAAATATGCAGAAATTTCATCACACACAACACATTTTATATCACCATCATGATCAGCACATGAGTTGCAATTGATAGAATCATCAAAACCAAATAAATCAGGAAATTCAGCACACAACTCATCATGAGTTTCCTCAACTAAGTCTGCATGTAAATCAATATGACAATTAGAATGCAGGGAGTTGGGAATTGTTTGGGGAAAGAGTTGGCCTGACTCTTGACATCTCAGTTCATTAACAGTGGTTGTCAACCTGGTCAATTTGGGTTGTTAAATCTGAATAGTGGCAGTGAAATTACTGGAACTCAATTTGGGTTTTCATCAAGTCCTCCCATGAAGGCTCAAGTTTTGTGGTTGATGGACTTGTTATCGCTGGAATGGTGCTCATATTGAAATGATTGTTCTTTGTAGTGATGCCGTATTGCCATATCCCAGATCCAGGATAGTATTCCCACTAGGGTTGTATGTGTTGAAGAAGGGGTCATAACTCTGTTTCTTCTTCTTTGGAAGCGTGGTTCATCGGGAAAATAACCATTTCTTTGCAACAAATTGATCTGGAAAAACAGAACTACCATCTTGAAGTGTAGGGCATGCATATGTGGGGTGAGATGAACAAAAACAAATGTTACACACAAGTGTAGCTTCCTGCAGGTGATTGTTGTCTCACTACTATATGTCTTACCAAAGAAGTCAACTCCTCAAGTTTTGACTCCATTATGCATGGTCCATTGTATCCTTAAAATGCAACAGAATGCAACAAAATGAAAATGAAAGAAAAAGAAAAAATTAAAAAGAAAGAGTTAGTATGGGATCAACACTCAAAATATGCAAAAATAAATCTAGTTAATGTATCTAAACATTTTTAAAATTTATGGGAGCAACACAGGACAAAATCTACATAAAAATGAAACTAGAAAATGTAATAAAAAATAATAAAAAATTGAAAAAGTGGTCTAAAATGATAGAATTTCGAAAAACCAGGGGTGACCTCACAGTTTACTGTGAGTCTTGTTTATCAGGTTGTTTTCCTTCAGCCGACCAAGTTTTAGCTCATTCTGGGCATGTTTCAGTTCGAAAATTGCAATAGTTACCCGTAATCACCTGTTTTCCGTCTTTCCTAAATCAGAAAAATTCAAAAGCTAAGATGAAAACGTTAGTATGGTATGAACAATGTTAGTAAATGAAAAATAACTGTTAGAATAGGTAAGAAAGAACAAAAATTAGTAAGGTTACTCAAAATGAAAAGATTACACCTTTGAGATCCCCAGCAACGGCGCCAAAATTTCTGACGAGCGCCGAACTCAGTCAAAATTATAACTGAAGTTATTACCTAAACTTGTAGTATAGTGAACAACACCGGATCGTCTCCTCAAGGATCGTAGATGCAATTTGATCAAATCAAGTGAAAGTTAGAAAAAGGGGGGTTTTGATGGTTCAAGGATCGCAGTGACAAGATTTAAAGAGAAATAACAATTAGAAGAACAGTCAATTCAGAAATCTATCCGAGATTGGGTGGATTCAATCATAGACCTTTCAACAAACACCTGAAATACATTTGAATGGTTAACTTGGATCTAACCGAGATCTCGCATCGATCCGAGAATTCATACTAGACAATCGTCCAGAATTCAATTGACAAGTGATAAACACAAATCTGCAATCGCACCATTCATGTAAATATATGTCAATTTAAGCACCGAATTCAATTAACCTAGGCACAAATCAGTAACCTAACCTCTTCAATTACGTGATTAGTTTAGATCAATCAGTTCTAAGTTTCATCACAAATCTCAATCTTCAGTTATGTGATTAATTCAGATCAATCAGTTCTAAATTTCATCACAATACTTAATCTTAAACCAAGATCAAATCAGATCAAACATAAACAGAATCACCATTCATGCATTCAAGATCAAGAGAACAGAAGAAGAAGAGAAGAGGAATTCAAATATAAATCAAATACATTACATAACTAAGGTCTCAAGAATCCAAGCCACAATCTCTTCAAGAGTCCCGAATTGACTAGAAGTGACTTAGCTCTCCATTGAAATGAAGGAAAAATATACAAGAACTATGAAAAGCTATCTCTAACACCAAGTGTGTGTTGTTTCTAGAGCTCTCCACATGCTTCCTTTTATAGAGGATTCAGAGTAGTAGTAGATGGGTAGATGGGATGAGTAGGTGGATGAGTAGGTGGGTGAGTAGGTGGGTGAGTAGGTGAGCTACCTTGTCTTTGAAATTCTTTATTGCTGAACTCATTGATTTCGTCATTTCTGAGCCAAGTGGTCTTCATGAAAGTTCTAGGAAATTGTCTAAGCTTTCCAATGGCTCTGGAAACACCCAAAAATTCGTCCTACAACCCAAGATATGACTCAATTACTACAGACTGTTCAGGACCAGTTTCAGCACCTCTGTTTTGAATTTCAGACCCAATATCTCCATCACGGAGCCCGAATCAAGTTTTGTGCTTGACATGAAAGTTGTACATATGGGTCTTAACTTTCAGATTACAAATTTTCAGCCTATTTTATATGCCCAAACGCAAATTATGTTCTGGTTACTACACACTGTTCGGATTCCAGTCACAAATCCCGTATTCTGATTTCCATGCCCAATTAGCTCCACTAGATGTCTGAAATTGACTTTGAGCTCTTCATCAAAGTTGTAGAGCTCTCTCTTATCTTTCCTACAAGGTAAAATTCATAATTATCAGACATTTAGAACCCAAGATATGGCTAAAATACAGAAACAGTGTAAGACCCGAATAATGCTAAAAAAATCAATTAAGTCCGATTCGAGTTCAAACTTACAAAACATAATCAAATTCAGTCAATTAAGTACATGAAGAGTGTAAATAACTAAACATAAGGGTTTCTTAATGAATAAAATATGTGATTATCAATGGCCTCTTGCTTTCTATGAATGCATTCAATGTTCCTTCGAGGTTTTTCCTATATGGTGGGACATAAGGTGCATATCCTTGAGAATTTTGAGAATCCTGTTGTTCTTGAGGAGGTGGTGGTTGCATAAATTATGCTTGATTATTATTCCTCTAACTGAAGTTCGGGTGATTTCTCCATCTTAGATTGTAAGAATTTGAAAAAAGAGGAGGTGGTGGTTGCATAAATTATGCTTGATTATCATTGCATTTACTTGCTCATGCACAACTTCTTTAAAAACATGAATATTAGGACATTCATTTGTCGAGTGTCCTAATTCATCACAAATGCTACAAATTTCTTCATTTTGCACAAGTTTGACTTCTTTTACTTTCCCTAATTCCATAGATTCAACCTTTCTAGCCAAACTAGCATACCTTGCATTTAGATCTTCTTCTTGACTAAGATGGTATTTTCCTTGTCCTGCATTTGCAAGGTTATATCTAATTGAATTTTCAGAAAGATTAGTACCATGCCAAGATTGAGAATTTTCAGCCAAATGGTTTAAATAATCTAAAGCTTCTTCAGGTTCTTTATCAAGAAACTAGCCATTGCACATCGTTTCCACAAATTGTTTAGTTTCAGGTGTTAAACCTTCATAAAAGAAGCTTATAGTCTGCCATTTTTCAAAACCATGATGTGGGCAAGAATTTAACAAATCTTTAAAATGTTCCCAACTTTGAAAATACGCTTCATTTGAATTTTGGGAAAAATTTTGGATTTGTCTTTTTAAAGCATTTGTTTTAGGTGTTGGAAAAAATTTCTTTAAAAACTCACTTTGCATTTCTTGCCATGTGCCAATTGATCTTGGTTTCAAAGCGTTAAGCCAAGTTTTTGCTTTATCTTTCAAAGAAAAAGGAAACAATTTAAGTTTAACAATCTCTTCACTGCAATTTTGATCATTGAAAGCAATACAGACTTCCTCAAATTCTTTTAGATGTAAATATGGGCTTTCATTTTCTAAACCATGAAAATTAGGAAGTAAAGAAATCATACCCGACTTAAATCTAAAATTATTAGCAGTAAGTGGAAAGATAAAACATGATGGACTAGAATTTCGAGGTGATTGCAAATATGCACGCATAGTTCGCAATGGTTGATTTCCTTGTTCATCATGTATACTTTCATTTTCAGTTCGTTGTGTTTGATTATCATGTTCAACATGTGCACCTTCAAATTCAGCCATTGTGTTAATTGTGTGTGATTGTTATTCAAATAAATCAATATATAAAGTACTAGGATTAATTTTAACCAAACGACTAGAATTTGAATCGCAATACCAGTTAAGCATAAATAAGTGACATAAAATAAAAATAATGTACAAGTAGGCGGTATAAATCGGCCGTTAAATATTAAGAAGGATGTGGTATAAACCAACCACCAATATATATATATATATTAACAATTAAAAAGTTAAATAACTGATAAAATAAAATAAAAATTAGATAGTTAGAGAGTTAATAATATACTGAGAAAATAAAATGCGAAAAATAAAGTGCAAAAAATAAAATACGAGAAAATAAAGTACGAGAAAGTAAATTTAAAATATGAAAATCGGAGAGTGGCAGAGCCCCACAGAGCCGGCGAAAGAGAAGAGAAGAAGAAAAATTATTTCATTAAGTTAGATTGCGGAAAAATAAATGACAGAATTTAAAAGTTAGATGCAGAAAATAAATGACAGAATTTAAATGTTAGATGCGGAAAATAAATGATAGAATTTAAAAGTTAGATGCAAAAAATAAATGATAGAATTTAAATGTTAAATGCAAAAAATAAATGAGAATTTAAATGTTAGATAGTTAGTAAGCATAAAGAAAAAATAATAATAATAATAATAATAATAATAATAATAATAATAATAATAATAATAAAGAAAGCGTAAATAAAAAAATAAAATAAAAAATAAAACAAAAAATAAATTAAAAAAATGTAAATAAATGACGTAAATATAAAAGTTAGTTAATAAGTTAGTTATTAAGTTAGTAAATAGATAAATAAAAATGAAAAGAGTAGATGAAGAATATACCTGATAATGAAATTTACTTACAGAAAGAGAACCTCAATATATTAGAACTTCAAATCAAGTCCCCGGCAACGGCGCCAAAAACTTGATGGGATATAATTATATAGTTTCAAACCCAAGTGCTGGTTGTTTCAAGTAATAAATTCTCGGGAGTCCGATGTCGATCCACAGGGAATTGATGAAGGAAAACTAATTAATTGAGGTAAAAAGAAGATGTGTCACAAAATTAAAGATGATATAAGTTATTCACAAATGAAAAGGATTTGCTTGGGGTAGGAGATCCACTCTTGATAATAAATTGAAAATAAGATTATTTCTTTTTATAACTTAATTGAAATCATGCATAATGAAGATTCCAATCGGAAGATTTAACATTCAAAGTTCAATCATGTAATCATATTATGGTTCCAATAATTATCTACCAATATTTGTAAATCGTCAAAAGCATCCACTATGCCAATCCTATTGTCTACAATGGATCAAGATATTCATTATACAAGAAGAGTTTCTAAATTAATTAGAAACAACATACAACACATATTATATTTGCTTAATAATATATCATTTAAGTATAAGAAAGAAATTAATCTAACCTTAATTTATTACTAAGAGCTTCACCTTTTTACCCAAGCAAGATGAAGATTAATTACACATGAGAAAGAAGAAAAGAAAAGGAAAAGAAAAAGGAAAAGGAAAACAAAGGAAAGAGAGAATTTTCTGAAAATCAGAGAGAACCGCCCTTTTCTCCTCCCCTACCGAATGCTAATTTATAGAAAATTTTAGGTGCTACAGTACACTTGTTGATGTCATGCTGACATCATTCCTAACATCATCCATGACATCATGCTTACATCATCCTTCAAGTTTTATTTTTTTTTAATAGCAAATCTTCTATGCAATCACCTCCATTCTTCGATCCTTTGCATTTACCTAACAAAAATACATAATTACAACACAATTTAAAATACTAAAAATATAACAAAACTCAATAACAAACCCAATTAAAAAGATTAAAAAAAATGAAAAACACACACAATGAACCGTAAAAATTATAAGTTTTGCAAGTTCATCAAGATGCTTCATTCCATCAAAGATGTTGAACTGCACTATTATATCTCCAAACTCCATGGAAAGAATTCTAGCATGCATATATATTTTCATCATTGCATTCTTGAGAAATGACATCCCTAAAATGATTGGAGCTTTGTTGGATGATGATTCCTTCTCTATATCCAGAATGTAAAAGTCGGCTAGAAAAATTAACTCATTCACTCTCACTAAAACATCCTCTATTAGGCCTGCTTGGTATGCATTGCTCCTATTTGCTAACTGAATCACAACACCAATTGCTCGCCAAGGTTCAAGTCCAAGAGAATTAAAAATAGACATAGGCATCATATTAATTGAAGCTCCAAGATCCAACATTGCATTCAAAAACTTGTAATTGCCTATAATGCATGGAATTGTAAATGTGCCTAGATCCTTGCATTTTTTAGGAATTGACTGAATGAGGGCTGAAACATTCTGCCTTATACTGACTTTTTCATTCCTCTTCAATCTCCTCTTGTGTGTGCACAACTCCTTCAAAAACTTGGCATACTTTAGAATTTGCTTAATTGCATCCAGTAATGGAATGTTCACTTACACTTTCCTGAAGGTCTCCAGAAGTTCTTTATCTTTTTTTGCCACATCCATTTTCTTCGACTGGGGCGCTCTTCGTGCAAATGGAAGAGACACTACGAGATCAAATTTCTTTTTTCTCACTTTAACTTTTGATTTTTGGTCTGTCTTAGCTTCAGGTTCTACAGAAGTTGATTTTTCTGTAGAATCAATTTTCTCTGCTGACTACTGCTTGCTTGCTAGTTGAGGGTCTTTTACCATTTTACCACTTCTCAACATAATAGCACTGACATTTACCTTTGGGTTTGGAACTATTTGGGCGGGAAGTTGGTCAAAGTCTTGTGCCTTCAATTGACTCAATGAAGAAGCCAATTGTCCAATCTAAGTTTCCAAATCTAAATGGTGGCTTCTGTTCTCTAATAGAATTGGATGTTG
This sequence comes from Ormosia emarginata, assembly GCA_029884605.1. Classification (NCBI taxonomy): domain Eukaryota; kingdom Viridiplantae; phylum Streptophyta; class Magnoliopsida; order Fabales; family Fabaceae; genus Ormosia; species Ormosia emarginata. The sequence goes on from JAQQTP010000073.1 coordinate 20,182,865, forward strand.
TTGGTAGCTATTTTCTTGACTAGGTCCTCCAATGTAGGCTCAGATTGAGTAGGACCTTGTTTTTGCATAGGTGGTTGTGGTATCTGTTATCTAGCAGGCTACTGGAATTGCTTCCTACTTGGTCTAGAATTTTGTTGAAACTGGTGTGGCCTAACTGGCAGTTGGTATAGCTACTATGGTGGTGGTGCTACTACATTTCCATATCTGAAATTTGGATAATTCCTCTAGTCAGGATTGTAAGTGCTAAAGTAAGGATCATATCTGGGCTCTTGGTACTGAGGTTTACCATGGGAGATGCTTGCTATAGCAGCATAAGCCCATGGTGTAGAATTGTCTTCTTGGAATGTGGGGCACGCATTTGTGGGACGGGTTGGATAAGAATAAATCCTACACAGTTTGGCAAGCCCTTGCATAGGTATTTGTTGCCCCATTGCCAATTGCCTCACTAAGGAAGTCAACTTATCAATTCTATTTTCCATCATATACTAGTCAACATGAGACACATGCTCCTCATTCACTCCTCTAGTGGGAGTAATCATCCTAGTACTAAACTTCCGGGAGTTACTGTAACGCCCCTTTTTGGGAGGGAACGTCACATTGTCAAATAAAATAAAATGCGGAAATTAAATAATCTAACAATTAAGACTCGGTTCATTTCATTTAGTTGATATTTAACCATATGAACGAAATTGGCAATATATTTTTTTTTTGAATAACAATAATGCGGAATGTGAATAAAAGTAACGAATGAAACTGAAAGCACATATATATATATATATATATATATATATATATATATATATATATATATATATATATATATATATATATATATTATATATTATAGTTTAATACAATTATTTTGCAAGTACAAGCCTGGCCATCACCAAAAAGCAAAACTATACCCAACCCAAGGTAATCATGCATACATAACCATCATGCATATACAAAATATACAGCCCACCAAAAAGTAATACATCAGGCCCCCAAAAATAAAAACACTGGCAGCCATCAATAGCCACCAGTGACATCAATCCCTCAAATGAGGAGGAACCGTGTCAGGATCCTCGGCGGGATCTTCCTCTTTCGAGGAAACCTCCATTGGAACCACAGAAGCACGGGACGGGACCTGAGCGATGGAATCAAAGGAGTCCTCCCGTGGAGTGTAGTAGCGGTCGCCCCACATCTCACGGATGGGCAAGTAAAACTCTAAACGTAGGCTGACGTGGCAGGTGATCACGGGTGCCTCATGTCGTCTCTAGGCTAGGGCAATGGACACGTCTCCCAAGTAGATGCAACGATCAGAGTTTAGGTTGATGTGCCAGCACTCTGGCCCTCCCAGGAAGGTCAGACGTACATCTCCCAGAAATCCTCGCATACGCGTCCCCATCGTCTACAGCAGGTACTAATCAAGTTCGGGCCAGAAGCCAGGGAAGTCAGGGGCTTCTAACTCGTTGCCGTCGTCTTCGGTAGATGCAATATAAATACAGACAACAGATAGCAGAACACAGAAAAAGGTAAGACATCCTACATCATTACCAATTATAGCATGCTAGAAACAGAACGGCGCCACGCGCCCATATAGCAATTTAGAAACAACATACTCAAGTAATAAGCAAGTAATTCCAACGGTAAGCAAATAAACGGCCTGTGCGAGATAATCATCATAATGGCAATTAAATCAATTATAGTTGCAGAAAGTAAGAATTAATGATGACAGTGTATATCATGATTCACATGCATGCTCTCTCAATTCCTACTCCATGGAGCTAGACTCAACTAATCGGAGAGAAAGATCAGGAGACATGTACGTAAACTCAGATTCCCTCACTGCCGAGGCCGTCTGCTATCAATAATATTCTCATGCGCAATCATGGCATTGTACAGACATTCTACACTAGATCACGATATAGGACAGTGTCTCGGTCCGGATCGTTGGTGCTTTTGCATCGGTCTACCCCACGGACAGGAGAGCTACCAACCTCCCATTGATGAGGAACCCGCGCCCCAACGCCCCCAAGGTCAACCAATGACCTACACTTGTCTATCCGCACCAGCACTAAGGTGTGTTCAATCTCCTAGGCAACTTGGCCTTACAACAGTCCACAAGGATAATCACAATGCATAAGATACTATGCATGCACATCTATGATCCAATATCTCATACAATCCCATAATATGCCACATTAGGCCAATATAAGCATCAATATATATATGGTCACTCACATAGACCCACAACAACATAATATAAATACCAAGCCAATTGATGCATCATTAGGTTCATTACGAATCCTAACTTAGAGTTTATTTCCTTTCTTAAGGTTTATGCTCAAAATAAATTCTTGTAGTCAATTTAGCGCTCCAAGGTAATTCAATCTCCTATAACTTACATTCCGTTTTAGCTCTCAAGCCTCACACTCTCATGTTCTTTACCCACTTAGAATCACCTTAAGTCTTATGATGAATTCACTCTCGGTCCTTTAAGATTTATGGAGTCTTAACTATGATAAATTCTTCTAATTTAGAAATTGTCCATTTCTTTACATAGATTCCTAATTACCTAATTACTTATGTTTCCAAACACTAAAACCACACTTTCACCTAATAATGCCCTAGAGGTCGTGGCCTCCTAATGGGTCCAATTTCAAATCCTTTCAAGTCATCATCTTGTACACCATTCGCTTGATTCTTTAAATTGTTCACTTGTTAAATTAACTCACCAAAAGCTCTAAATTCTTGGCTTCAAAACCGTAGCCCTCATGGTGGTTTCCATTTCAAATTTTTCATCCATTAAATTTCATTTACTACATTGATTAATCTAAGTCTTACACTTGTTACACATTAACCATAAATCATCCAATTTTTCCACTCCAAAACCGTGGCACTCCATGTAGGGTATCCAATCATTTTTCATCCATGTTAACTCATTCAATGCATTCCAACATTCCATTGTACATAACAAATCAATCCAAGGTCACAATTATCACAAAACCAATGCATAAACATAATTAATCATCAAATTCAAGAACAACCCTCATTAGGGTTTTTTCACAAATCACACAATCAAGGTTCCTAGATGCTAAGAGAGGTTGAAGAGGAGTGTCTTCCTCTTACCTAAGTGAAGAAATCAAGAAGAACTCCAAGAATCCTCCTTGGAATTTTCGGATTTGGCCACCAAAACCCTAAAAATTGGAGACTTTGTTAGAATCAATATCAAGGCTTGAAAAATCAACCATGGATGACCAAATAGAAGACCACAACCACGAAATCAAGAAAAGAGAAAGAGTGGTCTTGAAACTTACCCAAAATGCTCAAAGTTGGAGCTTGAAGATGATGATGAAAATGGAAGAATTTCAAGAAACTCCAAGAAGAAAAAGTGTTTAGAATGGTGAAAGGATTTAGGAAATGTAATTAGAAGAAATTTTTGTGAAGATTAGGGTGGTGAAGAGAGGGCTGGCCGTGGGGTTGCTAGAGAGAAGGAGGAGAGAAAAGTTGAAGAAGAAAGAAGAAGAAATGATGAGAGAGAAAGGGTTTTGGAAATTAATGAATTTTTGTGTGATAAAATGAAATAAGGAAAATCAAATTTTCCTTGCTTTGGGGCTGCATTCAGCCGTGCAAAGAGAGAGAGAAGAGAGAGGGAAATTGGCTTCCAAGAGAAGCTAAAGCACATGGGTCAATGTTTGGGTCAAAGCTTCTTAAGGAAGCTTTGATTATTTAACCATTAAATTTGAATTAAAGTAGATAGATTTGACATAAAGTAGATTACATTAGGATAATGTGATAGGATTTTTATTACACACTATTATCCAATATAGTCACTGATTGATGTAAGTCGTATTTAATTAATCTGACAGATGAATTTTTCATCTGTATTGATTTATTTTATCTGTTAGAATTTCTCGAAAATTATGAAACCTCGTAAACTGTGTCAAGTCTCGGATTTAGTAAGATCCCCCGTCGACATGTCCATAGTCCAAGGTTCTCAGAGAAAACATCGCGTTTCTCTGGTTCTGCACAATGTGCACGTAAAACGAGGAATATATTAAAATATTCGTCATTTTCAAAAAATTCCAGAAAAATTCACATAAATCACAAATATTAGAAAACCACTATTGGCGGCGAAATAATTAATTTTCGGAGCGTTACACTGACCTCAGCAATTCTCAGCTCAGTGTGCACGTAAAACGAGGAATATATTAAAATATTCATCGTTTCCGAAAAATTCCAGAAAAATTCCTAAAAATAAAGAATATTATAAAATAATTTTTTATGACCAAATAGGTATTTTTCGGGATGTTACAGTTACTATCTATGTTTGCAATCAAATCTCTGGCAACAGTTAGGATTTTGTCAACTAATGCACCTTTACTAGCAGCGTCAATCATACTTTTATCCGTAGGGAACAATCCATCATAGAAATACTGAATCAACAGTTGGTCACTAATTTGATGGTGAGGGCAACTTGCACATAATTTCTTGAACCTTTCCCAATACTTATGCAAAGTCTCTCCATAATTTTGCCTTATCCTGCATATATCTTTTCAGATGGCAGTAGCTTTGGACGTAGGGAAAAACTTCTCCAAGAATAGCCTCTTCATTCATTCCAACTTGTCAAAGAACAAGGTGGAAGATAATATAGCCAATCCTTGGCTACATCAGCAAGGGAGAAAGGGAAGGTAGTAGCTTGATGTGCTCCTCAAGATTTCCTTATGGCTTCATGATGGAACATACCACATGAAACTCTTTCAGATGCTTGTGAGGATCTTCACCTGCAAGACTATGGAACTTTGGCAACAAGTGTATTGAACTAGGTTTGAGTTCAAAATCAGCATTTAGATTAGGATACTGAATGCATAAAGGCTGATAATTGACATCAAGGGCTGCTAGTTCTTTAGGGGTTCTATTATGTACATTATCGTCCATGTTTGCATTATTTCTATTTTCAGTTCCAATTTCTGTTTCAGTATCTATGTTATCAACCACGGTTGCAAGATTACTTACAGTTTCAAGTTCAGTTTCAGTTTCAATTTCAACTTCAGTATTACCTTCAATCTCAGAAACTATCCCCTCGCTAAGCCTATGAGCCTTATTAATTGCATGCAAAGTACCCTCAATGTTAGGATCAATGTTTAACAAATAACTAAGAGAAGGCCTAGACATACAACATGCAAATTTAGGCAGAAACACAAACAACACAAGTTATGCACAATGAAAAATACTACACTAATCAGTTACAAAAATAACTACAGTTACCATATCTACACATTTTTAAAAAATATAGGACTTGTACAAGGTGAAAACTACACAAAAATAGAACCCAAAAATGCAATAAAAAATTCAAAAATAAGAAAGTGGCCTAAACAATAGAATTTGGCCGAGATAGGACTTTATAGTTTAACTAGGTTTTTAATTGCATCCCTACTCAAAAAAATTGTAACTAAGTCACTCAAACATACAACAACAACATAGAATGACCTTTGGAAAACTGCAAACATTCATTAATATAATCTAGCAGTCGTCAGTCAATGGAGACTTATTTATAAATTTTTAGAAGTATAGGAACTCGGATAAAAAATTTTAAAATATAGCTACCTATTTTAAAATTTAGTAAAATCATAAGAACTTACAAAGTACTATAAGCTATCTTAAATTATTGTTCAAAATGAAAAAAAAAATATCAAATTATAGTCCATAGTTTTGAAAAGGATAAAAAAACTCGAGTTAGTTTTTACTAAATATGCAAAAAAAAAAAAACCCTCCATCCAATTAACATCAATATGAATAATAGATAAAATGCAAAAAGCCTATTGAGATTTGGATTATGTGCGATTAACTCTTGACTGCTCTAAAAAATTGTTAAAAGACTCATTTTTTTAAGGCTAATAGTGCAACAAAAAAAAATTCATTTGTTCGAGTACAAAAGTTAACTTCTTTCTTACATACATCAGATTAGATTATCCATTTCCAAAGGTACTAAGGTCAGCTTTTTTGACACTTGGATTCAACTTTTGGTGTTTCAAAAATAAAAAACTTAGAAGATAATTAAACTTCTCAAGTTTCAAATTAAAACAAATTTTACTTAGGGAAATACATAATGGAACAGTTGTCGGAAGTAGCATACATACTATTAAAACAAGAACAAGCAAAAGACCAAATACAAATCCCAAAAATAAGTGGTATAAGAAGCAAAAAAAGAATAAGATTATATTATTTTTGTAACACCCGAAATTTCCTAAATAGTTGACAGTAATTTTGACAGTTAAATAGAATTCTACTGTTTAGTTATTTCTGTGTGCTGTAAAATTATTTTGAGTATTCCGTCAGCATATTTGATCGTTTTGAATGTTTTACTTCGTGTTAAGAAAATAATAATTTTCAGGCTGGGAAAAATTTTACGTAATTTAATTATTACTGTTAAGTCTTAATTATTTTACGTAATCTGATTTGATATTTGTACATTTTCTAATATTTGTGATTTTTGTGGATGATTATAAATTTTTATATTTCTCTGATCGTTTTTGGACTGTTTGTGGGCCCCAGTGGTCCTACGTAGGCCCGCGGTGAGTCTCAAAACGTGAAAATTTTTCTACGCATAGAAAAATTTGTACTGTTGAGACGGAGACAGGGGATCTTACTAAACCTAAATCTGAAAACAGTTTTAGAAAATTTTATTATACTGTGTTTTGTACTGTATTTAATTATCGGGCAATAAAAATATAGTAAATATATTCTTTCGTGGGGTTTTAGCAGATAAAAATAGAAATTATACTACTTAAGTCAACAATAATGGTTATGACAACTTTTGACGAACCACTAGGAAGCAAGTTTAATGCTTTTGACGGACTAATAGGAAGCAAGTCTAATATTGAAGACTTTGATATCAACCGTCGATTTAATCAACGGTGTAGGATTAGTCTAAGAAAATGGCTATGACCATTTATAACCATTGGATTTAGATTTAAATCAAGGGTGGAGATTTGATCTTATAAAGTGGCTAGGACCATTTGTGACCGTTGGATTTGGATTTAATCAATGGTGGAGATGGATCATTTATGACCATTGGATGTGGATTTAATCAATAGTGGAGATTTGCTCTTTTAAAATGGCTATGACTAATTATGACCCTTGGATTAAAAGTAAGAAGGAGTAATCTTGACCCTTCATTTTGGAGATGCATCAAATGGCTAGGATTTCAAGGAGGAAAGATCTAATGGCCTAGATTAAGTCTTCTAATCAAAAGTCTACCTTAATCCTAACCATTGAATTAATCAATGGCTAGAAATGCTTAAAATTGTGGCTAATTATTATGGTCATTTATTGAATGAATAAGGAGAAGCATGAAGAGGGGAGATGATTTTGGAGGAGCTTAAGAGCTTAGCAAAGTTGAAGACCACATTATTGCTAGCATAATTCATCTTTGTCTTCTCCAAAAAGCCAAGACTTCATTAAATATTTTCTCTCCTTCTTTCTCCATGCATGTTTCGGCCAAAGCACCCAAGAATGCCTTCCATCACTCAAAAATTTCATCCAACCTAGTTTCTTGAATCCTTACCTCATTCTAAGAACATCTCTAGTTATTAGTTTTCACAAAATCATTCATCTTGAGCTTCAAATTCAAGTTTCAAGTTTCTACCAAAAATGGTAAAGTTCATATTTCTTCACCTAAGCTTTTAGTTTTGGTTTTCTAAGCCATGCTTGAACCATGGTTTACCTATTCTTTTACTTATTATTGATTTTAAGATTTGTTTATGATTTTTAGGGATTTTCCAAGGAGCTCTATGAAATTGATAGGAAGGAAAACCAAGTGATTTCACTTCATTCTTTACCTTAACCAAGTTTAAGAAACCTTTTCCTTACAAAAATAAAAAATTTCATCTTTGTTCTTCAAGAGGAACCATTCGGCCAAGACATCCAAAATTACCATCCAATCTCTTTTAATTTCATCCAACCATAGATCTTGAATCTACATGATATTCTAAACAACTTTAATGTTGAAGACTTTCTCTAAATCATTCATCTTCAACCTTGTTCTTCAAGCTAAAGATTGAAACTTTATTAGTGAAGTTTGTTAATCTTCACTTTTCTTTTGATTTTCAAGGTTCTAAGCCATGTTTGATCCATGGTTCCCCTAGTTCAAACTTAAAATACTAATAAACTTGTGTTTGGTTGTGTATTTAAGAAACTTTTGGTAGTGAAGGACTTGGAAAGAGAAGCAAACCAAGGAGCTTTTGAGGATCTTCAAGAGGTAAGAGAGAGATTCATCTCACCAACCAAGTATGGTGGTGAGAGATGGTTTGTGTATTTGATGAATAGTAAATCCATGTGAGGATTCATATCTATGGTCATGTAATAATTTGTGAGTATTTATGTGCTTTGATTATTTGCCTATGCTTGGTATGATTTGCATGATCTATTGCTTTGATTATGGCATGCTTATGGTATTTATGATGAAATATGTATATGTATGTCATGATGTAATGATGAAAAGGAAAACAATTTTGGTTCCAAAGAACCATAGAGGCACACGGCCTCAAGGGTGTTTTTGAACAAAAAGTTCTAAGTATTTTACTAATCATAAGTTTTAGATGAAAAGAGCAATGTAGATTTTAAGGATTTGCAAAGAAAGTGAAAATGAAAAATTAACAAACAATTTGATTTCAAAGACCAAGGACTCACGGTTTTGTTAAAGAATTTTTAATGGTTTTGTTTGTGTAAAACCATATCAATTTAAAAGGAAAAATATTTGATGGTTTCAATGACCATGTACCACGGTTTTGAAGGCTTGTGAATGCCTTGGTTTTATGAAACAAAGTGGTTTTCCAAGTGGAAATGTAATTTGAATTAGTACAATGAATTCGGAAAGGGAATCAGAGTGCTTTATCACTTGAAAGATGGAATTTCGTTTATGAAAGACAAAAAGAGGTTGAAAGTGGTTGAACCTCAATTTATTTTGAAGAAAATTGATTTTTGGAATTGATTTGAGAAAAATAGAGAATATAATGGTGATTTGATATTTTCTAACGTGTAACTCATCCTTTGGGTTTTGGAGAGCATTAGTAATTTTTAAAGTTAGAAACATTGATTTAATTCAATGGAATTGTGAATTTGTGGAATTATTATGAAAAGGATTTTCTTGTGTAAGAAAATGTGGAAAATAAAGTACGAAGTCATATTATTTTGAGAAAGGTTGAAATGAAATTTTGAAGGTTGAGAAATATTTTTCGTAATGGAAAAATGATGTTAGAAATGATATTGATTTGTTTGGAAGTCCAAAATAATGTTTGGAATATTGAGGAATATTTTACGTGGTTGTAAAATGATGAAAAATGTTTTACGTATCTTAAAAACGTGATTTTTAAGCTACGCAGTTTGAAAAATGTTAAAATATTTCTACGCGATTTGAAAAATGTTGAAATATTTCTACGCGATTTAGAAAGCGTTTAAATATTTTGAAAATGTTGGAAAATAGTTTACACGATTTAAAAGAATGATTTTTAAGTTACGCGATTGTGAAAATAGTAAAAAATCGCTACGCGGTTGGAGAAACGTGTAAATATTTTTACGTAATTGAGAAAACGTTGTAAAATCAATATGTAATTTGAAAATGCAACAGAAGTGTTGTGGAATTGTGAAAACGTAACGGAAATGTTGCGCAATTGTGAAAACATGACAAAAGTGTTTTGTGACTATGAAAACGCGATAATATGATTTCGTAATAAAAAATGTAGTAAAGATACTATTAGGCCAATGTGTGGACCCTGATTATGAGATTATGAAATTAAACTGAGAATGGGCCAATGTGTGGACCCTGAATATGAAATTGTGAATTTTGCCTGTGATTGGCATTGGTGCATTGAACATGCATTGGAAATGGTGAATTTTGCTTGTGATTGGCATTGGTGCATTTTATATGCATGAACTAGTGTATGAACACTATATGAGAAAATGATGAATTTTTGCCTAAGATTGACATTGGTGCATTGAACATGCATTGGAAAGGTCCGATGGACTGTATGAGGCTATTTGCCTAGGAGAGACGTACACCTCTTGAGTGGGTGCGATATGCGTAGTGTAAGTCACTTGTTGACCTTGGGGGCATCGGGGTGCGGGTTGCTTACATGTGTGGTTGGTCGCGCTTCTTCCCGTAGGTTAGACCGACGCAACGCACCGATGATCCTGACTGAGACACTATTCTTAGTCATGATCTCGTAAAGACTGTCGTGTATATGCTAGATGTGCAAAAATCAAAATGAGGATTATATCACTTGGTTTGAGGCATTTTGGTACAGACAGATCTTTCGGATCGACTTCTCTGAACTGAGTATTAGCTCCATGGAGTAGGACATTGAGTCTATGTGCGCATGCATGAAACTGAGCATTTATATCAATGTGATATATTAATTGAGAAATATTGGCTATGACAATTGTTCTGTTGAGAAATACTGGATGATGATGATGATAAATAATATTGATGCCATTATTGTTATTATCGTATGATTTGAATTGATGAATATTTGGATATTGTTGAGAACACCATCGTGAATATGGAATGATATTTGAACTGATAAATATTTGGATGATGATAGTTGATTAATGTTGAGTGCATTATTGGAATTATGGTATGACATATCTGTATTGTATGCTGTTTATGTTATCTCTATGCTACCATGTTGGTATTGGCATAGGTGATCTCACCTCTTTGTTATATTGTTTTGCTATGTTTGTATTATTAAAATTAAATAGTAGATGGAACGGGTTGTCTTAGACATACGGGTGATAAATACTCTGAGATCGGAGACAACATCAGAGAATGACCATTCCAGATTTGATAGCGTGCAGTGTTGACAAGGAACAAATATCTGATGCATCAAGATGGATACAAGAAGGAATAAGTATGTTAAATTTTCTCGTTAGTGTTGAATCGTGCTATTAAGTAGGACCCGTGATGGGGTTTGCTACTGTTAAAAAAAGAGAGTCTATTAGTTTTATATTTCTCTTTAAATTGTTAAATATTAATTAGTGTCAATATTGTCTATTAAACAGTTTAAATTTCATTTTCAGTATTACTTATAAATATTAGTAAGATTATGTTTCCGTCTTCAGCAAGAAAAGGAAATTTTAAAACTCACCTTTTATAACTCAAACCTTTTATGTACTGATTTTCAAATTGGGAGTTGGTAGTCAGAAATGTGATGCCCTGAGGGGGGTGTTACATTTAGTTAGTATTAGAGCACGGTTTGAGTCTTTTAGGGGTTTGTGTTTAGGTCTATTTTGCTTGTGTTGTGTTCTCTGTGTTTTATTTTTCGAAAGGAAAACAAGGTTGTTTAAAAATGGATACCAAATCCATTTTATTTTGATTTATCCGTCTTTGAAGAAAGGAAATGGCTCGTGGTAGATGTACGTGTGTGGAAGCGGAATGTGACACCAGAATATGGTTGCAACTACGGGAACAATGCGGAGAATAATTGATGTGATAGTACCACAGGAATAGAGAATCGGTGAATAGGAGAAGCTAAAAGTTGAGGTTCAGGATTTGATGGAAGAGAATCAGTTTTGAAATACAAGAATTCGTAATTTTGGAATTGGTTATTTTAAAGGAGGGATATTAGGAAAGTAATCGATTGCAATGGAAACATATTTACGACCATTGGGAAATCAGCAGCAGTAAGATGTGTGGAAGAAGGTACTTAATGAAAGATTGTATGTCCAAGGAAATAAATTATTTTAAGTGTGGAAAGTTTGGACATATTTCTAGAGATTATGTTCCATTGAAAATAGAGTTTTCTGTTAGTAAAATCTAGGATAGTAGGGAAAGTTATGACTCTGAATGGAACGGGAGTGTTCTGAGCTGAAGACCTAAACAAGGGAGACGATGCCGCAGAAGGTGATTCTTTAACCTATTCTTTATAGCATATGATTGAGTAGATCAATTATATGTTAGTGTTATTTGTGTCTTCATGATCTTCTAATTTGTTTATTTCTATTTCTATTCTTAGCCTATTGAGCTACTCAAGTTATTCAAATTATTGTTATAGATCAAATTTTTGTGTTAGTTTGATCTGTTTCATAAATAGATATGATCTTTGAAACAGATTGGTCATTTTTCAATCATATCCTATGAGATTATTTCAATAAAGTATTAGTATTCCAGAAAATTCATTCCAAAAAAATCAGGCAACATCAAATTCTTGTTGGATATGTCTAGTAACATATCAGATAGCTTCGCTACCTTTTTCTTTTTAAACCTTCATAGTTTTCTTTCATATATTGAAATTTGCAAGAAAGGATATTCCTATTTATATCCATGTCATAGTATCAGAGTGACGCAGCGGAAGTATGGTGGATTCTTCAAAGGTTGAAACAGTTCTTCAATGGAAAAAGTCAAAAACAGTAATGGAAATCCTGGAAAATTTTGGATCGTTGGACTTCTTACCTAGCTTACTAGAAAGAATTAAGTGTTTGTATAGACTGAGGTATATAAGGAGAATTTTTAGGAGTTGAAATATGTTTGAGTACTTTTCTGGTATTAGTTTTGTCTAATCCCAGTGAACCATTGGAGGTGTACTATGATACGTTATATCAGAGTTCAAGATATGTGCATATGCAGAATAGAAGAGTTGTGGGGTATGATTTTAAGAAATTGAAGTTACATGAGAAAAACTATTCTAAGCATGAATGGAAGTTGGTAGATGCTGTGTTTGTATTAGAAGTATGGATATACTTTCTTTATGGAGTAACATCCAATATCTTCAGTAATTATAGGAATCTGAGATATCTGCTTGATCAGGAGAAATTGATTGCGAGACAAAGAATTTTCATTGGTTAAAATCGTTTGGAATGACGTGAGCGGTGAATCTACATGGGAACTGGAGGAAAAGATGAAAGAATAATATATATATTTATTCTGAGGGTGTGAAATCATGTTTATCAAATTTCGAGGACGAAATTTCTTTTTAGAGGGGGAGAATTGTAACACCCCAAATTTCCTAAATAGTTGACAGTAATTTTGACAGTTAAATAAAATTCTACTGTTTAGTGATTTCTATGTGCTGTAAAATTATTTTGAGTATTCCGTCAGTATATTTGATCGTTTTGAATGATTTACTCCGTGTCAAAAAAATAATAATTTTCGGACCGGGAAAAATTTTACGTAATTTAATTATTACTGTTAAGTCTTAATTATTTTACGTAATCTGATGTGATATTTATACGTTTTCTAATATTTGTGATTTTTGTGGATGATTATAAATTTTTATATTTCTCTGATCGTTTTTGGACTGTTTGTGGGCCCCAGTGGTCCTACGTGGGCCCGGGGTGAGTCCCAAAATGTGAAAATTTTTCTACGCATAGAAAAATTTGTACTGTTGAGACGGAGACAGGAGATCTTACTAAACCTGAATCCGGAAATAGTTTTAGAAAATTTTATTGTACTATGTTTTGTACTGTGTTTTGTACTGTATTTAATTATCGGGTGATAAAAATATAGTAAATATATTCTTTCGTGGGGTTTTAGCAGATAAAAATAGAAATTATACTGCTTAAGTCAACAATAGTGGTTATAACAACTTTTGATGGACCAATAAGAAGCAAGTTTAATGCTTTTGACGGACCAATAGGAAGCAAGTCTAATATTGAAGACTTTGATATCAACCGTCGATTTAATCAACAGTGTAAGATTAGTCTAAAAAAATGGCTATGACCATTTGTGACCGTTGGATTTGGATTTAATCAACGGTGGAGATGGATCATTTATGACCATTGGATGTGGATTTAATTAATGGTGGAGATTTGGTCTTCTAAAATGGCTATGACTAATTATGACCCTTGCATTAAAAGTAAGAAGGAGTAATCTTGACCTTTCATTTTGGAGATGCATCAAATGGCTAGGATTTCAAGGAGGAAAGAGCTAATGGCCTAGATTAAGTCTTCTAATCAAAAGTCTACCTTAATCCTAACCATTGAATTAATCAATGGCTAGAAATGCTTAGCAAAGTTGAAGACCACATTATTGAATGTATAAGGAGAAGCATAAGGGGGGACAGTTTTGGAGGAGCTTAAGAGCTTAGCAAAGTTGAAGACCACATTATTGCTAGCATAATTCATCTTTGTCTTCTCCAAAAAGCCAAGACTTCATCAAATATTTTCTCTCCTTCTTTCTCCATGCATGTTTCGGCCAAAGCACCCAAGAATGCCTTCCATCACTCAAAAATTTCATCCAACTTAGTTTCTTGAATCCTTACCTCATTCTAAGAACATCTCTAGTTATTAGTTTTCACAAAAATGGTAAAGTTTCTACCAAAAATGGTAAAGTTCATATTTCTTTGCCTAAGCTTTTAGTTTTAATTTTCTAAGTCATGCTTGAACCATGGTTTACCTATTCTTTTACTTGTTATTGATTTTAAGATTTGTTTATGATTTTTAGAGATTTTCCAAGGAACTCTACGAAATTAATAGGAAGAAAAATCAAGTGATTTCACTTCATTCTTTACCTTAACTAAGTTTAAGAAACCTTTTCCTCACGCCAAAGCTTTTCTTGTTTTAGGAGAGAAAGAAAATAAATAATTGTGCCACGTCCAAATTGAAGTGCTGCTTGGCCATGTCTACAAGGCCTAAAGGTGGTAGGTTCATTATTGATCCTTCGGAGCTAATTTCAGTGGCTAACAAATCCAACTCGTTTTCGAAACTCCGAAACTACCTGGATATGAGACAGAGAAACCCAATGTTGACCTAAAAAAAAAGAAAGACAAAGTCACCCATTGAAATTATGAATGCAAACATATGGTTTTACGCATGTGACATCTTAAAGGTTAAATTACATTATAGGCCCTTATAGTTTCTCTAATTTTTTTAGTAGGCTCTTTTAGTTTTAAAGTTTTTAATGTTTTCCTTATACTTTTAAAAATTTGTAAATAGGTCGTTGTAGTTTAACTAGGTTTTTAATTACATCCCTAATAAAAATAAAATTTTGTAACTAAGTCACTCAAACTTACAACAACACAAAATGACCTTTGGATAACTGCAAACATTCATTAATATAATTTAGCGGCCATCAGTCAATGGAGACTTATTTATAAATTTTTAGAAGTATAGGAATTCGGTTAAAAACTTTTAAAATACAGATACCTATTTGAAAATTTAGTAAAAGCATAAGAACTTACAAAGTAATATAACCTATCTTAAATTATTGTTCAAAATGAAAAAAAATGATTTATAGTCCATAGTTTTAAAAAGGATAAAAAAAACCAACTCAATTTTTACTAAATATGCAAAAAGAAACCCTCCATCCAATTAACATCAACATGAATAATAGATAAAATGCAAAAAGCCTATCAAGATTTGGATTATGTGCGGTGAACACTAGAGTGTTCTAAAAAACTGTTAAAAGACTCAATTTTTCTAAGGTAATTGTGCAAAAAAAAAAAAAAAGAATTCATTTGTTCAAGTACAAAAGTTAACTTCTCTCTTACACGAGGCAGGCTAGATTATCCATTTCCAAGGGTACTAAAGTCAACTTTTCTAATGCTTGGATTCAACTTTTGGTCTTGCAAAAATGAAATCTTAAAACAGAATTAAACTTCTCAAGTTTGAAATTAAAATGAATTCTACTAAGGGAAATATAGAGTGGAACAATTGTGGGAAGTGGGCATACGTACAATTAAAACAAGAACATGCAAGAGACCACATGCAAATCTAAAAAATAAGTGGTATAAGAAGCAAAAAAAGAATAAGATTATATCTTTTTTTGTGTTTTACAATGTGATTATCAAACAACAATGATAGGAAAATGGATCCTTTCTTGTCAAAATTTCATATGGAAATGTCATGTAAACAGAGAGACAGATATAACAATCATAAATTGTATTTTTTTAAGGCTACATTTTCCATACTCCTAGGAGAAATTGAAGTTTCAAACTCCCACATTATTGACAACATAGATCTTGCTTTAAAATTGATCAATGGCTGTTATGTTATACCAGTAAACTAGACAGTAGGTAATAATTGGTTTAAATGATTATTAAAAATTTCATCCATGTAAACATGATTATTTTTTGTTTCCAAGTGGATTCAAACTTAAGAGGGAGGTGAATTGAATTTATAAAAGAATTTTGCAAACTTTTTCAAAAACACTTGTTTACCAATTTTTGTTGAACTTATTAATTGATTTAGGTGAATAGATAGATGAAATTGAACACTTTACTCATAAATAAACCATCCACGATGATGAGTATTCAAGTAAGCATACAAAAGCAAAACACAAAAGTAAAAGAGATAGAGTAGAGTAGAACAAACTCAAGATTTATCCTGTTTCAACCACCCATTATGACTTACGTTCAGTCCTCAAGTGATTCACCTGAGATTTTCCCATTAAAACTTCAATCTTCAATAGGTTCTTGCAACCTTTAAAACCGTGAGCACTCAACACACCTTTAAGATGTCTCACCCTTTGTACTTGAGCCTCAAAACAAGGGATACCTCACCTTTTTATCTCTTGAGGGATACCTCACCCTCTTACACAAGAAATCAAAGAATGATTGAATTAGAAACTCTCACAAGAGTGGATAATACAAATTGAAACTCAATGGGTAGAAGAATTGATCACACTTTTAAGCTCAAAACTGAGTAAGAAAGTTCAAGGTTGGTAAAAGCTCATATTAAATACTCAACAAAATGTTTCAAAATGATTTCCTACTTCCCTTAAGTCCCAAATGACAGGTATTTAAAGCCCAAGTTATTAGAGAGTAGTTAGGAGTGGTTGGGAGCATTAAATGCAGCTTATTAACTGTTTATTTTATCATTTGAAAACCTAGATAATCGATTATGGCCTTTGTTTAATCGATTATTATCGTGATAGCACAAAAAGAATTAGTTTCTGGAATTCAATGATCAATTATGCACTTGGCCTAATCGATTATTGGTTTTTAAAACAGAAGCGAGCAAAACTCAATAATCGATTATGCACTTAGCCTAATCGATTATTGGCTTTTAAAACAGAAGGCGTGATATGTCTTTTAAGTGCAATAATTGATTATTTGCCTTGCTCTATTTGATTATTGTTTGAAGGAACAGAGACTTTGACATTTTGACTTTTGCTAATAGATTATGGAAGCCCCATAATTGATTATGGCCTTTGAAAAATTCTTCAATCAGCTTTGAAAACTTAACCAAATGTTTCCAAAAAGTTCAAACAAGCTTTTAGATAATTAAAAGTTATTTCTTATGAATTCAAAACTCATTTTAATAACTTGGAAAACATGAGTGCTATCTTGGCTTCTTGAAAAACATATTTTTGAACTTAAGTGTGAACTATTTTACCTTTACAAATGATCTAAGCCTTAATACCAATCTTGATGGTTCTTGAACTTGATCATGTCATTATCTTCTTATTTGTTATCATCAAAACTATTACCAATTGTCAATTACAATTTTGTTGTTGAATCACAAAAGCCATGTTTCTAACTTCATTTGTAGATTAACCTCTATATATTAAATTAGAGTACATTTACTTGCAAGTATGTAAATTTATTATTTAACTCTCCCTCATTGAATGGCGTGTGTCATGCTTAATTCTACTTTTTCCCAACGATTGACATTTTCTATTCTTATCCTCTTTTTTTTAATTTTAAATTTAATTTCACTTTAAACAAATTATTCTTTTTTAATCTACATTTTCTTGAGATTTTAGCTGAATTTAAAAGAACCCAAGCAATGCATATAATTCTCACTAGCCTATTATAAAAAGTGCAACTCTTGTCAGGGGGTTCAATACTATAAAAGAAACAATGATTTACTCCTAAGCGCCTACGAACATGGGTGACCACCTGTAGATTCATGCTCGTCATAGAATCATTTTGCTTGAGTGAAATGAAATTACTTATTTTTCATAAATGATACATTATTAAACTATAAGTCTATAATTTGCAAGCCACTGGTTGTTTAAGATTTTCCTCTCACCAAAGTTTTCTTGTTTAAGGAGAAAAAGAAAATAATTTAAAATGAATGAACTGTGATGGAATAATTATGCCAAGTCCAAATTGAAGTGCCGCTTGGCGAGATCTACAAGGCCCAAAGGCGGTAGGTTCATTATGGTCCTTTCAGAACTAATTTCAGTGGCCAACAAATCCAAACCATTTTCAAAACTCCGAAACTAGTTGTATATGAGACAGAGAAACCCAATGTTGACCCCAAAAAATGACAAACTCACCCATTGAAATTATTGTTTGTCCTAAAATAGGCCGCAAGTGCACTGATCATACAAGTAATAAAATGAAGAATAAAGATCATTTTCTAGAGGATAAGTTTACTTCTAATGTTAAGTATTAACCAATAGCTTATATAATTCTATTCAAGAACATAAAAATTTGAAAAAGAAACATAAACTACAAGCTAAAAAGCGGTAAATATAATGGTTAGAGTTTAGGGAAATCATTCTTCACCCCTTACTTCAACCAACAACGTGCAATCCTCTTCATAAATATGAATGCAATGATTAGGTTAGCTTGAGAATCTTTATTAGTTGAAAGTCTATGTCTAGAGGTCAATCAACTATGATTTCAATTGCCCAACTCACTATGTTTCCATGAGAGCTAACACAAAATTCACTCTTTAAGATCTATTCTCAAACACGCATTATGCATAACTAAGAGGTATAGTTCTATCCAATTAGCGAATCAACTCATCCTACCATTGGAATGGAATCGAACATGTATCAACCATACATATGATCTTAAACCCAAAGTCCTATATCTAGGCTCATTAGATTTTATCAAATCAGCTTAAATGATGATCAGGCATTCAAGAGCATTAAGAACAATATAATTGAACAAAATCATACATTCATACAAACTCAGAGGAGAACAAAATCATCGATATTCATAAAAAGGATTCAAAGTATTCCCTAAAATAACTGCTACATCGTTGAACACCAAAATACAATATAAAAATCTATGTTCAAAATTAAAGAAGAGGAGAAAGAAAAGGGAGAAAGGAGGAAAGGCTTATGAATGTTGTCATTGATGCTTGAATCTCCCTCCATGAGGAAGATAGCCTCCAACCTTGGCTCCCTTGGCCTCCTTCAGCCTCAGAAACGAAGACCTAGCGCAGCTTCTCTAAACCCTAAACGACCATCCTAAAAAATATGATAAAAATCTATTTATAGGCTCAGTTTTACGCCTCATGCTGCGGTGTGCACTTCCTTGTACCGCGGCGTGCATGCCTCAGGTGTAAGTACTGACAACAGGTGATGCGCATCACGCCGCGGCGTGACATACCTAGCGTCGTAGCGTGCTCTGCTGGAATGCTTTCTTGGCTCTCTCCTCCAATGTTGGGCCTTGGTTTGCATCAATTCATATCTTTTGAGTCTATCCTACATTAGAGAAATCACCAAGTGAAATATAAGTTGTAAATCCACTTAATCGCTAAAAGAATATGCACAATTTGCTCAATAACATATAGAAAAATATTCAAATTGCATTTGACAAATATAAGCCTAAAATTTTTCAAATATGCCTAAGAATAAGGACTAAGCAATCAATAAGACATAGATATAAGACACAAATAACTACATTTTTTGAAGTTATCAATTATAGAAACAGAAACTTGTGGTTTTAGGCATGTGATATCTTAAAGATTAAATTACATTATAGGCTCTTATAGTTTCTCTGAATTTTTTAATAGGCTCTTATAGTTTTAAAGTTTAGTGAGGTCCTTATACTTTTAAAATTTTGTACATAGGTCTTTATAGTTTAACTAGGTTTTAATTACATCCCTACTAATAATAAAGAGTTGTAATTAAGTTACAAAAATTTACAACAACAACACAAAATGACTATTGGATAACTGCAAGCATTCATTAATATAATCTAGTGGCCGACACCCAATGGAGACTTATTTATAAATTTTTAGAAGTATAAGAACCCAATTAAAAACTTTTAAAATATAGCTACCCATTGGCAAATTTTTTAAAACCATAACAACTTACAAAATAATGTAACCTATCTTAAATTATTGTTCAAAATGAAAAAAATAAAAAATTTGATTTAAAAATGATAAAAAAACCTAACTCAACTTTTACTATATATGCAAAAAGAAATCCTCCATCACATTAACATCAATATGAATAACAGATAAAATGCAAAAAACCTATGGAGATTTGGATTATGTGCAATTAACTCTTCAGTGTTCTAAAATGATGTTAAAAGACTTTTTTTTAGGCTAATTGTGCAAAGAAAAAAATTTATTTGTTTGAGTACAAAAGTTAACTTCTCTCTTACATAAGTCAGACTAGATAATCCATTTCCAAGGGTACTGAAGTCAACTTTTATGACACTAGGATTCAATGTTTGGTGTTTCAAAAATGAAATCTTAGAACAAAATTAAACTTCTCAAGTTTCAAAATAATATCAATTCTACTGTGGGAAATATATAGTGGAACAGTTGTGGGAAGTGAGCATACGTACAATTAATATTAGAACATGCAAGAGACCACATGCAAATCCCAAAAATAAGCGGTATAAGAAGCAAAAAAAGAATAAGATTATAACTTTTTTTTTGTGTGTTTTACAATGTGATTATCAAATAATAATGATAAGGGAATGGATCCTTTCATATGAGAATTATATATGGCAAGATCATGTGAAGAGAGAAATAGATACAACAATCATAAATTGCCATTATGTTTTAAAACAACGTTTTCCATACTCCGAGGAGAAATTGAGGTATCAATCTTCCACATTATTGACACCATAGATCTTGACCTAAAATTGATTAATGACTATTATGTTATTTTCCATACTCCTAGGAGAAATTGATGTATCAATCGTCCACATTATTGACACTATAGATCTTGGCTTAAAATTGATCAATGACTATTATGTTATACCAGTAAACTGGACAAAAGGTAATATTTGGTTTAAATGATTATTAAAAATTTGGTTTATATGAATAATTTTGTTTTGGAATCACAAAAAGCCATGTTTCTGACATCATTTGTAGATCAACTTCTATATATAAAATTAGAGTACATTTACTTGAGAGTGTGTTAATTTCTTATTTAACTCTCCCTTATTGAATGACACGTGTCATTCTTAATTCTACTTTTTTAAAAAAATTGGCATGTGTCATTCTTATATTTTTTTAATTTTATATTTAATTTCACTTTAAACTAATTATGCATTTTTAATCTTTATTTTTCTTAAGATTTTAGGTAAATTTAAAAGAACCCATGCAATGCACATAATACTGATTAGCCTATTATAAAAAGTGCAACCCTCGTAGATGTCTTCTATACTATGAAAGAAACAATGATTTACTCCTACGTGCCTACAAACTTGGGTGACCACCTGTAGATTCATGCTCACTATAGAATCATTTTGCTTGAGTGAAATGAAATTACTTATTTTTCATAAATAATACATTATTAAACTATAAGTCTATAATTTGCAAGCCATTGGCTATTTCAGATTTTCCTCACGCCAAAGTTTTTCTTGTTTAAGGAGAAAAAAATAATTTAAAATGAATGGACTATGTTGGAATAAATATGCCAAGTCCAAATTGAAGTGCCACTTGGCCAGATCTACAAGGCCCAAAGGCGGTAGGTTCATTATGGTCCTTTCAGAACTAATTTCAATGGCCAACAAATTCAAACCATTTTCAAAACTCCGAAACTAATTGTACCTGAGACAGAGAAACCCAATGTTGACAAAAAAAAAAAAGACAAAGTCACCCATTGAAATTACAGAAACGCAAATTTGTGGTTTTAGGCATGTGATATCTTAAAGATTAAATTACATTATAGGCCCTTGTGGTTTCTCTGAATTTTTTAATAGGCTCATACAGTTTCAAAGCTTTTAACGATGTCCTTATCCTTTTAAAAATTTGTACATAGGTCTTTATAGTTTAACTAGGGTTTTAATTACATCCCTACTAATAATAAAATTTTATAATTAAGTCCCGAAAACTTACAACAATAACTAAAGAATGACCTTTGGATAACTGCAAACATTCATTAATATAATCTAGTGGTCGACAACCAATGAAGACTTATTTATAAATTTTTAGCAGTATAAGAACCCAGTTAAAAATTTTTAAAATATAGCTACCAATTTGAAAATTTTGTAAAACCATAACAACTTACAAAATAATGTAACCCATCTTAAATTATTGTTCAAAATGAAAAAAAATATTGATTTATAGTCCATAGTTTTAAAAAGGATAAAAAAATGCAAGTCAAATTTTGCTATATATTCAATAAGAAACCCTCCATCACATTAGCATCAATATGAATAACAGATAAAATGCAAAAAGCCTATCGAGATTTGGATTATGTGCAATTAACTCTTGAGTCTTCTAAAATGATGTTAAAAGACCCATTTTTTTAGGCTAATTGTGCAAAGAAAAAAAATTATTTGTTCGAGTACAAAAGTTAACTTCTCTCTTATGTAAGTCAGACTAGGTAATCCATTTCCAAAGGTACTAAAGTCAACTCTTCTGACACTTGGATTCAAGATTTGGTGTTTCAAAAATGAAATCTTAGAACAAAATTAAACTTCTCAAGTTTCAAATTAATATGAATTCTACTAAAGGAAATATACAGTGGAAAAATTGTGGGAAGTAGGGATACGTACAATTAATACAAGAACATGCAAGAGACCACATGCAAATCCCAAAAATAAGCGGTATAAGAAGCAAAAAAAGGAATAAGATTATAACTTTTTTTTTGTGCTTTAAAATGTGATTATCAAACAATAATGATAGGGGAATGAATCATTTTATATATGGCAACGTCATGTGAAGAGAGAGATAAATATAACAATTATAAATTGTATTTATGTTTTAAAACAATGTTTTCCATACTCTGAGGAGAAATTAAAGTATCAATCTTCCACATTATTGACACCAAAGATCTTGGCTTAAAATTGATCAATGACTACTATGTTGACCAAAAAAGTATATTGACAAAGACACCGATTGAAATTACGGAAAGGCAAACTTGTGGCTTTAGGCTTGTAATATCTTAAAGGTTAAATTACATTATTGGCCCTTGTTGTTTCTCTCAATTTTTAAATGGGTTCTTAATTTTTAAAACTTTTTTAATGAGTTCTTCATATTTTTAAATGTTGAAAAATAGGTTTTTATAGTTTAATTAGGTTTTTAATTACATCCCTACTAATAATAAAATTTTGTAATTAAATCACTGAAACTTTTAATAACAACATAGAATAACCTTTGGATGACTATGAACAATCATGTACAGAATCTAGTAGTCGTTCGTCAACAGAGGCCAATTTAAATTTTTTTTAAAATATAAGAACTCTATTAAAAACTTTTAAAATATAAGAACTTATTTGAAAATTTAATAAAATTATAAGAACTTGCAGATAGTATAACCTATCTTAAATTAATGTCAAAAATGAAATAAAAAATTGATTTATACTCCATAGTTTTCAAAAGATAATAAAAGAAATTAACCCTCTATCCAATATGAATAATAGATATCATGCGAAGGGCTTATCGAGATTACGATTATGTGTGATTAACTCTTGAGTGTTCTTAAATATTTTGAAAAGACTTGTTTTTATTTTTTGACTAATTGTGCAAAAGAAAAAAATTCCATTGTTTGTATACAAAAGTTAACTTGTCTCTTACATAAGTCAAGCTAGATTATCCATTTTCAAGTGTACTAAAATCAACATTTTCTTACACTTGGATCCAACTTTTTGGTGTTTCAAAAATGAAATCTTCGAACAGAATTAAACTTCTCAAGTTTCAAATTAAAATGAATTCTACTAAGGGAAATATATAGTGGAACAGTTGTAGGAAGTAGGCATATGTACAATAATACAAGAACATGCAAGAGACCACATGCAAATCCCAAAAGTAACTGGTATAAGAAACGAAAAAAGAATAAGATTATAATTTTTTTTGTGTTTTACAATATGATTATCAAACTATAATGATAGGGGAATATATCCTTTCATGTAAAAATTTCACATGACAAAGTCATACGAAGAGAGAGATAGATAAAACAATCATAAATTTTTTATATTTTTTGAGACAACATTTTTCGTACTCCAAAGAAAAATTGGAGTATCAATCTTTCACATTATTAACACCATAGATCTTAGCTTAAAATTGATCAATGACTATTATGTTATACTAGTAACATAAACAACATGTAATATTTGGTTTAAATGATTTATTAAAAATTTGGTCCCAATAAACATGAATAATTTTGTTTAGGAATCACAAAAGGACATATTTTTAACTTCATTCATAGATTCAAAATGTATTATCATTTAATTACTTCCCACTCAACCAAAGTTATATAAACAAACATAGATGGATTTAAAAAATTGTTATAGTTTAAAGTTTCAAATATTATCAATTAAAAGATTTCAAAATTGTTATTGTTTAAAATCCCAAATATTATCAATTGTTATTGTAATATTGATATATTTTTAAATTTCTAAAATTCCACTCCCTCAAATTTCAAAGTTTATCAATTTCAGCTGGTCAAACAATGCATTTATTCCATCATCTTCACTCCAGTTGAGTATTACACTGGAAAGAGAAATTATTGCTTAAATTTGGAGTGTTCAAATTAGGTGTATCAGACCAATTAACACTTAACATTTTCATAAAACTTTGTGTTTTCAATTATGTAACCCAAAGTTCTATAAAAATATTAAATGTTAATTGGCTTGATGCACTCGTACACTAGACTTATGTAAAAATCTCTCCAGTGGTCAACCTCGCAGCCCAGTAAAGCTGTCAAAACGGGCCAGACCATTTTTGGGTCGGGCCAGATTAGCCATGATAGTTTCAGACTGGCATTTTGCTGGTCCAGCCCAGCCTATCCTAGCTTAATGTAGTGTTATTAATGCAGGCAGATTCTGCCCGTTCGAGCTTGGCCTATTCGGGTCATTTCTAATTTTTTGTTCACTTTTACTAGCCCAGTTTATCTATTTTATCGGGGTATTCGGGTTGGCCCATCAGAATTGACCCATTTTAATGACTGTATAGCCTAGTTCTCATAAGTGTATAGTTGTTTGTTAATATAGACTAACTTTTGCTTGGTGAAGCACAAGAACCCTCTTTGATCGTCCCAATAGAACACATTGTTGGCCTTGGCCTTGGTGATGATGGATATGGTTTCGAAATAGGGGAGCCTGTGAAACGTGATGGGTTTGGAGAGAGAGAGAGAAGTAGCTCCTTAGATTCCGTGACTTGTATTGACACCAAAGGCCTACTCACGAAGTCGTTCAACGTTCTCTGGAGCGCATGAGACTCCTTTCGTAGCTCCGACGACAGAGAGTGGTCGCACTCTGGTGGTTGTAACATGTAGATCCGAATAGATTCATTGGAGCAGCCGAGGAGGTGGTTGGAGTCATACAATTCAACAAAGTTGATCTTAAAAGGGCAATTGTGGAGAAGCTTGAAGAAATTATAGGTGTTGTGCACAATTTTTGTGTTCATTCTCGAATCCCGATCGTCATTGTGCTTATTCATTATTGAACTTCGGTCGCGTTATATGTCCAATGAAAATACTCCAACGTATGTCCACCATATGTCGTATTACCGTATTTTGCTGAAAAAATGCCCTTTTCGTTTGTTCCCTCCCTTTCTCCTTTTCGCTCCCTCCGTTTCTCATTTCTTTCTTTTGTCTCTGTTACAACTATCTCCCTTTCCTCCGAGACTCTTGCACTCACTAGGACACCCACCCACAACATTTAAACTCTTGTTCTCTTGTCCTCATTCTCGTTCCCTCATTTTCAGTCCTCACTCACTCTCTTCCCTCACTCTCACACGCATGCATTGGGTTCGAGTTTTGCGATTTTCTACGATTTCGGTGAGTATCCTCCATTTTTTCTCATAATATTTCGTTTTTCTGACATGGGTACTTGCAATTTCTAGCTTTTTCTTATTTGGCTATATGGAGGGTGAAACATTGGGTATTTTGGGTGATTTTCTGTGTATTATACTTTCTGTTTGGTGAGTTGCATTTTTTGTTGGGTTCATTGTTATGAAATATGTTTTTCTTAGTTGTGTGTTGATTAGATGGGTAAATAGGAGGATATTTGTTGGGTTCATTCGCTGGTTTATTTGGTATATTTTGTTCCTATTAGGAGGATTTACAATGGTTCATATAGTAGGGAGGGTTAGTCCATTGACATGGTTTGTGGTAAATCTCATTACTTGGTGACTCTAAAATTAACTGGTTAATATATTTGGAATAAGTGGTTAATCTTTACATGTTTCTGGAGAATCCAAAAATGAGTTCCCAACAGTGGGGGTAAACTACTTACAAATGAACTACTAATGGAGTGAAGTTGGGATGAGTTATTGTCTGGTTCATATAGCACGAAGGGTTGGTCCATTGACATGGTTTGTGGTGAATCTCATTACTTGGTGACTCTGTGATAATCACATATTTTGTACATTAATAAACCCTCATTTTTAGTCATTTACACTCTCCATGTACTTAATTGATTAAGTCTAGTTATGTTTTGTAAGTTTGGACTCAAATTGGACTTAATTGATTTTTTCAGCATTATTTGGGTCTTACACTGTTTCTGTATTTCTGTTATATCTTGAGTTCTAGATGTGTAAAAGTTATGTACCTTACCTTGTAGGAAAGATAAGAGAGAGCTCTACAACTTTGATGAAGAGCTCAAAGTCTCATTCAGACATCTAGTGGAGCTAATTGGGCTCGGAAGTCAGAATATGAGTTTTGTGTCTGGAACCTGAATAATATACAGGTGATATTGGGTTAAAATTTTGATATTTGAAAGTTAAGACTCATATCTACAACTTTCATGAGAACACAAAACTCAAATCGGACAGTTTGGAGGTGATATTGGGTCTGGAAGTCAAAACAGAGGTGCTAAAACTGGGCCTGAACAGTCTGCAGTAATTTGGTCATATCTCGAGCTGTTGGTGATGAAATGAGCTAAAATTTGGATATCTGAAAGTTAAGACCTAGATCTACAACTTTCATGAAGATGACTTTTCTATTTAATGACGGAATCCATGAGTTAAGCAATGAATGATTTCGGAGACAAAGAATCTCAATAATTTTCCACTCACTAACTCACCATTTGACATTTTTTATTCATTCACCCACTCATCCACCAACTCTTAATCAGCCCCCTTGTCATTTTGTATCCCTAATCCTCTATAAAAGGCACAATTGACTGATCATTTGGTGCTCTTGGTGTTAGGCTTAGTTTTTAGAAGTTATGGTTATGCGTGTTTATTATTTTCCTTTGTTGTAATTTTCTCTTGCTATAAATTGAAGCTATGTTTATCTTTCTCTTCTTCTCTCTCTCTTTCTTCTTATCTATGAGTAACTAAATCTTCATCTTGCATGGGTGAAAGAGTGAAACTATTGATAATGAAATAAGGTTAGATTATTTTATTTCTTGTACTTAAATGATATATTATCAAATGGACATTATATGTGTTGTATGTTGTTTCCAATCAAATTAGAAACCTTCTTTATATAATGGAGATCTTGATTTATTGTAGACAATAGGATTGACATAATAAATGCTTGAACTCATTTACAAATGTTGGTAGATAATTAAAGGAATCATAATATGATTACATATATAATTGAACTTTGAATGTTATATTTTTCGATTGGAACCTCCGTTGTGTGTGAATTTCAATTGAGTTATAAAGGGAAATAATCTTGCCTTTAATTTATTACCAAGAGTGAATCTCCTAACCCAAGCAAGTTCTTAAATTCACATATGATCATCTTTTATTACTTTTAGTGTAGTGATAAATCCTTTTCTTACTTCAATTAATTTTTCTTCATCAATTCCCTATGGATCGACTTCGGACTCCCGAGAAATTTATTACTTGAGACAACCTGCACTTGAATTTGCATCCTTTAAATCCCGCAATCAAGTTTTTGGCATCGTTGCTGGGGACTTGATCAGAAGTTTTAATTTATTGAGGTTCTTTTTCTTTAATAAAATCTATTCTCTCTTCTCCCTCATCGGAGCAAAAGATCGGCTTGCCAATCCTTCGGTTTCTTTACTAACTCTCTAACTTTCTAACTATCTAACTTACTAACCTACTAACTTGCTAACATACTAACTTTCTAACTTTTAATTTATGTCATTTATTTTCTGCTTACTAACTTTTAATTTATGTCATTTATTTTTTACTTACTAACTTTTATTTTCTCGCACTCTAACTTTTTAATTTACGTCTTTTATTTTTTGCACTCTAACTTTTTAATTTCTATTATTTATTATTACTTTCTAACATAACGAAATAATTTTCTTCTTCTCTTCTCTTTCGCCGGCTCTGGTGGGGCTATGTCTCTCTCCGGTTTTCATATTTTAAATTTATTTTCTGCAATTTACTTTCTGTAATTTATTTTCTGTAATTTACTTTCTGTACTTTATTTTCTGTATTTTGCTTTCTACACTTTCTAACTTACTAATTATTAACTTCCTAATTATCTAACTTTTTAATTTATCAATTATCTAACTTTTTACTTGTTAATATTTATTGGGTGGTTGGTTTATACCACATCCTTATTAATATTTAATGGCTGGTGTAAACTGTAGACTTGTACATTATGTTTTCTATTGTAATTCATTTATTTATGCTTAATTGGTATCGTGATTTAAATTCTGGCCGTTTAGTTAAAATTAATTCTGGTACTGTATATATTGATTTGTTTGAATCACAATCACACATAATTGACACAATGGCTGAAAATGAAAGTGTACATGATGAACATGAAAATCAACCGTTGCGAGCCATGCGTGAATATTTGCAACCACCTCGAAATTCTAGTCCATCATGTTTTATCTTTCCACTCAACGCCAATAATTTTGGATTTAAGTCAGGTATGATTTCTTTACTTCCTAATTTTCATGGTTTAGAATCTGAAAGTCCATATTTACATCTGAAAGAATTTGAGGAAGTATGTATTGCTTTCAATGACCAAATTGCACTGAAGAGATTGTTAAGCTTAAATTGTTTCCTTTTTCTTTAAGAGATAAAGCAAAATCTTGGTTTAACACTTTGAAACTAAGATCAATTGGCACATGGCAAGAAATGTAAGGTGAGTTTTTAAAGAATTTTTTTCCAACACATAAAACCAATGCTATGAAAAGACAAATTCAATTTTTTTTTCAAAATTCAAATGAAGCATATTTTCAATGTTGGGAATGGTTTAAAGATTTGTTAAATTCTTGCCCACATTATGGTTTTGAAAAATGGCGCACTATAAACTTCTTTTATGAAGGTTTAACACCTGAAACTAAACAATTTGTGGAAACAATGTGCAATGGTGAGTTTCTTGATAAAGAACCTGATGAAGCTTTAGACTATTTAAACCAGTTGGCTAAAAATTCTCAATCTTGACATAGTACTAACCTTTCTGAAAATTCAATTAGATCTAACCTTGTAAGTGCTAATAAAGGAAAATATCACCTTAGTCAAAAGGAAGATCTAAATGCTAGGTTTGCCAGTTTGGCCAAAAAAGTTGAAGCCATAGAATTAAGAAAAGCAAAAGAAATCAAATCTGTGCAAAATGAAGAAATTTGTGGCATTTGTGATTACTTAGGACACTCAACACATGAATGTCCTAATATTCCTGTTTTTAAAGAAGTTGTACATGAGCAAGTAAATGCAATGAATAATTTTAAAAAACCATTTACTTCTTCTTTTTCAGATACATACAATCTGGGATAGAGAAATCACCTGAACTTCAGCTTGAGGAATAATAATCAATCACAATTTATGCAACCACCACCTCTTCAGGCACAACAGGACTCTCAAAATTCTCAAGGATATGCACTTTATATCCCACCATATAAGAAAAACCTTGAAGAAACACTGCATGCATTCATAGAAAAGCAAGAGGCCATTAATAAACAAAACAATCAAGTCATGAATGACATAAAAGACACTCTTGCTAAACTTTCTTTTGCACTCATCATTCACGAGAAAGGAAAATTTCCTTCTCAACCTCAACCAAATCCCAAGGGTCAGTACAGTCTAAATGAGGGAAGTTCAGAAAACTAACAAATGGACCAAGTCAAGTCAGTGATAACTTCCCGAACCTTGTGAGAAAGAAGATGAACCAATTGCCCAAGAAAATGAAGAAGCTAACCAAAAGGAGACTAAACTCTCGCCTTCACTCTCATTTCCTCAAGCATTGAATAATCCAAAGAAATTGGACTACTACACTGAAATTTTTAAAATTTTGAAACAAGTAAAGATCAATATTCCTTTGATAGATGCTATCAAATAGATTCCTTCTTATGCTAAATATTTGAAGGACTTGTGCACTGTTAAAAGGAAACTAAATGTGAAAAAGAAAACATTATTGGCTGGACATGTAAGCTCCATTCTTCAGAATAATAATGCATTGAAATATAAAGACCCTGGTTGTCCTACAGTTTTATGCATTATTGGAGAACATAAAATTGAAAAAGCTTTACTTGATTTTGGTGCTAGTGTCAATTTGCTTCCATATTTAGTTTATCAGCAATTCAACTTGGGTGAGTTAAAACTAACTTCTGTAACTCTTCTACTTGCCGATAGATTAATTAAAATTCCAAGAGGAATAGTGAAAGATGTGTTAGTTCAAGTTGATAAATTTATATATCTTGTGGATTTTATTATCTTGGATACTGAACCTATGGTTGATAGTTACAAGTCAAGTCCTGTTATTTTAGTCCATCCATTTTTAGCAACATCAAATGCTTTGATAAATTGCAGAAATGGAGTGGTGAAGCTAACATTTGGAAACATGACACTGGAGCTCAATGTTTTTAACATGTGCAAGCAACCACAGGAAGTCCTTGATGAAAAGAAGGAAGTTGAAGGAATTGAAGCCATTATAGATGATCATCTTCAAACAAGGAGTTCTTCTGACCCATTAGAAATTTGTTTAGTCAATTCATTTGAGTCAGGCATGCAACTAGAAGATGATATCTCTGAAATATGTTCTTTGCTTGATTATACACAGGTAATGGAGTACAAGGGATGGAAGCCAAGATTTGAAGAGCTAAAACCCATGAATGATAATGCCCATGAAGAAGTACCCACATCGGAACTAAAGCCATTACCTGCTGGGTTGAAGTACACATTTTTAGGAGACGAACAAAGCTTACCAGCGGTAATTTCCACGTCTTTTACTGAAGAACAAGAATGTATGTTAACAGAAGTACTTAAAAGACATAAAAGTGCAATTGGATGGACATTAAAGGACATAAAAGGCATTAATCCATTAATTTGTACGCATAGAATACATTTAGAGGATAATGCTAAAACTTCTCAACAACCTCAAAGAAGATTAAATCCATACATGAAAGAGGTAGTTAGAGCTGAAGTCATTAAATTGCTTGATGTTGGAATTATCTATCCTATCTCTGATTGTCAATGGGTAAGCCCTACACAAGTTGTGCCTAAGAAATCTAGAATAATAGTGATTGAAAATGATAAAGGTAAATTAATACCTACGCGAGTCTCATCTAGTTGGCGTATCTGTATTGATTTTAGAAAATTAAATGTTGCTACTAGGAAAGATCATTTTCCCTTATCATTTCTTGATCAAATTCTAGAAAGGGTAGCATGACATCCATACTACTATTTTCTTGATGGTTTTTCAGGTTATAATCAAATACCAATTACATTAGAAGATCAAGAAAAAACCACTTTTACATGTCCATTTGGTACTTTTGAATATAGAAGAATGTCTTTTGGCCTTTGTAATGCTCCGATAACATTTCAAAGATGTATGTTAAGCATTTTTAGTGACATGATTGAGCATTATTTAGAGGTTTTCATGGATGATCTGAAAGTTTTTGAAAATTCTTTTGAAAATTGTCTTGATAATTTGGAAAAAGTTCTTAAAAGATGCGAAGAAAAAAGATTTGTGTTAAATTAGGAAAAATGTCATTACATGGTTACCTTAGGAATAGTGTTAGGTCATGTGATATCTTCTAAAGGAATTGAAGTTGATAAGACCAAAGTTGAATTAATTGCTCATTTACCTTCCCCAAAAACAGTCAGAGAAGTTCGTTCCTTTTTAGGACATGCAGGATTTTACAGAAGATTCATAAAGGATTTTAGTGCCATATCTAGACCATTATGTAATCTTTTATTGAAAGATGCACCATTTGATTGGACTCAAGAATGTCAAAAATCTTTTGAAAAATTAATTGGTCTTCTGACATCTGCTCCTATCATGCAATCTCCTAACTAGTCTTTGCCTTTTGAGTTAATGTGTGATGCTAGTGATTTTGCTGTGGGCACTGTTTTAGGCCAAAAAAAGGAAGGTAAGCCTCATGTGATTTGTTACGCAAGTAGAACTTTAAATAATACACAAATAAATTACACCACTACTGAAAAAGAACTACTTACTGTAATTTGTGCACTGGATAAATTTCAATCTTATTTAATTAATTTTTCTATTGTGATTTTCATCGATCATGCTGCTGTTAGATATTTGATGTCTAAGCAGGATGCCAAACCAAGATTGATACGATGGATCTTGTTGCTTCAAGAATTCAACATCGCAATAAAAGATAAGAAAGGAGCAAAAAATGTTGTCGCTGATCATTTGTCCAGACTTACAATAGGCTCACCTTTTGATAGCACACCCATCAATGATTCTTTTCCTGATGAATTTTTATTTTCTGTCAATTCCATGCCTTGGTTTGCTAACATAGTCAACTTTCTTGTAATAGGAAAGATGCTGCCTCAATGGATGCACCAAGATAGGAAGAAATTTTTGACAGAGGTGAAAAATTTTTATTGGGATGACCCATACTTGTTCAAATATTGTCCTGACCAAATCTTTCGGAGATGTGTACCCGACAGTGAGGTAGGTAGTGTCATTAAATTTTGTCACTTAGAAGTATGTGGGGGTCACTTTTCTTCAAAGAAAGCAGTTGCGAAAATCTTGCAGCACAGATTTTATTGGCCCACTTTATTTAAGGACTGCTATACTTTTTGCAAAAGTTGTGAAATTTGTCAAAAGATGAGCTCAATTTCAAAAAGAAACATGATGCCTCTGAACCCCATCCTTGTCATTGAAATTTTTGATTGTTGGGGAATTAATTTAATGGGTTCATTTCCATCATCATTTGGATTTGTGTATATTTTGATTACAGTTGATTATGTCTCAAAATGGATTGAGGCGATTCCATGCCGACACAATGATCATAAAATTGTTCTCAAATTTTTAAAAGAAAATATCTTGTGTCGATTTGGAATCCCTTGAGCTATCATCAGTGATGGGGGAACATATTTTTACAATAAACCATTTGAATTTTTAATGAAAAAATATAAAATTACACACAAAATTGTCACCCCTTATCACCCTCAGACAAGTGGACAAGTTGAATTAGCAAATAGGGAGATTAAACAAATTTTGAAAAAAATGGTTAACTGACGAGCGCCGAACTCAGTCAAAATTATAACCGAAGTTATTACCTAAACTTGTAGTATAGTGAACAACACCGGATCGTCTCCTCAAGGATCGTAGATGCAATTTGATCAAATCAAGTGAAAGTTAGAAAAAATGGGGTTTTGATGGTTCAAGGATCGCAGTGACAGGATTTAAAGAGAAATAACAATTAAAAGAACAGTCAATTCAGAAATCTATCCGAGATTGGGTGGATTCAATCATAGACCTTTTAACAAACACCTGAAATACATTTGAATGGTTAACTTGGATCTAACCGAGATCTCTGCATCGAGATCCAGAATTCATACTAGACAATCGTCGTAATTCAATTGACAAGTGATAAACACAAATCTGCAATCGCACCATTCATGTAAATATATGTCAATTTAAGCACCGAATTCAATTAACCTAGGCACAAATCAGTAACCTAACCTCTTCAATTACGTGATTAGTTTAGATCAATCAGTTCTAAGTTTCATCACAAATCTCAATCTTCATTCATCACAATACTTAATCTTAAACCAAGATCAAATCGGATCAAACATAAACAGAATCACCATTCATGCATTCAAGATCAAGAGAACAAGAAGAAGAAAGAAGAGGAATTCAAATATAAATCAAATACATTACATAACCAAGGTCTCAAGAATCCAAGCCACAATCTCTTCAAGAGTCCCGAATTGACTAGAAGTGACTTAGCTCTCCATTACAATGAAGGAAAAATATACAAGAATTATGAAAAACTATCTTTAACTCTAAGTGTATGTTGTGTTTAGAGCTCTCCTCATGCTTCCTTTTATAGAGGATTCAGAGTAGTAGTAGATGGGTAGATGAGATTAGTAGGTGGAATTAGTAGGTGAGCTTGGTAGGTGAACTTGGTAGGTGAGCTTGGTAGGTGAACTTGGTAGGTGAGCTTCCTTGTCTCCGAAAGTATTCATTGCTGAACTCATTGATTTCGTCATTGTTGAGCCAAATGGTCTTCATGAAAGTTCTAGGAAATTGTCTAAGCTTTCCAATGGCTCTGGAAGCACCCAAAAATTCGTCCTACAGCCCAAGATATGACCCAATTACTACAGACTGCTCAGGACCAGTTTCAGCACCTCTGTTTTGACTTTCAGACCCAATATCTCCATCAAGGAGCCCGAATCAAGTTTTGTGTTTGTCATGAAAGTTGTACATATGGGTCTTAACTTTCAGATCACCAATTTTCAGCCCATTCTATAAACCCAAACTCGAATTATGTTCTGGTTACTACACACTGTTCGGGTTCCAGTCACAAATCCCGTATTCTGATTTCCATGCCCAATTAGCTCCACTAAATGTCTGAATTTGACTTCGAGCTCTTCATCAAAGTTGTAGAGCTCTCTTTTATCTTTCCTACAAGGTAAAATTCATAATTATCAGACATTTAGAACTCAAGATATGGCCAAAATACAGAAACAGTGTAAGACTCGAATAATGCTTTGAAAAATCAATTAAGTCCGATTCGAGTTCAAACTTACAAAACATAATCAAATTCAGTCAATTAAGTACATGAAGAGTGTAAATGACTAATAATGAGGGTTTCTTAATGAATAAAATATGTGATTATCAAATTCCCCCACACTTAGCTTTTTGCACTCTGGGCAAAACATATAAAACTAAAGTTAGAAGACAAAGACAAACGACACAAACTTAAAAGTTAAAAACTCTAAAGGACTCAATGAAGCAAGAAGAGCAACAAGAAATTCAAGGGATCAAAGCATAAATGAGGTAACATTTCTTCACATCTCAAACCGAAGTGCAAGGAAACTTCCGTTGAAAAGAATGAATTAAGAATGATGGATCTTCACAAGATTCCCTCAATCTCTCAAGTGTTTAAAAGGTAGGTGTTTCACTCAATTCAACCCATGAAAATTGCACTACCATAAGCTTGCTTATCTTCTACTTCTCCACTACTCAAAACACATGCACACACAAATCATGAGGACTTTATTCAAGGTTGTAGTAAGGTCAAGGTAACAGAAGAGGATAAAATGGATATGAGAAGATAAATACCAAAGAGAATAAAAGCAAATGAGAAGTGAGTTCAAATAACGAAGTAAAAGTTCATCTCAACTCTATTGTATATCCCTTTACATATTCGTTTCCCAATCCTTTTCTTTCTCTCTTTTTTTTTTTTTTTTATATATATATATGAACATAACTATATACATATTTTTTTTTTTTTTTTTTTTTAGGCACTCTTTCTTTTCTTTTTCTTTTTTTTTTTTTTTTTTTTTTTTCAACAACCATTTTGTACACACACCCCCACACTTGTTCAAAAACTCATCCATTAACCAGGCTAATGTTCTTTTATTCCCTAAGGTACAAGTAAGAACACGATTTTTCATTTAAGGCACATAATGAGCTAGAAACAAGGAATGGTTAAATAAGCTCAAAGGGGTTAAGCAAAGGAAAATATACAAGGTTGGCAGGAATTAGAGAATTTTCGAGAGGTCAAAAGAGTGCTTGATATCATATTGAAAACAAAGTTGGCTATTTGGTTAAACTAGCTAAGAAAGAGGGCCTCAATCATGTTCATGCATGCAAGTGAAATGTAGCCTCAAAAAGAATCAAAGCAAGTTCTAGAGTGGTCATTAACATGAGTGAAAATCACACAAGAAAGAAGAGAATGGCATAAATGTTGAATCCATCCATTAGGCTCAAAATCTCACAAGGTATGCATTCATCAAACTCAATTCATCAATTCAATCATCCATCACCAAGCATATCGGTTCAAGAAGGGAGAAAAATTATTCAATCATGCAATGAACCTTTTTTTTTTTTTTTTTTTTTTTTTGATTTTTTTTTTGAATTTTTTTTTTTTTTTTTGAAATTTTTTTTTTTTTTAACAAACGAAAAGAAACAGAAACATGCTAAAATCTCTCCCCCACACTTAATATAAACATTGTCCTCAATGTGAAAGAAAGAGATAGAAAAGAGCAACACAACCTGATAAGAAGTGAATCAACGCTAAGCGTAAAAGAAACACACTTTGTCAATGCCGCATCGGACTCGAAAAGAAATCAAACAAGAAAACGTTAGTACTTCCACAAGTCAATACTAATTAATTACTACCTAAAAAACTCCTTACTCGCCACCGATTAAGATGCGTCTCAAGAGTAAAATTACTCCTTACTCGCCATCACTAATTGGTTTAATAAGTCCATGACAATCATATCATACTAAACAAAACAACAATTTTTTTTTTTTTTTTTTTAAATCAAACCCATTAAAGAGAAAGTTTGGATCGGGCTCTTGTTTCTTGTTACTTCCTTTATTTGCTTCTGTTGACCAATCTATCGGCTAATACGATCAGTACATACTCAAAAGCTTCTAATTTATCAATGAGCTCATCAATAGTGGAGGCAGAGATAAGAAGTTGTCTTGCCTTAGAAGGAGTGATAAATTTACGTTCCACGACTTTGTCAAGAAAAAATAACAGAAGATCAAAGAAATTATTAACATTCAACAAACCAATGGGTTTATGGTGGATGTTCGATTCAAACCCAAGAGACAATTTGAAAAATTTCTTCCAAAGTACCAAAACCACCTGGTAAGGCAATGAATGCATCGAGTGTTCAAGCATTATCTTCATGCGTTCATGCATTGATGATACCTTAAGTTCCTCCCCAATTGTCTTTCCGGTGATGTTTCGTTGAGCTAAAGTTTCGGGAATGATACCTAGAACATTGTCTCTTACAAAGGCAAAGCAAGTGATACTGCCCCCATTAACCCACGACAACCTCCCCCATATACAAGATGAATATTCCTCGCAAAGCAAGTGATCGACCAAGAGTGCTAGCTGCGTTTACAAACTCTAATCCCTTCCCATAACTCGACCCACAAAAAACACAGACATTTTTGAGGTTACGAATAGAAGGCCCCATTCTATACTCTTCCTCCCTTTGAGTGTTTCTGAGTTTGAAGGAAAATGGAGAAAATGGAGTGTTTAAATAGGAAAAAGAATGGAAAGGGGAATAATTGCACCTATGAGGGTAGGTTGGCGGTTGTCAGAAAAGGTTGAAATTAAGAGACACAAAATCTTTTTTTTTTTTTTTTTTTTTTTTTTTTTTTTTTTTTTTGACTTCAAGAAAACCATCAAGGTAAAGAAGTCTAGAAACCCCTGAAGGACCCTGCTCAAAGGATCGTCTGTACAAAAATCAAAATACAACAAAATGATACAAAGATAAAAGAAATAGAAAATGATGACATACCTGTATGCACAGTCTCCATGGCGTATCTTTATACTGCGCGTCATGAGAGCAGTAGACATCACGTCCTTTTTTTTTTTTTTTTTTTTTTTTTTGAAATTGTTAAAAAAAACTTGATGAAAGATGAGTGTATACTTACTTAAGATTGGGATGGAGGTAGTCTGCTCTTTCGGCTTTGTGCCAAAGCATTGTTGACCAAGATTCGACCCATTCAAGACCGGCGCAACATAGGGCTCCCAAAAGGGACAAGTGGCCATAATACGACCCATTTGCCTCACATGTGGGATACAATCTACCTTCTTTGTTTTTCAATTAAGAAGGCTGGATCGGGATGCATGCATTTCCCCATTCACGGTTTGTGTTACCAAAGCCAACCCTAAGAAGTATACATTTTTTTTTTTTTTTTTTTTTTCATTTTTTTTTTTCTCATTTTTGTTTTCATTTTTTTTTCATTTTTTTTTTTTTTTTTGTAAAATGCCATGAAGAAGAAGAAGAAGAAGATGATATGTACAGATTGTTTGTGGATATGGCTCACATCCGCTCTCGGTTTAACGTCCGAACCCGCTTAAACGTCTTCTATGAGTCGAGGATAAGCTTCCCATCCAATTTTCTTATAAATTGGCAAACGGGAGTCTTTTAGAGTCGATTCCCAAGATCGTAGCGTTGTTGTTCATCCTTGAAGAGATTCCACAATTTAAGAATTTCACGATGCACCAATCCACAAGAATGCGTCTCAAGAGTCAATAAGATATCATCTAATGACTCCTTACTCGATCCATTCTTAATGAAGAAAATTTTATCTTCTCTATTTGCGGAAACCATCCCCTTAGTACGACATCGCTTGTTACGGTTCCATCGTCCACATTTGTGACGGACTTGTAACCTTTTTGCTCTTCTCCTTTTAGAATATGAACTTCTTCCAAGACCTAGGGCATATATGAGTCAAATGAAATTGAGGACTCACCGCTAATCGGACCTTTGCTTCAATTATCCGGCGTACATCTTTCGGCATACCCTTGTGCATTAACATTCTCAATCTCTCACATCGAACTTTGTAGATTTTTCTCGAGCATTTTGAGGAAGAGAAGGAAAATGTTTTCTCGGGTTTGAAAGAATGACATCCATTTGAAGGAGAAGAAGGGTTCGAGTTATTTTGGGAAAGCGAAGAATAAAGCGACTCAAGAGTCACGGAGATACCGTATCCGCCACTTAAGCAAGCAACACAAAGAACTCAAGAACTTGGTTTTCCAGGAATGATTGAGTCTTTGTCCATTAACCTTAAGCGCATTACCATTCCTAGGATCCTCGGTATCGATCTTTGAGAGGATACGCGTGTCCGACAACAAAAGAACCACGCCACCTAGATCTCAATTTTCCAAGGAGTAGGTGCAGATGATAATCTCAAAGCGAACTTTTTGACCAATTTCTGACTTTTGCAAAAGGTGTAACGGACCTTTAATAAAGTAGGCCAATAAAATTCATCTTTGCAAGATTTTCGCGATTGTTGTCGCATTGAAGAAAAAAATGACCTCCACATGCTTCGAGCGACTCTACCTACCTCATTGTCGGGCACACTGTTGTTTTTTTTTTTTTTTTTTTTTTTTTTTTTTTTTTTTTTTTTTTTTTTTTTTTTTTTTTTTTTTTTTTTTTTTTTTTTTTTATTCATAATGCGGATGGAGAAGGTTCATCACCTCCACTACGCATTCTCGGGAAGTTCATGATCTTGTTTGAGGCGGTGTCCATTTACGATGAAAGCTTTGGCGGTGACCTCACTTTTGATCCGAAACGACACCGGAAGGAAAAACATTAGTAACAATAAATGGTCCATCCCATCTAGACCTTAATTTGCCGGGCATGAGTCGGAGGCGGGAGTTATAGAGGAGAACTTTTTGACCAATCTCAAATGTTTTCCTCAGAATCAACTTATCATGGAAGGCTTTGGTCTTCTCCTTATAAAGTTTGGAACTTTCATAAGCCTCCAAGCGGATCTCCTCCAATTCTTTGCGGTACTGCACTTCCTCTCCAAACCTGCTTGATCTAGGTCCAAGTTGCACCTTTTCACCGCCTTGAGAATGCTCGATGCTCAATTTCCACCGGTAGGTTAAGCTTTTCCAAAAATAATTCGATACGGAGACATCCCGATTGGTGTCTTATAAGCAGTCCGGTAAGCCCATAAAGCATCCTCAAGCCTCTTGCTCCGGTCCTTTCTGTTAGGTTGAAGCTGTCTTACGGAGTATACGCTTAATTTCTCTGTTGGAGACCTCGGCTTGCCCATTGGTTTGGGGGTGGTAAGGTGTAGAAACCTTGTGTTGGACTCCATACTTCTTCATCAAAGCCTCCATGCTTCGATTGCAAAAATGTGAACCTTGATCACTAATGATGGATCTCGGGACTCCAAACCTACGAGAAAATCGTGATCTAATAAAATCCACAACAACTTTAGAATCATCGGTCCGAGTGGCCTTAGCCTCCACCCATTTAGATACATAATCCACAAAGAAGAGAATGTAAACAAAACCAAATGATACGGGAAAAGGACCCATAAAGTCAATACCCCAAACATCAAAAATCTCACAGAATAATAAGGGTTTCGGGGCATTTCATTCCTACGAGAAGTATTCCCTGTTCTCTCGGCATTGATCACAAGATTTGCAAAACATATATGCATCATGAAATAGAGTGGGCCAATATAATCCGAGTCTAAAACTTTCCTAGCAGTCCGTTGAGGACCGAAGTGGCCGCCACATGCAAGTTTATGACAAAAGCTAAGAATGGAATGGAATTCATCATCGAGGCACACACCTCCTAATTACTTGGTCACTTTGCAAAATCTCCATAAGTAAGGATCATCCCACACATAATACTTTGACTCACTTTTCAATTTATCAATCTTAGCCTTAGTGAAATGTGCGGTATTGCGTTAGCAACCAAGAAATTAATCAAATCGACAAACCAAGGGATGTTGCCTTGCGGCTTGAAAATTTGCTCATCGAGGAAAACATCATGGATGGGAAAAACATCGCTTCCCTTTCAATTCGACTCAAGTGATCGGCCACCAAATTCTCCGCTCCACTCTTGTCACGGATCTCAATATCAAACTCCTGGAGGAGCAACATCCACCTAATCAACGGGGCTTGGCATTGGGCTTTTTCGGGAGAAACTTCAATGCTTTGCATGATCGAAAACACAACCACTCGGAACCAAGCAAATATGATCGAAATTTATCTAAAGCAAAAACAATTGCTAAAAGTTCCTTTTCAGTTGTGGTGTAGTTGATTTGTGCAGGATCTAAAGTTCTCGAAGCATAGGAAATGACATGAGATACTTTACCGACCCTTTGTGCAAGGACACTCCCAATGCATAATTAGAGGCATCACACATCAGCTCAAATGGAAGTGTCCAATCCGGCGGTTGGATGATAGGTGTCTTGGTCAATGCACTGCTTCAATTGATTGAAGGCATCCTGGCACTTCTTGTCAAAGTGAAACTCCACATCTTTTTGCAGTAAGTTGGATAGCGGAAGTGCAATTT
Organism: Ormosia emarginata; assembly: GCA_029884605.1. Lineage (NCBI taxonomy): Eukaryota > Viridiplantae > Streptophyta > Magnoliopsida > Fabales > Fabaceae > Ormosia > Ormosia emarginata. The sequence goes on from JAQQTP010000073.1 coordinate 20,224,076, forward strand.
TCTTTGAAATCCTTTATGAACCGCCGATAGAAACCTCGCATGACCAAGGAAAGAACGAATCTCCCGCACGCATGTGGGGTAAGATAGGCATGAAATAACATCTATTTTTGCGGGATCTACCTCAATACCCTCACGAGATATCACATGCCCTAAGACTATACCTTGTTCTACCATGAAATGACATTTCTCAAAATTTAGAACGAGGTTAGTCTTAATGCATCTATGCAAGACTGAGCCAAACTATCTAAACATGCATCAAAGGAAGATCCATAGACGGTAAAATCATCCATAAATACGTCCATGCAATTTTCTAAAAAATCGAGAAAAGATACTTACCATACACCTCGAAAGGTGCACTGGAGCATTGCATAGACCAAAGGGCATCCTCCCGTATGCAAATGTGCCAAATGGACAAGTGAAAGTAGTCTTCTCTTGGTCTTACAGGGCTATATGAATCGAAAATAGCCGAATATCCATCCAAGAAACAATAATGTGACTTTGACTAACCGCTCTAACATCGATCAATGAATGGCGGCGGGAAATGATCCTTTACGGTAGCCTGGTTGAGCGCTATAATCAATGCAAACTCGCCAATTGTTTTGAACTCGTGTGGGCACAAGCTCATTGTTACGATTCGCAACCACTTTGTGACCCAGCATTTCTTGGGAACCACTTGCACGGGGCTCACCCATTGGTATCGGATATGGGATAAATAATGCCGACTTGAAGTAGCTTTGTAACTTCCTTCTTCACCACATCTAGAATCGGGGATTTAGTCTCCTTTGGGGCTGTCTAACTGGTTTGATCCCTTCTTCCAATAAAATCTTATGCATGCATGTGGAGGGACTAATACCGGGAATATCGCAAGAGTCCATCCGATGGCTTGCCTATTACGCCTCAAAATCTGCGGTAATTTTTCTTCTTGATCGGGTTGTAGGTTTTTAGCAATGATCATAGGAAGTGTCTCACCATCTCCCAAATATGCATATTTAAGATGGTGCGGTAAAGTCTTCAACTCCAAGGATGGAGGTTGTACAATGGAAGGTAACAAGTGATCTGAAGCTTGACTAACTCGGCAACATTAATTTCGGCATGAGATGGTACCGACTCTCATTCTCAATTGTTGCATCATCGGCAATTTGTATCATTACTCATATGAGAATAAATCTCAACACATACGAGCACATGGTTCAACATCACAAGTGGCACATGTATCACAAGAAACAGAACCAAGATAGTCAACAATATCGGGAATTCAAAGCATATAAATCGGTATAGACATCATCAACCTTGACATCTCAATCATATCAACATGGAAAACAGAATGCTCCTCTAGGGGGTGTCTCATGGCATCAAAAATGTTAAATTGTACCAAATCGTCGCCAAACTCCATAGAAAGGGTGCCGGCATGCACGTCTATCTTGGTCTTGGCGGTCTTGAGAATGGTCTCCGCCTAGAATCAATGGAGCATGGTTTGTTGGAGACTCATCTTCCATGTCGAGAATGTAGAAATCATTTGGAAAAATCAACTCATTCACCGAACTAACACATCTTCCGGCACACTGCGGGATGAGCGGTGGCTCTATTCGCCAACCGAATCACGATACCGTGGGTTGCAAAGTACCGATGTTTAAACACTTATACACCGACATGGGCATGACATTGATCGAAGCACCCAAATCTAGCATTGCATGCTCAAATCTAGAGTTGCCAATTGTGCAAGAAATTGTGAAAGTTCCAGGATCTTTGCATTTACGTGGCATGCTTGGCGAGAATCATTGCGAAACATTTCTTCCCATCTTGATCTTCTCATCCCCTTTCAATCTTCTCTTATGAGTGCACAATTCCTTGAGAAATTTAGCATATTTTGGAATTTGCTTGATTGCATCTAGGAGGGAATATTGATTTCCACTTTCCTGAATGTTTCCATGACTTCTTTTTCCATTTCGCTTGCATTGTTCTCTTGGATTGTGTGATCCTATTTGGAAAAGGTAATGGAATGGCAACATCTGAATTCTCTGCAATTTTCTTGATGTACCTGCATTTACGGATTTGAATTATCCATTTCTGCCGTTTTTGGTCAATTTCGATTCTTTGTAAGGTTGGAACATCAACTTCTTTGCCACTTCTCAAGGTAATTGCACTTACGTTGCCTCTTGGATTGTTATTTGTTTGTGAAGGCAATTGGCTAGAACCTTGACTCTTTAGCTCGCTCACGGTGGTTGCCGCCACCTTGATTTGAGTTTGTAAATTGAATGTTGGCACGACGTTCTATTTGGAACTGAATGTTATTTGTGGCCATTTGTTTCATCAGGTCTTCCAATGATGGCTCTCAATTTGGAGTGGATTAGACATGAGGCTATTTGAAGCAGTTCTTTGTTAATCGAATGCGGGGGTATTTGTTGGTATTTGTTGCTTGGACTATGACTTGGTATCTAAATTGTTGTTCTTCTTTGGTGGGGAAATTTGTTATTCTTCTTGGTGGGGAAATGTTGTTGTTCTTTGGCTAGGATTCCCATATCTCAAATTGGGATGGTCTCGCCAACCGGGATTATAAGTACTAGAAAATGGATCATATCTAGATTGTTCTTTGTTGTTTTGATATTGGGGTCTACCGGGGAAAACACCACCAGTACTGACAACACATTGATCTGGAAAGGCGGGACCATCTTCCTGAAGTGTAGGGCATGAATCAGTAGGATGAGATGAATTAGAGCAAATTCCACACACCGATGCGAGTCATCTGCATGGGTGGTTGTTGACCCACCTGCTATCTGTCTGTCTTACCAAAGAAGTCAATTCATCTAGTACGTGTTCCATTCTTTGTTGGTCCATATGAGATGCTTGAATTTCATTAACTCCTCTGGTTGCGGTGATGATCCGCGAGCAAAGCTGTTGGGTATTGGTGCCATGTTTGCTATCGGATCTCTTGCGGCGGTAGGAGTTTTGTCTACTAAGGCTCCTCCGAGGCAAAGCGGCATCGATCATGCTTCTATCATTTGGACAAGCCCTCATAAAAGTATTGAATCAAGAGTTGGTCACTAATTTGGTGATGAGGCGGCTCGAACACAACTTCTTGAATCTCTCCGGTATTCATGCAAAGTCTCACCGGACATACGTACGATGCCACATATATCCTTCCTAATTGCGGCGGCTCTCGAGGCGGGGAAGAATCTCTCCGGGAACAACCTCTTCATGTCATTCCAACTTACACTGAGCCTGGTGAAAGATAAAACAACCAATCTTTGGCTGCATCGACAAGTGAGAAGGGAAATGCCCTTAACTTGATGTGTTCCTCGGAGATGCCTTGTGGCTTCATGGTTGAACACACAACATGGAACTCTTTCAGGTGCTTATGAGGATCTTCACCCGCAAGACCATGAAACTTTGGTAACAAGTGTATCAAACCAGATTTCAACTCAAAATCTGCATCAAGATCAGGATATTGAATGCACAAAGATTGGTAAGATACATCGGGAGCAACAAGTTCCTTAAGGGTTCTATTATGCATGTTATCACCATGATTTCAGGATTACTTAAGTTATCAGGTTCACTCCCAAAATTAGGTTCGAAATTAACTCTGGAATTTATCACACGAGCTCTAATTAATCTATGCAAGGTCCTATCAATCTCAGGATCAAGATCAAGCAAGATATCAGGATTGGACCTAGTCATGCATCAACTAAAGCGCAAAAACACAAAAACTGCAACTAAGTAAAATACACTAAACAACACTCAAAATATGCAAAAATAAATCTAGTTAATATGTCTAAACATTTTTAAAAATTATGGAATCAACACAGAACAAAATCTACATAAAAATGAAACTAGAAAATGCAATTAAAAATATTAAAAAATTGAAAAAGTGGTCTAAATGATAGAATTTCGAAAAACCAGGGGTGACCTCACAGTTTACTGTGAGTCTTGTTTATCAGGCTGTTTTCCTTCAACCGACCAAGTTTCAGCTCATTCTGGGCATGTTGCAGTTCGAAAATTGCAATAGTTACCGTAATCACTGTTTTCCGTCTTTCCTAAATTAGAAAAATTCAAAAGCTAGGATAAAAATGTTAGTATGGTATGAACAATGTTAGTAAATAAAAAATAACTATTAGAATAGGTAAGAAAGAACAAAAATTAGTAAGGTTACTCAAAATGAAAAGATTACACCTACGAGTTCCCCGGCAACGGCGCCAAAATTTTGACGAGCGCCGAACTCAGTCAAAATTATAACCGAAGTTATTACCTAAACTTGTAGTATAGTGAACAACAGGATCGTCTCCTCAAGGATCGTAGATGCAATTTGATCAAATCAAGTGAAAGTTAGAAAAAATGGGGTTTTGATGGTTCAAGGATCGCAGTGACAGGATTTAAAGAGAAATAACAATTAAAAGAACAGTCAATTCAGAAATCTATCCGAGATTGGGTGGATTCAATCATAGACCTTTTAACAAACACCTGAAATACATTTGAATGGTTAACTTGGATCTAACAGAGATCTCGCATCGAGATCGAGAATTCATACTAGACAATCGTCCAGAATTCAATTGACAAGTGATAAACACAAATCTGCAATCGCACCATTCATGTAAATATATGTCAATTTAAGCACCGAATTCAATTAACCTAGGCACAAATCAGTAACCTAACCTCTTCAATTACGTGATTAGTTTAGATCAATCAGTTCTAAGTTTCATCACAAATCTCAATCTTGAGTTCATCACTGATACTTAATCTTAAACCAAGATCAAATCAGATCAAACATAAACAGAATCACCATTCATGCATTCAAGATCAAGAGAACAGAAGAAGAAGAGAAGAGGAATTCAAATATAAATCAAATACATTACATAACCAAGGTCTCAAGAATCCAAGCCACAATCTCTTCAAGAGTCCCGAATTGACTAGAAGTGACTTAGCTCTCCATTACAATGAAGGAAAAATATACAAGAATTATGAAAAACTATCTTTAACTCTAAGTGTATGTTGTGTTTAGAGCTCTCCTCATGCTTCCTTTTATAGAGGATTCAGAGTAGTAGTAGATGGGTAGATGAGATTAGTAGGTGGAATTAGTAGGTGAGCTTGGTAGGTGAACTTGGTAGGTGAGCTTGGTAGGTGAACTTGGTAGGTGAGCTTCCTTGTCTCCGAAAGTATTCATTGCTGAACTCATTGATTTCGTCATTGTTGAGCCAAATGGTCTTCATGAAAGTTCTAGGAAATTGTCTAAGCTTTCCAATGGCTCTGGAAGCACCCAAAAATTCGTCCTACAGCCCAAGATATGACCCAATTACTACAGACTGCTCAGGACCAGTTTCAGCACCTCTGTTTTGACTTTCAGACCCAATATCTCCATCAAGGAGCCCGAATCAAGTTTTGTGTTTGTCATGAAAGTTGTACATATGGGTCTTAACTTTCAGATCACCAATTTTCAGCCCATTCTATAAACCCAAACTCGAATTATGTTCTGGTTACTACACACTGTTCGGGTTCCAGTCACAAATCCCGTATTCTGATTTCCATGCCCAATTAGCTCCACTAAATGTCTGAATTTGACTTCGAGCTCTTCATCAAAGTTGTAGAGCTCTCTTTTATCTTTCCTACAAGGTAAAATTCATAATTATCAGACATTTAGAACTCAAGATATGGCCAAAATACAGAAACAGTGTAAGACTCGAATAATGCTGAAAAATCAATTAAGTCCGATTCGAGTTCAAACTTACAAAACATAATCAAATTCAGTCAATTAAGTACATGAAGAGTGTAAATGACTAATAATGAGGGTTTCTTAATGAATAAAATATGTGATTATCATTAACCCAAATCGTAAAAATTAGTCTTTAAGACTAAACGATGTACTTTGGGCTTATCGTACTGCTTTCAAAATATCTTTGGGCATGTCACCCTATCGGTTAGTCTATGAAAAACCTTGTCACTTGCTTGTAGAATTAGAACATGAAGCATTTTGGGTCATTAAAGCTTTCAATCTAAATCTTAATGATGCTTGCAAGATACGCAAATTACAATTAAATGAACTTGAGGAATTGAGAAATAATGCATATGAGAACTCAAAGATTTATAAAGCCAGAACAAAAGCCTTTCATGATAAGACAATTTTGATAAAATCTTTTGAAATTGGTCAAAAAGTTCTGCTTTATAATTCTCGTCTGCACCTATTCCCTGAAAAATTGAGATCTAGGTGGAGTGGTCCTTTTGTTGCAAACATGTGTATCCTCATGGGACCGTAGATATTGAGAATCCTAGGAATGATAATGTGTTTAAAGTCATTGGACAAAGGTCAAACCATTTTTGGAAAACCAAGTTGATGAGTTCTTTGTGTTGCCGATTAAGTGGTAGATAACGATACTCTGTGACTCTCAAGTCGGTTTGTTTTTCAGTTTCCCAAAATAACTGAATCCTTCTTTTCCTTTAAAATAGATGTCATTCTTTCAAACTTGAGAAAACATTTTCCTTCTCTCCCTCAAAATGCTCTGAAAAAAATCTACAAAGTTAGATGTGAAAGATTGAGACTGTTAATGCACAAGGGTATACCGGAAGATGTACGCCGGATAATTGAAGCAAAGGTCTAGCAAGTGAGTTTTCAATTTCATTTGACCCATACATGCCAAGTCTTGGAAGAAGTTTGTATTCTAAAAGGAGAAGAGCAAAAAGGTTGCAAGTCTATCACAACTATGGACTATGGAATTGTAACAAGTGATGTCATTCTTTGGGGATGGTTTCCACAAACAGAGAAGATAAAATTTTCTTCATTAAGAATGGACTGAGTAAGGAGTCATTAGATGATATCTTATTGACTCTTGAGACACATTCTTGTGGATTGGTGCATCGTGAACTTCTTAATTTGTGGAATCTCTTCAAAGATGAAGAAAAACGCTACAGTCTTGGGAATCTGACTCTAAAAGACTCTATTTGCTAATTTATAAGAAAATTGGACAGGAAACTTATCATCGAGTCATAAAAGGCGTTTAAGTCATTACTGGACATTAAACCAGAGGCAGATGTGAGCCATATCCGCAACAATCTGTACATATTATATTCTTCTTCTTCTTCTTCATGTGTTCTAAAAAAATTAAAAAAAATAGAAAAAAAATGTTTTAACAAGGGCGATCCGAAAGGAGTGTCATGACTTTAATTAGTTGTGGAGCCCCAGCCTTTGGCTGACCCGTCATTGACTCGGGTGGACCTTTGCACGCTAGTCCTTAAAAAAGTTCGTGTACCATGCTCTGTAGAGAGCCACACTCCATAACCCAATGTTTACCATCTAGGCACTGTGGAGTTGATGGACAGGCAGAAGCGTCCCACTCTGGTTATTAGTGAGAAGTAACCCACGGCTGCCAAAGCGTATGAGGCATCTGAGCTTGATCCTCTCTTTTATTAGAAGGGGCTCTCAGCGCCCTGGGATGGGACGTTCTGGATCTTGGACATTACGAGTTTCAGATTTTAGCATCTTTGTTGATGCTACGAGCCTAAGTGTGAGCTCTCCAGGTTCCAAACCCAGGATGGAAACCCACGATGGTTTCTTCTTTCTCTTTTCTTCAAATAAATGGACGTGAGTGTCTACTGCACTGGTGACACGCAGTATAAAGATATGCCACTACTGCACTCATGATGCACAGTATAAAGATACGCCATGAAAATTGTATATAAAGGTATGCCATCATTTGCTATTATATTTCTTTTATCTTTGTATGATTTTGCTGTATTTTGGTTTTGGACAAACGATCCTTTGAGTAGGGTCTTTCAGGGGTTTCTAGACTTCTTTATCCTGATGATTTTCTTGAAGTCAAAAAAATATATATATGTGTGTTCCTTTACTTTTGGTTTTATTCATCATACTTTGTTTTTGTTTAAATTTGTATCAGGTTTTTCTTTTCAGTAATTGTTGTAACAAGTAATATCTTCTATCCTTTACTCATCTATATTTTAACATTGAGGACAATGTTGTGATCTGGTTGGGGGGGAAAGGATAGTTGAACTTTGAACAAAAAAATTTTTTTTTTTAGAAGTATGATATGATTGTCATGGACTTACTAAACTAATGAATAATGACAGAGTAAGGAGTAATTTCACTCTTGAGACGCATTTAAATTGGGAAGTATGTTTAGTAATGTGACTGTCAAAAACCTATTCGTAGTAAAACCAATTAAGGATGACAGAGTAAAGAGTAAATTTTGGAAACAATTTATTACTCTTGAGACGCATCTTAGTTGGGATAGTAGTTATTTAGTGTTTATTTATGGAAGTAACAAAGTTTTGCTGTTTGATTTCCTTTGAAAGATTCAAGCAAATGCACTCTCACATCCTTTGAAGCAATTGAAATTTAGGAATCATAGCATGATTGAAAAAATTATCTTCTTTCTTAAATTTCACATGCTTGGTTATGGATATTGAATTGGTGGATTAAGAATGATAGAAATATGCTTTGTGAGATTTTGAGCCTATTGATGTATAGATTGAATATTTGTACCATTCTCTTCTTTCTTGTGTGATTTTCACTCATGGAATTGTTACTCTAGAACTTGCTTTGATTCTTTTTGAGACTACATTTTCATATGCATACATAAATATGATTGAGGCATTTTGAAATAGCTTCTTTGACTAAATAGCCATCCTTGTATATTTTTCCTTGTGTAACCTTTTTGAACTTATTTGACCATTCCTTGTTTTTAGCTCATTTCGTGCCTTAAAAAAAATGTGGGGGTGTGTGTGCAAAATGATCAAAAATAAAAAATAAAAATTGACCACCGTTGCAATCAAAGGATTATCAGAGTCTAGAATAAAGGTGGATGCTTGGAAACAATAAGAAGAAAAGGAGAATGTTCAAGTTTAACAATGAATGCAATTCACCAATTTAGGATTGATCTTCAACAAAACATTAGTCAAATATTGGTGATTGTCCTTTATGATGAATGTTCTCAAACATTTTCTCCACTCTAACTGTACCATAATGCTTTTTTATTTTTTTTGGTATTTATTTTCTCACATCCATATTATCCTCTCTCCTTTACCATGACCCCATTACAACCTTGAATAAAGTCCTCTTGATTTTTGTATGCATGTGGTTTGAGTAGCGGAGAAGTAGAAAATAGGCAAGTTTATGGTAGTACAATTGTTCATGGGTTGAATAGAGTGAAATACTTACCTTTTAAACACTTGAGAGATTGATAGTGAATTCTGTTAGGATCTATCATTCTTGATCCATTCTTTTCAACTGAAGTTTCTTCGCTTGTTGGTTTGAGATGTGAAGAAATGTTACCTCATTAATGCTTTGATCCCTTGACTTTCTTGTTGCTCTTCTTGCTTCATCGAGTCTTTTAGAGTTTTTAGCTTTTGAGTCGATGTCGTTTTTCTTTGTTTCCTAGCTTTGGTCTTACGTGTTTTGCCCAAGAGTGCAAAAAGCTAAGTGTGGGGGAATTTGATAATCACATATTTTGTACATTAATAAACCCTCATTTTTAGTCATTTACACTCTCCATGTACTTAATTGATTAAGCCTGGTTATGTTTTGTAAGTTTGGACTCAAATTGGACTTAATTGATTTTTTCAGCATTATTTGGGTCTTACACTGTTTCTGTATTTTCATCATATCTTGAGTTCTAGATGTGTAAAAATTATGTATCTTACCTTGTAGGAAAGATAAGAGAGAGCTCTACAACTTTGATGAAGAGTTCAAAGTCTCATTCAGACATCTAGTGGAGCTAATTGGGCTCGGAAGTCAGAACACGAGTTTTGTGTCTGGAACCTGAACAATGTACAGTAATAAGAGCATAACTCGGGCTGTAGGAACTTTCTTGGGCTGAAATTTTGACACTTGAAAGTTAAGACCCATATCTACAACTTTCATGAGAACACAAAACTCAAATCGGACAGTTTGAAGGTGATATTGGGTCTGGCAGTCAAAACAGAGGTGCTGAAACTAGGCCTAAACAATCTACAGTAATTGGGCCATATCTGGGGCTATACGTGATGAAATGAGCTAAAATTTGGACATCTGAAAGTTAAGACCCAGATCTACAACTTTCATGAAGATGACTTTTCCATTTGATGACAGAATCCATGAGTTAAGTAATGAATGATTTTGGAGACAAAGAATCTCAATAATTTTCCACTCACCAACTCACCATTTGTCATTTTTCATTCATTCACCCACTCATCCACCTACTCTTAATCAGCTCCCTTGTCATTTTGTATTCCTAATCCTCTATTAAAAGGCACTATTGATTGATCATTTGGTGCTCTTGGTGTTAGGCTTAGTTTTTAGAAGTTATGGTTATGTTTGTTTATTATTTTCCTTTGTTGTAATTTTCTCTTGCTCTAAATTGAAGTTATGTTCATCTTTCTCTTCTTCTATTTTTATTTCTTCTTATCTATGAGTAACTAAATCTTCATATTGCTTGGGTGAAAGAGTGAAGCTCTTGGTAATGAAATAAGGTTAGATTATTTTATTTCTTATGTTTAAATGATATATTATCAAATGGACATTATATGTGTTGTATTTTATTTCCAATCAATTTAGAAACCTTCTTTGTATAATGGAGATCTTGATTTATTGTAGACAATAGGATTGACACAGTGAATGCTTGAACTCATTTACAAATGTTGGTAGATAATTAAAGGAATCATAATATGATTACATATATAATTGAACTTTGAATGTTATATTTTCTGATTGGAACCTCTGTTGTGTGTGGATTTCAATTGAGTTATAAAGAGAAATAATCTTGCCTTTAATTTATTACTAAGAGTGGATCTCCTAACCCAAGCAAGTTCGTAAATTCACTTATGAACAACTTTTATTACTTTTGGTGTAGTGACAAATCTTTTTCTTACCTCAATTAATTTTTCTTTATCAATTCCCTGTGGATCGACCTCGGACTCTCGAGAAATTTATTACTTGAGACAACCTGTACTTGGGTTTGCATCCTTTAAATCCCGCAATCACTCTAAAATTAATTGGTCAATATGTTTGGAATAAGTGGTTAATCTTTACATGTTTCTGGTGAATCCAAAAATGAGTTTCCAATAGTGGGGGTAAGCTATTTACAAATGAACTACTAGTAGAGTGGAGTTGGGATGGATTATTGTCTAGTTCATATAGCAAGGAGGGTTGGTCCATTGACATGGTTTGTGGTGAATCTCATTACCTGGTGAATCTAAAAATAACTGGTTAATATATTTGGAATAAGTGGTTAATCATTACATACTCCTGGTGAATCCAAAAATGAGTTCCCAACAGTGGGGGTAAACTACTTACAAATGAATTACTAGTTGAGTGGAGTTGTGATGGGTTATTGTCTGGTTCATATAGCAGGGAGGGTTGGTCCATTAACATAGTTTATGGCGAATCTCATTACTTGTTTAATCTAAAATGAGCTGGTTAATATATTTAGAATAAGTAGTTAATCTTTACATGTTTCTGGTGAATCCAACAATGAGTTCCCAATAGCGGGGGTAAACTAATTACAAATGAACTACTAGTGGAGTGGAGTTAGGATTAGTTATTGTCTGGATCATATAGCATGGATGGTTGGTCCATTGACATAGTTGGTGGTGAATCTCATTACTTGGTGAATCTAAAATTAACTAGTTAATATATTTGGAATAAGTGGTTAATCTTCACATGTTTCTAGTGAATCCAACGATGAGTTCCCAACTATGGGGGTAAACTACTTACAAATGAAATACTAGTGGAGTGGAGTTGGGATGAGTTATTATCTGGTTCATATAGCAAGGAGGGTTGGTCCATTAACATGGTTTATGGTGAATCTCATTACCTGATGAATCTAAAATTAACTGGTTAATATATTTGGAATAAGTAGTTAATCTTTACATGTTTCTGGTGAATCCAAAAATGAGTTCCTAACAGTGGGGGTAAGCTATTTACAAATGAACTACTAGTGGAGTGGAGTTGGGATGGGTTATTATCGGGTTCATATAGCAGGGAGCATTGGTGCATTGAAATGGTTTGTGGTGAATCTCATTACCTGGTGAATCTAAAATTAACTAGTTAATATATTTGGAATAAGTGGTTAATCTTCACATGTTTCTGGTGTATCCAATGATGAGTTCCCAACTGTGGGGGTAAACTACTTACAAATGAAGTACTAGTGGAGTGGAGTTGGGATGAGTTATTATCTGGTTCATATAGCAAGGAGGGTTGGTCCATTAACATGGTTTATGGTGAATCTCATTACCTGGTGAATCTAAAATTAACTAGTTAATATATTTAGAATAAGTGGTTAATCTTCGCATGATTTTGGTGAATCCAACAATGAGTTTCCAACAGTGGGGCTACTTGTTTTGTTAGACTATATGGTTCCAGGCTCCCTTTTTATGTTTTATTTCATCTGATAAGTGGTTAATTGTGGCCTTTATTGAATAGATCCATTTGAATGGGTCTTTATCTTCATTATGTATTGTCATTTGTTTGTTTACTTTTCATTGCCCTTTCTTAACTTTTCATAATAAAATCTAGATGTTAGAAAAATATGAAATATGCTTGCAACATGATAGTAAATACTTGATAATTTACAGGTATGTGTAGCAACCCAAAACTAAAATTGATGGATAGTTTAAATAATCTCAATACATTTGAGGCTGTTGATAAAGTGGAAGAAGCATGTGAAGGTGACTTCATTATGAATGATACCTTGGATGGCGAGTTTGAAAGTTATAAGCCAAAACAAGGGATGTTGTTTCCATCAGAGGATGATGTTAAGGAATTTTAAAGGAAATATACTTACCAAAAGGGGTTTGGTATTGTAAATAGAACTTCAAAAAAAAAAGGAGATGATGGTAAGGTAAATTACATTATGCTAGCTTGTTCAAGACAAGGAAACCATGTGTCAACAATACCAAACACTTCGAAAACACTTCCAACTAGAAGGACAAATTGTGAAGCAAAAATTACAGTCAAGAAGATGAGAGATAGGCGATGGTTCATCAAGACAACTATACTTGAACACTCTCATGAACTTAGCCCGACGAAGGCAAGAATGTTGAAAGTTAACAAGAATCTTAGCATGCACGTGAAGAGAGTAATTCAAGTGAATGATGATACAGGGGTGAGAATACATAAGACAGTCCGATCTCTTGCTTATGAGGAGGGAGGCTACGAGAACTTATTATTTAATGAGCAAGATGCTAGAAATTATGTCGATAAAGAAAGACGTAGAATTGGCAAGGAAGGTGATGGGAAGGCTTTGAAGAATTAATTTACGAGAATACAAGAGGATAATAGTAATTTTTTCTACGATATAGATGTTGATGATGATTTTCATGTGCAAAATGTATTTTGGGCTGATGCTAGAAGTAGAACTACCTATGAATCATTTGGAGATGTTGTGACTTTTGACACAACATATTTGACAAATAAATATGACATGTCATTTGCTGCTTTTGTTGGTGTGAATCATCACAGCCAATTAGTTTTGCTTGGATGTGGTCTAATTTCAGTTGAAGACATGGAGTCATTTGTGTAGCTATTTGAATCATGACTTCATTGCATGTCAGGTAAAGCACCTGTTGGTATTATCACGGACCAATGCAGGACCATACAAAATGCTATTAAGATAGTCTTTCCAACTACTTGACATAGGTGGTGCCTATGACATATAATGAAAAAAATCTTTGAGAAGCTGAAAGGTTGCATTGAATATAACAATATCAAGAATGCAATGAAAGTAGTTGTTTATGATACCCTAACAATAGAAGGTTTTGAAGAAAAGTGGTCTACCTTCATAAAAGAATTTGAACTAGAAGATAAAAATTGGTTGAGTAGTTTGTACATAGAGCGGCATAGATGGGTGCCAATTTTCTTAAAGAAATATTTCTGGGTAGGGATGTCAACAACACAACGCAGTGAGAGCATACAAGCTTTCTTTGACGGATATATCAACACAAAGACAAGCCTGTAACAATTTGTGAAGCAATATGATAATGCTGTGAGAAGCAAGGCAGAAAAGGAATTTCAGGCAGATTTCAAATCAATGGACTCCACAATTCAATGTGGGCCAAACTCACCCATTGAAAGGCAGTTTCAATTCGAGTACGCCCATGCAAAGTCCGTTAAGGTCCAAGCTGAATTCAGAGGAAGAATGGACTATTTTGCATCCCTTAAGTGTGTGGATGGAATGCTTTGTACTTACCATGTGAGGGCGGATATGGTAGTTGGAGGGTTAGCAAAGAATGCTATTTTTGAGTTGGTATTTAATCACGATAATCACGATGTTAGTTACAATTGCTTGTTGTTTGAGTTTACAGGAATTATGTGTAGACATTTACTTTGTGTCCTTGGTAATGAAATGGTTGAAGAAGTACCGTCAAAGTATAGTTTACGAAGATGGAGCAAAAACATTAGATGAAGGCATGCTTACATAAAGAGCAGCTGTGATGTGACTTTGTTGAAGCCACAAATGCAAAGGTTCGATAAATTATGTAAACATTTCTATGAGGTGGTTGAAGTTGTTGCAGAGTTTGAGGATCTCACAGACGATCTCCACCGGGGACTATATGAATATAAAAGTAAGATGCACTCGATGACTGCATCTAAACAAGCTGGTAGAACAACATACAAGGGTGATGACTGTCAAAGGAAGTTGAATGAAGGCATTGAAACTGCTAACACTGGAATTCGTAGTCCATTACGGGTACCACATAAAGGATGGCCCCCAAGCAATAGAAAAATATCTAAAGTTGATCGAGTAGTCTCCAAATTGAGAAAGAGAAAGGACCAGCATCGTCAAACTTTGACAATTGATGTATGTATATATGAATTTGTTAATTATTATTGTATAGGATGTTTTAGTTGTAGATATGTTTTATTTAAACTGATTAACATCTATTTTTATTAGTGTATTAAGTTATTTTACTGTGAACACATGGGAGTGCATTGATGGAAGCTCGAGTCAGATGGATGGAAAGAAGTTACACATAGAGTCGTCTATAAAAGTGAACAGCTGTGGAGAATGTCGTGATGATTGTACTATGGTGTGTGTATACACCAAAATTGTTTGTCAGTTATAATCATTGTTGAATAGTTGTTAAGTTTTAAGCTGCTTACACTTGAATTGTTTGTTTTAATGAATGAATGTTTGGTATATTGTTACTTAACAGTCCACAACTATTGAGCTGAATGCAAATGTTGATGCACCAATCTGTGACGGTAGCTATTGGGTTTTGCAACTATCACACAACTCATCGGCTGGTTTTTTTTTATCATTATTAGAAGGAATTGATCATGATGTCAGTCAAAGGCCACAAACATGTCCAATATATGCTCAATAAGTTCATTGTAGTTATTGAATATGACATGCTTATATGTTTTTATCTAGGGTTATCCTAGTCAAATGTCATACACCAATTTGTTGGTTAGTGCTAATGCAAGGCAATTTGAAGATACATAGGCTAGGAATCAGTGACATAGTACAAGTCTGAATTTGTATAAATTATATAAGATATCTTCATGTGTATGCTTCAAAGGTATAGTTTAACACTAATCTAATATACTGTTGTTTTGTAGGTTGATTTTCTTTTTTGGTATATAGGATAATTTACACGGGTCAAGTGTGCTGACAAAGACTTAGGTGCAATGACTATGAAAGTGCATTCACACTATGATTTGACGGATATTTTTTGTGGCAACCATGAAAATAGATATTAGTGTATCATTAGGAACCCACTTAAGTAGTTTTTTTGTCCTTTTAAGTAGATTGAACATGTGCTATAGTTATTTATACTTCACATGTAATGTGTATAGAGTACATGTGATTACACATAAAGGAGGAAGATGTATATATATTTTTTAGGGTGAATGGTAGGATTGTATTTTTGCAATGCCACAATATTGGTGATGTACATGGACATATAATGTGATACATAAGCCATAAATGGCTCTTTTGTAATCCAGGTATATTTTTTGTGTATTTTTTCCTGCAGTCTTAAGAATAATTGAAGTTGAAAGAAATATCAAATTTACCCCACCATTGAGAACTGATTTTTTGGATTCTCTATAAACTGAAATAGAGTAACTAGTTATTTGTAATGTATTTGTAATGCATTAACCAGTTACTCAAGGATTTGGTGAGTTCCAAAATAACTAGTTAATACATTACGTCTAAGTGGTTAATCAGTATAGGTTTTTAGTGAATTCGAGGAAGACTTCCAAATAATGAGGGCAAATTAGTTAGAAATGAAGTACTAGCTGGAGTTGACATGTGTAATGTTGTTTTTAACAAGCTGAGAGTAGATGGTTAGAAAACCATGGAAAAAATAGTGAATCTCATTACTTGGTGAGTTCCAAAATAATTGGTTAATATATTACGTCTAAGGGGTTAATTAGTATAGGTTTCTGGTGAATCTCAGGAAGAGTTTCTAATAATGGAGGCAAACTAGTTAGAAAAGAAGTACTAGCTGGAGTTAACATGTGTAATGTCATTTTTAACAAGTTGGAAGTATATGGTTAGAAAACCATGGAAAAAGTGGTGAATCCCATTACTTGGTGAGTTTCAAAATAACTGGTTAATACATCACGTCTAAGTGGTTAATCAGTATAGGTTTCTGGTGAATCTCAGGAAAAGTTCCCAATAATGGGGGCAAACTAGTTAGAAATGAAGTACTAGCTGGAGTTGACATGTGTAATGTTATTTTTAACAAGTTGGGAGTAGATGGTCATAAAACCATGGAAAAAGTGGTGAATCTTATTACTTAGTGAGTTCCAAAATAACTCCTTAATATATTACATCTAAGTGCTTAATCAATATAGGTTTCTGGTGAATCCTAGGAAGAGTTTCCAATAATGGGGGCAAACTAGTTAGAAATGAAGTACTAGCTAGAGTTGACATGTGTAATGTTATTTTTAACAAGTTGAGAGTAGATGGTCAGAAAACCATGGAAAAAGTGGTGAATCTCATTACTTGGTGAGTTCCAAAATAACTAGTTAATACATTACGTCTAAGTGGTTAATCAATATAGGTTTCTGGTGAATTCCAGGAAGAGTTCCCAATAATGGGGGCAAACTAGTTAGAAATGAAGTACTAACTGGAGTTGACATGTGTAATGTAGTTTTTAACAAGTTGGGAGTATATAGTCAGAAAACCATGGAAAAAGTGGTGAATCTCATTACTTGGTGAGTTCCAAAATAACTAGTTAATACATTACGTCTAAGTAGTTAATCAGTATAGGTTTCTAGTGAATCTCAGAAAGAGTTCCTAATAATGGGGGCAAACTAGCTAAAAATGAAGTACTAGCTAGAGTTTATATGTGTAATGTTGTTTTGAACACATTGGGAGTAGATGGTCAGAAAACCATGGATAAAGTGGTGAATCTCATTACTTGGTGAGTTCCAAAATAAAGGGTTAATACATTACATCTAAGTGGTTAATTAGTATAGGTTTCTGGTGATTCCCAAAAAGAGTTCCCAATAATGGAGGCAAACTAGTTAGAAATGAAGTACTAGCTGGAGTTTACATGTGTAATGTTGTTTTGAACACATTGGGAGTAAATAGTCAGAAAACCATGGATAAAGTGGTGAATTTCATTGGCAGGTGAGTTCTAAAATAACTGGTTAATACATTACGTCTAAGTGGTTAATCAATATAGGTTTTTGATTAATCCTAAAAAGTTGGGAGTAGATGGTCAAAATACCATGGATAAAGTGATGAATCTCATTATTTGGTGAGTTCATGAGTAACTGGTTAATGCATTAGAAATAAGTGGTCAATCTATGTCTGTTTCTGGTGAATCTCATTACTTGGTGAGTTCCAATATAACTAGTTACTATAGTATGAAAAAATGGCTAATATTTACAAGTTTCTGGATAATATAAAATACAATTCTAAATAAATGGATAATATGAAACAAGTTTCTGAATCCATGAGTAAATGGTTAATACATTACATAAAAGTGGTTAATTAGTATATGTTCCTAGTGAATCCACTAAAGAGTTCCCAATGGTGGGGGTAACTATACATAGGGCATTGCAATAGCTATACATAGGGTCGAGCTAAGGAGTGTAGAATAAAATTTGCAAATCAAGACAGCAACTCTATAGCATTTGTAGCTCTCAAAACTTCTTCTCTGCACTCGTTCTTCGGATGCAAGACCCAGTCATATAATAAGTCACGTCGCATTTGTGTAACTTCTCCCTGTACCAGTATAGTACGAATAAATAAAAATTCCAATAGAATGTAATTGTTAAATCAGAAAACAAAACAACTCTCTCACCTCTTCCCATTCGGGCATAGTCTTCTCCCCAAATATCTTACGTCCATCCTACAGGTCCATGTACTTGATAACGTAAATTACACAATCATCCTTGTTTCAATAACATACAAGCAAGCACAAGGGAAAAAATTAAACACCTATGCCTCAACATAACAATTAATATTTTTTAATAAGTGCAACCGTACTCACGAGTTGCACTGCCAGAGCAAGTCAACCTCCACTAGCTCTAAAGGACTGTGATTCGTCAAGGTTGAACTAAGTATCTGCAACAATTCTTCAAATCGAAGCTTTTACAAATTCAAAGTAAAGTTCAAAGTCAAATTATACAGCACAACTAATACATTATCATTACAATGACATTAGAGGAGTGTCATACCGTCAAATCTCCAGCCTAGCTTTTTTAGTGTCATTATGACTGCTCATTGAATCCAACACATACAACTTTTTAATTCTCGGATCCAACGCATAACACCACCAATGGCCGTCGAACACGACAATAGCAAATATCTATATGAAGAAATGTATCCAAGTTCATTGAATGTGTTCCTTATAATATGCTTACATAAATAGTATTACTATTCCTCAAATGCCTTTTTTATTTTACATAGTTATTTGATAATGTAGACATATGATAGTGATGCGCATTATAGTTGGAACATAATGTCTTATGTGGTATTAAGAAAATAAAACACTATACACAATCCAACTAGGTAAATGATGAGTTAAACCCCAGATGTTGCCCAATAAAGTGTATTCAGCCAAACACATGTCATTTTTGACACATAATGCTTAAAAGTTATCAAGTTGCATTGGGTAATGTCATATCCTACTTCAGCATAAGGCATGAAGTCGTTAATACTCCATCAGGGCCTATGGCAAACTGATTTGAAACTCTCCAATCCACTTTTCACTAAATTCTACATTTTATAAATAACCAACAATAAGTTAAGGTTTCATTGTCAATGTTATACAGTTCTAAGTTAATTGAGCATGTTGTTGTTACCATAAACATAAGACAAAACATGTGACAGGTCACTCTTCATGCTCGCTCCATTTTATCTCCCATAAAAACCCTTGCAGCCAACATAATAACCTGAAAGAGTGAATTAAAAAAGGTCCTTAGATGTGAACTAGCGCAATAAGTAGCTATGATATACATAATCTAAATTATGAGTTGAACGTAATTCGTTCTTACCATATTGTTAACCCACCCTCTTGATTTCATGCATGATGCATCTACAATTCTAAGAAACTGACCGTAAAGTGTGACCACCGCCCTATACCACGACCCAAAACAAATTGTTTAAAGACAATCACAAAACAAATTGCCTAATGTCAAAATTGTACAAGATGCAAATGACAAATGTTAGCCCAAGTAAAATTAGCATTATACTTATCAAGCATGCCATGTTGGTAGTTCAAAAGCTTACATGGAATTGTGGTCCTATTTTTTAAGCACTCTGGTGCAATAGGTAAAAAGTTGGGTATGAAGATTCATTTTCTTCTTATTCTTTTGCAGTTTGGTGTAAGGAGTTTGGGTGCATTTGCCAAGCACATGCTTCCTAGGATGAGCCTTAACTCGAGTGCAAATATTGGAGTTGGGGTTGTCTGTGATTGGGTTCGGGTGTGTATCAGAGTACCCAACATGTGCACCAGGAGGGATGCCACGTGCAGGCGATTGTTGATCGTTCAGCTCATCACCTAGACTGAATCCGTAGAAAGGAGTGCTCACGCGATTCAAGGGATGAGTACCTTGGTCACATATTGGACTGCCTACAAAGCAACGTGAAGATGGAGGCACTGAACGATGTAATAATAGCTATTTTAATGTGCTCACTTATGTTTCCAAAATAAAAATTCTTTTCTTCATTTGCACGTTCTCAGCAACCACCCAAGAAATATCACTAACAATGTCCTCCACATCAAATGGCCTCGGCCACCAATGTCCAACACCATGTTGCTGCTCAGGTGCCATTACATCCCTGACTATGTCAATCTAGTTCTCTTCCCTAGATGCAACCAGATCTTCAGTTACCTACATGTCAATAACCAATAGATACGTAGTTAAGAAGTATGGCGAAGGTGGACTACTACGGCTAAATACCATAATTTTTTTTATACAAAATCATTTTCATACAAATGTCGCAGCATTACACACACTATTTAAAAGTTGTACGTTACCTTATTTTTTTTCAAATGTCGTGCGCACTTTCTTCTCCCTCGCCCTAAACATGTGCCAGTTCAAGTAACGTGGGAAGGATTGAGCACTTGTCACAGTTGATGTGGGGCGTAATGACAAGTGATCAAAAGCCCAAATCTTGTAGAAAATCACATGTATGATATCAAAATGATACAACAGGAAAAGAACAGAAAAAAAAAACTACAATATTGTATGAAACAATTATAACAACCAGGAAGCATAGTAAATAACAAAACATGTACCTGCAGAAGTGCAACACATCCCATTAAATAGATTTGACGAATATTCTTACCCTCGTTCACTGCACGTGCAACTCGGGTTAAGTCTTCCACCAAAAAATCATACACCGCCAGACCCCAGCCATAATTATCTAGGGAGTCCAACTCATCTAACAGGTGTGTGAAGGCAGAATGCACGTTGACACCTGTAACGGGAAAATAAAACTCCCCAAAATCAAGTAGGATATAAAGTCGACAAAAGTTATCCACATCGTTGTTCCCTACATGTTGATACAACTCATGATAAACTATGCCAATAGTTACATTGCCCTCCTTAAATAAGGACAGAGTTCGGCGCACTCCATCGTCACGTGGGGTTACTCTTTCCCTAGCAATCTACAATCCAAGTGCCAAACACACATCTAACGGACTGAATGGGATAACCCTACCCCTAACTCTAAATCCTCCATCTCTTTCAACCCATCTAGACGCTAACTCCCACAACAAGACACAGTTGATTTCTAAATTATTCGGCGTATATAATAATGACTTGAATGGGGTAGACTCAATTCGGGACTTCTGGGCATCCATCAATGAGTTATTCACGTCAATCAACAACCTCGGTGTGTAAACATGTCTCAATCGCACCTTCTGCGTTATGAGAACAAATTAGTCAACATATTTACATAGCCAAACACGTATAACAAATTTTTTCTATATTAACCAAGTTGGTTACTTGATTGGTGTTGGACAAATCACACCTCTATCTTGCCCGTGAGCTGTCCGTGGAAGTATTATGCAAATACAGAAGACCAAGTATGAATTTTCACCACTTCAGCAAGATTAAAGCACAAATGAAGAACAAGGTAATCAACCGTATTGGTCACAACTGTATTATTGGAAGATTTTTCCAAAACACAAAACTCTCTAATGTCAAACCCAATGAATCAACAACACCCAATCAAAAAATATAGAAGTATTTTTTAGACATGTCTATTCTATAATGAACACAGGCTGCCAACACACATATATTTTTCACACCAAATGAACTTAAACAACTAAGCAAACTCGGTAGCTATATCAATAGTCGACTATACTAATAGGACACCAAACTATATCACGCATTACAATTCACTAACTTGACCTCAAGTGAGTGAAATGATTTAAGCATTAAACCAAAACAAGGTTGAACCAGCATCATAACTTAAAGACAGAGGCTTTAAACTTCATCAGTCTACTCCCTAATTTCAATATAAAAAACTCATAGACATGCACCAACTTTATCATTTTGAACTCATTGTGTCATTTAAAATTCCCTAAGCCTAAGGAACAACAAATTAGAAACTTAAGTTAATGAATAAATTAAGAGTTCAAAAAACAAAAAAAAGCCAAAGAAAAATACAACCTGCCAAATTCATATTCATAGTGTTTAGACTCAGATTTCAACATTTTTCTTACCATGCACATTATCAACAGTGATTCAATACTTGGTGAATCCAAATTAAGTGGTTAATCTATGTGAGTTTATGGTGAATCCAAAAATGAGTTCCTAATACTTGGTGAATCCAAATTAAGTGGTTAATATATTAGGAATAAGTGATTAATCTCTATTAGTTTCTGGTGAATCCTAAAATGAGTTTCCAATAGTGGGGGTAAACTACTTACATATGAATTGCTAGTGGAGTGGAGTTTGAATGTGTAAATATTCTGGTTAATATATTAGGTTGAATTGGTCAATATCCATGATTTTGTGGATAATCTCATTACTTAGTGAATCCAAATTAACTAGTTAATACATTAGGAATAAGTGGTTAATTTCTATAAGTTTCTGGTGAATCCAAAAATAAGTTCCCAATAGTGGGTGTAAACTACTTACAAATGAATTACTAGTCGAGTGAAGTTGGGATGTGTAATTTTCTGGTTAATATTGTAGGAAGAACTAGTCAATGTCCATGGTTTTGTGGTGAATATCCTTACTTAGAATCTGAGTTAACTTGTTAGTACATTAAGAAAATGTGGTTAAAATATATGAGATTTTGGTGAATCCACAAATAAGATCACAATAATGGGGGAGAAACTTGTTACAAATACATGACTAGTTGGAGTTGACATGTGTATTTTGGTGGTTAACAAGTTGGGAGTAAATGGTGAATGTCCATGGTTTTATGGTGAAAGTCATTAATTGGTGCATCCAAAATAACTAGTTAATACATTTGATAAAAGTGATTAATTATTAGTTATTAAACATGAAACAGAATGTAGCCACTTAGTTATTACTATTTCAGCAGAGAATGTTTTGAGAGCCTATATATCGTAAAAGTAAATTCCACAATTTTTTTTTGTTATTAGTAAAAGGGAACTAGGAAAAAGAAAAGGCATTTTAGAGGTGTTGTGAGATTCTTAACATTCTTAAATTTAGATTTTAGAAATCATTTGTAACACACCAAATTCTCCAAATCATCTCAAACATAATCTAGACAAGCTAACCAACTATCTATAATATACACCTAGCTAATTATATGTCAAGAGAAATTGCTTATTATCTCAATACCAATTCGACATTTCAAAGCATTATGTTAATGCAATAAGAAATTAACATTAGAAAATATAATCAATGAGTATCATATGGGTATCTTTGAAGATCATAACATGGATTGTATGACAGCAAAAGAAAGTTCTGCCATTGAGTATATGATAAAATATAAATCAAGTTTATGGGAAAAAAAGGCATATGAAAGAAGAAACTTACAATCTAGCACGGTTTGATAAGGAACCAAATGACCTTAGTAAATCTCCTGAGAAATTATTGTATGAAAGGTCCCTGAAGAAAGGAAAGCATCCTTTATGAGGTTCTATACAATGAAATTCGAACAAAACAGTCACAACATCTGCTTTTTGTTGTCTAACTTTCTCACAACTCAATCAGATCAAATTTTCAATATATAATTTGAACTTTTCTTCTAACTATGGCAAGATATATAACAGTCACAACATCTACTTTTTGTTGTCTAACTTTCTCACAACTCAATCAGATCAAATTTTCAATATATAATCTGAACTTTTCTTCTAACTATGGCAAGATATATATATATGTGACAATCAAAATACAACTAAACATTCTTCTAACTATAGGATTCACCCAATAAGCAAGTTACATGACCACTGTAGCACTAAGTGTAGGCTAATGAGATTTAATTGCATTGCTGCCAACCTTTAGTAGTAATCAAGTTGTAAAGCACATAGCACAACTTATACATTTTCATATTACAAACAAGAGACAAGACAAATTGTAATCAAGTTCAAACATTTAGATGCCTTCTTTTTGTACACCTTGCTAGTCAGCTTGCAATTAATCTTGGTTATATTTCTATAGGAAAAACTTCAGAGGAATGAGCACAAGTTGCGATGTCATATTTTAGGGGTCATGTCAGCAATATCAAGAAGGGACTCTTCACAGACAAAGCAAAACAGGACAAGTCCAATGCTTTCTTCAATAATTGACCATCCTTTATGTAAATTTAGTGGTTTTTCTCAAGGTTCAAGAGACAAAGACCATAACAATGAAGACATATTAGTTGCTACAAGTATCAAGATTCCATATATTGAAAGATTACCACCATATACATCTTGGATACTTTTGGACAAGTGTCTTTGACTTTCAAATATTTTAATTTCCTGTCCTGATGTTCAATTTTTGCCAAAGTGAAATACCTGCTTCTTGAATTGTATTCCATTTTAAAATAGAAATTGAGATTTAAAAACTTATTGACTAGTGAGTATGCAGATTGTATGATATGTTTTCTGCTATTTTAAAATCTTTCTCATACAACAGAAATCAGAGAATGACTAAAGATCAATCAGTTGTTGCAAGAAGACGTATCTATTATGATCAACATGGAAGTGAAGCACTGATATGTAGTGACAATGAGGAAGAGTTAACAGAACCTGAGGAAGAAAAACATGAATTTTCTGAGGCTGAAGACCGAGTTCTATGGTAAGTTAAAATGGAGATAATAGAGTTGTATGAAGAAGGTTCATTTATTTGTGCAGAAAGATTCAACTAAACTAGAACAATTGATCTTGACTGTAACATTTGTGGTTGGCTATATGAATCCTTAATTAACATATTTAACTGATTATTAACATAGATGCTTTGTTGGAACTTAAATGGTTTTCCTTGTAGCTTAAATGTTCAGGAAATAAGACTTGTATCTTGACTGCACAAGATGTTTAATGGCAGATTTAAACTCATAGCATAATTTTTCATCTTTATTGAGATGTTCAAAGTTTCTCCTTTCTGCAATTACTGTCTTGACTCTTGAATTTACTAGGATGACATTTGAGGAACATGGGTTAAATGAGGAGGTATTAAATATTGTTAGCCAGTTTGTTGGGAACACCAGTTTAGAAATTCAGGTAATCTAGAATAACTTATGGACACAATTATATGCATGATGATTGTTAATCTTAATTAATTATTGAAAAAATAAATTGTGTCATGGGGATCTATAGGGAGAAGCCAAATTCAAGAGTATCATTGAGCAAGCCATACCCAAATTAACCAACACTAAATCAAATCAGCAAATGCATTAATTAAATCTATCAACACTACTTTATGATATCAATACCAAAGGGTTATAGCAATTGGCCTCTATGATCTGAGTTTCATATTTCACATAATAGTAGTGGAAAAGCTTGCAAAAGATTCTATCTATAACTGTCATAATAGTGCATTTTCACAAAGTCTTGCTCTCAAAACTTCCCAAAAAAAAGTAACAGATTCAGACTTTGAATCAAACTCCTTATGGACAAGATTATTTCTCAGCACATTCTGAGTTAATCAATAATAATAATAATCAAACAAATAAATCTCCCAACAATCCCTTATGACAAAATTAATCACAAACTAAATAAATTCCCTAACTCCTCATGCATTTATTGCCAATTTTAAAGCTAATAAGCATACTATCTACAATTAATCACACATCAAATTTTAACCCATGAAATAAAAAAGGGTCACAACATTAATATATGACCTCATTTAAAAAGATTTTATATAGTGGAGAGAATGCGAGAGGGTACCGCTAAAGACTATGCTAGAGGAGGAAACGACACAGGTTTTGATGACAAAGTTCTCTTGACATGACTCAGCGACAAAATACCCGATGTGTGGTGACCCGAATGATGCACATTCAACGGTGTGGGACAATGGGTAAAGGGAGAACACAATAGCTAGTAGGTGTGGTGCGTACAGGGTTCTGGGTTTGGGGATTTGGGCAGAAGTTGAGCGTACGGGGTTCTGGGTTTGGGGCTTATGGGTTCAGGGATTTAGGCAGAGGTTGAACGTACGAGATACTGTTTTGGTGGCTAGAACTAGACGGTGGTGGCCGCGTTTGGGTCGAAGATGGCACCAAGAAGACAGGGGAGAAACACAGAGTGAGAGAAGAAAGGAGAGACATTTGAAAGTTGAGAATGAAAGAAAGAAATCAGGAAGGGAGGGAACGAAAAGGAAAAAGGGAGGGAACAAAAATGAGAAATGGAATGAACGAAACTGAGTCAGCAAAATACGACGTGACATACGATAGATAGAAGTTGAAGTATTTCATTGGACGTCGTTTTCGATTGAACTTGAACTCTTCTCTTGGAGAATTCATTCTCAGTGGCAAGAGATTGATGGAAAAGGAAAAAATAGGGACTTTTCAACAAAAAATCATACCATAATGTTCTACAATTACATAATGACATAATACAAAAGTACAAAAAAAAAAAACAATTTTGAGTTAATTGAAGGTAACCTGTTATCTTAGGTAATTTCAATGGAATATTAATACTCCAAATGTGTTGTGGAGTATGTTAAATGCCTTTTATTACGTTAAAAAATAACATGGTAATTGTAATATAATTTTGTGTTAATTTTATAAATAGATAAATTAAAAAAATAGTCAAAGAAATAAAAAAATTTAAAAAATATATTAAATAATTAAAAGTAAATAAAAATTAATTTAAATATAAAATTAAGGAAAGTAAAATAAATAAGTTAAATTTTTATTAGATATAAGATGATTAAATTTAAAATTTATTAAAATTAATTTTAATATTAATTATATCAAATTATTTTATACAAATAATTTAACTCATAAATATTAAATAATAAATATTTACTCACAAAACATACAAAAAAATTAATAAAATATAATATAATTAAAATACAATAAAATTATCTAATTAAAATTCTATATTTTTAAATATTGCTGCATCATGTCCTAGTCTTTTTCTTTTTTCTTTTTTATTTTCTCGAACGACGTGCTACTGCTTACGTTCTTTTCTCCTTTATCTTTTCTCTTGTGCAGCTTTTTCTTTTTCTCTTTGCCTATTGTATCTCGTCCAATTCTGTTTCTTTTTCTTCGAGCAGCATGCGCTCTTTTAACGAATATTTAGATTAGAACGTGTAAATTTAAATTTGAGTTAATTTATATTTATGAATTTAAATTTAATTAAAAATAAATTTATAATATTATAATTTATATTTAAAATTTTTATCTTAAAAATGAATTAAGACAACAATTTTAATACAAAAATAAAAATTTCCTATTTTTCTGAGTGATAATTATGTTGAAACAAGATTGAAAAATTCAAACATAATTTTACGTTATTCGAAAACTCCAAACTAGTTTTAGTAACAAGTTTCCATGCTCTTATTCTTTTACTTTGTTGTGTACGGCCAACCTCACGTCTCCAGCAGCACCTTTTATAAGCAGCTGCAACCAGTTTTTAGAATTAGATTTTTTTTATTTTTTAAAATTTATTTATTTATTTGTACCATTTTTTATTATTTGAGCTTTAATTATTTTTTTTTAAATTTGTTTAAATTTTACTTATTTTTTTATAAATTTTAAAATTAATATAAAAATTTATTTAAAAAATATTTTAATTTAATTAAAAAATACATTCATTTTAATAATTTTTATTCATATTTTAATATTTTAATTTAATAATAAAATATTTAAAAAACATTTTCATACACTCGGCAACCTTTCGAGTTTAAAGAAAAGTTGATCAGCACTTGCTCCAGTATAAAACTGGTAAACCACTAGCTTTAAGTCCACTAAATTTTAGGCTTAAAAAATTATACTATTAATATATATATGATTTATATAATTATTACATAGATCCTCGCGTCTCTACCCTAACCTACTCTGCTAGGGTTAGGTGGCAGTGTGTAGAAATGTGGTTTTCCATGTAATCGTAGTGAATCTACACAAACGGGGGATGGTGATCCCATAATGACTACGATGGACGAAGGCATTTTAAAAGGAACGAAAAGAGTGGATGAGGAATGGAATAAACTAACAGAAGAGGAGGAAACCTTGATTATGTTTGATGTGGAAGACATGGCGGAGGTGTTGATGATTGTGAGTGGAGTTTAGTAGGGAAAATTGTCTCGGAGAAACCCATGAATAAGATGAAATTTCAACAAGTCCTTGTGCGTATATAGAGCCACCCAAAGGGCCTTAGAGTGGAGGAAATTGGTGAAGGGACATATCAGATGCTTTTTGAAGAAGTGGACATGTAGAAAGCTATAAGAGGAAGTCTATGGGTGTATCAAAACTATTGGCTCGTCATGAGACATTGGCAATGAGGGGCTGATCCTGGGAGTATTGACTTCTCAAAAATTAAGATATGGGTGCAATTATAGGGTCTTCCGTCACACTGCAGAACGAATCAAATGGGGATTAAGATATGAAGCAGTTTGGGCAAAGTGGAGGAGGTTGAACTGGTCCAGATCCTAGGTGTGCAAGGAACTATAGTTAAAGCACTGGTTGAGATGGACTTCTCAACCTTCTTGCGGAAGGGAGTCCACACAGGGAGCAAAAAGGATGGAATTTTCTGGGTTGACTTCAGGTATGAATGCATGGCACAGTTTTGTTACTATTGTAGTATTGTGGGACATGAGGAAAAATATTGTAAGATAGCCATAGAGAATGAAGCTACCAAGGAAAACGGATTAAAGAACCTGGGGCCATGGATAAAGGCCACTAGCAGTGGATGGAAGGTGCGAACGTCTCATGGTAAGGAGAACACGAAGGGTGATAGAAACAACCAGAAACCAAGGTATGATAATAACACTAAACAAATGAACTCAGAGGTACTACTATCAAGACTTGCAAATCTGTTAGTTAAAGAGGGCGGGGGAGGAGCAAAGGAGACACAAAGAGATAAAGAGGATATCAGGGGTGCTCAAGAAAGTCAAGAGTTAGGAAAAATGAACAAAATGCTTGATAGAAATAGTAACCATAGAGAGAATGAGGGGGATAGGATCACTGAAGATGAAACAAGGGAGTTTGGAGAGTGGGCTGGGGGAGGTTCTAGGCCAACCATTTGGTGACATTACAAACTCAGCCACCAAGACAGCGCAGGGAAAGGCACAAAAGAAATAGAAAAGAGCAGAGGTTTGAAGAAAACAGAACCAAAATTAAGAGAATATAGTGCCAGTTTCGAATGCCCTAGGAAAGAGGGGGACGGAGATGGACCTTGATGAGGTGCAAGTTGAAGCCAAAAAGAGGGAGATTTCTGATGAAGTCACATCAGCAAGTGCTGTGGGACCGCCCTGCCGGGAGCCATGAGTTGCCTTAGTTGGAATTGTTGTGGGCTTGGGAACCCATGTAAAGTTTGTGCCCTTATGAAGCTTTTGCTTCAAAAAGATCCTCCCTTGTTTTCCTCATGGAAACAAGGAAGAAATCACATGAAATAAAAACTGGAGACACATGGGGCCCTTTCCAAACCTCGTGGTTGTTGATTGTAGAGGGGAAGATAAAGAAAGAAGAGGTGGTTTAACATGTTTTTGGAAGAATGAGTTAGATTCGGAGGTGGTCTCTATTGCAGGAAACCATATAGATATGATAGTAAAAGGAGATGATGGAGGACCAGCATGGAGAAGTATAGGCGTATATGGATACTCAGAATCCGAAAATAAACACCTCACTGGGCAACTCCTAAGGGACTTGAGTAGATCCTCCTCTCTTTGTTGGGTTTGTCTAGGTGATTTCAATCAGATTAATCTATGTAGAGGAGAAATAAGGTGGCAACCTACCTAGCTACGCTCAGGTGAATGGATTTAGAGATGCTTTACACTGCTGTAAATTGGAAGATCTTGGCTTTTTTGGCAGTTGTTTCACATGGACAAATAACCAGAAGGAACAGGATAATATTCAAGCTAGGCTGGACAGAGGGGTTGTGACAATGACTTGGGACTTATTCCCATCAGCAACAATTCATCACCTTCCAAGACACACATCAGACCACAACCCGCTATTATTGGTCCTTCAAACATCACCCAAGAGATATTGGAAGTGCAGGAGAATAGCCCGTTTTGAGGAAGTTTGGTTTACAAACCCAAATTTTGTAGATGTTGGATATTACTGATAAAATCAATAGCTGCATGGAGGGATTGGATAGATGAGAGGACAACGTGTTTGATGAGCTACATGAGAAAATTAAAAAACACCCGAAAAGATTGTTAGAGCTGGAAAAATTTTTGCACCTTCCTAATGTAGTGGATCAATATAAAGAAGTTGAAAGTGAGCTGGATGAGTTACTAGAAAAAGAGGAGATTTGGTGGGTTCAAAGGTCGAGGGAAAATTGGCTGAAATATGGTATAGAGACAAAATTCTTCCATCAAAAAGCATCACAAAGAAGGGAAAGGAAATGGATTTGAAAAATTAAAGATGACTATGGTGCAGTAATGTTCCATGAGGATGAGGACATAGCCCGTGTTTTGACTTCCTTTTTTAAACAACTTTTTGAACCCAACTCAATATCGGGAGTGGAGGATGTAGTGGAAATAGTGAGGGGTAGAGTTATTGAAGAATTAAGAAGTATCTTGGAACCATACTTCATGAAGGAAAAGGTACACAATGCTTTATTTCAGATGCACCAACAAAGTCCCCTGGGCCAGTTGGCTTATCCGCTATTTTCTATCAAAAGTTATGAAAGATAGTTGGACATGATGTTAGAAGGTCAGTGCTTAATTTTTTAAATTTCGGAGCAGACCCAATGCTTTTAACAGTACATTTATATGTCTTATTCTGAAAATCAAAAAGCCCACCCATGCAAAACATTATAGACCAATATCATTATGCAATGTGAATATGAAAATTGTCACCTCAATCATAGCTGAAAAGCTGAAGTTGGTGCTTCCAAATTAAATTGGGGACTTTCAGAATGCTTTTGTTCCTAGCAGGTTGATAGCAGACAATGCTCTTATAGCTTTTGACACTTTCTACTACATGATAAAGAAGAGGTCTGGATGAATAGGTTACTTAGGAATAAATTTGGACATGGCCAAGGTATACGATAGAGTTGAATGACCTTTCCTAGAACAGGTTCTAATATCTATCTAATTTTTGGATTGGCGAGTTACCCCCATTTGTAAATGTGTGTCCACAATATCCTTATCGGTTTTGCTAAATGGATGCCTTTGTGAGACTTTCCATCCAGGCAGAGGTCTTAGACAGGGTGACCCACTTTTCCTTTATCTATTTATCCTTTGTGCGGAAGTTTTATCAGGTATAATTCTTAGATCCCAAGAGATGAAAGGTCTCCATACTACCAAACTTGCTAGAATTGCTTCTATGATTAGCCACCTCTTCTTTGTAGATGATGGCATTATATTCTCTAGAACTACCAAATAAGAAGTAGATGAAGTGTTGAGAAGTCTCTTTATCTATCAAAAAGCCTCTGGCTAGCTTATCAACTTGAACAAATCTAAACTTTCCTTTAAGCGAAACGTGCCTATGGATAGACAATGGCAATCCACGGATGGATGAACATAAAGGCAGTGGAAAGTCATTCTAAATATTTTGGTCTACCTACCTTCGTTGCAAGATCTAAGAAACAAGTTTTTGATTTTGTCCATGATAGGGTGTGGAAGAAGTTTAAGGGGTGGAAGTAGAGGTTTCTGTCCAAGGCCGCTAAGGAAGTTTTGATTAAAGCGGTTTCTAAATCAATTAATCCCAAATTATATTATTGGATGCTTCCTTCTACCACAAGAACTGTGCCAAAATATTGAATCTATGATTAGCAAGTTCTGGTGGGGTAGCAAGGCAGGAGAAAGGAAAATTTATTGGGTTAGTTGGAAGAATCTTTGTAAATCTAAAACATTTTAGATGTTTTAATGCTTTTAACTTGGTACTTTTAGCAAAAAAAGGTTGGCGCATTATAACCAACCTTAATTCCATCATGGCAAAATTTCTCAAAGCAAAATACTTTCCAAGGAAGTCTTTCCTAGATGCAAGCCTGGGTTTATTTTACCAAGTTACACTTGGAGAAGCATTAACAAAGCATCCTGGATTTAATCAAAGGAGGCTATTGGAGGGTGGGTGATGATGAAATGAGGAACTCAAAGTCACGTCGTTCTTTAAAAAATGATTGTGGGTTGGTTAATTTTAATTATGAAAAGAAATTTTGTTTGAAAACAAATCAATTGTTGCATAGGATTTAAGTTAATACTAGGCTACTCAATAAACCGTTATGATTCAAATGACATTGAAGATAACATTCACTATTCAACCATTATCATTGGTCATTGAGTTGATTTAAAAAATAGATTTCCTTTTATCCTAATTTTTTTAAAACAAAAAGAAAATTTATTTTATCACGAATCACATAAAACAAATAATAAGACAAACAAGAACCACATGAAAAAAAATCTTATTTCATTTTTTCTTTTTTCTCTTTTTATCCTTGTTTAAGTTTTCTAATGTTAATCATATTTCCTATTTTCTTCTGTTATATGTTTTCTATTTTTATTATTTGTTTTTTTATTAAAAAAACCTTTCTTTTTGTTAGTTTTTTTTAAAAAAAGGTTTGAAAAAAAAGGGTTTGAATACAAAAAAGAATGAAGAAACATAAAACACCAAAAAAGAAGAAACATAGCACAAACTAAATTTGCAGAGGTGATGCGATGCACGGTGTTTCGCAGGTGGAGATGGCTTGGAACAGAGGCACGGGCTGACACAATCCACGTTGGTTGCAGACAGGTGCGTGGATCGCGGTGGCAGCTCACATGGTGGTGGCTAGACAGTGCGACAGTGGAGGATCTAGGTTTGTGCAGTGCTGGTCCAGATCTAAGTTTTGCGTTGACATGGTGCGATGGTCTTGGGTGTGGTGGCTGCTGGTTGGACTTGGTTGTTGGGGACAAAGACGCGGTGGTGCGATGATGGTTGGGTGGTGCGAGGGTGGCGCAACACAGGGGTATAGTGGTGGCTATTTTTCTGGGCTCATTCACGGTGTGAGACGGTGATTGGTTGGGTATGTTTTGGTCGTAGGCTTGTTCACGGTGACTAGACTCGGTTTAGGTGGATGAGATGGTGATGTAGATGGCTTTGCGTGGTGGTTATGGTGGGATTGAGGTGGTGCGTTTGGTGGATGGGGGCTAGGGTTGTGGATGAAGTGGAGTGTTGTGGTGGTTGGGGTGAAACTTGGTGGAGGTTTTGGTGGGATGGAGGTGGCTTGGAAGTGGTGGTTATGGGGTGGCTACAAGTTGTTGAAGGGTGGATGGAGGTTGGTGTTCGAAGATGGTGTGTTTGATGGTGGATGAAGGTTGAAGATGGTAATGAAGATGATTTAGTGGTTGTTGAAGATGGTGGTGATGAGGGTTGTGTGGTGGTGAGTGGTGATGAAGATGATTGTGTTTGGTGGTGGACTTGGTGGCTTTTGCAGTTGAAGATGAATATGGCTTTGGCTGGTTTTTGGCAGAAGTTTGCTATTTAGTGAAAATTACATGATGGAGAGAAAAAATGTGACTAGGGTGTTAGCTGTCAGCGTGAATTCTGTTTGAATTTGTGTGTGTCTAAAAAGTGTCTAAGTTATGGGTTTTTATAAGAGGAAATTAGAGTTTGGAGAGTGATGGTGACTAGAGTTTGAGATGGATCTAATGGTGGTTGCTAGGGTTTCTTTGGGTGTTTAGTAGCATATGGGTCATGGATTGGATAATAGGTTGATTGGTAAAGTTATGAGACATAGTTTAAACTAGAAAGTTAGGTCATTTTTTATTTATTATTTTTTATTTATCTTTTCGCTTTTTTCTTTTTTTATTTTTTTATTTGTTTTTTTATAATTTTAAATTTTTATTATTTTTTAATTTTAATTTTTTATTTTGTTTTTATATTTTTTATGAATGAAAAAATCTTAATGACCTAAATAAAAATAAGAGTTCACAGTTGTCTCTCTTTACTTGTTTCTTACTAGATAAAAAGAATAACTGTAGTTTTTCATTTTATAATTATAAGGAACGAGTAAAGATATGAACTTGAATTTTGTTCGGGAATACATAAGATGATACAAAAAAAAAACAATGCGATAACAATAAATTGTAATGAGCTAATGCACTTAAAAATAAATGACAAGAATTTAAAATGCAGAGAGTCGATGCACTCAAAAGTAAATGACAGGAATTTAAAAATGCATATAGTCAATGCGGTCAAAATACGATCAAAATAAATGACAGAAAATTAAAATGCATAAAGCATATGCACTCAAAAGAATTTAAAATGCATGAGGTTGATGTACTCAAAAGAATTTAAAATGCATGGAGCTGATGTGTAACATCCCGAAAATAATCTGTTTAAGTATAAATGATCATTTTATATTATTCTTGATTTTTAGGAATTTTTCTAGAATTTTTTGGAAATGACGAATATTTTAATATATTCCTCATTTTGCGTGCACACTGAGCTGAGAATTGCTGAGGTCAGTGTAACACTTCGGAAATTAATTATTTCACCACTAATAGTCATTTTCTAATATTTGTGATTTATGTGAATTTTTCTGAAATTTTTCGGAAACGATGAATATTTTAATATATTCCTCGTTTTGCGCAAAACTTGAGCAGAGTCGGGAAAACGACTGTAATGCTTCAAAAAATTAAAAAATTATATGACGAATAGTCGTTTTATAATATTTGTAATTTTTGAGAATTTTCCAAAAACGTCGAATATTTTAGTACATTTCTCGTTTTGCGTGCGCACTGAGCAGAACAAGAGAAACGCGATGTTTCCTCCGTGAACCTTGGACTATGGACATGTCGACGGGGGATCTTACTAAACCCGAGACTTGACACAGTTTACGAAGTTTCACAATTTTCTAGAAATCTTAACAGATAAAATAAATCAATAATGCGAAAAATTTATCTGTCAGATTGATAAAATATTGACTTCTATCAACTGTAACTATTATCCATTGGATAATAGCATGTAATAAAAATCCTATCACATTATCCAAATGAAATCCACTTTATGTCTAATCAATCCACTTTAATTCAAATTTAATGTTAAATAATCAAAGCTTCTTTGAGAAGCTTTGACCAAACAATGACCCAAATGCCCTTGGCTTCCCTTGGAAGCCAACTCTCCCCCTCTCTCTTCTCTCTCTTCACGGCTGGAAGCAGCCCATGGAGTGGGGAAATTGTTTCATTTCATTTGTTCTTTTATCACATAATTTCCATAATTATCAAAACACTTTCTCTCTCTTCCTTCTTCTTCTTCTTCTTCACTTTGGTTTTCTTTCACTTCTCTCTACCCATCTCCACGGCCAGCCCCTCTTCTTCTCCCTCAACCATCACAAAAATTACATCTAAATACATTTCCTTAATCCTCTCACCATTCTAAGCATCTTTTCTTCTTGGAGTTTCTTGAAATTCCTCCATCTTCACCATTTTCTCCAAGCTCCAAGCTTTGAGCTTTTTGGGTAAGTTTCATGACCATTCTTCCTTTCCTTTCATTTTCGTGGTTATGGTCTTCATGTTGGTTATCCATGCTTCATTTTTCAAGTATTGGTATTGATTTAACAAAGTCACCATTTTTAGGGTTCTTGGTGGGTGCAAATCCGAAAATTCAAAGAAGATTCTTGGTGTTCTTCTTGTCCTCTTCACTTAGGTAAGAGGAAGACACTCCTCCTCAACCTCTATTAGCATCTAGGAACCTTGGTTGTATGATTTGTGGAAAAATCCTAATGAGGGCTATTCTTTAAATTGATTGATTATTATGTTTATGAGATAAATTTGTGATGATTGTGATCTTGGATTGATGGATTGTAATTGGAAATATATTGGATTGGATTTTGTGATGAAAAATGGGAGAAAAATATTGAAGAAGCCTTCTTGGAGGCTCACGGTTTTAGGCTAGGATTTTAGGTAAATTTGTGATTAAATTGTAACTTGCATAAGACTTAAATTAATCAATGGATAACATAGAATTTAGTGGAAGAAAAATTTGGAATGGAAACTCCTATGAGGGCTACGGTTTTGGGGCCAAGAAATGAGGGTTTTTGGTGAACTAATTTAACAAGTGAACAATTTAAAGAACTAAGAGAATGGCATGCAAGATGATGACTTGAAAGGATTTGAAATTGGAGCCATTGTGAGGCCACGGCCTCTAGGGCATTTTTAGGTGTAAGTAGGTGATTTTGGTAAGTTGGGAGCATAAGCAATTATGTGATTAAAAACTTATGTAATAGGATAGTTAATTGATGAATTGGAAGAATTTAATAAAATCAAGACTTCATAAATCTTAAAGAACTAAGAGTAAAAGTATCATAAGATTTAAGGTAATTCTAAATGAGTGAAGAACATGAGAGTGTGAGGCCTAAGAGCTTAAACAAATTGCAAGTTATGGGAAATTGAATCGCCTTGGAATATTAAATTGATTACAAGAATTGATTTTGAACATGAACCTTGAAAAGGGAAACAAATTCTAAGTTAGGATTCATAATGAACCTAATGACGCATCAATTGACTTGATCTTTATATTATGATATTATGGGTCCATGTGAGTAACCATTTGTATATTGATGATTATATTGGCCTAATATGGCATGTTATGGAATTGTATGAGATTGTGGATCATACATGTTCATGCATAGTATCTTATGCATTGTGAATGTCCTTATGGACTGTTGTAAGGCCAAGTTGCCTAGGAGATTGAACACACCTTAGTGCGGGTGTGAGTAGACAAGTGTGGGTTATGTTATGACCTCGGGGGTGTCGGGGTGCGGGTCCTTCACAAGGGGCAGTTGGTAGCTCCTTTGCCTGTGGGGCAAACCGATGCAAACGCACCGACGATCTGGACTTGACACTGTCCTATATCGTGATCTAGTGTAGAATGTCTGTACAATGCCATGATTGTGCACGAGAAAATTTATTGATAGCATCGGCCTCGGAATGAGTTACATACATGTCTCCTGATCTTTCTCTCCGACTGTTTGGGTTTAGCTCCATGGAGTAGGAATTTGGGAAAGCATGCATGTGAGTCATGATATACATTGTCATTGTTAATATTTATTTTTCCATATCTATGACTGATTTGGTTATTACTGTGATGACTATCTGCCTGGAACTGTTTATTTGCTTACCGTTGGAATTACTGCTTATTAGTTGAATATGATATTCTGAATTGCTATTTAGGCGCGTGGCACCGTGCTGTTTCTAACTGCTATAATTGGTAATGATGGTATGATGTCTTACCTCTTTCTTGTATCTCTATTACTTACTGTATGTGTGTATACTGTATTGATCGAAGACGACGACAAGGAGGCGGAAGATCCCGATTTTCCCGGCTTCTGGCCCGAACAAGATTAACTTCTACTGAGACGATGGCGGCACGTATGCGCGGGTTTCTTGGTGATGTGCGTCTGACCTTCCTCGAAGGGCCAGAGTGCTGGCATATCAACTTGAATTCCGATCGCTGCGTCTACTTGGGAGATGTGTCGATTGCCCTAGCCTAGAGACGTCATGAGGCACCTGTCCTCACCTGCCACATCAGCCTGCGACTGGAGTTTTACTTGCCCATCCGTGAGATGTGGGGCGATCGTTACTATACCCCACGGGAGGACTCCTTTGATTCCACCGCTCGGGCTCCGTTCCGTGCTTCTGTGGTTCCCATGGAGGTTTCCTCAGAAGAGGAAGATCCTGCTGAGGATCCTGATACGGTTCCTCCTCCTCTGAGGGATTGATTTTGCTGGTAACTACTGATGGCTGCCAGTGGTTTTTATTTTGGGGGCCTGATGTATTACTTTTTGGTGGGTTGTATATTTTGTTATTTCGGGGATGTATATGCATGATTCCTTGGGGCGGGTATAGTTTTACTTTTGGAGATGTCCAGGCTTGTATTTAAAATATAGTTGTATTAATATATATATATATATATATATATATATATATATATTATATATATATATATATATATATATAAGTGTATGTTATTCAGGCGCGAATTCTGTGTACTGTTTTATTCTTTACTGTTATCCATATTCCGCGCTATTAAATTAACAAAAAAAAATATACTGCCATTTTTCTACGTATTAAAGTATCAAGCAAGTTAACTTTTAATTAATTGAACCGGGTCTTAATTGTCGTTTGAAAATTTAATTTCCGCATTTTATTTTATTTGACAATGTGACGTTCCCTCCCAAAAAGGGGCGTTACATGATGCGCTCAAAAGAATTTAATGTAGAGAGCCGATGCGCTTAAAATAAATGACAGAAATTTAAAATGCACAGAGTCGATGTGCTTAAAAGAATTTAAACCGATGACTCAAAATAAATGACAAAATTTTTAAAATGCATGGAGCTAATGCGCTCAAAAGAATTTAAAATGCAGGGAGCCAATGCGCTCAAAATAAAAGATAGAAATTTTAAAATGTATGGAGCCAATGTGCTCAAAAGGATTTAAAATGCAGGGAGCCAATGCGAAAATATGTTGGTTGTGGCTTCTGAATACTCAAGAAGGAGGGGTTGAATTGAGTAATAAAACTTTTCGAAACTTATTCCCCTTTTTGCAAAAACTGATTGATTTCTTTAATTATGAAAAAGATTTTGTCAACCAACAAATCAAAATGTGTTTTTGCAAGATATACGACAATCAAGACTTGAAACTTAAAAAGAAATATTAACAATAAGATTGATTTCAGATATGAACAAGATTATAAACTAATCAAATCATGCAAACATCCCTAACGTATTGATTGATTCATATAATCTACAAAAAAGCAAATAAAGAGTTAAGGGATAGAGAAAATTGCAAACCGAGTTTATCCTGGTTCAGCTACCTCCTCTGGTAACCTACATCCAGTCCTCACACCACTGTGAGTTTTATCCACTATTGAAAAATTAATATACAAGATTCTTTACACAAGCTTCAATTCGGATTCCTTCTACCCAAATGATAACTTTTCAAGTTAAAGCAATCTTGCAATTCCCACAAGAATTCCTTCTATTCTTGCACAGCTCCAAGAGTCCCTTCTACTCTTGATTTCATCAGCGAGAGAACCTTCTCTCTTATCTCTCTTTTACAAATATGAAAAGATTGAATCAGATTCTAAAATCAGATATAACAATTTGAAGTTCTACAAAAAAGAATACTCTGTTTTCTTTCAATGAAAAACTATCATAGTATTTTTGTGATTGATCTCAAATTTCGAATCAATTGTTATTGTGAAAGTGTTTACCAATGTCCTTATATAGGTATATTTCAAAATAGATCCGTTGGATACACTTTATAAGTCAGTTAAGATCAAACCAAATTCATCTGAAAAATTCTATTCTCAGTCAATCGATTGGTACACAGATGTATTAAACAAAATTTCACTTTTATAACATGTGTACATTGATTGCCTAATCGATTGTGTTCTTGGAAGTTCTTGATTCTTGATTAATACACACATGAGTACATCGATGTTGTTCTTGAAACACATTCGTATTTTTAGCACAGAAGTTTATACATCGATTACCAAATTGATTGTATAACTATATCAGAAAGTTCTTGCTTCTGTTCTGGTTTATACATAGATGTATCAATCGATGTACAGATGCAAAATTGCATACTGATCAAGTAAGTCCAGAATCAATCGATGTATACATAGATGTATAATCACTTATACATAGATGTACACTGAGATTTTCATTAAGTTCGAAATCAATTGATGTATACATAGATGTGTAACATTTATACATAGATGTACACTGAGGTTTTCATTAAAAGTTAGTTAATTAACGGAAAGTACATTGATGTACACATAGATGTACAAACTTATTAATTAACCTTTTTCATTCTTAATCCATTTTTACTTATTTGAGAGAGCTTAATCAGAGAATTAAACAAAGTATTTTCTTTACAAAAAGATTCCTAATGATCTTCGTTGAATTCCATCTTCATGATGCTTCTTCTTTAAGTTTTCCTTCATGATCCTTGATCCTTTGCATCCACTGTTCTTGCTTCATTAAATCTCATTAATAAAATCAAGCTTGGCAAGTAGTTAGTGAATCAAAGTAATAATTATGTTAAGTTTAGTCATTAATCAAAACATACTAGAGGCATTGGACATTAGAAATTTAAAATGCATGGAGTCAAAGCACTCAAAAGAATTTAAAATGTAAGGAGCCGATACGCTAAAAAATGACATGAATATGAAATGTAAGAAGATGATGCGCTCAAAATGAATGACAAAAAAACATTTGTGCCAGTTAGACATGGACTTAAAAATATATTTGAACCAACGACAACTCTGGCAAACTTTAACTAATCAAACCATTATTCACGTGCTTTTCTTCATCAGACCCTTCGGTTAACTTGGAATCCTCTTGACTTTCTTTTTTTCTTTCTTTATTTCTTCATCATTTTTTGTTTGTTTGTTTGTTCGTTTGTTTGTTTGTTTGTTTGTTTGTTTTTGTTTTCTTTATTTTTCTTTTTTGGTTTTTTTTGTTTTTTTACTTTGACCCCCTGTTCTTCTTGGCAATGAAAGCTTATATGGTTTGTATTATAATTATTTCCATCAAATGTCATATTACAATATGTACTTTGAGCTATTGAGATCTTTTAGTCCAACTTAATCATCGAAGAATTGCTGTAGAATTGTCAAATCAAACTATTGACCTTAAATTTATCTTATTTGAGACATAACATAATGAGTAAACATGCATTCATGAATGGACAAAAATTTGTTAAATGAGCAAACTTCATTTCATTACTTTGGTAATCTAATCGTACATGAACTTTTGGTAAGGCACATACTTGAAAAATGAAAACGAAGAAACAAAAGAAAGTTGCAAAGATTTTTTTTTAAAAAAAAATTGCCCCAGTATTGGTTCATTGTTCCTCATTCAATTGATTCCCTACAATTGTTTGATAACTCAACCACCGTCTCTGTTGCTACTTTCATCAACACAGCTTCTCCTTAATCCTTCAGAAATTTTGTCCCAGTATGTCCAATTGAATGCAAACAAAATTGCACCTATGTAGCC
Source organism: Ormosia emarginata (assembly GCA_029884605.1). Classification (NCBI taxonomy): domain Eukaryota; kingdom Viridiplantae; phylum Streptophyta; class Magnoliopsida; order Fabales; family Fabaceae; genus Ormosia; species Ormosia emarginata. The sequence goes on from JAQQTP010000073.1 coordinate 20,265,023, forward strand.
AATCAAACGCAAATAAAAATTGCACCAGTTTGGTGAATCTTTCAAGGAGTTTCAGGCTATTTTCCTTTGAGATTTTTTCTATTTATTTGCTTTAACTTTTGCTTAGGACGCCCTTTTGAGTTTTCAACCTAACGAGCTCTTTTTTTTATTTTTTATATGAGCAAGGAATTGAAAACTCGGAAGAGTATGATCATTTTGTCTCAAAGTCAAAGTTACTGAAAATGACAACAACCCTTCATTGCTCATAATGGACTTTTTGAAGCTTGTAACATGACTAAAGTTAAGGGTTATGAAAGAAAATATATAAGGCTCAATCAAGTGTTTAAGGGTTGAAAGGGACCAAGGATCCTTAGTAAGCTTTATCAATTGTCTTTGGCATTATCAAGAGCACTAACATTTTTTGCTCAATTTTATATTCCCTTCCCTTTTTCACTTCATCAATTGCCTTTGTTATGAGCTATTTCATTCTTTCTCTTTTTTCATGTAGAAATCATCATTTTTACTTTATGCTAACCCCTAGTGCAGGCTTGATCCTTGTCCAAGGTTCTTTAAAGAAATCTTTCAAGCTCAAAAGGAGTAACAAGGGATAATAAAGATGATGAAATTTTGTAAAGGATAAAAAAAAGATGGTCAATCTTTATTTTCAAATCATGATTGTTTATTTTCAAAACTTTATTTTCGAGACAAAAAGATAGTGCACACTAAGTGATTACTTATTTGTTCCTTTTCAAAAATCTTGCTTCCAATTACTTGGTGACTTCTTCCTTGATCTTCAAGGACATATCATGATGCATCCTCCTTAACTTCTGCTTCTTTGCCTCAATATTTGGACATAGTGGGATTTTATGTGGTGCTATCTCCGGATCTAATCCAGGTATATCCTGATAAGGCCAAGTAGAGACATCTATATACTTTTTGAATAGTGCAATCATTTCTTCACGCTCAGGGTTTTCCACCATTTTCAATTCCTTTTTCCCTTCCTCTGTCCCCATGTTGATCACCTCTGCTACCTCGCCATTCAAGTCAAATCCCTTCTCTGAATATTCTAGTAATTTTGAAAATCATTCGACAACTTCTTCCTCTTTACCATATCTAGAGTCTTTTTCATCAAACATCACAGGGAAATCAATTGATGTGTTTTCAAGGTTCTTTTTCATGAGGCGAACTTTCTACAAGACTCAGATCCTTAAAAAGTAATTGTGTGGTGTCGAAAAGGCAAAAAATAGAATAGGAATGATAAACCAAGAATTAAATAAATGGACCAACAACAAGATATTATACAAACATGTAAAAAGAAAACTGATAAATGCAAAATGATAAGCCAAAAGTGCAACGAGGAGGAATGATGAATATTCATGCAAATTCATTTAGTTAATGTCTCAAATAACATAAATATAAGCTCAAAACATAACTAGTCTTAATTATCTACTTAGTACAGTACAACCAAACAATTACTTGGAAACAATCACATTAATTATTGGTTCAAACTGCCAATTCTTCAGTAGCTCCTCATTGACAGATTGCCTTACACTCTTCTGAGCCTTCCTCATTCAATGTATTAATAGTGGGATGGCATCGGTGGCGAATGACTTCTTCAGATATGATTGTCTCAGCTGGTGCTGAGAATGATTCCCTCAGGTGAGGAATATCCTTCATTTTGCCCTTATCATTCTTTTTTCCAAAAGCCATGCTCTCTATTCTTTTCTCCAGAGATGCTTAGTACCCCAACCAAAACTTGTCTAACTTTTCTGGGAATGACACTAGAGATCGAGTACCTTGCAGTTGTGAGCCCAAGCCTTTTCCTTCATAGTATCCACTATTATCCATAATCTGGGCCACCACCTGATTCACACTTTGTGTCGGAGATTCATCTTTACCAAATCCAGTCTCAACTACTTCAAAATTGGGGCACAAATTCTCCTCCTCTTTCTTTGCACTAAAACTAGTTTTGACAACATAATTTCTTCATTTCCATGTATAGTAATGATCGACCCATTTTTTATGTATTTAACACTCTGATGTAGGGTGGAAGGAACAACACCAGCGACATGGATCCATGGTCTCCCTAGGAGTATGGTGTAACTAGACTTAATATCTATAACTTAGAACAACACTTGAAAATTACTTGGGCCAATCTCTAGTGTCAACATCAATTTGGGTAGGATATTCAGTGCAGATGTTTGTCCCTTTATTAGGCCACAAGTGCATGGGTCGCACAAGTAATACAGTTATAGAGTAAGAGATCGTTCCCTCAAGGATAATTGGCTTCCAATGCTAAGTATCAACTAATAGCTTAGCTAAATCCTATTCAAGAACATATAAAATAGGAGAAAAATGTAATAAAGCTAATCTACAGACAAAAAAATGATAAATGAAAGTAAACATAATGGGTTAGAGATTTAGGGAATCCTTCTTCACCTCATATGCAACGCCCCTTTTTGAGAGGGAACGTCACATTGCCAAATAAAAGAAAATGCGGAAAAGTAAAGTTTTAACAATTCAAGACCTGGTTCATTCGTTTAAGTTTAACTTGTTCAATACTTACGTACGTGAGCAAAATAGTAGAATATTTTTTTTTTGATAATCATTTTAATGATTAATCACTTTAATAATGCGGAATATAAATGACAGTAACGAATAAGATAGTAGGCTACATTCACATATGAATAACATGCATATTAATAGTTATATATATATATAATGTGCTGACATCAATTGTACTTAGATACAAGCCTGAGATATCCAAAAAACAAAACTATACCTGCCCCAAAGGATTATACAAATAAACCCCAGAGATACCAAAATATACAGCCCACCAAAAATAATACATCAGGCTCCCAAAATAAAACACTGGTAGCCATCAGTAGCTACCAGTAAACTCAGTCTCTCAGATGAGGAGGGACCGTTTTCGGGTCCTCAGCAGGATCCTCCTCTTCAGAAGAAACCTCCATGGGAACCACGGGCAGGAACCCGAGCAGTAGAATCAAAAGAGTCCTCCCAAGGGGTGTAGTAACGGTCACCCCACATCTCTCTGATGGGTAGGTAGAACTCCAGCCGCAGGCTGACATGGCAGGTGAGGATAGGCGCCTCATGACGTCTCTAGGCTAGGGCAATCGACACATCTCCCAAGTAGACGCAGCGATCGGAATTCAGGTTGATGTGCCAGCACTCTGGCCCTCCGAGGAAGGTCAGACGCACATCACCTAAAAATCCGCGCATACGTGCCGCCATCGTCTCAGTAGAAGCTAATCTTGTTCGGGCCAGAAGCCGGGAAACTCGGGATCTTCCGCCTCCTTACCGTCGTCTTCGACCAATACAGTGCACACACAGGCAGCAAATAATGGAAACACAGAAAGAGGTAAGATATCCTACCATCATTACCAATTATAGTAGCCAGAAACAAAACGGCGCAACGCACCCAAGTAGCAATTTAAGAATAGTATATCCCAATAATGAACAGTAAATTCTACAGTAATCAGATAAACAGTTCCAAGCAGATATTCAATACAGTAATAATTACACAAGTCATATTTACAGAATTCAATAGTTCACAATGACAGAGCATATCATGATACAAATGCATGCCTTCCCAATTCCTACTCCATGGAGCTAGACTCAAACAGTCGGAGAGAAAGATCAGGAGACCTATCCGCAACTCAGCTGCCGTGGCCAAAGTGCTATTCATCAACAATTTTCACGTGCACATCAGGCATTGTACGGACAGTCCATGCTCGATCACGATATAGGACAGTGTCAAGTTCGGATCGTCGGTGCGTTTGCATCGGTTTGCCCCACAGGCAGAGGAGCTACCAACTACCCATTGTGGAGGACCCTTACCCCGACGCCCCCGAGGTCATAACAAGACCCACACTTGTCTACACGCACCCACACAAAGGTGTGTTCAATCTCCTAAGCAACTTGGCCTTACAACAGTCCACAGGACATTCACAATGCATATGACACTATGCATAGACATGTATGATTCACAATCTCATACAGTTACATAACATGCCACAATAGGCCAATATAAGCATCAATATACAAATGGTCACCCACATAGACCCATAACGTCACAATATAAGGATCAAATCAATTTGTATATTTTTAGGTCCATTATGAATCCTAACTTAGAAATTTGTTTCCTTTTTTAAGGTTCACATCCAATCCAATTCTTGTAATTAATTAATCTTCCAAGGCAATTTAATTTCTCATAGCTTGTAATTGATTTGAACCCTTAGGCCTCACACTCTCTTGTTCTTCACTCACTTAGAATTACCTTAAGTCTTATGATAATTTCATTCTTGGTCCTTTAAAACTTATGAAATCTTGATTATATTAAATCCTTCTAATTCGTCAATTGTCTATCCCAGTACATAGGTTTTTAGTTACATAATTACTTATGCTCCCAACTTGCCAAAATTACCCACTTACACCTAAAAATGCCCTAGAGGTCGTGGTCTCACAATGGTTTCAATTCCAAATCCTTTCAAGTCATCATACTACATACCATTCCCTTATTTCATTTAAGTGCTCCCTTGTTAAATTGGTTCACCAAGAACCCTAATTTCCATGACTTAAAACCGTGGCCCCCTAGGGATTCCCATTTCAAGTTTTTCTTCCATTGAATTCATTTTGTCCCTTAACTAATCTAAGTCTTATGCTCATCATACTTTGTTCACAAATTTCCCCTTTTTCCAAGCTCAAAACCGTAGCCTTGCAAGAGGGGTTTCCAAATATTTTTCATCCATTTCCAATCACATAATTCAATCCAATATATTTCCAATTACAATGAATCAATCCAAGGTCACAATCATCACAAATTTAGCATATAAACATAATAATCAATCAATTTAAAGAATAACCCTCATTAGGGTTTTTCCACAAATCATACAACCAAGGTTCCTAGATGCTAATAGAGGTTGAGGAGGAGTGTCTTCCTCTTACCTTAATGAAGAAAACAAAAGAAAAACACCAAGAATTTTCTTTGTAATTTCGGATTGCTCCCTCCAAGAACCCTAGAAATTTCAACTTTGTTAAATCAATACCAAGGCTTGAAAAAATAAGCCATGGATAGCCAACATCAAGACCATAACCATGAAAATGAAGAGAAAAGAAGAATGGTCTTGAAACTTACCCAAAAAGCTCAAAGCTTGAAGCTTGGAGAAGATGGTGAAAATGGAGGAATTTCAAGAAACTCCAAGAAGAAAAGATGTTTAGAATGATGAGAGGATTAAGAAAATATGTTTAGTTTAAATTTTTGTGATGGATGAGTGGGGAGAGGGAGGGGCTGCCGTGAGGTGAGGGTAGAGAGAAGGAAAAGAGAAAGAAAAATGAAGAAGAAGAAGAAAGGATGAGAGAGAAAGTGTTTTTGGAAATTATGAAATTTGTGTGGTAAAATGAATAATTGAATTACAATTTTTCCCTTGCATGGGCTGCTTCCATCCGTGAAGAGAGAAGAGAGAGGGGGAGAGTTGGCTTCTCTTGGAAGCCAAGGGCCATTTGGTCATTGCTTGGTCAAAGCTTCTCAAAGAAGTTTTGATTATTTAATCATTAAATTTGAATTAAAGTGGATGGATTAGACATAAAGTAGATTTCATTTGAATAATGTGATAGGATTTTTATTACATGCTATTATCCAATGGATAATAGTTACAGTTGACAGAAGTCAGTATTTAATTAATCTGACAGATAAATTTTTCGCAGTATTATTTTTTTTATCTGTTAGAATTTCTCGAAAATTATGAAACCTCGTAAACTGTGTCAAGTCTCGGGTTTAGTAAGATCCCCCGTTGACATATCCATAGTCCAAGGTTCGCAGAGAAAACATCGCATTTCTCCGGTTCTGCTCAGTGCGCACGTGAAACGAGAAATATATTAAAATATTCGACGTTTTCGGAAAAATCCCAGAAAATTCTCAAAAATTGCAAATATTATAAAATGACTATTCATCATATAATTTTCCAATTTTTGAAGCGTTACAGTCGTTTTCCGGACTCTGCTCAAGTTTCGCGCAAAATGAGGAATATATTAAATATTCATCATTTCTGAAAAATTCCAGAAAAATTCCTAAAAATCAAGAATAATATAAAATGATCATTTATACTTAAACAGATATTTTTCGAGATGTTACAATACTCCCCTACTAAAAGGAATTTCGTCCTCGAAATTTGCATACCTCAGAATAGTTCCGGATGTTGCTCTCTCATCTTGTCTTCTGGCTCCTAAGTTGCGTCACTAGTTGTCTCGTTCCAAATCACCTTTACCAATAGGATTTCCTTTCCTCTAAGTTGTTTTATCCGTCGGTCCTCGATTCTCGTAGGAGGCGCCTCATAGGTTAAGTTCTCTTTCAACTGTACTGTGTCCGGTGCTATGACATGACTTGGATCAGGTAAGTACTTACGAAGTTGTGACACATGGAAGACATTGTGTATGTTGGAAAGAAAAAGGGGTAAGGTTATCTGGTAGGCTACTGGACCTATCCGGCGAAGAATTTGGTAAGGTCCAAGGAATTTTGGAGTGAGTTTTCTAGATTTCAAAGCCCGGTCGACCCCAGTCGTGGGTGTGACTTTCAAGAATACATGCTCACCTTCCTCAAACTCAAGAGGCTTTCTCCTCTTATCTGCATAACTCTTTTGTCAGCTCTGAGTAGTTCTCATCTTTTCTTGAATCATCTTGACCTTCTCTGTTGTCTGCTGAATGATATCTGGTCCAATCGTAAGACGCTTACCGTCTTGGTACCAACACAATGGTGTTCGACACCATCGTCTATACAGAGCTTCATAGGGCGCCATCCCTATACTCGAATGATAACTGTTGTTGTAGGTGAACTCTATCAGTGGTAGAACTTCATCGCAACATCCAGTCTGTTCCATAAAACAAGCTCTAAGCAAATCTTCTAAAGATTGGATCGTCCTTTCCGATTGACCATCGGTTTATGGATGGTACGCTGAACTCAGACGTAACTTTGTTCCCAACGATGCTTGTAAACTCTGCCAAAATTTTGAAGTAAACCTCGGATCCCTATCCGAAACAATACTCGTAGGCACACCATGCAGCCTAACGATCTCTCCAATATAAAGTTGAGTCAACTTCTCTAAATTGTACCTCATGTTGATCGGGAGAAAATGGGTTGACTTCGTGAGTCGATCCACTACTACCCATATCGAGTCGTGTCCTTTCTTTGTCCTTGGCAAACCCACAACAAAATCCATTGCAATGCTGTCCCATTTCCATTCAGGAATAGACAATGGTTGTAGCAATCTTGCTGGTCTTTGATTTTCCACTTTAGCTTTTTGACAAACTAAACAAGTCGACACACATCTAGTGACGTCGCTCTTCATTCCATGCCACTAGAACAATTTCTTTAGATCTTGGTACATCTTAGTTATGCCTGGGTGCATACTCAGCTTGCTGGTGTGAGCATATTCCATAATATATCGCCTAAGCTCTTGGTCACGGGGGATACAAACTCTACCTCAGAATCTCAGAATTCCATCTGTTCCTTCTTCAAATTCTGTCTCTTTGCCTTGCCTTATTAGTTCTCTCGCTTCTTGCAAGAATTCATCGGCTTTCCGCTTTTCCCGTATGCCGTCCATTAGCTCACTTGAGATGGTGACCATATTCATACAAATCCTTCCGGGTTCCAACTTAACAAACGACCATACATCTCTAAACTGTTCTATGAGGTCTCTTTCCTTGATCATCAAGGCAGAAGCACTGATAGTCTTTCTGCTCAAGGTGTCAACCACGACGTTCGCCTTGCCAGGGTGGTACAACAGTTGGAAATCATAATCCTTCAGGAATTCCAGTCATCTCCGCTGCCTCATGTTCAACTCTTTCTGGTCATACAAATACTTCAAGCTCTTGTGGTCGCTGAAGATGTTGAATGTTGCTCCATAGAGAAAATGCCTCCATATCTTTAGAGCAAAGACCACGGCTGCAAGTTCCAAATCATGTGTAGGGTAGTTCTTTTCGTGTACTCGCAACTGTCGCGAAGCATAAGCTACCACTCTTCGGTGTTGCATAAGAACAGATCTCAATCCTTGATATGAAGCGTCACAGTACACCTCAAATAGCTCATTCAGATCAGGTAGCACCAATATGGGTGAGGTAGTCAGCCGTTTCTTCAACTCTTGGAAACTCTGCTCGCAGCTATCAGTCCATTCAAAAGCTTGATTCTTCCTCGTCAGCTGAGTGAGCGGTCCAGCAATCTTGGAAAACCCTTCTATAAATCTTCTGTAATATCTGGCTAAACCCATGAAGCTACGAACTTCCGTCACTGACTTCGGTTGTTCCCACTGTAATACTGCCTCTACTTTCGACAGATCCACTGCAATCCCTTCCTTCGAGATCACATGGCCTTAAAACTTCACCTCATCAAGCCAGAACTCATACTTCGACAGTTTGGCATACAGTTCTTTCTCCTTTAGAATCTGAAGGACTATGCTGAGGTGTTCAGCATGATCCTCCTTATTCTGGGAATATATCAGGATATCGTCAATGAAGACGACAACAAACTTGTCCAAGTAAGGATGAAAGATCCTGTTCATGTAGTCCATGAAGATAGCAGGTGCATTCGTGACACCAAACGGCATCACAAGGTACTCGTAATGACTGTATCGGGTACGAAAAGTAGTCTTGGGCACATCCTCCGTTTTTACTCTTATCTGATGGTACCCAAATCTCAAATCGATCTTTGAAAACACTACTGCTCCATTCAGTTGGTCCATCAAATCATCAATTCTTGGGAGTGGATACTTATTCTTGATCGTCAGCTTGTTCAATTACTTATAGTCCACACACAATCTTGAGGTACCGTCCTATTTCCGAACCAACAGTACTGGTGCTCCCCACGATGACACACTCAGTCTAACAAACTGTTTCTCCAAAAGCTCTTCTAGCTATTTCTTGAGCTCTGCCGATTCCGTTGGCGACATCCGATAAGGTGCTATAGACACGAGACCAGCTCTCGGTACTAAATCAATAGCAAACTCGATCTCACGTGTCGGTGGTAAACCAGGTACTTCTTCTGGAAAAACTTCAGAGAACTCTTTCACTACCAGAATAGTGTCCAGATCAGCCTCGCTCTCGATTTTCAAATAAGTTAGCAGCATGTATCCCTAAGCTCCTTCTTTCAAGAAAGCTCGTTCTTGGTTGGCCGTCAAGTATCTAGAATTCTCATCCACAGGGAAAACTATGATTTTTCTGGAACAATCTAACAGAACATAGTTGGAAGATAACTAGTCCATCCCTAGGATTATATCTAACTGTGAAAGAGGTAAACAGATCAAATCGACAGAAAAGATTCGACCTTCAACAATTAAGGGACACTTCAAATAGACTTTGGTAGTAACTACCAGTTTATCAGTGGGGGTTGAAACAGTCAATTCAAAAGGTAGTTCAGACACAGGTAAGCCAAGTCATAGCACACAGTCATGTGATATGAAAGAATGGGTTGCCCCAGAGTCATACAGTACTTTGAAAAGATTACCTTTTATGGTGCCTTCTCCTTGAATCAAGTCTTCGGATTCAGAGGCTTCAGCTCCGCTCATAGTGTAAACTCGACCTCCGGCTTGTGGTTTCTTGGCTCGAGTCACATTGACTGAAGGTTCAGCCTTTGCTTGATTGCAGTCTCTGGACATGTGGCCCGGTTTGCCACACCTGAAGCAGATGATTCCCTTGATCGTGCAATCTCTCGTGAGATGATCTTTCCCACATTTCAGGCATTTAGAAGGATATGTCGCATTTTGGCCAGTTCGGTTCCTAGAAGAACCTCCACCAGAACTTCCACCGGTTTGCTGCTGACTTCCCGCTGGTCGAGAATAAGGCTTCTTTTGGAAGCGGTTTGAACCACTGCCTCCACCTCTTTGGGACCGTACAGGCCCAAAGCTCCTGTTTCTCGAGTCTCTAGCCTGTTCCAAGGCTTCAACTTCGCAGCAAGTGTCTAACAGTTCTGAGAATACCTTCATCTTCAGGGTGATCACAGCTTTCTTCACCTCATACCTCAATCCCTCGGTGAACTTCCAACATTTCCAGGCTTCATCGGTTTGGTGTTGGTAGTGTGTTGAGAACTTCTCCAGGTTCTCAAATTTGGCAGCGTACTCGCTAACGGTCATGTTCCCTTGCCTCAGGTTGAGGAATTCCAGCTCTTTCGCATGTCTCGCATTAGCAGGAAAATATTTGTCCAAGAACTTGTTCTTGAACACATCCCATATGATGTCAGTTCCTTCAGCTTCCAATGCTCTCTGAGCTCCGTTCCACCAGTCTTCGGCGTTGCCCACAAGCATAAAGGTAGCATAGTTCACCTTCTTGTCTTCGGCACAGTTCTTGCCACGAAAAACTTTCTCTAATTCCTTGATCCACAGACTAGCCTTGTCTGGATCAAATTCTCCCTTAAATTGTGGAGGGTTGTGACGATGAAATTCTGCTAAGTTCTGTGCATCGGCAGTTGCCTCGAGCTGTTGAGTAGCTCTTTCTTGTTGTTGAGCCACACGCTCGTTTTGCTGCGCGATGACTTCCGCCATCCGCTGCATCGCCTCTACAGCAGCTGCAATTTCTCCACTTCTCGCCATCTTACTCTTTCTCAAATCAGGTTGACAGAAAACCACAAGGTAAGTTAGAAGAATTCATTTCAAAACACAAACCATAGAGATTTCACATAGCACAAACAAGACAGACTCACACACAAGACTCAAAGAAAATATAAACCGGGGCTCTGATACCAACTTAATGTAACACCTCTTTTTGAGAGGCAACGTCACATTGTCAAATAAAAGAAAATGCGAAAAAGTAAAGTTTTAACAATTCAAGACCTAGTTCATTCGTTTAAGTTTAACTTGTTCAATACTTACGTACGTGAGCAAAATAGCGGAATATTTTTTTTTTGATAATCATTTTAATGATTAATCACTTTAACAATGCGGAATATAAATGACAGTAAAGAATAAGATAGTAGGCGACATTCACATCTGAATAACATGCATATTAATAGTTATGTATATATATATATATAATGTGCTGACATCAATTGTACTTAGATACAAGCCTGAGATATCCAAAAAGCAAAACTATACCTGCCCCAAAGGATTATACAAATATACCCCAGAATACCAAAATATACAGCCCACCAAAAATAATACATCAGGCCCCTAAAATAAAACACTGGTAGCCATCAGTAGCTACTAGTAAACTCAGTCTCTCAGATGAGGAGGGACTGTTTCCGGGTCCTCAGCAGGATCCTCCTCTTCAGAGGAAACCTCCATGGGAATCACGGAACCACGGGCAGGAGCCCGAGCAGTAGAATCAAAAGAGTCCTCCCAAGGGGTATGGTAACGGTCACCCCACATCTCTCTGATGGGTAGGTAGAACTCTAGCCGCAGGCTGACATGGCAGGTGAGGACAGGCGCCTCATGACGTCTCCAGGCTAGGGCAATAGACACATCTCCCAAGTAGACGCAGCGATCGGAATTCAGGTTGATGTGCCAGCACTCTGGCCCTCCGAGGAAGGTCACACGCACATCACCTAAAAATCCGCGCATATATGCCGCCATCGTCTCAGTAGAAGCTAATCTTGTTCGGGCCAGAAGCCGGGAAACTCGGGATCTTCCGCCTCCTTACCGTCGTCTTCGACCAATACAGTGCACACACAAGCAGCAAATAATGGAAACACAGAAAAAGGTAAGACATTCTACCATCATTACTAATTATAGCAGCCAGAAACAATACGGCACAACGCGCCCAAGTAGCAATTTAAGAACAGTATATCCCAATAATGAACAGTAAATTCCACAATAATCAGATAAACAGTTCCAAGCAGATATTCAATACAGTAATAATTACACAAGTCATATTTACAGAATTCAATAGTTCACAATGACAGAGCATATCATGATACAAATGCATGTCTTCCCAATTCCTACTCCATGGAGCTAGACACAAACAGTCGGAGAGAAAGATCAGGAGACCTGTCTGCAACTCGGCTGCCGTGGCCAAAGTGCTATTCATCAACAATTTTCACGTGCACATCAGGCATTGTACGGACAGTCCACGCTCGATCACGATATAGGACAGTGTCAAGTTCGGATCATCAGTGCGTTTGCATCGGTTTGCCCTACAGGCAGAGGAGCTACCAACTACCCATTGTGGAGGACCCTCACCCCGACGCCCCCGAGGTCATAACAAGACCCACACTTGTCTACTCGTACCCACACAAAGGTGTGTTCAATCTCCTAGGCAACTTGGCCTTACAACAGTCCACAGGACATTCATAATGCATATGACACTATGCATGGACATGTATGATTCATAATCTCATACAGTTACATAACATGCCACAATAGGCTAACATAAGCATCAATATACAAATGGTCACCCACATAGACCCATAACGTCACAATATAAGGATCAAATCAATTTGTACATTTTTAGGTCCATTATGAATCCTAACTTAGAAATTTGTTTCCCTTTTTAAGGTTCACATCCAATCCAATTCTTGTAATTAATTAATCTTCCAAGGCAATTTAATTTCTCATAGCTTGTAATTGATTTGAACCCTTAGGCCTCACACTCTCTTGTTCTTCACTCACTTAGAATTACCTTAAGTCTTATGATAATTTCATTCTTGGTCCTTTAAAACTTATGAAATCTTGATTATATTAAATCCTTCTAATTCGTCAATTGTCTATCACATTACATAGGTTTTTAGTCACATAATTACTTATGCTCCCAACTTGCCAAAATTACCTACTTACACCTAAAAATGCCCTAGAGGCCGTGGCCTCACAATGGTTTCAATTCCAAATCCTTTCAAGTCATCATACTACATACCATTCCCTTATTTCATTTAAGTGCTCCCTTGTTAAATTAGTTTACTAAGAACCCTAATTTCCATGACTCAAAACTGTGGCCCCCTAGGGATTCCCATTTCAAGTTTTTCTTCCATTGAATTCATTTTGTCCCTTAACTAATCTAAGTCTTATGCTCATCATACTTTGTTCACAAATTTCTCCTTTTTCCAAGCTCAAAACTGTAGCCTTCCAAGAGGGGTTTCCAAATATTTTTCATCCACTTCCAATCACATAATTCAATCCAATATATTTCCAATTACAACGAATCAATCCAAGGTCACAATCATCACAAATTTAGCATATAAACATAATAATCAATCAATTTAAAGAATAACCCTCATTAAGGTTTTTCCACAAATCATACAACCAAGGTTCCTAGATGCTAATAGAGGTTGAGGAGGAGTGTCTTCCTCTTACCTTAATGAAGAAAACAAAAGTAAAACACCAAGAATTTTCTTTGTAATTTCGGATTGCTCCCTCCAAGAACCCTAGAAATTTCAACTTTGTTAAATCAATACCAAGGCTTGAAAAAATAAGCCATGGATAGCCAACATAAAGACCATAACCAAGAAAATGAAGGGAAAAGAAGAATGGTCTTGAAACTTACCCAAAAAGCTCAAAGCTTGGAGCTTGGAGAAGATGGTGAAAATGGAGGAATTTCAAGAAACTCCAAGAAGAGAAAATGTTTAGAATGATGAGAGGATTAAGAAAATGTGTTTAGTTTAAATTTTTGTGATGGATGAGTGTGGAGAGGGAGGGTTTGCCGTGAGGTGAGGGTAGAAAGAAGGAAGAGAGAAAGAAAAATGAAGAAGAAGAAGAAAGGATGAGAGAGAAAGTGTTTTTGGAAATTATGAAATTTGTGTGGTAAAATGAATAATTGAATTGCAATTTTTCCCTTGCATGGGCTGCTTCCAGCCGTGAAGAGAGAGAAGAAAGAGGGGGAGAGTTGGCTTCTCTTGGAAGCCAAGGGCCATTTGGTCATTGCTTGGTCAAAGCTTCTAAAAGAAGCTTTGATTATTTAATCATTAAATTTGAATTAAAGTGGATGAATTAGACATAAAGTAAATTTCTTTTAGATAATGTGATAAGGTTTTTATTACATGCTATTACCCAATGGATAATAGTTACAGTTAACAGAAGTCAGTATTTAATTAATCTGACAGATAAATTTTTCGCAGTATTGTTTTATTTTATCTGTTAGAATTTCTCAAAAATTGTGAAACTTCGTAAACTGTGTCAAGTCTCGGGTTTAGTAATATCCCCTATTGACATGTTCATAGTCCAAGGTTCGCGGAGGAAACATCGTGTTTCTTCGGTTCTGCTCAGTGCGTACACAAAACGAAAAATATATTAAAATATTCGACGTTTCCGGAAAAATCCCAAAAAATTCTCAAAAATTGAAAATATTATAAAACGACTATTCGTCATATAATTTTCCAATTTTTGAAGTGTTACAGTCGTTTTCCTGACTCTGCTCAAGTTTCGCGTAAAAGGAGAAATATATTAAAATATTCGTCGTTTCTGAAAAATTCCAGAAAAATTCCTAAAAATCGAGAATAATATAAAATGATCATTTATACTTAAACAGATATTTTTTGGGATGTTACATCATACTTCAATTAATGATATGCAATCTTCACAAACAACATGAGTGCATTAGTTAAGTTAGGTTGAGAATCTACTTTAGTCAAAAGCCTATGTCTAGGTCAATCAACCGTAGCTTTATTTATCTAATTCACTATGTTTCCATCAGAACTAGTGCAAACTTCACTTGTTAAGATCTATTCTCAAACACACGCTATGCATGATTAAGAGGTATATTTCTATCCCATTAACAAATTAACTTATCCAAACCAATTGAATGAAATCAAACATGCATCAACCATACATATGATCTAAAATCCAAATTCCTATGTCTAGGTTCATTAGATTTCAACAAATCACTTAAAAGCTGATCAAACAATCAAGAGCATTAAGATCTATATGATTGAACAAAACCACACATCAATATATACTCAAAGTAATACAAAATCATTAATATTCATACAAGGATTCAAAGTTATCCCTAAATACAGCTTTGCTACATCATGAAACACGAAAATCTATCACAAAAATCATGTTCATAGAAGAAGGAAGAGAGAAAAGAGAAATAAGAAGGAAGGAAGCTCATGGATATGATCTTTGATGCTTGAATATCTTTCCATGAAGAGATGGCCTTGAACTTTGGCTTCCTTAGCCTCCTCAGCCTCCAAAGCATGAATTCCAGCCGCAGCTTCTCTAAAACCTAAAAAGCTCTCTTGTAAAATCTGTTAAAATCGTATTTATAGGCCCAGAAAATAGAGTCACGCCGCGACATTAACCATGTGGCACCACAGCGCGCTTACAATTAGGTCACTGGCGCCGCGATGTCTCTTACTTGAGTCTCCATGCTCTGCTTTTGGGTCTCTCTGCCTGATGCAGGGGATGCACCATGTGGCGACGTTACACAGCCTACTCCACGGTGTTGAGTGTTGAGTTGCACACTTAGCTTTCTTTTCCAATTTTTGCTCAAATGCTCCATATATTAGCTTGTTTGGAGCCCTTCCTATAATAGAGAAATCACCAAGTTAGTAACAATTGTAAATCCACTTAATCAATAATAAAGTAAGCACAATTTATCATATTGGAAAGGCATCAAAATAGAATATAACAAATATAAGTACAAAACTTTCCAAATATAAATATAATGAGGACTTAAGCAATCAATGAAAGTATAGATACGGGGCACAAATAACTACATTTCATGGAGTTATCAGTAGACCCCTCATCAATCAAAACTTTTGCAACTATATACATTTTACATTTGAGGGTTATGTGCAAGGCCCGTGAATTTTCTTAGACCGAGAGATGATCTCTTCATTAGTAAATGTGATCATGTTGACGCATTTCAGTGGGTCCACCATGTTGATAACATTTTCAAGAATAACATTAGGTTTGGCATAAGCCTCACTCAAAACTCTTAGTAGCATCTTCCGATGCAACTCAGATGTCAAAATGAGTGACAGTAGAGATATTCTGGCTGGAGTCTTCTTCAACTGTTCCATCATGTCATACTCACTTTGCTTTATGATCTTCAAGAATTTTGCTTCATCTTCTTTCCATTTCTCCTCTTCTTTTGAGGTTTCCTCCCTACTCCCTTCGTTAACATTTTTCCTCTTCTCTACTTCTCCTAGGCTATAGCATCGTCTACTCCAAGTAATTCTTCCTACTCCAACTATATTGGTCACTGACTTTTCCTCCTGATGTATTTTAGCAACTCGGGCCCTCGAAGTCTCTTCCCTGACTCCCTTTATCTCTACCTTAGTTTCATAACTCCATGGCACTGTGTGAATATCACTATAACCAAATGACATTGACTTCTTGACTGTCACTATGACTTTTCTTGGCATCGAGGCTTGGTTGAGAGGTGATATCTGAAGCACAAAGCGCTTAATCATATTGACCTCTTCAGATGAATTTACCTATTTTTTAGCTTGTATTACTTCCAAAGTGAGCAATCCCTGGATTCGAACCTTAAAGTCCCAACAGTTCTCGATATCTTGTCCCATTCCCCCACAATGATAAGCACAACTGGACTCTTCATCGTGCTTCTCCTCTTCTTTCATCGTTGCAGTTGGTGCAGTGATATTAAACTTGCTTTCTTCAACCCCTTAAATATTTTAGCCATTTGTGTACCCAAGCTTATAACCTTTCTTTTTGGTGATCTTTCAATCTCCAAAGCATTTACCCCATTCCTTCCACCATGATTAGGAATTAGGTTGTTAACAATATTAGGTCTAGTCTCCTATTGAATGTCAAGCTTTCCATAAGCAATTAGCTTCCTTATTATAGTCTTGAAAAATTCACAATCTTCAATTGAGTGCCCTAAGATATCCATATAGTATTTGTAAGTTAAATTCGGGTTATACCATGTTGGGAATGGTGGTTCTAGGGGACGTACAAGATTTTTCGAGATGAAGTGGGCATCAAATAGCCTTTGAAATAAGTCTGCGTTTGAAATGGATAATCTTGGGAAAGATGGTAGGTTTTGAGGACGGAAGCGACCTTGATTTTAGAAGTTTGGCCAAGGTTGTGGGTGGCTTGGGTAAATTTTATGGAGGTGCAAGTGGATATCGGATAAAATTTAGGCGAGTTAGTACGTATAATTATGGTGTGAGAACATTGTTAATTTCAAATTGTGGGGTTGAGGTGATGTTTATGGTTGGTACAATTTAGTGGTGTGGATAATAAGGAGGCATAGGTGTCTAGTGTGGAAAGTTAAGGTTAGGGTTATATGGTGGTTGATGACTTGGGTATTGTGGTGAATATCGAGGTCTAAAGGTCTGTTGGTGTTGAACATAATTCACTTTGGGTTCTTTCTTTTTCGACTGGAATCCTTTCTTAAGAGCAATATTCTCTGTACTGTTCATTGGCAACTTCCCAGCTTTGGCTAAAATCTCAATCCTTTCTCCCGCAGTGATCAAGTCAGCAAAATCTTTATAGGCTGCTCTAGTCATTGCCTCGATAAAAGGATTTCCCAAGGTTCCTAAGAAATATGAACACATCTTGGATAGTATCAACAAAGGTTGAACTTGAGTTGCCAATGCTCTCTACCTTTGTGCATACTATTTGAAAGATCCCTCATTTCTTTTCTGCATTGAGCTCAACTATTCTCGGGTAAGAGCTTTATCCAGATTGAACTTGTATTGATCCATAAATAGATCAACTAATTCTGTTCAACGAGAAATCTTAGATTGGTCTAATTGAAGATACAATTCTAAAGCAGAGCCTGTAAGACTATTGTGAAAAAAGCTGATGAGGAACTTATCATCCCTAGACCAAACAACCATCTTGGTTCCATAACTGATTAAATGAAACTGAGGGTTGCCACTCCCATCATACTTGGCAAAATCAGGAATCTTGAAGTCTTTAGGGATTATGACATCCGTGGTAGGACACAGTTCTTCTATTCTGAGAGGTTCATATGCACTAGGGCCCTTGATTGCCTTGATTTGTTCTTCCATTTTCTCCATCCACTCTTCTTTCATCTTGTCTTTCTCAATCATGACGTGACTATTCTCAAAGTGAAGCATTGTTGCTTGCCCCGGAATGGACATATAAGGTTGTTCCCAAGTAGGTCCAATATAACCAGAAATTTCATTATGAGCACCTTCCAAGGCACGATATCCTTCCCCAATAGGCATGCCTATCGATGTTGTTTGATGTGGCTGCTCATGAATCCCCATAGTGATGCTTGAGGCTATAGTCGAGAATGTTAGGGCTGTTATCATGGAGGGGATCGATAGCACACTTACATATGCTTCAACCCCATTTGTACCCTTATTTCCACTGATTAAGCTAAGAGTCTTCCTCACCTCTTGCAGTATTGCTTCTAACCTTGATTGGGTCTCAGAAATCTCATTCATCTGCCTTGTGATTTCATCAACTTCCCTGCTTAAATTTCTCCCTTCCTCAGGATTACTAGTAACCATTCTAGTCTAAGATTTGGTATTATGAACTCGAGTTTGATTGGTTTCTTCTTTCCTAGGCTGCACAATGGTTCCTGAACAAGTTTGATTTTGTTAAAATATGATAACATTAAATAAAGAATGTGATGAAATGAATGAGATGCATGAGATGTATAAGATGAAATGAATGAACTTTGTGATGAAAATATTTTTTCTTCTTTCTTCTTCTTTTTAAATGCTAGGGATGTCATGAAAATGTAAGATGATGTATTTCTTATTTTTATTTTTATTTTAATTTTAAGAATGCTAGGAATGCCATGAAAATGGAAGTCATGAATAATACAAGATGATGTATCTTTTTTTATATTAATTTTTTAAAAGAAAAGAATGCAAGAATGAATGACATGGGAAATGGATAGATAAGAAGAAGTACACTCCCTTTCTTCCCTAGTTAGGTGGAACCTAAGGGTTACATTTCCTTAAGGTTATGACTTTTATTTTAACAATCATTATATTCAATCTATCAGTGCAAGGCTTTTTAGGGTAGGTCTAAACTTCTAAAATTCCATGGTCCCCAAATTGCCCTTATCTCGAAAGACAATAACCCAATTCATGAATTAATTACAAGTAGGGATAAACCCTTTCAATATGACTAGTCCATGATACTGGTAACAATCTGAGTGGTCTCTCAACAAATGTCAAGTAAGTATAAGGTCCCTCAATAACAAAAGTCGAGACCCCTCCTATTACAAGCTCAGGTATAGATCCCAAAAAGTGTGTGAGGTAAGTGATAGTGATGTGTGTGAGGGAGCGTACAAACCTGTACAAAAATTTAAAAAGATAAAACTACCCCCCAACCTGCAAAAACATATACATACAACAGTTAGCCAGCAATCATCTATCCCGAGGTTTCAACAATTAAGCAAAAAATATTAAAAAATATATGCAAGTAAATCATGTCAAAATAAACACAGGATAATGCTATCAGATATTTGTGATTAAACATGAAGATTGGTTTTGATGATTACAAACATGAAGTGATAAGAAGACCAAGTTCAAGATTAGCTCTAGGACTTAGGATGTCTTGTACGGAGATTTTTCGGATATCTCATTAACTTTGCACGAAAAGATAAAAATGTTTTCAAGTTAATATTCCAAATCCAAAGAATGATCTTAAAGTTTTTGAAAATCATTTCTGGAAATGTCAAAGTGTTTAAAACTATTTTGGACTCAGGGGTATTCGAATAACCCCCATAGGTATTCGAATAAGCCAGTTTAAATTATTTATACGTCTTTGTTTTCAAGCTTTCCAAAATCTGGTTTTCTAAATGATCTATTCGAATAACCCTCAAGGTATTCGAATAGACCTAGTTCCAGAATAGCTTCTTTTTAAATAAGCTATTCAAATAACTCAATGGTTATTCAAATAGACCTGATTCTCAGAAAAAGCTTTAAAACATAGTTATTCGAATAACTCATCTTGTTATTCGAAAACCCATATCTTGTTGGTTTTCTACGAAGCTTCTATATTAGTGTTATTTGAATAACACTAATGGTTATTCAAATAAACATGATTCTATTTTCAAAAATGGGTAACATTAATTCTGCATTTAATTGGGAATTAATTGTTCAAACGGTCTTTTTCTTCCAAGTCTCTATAAATAGTGACCGTACGACATCTTTGCAACCAAAAACTCTGAATCAAATTTTTGCTTGTTTTTATACATGATTTATATTTTCTCTAGTATTTCCTATGCTCTTTTCACCAAAACTTTGAGATATCCTTAAAGAGCTCTATAGTGCTTCAATTTGTGACATTTACTCTTTGTAAGAGTTTCTCTTCATCTATTTTCTGGTGTATTTATGAGAAGGTGAGGTATCCTTCAAAGGTTTGTAAGGGTAAGGTATCCCTTGAAGGTTTGTGTAAGGGTGAGGTATCCCTGACAGTTTGAGGCTTTAGCACAAGGGTAGAGTTTCCCTATGTGTAAAAAGTGCTCTTGTTTGTAATAGTTGCAAGCACCTGTTTTAAGCTTGTATTGAATAGTAAAAAATCTCAAATTATGTTTCGAGGACTAGATGTTGGCTACAAGTAGTTTGGTGGCTAAACCAGGATAAATATCATGTCTGCTCTTCTCATCTTTATCTGTTTATTTATTGCAATTTCATTATCATTGTTTATCTGTTACTTTGCTGCGTTTAAAGCTTTCAATTATTTTCTTTATCTTCATATCCTTCTTAATATTTAGCTTCAACGAAATTTGGTTTATAAGTATTTGCGAAAGGTTTTATAACTCAATTCACCCCCTCTTGAGTACTAGAGTCACTTGGTAATAATATTCATTTAAAAGTACTAGATAAAATATATTTACAAACAAATAAGAAAACAAAGACAAAAAGGGGTAAAATAAATAAATAAAGATTATTAACATTTTGCACAACTAATAACAATAGGTCTGACTCTCTAGGTATCCCCAATGGAGTCACCATCTGTCATGACTAAGATCTGCGATGGGAGCGGCGAACAAATATGATTTGAAATGAGAAATGGATTTGCCAAAAATTTTATTGGAATTTGGAAAAATTAAAAAATCATTCTTAGAAAATATCCTTTGAAACTGGATTGGATTCAGGAGTTGATTACGTATAAGAAAAGGTGGAAACTTAATCTCATAGCACCCCTAATACATCCGTCCTGAGACGGTACCTTAAGTCAGTTGTGCAAAACTTAATAATCTCAAAATATATTTGTTTTACCTCTTTTGTTAGAAGATAAACTAAAAAGACAAATAAGTTGTGAAAATTTAATTTTTGACTTGACGAAAATGAATTCTTGCTCATACATATCTCCGGGTGCAATAAGGAACTCAAAGTCACGTCGTTTTTTAGAAAATGATTGTGAGTTGGTTAATTTTAATTATGAAAAAAAAATTTGAAAAGAAATTTTGTTTGAAAACAAATCAATTCTTGTACAGGGTTCAAGTTAGCACCAGACTACTTAATAAACTTTTATGATCTAAATGACATTGAAGATAAAATTCGTTATTCAATCATTATCATTGGTCATTGCATTGATTTTAAAAAAGGGGTTTATTTTTTTGCTTTTTTTTCTCAAAAAGAAAAATTATTTAATCATGGATTCCATGAAATAGATAAAAGCAAGACAAGAACGACATGAAGAGAAAAAAAACATTTTATTTCATTTTTCCTTTTTTCTCTTTTTATCCTTGTTTAAGTTTTCTAATGTTAATCATATTTTATATTTTTTTCTGTTATATGTTTTTTTTTATTATTATTTTTTTAAAAAAATTCTTTTTGTCGTTTTTTTTTAAAAAAGGGTTTGAAAAAAAAAATGAAGAAACAGAAAACACCAAAAAAGAAGAAACAAAGCACAAACTAGATTTATAAGGGTGACGCGGTGCATGGTGTTTCGTGGGTGGAGCTAGCTTGGAATAGTGGCGCGGGGTGATGCGGGGCACGTTGGTTATGGACAGATACGTGGATCGCAGTGGCAGCTTGCGCGGTAGTGGCCAAACAGTGCGAGGGTGGAGGATCCAAGTTCATGTAGTGCTAGTCTAGATCTAAGCTTTACGTTGACATGGCGTGGTGGTCTTGGATGTGGTGGCTACTGGTTGGACTTGGTTGTTGGGGACGAAGACGTGGTGGTGCGACGGAGGCTGGGCAGTCTGAGGGTGGCACAACACAGGGGTACGGTGGTGGCTATTTTTCTAGGCTCGTTCACGGTGTGGAACGATGATTGGTTGGGCGTGTTTTGGTCATAGGTTAGTTCACAATGACTGGACTCGGTTTGGGTGGCTAAGATGGTGATGAAGATGGCTTTGCATGGTGGTCATGATGGGATGGAGGTGGCTACGTTTGGTGGATGGGGGGCTAGGCCGTGGCTGAAGTTGAGTGTTGTGGTGGTTGGGGTGAAGCTTGGAAGAGGTTTGGACGCAGTGGTTATGAGGTGGCTACGGGTTATTGAAGGATGGATGGAGGTTGGTGTTTTGAGGATGGTTGTGTTTGGTGATGGATGAAGGTTGCAAATGGTGATGATGAAAGTTGTGTGGTTGTGGAGTGGTGATGAAGATGACTATGTTTCGTGGTGGACTTGGTGGCTTTTGGAGGTTGAAGATGAATATGGCTTTGGTTGGTTTTTTGCAGAGGTTTGCTATTGAGTGAAGATTACGTGATGGAGAGAAAAAATGTGGCTAGGGTGTTAGCTATTAGTGTGAATTCTATCTGAATTTGTATGTGTATTTTTGTGTGTCTAAAAAGTGTCTATGTTATAGGTTTTTATAGGAGGAAATTAGGGTTTGGAGAGTGATGTTAGCTAAGGTTTAGGATAGGTCTAATGGTGGCTACTAGGGTTTCTTTGGGTGTTTAGTAACATATGAGTCACGGGTTGGATAATGGGTTAATTGGTCGGGTTATGAGACATGGTTTAAGCTAGAAAGTTTGTTAATTTTTTATTTGTTATTTTATTTGTTTATCTTTTTTCTTTTCCCTTTTTATTTTTATTTTTTCATTTTTTTGTTTTTTATTTTTATTTTTTAAATTTTTTTATGAATGAAAAAGTGTTAATGACTTGGAGAAAATTGGGTGTTCACAGGAAGTGAGAACAAAGTTGTGGAAAATTCACGTGCCTCCAAAATCCTTCCATTTTCTTTGGTGGGGCTATACTAGTTCCTTACCTATTAGAACAAGTTTGGTTAAGAGAGGAGTCAACATTAGCCCCTTTTGTTAGAGATTTAAAGCCTACAATGAGTTTGCTGCCCATGCTTTCCGTGATTGCTAGTGGGCTCGTCAATTTTGGATGTTATCCCCTATTCGAGTACAGATCACAGATGATGAGGCTCGACCTATTGAGATTTGGTTTCAGGAAATTATAAATTGTCTAAGACCTGAGGCGATGGGTTTCTTTGTCATGTTAGCTCATAACGTATGGCTATCAAGAAACAAATTATGCTTTGATGAAATAGACACCCCAATTTATGTTGTGATCTCAAAGGCTTCAAATGCTCTTAAGAACTTCCAGAATACAGATATTGCAGTTAGTTTACCACTAAAAATCTCTCTTCAAGGAAGCACTGTGAGTGGAGACTCATGGATCCCCACCCTCATTAAGTTCATATAAGCTAAATACTGATGCAGTAGAGGTAGGAGAAAAGACTTGAGAAGTTAGTGCCATCATTTGTGACTTTAAAGGTAACATTATGGCTTCTTCTATATGATTGATTTGACAAGATGTGGAAGCTAAGGTGGCAAAATCGATTGGACTGAGGATGGGTTTGTCTTTAGCTCTGGACTTGAGCTTTTGGCATATTGAAGTTGAATCTAATTGCTTGTAGCTTATCAACGCATTGCAGAGAGGGAGCCCGTTGGATCTAACATATTAGTCTTAGATGTTTCAAAGCTGGTCTTGCTCTTATGTTTGTAGGCGTGGAAACTCAATGGCACATGGTTTAGCCAAGCTTGAAGTACCTTGAGGGATATGGTTTAGATAGACGATGCACCCTATGGCATATGTGACTTGACTTTTTGTTCAGTAGTGGATATTGAGCTGTACCTGAATAGGCACGAACTGGTAGTTGAAGGTGGACTCCTCTGCGATATGGCAGTAGCAGTAGTAGTGCAAGGGGGTGAGTACCCACAAAAAATATTCTGATGCTCAAGTTAGACCGTGCATAAGGAAGGAAGTCTATATATCATATTAAATGCAAACCTTTGAGACCTTGCATGGCATTTATAAGATCGTTTTAGAATGGAATGCAATCTATATTGAATGTTGTTATTTAGGATTAGAATTCGTTATGTATTGTGATCTCTTTTAACTAATTTCCCTATTTATGTGGGATAGAATTAGATTTTATATCCATCAATGATACTTTGATAGATTTATACCTAATAAATAAGTAAATGTACTTATCAAGATAGTACATAATAATATCTAGGTATTATTCTAGTGGGCTGAATTGCTCCTGAACTGCCAACCCAAAACCCAGTCCAAAATAGTTGCCCATAACTTGGTGCTTAGATGGGACAACTAAGTGTCAAGGTACCCACGTTTTGCAGGAGCACTCAACATATAATGAATAAAGGGATTTAAGTCAGAGTTAATACCGAATCTCACGATGTTTTCCAAAGGGCTGAGGTTTGTGATATATCATAATATGCCCCGGGGGTTAATGAGTAAGGCTGGGATTCGTGGTGGATTGCTCTGCTTATGTCACCATTCTGCCATCCGAGGTATATCATATGTTGCCCCCATGTGTAGTTTAGAGGGTGTCAACTGCACGCCATAAATGAATTCTTCTTGGGGTGTCAACGACGGACTCCAACCAGATGTGTGCTAGGTTAACCCATAGAACATGATCCCAGATCATAGTCTAGAATAGTTGGCCCTAGCTTGGTGTTTAGCTAGCATAACTTAGTTCTCAATTCCCTCAGGGTCATGGGATCCATGCTTTACACGAAGTTGGATTCCATAATGCCCCTAAGGGATCAAGAGCTTTGAGGTGTTAACGTGACAGTCACTTGACACTCGTGGATGCACTGTAGTCTGGCCATGGTCCATGAGTCAGGTGATTTGTGGTGGACATTCCAGTATGCAATCAAGGTTTGTAGAATGAACTAGGATTATTGTCGTGTTTACTTCCTTTTCCATGGTCCGTATTGGGTCCAACACCTAAAACATTTGAGCACTTAGAATTCTACTTGGGACTTAGGCAAAATTTTAAGGTGATCCATAATTGAAGTCTTTAACGTTTATGGTAACATTTAAGAATTTCCAACTTCAGAACTAGTTTAACATAAGACATTCATGGTAGGTACCTAATGGCGGACCATAAATTTCGTAACCTGTGTTGCCAATTAATTATAACCACATAATGGTTATGGCCAAGTGTTGAGGATTTAGGTATGGACACTACAACTCACAACAAAATCACAAAAAAAGGTTTCATGGATTTTTCCTCTTAACCTGGAATCTAAGGCATTCCCAAATCTTATTGGAAGTGGGTTCCTGTAGGCATTCTCAAGGCAGAATCCGACTTAAGGGTCCTAAAATCTTTAAAAGAGAACTCAGATCCCATAATTTAAAGAACTTAGATCACATAAGGAATGTGCTCAGTAGGCATTCTCATGATAGATTGTGGCTTGAGGGTCTTTTGAGACTTTAAGAGGAAATCATGGATCCAATAAGGAATGGGTTCCATAGACATTCTCAAGGCGTGGTCTGGCATGAGGGTATTAAAATAAGAGGAAATCCTAGATCCCACAAGGAACGAGTTTCATAAACATTCTCAAGGCTTGGTCAAGCTTGAGGGTCTTAAAACTTTAAAAAGAAATCATGGATCCCATAAGGAATAGGTTCTATAGACATTCTTAAGATGGAGTCCAACTTAAGGGTCTTAAAGGCTTAAATGATGTCAGGCCAAAGTACTCGTGGATTTGGAGTCGTGGCCGAGGTACTAGCTTAGATGAGAATGAGTCAAAGTATTCGTGGACTCAAAGTCACGACCAAGGTACTGGTGAGATGTTATGCCTTAATGAATGAAAGCCTTGGCTTTCACCAGTGCAAAATTAACAACAGTGATGATCTTCCATTAATAGGCATAAATGCCTTATGTTTTTAAATCAACGAGTATAGAGATTCACCGCTTAATATGGCAGTGGGAGGGACGCCTTTGAACATCATTGAATGGCAATTGATGCTAGCTTGCAGAGAGGCTGGTCTGAGGTATTTGAAGTCGTTATTTTCTCAAGAAAATTGCTTCAAAGATAATTGGCCATTGGTGTCCTATCTATGGCTTTTGACAGCACAAACCACAATGTCTTGAGCATAAAACCTTGCAAAGTCACCTTGTTTCATCCAAAAAGATGAGTAACCAATGATGTATGGTGCCAAAATAATTTATGTATGACTGTATTTGACATTATTATGAAGTGGTTGGTATTTGGCGATTAATGCCATTATCTGCTTATGCCATGGAGAGATAATGTATGAGCTCATGTCGTGGGATGAATAGTAATTGAATAAATTGAATGACAATCAAACACATTTGACAGCGTACAAGTTGACAATTGTTATGCTAATAGAAATTGAGAGGGAAAGGTTCTTTTTTCCCTTAGATTCTTCTAGACAAAGTCGAAGTTGGATTTTTCAAACATGTCGCAAGTGATAGCTACTGCCCTTCATGCCATTCCACATTAATCCAACAATTAAAGATCGTGGAGTCCTAACATGAATTCTAAGATAGACTTGGGGACAATAAGTTCCCTAATACAAAACTCTCATTATGCTCACCTTGAAACCGAGGAAGGTCCATTATCTTTAGCGCAGGAAATGGCGTTAGAATGCGAGGTTCTGTGGCGATGTGACGGTTCCGAAAGAAGATGATGAAGAAGAAAGCTAATAAGTTGTTACCCACAACGTTGTTGAATATCGAAATAAAGCTCCCGTATTTTCTCCTCTTTCTGCGATGCTTCAACTTAGGTTTTAAGTCATGGAGAGAATCATAGTTGGCATCAATAGAGGATTTAACTCTGCTCCGAGCTGTTCTTCTTTTGTTTCTCGCAATTTTGGTTATGGTATTTTAGGTAGGGGTGATTCATCGGCAAGCATGAGCAGGGACTAACTCCACGTGTCGTGAACACCGTCAAACTCCACTTCATCAATTCCTACACCTGCAACTCGTGGGTGGAGGATGATGAAGCTCTAGTGTTTGCGGAGTGATGGCTCATCACTATCAAACCCCACTATCAAAGTCTCAAATCTGTAATTGTGGGTGGAGGACGATTGCTCGCCAATGGGTGCAGTGGTGCTAGTTTTCAAAGCAAAGGTTGGAATTTGAATCTCCGCTTGTGGCATCAGTGATCTAATCTGATATGTAGTCTGAGTTGTGATCTATGCCTTTCCTTCTACTCTCATTTAATCTATGCCTTTCCTTTATTGGGTAACGTTTTGGGGGATTTGGTGGAGGCACCCATAGCGGCAGTGGAGGTGCATCAAACGGGTGTACAACTCGCCTTCGCAACTTCTGTTGGAGTCCTCTTTCAGATCTATGTTAAGGCCCGGGATCGTGTGGAGGAGGACGATGATGGCCTCTTGATAGCTGCCAATGCTACCAAATAAGATAAGATTTATTAATCGATTCACCAAGCACTTATAGTATGTGGAGCAACCGGGTCGAGCCCTTAGATCATTCTAGTTAATCAATTATATTAAGGGGTTAACAAGAGGGGTTTGGTTTGCAAGAGTAATTAAAAGACAATAATTAAAATGCTATAAAATATTGTAAACAGATGAGGAAAAACAACCAATCTAAGGGAATCAACAACTCTTGAATTTAATCTATCCTTAATCACTATGGACTCACTCACATGCTAACCAGATTCTTGGTATGCTCTACTAGATAAGTATCTAGTATTTGGTTAATCAACATTAGATGAAGTTAGTATCCATCCAACCCTAAATCAACCTAAAACTCAGTATTCAACCAAGTTAGGCAATTCATCAAACACCTTTGGTGCATTGTAAAATCTCATGTGAAATCCTCATCCAAGCATGAATTCTCAACTAGGTAAGCACCTAGAATTTGGTCAATCAACAAAAAATGGATTAAGCATTCATTTAACCATAAATCAACCTCATTCTAAAATTCATGCTAGCTAGACAATACATCAAACACCACTAGAAATTTGGGTTTTAGAGACCAATTAAGAAAAAAAATTTAATTTGCTACCGAAATAAAATCGGTCTCTATTTAGAGACCGAATTAGAGACCAAAATTATGTTATAAAAGAAATAAAAAATAAAAAAATGTCTTATTTTTAAAGACCAAAATTTTGGTCTCTAAATAAAAAAAATTATAAATTAATAAATAATAGGTACCGACCACAAATTCGGTTGCTAAAAAAATAAAAAGGGAAGGTGTTAGAGACCAAAATTTCGGTCTCTAAATAAAAAAATTTACCAAAAAATAAATAATTAGCGACCGAATTTCGGTCACTAAAAAATAAAAATAAATAAAAAAGGAAAAAGTGTTAGAGATAGAAATTTCGGTCTCTAAAAAAAAAAGAAATTAAAAAAAATAAGTAGCGACCGAAAATTCAATCACTAGAATAATAATAATAAAAGGTGAAAATGCAATGTGTGAAACCCATTGTTTTGAGTGAGACTTAGTCTCTGAAAGTAAGAAAACAAAACGGAGAAAGAAAGGAAAGAGGGGTTTGGGACGAAGCTCACGAGGCAGGGGGGAGATCTCATGATGCTTGCGGTGGTTCCAGTGGAGGTGTGGGTTCATGCGGTCTGGGTAGCAGTGGTGTTGGTTCGCAGCACGACGTGGAGGAGGCGCGATGCAGGCGCGTGGTTCCGAGCTTATGGTGTCTCACGGATCTGGTCCTGGCGGCACAGGTTTACGAGTTGCAGGGTGACTGGCGTGGTGGAAGCTTGCGTGATGGTGCGATCTGGGTTAGAGGACTAGTTCAGACAAGGGAGGTGCGACGTTTCTGGGTGGGTTCACAACGCGACGCTGCTGTTTAGGTGGATGGTGGTAGTGCAATTGCTGCACTGAAAAGTGATATGGTGACTCGTAGGCGTGGTTGCATGGCAGTGGGTGGCAGATCTGCTGCATTGAGGGGCGAAGCTACGATTATGGTGGTTGTATATGGTGGTTGGGGCTTGTCATGGTTCGCGTCATGACAGTGGTGTGGAGGCGCGGTTCGCAGCACGACATAGAGCATGGTGGCACGCGGTGGCCGCATGTTTGGTGGTTCTGTTTTGGGATGGAATGTGATTTTGCTATAATTTTGGGTTTCTATTTTAGGATGAGTTGCAGGGGTTTTGATTTGGTGAAGGTTGTATTTTGGTGGAGGTTTACAAGAATTTGTTGTTGAATGGTGGATGGAGGTTGTTGTAGGGATGATGGTGGTTTGTAGTGGGTTAATGGTGGTGAGGGATAAGGATGAAGGTGAAGATTGAAAGTGAGTTTGGTTTGGTAGTGGTTGCTATTTGGAGGAGGATCAGTGTTTAGAGACCGATTTAGCGACTGATTTAGAGATCGAAAAATCACTCTCTAAAAAAAGGCCTCTAAATCAGTCTCTAATGTACTTTTTTGAAAAATAATTGACTAATACTTGACTGAAATTAGAGACCGATTATTTAAAAAAATCGATCGCTAAATCAATCTCTAAATTTAGTGATCGACCAATATCAGTTGCTAATATTTACCGACGAGGGTTTTAGAGACCAATTTAAATCGGTCTCTAAATCGGTCGTTAACTATTTTAGCGACCAATTTTATGATTTAGAGACTAATTTTTGGGTCTATAAAACCCAAATTTCTAGTAGTGAAACACCTTTGATGCATTATCTGGTTTATGCAAACACATGATAGTTAAGCAACTATCACATGAACACCAAAACTGAGTTAAACACTCGGTCAAGATGCAATAGAATCAAGAGAAGGAATAGAGAAATTTGATCAACAACAAGAATGTAAACATTCATCACAAGATCTCAAAATTAAACATCAAGAGTGTTTCAATCTCTAGGATTGATTACAAAGCTTTAACTCTCCATGAATGAAGAGCTCAAATAGAAAAGTAAAAGTATAGAAATGTAAAAGAGCATTAATGTAAAAGAGAAGTAAGAAGAGAAGAGAGGAGAAGGGAGGGGAGAGGAGAGCAAGAGAGAAAATGAAGAGAGAAAGTGAGAACTGAATGGAATGGTCTTGGTTTTGGGATCTTTTTCCTTCATAATAGATACTTGAAGTGAAATTATAGTTTATCCCTAGATTAGACTCTTCCTCTTCCAATTAGCTTTAATTGGACACCTAATTTGCAAGATTTGGACACCTAATGAAGGAGTTATGGCCAAAACATGTTTAACAACTCTTGGATCCATCATCTCCCTTAAGTCGTTAAAAACCTTATCAAAACCTTATCGTTTTGATAAGTGGTCTTCATGAAAGTTGACAGGTTTTGTCTTAGCTTTCAAATGAAACTGGTTTCAGCCTATTCTGACTCTTTCAACTCAAGATACAACCCAATCTTTGTATACTACTCAGGTTCTAGTGACAACACCCTTATTCTAATTTCCAAGCCCAATATGACATACTAGACACCCGAATCAGCTTTGGAGCTCTTCAACAAAGTTGTATATCTTCTTCTTAGATTTTTTACAAGGTAAAGTTCATAATTTTTAGATGTATATAACTCAAATTATACCTGAAATATAGAAATAATATAAAATTGCCACAATACTGAAAAATACAACTAAGCTCAATTTAAAACCAAACTTATAAATGGTGGCCAAAATCAATCAATTAAGCATGTGAGAGGTGTAAAATGCTAAATATGAAGGTTGTAATGAGGCCATGGTAAAAAAGGAGAGTAATATGGACATGACAAGTTGAAGAACAAATAGAATAAAAGAGCATTAGGGTTGGGTCCATATAACCAACATGATAGTTTATCCCAACTCTATATAATGTAAATTTCCTTTACATATTTTTTTTTCTTTTGCCTTATTGACTTTTCTTTACACAATTTTTTTTCTCAATTGGTCACTCTTTCCTTTTTCACCAACATTTTGCATACCAATTAGTACACTTCCGCACTTGTTCAAGAACTCATCCAATAACAATGCTAATGCTCTCTTATTGCCTAAAATTGGATAAGAACATTGTTTTTCATTTAAGGCACGCAATGAGCTAAAAACAAGGAATGATCAAATAAGCTCAAAGGGGCTAATCAAGGGAAGATATGCAAGGATGACTATTTAGTTAAAGTGGCTAAAAAAGAATTAAAGCAAGTTCTAGAATAATAATTCCATGAGTGAAAATCACACAAGAAAGAAGAGAATGACACAAATGTTCAATCTATTCATTAAAAGACTCAAAGTATCAAAAGGTATGTTTCTATCAAAACTTAGTGTGTGTTTGGTTCAGTTGTGAAAACTTTGATTATTTCAATAGTCGATTCTTGTATAAAAGCTTTTTGTTATAATCGATTATATTCATTTTTATGTTTGGATATATCAGCTGAAAAGTGATTTTAAATTAATCTGTTTCGTTTGGTTGGTATTAAAAAAATTGTCTTTATATGCATTAAATTACCAAAATAGGTATAGAATGATTAAAAAAGTTATTTGATTGAGAACAAAATGGTATTTACATATCAAAGTATAAGGAATAATTTATAATTTAGAATCATAAACTTCAATCTTCAGCATTATGAAAAAAAAATTATTTTACATTAAATTTCGTGTTAAAGTTGAAGCTAGTTTTGCTAAACAGGATTAAATACTGTTACATCTTATTTTTTCCCAAAAAAAAAAGCTAAAAAAAGCTAATCAAAGTGTTACCAAACATGCACTTAATCTACCAATTCAATTTCATTAGCAAACTAGTTATTTTTAAGACGAGAGATAATTTATTCACTTATGCTACCTCAATTTATGCATGCTCACAACTTTCACAAAGTCAAAGTTTCATTGGAAAGTAACTAAAAACACACTTTGTTATGAATATATATATATATATATATATATATATATATATATATATATATATATATATATATTAAAAGAAATAGAAAAAAATAATTTAGAATAGAATTTAAAATAGTAAAATAGTTTAAAACAAAAAAAAAAAAGAAATAGAAATAAAATGTAAAAATGAAACATAAACATACATAGTAAACAAAAATAGAAAAAAATAGTAAACAAAAATAGAAATAGAAAACAAGAACAAGAAATGTAAATCGTAACACCAACCGTAGGGTATCACATTTAAGACTAATCCTAATATAACTTACCAAGTTGTAAAAAAAATAATCTTATAAAATCTGATTTTAAAATTTCTTTTTGTGGAATAACTGTAATTAAATAAAACCTTTGAAGATAAAATCTCATTAAAATTAACCTTGCCATAATTGACATACATAGCGAAACATCATTTGCAAATAATTTACATAATTACACACTCAAGCCCAAAAGTTAATATATAAAGTACACACAACGGAAAATATAAACTACTAAAACCACAACCTTCCAAACCAAACTAAGGATTTGTGCCCTCAGAAGGATCCTCCTCCTCAGTATCCTCCCTGAAGAAATCTGGCAAATACAGCAACCGCCTTGCAGGTGTCTTAGCTGACGATACCATGAAATCTTCCTGTAGGGTATAAGAATTACCACCCCAGAGCTCACGTATAGGCATTGTGAACTCTAGACTCACAAAAGCATGCTGCGTCAACATAGGAATTCCATTTCTAGTTCCACTAAGATTAAGAGTTAAGTCCCCGGTATACACAAACCTCTCATTCCCATAATCAAATCTCCACGCGTCAGCCCCCTCATGGAACTGAACGGTGACAAAACCTAGAACTTGACGTCTCGTCGCCATTAAGAGAAACACAACAAAGATCACTGATAATAAAAAGAATCACCATCCTCCTCGTCTCTTTGGTCTTCATCAAACATATACAATAAAATAATATAATATAGCAAAGAGGTGAGATCCCTTACATCAATACCAATGAGGTAGTATAGAAAATGACAATAAATGGTACAGTTACCATAACATCACATACATTCATCATATTACATACGAGATATTAACACATTACAGATAATATATCAGATAAGCATAATTATCATATTAATATGCTGACCCATTATGCACATGTACCAAGACCAAATCCTACTCCATTGAGCTAACACAATTTCGGAGAGAAAGATAGGGAGTACAAGTCTGCGTATCATTAGCTTCAAATCATGTGCTAATTTATCATAATGCGCAACATGACCAATACAAGGCACTCTCAACAAGTCACGAAAAGAGTAGTAACTCCGTCAAGAACGTCGGTGTGTTTGCATAGGATACCACAACGCAGAGGTGCTACCAACTGGCCACTTATGACATTCCACACCCCGATGTCTCGAAGATCACTGAAGATCGTAACTACACAATTCTCACATGCATGAAGGTGTAATTTCCATCTCCTAGGCCCATTGCCTTACTTGACACACTTTTCTATGCATGATGTATGATTCAAAACACATACAAACCATATTTCATAGTATTTCACACATACACACAATTTCTTGGCGGTATCACTTTCTAACATAACGGGAACCACCACTATAGCCCGACAGCAAACTGCTGTTATTTCCAATCACATAAATATTTTATCGCATTTTTAAAATCACGGAACATTTTTCTTACGTTTCAATTTGCGTAAATATTTTTTAAAGTTTTCTCAATTGCGTAGTTTAAAAATCATTATTTTTAAATTGCGTAAGACTTTTCTAGTATTTTTCACTTGCGTAAAATATTTGGTAACTATCTAAACTTTATTTATAAAATTCTCTATATAATTTAAGCATTTTGATCTTATTTAAAATA
The DNA here is from genome assembly GCA_029884605.1 of Ormosia emarginata. NCBI lineage: Eukaryota > Viridiplantae > Streptophyta > Magnoliopsida > Fabales > Fabaceae > Ormosia > Ormosia emarginata. Next base: position 20,298,764 of record JAQQTP010000073.1, read on the forward strand.
TTATTTTACTAAAAAATCCTTAACGTAATATTTTCTACTATTCCTTACAGAAATTTAGCTTCCTTGATTTATTTAGATATTACATCTCAAAATTTTCTAATGCACTTCAAAACTCAAAGGGTGAGCTATACGTTAGCCAATTTCAAGTCTTGACCTTTATTTATCATTATAACTTAAATATGCTCATATAATTCCAAACATTAAATTTCTTTTCCTTGTTCTACTAAATAATCATTAAATTGAATTCTTATTAATTAATTGACTATGTCTTCTCTTAGAAAATGATTTTTGATATAAAATACTAAACTTTGGCATGTTGGCCAAAAATTCATTTATACTTCATAAATTATATTTAATTATTCTATATCACATAATTCTTTATAAAACTTTTGAATCCAATTTCTTATTATTAAATCCTTTAATCTATGATTTAGAAAAATAATTTTGAAACATCTTATCCTCTTGATAATGTAAAATCGTGAGCCTCCATAAGTTCTTTGGAATCTTCATACAACTTATCACATGTGAATCACATCCTACTTAGCACAATAAATTAACATACTTCAAAGTCACATAATCAAGCATATAATCAAAGCTATAGAACATGCCATAAAAAATTACCACAAACAAAGTAAGCTATAAACCATACAAGTGAATAAATCCTTACGGATTTTCTACCACAAACAAGTCACTCCCTCACCACCAACATATGGTTGATGAGGTTAATCTCCCTTTTACCTCAAAGATGACAAAATCCTCTAAGTAGCTTCCTTCAAGAATTTCGTGTAGCCCTCCAAAGTAACCTTAACAAACTTAAACCAAAATAAATCATAAACTAGGCTTAACAAAGAGAAACCATGGATCAATCATGGTTTAGAAGTTTAGCAATCAATCTTAGAACAAGAACACAAATTTTACCTTGTAGAATAGAAAACTTTAGCTTGATTTTCAAGAGAGTAGATGGAAGAACTGGATTTTGTTCACAACTTGAAAGATGTTTAGAATGGTGTTTGAGTTTAGGAAATCAACTTAGATGAAATTATAGAAGGTTGGAGGTTAGTGTTGGCTGTGATGGCCGAAAGCTTCACCAAGAGGAAGAATGGAGTTTTTTTCTTGAGTTTACGAAGAAAGAGAATAGAGAGAATGCTCTTTGGTCACCAAGTGATGAAGATGAAATGAAATTTCCTCTCCTTGGCTTGTGCTTTGTTGTGGAAGTGCATAGGAAGGGAGTCAAATATTTTAGCTAGCACTTATGACTATCACATGGCCTATGTCACTAAGTGATCATGCCATGGTCACATTAGATGTTCAAGCTTGTTCATGAAGGCCCTAGAACCACCAAGTGGCCGTGGAGCTCAAAGGAAGAGCAAACCAAGTTTCTAATCTCATTACATCCTAACTAGATTAAGCCAACTTTGTTAGATTTCCTTGTTCCATTACTAATTATCTAGTTACTTAGATATTATTAATCCATTCTAGAAGATCCTAGAATACTCTTGTAACTAGGAACTCTAATGAGTAACAAACTAAGTTTGCTCCATTTAGTTACTTCCTAGGCTTATACAAACTTAGTTTAAGTAATCTAGTTAATTTAGTTACAAACTAACTAGCTTGGCCATTTTCTTTGACCATTTCCTATTGGTTCTCATTAAGCTTTAATTATACTAATTAGTTCATAAAATAAATTATTAAATCTTTTTCTGCTTACTATTATCCAATAGACAATAGTTACAAAAATTATTACCCAATGGACATAACATACTATTCACAAGACAATATAAATTTGTCCGCTGAATAATAAAATACAGAATATTTTTTATTTTCTAGATAAATTCTAAAAATTAAAATATCATGACACGTAACGCTCGGATTTGGGTTTAGTAAAATCCCCCAGCTCTGAATAAATGAATAAAGATTTTTCCCAGCCTAAAAATTATTATTTTCTTGACTCGGAGTAAATCACACACAATAACAAAAAATAGTCACAGAACAGTTAAAATAAATTTACAGCACGCAGAAATCACAAAATAGTACAATTTAATCATTACAGTAAAATAGCAAATTTTGGGGTGTTACAACTCTCTCCCACTAAAAAGAATCTCATCCCCGAAATTTACCATACCTTAGAACAATTGAGGATATTGTTCCCTCATTTTGTCTTCTAACTCCTACGTAGCATCTCTTGTTGTTTCATTCCAAATCACTTTTACTAATGGAATATCCTTCCCTCTGAATTGCTTTATCCTACTGTCTTCAATCTTAACAGGAAGTATCTCTTACGTCAAATTTTCTTTCAATTATACCTCATCAGGCTGAATGGCATGAGTTAGATCGGGAATATACTTTCTCAATTAGGACACATGGAAAACATTATGAAGGTTGGAAAGAAAAGGCGGTGAGCTATTTGGCATGCGACTGGACCTATCCGATAAATAATTTGATAAGGTCCAATGAATTTAGGAGTGAGTTTTCTGGATTTTATAACCCTTCCGACACCAGTCGTGGGTGTGACTCGCAAAAACACATGCTCACCTTCCTCAAATTCAAGAGGTCTTCTTCTATTATCAGCATAGTTTTTCTGTCTACTCTGAGTCGCCCTCATTTTCTCTTGGATCATCTTCACCTTTTCAGTTGTTTGTTGTATCATTTCAGGTCCAGTGGTCATACTCTCACCATCTTGATACCAACACAAAGGTGTTCATACAAAAAAAAAAGAATGCTAAAATTCTTACCCACACGTAAATTTTAATTGTCCTCAATGTAAAGCTCAAAAATCATTAGTAAACCATCAATAGCATCAACAAATATAAGACAAGCAAAATAAAAGAGAGGAGAAAGAAACATCCTTATCAATTGTGGATGATAGTTTGCAAGTGGAGCTCATCCACTATATTCTCTTGTACACCCTCATAGAGTGGCACAAGTGAGTTGCCTCACTTTTGACCTCTATCGCACCATAAGGAAACACCTTAGTAACCATGAAAGGGCTCAACCACCTAGAACGGAGCTTACTGGGCATGAGCTTGAGGCAGGAATTGTAAAGAACTTTTTGCCTAACCATAAATTCCTTCCTTGCAATATTTTTATTATGGAAAGCCTGGTCTTCTCCTAATAGATTTTGGAGCTCTTATAGGCCTCTAAGCAGATTTCCTCTAATTCTTGTAATTGTAATTTCCTTTTCACTCTTGCTTGGTCAAGGTCCATGTTACAACTCTTCACCGCCCAAAATGCTCTATGTTCTATTTCCACCAGTAGGTGGCGTGCCTTCCCAAAGACAATCTAGTAGGGGGACGTCCCTAGTGGTGTCTTGTAGGCCGTTCGGTAAGACCAAAAAGCATCCTTAAGCTGGTTGCTCAAATCCTTCCTATTAAGCTTGACAATTTTCTGAAGGATTTATTTGATCTATTTATTTGATACCTCAGCTTGCCCATTTGTTTGGGGGTGGTAAGGTGTAAAGACCTTATACATGACTCTATACTTCTTTAATAAAGCCTCTATATTCCGGTTGCAGAAGTGTGACTCTTAATAACTAATGATAGCCCTCAGAATGCTAAATTTATAGAAAATGTTTGATCTAACAAAATTCACAACAACTTTTGAATTATCAGTTTGAGTGGCTTTTTCTTTCACCTATTTAGACACATAATCAAGAACAAGCAAAATGTAAACAAAACCAAATGAAACAAGAAAAGGACCCATGAAATCAATACCCCAAATATCAAATATTTCACAAAACAACAAAGGTTATTGTTGGGGCATCTCATTCCTACGAGAGATATTTCCCATTTGTTGGCATTATTCACAAGATTTACAAAATACATATGTATCACGAAAAAGGGTTGGCTAATACAATCTAGATTCCAATACTTTCCTAGCAGTACATTAAGGCCCAAAATGCCCACCATATGCAAATGTATGACAAAAGCTAAGAACCGAATGAAATTCATGATCAGGCACACATCTTCTAATCATTTAGTCACTATAGAATTTCAACAGATATGAATCATCCCACAAATGATACTTTGACTCATTCTTTAATTTTTCAATTTGTGCTCTAGTAGAATATGCAGGCAAGACACTAGCAACCAATAAATTTACCATATCAACGAACCACTGAGTGTTACCTTGCAGCCGTAAAAGCTGCTCATCAAGGAAGGTGTCATGGATTGGAAGGGGGTCAACAACTTGCTCAATTTGGCTCAAATGGTTAGCTACCAAGTTCTCTGCTCCACTTTTGTCACGTATCTCAATATCAAACTCTTGGAGCAACAACATCCACCGAATCAATCTTGGCTTGGCCTCCGGTTTCTTTAGGAGAAACTTCAAGTTGCATGATAAAAAAAACACAACTTTAGAACCAAGCAAATATGATCTAAATTTATCTAATGTAAAAACAATAAACAAAAGCTCTTTTTCCGTAGTGGGGTAGTTTGTTTGAGCAGCATCTAAAGTCCTCGAAGGATAGTAGATCACGTGAGGCACTTTGCCCACTCTTTGTGCCAAGACAACTCTCGTTGCATAGTTTGAAGCATCACACATCTGCTCGAAGGGGAGTGTCCAATCAGGCAGTTGGATAATGAGGGAGGTGGTAAAAGTGACTGCAGGATTTAAAGATGCAAACTCAAGTGCAGGTTGTCTCAAGTAATAAATTTCTTGGGAGTCCGAGGTCGATCCACAGGGATTTGATGAAGAAAAATTAATTGAGGTAAGAAAAGGATTTGTCACAACACCAAAAGTAATAAAACAAGTTCACAAATGAATTTAAGGGCTTGCTTGGGTTAGGAGATCCACTCTTGGTAATAAATTAAAGGTAAAATTATTTCTCTTTATAACTCAATTGAAATCCACACACAACGGAGGTTCCAATCGGAAAATATAATATTCAAAGTTTAATTATATATGCAATCATATTATGATTCCTTTAATTATATACCAACATTTGTAAATGAGTTCAAGCATTCACTGTGTCAATCCTATTGTCTACAATAAATCAAGATCTCCATTATACAAAGAAGGTTTCTAAATTAATTGGAAACAAAATACAACATATATAATGTCCATTTAATAATATAACTTTTAAGCACAAGAAATAGAATAATCTAACTTTATTTCATTACCAAGAGCTTCACTATTTCACCCAAGCAAGATGAAGATTTAGTTACTCATAGATAAGAAGAAAGAAAGAGAGAAGAAGAGAAAGATGAACATAGCTTCACTTTAGAACAAGAGAAAATTACAAGTAAAACAAGAAACAAGCATAATCGTAACTTGTAAAAAAACTTAGCCTAACACCAAGTGCTCTAAATGGTCAGCCAATGGTGCCTTTTATAGAGGATTAAGGATACAAAATGACAAGGAAACTGATTAAGAGTAGGTGGATGAGTGGATGAATGAGTGAAAAATGCCAAATGGTGAGGATAAGAGTGAGAAATTATTGAGATTTCTTGTTTCCGAAATCATTCATTACTTAACTCATGGATTCCGTCATCAAATAGAAAAGTCATCTTCATGAAAGTTGTAGATCTAGGTCTTAACTTTCAAATGTCCAAATTTCAGCCCAAGATAATTCTTAAAGCCCGAGTTATGCTCTGATTACTGTACATAATTCAGGTTCTAGACACAAAACTCGTGTTTTGTCTTCCAAGCCCATTTAGCTCTTCTAGATGTCCATATTTTACCTGGAGCTCTTCATGAAAGTTGTAGAGCTTTCTCTCAGCTTTTCTACAAGGTAAAATTCATAATTGCTAGATATCTAGAACTCAAGATATGACCAAAATACAGAAACAATGTAAGACCTAAATAATGCTAAAAAAAAATCAATTAAGTCCAATTTGAGTCCAATCTTACAAAACATAACCAGGCTTAATCAATTAAGAGTGTAAATGACTAAAAATGAGGGTTGATTAATGTATAAAATATATGCTTATCAGATTCCCCCACACTTAGCTTTTTGCACTCCTGGGCAAAACACATAAGACCAAAGTTAGGAGACAAAGAAAAATGACACAGACTCAAAAGCTAAAAACTCTAAAAGACTCGATGAAGCAAGAAGAGAAACAAGAAATTCAAGGGATCAAAGCATTAATGAGGTAACATTTCTTCACATCTCAAATCAACAAGCAAGGAAACTTCAGTTGAAAAGAATGAATCAAGAATGATAGATCTTCACAGAATTCACTCTCAGTCTCTCAAGTGTTTAAAAGGTAAGTATTTCACTCTATTCAACCCATGAACACTTGCACTACCATAAGCTTGCTTATCTTCTACTTCTTCGCTACTCAAAACACATGCATACAAAAATCAAGAGGACTTTATTTAAGGTTGTAATGGGGTCATGGTAAAGGAGAGGGGATAATATAGATATGAAAAGATAAATACCAAAGAGAATAAAAGAGCATTATGGTACAGTTAGAGTGGAGAAAATGTTTGAGAACATTCATCATAAAGGACAATCACCAATATTTGACTAATATTTTGTTGAAGATCAATCCCAAATTGGTGAATTGAATTCATTGCTAGACTTGAACATTCTCCTTTTCTTCCTGTTGTTTCCAAGCATCCACCTTTATTCTAGACTCTGATAATCCTTTAATTATAACGGTGGTCATTTTTTTTTGATCATTTTGCACACACACCCCCACACTTGTTCAAGAACAAGGTCAATGCTCTCTTATTCCCTAAGGTTGGGTAAAAACATGTTTTTTTTCTCTTTTTTTTTTTTTTTGAAGGATGAAATGAGCTAAAAACAAGGAATGGTCAAATAAGTTCAAAGGGGTTATACAATGGAAAATATACAAGGATGGCTATTTGGTCAAAGTAGCTATTTCAAACTACCTCAATCATTTTAATGTATGCATGTGAAAATGTAGTCTCAAAAAGAATCAAAGCAAGTTCTAGAGTAACAATTCCATGAGTGAAAACCATACAAGAAAGAAGAGAATAGTACAGATATTCAATCCATTCATCAATAGGCTCAAAATCTCACAAGGCATATTTCTATCATTCTCAATCCATCATATCAACATTCATATCCAAGCTTGTGATTTTTAAGAAAGAAGACAATTATGCTAAGATTCAAGAATTCATTTGCTACTTCTACACAAAATAGTTATTTCCTCAACTAAGATGCGTCTCAAGAGTAATAAATTGTTTCCAAAATTTACTACTTACTCTGCCATCCTTAATTGGTTTTACTACGAATAGGTTTCTAATAGTCACATCACTAAACATGCTTCCCAATTTACATGCGTCTCAAAAGTAAATTTACTCCTTACTCTGCCATCATTCATTGGTTTAGTAAGTCCATGACAATCATATCATACTTCCCAAAAGAAAAGAAAAGAAAAATTGGTAGTAAACTATCCTTTCCCCCCAACTAGATCACAACATTGTCCTCAATGTTAAAATATAGATGAGTAAAGGATAGAAGATATTACCTGTTGGAGAAATCTGATACAAATTTAAACAAAAACAAAGTACAATAAATAAAATCAAAAGTAAAGAAAAACTATAAACGAAGTGTCAAATCTGGCTCCTTTTTCATCTTGTTTCCCTCACTGCTTCCTGCTGACTAATCTATCTGAGCTATTGTTGAGTCAGGTTAATGAACAAAAGCTTGTAATTTATCAATCAACTCATCAATAGTGGAAGCAGAGATAAGAAGTTGTCTTGCCGAAGGTGTGATAAATTTCTGTTCCACAGCATGGTCAAGAAAGATTAACAAAATATCAAAGAAATTATTTATATTAAACAAACCTATGGGTTTATGGTGGATGTTCAGTTGGGCCCAAGAGACAATTTCAAAAACTTCTTCCAAGGTACCAAAATCACCTGGTAAGGCAATGAATGCATGAGAGTTTTCAAGCATTATCTTCATTCGTTCATGCATTGATGATACCTTAAGTTCCTCTCCAATTGTCTTTCCAGTGATGTTCTGTTGAGCTACAGGTTCAGGAATGACACCTAAAACCTGACTGCCTCCTATATATGCAGCAAGTGATACAGCCCCCATTAACCCACTGCAACCTCCCCCATATACACGATGAATATTTCTCGCAGTAAGTGATTGACCAAGAGTGGTAGCTACGTTTACAAACTCTAAACCCTTCCCATACTTAGATCCACAAAATACACAGATATTTTTAAGTTGAAGAATAGAAACACCTTCCATTTCTATTATCACCTTCCCTTTGATTGATTCTGAGATGGAGAAAAGTGGAGAAAGTGGAGTGTTTAAATAGGAAAAAAAATGGAAAGGGTAATAATTGCACCTATAAGGGTAGGTTGGCTGTTGTCAGAAGAGTTTGAAATTAAGGAACACAGAATCTTTTTTTTTTTGTTTTTTTTTTTGTTTCTTTTTACTTCAAGAAAACCATCAGGGTAAAGAAGTCTAGAAACCCCTGAAGGACCCTACTCAAAGGATCGTCTGTCCAAAACCAAAATACAGCAAAATCATTAAAGAGAAAAGAAATATAATAGCAAATGATGATATACCTGTATTTACAGCTTTCATGGCGTATCTTTATACTGCGCGTCATGAGTGCAGTAATGGCATATCTTTACACTGCGTGTCACCAATGCAGTAGACATTCAAGAAAGGAGAAAAAAGAAACTATCGTGGGTTTCCATCCTGGGTCTGGAACCTGGAGCGCTCACACTTGGGCTCGTAACATCAACAAAGATGCTAAAATATGAAACCCGTAATGTCCAAGATCCAAAACATCCCACCCCAGGGCACTGAGAGCCCCTTCTAATAAAAGAGAGGATCAAGCTCAGGTGCCTCATACGCTTTGGCCGCCATGGGTTACTTCTCACTAATAACCAGAGTGGGACACTTCTGCCTGTCCATCAATGCCACAGTACCTAGATGGTAAACATTGGGTTATGGACTGCGGCTCTCTATAGAGCATGGTACATGAACTTTTTTAAGGACCAGCGTGCAAAGGTCCACCTGAGTCAATGATGGGTCAGCCAAAGGCTAGGGCTCCACAACTAATTAAAGCCATGGTACTCCTTCCGGATTGCTCTTGTTCAAACTTTTTTTTTCTTTTTTTTCCTTTTTTTCCTTTTTTTTGAATTTTTTTTGAAAGATGACATGAAGAAGAAGAAGATGATATGTACAGATTGTTGTGGATATGGCTCACATCTGCCTCTAGTTTAATGTCCAGTAACGGCTTAAACGCCTTCTATGAGTCGAGGATAAGCTTCCCATCTAATTTTCTTATAAATTGGAAAACATGGTCTTTTAGAGTCAGATTCCCAAGACTGTAGCGTTTTTCTTCATCCTTGAAGAGATTCCACAAATTAAGAATTTCACGATGCAGCAATCCACAAGAATGCATCTCAAGAGTCAATAAGATATCATCTAATAACTCCTTACTCAGTCCATTCTTAATGAAGAAAATTTTATTTTCTCTATTTACGGAAAGCATCCCCAAAGTACGACATCGCTTGTTACAATTCCATCGTCCACATTTGTAACAGACTTGTAACCTTTTTGCTCTTCTTCTTTTAGAATATGAACTTCTTCCAAGACCTGGCATGTATGAGCCAAATGAAATTGAAGACTCACCTGCTAGTCAGACCTTTGCTTCAATTATCCAGTGCACATCTTCTGGCATACCTTTGTGCATTAACAATCTTAATCTTTCACATCGAACTTTATATATTTTTTTTAGAGCATTTTGAGGGAGAGAGGGAAAATGTTTTCTCAGGTTTGAAAGAATGACATCCATTTTAAAGGAGAAGAAGGATTCAGTTATTTTGGAAAACTGAAAAACAAACCGACTTGAGAGTCACGGAGTACCGTATCCACCACTTAACCGGCAACACAAAGAACTGCAAAAACAAGGCAACAAAATTAGAGTGAATTCTATTCATAACAAGGATCACAAAGAGAGATGAATTCTACCTCATTAACTTGGTTTTCCATAAATGGTTTGAGCCTTTGTCCATTAACTTTAAACACATTACCATTCCTAGGATTCTCAATATCTACGGCTCCATGAGGATACATGTGTTTGACAACAAAAGGACCACTCCACCTAGATCTTAATTTTCCAGGGAATAGGTGCAGGCGAGAATTATAAAGCAGAACTTTTTGACCAATTTTAAAAGATTTTCTCAAAATTGTCTTATCATGAAAAGCTTTTGTTCTGGGTTTATAAATCTTTGAGTTCTCATATGCATCATTTCTCAATTCCTCAACTTCATTTAATTGCAATTTGCGTATCTTGCAAGCATCATCAAGATTTAGATTGAAAGCTTTAATGGCCCAAAATGCTTTATGTTCCAATTCTACAGGCAAGTGACAAGGTTTTCCATAGACTAACCGATAGGGTGACATGCCCAAAGATGTTTTGAAAGTAGTACGGTAAGCCCAAAGTGCATCGTTTAGTCTTAAAGACTAATCTTTACGATTTGGGTTAACCATTTTTTTCAAAATTTGTTTAATCTCCCTATTTGCCAATTCAACTTGTCCACTTGTCTGAGGGTGATAAGGGGTGGCAATTTTGTGTGTAATACCATATTTCTTCATTAAAGATTCAAATAGTTTATTGCAAAAATGTGTTCCCCCATCACTGATGATAGCTCGAGGGATTCCAAATCGACACAAGATATTTTCTTTTAAAAATTTGAGAATAGTTTTATGATCATTGTGTCGACAAGGAATCGCTTCAATCCATTTTGAGACATAATCAACTGCAACTAAAATATATACAAATCCAAATGAAGATGGAAATGGACCCATGAAATTAATTCCCCAACAATCAAAAATTTCATTGACAAGGATGGGGTTCAGAGGCATCATGTTTCTTTTTGAAATTGAGCCCAACTTCGACAATTTTCACAACTTTTACAAAAAGTATAGCAAGATTTTCGCAGCTGTTTTCTTTGAAAAAAAGTGACCTCCACATGCTTCTGAGTGACAAAATTTAATGACACTACTTACCTCACTGTCAGGCACATATCTCTGAAAGATTTGGTCAGCACAATTTTTGAATAAGTATGGGTCATCCTAATAAAAAAATTTTCACCTCTGTCAAAAATTTCCTTCTATCTTGGTGCATCCATTGAGGCGACATTTTTCCTTCTTGTTCTCCAGCAAGAGTTGAGGAAATTACTTCTAGAAAGCTTTGTTCTTCTTCCAAAAATGTGTACTTTAACCCAGCAGATAATGGCTTTAGTTCCGGTGTGGGTACTTCTTCATAGGCATTATCATTCATGGGTTTTAGCTCTTTGAATCTCGGCTTCCATCCTTTGTACTTTATTTCCTCTGTACAATCAAGCAAATCAAATAAATTAATTAAACAAACTTCTAATGGGTGAGAAGAATTCCCTTTTTGAAGATGATCATCTATAATGGCTTCAATTCCTTCAACTTCCTCCTTTTCATCAAGGACTTCCTGTGGTTGCTTGCACATGTTAAAAACATTGAGATCCAGTGTCATGTTTCCAAATGTTAGCTTCACCATTCCATTTCTGCAATTTATCAAAGCATTTGATGTTGCTAAAAATGGACGACCTAAAATAACATGAATTGACTTGCAACTATCAACTATAGGTTCAGTATCCAAGACAATAAAATCCACAGGATATATGAATTTATCAACTTGAACTAACACATCTTCCACTATTCCTCTTGGAATTTTAATTGATCTATCGGCAAGTAGAAGAGTTATAGAAGTTGGTTTCAACTCACCCAAGTTAAGTTGCTCATAAACTGAATATAGAAGCAAATTGACACTAGCACCAAGATCAAGTAAAGCTTTTTCAATTTTATGTTTTCCAATAATGCATGAAACTGTAGGACAGCCAGGGTCTTTATATTTCAACGCATTATTATTTTGAAGAACGGAGCTTACCTGTTCAGCCAAAAATACTTTCTTTTTCATATTTAATTTCCTTTTAACAGTGCACAAGTCCTTCAAATATTTGGTATAAGAAGGAATCTGTTTGATAGCATCTAACAGAGGAATATTGATTTTCACTTGTTTCAAAATTTCAAAAATTCCAGTGTTATGGTCCAATTTCTTTGGATTATTCAATGCTTGAGGAAATGGGGGTGAAGACAAGAGTTTGGTCACCTTTTGGTCAACTTCTTCATTTTCTTGGGGAATTGGCTCAACTTCTTTCTCACAAGATTCGGGAATTTATTTTTCAACAACCTTTTCACTCCTAAGAGTTATCACTGACTTGACTTAGTCCATTTGTTGATTTTCTGAACTCCCCTCATTTAGACTGTACTGACCCTTGGGATTTGGTTGAGGTTGAGAAGGAAATTTTCCTTTCTCATGAATGGTGAGTGCAGAAGAAAGTTTAGCAAGAGTGTCTTTTATGTCATTCATGGTTTGATTGTTTTGTTTATTAATGGCCTCTTGCTTTTCTATGAATGCATGCAGTGTTTCTTCAAGGTTATTCCTATATGGTGGGACATAAGGTGCATATCCTTGAGAATTTTGAGAGTCCTGTTGTGCCTGAGGACGTGGTGGTTGCACGAATTGTGATTGATTATTATTCCTCCAGCTGAAGTTCGGGTAATTTCTCCATCCCAGATTATATGTATCTAAAAAAGAAGAAGTAAATGTCTTTTTAAAATTATTCATTGCATTTACTTGCTCATGTACAACTTCTTTAAACAGGAATGTTGAGTGTCCTAAGTCATCACAAATGCCACAAATTTCTTCATTTTGCATAGATTTGATTTCTTTTGCTTTTCTTAATTCCATGGCTTCAACCTTTCTAGCCAAACTAACAAACCTGGCATTTAGATCTTCTTCTTGACTAAGGTGATATTTTCCTTTATTAGCACTTGCAAGATTAGATCAAATTGAATTTTTAGAAGGGTTAGTACTATGTCAAGATTGAGAATTTTCAGCCAATTGGTTTAAATAGTCTAAAGCTTCATCAGATTCTTTATCAAGAAACTCACCATTACACATTGTTTCCACAAATTGTTTAGTTTCAGGTATTAAACCTTCATAAAAGAAGCTTATAGTGCGCCATTTTTCAAAATATGATGTGGACAAGAATTTAACAAATCTTTAAATCGTTCCCAACATTGAAAATATGCTTCATTTGAATTTTGGGAAAAATTTTGAATTTGTCTTTTCATAGCATTGCTTTTATGTGTTGAAAAAATTTCTTTAAGAACTCACCTTGCATTTCTTGCCATGTGCCAATTGATCTTGGTTTCAAAGTGTTAAGCCAAGATTTTGCTTTATCTTTTAAAGAAAAAGGAAACAATTTAAGCTTAATAATCACTTCAGTGCAATTTTGATCATTGAAGGTAATACATACTTCCTCAAATTCTTTCAAATGTAAATATGGACTTTCAGATTCTAAACCATGAAAATTAGGAAGTAAAGAAATCATACCTGACTTAAATCTAAAATTATTGGCATTGAGTGGAAAGATAAATCATGATGGACTAGAATTTCAAGGTGGTTACAAATATTCACGCATGGTTCGCAACGGTTGATTTTCAGGTTCATCATGTACACTTTCATTGTCAGCCATTGTGTCAATTGTGTGTGATTGTGATTCAAACAAATCAATATACAAAGTACCAGGATTAATTTTGACTAAACGACTAGAATTTAAATCACGATACCAATTAAGCATAAATACATAAATAACTTAAAAATAAATAAAAAATAATGTATAAGATGGCGGTGTAACCCACCATTAAATATTAACAAAGATGTGGTATATACCAACCACCTAATAAATATTTACAAAGGCGTGGAATAAACCAACCACCAAATAAAAATTAAAAAAAAATGGTGTGGTAAAAACCAACCACCAAAAATGTATATATAACAAAGGTGGGGTAATAAACCAACCACCCAAAAATAAAAATAAAAATAAAGTGCGAAAAATAAAATACGAAAATTAAAATGCGAGAATTAAAATACAAAAAATAAAGTGCAGAAAGTAAATTTAAATATGAAAACCAGAGAGTGACAGAGCCCCACAGAGCCGGCGAAAGAGAAGAGAAGAAGAAATATTATTTCATTAAGTTAGATTACGGAAAAATAAATAAAAAAAAGTAAAAGGGAGAGTTTCCCCACTAAGTTAGTGCGTAAAATAAAAGGGAGAGTTAGCCCCACTGACGAAAAAAAATGACGAAAATAAATAAATAAAAAATTAAAAAACAAAAATAAATAACATAAATATAAAAGTTAGAAAGTTAGTATGTTAGCAAGTTAGTAGGTTAGTAAGTTAGATAGTTAGAAAGTTAGAGAGTTAGTAAAGAAACCGAAGGATCGGCAAGCTAATCTTTTGCTCCGGTGAGGGAGAAGAGAGAATAGATTTTATTAAAAAAAACAAACCTCAACAAATTAAAACCTCAAATCAAGTCCCCGGCAACGGCGCCAAAAACATGACTGTGGGATTTAAGGATGTAAACCCAAGTACAAGTTGTCTCAAGTAATAAATTTCTCGAGAGTTTGAGGTCGATCCACAGGGAATTGATGAAGAAAAATTAATTGAGGTAAGAAAAGGATTTGTCACAACACCAAAAGTAATAAAACAAGTTCACAAATGAATTTAAGGGCTTGCTTGGGTTAGGAGATCCACTCTTGGTAATAAATTAAAGGTAAGATTATTTCTCTTTATAACTCAATTGAAATCCACACACAACGGAGGTTCCAATCGAAAAATATAACAAAGTTTAATTATATATGAAATCATATTATGATTCCTTTAATTATCTACCAATATTTGTAAATGAGTTCAAGCATTCACTGTGCCAATCCTATTGTCTACAATAAATCAAGATTTCCATTATACAAAGAAGGTTTCTAAATTAATTGGAAACAAAATACAACACATATAATGTCCATTTAATAATATATCTTTTAAGCACAAGAAATAAAATAATCTAACCTTATTTCATTACCAAGAGCTTCACTCTTTCACCTAAGCAAGATGAAGATTTAGTCACTCATAGATAAGAAGAAAGAAAGAGAGAAGAAGAGAAAGATAAACATAGTTTCACTTTAGAATAAGAGAAAATTACAACAAAGTAAAACAAGAAACAAGCATAACCATAACTTATAAAAAAAACTAAGCCTAACACCAAGTGCTCCAAATGGTCAGCCAATGGTGCCTTTTATAGAGGATTAGGGATATAAAATGACAAGGAGGCTGATTAAGAGTAGATGGATGAGTGGATGAATGAGTGGAAATGCCAAATGGTGAGGTTGAGATTTCTTGTCTCCGAAATCATTCATTGCTTAACTCATGGATTCCGTCATCAAATAGAAAAGTCATCTTCATGAAAGTTGTAGATCTGGATCTTAACTTTCAGATGTCCAAATTTCAGCCCAAGATCATTCTTACAGCCCGAGATATGACCCAATTACTGCAGACTATTCAGGCCCAGTTTCAGCACCTCTGTTTTGACTTCCAAACTCAATATCACCTCTAAGCTGTCCGGATGAGCTCTTGTGTTCTTCATGAAAGTTGTAGATCTGGGTCTTAACTTTCAAATGTCCAAATTTCAGTCCAAGATAATTCTTAAAGCCCGAGTTATGCTCTGATTACTGTACACTATTCAGGTTCCAGATACAAAACTCGTGTTCTGTCTTCCAAGCCCATTTAGCTCTTCTAGATGTCCATATTTTACCTGGAGCTCTTCATGAAAGTTGTAGAGCTTTCTCTCAGCTTTTCTACAAGGTAAAATTCATAATTGCTAGACATCTAGAACTCAAGATATGACTAAAATACAGAAACAATATAAGACCTAAATAATGCTGAAAAAAAATCAATTAAGTCCAATTTGAGTCCAATCTTACAAAACATAACCAGGCTTAATCAATTAAGTACATGAAGAGTGTAAATGACTAAAAATGAGGGTTTATTAATGTATAAAATATATGCTTATCAAAAAGCTTGCTTCAAATGGTTGAAGGCTTTCTTGCATTTCTCATCAAAGTCAAACTCCATATCCTTTTACAGGAGGTTGGATAGCGGAAGGACTATTTTGATGAAATCTCTAATAAGGTACCAGTAGAAACATACATGACTAAGAAAAGAACAAATCTCCCACACACATGTTAGGTAAGATAAAGAAGAAATCACATTTATTTTAGTAGGATCTACTTCAATGCCCTTACTAGATACTTCATGGCCTAAAACTATGCCTTGCTCTACCATAAAATGACATTTTTCAAAATTTAGAATAAGGTTAGTTTCAATGCACCCATGTAATACCATAGCCAAACAAGCCAAACATGAATCAATGGAAGAACCATAAATAGTAAAATTATCCACGAACACCTCCATGCACTCTTTTAAAAGATAAAAAGAGATGCTTACCATGTACTGTTGACAAGTGCAAGGGGACATTGCAGAGGCTAAAGGGCATCCTCCTATACGCAAAAGTGTCGAAGGGACATGTGAACATGGTCTTCTCTTGATTTTTTGATGCAATATGAATTTGAAAATATCCGGTGTAGCTATCCAGAAAGCAGTAATGGATTTCTTACCCAACCTCTCTAACATATGATCAATGAAGTGCAGGGGGTAATGATTCTTTCAGGTAGCTTGGTTGAGCTTTCTATAATCAATGCTGACTCTTTAACTGTTCTGCACCCTAGCAGGAATCGATTCATTATTCTAATTTGCCATTACTGTCACCGCAGATTTCTTTGGAACAACTTGGATTGGGCTCACCCATTTGTTGTCTAAGATAGGATAAATGATGCTATCTTGTAATAACTTTGTCATCTCCTTCCTCACCATGTCCCGAATCAATGGGTTCAGTCTTCTTTGGGGTTGCCTTACTGGTTTAGCTTCCTCTTCAAGTAATATTCGATGCATGCACGTAGAGGGACTAATGCCAGGAATGTTCGCAAGTGTCCATCCAATTGCTTTCTTGTATTCCCTCAGAATTTGCAATAGATTCTCTTCTTGTTCATCAGTGAGGTCTTCCGCTACAATCACTAACAGCTTCTCACCTTCTGCCAAATATGCATATTTAAGGTATGCAGGTAGAGGCTTCAACTCTAATTCGAGTAACTGCACTATGAAGATAAGCAATTTGGTTATGGGAACTACTTCAGCAGATTGAATTTTTGCACAACTAGTAGCTGCTGCATAGTCTATAAGTCAGATTCATCATTTCCCAAATATGTAGAAATTTCATAACACACATCACACTTGACAGCACCATCACAATCAACACATGAACATACTAATTCAGAATTATTAAAACTATCCAAATCAGGGAACTTAACACACAACTCATCATAATTGTCCTCAACCAATTCTTCTAGCAAGTCTATATGAAAAACAAAATCCTCTTCCATGAGATGCTTCATTGCATAAAAGAAGTTGAATTGCATTATTATATCTCCAAACTCCATGGAAAGAGTTCTAGCATACACATCTTTTTTCGTTCTTGTAGTCTTGAGGAATAGTCTCCCTAAAATGATTGGAGCCTTGTTGGATGATGACTCCCCCTACATATCCAGAATGTAAAAGTCAACAGAAAAATCAACTCATCCATTCTCACCAAAGCATCCTCTATCAAGATTGCTAGGTATGCATTGCTCCTATTTGCCAATTGAATCACAACACCAATTGCTCACAAAGGTCCAAGTCCAAGAGAATTGAAAACAGACACAAGCATCACATTAATTGAAGCTTTAAGATCTAACATTGCATTCTCAAACTTGTAATTTCCTATAATGTATGGAATTGTAAATGTGTATGGATCCTTGCATTTTTGAGGAGCTGGCTGAACGAGGGTTGAAACATTTTGCCCCATACTGACTCTTTTATTGCCCTTCAATCTCCTCTTGTGCATACACAACTCCTTTACAAACTTGACATACTTTGGAATTTACTTAATTGCATCTAGCAGTGGAATGTTCACTTCCACTTTTTTGAAGGTCTCCAAAAGTTCTTTATCTTTTTCTGCCTCATCAATTTCTTGGACTGGGGTGCTCTTTGTGGAAATAGAAGAGGCACTACATGATCAGATTTCTTCTTTCTCACTTTAACTTCTGAGTTCTAGTCCGCCTTAGCTTTATGTTCTACAGAATCTGATTTTTCTGCATAATTAATTTTTTTTGCTGACTACTACTTGCTTGTTGGTTGAGGGTCTTCTACCAACTTACCACTTTTCAACATAATAACATTGACATCCCTTTGGGTTTGGAACTATTTAGGCAGGAAATTGGTCGGAGCCTTGTGTCTTCAATTGATTCAGTGAAGAAGCCAACTATCCAATCTGAGTTTCCAAATTCTAAATGGTAGCTTTTGTTCTCTGTAAGAATTGGATGTTGTTGTTGGCTATTTGCTTGACTAGGTCCTCCAATGTAGGCTCAGATTGAGTAGGATCTTGTTGCTACACAGGTGGCTGCGGTATCTATTGTCTAGTAGGTTGCTGGAATTGCTACCCCTTAGTCCAGAATTTTGCTGAAACTGGTGTGGCCTAACTGGAGGCTGGTATGACTGTTGTGGTGGTGCTGCTACTGCATTTCCATATATGAAATTTGGATGATCCCTCTATCCAGGATTGTAAGTGCTAGAGAAGGGATCATATCTGGGCTGCTGGTGTTGCTAGTACTGAGGTTTACCAGGGAAGATGCCTGCTACAACAACATAAGATTGTGGTTCAAAATTATCTTATTGGAGTATGGGGCGTACATCTGTGGGATGGGTTGGACAAGCACAAATTCCACACAGTTTGGCAGGCCCGTCCATAGGTATTTGTTGCCCCATTGCTAATTGTCATACTAAGGAAGTCAACTTATTAAGGCTGTTCTACATCCTTTGCTGGTCAGCATGAGACACATGAACCTCATTTACTCCCTTAGTGGGAGTAATCATCCTAGTACCAAACTACTGGGAGTTAGCAGCTATGTTTGTAATGAAATCTCTGGCAGCAGCTAGGGTTTTGTCAACTAATGCACCTCCACTAGCAGCATCAATCATACTTTTGTCCCTAGGGAACAATCCTTCGTAGAAATACTAAATCAACAGCTAGTCACTGATTGATAATGTGGGTTACTTGCACATTATTTCTTGAACATCTCCTAATACTTATGCAGAGTCTCTCTAGAATTTTGCCTTATCCTATATATATCTTTTTCTGATGGCAGTAGCGCTGGATGTAGAGATAAAATTCTCCAGGAATAGCTTATTCATGTCATTCCAACTTGTCACAAAACTAGGTGAAAGATAATATAGCCAATCCTTGGCTGCATCAACAAGGAAGAAAGGGAAGGCTAGCAGCTTGATATGCTCCTCAAGAATTCCTTTTGGTTTCATGGTGGAACATACCACATGAAACTCCTTCATATGCTTGTGAGGATCTTCACCTGCAAGACCATGAAACTTTGGCAGCAAGTGTATTAAACCAGATTTGAGTTTAAAATCAGCATTTAGATTGGGATATTGAATGCATAAAGGCTGATAATTGACATCAGGGGCTAATAGTTCTTTAAGGGTTCTGTTATGTATATTATCCCCCATATTTGCATTATTTCTATTTTTAGTTCCATTTTCAGTTTCAGTATCTATGTTATCAGCCATGGTTGCAGGATTGCTTACAGTTTTAAGTTCAGTTTCAATTTTAATTTCAACTTCAGTATTACCTTCAATCTCAAAAGATGGTTGAAGGTGGACTCCTCTAAGGCACGTCAACTGATTGCGGGATTTAAAGGATGCAAACCCAAGTGCAGGTTGTCTCAAGTAATAAATTTTTCGGGAGTCCGAGGTCGATCCACAAGGAATTGATGAAGAGAAATTATTTGAGATAAGAAAAGGATTTGTCACAACACCAAAAGTAATAAAAGATGTTCACAAATGAATTTAAGAACTTACTTGGGTTAGGAGATCCACTCTTGGTAATAAATTAAATGCAAGATTATTTCTCTTTATAACTCAATTGAAATCCACACACAACGAAGGTTCCAATCGGAAAATATAACATTCAAAGTTCAATTATATATACAATCATATTATGATTCCTTTAATTATCTACCAATATTTGTAAATGAGTTCAAGCATTCACTGTGCCAATCCTATTATCTACAATAAATCAAGATCTCCATTATACAAAGAAGGTTTCTAAATTGATTGGAAACAAAATACAACACATATAATGTCCATTTGATAATATATCATTTAAGCACAAGAAATAGAATAATCTAGCCTTATTTCATTACCAAGAGCTTCACTCTTTCACCTAAGTAAGATGAAGATTTAGTTACTCATAGATAAGAAGAAAGAAAGAGAGAAGAAGAGAAAGATGAACATAGCTTCAATTTAGAGCAAGAGAAAATTACAACAAAGGAAAACAATAAACAAGCATAACCATAACTTCTAAAAACTAAGCCTAACACCAAGAGCACCAAATGATCAGCCAGTGGTGCCTTTTATAGAGGATTAGGGATACAAAATGACAAGAGGGATGATTAAGAGTAGGTGAGGAGTAGGTGGAGTGGTTGGATGAGTGGTTAAGTGGTTGGATTATTGAGATTCTTTGTCTCCGAAATCATTCATTACTTAACTCATGGATTCCGTCATCAAATGGAAAAGTCATCTTCATAAAAGTTGTAGATTTGGGTCTTAACTTTCAGATGTCCAAATTTCAGCTCATTTCACCATCTACAACCCAAGATATGGGCTAATTACTGCAGACTGTTCAGGCCTAGTTTTAGCACCTCTGTTTTGACTTCCAGACCCAATATCACCTCTAAGCTGTCCGAATTGAGTTTTATATTCTTTATGAAAGTTGCAGATATGGGTCTTAACTTTCAAGTATCCAAATTTCAGACCAAGAAAGTTCCTATAGCCGAGTTATGCTCTGATTACTGTATACTATTCAGGTTCTAGACACAAAACTCGTGTTCTGACTTCCAAGCCCAATTAGCTCCACTAGATGTCTAAATGAGACTTTGAGCTCTTCATCAAAGTTGTAGAGCTCTCTCTTATCTTTCCTACAAGGTAAGATACATAATTTTTACATATCTAGAACCCAAGATATGACGGAAAAACAGAAATAGTGTAAGACCCAAATAATGCTGAAAAAATCAATTAAATCCAATTTGAGTCCAAACTAACAAAGCATAACCAGACTTAATCAATTAAGTACATGGAGAGTGTAAATGACTAAAAATGAGGGTTTATTAATGTATAAAATATGTGATTATCAAATTCTCCCACACTTAGGTTTTTGCACTCCTGGGCAAAACACATAAGACCAAAGTTAGGAAATAAAGAAAAACGACATAAACTCAAAAGCTAAAAACTCTAAAAGACTCGATGAAGCAAGAAGAGTAACCAGAAATTCAAGGGATCAAAGCATTAATAAGGTAACATTTGTTCACATCTCAACCAATAAGCAAGGAAACTTCAGTTGAAAAGAATGAATCAAGAATGATAGATCCTCATAGAATTCACTCTCAATCTCTCAAGTGTTTAAAAGGTAAGTATTTCACTTTATTCAACCCATGAACAATTGCACTATCATAAGCTTGCTTATCTTCTACTTCTCCGCTACTTAAACCATATGCATACAAAAATCAAGAGGACTTTATTCAAGGTTGTAATAGGGTCATGGTAAAGGAGAGGGGATAATATGGATATGAGAAGATAAATTCCAAAAAGAATAAAAAAGCATTATGGTACAATTAGAGTGGAGAAAATGTTTGAGAACATTCATCATAAAGGACAATCACCAATATTTGACTAATGTTTTGTTGAAGATCAATCCCAAATTAGTGAATTGAATTCATTGTTAGACCTGAACATTCTCCTTTTCTTCCTATTGTTTTCAAGCATCCACCTTTATTCTAAACTTTGATAATCCTTTGATTGCAATGGTAGTCAATTTTTTTTTATCATTTTGCACACACACCCCCACACTTGTTCAAAAACAAGGTCAATGCTCTCTTATTCTCTAAGGTTGGGTAAAAATATGTTTTTTTTTTAAGGCACAAAATGAGCTAAAAACAAGGAATGATCAAATATGTTCAAAGGGGTTACACAAGGGAAAATATACAAGGATGGCTATTTGGTCAAAGTAGCTATTTCAAA
This sequence comes from Ormosia emarginata, assembly GCA_029884605.1. Taxonomy (NCBI): domain Eukaryota; kingdom Viridiplantae; phylum Streptophyta; class Magnoliopsida; order Fabales; family Fabaceae; genus Ormosia; species Ormosia emarginata. The sequence goes on from JAQQTP010000073.1 coordinate 20,320,820, forward strand.
ATGCCTCAATCATATTAATGTATACATGTAAAAATGTAGTCTAAAAAAGAATCAAAGTAAGCTCTAGAGTAACAATTCTATGAGTGAAAATCACACAAGAAAGAAGAGAATGGTATAGATATTCAATCTATTTATCAATAGGCTCAAAATCTCACAAGGCATATTTCTATCATTCTCAATGCACTATATCAACATTCATATCCAAGCTTGTGAAATTTAAGAAAGAAGATAATTTATTCAACCATGCTATGATCTCTGAATTTCAATTGCTTCAACGGATGTGACAGTGCATTCGCTTGAATCTTTCAAAGGAAGTCAAACAGCAAACTTTGTTACTTCCACAAATAAACACTAAATAGTTACTACCCCAACTAAGATGCATCTCAAGAGTAATAAATTATTTCTAAAATTTACTCCTTACTCTGCCATCCTTAATTGGTTTTACTACGAATAGGTTTTTGATAGTCATATCACTAAACATACTTCCCAATCTAGATACATCTCAGGAGTAAAATTACTCCTTACTCTGCCATCATTCATCGATTTAGTAAGTCCATGACAATCATATCATACTTCTCAAATTTGTTTTTTGTCAACTATCCTTCCCCCCAACTAGATCACAACATTGTCCTCAATGTTAAAATATAGATGAGTAAAGGAAAGAAGATATTACCTGCTAGAGAAATTACTGAAAAAAGAAACCTAACACAAATTTAAACAGAAACAAAGTACAATAAATAAAACCAAAGCTTAATATTATTTAAATAACTGGAGTGTCTGATCGGGCTTGCGATGCATGCTGCTTCCCTCACCGCTTCCTTTTGACCAATCTATCTGAGTTATTATTAGATCAGGTTCATAAACAAAAGCTTCTAATTTATCAATTTACTCATTAATAGTGGAAGCAGAGATAAGAAGTTGTCTTGTCGAAGATGTGATAAATTTCTGTTCCACAACATGGTCAAAGAAATTATTTACATTTAACAAACCTATGGGTTTATGGTGGATGTTCAGTTAGGCCCAAGAGACAATTTGAAAAACTTCTTCCAAGGTACCAAAATCACCTGGTAAGGCAATGAATGCATCAAAGTTTTCAAGCATTATTTTCATTCGTTCATGCATTGATGATACCTTAAGTTCTTCCCCAATTTTCTTTCCAGTGATGTTCTGTTGAGCTAAAGGTCCAGGAATGACACCTAAAATCCAACTGCCTCATATATTTGTAGCAAGTGATACAACTCTCATTAACCCACGGCAACCTCCCCCATATACAAGATGAATATTCCTCACAGCAAGTGATCGACCAAGAGTGGTAGCTACGTTTACAAACTCTAAACCCTTCCCATACTTAGACCCATAAAATATACAGATATTTTTAAGTTGACGAACAGAAACACCTTCCATTTCTATACCCACCTTCCCCTTGAATGATTCTGAGTTAGAAGAAAATAGAGAAAATGGAGTGTTTAAATAGGAAAAAGAATGGAAAGGATAATAATAGCACCTATAAGGGTAGGTTGGTTGTTGTCAGAAAAGTTTGAAATTAAGAAACACAGAATCTTTTTTTTTTTTTTTTGTTTTGTTTTGTTTTTTTTTTGTTTTTTTGTTTTTGACTTTAAGAAAACCATCAGGGTAAAAAAGTATAGAAACTCCTGAAGGACCCTGCTCAAAGGATCGTCTGTCCAAAACCAAAATACAGTAAAATCATACAAAGATAAAAGAAATATAATAGCAAATGATGACATACCTTTATGTACAGTTTTCATGGCGTCATGAGTGCAGTAGTGGCATATCTTTATACTGTGTGTCACCAGTGCAGTAGATAGTCACATCTATTTATATGAAGAAAAGAGAAAGAAGAAACCATTGTGGGTTTCCATCCTGGGTCTAGAACCTGGACAGCTCACACTTGGGCTTGTAACATCAACAAAGATGCTAAAATCTAAAACCCGTAATGTCCAAGATCCAGAACGTCCCATCCTAGGGCGCTGAAAACCCCTTCTAATAAAAGAGAGGATCAAGCTCAGATGCCTTATACGCTTTGCCAGCTGCGGGTTACTTCTCACTAATAACCAGAGTGGGACGCTTCTGCCTATCCATCAACTCTATAGTGCCTAGATGGTAAACATTGGGTTATGGAGTGTGGCTCTCTACAGAGTATGGTACACGAACTTTTTGAAGGACCAGCGTGCAAAGGTCCACCCGAGTCAATGACGGGTCAGCCAAAGGTTGGGGCTCCATAACTAATTAAAGTCATGGTACTCCTTCTGGATTGCCCTTGTTCAAACATTTTTTTCTTTTTTTTTAAGAAAACATGAAGAAGAAGATGAAGATAATATGTACATATTATTTAACGTCCAGTAACGACTTAAATGCCTTCTATGAGTTGAGAATAAGCTTCCCATCCAATTTTCTTATAAATTGGCAAACAGAGCTTTTTAGAGTCAGATTCCCAAGACTGTAGCATTTTTCTTCATCTTTGAAGAGATTCCACAAATTAAGAAGTTCACGATGCACCATTCAAGAGTCAATAAGATATCATCTAATGACTCTTTACTCAGTCCATTCTTAATGAATAAAATTTTATTTTCTCTATTTGTGGAAACCATCCCCAAAGAATGACATCACTTGTTACAATTCCATCGTCCACATTTATGACAAACTTGTAACCTTTTTGCTCTTCTCCTTTTAGAATACGAACTTCTTCCAAGACCTGGCATGTATGGGTTAAATGAAATTGAAGACTCACCTGCTAGTCAAACCTTTGCTTCAATTATCTAGCGTACATCTTCTGGTATACCCTTGTGCATTAACAGTCTCAATTTTTCACATCTAACTTTGTAGATTTTTTTCAGAGCATTTTGAGGGAGAGAAGGAAAATGTTTTCTTAGGTTTGAAAGAATGACATCTATTTTAAAGGAGAAGAATGATTCAATTATTTTAGAAAACTAAAAAACAAACTGACTTGAGAGTCACGGAGTACCGTTATCTACCACTTAACCGGCAACACAAAGAACTGCAAAAATAAAGCAACAAAATTAGAGTGAATTCTATTTATAACAAGGATCAAAAAGAGAGATGAATTCTACCTCATCAACTTGGTTTTCTAGAAATGATTTGAGCCTTTGTCCATTGACTTTAAACACATTACTATTCCTAGGATTCTCAATATCTACGGCCCCATGAGGATACACATGTTTGACAACAAAAGGACCACTCCACCTAGATCTCAATTTTCCAGGGAATAGGTGCAGGCGAGAATTATAAAGCAAAACTTTTTGACCAATTTCAAAAGATTTTCTCAAAATTGTCTTGTCATAAAAAGCTTTTGTTCTGGCTTTATAAATATTTAAATTTTCATATACATCATTTCTCAATTCCTCCAAATCATTTAATTACAATTTACGTATCTTGCAAGCATCATCAAGATTTAGATTGAAAGCTTTAATGGCCCAAAATGCTTTATGTTCCAATTCAACAGGCAAGTGACAAGGTTTTCCATAGACTAATCGATAGGGTGACATGCCCAAAGATATTTTGAAAGTAGTACGGTAAGCCCAAAGTGCATCGTTTAGTCTTAAAGACCAATTTTTACGATTTGGGTTAACTTTTTTTTCCAAAATTTGTTTAATCTCCCTATTTACCAATTCAACTTATCCACTTGTCTGAGGGTGATAAGGGGTGACAATTTTATGTGTAATACCATATTTCTTTATTAAAGATTCAAATGGTTTATTGCAAAAATGTGTTTCCCATCACTGATGATAGCTCGAGGGATTCCAAATCAATACAAGATATTTTCTTTTAAAAATTTGAGAACAGTTTTATGATCATTGTGTCGGCATGAAATCGCCTCAATCCATTTTGAGACATAATCAACTGCAACTAATATATACACACATCCAAATGAGGATAGAAATGGACCCATGAAATCAATTCCCCAACAATAAAAAATTTTAATGACAAGGATGGGGTTCAGAGACATCATGTTTCTTTTTGAAATTGAGCCTATTTTTTTGACAATTTTCACAACTTTTGCAAAAAGTATAGCAGTCCTTAAATAAAGTGGGCCAATAAAATCTGCACTGCAAGATTTTCGCAGTTGTTTTCTTTGAAGAAAAGTGACCTTCACATACTTCTGAGTAACAAAATTAATGACACTACCTACCTCACTGTCGGGCACACATCTCCAAAAGATTTAGTCAGGACAATATTTGAACAAGTATGGGTCATCCCAATAAAATTTTTTTACCTCTGTCAAATTTTTTTTTATCTTGGTGCGTCCATTGAGGCGGCATCTTTCCTGTTACAGGAAAGTTGACTATGTTAGCAAACCAAGGCTTGGAATTGACAGAAAATAAAAATTCATCGGAAAAGAATCATTGATAGGCGTGCTATCAAAAGGTGAGCCTATTGTAAGTCTGGACAAATGATCAGCGACAACATTTTCGGCTCCTTTCTTATCTTTTATTGTGATGTTGAATTCTTGAAGCAACAAGATCCACCGTATCAATCTTGGTTTGGTATCCTGCTTAGACATCAAATATCTAACAGCAGCATGATCAGTGAAAATCGCAATAGAAGACCCAATTAAATAAGATCAAAATTTGTTAAGTGCAAATATTACAGTAAGCAGTTCTTTTTTAGTAGTTGTGTAATTCATTTGTGCACTATTTGAAGTTCTACTTGCGTAACAAATCACACGAGGCTTACCTTCCTTTCTTTGGCCTAAAACAGCGCTCACAGCAAAATCACTAGCATCACACATCAACTCAAAAGGCAAAGACTAGTCAGGAGATTGCATGATAGGAGTAGATGTCAAAAGACAAATTTATTTTTCAAAAGATTTTTGACATTCTTGAGTTCAATCAAATGATGTATCTTTCAACAGAAGATTACATAATGGTCTAAATATGATACTGAAGTCCTTAATAAATCTTCTGTAAAATCGTGCATGTCCTGAAAAGGAACGAACTTCTCTAATTGTTTTTAGGGAAGGCAAATGAGCAATTAATTCAACTTTGGCCTTATCAACTTCAATTCCTTTAGAAGATATCACATGACCTAACACTATTCTTGAGGTAACCATGTAATGACATTTTTCCCAATTTAGCACAAATTCTTTTTCTTTGCATCTTTTAAGAACTTTTTCTAAATTATCAAGACAATTTTCAAAAGAATTTTCAAAAACTGTCAGATCATCCATGAAAACCTCTAAATAATCCTCAATTATGTCACTGAAAATGCTAATCATGCATCTTTGGAATGTTGCCAGAGCATTACAAAGGCCAAAAGGCATTCTTTTATATGCAAAAGTACCAAATGGACATGTAAAAGTGATTTTTTCTTGATCTTCCAATGCAATTGGTATTTGATTATAACCTGAAAAACCATCAAGAAACCAGTAGTATGGATGTCCTGCTACCCTTTCCAGAATTTGATCAAGAAATGGTAAAGGAAAATGATCTTTCCTAGTAGCAGCATTTAATTTTCTAAAATCAATACACATACGCCAATTAGATGAGACTCGCGTAGGTATTAATTCACCCTTATCATTTTTAACCACTGTTATTCCAGATTTCTTAGGCACAACTTGTGTAGGGCTTACCCATTGGCTATCAGAGATAGGATAGATAATTCCAACATCAAGCAATTTAAGGACTTCAGCTCTAACTACCTCTTTCATGTGTGGATTTAATCTTCTTTGAGGTTGTTGAGAAATTTTAGCATTATCCTCTAAATGTATTCTATCCGTACAAATTAATAGATTAATGCCTTTTATGTCCTTTAATGTCCATCCAATTGCACTTTTATGTCTTTTAAGTACTTCTATTAACATACCTTCTTGTTCTTCAGTAAGAGAGGAGGAAATTACCACTGGTAAGCTTTGCTCTTCTCCTAAAAATGTGTACTTCAACCCAGCAGGTAATGACTTTAGTTCTGGTATGGGTACTTCTTCATGGGCATTATCATTCATGGGTTTTAGCTCTTCAAATCTTGGCTTCCATCCGTTGTACTCCATTACCTGTGTATAATCAAGCAAAGAGCATATTTCAATGATTGTTGCTGGGAAGCTTCCTCCAAGCTTCTCCAACAAGCCAAAATCTCACTTTTTGAAAAGTCAAATGGGATGTCATCAAATGATGTCATAATTTGTGATATCATTAAATTACTCTCTAGAAAAGATGACTAACACTCTACTAAAATTATTATCCCGTGGACAAAAGTTACAGTTAATAAAAATAATATTTATTATTCAACGGATAATAAAATTGTTCTACAATTTTTATTTATCGGATAAAAATCTCAAAAAACGCAAACCTCATAAACTATGCCCGACCTCAGGTTTAGTAAGATCCCCCATCGACGTTTTCACAGTTCAAGGTTTACCAGCCTCAGGGAAAATATTTCATTTTCTCAGTTCTGCTCAGTGTGCACATAAAATAAAAAATATATTAAAATATTCAACATTTTTGAAAAATCCATAAAAATTCACAAAAATCACAAATATTATAAAATGACTATTTATCATGGAATTAATAATTTTTGGGGTGTTACAACTCTCCCATTCTAAAAAGAAATTTCGTCTTCGAAATTTTCATACCTTAGAATAATTGTGCATGTTGCTCCTTCATCTTGTCTTCTAACTCCCACGTTGCATCTCCGATTGTGTCATTCCTGATTATTTTTACTAATGGGATTTCCTTCCCTCTGAGTTACTTTACTCTTTTATCCTCAATCCTTATAGGAGGTGTCTCATAGGTTAGTTGTGACACATGGAAAACATTGTGAAGGTTAGAAAGAAAAGGTGGTAAGGCTATTTGCTAAGCTACTGGACCTATCCGGCGAAGAATTTGGTAAAGTCCAAGGAATTTGGGAGTAAGTTTTCTAGATTTCAGAACTCGGATGATCCCAGTCATAGGCGTGACTTTCAAAAACACTTGCTCGCCTTTCTCAAACTTAAGAGGCTTTCTTTTTTTATCAACATAGCTCTTCTGTCGACTCTGAGTCGTCCTCATCTTTTCTTGAATCATCTTGACATTTTTTGTTATTTGTTGTATAAGATCAGGTCCAATAGTAAGGCGCTCGCTGACGAGCGCCGAACTCAGTCAAAATTATAACCGAAGTTATTACCTAAACTTGTAGTATAGTGAACAACACCGGATTGTCTCCTCAAGGATCGTAGATGCAATTTGATCAAATCAAGTGAAAGTTAGAAAAAGGGGTGTTTTGATGGTTCAAGGATCGCAGTGACAAGATTTAAAGAGAAATAATAATTAGAAGAACAGTCAATTCAGAAATCTATCCGAGATTGGGTGGATTCAATCATACACCTTTCAACAAACATTTGAAGCACATTTGAATGGTTAACTTGGATCTAACCGAAATCTCAGCATTAGGTCCAGAATTCACACTAGACAATCGTCCAGAATTCAATTGACAAGTGATAAACACAAATCTGCAATCGCACCATTCATGTAGATATATGTCAATTTAAGCACCGAATTCAATTAACCTAGGCACCAATCAGTAACCTAACCTCTTCAATTATGTGATTAGTTTAGATCAATCAGTTCTAAGTTTCATCACAAATTTCAATCTTCAGTTATGTGATTAATTCAGATCAATCAGTTCTAAGTTTCATCACAATACTTAATCTTAAACCAAGATCAAATCAGATCAAACATAAACAGAATCACCATTCATGCATTCAAGATCAAGAAAATAGAAGAAGAAGAAGAAGAAGAAGAGAAGAAGAAGAAGAAGAAGAAGAAGAAGAAGAAGAAGAAGAAGAAGAAGAAGAGAAGAGGAATTCAAATATAAATCAAATACATTACATAACCAAGGTCTCAAGAATCCAAACCACAATCTCTTCAAGAGTCCCGAATTGACTGAAAGTAACTTAGCTCTCCATTACAATGAAGGAAATCATCAAAATATACAAGAGCTATGAGAAACAATGAAGAAACAAGAAGAAACTATAAGAGAATTGAAGGAGAATACAACTTGTTGTTAATGATAACCAATGGTGCCCTTTTATAGATGTCTAGGGTAACAAAATGACAAAGGGGAGTTGGTGGATGAGTTGGGTGGTTGAGTGGGTTGGTGAATGGGTTGGTGAGTGGGTTGGTGAGTGGGTTGGTGAGTGGAGTGGTTGAATGGGTTGGTGAGTGGAGTGGTTGAGTGGGATGGTGAGAGGAGTGGTTGAGTGGGTTGGTGAGAGGAGTGGTTGAGGACGAAAATTTTGACATCTGACTTGGAAGCCAAAAACGACCAACTATACTTCAGATCCACGAAAAGTACTCTTCATGAAAGTTGTAGATCTTTGTCTTGGCTATAACATGCATATCTGGATCATCCAATTTGGCTTCCTACAGCCCAAGATATGGCCCAAATACCGCAGGTCAGTCAAACCCAACTTCAGCACCTCTGTTCTGACTTGCAGGCTCAAACTGACCCATTAGACTTCATTTTTTCAAAAAGTGTTCTTCATGAAAGTTGTTTATTTGGGTCTTAACTATCAACTGTCCAAATTTCAGCCCATCTCCATTATTACAGCTTGGGATATGATGTTATGAGTGCACACCGTTCGGATTCTAGTGACAGAACCCGTATTCTGACTTCCATGTAAACTTAGGTCCCTTAGAAATCTGTATTGGACTTCGAGCTCTTCATCAAAGTTGTAGAGCTTCCTCCTAGATTTCCTACAAGGTAAAATTCATGATTATCATATATCAAGAACTCAAGTTATGGCTAAAATATAGAAACAGTATCAAATCCCAATAATGCTGAAAATATTCAATTAGGACCAATTTGAGCTCAAACTCACAAAATCATACCAAATTCAATCAATTAAGAATATGGAGAGTGTAAATGACTAAACATAAGGGTTTCTTAATGAATAAAATATGTTTATCAAATTCCCCCACACTTAGCTTTTTGCACTCCTGGGCAAAACTCAAGACCAAAACAAGGACATAAGAGATTAACAAAAATTTAAATTCCAACGATATTCAAGAGCCCAAAATTTTACAATCAAGAAGAACAACCAAAGGTTCAAGGGATCAAAACATTCATGAGTTAACAATTCTCCACATCTCAAGCCAACAAGCAAGGTATCTTCAACATGAATCGAGAATGATAGATCTTCACAAGATTCCCTCTCAATCTCTCAAGTGTTTAAAAGGTAGGTATTTCACTCAATTCAACCCATGAAAATTGTACTACCATAAGCTTGCTTATCTTCTACTTCTCCACTACTCAAAACACATGCACACACAAATCATGAGGACTTTATTCAAGGTTGTATTGAGGTCAAGGTAACAGAAGAGGATAAAATGGATATGAGAAGATAAATACCAAAGAGAATAAAAGCAAATGAGAGCTGAGTTCAAATAACAAGCATAAAAGTTCATCCCAACTCTAACGTATATCCCTTTACATATTCATTTCCCAATCCTTTTCTTTTTTTTTCTTTTTTTTTTCTTTTTTTTTATTTTTTATTTTTAGGTACTCTTTCCTTTTTCAACAACCATTTTGTACACACACCCCCACACTTATTCAAAAACTCATCCATTAACCAAGCTAATGTTCTTTTATTCCCTAAGGTAAAGTAAGAACACGATTTTTCATTTAAGGCACATAATGAGCTAGAAACAAGGAATGGTCAAATAAGCTCAAAGGGGTTAAGAAAAGGAAAATATACAAGGTTGGCAGGAATCAGAGAAAAGCCCAAGAAGTCAAAAATGTGCTTGATATCATATTGAAAACAAAGTTGGCTATTTGGTTAAACTAGCTAATTAAGAAAGAGGGCATCAATCATGTTCATGCATGCAAGTGAAATATAGCCTCAAAAAGAATCAAAGCAAGTTCTAGAGTGGTCATTAACATGAGTGAAAATCACACAAGAAAGAAGAGAATGACATAAATGTTGAATCCATCCATTAGGCTCAAAATCTCACAAGGTATGCATCCATCAAACTCAATTCATCAATTCAATCATCCATCACCAAGCATATCAGTTCAAGAAGGGAGAAAAGTTATTCAATCATGCAATGAACCTTTTTTTTATTTTTTTTAACAAAAAAGAAACATGCTAAAATCTCTCCCCCACACTTAATATAGACATTGTCCTCAATGTGAAAGTGATAAATAAAACGGAAAGAAAAGAACAACACAACCTGATGAGGGTCGAGATAATGGCAAGCAGAAAAGATGCGTAAGAATCAAAGTGCAATATAACCCGAAACTCACAAAACAAATGAGTAAAATGTAAAACCAAAATAACATGACTGGAATAATATAAAATTAAAGAGGAAATGCGGGTCTTTTAGAGTCAGATTCCCAAGACTGTAACACTTCTGTTCATCTCTGAAGAGATTCCACAATTAAGAAGTTCATAATGTACCAGGCCACAAGAATGCGTCTCAAGAGTCAATAAGGTATAACTTACTGACTCCTTACTCAGCCATTCAAAGTGAAGTATGTTTTTATCTTCTCATATTGCGAAAACCATCCCCAAAGATCTTGAAAACAAATCTAGTTAGGTTGCCTCCCAATAAGCGCTTGTTTAGCGTCGTTAGCTCGACGTTGGGACACTTCTTAGTAATCTTTATAATGTGGATGGTAAAAGCCCATCACTTTCACTTCCACATTTTTCGGCTTGAGATGGTGTCCATTGGTCTTATTAAGTGAGGTTGGTGAAAAGACTCCACCAGGATCCCATTGGTTGAAACGTGATGACCAAGTTATGGTTGACACAATATGATAGCTTTCACTAGGGTCCCATTGGTTGAAGTGTAAGGACCAAGTTAAGCTTAAAGCATGAGGGCTCCCATTGGGGTCCCATTGGTCTTTCTTAATTTCCTTGACTTCACCAATGGCATGCAACACGTGTAATTTGGCAATTCTGCTTTCATTGATTATATTGGACCATGACCCAAAAACAAAATCCACTTCAGTAGTTACTGTCATATGCTGCCTTTCCTCCTTCTTTGAAAATTCCTCAATGGCCTTCAACTCCACCTCCCTATGTGTTGTAGACTCTGTAACTGCATTGCTGATAGACCCTTCAATATCATTAGATGCTGCATAAACAGAATCATCAACCTTCAAATATGCAGAAATCTCAGCACACGTAACACATTCTATATCACCGTCACAATCAGTACACGAGTTGCAATTGATAGAATCATTAAAACCAATAAAATCAGGAAATTCAGCACACCACTCATCATGAGTTTCCTCAACTAAATCTGCAGGTAAATCAATATGACAATTAGAATGCAGGGAGTTAGGAATTGTTTGGGAAGAGAGTTGGTTTGACTCTTGACTTCTCAATTCATTAACAGTGATTGTCAACTGCTCAATTTGGGTTGTTAAATCCTGAATAGTGGCAGTAAAAGTCTGTTGGAACTCAATTTGGGTTTTTATCAAGTCCTCTAATGAAGGCTCAAGTTTTGTGGTTGTTGGACTTGTTATCTGTTGAAATAGCTGCTCATATTGCAATGATTGTTGCTGTTGTGATGCCGGTTTGCTATATCCTAGATCCGGATAGTCTCTCCAGCCAGGGTTGTATGTGTTGAAGAAGGGATCATAACTTTGTTGCTGCTGCTAGAACTGTGGTTCATCAGGAAAATAACCATTTCTTTGCAACAAATTGATCGAAAAAAACAGAACTACCATCTTCGAAGTGTAGGGCATGCATATGTGGGGTGAGATGAAGAAAAACAAATGTTACACACAAGTGTAGCTTCCTGCACAGGTGATTGTTGTCTCACTACTATATGTCTTACCAAAGAAGTCAACTCCTTAAGTTTTGACTCCATTATGCATGGTCCATTGTATCCTTAAAATGCAACAGAATGCAACAAAATGACAATGAAAGAAAAAGAAAAAGAAACAGTTAGTATGATAATTTAAAAAGATTATATCACACTTACGGGTCCCCGGTGACGGCGCCAAAATTTTGACGAGCACCGAACTCAGTCAAAATTATAACCGAAGTTATTACCTAAACTTGTAGTATAGTGAACAACACCGGATTGTCTCCTCAAGGATCGTAGATGCAATTTGATCAAATCAAGTGAAAGTTAGAAAAAGGGGGGTTTTGATGGTTCAAGGATCGCAGTGACAAGATTTAAAGAGAAATAATAATTAGAAGAACAGTCAATTCAGAAATCTATCCGAGATTGGGTGGATTCAATCATACACCTTTCAATAAACATTTGAAGCACATTTGAATGGTTAACTTGGATCTAACCGAAATCTCAGCATTAGGTCCAGAATTCACACTAGACAATCGTCCAGAATTCAATTGACAAGTGATAAACACAAATTCTGCAATCACACCATTCATGTAGATATATGTCAATTTAAGCACCGAATTCAATTAACCTAGGCACCAATCAGTAACCTAACATCTTCAATTATATGATTAGTTTAGATCAATCAGTTCTAAGTTTCATCACAAATTTCAATCTTCAGTTATGTGATTAATTCAGATCAATCAGTTCTAAGTTTCATCACAATACTTAATCTTAAACCAAGATCAAATCAGATCAAACATAAACCTCGGTTATGTGATTAATTCAGATCAATCACCATTCATGCTTAATTCATCAAATCAGATCAAACATAAACAGAATCACCATTCATGCATTCAAGAAGAAGAAGAAGAAGAAGAAGAAGAAGAAAAGAAAAAAAAAGAGGAATTCAAATATAAATCAAATACATTACATAACCAAGGTCTCAAGAATCCAAACCACAATCTCTTCAAGAGTCCCGAATTGACTGAAAGTAACTTAGCTCTCCATTACAATGAAGGAAATCATCAAAATATACAAGAGTTATGAGAAACTATGAAGAAACAAGAAGAAACTATAAGAGAATTGAAGGAGAATACAACTTGTTGTTAATGATAACCAATGGTGCCCTTTTATAGAAGTCTAGGGTAACAAAATGACAAAGGGGAGTTGGTGGATGAGTTGGGTGGTTCAGTGGGTTAGTGAATAGGTTGGTGAGTGGGTTGGTGAGTGGGTTGTGGGTGGTGAGTGGAGTGGTTGAATGGGTTGGTGAGTGGAGTGGTTGAGTGGGATGGTGAGAGGAGTGGTTGAGTGGGTTGGTGAGAGGAGTGGTTGAGGACGAAAATTTTGACGTCTGACTTGGAAGCCAAAAACGACTAACTATACTTCAGATCCACGAAAAGTACTCTTCATGAAAGTTGTAGATCTTTGTCTTGGCTATAACATGCATATCTGGATCATCCAATTTGGCTTCCTACAACCCAAGATATGGCCCAAATACCGCAGGTCAGTCAAACCCAACTTCAGCACCTCTGTTCCGACTTGCAGGCACAAACTGACCCATTAGACTTCATTTTTTCAAAAAGTGTTCTTCATAAAAGTTGTTTATTTGGGTCTTAAATATCAACTATCCAAATTTCAGCCCATCTCCATTATTACAGCTTGGGATATGATGTTATGAGTGCACACCATTCGGATTCTAGTGACAGAACCCGTATTCTGACTTCCATGTAAACTTAGGTCCCTTAGAAATCTGTATTGGACTTCGAGCTCTTCATCAAAGTTGTAGAGCTTCCTCCTAACTTTCCTACAAGGTAAAATTCATGATTATCATATATCAGGAACTCAAGTTATGGCCAAAATATAGAAACAGTGTCAAATCCCAATAATGCTGAAAATATTCAATTAGGACCAATTTGAGCTCAAACTTACAAAATCATACCAAACTCAATCAATTAAGAATATGGAGAGTGTAAATGACTAAACATAAGGGTTTCTTAATGAATAAAATATGTGATTATTACTTGCCATCTTGGTACCAACACAAAGGTGTTCTGCATCGTGGTCCATATAGAGCCTCATAGGGTGCCATCCCTATGCTCGAATGAAAATTGTTGTTGTAGGTGAACTCTACCAATGGTAAAAATTCATCCTAACTTCTAGTTTGTTCGAAAGCACAAGCTCTAAGCAAATCCTCCAATGATTGAATCATCCTTTCTGATTGACCATCAGTTTGAGGATGATAAGCAGAACTCAACTGAAGTTTAGTCCCTAACGCTTCTTGCAAACTTTGCCAAAACTTTGATGTGAACCTTGGATCTCTATCAAAAATAATACTGGTAGGCACACCATGTAGACTAACGATTTCACCAATATACACTTGAGTCAACTTTTCTATGTTGTACCTTATGTTGATTGGTAAGAAATGTGCTAACTTCGTGAGTCGATCAATGATTACCCATATTGAATCGTAACCCTTTCTGGTCTTTGGCAATCCAACCACAAAGTCCATTGCAATACTATCCCACTTCCATTTAGGAATAGCTAAGGTTTGCTACATTCTTGACGGTCTCTGGTGTTCAACCTTTGCTTTCTGACAAACTAGACAAGACGACATACATCTGGCAATATCACTCATCATTTTGTGCCACTAAAATAACCGTTTCAGATCTTGGTACATCTTGGTTATTCCCGGATGCATACACAATTGGCTTGTGTAAGCGTGTTCGAGAATATACTTCCTAAGCTCTTGATCCTTAGGTACACAAACTCTGCCTCTGAACTTTAGAATTCCATCAGTTCCTTCCTTTAATGTTGTCACACTGCCTTGCTTCATTAGCTCATTTTCTTCTTGCAAAAACTTGTCAACTTTATGTTTCTCTCGAATGTCTTCCATTAAGTCATTTGAAATAGTGACTATGTTCATACAAATCTTCCTTGGTGTCAATTCCACAAAGGACCATATATCCCTGAATTGCTCTATCAAATCCTTTTCCTTGACCATCATAGCAGAGATACTAAGCATCTTTCTACTTAAAGCGTCTGCCACTACGTTTGCCTTTCCAGGGTGATACAGAAGTTAAAAATCATAATCTTTCAAAAATTCCAACCACCTTTGTTGTCTCATATTCAACTCCTTTTGGTTATATAGGTACTTCAAGCTCTAGTGGTCGCTAAAGACGTTGAATGTCGCCCCATAAAGAAAGTGCCTCCATATCTTCAAAGCGAATACCACAGCTGCTAACTCTAAGTCATGTATTGGGTAGTTCTTCTTATGCACTCGCAACTGTCTCAAAACGTAAGCCACCACTTTTCTGTTTTGCATAAGCACACATCCTAATCCTTGGTATCAAGCATCTCAATATACCTTGAAGGGTTCACTTGGATTAGGTAGAACTAACACTAGCGAAGTAGTTAGTCGTTTTTTCAATTCTTGGAAACTTTCTTCGCAAGCATTAGTTCACTCAAAGGCTTGATTCTTTCTTATGAGCTGAGTGAGAGGCCCTGCTATCTTAGAGAATCCCTCAATGAATCTCCGATAGTATCTAGTTAGTCCCACAAAGCTTCGAATTTCTGTCACTGTCTTCGACCTTTCCTATTGCAGAATCGCTTCCACTTTTGACGGATCTACTACAATCATTTCCTTCAAGTTTACATGGCCTAAAAACTTGACCTCTTCTAGCCAGAATTCACATTTTGACAGCTTAGCATACAACTTCTTCTCCTTTAGAATCTGGAGAACTATACTGAGGTGTTCAACATGATCCTCCTGATTTCGAGAGTAGATTAGAATGTCATCAATGAAGACAACAACAAATCTGTCCAAGAGAGGACAAAAAATTCTATTCATGTAGTCCATGAATATAGCAGGGGCATTCGTCACACCAAACGGAATCACAAGATATTGGTAATGACTGTAATGGGTACAAAAAGCCATTTTGGGGATATCTTCCACCTTTACTCGAATCTAATGGTAGCCCGATCACAGATCGATCTTTGAGAACACTGTTGCTCTTTTCAGTTGATCTATCAAGTCATCTATCCTCAGAAGTGGATACTTATTCTTGATCATGACCTTATTCAGCTGGCGATAGTCCACACACAATCGCAAAGTCCCATCATTCTTTTTGACTAGCAACACTGGTGCTCCCCATGGCGATACACTGGGTCTAACAAACTGCTTTTCTAAGAGTTCTTCTAACAGCTTCTTGAGCTCAACTAACTCTGACGGTGACATCTTGTAGGGCGCTATAGATACAGGACCAGATCTAGGCACAAGATCAATGGTGAACTCTATCTCCCGCTCCAGCGGTAGACTAGGTACATCATTAGGAAAGACTTCGAGAAACTCGTTAACCACTGGAATTATATTCATATCTGCCTCGCCCTCAACTTTTAAGGAAGACAATAGCACGTATCCTTGAGCTCCTTCTTTCAAGAAAGCTTGAACTTGGTTGGATATCAGAAATCTAGGAACTTCATCTATAAGGAAAACTATGGTCTTACTAGAATAGTCTAACATGATATGGTTAGAGGACAACTAACCCATTCCTAAAATTACGTCTAATTGGGAAAGAAGTAAACAGATCAAATCAACAAAAAAAATTTGACCTTCAACAATTGAAGAACAATTTAAATAAACTTTGGTGGTAACAATCGATTTAGCTATAGGGACAGAAACAATCAAGTCAAAAGGTAAGGAAGACACAGGTAATCCAAGTCGTCATGCACAGTCATAAGAAATGAAAGAGTGGGTTGCCTCAAAGTCATACTGTACAGTCAAAAGATTACCTCATATGGTACCTTTTCCTTGTATCAGATCTTCAGATTTGGAGGCTTTCGCTCTACTCATGGTGTAGACTCGACCTCCTGCTTACTGTTTTACAGCCATTGCAGTGTTGATCGAAGGCTTTGCCTTGGCTTGGTTGCAGTCACGAGAGTGTTGGTGTATGCCCTAGTGGCCAATACATTTTGTTTGTATTTACATACATTATATTATGTTATTTTATATGAGGCATTTCATTTATTGTGTTCTTTTTTGTAGATATAATAAAGTCCTTAGAATAGTAAGTTTGATAACATAGGACATCAAGTGGATGACTTGATCGTGAGATCCTATTGGATAAAACACTATTCTTAAATGTCCCTAGTCAAGTATTATTGTTAATTAGGACAACAATAATATATTGAGGCTAGTATGTGCGTAGACTGATGACCACATCTCACGGGTCATGGATATGAGATATCAAGTCTACACATGGATACATATTAGAGTAATGATGTATTGGACAGACCCGCCATGAGAACGCTACGTGGATCGTTACGTGAGTGTCATAAGCGATTCTCATAGTGATAATGGTGTATGTGGTCCTTTGACCTGAAATCACTACAATTCCTACATGAGGAGTTATGTGTTTTAATGCCATCAAACGTCATCTGTAACAAGATGATTATAACGTTGGTTATTAGACATGCCGCAATACATGTGGAGAGATGTGAGTGACCTAGATGGGATTTGTCCCTCCTACATAACAGGAGCGATATCTTCGGGCCCCCTGATTGAGTGAGATTACGAAATGCATGGCCATGCTCAAATGAGTCAATATGAGATATTGATCTTATTTGTTATTACTATATCTACTCGGGAATCAGGAAGCGAAGATTGAACTAAACAAGGGTGACACGTTCTATGCCTTGTGTTCAATCAATGCGGATATCCGGACAAAGGGACTAAACTACACGGAAACATTGGTCACGGATAGGTTATGTCAAATCACCGACATTCTCATTACTTGGGTAGCAGTGATGTGTTGCTAGATACCGCATCTTGTTTGTAATATTAAAATGAGATTTTAATATTACTACCAACGTCATGAGAACCTGCAGGTCACACACTTAGAACAGACTAAATTGGAGTAATCAAAATCCAAGTTGGACTCGGATTCAAGCGTGGGCCTAACTCATGACGGATGGGTTTAGGGTTGCACCACTTACCTTGCTACACGCTCACACTCACTTAAGGCAACCACTTGTTATATAAATAGTACTGCTAAAGGGGTTGCTACTAGGTTACATCACAACCCTAGCCGCACCTACAGAAAGTGAGTGAGAGATAGTGAGGTCTTCTTCTCCTCTCTTCGCAGCTAGCACTACGAAAACAGAGGCGTGACTCCTTTTGCAAGTCTGTTCGTGTGGATACCGCAGAAATATCGTCGCTATTACGGTGTTGGTGATTCACCTTGCTTGTGTCTATCACGCTTCAAGAGGTAAAAATTTAAAAACTCGGATTATGGATTTTTCGCATGGATCCTGTGAGGGAATTCTGTTATTCCGCTGCGAGACTTTTGATCCGCAAATTCCCAACAGTCAGTCTTTTCTCTTCTATTATATTCAACTATTCATAACAAGTTTTCACCATTCAAATTCCTCTAACTCTACTACCATCAACACCCTTAGAGAAGGACTCTTAATTTCTATGGGAGAGACAGCTTTCATCCCATACACCAAAGAGAAAGGTGTTGCCCCAATACTGGATCATATATTGGTATGATACGTATACAAAACATAAGGTAACATTTTATGCCAGTCTTCGTAGTTCACTATTAGGAATTGCAGATACATCATGCAGCCAAAAACAGAATTCCCACTAGGAATCCATGTGAAAAAGCCATAATCCGAGTTTTTAAAAATGTTTACCTCTTGAAGCATGATCAAAACAAGTGACGTGATTGACCAACACCGTAACAGTGATGATGTCTCTGTGGTATCTACATGAACAGACTCACGAACATCTAACATCCGCAAATAGGAGTCATACCTCTCTCACACAAGGCTAGCTGTAAAGAGAAGAGAAAAAACATATCACTCTCTCACTCACTTTCTATAAGTACGGCTAGGGTTCTGTAATGTATACCTCGTAGCCCCCTTAGCAATACTATTTATAATAATGACTGCCTTAAGTGAGTATGAGTAGTAGTAAGGTAAGTTATGTAACTCTAGACTCATCTGTTATGAGTCTGACCTACGATTGAATCCCAGTCCAACTTGAATTCTAATTACTCCAATTTAGTCTGCTCTATATGTGAGACCCTGCAAGTTCTCATAATGTTAGCAGTAATATTAAAATCTCATTTTAATATTACAAGCAGTGAGCGGTATCTAACAACATATCGCTATCACCCAAGTAATGAGAATGTCAGTGATTTGACATAACCTTTCCGTGGCCAATATTTCTGTGTAGTTTAGTCTCTTTGTCCAAATATCTAGATTGAACACAAGGCATGGAATGTGTCACTCTTGCATAGTTCAATCCTTCGTTTCCTGATACCCGAGTGGACTTAATAACAACAAATGAGATCGATATCTCATATCAACTCATTTGAGCATGGACATGCATTTCGCAGTTTCACTCAATCAGAGGGCCCAAAGATATCGCTTCTGTTATGTAGGAGGGACAAATCTCATCTAGGTCACTCACATCCCTCTGCATGATTTGCGGTATGTCTAATAATCGACTTTATAATCACCTTGTTACAGATGACGTTTGATGGTATGAAAACACACAACTCTTTATGTAGAAATCGTAGTGATTTTAGGTCAAAGGACCACATACACCATTGTCACTATGAGAATCGCTTATGACACTCACGTAACAATCCATGTAGCGTTCTCATGCCGAGTCTGTTCAGTACATTATTACTCTAATATGTACCCATGTGAAGACTTGATATCTCATATCCATGGCCCGTGAGATGTGGCCATCAATCTACGCACATACTAGTCTCAATGCATTATTATTGTCCTAATTAAGAATAGCACTTGACTAGGAACATTTAAGAATAGTGTTTTATCCAATAGGATCTCATGATCAAGTCATCCACTTGATGTCCTATGGCATCAAACTTACTATTTTAATAACTTTAATATGTTTATCAAAAGGAATACAATAAATGAAATGTCTTATATATTAAAAAAAATAGCATAATACAATGTATATAAATATAGATAAAATGTATCAGCCTTTAGAGCATACCCCAACATTCACTACCATCTTAACAATAATTTTCTTGACATTTTTATTTGCTGCTTCAACTACACCATTCATTTGAGGTCTATAGTGAGTTGAATTATGATGCTTGATTTTGAAATTTTTAGAAAACTTCTGAATTTCAGCACCATTGAGATTGGTAGCATTATCTATGATTATCCTCTCTGAAATTCTATGTCTGCAGACAATATCTTTTTTGAGGAATTTTAAAAACACTTTTTGAGTGACATTGGCATACGAGGAAGTTTCTACCCTTGAAAAAGTCAATTGCCACTAAAATGAAGCGATGACTATTGGAAGCTTTTGGATTAATGGGTCTGATGACATCTATTCCCTGTTGATACCTAATTTTGTCCATAAAATTTTTGCCATTTAATCAAGGACTAACGCTTAATTGTAATGTTGTGAGCACTTTGTTTTCTTAGTCGGGTTTTTGTTTTCCTACCTTAGTTAAATAATTGCTTTTTCTTATTTGTGCAAACAAAAATAAAAAAAAAAAAAGCAAATTCCTTATGTTGTTACAGCAAAAAACGAAAATAAAAAAAAGGGAAAATGTAGAATATTCGTAGCTGTTCATCAGTTGGCTCCTCAGCACTCATGCACACCTTGGGGAGCTACCTATCATGGATTGGGGAAGATAGCAAGCATTGGAGAAAAAGGAGCTTGGAACAGAGAGCAGCAAGCACAAATGAGGAAATGCCAAGGTGACCTAAGCTGGGTCAACCCTGGCAGCCTCTCCACCTCAGACAGGTGGAGGCCTCCAAAAATTTCAGATAAAAAGAACAAGGGGGAAGATATAAAGGAAAGGATTAGGTAGCTTTCTTTTGTTTTCACTACCAGGATCTTCTCATTTTTTTTCACTACCACCTAGCTGCCATCTTCAAGATTTTCACTTTCTTCTATTTTTCTTTGAAACATTTTGTTGTAAACTTTATCCCATCTCCACCTTCAATCTCACTTCATCTTCACCTTCAACCTTTCACCACCTATAACCACCACCACTCACCACCCATTTTCAACTACCACCTACAACAACCACCACTCACCACCATCTTCAACCTTCCATCTCCATACTCACAATATTTCTTCATCTTCTTCTTCCTCCACCAACAATCTAGCTATCTTCCTTCCCCTACCATCTTCAACCTCCATAACCACCACAAACAACCTTCCTTCCTCACCTTCTTCTTCAACCCACCACTAACCTTTCTCACCTTCCTCTCCAACCTCCCACCATCTTCCTTTCAACCCAACACCTACAACCACCATCAACCTCTATAACCAACCTCACCAACCACATCCCACCTCCTCTTAACCAAGAAAGACCCCCACCGTGACCAGCTCATCCTTGTCGTCACCACCCCGCCAGGCTCGAATCGCTAGCCACCAAGTCTCTCAGCCCAGACCGTCTTCCATCGCACGACCTGAGCCGCATGTTCCAACTACCCTCACGAACCGGAACACATCGTCACCCCGCGTCGCATCGACCTCGCGCTGCACCCAGCGGCGCCGTCGTCGCTCCCCCCGAATCAACACAATTGTCGCCAGCACCCCAAGTCGTCCTAGATTTGTCGTTTCCCAGCCCTAGACCACCGATTTCGCCGTCAGACCGCTCCTCCAGACCGTGTCGCACCCCCCACTACGACGTGTAGAGCCACCGTCCACGTAGGTCCATCCGCACCGCATCTGCATCCAGCTGGTGCCGTGCCGCCCACGAGCCACTGCCAGCGCCATGAATCCCCTCTTTTGTTGTGAGCTCACCTTCTGTTTCATTCTCTGTGTTTAATTTGCTTTATCTCCCTTTTCCTTTAGTTTTATTTGGTTTGCTGAAAGTCTAAGCTACTCATTTGGTCTTCTTTTTTTCAAAAAAAAAAGTATATGACGGCAAAAACGTGATGGATCAGCAGCCCATTTCAAATAAAACCACACTTACTCTTTCGGTTATATACATGAAGATGGCAAAATGGAATATAAAAAAGGGATCAAAGTATATTTTGCGTTTATTTGTGTTATGCATGATTAATTTTTATGTGATAATGTTTACTTTATTTAATGGTATGTTTTATGTTGTGTCTTGTGACTAATGGGAAGCTAAAAAAAAAATAAAAAATAAAAAAATAAAAAAATTTAGAAAATGAAATAAAAAATTAAATGGGAAAAAATATGAAAATAGTTAAAAATATTAAAAAATTTATTTTGAGTTGTTTGATTTGTGATGTTTATGTTTAATTTCTTTTTGTATTTACTTGACTCATGAAAATTGCACTTACTTGTTTGTCTCTGTGTGTTCCTCTAAAAAATGAATGAGGATAAAAAAACATAATAAATAAAAATAAAATATTTTTTTAATTAATGCAATGACCAATGATGATGATTGAATAGCGAATGTTATCTTCAATGTCGTTTGGATCATAAGGGTTTATTGAGTAGCTTGGTGCTAACTTGAATCCTGTGCAAGAATGAATTTGATTTTAAATAAAATTCAGTCCAAAAAATCTTTAAAATCAACTAACCCACAATCATTTTCTAAAGAACTACGTGACTTTGAGTTCCTCATTGCACCCGAGGGTACGTAGGAGTAGAATCACTATTATGTGAAGCCAAAAATTAATTTTCATAATATTTTCTTTCTTTTCCTTTTTTGTAGTTACATTGTTTTTTTTTTAAAAAAGTAAAATAAATACATTTGAGATTATTAAAATTTGCACAACTAACACAAGGTACCATTCTTAGAACGGATAGTGTAGGGTGCTAACACCTTCCTTACCTGTAATCGACTCCCGAACATAAACTCATTTTCCAAAAGACCAGTTTTCCTATTTAAAGGATTTTTCTAATGTTTTTCCAATTAAAATAAACATTGGTCGTGTGGTGTCCCGGGGCCGACGAGGGCGGGGAGTGGACGCCGGTGTAAGAGAAGCACGTACAAGGAGCGGCTCCTAGCAGGCTTCTAGGCGAAGGGTCCCATGAATGAACTGAATACGCACCAGAATGAGAGGGATTCAGAGACTGTGCATGTATGGGACTACATAGTTGAGGATGACTTAAAGGAATTAATAAGGCATAGCCATATCAACAAGTTGTAACTTCTTTTCGGGAGCCTAGAATATAAGAACTCTATGGTTAAGCGTGCTTGACCTGGAGCAATTGTGGGATGGGTGACCTCCTGGGAAGTTTCCTAGGATGCGTGTGAGTGAAGACAAAGCACGCTAAAAAGACCCGTGTTGGTTTGTGGAGACACTCATCAATCCTACAGGCAGTCCCGGGGATGTTACAGATGGTATCAGAGACGGGACCTCTCTCAGTACGGTGTGGTTCGGGGACGAACCAAACGGAAGCTGGTGGGCATGTGGTGTCCCGAGGCCGAAGAAGGTGGCGAGTGGACGCTGGTGTAAGAGAAGCACGTACAAGGAGCGGCTCCTGGCAGGCTTCTAGGTGAAGGGTCCCATAAATGAACTGAATACGCACCGGAATGAGAGGGATTCGGAGACTGTGCAGGTATGGGACTGCATAGTTGAGGATGACTTAAAGGAATTGATTAGGCGTAGCCATATCAACAAGTTGCAACTTCTTTTCGGGAGCCTAGAACATAAGAACTCCATGGTTAAGCGTGCTTGACCTGGAGCAATTGTGGGATGAGTGACCTCCTGGAAAGTTTCCTAAGATGCGTGTGAGTGAGGACAAAGCATGCTAAAAAGACCCGTGTTGGTTTGTGGAGATACTCATTAATCCTGCAGGCAGTCTCGGGGATGTTACACAGACAGGTGGAGGCCTCTAAAAGTTTCAAATACAAAGAACAAGGGGGAAGATAGAAAGGAAAGGATCAAGTAGCTTTCTTTTGTTTTCAATACTAGAATCTTCTCATTTTTTTTCACTATCACCTGGCTACCATCTTCAAGATTTTTACTTTCTTCTATTTTTCTTTGAAATATTTTGCTGCAAACTTTATCCCATCTCCACCTTCAATCTCACTTCATCTTCACCTTCAACCTCTCACCACCTATAACCACCACCACTCACCACCCATTTTCAACTACCACCTACAACAACACCACTCACCACCATCTTCAACCTTCCACCTCCATACTCACAACCTTTCTTCCTCTCTTTCTTCCTCCACGAACAATCTAACTACCTTCCTTCCCCCACCATCTTCAACCTCCATAACCACCACCAACAATCTTCCTTCCTCACCTTCTTCTCCAACCCACGACCAACCTTTCTCACCTTCCTCTCCAACCTCCCACCATCTTCCTTTCAACCCAGCACCCATAACCACCATCAACCTCCATAACCAACCTCACTAACCACATCCCACCACCTCTTAACTAACTCCTCAAACTTCTCCATTAACCGGGTCAAATATTTTTGATAAGGCACCAATTTTGGGTCTTTGGTTTGCTATTCACTATTCACCTGATAAATGATGAGTGCTAAATCTCCAAATACTTTTAGCTGCTTGATCCCCAAGTCAATTGCAACTTGTAAACCACTAGCATAGGCTTCATATTATGCAACATTATTGGTGCATTCAAAATCCAGCTTGATAATGACTGGGTATTGCTTTCCAGTTAGTGAAACAACTATGGCTCTTATGCCACTACCATACATGTTGACTGCTCCATCAAAATACATCTTCCAAATAGGCTCATCCTTGCCTTCTGATTCTCCTTCCACTGTCAATATTTCTCCATCAGGGAACTCAGGTGTTACTAGTTGTCTACCCCCAAGAGGATTTTCATCTAAATGATCAGCAATCGCACTTCTTTTGATGGATTTTTGAGTCATGTACTTGAAGTCAAATTCTGATAACATCATCTGCCATTTTGAAATCCTTAATGAAACTTGAGGGCTTTCAAATATGTACTTCAAAGGATCCATTCGGGAGATCAACCAAGTGATGTAATACAACTTTACTGCCTTAGCCTTTTTGAGGTCCATACTAGAGCACAACAAGTCTTCACAATAGCCACGTAATGAGCTTCACAGTTATTAACCTTCTTACTCAAATAATAACTTGTTCCTTCTTTCCTGATTTATCATGCTACCCCAGCATTGCTCCAATTGAGGTTAGCAGTGTAACGTCCTAGGAAAATATCTTAATATATTTAAATATATCAAGATAAACAGTACTAGCCACGTCACTTACTACATAACTAACTACTAATATATCTATAACAACCATGCAAGTTATTATAGAAAGCCTTGAGAGAATGCGGAAAAACTTAAACTTATACATACTTATATATACAACCTTAGCCACAAAAAGGCTTATTGCAATACATGCCTCTAAATATAACTACAAAGCAAATATAAACAATATACATAAGCTTTGTCTAAACAAGAAACAAATAAAACTATACTACACTAGTTCTTCTATTTCTTGAACTTCTTACTCAATGATGATTCTTGACCTGCTTCTACTATGAAAATATAGAAAGGGGTGAGAACATAAAAATTCTTAGTAATAATCATATATTTCATGGCATAATAACTATGTAAACTACATACATAATTAAATTGAACTCAATATTATACGATCGCTCATACAATCGTATAACATTACTTATAATTACTATCATAGGAGTTTCTTCCATTATAATTGATAATTTCTTAATACCTCATAGTATAGCCAAACCGATAGCTTATATACCATTAACATAAGCAACCGCCTATACAATCGCTTATGTCAACAGCCACAGACAGTTGCCTATACAACTGAACTGTAACTGCAAGACTAACGATTTAACCTTACCTCTACTTGTTCCTTCTAGGAAACTCTGTTTCCACGAACTCTTGTTAAGATAGGGAGTGAACTTATCACATACTGGTCCTACTTAAGATAAGGAAAATTATATTCCTTACTAATTGTAAACTTATTTATAGACTTATCTCATCCTAGTGAAAGAGTCTATCTTAACTAATGCATCATTGTGACCTAACTTATGCAACCAAATGAGCACTTCTCTGATCTTTACACACTTCACTCAACTTTACTGCAAGTAAGTAACTCGTGCATCTAGATAAGTAATCTGTACTTATCTCATTTGTATCTGGCTTTCCTTGCTATTGCACTACTTGTAGTGACCTGTGTCACACTTGAGTGCTCAAGGTTCCAAATACCTGTTTTAAGTAACTCATAACTATTGGAATTCCTAGCTACTTGATCTTCCAAACTTAACTTAGTATTCAAGGAAGTAACTTTCTTCCCATATACATCTTTAACTCAACTATACTGTTAGAAGAGTTAAGCACGTTTCTACTATACTTAATGAATATGACAAGCTTTCAAGTCATAGTTCATCCTGTTGTGTATTAAACAATGCACAAGATCTCACTTAACTAGAGAACTTAGTATATAACCATCCCCGCTTGGGAACTAAACATACACCTTGATTCCACTCGAGTGACTAATACAAGAGTGGTTAGTACTTGCAATACTTTGTTGCTTAAGGTTCTAGGTACCCTTCCAAAGTTATCCACTACTTTTGGATATTCTAAGGTTCATACCTTTACTAACTTACTAGAGTGAATGCTGCTAACTCATTCTAATACACTCGTATTTATTACCCTATTTTATCACATCTTGTGTGATATCTAATACAATACTAAGTGCCTAGGGTGTTAGATACCTGCATATGGCTATCCTTAACTATTGGATGCACAAAGGTCTAAACTTTCTCATCTATACTAAGGATTATTTCCTCTTAGGAATAGCCCTAATAATGTCTTAACATTCTTAAGAATACATGTAAGAATGATTCTAACTAGCAAGGAACTTCCAAACATTAAGAATAACAATCTTACAAATTCCTAGAACTCATGCCTAGGTGTGACTTCCCCACGCCTAGGCGTGGCTGGTGTCCTATCTCACACCTAGGTTTAGTTATACCATGCCTAGGCGTGGTGCTTTCTGCCTGACCAGTACGCAAGATTGATCAACCCACGCCTAGGCGTGACCCTACGACAGAAACTTCTATAGAATTCTGCAGAAGTAGTTACTGTTCCATTGGTTCAAACAATGGATTTTGGCCACTCCAATTCAATTCCTAGGTGATTTAAGGTCCCTAACAAGTTTACTAACACATAAGAATCATTAATTACCAACAAAAACCTCCAATTTGGATCCAAAAACTCAAATCACACTTAACTTAACCTAAACCCCTCTTTTGGGTATCAATGGTCTAAATGAGATGTTCTAAGTTTCTATCTTCAACTTATGCTATGACCAAGTCATAAATGACCAAAGGAACACATTCATTCAAGCCAAACACATCAAACACCTCTAGAACTCAATTTGACCCTTTAAGCACCATAAGTGCAACTATGGTGAATATGGGAGAATTAGATGGAGATGAGCATAGAACCCCTATCTCTAGTATAGATGAGATGATCCTCAAGCTTAAACTTGGCTCTTGGAGCTTTGATTTTTGATCCTCTTGCTTCTTCCTCCATTTCCCTTCTTCTCCTTCTTCTTTTGTCTCCCTTCTCCCCTTTCTCTCTTTTCTTTCTTTCTTTTCTATTTTCTGAAGAGGTTTTCTATGTTGAAACTTATATCTGCTAAGGACACTTGAATTATGCTAATTCAAGTTTTTCAGCTTCCAACAACTTTGAATAAATACTAGGATTCATCTAAATTATTGTTTCACTTTTATTCTATTTTTCCATATCTGCTGGGAGTCAATCTGGCATTAAAAGCACAACTAGTATGCCTAAAAATACCAAACTGACTCCGATTGTTCCCAAATTTAAACTGCACCTTAGTTAACTCATTTGTTACTTAGAAACAAACTCTCTAGGTTTATTTCCCTCAACTTAGCAATTTATGCTACTATTTGAGTCATTTTAAGCTACTTTTCAACTTTTAGGTTACAACTAAGTGCCTAAACGAACTCAGTTTGTCACACAACTGAACTGATATGGTATACATGTATAATAGTACCTCTGAGACCATATACAAGCCTAACATGTTTTCTAGGGATGTTATAAGCAGTATGGTTAGGTACAATATCAAAGGACGACCCGATGTAGATGGTACCAAAATAGGAGGATTCATCACATAAGCCTTTATTTTGTCAAAAGCTCTTTGACATTCTTCATCTCATTCACCCGATTGATGCTTCTTCAATAGCTTGAATATAGGCTCACAAATGTTGGTCAAGTTAGCAATGAATCTAGCAATGTAGTTAAGTTTCCCGAGAAAACTTCTCACTTCACGCTCTATCTTAAGAGCAGACATCTCTTGTATTGCTTTCACCTTATTTGGATCCACCATTATTCCTTCTCTCCTAACAATGAACCTGAGTAGTTTTCCAGTAGATGCTTCAAAAACACATTTAGCAAGATTCAACCTCAACTTGTACTTTCTAAGTCTTTCAAACAACTTATGTAAAACTGCCACAAGACTTTCCCCTTCTCTAAACTTGGCTACTATATCATCCATGTACACCCCCATCTCTTTGTGCCTATGTCATGAAATAATGCAGCCATAGCACGGTGGTAAGTAGCTCTAACATTTTTTAATCCAATTGGTATCACTGTATAGCAAAACATTCCCTAAGGAGTAATGAAAGTGGTTTTTTCTTTGTCATTGACATCCATGGGGATTTGATTGTACCCTGAGTATCCATCCATGAATGAAAACCTGTGATTCTTAGAAGTGTTATCAACCAGAACATCGATATGAGGGAGCGGGAAATTATCCTTTAGATTGGCCTTATTCAGATCCCTATAGTTCACATACATTCTGAATTTTCCATCCTTCTTAGGCACAGGCACAATATAGGATACCCACACTGGGTGTCTTGACACTTCCACAAATCTTACCTCAAGCTGCTTAGTCACCTCTTCCTTGATCTTTAGGGACATACCAGGATGCATCCTCCTTAACTTCTGCTTATTTGCCTTAACACTCGGATATAGTAGGATTTTATGTGACGCTATCTCCGAATCTTGTAACGCCCTTTTTTCATTGTCATAACGGGTACGAAGAGGGAACGTCGCACTATAGTGAAACGACACCCAAATTAATGCGAAAAATTTAGACATAAAAAAAATTTCTTTTTTTTTATATAATTTGTTTGAAAATGAGTCCAATTGAAATTTTCATTAATATACGTATATACCTGTTCATGAATATATAGCATCAAATGAATTGAAAATTAAAGTTCCTTTTTAAATGAAACATCTGTCAAAATGATTGAAATAAAGTCAGCGTAGAATAAAACATACAATCATACACAATTTGGAGAATTACATACATTGTACTAGAAATATAAGCCTGTTTAATTACATTTCCAAAATATACTAAAAAGAAACAAAATATGTACCCACCCCTAAGAGATATAAATATACCCCAACATGTATAGACATCAGGCTTCCCAAAAATATAACTGGTTAGCCATCAGTAGCTACTAATAGAAAACAGTCCCTAAGGCTGATGAGAACGAGAAGGAACCATAGATGGGTCCTCCTCAGGGTCCTCATCGTCCGACGAGACGTCCATCGGAACAACAGAACAGCGGGCAGGAGCCCGAGCAGTGGACAAGAAAGAGTCGCCACGTGGGGTGTATTACATATCCGCCCACATGTCTCTCACAGGTAGGTAAAATTCCAGCCATACAAAGGCATGGAAATAAAAAATAGAAGCAATATATCGTCCCCACGCTAAGGACACCATCACTTCGTCGTGGTATACACAACGATCAGTCTGCACGTTGATATGCCAACAATTCGGACTACCATGAAAGTTGATCCGCACGTAACCAAAGAATCCACGGGGGCGAAATGACATCCTCAGCAGTCTCGATCTCAGTCAAGATACGGCCAGAAACCCTAAAACTCAGTGGTTTCCTTGTCCTCTTCACGAACGTCTTCAGACAATCATATGATAATACATAATAGCAGAATATACAATAAAGAGGTGAGATACTCATCATTCATTACCAACAATAGCAGCAGGAAACTAAACGGCACGGAACGCCCAAATAGAACACAGTTTATACATTTAAATATCACAGTATTAAAAATTTACAGTAAAAGCAGAACGACAACATTTAAATGACAGAGGTATCATCAACAGTCAGTAGTTCAAATAACCAACAATTATTACAGAAATAAGAGTAAGCATGCTTCACAGTTAATAATGCTCATGCTCGATGAGTTATGCAACTGACAGCTGACCATGCAAAAGTGTCCCAAAAACCTACTCCATGGAGCTAGACATAAACATTTTCGGAGTGAATGATCAAGGAGTAATACCAGTATATCGTTAGCCTCAAAAATATAGTGTGTTTTGTTTCATAAAAATATTTGCGCAATGGCTTATACATAGTACCTCGATAGTTGATCGCGATATAGGACAGCGTCTCAGACAGGATCGTTGGTGTGTCGCATTGGTCTATCCCACGGCCCCAGTGGAGCTACCACTGTCTATTGTGAGACACCCACACCCCGCCGCCCCCTAGGGTCAACAACATATGACACCTACGCTTAGTCTATTTGCACCCGCACATAGGTGTTATTCAAACTCCTAGGCCCACACAGCCTTTCAAAACAGTGTCCAACAAACGACACATATGCATGACGACACAATGTCAAACCATGTATGTTCATCATTGTCATATATCAATATCACTTTAACAGAATATTCTTATGGTACGTAACCATCAAGTATTTAGTCCTCAAATAGGGTCCACAATAGCATAGAGTCAAATACTATGTCAATACCGCTTTCTAATTTTCATCCATCATTATGGTCCACATTGTGGATTTTCACTTTTCCAAATTACATGTTCTTGATTTAGTGTGACAACTTTGGGTCACTTTGATTCCTTGTATCCATGACATTCAAGAGTCTTTGAATTTCTGCTCTTTAACCACATTAGGTATTAATTCTTCATCACCAATCCTTTTAATCTTATTGGTTCATCAAAGTCAATTTCTTACCATCTTAATTAGGTCTAAACCATGGTCCTTATTAGATTCTCAAGTCCAATGTTTAATTTCATTTTCTTTATGTATTAGTGTCTTGTTTTTAATCCATTTTAAGTGTTTACTTCAAGTCCTTCCCACTCACACACTCATGTTCTTTCTTTTGAGTCAAATTCTCCAATTTACCAAGTTAATACTTTAATTAATTTTTCTTACACATTATGGATTTCTAATTACTATCTAATGTCCAATTTCACAATCCTTTATCTAAATCACAATTCCTCACCATTTTTCTCCTCCATGGCCATGAACCTCACAAAGTTAGGGTTCTAGGATTTTCATTTCGTCATTAGTTCTTAATCACTTAATTAACACCAATCCATTAAGCTTTAAAATTTTAAGTACCAACACCCCACAAAAGGAGTGAGGCCGTGAGCCTCCATGCCTCAAGCAAGGGGCTTTTGTTCCATTCTCATAAATTTCAACACATCACAATTATTACAATGAAAATAAGAATCAAACTCAGCTAACAAATCAATTAAAAGAACAAAAATTAAAGGATCAATGGTAAGAAAATAAAATAACAAGAGTAACCCCTATTGGGGTTTCTCACAAATCTTCAAACAACAAGTCTCCAACCACTATTTTTGGTTGAATAGAGTGGTCTCCCTCTTACCAAAGAGGAGAACACGAAAATGGCCTCCAAGGTGCTCCTTTGTGAGTTTCGGTTTTGGCTCCTCCAAGAACCCTAGAAAGCAACCTCAGGGAATCAACACCACAACATGAAAAAGAGAGTATCCTTGACCATGAAAATGGGCTTAGAACACAAAAAAGAGAAGAGAAGAGAAGAAAGTTGTGATTTTTACCTTAAAGTCTCAAACTTTGCCCTTGAAGAAGATGGGTGAAGAAGAGAGATTTTGATGTAGGATATGAAAGGAAAAAGGTTTAGAATGATGAGGAGAAGCTAAAAATGAGATTAATGAAGCAAGAAAATGAAAATGGTGATGGTGGAAGTGGTAACCCGAAATGGAGAGAAAAGGAGATGAAGGATTTTGGTGAAACCTTGTGAAGAAAAGTGGTAGAAATGATAATGGAGAGTAAAGAAATGTGGTTGATGAAAAGAAAAGATGAAGAGATCAAGTGAAGAGTGAGCTGCAGATTTCGGTTTGGCTATGGAGTTTTAGAGAGAAGGGAGAGCAAGGAAGAAGATGAAAGGGTAGAGAGAGAAGTTGTTAGGTTAAGTGGTGAGGTGTTTTGGGAGACTTAGGTTAAAGTGAATGAGTGAAATTTTCTCCCCTTTTTCCTAGGTTAGCCGCGGCATTGAGAGAGAGGAGAGAGGAAATTAGTTAGCTTCTCATGTAAGCTAAGGGTAGTTAAGTCCTTTCTTGGGTCAAAGCTTCTAGAAACTTAATTAAAATAGCAATATATTTGAATTAAAGTAAATTTGTTATGACATAAAGTAAATTACATTGGGATAAGGTGATAGGATTTTTATTACATGCTATTATCCATTAGATAATAATTACAGTTGACAGAAGTCAATGTTAATTAATCTGTCAGATAAATTTTTACACAGTGTTTTATTATTCATTCTGTTAAAATTTCTCGAAAAATGTAAAACCTTGTAAACTGTGTCCGGCCTCGGGTTTAGTAAGATCCCCCATCGACGTTTCCATAGTTCAAGGTTCTCAGAGAGAATATCTCATTTCTCCGGTTTCGCTCAGTGCTCACGCAAAATGAGGAATATATTAAAATATTCAACGTTTCCAAAAAATTTCCAAAAAATTCTCAAAAAATGCAAATATTATAAAACGACTATTCGTCATATAATTTTTCAACTTTTGGAACGTTACAGTTATTTTCTCGACTCGGCCCAATGTGTACGTAAAACGAGAAATATATTAAAATATTTTGCATTCTCAAAAAATTTCAAAAAAAATCCAGAAAATCCCAAATATTATAAAATGAATATATATAATGGAATCAATAAATTTTAGGGTGTTATAGATCTGATACAAGCATATCCTGATAAGACCAAGCAAAGACATCTATATACTCTTTGAATAGTGCAATCATTTCTTCAGGCTTAGGGTTTTCCACCATTTTCAACTCTTTTTTCTTACCTCTACAACCTCGCCATTCAAGTCAAATCCCTTCTCTGAATATTCTAGTAATTTTGAAAAATTTTCGATAACTTTTTTCCTTTTCACCAGATCCTGGGACTTATTCATCAAACATCGCAGGGGAATCTGTAACACCATAACTTTATATCCTATAGTATATTGTCAATATACTCAAGAAAATATAATCAAGCATGTCACTTCTAAACTTAAACGTAAACACAATCTGTATATCAACTATCAACAAATAGATATATAGAGCCTTTAACATAAAAGTAAAGAGAACAAGGCATTTTACACAATATGGAAACTTACTCTTTACTACGAATTTAAAAAATATATGTATGAGATATACATTATACAAAACGAGCCGTAACAGCACCTATACAAACTATTAATTAT
The DNA here is from genome assembly GCA_029884605.1 of Ormosia emarginata. Taxonomy (NCBI): domain Eukaryota; kingdom Viridiplantae; phylum Streptophyta; class Magnoliopsida; order Fabales; family Fabaceae; genus Ormosia; species Ormosia emarginata. The sequence goes on from JAQQTP010000073.1 coordinate 20,354,125, forward strand.
AGATATACATGAAATTCTAAAACTAGTCTTCAATACTTCCCTTTGCTCCTGCTTCGGTCTTTCTCTGGATTTATCATGGAAACAGAAAACTGGGGTTAGAATTTACAAATTCTCAATAGTACATTTTAAAAATGTGTCATCAGAATAAATCCAGTTGCTTTAGGGAAAAACAAGATACACGTAAATATATGTGAAAAGATGGCATAAACCAAAACTCAGTCATTTCCCTTCCTGAGGCAGACAGTTCATTTCATTATAAAGACAGTGTAAACATCACATTATAACCAACATAAGTAAACATACTTGCTCATAAAGCAAAATATATATAAATATCACATCTCATCATTCTAGGGGTTACAAGACCATCATCCTCAGTCCTCATCACTTTTAAAAACAAGACAATTGTCCATATAATTGTCATTTTATGCAATATATTATGATTTATGAGTATGCATAATTAATACCCTAAAGTATTCTTGTGCAATGTTTCTAAAAGATTTTGTTTTGGAAAACACATGTTACTTGTATATTTTCAGGAATCCCTTTCTTCCAGGAAACCTTTCTATCCCAAGAAGTCCTTTTATTCCTTGTATATCTTCTAGTAGAAAGGAGTAGGAAGCCCTTTTGTTCCTTGTCCTCCTTGCACTACCTAGTATAAGTAGTTATCTTGCCCCACAATAGTGAGGTTACTATTTACCACCTTTAATACCATACTGGGTATTTCTCTTGAGTAGTAGGGCTACAACCACTTAACACTACTCGGGTATAAGTAGGCTAACTTGCCTCACAATCCTTAATACCCATAACCCTTGTAACACCCCTTGATATAGTAACTACGACCCAATCGTCATTGCACTACAGTCACTAAATCCAGACGTGTCACAGTCTCAAAATAGTAATTTCAAAAATTAATTATTTCCATTATGCATAAATAGAAAATACGAGCCCCAAATGAATGCATAATTAGTATCCAACCATTAAAGTACAACCACTAAAGGAAAACATATTTAATATATAATACATTCATCCTCAACACAAAGCACTGACCACACTAAATATAGTACTTACATATTCAAATAAAATATAGCGAGTACTAAAGCATAAAAGGGGAAAAGTAGTAACCATGGGATAGGTACTACTAGCAGACAAAGCTGCAACCCCATATATATATATATGATGCTCGATGTCCCAGTTGATACGACAGGTATCAATGCCCCCCATAAGTTGCACTTGTGCGTAACCGAAGAAATCTCGTCCTGACATCATATCAAAAGTAATGAATTAGTCCAATCCGATCAGTAAGGGTGTGGTCCCTCATCTTCATCCTCACAGTCTTTTATCAAATATAAATATAAAACAGAAAATACAAGGATACATGAAAGAGGTGAGATATCCTACTTACATTACCAATTATGGCAGTAAAGAAACAGAATGGCGCAGAGCGCCCACATAGCAGAGCAATAACATTTAAGCAGCAGTAATCACATACGATAAGAGAAAACAGGAACAGAATCTCAGATAATGAACAATTAAAACATTTCACATAATCATGACATCAATAGCACAATCGTATAATCATCATATAAATGAGTGTCAAATGATATGCCGACTCACAATGCCAACTCACAATGCATGTGCACTTGGTACCAAGATTTTCCATTCCATTTCAAAGATGAACGTTCCGAGAGATCTATCCCCCTTAATGACAGTCTACGCTGGACCACGAAGAGAATAATGCTTGTCAGGCGCGTGATGCGTTGCAACGGTTTATCATGGCCAAGGGTATAATAAGGTGATAACATCATCATGAAATGAACCACCGCGCCTCACGGTCCTCAATCAGATCCTTCCACGGGATCACACTATTCAATTCTCTCTCATTTACCACAAAAAAGAATAGTAATTTATCAGGCGCATAATGCGTGCAATCGGTATACACCGTGCCTTATAGTCCTCAATCAGATCCATCACAGACCTCATCATTCAATTCTCATTCATTCTCCAAGTAAAGAATAGTGATTTGTCAGGCACGTAATACGTGCAATTGGTATACACCGCGCCTTACGGTCCTCAGTTAGATCCATCACAGATTTCACCATTCAATTCTCATTGATTCTCCGAGTAAAGAATAGTGATTTGTCAGGAACATAATACATGCAATCAGTATACACCGCGCCTTACGGTCCTCAATCAGATCCTTTCATTGGATCTCACTTATTCAATCCTCATTCATAGGCTCATATAGCCTTTTAACAGTCATCGACTGAGCAAATTGTTCAATGCATTAACTCAATGTATAATCATAGGCTCATTCAGCCTTTTAACAATCATTGACTAAGCAATTTGTTCAATACATGCTGACTCAATGCATGATCATAAGCTCATCTAGCCTTTTAACAGTCATCGACTGAGCAAATGTCCAATGCATGTTGACTCCATGCACAATCATGTATATTCAACAATAATGATATACCTTCCATAATATGCCACAATTTGGCCAAGTTAGATATCAACATGTTCACATATATTTCACAATACACATTTTCCATAATATGCCACAATTTGGCCAATTTAAGCATTAACAGAATTTTTAGTCCCAAGCATGGACCTACAATAGTATAGTGTTAATTTCTCAAGAGTGATAGCACACTTTTAGAAGTTCATTTCGGGGTTTCACCCTAGCTCAACAAGTCTTATGAGATCATCATAAAGTTTCACTTTAATTAACATCTAATATGGAATCATTATAAAGTTTCACTTAAATTAACATCTCTTATGGATTCATTTTCTAGAGGGATCCTCTTGAAGTCCTTATTGAATCCTCATTCCTTTAGATTGATCAAGTTGCTTAATTTAATCAATTCTTGCTCATATAAAATTTCTCTAAGGATTTTGCAAGTCTCACAAACTCTCTTGTTCTTCCCTTATGTTCAAAATCACTCCAATCCATAGGATAAAGTCTTTTCCTTTATTCTTTCCATTTTATGAACTCCTAAGGAATCTAAAATTTCATAATCATCTAAGTCCTCATTTTAGCACTACCTTTTGTGACATTTTTCCTCAAAAAGCCTTGAACCTCATTATAATAAAAGTCTAATCCTTTTTCTTTCACCACAATGTTGATCACTTAAATCCCAATGTTGCACCAAGAATCATAACTTGGTCCATTAATCCCCCTAGAGGCCGTGAGCCTCCCTAGGAAAGAAGTCTCAAATATTTTCCAATACAATTATCAATTCCTTAACACCTAATCACCTAAGTTCCAATATCTCCAAAATCAACCTTAAATCTTCAAAATTAGCCTTAAGGTCGTAGCCCCTAAAAATGGTAGGAAAACCCTACATTCTTTCATACATCAATCCAAGCAATTTAACATATAATCCATAGCCATCAAGACATGCAAAGATAACCAATAACTCATACAATCTAAATAAATGCACAATCATGAAAAACAACACAACAAAGAGAGCAATCCACACATGGATTCCTCATCAACAACACCAAAAATGTTTCCTTACTACCAAGATAGGTTGAAGAGGATTATCTCCCTCTTACCTATGGAAGACAACTCAAGAAAGCAAGCCTCTTGGTCCCTTGTAGAGATTTTCATACTACACCTTCAAGGAAACCCTAACTACATCAAAACCATCATCAAAGCTTAGAAAAGGTGTAACGCCCCTTTTTGAGAGGGAACGTCACATTGTCAAATAAAAGAAAATGCGAAAAAGTAAAGTTTTAACAATTCAAGACCTGGTTCATTCGTTTAAGTTTAACTTGTTCAATACTTACGTACGTGAGCAAAATAGCAGAATATTTTTTTTTCTTAATGATTAATCACTTTAATAATGCGGAATATAAATGACAGTAAAGAATAAGATAGTAGGCAACATTCATATATGAATAACATGCATATTAATAGTTATATATATATATATAATGTGCTGACATCAATTGTACTTAGATACAAGCTTGAGATATCCAAAAAGCAAAACTATACTTGCCCCAAAGGATTATACAAATAAACCCCAAAGATACCAAAATATACCGCCTACAAAAAATAATACATCAGGCCCCAAAATAAAACACTGGTAGCCATCAATAGCTACCAGTAAACTCAGTCTCTCAGATGAGGAGGGACCGTATCCGGGTCCTCAGCAGGATCCTCCTCTTCAGAGGAAACCTTCATGGGAACCACGGAACCATGGGCAGGAGCCTGAGCAGTAGAATCAAAAGAGTCCTCCCAAGGGGTGTAGTAATGGTCACCCCACATCTCTCTGATGGGTAGGTAGAACTCCAGCCGCAGGCTGACATGGCAGGTAAGGACAGGCGCCTCATGACGTCTCCAGGCTAGGGCAATCGACACATCTCCCAAGTAGACACAGTGATCGGAATTCAGGTTGATGTGCCAGCACTCTGGCCCTCCGAGGAAGGTCAGACGCACATCACCTAAAAATCCGCACATACGTGCCGCCATCATCTCAGTAGAAGCTAATCTTGTTCGGGCCAGAAGCCGAGAAACTCGGGATCTTCCGCCTCCTTACCGTCGTCTTCGACCAATACAGTGCACACACAGGCAGCAAATAATGGAAACACAGAAAGAGGTAAGACATCCTACCATCATTACCAATTATAGCAGTCAGAAACAAAACAGCGCAACGCGCCCAAGTAGCAATTTAAGAACAATATATCCCAATAATGAACAGTAAATTCCACAGTAATCAGATAAACAGTTCCAGGCAGATATTCAATACAGTAATAATTACACAAGTCATATTTATAGAATTCAATAGTTCACAATGACAGAGCATATCATGATACAAATGCATGCCTTCCCAATTCCTACTCCATGGAGCTAGACTCAAACAGTCGGAGAGAAAGATCAGGAGACGTGTCCGCAACTCGGCTGCCATGGCCAAAGTGCTATTCATCAACAATTTTCACGTGCACATCAGGCATTGTACGGACAGTCCACGCTCGATCACGATATAGGACAGTGTCAAGTCTGGATCGTCGGTGCGTTTGCATCGGTTTGTCCCACAGGCAGAGGAGCTACCAACTACCCATTGTGGAGGACCCACACCCCGATGCCCCCGAGGTCATAACAAGACCCACACTTGTCTACTCGCACCCGCACAAAGGTGTGTTCAATCTCCTAGGCAACTTGGCCTTACAACAGTCCACAGGACATTCACAATGCATATGATACTATGCATGGACATGTATGATTCACAATCTCATACAGTTACATAACATGCCACAATAGGCCAATATAAGCATCAATATACAAATGGTCACCCACATAGACCCATAACGTCACAATATAAGGATCAAATCAATTTGTACATTTTTAGGTCCATTATGAATCCTAACTTAGAAATTTGTTTCCCTTTTTAAGGTTCACATCCAATCCAATTCTTGTAATTAATTAATCTTCCAAGGCAATTTAATTTCTCATAGCTTGTAATTAATTTGAACCCTTAGGCCTCACACTCTCTTGTTCTTCACTCACTTAGAATTACCTTAAGTCTTATGATAATTTCATTCTTGGTCCTTTAAAACTTATGAAATCTTGATTATATTAAATCCTTCTAATTCGTCAATTGTCTATCCCATTACATAGGTTTTTAGTCACATAATTACTTATTCTCCCAACTTGCCAAAATTACCTACTTACACCTATAAATGCCCTAGAGGCCGTGGCCTCACAATGGTTTTAATTCCAAATCCTTTCAAGTCATCATACTACATATCATTCCCTTATTTCATTTAAGTTCTCCCTTGTTAAATTAGTTCACCAAGAACCCTAATTTCCATGACTCAAAACCGTGGCCCCTTAGGGATTCCCATTTCAAGTTTTTCTTCCATTGAATTCATTTTGTCCCTTAACTAATCTAAGTCTTATGCTCATCATACTTTGTTCACAAATTTCCCCTTTTTCCAAGCTCAAAACCGTAGCCCTCCAAGAGGGGTTTCGAAATATTTTTCATCCATTTCCAATCACATAATTCAATTCAATATATTTCCAATTACAACCAATCAATCCAAGGTCACAATCATCACAAATTTAGCATATAAACATAATAATCAATCAATTTAAAGAATAACCCTCATTAGAGTTTTTTCACAAATCATACAACCAAGGTTCCTAGATGCTAATAGAGGTTGAAGAGGAGTGTCTTCCTCTTACCTTAATGAAGAAAACAAAAGAAAAACACCAAGAATTTTCTTTGTAATTTCGGATTGCTCCCTCCAAGAACCCTAGAAATTTCAACTTTGTTAAATCAATACCAAGGCTTGAAAAAATAAGACATGGATAGCCAACATAAAGACCATAACCACGAAAATGAAGGGAAAAGAAGAATTGTCTTGAAACTTACCCAAAAAGCTCAAAGCTTAGAGCTTGGAAGAGATGGTGAAAATGGAGGAATTTCAAGAAATTCCAAGAAGAAAAGATGTTTAGAATGATGAAAGGATTAAGAAAATGTGTTTAGTTTAAATTTTTGTGATGGATGAGTGGGGAGAGGGAGGGGCTGCCGTGAGGTGAGGGTAGAGAGAAGGAAGAGAGAAAGAAAAATGAAGAAGAAGAAGAAAGGATAAGAGAGAAAGTGTTTTTGGAAATTATGAAATTTGTGTGGTAAAATGAATAATTGAATTGCAATTTTTCCCTTGCATGGGCTGCTTCCAACCGTGAAGAGAGAGAAGAGAGAGGGGGAGAGTTGGCTTCTCTTGGAAGCCAAGGGCCATTTGGTCATTGCTTGGTCAATGCTTCTCAAAGAAGCTTTGATTATTTAATCATTAAATTTGAATTAAAGTGGATGGATTAGACATAAAGTAGATTTCATTTAGATAATGTGATAGAATTTTTATTACATGCTATTATCCAATGGATAATAGTTACGATTGAATGATCGTATTTAATTAATGTCGATGATAAATTTTTCACAGTATTGTTTTATTTTATCTGTTAGAATTTCTCAAAAATTATGAAATCTCGTAAATTGTGTCAAGTCTCGGGTTTAGTAAGATCCCCCGTCGACATGTCCATAGTCCAAGGTTCGTGGAGGAAACATCGCGTTTCTCCGGTTCTGCTCAGTGTGCACGCGAAACGAAAAATATATTAAAATATTCGATGTTTCCGAAAAAAATCCCAGAAAATTCTCAAAAATTGAAAATATTATAAAACGACTATTTGTCATATAATTTTCTAATTTTTTGAAGCGTTACAGTCGTTTTCCGGACTCTGCTCAAGTTTTACGTAAAACGAGGAATATATTAAATATTCATCGTTTCTGAAAAATTCCAGAAAAATTCACATAAATCACAAATATTATAAAATGACTATTAGTGGTGAAATAATTAATTTTCGGAACGTTACACTGACCTCAACAATTCTCAGCTCAGTGCGCACGTAAAACGAAAAATATATTAAAATATTCATCATTTTCGAAAAATTCCAGAAAATTTCTAACAATCAAGAATAATATAAAATAATCATTTATACTTAAATAGATATTTTTCGGGATGTTACAAAAGGAACCCTTGATCACCCAAGAGATCAAGGATCACGAATATGAGGGGAAAAGGTGGAAAAGTTATGAACTTTACCTTAAAGTCTCCAACTTTGAAGCTTGATGGATCCAAAATGAAAATGGATGATTTTGGTGATGGTCACAAAAGAGAAAGTGTTTTAGGTGATGAGAGATGGTAGGAAATAAGGTTGTTTGAGCAAGAGAAGTGGATGCCCAAAAATGGGTCTTCTTGGTCGTCAAAGAGGAAGAGAATGGAGAGAAAATGTGAGCTTTTTAGAAGCTTGATAGAAGCTTGAAATCAAGCATTCATGGAGGGGAAATGGAGGGTGTAGCCGTGGAAGAGAGGAGGAAGAAGGAAGAAGAAAATGTGAGAGAAAAAATGAGAGGAGAGAAATAGTAGAGAAAATGGAGAGAGAAAGTGTCTTGGAAACTTTTGAATGTAAGAATGAAAGTGATAAAATAAAGAAGCAAATCTTGGTCCCCCTAAATTGAAGCGTTGCTGTGGAGTTAGAGAGAAAAAGGAGAAAATGGTTGAGAGAAAAGTGTAGAGAGAGAAAGTAATAGCAAAATGAAATGAAATGAAATATGTAATTAGGTGTATTTTGTGTAAGTGTGTGAATTAAATTGTGTGGCCACAAAGAGCCCTCAAAATGTGTGGTGGAGAGGAGGAGAGAAGAAATGTGGCTTCTTGAAGAAGCCAATAGGAAAGTGCAAGGAAGCTTCCTCCTAGCTTCTCCAACAAGCCAAAAGGAAGGTGCCAGGAAGCTTCCTCCCTTTGAAAAGTCAAAGTGATGTCATGGTGATGATGTCACCATGGTGATGTCATTAAAGTGTTATTTAAAATGTGACTAATACTGTATCGAATTTATTATCAGTGGACAGAAATCACAGTTAACAAAAATTAATATTTATTGTCTAACGAATAATAAAATTATTCTATGATTTTTATTTATCAGATAAAAATCTCAAAAAACATAAAATCTCGTAAATCGTGTCTGGCCTCGGGTTTAGTAAGATCCCCTGTCGATGTTTCCACAGTTCAAGGTTCTCGGGAAAAATATCTCATTTTCCCGGCTCTGCTTAATGCGCACGCAAAATGAAGAATAATATTAAAATATTCTGTCTACACAGAAAAATATAGAAAAATTCACAAAAATCACAAATATTATAAAACAACTATTTATCGTTAAATTATTAATTTTTAGGATGTTACAACCCTGGCACTAGGAGCCTTTTTGCTCAAGTCATATGGTCATTCATACATGGAAATAGCAAATAACAAGTTTGAAAACAAAAACATGCAAGGTTATAAAGGTTTTATTATAGAAAACACATGATAATTACATATTTCCAGGAAAGCCTTTTGTTCCTTATATTTCCTCAGGGCAGAATGAGGAAACAAGAAATCCTTTTGTTCCTTGACCTCCCTTAATATCATTACCCTAGCACTAGGAGCCCTTTTGCTCATGCCAAATACATGGAAATAGCAAATATCAAGTTTGAAAAAAAAAACATGCAAGGTTATTTTGGAAACCATTCATTCACTTTCCTCATAAAGCATCACAAAGTTTACCTTTAACTAAGTAAAAGAGCAAAATGTAGCAAACATAGGACTTTTAGTTCAACTTTCATACAAGGAAACAATTCTATGTTTCTAGCATTTGCTCATAACTTAACATTGTCAAACAAGGGAGTAAACATGGTATACACACCGTCCAAGCTCAATTTTACTCAATAAAGGAGCAAACACATTTTAACTACACTTTCATAACTCAACTTTAACTATTAAAGAAGCTACTAATATTCATAGGGTTCAAACCATCACAAAAATACCTCAATTTTTGCTTAAAAGGTTGATTTTCATGAGTGCACCAAATGTGCTTTCTAACTAAAAAAATTCTAAAATTTTATAGGCATATAGCCTCATCTCATATCTTTCAAATGAAATAAACTTCACTTCATTTGGCTAAATGTGGCAAACGTTACACAACAAAATGCAGAAGCTGAAACAGGGCACTAGTTATTTTACCTGAATTTGGCCTTACTTTAAATTGAAACTGGGAACAAATGAAGAGTGCAAAAGTTCTGAAATTTTTTTCCTCTTATAGCCTTACATGTTAGCTTCAAAATGCCACTATTCTCATATAATTATGACATCGGAGTAGGAAGTTATGCAATCTGGTTTAACAAGTGTCAGACTACTTATTTCTACAGAATCTACCTCAGATTCAAACCTTAACTTTGAGTTGTTCTAAAATTCTAAAACTTTTACTATATCAAGCCTTATGTCTTTGATATGTCTTAGATTTCAAATTCAATAAGAAGCAAGTCATTTCAATATCTATAACTCAAGTTATAAAACTAACATCATAGGTTATCAGAGTGAGGCTTCTATAGAATCAGTTGCTGGTCATTGGGCGCTTAGGCATGGCCTTTTGTCGCCTAGGTGCCATGCTATCTGTCTCAACCACGCCTATGCATGGTTCACTAGCACCTAGGCATGACCACGCACCCGAAAATTATGCAGAAAACATGTTTTTTTTGCATAATTTATTCCAAACCAAAAACTAATTCTCCAACTAGATTCCAACTCAATCAAACCAATTTCTAGGTGAATTCCATCACCACAATCATATTGTAACCTCTATACGCACTTCTATCTCATCAAGCATGACTCAAGAATCAACCAAGCATCTCAAGAAAACCCATTTTCTAAATTTGAACACAAGTGATTTCAGTGGATCACTATTCACAATCATAACTCACCATACTAAGAACAACCATCTTCAAGCTTGAATAGAACAAAAATCAAGCATAATGCATAACAAACATGTAACCCATTTTTGAACAACCGTCTAAAAATAAAGTAGAAACTTGAGAGAAAGAAAGGATAGAGAAATAGAAATAAACCCCCTACCTCTTATGGTGTGGATGATGATCTTCAAGTTTTCCTCTTGTTCTTCTGGTTTCCCTTGTTTTCTCCTTTTCTTTCCCCTCTTCTTTCCCCTCTTCTTTCTCCCTTATGTTTTCTCTCTTCTCCTCTTTCTTTTCTTTCTTTTGTTTTCTGAAGCTTCAACGTGAGAGAATGAGGGAAAAGAGAGAGAAAAGTCAAGAAATAGGATAAAAATGGATATTAAGCTGAAATTTTATATCTCTTAGGAATATTTTGACCTTACTAAATCAAGTTTCCTAGTTTCCAAAGGTATTAGAATAAATCCTAAGATTCACCTAAATTTTTATATCACCATTTTCGTAACTTTTCATATCTGCTACTCATCAATTTGGTATTTAACACTCATTCGGGGTAACAAAAAATCGAGTGTTTTCCCCTCACTCCCTTTTATAGTTGTAGGGGTAACACCCAGCTGTTACCACAAACGAGAGCAAAAGCGTCTCTTCTTTTTCATTTTGAAATTTGAAAACAGCAATCATGACGTTACAAATCCCAAACGACACCTTCCACTGTCCTTCAACCACGTGGCATATTGTTTTTGAACAAAGTAGTTGAAAGGACAAAGCTCAGAACGTTCAGAATTGAAGCGATGCATGACGTTACAAAAGGACATTCAAGCTTATTCACGTACTAGCATCATAATGTCATGATAATTCATAACACGGATATCGGTTCTAGACTGAATTACACTCAAAATTGGATAGGCCCCACAAATAAATCTATATAGGGATAACCTACTACATATCCTAGATAACGGTAATGATGACTTAAGTAGAGTGATCTATTTCGGATCCCGACCTTACTCATTAACACCGTAGGCATACTATGACACATCACGGGCCTTAGCCCTTTGCAAAAAATATCATGAGATCCGACATTTTTTATCTGACTTGGATCCCTTTGTCCTATGCGTGTCGTGTACTCTGTAACACCCCAATTTTTAGAAAATGTCCCGAATGTTCTGTTTGCTGTTTTTTGAGCTTTTGTGTAAATGACTGTTGTGTCCCTATTTTACTGTTTCTCGTTTTCTGTATGAAATACAAATACGTTTTTACAGGTTCAAATTTTATTTGGTCTTTTTACGTAATTTGTTTCGAGACGGTAAAATAAAAGTTTTTCTGAGCTACTGTTTTAATTTTTTCTGGATGATATACAAACAATTAATACTGTCTGTAATTTTATTTGAACTTTTTGGATGATTTGCTACGTCGTGGGGAAAAATAAAAAAATGACCGTTACGTCCCGATTGTACTGTTTTTAATTTTTCTATATGTTACAGTGCTTAATATTACTGTCTGTGATTTTATTTGGACTTTTTGTGCGATTTGCTCGGACAGAAAATAATATTTTTCCAGGTAGGAAATCTTGTTTTAATTATTCAGACTGGGGATCTTACTAAACCCAATTGAATGAGACAATAATTAATCTTTTAATTTTTAGGATTTAATTGTCCAATAAAATAATTTTGTGTATTATTTTATTAGTCAAGTATAATTAGATAATTGACAAAGTGGACCAGGAAATGTTTTGCGGGACCCACGTTTAGTGAACAGATTAACTTAGTAGCTTAATTAAACATCTTTAAGAGTGGAACATTCTTGAACATGGTGACTAAGCTAGATGACTAGGTCATTAGTGACTAAGCTAGGTGACTAAGCTAGATGACTAAGCTTAAACCAACCAATGAGAGCAAAGCTTGTTAATCAAGGCTTAATCTTGACCTTTGATGCATCCAAGGGCTTGGATGAAGCCAACACAAATGGACACCTCTTGCCCACATGAAGGCTACGGCCATTAAGGCTTTGGAAGACCAAAAGTGACTTCTCTTGCATGCATTTCTCTCTTCTCTCTCTTCCAAGAACCCTAAACACCATTGTTGCTCTCTTTGTGAAGCATTCGGCCAAGGCTTCTACTACACCATCCAATCACCCAAAATTTCATCTAACCAAGTTTTCTAAACCTAAACACAATCCTAAGAACATCTCTAGTTGGGAGTTCTTGCTAAATCCTTCATTTGAAGCTTGAAAACCTACTTGGAAGATTGTACCAAGAAGGTGAAATCTCTTGTTTTTCTTTTCTAAACTCTTTTTCAAAGTTCTAAACCATGATTTCTCCATGGTTTAAGCTCTCTTTCTATGGTTAGTAACTTGTGGTTTTGTTTAAGCTTGCTAGGTGATTTGGTGGAGTGAAACCGAAACCCTAGGAGGAGTGAAAGAATAGTTTTTGTCTTCATTTAAGGTAAGAGAAAGACTAATCTTATCATCTATGGATGGTGGTAAGAAGATGGAGTGTGATTTTTGTGATTGTAGAATCCATAAGGATTCATTTGTGTATTTGTTATTGGCTTGTTTATGTGTTTGTATATTTGTTAGTAGCTTTCCTATTTGATACTTGTAATAATTTGCATGTCTACAAGCTTTGATTTAGGTTATATGTGTTAGAAAATATATTGCATGTGTTAGAATTGCATGATAATGTATAGGATGTGAATAACATGCTAAGGTATGCATGAGTGTTCCAAAGAACACAATCTTAAGGCTCACGGCCATAGACACAAAAGGAGAACCAAAATGTTCTCATATTTTCCCTAAATTGTAATTTAATTAACCTAGGAAAATTAACAAAAGATAGCATTGTTTAGATCAAGGAAAATGAATTTAGAAATCAAATGATCCAAACATATATTTCGGCCAACATGCCAAATCAAGAATTCATGATTTCTAAAATCAATTCTAAACTATTTTCAAGTATAAAGATGCAATATATGTTAAAAAGAATTTTTCTCCAATGAGTTTTAAAGAAACAAAATGATTTGAATTAAGTTTAAAGATTAAAATTAATGATTTTAGTGTTGGAAAAGAAATACAGTAACTTTCAAAAATTTCTAACATATAGCTCATGCTGTATTTTGAAGCATGTTAGTAGTTTTCAAAAGGATTAATTATATGGTTTAAAAATTTAATAAACAGAATTTTTATGGTAAAATTAGGAAACCATTAATATAATTTTCTAAGCAAAATACTGTCAATTTTTAGTAAAAACGGACAATTAAGATAGAAAAGATGTCCAAAAGACAGTATACGGTATGAAAAATATTTTACGTAGTTTAAACGTATTATTTATTATTTATGTTTATTTAAACAGTAATTTTTAAGGAGTTTGGACAAGAAAATGATTTAAAAACCTTCCGCGATTGAGAAAACGTATTAAAAACTCTACGCGATTTTGAAAACAGAAAAATAAATTTACACCATTTAAAAACGTTTGTAAAAACGACGAGATTGTGAAAATGCGATAAAATTTCTACGCGATTGATCGAAACGGTATTTTCCATATTCTTTCTAGATTTTCTGTATTTTTCTACTGTCGGGCTATGAGGTGAACCCGTACAGGCTTTGGAACAGTATTTGTCCGGTGGGACTTACTGTATCTTTTTATCTTAGTTATACCAGTTTTTGGTGGATTGGTTGACGAGGGGAATCACATCGTGTTGTCGATGCGATAAATGTAGTGTGGTTCATTATTCTTATGAACTTGGAGACGTTAGTGTACGGGATTCCATATATGGACAGTCGGTCGCTCCGCTGGGCCGTGGTAACCGATAGCACACTAATGAACTCGACACGCACTATTTTTAATTGAGACTTCGTAAAGTCTAATAGTACATTGCCTGTAGTGCCACAATGTGAGACCGTGAACTACACTATGCCTTGGATGATGGATTCCATGTGATGTGGGGCTATAGACGCAAAGTGTGACAAAAGCAATAGTTTGGTTGGGCAGCCGTGGTACTAATAGATTTTGCGAGTCATTCTCTCTCGATATCTCGTATGTGTTTTAGCTCCATGGAGTAGGATCGTGTCATGTTGCATTTAATTATATCTTCAACATTATTTATTTTATCTCGTTATTTATTTATTTGGTTATCATTCGAAAAATTATCATTTCTCGAAATTGTTTTATCCGTGATATTAAATGGTATGTGTTATTGTTTTATCGTGATATCATGTGTTGTTGTGATAATTAGATCTTTTCATTGTCTTGTTATTAAATTTCTTGTTATAGCTTTTCATATTGCATGAATTGTATAAGCTGTTGTTTGTCGTTTTCTTATTTACCATGTTTGTGATGATTTTAGATTGTCTTACCTCTTTCTTTATTGTATGTGTTTTCTGTATATTTATTTTACGCGGTAAAGAGTTTGAGGAAGAGGACCAGCCTCTTGAGATTCTGTATCCCGAGGAGGAGGAAGATCAGCAAGCCGAAGATCAGTTCGACGATCAAGAACCATCTGATCATCCATATCCATTAGATTGATTAGTTTGGGTATGGCGGTGCCTGGATTTTTGGGGTTCGTGACACTTGAGTTTCACGGTGGATCGTTAGCTTGGCATATGCGAGGAGACAGAGATTCCGCGACGTATGTGGGACGGCTGACTGTGTCCCTACGTCATAGGTTTGATGACGAGCCAGTGATGACGACGACTGTGTTTCTACACCTAGAGTTACCTTTATCCATTAGGCGTCATTGAGGTGGTGTATCCACTGAGCCTAGTGAGATGACACTCGTATCGACTGCGCGGTCTCATGTCCGCCGAGTGTCGAGGCATCCTGGATATTTATCTTCTGATGAGTTTCCTGAGAGTGATCCATCAGAGGATTAAGTATTTATGATGTATTTTTGGGCACGTCTGCGTATGTATATATTGACTCTTTACTGTTTTTCTTTACTGTTTCTGTTTAAATATTTGTAGTTGTAGTTGTAAATTATTTGTATAACTTATAACTTGGACCATATGTATATTATGAGTGATGTTGTTCTGTTTACTTTATATTTCCGCTTTATTTTATTTTAATAATATTCTGTTTATCAGGAATTGTTTTACAACCCATATTAATACGTAATAAATGTTTTACAACTTGGGTAGATTTTATTTATTTCTTTTTATATATGTGACATCCCCACAAGGGTGTTACATTAGTTGGTATCAGAGCCCAAGTTAGAGTCTTTTGGGGTTGTGGTTGGGTCTGTTTTTGTTTATGCTGTGTGATTCTCTGTGATTTACTTCCGAAAGGATGTATCTAATTTTGTTTTGTTTTGTTTGAAGAAAGAAGATGTCTGGACGAGGTAGAGGACGTGCGAATGTAAATCGTGATGTAGACCCTATGATTTGTTCTTGAAGCTATGCGACGGATGGTCAAGTAATGATGCAAACAGAATTTGAGAAGCGACTCAACAAAGAAGATGCTATCGCGATGCCCTAAATTTATCTGAATTTAGGCGCCACAATCCGCCACAGTTTAGAGGCGAGGTTGATCCGGAGAAGGCAAGTCAATGGATACAAGATTTGGAAAGGATTTTTGAAGGAATGAGATGCACAGATGATAAAAAGGTGACTTATGCCGTCTTTATGCTAAGAGGAGATGGAGAACATTGGTGGAGAGGAACTCGCCAAGTTTTACAAGCTGAAGGAACTGAGATTACGTGGGAAGTGTTTTCTGATCCTTTTCTAGGAAAGTATTTTCCTGCAAGTGCTAGGCATGCCAAGGAAATGGAATTTCTTGGTTTGCGACAGGGAAATATGATAGTGAATGAGTATGCGACAAAATTTGAGGATTTGTCTAAATTCTCGAATTATGCTCAAACTCGACTGGATGATTCATGGAGATGTTAGAAGTTTGAATCGGGCTTGAGAGTGGAACTGAAGCGAGGGGTGATATCCTTGAGGATAAATCAGTTTCATGCTTTGGTTGATGCTTGTGTGCGACTTGAGGAGTTGGAGCCGTCGAGAGATCAAAGGAATCGTAACTTTGGGCCGACAAGGTTTCAAAGAGGTGGAGGTAGCAACACAAATCGGTTTCAGCGCAAGCCGTATTCCAGACCAACAGGGAGTCAATCTCAACGACCACCAGTCGAGGGAAGTGCAAGTGGTAGTGGAGCTGGACAGAAAGTGACGTTTACACCAACATGTTTTAAGTGCGGAAAGAAAGGTCATATCTCTCCGGAGTGCACGATTAAGGGGACAGTTTGTTTTAACTGTAAACAACCTGGGCATATGTCAAAGGATTGTACTCAGCCGGAAAGGAAACCTGTTGTTCGTTATGTTTGTGCTAATCAACAGAAGTCAGGGAATACTCAACCGAGATCTGGAGGGCGAGTATATACTATGACGGGAACAGAAATTTCTCAATCTGATGATCTTATACAAGGGGAAGGTGACATTGGAGGTAACCATCTGACTGTGTTATATGACTCGGTGCTACACACTCGTTTATTGCATATGATTGTGTGGAAAGATTGAAGTTACTGTGTCTTCTTTGAATGTTAAATTGAGTGTTTCTACGCCAATTGCTAAACCTGTGATTGCATCAAAGATATGTTTGGATTGTCCTGTTGTTGTGAAGGATCGTAAGTTTTTGGTCAACTTGATTTGTTTACCTCTTGTTGAAATAGATGTAATCTTAGGGATGGACTGGTTATCTTCTAACCATATCCTTATAGATTGTGCAAGTAAAACCATAGTTTTTCCTACGGAAGAAAAGTCTGGATTCTTAACTGCTGTTAAGGTCAAGTCTTTGTTAAGAGAGGGAGCACAGGGATATGTGGTATTGTCTTCTCTAGAGGTTAAGAATGAGAAGGATGTGAATACTATTCTGTTGTCAACGAATTTCCAGAAGTTTTTCCTGATGACGTACCTGGTTTGCCACCTGAGAGGGAGATCGAGTTTTCAATTGATTTAGTACCAGGAGCAGGTCCTATCTCAATTGCACCGTACCGTATGTCGCCAACAGAGTTGGAGGAGCTGAAGAAGCAATTGGTGGAATTGTTGGAGAAACAGTTTGTGCGACCAAGTGTTTCGCCATGGGGTGCGCCAGTGCTTTTGGTCAAGAAGAAGGACGGAACTTCTCGGCTTTGTGTGGATTATCGTCAGCTGAACAAGGTAACTATCAAGAATAAATATCCACTTCCAAGAATTGACGATTTGATGGATCAGTTAAGAGGAGCTGTGGTATTTTCCAAGATAGATCTGAGATCGGGGTATCATCGATTCTTGTTAAAGGGGAAGATGTATCGAAAACTGCTTTTCGAACTCGTTATGGACATTATGAGTATCAGGTAATGCCATTTGGGGTGACGAATGCTCCTGCCATATTTATGGATTATATGAACAGGATTTTTTGTCCGTATCTAGACAAATTTGTCGTTGTCTTTATCGATGACATTCTGATCTATTCTCAATCTAAGGAAGAGCATGCTGAACATCTTGGTATTGTTCTTCAGATTTTGAGGGAGAAGCAGTTGTATGCGAAGTTGGCTAAATGTGAGTTCTGGTTGGAAAAAGTTCAGTTTTTAGGTCATGTGATTTCTAAAGAAGGTATTGCAGTAGACCCATCAAAAGTGGAGACTGTTTTGCAGTGGGAAAGACCTAAGACGGTAACAGAAGTTCGAAGTTTCGTTGGACTTGCTGGTTATTACCGGAGGTTTATCGAAGGTTTCTCGAAGATTGCTGGACCGCTTACACAACTTACGAGGAAAAGTCAAGCTTTTGAGTGGACGGAAGAACGTGAAGCCAGTTTTCAAGAGTTAAAGAAGAGGTTAACAACTGCACCTGTGTTGATCTTGCCAGATTCTAAGGGAACTTTTGACGTGTATTGTGATGCTTCTTATCAAGGGTTAGGTTGTGTTTTGATGCAAAATCGAAATGTTGTGGCGTATGCTTCTCGTCAGTTGAAGGTTCATGAGAGGAATTATCCAACGCACGATTTGGAATTGGCTGCAGTGGTTTTTGCTCTGAAAGTGTGGAGGCATTTTCTATATGGAGCGTTGTTCAATGTCTTTAGTGATCACAAGAGTCTGAAGTACTTGTTTGATCAGAAAGAATTGAATATGTGGCAAAGGCGATGGTTGGAATTCTTAAAGGATTATGATTTTCAACTTCAATACCACCCGGGAAAAGCTAATGTGGTAGCCGATGCCTTGAAAGAGAAAGGTGCTTAGTGTTTCGGCAATGATGATCAAGGAGGAAGAGTTGATCAATGAGTTTCGAGATCTATGGTTGTCTGTGGAGTTTCTACCTGAAAAAGTTCGTTTGTTTAAGGTTGTGATCATAAACGAATTTCTTGATGTCGTCCGAGATAAACAAAAGGAAGATGTGTTTTTGCAAAATGAGAGAGAATTGCTAAAGCAAGGTCATAAAGCGACGGTAGAGGAAGGAGCAGATGGAATCTTAAGGTTTAAGGGAAGAATTTGTATGCCTGATGATTCTGAATTGAAGAAGTCGATTCTAGATGAAGCTCATACTAGTGACCTTAGTTTACATCCGGGAATGACCAAGATGTACCAAGACTTGAAAAGGTTGTTTTGGTGGCCAAGGATGGAAAGAGACGTAGCAGAATATGTAGAGTCTTGTCTGGTTTGTCAGAAAGCGAAAGTGGAACATCAGAGACCAGCTGGAATGTTGCAACCGTTATCTATTCCAGAATGGAAATGGGATAGTACCTCGATGGATTTCGTTACTGGTTTGCCGAAGACGAGGAAAGGTCATGATTCAATATGGGTTATAGTCGATAGGCTTACTAAATCGGCTCATTTCTTACCAATTAACATCAAGTATTCGTTGGAAAGATTAACCCAGTTGTACATCAGTGAAGTTGTTAGATTACATGGTGTACCTACATGTATAGTTTCTGATCGTGATCCGAGGTTTACGTCAAGGTTTTGGCGAAGTCTACAAGAAGCTATGGGAACTAAGTTGCGACTGAGTTCGGCGTATCATCCGCAGACTGATGGTCAGACATAGAGAACTATACAATCTTTGGAGGATCTATTGCGTGCTTGTGTGTTGGAGCAACGAGGAAGTTGGGATGAATTTTTATCTTTGATAGAATTCACCTACAACAATAGTTTTCACTCAAGTATAGGGATGGCACCCTATGAGGCGTTGTATGGAAGACGATGTCGAACTCCGTTATGTTGGTATCAGGATGGGGCAAGCATGACTGTTGGACCAGATCTTGTACAACAGACTACGGAGAAGGTAAAGATGATACAAGAGAAGATGAGAACGACGCAAAGCAGACAAAAGAGTTATGCGGATAAACGAAGACGACCTCTTGAGTTTGAGGAGGATGAGCATGTGTTTCTAAGAGTTACTCCTACGACCGGTGTTGGAAGAGTTATCAAGTCTAAAAAGCTTACTCCTAAGTTCATTGGACCGTATCAGATTATCCGACGTATAGGTCCTGTGGCGTATCAGATTGCTTTGCCGCCTTTTCTATCCAATCTGCATGATGTATTTCATGTATCTGAGCTCAGGAAGTATATACCAGATCCGACGCATGTTATACAACCAGATGAAGTACAGTTGAAGGAGAATTTGACTTACGAGACTTTACCTGTTAGAGTTGAGGACCGAAAGGTAAAGCAACTTCGAGGGAAAATGATCGAGCTAGTGAAGGTCATATGGAATGACGTGACGGGTGATGCTACCTGGGAGCTGGAAGATAAAATGAGGGATCAGTATCCTCATTTGTTTTGATGTGCAGCGAATTTCGAGGATGAAATTTTTATTTGTTGGGGAGAGTTGTAACACCCCAATTTTTAGAAAATGTCCCGAATGTTCTGTTTGTTGTTTTTCGAGCTTTTGTGTAAATGACCGTTGTGTCCCTATTTTACTGTTTCTCGTTTTCTGTATGAAATACAAATACGTTTTTACAGGCTCAAATTTTATTTGGTCTTTTTACGTAATTTGTTTCGAGACGGTAAAATAAAAGTTTTTCCGAGCTACTGTTTTAATTTTTTCTGGATGATATACAGACAATTAATACTGTCTATAATTTTATTTGAACTTTTTGGATGATTTGCTACGTCGTGGGAAAAAATAGAAAAATGACCGTTACGTCCCGATTGTACTGTTTTTAATTTTTCTATATGTTACAGTACTTAATATTACTGTTTGTGATTTTATTTGGACTTTTTGTGCGATTTGCTCCGGGACAAGAAAATAATATTTTTCGGAGTAGGAAATCTTGTTTTAATTATTCAGACTGGGGATCTTACTAAACCTAATTGAATGAGACAATAATTAATCTTTTAATTTTTAGGATTTAACTTGTCCAATAAAATAATTTTGTGTATTATTTTATTAGTCAAGTATAATTAGATGACAGTGGACCCGAAAATGTTTTGCGGGACTCACGTTTAGCTGAACAGTTAACTTAGTAGCTTAATTAAACATCTTTAAGAGTGGAACATTCTTGAACATGGTGACTAAGCTAGATGACTAGGTCATTAGTGACTAAGCTAGGTGACTAAGCTAGATGACTAAGCTTAAACCAACCAATGAGAGCAAAGCTTGTTAATCAAGGCTTAATCTTGACCTTTGATGCATCCAAGAGCTTGGATGAAGCCAACACAAATGGACACCTCTTGCCCACATGAAGGCTACGGCCATTAAGGCTTTGGAAGACCAAAAGTGACTTCTCTTGCATGCATTTCTCTCTTCTCTCTCTTCCAAGAACCCTAAACACCACCATTGTTGCTCTCTTTGTGAAGCATTCGGCCAAGGCTTCTACTACACCATCCAATCACCCAAAATTTCATCTAACCAAGTTTTCTAAACCTAAACACAATCCTAAGAACATCTCTAGTTGGGAGTTCTTGCTAAATCCTTCATTTGAAGCTTGAAAACCTACTTGGAAGATTGTACCAAGAAGGTGAAATCTCTTGTTTTTCTTTTCTAAACTCTTTTTCAAAGTTCTAAACCATGATTTCTCCATGGTTTAAGCTCTCTTTCTATGGTTAGTAACTTGTGGTTTTGTTTAAGCTTGCTAGGTGATTTGGTGGAGTGAAACCGAAACCCTAGGAGGAGTGAAAGAATAGTTTTTGTCTTCATTTAAGGTAAGAGGAAGACTAATCTTATCATCTATGGATGGTGGTAAGAAGATGGAGTGTGATTTTTGTGATTGTAGAATCCATAAGGATTCATTTGTGTATTTGTTATTGGCTTGTTTATGTGTTTGTATATTTGTTAGTAGCTTTCCTATTTGATACTTGTAATAATTTGCATGTCTACAAGCTTTGATTTAGGTTATATGTGTTAGAAAATATATTGCATGTGTTAGAATTGCATGATAATGTATAGGATGTGAATAACATGCTAAAGTATGCATGAGTGTTCCAAAGAACACAATCTTAAGGCTCACCATGGACACAAAAGGAGAACCAAAATGTTCTCATATTTTCCCTAAATTGTAATTTAATTAACCTAGGAAAATTAACAAAAGATAGCATTGTTTAGATCAAGGAAAATGAATTTAGAAATCAAATGATCCAAACATATATTTCGGCCAACATGCCAAATCAAGAATTCATGATTTCTAAAATCAATTCCAAACTATTTTCAAGTATAAAGATGCAATATATGTTAAAAAGAATTTTTCTCCAATGAGTTTTAAAGAAACAAAATGATTTGAATTAAGTTTAAAGATTAAAATTAATGATTTTAGTGTAGAAAAGAAATACAAGTAACTTTCAAAAATTTCTAACATATAGCTCATGCTTTGTATTTTGAAGCATGTTAGTAGTTTTCAAAAGGATTAATTATATGGTTTAAAAATTTAATAAACGAAATTTTTATGGTAAAATTAGGAAACCATTAATATAATTTTCTAAGCAAAATACTGTCAATTTTTAGTAAAAACGGACAATTAAGATAGAAAAGATGTCCAAAAGACAGTATACGGTATGAAAAATATTTTACGTAGTTTAAACATATTATTTATTATTTGTTTATTTAAACAGTAATTTTTAAGGAGTTTGGACAAGAAAATGATTTAAAAACCTTCCGCGATTGAGAAAACGTATTAAAAACTCTACGCAATTTTGAAAACAGAAAAATAAATTTACGCGATTTAAAAACGTTTGTAAAAAAGACGAGATTGTGAAAATGCGATAAAATTTTTACGCGATTGATCGAAACGGTATTTTCCATATTCTTTCTAGATTTTCTGTATTTTTCTACTGTCGGGCTATGAGGTGAACCCGTACGAGGCTTTGGAACAGTATTTGTCCGGTGGGACTTACTTGTATCTTTTATCTTAGTTATACCAGTTTTTGGTGGATTGGTTGACGAGGGGAATCACATCGTGTTGTCGATGCGATAAACGTAGTGTGGTTCATTATTCTTATGAACTTGGAGACGTTAGTGTACGGGATTCCATATATGGACAGTCGGTCGCTCCGTTGGGCCGTGGTAACCGATAGCACACTAATGAACTCGACACGCACTATTTTTAATCGAGACTTCGTAAAGTCTAATAGTACATTGCCTGTAGTGCCACAATGTGAGACCGTGAACTACACCATGCCTTGGATGATGGATTCCATGTGACGTGGGGCTATAGACGCAAAGTGTGACAACAAGCAATAGTTTGGTTGGGCAGTAGTGGTACTAATAGATTTTGCGAGTCATTCTCTCTCGATATCGTATGTGTTTTAGCTCCATGGAGTAGGATCGTGTCATGTTGCATTTAATTATATCTTCAACATTATTTATTTTATCATGTTATTTATTTATTTGGTTATCGTTCTGAAAAATTATCTGTTTTTGAAATTGTTTTATCTGTGATATTAAATGGTATGTGTTATTGTTTTATCTGTGATATCATGTGTTTTTGTGATAATTAGATCTTTTCATTGTACTGTTATTAAATTACTGTTATAGCTTTTCATTTTGCATGAATTGTATAACTGTTGTTTGTCGTTTTCTTATTTACCATGTTTGTGATAATTTTAGATTGTCTTACCTCTTTCTTTATTGTATGTGTTTTTCGTATATTTATTTTACGCGGTAAAGAGTTTGAGGAAGAGGACCAGCCTCTTGAGATTACGTATCCCGAGGAGGAGGAAGATCGCAAGCCGAAGATCGATTCGACGATCAAGAACCATCGATCATCCATATCCATTGGATTGATTAGTTTGGGTATGGCGGTGCTGGATTTTTGGGGTTCGTGACACTTGAGTTTCACGGTGGATCGTTAGCTTGGCATATGCGAGGAGACAGAGATTCCGCGACGTATGTGGGACGCCTGACTGTGTCCCTACGTCATAGGTTTGATGACGAGCCAGTGATGACGACGACTGTGTTTCTACACCTAGAGTTACCTTTATCCATTAGGCGTCATTGAGGTGGTGTATCCACTGAGCCTAGTGAGATGACACTCGTATCGACTGCGCGGTCTCATGTCCGCCGAGTGTCGAGGCATCCTGGATATTTATCTTCTGATGAGTTTCCTGAGAGTGATCCATTAGAGGATTAAATATTTATGATGTATTTTTGGGCGCGTCTGCGTATGTATATATTGACTCTTTACTGTTTTTCTTTACTGTTTCTGTTTAAATATTTGTAGTTGTAGTTGTAAATTATTTGTATAACTTATAACTTGGACCATATGTATATTATGAGTGATGTTGTTTTGTTTACTTTATATTTCCGCTTTATTTTATTTTAATAATATTCTGTTTATCAGGAATTGTTTTACAACCCATATTAATGCGTAATAAATGTTTTACAACTTGGGTAAATTTTATTTATTTCTTTTTATATATGTGACATCCCCACAAGGGTATTACATTAGTTGGTATCAGAGCCTAAGTTAGAGTCTTATGGGGTTGTGGTTGGGTCTGTTTTTGTTTATGCTGTGTGATTCTCTGTGATTTACTTCCGAAAGGATGTATCTAATTTTGTTTTGTTTTGTTTGAAGAAAGAAGATGTCTGGACGAGGTAGAGGACGTGCGAATGTAAATCGTGATGTAGACCCTATGATTGCGAAATTCTTGAAGCTATGCAATGGATGGTGAAGTAATGATGCAAACAGTGAGAGCACTCAACAAAGAAGATGCTATCGCGATGCCCTAAATTTATTTGAATTTAGGCGCCACAATCCACTACAGTTTAGAGGCGAGGTTGATCCGGAGAAGGCAAGTCAATGGATACAAGATTTGGAAAGGATTTTTGAAGGAATGAGATGCACAGATGATAAAAAGGTGACTTATGCCGTCTTTATGCTAAGAGGAGATGGAGAACATTGGTGGAGAGGAACTCATCAAGTTTTACAAGCTGAAGGAACTGAGATTACGTGGGAAGTGTTTTCTGATGCTTTTCTAGGAAAGTATTTTCCTGCAAGTGCTAGGCATGCCAAGGAAATGGAATTTCTTGGTTTGCGACAGGGAAATATGACAGTGAATGAGTATGCGACAAAATTTAAGGATTTGTCTCAATTCTCGAATTATGCTCAAACTCGACCGGATGATTCATGGAGATGTCGGAAGTTTGAATCGGGCTTGAGAGTGGAACTGAAGCGAGGGGTGATATCCTTGAGGATAAATCAGTTTCATGCTTTGGTTGATGCTTGTGTGCGACTTGAGGAGTTGGAGCCGTCGAGAGATAAAAGGAATCGTAACTTTGGGCCGACAAGGTTTCAAAGAGGTGGAGGTAGTAATACAAATCGGTTTCAGCGCAAGCCGTATTCCAGACCAACAGGGAGTCAATCTCAACAACCACCAGTCGGGGGAAGTGCAAGTGGTAGTGGAGCTGGACAAAAAGTGACGTTTACACCAACATGTTTTAAGTGCGGAAAGAAAGGTCATATCTCTCCGGAGTGCACGATTAAGGGGACAGTTTGTTTTAACTGTAAACAACCTGGGCATATGTCAAAGGATTGTACTCAGTCGGAAAGGAAACCTCATTGCATTCGTTATGTTTGTGCTAATCAACAGAAGTCAGGGAATACTCAACCGAGATCTGGAGGGCGAGTATATACTATGACGGGAACAGAAATTTCTCAATCTGATGATCTTATACAAGGAGAAGGTGACATTGGAGGTAACCATCTGACTGTGTTATATGACTCTGGTGCTACACACTCGTTTATTGCATATGATTGTGTGGAAAGATTGAAGTTACTGTGTCTTCTTTGAATGTTAAATTGAGTGTTTCTACACCAATGCTAAACCTGTGATTGCATCAAAGATATGTTTGGATTGTCCTGTTGTTGTGAAGGATCGTAAGTTTTTGGTCAACTTGATTTGTTTACCTCTTGTTGAAATAGATGTAATCTTAGGGATGGACTGGTTATCTTCTAACCATATCCTTATAGATTGTGCAAGTAAAACCATAGTTTTTCCTAAGGAAGAAAAGTCTGGATTCTTAAGCTTTGTTAAGGTCAAGTCTTTGTTAAGAGAGGGAGCACAGGGATATGTGGTATTGTCTTCTCTAGAGGTTAAGAATGAGAAGGATGTGAATACTATTCCTGTTGTCAACGAGTTTCCAGAAGTTTTTCCTGATGACGTACCTGGTTTGCCACCTGAGAGGGAGATCGAGTTTTCAATTGATTTAGTACCAGGAGCAGGTCCTATCTCAATTGCACCGTACCGTATGTCGCCAACAGAGTTGGAGGAGCTGAAGAAGCAATTGGTGGAATTGTTGGAGAAGCAGTTTGTGCGACCAAGTGTTTCGCCATGGGGTGCGCCAGTGCTTTTGGTCTAGAAAAAGGACGAAACTTCTCGGCTTTGTGTGGATTATCGTCAGCTGAACAAGGTAACTATCAAGAATAAATATCCACTTCCAAGAATTGACGATTTGATGGATCAGTTAAGAGGAGCTGTGGTATTTTCCAAGATAGATCTGAGATCGGGGTATCATCAGATTCGTGTTAAAGGGGAAGATGTATCGAAAACTGCTTTTCGAACTCGTTATGGACATTATGAGTATCAGGTAATGCCATTCGGGGTGACGAATGCTCCTGCCATATTTATGGATTATATGAACAGGATTTTTCGTCCGTATCTAGACAGATTTGTCGTTGTCTTTATCGATGACATTCTGATCTATTCTCAATCTAAGGAAGAGCATGCTGAACATCTTGGTATTGTTCTTCAGATTTTGAGGGAGAAGCAGCTGTATGCGAAGTTGGCTAAATGTGAGTTCTGGTTAGAAAAAGTTCAGTTTTTAGGTCATGTGATTTCTAAAGAAGGTATTGCAGTAGACCCATCAAAAGTGGAGACTGTTTTGCAGTGGGAAAGACCTAAGACGGTAACAGAAGTTCGAAGTTTCGTTGGACTTCTTTGGTTATTACCGGAGGTTTATCGAAGGTTTCTCGAAGATTGCTGGACCGCTTACACAACTTACGAGGAAAAATCAAGCTTTTGAGTGGACGGAAGAACGTGAAGCCAGTTTTCAAGAGTTAAAGAAGAGGTTAACAACTGCACCTGTGTTGATCTTGCCAGATTCTAAGGGAACTTTTAACGTGTATTGTGATGCTTCTTATCAAGGGTTAGGTTGTGTTTTGATGCAGAATCGAAATGTTGTGGCGTATGCTTCTCGTCAGTTGAAGGTTCATGAGAGGAATTATCCAACGCACGATTTGGAATTGGTTGCAGTGGTTTTTGCTCTGAAAGTGTGGAGGCATTTTCTCTATGGAGCGTTGTTCAATGTCTTTAGTGATCACAAGAGTCTGAAGTACTTGTTTGATCAGAAAGAATTGAATATAAGGCAAAGGCGATGGTTGGAATTCTTAAAGGATTATGATTTTCAACTTCAATACCACCCGGGAAAAGCTAATGTGGTAGCTGATGCCTTGAGCGAGAAAGGTGCTTAGTGTTTCAAAGCAATGATGATCAAGGAGGAAGAGTTGATCAATGAGTTTCGAGATCTATGGTTGTCTGTGGAGTTTCTACTACTCGAAAAGTTCGTTTGTTTAAGGTTGTGATCATAAACGAATTTCTTGATGTCGTCCGAGATAAACAAAAGGAAGATATGTTTTTGCAAAATGAGAGAGAATTGCTAAAGCAAGGTCATAAAGCGACGGTAGAGGAAGGAGCAGATGGAATCTTAAGGTTTAAGGGAAGAATTTGTATGCCTGATGATTCTGAATTGAAGAAGTCGATTCTAGATGAAGCTCATACTAGTGACCTTAGTTTACATCCGGGAATGACCAAGATGTACCAAGACTTGAAAAGGTTGTTTTGGTGGTGGCCAAGGATGAAAAGAGACGTAGCGAGAATATGTGGAGTCTTGTCTGGTTTGTCGAAAGCGAAAGTGGAACATCGAGAGACCAAATTTGGAATGTTGCAACCGTTATCTATTCCGAGAATGGAAATGGGATAGTATCTCGATGGATTTCGTTACTGGTTTGCCGAAGACGAGGAAAGGTCATGATTCAATATGGGTTATAGTCGATAGGCTTACTAAATCGGCTCATTTCTTACCAATTAATATCAAGTATTCGTTGGAAAGATTAACCCAGTTGTACATCAGTGAGGTTGTTAGATTACATGGTGTACCTACATGTATAGTTTCTGATCGTGATCCGAGGTTTACGTCAAGGTTTTGGCGAAGTCTACAAGAAGCTATGGGAACTAAGTTGCGACTGAGTTCGGCGTATCATCCGCAGACTGATGGTCAGACAGAGAGAACTATACAATCTTTGGAGGATCTATTGCGTGCTTGTGTGTTAGAGCAACGAGGAAGTTGGGATGAATTTTTATCTTTGATAGAATTCACCTACAACAATAGTTTTCACTCAAGTATAGGGATGGCACCCTATGAGGCGTTGTATGGAAGACGATGTCGAACTCCGTTATGTTGGTATCAGGATGGGGCAAGCATGACTGTTGGACCAGATCTTGTACAACAGACTACGGAGAAGGTAAAGATGATACAAGAGAAGATGAGAACGACGCAAAGCAGACAGAAGAGTTATGCTGATAAACGAAGACGACCTCTTGAGTTTGAGGAGGGTGAGCATGTGTTTCTAAGAGTTACTCCTACGACCGGTGTTGGAAGAGTTATCAAGTCTAAGAAGCTTACTCCTAAGTTCATTGGACCGTATCAGATTATCCGACGTATAGGTCCTGTGGCGTATCAGATTGCTTTGCCGCCTTTTCTATCCAATCTGCATGATGTATTTCATGTATCTCAGCTCAGGAAGTATATACCAGATCCGACGCATGTTATACAACCAGATGAAGTACAGTTGAAGGAGAATTTGACTTACGAGACTTTACCTGTTAGAGTTGAGGACCGAAAGGTAAAGCAGCTTCGAGGGAAAATGATCGAGCTAGTGAAGGTCATATGGAATGACGTGACGGGTGATGCTACCTGGGAGCTGGAAGATAAAATGAGGGATCAGTATCCTCATTTGTTTTGATGTGCAGCGAATTTCGAGGACGAAATTTTTTATTTGTTGGGGAGAGTTGTAACACCCCAATTTTTAGAAAATGTCCCGAATGTTCTGTTTGCTGTTTTTTGAGCTTTTGTGTAAATGACCGTTGTGTCCCTATTTTACTGTTTCTCGTTTTCTATATGAAATACAAATACGTTTTTAGGCTCAAATTTTATTTGGTCGTTTTTTTACGTAATTTGTTTCGAGACGGTAAAATAAAAGTTTTTCTCGAGCTACTGTTTTAATTTTTTCTGGATGATATACAGACAATTAATACTGTCTATAATTTTATTTGAACTTTTTGGATGATTTGCTACGTCGTGGGGAAAAATAGAAAAATGACCGTTACGTCTCGATTGTACTGTTTTTAATTTTTCTATATGTTTACTGATTACTTAATATTCTTGTTTGTGATTTTATTTGGACTTTTTGTGCGATTTGCTCGGGACGGGAAAATAATATTTTTCCGGGTAGGAAATCTTGTTTTAATTATTCAGACTAGGGGATCTTACTAAACCTAATTCTGAATGAGACAATAATTAATCTTTTAATTTTTAGGATTTAACTGTCCAATAAAATAATTTTGTGTATTATTTTATTAGTCAGTATAATTAGATGACAGTGGACCCGAAAATGTTTTGCGGGACTCACGTTTAGCTGAACAGTTAACTTAGTAGCTTAATTAAACATCTTTAAGAGTGGAACATTCTTGAACATGGTGACTAAGCTAGATGACTAGGTCATTAGTGACTAAGCTAGGTGACTAAGCTAGATGACTAAGCTTAAACCAACCAATGAGAGCAAAGCTTGTTAATCAAGGCTTAATCTTGACCTTTGATGCATCCAAGAGCTTGGATGAAGCCAACACAAATGGACACCTCTTGCCCACATGAAGGCTACGGCCATTAAGGCTTTGGAAGACCAAAAGTGACTTCTCTTGCATGCATTTCTCTCTTCTCTCTCTTCCAAGAACCCTAAACACCATTGTTGCTCTCTTTGTGAAGCATTCGGCCAAGGCTTCTACTACACCATCCAATCACCCAAAATTTCATCTAACCAAGTTTTCTAAACCTAAACACAATCCTAAGAACATCTCTAGTTGGGAGTTCTTGCTAAATCCTTCATTTGAAGCTTGAAAACCTACTTGGAAGATTGTACCAAGAAGGTGAAATCTCTTGTTTTTCTTTTCTAAACTCTTTTTCAAAGTTCTAAACCATGATTTCTCCATGGTTTAAGCTCTCTTTCTATGGTTAGTAACTTGTGGTTTTGTTTAAGCTTGCTAGGTGATTTGGTGGAGTGAAACCGAAACCCTAGGAGGAGTGAAAGAATAGTTTTTGTCTTCATTTAAGGTAAGAGGAAGACTAATCTTATCATCTATGGATGGTGGTAAGAAGATGGAGTGTGATTTTTGTGATTGTAGAATCCATAAGGATTCATTTGTGTATTTGTTATTGGCTTATTTATGTGTTTGTATATTTGTTAGTAGCTTTCCTATTTGATACTTGTAATAATTTGCATGTCTACAAGCTTTGATTGCATGTCTACAAGCTTTGATTTAGGTTATATGTGTTAGAAAATATATTGCATGTGTTAGAATTGCATGATAATGTATAGGATGTGAATAACATGCTAAAGTATGCATGAGTGTTCCAAAGAACACAATCTTAAGGCTCACGGCCATGGACACAAAAGGAGAACCAAAATGTTCTCATATTTTCCCTAAATTGTAATTTAATTAACCTAGGAAAATTAACAAAAGATAGCATTGTTTAGATCAAGGAAAATGAATTTAGAAATCAAATGATCCAAACATATATTTCGGCCAACATGCCAAATCAAGAATTCATGATTTCTAAAATCAATTCCAAACTATTTTCAAGTATAAAGATGCAATATATGTTAAAAAGAATTTTTCTCCAATGAGTTTTAAAGAAACAAAATGATTTGAATTAAGTTTAAAGATTAAAATTAATGATTTTAGTGTTGGAAAAGAAATACAGTAACTTTCAAAAATTTCTAACATATAGCTCATGCTGTATTTTGAAGCATGTTAGTAGTTTTCAAAAGGATTAATTATATGGTTTAAAAATTTAATAAACAGAATTTTTATGGTAAAATTAGGAAACCATTAATATAATTTTCTAAGCAAAATACTGTCAATTTTTAGTAAAAACGGACAATTAAGATAGAAAGATGTCCAAAAGACAGTATACGGTATGAAAAATATTTTACGTAGTTTAAACATATTATTTATTATTTCTGTTTATTTAAACAGTAATTTTTAAGGAGTTTGGACAAGAAAATGATTTAAAAACCTTCCGCGATTGAGAAAACGTATTAAAAACTCTACGCGATTTTGAAAACAGAAAAATAAATTTACGCGATTTAAAAACGTTTGTAAAAAAGACGAGATTGTGAAAATGCGATAAAATTTTTACGCGATTGATCGAAACGGTATTTTCCATATTCTTTCTAGATTTTCTGTATTTTTCTACTGTCGGGCTATGAGGTGAACCCGTACAGGCTTTGGAACAGTATTTGTCCGGTGGGACTTACTGTATCTTTTTATCTTAGTTATACCAGTTTTTGGTGGATTGGTTGACGAGGGGAATCACATCGTGTTGTCGATGCGATAAACGTAGTGTGGTTCATTATTCTTATGAACTTGGAGACGTTAGTGTACGGGATTCCATATATGGATAGTCGGTCGCTCCTTTGGGCCGTGGTAACCGATAGCACACTAATGAACTCGACACGCACTATTTTTAATCGAGACTTCGTAAAGTCTAATAGTACA
The DNA here is from genome assembly GCA_029884605.1 of Ormosia emarginata. Lineage (NCBI taxonomy): Eukaryota > Viridiplantae > Streptophyta > Magnoliopsida > Fabales > Fabaceae > Ormosia > Ormosia emarginata. Next base: position 20,385,629 of record JAQQTP010000073.1, read on the forward strand.
TTGCCTGTAGTGCCACAATGTGAGACCGTGAACTACACCATGCCTTGGATGATGGATTCCATGTGACGTGGGGCTATAGACGCAAAGTGTGACAGCGCAATAGTTTGGTTGGGCAGCCGTGGTACTAATAGATTTTGCGAGTCATTTCTCTCTCGATATTTGTATGTGTTTTAGCTCCATGGAGTAGGATCGTGTCATGTTGCATTTAATTATATCTTCAACATTATTTATTTTATCCGTTATTTATTTATTTGGTTATCGTTCGAAAAATTATCATTTCGAAATTGTTTTATATGTGATATTAAATGGTATGTGTTATTGTTTTATCTGTGATATCATGTGTTGTTGTGATAATTAGATCTTTTCATTGTACTGTTATTAAATTACTATTATAGATTTTCATATTGCATGAATTGTATAACTGTTGTTTGTCGTTTTCTTATTTACCATGTTTGTGATGATTTTAGATTGTCTTACCTCTTTCTTTATTGTATGTGTTTTCTCGTATATTTATTTTACGCGGTAAAGAGTTTGAGGAAGAGGACCAGCCTCTTGAGATCAGTATCCCGAGGAGGAAGAAGATCAAGAAGTCGAAGATCGATTCGACGATCAAGAACCATCGATCATCCATATCCATTGGATTGATTAGTTTGGGTATGGCGGTGCCTGGATTTTTGGGGTTCGTGACACTTGAGTTTCACGGTGGATCGTTAGCTTGGCATATGCGAGGAGACAGAGATTCCGTGACGTATGTGGGATGGCTGACTGTGTCCCTACATCATAAGTTTGATGACGAACCAGTGATGACGACGACTGTGTTTCTACACCTAGAGTTACCTTTATCCATTAGGCGTCATTGAGGTGGTGTATCCACTGAGCCTAGTGAGATGACACTCGTATCGACTGCGCGGTCTCATGTCTGCCGAGTGTCGAGGCATCCTGGATATTTATCTTCGATGAGTTTCGAGAGTGATCCATCGAGGATTAAATATTTATGATGTATATTTTGGGCGCGTACTCGCGTATGTATATATTGACTCTTTACTATTTTTTTTTATGTTTCTGTTTAAATATTTGTAGTTGTAGTTGTAAATTATTTGTATAACTTATAACTTGGACCATATGTATATTATGAGTGATGTTGTTTGTTTACTTTATATTTCCGCTTTATTTTATTTTAATAATATTCGTTTATAAGAATTGTTTTACAACCCATATTAATACGTAATAAATGTTTTACAACTTGGGTAGATTTTATTTATTTCTTTTTATATATGTGACATCCCCACAAGGGTGTTACATACTCTTGCTGAACTTGGATATCTTGACACTTAACTGTCACATCTAAGTGTCAAACTGGGAATAACTGTTCTGGACTAGATTTTAGGTTAGCGGTTCAGGAGGAACTTACATACTTTTGGTTAAATGCTTTCTGTTAGTTGATTAGTAAAATTTACTAGTTGTCTACTATTCTATCAAGTTATAAACTGGCTAATGTTGGTTTTGAGAAACCATGGCCACGGTCATGGTGGATTCTTGCACCAATGAATTGATGTTTTTGAACCTATATTGTTGTTGTTGGGTTGTAATTGATAACTATATGATATTCTGTTATTTTATAAGCTGGCTGATAAGTAAATAATAGCAGTCTGATAATCTTGTTTTGTTATAAGATGGCTAATGAATTTGTTCGCTATCTGTTGTTTGAATTGATGTTTTACTTATAAATGAGATGACTTATGAATAAGATAAGTTGACTTATGTATGAACATGATTACTTTGATTCTTATCTCATGAATATGACATTTGCTTGCATTCTAAGTTACCTTGAGAATCATATGAATTATATTTTGATATATGAAATATGGAATCGACATGATGAATGAGAATTTGGAATGCACTGAAATTGATATGCTCATTTGAATTGCTAAAGTGAGCCAAAAATATAAACTGTAATGGGAAGTGCATCCTTAAGTGCTTAGTAATTAAAAGATGTGGAAATGATCCTTGTACCTGGGAGTGATCCTTATGTGTTGTTCCCTTATGAAAGTAACTTATAGACAAGGCCATGTTACTAGGGATAAGGTTGTGACAAAGTACTATCACGTATTGGATGAGCTCAGGCTTGATAAGCAGTCTATCACTAAGTGTATGTTGAGCATGAGACTCCCTACTTATTGAAAAGGACATGGGTACGAGGAATGTGCTTATGGCCAGATAATGAATTAAATGAGCACTATGAGACAAATAAAAAAGAATTGCATTGCATTGGCATAACATATAAAGCATTTGTCATTATTTTGTAATTTACTACCATATTTTGCTATTATTTTGTGCTTGACTATTAGTATTTTGAGTTATATGTAAAAGTTCTGTCAACTTTCTATGAAGCTTTTGAAAGCTTTTCCATAGTTCTGGTTGTTTCTGTATGATTTTGGCTGCTCTATTTATGTTTTGTGAGTTCATTGGGTACATGCTATGTCTTAATATGTTGAATTAAATTATTAAAATGAACCTCTGCCTCGAGGATAATGATTGATTTTGGCTTCTGCCACTTTTCTGAGATATTTTTGAAAATTTTGTGAAATTCCCAAAATAGTTGGAACTATTATGATGACACTCATATGTTAGAATTGTTGGGAATTCTTAGAATTCTCATTCTGTTATTTATTCCATGATATTTCAGCACCTAATACTTCTGACATTTGAAGATGGCTATGCTGACCATCTACTCAGAGCCTGTTGAGAGCTGGTGGGTGTATGACCCCGAGACTAGCACTTATACAGTTTACTTGAATGTGAGACTGTATATGTGTTATTTTCTTAGAATTATCATTCTATTTCCTCACCTCTGACTCTGCCCTCATCTGACAAACTGCTGGTATTTTGACTTGTTCTTTTTGTAATAAGCATAGTATAGAATGTTGTTTTCTTATAGTTGTTTTTGTATACCATATTTGTGCTTGATTGTATATTAGATATAGACATGCCTATTAGTATACTTGTAGAGATGACCCTGACTCTGATGTAGTATGACTTGGTGGACTGTGTAGGGCACTGATGTCGTTGCCTTTACTTTCCTTGTTTTTATTTTGTATGTATGTATGAGCCCGAGGCTCAATGCACAGTGATGTAGTATAGATACTGATGCCTACACATTGGATATGATGATTTATATGATGATGAATCAGATTCAATATGTCTTTGATATATTGTTATGCCTTAAGAAAAAAATTAACGCATTGTGGAGTTAATTGTTAGGGTTATTCCAGCAAGAACCCACTTGCACAAATGAACCTAATAACAAAATGGTAATCAAAAGCTTAGATGGTGATCTAGAAGGTAAATGGCCTTTCTCATCAGGATGAGCTAAAAATCCCCTTAACAGCTAGGGATGGCAATGGGGCAGGGCGGGGCAGGGGCGGATAGTGCTTCCCCTGTCTCCGCCCCCGCCTCCGTCATGGGTATCAATTTATGATCCCCGCGGGTAGACCGAATATCCGCGAGTATCCGCAGGTAATTAATAATTTAAAATAAAATCTTAAAAATTACAAAAAAAAGCATAAATAAAATAAACTTTAACATAATATACTACAAATTTATTTAACAATCTAAGATTCTTACAAAATTAAAAAAATATTATAAATAACAAATTAAATTCAATTATATTTTGTAATAATCAATTTATATAAATAACTATTACATAAATAGTATATATTTTTTCAACAAGTTTTATCATTATAGGCTCATTCAATAAAAAAATTATTTTAAAATAATAAAAATATATATATTTTCATCTTATCTCAAAGTTAAAAAGAAAAAAGAATAATAAAATATGATATATATTAAATAAAAAAAATATATTTAACGGGTTTACGGGTACCCGTGGGGCGAGTACTATAATCTCCGCCCTCGCCCCCATTTATTAAACAGGTACTCATCCTCCGCCCCGTGGCGGGTAATCCCCACGGATCCTCGCGGGTACAGGTAATTTTGCCATCCTTATTAACAACCTTAGGAAACAAACAAAAATGAAATAATATGTTATGAGGTAATAGTCTAACTTAGCCATGGAATAAAGGGAATGGCATAGTGACAAGTGACGGGTCAAAGCATAACTATTTCAATATAAGCTTGTGCATTGTTAAGTAGTTATACTTGAGGCATTACATTAACCCTTCTAAAAATACATGTAATTCACAAGAAAATCCTAAATGTTAAAAAATAACTCATTTAATTCTAGTAACCTACAAAAAATGTACATATAACATCATATAGAGAAGCTATGCTGAGCCAGTATCAACCGCTCTTTTGCTAACCTCAAGTGCATATGTCGCACAAGTAATAAAATGAAGAGTAAGTTCGTCTCCACAGAGACTATGGTAATTTCTAAAGCTAAATATTAATATGCGACCTAATTAATTTTATTCAAGCAAACGTAGATTGGAGAAATGGTTTGATAAATAAATCACATAACATAAAGAGAAGCAAAGATAAAATTGAGAGCCTAGAGAATCCTTTTTCACCCCCTATTTCAACGATAACAAGCAATCCTTTTAAGCATATAAACGATTAGATTAGGTTAGCTTGAGAAACTAGCCTAGTCAAAAGCCTATGTCTAAGAAGATTAACCCTATGCTATTTACCTAGTTCACTATGCATCCATGAGAACCAGAGTAAACAACAAGCATTAAGATCGATTCTCAACTAAGATTATGCACGACTAATAGGTATATGTCTATCCTATTAATGAATCAACCCACTTTGCAAAGAAAATGAAATCGAATATGCACCTACCATACAAATGATCTAAAACCCAAAGTCCTATGTCTAAGCTCAATGGATTTCATCAAATCGCTCACAAGTTGATCAGACAAATAAGAGCATTAAGCACAATATGATAGAACAAAATTCAAATCTTTCATATAAACTAAAAAGGGGTACAAATCATTCAATGTCAAAGGGAGATTTAAAGAATAATCTAAACACAGCTAGTTACACAATGAATACGAGAATGCCATACAAAAATTTGTATTCAAGATAAATGAGAGAGAGAGAGAGAAGAAAATGTCCCAATGGCTTGAGCCTTGAAGCTTGAATCTTGATTCCTTCTACCCTCTTTCAACTCCGAAATGCCCCTTAGCTATTGGATTCTCCAATGGGCAAAAGCCCCAAAATGTACTAAGAGAGGTGGAGAAGAGAAAAAATGAGAAAACCTATGAGAAAAAAAAATTTGAGAGTCTCGTACTGAAGTCTGAGCTTCGGTATTTAAAGGAAAACAACTCACGTCGCGGTGTTAAATAATACACGCCATGGCGCGCAAAACTTAGGGCACCAACGTTGCGGCATGAGCTTTTTTGCGCCGCGGCACTGAAGTCTTAAGTTCATCAGGGTGTAGAGACAGAGAGTAGAACGCCGCGGTGTGCAATTCCTTGCGCCGCAGCGTGATGTCCTAGAGCTTGTCTTGTGATTTCTTTTCCAATGCAGGGCCTTAGCATGCTTTAAGTTGGTTCTTTTGAGCTTATCCTGCAATTGAGAAATCAACTAGTCAAATCCAAATATAATCTAGCTCAAACCAATTAAAGATTAGAAAAGATTAAAGCAAGAATAGAGATGAAGACTTCAATATGAAATTTATATGAAAATAAGGCTAAAGTCTTCCAACAATGCATCACAACAAGGACAAAGTCATCAGTAATGCATAGAGATAGGGCACAAATAATTACATTCTATGGAGTTATCACACTCCCAAACTTAAGCTTTTGCTAGTCCTCGAGCAAAACAAAGTCAGATTACACTTTCAAAGACAAGCTCAAATCACACTAGTGTATGATGATTGCATTAAACCTCAAAGAATACACATACCTCAAAATTTGGTTCACCCATACACAATCCTTCTTATACCAACAATCAAAGATTCAAATCATGCACAAAAAATGGTCCACAACATGCAAGTAAAACCTCTTCAATTCAAATCATACTCAACCAGATGAGTTTATAGATAGATACAAGGATATAAATCAAAAGAATCCACAAGATTGTAAAGCAACTCACTCCCCACTAATGTAAATTACACATGAATGAGGATCAAAAGGGTCTTTATCAGCTTGTAATGTAAGGTCATGGTTATGGGGTAAAGAAGAAAGGGGAAAAGATAACAAACAAACATTGAGAAACAAAAATATACGATTTCAAGACTTGAGAACAAGTGAAACTAGTAGGGCAATCAACAGTGAAAGCTCATAACTCACCAAAACCAAGCAATGCTTTTTATTTTTAACTTTTCTTCTTTCTTTGTTTGCTTTGCTTTTCTCTCTTCTCTTTTTCTTTCTTTTTACTTTTACAAAGCAATTTCTTTTTCTTGCATTGCATTTGGTTCCTTCAGGCTTATTTTTGGTTTGAACATATTACTATGCCTGACCACTGAACTCAATTCAAGAAATAACATACCATGCTCTCAACAAACATTGAAGATGGGAAGAAAATGCAATGCTTTCACATGCATTAGAATGGTTAACAGGTTAACGAACACGGTGATAATGAAAAACAAATAAGGCCAAACAATTAAAAAGTTTCAAAGGGGACCAATGGATATCATCATTAAAGGATAATCTTGAAAGGCTCAAATGGTCCAAAGAATGCCCTAATCATTTCCTTAAGCATGCATAACCTAGGATTTCGCTTCAAGAGAGTTACAAAACAATTTCAGAGATACAAGACATATCCACATACACTAACCGTAAGCATTCTCTAGAAAAGCACTCAAATTCAATCCGAAGCCAAACAAGCATAAGAATGAAAAACTTATCGCGCATAAAAAGAATCAAGATTGATTGGCATGCACCAAAGATCACATAGGGATTCACAGAAAAACTTGAGGTGAATTTGCATCCCTAATTATCATTAGGTAATCATTACACTAGCTATTGGCATCATGTTATGCATTCAAATAATTTCACAAGAATCAATCATGCAAATCAACCATCATGTGCACCAACTCATATAATAAACAAAATAAAATATAACCAAAAATATTAATACTTATACTCAAGAAATGGAAATCAATAGAAAACCAGTCAATATATAACAAAATAAAAAGACACCCCCAAACTTGGGAGAAAGTGTCCTCACTATACACATACATCATCAAAATAAACAACAGTAAAATAATAGAGATTGCCCTGAATATATCACTCTAGTCAGCATAATCGACATCAGGAAGGACCTCAGTGTCAGTATCGCTGTCATCATCGCCTGGAAGTGGCTCAGTGTCGCCACCACTATCATCATGGTGAACTGCAGGATCCTGATACGGATGGGAAGGGCCAGCTCCACCGAAGGGCTGGTACGGTGGAACGGGGAAATCATGGGTGGAGATTTGAAGGCGCTCCGCTAGCCATCAGATGCTCTCGACGGTGTATGCCTGCATAGTGGCAAGCTGGTGAAGCTCGGCACTCGCGGCGGCAGCCTCATGGGGAACGTGGGGCTCTGGAGTTGGTCTCTGAGCTCGCCTCTGTCGTCGGCGGGGCACTACTGCGTCAAGAGGAGCTGCTCCAACCCTCCCGATGAAGTACGCATCGAGAAGTTGTTTAACCTCAGACAACTCCTCGTGGGGGCCAATGGGCACACCTCTCCTCAGGCATAATATGTGAATCAGGGAGGGGAAGAAAAGGCTCCGTGGCTCCATAGCCACCCTCCGCAGCTGCATGTATAAAATATCAGCGACATTGATCGAGCACCGCTATAGGATGACGTATATCAAGATAGCTTTGTCACGTGTGACCTCTGATAAGTTGTTGGAAGGCAGGATCTTGGTACTGATAAAATGGTACCAAACACTGGCCTTCGGGGTCAAGTAAGAGAGGGAGAAGAAACGTGCACGACCTTGCTGAGAAAAGGTCTAGACGATCGGTTGTGACTTAGCTGTGCAGATGCGGGTGGTGACATCCTGGAGGTTTATCCCCTCCATTGGCTCCCATATAGTAAACTCCTAGAAATCACACATCTCAGGAGGATGTGGCAAAGATAATGCAGTTCTAATGGCCTCAGGAGAAAACGAGACCCGGTGCCTCCGCACTCCAACAGTGGAGGACTCTTGATGGATAAAAGCCAAGTTCACGTAAAACTCATGAACCAAAGGGATAGGGGCCTTGTCGGGGTGTTTAGCAAACTCCCCCCACTGATAATGCCGAATGGTGGCCTCAATGTCAGCTTGTAGAGAGTTCTTGAAACTAAAGCCCCTCTCAACAATTACCTTCTTCGAGACCAGGGTCCCATAGCGGTCCTGTGCCGCAGCAGATAGAAATCTGGAATGATCAAAAGCATAGGGAGGGGATGGTTCCCTAACTCGTTTAGGACCCATTTGAAGAATATAAAGACTTGAAAATGAGATGAGAGGTCAGAATTGAGTAATCAAATGAATATGACAGTTTAAAGCATTCAATTTTCTGGAAAAATAAGTCAGGTGTCGGGACATTGATTCCAGTGTCGCGGCATTCAAAGAGTTCATACAGCGCTGCGATGATACATGTACATGTCACGACATTCAATTAGTTCATACCAACGTCGCGACATTTTCTTGCCACGCTACGGTATTCAAGTGAATTCAAATAGACGCCGCGGCATTGACAACCACACCGCGGCATTTATGAACGTTCAAAACTCAGCCCGCAACCCACAACAATCCCAACCCCAAAATGCAAAGTATCAATCAACCAAAAACAAGCATAAGCTAAGCAAAATACTTAAAACTAGCTTAAAATCTAACTACGAAGAACCTAAAACTAGAAGAATACAAAAACAGAGAGAAGAACAAAAATAAAATAAGAGAAAATAAAAGGAAGAAAAATATACATACCAGGAGATTGAGAGGGATGAAGGGGGTGTGAAGTGAATGCACGAAAATGCAGGAAATAGCAAATTATGGGAGAATGAGTGAGGTGGATTTGAGAGAAAATGCAGAGGAGGGTGTAGAAGGGTTTGCATTGCGGCGTAAACCCTACTACTTATATTTAAGCAAATCACGCACAATGCACCTCGACGTGAACTAACTAGCGCCGTGATACGCATCTGCGAAGCAGACTTTTCAGTTTTCCATTTTCAAATTAATTTTTTTTATAGAACAAGATGCTGCGATGTGAAGTTTCCACACCGCGACGCTATGCTCTCTGTCCCAACAACCTGATGAGACAGAGCCAAGAACATCGCGACGTGATAATTGTCATGCTGCGACGTGAGAGGTCTGACTACAGAATTCTACAGCCAACTCTACACAATAGCCACCTTGGCCTCAATAAGGCCCCAAACACTAATAAAAAATGCCTAGCCTATTAAACACATACAAAGACTCAAATTCTGATTACGTGAATGAAGTGATGTCATTCACCAATCCAACAGTCTTGGCAGGAGGAAAGTACTTATTCAGAAATTTTGAGCACACCTCCTCCCAAGTAGTTATAGATCCCGCAGGTTGAGACTGCAACCAACTCTTGGCTCGATCCCTGAGAGAGAAGGGGAAGAGCCTGAGACAAATGGCATCTTCTGAGACACCAGTGTGCTTGAAGGTGTCACAGATCTCTAGAAAGTTTGTCAAATGAGCATTGGGATCTTCATTTTACAAACCGCCAAATTGGACAGATGTCTGAATCATCTGGATGATGGCCGGCTTGATTTCAAAATTATTGGCACGGATGGGAGGCCGTCTGATACTTGATTGGATATTTCCCATTTGCGGATTAGCAAATTCCCTCAGAGGTCTCGTATGATCATTGTTTTTCATCATTGATGGTACCTTATTCATAAAAGAATGAGATAGTAAATCAAAATGTAATAAAAGAAAAGACTTAAACTAGAACTAGTAAAGCTCAAAATCAATATTAGCAATATAGAAACTAGCCGTAGATCCCCAGCAAAGGCGCCAAAAACTTGCTGAGCTAGTATCAACCGCTCTTTTGCTAACCGCAAGTGCACGGGTCGCACAAGTAATAAAAATGATAAGTAAGTTCGTCTCCACAGGGACTATGGTAATTTCTAAAGCTAAATATTAATATACGGCCTAATTAATTCTATTCAAGCAAACATAGATTGGAGAAATGGTTTGATAAATAAATTACATAACATAAAGAGAAGCAAAGATAAAATTAAGAGCCTAGAGAATCTTTTTTCAGCCCTCATTTCAACTGACAACAAGCAATCCTTTTAAGCATGTAAATGATTAGATTAGGTTAGCCTAAGAAACTAGCCTAGTCAAAAGCCTATGTCTAGGACGATTAACCCTATACTATTTACCTAGTTCACTATGCGTCCATGAGAACCAGAGCAAACAACAAGCATTAAGATCAATTCTCAACTAAGATTATGTACGACTAATAGGTATATGTCTATCATATTAATGAATCAACCCACTCCGCAAAGAAAATGAAATCGAACATGCATCTACCATACAAATGATCTAAAACCCAAAGTCCTATATCTAGGCTCAATGGATTTCATCAAATCACTCACAAGTTGATCAGACAAATAAGAGCATTAAGCATAATATGATAGAACAAAATCTAAATCTTTCATATAAACTAAAAAAGGGTACAAATCATTCAATGTCAAAGGGAGATTCAAAGAATAATCTAAACACAACTAGTTACACAATGAATACGAGAATGCCATACAAAAATCTGTATTCAAGAAAAATAAGAAAGAGAGAGAAGAAGAAGTCCCAATGGCTTGAGCCTTGAAGCTTGAATCTTGATTCCTTCTACCCTCTTTCAACTCCGAAATGCCCCTTAGCTATTGGATTCTCCAATTGGCAAAAGCCCCAAAATGTACTAAGAGAGCTGGAGAAGAGAAAAAATGAGAAAACCTATGAGAAAAAAATTTCGAGAGTCTTGTACTGAAGTCTGAGCTTCGGTATTTAAAGACAGACAACTCACGTCTCGGGGTTAAATAATACATGCCATGGCGCGCAAAACTTAGGGCACCAACGTTGCGGCATGAGCTTCCTTGCGCCGCGGCACTGAAGTCTTAGGTTCATCAGGGTGCAGAGACAGAGAGTAGAATGTCGTGGCGTGCAATTCTTTACGCCGCAGCGTGATGTCCTAGAGCTTGTCTTGCTTTAAGTTGGTTCTTTTAAGCTTATCTTGCAATTGAGAAATCAACTAGTCAAATCCAAATGTAATCTAGCTCAAATCAATTAAAGATTAGAAAGGATTAAAGCAAGATTAGAGATGAAGACTTCAACATGAAATTTACATGAAAATAGGGCTAAAGTCTTCCAACAATGCATCACAACAAGGACAAAGTCATCAATAATGCATAGAGATAGGGCACAAATAACTACATTCTATGGAGTTATCAAGCTACAAAACTGTACTGTGATAAAAGGTTCTTCATTATTATTAGAATCCTAATGCCATTAACTTATTTTCCACTATATGCCCAACATATTATTCCATATCCTATTAACAATCATCTCCTCTAACCAATAACACAAATCCGACTTTGCATTTTAAAAATTCATCTCCTTCACTTTCACTAATTAAAGCAATTAACTATGAAATTAATGTATACTTCCAGCTATTGCATACAATGAAACATGTAATCAAATTTGTTCAATTCAATCCATTCACCGACTTCTTCACTGGCTGAGGGACATCCATCACCTTCCAAACACAATTGCATTTCTTCATTGCATGCACAATTCTTCTGCCTGTCAACTTTGGCCCTCCGCTCGTGGACCACTCCTCAATTTCCCTTCATCAATACTCGGTGCTCTACTAAAGCAGCGAACCTATCAACTTGCCATCGATTTCATCTAATTGTACATGTTCAGTAGTGAATACTGAGTTGTATCTAGATATGTACATTCTAGTGGTTTCCTCATTGCGTAATAGCAACAAAGATTGTTGGAACCGGGGGGATTGGTACCTGCAAAGGGACTCCAACGCTCAAGTTAGACTATGCACAAGAAGGGTTTATACTGTAAGGAATAAGTTACCTATAAGAGGTGAATAATCCTGATATTTATAGAGTGCAATTAGAGTTTTGTCTCCCTTAATTATAACAGGAAATCCCTATAAGATCAGAACACTGATATTGTAGTTATGAGCAATTTGGGCGGTTATGGATGCTATAATTTTGTAAAATCGTGATTGGTAGTTACAGATATTTTAGGATTTATCTACTATGTAAATTTTGTGATCAGGATGCAATGTCCAATGTCGCGGTTTGACGTACGTGGTACCAAGGTCCTAGCAATGTATCACCAGTGCTTAATTAGGATGTCCATGACGGACTCCGATGATACGCGTGCTGGATTAATCCACTAGACGTGATTCGAATCACTTTCCTAGGCTCCTATTATGTAGGTGAAACACCTAATGGCTCATCCTCTTCTGTGAAGCATGAAAGCATTTATTTTGGGATTTACAGATGTAGTGAGATGGGAATGCCCTACCATTGCTTTTTTTTTTTTTTGCAAAACCACCAAAATACTTTCCATAAAATGAGGGAGTTACCTTGAATTGTTTAAATGTGTTTTTAGCAACCTATACTACGGGTCACCTATAAACAACATTAGCCGTTGAAATGTTCTTATTAGATAATGTTCATAATTTTTTTAATTTATATTAGTATTTAATAAATCTAATTTTAAAAAATTAAAATTAAATAATTATCATTATGACTTGATTACATTATTAGTATATTTTTTATATAATATATTTTTTTAAAAAATATTTATCTAAATTTTCTAATTTAACTACATAATTTATCATCAGATTATTAATCTATTGACCCCAATTTATCACCAAATAATTTTGGATCGGGTAATACTTCTATGGGGAAATGATGAATCCAACGAAAATTTTTTCGTAAAATGTTTACGAATGTTGAGGTGCTTTTTCTTTTCATTTTTTTTAATAACTGAAATAAATAAATGCAATGGTTGTAAACTTTTCACGTCTTAGTGTATGTTTGAATTAAAGTTGGTAAACTTAAATTTAGTTGAAAGTATGTTTGTAAACTTAAGTTTAGTTGAAAGTGAATTTATAGTAACGTAATTTATGTTTAAAAACTTTTGTCTGAAAAGTGAGTTTGACAAAATAAATGATAATAAAAAATAAACTCTAACTAATAAAATTCATGCTTTTGATCAAACGTACGTTTAATACCAAAAATATGTTAAAACAGTAAAAATCAACAAATAACCAAATAAAATATTTACTTCGTTCAAAAATTAAAAAGCACGTTAAAGTCTAAACAAAATTTCTAACTAAGTTCCAAACATACTCTTATTTGTGAGAAATTTCACAAGAATCCTTCTTGATAAATAGCAACGCTCACTTCTATGTATTCGACCGAGTAAAAATGCGGCCTCGTAAAAGGTGATATAATGATGAGAACATTGAATCACTTACATAGCATAACAGGGACCCCCTCCTCTCAGTTGTGCTTATCTGAATGAACAACTGGTAGCGCAGGGACTCTGGGTACCTTCACATCAAATCAAATTACTGTACCTATACTGGCTTGCCCCATGTCACAAACATAAATGATGATAATATAAGAGAAAATATTTTCTGGTTACTACAAATCTTTTTTAGTGAGCGATATATAAATACGGAAAATGATAGTCTTAAAATAGTGATAATAAGATTTATATAAATTATATAAAAAATGTTTTATATGAGAATAACATTACTTATTAAATATCATTATAAGTCTTTCTTAGCTTGTGAATTATGTTCTACTTTTTACAATGAGATGATCATCTTTTTAAAAATTTTATTTAAAATAAAATAACTGCTGAAGAAGCAAGCGAATATGATGCAATAAAAATAATGTTATACTTTTATACATACACATATTATTTTATATACATATATATATATGTATAATATGTATAATTTTTTTATTTAATTATAGTTTAATTATAATTTTATATATTATTTCTACTATTTTTTTATAATAGGTATTACCCCTATTTTTTTTTAAAACATTCATTTCTAATCATGTAAGAAGAGTAGATCAGATAGATGATAGTCTAATAATTAGAGGTAGAAGGAGACCAAAAAAAATTATAAGTAAAACGATAAAAAAAGATTTAGATTTAAACGATATTTCTAAAACTTTAATTTGTGATAAGATACAATAATGTCGTTTGATCCATGTAATGGATGCTACATAGTAAAAAAAGACTTAATTATTATTGTTGTTGTAATTATAACTTATTTTACTTAATTTTTTGTATACATATATTTTAATTATGTTACACACCTCACATAAAAAGAAATTGCGTTACCTAAGTGCAAAATGTTGTATACATATTCAAAAAGTTTAGTTGCATGTGTTAGTTTTTACACAGATGTTACATAGTTATTAAATGTGTAGCTAGTAGGGATGGCAACGGGGCGGGGCAGGGACGGGTAGTAGCCCTCCGTCTCCCGCCCCCGCAGATAATATTCGCTCTTGTCCCCGTCTTTATATCTGTGCGGGTATTCATTTATTATTTTTCGGTGGGTAAACGGGTACCCGCGGATATCCGCCGGTATTAAATAAATTATAAATAAAATTAATAAATAAAATAACATAAATTAAAAAAAGTATAATATAATAATATTTTTATTTATATAATAAAATTTTTAATAATTATATATAAAATATTTTTTTTTTTTTTTTTGCGTGTACATGCAGTGCACGGGAAAAACTACCAAGCCCCGTCCCGTTTATTAAACGGGAATAACTTAAACGGGTATTTATACCCACGGAAGAAATTAAACGGGTATTACCTGTCCCCATCACGAATATTATCCGTGGGTATCCGCCGCGAGTAAAATTGCCATCCCTAGTAGCTAGGTAGAGATTTTTTTGACTTACAAATAAAGTAATTGATTAAATTTTTTAAGACATTGAATTTAGTATGTGTTTTTAAATTAATTTATTTTATATTTAAATTATTTTATGATTAATTTTTTAAAAAATATTATTTTTTTAAAAATAATTATTTTCAAACATACATTAACTCTTTAGTTTTTTTATCAAACTGTCCTTAGTGACAAAACTATTTACCAAATTGTCATATTTTTAAAACTATATACCAAATTATCACACTTTTGGTCAAGCTGAATTTTCTTTTTATTTTCACGTTCCACGTAGATAGCGCCAAAGATGATGGCGCTATCATTGCAATTACGCCAACACGCTAGGCGTTATTTATATGGAGACACCATACGCTTTGGCTCTATCCAGAAAGTAACGTCAAACGTGTTGGCGTTATCCTCTATAACACATGCTGTTCCTTTACTGCAATCTCAAGAAATTGGTACATTTGCTATGCCTGAAAGGAGATAATCTGAGTTGAACTTTGAAACCGATAACCCACTTATGACAGATACATTATTTGACACAAGTTAAGATAAAGGAGAGCTACTTGAGGGTGAGGATTCAGATACTGACTTAGAAGAAGATCACTTTGATGCTGAAGTAAATATACAACAACAAGTCCCTTCTCCATTGTTAGTTGCTCCTGAATCTATGTTTGTGCCTTCATGTCCTCAGTTTTCTCAAATTAATTGGGATGCATTGAGTACACCTGATAATCTACTTAAATTATATTCTCATGGTATTTGGAGGCCAAAGGAGGAATTATATGTTGGGTTGTAATTTCCTTCTAAAGATGTTGTCAAGTTGACCCTAAAACATTATTCGATTACTAGATATCAGAACTACAAGGTTGAGGACTCTGATACACTGAGGCTAACTGCTAAATGCCCCAGATATGCTGATGGTTGTAATTGGAGAGTTAAAGTCATTCAAAGCAAGAAATCAAACATGTGGCAAATTACAAAATATAATAGACCTCACAGCAACGCCAATCCATCTATGTCACAAGATCTTAAGAAGATAAACTCTCTTATGATTTGTTCTTGCATTTTGGATATGGTTAAGCAAAAATCCGATGTACTTATATGCTTGATTATTGAAATGATTCGAAGTCAATTCAGATATGAAGTGTTATATCGAAAAGCTTGGAAGGAAAAACAAATTGCTATTGTGAAGGTATTTGAGGACTGGGATAAATCTTATGAGGTGTTACCTAGATGGTTACTTGTCATGCAAAGAGACATGCCAGACACAATGGTGGAGTTACAAATCATTGAATTTGTTGAGCGCAACAGAGTTGACCATTCAAGACAAGTATTTTTTCGCTTATTTTGGACATTCAAACCATGTGTTGTTAAATTCCAATATTGCAAGCCTATTATTCAAATTGACGGTATTTATTTGTATGGTAAATATTATCATAAACTATTGATTGCAACAACACAAGACGGAGATAGAAAACTTCTGTCAATTGCATTTGCCATTGTGGAAGGAGAAACAAAGGATGCTTGGAGTTAGTTCTTAGTCTTAATTCGAACACATGCCCACACAACAACAAAACTTGTGCTTGATATTTGATCGACATCAAGATATCATACAGTTAGTGACGAATCAACATCTGGGATGACAACCATTGCATACACATCATATTTTCTGCATACAACATATTGGTAGCAATTTTAACAGTCACTTCCACAATGTGGCCCTAAAGAGATAGACTTGTTAAGCTGGTATTCTAGGCCATAAATCGATCGTGACCTTGGTTTTGAGTGGTTACAAATTTATCGTACGTTATTGTGACATACTTATATTTATTTATACTTTTTTTAAACTTAGTCGTAAGTTATAAGTAAATTATAAAACAATTTTGTTTATTGTATGACTACAAATTTATATGCTATAAAAAATAAAATTTCTAACAAAACAATTGAATTTGATAAAATAATAAGAGAATAATTCTATTTGTATTTACATTTTTTAAAAAAATAGTAGCGTATACTAATAATGCTAATATATCCGGCAATAATGGACCACACATCTTCTCCATCATGGCAAAATACCCTAAATTTATGAGTTTGAAACAAAGTTTTATCTTACAATAATCACTCACAACTTCAAAAAAAAAATTTAAAAAATATGCGTCAAACAAAAGTTTTAGTCATATACTAGCAACATCATCACAGTTGACGTTACTAAGATGATAACACCAATATGATTGACGTTACTATCTGAATAGCACCAAAGAATTTGACATTTTCTCGTAAATAATACATAACTTTTTGATATTTCAATATGAATATCGACTAACGTATTAACGTAATTACAACAATAGTATTATCAACTTTAACGTTATTTATATGAAATATAAAAAAATAAAATTTAATATAACCAAACGTATAATAATTTAATATATAATTTTAAAAATATAATAATTTAATAAATAATTTTATCACTACTCTTTACTATAGATTTTAAAAAAACAATGTTTATATTCAAATCAATGCTATACACACGAAGCTTTATACAGATCCAAATCCAAATCCAAATCCAAATCCAAATCCATCGTTGTGTTGATGGACGTTTTGATTCTCGTTCACCTGAACCATGTTCTGCTTCCAAAGAAACGGAAGCACGGAGGAGAGAGAAAGAGAGGAAGAGAGAGGGCTCATGTAATTGTAGTGTTATGTGACACTGCACCAGTGTAGCAGCGTACAATCACAGTACCCACTCGCGTCTCTCTCATATTCTGCGCACAAATAACACACCAATTCTATTATTCATTCAAATAAATATATTTATCTAATTTATTTATAAAATTATTTATATATTATAAAAATATTACAATCATTTATAATATAATTTAATATCCCGTATTAACATAAAATATAAATATTATAATGCATGTAAAATATTTTCCTAACACACTCTACCCCTCCACTGCACCCTGACAACCGTATCAGCCACCTGATTCGCCTTCCTACTTTCCCTCACTTTTCTCTCCCTTGTTTTTATATATCCACTTCTTTTTCTACAAAATATATATATATATATATATATGTAAAGCAAAAGCTTGGGGACTGAAAAAGAGAGTGCGAAAGACCCAAGGAAGACGAAAAGAAAACAAACATAGAAAGAGGAAGAAGAAAAGAGAAAAACGCTGGACAGCCAAGGAGACATAAACAAAGAAAAGGAAAAAAAAGAAGGAAAAGGGTCTGTAACTTCGTAGATGAGAATTGATTTTAGCTTCTTTAATGTGGTTCCATTTGTGAAATATGTTCACTGCCATTGTTCCATAATTATGGCTCCCAATTGGGTTGTTCTTCTCCTCTTCTTTCTCTCACGTCCTCCTCCTTGTTCCTCTTCCGAGCCTCGCAACCACGAAGGTACAAACAAGCCTATGCCTAGATGATGACGACAACAACAAACAAACAACCCATAACTAGTTCCTCGTTTCTCTTCCTTATTTTAAGGTTTTATGTTGTTGTCTTAATAAAGGTTGTTCATTTATTACAACGTTGCAGTGGAGGCTTTGATGAGCATAAGGGCAGCACTGAATGATCCACACGGTGTGTTGAGCAACTGGGATGAATTCTCCGTGGACCCTTGCAGTTGGGCTATGATCACTTGCTCCTCTGATTCCCATGTTGTAGGCCTGTGAGTTAGTTCTTCTTCTTCGTTCCTTGTTATCTTTTGACTCTTTCCTACATTCACATTCCAATGTTATTGTTTCTGGCTTTTTTGTTGCAGGGGAGCGCCAAGCCAATCTCTCTCAGGAACTTTGTCTCCAGCAATTGGAAATCTCACAAGTCTTCGACAAGTGTGAGACGCGTTTGGCATCTCACAAATCTCATTTGTCCATTTTAGAATTCTTTCTACTGCTATTTCTCTTGTTTCTATTTCTTTTTCCGACCTTTTTCAGTATTACGGGTTTCAAAGTCTTACTTGTCCTTACGTTCAATGTGAAACTTATTTGGTCTCAATAGCTTTTGGTTTTTTGTGTTTGAGTTTATTTTTCCATGGCTGTAATCCCTGCTACTTAGCTGACATAGGACGCTTTCTCTCTCTCTCTCTCTCTCTCTCTGAGTCCCTATCAGCTCTGAGAAAGTTTGGCATAATTCTCGTTGCAAACAAAATTTTGGAACCTTTTTTTTTTCTTTACTGTTTAATATATTATGGAGTTTTCTAATTTTTGATTCTTTGGTTAAATACAGGTTACTGCAGAACAACAATATATCTGGCAAAATCCCACCGGAGCTTGGTGTCCTTCCCAAGCTTCAGACTTTAGATCTTTCCAATAATAGATTCTCTGGGGTGATTCCAGGGTCTCTCAGTCAGTTGAATAGTCTCCAGTACCTGTGAGTAATTTTTTCTTTCCCTTGTTCCTTTTCTTCCTTTGCCAAGAAAGTGCGGGAAAATAAATTTGAAATAGAGTTCTATTGATGTCAGTAAAATTCAGAAGGGGATTAGGTAAGCAACAATTGGTCGCTATCTGCAGTTTAATTGTTGACTTTAAAAAGAGATCATATTGCTCTGTGAAGAATCTAATACTCTCTTTCTTTATATATAAAAGTTTTTATGGGAACAGTTAATTATTCAGATATTAGGTTTCATTTCACCTGTGAAGTGATTTTTGAGATGCTACTTGAACTTGAGTTTTGCTTCACATCTTCTAATGTAAATATGTAATACACTGTTTTTTTCTGTCCAAAACGGGAGCAGGAGGCTGAACAACAATAGCTTGTCTGGGCCCTTTCCTGTGTCACTAGCCAAAATCCCACAACTTGCTTTCTTGTGAGTATGGTGATCTCAGTATTTTTCCCCCTCTCAATTTCTTTGTCCGCTTGCTCACGTCTAAGTTTCTTGAAAATCAAAACAAACTGCCACATGTTGAATTCTTCCTATTTTGTCAACATTTTTAGTTGAAACACTGATGTGATAACTCTATACATTCAGGGACTTGTCTTATAACAATCTCAGTGGACCATTGCCCAAGTTTCCAGCTAGATCATTCAAGTATGGTGACTCTTTGATTCTGCCTCTTTATATTTCTAATTTCTCTTAGTTTGTATTGTGGACAGGATTGGTTTCCCATTATTTTAATTATACTTTCTGTTTAAACTGTTCTTTTGTCTTGATTCACTGTTACTTATGTAGTGTTGCGGGAAACCCATTAGTTTGTGGAAGCAGCTCTATTGAAGGTTGCTCTGGATCAGCAACCCTAATGCCTGTGTCCTTCTCTCTAGCATCATCACAAGGTGCTTCCTTATACCTCCTCCTCCCTGTTTACTCTTTTTTTGTACAACTTGTTTATCGTAAACTATATTAAATTTCTGTTTGTAGGAAAACACAATTCCAAGAAACTAGCACTTGTGCTTGGGATCAGCCTTAGTTGTGTTTGTCTCGTGTTCCTGTTTTTTGGTCTCTTTTGGTATAGAAAGAAACGGCAGCACCGAGCCATCCTGTACATTGGTGGTAGGTAGCACTTAAACAACAGTTTTAAGATATGTAAAGGGTTGGAATTAGTATTTATGATTTCAGCATTGTGGCAGATTATCAGGGAGAGGGACTTGTTAGCTTGGGAAATCTAAAAAATTTCACTTTCAGAGAGCTCCAACATGCAACAGATAATTTCAGCTCCAAGAACATACTTGGTGCTGGAGGCTTTGGCAACGTTTATAGAGGGAAGCTTGGAGACAGCACAATGGTGGCAGTGAAAAGGCTGAAGGATGTGACTGGAAGTGCTGGCGAATTGCAGTTCCGAACAGAAGTGGAGATGATCAGCTTGGCAGTTCACCGTAATTTACTTCGCTTAATAGGATATTGTGCTACACCTAATGAAAAGCTTCTGATTTATCCTTTTATGTCTAATGGCAGCGTGGCCTCCAGGCTTAGAGGTATGTAGTTCCTTTCATGCTAATTATCTTTCTCACAAAGCATATGATCATATAGCCAGTTTTGATCTTGTGATGTACAATTATCCTATTTTGGTCTTGTTCTGTTTCATCGTTAAGGAACATAGGTGTCTGCTGCAATTCCAATCTAATTTGAATGTGGGACATGAGCCAATGTCTAGCTCTAGCATAGTCGATTTTGTTCTTTTACTTGTATATTAGAAAATTATCTTTGGATAGGCTAACCATAAATTTGTCAAGCATACTTTTAATGTCAAACATGAAGTCATACTTGATTCCGACTGGGTATGCTGTTTATCTTGAGCATTTGATAGCATAATTTGTAGAATCATTGTTTTCATTGTTATTGTTTAAGAAATTCTGTTAAGTGGGCTGAAACTGGTGACATAATCTAAACCTACAATTTGTTGTCAGCAATCTTAATCTTCAAATATCTCTATAATTTTAATGAATTAATTCAAATTATGAGCTAGAAATGGTCTGATGATTGGGGATACACCAACTATAAATAAGTGATATATCGAAGCTTCCCGGACACTTCGGTATATTTCAACTCTGATAAAATAACTCCTTATCATGTTTTCCAGATGTTCATTCGAGGTGTTGAATACACTCAATTTAGTTAGTGTGATAGATTTGATATTATTTGTTCCTCTTTGTAGCTACTGGCAGGAGAAGTTAAAATAGCAAATTAATTGTCTTTTGATATCTACGGAATAACAAGTATTGGTAGTTGTTTCCCCATGAGCTCTGCCAATCACATGTTTACCTTTAATATTCTGTTTATTACTGCGCATAATTTAGCTTTTGAATAACTTACTCGTGGTTTAATATCACCTATATGATATTATGATAGGTAAACCTGCTTTAGATTGGAACACAAGAAAGAGGATAGCGATTGGAGCTGCAAGAGGTCTTTTGTATCTACATGAGCAATGTGATCCTAAGATAATACACAGAGATGTAAAGGCTGCTAATGTGCTTCTCGATGACTATTATGAGGCTGTTGTTGGTGATTTTGGCCTTGCAAAGCTCCTTGACCATGCTGACTCCCATGTCACCACTGCCGTCCGTGGCACTGTTGGACACATTGCACCAGAGTACCTCTCCACTGGCCAATCGTCTGAGAAAACTGATGTATTTGGATTTGGCATTCTCTTGTTGGAGCTCATAACTGGAATGACAGCTCTTGAGTTTGGAAAAACGCTGAATCAAAAAGGCGCAATGCTAGAGTGGGTAAGTTTATTCTCGGCAACCCAAACAAACCATTAATGCATTGCATTTTTTAGTATTTGACATGGTAATACAGTTATTAGTCTAATGTCTAAGTGTATTTGATATTAAAGGCATTTCACACTTAATTAGGAGTTCCTTATGCATGTCTTTTCCTTGGACATACTTTCTGGTTTTTCCCCACCTAGTGGGATAAGGTTTAGTTCTTTTGGTTGTTCTGGTTTGCACTGGCTTACAACTTTTACTAACATGTCTTTCAATTATATATTTTTGACAAAATAGCTGTTTTCTTCTGCAATTATTTTTTGCGAAAAATTTCGTCTGTAACACATCTGACATTTTCCAGTTCTCATCTATTGAAAACTTTTGTTAGAAAGGAGAAGAAGAAATAATTGTTGAACATTTGTTTTCTGATATGTCATTAACTTGACAGGCCTTTTGGTGTAACTAATGATTGCTTACATTACTGATATATATGCATTGTATTTGACTTGGCTGCTTAAACTTTTGAACTCATTGTTACTGTAAATGGCCCAAAAATATGTTGATATAGTATGGCGGTTGGTCCCCAGATATTAGTTATTGTTGAGCTATATGCCAAAACATAGTAGTTTAGAATTCTGCTTCAGAAGCTATATGCCAAAACATAGTAGTTTAGAATTCTGCTTCAGAGAATCTTGATAATCAGCTTGATCTTCCAAATTATGTTGTCATGAAGGCCTTTTTCCCTCTTAAGTATATGTTAAGTTCACATGTCTAGTGAATGCCAACTATAGTCACATTTTTGCATATGCTACAGTTCATGTGCAAGTTACGTTAGTGTCATTTCTATCTAAAACTGTCCAAAAATTATGAAAAACTTGAATTCTTCCATCCAGTGATGATGGAGGAGCAAATATGTACTTTGTAGTAAGATATCAATAAAACATACAGTAATTAGTTACATATAATTGCTACTATGAGAGTTGTGTAGTTGTAGACAGTTCACAGGTGATATCTGCTGCTGGCATATATCCTTGAAATAGATAATTGAAGGTTGGCTAAATAAGTTGTTAATTGTTTAGAGACTAGAGATCAATATTGTCCGTTGTCACAGGTCCGGAAAATACAGCATGAAAAGAAGGTTGAAGTGTTGGTGGACAAAGAGCTAGGGACCAACTATGACCGGATAGAGGTGGGGGAGATGCTGCAAGTAGCTTTACTTTGTACTCAATATTTGCCAGCCCACCGGCCGAAAATGTCTGAAGTGGTTCGAATGCTTGAAGGTGATGGCCTTGCTGAGAAGTGGGCAGCATCACATAATCATGGTAGTCTCAGCTTGAACACCCTTCACAGCAACTGTTGCAAAAGTTCATCCCGCCCCACCACTGCTTCAAAACATGATGACAATAATGCTCATGATCGTTCTAGCATGTTTGGCATGACAATGGATGATGATGATGATGAACATTCTTTGGATTCCTATGCCATGGAACTATCTGGTCCTAGATAAACAGAAAATGGGAAAAAAAAAATACCAAGATATAAAAGGAGGATGAATTCTTAGTCTTTGTCATAATTCTTCAAAAGGGGGGTTTTATTAACTTCGATTTTTCTAGAATATAATCATGTATATACTCTATATAGAATTTTATCGTTTTGGGTTTGTATTTGCAAATATTAGTGTAGTACTTGCCTAGCGCATTTAGGTACAAAGAGACTATGTGTAGGTGGACAGAAGAACATCATCAGATTCTTTTCTCGCAAGTGTGAAGCAGAGGCAAGAGGGTGTGTTCCAGTCCACAGAATGATATTGATGGTTTTGACTGATAGATCAAGATGGGCATGAATTTTGCGGTATCTTCTTGGCCGTTGATGTTCGGAGTATGAGAGAAGGTCTCAGTCTGAGCTTTTAGCTGTTAGCGGTCATTTTCGATCTGATGCTTTTGCAGGGTCACGCCCTACTCTTTTTCTCAATTTGGTCTCTCTGTTCTTTTCGCATACTTTATGTCTGCTTTGAGTGCTTTCTTGGTTTCTTATCTTCAACCGTTCAGTCTATGGTATGGTTATTTTTGCCCAATGGTTAATTTTCTTTGACTCGTACAATGTCCTATTTCTTCTTCTTTTTTCCTGTACCAACGTCTAATGCCTATTTTCTTCTAAAAATTTTCCTTAATAAATTTTTTAATGTTTAATATAAAAATATTAAATAAAGTTAATAATGATTGACACGTAAAGATGAATTATGTAATTAAATTGATTGGGATTCAATTTCTATGAGGATCATTATTAATAGGTTATTTATAAGTATTTATGTTAGTATTTATTGAGTTTGGAGATTTGTCTTGATTTTAAAATAGGATAATTATTTTTTATCATAAATTTTTTGTATAAAAAATTAAATAAAAAACACATTCAATATAGAAAGTATTTAATATTTTTTATTTAATAATTATAAGAATTATTATAAAAGAGAAATTATAACATGTTTTTAATAATAAATATATGCTCTAAAATGATATTTAGTATTGATGATTACTATTGATGATTGATTAGGTGATCAAGGATTTTAATAATTTTTGTAATTATTAAATAAAAACAATTAAATATTTTTATATTTCCAACACGATTATGTGTATATATATCTTTTATTTAATATTTTTTATTAAATATTAGAAGATTATTAAGATAATCTTTTAGCACTACAAGGCAAAATTCGTTTAAAAACGTTCTGTCTGTTTCTAGTGTTCTTTGTTCGTATAGTCTCAAAGTTGTGGAGTTCATTACCTGCGCTACTGTGGATTTTTCCCACAATTCTATCTTTTCTTTATGTTAGATTTATATCTAAATATATCAAATTACTAAGTAACATTTGTTTTTCCAAATTTTTTAAAAGAAATAATTATTTTCAATATATAAATAAATTTAACTATGAAATTTGTGCAAATTAATTAGTTTGATGTTAACAATAATTAGTTTAGTGATATTAGTTTAAGAAAATAATTAATTTAATAATTATATAATGATTAATTGCTTTTATAGACAATTTTTATAATAGGGGTAGTTACACTAACCTCTTCTGTTAGGGTTTATTACACTTGATATCCATTTTGTTTGAAAGGATGGTCAAGTGACAAGGATTGAAATGACAAAATTTATTAAAAATGTAATTGAGAGTTATTTAAAAGAAATGAATGGAATGATTCTTCTCGTCACACAAAGTCTTAAATTTATGTACAGTCCCCACACTATTTTCTTATGAAAATAACAAAGTAAGGGACGTAGGTGAAATTTTTCATACGAGAAGGGTGCTAGTGTAATAAGTGTTGATCTTAGGAGAAACCATTGTAATTACTCCTTATTAATATGTCAAGGACTAATTCTCCATTCAATAGGCCTTTAGGTTGAAACGTGAACAATGTAACCTTGTAGAGAAATTCAACTTTATCTAAAAGAATGAGGGAGAAGTTCAACTTTGTTTAGAGGAATGTGGTAGAATTTCACAATATCAACCTTGATGATCATCACTCGAGTTGATTTTACCTTGTAGAGAAATTTAACTTTATGTAGAGGAATGAGGGACGATCAAACTCTTGATTGTTTAGTCATATAAAATTTGATACCATGTCAAGAATCGACTTATCTAAAACTTATAGTTGTTCAGTGAAAACTTATGAATGACTTTATTATATTTCTAAGACTCCTCATCACAAAAGAGTCTTTGAGCTTGAAGCACAAACTCACTATATTTTTTTTTGTTGAAATTCAATTTTTTATTTGAAAAATGAGAGCAACATGGATCAAACATTTAACCATTTGATCATAAAGGTTCTAAGCCTCTGATATCATGTCAAGATCAACTATTTCAAAAGCTTAGACTTTAAGGATAGTTGGTCACATGGTATGAATGATTTAGTTTAAAGCGTGTTTGGATATGATTCCAAACAGCTTTTTTCATCTTTTTTTTTGAAAAAAAGTTATTTCAATAGTGTTATAACATGTTTGGCAAAATCAATTTCAGCTTTTATAAAAAATTTAATGCATTATAAAAGTTTTTTTTCATAATGCTGAAGATTGAAGCTTATAATTCTAGATTATAGATCATTCCTTACACTTTGAGATGTAAATACTATTTTGTCTTCAATCAAATAATTTTTTTAATCATTTTATACCTATTTTGATAATTTAATGCATAAAAGTGATTATTTTTTATATCATCCAAATGTATTAGCTTAAAATTACTTTTCAGCTAACATATCCAAACATAAATATGATTATATTATAATCGATTATAACAAAATACTTTTATACAATAATCAATTATTGAAATAATTAACTTTTCACAGCTATTCCAAATACACACTTAAGCTCAAGTAATGAACATAAATTTATTTAAATTTTTACACTTATATTTAAGGTATGGACTTCACCAATTCAAAAAAAAAACATGTAAAAAATATTTTATAAGGAAAAATGTAAGGTAAATAATCAATTATAAAAAAAATCAATAATTAAGATTTTTATATTTAAATATTTAAACTAAATTATAAAGTGGTGAAAATATATTCTCTTAGTTTTTATTAATATTTAGCACTTTTAATATTTTGAATGCAACTTATATCTAGATCCATTCTAAATTTACAATTTTGCTACACAAAAGTTTCCAATTTCCAAGTATGTTGAATACCTAAGTGTGAAAAATATTAGAATTCTAGTATTCTAAAATGAAAATTGAAAGTGACCTACAATTGGTAAAAGTAAGATATTAATAACCTTGAATCCTTAAGTACAACATTCCCGATATAAGTTTAAGGGAAAACTTAAAAAAAAATCCTTATACTATACGTGATGTGCACTTTAGTCCTATTAATTTAAAAATGTGTAAAAAAGACTTGTTACTTTGCGTTTTATACAAAGAAGTATAAAATGATAACAGGAGTTACATTTTGGATGGAAATGTGCACGTGCAACACACGTGCATGTCTCATGTGCAGTTTGCCAAATGTTGTGCAATAGCTGATGGGGGTAATTTGGGAATGAAAGTTGCACTCTTTTTGAATTTCCCAATTATGAACCCCTAATTTCGTCCCTAAACCTACCCTATTTTCCCAATTCCCTCCACCCTAATTTTCCCCCCAAACCTACCCTAATTTCCATCTTTTCCTTAATTCTGCAATTTGATTTACTGCCATTGAGGGAGAAATAGTGCGTGCCTTCGAACCCTAAAGAAGCACCTTTGTTCGTGCCATTAGAGCTTGAAGAAATGCCCTTGTTCTTGCGACCAAATCGTGGACTAAGAGCTTTGTATCGTGAGTCCAACTGAGGCAAGTATTAGTTAGACTTGAAGCTTATTTTGTTGAAAGTGTTTTTTAGGTTAGAGTTATTGCCTGTCTATTAGTGGCTTTGGGTTTGATTGGTTGGTAGGGGATGCGTGTGGTCCCATTTATGTCTATGGTCTCAAAATGTTGTTGTTATCAATGTTCTTTGTTACTGTGTGTGGTCCCAAATTTTGTCCCAAATTGGTTGGCAGAGGATGCATGTGATCCTATTTGTGTGTGAACTTGCAAATGTTAATGTGTGTGGTCCTAAATGTCTAATTTTTTATGTGGAAACTTAAAAAAAAACCCTCAAATATACACGTGATTTGCACTTTGTATAACATGTTTGTATACTTTATGAATAAGTAGCATAACATGCTTATAAGCTTTATGAATGAGTAGCAAAACATGCTAGTAATAATAACATGCTTTTTACACTTTACAGATGACTTTGATAATAGTTATGTTATATTATGGACAGAAAATGCAATTTAGCTCACCTATGGGGTATGTAGGGTGTGTGTGTCATAGGGTTTACAACTTTCATAGTGACCTGTTATCTATCATACACTTGACTACTTATGTAAGAAAGAATGAGATTAGGATGGGAGAGTCTAAATGTTTGTGGTATTAGTTTTTTGGTTAGACTTTTAAACATGGACTAACAAAAATATTTGATGGCGATGATGTTAGAAAGATATGTAATATTCTGGAGAAAAGACCTAATCCAACCCTTCAAGTATATGTTGAGCATGAGAGTGACCATAAAACAGACTCAACCCACTTAGAACCTAACCCTAAGCCTGCATGTGAGTTAGAACTTAACCTAATTGTAATTCTGACTGAGCCTGCAAATAAGAATGAACTACACCATGATGACCATCTTGTTAAGTAGAAAAGGAAAGAAAAGGAGAAAGGAAAAGGGAAGCAAATACAAAAGGGGAAAAAGAAGCAAAAACTGACCCCTAAGAGAAAAATCAAACCTGTAGACCTTGAAGAAAATAGTGATGTTGACTTAACTGGTTATGATTTTGAGGACAGTGATGAGGAGGTTCCTGACTTGTTTTTTGAGGACCATGCAAGGGACTTGAGGAAGAAATAAGAGACTGTATGGGTGTTAATGATGAAGTGAATGGTGATGGACAAGTACATGAAGATAATGGTAAGGCAGGACAGGCCAACAATAGCAATAATGTTACAAGTCCTGATACTGGACCTCATTGGGATGGGGAGTATCAATCTGAGTATGATGACAATGATACTCTAATTACTTCCCTTGGTTCTAATGTAGAAAAACTAGAGGTAATGGGGAAGAGGAGGTTTCTAGAGTTCAACCAATACACTGACATGAGAAGGAATATAAAACTGCAAGTGAGAATGAAATTTGCAAGTCATAAAGTTTTTAGGGAGGTTATAAGACAATTTTGTAGTGACAATGGGATTTATTTTGAATTCTTGAGGAATAAGAGCACTCAAATATCAATACAGTGCAAGAGAGGTTGTGGATGGAAAATGTATGCCTCCAAGACTCATCAAGGAGATGCTTTCCAAATTAAGTCATGGTGTAACCATGAGCATGCAAGCTGTGGATGGAGTAACAAAAATACCAAGGCCAATTCAAGGTGGTTAGCTGCAAAGTACCACGACCACATCTGAGACCACAAAGGGAGATGGAAAAATAAGGCTTTCATTAATTAGGTGGCCAGAGAACTTAAGATTTTTGTGTCAAGGTTCCAAGCGTATAGGGCAAACAAGATGGCCATAAAAAAGCTTCAAGGCAGTGTAGTAGCTCAATATTCTTTACTATGGAATTATGTTACAGCAGTCTTGCAATACAACCCTGGTTCAACAATACTGATCATGAAGGACAACAATGGCTATTTTTAGAGACTATATATTTGTTTGGATGCTGCCAAAAGAGGTCTGAAGTTTTGTAGACCTATAATCTCATTGGATGGGTGCTTCTTGAAGGCCGGCTTTAGGGGTCATTTGCTAGTGGCAATGGCAAGAGATGCTAATGATAACATGTTCCCTATTGCCTATGTTGCAATTGAGGCTGAGTTGAGAGATAGTTGGATGTGGTTTTTGGATAGGTTGCTTGAGGATATTGGCTCAATTGAGGAGAATGGCTGGGTGTTCATGTCAGATAAGCAAAAGGTAACT
Source organism: Ormosia emarginata (assembly GCA_029884605.1). Taxonomy (NCBI): domain Eukaryota; kingdom Viridiplantae; phylum Streptophyta; class Magnoliopsida; order Fabales; family Fabaceae; genus Ormosia; species Ormosia emarginata. Next base: position 20,415,108 of record JAQQTP010000073.1, read on the forward strand.
AAAATGAGACATCTTACTTTATGTGATTTTATGTTGCATAAGTTTGAACTCCATACTTTCTAATTTGTTACTTGATGTGCTTGCAGGGTTTGAACTCTATACTTAAGGACATGGGGGTTGAACATAGATTATGTGTTAGGCAACTATATGCCAACTTCAACATCACATAAGGTACAAGTGCTGAAAGATCTGCTGTGGAATGCTGTAAGGGCCACTACCAAGCCTGAATTTGACTTTCACATGCAAGAAATAAGAAAGGTGAATAAGGGAGCAGCCAACTGGTTAGCTGCAAGAGATGCAACCACATGGTCAAGACATTTATTCACTCCAAGGGCTAAATCAGGTAGTCTATTGAATAACATTGTAGAGTCATTCAACTCTGCAATACTGGCTACTCAAGACTAGCCTATAATCACAATGATGGAAACCACAAGGAGGATGTTAATGAAGAGGTTTGTTGCAAAGAGAGATAAGATACTCAAGTATCAAGGTTAGATCTTCCCACAAATTCAACAGAAGCTTGAAATGTCAAAATATGAAGTTGTGTTGTGCATTGCCTATATGAATGGCAATGGAAAATTTGAAATTGACACATGGCAAGGAAGCAAGAAGGTAGTGGATTTGGTGAGTAGGACTTGTTCTTATAGAAGCTAGGACATAACAAGTATAAAACTAATAGATCTTATTTACTGATTAATACAAGTTTATATATTCCTCATGATAATCACATATTTTATACATTAATAAACCCTCATTTTTAGTCATTTACACTCTCCATGTACTTAATTGATTAAGGCTAGTTATGTTTTGTAAGTTTGGACTCAAATGTGACTTAATTGATTTTTCCAGCATTATTTGGGTCTTACATTGTTTCTGTATTTTTCCCATATCTTGAGTTCTATATGTGTAAAAATTATGTATCTTACCTTGTAGGAAAGATAAGAGAGAGCTCTACAATTTTCATGAGAGCTCTAGGTAAAATATAGACATCTAGAGGAGCTAAATGAGCTTGGAAGTCAGAACACGAGTTTTGTGACTGGAACCTGAACAATGTGCAGTAATCATAGCATAACTCGGGCTGTAGGAACTTTCTTGGACTGAAATTTGGAGAATTGAAAGTTAAAATTCATATCTAGAACTTTCATGAAGAACATAAGAGCTCATTCAGATAGCTTGGAGGTGATATTGGGTTTGGAAGTCAAAACAGAGATGCTGAAACTGGGCTTGAACAGTCTGCAATAATTGTGTCATATCTTGGGCTGTAGAATGAATTTTTGGATGATCTTGGTGACATTGGAAAGCTGAGACAAAATGCTACAACTTTCAAGAAGACTATATTGCTTCATTCTGATGGCATCCATGAGATCAACACTTAATGATTTCGGAGACAAAGAATCTCAATAATTTTTCACTCACCAACTCACCATTTGGCATTTTCCACTCATCCACCTACTCCTCATCTACTCTTAATCAACCCCCTTGTCATTTTATATCTCTAATCCTCTATAAAAGGCACCATTAGCTGATCATTTGGGGACTTTGGTGTTAGGCTTAGTTTTTAAAAGTTATGGTTATGCTTGTTTATTGTTTTCCTTTGTTGTAATTTTCTCTTGCTCTAAATTGAAGCTATGTTCATATTTCTCTTCTTCTCTCTTTCTTTTTTCTTGTCTACGAGTAACTAAATCTTTATCTTGCTTGGGTGAAAGAGTGAAGCTCTTGGTAATGAAATAAGGTTAAATTATTCTATTTCTTGTGCTTAAATGATATATTATCAAATAGACTTTATATGTGTTGTATTTTATTTCCAATCAATTTAGAAACCTTCTTTGTATAATGGAGATCTTGATTTATTGTATACAATAGGATTGACACCGTGAATGCTTGAACTCATTTACAAATATTGGTAGATAATTAAAGGAATTATAATATGATTGCATATATAATTAAACTTTGAATGTTATATTTTTCGATTGGAACCTTTGTTGTGTGTGGATTTCAATTAAGTTATAAAGAGAAATAATCTTGTCTTTAATTTATTACCAAGAGTGGATCTCCTAACCCAAGCAAGTTCTTATATTTAATTGTGAACAAGTTTTATTATTTTTATTTTTGTGACAAATCCATTTCTTACCTCAAATAATTTCTCTTTATCAATTCCCTGTGGATCGACCTCAGACTCCCGAGAATTTATTACTTGAGATATCCTGCACTTGGGTTTGCACCTTTTAATCCTACAATCAAGTTTTTGGCGTCATTGCTGGGGACTTGATTTGAAACTTTAATTTATTGAGGTTCTTTTTTTAAAGTAAATTTCATCATCTTGTATATTCATCATCTGGTAAATTCTATATTTACTCTTTTAATTTACTAACTTGCTAACTTACTAACATACTAACTTTCTAATATTTATATTTATGTCATTTACTTATGTTTACTAACTTTTAATTTATGTAATTTATTTTCTCGCTTACTAACTTTTATTTTCTACTATCTAACTTTTAATTTACGTCATTTATTTTTCGCTTCTCTAACTTTTAAATTTCTGTTATTTATTATTGCTTTCTAACGTAATGAAATAATTTTTCTTCTTCTCTTCTCTTTTGCCAGCTCTGGTGAGGCTTTGCCTCTCTTCGGTTTTCATATTTTAAATTTATTTTCTGCAATTTACTTTCTACACTTTAATTTTTGTATTTTACTTCCTGCACTTTTTAACTTACTAATTATTAACTCTCTAATTATCTAACATTTTAATTTATCAGTTATCTAACTTTTTACTTGTTAATATTTATTGGGTAGTTGGTTTATACCACATCCTTGTTAATATTTAATGGCTGGTGTAAACTACCGACTTGTACATTATTTTTTCTATTTTAAGTCATTTATTTATGCTAAATTAGTATCGTGATTTAAATTCTGGTCGTTTAGTTAAAATTAATCCTGGTACTTTATATATTGATTTGTTTGAATTACAATCACACACAATTGACACATTGACTGAAAATGAAAGTGTACATGATGAACATGAAAATCAACCGTTGCGAACCATGCGTGAATATTTGCAACCACCTCAAAATTCTAGTCCATCATATTTTATCTTTCCACTCAATGCCAATAATTTTATATTCAAGCCAGGTATGATTTCTTTACTTCCTAATTTTCATGGTTTAGAGTCTGAAAGCCCATATTTACATCTGAAAGAATTTGATGAAGTATGTATTGCTTTCAATGACTAAAATTGCACTGAAGAGATTGTTAAGCTTAAATTGTTTTCTTTTTCTTTAAAAGATAAAGCAAAATCTTAGCTTAACACTTTGAAACCAAGATCAATTGGCACATGACAAGAAATGCAATGTGAGTTCTTGAAAATTTTTTTTCCAACACATAAAACCAATGCTATGAAAAGACAAATCCAAAATTTTTTCCAAAATTCAAATGAAGCATATTTTTAATGTTGGGAACGGTTTAAAGATTTGATAAATTCTTACCCACATCATGGTTTTGAAAAATGGCGCACTATAAGCTTCTTTTATGAAGGTTTAACACCTAAAACTAAACAATTTGTGGAAACAATGTGCAATGGTGAGTTTCTTGATAAAGAACTTGATGAAGCTTTAGACTATTTAAACCTGTTGGCTGAAAATTCTCAATCTTGACACAGTACTAACTCTTCTGAAAATTCAATTAGATCTAACCTTGTGTGTGCTAATAAAGGAAAATATCACCTTAGTCAAGATGAAGATCTAAATGCAAGGTTTGTCAGTTTGGCTAGAAAAATTGAAGCAATGGAATTAGGAAAAGCAAAAGGAATCAAATCAGTGCAAAATGAAGAAATTTGTGACATTTGTGATAACTTAGGATACTCAACACATGAATGTCCTAAGATCCTTGTTTTTAAAGAAGTTGTACATGAGCAAGTAAATGCAATGAATAATTTTAAAAAGCCATTTACTTTTTCTTTTTCAGATACATACAATTCAGGATAGAAAAATCACCCGAACTTCAGTTGAAGGAATAATAATCAGTCACAATTCGTGCAACCACCACCTCCTCAGGCACAACAGGACTCTCAAAATTCTCAAGGATATGCACCTTATGTCCCACCATATAGGAAAAATCTTGAAGAAACACTGCATGCATTCATAGAAAAGAAAGAGGCCATTAATAAACAAAACAATCAAACCATGATTGACATAAAAGAAACTCTTTTTAAACTTTCTTCTGCACTCACCATTCACGAGAAAGGAAAATTTCCTTCTCAACCTCAACCACATCACAAGGGTCAATATAGTCTAAATGAGGGGAGTTTAGAAAACTAACAAATATATCAAGTCAAGTCAGTGATAACTCTTAGGAGGAAAGGTTGTTGAAAAATAAATTCCTGAACCTTGTGAGAAAGAAGATGAACTAATTCCCCAAGAAAATGAAGAAGTTGACCAAAAGGAGACCAAACTCTCGCCTTCACTCCCATTTCCTCAAGCATTGAATAATCCAAAGAAATTGAACCATAACACTGAAATTTTTAAAATTTTAAAACAAGTGAAGATCAATATTCCTCTATTAGATGCTATCAAACAGATTCCTTGTTATGCCAAATATTTGAAGGACTTGTGAACTATTAAAAGGAAACTAAATGTGAAAAAGAAAGCATTTTTGGTTGAATAGGTAAGCTCCATTCTTTAGAATAATAATGAGTTGAAATATAAAGACCTTGGTTGTCCTATAGTTTCATGCATTTTTGGAGAACATAAAATTGAAAAAGCTTTACTTGATTTGGTGCTAGTGTCAATTTGCTTCCATATTCAGTTTATCAGCAACTCAACTCAGGTGAGTTAAAACTAACTTCTGTAACTCTTCTACTTACCGATAGATCAATTAAAATTCAAAGAGGAATAGTGGAAGATGTGTTAGTTCAAGTTAATAAATTCATATATCCTATGAATTTTATTGTCTTGGATACTGAACCTATGGTTGATAGTTGCAAGTCAATTCCTGTTATTTTAGGCCGTCCATTTTTAGCAACATCTAATGCTTTGATAAATTGTAGAAATGGAGTGGTGAAACTAACATTTGAAAATATGACACTGGAGCTCAATGTTTTTAACATGTGCAAGCAACCACATGAAGTCCTTGATGAAAATGAGGAAGTTGAAGGAATTGAAGCCATTATAGATGATCATCTTCAAACAAGGAGTTCTTCTGATCCATTAGAAATTTGTTTAGTCAATTCATTTGATTCAGGCATGCAATTAGAAGATGATATCTCTGAAATATGCTCTTTGCTTGATTGTACACAGGTAATGGAGTATAAGGGATGGAAGCCAAGATTTGAAGAGCTTAAACCCATGAATGATAATGCCCATGAAGAAGTACCTACACCGAAACTAAAGCCATTACCTACTGGGTTGAAGTACACATTTTTGGGAGAAGAGCAAAACTTTCCAATGGTAATTTCCTCGTCTCTTGTTAGAGAACAAGAAGGTATGTTAACAAAAGTCCTTAAAAGGCATAAAAGTACAATTGGATGGACATTAAAGGACATAAGAAGTATTAATCTATTAATTTGTACACATAGAATACATTTAAAGGATAATGCTAAAACTTCTCAACAACCTCAAAGAAGATTAAATCCATACATGAAAGAGATAGTTAGAGCCGAAGTCCTTAAATTGCTTGATGTTGGAATTATCTATACTATCTTTGATAGCCAATGGGTAAGCCCTACACAAATTGTGCCTAAGAAATCTGGAATAACAGTGGTTGAAAATGATAAGGGTGAATTAACACCTACGCGAGTCTCATCTAGTTGGCGTATGTGTATTGATTTTAGAAAATTAAATGCTGCTACTAGGAAAGATCATTTTCCTTTGCCATTTCTTGATCAAATTCTAGAAAGGGTAGCAGGACATCTATACTACTTTTTTCTTGATGGTTTTTCAAGTTATAATCAAATACTAATTGCATTAGAAGATCAAGAAAAGACTACCTTTACATGTCCATTTGATACTTTTGCATATAGAAGAATGTTTTTTGGCCTTTGTAATGCTCTGGCAACATTCCAAAGATGCATGTTAAGCATTTTCAGTGACATGATTGAGCATTATTTAGAGGTTTTTATGGATGATTTGACAGTTTTTGAAAATTCTTTTGAAAATTGTCTTGATAATTTGGAAAAAGTTCTTAAAAGATGAAAAAAAGATTTGTGCTAAACTGGAAAAAATGTCATTACATGGTTACCTTAGGAATAATGTTAGGTCATGTGATATCTTCTAAAGGAATTGAAGTTGATAAGACCAAAGTTGAATTAATTACCCATTTGCCTTCCCCAAAAACAGTCAAAGAAGTTCGTTCCTTTTTAGGACATACAGGATTTTACAGAAGATTCATAAAGGATTTTAGTGCCATATCTAGACCATTATGTAATCTTCTGTTGAAAGATGCACCATTTGACTAGACTCAAGAATGTCAAAAATCTTTTGAAAAATTAATTGGTCTTCTGACATCTGTTCGTATTATGTAATCTCCTGACTGGTCTTTGCCTTTTGAGTTAATGTGTGATGCCAGTGATTTTGCTGTGGGCGTTGTTTTAGGCCAAAGAAAGGAAGGTGAGCATCATGTGATTTGTTACATAAGTAGAACTTTAAATAGTGCACAAATGAATTACACCACTACTGAAAAAGAACTACTTGCTGTAATTTTTGCACTGGACAAATTTCAATCTTACTTAATTGGTTCTTCTATTGTGATTTTCACCGATCATGTTGCTGTTAGATATTTGATGTCTAAGTAGGATGCCAAACCAAGATTGATATGATGAATTTTGTTGCTTCAAGAATTCAACATCACAATAAAAGATAAGAAAGGTGATGCAAATGTTGTCGTTGATCATTTGTTTATACTTACAACAGGCTCACCTTTTGACAGCACACCTATCAATGATTTTTTTCTTAATGAATTTTTATTTTCTATCAATTCCATGCCTTGGTTTGCTAACATATTTGATGAGCAGGACTTGTTCTTGTAAAAGCTGGGACATAACAAGTATAAAACTAATAGATCTTATTTACTAAATAATATAAGTTTATATATTCCCCATGATAATCACATATTTTATACATTAATAAACCTTCATTTTTAGTCATGTACACTCTCCATGTACTTAATTAATTAAGCCTGGTTATGTTTTGTAAGTTTGGACTCAAATTGGACTTAATTGATTTTTCTAGCATTATTTGGGTCTTACACTATTTTTGTATTTTTACCATATCTTGAGTTCCAGATGTGCAAAAATTATGTACCTTACCTTGTTGGAAAGATAAGAGAGAGCTCTATAACTTTGATGAGAGCTCCAGGTAAAATATAGACATCTAGAGGAGCTAAATTGGCTTGGAAGTCAGAATATAAGTTTTGTGACTGGAACCTGAACAGTGTGCAGTAATCAGAGCATAACTCGGGCTGAAGGAACTTTCTTGGGCTGAAATTTGGAGAATTGAAAGTTAAAACTCATATCTACAACTTTCATGAAGAACATAAGAGCTCATTCGGACAGCTTAGAGGTGATATTGGGTCTGAAAGTCAAAATAGAAGTGCTGAAACTGGGCCTGAATAGTCTGTAGTAATTAGGTCATATCTTGGGCTGTAGAATAAATTTTTGGATGATCTTGGTGGCATTAGAAAACTGAGACAAAATGCTACAACTTTTATGAAGACCATGTTGCTCTATTCTGATGGCATCCATGAGATCAACACTAAATGATTTCAGAGACAAAGAATCTCAATAATTTTCCACTCACAAACTCACCATTTGGCATTTTCCACTCATCCACCTACTCCTCACCTACTCTTAATCAACCCCCTTGTCATTTTATATCTCTAATCCTCTATAAAAGGCACCATTGGCTGATCATTTAGGGACTTTGGTGTTAGGCTTAGTTTTTAGAAGTTATGATTATGCTTGTTTATTATTTTCCTTTGTTGTAATTTTCTCTTGCTCTAAATTGAAGCTATGTTCATCTTTCCTTTCTTCTCTCTTTCTTTCTTCTTGTCTATGAGTAACTAAATCTTCATCTTGCTTGGGTGAAAGAGTGAAGCTCTTGGTAATGAAATAAGGTTAGATTATTCTATTTCTTGTGCTTAAATGATATATTATCAAATGGACATTATATGTGTTGTATTTTGTTTCCAATCAATTTAGAAACTTTCTTTGTATAATGGAGATCTTGATTTATTGTAGACAATAGGATTGGCATAGTGAATGCTTGAACTCATTTACAAATGTTGGTAGATAATTCAAGGAATCATAATATGATTGCATATATAACTAAACTTTGATTATTATATTTTCTGATTGGAACCTCCGTTGTGTGTAGATTTCAATTGAGTTATAAAGAGAAATAATCTTGCCTTTAATTTATTACCAAAAGTGGATCTCCTAACCTAAGCAAGTTCTTACATTTAATTGTGAACAAGTTTTATTATTTTTATTATTGTGACAAATCCTTTTCTTACGTCAAATAATTTCTCTTCATCAATTCCCTATGGATCGACCTCGGACTCCTGAGAATTTATTACTTGAGAAAACCTGCACTTGAGTTTGCACCCTTTAATCCCACAATCACCCCTCATGGCCCATTAGTTTTGGAATTGATTTTTCTCTATTTGTTTTTCTGATTATTGCTAAATGTTGAATGTTTGTGATTGTGCCAACATTGATGGTGGTAGTGGTATGTTCCCCACAGGTTTACCACACGCTTGCAAATTGTTTAATTTATTGTCATAGAATTCTGGTATATTGAAATTGTGTTTCCATTGGTTCTAATTACTTAGTTCTTAGTTCCTACTATTAGAATTATGTTATAATGAAAATTTGGTGGTCAATTGAACTAAATGAAATTGTGCTATTGTATTGTTACAATGATAATTCATATCAATTGCATAAACTTATTGTCAATTGAGAAATGATGCAATAATTTCATTGAACAAGGTAAATTACATTGCTTAACACACTAACTTCTTAAATTCAAATTCATTACATCTAAATTCTGCTAACTCCATCTTACTTATATTAAACATCCCTCTAATTCTACACTAAAAATTCCAAAATGCATTAAAGCATTCATCAAATATTGCCATTGCCGGAGACCAATAAACTAACACATATAATGACTATAGAAGCATCATTCCATGCATTATATACAATTGATACTTCTATGACTCTAGCTTAGCCTTTTATGATTCAACCTTAGCATTTAGCACACACAATTGAGCATTCTTTGCTTCCAGTTCCATATTTAATTCATTATTCCTTTTGAGCAAACTGTTGAAGATTTTTTAACTCTTTTCTCTGTAGATGGATCATAGTAGGCAAAAAAGTGGCAGTCATCTTTGGTACCATACATGTTATAATCAAAGATCCTCTTTCTTGGGTTCTTTTCAGTCCACGAGGTTTACAGCTGACAAGCAAGGCCGCATTTGCAACTTCAAGTATGGCCACCAAAGCATGTTGAACTCTCTGAAGACTGACTTTGTGCCATTTTCTCCACCAGTTTGATCTCAATCGCTACTCCCTCACTTAGCTCAATCATTGCAGAGCAATAATGGAGTTTTAGGGTCCATAATTGGGAAATTAAGAAAGAATAACACTTTCTCCTCCACGTGCACATCATGTTCCAGTTTCATCCCCAAATTACCCTCATCATCTATTGGACAATGTTTGGAAAATTGCACATGAGACATGGACGTATGTTGCATGTGCGCGTTTCCATCCAAAATGTAATGTCTGTTACCATTTTGTATTTCTTTGCACAAAATGCAAAGTAACAGGTCCTTTTTGCACATTTTTGAAGTAGCAAGACCAACATACACATCACGTATAATACAAGGGTTTTTTTTTTGAAGTTTTCCCTAAGTTTAAATATGATGGTGATACTTATTGAGGATAATAAAAGCTACTTCTATAATAAAGGAGGCTCATCTGAGTCATTTTCTTAACTTGTACTAATGTGACACTTGAATCATTCGGAGATTGTAGTTCTTTTTTTATTTGTATCTTCATTCCCTTCGGCATTAATTTGGTGATTTGCTTCAACACTTTTGTATTTTCTAGAATGAAATTTGTCAAAGAAAGATTATTGGCATTCTAGTCAAAAATCTAATTTTTACAGCCTTAAGATTAGAGAGAAAACATTGAGGCAACTTCTCTAACATTAAAAGATCTTTATTGTTCTGGACCGTGGTCCGGGATAGCACCCTTCAGGGCAAACCCAACATATACACCTTCAGGATCCGGATTACGCCCCTCAACAGGACGTCCGTACACGGGTACTAATCGTACTCCCTAACCAACACTTCATAGGTCCGCGCATGACCTGATCACTACCTATGATGACCTTTATAGTGTGGGGACTGATAAACACATATTTTATTCATTAAGAAACCCTTATATTTAGTCATTTACACTCTCCATATTCTTAATTGATTGAGTTTGACATGATTTTGTGAGTTTGAGCTCAAATTGGTCCTAATTGAATATTTTCAGCATTATTGAGATTTTACACTGTTTCTGTATTTTGGTCATAACTTGAGTTCCTGATATCTGAAAATCATGAATTTTATCTTGTAGGAAAGCTAAGAGGAAGCTCTACAACTTTGATGAAGAGCTCGAAGTCTGATTCAGATGTCTAAGGGACCTAAGTTTACATGGAAGTCAAAATACGGGTTCTGTCAGTAGAATCCGAACAGTGTGCACTCATAAAATCATATCTCAAGATGTAATAATGGAGATGGGCTGAAATTTGGATAGTGGATAGTCAAGATCCAAATAAACAACTTTCATGAAGAACACATTTTGAGAAAAAGAAGTCTAGTAGGTCATTTTGAGCTTGCGAGTCGGAACAGAGGTGCTGAAGTTGGGTTTGAGCAACCTACGGTATTTGGGACATATCTTAGGCTTAAGGAAGCCAAATTGGACGAACCAGCTATTCATTTTATAGCCAAGACAAGGATCTACAACTTTCGTGAAGAACACTTTTCGTGATTCTGAAGTATAGTGGGTCGTTTTTGGCTTCCAAGTCAGACACGAAATTTTCGTCCTCAACCATCCACTCATCCATCCACTAATCCACTCATCCATCCACTAATCCACTCATCCACTCATCCACTCATCCACTAACTCACCCATTCATCCACTCATACACTAATCCAACCACTTAACCACTCCACCCACTCATCCACTAATCCATCCACTAATCCATCCACTCACCCATTCATGTCCATAATTTCCCACTCACCAAAAGTCCTTTGGCATTTTTCACTAATTCAACCACTCAACCATTCCACTCACTCATCCACTAAACCAATCCACTAAACCAACCCACTAATCCATCCACTCAAACACTCCACTCACTCACCCACTCATCCACCCACTTCCCTTTGTCATTTTGTTACCTTAGACTTCTATAAAAGGCACCATTTATCATGAACAAGATGTAACTCTCCTTCATTTTCTCTCTTAGTTTCTTGTTTCTTCATAGTTTCTTCTTGTTTCTTCATAGTTTTTCTTGTGATTTCTTTCTAGCTATGTGTAACTAAACCTCCCTTGGTTAAGGGGTGATGAAACCACTAGTATTAATGTTGTAAACTTTGCATATTTGATTATTTCAACACGCTTATGTTTTTATTCATATATTCTGAATCTATTGTTGGTATGAAGGTTTTTGTACTTGTTCCTACTTTCAAAGTAGTAGATCTAGGTTTATTATGCGCGGTTGCGGTAGTAGATCTAGTGGGATGTATGATGTTCATGTGGGTATAATTATCTTTGTGCTATTTGCCGTTATAAAAGTGGTAGATCTGGGTTTATTATGTGTTGCGGTATTAGATCTAGAGAAATATATGTTCTAAGTAATTTAATCCGGTGTGTGATTAGACCTTAGTGTAATTGGTTTTCTAAATCTTAATGCAATTGTTGGATAGTTGTAAGAGCGGTTGCTTTATGACTAATCGGTGATTAGGAGTTGATTTGAGCGGTTGCTAAATTGGCCAACACGTAAGGAAAACAGAGATTTAATATCACAATTGCATAAAAACATAATTGAGCATGTTGGAATAAAAGGATATGTGGATTTACATTATCATATAAATCTAGTGGTGGATTCAATCTCTTAACCAATTTTCTTATATTGTTGATTTCAGTTTGTTTATTGTTATCTTTGAAATTTGTTCATTGTTCATCAAAACTCCAAAACCCCCATTTTTTGTTTATTGTTAATCGAGTCTAAATTGGGAATTGTTTAATAGTGTTAATTGAATTGGTTCTCGTGGATCGACCCTTACTAACTACAACTAGTTGTAAGGTTTTTATTTTCTGGTGGGCACGACAATGATTTTTATCTTAATTTTAATCACTACATCCGCACGCATCGAATTTTGGCGCCGTTCTTCGGGAACCAATTTTTTCAATTACACTATTAATTTATTTCCTATTTTTATTCTGTTTTTATTTTATTTTATTTTATATTATTTTTAATCTTTCTTTTCGAGTGTTTTGTAGGTGTTGATGTCCTTTGAAGGAGTAGACGAAGGATTGCTAAATTTGAGGAACTATATTGATCAACTCACTTCACATCCTCAATTTCCCTTCCATCCTAGGCTAACTTCCAACTCACACCGCCGACATTGAAGCTTGCCGTTACATTGATCTATCAAGTTCGAGACATTTGAGCCATCTAAAATATCGAAGAAGTGACAATGGCAGAAAACACTTTAAGGGCATTGGGTGCTCCAGATCTAGATCAATGACCTCTTTGCATAGACATTCTTGAAAATGAAGAGGCATTTGAATTGAAATCCGGTTTAATCCATCTCTTGCCATCTTTTAATGGATTACCCGGAGAGGACCCCAACAAGCACTTGAAGGAAATCCATGTGGTATGTTCTAGCATGAAACCTGTAGGAATTCATGTAGAGCAAGTCAAGTTGAGAGCTTTTCCATTCTCATTGAAAGACTCGGCTAAGGAGTGGCTTTACTACTTGCCACCCGGATCCATCCAATCATGGCGGGACATGGTCCGAACTTTCCTAGACAGATACTTCCCCGCCTCAAAAGTCGCAACAATCGAAAAGAAATCTGTGGTATTCAACAAAGGCATGGGAATCACTCCATGACTACCTTGGGAGAGATTTAAGAAGCTATGTTTCAGTACGCCCTCATCATCAAATAAGTGAGCGACTTTTAATTCGAGTATTTCTATGAAGGCTTACAAGTGATGGATCGCAACATGATTGATCTTTGCTAGCGGAGGAGCATTGATTGATAAAACTCCTCAAGAAGCTAGAAACTTGATCTCAAGAATGCCAATACTCAACAATTCTACTCTAGAAATGACACTTTGGAGTAAGAGCGAGTGAAAGAAGTAGAGACAACCAAGTATACTGACAAAGCAAATGACTCAATTGACTGCTATGGTTCGGCGGTTAATGGATTCGGGTAAAGCACCAGTTCATGCTTGTGGGATCTGTTGTTCACTGGACATCCCACGATATGTGTCCCACTCTCCAAGAAGACACAAATGAGGAGGTAAGAGCGAGGGGGATATCTTTGGACTTTCAAAAATTACAACCCCTACTCAAACACATATAATTCAGTTGGAGGGATCATCCAAATTTCAGCTATGCAAAGCAACCTCAAAATCAACCTCCGAACATGGACCTCCAGGATTCCAACAAAGGCAAGTACCTTTCCCTCGAGACGGCAGCAAGTTCAAGCTCCTAAGCAATCTGAGCCTTCATTAGAGGAGCTAGTAAAACAAATGGCCACTAATAATTTGCGGTTCCAACAAGAAACAAATGTAACTATACAAAGTTTCAAACAAGAAACAAGGATCGCAATCAATAACTTGCAAAATCGAGATAGGACAGTTGTCCACAATTCAACAAGTTTCAAAGCCAAGCTTCAGTGGAAACTACCCTCACAAATGTAAGTGAATCCGAGGGAAAATGCTAGTCTTTGTCACATTGAGAAGTGGAAAGACGATGGATGAGCCTACCTCTCTTCCACCAATCATTCAAGAGAAGGATGAACCACCCAAAGAAGCAAATGATAAGGGGCAAACTTCCAAAACCCCTAAGGTAAGTATTTCGAACCCCTTCCTAAATATGTCACTAAAGCTCCTTTTCCTAGTAGATTGGTTAAAACCAAGAAAGAAGAAGAGTAAAAGAAATACTTGAGACTTTTAGGAAGGTAGAGGTTAACATCCCTTTGTTAGATGCCATTAAGCGGTACCTAGATATGCAAAATTTTGAAAGAATTATGCACTAACAAGAGGAAGTTAAAAGGAAATGAAAAGGTCCAAGTGGGAGAAAATGTTTCAGCTGTAATTAAAAAGAAACTCCCAACCAAATGTAAGGACCCTGGCACATTCACCATTCCATGCACTATAGGTAACACAAGGTTTGAAAGGGCAATGCTTGATTTAGGTGCATCTATAAATGTCATGCCATATTCTATTTATGCATCTTTATACTTGGGTCCTTTGGAACCTACTGGTGTTGTTATTCAATTGGCTGATAGATCTAATGCATACCCTAAGGGTGTGGTTGAAGATGTTTTGGTACAGGTGAATGAATTAGTGTTTCAAATGGAGACTTCTATGTTTTGGACATGGAAGAGGATGAGTCTCCCAAATCTGCTCCTATCTTGCTAGGAAGACCATTTTTGAAGACTGCACGGACAAAAATTGATGTGCACTTAGGAATTCTAACAATGGAATTTGATGGGGAATTAATTAGATTCAATATTTTTGAAGCTATGAGATACCCAAGTGATGTGCACTCGCTTGTTTAATTGATTCTTTTGATCCTTTTGATTCTTTAATTTCTGCACTTTTGATACCGACCATTTTGATGCTCTTGATACAATTCTAACTCATAGCTTAGATGTACGGGAGGAAAAGAAGAAGAGTGAAGAAGAGCCATGGAGTGAAGACATTGATGAAATTGTTCTTTGCCTTACAAGAGCTCTCTTCCACTCCGGAAGAGCATGAGGTAACTTTTGTTGATTTACCCGTTACTACCGATATACCTCAACCTTGTTGTGCGAGGCACTGAATTGGAACCGAAAGCACTACCCGATCATCTTAAATACATCTTCTTGGGGAGAAGGACACCCTTCCAAAGAATAATTGCAAAGTCACTCACCCAAGAGCAAGAAGAGAAACGGTAGTCTGTTTTGTAGAACATAAGACAACCATTGGTTGGTCAATACCGATATCAAGGGTATTAGTCCCTCCGTTTGTATGCACGGGATATTAATGGAGGAGGATACTAAACCCGTGAGAGACCCTCAGCGGAGATTGAATCCTCCCATGATGGAGGTTGTGAAAAGGAGATACCTTGAAGCTCCTAAGTGTAGGGGTGATCTACCCCATTTTTGACAAACAAGTGGGTAAGCCCAGTCCGGGTAGTACCAAAGAAATCTGGAATTACTGTGGTAAGAAATGCTGAAAATGAGCTTATTCCCACTAGGTTACAGACAGGGTGGCGTGTTTGTATTGATTACGGGAAGTTGAATGCCGCCACGAGAAAAGACCACTTTCCTTTACCTTTACATTGATCAAATGTTAGAAAGATTATTTGGTCATTCTTATTATTGTTTTCGGATGGTTTTTCAGGTTACAATCAGATTGCCATAGCTCCAGAAGACCAAGACAAGACTACATTCACTTGTCCATTTGGTACCTTTGCATATAGGCGAATGCCTTTGGACTCTGCAATGCACCGGGAACTTTCCAAAGATGCATGATGAGTATATTTTCGATTACATTGAAAACATCATTGAGGTTTTTATGGATGACTTTAGTGTCTTTGGAAATGATTTTGAAAATTGTTTGGAACATTTAACTTTGGTGCTTAAAAGATGCATTGACTAACTAAGTGGTAATGAATTGGGAAAAATGTCATTTCATGGTGAATGAAGGTATTGTGTTAGGTCATGTAATTTCGCTAGGGGAATTGAAGTAGATAAAGCTAAAGTAGAACTCATGCATTCTTTGCCACCACCCACTAGTGTGCGGGAGATTCGTTCTTTTATTGGTCATGCAGGTTTCTACCGGAGATTCATTAAAGACTTTTCTAAAGTCTCATTGCCCCTTTGAGACTTCTTCAAAAAGATGTTAATTTTAACTTTGATGAGAAATGTATGGAAGCTTTCAATAAACTCAAGAAGTTGTTAATCTGTTGCACCTATCATCAAGCCACCCAACTGGGAGTTACCTTTTGAACTAATGTGTGATGCCAGTGACTTTGCAGTAGGAGTTGTCTTGGGACAACGAGTTGATAGAGTTCCTTATGCCATTTACTATGCATCAAGGACTCTAAATGATGCTCAACTTAATTACTCAACCACAGAAAAGGAACTTCTAGTCATGTTGTATTTGCTTTAGAAAAATTTAGATCATATCTAATTGGTTCTAAAGTGATTGTGTTTTCAGATCATGCAGCCTTGAAGTATCTTCTAACAAAGAAAGAAGCAAAGCCTAGATTGCTCCGATGGATTTTATTGCTCCAGGAATTTGACTTGGAGATTAAAGACAAGAAAAGGAGCGAAAACTTGGTGGCCGATCACTTGAGTAGATTGGTAGCGAAGAGGAAGAAATGCCTATCATGGAGACTTTTCCTGGGATGAATATTTGATGGTTGTCAACACCATAATCCCTTCCGACATTGTTAACTACCTGGTTACTAAGGACTTTCCGGGAGGGTTGAACAAGGCCCAAAGAGAAAAATTAAGGAGTGATAAATACTATATACGGGATGACCCGTACTTATGGAAGCATTGTGCAGATCAAGTCATTAGGAGGTGCATTCGATTCGAGACACACTCCATCCTCTCCTTTTGCCACACCTATGCATGTGGAGGACACTTTGGCGAAAAGGACGCCAATAAAGTGCTTGACAAAGTGGTTTCTATTGGCCTTCAATTTTCAAAGACGCTTACAACTTCGTAAGTCTTGTGATTGTCGAGAACAGTAATATTGGTCCTCGTAATCAAATGCCTCGACTCCGATCATTTTTGTGGAACTCTTTGATGTGTGGGTGATTTCATGGGACCATTCCTCCTTCATTTGGTTTCACATACATTCTTTTATCCGTTGATTATGTGTCTAAATGGGTGGAAGCAAAAGCCACTCGATCCGATGATTCTAAAAAGCGTTGCAGATTTTGTTAAGTCACATATTTTCTCCAGGTTCGGGACCCAAGGGCTATCATCAGTGACCAAGGGACCCATTTCGGCAACAAAACCTTTGATGCTCTATTGAAGAGATATGGAGTAATGCACAAAATTTCCACTCCTTACCATCCACAGACAAATGGGCAAACTGAAGTGTCCAACCGGGAGATTAAGTCAATCCTTGAAAAGACAGTGAATCCCTCAAGAAAGGATTGGAGCACTCGACTTGAAGATGCTTTATGGGCTTATAGGACTGCCTATAAGACTCCCATCGGCATGTCACCATTTCGGTTGGTGTATGGAAAACCCTGTCATTTGCCCGTTGAGTTGTAACATCGATCTTACTGGGCCATTAAACAAGTGAATTGGAAAGGTCTTTGGAAAGCAAAGGAAGTTCCAAGCATTACGGGGAATTAGAAGAACTAAGAAATGAGGCCTTTGAGAATGCCCCGATTTATAAGACTAAAGCTAAGGCATTCCACGACCAATTGATTTCCGGAAAGAAATTTCACAGAGGACAAAAAGTCCCGCTATTCCAATCAAGACTCAAATTATTTTCGGGTAAACTGCGTTCTAAGTGGATTGGGCCGTTTGTGGTAACTAATGTTTTTCCTTTTGGTGCGTTGAGATCGGGAGTGAAAATTCGGCAAAGCATTTAAGGTCAATGGTCATCGTCTCAAACCATATCATGAACTTCCCGACGGTGCGTAGATGGAAGTGATGACCCTCATCCTTCCACAATATGAGGAGCAAGTGAAAGTATCATCATGTCGGTGAGGACAATAAACTAAGCGCTCATTGGGAGGCAACCCAATCGATTTGCTCTCTTTATCCTTTTTTATTTTGTGTTTTCATTAGTTCCTTAGATTATGTTTTTATCTGTTTGTTGGTTGTAAGCATTTGAATCTCTAAAAAAAAAAAAAAGCAGCTGTGTGCCCGACAATAAGGTAGGTAGTGCCATTAAATTTTGTCACTCGGAAGCATGTGAAGGTCACTTTTCTTCAGCGACAACAACTGCGAAAATCTTGCAGTGTGGATTTTATTGGCCTACTTTATTCAAGGTCTGTTACACCTTTTGCAAAAGTTGCGAAATTGGTCAAAAAGGTTCGCTTTGAGATTATCATCGCACCTACTCCTTGAAAAATTGAGATCTAGGTGGCGCGGTTCTTTTCTTTTTTGTCAAACACGTGTATCCTCTCGGGGCCGTAAATATTGAGGATCCTAGAAATGGTAATGCGCGTAAAGTTAATGGACAAAGACTCAACCATTCCCTGGAAAATCAAGTTCTTGAGTTCTTTGTGTTGCTTAGGTTAAGTGGCGGATACGGACTCCGTGACTCTCAAGTCGGTTTATTTTTCGCTTTCCCAAAACGAATCCTTCTTCTCTTTCAAAATGGATGTCATTCTTTCAAACTTGAGAAAACATTTTCCTTCTTTTCCTCAAAATGCTCTGAGAAAAATCTACAAAGTTCGATGTGAAAGATTGAGACTGTTAATGCACAAAGGTATGCCAGAAGATGTACGCTGGATAATTGAAGCAAAGGTTCGATTAGCAGGTGAGTCCTTAATTTCATTTGACTCATATATGCCCGGTCTTGGAAGAAGTTCATATTCTAAAAGGAGAAGAGCAAAAAGGTTACAAGTCTGTTACAAATGTGGACGATGGAATTGTAACAAGCGATGTCATACTTTGGGGATGGTTTCCGCAAATAGAGAAGATAAAATTTTCTTCATTAAGAATGGACTGAGTAAGGAGTCATTAGATGATATCTTATCGACTCTTGAGACGCATTCTTGTGGATTGGTGCATCGTGAAATTCTTAAATTGTGGAATCTCTTCAAGGATGAAGAAAAACGCTACGATCTTGGGAATCGACTCTAAAAGACCCTGTTTGCCGTTTATAAGAAAATTGGATGGGAAGCCTATCCCCGACTCATAGAAGGCGTTTAAGCCGTTTCTGGACGTAAAACCAGAGGAAGATGTGAGCCACAATCACAACAATATGTACATATCATCATCATCTTCTTCTTCTTCATGTCATCTCTCAAAAACAAAAAAAAAACAAAAAAAAAAAAAAAAAAAAATTTTATGTATACGTCTTAGGGTTGGCTTTGGTAACACACACCGTGAATGGGGAAATGCATGCATCCTGATCCAGCCTTCTTAATTGAAAAACAAAGAAGGTAGATTGTATCCCACATGTGAGGCAGCCAGGCGTATTATGGCCACTTGTCCCTTTTGGGAGCCCTATGTTGCGCTAGTCTTGAATGGGTCGAATACTGATCAACAATGCTTTGGCACAAAGCCGAAAGAGCAGACTACCTCCATCCCAATCTTAAGTAAGTATACACTCATCTTTCATCAAGTTTTTCTAACAAATTCAAAAAAAAAAAAAAAAAAAAAAAGAGGACGTGATGTCTCTTTTGCACTCATGACGCGAAAGTATAAAGATACGCATGGACATGGACATTGTACATACAGTATGTCATCATTTTCTATTTCTTTTATCTTTGTATCATTTTGTTGTATTTTAATTTTTGTACAAGACGATCCTTTGAGCGGGGTCCTTCGGGGTTTCTAGACTTCTTTACCTTGATGGTTTTCTTGAAGTCAAACAAAAAAAAAAAATAAAAAAAAAAAAAAAAAAAAAAAAAGAGGAGAAAAGAATCTGTGTTTCTTAATTTCAACCTTTTTCGACAATGACCAACCTACCCTCATAGGTGCAATTATTCCCCTTTCCATTCTTTTTCCTACTTAAACACTCCATTTTCTCCATTTTCCTTCAACTCGAAACACTCAAAGGGAGGAAGAGTATAGAATGGGGCCTTCTATTCGTAACCTCAAAAATGTCTGTGTTTTTGTGGGTCGAGTTATGGGAAGGGATTAGAGTTTGTAAACGTAGCTAGCACTCTTGGTCGATCACTTGCTGCGAGGAATATTCATCTTGTATATGGGGAGGTTGTCGTGGGTTAATGGGGGCTGTATCACTTGTCGCTTCTATAGGAGGCGGTCAGTTTTAGGTGTTATTCCTAAACCTTTGGTGAAAATAACATCACTTTGGAAAGACAGTTGGAGAAGAAATTCGGGTAACATCTATGCATGGACGAATGAAAACAATGGTTGACAATTCGATGCATTTATTGTCTTACCAGGTGGATTTGGTACTTTAGAAGAAATTTTTCAAATTGTCTCTTGGTAGAACTAAACATCCACCATAGACCCATTGGTTTGTTGAATGTTAATAATTTCTTTGATCTTTTGTTATCTTTTCTTGACAAAGTCGTGGAACGAAATTTATCACTCCTTGAAGAAGACAACTTCTTATCTCTCGCCTCCACTATTGATGAGCTCATTGATAAATTAGAAGCTTTTGAGTATGTACTGATCGGTATTAGCTCGAGATAGATTGGTCAACAGAAGCGGCGAAGGAAGTAACAAGAAACAAAAGCAAGATCTGCGACTTCATCTTTAATGGGTTTGATTTTATTGTACCTTGTTTCTCATTTAAATTTGTGTCATTTGTCTCCAACAGTAATATCTTCTCCTTTACTCATCTATATTTTAACATTGAGGACAATGTTGTGATTTAGTTGGGGGGGGAAGGATAGTTGACCCAAAAAAAATAATAATAAAAAAAATAAAAAATTAAAAAATTAAAAAATAAAAAAAATAAAAAAAATTTGTTGTCTTTGTTTGGAAAGTATGATATGATTGTCATGTACTTATTAAATCAATTAGTGATGGCAGAGTAAGGAGTAATTTTACTCTTGAGGCATTTTAATTGGTGGCGAGAGTAAGGAGTTTTTAGGTAGTAACTAATTAGTACTAAAGTTTTATTGTTTGATTTCTTTTCGGTCCGATGCGTCTTGACGGTGTGTTTCTTTTCTCGCTTGGCGTTGATTCACTTCTTATCGGGTTGTGTTGCTCTTTTCTATATCTCTCTTTCACATTGAAGGCAATGTTATATTAAGCGTGGGGAGAGATTTCATGCATGTTTTTTTTTTTTTGTAAAAAAAAAAAATTCAAAAAAAAAAAAAAAAAAAAAAAGGGGTTCATTGCATGATTGAATAACTTTTCTCCCTTCTTGAACTGATATGCTTGGTGATGGATGATTAAATTGATGAATTGAGTTTGATGGATGCATACCTTGTGAGATTTTGAGCCTAATGGATGGATTCAACATTTATGTCATTCTCTTCTTTCTTGTGTGATTTTCACTCATGTTAATGACCACTCTAGAACTTGCTTTGATTCTTTTTTAGGCTACATTTCACTTGCATGCATGAACATGATTGAGGCCCTCTTTCTTAATTAGCTAGTTTAACCAAATAGCCAACCTTGTTTTCAATATGATATCAAGCACTCTTTTGATTTCTTGAAAATTCTCTCGATTCCGCCAACCTTATATATTTTCCTTTGCTTAACCCCTTTGAGCTTATTTGACCATTCCTTGTTTCTAGCTCATCATGTGCCTTAAATGAGAAATCGTGTTCTTACTTTACCTTAGGGAATAAAAGAACATTAGCTTGGTTAATGGATGAGTTTTTGAACAAGTGTGGGGGTGTGTGTACAAAATGGTTGTTGAAAAAGAAAAGAGTGCCCAAAAAGAAAAAAAAAAATGTATGTATATAGTTATGTTCATATATATAAAAGAGTGCCCAAAAAGAAAAAAAAAAAAAAAAAAAAACCAAGTGTTTAAAAAAAGAAAAGGATTGGGAAATGAATATGTAAAGGGATATACACTAGAGTTGGGATGAACTTTTATGCTTGTTATTTGAACTCGGCTCTCATTTGCTTTTATTCTCTTTGGTATTTATCTTCTCATATCCATTTTATCCTCTCCTGTTACCTTGACCTCACTACAACCTTGAATAAAGTCCTCATGATTTGTGTGTGCATGTGTTTTGAGTAGTGGAGAAGTAGAAGATAAGCAAGCTTATGGTAGTGCAATTTTCATGGGTTGAATTGAGTGAAATACCTACCCTTTAAACACTTGAGAGATTGAGAGGGAATCTTGTGAAGATCTATCATTCTCGATTCATGTTGAAGATACCTTGCTTGATGGTTTGAGATGTGGAGAATTGTTAACTCATGAATGTTTTGATCCCTTGAACCTTTGGTTGTTCTTCTTGATTGTAAAATTTTGGTCTTGAGTTTTGCCCAGGAGTGCAAAAAAGCTAAGTGTGGGGGAATTTGATAAACACATATTTTATTCATTAAGAAACCCTTATATTTAGTCATTTACACTCTCCATATTCTTAATTGATTGAGTTTGACATGATTTTGTGAGTTTGAGCTCAAATTGGTCCTAATTGAATATTTTCAGCATTATTGAGATTTTACACTGTTTCTGTATTTTAGTCATAACTTGAGTTCCTGATATCTGAAAATCATGAATTTTATCTTGTAGGAAAGCTAAGAGGAAGCTCTACAACTTTGATGAAGAGCTCGAAGTCTGATTCAGATGTCTAAGGGACCTAAGTTTACATGGAAGTCAAAATACGGGTTCTGTCAGTAGAATCCGAACAGTGTGCACTCATAAAATCATATCTCAAGATGTAATAATGGAGATGGGATGAAATTTGGATAGTGGATAGTCAAGATCCAAATAAACAACTTTCATGAAGAACACATTTTGAGAAAAAGAAGTCTAGTAGGTCATTTTGAGCTTGCGAGTCGGAACAGAGGTGCTGAAGTTGGGTTTGAGCAACCTACGGTATTTGGGACATATCTTGGGCTTAAGGAAGCCAAATTGGACGAACCAGCTATCCATTTTATAGCCAAGACAAGGATCTACAACTTTCGTGAAGAACACTTTTCGTGATTCTGAAGTATAGTGGGTCGTTTTTGGCTTCCAAGTCAGACACGAAATTTTCGTCCTCAACCATCCACTCATCCATCCACTAATCCACTCATCCATCCACTAATCCACTCATCCACTCATCCACTAACTCACCCATTCATCCACTCATACACTAATCCAACCACTTAACCACTCCACCCACTCATCCACTAATCCATCCACTCATCCATCCACTCACCCATTCATGTCCATAATTTCCCACTCACCAAAAGTCCTTTGGCATTTTTCACTAATTCAACCACTCAACCATTCCACTCACTCATCCACTAAACCAATCCACTAAACCAACCCACTAATCTATCCACTCAAACACTCCACTCACTCACCCACTCATCCACCCACTTCCCTTTGTCATTTTGTTACCTTAGACTTCTATAAAAGGCACCATTTATCATGAACAAGATGTAACTCTCCTTCATTTTCTCTCTTAGTTTCTTGTTTCTTCATAGTTTCTTCTTGTTTCTTCATAGTTTTTCTTGTGATTTCTTTCTAGCTATGTGTAACTAAACCTCCCTTGGTTAAGGGGTGATGAAACCACTAGTATTAATGTTGTAAACTTTGCATATTTGATTATTTCAACACGTTATGTTTTTATTCATATATTTCGAGAATCTATTGTTGGTATGAAGGTTTTGTACTTGTTCCTACTTTCAAAGTAGTAGATCTAGGTTTATTATGCGCGGTTGCGGTAGTAGATCTAGTGGGATGTATGATGTTCATGTGGGTATAATTATCTTTGTGCTATTTGCCAGTTATAAAAGTGGTAGATCTGGGTTTATTATGCGTGATTTGCGGTATTAGATCTAGAGAAATATATGTTCTAAGTAATTTAATCCGGTGTGTGATTAGACCTTAGTGTAATTGATTTTCTAAATCTTAATGCAATTGTTGGATAGTTGTAAGAGCGGTTGCTTTATGACTAATCAGTGATTAGGAGTTGATTTGAGCGGTTGCTAAATTGGCCAACACGTAAGGAAAACAGAGATTTAATATCACAATTGCATAAAAACATAATTGAGCATGTTGGAATAAAAAGGATATGTGGATTTACATTATCATATAAATCTAGTGGTGGATTCAATCTCTTAACCAATTTTCTTATATTGTTGATTTCAGTTTGTTTATTGTTATCTTTGAAGCTGTTCATTGTTCATCAAAACTCCAAAACCCCCCTTTTACTGTTTATTGTTAATCAGAGTCTAAATTGGGAATTGTTTAATAGTGTTAATTGAATTGGTTCTCTGTGGATCGACCCTTACTAACTACAACTAGTTGTAAGGTTTTTATTTTCTGGTGGGCCTGACAACTGATTTTTATCTTAATTTTAATCACTACATCCGCACGCATCAGGGACCATGACTACCTGCTACAGTGGTTGACCACTAATGCGACAGGTCCGAGATTTCAGGCATCTTCCTAGACGATCGTGGGAGGGAGGCACCCTCCGTCAGACCTCTGCTCAAACGATCATGGAGAGGAGGCACACCCTCCCCCCACAGGCCACGATCTCTGCATACCTGCACTCTGCGACGAATGCTCAAGGACTATATGTACTACAAGTATCAGAAAACACCATTTTAACAAGGTAACCCTTAATTCCTATGGTGTACACCCTCATTGTGCCCTATTTGACTTGAGCGTTGGAGTCTTTTTGCAGGTACCCAACCCCCCTGTTCAAGACTCTTAGAGGTAACAACCGCACAAGGAGGAGGAAACTATCGTGCACGTGTCTTCTCAGGCACCCTCTGGTTCTACATCAGAACATTGGCACCGTTTGTGGGAACCATAAACTTCTAATCCCACCCAACCATGGTGAACACCAGACAAAACTCAAGGAGGGACGTCGCGCAAACTTCTGCTAACCATAGGCAGGCTTTTACTACGCAACATCCCCCTCATTCTGTCCCACCACCTGCCAACAGAACCTCTGCCATGAGAAACCAGGCACCCAACGCGGAGTACCAGTGTGAGGGACATCCTGCTTCGATTTCAGATGAGAGTCTCAACCCCTCGCGCAGGATCTCCATAAGGGATAGACCTAGAATCCAAGGCAAAGGGGGAAACCCCAACACCCAAAAACACATAATGCCAGTGCGTCAGCGCTTGGGAATGTCGAACGACGATGCTGGCAACCGAGTATCTCACTCTGAGCATGGGAGCCAGTCCCATATGTCCCAGCGTCAATTTCAGGACATGTTACAACAACACATGACCATGCTGAATGAGCAATACCAGAGACTGGAAGACATGCAAAGAGCCATGCATGAAAACCAGCCCAGGTCGAACCATACTGATGAAGGACGTAAGGAGGGGAATAACTAAAAAAAGGCTGACGTTGAAGCCACGGTATCCAACGTGGGGAACAACAACTCGAACCGTGGCATCCAAGAGCACCCTTTCTCTGATCAACTGATGGAATACCGGGTCCCAAGGAACTTTAAGTTCCCCGTTAACTTGGAGATCTACGATGGAACCACGGACCCCCAGGAACACGTAAATGCCTTTGAGCAATCTATGTACTTCCATGGCGGATCCATGGAGTTACTATGTCGTGCCTTCCTTCTCTCCCTAAAAAAAAGAGCCCTTAAATGGTTCTCTGGATTGCCACGAAAATCTGTAGTAGATTGGTCAGATCTGAAACAACGGTTCTTGCTCCAATACACCACCAGCAAGGAGCAGTCCAAGTCCATTGAATCCATGGCTAAGATTCGGTAAGGGCGAGATGAGCCCCTCCATGATTATGTAAGATGGTTCATGGCGGCATATACCAATGTGGAAAGCTTTGACTATAAGATTGCCTTTCACTATGCCAGGAGCGATCTTCGTGTGGGGTCTGAATTCTTTACGTCTGTCGTAAAGAAGAAGCCTGAAAACTTAGGTGAATTCCAGAGACGGTCCCAAAAGTACGTCAACTTGGAGGAAGCAACAGAAGACCATAGGAGATGGGATAAAGATGAACACACTCATCAAAAACCCAATCACGATTCCTCACGGTCCCGACGTCCTAAAGGTAGCCCACCTCGGCGAAGGTTTGTTAAGTATACTGCCCTAAACGTCCCACGAGAAACGATCTTGAGGGAGGTGATGCAGACCGAGTTCCAGAACATCAGGAGACCACCTCCTATTAAAAAGCACAAGCAAAATGACCACTCCAAACATTGTGTATGGCATAAAGGTTACGACCACGACACAGAAGACTGCTACTAACTGTGCGATGCCATTGAGTTCCTAATCAAGGTCGAACGATTGCAGCAATATGTCATCCGCGCCCAAGATGACAAGCATCGCGGTAGGCATAGAGAGGACAAAGGACGGAGTCCATTTCCCCCCCGCAGGAGGACAAACCGAAGTCCAAGGAGAAGATCTTGAACACCACCCCGCCGGAATGACAACGATCGTCAGGGAAGAAACAGGGACACTTTACCTAACGACAACAACGATCGCCGCCTTGAGCCAAATTGGACGATCAACACTATTGCGGGAGGATTCGCTGGAGGAGGACCATCAAACGGAGCACGAAAGAAAGCATTAAGAATGACGGTATTCAGTGTCTCCCACTCTAACTCCAAACCCAACACAGCGGAAAGAAAGACGTCATGCATCACTTTTTCGGACGAAGACTACGGCGGAATCATCCCAGATCATGATAACCCCTTTGTCATTTTTGGGGTCATTTCCAATGCCGAAGTCCGCCGAATTTTCGTGGATCAAGGGAGCTCTGCAGACATTATGTTCCTAGACTTCTACCAGAGCTAGAACTCCCGTGGTCGGATTTGACCCCTCATAAAGGGGAGCTCACAGGGTTCACGGGTGAAAAGATCACCCTGGTGGGGTACTATGAAACCCATTTAACCCTAGGTTCCTCTAAGTTTTTCAGAACAGCCAAGGTAAAGTTCTTGGTCGTAGGCTGCCCTTCGGCTTACAATATCATCCTCGGTCGTCCCTCCTTAAATGCCCTTGGTGCCATGGTATACACCACCTACCTTGTCATGAAATTTCCTAATAAGCACAATGAGGTGGTCACTGTCAAGGGCGATCAGGTAGCCGCCAGGAAATGCTACAACGAAAGTTTGAAAATCTGCAGGACCCCGGAGAGAGGAATGTTTGTCAAATCTGGCCCAGTCTTGGATCAGGTTAACATACTGATGACCGAGTTAGATGCTAGAGAAGAACTTCGCGGCATCAGACCCCAGCCAGAGGGTGAACTACAGCCTCTCCAACTTGGAGACAAGCCAGACCAAATTACCAAGATTAGAGCCCAATTAGGAGATGATGAAAAATAACAGTTGATTAAGCTGTTATTGAAAAACAAGGACCTGTTCGCCTGGACGTCGTCCAACATGCCCGGACTCGACCCTTCCTTCATCTACCACCGTCTGTCCATTAGCAAGGATATGAAGTCAGTTACTCAGAAAAAGAGGAAGGTTGGCTCCGAAAGGCAACAGGTCATCAAGGAGCAGGTAAAAGAATTACTAAGTTGCAAATTCATTAGGGAGATTGCTTATACCACGTGGTTGTCCAACGTGGTCCTGGTGAAAAAACCCAATGGAAAGTGAAGAATGTGCGTGAATTACACAGATTTGAACAAAGCCTGCCCAAAGGATCCATATCTATTTCCCAATATGGACCAACTGGTTGACAGCTCTTCAGGCTTCAGGTGGTTGTCATTCATGGATGCCAACTTCGGGTACAATCAAATTCAGATGTATCACGGAGATGAAGAAAAATCGCCTTCATCATTGGAAGGGCGAGTTACTGCTATAGAGTCATGCCCTTCGGACTGAAAAATGCAGGAGCCACCTACCAAAGCATGATGAACAAGGTTTTCAGGAACCAAGTGGGGAAGATGCTAGAAGTCTACGTCGATGACATGATAGTGAAAACCCCACAGGGCGGATCCCACACAATAGACCTTGAAGAGGTATTCGCACAAGTCCAAAAGCACAACATGAGACTAAATCCAGAGAAGTGCACCTTTGGAGTCCACACCGGTAAATTCTTGGGATTCATGCTAACCCACCGAGGAATTGAAGCCAACCCCAACAAGTGCCAGGCCGTCCTCGACATGAGGAGTCCCCGGTGTGTCAAGGAAGTACAACAGTTGATAGGGAGGATAACAGCCCTCACACGTTTCCTCTCTAAAGCAGCCCATAAGTCTCTTCCCCTCTTCAAATTACTCAAAAAGGGAAGAAGTTTTGAATGGACCCCGGAATGTAAGGACGTCTTTTCGTCCTTGAAAAAGTTTCTATCCTCCCCTTATCTTATCAAGACCAAACAACGGAGAAATGCTTTTTCTGTATCTCCCAGTCCACAAAAAGGCTATAAGCTCGGTACTAATTCGGGAGATGGACGAAGGTCAAAAACAAGTCTACTTCGTGAGTAAAGTCCTTCAAGGACTAGAACTCTGGTACCAAAAAGTTGAGAAGGTTACTTTTGCCCTAATCACCACGGCAAGAAGACTACGATAGTACTTCCAGTGCCACCCCATGGTAGTAAGGACGGACCAACCCATCTGCTAAGTATTGCACAAACCAGATTTGGCAGGAAGAATGATTGCCTGGTCAATTGAACTCTCTGAGTTCAGAATCACCTGCGAACCACGACTCGCAATAAAAGGCCAGGCGTTGTCTGATTTCTTAGTAGAACTTACTTCTGACCCAGGGAATCCAGAGAAAATCTCTTGGACCATTTTCATTGACGGATCCTCCAACCCCAAGGGAAGTGGTGCCTGAGTAATTCTAGAGAATTCAGAAGGATTGACGCTAGAGCATTCCTTGAAGTTCGAGTTCCCTACCTCAAACAACCAAGCTGAGTATGAAGCATGCATTGCTGGAATATCCATGGCAAAAGACATGGGGGCAACTAGGATCACACTTTGCAGCAATTCACAGTTAGCAACCTCCCAAATTCGAGGTGAATACCAAGCCAAAGAACCTCTTTTGCAAAAATACTTGGTTAAAGTCCAAGAACTCCTCAAAAGCTTCGAAGAAACAAAGATTGTGCACATCCCAAGGGAGCAAAACTCTAGGGCCGACCTCTTGTCTAAACTCGCCAGCACCAAAAGCCCAGGCAACAACCGATCAGTGATCCAGCAAACCCTTCCTCAACCCTCCATCACAGATAATACCGTCTATCAGGTAGAAAAGGAAAGGACATCTTGGATCACCCCCATCATGGAATACTTACAAACTGGGGTAGTCCCTCCAGACCCCAGAGAAGCCTCAAAGTTAATTAAAACAGCAGTAAGGTACACCATATATGACGGTCGATTGTATCGACGTGGTTTCTCTTCTCCCTTTCTCAAATGCCTTACCCAGAAAGAAGCAGAATACATTTTGGCCAAAGTCCATGAAGGAAGCTGCGGACACCACTTAGGAGGAAAGGCACTGGCCCTAAAAGTACTAAGGGCGGGATACTACTGGCCAACAATGGAAGCTGATTCCCATGCACATGTCTGAATTTGTGACAAGTGCCAGTGCCATGCGGACCAGTACCAAGCCCACTCAGAGGAGCTATCCACAATGTCTGTACCCTGGCCATTCTATAGATAGGAAATGGACATCTTGGGCCCATTCCCCCAAGCCCCAAGCCAGCTGAAATATCTGGTGGTAGCAGTCGATTATTTCATGAAGTAGATTAAAGCAGAACCCTTAGCCACAATCACTGCGGCTCGGATCTAAAAATTCACTTGGCGCCACATCATCACCAGGTTCGGAATTCCAGAGTCCATAGTGACAGACAACGGAACTCAGTTCAAAGATAAGGAATTCGAAAAGCTACTGGCCGGGCTAAAGATAAAACATCACTGCAGTGCCGTGGAAAATCCTAGGACAAACGGACAAGCAGAGGCTGCCAACCGGGTTATTGTACGGTGAATCAAAAGGAGATTGGATGAAGCAAAGGGAAATTGGGCTAAGCAGCTCGACTACATCCTATGGGCCTACAGGACTACTCCCCACTCTACCACGGGTGAAACCTTTTTCAAATTCACTTATGGAAGCAAAGCAATGATTCCAGTAGAGATAAGAGAATAGAGTTGGCGTCATCAACAATTTTTCCCTGACAGTAACCTCAGAATGATCAGAGAAGACCTGGACCTGTTGGAAGAAAGGAGACGTGTGGCCCACATACGCGATACCACCCTCAAACAGAGGACGGCGGCCAGATACAATAAAAAGGTGGTACCAAGGCATTTCCAACCAGGAGATTTGGTTCTCAGGAGAGCGGACATAGGAGGGAAAAATACCTCCCAAGGGAAACTAGCCCCTAACTGGGAAGGCCCCTACCGTATCGTCTTCAGCACCGGCAAACGAGCCTACACACTGGAAACCCTAACAGACAGCACAATCAAGAACTATTGGAATGCAGATAAACTTAGGAAATACTATAGCTAGATGCCTACAATGGCCTAGTCTGGTAGTAAAAACTAATGTTTAATTTGTCCTTATTTGGCCTTGTATGGACCTTCGTCCCCCAACACTTATCAATGAAAAAGAGTTGTTCAGATACCACTTTTTCGATAAGAAATCAAAAGCCCAGGTCAGGAGGCGTAGCATACCCAGTTGTGGTAACAAGCTACAGGGTCAACACCCGACTTCGATACCTGGCATTGTCTACTTCAAAGTGGTACAACGGATCTGATGACCCGCGGCCTACCCTCATACCTAAGCCAAGTGGGATCTTGCTTAACCAGTACGGTTAACAAGAGGACCCCGGGCAAGGTTTAAATAACAACACATGCCTAAGGCCAAAGGATTCGAAAGCACCAAGCCCTTTGGACGATATATCCTAAGCTAAGGCGTTATTTCTTACACCTAAGTTCAAAAAATTCCATAAGTTTAAAACTATAAACGAGGGAGAAGATACTAAAGGTGTTTATTCTTGCCTAAGTCCATATTTCCAAAATACTCGTCAACATGAGCAACTGGATAATAGACTAAGGTGTTTTTTAATACCTAAGTCCAGAAGGATGTTCCTATCCGGTATCACGGTTATGGAACTCGAACCATGGTTCTTACGTTAGTTGCAAAAGAAAATTTTCTAAGTCCACAACATGGTTGCAATAGACACCATAATGGGCGTTGGACCCAAAATGGACCACGGAAAGTAAAATACACAGGCAAACAAATATGAAGCAAATATGCATAAATTTAAAAGCCCTAACCAAACGCGACAATTGTCTTTACAACATAACGAAAGGCAAAAAGAAAAAAGAATCAGGGTTCAACCCTGCCAGTTTCCGGACTCTGAGTAGCCCCTAAAGCATCCCCTGAATTTTCTTGAGGAAGGTCCTACACCAAGATGAGCTCCTCGTTATGAAAAACTTTTTTAACACTGAGATTTTCCAAGGCGAGGCTGACACCCGGATTAAAGTGTTGAATATGGGCTATAGCATTCTGGAACTGATCCCCTCCGATCTTCTCAGAAATAGCATACAGCTCATCCGCATCCTTCTTCAGCTAGGCCGCTTCATTTCGGAGGGAAGCATTGGTCTCCTCGGCCTTAGTTTTGCCCGATTCAAGCCTCTTCTTATCCGCTTCGGCCTCAACCAATGCCCTCTCTAAAGTAGTGATTCATACTTGCGCATCTTCATTAAGTTTGAGGGCGGCGCTAAGCCTCCGAGCGAACTCTTCAATCTCTTGGTCCTTCCTCTTCAAATTAGCCGATGCTTTCCTGTCGAGTTCCTCCACAATCATATCGATATATCGGATATCGGTAGCAGCACAGAGGGCCAAAGTTTGGAGTTCGGTTAAAGTTTCAACCATTCCCCGCCGGGATATGTGCCCCATCACTTCACTTTTCATAAAGTATTCATCAATGAATAGTCAGGGGTCAGAACTCCCCGCAATAATAGGCAGGAGAGCGGCACCTTCCTCGGCACCTCCATCCGTTGCAGCCCTCTTACCCCGGTCAAAAGAGTCCTCCGCAGCTTTCCTCTTCCTTAACTGAAGATCTTGAGGAGACCCCGGGCCCTCAGAGACCTCTTCAACAACAACCTCATGGGGTGCCGGGGCTGTAGCAGGCGGGGCACTCGAAAACCCCATCCTATTTCTCCTTGCCCTATATGCATGCAAAGCCACGACAGATTGTCCGGACGCCATACCACTCATTGAAACAAAACAAGACAAGCAATTCAGAAGGCAAGAAATCAAGAGTACAAACAATAACAATGCCATACACACAAGGTAAACCACCATACTCTACTTTCCACCTAACAAAGAAAGGAGAAGGTCATCACCAGGGGTCTCAAGGATATCTCTAATATTAATATTCCCATTCTCGGCATGCCGGGATATAAACTCAATAGTCATAAGCTCTTCCAGATTAAGCTCATCCTTTTCTTTCTCCAAAGGAACGGTCGGGGTGCTCCAAGCATCCGACGTCCAATACAGCGGAAACTTCGGTTCATCCTCAGCATTTAAGAAAAAGGGATGGAATCCCTCGGTCGCCATAACCTTAAAAAACCTAGTTTTAAATCCTTTGAAACTATCCTGAAAGACATCAAAGGACTTGCTACTGCTTCTGGATTGAATGGTGAGCTAATTTTTCTGCTTCGATGAACCCTGGGGACTTAATTGGGTATAGAAGTAGAAAAAGGCATTGACCGAACACCTTAGCCTGTTCACCCGGCAGAACCTCTCAAAAGCTATAATATAACCCCAGCCGTTAGGATGAATCTGGGTCGGAGCTGCTCAGAGAGTACAGAGGATAGCCATCTGAAACTCCGAGAATGGAAGACGGAGCCCTAGCTTCACAAAAAGGGGCTTATACATAAACATAAAATGAGAGCCCACCTCACGACTGGAGCACACCCTCTCGTTCCATTCGGGACATATAGCCACGAACTCCTTGTCCCTTTTCTTCTTGTCAGTCAGATGAATGTAATCCATTAACTGCCTTAGGACAACCTCAGAAGAAAAGTTAGAATGATATTTCCAGACATCCTCCCCTACCCAGGGGTATACTAACCCCGGACCATGATAGATCCGAATTTGCTCAATCTCAGCCAGAGTAAGATCCTCAAAAGAAGATACTCTGGTCCTAGACCCTCTTTTGCCTTTTGCCAGTGAACCCTGAGAACATGGAAATGTGTCGGTAAGTAGTTGTCAAAATCATTCAAACAAAAGATTCAGACACAGACA
The DNA here is from genome assembly GCA_029884605.1 of Ormosia emarginata. Taxonomy (NCBI): domain Eukaryota; kingdom Viridiplantae; phylum Streptophyta; class Magnoliopsida; order Fabales; family Fabaceae; genus Ormosia; species Ormosia emarginata. The sequence continues at coordinate 20,448,337 of JAQQTP010000073.1, forward strand.
CAAAGAACCTGTGCACCAGCTGTAACACCCACCGTAGGATATCACATTTATGTTACTTTATTACCAAATTACCCCAAGTTATAAAGTATGATGTTATAATAAAATACGAGTTGTAAAATTTTTTTTTTCTTCTTTGATGACAATAACAATAAAATAAACTTAGCGGAAAATAAAACTATGATACAACAATCTCACACATAAAGTACATCATTATACATAACAGTCATCACTCATAATTTACATCATTACACATTACACACATACTGTCAGGATTATTTATATTACAGACCGTTTTCTTGAAACAACAAACACACTTAAATAATTACAGACATTATTTATATCAGAGTTCAAACATGCCCAAGTTTAACTAAGCAGAAGACCCCTCAGATGGGTCCTCCTCGGGTTCCTCAGCAGGTAGGAATCCGTTATGACGAGTAGCCCTACGAATAGGTGTCCGGGCTGACGACACTATGCTGATTTCCGTTGGGACATAATTTCTAGTGTCCCAATGTCGCCTGATATGCAACGGAAATTCAACATGAACAAAGATAGTCACACAGAAAAACGGATCCCCACGATACAGCCTACTAATACTAACAATCAGTACCCCTCATAAATAAGCTACTCATCTGGACTTGTCCTCCACTCCCTAGCTCCTCCATGAAATCGTAAACGTACATATCCGAAGAAACTAGCTCCCGATGACATGTTGTCGAACTCGCGGTTCCGATGTGAGAAGTAATTCCTCTTCTCCTTCTAGTACCATATCTTTCTCAACGTCTTCACCCAATATAAATACAATAAACAGATATACATACAAAGAGGTGAGATCACCTACACCAATACCAAAGATGATAGCACGTAGATAATACAGACAAGATATTATGCAAAAATATCATGTCATGATCACAATTATAGCATCTTCATAGTGTAAAAATAATTACCATCATGCCATCATCACTTTGCTCAAACCACAATTAATTACAATAATACTACCACATATGTATATGTTAAATTCATGCATGTGAACATAGACTCAATGTCCTACTCCATGGAGCTAATACTCAAGTCGGAGAAATTGATCGAAAAGATCCGGTATCTCGTGCCTCGGACCAAGTGCTATAATTATATCTTGCACATCTAGCACATACACGGCAGTCTTTGTCGATCTCGATTAAGAATAGTGTCTCGGTCGGATCATCGGTGTGTTGCATCGGTCTAACTCACGGTGCAGAAGAGCTACCAACTGCCCATTGCGAGCAACCCGCACCCCGATGCCCCCAAGGTCAACCAGTGACCTACACTACGCATATCACACCCACTCAAGAGGTGTACGTTTCTCCTAGGCAATTAGCCATATTCAGTCCGTTGGACCATTTTCAATGCATGTGTAATGCACCAAGTACCAACCAAAGGTAAATCACATAATTTCTCATTCCAGATTCAGATACTGTTTTTCGTTCGTAAAATTTAATGCCAATTACAGGCAAACTTCTCAATTTCTTGTACAGTATTTATATACTACTTTTAACTGCAAGATTTTCGTATATTTAACAGTTAAATCACATTACCGTGTTTTTCTCATTCGCAAAATATTTTCGTTACGTTTTTTACGTACAATAATGATTTGTAACATTTTTTTGTTACGTTTAAAAATCGCAAAACTATTTTCTACTGTATTCTAAATTGCGTAAAAATAATCTTTTATTTTTAAATCGCATAGCAATGTTTCCACAACATTTTGATCGTGTAAAATATTTAAATACGTTATAAATCGCGTAGAAATATTTTAACGTTTTTTTCAAATTGCGTAATTTAAAAATTACGTTTTTGAGTTACGTAAATCGTTTTTCACCGTTTTTACCCTTCACATAATATTTCTTAACTTTAAAAAATTATTTTGAACATTTCTTATAAAAATATAATTTCTTACATTATTCTCTTTCTATTTTCAATCAAAAATCCCTTCCGTACTATATTTTCTCAAAATCACTTTTTATTGATTTAATCTTACCAAATCATATTTAATTGATTTAATTACTATTTCAAAATTTAAATTTCCTAACATTTTCCAAAACCCAATACTTAAATTCTACGTTAGAAATTTTAAGTTACAAACGTTTCCTTTTATATTTCTAAATCACTTCTAAAAATTAATTCTTCTTAAGATAATTTAAAGTTCAACACTTAAATTCCTTTCCAAAATCCTTATTTGAAAATTCTTATATTTTATTGCATCAAAACATTTTTTCTAAATTATCAAAACCTTATAGATGGTCATTGGAACCATGAAATATTTTTCTTCTAACTTAAGTAAACTTCATTTTTGTTTCTACACAAAATAAATTCATGAAACTACTATTTAAAAACCGTATACACTCTTTTTATAAGACAAACCCTCTTGTTTAATTTCTTTACTTCTCAAATCATTCAATTTTATCATTTATGAAAATATCATTTTTGTGAACACTAATTTAATTGGTGTCTTGGCTGAAATTTATTTTAGTTCAAGGACTAAAAATCAACTTCATTGTTCTTGAAAAATTTCAATAAAAATCCTAAACTTGGAAGCTCAAAACCGTGACCTCCTCCATGGCCTTTGGAGCCAAAATTTTGATAATTTCAACATACATCCATCATAATATATTCAACATATATCATCATGCACATCATAAGCTTACCATATAAGCAATTAAAAATTATACTAAGCATGCAAACACAAGTAAATCATGCAAAATATATCAAGCATAAGCAAAAATAATTAAAGCACATAACCCACACACAAATTATTACATGACCATGGATAGGAATCCTCACATGGATTCACCATCCATCAAATATAAAAACCATCCCTCACCACCATGCTTGGTTGGTGAGATGAATCTCCCTCTTACCTCTTGAAGAACTACCAAAGAGCTTGTTGCTTTGTCTTTGGAGCAAGATCTCCACCAATACAAGTTCTTAAACATGAAACAAATACAAGAAAATTAGTATATCAAGCTTGAACAAGAAGAACCATGGATCAAACATGGTTTAGAACATGAAAAAGAAAAGAATAAATGAAGTTTTCTTACACTTCACCAACAAAAGCTCTAGAACTTGATCTTGGTAAAAGTCCTTCAAAATGGAAGAATTAGAACTTGGTGTGAACTACAAAGGTTCTTAGAATGATGAAAGGATTCAAGAAACTAGGTTGTATGAAATTAAAAAGTGATGGAAGAGAGAATTGGAGACTTGGCGAATGGTGTGTTTTTGGGAGAGAAATGGAGTTTGCTTTGGTTTGGTCTTGAAACTTAAGTGGAAGAATGAAGAAATGATATTATGAAATATAGAAATGAGTGTTTTTAGTCTTCAAAGAAGTGCATTGCCGTAGCATGCTATTAGGGAGAAGAAAAAGTGAAGTTTGAAAAACATATGCATTGATGATCAATAGGAAATTATCTTAACACTTGGCAATTTTCCTTAACCTTTTCTATCCTTTTTCTTTGGCCTAAAAAGCCTATTCTATCTTGGTCTCCTTCCTTCCTTGCTTCTTCAACCGTGCCCCCCTCTTCATGCATGCAAAAATATGACAATTTGATAGCCATTTTGTTTTTAGTCATTTTAGATATTAATTTAAAACATTATAGGTAAAATAGGTATTAATTAAAAGTATTATAGGTAGAAGACTTATTATGGACCATTGGATCTTCTCTTTAAACCCCATCCCTTAGATGTGTCTCCAAAAATAAAGGCCAAGATTACACCTTCAAACTTTACATCCAAGGGTCCAAAATGGTTGTAATCATTTTTGATGACCAATTATCCACCATTGATCTAAATCCAAATCCAATGGTCATTAATGATCCATCTCCACCATTGATTAATTTTACATCCAAGGGTTGATAATGGTCATAGCCATTTAGAAGATTAAATCCCTACCCTTGATTTAATTTCAATCCAACGGTTATAATTGATCCGATTTACTTTTAAGATCAAATCTCCACCGTTAATTAAATCAAGATTAAATTTCTAAGCGTAATTAAATTAATAGTGGATATCAAAACCACTAATGTTATCTTAATAATATTTTAATAATATAGAATTTTATTTTTATCCATTATAACCTCACAAAAATATAATTACTGTATTTTTTTTCGTCTGATAATTAAATACAGTACAAAATACAGAAAAAGAAATTTTCTAAAACTGTTTCCGGATTCAGGTTTAGTAAGATCCCCTGTCTCCGTCTAAACAGTACAAATTTTTCTATACGTAGAAATTTTTTTCATTTTAGGACCCACCTGGGCCCACGTATGGCCACCTGGGCCCACATACACCTCGTGGGGCCCACAAACAGTAAAAATTCTAAAATCACACATAAAATCACAAAAATTACAAAACTCACAAATATCAAATCAGATTACGTAAATTAATTAAGACTAAACAGTAAAAATTAATTTACGTAGATTTTTCCTACCGAAAATTTTTATTTTCTTGACACGGAGCAAATTACTCAAAACAAGCAAATATGCAGACATAATATGCAAAATAGTTTTACAGCACACAGAAATCACTAGAAAGTAGATTTCTGTTAACGGTCAAAATTACTGTTTAATACATAGAAAGTTTGGGGTGTTACACCAGCTTCCCTTCCCTCCAAAATTTAAATTTCAGAAGGGCATCTCTGCCGTACGCGACGCGGCGGAGATGGAATTCCCCGGGCAAGAGGAGAGATTTAAAGACACCAAAGCAGCACATTCCATCAAGAAAAGAAAAAGGAATGTACGATTTCCCTACTACTCAGTGCTAGGTATGAGACAACCAGGAAAGGGAAAAACACTAAGGGGAAGTCAGAGAAGTAGTTACCTAAAATAAACTATAAGAAATAGCTAGGAAATGGGCGGAAAATACCCTGAAACCTCCACAAATCACCTTTCTTCAGCGCGAAGCTCTCTGAAGACTACTCAGAAAATAATAGAAAAATGAACAATGAACCCCTAACCCCCGCTTATAAAGGCCAAAACGGTTAAGGGGCATTTTCATCCTCAGATATCCAAATTTCAAAAACGTACTCATCATGGCACACAAGGCTCTAGGCACGTCCATTTGTGGAAAATGCACCACGTGGCCCTCGCAGTTACAAAAGCAGTTGAAAAGACGTTTGCACCGAGTAGTTGAACAACAATTTAAACGTCACGCGATCTTCAAAGGTTAAGTCTGGATCTTACTCGGACCGCGGTATAAAGCCATGGTAAACTTTTGGTTTTAGAGTCACCATCTGGACTACGACAACTAAACCGAAATTAACCCTCCCCGGCGCAAATACCCCGGGCTAAGCATTTCAAACGTGTCACTTTACCTTTTCAAGCCAAAGCACCAAGCTGGGGGCATGAGGACGTCACGCCGGAGTAAGCGTTGGACTCACCCCGGCCAAGAATGAAAGAGCACAAATAGACAAAAAGAGATAGTGCCACCCCGGAGTAAGCGTTGGGCTTACCCTGGTCGAACCTAAAAACTTAAGATAGTGGAAAGGAAAGAAGAAAAAGGAAAAGAGAAGGTACAAAGATAAGAATTTTTATATTTCATTCTCATTCCATACATCGTCAGAAATTAAAAAAAAAGGGAAGTGGAAACATTTGAGACATGGAACATATAAGAAAAAAGCAGTCCGAAAAAAGACCTCGAAGGCGGGAATCGACATCATCATCAACGGTATCCTAGGCCATGTCGCATCCACATTTCCTCCGTAGCATAGAGAGTCACTGCCACCACCACGGCTTCTTCTTGAAAAAGTGGATGGGCTTTGAAGAACTTCGACAAAACCAGCATTAGGAGCCAGAATGCCAAATCTTTTGCCTTGCCTCCACCAACAAAGGCCGGGATGCATCCTCTTCTAATGGACGGGGCGCAACCTCTCATGAAGGAGATCGTTCCACCAAAGTCTTAGCCGGTCTCACGATTCTCCCAAAGGTGTTTCAAAGCACGGGGCAGCTTCATTAGTTTCTCCTGCTTACCCTGGCAAGGAGAGTGAACGCCCCAACACCAGAGCACCCCATCCAACACAGACGGCGACTCAAGCCTTCCCAGCAATGGCAAATATCAAGCAAGCAATCAAGGTATGTTAGGAAAGTAAGCCGCCCCCTATAATAACACTGAGAAAGTAAACTGCCCTTTAAAAAGGACATACGTAGAGGGGCCAAAACAACTTCAAGCATTTTGTAAGAAGCAGGAAGATGGCTCTCGCAGTAGGCAGCACCCTCTCGGGACATGAATAATAGGCAAAGAGAGCCATGAAAGAAGAAGTTGCAGAACAAAGAGGAATGTAACAGAAGAAATGGCCACATTCCAGATGAAAACGCTCCCCTTTTATAGGAGAAACGAAGCATTCAAATTGGGCCCAATAGCAATGTTCCGATTGTGTAAGGTAAACTACCCTTAAATGCTCCTCGATTCTGTTTGGGAGAAGGAGAAACGTGCTATTGAGAAACACCAGGAAATTAATGGGTCTTTTAAATGCCCAATAAAGTCATAGTAAGCAGTTTCCCAAAGAAGCTCTGCATTCTTGCAAAGCACAGAAGTTTTCTAAAGAAGCTCTGCATTCCTGCGAAGCACAGAAAAAGATAAAAGAACCGAGGATCCACACACAGGGTCAAAGACGTGCCCCGGATAACGGGATAGCGGTATATGCCAACCCTGTGGGGTACTCCTCAGACAATGGAAGCCGGCCTCTAACGGACTCCCACAACGCAATGGACCCCCCGTCCTCGGTCTAAATATCTTGATACTTAACTGTTCCACATAAGCGCCAAGCTGGTGGCAACTGTTCTGGACCGTGGTCCGAGATACCACCCTTCGGGGCAAACCCGGCATATATGCCGCCAGGATCAGGATTATGCCCTTCAGCAGGACGTCCGTACGCGGGTACTAATCGTACTCCATAACCAACACTTCATAGGTCCGCGCATGGCCTGATCACTACCTATGATAACCTTTACAATGTGGGGACCATGACTACTTGCTACAGTGATTGGCCACTAATGCGACATGTCCAAGATTTTAGGGATCTGCCTGGACGATCGTGGGAGGGAGGCACCCTCCGTCAGGCCTCTGCCCGAACGATCATGGAGAGAAGGCATACCCTCTCTCCACAGGCCACGATCTCTGTATACCTGCACTCTGCGACGAATGCTCAAGGACTATATGCACTATAAGTATCAGAAAATACCACTCTAACAAGGTAACCTTTAATTCTTATAGTGTACACCCTCATTGTGTCCTATTTGACTTGAGCGTTGGAGTCCTTTTGTAGGTATCCAACCCCCTATTCAAGACTCTTAGAGGTAACAACCGCATAAGGAGGAGGAAACCACCGTCCACGTGTCTTCTCAGGCACCCTCTGATTCTACATCAGAACATTTATCAAGTTTGGTTAACTCTTGAACACACAAACAATATGTCAGTAATTGAATATATACTATTGATGAACAAATTATATGAAGATGCTTAACCACGATCTATGTAACATCTTAATACAGACATCCTAGTATATTTGACATATACCTGGATAGACAGTATTAACTATGCTACTTCTAACTTACACATTAATTAATCCATAATATTTATAAATAATTATGGAGAGACATAATAAAGAAGTTTATATATATATATATATATATATATATATATATATATATATATATATATATATATATCATAGCCTCAAAAGGACAATTAGTTACATATGCAACTTTAAACATACTTAAAGCAAATATAAATAATTACATAGGCTTTGTCTATAAAAGAAATAAATAAAACTATGCTACACTAGTTCTTCTGTTTCTTTATCGTCTTACCCTCTGAAGGGTCTTGACCTAAATTTACATGAAAACACAACGGGGTAAGAAATCATATATTCTCAGTAAAAGCAATTCCAAAACCAGCATAAGTAATATTTATACTGAATAAACAAAATCTATTGTACATACATTAATACTAGAACTTACTAACAATAGATTATGAATTCATAAAGGCATTGAATCTCTATTCAACATCACTAGAATAACCATATATTCCTCTTATGTAAAGGTTCCTAAAGCTAAAACATAATCTATAAACATAAGTTTGTCATTCATATGATAATTACAACTATCTATACAATCGTAACATATCATAGCTAGCTCATTCATGAACTTGTTATAAGTACTATACATATAACATTCTTCTATGAATAAACTTGCTAACTTTAGATTTAGGATTTGCAACAGGCAAAGAGTCTTTACTCGATACCACTAAAATATTTACAAGAGTCGTTCACTAAGCTAATCCATAACCCATATATATATATATATATAATATATATATATATATATATATATATTATTAATGATATCGAACAATCACCTATACAATTACAAAATATCATCAACACTAGGCAATTGTCCATTCAATTGCCAAGGAAATGCACATGAATATATATGCAATATGCTTGCACGCATGCAATGCTTGGGAATGTTAATTATGGAATGCTATGTGATTGTGTAAGTGTAGAATTGTGTATGTGTCACTTGCATATTCCATGTTCTATTGAAACTTGTAGTTAAGAAGACTGACTCTTCAAACTGTCTGATAATGAGTGGACTGGTTCTTACTCACACTAGTGAGAGTACTGATTCCACTGCATAGAACTAGTAACCTTGGTCCTCTGAGAAACTAGGGCTAAATCCTCACTCGAAGAGACTTTTGGACTTTTTCATTTACCTTATTTGGTCAAATGATTGTACAACATTAAAGATTACTCTACTTGGGAATTAGCAAGTAACAGGAAACTATGCTGCGTTATGTTTAACTCATATAAAACCACCACATTAATTCATCACATGATTCACTCCAATCAAGTGAAGAACTAAAGTCTTGTAAACATGTACTCTTAGTTCACTTCTAACTGATAAAGGAGCATATTCCATGTTTCTAGTTAAGTAATCATACTTATGATACTTGCATCTAGCTTACCTCATTATCACATCACCAGTGGTAAACTATGCCACCCTAGTGAACTCAAGGTCTTAGATACCTACTTTAGGTAATTCCTAACTTATAGAATGCTTAAAGACTTGAACTTCTAGAATATCTCCATACTAAGTCCATTCATGCATCACTAACTCCACTTTCTCTCTTAGGAGCAAGTTATGCACTATGGTAGGTGACTATTGCAAACTGAACTCAGCTTACTTGTATCTAGTATACCCTGCCCTCATCACCTTGTATTTGATATTAAGTGCAATACTATGTTGCCTAAGCGATTAGATACCTATATAAAGCAATTCACAACTTTTAGAATGCTTTAAGACTTAAACATGTTCATACTTTCTATGTTAGCTCAAACTTTTGGAGTAAAAGGGTAACTCTTTATATACATACTTCCTTTTAACCATTAGGATGAAACTAAAGCTTCTAGAGCTCATATTATCTTTAATTTATCTTGATTGGATCACTAATCACCATCACATAGCTTTACTAGGGTTACTTTAAACCCTAAAAGTGCCAAAAACTCTGTTTTTATGAAAATAGGGGACTGGTAATCAATTATCATCTTTTGGTAATCAATTACCACAACTAAAATCGATAAAGAGAAGTAGGGAGCAAACAAACTACTTTATATGATTATGAAATAAATAAGTGCAGAAAATTAAATTAAATAAACTTAAAACATAAAAGTGAAAATAAAAAATGTGTCAGAGATGGAGAAGTCCGGCGAAGAGGAGAGAAAAGAAAAGTCAAGATTGAAACTTTACTAAAATGAAATAAAAATTACAAGATTGAAGAGGGGAGAAAGGAGAGTGTCTCTCACTAACCTCTTTCTAAGAACTGACTAAATTTTCGAATGCCTAACTTCATAGGCAAGCATCCTATTTAAAGACTAAAAAAGTGCTATTACCACAGTAACATAATAGTGTACCGCGCTACAGTGAGCAGTAATCTTCTGCATTCCACTACAATGAACAATGTTGCATAGTAGTCTTCTGCATGAGTGAACAATAACTTGACTATTCATTATCATTGAGATTGACACCATAACAGTTGTCTTCATTCTGATCACCAGAAGACAGAGCAATAGATGGTGATGGAGAGCCAAAACCTATAAGAGCTGGTTTGTTGTAGATAGCAATGTCCATTTCTTTATAGAGTCTGAGAACATCTTCTATATTTTTTAAAAGATGGTCTGTGTCGGATAAAGCAGTAATAGCAGCCAAAATTTTTTATTTTTGGTTAAGAAATTTATAAGATTCTGGAACAGCAACCTTGAGGTGTTTGGGGTTCTTCTGGAACCAGATTTTAATATTTTCAGGAGAAGCTCTTGAAGCATAAAAAGTTCCCCACCATTTGGTGTAAGCTTGTCTCTATAATAATGGCAATTGGTTAGGATGATCATGCTTCCCGAACTTATACTGCTAAGAGAAGATCCATGTAAGAGACAATTTGGAGTAGAAGTGTAGATCCACCGGGAACGGATCATCTGCAAGGTCAAACTTCTTTTGAAAATATTGAAATCCTTCACTAACTTGAGGAGGAAGAATCTGGGGAATTGGCTCGAAGAAATCCCACCACTAGAGGAACCACTGCGAAAATTTGTAGTGGATATTTTGCTTGATGTAGAACGGCCAGGAATGATTGTTTTGTTTATTCTGGAACCAAAATGTATTGCTCCAAGCTTGGGTGTAATCCCAGTAATTGTAACCTATTGGGTCAAAAAATCGGGAGAATTTTGTCATAGCATTGAGATCTTTTCCATAATCAGATAGGGTCAGGACCTTAAGAATATGGATTGTAGAATAGGCAACGAGACTTTGTCTTTAGCATCCCTGTAATGCTTAATAGATATAGAGTCAGAGTCAACAAGAATAAATTCATAAAATTGTTGAGTTTTGTTTATAGCGAAAAGTTCAAAATAAAAACCAGATGGAAATATTTTTGCAGGGATTTTGTTAGGATTAGAGTCCCAAAATTTAGGTTCAACTTGGATGATAGGCCAGAAGTTTTCTTTTGGGATGTAATAAGGTTTGTCTGGATTGGTTTTAGCAACAATTTCTTTGACTAGATGATTGACTTGCATGGCTTTACCTTTTATTTCATTAATTAAAGATTGAATGTCAACTTCATGCTCCGATTCTTGGGAGAATATCTCTTTCCAGGATTTATCTGGGAGTTTGGTAATACCTTGATCTTGTAAGGCTATTAGTGTTTGGATTGGTATGGCATAGTCATCTTTTGATTGTTTTCACTGATTGTTTGGATAGGTCTGGGTGGATGACCCAATCTGACCTTGGATAGAAGATCCTGAAGGAAGGGTAGAAGACCCAGATTGTTCGGAAGATTGTTCGGCTGGCTGTGCCAGGACATTTTGAGTAATACCTCTTCCCCGAGATGAGGATGATTTTATTGATTTAGGCATTAAATTCCATGTAAATATTCACGAGTCCAATAATCAATTAGAGTGTTTGAGGTACCTTTGATGTATTCAATATCAAAATCAAAAGCACTTAAGATTGCTTGCCAACGAGCGAAAATTTGTTTTGATGCAAGATTTTTGACATCTTTTTACATAATGTCCTTAGTAGATTTACAGTCAACATGGACTAAAAACTTTTGGTTTAATAAATCAGATTGAAATTGTTGATGTACAAAACAAATGATAAAATCTCTTTTTTGACAGGTAAATAATTCTGTTGTGCAGGATTCCAATGCTTTGATGCATATGCAATGACATGTTCTTTGTCTGTGACACGCTATTTGAGAATGCCACCATAACCTATGTCAGAGACATCAGTTTCAACAATGTTGAAAGACTGAGGATTGGGAAGATAAAGGCATGGAAGATTTTTTACCTGTGATTTTACCTGTATAACAATGTTTGTATGAACATCTGACCAAGGAGGAGGACTCTTTTTCAGACGATCATGGAGAGGTTTGATAAGATTACTCAACTGAGGGAAAAAATCAGCGACATAATTTAAACAACCAAGAAATCTTTGTAGTTGATTTTTATCAATAATTTGATTAAAAAATTTATCTGCAAACTTAATAACTCTGTTTATAGGATTGATAGTTATGTTGTCCCTTTTTAAGGCCGCAAGTGCATGGATCGAACAAGTAATAAAGTGAAAGAGCAGGGTATCGTTCCCACAAGAATAATTGGCTTCTAATGCTAAGTCAACCAGTAGCTTATCTAAATTCTATTCAAGAACATATAAAATAGGAAAAAGTGCAGTAAAACTAATTTAAAGACATAAAAGCAATAAATGAAAGTAAAGATAATGGTTTAGAGATTTAGAGAATCCTTCTTCACCTCATACTTCAATTAATGCTTCGCAATCCTTATAAGCAACATTAATGAATAGTTAAGTTAGCTTGAGAATCTACTTTAGTTAAAAGCCTATGTCTAGGTCATTTAACCCTGGCTTCCTTCACATAGCTCACTATGCTTCCATGAGAACTAGAGTGAAATCCACTAATGAATGATCTACTCTCAAACACACGCTATGTATGACTAAAAGGTATATTTCTATCCCATTAGTGAATTAACTTATCCAAACCAATTGAACTCATTGAACATGCATCAACCATACATATGATCTCAAATCCAAATTCTTATGTCTAGGTTCATCAGATTTCAACAAATCACTTAACAACTGATCAAACTATCAAGAGCATTAAGATCTATATGATTGAACAAAACCAAACATCAATATATACTCAAAGTAATACAAAGTCATAAATATTCATACAAAGATTCAAAGTAATCCCTAAATACAGCTCAACTACATCATGAAACACGAAAATCTATCACAAAAATCATGTTCATGGAAGATGGAAGAGAGAAAAGAGAAGGGAGAAGGAAGAAAGCTCATGGATGTGATCTTCTATGCTTGAATTATCCTCCATAAGGAAGATGACCTCCAACCTTGGCTCCCCTAGCCTCCCCAGCTTCCAAAATGTGAATTCCAGTTACAGCTTCTCTAAAACCTCCAAAGCTCTCTTTTTAAAATATGCTAAAAATGTATTTATAGGCCCAGAAAACAAAGTCATGCCGCAGCATTAACATGCCTATACCGTGGCGTGCAAATTTCGTAGCTCTCTGTCTGGATGCAGGGGATTGACCATGACGCGACATTGATATGCCTGCGCCGCGACGTCAGCTACTAGAATGGTTCTTTGGCTTCCTCTTCCAGTTTTAGCTCAAATGCTCTATATATTGTAACACCCACTGTAGGGTATCACATTTTATATTAATTATTATTGAATTACTTCCTAAGTTATAGCATAATATTATTTAATAAAATACGAGTTGTAAAATTTCTTGATATCGATAAAATAAACTTAGCAGAAAATAAAAAATATTTAAACATCATCACAAATAATTTACATTATATACATCACATAAGTACTGTCAAACTTATTTATATACAGACCAAGTTCTCAAATGTATTTAAGCATTTCTACATTACCATACTGGCCCAAGTACACCTAGACAGCAGAACAGACGGGTCTTCCTCAAGATCAGCCTCAGATTCCTCAAAAGGTAGGAATCTTAGTTGACGTATCGTCCTACAGACAGGTGTCCGAGCAGACGATACAATGCTGATCTCAGATGGGACTTGGTAACGACCACCTCACTATTGTCTAATAGATAATAGAAATTTTGCATGTACATAAATAGTAACAGAAAAGAAAGGATCTCCATGAAAGATCCTACTCATATTAACTGTCAAATGTCCCTGATTGATAAGTCCCTCCTCATTGGGACTAATGCGCCATGCACCAGCTCCTCCATGAAACTGCAATCTCACATACCCAAAGAAACTTGATCGGGTTGCCATCAATGCAGAACTCAACCTCCTCAGTAGAAATCTGCTCCTCTCCGCCTTCTTACTTAATACCTTGCTCAGCGTCTTTACCAAATATAAATACAATACAAGAATAGGCATAAAAAGAGGTGAGATTATCTACGCTAACATAGTAACATGGAGACAGCAAGTACAACATACCATACAAATATATCACACAATAGTACATGTATAATAAACAATAAATATAATCATTTCATCCAACATTCCTCAACATTTGATAGATAAAATATCTCAAAGATATACAAATATGTTCAAGTTATGCATATGTTCATTGACTCATTTTCCTACTCTATGGAGCTAAAACTCAAGTCGGAGAGATTAATCTAAAAGATCTGTCTATACCAACATGCCTCAGACCATGTGCCATAATTCTCATAAGTTTTTGCATATTTAACATATACACGACAGTCTTTACCAGATCTTGATTAAAAATAGTGTCTCGATCTGGATCGTCGGTGCGTTGCATCAGTCCAATCCACGGTACAGAAGAGCTACTAACTGCCCATTGTGGAAAACCCGTACCCCAATGCCCCCAAGGTCAACAAGTGACCTACACTACACATATCGCACCCACTCAAGATGTGTAAGTCTCTTATAGGCCATTAACCTTAACATAGTCCATCGGACTTTTTCCAATGCATGCTCAATGCATACAAGCTATTCACAGTCCACAATTGTAATCTCATATACAGTGTCCACACACTGGCCCAATAGTATCTTTACTGTATTTTCAATCTCGTAAACATTTTACTGCATTTTCTCAATCGCGCAACATTTTTGTCGCATTTTCAAATCGTGTATTGATTTTTTAATACTTTCACAATCGCATAAAAATATTTAAACGTTTTTCCAATCGTGTAGTGATTTTTTAACATTTTTGAAATCACATAACTTAAAAATCACGTTTTTAAGTTATGTAAAGATTTTTTACCATTTTTCAACTACGTAAAATATTTCTCAACCTTCTAAACCTCCTTTTGACCTTTCTAAAAATTTATATCATTTCTTTCTTTACTCTTCCATGTTTTCTCACTTAAAATTTCCCTAACGCGCTCAAAAACCCAATGAGTGAACTATACGTTAGTAAATTTCAAGTCACCAACGTAATCACCATAATAATTAGATCAATTCTAAAAATTAGTTCTCTTTAAAACAAGTTGAGGTTCAAACACTTTCAATCTCTCTTTTTCTTTCATAAATGAAATCTTCATTTTAAAATAACAAAGTGTTTTGTCTGCATTTCTTAAATCCTTGTACTTAATCAACTAAATTACCACTTTAAAATCATATCTTTGCATAAAACCAAGTCCTTCCAAGCTTTCAAAACCGTGGGATACATGACCTTTGGAATCAACATATCTTTTCTTTTCCTTTCCTTCCTAAGCATCCAATTTTATCATTCATGAAAATCTTAACTTGGAAACACCTATTTTGAGGTGTTGAGGCCATAAGCCTCATGGTCTTTGGAACTAAAATTTGTTTTCCTTTCCATCATCAATCATGACATACATGTATATAATCATCATATCATATAATCAAGCATACCATAAAGCAATAAAAATTTCATAAAACATATAAACACATATAAATAAATTAAAGCACATACACACCCAATAAATTAATTACACAACCAAGGATATGAACCCTCACATGGATTCACCATCCATCACAAACAATTTTGCCTCTCACCACCATACTTGGTTAGTGAGATAAACCTTCCTCTTACCTTAAGGAATTTAAAACTCTTATTGGATCCTTCTCCTAGGGATTTCGTGTGGCTCTAAGAAAAATCCTATCAAGCTTAAACAAATTTACAAAGTCATAAACTATGGTTGAAAAAGAAAAATCATGGATCAATCATGGCTTTAGAACTTAAGAATCACCTTGAAAATAAGAAACAAGGATTTTTAGCTTGTAAGATAGAAACTTCAAGCTTGGATTTCAAGTACTAGATGAATGATTTTGAAGAAACTTGTAACATGAAAGATGTTTAGAATATGATTTAGGTTTAAGAAGTGAGATTAGATAAAATTATGGAAGGTTATATGTTGGTAAATGGTGTGGCTGCTGAGAGCTTCTCAAAGAAGAGAAAATGAAGTTTTTGTGTTCTTTTGGAAGAGAGAGAATGGAGAGAAAAGTTTAAGTGATAAGAATGATGAAGATGAAATGATTTTGGTCTCCTAAGCCTTTGTGTTAGCCGTGGAAGTATAGGGAGTAAATGGTAAGTTTTTTGTTTAATCTTATCTTGCTATCTAGATCAATATGAAGGCTAGGATATTTAACAAGTGATAAGCTCAAAATTTTGAGCCTTGAACCTTCCTTGAAGACCAAATGGCCGTGGAAGTGTAATGGAAAACACTAACCAAGTTTGGCTCCATTTAGTTACCTTGTGAAGTTTGGGTAAACCTACTTAGCTTACTTAGTTCATTAGCCAACTATCTAGTTACTTAGGTGATAGTCATTGATTCTTGAACATTGGAGAACCTTCTTGTAAGTAAGAGTAACTAAGAATCCTAATGATTAGTAACTAAGTTTATCTCCACTTGATTGCTTCCTAAGCTTTTAGAATAACCTAGTTAGATTTAAGCTAACTTAGTTAGATTTTCTAGTTTCTATCTAACTAGTCCAACCACTAAATTTGACTATTTTCCATTGGTTTAGAAAATGTCAAGCCACTAATGTTGACTTTGTTCCCATTGGTTCACTATCAGTAAGTCTCAAGACTTTACTGGTTCCTATTATCCACTGGACAGAAGCTACTGCTCCTAAGTCAGTAGGTATCATCCATTGGATATTAAAATAATAATAAAAATATAAAATATTTTTATTTCACAGATAAATTCTAAAAATTAAAAGATTATGATACGCATCTCTCGGAATTGGGTTTAGTAAGATCCCCCAACTCCGAATAAATACGTAAAGATTTTTCTCGGCCAGAAAATTATTATTTTCCTATCTCGGAGTAAATCACACAAAACAATTAAATACAGTCACAGAACTGTCAAAATAATTTTACAGCACAAAGAAATCACAAAACAGTACAATCTTGTTATTACTGTAAAATAGCAAATTTCGGGGTGTTACATATATCAGCTTATTTGGAGCCCTTCCTATAATAGAGTAATCACCAAATCATTAACAATTGCAAATCAACTTAATCAATGACAAAATAAGCACCATTTGCTCAATATCATATAAGAAAAGTAACAGAATTGAATATAACAAATATAAGCACAAAACCTTCTAAATATGCAGACAATGATGACTTAAGCAATCAATGAAAGCATAGATACGGGGCACAAATAACTACATTTCATGGAGTTATCTCACCCCCAAACTTATACTTTTGCTTGTCCTCAAGCAAAACAAAGTATGAGTAAGTAGACTCACTTTAACAATTTATACTTCACATGCATTCAGCAGCTTTCAATTTCAATTTTCTCTTAATCATAACCAATGTAGAATGATTGCATCAGTCCTCAATGAATGCAAGAATCTCAAAATCAACTCCACACATACATAATCCTTAACATGCTAACAATCTAACATCTTTTTATAAAGATCACATTTTCCACAAACATGCAAGATAAACTTCTCCTATTCAAATAATATAAATCCATATAAGTTTATAAGCATACATGTATATGAATCATATAATCCATAAATTGATCCTAAACTCTTTCTCCACTAATGTAAATCACACATAACTAAGGATCAAATGGGTCTTTAATAGCTTGTAATATCAGGCCATGGTAATGAGCATATGAAAAGAAGGGAAATGATATACAACAAACATTGAGAAACATAAACATGTTATTTCAAGACATGAATCTTCAAGTGATATTATCAGGGTATTCAACAGTGAAAGAAGAAAACTCGCCAGAACCATTCAATTCTTTTTATAATTTTCACTTCTTATGCTTTGCTTGTTTTTCTTTCTTTTTCTCTTTTTCAATTTTTTTTTTACAAAGCAATGCTTTTTCTTCAATTTTGCATCTGGTTCCTTCAGGCTCATTTTGTATTAGACATATACCCCTAATCACTAGACTCACTTCAAGAAATAACACATCATGTACTCAACAAACATTGATGGTAGGAAGAAAATGCAATGCTTTCACATGCATTAGAACGGTTAATGTAACACCCCTTTGGAGGATGTCACACATAAAAGAAAATAAAAGAAATAGAAATAAAATCTACCCAAGTTGTGAAACATTTGTTAAATATTATTACGGGTTGTAAAATAATTCCGATAGACGAGTAAATATGTAATAAAAAGATAATGCGGAAAATACGAAATTAAAAAAAACATCATCACTAATAATATACATAGGATTAAGTTATAAACCTGTACAAATAATTTACAACTAAGACTACAAATATTTAAACAAAAACAGTAAAGAAAGCAATAAAAGAGTTAATATATACGTACATACTGACGCCGACGCGCCAAAAAAAAACATCATGATTATCTAATCCTCCGATGGATCACTCTCAGTATGAAAATGATCATCAGGAGATAGATATCCTGGATGTCTCGACACACAGCGATAACGGGATCGCGCAGTCGATACGATGCTTATCTCACTAGGCTCAGGGTTTTCAGCACCCCAATAACGCCTAATGGACAAGGGTAACTCTAAGTGCAAAAATAACGTCGTAGTCATAATCGGATCTCCATCAAACTGATGACGTAGAATCACGGTCACACGTCCTGCATATGTAACAGAAGCACGATCTCCTCGTAGATGCCAAGCCAGTGCACCTCCATGAAATACCAGCTCTATAAATCCCAAAAATCCTGGCGTCGCCATCCCTCACAATCAATCCAGAGGATATGGATGATCGGATGGTTCTTGATCGTCAACCGATCGTCACGTCACGGGTCTTCCTCCTCTTCAGGGTACACGATCTCAAGAGGCTGTTCCTCTTCCTCGAAGTCTTTACCGCGTAAAATAAATAAACAGAAAATACATATAACAAAGAGGTAAGACAACATAAAATCATCACAACATGGCCAATAAAAAGACGACAAACAATACATATACAGTTCATGCAATACATAAAGCTTTAACAATTATAATAATAATTTGAAGTAAATTTAGATATCATCACAATGTATCACATCACAAATAAAGTTTCACAGATAAAACGAGAAAGATAAGAATAAACAGATAAGATATAATAACCAAATATAATAACAATAACCAGATAAAATAAACAAATAAAATACAGATAAACAATAAATAGATAAGATGGAAACAAATAGACATAGAGATAAATAATATGACAAAATCCTACTCCATGGAGCTAAAGAAAAACACAAGTATCAGAGAGAGGAATGATTCGCAAAACCTAATAGTACCACTTTGCCCCACCAACTATTTTGTCTGTCACACGTTGCGTCTATAGCCCCACGACACAGGAATCCATCAATCCAGGCGTGGTGTAGTTCACGGTCTCACGTTGTGGCACTACAGGCAAATGTACTACTAGATTTCACCAATCTCGATTAAATATAGTGTACGTCGAGTACCATAGTGTGCTATCGGTTTACCACGGCCCAGCGGAGCGACCAACTGTCCACATGTGGGATCCCGTACACTAAAGCCTCCAAGTTCATTAGAACAATGAACCACACTATGTTTATCGCATCGACAACACGATGTGATTCGTCTCGTCAACAAATCCACCAAATACATGGCACACATAACAGATAGATGGAAAGCACATGACGGTTTCACATTTTCCCGACAAAGACAAATAATTCTCAAAACACATGCGGGTTCACATTTTCCCGACGGTAAATAGATTTTCAAAAGCACATACGGGTTTACATTTTCCGACACATATAGATTTTCAAAAAGCACATGTACGGGTTCACTTTTTCCCGACAAAGATAAAATAATTATAGTAACGGTCAATCGCGTAGAAATTTTATCGCATTTTCATAATTTCGTCGTTTTTACAAACGTTTAAAAATCGGGTAAAGATATTTTTCTGTTTTTAAAATCGCGTAGCATTTTTAATACGTTTTCTCAATCGCGTAGGATTTTTAAATCATTTTCTTATTCGAATGCCCTTAAAATTACTTGTTTAAACAGATAGAAATAGTACTTAGTACATTTAAACTACTTAGAATAATTTTTCATACCGCATATCTTGTCATTAGGATATTTTTACTATCTTATAGGTTCATTTTTACTAAAAATTGACAGCATTTTGTTTATAAACTTATAATAATGGTTTTCTAAATTTTCCATAAAATTTTCTATTTATCTAATTTTTTAACCATTTCATTTAATTCTTTTTGAAATCTCTAACATGCTTCAAAACTTAAAGTGAGCTATATGTTAGAAAATTTCTCAAAATTTCTGTATTTTACTTCCTAATGATAAAATCACTAGTTTTAATCCTTTAAACTTAATTCTACTCAATTTGTTTCTTCAAAAATCCTTATAGAAAATTTCTTTTTAACTTGTATTGTCTCTTTTTGATTGAAAAAGGTTTGGAATCAAGTTTTAGAAATCATATTTACCTATAGTGGCATGTTGGCCGAATTTTGTAAAACTTTTTCATTTGATTTCTAAATCATGTCAAAGGTATTATCTTATCTAAGTTCATTAAATCATGTTATAAAATAATGATTTTAAATCAAATAAATCCTTTAGGCATGTTGGCCCAAAATTTACTAAATCTTTACCATTTGATTTCTAAATTCCTTTTCTTTGATCAAATCAATTTGAAACCTTCTTATTTCTCATAATTAATTAAGTTGCACTTTAGGAAAAATTAAGAGAACATTTTGGTCCTCACACTTTGTCATTGCCGTGAACTAGGGAATGTGTTCTTTGGAACACTCATGCAAATTTACACATGTTATTCACATCTTATACCTTATCATACAATTCTAACACATGCATTTATATTTCTAACACATGCAAAATATTTCTAACATATCAAAACCTAAATTAAAGCTTATAGACATACAATCAAAAGCTAATAGACATGCAAAATTATTACAATCACCAAACAAGAAAGCTACTAACATACAACACCTAAGCAACTAGCAACCACAAAAATTAATAAATACACATCAATAAACACACCACAACCGAATCCTTATGGATTCTACAAACAATCCATCTTCTTACCACCATCAAGGGATGATAAGAATTGTCTTCCTCTTACCTTAAATGAAGACAAATGATTAGCTTTCACACCTCCTATGGTTCGGTTTTCACTCCACCAAACACCTAAAAATCTCAAATAAAATCTACATGTTATTAACCATGAAAAAGAAGCTAAACCATGGAGAAATCATGGCTTAGAACTTTGAAAAAGAAGAGAGAAAAGAAAAATATGATATTTCACCTTCTAGATCAAATCTACAAGGTTGATTTCCAAGCCCTTAATGGAAGATTTTGAAGAAACTTCCAACTAGAAAGGTTCTTAGAATAGTGTTTAGGTTAAAGAAACTTGGTTAGAAAAATTTTTGGATGGTTGGATGATTAGGAAACAAGCTTGGCCGAATGGAAGGGAAAAAGGAACAACAATGGTGGCTAGGGTTCTTGATGAGAGAGAAGAGAGAAAAGCAAGGAAGACAAAGTGATTTTTGGTCCTCCCTCCTTCACTTGGCCGTAGCTCTCTAAGGGCATGCAAGGTGGCTCCTTGCTTGGCTTCATCCAAGCCATAGATTACATCAAAGGTCAAGATCAAATCTTGCTTAACAAGCTTAAATTCTATTGGTTGCTCATGGTGACTCACCTTGCTTAGTCACACAGTGTAATAAATTCTCTGCTGAGTCAGCTAGCTGAGTCAGCCTGTTCTGGAAAGTTCTACTGCTTACGGTGATTAATTAAGTTACCGATCTAACCGTTCTGCTAATTGTGGGTCTCACAAAATATTTAGGGTCCATTGTCACTAAACTATACTAACTAATAAAATAATATTATAATAATATAAAATTATTTTATTTGATGATTAAATACTAAAAATTAAAAGATTATTTTTAGTCTCATTCTGAGAATCGGGTTAAGTAAGATCCCCCAATTCTAAATAATAAAATAAGATTTTCCCTACCGAAAAATATTATTTTCTGCCTGAGCAAATCACACAAAAAGTCCATATAAAATCACAGCACGGTATTTTCAGGCGTTAAATCAAGAAGAAAACAATTAAAAACAAGAAAAAAAATAAAACAAGACGTTCGGGACGTAACGGTCATTTTCTCGCTTTTTCCCACAACGTAGGTAATCGTCCAAAACGTTCAAATAAAATATCCAGCAGTATTATATAGTGTATATCTTTCGAGAAAAATTAATACTGAAGAGGTCGAGAAAATTTTTTATTTTTATCGTCTCAAAACAAATTACGTAAAACGATCAAATAAAATTTGAGCCAGATATTATCGTAATTGTTTTCATAGAAATCGAGAACAGAAAAATAGGGACACAACGGTCATTCATACAAAAGCATGAAAAACAGAAAACAGCATATTCAGAATATTTTCTAAAAATTGGGGCGTTACAGTTAATAGGTTAACGAACACAATGGTTGAAAAACATATAAGGCCAAATAATTATCAGGCTTCAAAATGGGACCTAGAGATATCATCATATCAGGGTAAGCTTGAAAAGGCTCAATTGGTCCAAACAATACCCTAATCATTTCCTTAGTTATGCACAATCTAGGATTTTACCTCAAGAGAGTTCAAAAACAACTTCAAGGATAATCGAAACTCATCATGCACAACCATAAACTTTCTCTAAACATGAACTCTTATCATTTTCAAAGTTACACTTGCATCTAAGTGGGATGTAATCATACATAAAAAATAACTAAATTATTTCACATGCTTCTAATCACATATGGTTTCGCTAAAAGTAATCAAATCGCAACCATTTATGTCATTGGACAACCAATTCCACATTTGCATTGATCCAATCATGCATTAAAGATTGAAATTTTTTTCCTCAGAAACCCATCAGTAATAGTCAACCTCAACATATGATCATGATAACATGGTGACTATCATCGTTGCATACTTAAAATATCAAAACATATTACACAAATTCAATAATTTTAATAACAACAACATGTAATGATACTCCCCCAAACTGAAGTGAAACAATGTTCTCACTGTCCATGGTTTCCAGGGTACCTGAGCCTGAATAAATACTAAAAAAGTGAGAGCCAAGTGTTAAAAACAATAATCTTAACAAAAGAATGTAATATGAACAAGAAAAATTGAATATGAACAAAAGATGTGCAAAACAGAGTTAAATGTTGCGACGCACAACATCCACGCCACGACTTTTAGTTAGAATGGGTGCTTTCAGAAGCACCCAAATCAAGTTCTTTTTTTTTTACCAAGTTTAAAATGCGCGCCGTAACATTGAACTTGCCATGCCGCGGCGCTAAACTCTCTGGATTTTGCCTTGATGCGCACAAAATAACTATCACGTCACGGCGTGAAAAGGACTTACGCCGCGACATGAGAGGTCAGCCTGCAGAATTCTGTAGCAAACTCAGTTTTGCTGCAGAATTTGGTCCATAGAGGTCCTCAACACCTCTAAAACTTGTCCAAATAGATAAAACATAAAATGTACAACTAAAAACTATCAAAACTACAAAATTAACATATTAACCTATATATAGCTTAAAACTAAACATAAATAATAAAACTAACTACACTTACAATAATCAAACATACTAACTATAAAATTACAAAAATCGTACATACTAATATATATATAACTTAAAACTCAGTAAGACCATAAAAATTAACACAACTACAAAAATCAAGCATACTAACCTATATATAACTCAAAACTTAACAAACACATACCAATTAACAAAAACATAAAATCCTGGGTTCCCTCCCAAGAAGGGCATGAGTTATAGTCCCGACAGAACTTTCACAAGATAAACTGCCAAAATGCACTTCAGTATGCATCTCCTTGGAGTATGGCTGATTTGATCCCAAAATGGATGGATCAGATGGTAGGCCTTCTTTTTTTTTTTGCCTAAATGAGGTTCTCCACTGGGGGTTCTCGAGCTCCTTCAAAGGCCTCAAATGATTAAGCTCATCCTCAATTTATTGTACCGAAATACAAAGAATGAAACTTAAATAAAAAAGAACTATACAACTTGAATTTGAACTAAATAAACTCATTGTCAATATTAGCAATATAGAAATAAATCGTTATCCTCGACAACAGCGCCAAAAACTTGTTGTCCCTTTCTAAGGCAGCAAGTGCATGGATCGAACAAGTAATAAAGTGAATGAGCAGGGTATCGTTCCCACGAGGATAATTGGCTTCTATTGCTAAGTATCAACCAATAACTTATCTAAATTCTATTCAAGAATATATAAAATAAGGAAAAGTGCAGTAAAACTAATCTAAAGACATAAAAGCGATAAATGAAAGTAAAGATAATGGTTTAGAGATTTAGGGAATCTTTTTTCACCTCATACTTTAATTAATGCTACGCAATCTTTATAAGCAACATTAACAAATAGTTAAGTTAGCTTAAGAATCTACTTTAGTTAAAAGCCTATGTCTAGGTTAGTTAACCCTAGCTTCCTTTACCTAGCTCATTATGCTTCTATGAGAACCAGAGTGAAATTCACTAATGAACTATCTATATTCTCAAACACACGCTATGCATGACTAAAAGGTATATTTCTATCCTATTAGCGAATTAACTTATCCAAGCCAATTGAACTCATCGAACATGCATCAACCATACATATGATCTTAAATCCAAATTACTATGTCTAGGTTCATCAGATTTCCACAAATCACTTAACAACTGATCAAACTATCAAGAGCATTAAGATCGATATCATTGAACAAAACCAAACATCAATATATACTCAAAGTAATACAAAGTCATTAATATTCATACAAGGATTCAAAGTAATCCCTAAATACAGCTCAACTACATCATGAAACACGAAAATCTATCACAAAAATCATGTTCATGGAAGATGGAAGAGAGAAAAGAGAAGGGAATAGGAAAGAAGCTCATGGATGTGATCTTCTATGCTTGAATCATCCTCTATAAGGAAGATGGCCTCCAACCTTGGCTCCCTTAGCCTCCTCAGCTTCCAAAACGTGAATTCTAGCCGCAGCTTCTCTAAAACCTCCAAAGCTATCTTTGTAAAATCTGTTAAAAACGTATTTATAGGCCCAAAAAATAAAGTCACGTCGTGGCATTAACATGCCTACACCACGACATGCATACAATTAGGTCACCACACAACGACATTAATGGGCCACGCCGCGGCGTGCAAATTTTGTAGCTCTCTGTCTGGATGCAGGGGATTCACCATGCTGCGACATTGATATGCTTGCGCCGTGACGTTAGCTGCCAGAATGCTTCTTTGGCATCCTCTTCCAGTTTTAACTTAAATGCTCCATATATCAGCATGTTTGGAGCCTTTCCTATAATAGAGAAATCACCAAATCATTAATAATTACAAATCCACTTAATCAATGACAAAATAAGCACCATTTGCTTAATATCATATAAGAAATGTGGCAGAATTGTATATAACAAATATAAGCACAAAACCTTCTAAATATGCATACAATGAGGACTTAAGCAATCAATGAAAGCATAGATACGGGGCAGAAATAACTACATTTTATGGAGTTATCAAGTTCCTTGATGAATGTTATGACCAAGGAACCTAATTCTAGTCTAGAAAAGATTAATCTTTGATTTGGAAATAGCAAGACCATTTCTTTTAACGATTCCAATAAAAATATTTATGTGTTTGAAATGTTGATCAATAGATTGAGAAAAAACAAGAACATCATCAATATAGATGATTGTAAAGTTTTAATAAGGATTAAAGATTTCGTCCATGATCCTTTGGAATTCCGAAAGAGCATTTTTAAGACCAAAGGGCATCACATTCCATTCATACTACCCAAAAGGTACAGTGAAAGTTATCTTGTAACGATCACTCTCCTTGACCTGGATTTTCTAGAATCCTGATTTCATGTCAAACTTAGAAAAGATTTTGGCAGAGTAGAGATGTTTAAGAAGATCTTTTTTGTTGGGAATCGGATATCGAATCCACTGGAGGGCTTGATTAAGGGGTTTGTAGTTTATGACTAACCGAGGAGTACCTCTTTCGATTTCAGCTTGTTTGTAAACATGTAAAGCAGTTCGTCTGCTCCCCACTTCTCTTTATCCTGCTCCCTTTCTGTCATTTCCCGTGATCTTTGCCCTGCTCTCTGGTTCAAAGCCCGATGGGGAAGTAGGAATGTAAATGGTCGAATCTTAAGTTATTTATCTTTTTGAATTGGATACTAATGTTATTATTATATAATGCTTTGATCTTTATCTGAGTAAGTCTTTAAAACCAAAAGATATGGGAGTGACAATGTTATTCCTTATTGATGTAACAAAAACAAACGTAGTTGTCCCTAAAATAATCTAATGGGAGGATGTTATTCTTCCTAAAAAATGGACTATGGATGAAGCTGTACCAGCTTTGCCTAGAGAATCACCTGAAATCCGTGAAATAATAAAACACCAATCTAGTAAAGTCGAATTAACTTTTGATAGGAGAAACTCTTTTAGTTCATCTAGATATCTTAGATCAAGTTCATCTAGGTTTGAAGACTTTAGATCTACCATATCTAGGAAATCTTTCTCAATAATTAGATCTACTTTTTCTACAATCAATCTTCAAGGGTTAGATACCTCTTCATCCTTACCTAAACCAATATACCATTAGGAAGACGATAATGAATAGAGATCTATCCGATCTCCAACCTTCTTCAATATGAATGATGTCCATGATTAGTGAATTCACTATAGATAAAGAAACCCTCAGGAAAGACTTCTTTTCTATAGCATGAAAGCTGCAAAGGAAATGGTTTTTCAAAATTTATAGGGGTAATAATCGTGAAGAAATCCAGGAGAAATGGTACTCCTTTATGAGAAATGTTAAACAAAATGTTCCTTTCTTTAATTGGTTTCATGCTTACACGATTAGGAATGAAATCCAGTATCCTTGGAGTATAGGATTAATGGAAGATAAATCTATTAATGTCCTTACTGTCTGGCATCGTATAAACAATGATATTGTTAAATTTGATCTTCCTCTTTACACTACATATTTTCGGGATAAGAAAGATAAAAACAACAATCTTGTTATCACATCTCCTTTCAAGTTAAGGGTTGAAGAAGAACCTGTTAATCCTCAAGATATTAAAAGTCTTATAGAACAAAACAATTATACAAGTCCAAGTCATAGGTGAACACCTTATTAGAAAACCTTTAACCTTAGGAAGTAAAACTGATGAACCAACAAGTAAAACCTTAACTGATAAACCAAGTTTTAAACCATTCAAGGTTTCTAAACAACTCAAAGAAAGTATTAAACTTCTTAAAAAACAAGATGTAGGTAATCTTAATTCTGAACTTGCCAGTGAAATTGTTCAAAGATTAAATATGGTTATCCCTAATACACCTCAATCCCAAGAGTCTAAAACTTCATATAAACCTCAAGATAAGGATAAAACTATTAAAATTATTAATACAACTAAGCAATCTGATTCACAATCTGAGTTAGATGCTCAAATTGAGGCCAGTTCCATAATCAAAGTTAATCTAGTTATCAACCAAGTGCTTAATTAGAAAAATCCTTCAAAGTATACTACCAAAGAGTGACTCCGCCTTATCTGTTGCTCGAAGAATGTGATCCAAACTTTAAATCCTTTAGCGCAAACAATGTTTATGTCTGGAATATTGACAGTAAAATTGAGTATTCTATCCTTAATACTCTCCAAGAAATGACAATGGTTTCAACTGCCTATCAGACATCTTATGACTGTAGTGATCAAACTATTATGGAAATCCTTGTTTTAGGGTTTACAGGTCAACTTAAAGGTTAGTGGGATCATTATCTTACTGACACCCAAAAACTTGATATCCAGAACGCAATCAAAACTGATGCTGAAGGTTTTCCAATCCTTAGCGAAGGGAAGCCAATCCCTGATGCTGTCAATACCTTAATCTTCACAATAGTTCAACATTTCATAGGTGATCCATCCTTATGGAGAGATAGGTTAGCTGAACTTATTTCAAACTTAAAATGCAAAACTTTAGCTGACTTTAGGTGGTATAGAGATACCTTCTTGACTAGGGTCTACACCAGAGAGGATAGTCAACAACCTTTCTGGAAAGAAAAATTTCTTGCTGGTCTTCCTAAATCTATAGGTGACAAGGTTCGTGATAAAATTAGAAGTCAATCTATAAATGGAGAAATCCCTTATGAGCAATTGAGTTATGGTCAACTCATTGCCTTCATCCAAAAGGTAGCCCTTAAATTTGTCAAGATGATAAGATTCTAGCCCAACTAGCTAGAGAAAAAGCTCAAACTAAGCGGGAATTAGAAAATTTCTGCAAACAATTTGGCCTTCCTTGTGTTAGGAGGAAGACTAAACCCAAACCTAAACATGTTTAGAAAATTAAATATTGCAAACACAAAGCTTCAACTAAACCCATAAGACTTCGAAACCTCCAATTGATAATATTAAAATTCCAAACAAACCTGTAATTTGCTATAGCTGTGGTAAACTCAGTCATATTAGTAAGTATTATAGATTAAAGAAGAAGATAAAAGCTTTAAATCTTGATCAATCTATTAAAGAACAAATAAATAATCTTTTTATTGAATCATCCGAAGAAGACTCTAAAAAAGAATTTTCTAAAGATTTAAATCAAATTCAAAATGATGATATATCTTCGTTTGAAAGAGATTCAGATTCTAGGACAGTCAATATCTTAACAAAAGAGCAAGATCTCTTATTTGAAGTTCTTAATTCGGTCCAAGAATCTGAAGAAAAGAAAGTTTGTTTCTAGAAATTAAAATCCATTATAGAAGAAGGTTCTTCTAAAACCATTAAGAACGTAATCATTAAAAACAAGTATGATCTTTCTGAAACAATCAAAAAACTTGAAAAAAATTCATTTAAAAAACCTATAACAATTCAAGATCTTCAGTTTGAGATTAATAATCTTAAAGTTGAAGTAAAAGAACTTAAAGAACAACAAAGGCTTCATCATCTTATCATATCCCAGTTAGGTGATATTCAAACTGATTCTGATTATGAGAAAACTTTAGAAAAACAAAGTCAAAAGACTAATGTAGAAGAAGAAAATGAAAAATTTTGTGAAATCATTAATCAACTTAAGATCCATTTTTTTTATAAACATTAAAATTAAAATTGATGATTTTGTCGTAAACACAATTGCCTTGTTTGACACTGGTGCTGATTCAAACTGTATTTTGGATGGATTAGTCCCAACAAAGTACTTTGAGAAAACTATTGAACGCCTTAGCACTGCTAGTGGCTCTAAACTAAAACTTGAATTCAAATTTTCCTCTACAATCATTGAAAACCATTGTTTCATAGTTAAAACTTCTTTCCTTTTTGTCAAGAATCTCACAAATGAGGTAATCCTAGGAATACCGTTCATTAGGTGTCTCTTTCCTCTTCAAATCACTAATGATGGTATTACTACTCAACATTTAGGTAAAACAATCACTTTTCAATTTCTTAGGAAACTAATCTTAAGAAGTCTTAATCCAATTCAATATAAACAAAAATAGATAAATTATCTTAAAAAAGAAATTGCTTATAAAACTCTAGATTCTCAGCTTAATCAACCACAAATCCTAAAAATGATTCAATCTCTTCATTTACAGATTCAAGATTCAATTTGTTCTGATCTTCCAAACGCTTTTCGGGAAAGGAAGAAATATATTGTGGATTTTCCTTACAAAAAAGACTTTTGTAACGCCTCCTCGGGGCATCACATTTCTGACTACCAACTCCCAATCTGAAAATCAGTACATAAAAGGTTTGAGTTATAAAATATAAGTTTTAAAATTTCTTTTTCAATGCGAAAATAATATACACAATTTTACTGAAAGTCCATAAGTATTACTGAAAATCTGTTTAAACTGTTAACATATAATATTGACACTAATTAACATTTTACAATTTAAAGAGAAATATAAAACTAACAGACTCTTTTTTTTTCACAGTAGCAAACCCATCATGGGTCCTACTTAATAGCACGGTACAACACTAACGATAAAAACTCTATATACGTATTCTGTTGTGTATCTATCTTGATGCATCAGACATCTATTCTACATCTGTGCTTTGTCCTCAGACATCTTTTCTTTGTCAACACTGTAAGCTATCTAATTTGGAAAGGTCATTCTCTGATGTTGTCTCCAAACGCAGAGGTATTTGTCACCCGTTATGTCTAAGACAACTCGTTCCATCTATTATAGTTTTTACAACACTAAGCCCAACCAAACAATATAACAAAGAGGTGAGATCACCTATGCCAGTACTAACATGGTAGTACAGAGATAACACAATAGCATATCATACAGATATATCATACCATCAACATTACTCAATTATCATCATCAAATCATTTATCAATTCAATTATCATAAACAGTAATCATGATAATGTCCTCAACATCATCTAATTATCATCATCATCATCCAAGTATTTCAACAATTCAATTATCATAATCAATACTCAATAATGATGCATAATTGTCATAGCCAATATTCCTCAATTAATGTATCACATAGATATAAATGCTCAGTTTCATGCATGCGCACATAGACTCAATGTCCTATTCCATGGAGCTAATACTCAGTTCAAAGAAGTCGATCCGAAAGATCTGTCGGTACCAAAATGCCTCAGACTAAGTGCTATAATCCTCATTTTGATTTTTACACATCTAGCATATACACGACAGTCTTTACGAGATCATGATTAAGAATAGTGTCTCGGTCAGGATCATCGGTGCGTTGCATCGGTCTAACCTGCGGGAAGAAGCACGACCAACCTCCCATGTAAGCAACCCGCACCCCGATGCCCCCAAGGTCAACAAGTGACTTACACTACGCATATCGCACCCACTCAAGAAGTGTACGTCTCTCCTAGGCAACTAGCCTCATACAGTCCCTTGGACCTTTCCAATGCATGTTCAATGCACCAATGCCAATCATAGGCAAAATTTATCATTTTCTCATATAGTGTTCATACACTAGTTCATGCATATAAAATGCACCAATGCCAATCACAGGCAAAATTCACCATTTCCAATGCATATTCAATGCACCAATGCCAATCACAGGCAAAAATTCACAATTTCATATTCAGGGGGTCCACACATTGGCCCATTCTCAGTTTAATTTCATAATCTCATAATCAGGGTCCACACATTGGCCCAACAGTATCTTTACTGTATTTTTCATTGCGAAATCATATTATCGCGTTTTCATAGTCACAAAACACTTTTGTCGTGTTTTCACAATTTCGCAACACTTTTGTTGCATTTTCAAATCACATATTGATTTTTTCAACGTTTTCTCAATCACGTAAAAATATTTACACGTTACTCAAATCGCATAGCGATTTTCCATCATTTTCACAACCGCGTAACTTAAAAATCACTCTTTTAAGTTGCGTAAACCATTTTCCATCATTTTCAAAATTACGTAAAAATATTCCTTCATTATTTAATCACGTAGTGATTTTTCAACAATATTTCAGTCGCGTAAAATATTTAAACGCTTTCCAAATCGCGTAGAAATATTTAAACGTTTTTCAAATCGCGTAGCTTAAAAATCGCGTTTTAATGATATGTAAAACACTTTTCATCATTTTACAACCACGTAAAATATTCCTCAATATTCCAAACATTATTTTGGACTTCTAAACAAATCAATATCATTTCTAACATCATTTTTCCATTACGAAAAATATTTCTTAACCTTCAAAAATTCTATTTCAACCTTTCTCAAAATAATATGACTTCGTACTTTATTTTTCACATTTTCTTACACAAGAAAATCCTTTTCACAATAATTCCACAAATTCACAATTCCATTGAATTAAATCAATGTTTCTAACTTTAAAAATTACTAACGCTTTCCAAAACCCAAAGGATGAGTTACACATTAGAAAATATCAAATCACCATTATATTCTCCATTTTTCTCAAATAAATTTTAAAATCAATTCTCTTCAAAATAAATTGAGGTGTGTTTGAACCTCTCTTTTCCATTTACATACTGAATTTCATTTCTCAAGTGATAAAATACTCTGATTCCCTTTCCAAATTCCTTGTACTACATCAAAATATATTTCCACCATGTTTCCATAACATCAAGGCATTACAAGCCTTCAAAAACGTGGACATGACTATTGAAATCATCAAAACATTTTTCCTTCTAAGTCAATATGGTTTTACACAAACAAAACCATTAAAAATTTTGTTTCAAAACCGTGAGTCTCATGGTTATAAAAACCAATCCATTTGTTCATTTTCATTTTTCACTTTCTTTGCAAATCCTTAAAATCAACATTGCTATTTTTATTTAAAACTCATGTTTAGTAAAACACTTAGAAACTTTTTACATAAAATAAATCAATAAAAATCCTTCTAAAACCGTGTTGATCTACTCTTTGAAAAATAAACCCTTTGTTTATTTTCTTTATTTTTCTAAACGTCCCATTTCATCATTTATGAAAATATTAATTTATGAACACCTATCTTGAGGTGTCTTAGCCGAAATTCACCATGTTTTAGGGATCAAAAATTAATTCCCTTGTTCTTGAAAAATTTCAACATAAACTCTAATTCATGAGTGTCAAAACCGTGACCACTCCTCCTTGGCCATTGGAACCAAAAATTGATTTCCTTTCCATCATCACACCATGACATACATATACATAATTTCATCATATTCTGATCATGCATATTATAAGCATACCATATTATCATCATGCATATTATAAGCATACCATATAAGCCATAAAATCATGCAAAGCATATCAAGCATAATCAAAGCACATAAACACCCACAAATAATTACATGACAATGGATATGAATCCTCACATGGATTCACCATCCATAAAATACAAAACCATCTCTCACCATCATACTTGGTTAGTGAGATGAATCTCCCTCTTACCTCTTGAAGATCCTCAAAACTCCTTGTTTTGCTTCTTTTTCCAAGTCCTTCACCACCAAAAGTTTCTTAAATACACAACAAAACACAAGTTTATTAGTATATTAAGTTTGAACTAGGGGAACCATAGATCAAACATGGCTTAGAACTTGAAAATCAAAAGAAAAGTGAAGATTAACAAACTTCACCAATAAAGCTTCAATCTTTAGCTTGAAGAATAAGGTTGAAGATGAATGATTTAGATAAAGTCTCGAACATGAAAGTTGCTTAGAATATTATGTAGATTTAAGAACTATGGTTGGATGAAATTAAAAGAGATTGGATGGTGATTTTAGGTGATATGACTGAAATTCCTCTTGAAGAACAAAGATGGAATTTTTGATTTTTGTAAGGGAAAGGTTTCTTAAACTTGGTTAAGGTAAAGAATGAAGTGAAATCACTTGATTTTCCTTCCTATCAATTTCGTAGAGCTCCTTGGAAAATCCCTAAAAATCATAAACAAGTCTCAAAATTAATAACAAGTAAAAGAATAGGTAAACCATGGTTCAAGCATAGCTTAGAAAATCAAAACTAAACGATTGGGTGAAGAAATATGAACTTTACCATTTTTGGTAGAAACTTGAAGCTTGGATTTGAAACTCAAGATGAATGATTTAGTGAAAACTCATAACTAGAGATGTTCTTAGAATGATGTAAGGATTCAAGAAACTAGGTTGGATAAAATTTTTGAGTGATGGAGGGTAGATCTAGGGGTCTTGGCCGAAACCTCCATGAAAGGAAAGTGGAGAGAAAAGCTTGATAACTTAGCTTCTTGAAAATGAATCAATGATGACCAAGAATAGCAATAATGGTCATGAAACACTTTGTTATGGTCTTAAGCCTCCAAAAATCGTCCCCCCTCCATGCATTCTCCTTAGGATGCTAAATGATCAATAATGATGTATAATTGACTAAGACATCTAATAATGTCATAAAGCATTTCTTTAGCTCCAAAATGGAGCACAAAATCGTGCCCCCCCTTCATCCATGCATTCAACAAAGTTGTCATCATAATTAGCCACCATCTAGAGCATTTCTAGCCATTGATTAATTCAATGGTTAGGATTAAGGTAGACTTTTGATTAGAAGACTTAATCTAGGCCATTAGATCTTTCTCCTTGAAATCTTAGCCATTAGATGCATTTCCAAAAATGAAGGGTCAAGATTACTCCTTCTTACTTTTAATCCAAGGGTCATAATTAGTCATAGCCATTTTAGAAGACCAAATCTCCACCATTGATTAAATCCAAATCCAATGGTTATAAATGATCCATCTCCACCGTTGATTAAATCCAAATCCAACGGTCACAAATGGTCCTAGCCACTTTATAAGATCAAATCTCCACCCTTGATTTAAATCTAAATCCAATGGTTATAAATGGTCATAGCCATTTTCTTAGACTAATCCTACACCGTTGATTAAATCGACGATTGATATCAAAGTCTTCAATATTAGACTTACTTCCTATTGGTCCGTCAAAAGCATTAAACTTGCTTCCTATTGGTCCGTCAAAAGTTGTCATAACCACTATTGTTGACTTAAGCAGTATAATTTCTATTTTTATCTGCTAAAATCTCACGAAAGAATATATTTACTGTATTTTTATCGCCCGATAATTAAATACAGTACAAAACACAGTACAATAAAATTTTCTAAAACTATTTCTGGATTCAGGTTTAGTAAGATCCTTTGTCTCCATCTCAACAATACAAATTTTTCTATGCGTAGAAAAATTTTCACGTTTTAAGACTCACCCCGGGCCCACGTAAGACCACTAGGACTCATAAATAGCCCAAAAATGATCAGATAACCATAAAAATTTATAATCATCCACAAAAATCATAAATATTGGAAAACGTATGAAAATCAAATTAGATTGTTAAAAATAATTAACAATCAAGAAAAATAAATACTTAAAGATTTTCTCTGGCCCAAAAATTATTATTTTCCTGACATGGAGTAAATCACTCAAAACGATCAAATACGCTGACGGAATAAGCAAAATAATTTTACAGCGCATAGAAATTACTAAATAGTAAAATTCTATTAACTGTCAAAATTACTGTCAAATACTTAGGAAATTTGGGGTGTTACAATACTCCCCCTCTAAAAAGAAATTTTGTCCTCAAAATTTGATAAACCTGATTTCACATCCTCAGAATAAATATGAATATTACTCTTTCATCTTTTCCTCCAGTTCCCATATTATGTCTTTACTTACATCATTTCATATTTCTAATACAAACACAGCGGCTACCAACTTCCATTCATGCTTAGAATAGTTTTTTTTATGTAACTTCAATTCCCTAAATTTATACCCCACAACTCTTCTATTCTGCACATGCACATATCTTGAACTCCGATATAACGTATCACAGTACACCTCCAATAGTTCATTGAGATTAGACAAAACTAATATCATAGAAGTACTCAAACATATTTCAACGCCTAAAAATTCTCCTTATATACCTCAGTCCATACAAACACTTAACTCTTTCTGATAAGCTAGATGAGAAATCCTACAATTTAGAAATTTTCCAGGATTTCCATTGTTGTCTTTAACTTTTTCCCTTGAATTATTGTTTCAACCTTTGAAAAATCCACTGCAATCCCTTCTTTAGAATTACGGAACCCAAAACTAAACTTCATCCATCCAGAATTCATATCTCAACAACTTAGCATATAACCACCTCTCTTGCGTTTACTCTTAACAGAAAGTATCTCACTCATCGCATTTTTTTTCAACAACTCTGTATTAGATACTATGACATGGATTTAAATAGGAATATCCTTTCTTGCAAATTATTCTTTCTTTCTTTGCAATTGCAATACATGTAAGAACATTATGAAAGATAGCAAAATGATCTGATATGTTATCGAACATATCCAGCAAAGAATTAGATGTAACCCGATTTCAAAAATGAATTTTCTGGAATACTAACACTTTGTTGAAATAATGTCATAGGATATGGCTGAAAAATGACCAATCTGTTTCAAAGATCATATCTATTTATGAAACAGATCAAACTAATATAAAAATTTGACCCATAACAACAATTTGAATAACAAGAGTAGCTCGATCAGTTAAGAATAAAAACAGATCAGCTAAGAATAAAAATAGAAGGAAACAAATCAGAGGATAACGAATAACTCTAACATATAATTGATCTACTCAATCATATGCCATAAAGAATAAGTCACTCATAGAAATATTCAGTATGGTTTATAGGATTAGCTCCAATGACACAATCTCCATTGTTTAAATCCTCCGCTCCGAACACTTCCTACTACCTGAGATTTTCCGCTCAGAACATTCCCTACTACTTGGGATTTTACTAACAGAAAACTCTGTTTTCAATGGAACACAATCTCTAGAAATGTGTCCAAACTTTCCACACTTAAAACAAATTGCTTCCTTGAACATACAATCCTTCATTAAGTGCCCCTTTCCACTTCACTTACAAAATAGTAAATAACGTTCACTGTTTCTACTGATTTCTTGGTGATTGTAATTATGTTTCCCGTTGAAATCAATCACTTTCCTAATATCCCTAAAAAAAAATACCAAGTTCCAAAATTACGAAATCTTATATTTCAAAACTGATTCTCTTTCATCAGATTCTGAACCTCAACTTTCAGTTTTCTGCTGTTCAGCGATCCTCTGCTCCTGATGTATTGTCACGTCAGTCATCCTTCACATTGCCCCTGTAGTTGCAACTGCATTACTAGTAACATGTTCTGTTTCCACATGAGTACATCTACCACGAGTCATTTCTTTTCTTCAATGATGGACGAACTAAAAGACAATGTATCTGATATCCATTGCAGCCAACATTGTTTCCTTTCAGAAAAACATAACACAGAGAACACAACACAAGCAAAATAGACCTAACCACAAACCCCAAATGACTTAAACCGTGCTCTGATACCAACTTAATGTAACACCCCCTCGGGGCATCACATTTCTGACTACCAACTCCCAATTTGAAAATCAGTACATAAAAGGTTTGAGTTATAAAATATGGGTTTTAAAATTTCTTTTTCAATGCGAAAACAATATACACAATTTTACTGAAAGTCCATAAGTATTACTGAAAATCTGTTTAAACTGTTAACATACAATATTGACACTAATTAACATTTTACAATTTAAAGAGAAATATAAAACTAACAGACTTTTTTTTTCACAGTAGCAAACCCATCATGGGTCCTACTTAATAGCACGGTACAACACTAACGATAAAAACTCTACATACGTATTCTGTTGTGTATCCATCTTGATGCATCAGACATCTGTTCTACATATGTGCTTTGTCCTCAGACATCTCTTCTTTGTCAACACTGTAAGCTATCCAATTTGGAAAGGTCATTCTCTGATGTTGTCTCCAAACGCAGAGGTATTTGTCACCGTTATGTCTAAGACAACTCGTTCCATCTATTATAGTTTTTACAACACCAAGCCCAACCAAACAATATAACAAAGAGGTGAGATCACCTATGCCAGTACCAACATGGTAGTACAGAGATAACACAATAGCATATCATACAGATATATCATACCATCAACATTACTCAATTATCATCATCAAATCATTTATCAATTCAATTATCATAAACAGTAATCATGATAATGTCCTCAACATCATCTAATTATCATCATCATCATCCAAGTATTTCAACAATTCAATTATCATAATCAATACTCAATAATGATGCATAATTGTCATAGCCAATATTCCTCAATTAATGTATCACATAGATATAAATGCTCAGTTTCATGCATGCGCACATAGACTCAATGTCCTATTCCATGGAGCTAATACTCAGTTCGGAGAAGGTGATCCCAAAGATTTGTCGTACAAAATGCCTCAGACTAAGTGCTATAATCCTCATTTTGATTTTTGCACATCTAGCATATACACGACAGTCTTTACGAGATCATGATTAAGAATAATGTCTCGGTCAGGATCATCGGTGCGTTGCATCGGTCTAACCTACAGGAAGAAGTGCGACCAACCTCCCATGTAAGCAACCCGCACCCTGATGCCCCCAAGATCAACAAGTGACTTATACTATGCATATCGCACCCACTCAAGAGGAGTACATCTCTCCTAGGCAAATAGCTTCATACAGTCCCTTGGACCTTTCCAATGCATGTTCAATGCACCAATGTCAATCATAGGCAAAATTTATCATTTTCTCATATAGTGTTCATACACTAGTTCATGCATATAAAATGCACCAATGCTAATCACAGGCAAAATTCACCATTTCCAATGCATGTTCAATGCACCAATGCCAATCACAGGCAAAAATTCACAATTTCATATTCAGGGGGTCCACACATTGGCCCATTCTTAGTTTAATTTCATAATCTCATAATCAGGGTCCACACATTGGCCCAACAGTATCTTTACTGTAATTTTCATTACGAAATCATATTTTCGCGTTTTCATAAACACAAAATACTTTTGTCGTGTTTTCACAATTTTGAAACACTTCTGTTGCATTTTCAAATCACATATTGATTTTTTCAACGTTTTCTCAATCACGTAAAAATATTTACACGTTACTCAAATCGCGTAGCGATTTTCCATCATTTTCACAACCGCGTAACTTAAAAATCACGCTTTTAAGTTGCGTAAACCATTTTCCATCATTTTCGAAATCACGTAAAAATATTCCTTCATTATTTAATCACATAGTGATTTTTCAACAATATTTCAGTCGCGTAAAATATTTAAACGCTTTCTGAATCGCGTAGAAATATTTAAACATTTTTCAAATCGCGTAGCTTAAAAATCACATTTTTAAGATACGTAAAACACTTTTCACCATTTTACAACCACGTAAAATATTCTTCAATATTCCAAACATTATTTTGGACTTCTAAACAAATCAATATCATTTCTAACATCATTTTTCCATTACGAAAAATATTTCTTAACCTTCAAAAATTCTATTTCAACCTTTCTCAAAATAATATGACTTCAGACTTTATTTTTCACATTTTCTTACACAAGAAAATCCTTTTCACAATAATTCCACAAATTCACAATTCCATTGAATTAAATCAATGTTTCTAACTTTAAAAATTACTAACGCTTTCCAAAACCCAAAGGATGAGTTAAATGTTAGAAAATATCAAATCACCATTATATTCTCTATTTTTCTCAAATAAATTTTAAAATCAATTCTCTTCAAAATAAATTGAGGTGTGTTTGAACCTCTCTTTTCCATTTACATACTGAAATTCATTTCTCAAGTGATAAAATACTCTGATTCCTTTCCAAATTCCTTGTACTACATCAAAATATATTTCCACCATGTTTCCATAACATCAAGGCATTACAAGCCTTCAAAAACGTGGACATGACTATTGAAATCATCAAAACATTTTTCCTTCTAAGTCAATATGGTTTTACACAAACAAAACCATTAAAAATTTTGTTTCAAAACCGTGAGTCTCATGGTTATAAAAACCAATCCATTTGTTCATTTTCATTTTTCACTTTCTTTGCAAATCATTAAAATCAACATTGCTATTTTTATTTAAAACTCATGTTTAGTAAAACACTTAGAAACTTTTTACACAAAATAAATAAATAAAAATCCTTCTAAAACCTTGTTCATGTACTCTTTGAAAAATAAACCCTTTGTTTATTTTCCTTATTTTTCTAAACGTCCCATTTCATCATTTATGAAAATATTAATTTGTGAACACCTATCTTGAGGTGTCTTGGCCGAAATTCACCATGTTCTAGGGATCAAAAATTAATTCCCTTGTTCTTGAAAAATTTCAACATAAACTCTAATTCATGAGTGTCAAAACCGTGACCACTCCTCCTTGGCCATTGGAGCCAAAAATTGATTTCCTTTCCATCATTACACCATGACATACATATACATAATTTCATCATATTCTGATCATGCATATTATAAGCATACCATATTATCATCATGCATATTATAAGCATACCATATAAGCCATAAAATCATGCAAAGCATATCAAGCATAATCAAAGCACATAAACGCCCACAAATAAATACATGACCATGGATATGAATCCTCACATGGATTCACCATCCATCAAATACAAAACCATCTCTCACCACCATACTTGGTTGGTGAGATGAATCTCCCTCTTACCTCTTGAAGATCCTCAAAACTCCTTGTTTCGCTTCTTTTTCCAAGTCCTTCACCACCAAAAGTTTCTTAAATACACAACAAAACATAAGTTTATTAGTATATTAAGTTTGAACTAGGGGAACCATGGATCAAACATGGCTTAGAACTTGAAAATCAAAAGAAAAGTGAAGATTAACAAACTTCACCAATAAAGCTTCAATCTTTAGCTTGAAGAACAAGGTTGAAGATGAATGATGTAGAGAAAGTCTCCAACATGAAAGTTGCTTAGAATATCATGTAGATTCAAGAACTATGGTTGGATGAAATTAAAAGAGATTGGATGGTGATTTTAGGTGATATGGCCGAAATTCCTCTTGAAGAACAAAGATGGAATTTTTGATTTTTGTAAGGGAAAGGTTTCTTAAACTTGGTTAAGGTAAAGAATGAAGTGAAATCACTTGGTTTTCCTTCCTATCAATTTCGTAGAGCTCCTTGAAAAATCCCTAAAAATCATAAACAAGTCTCAAAATTAATAACAAGTAAAAGAATAGGTAAACCATGGTTCAAGCATGGCTTAGAAAATCAAAACTAAAAGATTGGGTGAAGAAATATGAACTTTACCATTTTTGGTAGAAACTTGAAGCTTGGATTTGAAACTCAAGATGAATGATTTAGTGAAAACTCATAACTAGAGATGTTCTTAGAATGATGTAAGGATTCAAGAAACTAGGTTGGATAAAATTTGAGTGATGGAGGGTAGATCTAGGGGTCTTGGCCGAAACCTCCATGAAAGGAAAGTGGAGAGAAAAGCTTGATAACTTAGCTTCTTGAAAATGAATCAATGATGACCAAGAATAGCAATAATGGTCATGAAACACTTTGTTATGGTCTTAAGCCTCCAAAAACCGTCCCCCCCTCCATGCATTCTCCTTAGGATGCTAAATGATCAATAATGATGTATAATTGACTAAGACATCTAATAATGTCATAAAGCATTTCTTTAGCTCCAAAATGAAGCACAAAACCGTGCCCCCCTTCATCCATGCATTCAACAAAGTTGTCATCATAATTAGCCACCATCTAGAGCATTTCTAGCCATTGATTAATTCAATGGCTAGGATCAAGGTAGACTTTTGATTAGAAGACTTAATCTAGGCCATTAGATCTTTCTCCTTGAAATCTTAGCCATTAGATGCATCTCCAAAAATGAAGGGTCAAGATTACTCCTTCTTACTTTTAGGACTCACCCCGGGCCCACGTAAGACCACTAGGACCCACAAATAGCCCCAAAACGATCAGATAGCCATAAAAATTTATAATCATCCACAAAAATCACAAATATTGGAAAACGTATTCAGATTGTTAAAAATAATTAACAATCAAGAAAAATAAATACTTAAAGATTTTCCCCGGCCCGAAAATTATTATTTTCCTGACACAGAGTAAATCACTCAAAACGATCACATACGCTGACGGAATAAGCAAAATAATTTTACAGCGCATAGAAATTACTAAACAGTAAAATTCTGTTAACTGTCAAAATTACAGTCAAATACTTAGGAAATTTTGGTGTGTTACAACTTTTATGAAAGACAAATCCCTACGAAGGCTACACCAATTCAAGTGAGTCATGAACTCCTCCAATATTGTCAACAGGAAATCAAAGATCTTTTATCTAAAGGTTTCATTTGCAAGAGCAAGAGACCTTAATCTTGTTCTGCTTTCTATGTCAACAAACAAGCTGAAATCGAAAAAGGTACTCCTCGGTTAGTCAAAAACTACAAACCCCTTAATCAAGCCCTCCCGTGGATTCAGTATCTAATTCCCAACGAAAAGGATTTTCTTAAACGTCTCTACTCTGCCAAAATCTTTTCTAAGTTTGACATGAATTCAGGATTCTGGCAAATCTAGGTCAAGGAGAGTGATCGCTACAAGTCAGCTTTCACTGTACCTTTTAGGCAGTAAGAATGGAATGTGATGCCCTTTGGTCTTAAAAATGCTCCTTCGAAATTCCAGAGGATCATGAACGAAATCTTTAATCCTTATTCAAACTTTACAATCGTCTATATTGATGATGTTCTTGTTTTTTCTCAATCTATTGATCAATATTTCAATCACATAAATATTTTTGTTGGAATCATTAAAAGAAATGGTCTTGCTATTTCCAAATCAAAGATTAATCTTTTCCAAACTAGAATTAGGTTCCTTGGTCATAACATTCATCAAGGAACTATCAATCTTATAAACAGAGTTATTGAGTTTGCGGATAAATTTTTTAATCAAATTATTGATAAAAATCAACTATAAAGATTTCTTGGCTGTTTAAATTATGTCGCTAACTTTTTCCCTCAACTGAGTAATCTTATCAAAGCTCTCCATGGTCGTCTGAAAAAGAGTCCTCCTCTTTGGTCAGATGTTCATACAAACATTGTCATACAGGTAAAATCACAGGTGAAGGATCTTCCATGCCTTTATCTTCCCAATCCTCAGTCTTCCAAGATTATTGAAACTGATACCTCTGACATAGGTTATGGTGGCATTCTCAAACAACATGTTGTAGACAAAGAACATGTCATTGCATATGCATCAAAGCATTGGAATCCTGCATAACAGAATTATTGAACTGTCAAAAAAGAGATTTTATTAATTGCTTTATGCATCACAAAATTTCAATCAGATTTATTAAACCAAAAGTTTTTAGTCCATGCTGACTGTAAATTTGCTAAGGACATTTTGCAAAAAGTTGTCAAAAATCTTACATCAAAACAAATTTTTTCCTGTTGGCAAGCAATCTTAAGTGCTTTTGATTTTGATATTGAATACATCAAAGGTACCTCAAACACTCTACCTGATTATTTGACTTATGAATATTTATAGGGAATTTAATGCCCAGATCAACAATATCATCCTTTTTCTTGGGGAAGAGGTATTACTCAAAATATCCTGGCACAACCAGCCGAACAATCTTCCCAACAATTTGGGTCTTCTACTCTTTCTTCAGGATCTTCTATCCAAGGTTAGATTAGGTCATCCACCCAGACCCATCCAAATAATTAGAGAAAACAATCAAAAGATG
The DNA here is from genome assembly GCA_029884605.1 of Ormosia emarginata. Taxonomy (NCBI): domain Eukaryota; kingdom Viridiplantae; phylum Streptophyta; class Magnoliopsida; order Fabales; family Fabaceae; genus Ormosia; species Ormosia emarginata. Next base: position 20,491,510 of record JAQQTP010000073.1, read on the forward strand.
ACTATGTCATGCCAATCCAAACGCTAATGGTCTTACAAGATCAAGGTATTACCAAACTCTCAGATAAATCTTGGAAAGAGATCTTCTCCCAAGAATCGGAGCTTGAATTTGATATTCAATCTTTAATCAATGAAATAAAAAGCAAAACCATACGGGTCAATCCTCCAATCAAAGAAATTATTGCTAAAACCAATCTAGACAAACCTCACTGCATCCCAAAAGAAAACTTCTGGCCTGTCATCCAAGTTGAACCTGAATTTTGGGATTCCAATCCTAACAAAATCCCTACAAAAATCTTTCCATTTGGTTTTCATTTTAAACTTTTCGCCATAAACAAAAGTCAATAATTTTATGAATTTATTCTTGTTGACTCTGACTTTGCATCCATTAAGCATTACAGGGATGCTAATGATGAAAGTCTCCTTGCCTATTCTACAATCTATATTCGTAAGGTCCTGACCCCATCTGATTATGGAAAAGATCTCAATGTTGTGACAAAATTCTCTCGATTTTTTGACCCAATAGGTTACAATTACTAGGATTACATCCAAGCCTTGGAGCAATACATTTCGGTTCCAAAATAAACAAAATCATCATTCCTGGCTATTCTACTTCAAGCACAATATCCAGTATAAATTTTTGCAGTGGTTCCTCTAATGATGATCTGTTCCTAGTGGATCTGCACTTTTACTCCAAATTGTCTCTTATCTGTATCTTCTTTTGGTAGTATAAGTTCAGGAAACATGATCATCCTAACCAATTACCTTTATTACAGAGACAAGCTTATACGAAATGGTGGGGAACTTTTGATGCTTCAAGAAGAACCCCAAACACCTCAAGGTTGCTAATCCAGAATCTTGTAAATTTCTTAACCAAAAATAAAAATTTTTGGCTATTATTGCTGCTTCATTTGACACGGACCATCTTTTAAAAAATATGGAAGATGTTCTTAGACTCTATAAAGAAATGGACGCTGCTATCTACAACAAACCAGCTCTTATAGGTTCTGGCTCTCCATCACCATCTATTGCTCTGTCTTCTGGTTATCAGAATGAAGACGACTGTTATGGTGTCAATCTCAATGATAATGAATAGTCAAGTTACTGTTCACTCACGCAGAAGACTACTATGCAACATTGTTCATTGGAGCGAATGCGAAAGATTACTGTTGATTATAGCGATACATTGTAATGTTACTATTGTAATAGTATTTTTTTTAGTCTTTATATAGGATGCTTGCCTATGATGTTAGGCATTCAAAATTTTAGTTAGTTCTTAGAGATAGGTTAGTGAGAGACACTCTCCCTTCTCCCTTCTTCAATCTTTTCTTCAATCTTATAATTTTTATTTTAGTTTAATAAAGTTTCAATCTTAACTCTTCTTTTCTCTCATCTTCGCCGGACTTCACCATCTCTGACGTATTTCTAGTTTTCACTTTTATGTTTATTTAATTTAATTTTTTACATTTATTTATTTCATAATCATGTAAAGTAGTCCGCCTGCTTCCTACTTCTCTTTATTCTGCTCCTCTTCCGCCGTTTCCCGTGATCTTCGCCCTGCTCGCTGGTAATTGATTACCATGCTGTGGTAATTGATTACCACCTGGATTTTTGCATTCTAGAAGCTTGGTAATCGATTACTTTGCTTTGGTAATCGATTACCACTTGCATTTCTAGTTTTCCAGGAGCTTGGTAATCGATGACATTGCTTTGGTAATCGATTACCACATGTATCTCTCATTTCCCAGGAACTTGGTAATCAATTACATTGCTTTGGTAATTGATTACCACCAGTAGAAAACCAGAAAACAGGTTTCTTATGCAGCAAACCCATTTCCAAACTCTAGTCTAACTCTCAAAACATTTGGTAATTGATTACCACCTATAGAAAACTAGAAAACATGTTTCTTATGCAGCAAACCCATTTCCAAACTCTAGTCCAACTCTCAAAACATGGATTCTAAATGATTTCCAATCCTAAACATGATATCTAATCATATTAGAATCATCAAACACTAACTTTAACTTATTAAAACATGGATTTCATGAACTTAAACAACACTTTCTCTATCCATTTTCCAACTATCCACTCAAGTTGTCAATGGAGGTTCCTATGTTTATAAACTACATCAAAGCATAGGTTAGATCATGAACTAACCAAACTTAGTCATTGGAAGCCATAACCAACCTAGAAAACATCATTTACCTCTTAAACCTATTTTCCTTCATCATGAAAAACTAAGAAAACAAGATGAAGATGAGTAGGAAAAGATGAATTAAACACCCCTACCTCTTGAAGATGACCAAGCTTTGGCTATGGAAGCTCCTAGCTTGCCTTCCCTTTTTCCCCTTCTATTCCTTTCTTCCTTTTCTTTTTCTTTAAGAGAGAAAATGGGTAAGAAATATCAAAAGAAAGTCAAGATTGGTGGTTGCAAAGGAGCCGTGGAAGACTTAGCAAAATTTGATATTTTGCAGGAACTTTTTTTCTGCTAAGAACACTTACATTATGCTAAATCAAGTTTTTTAACTTCCAACAACTTTAGAATAAATCCTAAGATTCATCTAAATTTGTGTTTCACCATGATCTTATTTTTCCATATCTGCGACTAATCAATCCGACATTAAAACACACAGCCAGTTTGCTTAAAAATACCCAACTAACTTTGATTATTCTCAAATTTTAACTACATCCTCTTCCACCTACTTATGACTTAGAAACAAATTCTATAGATTTATTTCTTTCAACTTAGCAATTTATGTTACTATCTAAGTCATTTTTAGCTATTTTTCATCTTATGTGTTACGACAAAGTGCCTAAACTAACTCAATTTGTCACAAAACTACACATACATGTCAAGCAAATATTAGGCTACCTCTGTCATTATATACAAGCCTAACATGTTATTGAGGGTGTTACAATCTATCATAAAAGGAAAGAGAGAAACTCATATAAAGGAACCCAAGATTCTCAAGATTTGGTGACTTGTGAAGCAAGTTCAATAGTATTTGTTGTGAGGGCAAAGAAGAATTCAAGTATAGTTCTAAACGAACCAAACGTTGAAACATTGTAAGAGTTGATATGTAATCATTGTCATGGGCTAAAACCTAGATAGATAAAATAAAAATGTTAAATTTTCTATGGCATTGACTACATCCAAGTTTAACTGTGTGGAAGAGGGAAGCGATAGTAAGAGGAAACATACCTGAACCATGTATAAATCTAGTTGTAGAAAATTCACTCTTTGAAACTCTTTCAGAAGCTTACATGCTTTAACACCACTTTGATGTATCTCATCTTCATTGAAATTATTATGTACTTTTGGATGAACATCAATGCATGCATAAACAACGGACAAAGGGATTTGACAAAGTAATATCCTCGAGCAGTAAGCCACTATAATGAAAACTTTTGAGATGCAAGGCAAAATCTTTGATTTCAAGACTCAATGACTTGCTACAATCACACATTGGAAATACTAATAAAAAGCTTTCTAGCAAAAGTGCTTTAATAATAATACTCTTAACATTTAGCCATATGCTAAATTGACCATCAAACAATTCAAGAACTGGGAAGTTAAGAACCATTTCTTTTGGATGGAAAAGCAATCTCTAATAAATCGAATGTGTCGAAGTTTCAAAATTTTCAAGTTTTTGAAACAATTAGAGAAAGGAACAATGAGATTGTAGCAAATGTTGAGATCCAAATGCACTAGAGAGATACTGTGGAAAAGGGAAATGGAAAAGCTATAAGACTTGTTTGAAACATACTCAATACAAAGATTTTGGACTCCTAGATTCAAGGGAAAAGATATCCATACAAGAAGTGGATCACATGGGTTCTCTTTTTTCATATATAAAATTGAAAGATAGAGAGTGAAACTATGGATCCTTTTACTTGAAATGCATTGGAGCACTCTATTCATAAAGTTAATAAAGCATTATTTTTTTGTCCTTTTTCATGTATGATAGATGAACACCTTCAATGCTCAAACTGGTGATAGAAGTCCAGAATAACTTCCACTTTTTACATAGCACACTAGTATGTACTGCATCTTTAGTAGGGAGAAAAGACAATATATGGTTGAGGATGTATTTAGGCATATTGCTAATGATATCATGTCCATCATGGTCAACAATTTTTTGCTTCTTGTTTGAGGCATTTATGTCCATGGTTGTAGGTAGCGAAAACCTGACACAATATTAGTTATAAATTAAGCAATATTACAATAAGAAAATATGATTAAAAACTTAAATGCAAACGATAAACACAGTCGTTCATTGGACTGGTTGATGTTAATTTGTTCACTATAGGTGGTGGGGACATTGTTGTATCCAACTAAAGTGAAATTAGACCTTTTAAAAATAATTTTTAATAAATTTTATGATAATATTGAAAATATCATATCACCATTAATCTTAAGATGAAGTATTAAGAGTTTATATGGTAGTTATTATATATATATTAATATGAATGCATAATAAGCCTAAAGCAAAGAACAATAACATTAGAAGTCCATAGTAGTATATGATACTAGAGTTTGGTTTTGGAATAATGAAAATCTAATACATTAAAACCATCATTAATGGTACCAAATGAAAGATAAAATTTGAACAATATATTAACTTAAATAACTATAATTGAAAGATCTGAGATTATAATTTTGTTGATGAATAAGAATTTTTAAAAGTGCTATTGTTGTTTTCTCTTGGATGTTTTCAATAATAAAGAGGCATCAATCTAAGATGCTGAGAAGAGGATCTAGATATGTTTTTAATAAATTTAAAAGGCTCACACTTTACTAATTAAAGGCTATTACTAGATACATTGCTTGCCAACATATCAATTGTACCTTAACTCAAATGAGCTGCACACTTTATATGAGACTCACACTTTAATTATACCAATTAAAGACTCACACTTTATATGAGACTTGATTTTGGTTTTGGAATGAAAATATAATACACTTAATAATTATTAGAGTAGATTTTTATTTTGGTCCTCCAAAGACATACGCAACATCACATTGGTCCTCTGTTTATCATAAGCATCAAATTAGTCATTTGATAATACTAAAATGACATTAGTTTTGCCCTTTTAGGTACTAATTTGATATCACTTGAAGGACCAATTTGATGACATAAATTGACATTGAATGACTAATTTGATGTAGTTATAAATGGAGAATCAACCTAATGACAGAAATATCTTTGAAGGATCGAAATGGACATTTACTCTAATTATTTGTACAGATAAAATTTGAAACATAAACATAAAAACCTAAAATGGAAGATTTATACCTTTATAGATGAATACAAATCTTTATGATTGTTGTTGTCACATTTTCTTTGCAGTGTTTGAAGGGTCAAGAGGCAACTTTCGATGGGATGAAACAAAATTAGGGTTCAAAGTAAAAAGTAGATCGAGATATATTGATGTTAAATTCAAATGGCCTACCCTGAATAGGCAACTACTAAATACATTGCTTAGAACCATATCGATCAGACATAAACTCAAATTAGGTGCACATATATATGAAACTAGATTTGAGTTTTATAATAAAAATCTAACACATTAAAACTTATTTTCGTTTGTACTAATTGAAAGATAAAAATTAAGTCATATATTAATAGTAAACCTAAATTGAAATATCATAGATTGTACCTTTAGGGACGAACACAAATCTTCATGCATGCTATTATCGATTTTTCTATGGTGTTTGAAGATTGAAGAAGCAACCTCCAATGGCACAAAAATAAAATTAGAGTTCAAAATGAAAATTCAATAAAGATATATTTATACTAATCTTAAATGGCCCCCACCCTTTATTGGGCTTTGCCTGATACTTTACATATAACATATTAGCCCAACAATGAGCAATTAATAATTATTATTATTTATACTAAATGAAATAAAATTTGAGGAATATATTAATTTAGAAAACTAAAATTGAAAAACCTTAGATTGTGTTCCATCTTGGAGGTTTGGGCCTCTAAAGACTAAGCCCGTTAATAGTTATAGGGCTACCACTGTCCCTACACAAAGGGGGCAATCCCAGATGGTCCAATGAGACATTGACAAATGCGCCTATGTGGGCCTATGCTATAAGAATCCTTTAGGGCATAAACTTCCCTACACACTGTCAACGACAAGGGAACCCCTTATATGAATAGCAACACCAAGGATATTGATAAGCATATCTTCCTCCTCATAACCAACCCTAGCTCACTATGTTGACTTGAGCATTAAAGTTTCTTTGTAGGTACCCAAGCCCTGATTTCCAAGACCTCCAAGTATGAAGGATGCTTAGCAGGAACTTGGTTTTGGCCCAACTAGCCCAAGAGCTTCAAGACAGAACATTGGCATCGTCTGTGAGAATCTAGTAAACATCCATTCCCACCCTTCCACCATGGTTATTACACAGAAGTGCACAACGACAAACCAGGAGTAGAGGGATAGGGCTAAAGCCTTTTTCACGCTTAGCAAGCTGGCTGCATCCTAGTGGCTCTGTTCCGTCATTCAAAGAGTTCATTCAAAGAGTAGACCAACCCACTCCACATCTCCAAGGTTCCACCCCAGCTCTACGAGCTCCCTCTCCAGTTGTGCAAGAGCGGCAAGCATCAAGCTTGCCTCCCACTAACCAATAGTCATACGCTATGTTCAATCGTCAGCAGGATTAGCTTACGGAAATCTTACAAGCCTTAAATGGAATCCAGGAACACATGGCTGAGAGTGATGCTAGGCGTGGATTGCAGAGCCTGGGAGCTGGCATTACTACACGTTGTGGAATAGCCTCACTCCTACCTTGACCTGTAAAGAAGGTATGAGCCTTCCACCACCTCTAGCCCCGTACACCTATGTGGAGCCTATTATGCCTTCATCCACCTGTTCTCCGGCTTCATTATGGGAGTACAATTACCAAAAGGCTTTAAGGCCCCTGCTATAGAGGTCTATAATGGGTGTACGGACCTCTAAGAGCACATGAACGCCTTCATGATACTCATAGGGGGAACCAACCCCATACAATGTCGAGCCTTCCTGTGCACGATAAAGAAGGCTGCTCATAAGTGGTTTATAACCTTACTAGCACAGTCGATAAACAACTTTAATGAGTTAGCACACTCATTTCGCAACAAGACTCAACCTAGAACCTTGTAAATCCTATTCAGTATTAGACATGGGAAGGATGAAACCCTTCGTAAGTATATGCGTACACCACTACCGGGGGTTTCGTTGGAGGAGGACAAACAAGGTCAGACCATCGAAGACATTTAAAACCAATACTTAGAGTAGCTTTACGACCAGTTATGAAGCGTGGAAGCAGATCCCAGTTACAGGCTGTTAGCTTCACCGAGGAAGATAAGAAATGGTCATCCTTAGTGGAGACGATCCTATGGTGATCATGATAAAAATGGTAAATGCCAAGGTAAAGAGGGTCTTTGTAGATCAAGGTAGCTCAACTGATATCTTGTTTTCAGAATGCTTTAAGAACATAGGGATCCCAATATTGAACTTGAAACCCTTTGATACTAACCTCATTGGTTTCTCTAGAGGTAAGATTAGACTAGAAGAGTACATCGAGCTATTTGAAACCCTCGGGGAAGAATCTTTGCACAAAATCGTGGAGGTAAAGTTCTTGGTTGTGGACTGCCCCTCAACATATAACGTGATTCTAGGGAGGCCTTTTTTAAATTCCCTTGGGGCTATCATCTCCGCCTAGCATCTCATATTGAAGTTTTTTTTTATGATAGTAAAGCCATTACTGTCAAGGCAGACCAAGTGACAACTAGAAGTTGTTACAATGCTAGCTTATATCTTGCAAAATATGACCCTGGACAATAGTCTCGACCACCTCAGGGGGAAAGCAAACACCCTATGATGATGACAAAGCTCAACGTTTGGAGTGGCATCCAAGACACAAGGCCACAACCAAAAGGACAGTTGCTCACAGTAAATCTTGGAAGCCTACCTAATCAAGTAACTAAGATAATAGTAGACCTCTCTAAAGGTGAACAAAGGAAGTTGATAGAATTCCTGCAACTAAAAAAAGATCTATTCATTTGGACATCCGTAGACATGCTTGGACTCGACATAAGATTTATCTATCACAAGCTTTCTATTAATTTGAATGCCAAGCCAGTTGCACAAAGGAAGAGAAAAGTGAGTCTCGAACGCCAAAAGTTACTAAACGAGCAAGTCAAAGAGCTATTGAAAAACAAGATTCATTAGGGAAGTATGTTGGTGTATGCCCTAGAGGCCAATACATTTTGTCTATATTTACATACATTGTATTATGCTATTTTTAAATATATGGGGCATTTCATTTATTGTGTTCTTTTTTGATAAACATAATAAAGTCCTTAGAATAGTAAGTTTAATGCCATAGGACATTAAGTGGATGACTTGATCGTGAGATCCTATTGGATAAAACACTATTCTTAAATGTCCCTAATTAAGTATTATTGTTAATTAGGATAACAATAATGCATTGAGACTAGTTGTAACACCCTACTGGGGATGTCACATTTATAACAAATATAATAAACCTTTACCCAAGTCATAAATCATTTCTTAATATATAATAATATAAGTTGTGAAAATTTTCTTTTCTGTACATTATATCAATAAATAAAATAAATAGAGTATGAAATACAACAACCATTAAATACACATCATAATTATACATATGATTTTGTTTTTAAGATACAAATAATTTACAAACTATAAATATTAATAAAGCAGTAAAAAGTCTGACATAACACCAAAATATAAACTAGCCCAAATGCACATCTAGGAATTCTAATCCTCCTCAGATGGATCGTTGGATGACAGAAATCTCGAATGTCTTGTAGCCCTATGGACAGTAGTCCATGTTGTCGATACACTACTAAGCTCACTGGGGGCATGAAAACGTCCACCCCAATATCGCCTAATAGTCAAAGGCATCTCTAGATATAAATAAAAAGTAGTAGAAAACATCAGAGCCATCAAACTCCATACGAAGGGACACAATCAGATGTCCCACATAAAGAATCGACTCTCTGTCAGCTCGCAAACGTTAGGCCTCGAAACCTCCGTGAAACTCAAGTTTCACAAATCCCAAAAACTCAAGCAAAGCCATGACCACTATATCAATCCAAATGGTAAGGATGATCTAGAGATTCGCGTTCCTCAAACTGATCGCTCGGATGCTACTCCTCTGGGTACTGACAATCTAAAGGCTGCTCCTCTTCCTCAAACTCTTTACAGAACATAAATAATAATACAGAAAATACATATAAAGAGGTGATACAATCTATATCACTACCAGCATAGCAGTACAGAAAATAATAGTACATACAGATATCACAATTGATGCAATAATCCATATTATCACATCATACATAATATCTCAAATTAATATAAACAAACATTACAATACAAACCATATATGCAAATGTACACAGACTCATTTCTACTCAATAGAGCTAAACACAACATCAGAGAGAATGATCCAAAAAACCTGTCCATACCTCAAGCTGCCCCAGCCAAATATTACACAGTCAAATGTCGTGTAAACAGTACACAGTCAAATCATCATGTAAGTAGTACACAGTCAAATCGTCGTGCACAACAGGCATTGTACCAGACAGTCTTCACAAGATCTTGATTAAGAATAGTGCTTGTCGAGATCGCTAGTGCGTTGCTCGTTACCACGGCCCAGAGGAGTTACCAACAGTCCACACGTGGAATCCTCCGCATACTAACGCCTCCAAGTTCACTCAATGAACCGCACTATGCCTATCACACTCGCACTACGGTGTAGTTCATCTCGTCAGTCAATCGTCAATTTCAACCAAATTGACATACTTCACAATGCATGTACATGAACCAAAATTACACAAATAACCTCACTATCAGTATTTTGAAATATAGTATGTCTCCACTTGACAGTAATATTTCTCTACATGTCTGGGTCCACCACTTTGGCCCGACAGAAAACTAACGTTCCTTTTAGTCGCATAAATATCTTATCGCGTTTTCTCAATTGCGTCACCTTTTTCTAACATTTTCAGGTCGCATAAGTATTTTTCAACATTTTTAAAATCGCGTAGTAATTTTAAATTATTTTCTCAATCGCATAACGTTTTTAAATCGTTTTCTAAATCGCGTAGCTTAAAAATCACTATTTTAAATACGCGTAGGATATTCATAATATTTTTCAAATACGTATAATATTTTCTTTACGTTCTAAATTATATTTTGAAACTTTCTCCATTATCTATTTATTTATAATTTTTTTGATAGCATTTCGTCTAGAAAATTCATTAAGTGGTATTTTATATGTTTTCCTTGAAAAATTACCTCTCTTAGTCATAACCAATATCTACACCTTGAAACTTGCTAATGCGCTTCAAAACCCAAATGGTGAGCTCTACGTTAGTATTTTTCAAGTATTCAATATATTTCTCATCCATAGTTAATTTCTCTAATTAAGTTCCTAATAAAAGGTTCATTTATTTTGTTCTCCAAAATCCATTGAAATTGAGTTCTCTTTAAATTAATTCCTTAGTCTACACTTAGAAAATAATTTTGGATAAAAGGTATATCAAATGGCATGTTGGCTTAAATTCAATATATCTTTTATAAATCATCTTTAAATTAGTTTCCATCCTCTAAGTCATTGTAAAATTTATTTATTCAACTAAGTTAATTAATTCATGCTTTAGAAAATGGTTGAGAACATTTTGGTTCTCTTTCGAATGATGAAGTCGTGAGCTTCCTTATGTTCTTTGGAACACTCATGCAAATCCTCACATGTTATTCACATCCTACAATAACTATCATGCATCTATAAAACACATATCATAAATTTTAAAGCTATAGACATGCTTACAAACAAAATCAATCACAAATAGACAAAAACATTAAACAACCAAGTGAGTGAATCCTTATGGATTCTTCACCACAAATACATCCATTTTCTCGCCACCACACAAGGTTGATGAGATTAAATCTCCCTCTTACCTTAAGGGAAGACAAACTCCTTCTAAACTCCTCCTAGTGATTTTCGTGTAGCTCCCAAAGAAACCCTAATAAACTTAAATAATTTTAAAGAGTTATAAACTACGGTTGAAAAAGATAAACCATGGATCAATCATGTCTTAGAACTTCAAGAATCAAGATAAAAATAAGAAACAAGGATTTTTACCTTGTAGAAAAGAAACTTCAAGGTTGTTTCCAAGCTTCAAATGAATTATTTTCAAGAAACTCTCAAGATAAAAGATGCTTAGAATGGTGTTTGGATTTGAAAAGTGGTGTTAGATGAAAATTTAGAAGAGTGGATGATGGTGTTTAGTGTAGTGGCCGAATACCTTAAAAAGAAAAGCTATGGAGTTTTCTTTGTGTTCTTGAAGAGAGAGAAAGAAGAGTTTAGGTGATAGTAAAGATGAGAATGAAGTGAAAATGGTCTCCTCCCCTATGCATGGCCGTGGAGTTCAATGGAGGTGGCCACTTTAGTTGACCATCCAAGGACTCCTAATGGCCTTAGATGTGTTCAAGGGTGGATCTTCAATGCTTTGGCTCCAAGTTTGCTTCTTATTGATTTAGAAAATCAAGTCACAAGCTTCTTGATCCTTCTTGAAGAGCCTTGGCCGAAATGCTCCAAGGGAGAGCAAACTAAGTTTTAGTTCACTTAGGCAATCTAGTTAGACTTAGGTGCATGTAGTTAGGTTTCTTAGTTACTTGTCTAACTATTTAGTTACTTAAGGCAACTAGTCATCTTCTTGACTTTACTAGAACATTCTCTAACTAGAACTCTAATTAGTAGTTAACTAGGTTTATTCCATTTAGTTACTACTTAAATACTTTAGATTAACTTAGTTATGTTTAAGCTAACTTAGTTAGGTTTTTCTAGTTACTTACTAACTAGTCCAACCATTTTAGTTGACTACTTTCTATTGGTTTAGAAATTTTCAAGCCTTTTATGTTGACTATTTCCTATTGGCTTAGAAATAATTTAAGCCAGAAACGTTGACTGATTTATCAAGTGTGGGTCCCACAGACTTTTTCGGGTCCATGGTCCAATGGGGCAGAAGCTACTATTTTTAAGATAGTAGGTACTATCCAATAAAATAATATTATAAAAATATAAAATATTTTTATTGCACAAATAAATTCTAAAAATTAAATGATTGATACACGTATTATTTAGAATTGGATTTAGTAAGATCCCCTAATCCCGAATAATCAGAAAAGATTTTTCCAGCCCGAAAATGATTATTTTCTTGACTCGAAGTAAATCACACATAATGATCAAATACAACTATGAAACAGTCAAATTAATTTTATAGCATACAAAAAAATGTAAAACAGTACATTGTGGATGATATCGTAATTTAATCAAAAGTTAGGGTGTTACAACTCTCCCCCACTAATAGAAATTCCGTCCCCGAAATTTATTGTACCTCAGAAAAGTTGAAGGTATTGCTCCCTCATTTTGTCTTCCAACTCCCATGTAGCATCTCACGTTACCTCATTCCATTTTACTTTTACCAATATATTCATTTTTCCCCAAAGCTGCTTTACTCTCCTGTCCTCAATCTTAACAGGAAGTATCTCATATGTCAAATTATCTTTCAGTTGTACTTCATTGGGCTGTATGACATGCATTGGATCGGGGATATATTTTCTCAATTGAGACACATGGAATACATGATGGAGATTGGATAGAAAATGTGGTAAAGCTATTTGGTAGGCTACGGGACCTTTCCGATGAATGATTTGGTAAAGTCCGATGAACTTAGGAGTGAGTTTTCTGGATTTGATAACCCTTCCGACACCAATCATGGGTGTTACTCGAAAAAACACATGTTTACCTTCCTCAAATTCAAGAGGTCGCATTTGCTTGTCAGCATAGCTTTTCTGTCTGCTTTAAGTCGTTCTCATTTTCTCCTGAATCATTTTCACTTTTTTCATAGTTTGTTCTACAAGATTAGGTCCAATGGTCATACTTTCTCCATCCTGATACCAACACAAAGGTGTTTGGCATCGTCACACATATAGTGCCTCATAGGGTGCCATCCCTATACTTCAATGAAAACTATTGTTGTAGGTAAATTCTATCAAAGACAAGAATTCATCCCAACTCCCTTGTTGCTCCAACACACAAGCATGCAATAGGTCTTCCAACAACTGGATTGTTCTCTCCGTTTGACCATCAGTCTGCGGATGATAAGCAGAACTCAGATGTAACTTAGTCCCTATGGCTTCTTGCAAACTCCGCCAGAACCTTGATGTAAACCTCGGATCTCTATCAGAAACTATACTTGCGGGCACATTGTGAAGTCTAAGAATTTCACTAATGTACACCTGGGTTAATCATTCTAACGAATACTTGATATTGATCGGTAAGAAGTATGCTGACTTCATAAGCCTATCAACTATAACCCATATAGAATCAAGACCCTTCCTCATTCTTGGCAACCCGGTAACAAAATCCATTGAAATACTATCTCATTTCCATTCTAGAATAGTTAAAGGTTGTAACATACCGGCAGGTCTTTGATATTCCACTTTTGCCTTCTAACAAACAAGGCAAGACGCCACACGTTCTGCAACATCTCTCTTCATCCTTGGCCACCAAAACATCTTCCTTAAGTCTTGGTACATCTTTGTCATTCCCGGATGCATACTCAACCTACTAGTATGAGCTTCGTCCAAAATTGCTTGCTTAAGATCGAGATCATCGGGTATACAAATCCTTCCTTCAAATCTTAAGACTCCATCTGATCCTTCCTCAACTGTTGCCTTATGACCTTGCTTTAAAAATTCTTTCTCGTATTGCAAAAACGGATCAACTTCCTGTCTTTCTTTGATTTCCTCCAGCAAGTCATTTAAAACAATAACTCTATTTAGACGAATCCTTCCTGGTGCCAATTCCACTGACAACCACAAATCTCTAAACTAATTTATCAACTCCTCCTCCTTTATCATCATGGTAGAAACACTGATCACCTTCTTACTTAAGGCATTCGCCACCACATTCGCCTTTCCTGGATGGGATTGAAGCTTAAAATTGTAATCCTTTAAAAACTCTAGCCACCGCCTCTGCCTCATGTTCAATTCCTTCTGATCAAACAAGTATTTCAAACTCTTGTGATCACTAAAGATATTGAACGTGGCTCCATATAGAAAATGTCCCTATGCTTTTAATGCAAAAACCACCGCAGTTAGCTCGAAATCGTGCGTTAGGTAGTTCTTCTCATGTACCTTCAACTGTCTTGAAGCATAAGCTACCACATTCCTATTCTGCATTAACACACATCCTAACCCCTAGTAAAAAACGTCACAATACACCTCGAAAGTCTCGCTAGGATCCAACAAAATCAGCACTGGTGCAGTTGTCAATCTCTTTTTCAACTCTTGGAAACTTGCTTCACATTCTTTTGTCCAATTAAAGGCTTGACTCTTCCTTGTGAGTTATGTAAGAGGTTCGGCTATCTTGGAAAAACTTTCAAAAAACCTTTTGTAATACCCGGCCAATCCAACAAAACTCTGGATCTCAGTCACTATCTTAGGTCTTTCCCATTGCAGAATGGTTTCAACTTTCGATGGGTCCATTGCAATCCCTTCCTTGGAAATCACGTGACCCAGAAACTGAACTTCTTCCAACCGAAATTCACACTTCGCCAACTTTGCATATAGCTTCTTTTCTTTCAAAATCTAGAGAACTATACTGAGATGTTCAACATGTTCTTCCTGATTTTGAGAGTAGATCATAATGTCATCGATAAAAACAACAACAAATCTATCTAGATATGGATGAAAGATCCTATTCATGTAATCCATGAATATAGCAGGAGCATTCGTCACTCTGAATGACATCACTTGATATTCATAATGCCCATAACGAGTTCGAAAAGCTATCTTAGGTATATCCTCTACCTTAACACGAATCCGATGATAACCTGATCACAGATCTATCTTAGAGAAAATAGCCGCTCCTTTCAATTGATCCATTAAATCATCAATTCTTAGAAGTGGATACTTATTCTTTATTGTGACCTTGTTCAGCTGGCGATAATCCATACAAAGACGAGAAGTTCCATCCTTCTTCTTGACTAGTAGCACTAGTGCTCCCTACGGCGAAACACTAGGTCGCACAAACTATTTC
Organism: Ormosia emarginata; assembly: GCA_029884605.1. Taxonomy (NCBI): domain Eukaryota; kingdom Viridiplantae; phylum Streptophyta; class Magnoliopsida; order Fabales; family Fabaceae; genus Ormosia; species Ormosia emarginata. The sequence goes on from JAQQTP010000073.1 coordinate 20,506,661, forward strand.
TCCAACAATTCCTCTAATTCCTTCTTCAACTCTACCAATTTTGATGGCAACATTCGATACGGTGCAATCGAGATAGGACCTGCTCCTGGTACGAGATCGATAGAAAACTCAATCTCTTTTTCCGGTGGTAAACTGGGTACCTCATCGGGAAAAACCGGTAGAAATATCGTTGACGTCTTTCTCACTCTTGACTTCTAAAGAAGACAGCAGCATGTATCCTTGAGCTCCATCCCTCAACAATGATTTGACTTTGACAGCAATTAAAAATCCAGAATTCTCATCCGTAGGAAAAACTATGATTTTATTGGCACAATCTAATAGGATATGGTTAGAAGATAACCAATCCATTCCTAATATTACATCTATTTCAACAAGAGGTAAGCAAATTAAATTGATAGAAAATACTTGATCATTTATAGCAATAGGACAATTCAAACATATTTTAGATGTAACAACAGGCTTGACAGTTAGTGTAGAAACAATCAATTGAAAACTCAGAGAAGACACAGACAATTTCAACCGATCCACACAATCATACATAATAAATGAATGCGTTGCACCCGAATCATATAGTACAGTCAAAATATTACCTTCAATGACACATTCCCCCTTAATAAGATCTTCAGACTGGGAAGCTTCAGCTCTACTCATCATGTATACTCGCCCTCCAGATCGCGACTGAGTAGCACGAACATTACTCACAGTTGGCTTCCTTTTTGGTTGATTGCAATCCCTAGAAACATGTCCAGGTTTTCTGCAAATGAAACAGATTGTCCCCTTGATTGAACAATCTCTAGATATGTGGCCACTCTTTCCACATCTAAAACATTTTGGCGTAAACGCCACATTTTGACTAGTTCTGTTACCACTAAAACTTCCCCCAAAAGATGGACGTTGGGGTTGACTTCCCGGTGGTCTCGAATATAGTTTACGTTGAAACTGGCTATTGTTGTTGTTGCCTTCTCTTTGGAACCTAGTCGGTCCAAAGTTACGATTTCTTGGATCTTGTGACGGCTCCAGCTCCTCGAGCAGTCGACACGTATCCATTAAAGCAGGAAATTGGTTCATCCTCATGGGTAACACTCCTTGTTTCAACTCTACCCTCAGTCCTTCCTCAAACTTGTGACATTTCCATGCCTCATCAGGTTGAATTTGGAAATACCTTGAGAACTGTGACAAGCTCTCGAATTTGGTAGCATACTCACCAACGGTCATATTGCCTTGTCGTAAACCAAGAAATTCCATCTCCTTGACATGTCGGGCACTAGCAGGAAAGTACTTCTCCAAAAATACTTTGCAGAATACCTCCTAGGTAATTTCAGTCCCCTCTGCTTGTAGTAGTCGCTGAGTTCCTCTCCACTAGTTTTTACCATCCCCTCTCAACATAAATGTAGCATACGTTCTTCCAATCATCGGCGCACCCCATTCCTTCAAAGATCTTTTCTAAGTCTTGAATCCAAAGACTAGCATTCTCTGGATTAAATTCGCCCCTGAACTATGGCAGGTTGTTGCGCCTAAACTCAGACAAGTTCAGAGCATCAACAGTCGCATCTTGTTGTTGGGTTGCTCATTGATTTTGTTGGGTAATTACCTCTGCCATGCGCTGCATAGCCTCAGCAGCTACAGTCATCAGATCAACATTACATTCCACGTTCACACGCGTTCTTCTTCCACCATACATCTTTTTCTTAAATCAAACAAGCCAAAACAAAGTCAGATGTAACCTTTCAGAAAATCACAGAGAATTCACACAATACAAGCAAAAATAGACCCAACCACAACCCCAAAAGACTCTAACTTGGGCTCTGATACCAACTAATGTAACACCCTACTGGGGATGTCACATTTATGACAAATATAATAAACTTTTACCCAAGTTATAAATCATTTCTTAATATATAACAATATAAGTTCAGAAAATTTTATTTTTTGTACATTATATCAATAAATAAAATAAACAGAGCATGAAATACAATAACTATTAAATATACACCATAATTATACATATGATTTTGTCTTTAAGATACAAATAAGTTACAAACTACAAATATTTAATAAAGCAGTAAAAAGTCTAACATAACACCAAAATATAAACTAGCCCAAATGCACATCGAGGAATTCTAATCCTCCTCAGATGGATTTCGGAAGACAAAAATCTCGGATGTCTCACAGCCCTACGGACAGGAGTTCGTGTTATTGATACATTACTAAGCTCACTAGGGGCATGAAAATGTCCACCCCAATATCGCCTAATAGTCAAAGGCATCTCTAGATATAAATAAAAAGTAGTAGAAAACATCAAAGCTCCATCAAACTCCCTACGGAGGGACATAGTCACACGTCCCACATAAACAACCGACTCTCTATTAGCACGCAAACGTCAGGCCTCAGAACCTCTGTGAAACTCAAGTTTCACAAATCCCAAAAACTCAGGCAAAGCCATGACGACTAAATCAATCCAAATGGTAAAGATGATCTAGAGGCTCGCCTTCCTCAAACTGATCACTAGGATGCTACTCCTCCGGGTACTGACAATCTAGAGGCTGCTTTTCTTCCTCTTCCTCAAACTCTTTACGAAACATAAATAATAATATAGAAAATACATACAAAAAGGTGAGACAATCTACATCACTACCAGCATGGCAGTACAGAAAATGGTAATGCATACAGACATTATAATTGATACAATAATCCATATTATCACAACATACATAATATCTCAAATTAATATAAACAATCACATTATGATACAAACCATATATGCAAATGTACACAGACTCATTCCTACTCCATGAAGCTAAACACAACATCAGAGAGAATGATCCGAAAGACCTGTTCGTACCTCAGGCTACCCCAGTCAAATATTACATAGTCAAACATCGTGTAAATAGTACACAGTCAAATCGTCGTGTAAGGAGTACACAGTCAAATCGTCGTGCACAACAAGCACTGTACCAGACAATCTTCACAAGATCTTGATTAAGAATAGTGCTTATCGAGATCGCTAGTGCGTTGCTCGTTATCACGGCCCAGAGGAGTTACCAACAGTCCACATGTGGAATCCTCCACACATTAACGCCTCCAAGTTCACTTAATGAACCGCACTACGCCTATCACACTCGCACTACGGTGTAGTTCATCTCGTCATCACTCTTTACGAAACATAAATAATAATACAGAAAATACATACAAAGAGGTGAGACAATCTACATCACTACCAGCATGGTACAAAGCAAAGAATCATTAATTTCAACCAAATTGACATACTTCACAATGCATGTACATGAACCAAAATTACACAAATAACCTCACTATCAGTATTTCCAAATATAATATGTCTCTACTTGGCAGTACTATTTCTCAACATGTCTGGGTCCACCACTTTGGCCCGACAGTAAACTAACATTCCTTTTAGTCGTATAAATATTTTATCGCATTTTCTCAATCGCGTCACTTTTTTCTAACGTTTTCAGATCACGTAAGTATTTTTCAACATTTTTAAAATCGCGTAGTAATTTTAAATTACTTTCTCAATCGTGTAACGTTTTAAATCGTTTTCTAAATCGCGTAGCTTAAAAATCACTATTTTAAATACGCGTAGTATATTCATAATATTTTTCAAATACGTATAATATTTTCTTTACGTTCTAAATTATATTTTGAAACTTTCTCCATTATCTATTTATTTATAATTTTTTTGATAGCATTTCGTCTAGAAAATCCATTAAGTGGTATTTTCTATGTTTTCCTTGAAAAATTACCTCTCTTAGTCATAACAAATATCTACACCTTGAAACTTGCTAACGCGCTTCAAAACTCAAATGGTGAGCTCTATGTTAGTATTTTTCAAGTATTCAATTTATTTCTCATCCATAGTTAATTTCTCTAATTAAGTTCCTAATAAAAGGTTCATTTATTTTGTTCTCCAAAATCCATTGAAATTGAGTTCTCTTTAAATTAGTTCCTTAGTCTACACTTAGAAAATAATTTTGGATCAGAGGTATATCAAAAGGCATGTTAGCCAAAATTCAATATATCTTTTATAAATCATCTTTAAATTATTTTCCATCCTCTAAGTCATTGTAAAATTTATTTATTCAACTAAGTTAATTAATTCATGCTTTAGAAAATGGTTGAGAACATTTTGTTTCTCTTTCGAGTGATGAAGCCGTGAGCTTCTTGGTGTTCTTTGGAACACATGCAAATCCTCACATGTTATTCACATCCTACAATAACTATCATGCATCTATAAAACACATACCATAAATTTTAAAGCTATAGACATGCTTGCAAACAAAAGCAATCACAAATAGACAAAAACATTAAACAACCAAGTCAGCGAATCCTTATGGATTCTTCACCACAAATACATCTATTTTCTCACCACCACACAAGGTTGATGAGATTAAATCTCCCTTTTACCTTAAAGGAAGACAAACTCCTTCTAAACTCCTCCTAGTGATTTTCGTGTAGCTCCCAAAGAAACCCTAACAAACTTAAACAATTTTAAAGAGTTATAAACTATGGTTGAAAAAGATAAACCATGGATCAATCATGGCTTAGAACTTCAAGAATCAAGTTAGAAATAAGAAACAAGGATTTTTACCTTGTAGAAAAGAAACTTCAAGGTTGTTTCCAAGCTTCAAATGAATTATTTTGAAAAAACTCTCAAGATAAAAAATGCTTAGAATGGTGTTTGGATTTGAAAAGTGGTGTTAGTTGAAAATTTAGAAGAGTGGATGATGGTGTTTAGTGTAGTGGCCGAATACCTCAAAAAGAAAAGCTATGGAGTTTTCTTTGTGTTCTTGAAGAGAGAGAAAGGAGAGTTTAGGTGATAGTAAAGATGAGAATGAAGTGAAAATGGTCTCCTCCCCTAGGCATGGCCGTGGAGCTCAATGAAGGTGGCCACTTTAGTTGACCATCCAAAGACTCCTAATGGCCCTAGATGTGTTCAAGAGTGGATCTTTAATGCTTTAGCTCCAAGTTTGCTTCCTATTGGTTTAGAAAATCAAGTCACCAAGCTTCTTGATCCTTCTTGAAGAGCCTTGGCCGAAATGCTCCAAGGGAGAGCAAATTAAGTTTTAGTTCACTTAGGCAATCTAGTTAGACTTAGGTGCATGTAGTTAGGTTTCTTAGTTACTTATCTAACTATTTAGTTACTTAAGGCAACTAGCCATCTTCTTGACTTTACTAGAACATTCTCTAACTAGAACTCTAATGAGTAGCTAACTAGGTTCATTCCATTTAGTTAGTACTTAGAAACTTTAGATTAACTTAGTTAAGTTTAAGCTAACTTAGTTAGGTTTTTCTAGTTACTTACTAACTAGTCCAACCATTTTTGTTGACTACTTTCTATTGTTTTAGAAAATTTCAAGCCTTTTATGTTGACTATTTCCTATTGGCTTAGAAATAATTCAAGCAAAAAACGTTGACCAATTTACCAAGTGTGGGTCCCACAGACTTTTCTGGGTCCATGGTCCTTTGGGGCAGAAGCTACTATTTTTAAGACAGTAGGTACTGTCCAATAAAATAATATTATAAAAATATAAAATATTTTTATTGCTTAGATAAATTCTAAAAATTAAATGATTAATACACGTATTATTTAGAATTGAGTTTAGTAAGATCCCCCAACCCTGAATAATTAGATAAAAATTTCCCTGGCCTGAAAATTATTATTTTCTTGACTCAGAGCAAATCACACACAATGATCAAATACAGTCATGAAATAGTCAAATTAATTTTATAGCATACAAAAAAATGTAAAATAGTACATTGTGGACAATATTATAATTTAATCAAAAGTTGGGGTGTTACAACTCTCCCCCACTAATAGAAATTTCGTCCCTGAAATTTATCGTACCTCAGAAAAATTGAGGGTCTTGCTCCCTCATTTTGTTTTCCAGCTCCCATGTAGCATCTCTTGTTACCTCATTCCATATTACTTTTACCAATACAATCATTTTCCCCTGAAGCTGCTTCACTCTCTTGTCCTTAATCTTAACAGGAAGTGTCTCATATCTCAAATTATCTTTCAGTTGTACTTCATCGGGCTGTATGACATGCGTTGGATGGGGGATATATTTTCTCAACTGAGACACATGGAATACATGATGGAGATTGGATAGAAAAGGTGGTAAAGCTATTTGGTAGGCTACGGGACCTATCCGACGAATGATTTGGTAAGGTCCGATGAACTTAGGAGTGAGTTTTCTGGATTTGATAACCCTTCTGACACCAGCCATAGGTGCTACTCGCAAAAACATATGCTCACCTTCCTCAAATTCAAGAGGTCGCCTTCGCTTGTCAGCATAGTTTTTCTGTTTGCTTTGAGTCGTTCTCATTTTCTCCTAAATCATTTTCATTTTTTCTATAGTTTGTTGTACAAGATCAGGTCCTATGGTTATACTTTCTCCATCCTGATACTAACACAAAGGTGTTCGACATCATCTCCCATATAGTGCTTCATAGGGTGCCATCCTTATACTTCTGTGAAAACTATTGTTGTAGGTAAATTCTATCAAAGACAAGAATTTATCCCAACTCCCTTGTTACTCCAACACCAAGCACGCAACAGGTCTTCCAACGACTAGATTGTTCTCTCTGTTTGACCATCAGTATGTGGATGATAAGCAGAAATCAAATGTAACTTGTTCTCTCTGTTTGACCATCTTATACTTCTCTACTACCAAACTCATACACACAAAAATCAATAGGACTTTATTCAAGGTTATAATGGGGCCAAGGTAAGGGAAGGAAACAATGTGGATATGGCAAGTTAAGCACCCAAGAGAATAAAAGAGCAATGGGGAGGAGCTCAAATGACAAGTAACAAACATAAAATTTTTGTCTTCCCCAAAATTCATGTAGTGCACATTCTCTTACATATTCCTTTTCTTTTGCTTTCACAACCTTTCTTGCATTCATTCTTTTTCTTTTCATTTTTCATTTAAAAAAATATATTTTTTAAATTTATTTTCTTTTTTATTTCTATTTTTTTTCAATCACCTTGCATATTACACATCAATTTGCACAACCCCCACACTTGAACTATTAATTGCCTACAAGCAAAAGAGCTCCTCAAATGAAAATGAACTAATACTGTCCCATTCCCTAAGGTAAGGTAAAATCATGGTTTTTCACAAAGGCATAAAATGACCTAAGACAAAGAATAGGCAAATAGACTCAAGGGGGGAATCAAAGGGAAATGATGCAAGGTTGGCTATTTGGCCAAAGTAGCTAAACAAGAAAGAAGGCCTCAATCATGTTCGTGCATGTAAGTGAAATGTAGCCTCAAAAAGAATCAAAGCAGGTTCTAGAGTGAACATTAACATGAGTGAAAATCACACAATAAAGAAGGGAATGGTGCAATGTTAAATCCATCCATCAATAGGCTCAAAATCTCACAAGGTATGCATTTACCAAACTCAATCCACCAATTCAAACATCCACTACCAAGCAAATTAGTTTCAAGAAGGAAGAAAATTTATTCAATCATGCAATGACTTTGAATTTCAATTGCTTCAAACTCATAAACATCACAAATCTCAGAACATCATCAATTTTTTTTTATTTATTTACAGAAAACAAAAATTAAAAACAGCAAAAATGTAGCAAAATAGAAACAAAGAAAACAGAAAAAATAGCAGACAACATGCTAAATCTCTCCCCCACACTTAAAATTTGCGTTGCCCTCAGTGTAAAGCTCAAAAATCAGTAGTAAACCAGCAATAACATAACAAATATGAGATAAGCAAAATAACAAAAATGAGAAAGAAACAACCTGATCAAGTGGGGTAGACAGCTTCTTGCAAGGTGACTGCCTCTACATCGTTTGCTTGAGCTTGAGCTCCCCCATAAAATGGCTTGAGGCGGTGGCCGTTGACTGTGAAAGCTTTCGCAGTGGCCTCACTTGTGATCTGCACAACACCAGAAGGAAAAATGTTAGTGACAACAAATGGACCCAACCATTTAGATCGGAGCTTCCTGGGCATGAGCTTGAGGCGGGAGTTGTAGAGAACTTTTTGGCCAATCTCAAATATTTTCCTCAGAATCATCTTATCATGAAAGACTTTAGTATTCTCTTTATAGAGTTTGGAACTTTCATAAGCCTCCAAGCGAATCTCCTCCAATTGTTGCAGTTGTAGCTTTCTCTCCATGCCTGCTTGATCTAGGTCCAAGTTGTACTTCTTCACTGCCCAGAATGCGCGATGCTCAATTTCTATCGGTAGATGGCATGCTTTGCCAAAAATAATCCGATACGGAGACATCCAGATCGGTGTCTTATAAGTAGTCCGGTAAGCCCATAAAGCATCCTCAAGCCTCTTGCTCTAGTCCTTTCTGTTAGGTTGAACTATCTTCTAGAGTATCTACTTGATCTCCTTGTTGGAAACCTCGACTTGTCCATTGGTCTGGGGGTGGTAAGGTGTAGAAACCCTGTGCAAGACCCCATACTTTTTCATCAAAGCCTTCATGCTCCAATTGCAGAAATGTGAACCATGATCACTAATGATAGCCCTCGGGACTCCAAATGTGCAAAAAATATGTTATCTAACAAAATCGACAACAACCTTGGAGTCATCAATCTGAGTGGCTCTCACCTCCACCCACTTGGAGATATAATCAACAGTCAGTAAAATGTAAACAAAGCCAAAAGAAACAGGAAAGGGTCCTATAAAATCAATACCCCAGACATCAAAAATCTCACAAAATAGTAAAGGTTATTGGGGCATTTCATTCCTACGAGAAATATTACCTGTTCTCTAGCACTGTTGACAAGACTTGCAAAACACATATGCATCATGGAATAAGGCGGGCCAATATAAACCAAAGTCCAAAACTTTCCTAGCTATACGAGTAGGTCCAAAATGGCCACCACATGCAAATGTATGACAAAAGCTAAGAACATAATCAAACTCATGATCAGGGATGCTTCTCCTAATTAGCTGGTCACTACAAAATCTCCAAAGATAAGGATCATCCCACACATAATACTTAGACTCACTCTTCAACTTATCAATTTGAGCTCTAGTAAAACATGTAGGGAAAACACCAGCAACCAGGAAATTGACCATATCCGTAAACCAAGGAGAAATGACCTTACCTTGCAGCTGTAAAAGCTGCTCATCAGGAAATGAATCATCAATGGGAAGGGGATCTGAGGCTCTCTCAATTCTGCTTAAGTGATCACCACTAGGTTTTTTGCTCCACTCTTATCTCGAATCTCTACATCAAATTCCTGGAGGAGCAGCATCCACTGAATTAATCGTGGCTTAGCCTCAGGCTTCTTCAAAAGAAATTTCAGAGCTGCATGATCAGAAAATACCACAACCTTAGAACCAAGCAAATAAGATCGAAACTTGTCCAATACAAACACAATTGCCAAAAGTTCTTTTTCTGTGGTTGTGTAATTTGCTTGAGCAGCATCCAAAGTGTGTGAAGCATAGTAAATCACATGGGAAGCTCTGCCCACTCTCTATGCCAAGACCGCTCCCACATCATAGTTAATGCATCACAAATAAGCTCGAATAGGAGTGTCCAATCAGGTGGCTGAATGACAGGGGTACTTGTTAAAGCTCGCTTCAAGTGATCAAAGGCCTACATGCATTTCTAGTCAAACAAGAACTCCATATCTTTCTGCAATAGGTTGGATAGCAGAAGGGCTATTTGACTGAAATCTCTGATAAAATGCCTGTAGAAACCCACATGTCCAAGAAAAGAACGAACTTCCCGCACGCAAGTGGGGTAAGATAAACAGGTAATCACATCTGTGAATGCTTATGTCTTGAAGCATATCAAATGAGTTTTTGATGATAACAAAGTCAAGATGAAGACCAAGATCAAAAGAAAAGACCAAGACCAAAAGAAGAAGACCGTGATCAAAAGAGGTATATTAGATATAGGTCTTAGAACATCAATGTGAAATGCTCTCAAGGTATCTCTATTATATTCAAATGGTTTTTCAAAGATCTTATAAATCAACTTGTTTTTCAAAGTTCATATTTTTTAAAGAAATGTTGATTTCAATCTTGGATTATGTTAAACATTTGTAAATCTTGTTTAGTCCATGTTCCTTAATGTTAAAAATGACTTGGAGACTTAGTTGGCCTTGAAAAATGTGTTCAAAGTGCAAAGTAATCGATTACACATGTGTGGTAATCGATTACAAGCTAAACAGAAGCCTTGTAATCGATTACCAGAAAGTCAGAGAGCGTGTAATTGATTACACAAATCTTGTAATTGATTACATCCTGCCTAGAAAGCCAAGAACATGTTCATATAGCCATGTAATTAATTACTAAGAGTGTGTAATCGATTACCAGCATTCTGACATGCCCAACGGCTATATTATTTGGCATTTAATGTTGCCTATTAAAGCTCCCAATGACTCTATTGATCTAAAAACTTATAAATATACATCTTGGGGTATCATTTGTGGCTAACCAACAATTGAGAAACTTCTTTCAATCACTATAATCCGAGAATCATCATTAAATCACTTGTGCTCTATTTTTGTATATATTTGAGATATTCTTAAAGAGCATCATAGGGCTTCAATTTGTGTATATCTACTCTTGTGAGAGTTTTATCTTATATACATTGTGATTCTTTGTAAAGGGGGTAAGGTATCCCTCTAGAGAAAAGCAAGTGAGGTATCTCTCAAAGATTGTAAAGGGTGAGGCATCCCTTGTTGTAAAGAAGGTGAAGTATCCATCAAAGATTGTAAAAGGGGTGAGGTATCCCTCTAGTGAAAAGGGTGAGGTATCCCAGTTTTGAGGCTCAACCACAAAGGGTGAGGTATCCCAAGGTGTAGTGAGTGCTTGTTTGTGTAAAGGTTTTCAAGCACCCGTTCAAGCTTGAAGTTTAGTGGAAAATCTCGAGTGGTTTGCTTGAGGACTGGATGTAGGTCACAAGGGGTGGCTGAACCAGGATAAATCTTTGTGTTTGTTCTTCTTACCTCTATCTCTTTACTTTGTGCTTTAATTATATATGCTTGTGTTAAGTTTGATATCTTACTTTGTTTGAATACTTTCTATCTTGGATTGTTTATTTGTGAGTGATTCATTTGATTTCATTTATCTATTCACTTCAATTAAACAATAGCTTTAACGAAAATTTGATAAACAAGTGCTTTGCGAAAGATTTGTGAAAATATTTCATAAACTCAATTCACCCCCCTCTTGAGTTTTAGGCCACTTGGTAACAACATCTATTTTTGTGGGGTCAACAGCAATACCCTCACTAGACACTACATGACCCAAAACTATACCCTGTTCTACCATGAATTGACATTTCTCAAAATTCAGGACAAGGTTAGTTTCAATGCATCGATGCAGTACTCTAAACAAACTATCCAAACAATAATCAAAAGAAGAACCATAAACACCTCCATGCACTCCTCTAAAAAGTCAGAGAAAATACTTACCATGCACCGCTGGAAGGTACTTGTGGCATTGCAAGGGCCGAAAGGCATCCACCTGTAAGCAAAGGTGCCGAAGGGGCAAGTGAATGTGGTCTTCTCCTAGTCCTCAGGTGCAATGTGAATTTAAAAGTATCCAGTGTATCCATCCAGGAAGCAATAATGGGATTTCCCAGCCAAACGATCCAGCATCTGATCAATGAAGGGCAAAGGGTAGTGGTCTTTCCTTGTGGCCTGGTTGAGCCGCCTGTAATCAATGCAGACTCGCCAACTGTTCTGCACTCTGGTAGGGATCAACTCATTCTTCTGGTTGGCCACAACCGTCACTCCAGACTTATTGGGGATGACCTGTACAGGACTCATCCAAGTGCTATCAGAGATGGGGTAAATAATACCGGCTTGTAGTAGCTTGGTGACCTCTTTCTTTACCACATCCAAAATTAAAGGTTCAGTCTCCTCTGGGATTGGCGCACTGATTTAGCTCCATCCTCTAGGAAAATTCTGTGCATACAGGTGGAAGGGCTAATGCCAAGAATATTCGCCAATGTCCATCCAATGGCCCTCTTATTTTCTCTCAAAACTTATAGCAATCTCGCTTTCTATTCAACAAGGAGGTTATTGGCTACAATCACAGGAAGCTGCTCATCATCCCCTAAATATGCATACTTCAGATGCTCAGGCAAAGGCTTAAGGTCAAGGGTGGGTGGTTTTTGGATGGAAGGTATCAAACTGGTTGCAGAAACTTCCAAAACAGCAGGATCATGTCTCATAGGGGAACATGCAGAGTTATTATTTTCAGAATAACTAGAATTACCAAATTCAGAACAACCAGAGAAAATAGAATCAGGGACAACAATAGCAACAACAGATGATTTATCACAAACAAAATCAAAAATACCAAGATTAGTATATGGATCAGAATGGACAATAGAAGCACATACAGAAATAGTAGAAACAAATTTAACAAGATCAGAAGCAGAAAAATCAGATTTATGAAAATCAGTAAAATCAAGAATAGCAGAATCAAGAACAGTAGAATTATGAACAACAAAATCATATACAGCAGAATCATGTACAACAGAATTATGAACAACAAAATCATATACAACAAAATTATCAATAGCAGAATTGTAAACAGCAGAATTACAAATAGTAAAATTATTAACAGGAAAATTATTAACAGCAGAATCACAAACAACAAAATTGTCAACAGCAGAATTGTCAATAGCAGAATTATCAACAACAAAATTATAAATAGCAAAAATATCAACAATAAAAATATCATCAGCAAAATCATGTACAGCAAAATCATGTGTAGTAGAATTATCGATAGCAGAATTATCAACAGTTGAAGTAAAACTATTAATAGCAGAAGTGCAAATAGCAAAATTACAAATAGTAAAATTATCAATAGCAGAATCACACATTTCAGAAACAGTACATGCATATTTAGCAGAAACAACAAGACCATTTAGAAATCCCACAATCCAAGGAAAATCAGCAAGCATGTCAAAATGCACATCATCAACTAATATATCAATGACATGTAAATGAAAGACAGAATGCTCTTCTAATGGATGTTCCATGGCATCAAAGATATTGAATTGAACAATGTTATCACCAACTTCCATGGAAAGGGTACCAATATGCACATCAATCTTAGTCTTAGCAGTTTTCAAGAAAGGTCTACCTAAAATTAATGGTGGCTGGCTAGATGCAAATTCATCTTCCATATTCAGAATGTAAAAATCTGCTGGAAAGATTAGCTCATTTACCCTTACCAAAACATCCTCAAGCACTTCTACCAGATGAGTTGTGCTTTGATTTGCTAGTTGAATGATGATTCCAGTGGGCTTTAACTCTCCAATGTGCAGGGATTCAAAAACTGATTTGGGCATGACATTAATGGAGGCTCCCAAATCCAGCATTGCATGAGTGAAGTGTTGGCTGCCTATGATGCAAGGAATGGTGAATGTTCCAGGATCTTTACATTTATGTGGCATACTTGGCTAAATCATTACAGTCACATTTTTGCCCATACTAATCTTCTCTATACCCTTAAGTCTTCTCTTGTGAGTGCACAACTCCTTGAGAAATTTGGCATACTTTGGAATCTACTTGATTGCATCTAGGAGGGGGATATTGATTTCCACCTTCCTAAATGTCTCTTGGATTTCTCTTTCCATGTCAGATTGCATTACTTGCTTGGACTGTGTGACCTTATTTGGGAAGGGCAGTGGAATGGTCAAATCTAATTTTTCTGTACAATTCTTTTGTGCCATGGATTTTTGGTCTGAGCCACTTATTTTCTGCTCAAGGTGCTGCTCATGTTGTGGAACTGGAGGCTAAACTGGTTGTTGCTCAGTTTGTATCTCAGTTTGCACCTCAGGTTGCACCTCAACTTTTTTGCCACTTCTCAGGGTAATGGCACTTACATTGCCTCTTGGGTTATTGACTGTTTGTGAAGTCAATTGGCTTGATCCTTGACTTTTCAGTTCATTAACAGTGGTTTCTAACTGCCCAATCTGAGTTTACAGGTTTTGAATTGTGGCATTGACATTCTGTTGGAACCGAATGTTGGTTGAGGCCATCTATTTCATCAAGTCTTCCAAGGATGGCTCGGCTGGAGTGGCTGCTGGACCAGGTAACTGGAGGGGCTGCTGCATGGGTGGCAACATAGGTTATGTTTGCCTAAATGCAGGTGGTTGGTACTTATTGCTAGGGCCTGCAGCTTGGTATCTAAACTATTGTTATTGCTGCTGCTGGTGGGGCTGTTGTTGCTGTCCAGAATTCCCATATTTGAAGTTGGGATAGTCTCTCCAGCCAGGGTTATAAGTACCCGAAAATGGATCATATCTGGGCTACTGGGGGTGTTGGTATTGGGGTCTACCAGGAAAAATGCCTGCTGCAGCAACAGGATATGCTTGGTTGCCAGAATTCTCTTCTTGAAGGGTTGGACAAGCATCAGTAGGATGGGATGGACAAGAACAAATTCCACAAGCAGTGGCAGCCATTTGCATAGGTGGTTGTTGTGCCACTGCTAGCTGCCTCACCAAAGATGTTAACTTATCCAATCTGTGTTCCATCCTATATTGGTCTACATGAGACACTTGAAGCTGATTGACTCCTCTGGTTGAGGTGATCATTCGAGTTCCAAACTGCTGAGTGTTGTCTGTCATGTTTGCTATCAAGTCTCTGCCAGCAGCAGGGGTCTTATCCACCAAAGCCCCTCCACTGGCAGCATCAATCATGCTTCTCTTCATTGGCATTAGACCCTCATAAAAGTATTGGATCAACAATTAATCACTGATTTGGTGATGTGGGCAACTTGAACATAACTTCTTCAACTTCTCCCAGTATTCATGCAAGGTTTCACCAGAAATCTGCCTGATGCCACAAATATCCTTTCAAATTGCATCAGCTCTAGAGGTAGGGAAAAATTTATCTAGAAACACCCTCTTCATATCATTCTAGGAAGTCACAGAACCAAGTAAGAGATAGTAAAGCCAGTCCTTAGCTGCATGAGCAAGGAAGAAAGGAAATGCCCTTAGCTTGATGTGTTCTTCATGGATGCCTTGAGGTCTCATGGTTAAGTACACAACATGAAATCCAGACTTTAGCTCAAAGTCAACATCAATCTCAAGATAGTGAATGCATAATGGCTGATAAGTAGCATTAGGGGCAGCAAGCTCTTTAAGAGTCCTATTATGCATGTTATCAACTATGGTTGGAATATCACTTAAATTCTCATATGCAATGACAGATTCAGTGACAGATGCAGTATCAGAATGAAATGAGGAATCAATTACTTGACTAAGCCTATGAGCTCTTATCAATGAATGCAAAGTCCTATCAATTTCAAGATTAAAGTCAAACAAATTATCAGAGGCAGACCTAGTCATGCAACCAATCAGGGCTAAAATGTAATTGGCTAGCTGTCATTGATAGTTGTTTTGATTATAATAAACATGATGAAGATGATGATGGTAAGACCAAGTCCAAGATGCTCAAGATTATGTTTAGGACTTAGAGTCTTTTGTACGGAGCCTTCCTGGATATCTCATTGGTTAAATTTAAAAGATCTAAAAATCTGTTCCTTAAATCAAACTGAGGTTTCAAAATGGTTTTGAAAGATCAAAGGTTTTAGAGATTGGAAATGGTTTTCAAAGCAATTACAAATGGCTTTTTAACTATTTTTTTAACTGAGGTATTCGAATACACCTCCATAGTATTCGAATAACCTGCATCCTTTACATACGTTTCTATTTTCCAAAACAGAGGTATTTGAATACCCTTCATGGCATTCGAATACTGTGCTTCTTAAAAATCTGTTTTAAGTGACAGGTATTCGAATAACCCTTGTGGTATTCGAATAACCTAATTTCAGAAAAATACCTTTTAAATTGAGGTATTCGAATACCCTTAACTGCTATTCAAATAACCCCCCATTTGATCTATTTTTAAAAATACCTTTTATCAGAGGTATTCGAAAACCCTCTGATGGTATTCGAATAACCCACGAGATTCTGTTTTAGATTTTAAAAATGACAGCCAACGTCTCTGCATTTAATATAGTTTTAATGGCACCCAACGACTCTTTTCTTCATTGCTCTATAAATAGAGACCTTAGGTCTCTTCTGAAGGTTGCCCAATGATCTAAATTATTATTTGCTTGTGCCAAAACGTGATTTCTATTTTTCTCATATTTTCTGTGCTTTTTTCACTAAAACCTTGAGATATCATAAGAGAGCTTCTTAGTGCTTCATATTGTAATATTTGCTCTTTGTGAGAGTTTCTCTTCATCTATATTCTGGTTCTTTGTAAAAGGGTGAGGTATCCCTTAGTGAAATTGTGAGGGTAGGTATCCCTCAGTTGTAAAAAAGGTGAGGTATCCTTCAAAGGGGATGAGCTATCCTTCTAGTAAATAGGGTGAGGTATCCCTGTTATGTAAAGGCTGCAAGCACCTGTTTTAAGCTTGTATTGAATAGTAAAAAATCTTGAACTGTGTTTCAGGGACTAGACGTAGGCAACAAGTGGTTGGTGGTCGAATCAGGATAAATATCGTGCCTGTTTTTCTTCTCTTTATCTCTTTAGTTATTGCAATTTATTTATTATTGTTTAATTATTTATTTTTTGTTCTTAAGACATTTAATCATCTTTATATTTTTCAATATACTGCTTCAAGAAATTCGTGTTAAAAAAGGTTTGCGAAAAAGTTTTTAAATACTCAATTCACCCCTCCTCTTGAGTACTGAAGCCACTTGGGTAACATAAAAAGTGTCAGAAAGCCAAAATCTCAAAATCCATGCAAATTTGCACTACAAAAATGGCTAGAAAAAATAAAAAAAATATCAAATGATTTTTAAAAATTATGGGACTACCACAGAATGAAAACTGTGTTTTTTTAGAAAATTACCATGGAAAGAAAATATTTTAAAAATTGAAAAAGTGGTCTAAACGATGGAATTTGGTGAAACGGAGTATAGCCAGGGTTGCCTCCACTTAGCCGAGTGATTTAGATTTTTCTCTATCAACTGGCCAAAATTCAAGTCATTCTAAGATACCAAAACAATTACTGAAATTACCTTTATATCCCCACTTTTTCTCAAAACTCCTATCAAATGATGGAATTTGGCTAAAATCTGAGTGGATGATCCTTAAGAGATCACCCTACTCAGAATGGTGGTTTAACCTTGGAGACCAAGTCTCAGCTCAAAACTCCACAACCAAAATTGAACTAATTTCCCCTGCCCCAAAAAAAATTAGAAAATAGGGAAAGAAAGCTAGCAGGGTATGAAACAGTGGTAGGCAGTTTCAAACACATCCAAAATGAGTGAATGACACTCATAATGAGGTCCTGCAATGCAATTGGCAATAAGGTCAGCAAAAGGGTGGCTAACAGCAACAAAATCCAATGGAATAGTAACTAACCAGTAGAATTGCAATACAACAAGTAATTGGACAATTGTGTGAGTGTTGCAGCAAAATGATCAGTTATGTGATATTATGCAATTTAGTTGCACGAAATCATACCATGCAGAGAAGCAGAATGCAATGCACAATACCAGAATTCAATGCAACAGTAACTACAGTAACCAGCAAAATGCAGTAGAAACCAAAAGAATTGCAATAGAATACAGCAGAACAGAACAGATCAGAATATACCAGAATGCAGCAACAGTGGTTAAGTCAGAATATACCAGAATGTAGTAGTAGCAGAGGTGCTCAACATGATCATATTGCATATCATAATCCCCGATAACGGCACCAAAATTTTGATGAGTGTTGAACTCACCAAAATTATAACCAAGTTACGCCTACGACTTGTAGCATAAGAAGCAACACCGGATCGTCTCTCAAGGATTATAAAACACAATTTGATCAAGTCAAATTAAAATGGGGGGTTAGGTGAGATTAAGAAGTAGAATTAACAAACAAAATTAAGCAAATAGAATTCAAATTAATTAGAATTAAGAAAGCAACCAATTCACGAAAATTGTCCAAACTTGATTTTAATCCATCCTTTATTACTAAAGGTCCATTCAATTATTAATCAAGTCTTTGGTCTTGGACCACATCAAGAAGCCTCTCAATGATCATAGATCTTCTACTAGAAATGCTTCTAGATTTCAATTAATTAAGATTAGACAAGTTAAGCACTCATCAAAACCAAAATCAATTTAAAAACTAAGATCCAACCAAGTTAAACATTTCATCAAACACCTTCAATGCCTCGTTCAATTTCTGACTTCATCTCTTTGCACATGGTAATTAAGCAATTAACATATGAAAATTCTAATTAAGCAACCAAAATTAACAAAGAGAAGAAGAAGAAAAAAAACTTGATTAATAGATGAACTTAAACATTAAAAATGAAATCTCAAGATTAACAACCAAGCATGTTCAATCTCTTAGATTGATCTAAAGGTTCTACCCCTCCATGAGAAGGGGAAAACTCAGAAAATTAAAAGAAGGAAGAAGAAAAATGAAAATTAGAGAGAAAGAGGAGGAAGAGAGTTCTAGAGAGAAGAAAGAAAAATGACAAATGGGAGGTGCCTAGGTTTCTGACTTTCAACCCCATAAACTACCCCCTATTTTGGCTTTACATAATTAAAAACCCATTAATTACAAAGTTGGGTCAGTTATGAATATTTGGGCCCAAACCCCATGCAATTTGGAGGTCTATAACTCAAGTTATGACCGAAACAACATCAAAGGGTCTCTGAACTCATATTCTGACTTCCATGCAAAATTAGACCTACTATACATTTGAATGAGACTTTGAGCTCTTCATCAAAGTTGTAGAGCTTCCTCTTAGCTTTCCTACAAGGTAAAATTCATGATTATCAGATATCTAGAACTCAGGTTATGTCCAAAATACAGAAATAGTGTCATAGCCCAATAATGCTGGAAAAAATTTAATTAGGACCAAATTGAGTTCAAACTCACAAATCATGACCAAACTCAATCAATTAAGAAAATGGAGAGTGCAATTGACTAAACATGAGGGTTTTTAATAAATAAAATATGTGATTATCAGTTGATTTGAATTGTTTACCTCATTCTCGAATGCGTATAATTTTAGGAATAAATTGGTTATTTTCTAATTATATTTTGCTAGATCATTCCAATGAAAACCTTAGTATTTCCTGAAACTAAGATTTTTGAATTTGTAATGACCAACAAGGTTGAAGATACATGTTATCTTTTGTGGAGGACAAAAGCAAGGGGAATGCCACTTTTGTAGTTAATGAGTTTCTCACGATGAGCTATAGTGTTGTCAGTTAAGAAGAAGAATGGAACTTCTCGGTGAGATGAGGACTGTCATCAATTGAACAAGATTATAATCAAGGATAAGTATCTTCAGAGAAGATAAATGATTCGATGGATCAACGAGAAGGGAGTCATTGTTTTCTCTAAGATAAATGTACATTCTGGTCATCATTAAATTCGTAGTAAGTTAAGGATGTTCCCAAAATGGTTTTTCGGATGCGCTATGGGCATTATGGGTATCTGGTGATGCTGTTCGGAGTGACAAATGCTCCTACCGTATCCATGGATTGCGTGAAATGGATTTTTCATCCTCACCTAGATAGATTTGTCATTATTATTATCGATGACAATTTGATCTATTCCCAAAAATCAAGGAGAACATGTTGAACATCCCAGTGTGGGTTTCCAAAGTTTGAAGGATAAGAAGTTGTGCGCCAAATTATCAAAATACGAATTCTGGTTGGAGGAGGTTAAACTTTTGGGTCATGAGATTTCAAAGGAAGGAATTGTTGTGGATTCATCAAAGGTTGAAGCAGTCCTTCAATAGGAAAGACCAGAGACCGTAAAGGAGATTTGTAGCTAGTGGGATTAGTTGGTTTTTATCAAAGAAGCAACAATGGATTCTCCAAGACAACAGGACCTCTCACTCAGCTTACAAGAAAGAATCAAATCATTTTATAGATCGATACAAGTAAGGGAAGTTTCAAGGGTTGAAGAGATGTTCGACTACTCTGCTAGTTTTGGTTCTACCTGATCCCAGGGAACCGTTTGAAGTGTTTAGTGATGCTTCACATCAAGGTCTAAGATGTGTGCTCATGCAGACTTGGGAAGTCATGGCTTACACTTTGAGACAGTTGAGGGTGCACGAGGAGAATTACCCAACTCATGATTAGGAGTTAACCGCAATTGTATTTACTCTAAGGATATGGAGACACTTTCTGTATGAAGCAATGTTCAACGCCTTTAGCAATCACAAGAGCCTAAAGCATCTGTTTGACCAAAAGGAGCTGAACATGAGATAGGGAAGATGACTAAAAGTTTTGAAGAAATATGACTTCTAACTTCAGTGCCATCCTAAAAAAGCAAACGTCACAATAGACACTTTGAACCAGAAGCTACTTAAAATCTTCATTATGATGGTCAAGAAGAGTGAATTAATAGAGTAATTCAGGGACAAGTTGTTGTTATTAAGAATGACACCAGATGAGGTATGTCTAGGTATAGTTACTATTTCGAATGATCTGTTGGGAGAAATTCGAGAGAAGTAGAAAAGTGACCAATTTCTACAAGACAAGAAGGAACTATTAAAACAAGGCATGGCTTCAGATTATGGAGAAGGAATTCAACAGAATCCCGATGTTCATGGGTAAGGTCTGTATACTAGATGATTCAGAACTCAAGGAATTAATTTCGATAAAGCTCAAAAGAGTAAGTTGAGTATACACACTGGAACTACCAAGATATATCAAGATCTAAAACAGAAGTATTGGTAGCAAGGAATGAAGAGAGACGTTGCTAAATATGTGTCACCTTGTCTGAGTTGTCAGCAACCTCACTCCTAAATTCTCCAGACTACATCAAATTCTTCTTCGGATTAGTCCGATAGTCTACCAACTAGTTTTACCACCCTTTCTTTCTAATCTTCATAGTATCTTTCCTATGTTGTAATTGTGAAAGTATATCCCTGATCCAATCCATATCATCGAACTGGATACAGTACAATTAAAAAAAAGTTCGATCTATGAAATACTTCCTGTGAAGGTCGAGGGTAGGAGAGCAAAGCAACGCAGAGGCAAAGAGATTACATTGGCATGGGTGATCTGAATTGACATGACTAGATAAGCGACGTGGAAGTTAGAAGGTAAGATGAAGGAACAATATCTACATCTATTCTAAGGTAAGAAAATTTCGAGAACGAAATTACTATTTGAAGGGAAGAATTGTAACACCCTGAAAATTAATAGTTTAATGATATTTAATATATTTTAATAAATTTTATAAATTTATCATTAATAACTATATCAAATTCTTCTTCAAATTAGTCCGATAGTCTACCAACTAGTTTTACCACCCTTTCTTTCTAATCTTCATAGTATCTTTCCTATGTCGTAATTGTGAAAGTATATCCCTGATCCAGTCCATATCATCGAACTAGATACAGTACAATTAAAAAAAAGTTCGATCTATGAAATACTTCCTGTGAAGGTCGAGGGTAGGAGAGCAAAGCAACGCAGAGGCAAAGAGATTACATTGGCATGGGTGATCTGAATTGACATGACTAGATAAGCGACGTGGAAGTTAGAAGGTAAGATGAAGGAACAATATCCACATCTATTCTAAGGTAAGAAAATTTTGAGAACGAAATTACTATTTGAATGGAAGAATTGTAACACCCTGAAAATTAATAGTTTAATGATATTTAATATATTTTAATAAATTTTATAAATTTATCATTAATAACTATATCAAATTCTTCTTCAAATTAGTCTGATAGTCTACCAACTAGTTTTACCACCCTTTCTTTCTAATCTTCATAGTATCTTTCGTATGTCGTAATTGCGAAAGTATATCCCTGATCCAGTCCATATCATCGAACCAGACACAGTACAATTAAAAAAAGGTTTGATCTATAAAATACTTCTTGTGAAGGTCGAGGGTAGGAGAGCAAAGCAACGCAGAGGCAAAGAGATTACATTAGCATGGGTGATCTGAATTGACATGACTAGATAAGCGATGTGGAAGTTGGAAGGTAAGATGAAGGAACAATATCCACATCTATTCTAAGGTATAAAAATTTCGAGGACGAAATTACTATTTGAAGGGAAGAATTGTAACACCCCGAAAATTAATAGTTTAATGATATTTAATATATTTTAATAAATTTTATAAATTTATCATTAATGACTATTTATCATTAAGTAAAGGTTGAGGCATGGGTGATCTGAATTGACATGACTAGATAAGCGACGTGGAAGTTAAATGGTAAGATGAAGGAACAATATCCACATCTATTCTAAGGTATGAAAATTTCAAGGATGAAATTACTATTTGAAGGGAAGAATTGTAACACCCTGAAAATTACTATTTCTAAATTTTTATAAATTTTTTTGAAAATGATAAATATTTTAATATATTTCTTATTTTACGTGTGCACTGTGCGGAGCTGGAGAAATGAGATATTTTTCCCAACAACCTTGAACTGTGAAAACGTCGATGGGGGATCTTACTAAACTCGAGGCCAGACACGATTTACGAGATTTTATGTTTTTTGAGATTTTATCAAATAAATAAAAATCGTTATACATTTTATTATCTGTTGGATAAATAATATCGGCTTTGCTATTTGTAACAATTGTCCATTGGGTAATAGCTTGTAGTAGAAATCTTATCACTTTATCTAAAGGAAATCAACTTTATGTCACATCCATAAACTTTATTTCAAAAGAATAATAAATTTAATGAAAAAGCTTCCTAAGGAAACTTCCTAGAAATTTCCTATGCATGCATGAAGCTCACTTTTCCCTCCTCTCTCTCCTCTTCCATGGGAATGCATCACATTTTGGAGCCCAAAAGTTTGCTCTCACTTTACCACACTTTCACTCATCATTTTCAAAATTCACCAAAACCCTTTACTATCACTTTCTCTTTCTACTATTTCTCTTCTCTCTACATTTTCTTTTCTCCTACGCATCTTCATCTTCTTTCATCTTCCCACTCTACCCCACGGTTGCACCATTCCCACATACCTCAACCTTTGCTTGCTTAAGCTCATCTAGATCCTTGAATCTACATAACACTTGAAGGTTTTCCTCTCTCTCACTTTTCTCTCATCTCCATCTTCTCTCCATGCTCCACGACCTCACACCATTTTTGCACCTCCATGCTTGCAAAAAAATTCAAGCAACCACATTTCCATTCACTCCATCACATTCTAAACCTTTTTCTTGTTGGAAGTTACCTAAAAAGCTCTCATCTTCATCATCTTTCTTCTAGCCATAAAGCTTGAAGCTTTGATGCAAAGTTCTCAACTTTCTTTCTTTTTCTTCTCATTTTCCTGATCCTTGGTCACCTTGGTGACCAAGGACTCCTCTTTTCAAGCTTTGGTTTGTGATTATAAAAGTTTGCTAATTCTATGGTTTCTTGGAGATTTGGACAAAATTTCAAGGAAAGAACCAAGAGGCTTGCTTTCTTGAGTTGTCTTCAATAGGTAAGAGGGAGATAATCCTCTTCAATCAAACTTGGTAGTGAGGAGACGTCTTGTGTGTTGTTGGTTGAGGAATCCAAGTGGGATTACTCACTTTGTGTGTTGTTTTTCATGATCTTGTGCTTATTTTGACTTGCATGAAATTATTGATTGTTTTGGAGGTATTGATAATCATAGATTGCTTGGATTGATGTATGGAAAAATATAGGATTTTCCTACTATTTTTGGGGGTCACGGCCTTAGGGCAAATTTTGGGGGTTTAAGTTTGATTTTAGGAGATATTGGAACTTACATAATTAGGTGTTCAAGAATTAATGAATGCAATGGAAAAATTTTGGGATTTCTCACCCTGAAAGGCTCACGTCCTCTAGGGGGTTTATTGGTCCAAGTTGTGATTTTTAGTGCAACCTTGGGATTTAAATAATTAAGTGATAAGTGATCAACAATGTGGTGAAAGAAAAAGGGTTAAACTTTTATTATAGTGAGGTCACGGCCTCAAGGGGTCCCTTAGACCCATATTTGTGTATCAACTAAGGCTTAGATTATTAGGGATTATGGATTCATACAAATAAAATTGTGGTTTGTGTTGAACCTTACAAATGCATGTTATTATTGACAATTGATTATATGCCATTGTGAGTCCATGTGTGGGACCAAAGACTTGTTGATGTTCAATTTGACCAATTTGTGGTATGTTTCATGAGAAGTATATTATTGATTAATATATATGATATGCATTGAGTCATCATGCATTTGTGAAAGTCTATTGGACTCTGTTGTCAACGTTATGTATGCCTAGGAGATTGAATCACACCTTAGTGCGGGTACGAATAGACTAAGTGTAGGTCATGTTGTTACCTTGGGGGCGTCGGGGTGCGGATGTCTCATAATAGACAGTGGTAGCTCCACTGGGGCCATGGGATTGACCAATACAAACACACTGACGATCCAGACCGATACATTGTCCTATATCGCGATCTTGTTGAGAGTGCCATGTATAAGCCATGTTGCGCAAAAGATTAATTTTCTGATAAGCACTTTATTTTTAGACTGACGAGATACTGGCATGACTCCCTGATCATTCTCTCCGAATGTTTATGTCTAACTCCATGGAGTAGGAACTCTTGGTACCATGTGTACGTGCATAGTGAGTCAACATATCATTTGGCATTTATGTATTTATTCATTTATATGATGATGAAATTGTTGTTCATTTATATGATGATTGGACTATTGTTTTAATGATGTTATGATTATTTGAACTGTTTTATTATTTTTTATCTAAGACTCCGTTGTTGTTTCTTTTATCGTATGTGATTATTGTTGTTTAATATTATTGCTTTGCTATGTGGGCTTCCTGCGTCGTTATGTTTCTTTACTACCATAATTGGTAATTCATGTAGGATGTCTGACCTCTTTGTTGTATTACTCTGTCTCATGCTATGTTTGGATAAAGACTGTGAAGTGCGCGAGTTGAATTCGCTTAGTTTAGTTTGGGATCGACTTTTGTCTCTTTGCGATGGCATCTGGATAAGCTTTCTTCAGTTGCATGTGGATACAATTCCATGGAGGCATGGAAGCCTAGCATTCTGACCTTGATGCGGAGCTTTTAATGTACATAGGGGATGTGACCCTAATTCGGAGTGGTAATCATCCTGGAGCTGCTACGAGCATCTTTCATACTTTTATGCATTGAGTTCCCTATACCCATTGGGGAGTTGTGGGATGATCGCCACCTCTTTCCTAGAGAGGTTTCAGTTGTGTCACCTATTTAGGTTTCTATACATCATGACGTGTCTCAAGGGGGAAGTTCATCTGTTGGGGATCCGGAGGAGGATCAAGTACAGGACCCTTTGATAATCACATATTTTATTCATTAAGAAACCCTTATGTTTAGTCATTTACACTCTCCATATTCTTAATTGATTGAGTTTGGTATGATTTTGTGAGTTTGAGCTCAAATTAGTCCTAATTGAATATTTCCAGCATTATTGAGATTTGACACTGTTTCTGTATTTTGGCCATAACTTGAGTTCCTAATATCTGATGAACATGAATTTTACCTTGTAGGAAATCTAAGAGGAAACTCTACAACTTTGATGAAGAGCTCGAAGTCCGATTCAGATGTCTAAGGGACCGAAGTTTACATGGAAGTCAGAATACGGGTTCTGTCAATAGAATCCGAACAGTGTGCACTCATAAAATCATATCTCAAGATGTAATAATGGAGATGGGCTGAAATTTGGATAGTGGATAGTCAAGATCCAAATAAACAACTTTCATGAAGAACACATTTTGAGAAAAAGAAGTCTAGTAGGTCATTTTGGGCTTGCAAGTCAGAACAGAGGTGCTGAAGTTGGGTTTGAGCAATCTACGGTATTTGGGACATATCTTGGGCTTAAGGAAGCCAAATTGGACAAACCAGCTATCCATTTTATAGCCAAGACAAGGATCTACAACTTTCATCAAGAACACTTTTCGTGGTTCTGAAGTATAGTGGGTCGTTTTTGGCTTCCAAGTCAGACACGAAATTTTCGTCCTCAACCACCCACTCATCCATCCACTAATCCACTCATCCACTCATCCACTCATCCACTAACTCACCCATTCATCCACTCATACACTAATCCAACCACTTAACCACTCCACCCACTCATCCACTAATCCATCCACTCACCCATTCATGTCCATAATTTCCCACTCACCAAAAGTCCTTTGGCATTTTTCACTAATTCAACCACTCAACCATTCCACTCACTCATCCACTAAACCAATCCACTAAACCAACCCACTAATCCATCCACTCAAACACTCCACTCACTCATCCACTCATCCACCCACTTCCCTTTGTCATTTTGTTACCTTAGACTTCTATAAAAGGCACCATTATCATGAACAACATGAAATTCTCCTTCATTTCTCTCTAAGTTTCTTCTTGTTTCTCCATAGTTTCTCATAGTTTTGTATATTTTGATGCTCCCCTTCATGGTAATGGAGGGCTAAGCTACTTTGGGTCAATTTAGAACTCTTGAAGAGATTGTGGTTTGGATTCTTGAGACCTTGGTTATGTATTGTAATTGATTTGTAATTGAATTCCTCCTTTCTTCTTCTTTTTCTTCTTCTTGATCTTGAATGCATGAATGGTGATTCTATTTATGTTGATCTGATTGATCTTGGTTTAAGATTGAGATTTGTGATGAAACTTAGAACTGATTGATCTAAACTAATCACATAAATGAAGATTGAGATTTGTGATGAAACTTAGAACTGATTGATCTAAATTAATCACAGAATTGAAGAGGTTAGGTTACTGATTTGTGCCTAAGTTAATTGAATTCGGTACTTGAAATTAACATAGATTTTCATGAATGGTGCGATTGCGGATTTGTGTTTATCACTTGTTAATTGAATTCTAGACGATCGTCTAGTATGAATTTTGGATTTGATGCAGAGATCTCGGTTAGATCCAAATTAACAATTCAATTGCGCTTCAAGTGTTTTATGAAGGGTCTATGATTGAATCCACCCAATCTTGGATAGGTTTCTAAATTGACTACTCTTTATTTATCATTTCTTCCTTTAATTTTGTTAAGTGCGATCTTAAACTATCAAACCCCCTTTTTGATAACTTTTACTTGATTTGATTAAATTGCATCTACAATCCTCATGGAGATGATCCGGTGTTGTCACTATGCTACAAGCTTAGGTAATAACTTCGGTTATAATTTTGACTGAGTTCGACGCTCGTCACCCTTCTCTCCAAGTGTTTGACTTTGGGAGAGGTCAAACTTTTATATAGTAGTTACTTTATATAAACTTATGTTTAATATTGTTATATGTTACTTTTATGCATGGATTGTGGAAGTGTATCTTTATTTGAACTGATGTTATTTTTTGAATTCGAGTAAATATAAATATATTTCATATCGAGGTTCGTATTTTCTATACATGCACAATGATCAAATTTTCAAATTCGTGGATTGATTTGTAGCACGTCTAGATTTAGTGACTGTGGCATAATGACGATTGCGCCGTGGTTATTAAATCAAGGGTAGTTACATTAGGTGGTATCAAAGCAGTTTATCCTGTTGAGCTGAGGTATAGACTTGCTTTGTTTAGGCATATTAGAGTTCTTGTATGTTATGCACTTCCTTGTCTCTTGATTGAGATGATGGGAAAGGAATGCATAGCTTGCCATAGGTTGAATGTTAGTAGATATTATTACATAGTTGCATGATATTTAGGACTGGCCTACTCAATATGTAATGTTCTGTGTGGACAGGAAACTATGACTTTACCTAGGCGTATTAGGAGAATAGGAGTTCTTTTAGTAAGGAGACCAAGGGGTTTTGGAGAGCCGATCTTCTGGGGAAAGGAACAACTGGTGTAAGTTTAGTTTGAGAAGTTGTTTGGGGGCTGACGACTTGCAAGAGGTTACGCCATAGAAGGCAGAATGAAGAAGCTTGAGTTAGATACTATCAGGATTCATAGATTGGACTTATCTTGTTTGGATTATGCGATTCTTTGTGTTTGGTTTCTGAAAGGAGACAATGCTATTTGAAATAGTTACATTTGCTTTTGTTGTACCATATTTTGTCTACGTTCTAAGAAAGTCAATGGTTCACGGTAGACACATAAGGGCAATGACTTGTAGTGGACATACACATATGAGCGCGGGACGAGAAAATAGAAGTATGGTTGCGACTGCAGAAGAAATACAAAGGATAGCTGACGTAACAACCCACCAAGGTCAAAGGGTCGCACAACAGCGAGAATTGGAAGTTGAGGTTCAAAATATGTTGGAGGAAAGCCGGTTTTGGGGTAACCTTGGACTGCCTAGATTCCAAATGAGGAATAATAGAAAAGTTGATCAGTTTAAGCGAAAACAGTATTCACAATTATCAGGGAAGTAACAGTAACATCCAACTAATGGAGAAAGTGCTAGTGGCAGTAGATCCAATTAGACCTTGACATCTTTACCAACATGTAAGAAATGTGGAAAGAACCACCTAACGAGGGAGTGTAAGATCAAGGGGTAGTCTGTTTCAAGTGCGGGAAGCTCGGACACATTTCTAGAGACTGTGCTCCACCAAAGAAGAAGTCTTTTGTTAGTGATATACGTGCTTCAAGACCTCAAGCTAAAGGGAAAGATTATACCTTGGATGGAATGAAAGTTTCCCAGACTGAAGATCTAAACAGCGGAGATTGTGCCACAGGAGATGATTCCGTGACTGTGCTGTATAATTCTAGGGGCAACCCATTTCTTTACGACTCATGACTATATGAATTAATTAGGGTCATCAGTGTCTTCGCTGCTTTTGACTTGTTTATGTCAGTTTCGATTACCAGACCTATTGTTACTATCTAATTGTTCAAACTATCCTATTTGTGTTAAAGACCAAATCTTTTCGGTTGATTCGAATTGTTTACCTCATTCTCAAATGCGTGTAATTTTAGGAATAGATTGGTTATTTTCTAATTATATTTTGCTAGATCATTCCATTGAAAACCTTAGTGTTTCCTAAAACTAAGATTTTTGAATTCGTAACGACCAACAAGGTTGAAGCTTTGTGAGGAAAAGGAATCCAAAGATACATATTATCTTTTGTGGAGGACAAAAACAAGGGGAATATGAATGCCACTCTTGTAGTCAGTGAGTTTTTTATGATGAGCTACAATGTTATTAGTTAAGAAGAAGAATGGAACTTCTCGGTGAGATAAGTGCTATCACCAATTGAACAAGATTACAATCAAGGATAAGTATCCTCGGAAGAAGATTAATGATTCAATGGATCAGCGAGAAGGGAGTCGTTGTTTTCTCCAAGATAAATATACGTTATGGTCATCATTAAATTTGTGGGAAGTTGAGGATGTTCCCAAAATGGTTTTTCGGACGCGCTATGGGCATTATGGGTATCTCGTGATGCTGTTCGGAGTGACAAATGCTCCTGCCATATCCATGGATTGCGTGAAATGGATTTTTCGTCCTTACCTAGACAGATTTGTCATTGCTATTATCGATGACAATCTGATCTATTCCCAAAAATTAAGGAGAACATACTGAACATCTCAGTGTGGGTCTCCAAAGTCTGAAGGATAAGAAATTGTATGCCAAATTATCAAAATATGAATTATGGTTAGAGGAGGTTAAACTTTTGGGTCATGAGATTTCAAAGGAAGGAATTATTGTGGATTCATCAAAGGTTGCAGCAGTCCTTCAATAGGAAAGACTGGAGACCATAAAGGAGATTTGTAGCTAGTGGGATTAGTTGGTTTTTATCAAAGAAGCAACAATGGATTCTCCAAGATAGCAAGATCTCTCACTCAGCTTAGAAGAAAGAATAAAGTCATTTTATAGATTGATGCAGGTAAGGAAAGTTTCAAGGGTTGAAGAGATGTTCGACTACTCCTCTAGTTTTGGTTCTACTTGATCCTAGGGAATCGTTTAAAGTGTGTAATGATGCTTCACATCAAGGTCTAGGATGTGTGCTTATGCAGAGTTGGGAAGTCATGGCTTACACTTTGAGGCAGTTGAGAGTGCATGAAGAGAATTACCCAACTCATGACTAGGAGTTAACCGCAGTTGTATTCACTCTGAGGATATGGAGACACTTTCTGTATGAAACAATGTTCAATGCCTTTAGTAATCACAAGAGCCTAAAGCATCTGTTTGATCAAAAGGAGTTGAACATGAGATAGGGAAAATGACTAAAATTTTTGAAGAAATATGACTTCTAACTTCAGTGTCATCCTGAAAAAGCAAACATCATAATTGACGCTTTGAACTAGAAGCTACTTAATATCTTCATTATGATGGTCAAGAAGAAGGAATTAATAGAGTAATTCAGGGACAAGTGGTTGTCATTCAGAATGACACCGGATGAGGTATGTCTAGGTATAGTTACTATTTCGAATGATTTGTTGGGAGAAATTCGAAAGAAGTAGAAAATTGACCAATTTCTACAAGACAAGAAGGAACTATTAAAACAAGGCTTGGCGTTAGATTATGGAGAAGGAATTCAACAAAATCCCAATATTCATGGGTAAGGTCTGTATACCAGATGATTCAGAACTCAAGGAATTAATTTTGATGAAGCTCACATGAGTAAGTTGAGTATACACACCGGAACGACCAAGATATATCAAGATCTAAAACAAAAGTATTGGTAGCAAGGAATGAAGAGAGACGTTGCTAAATATGTGTCACCTTGTCTGAGTTGCCAGCAAACTCACTCCTAAATTCAACAGACTATATCAAATTCTTCTTCGGATTAGTCCGGTAGTCTACCAACTAGTTTTACCATTCTTTCTTTCTAATCTTCATAGTATCTTCTGTATGTCATAATTGAGAAAGTATATCCCCGATCTAGTCCATGTCATCGAACGGGACACAGTACAATTAAAAGAAGGTTTAATCTATGAAATACTTCCTGTGAAGGTCGAGGGTAGGAGAGCAAAGCAACGCAGAGGCAAAGAGATTACATTGGCAAAGGTGATCTGAATTGACATGACTAGAGGTGTGACGTGGAAGTTAGAAGGTAAGATGAAGGAACAACATCCACATCTATTCTAAGGTATGAAAATTTCGAGGACGAAATTTCCATTTGAATGAGAGAATTGTAACACCCCCAAAAATTAATAGTTTCATGATAAATAGTCATTTTATAATATTTGTGATTTTTGTGAATTTTAATGGATTTTTTCAAAAATAATGAATATTTTAATATATTTCTCATTTTACGTGTGCACTGAGTAGAGCCGGAGAAATGAGATATTTTCCCCAACAACCTTGAATTGTGGAAACGTTGATGGGAGATCTTACTAAACTCGAGGCTAGACATGGTTTACGAGATTTCACGTTTTTTAAGATTTTATTAGATAAATTAAAATCGCTATACATTTTATTATCCGTTGGACAACTAATATTGGCTTTGCTATCTGTAACAATTGTCCATTGGGTAATAGCTTGTAGTAGTAATCTTATTACCTTATCTAAAAGAAATCCACTTTATTTTACATCCATCAACTTTATTTCAAAAGAATGATTAATTTAATCAATAAGCTTCCTAAGGAAACTTCCTAGAAATTTCCTATGCATGCATGAAGCTCACTTTTCCCTCCTCTCTCTCCTCTTTCACGGCAATGCATCACATTTTGGAGCCCAAAAGTTTGCTTCTCACTTTACCACACTTTCACTCATCATTTTCAAAATTCACCAAAACCCTTTACTATCACTTTCTCTTTCTACTATTTCTCTTCTCTTTACATTTTCTTTTCTCCTACACACCTTCATCTTCTTCCATCTTCCCACTCTACTCCACGGTTGCACCATTCCCACATACCTCAACCTTTGCTTGCTTAAGCTCATCTAGATCCTTGAATCTACATAACACTTGAAGGTTTTCCTCTCTCTCACTTTTCTCTCATCTCCATCTTCTCTCCATGCTCCACGGCCTCACACCATTTTTACAACTCCATGCTTGCAAAAAAATTCAAGCAACCACATTTCCATTCACTCCATCACATTCTAAACCTTTTTCTTGTTGGAAGTTACCTAAAAAGCTCTCATCTTCATCATCTTTCTTCTAGCCATAAAGCTTGAAGCTTTGAGGTAAAGTTCTTAACTTTCTTTCTTTTTCTTCTCATTTTCTTGATCTTTGGTCACCTTTGTGACCAAGGACTCCTCTTTTCAAGCTTTGGTTTGTGATTATGAAAGTTTGATCATTCTAGGGTTTCTTGGAGATTTGGTCGAAATTTCAAGGAAAGAACCAAGAGGCTTGCTTTCTTGAGTTGTCTTCAATAGGTAAGAGGGAGATAATCCTCTTCAACCAATCTTGGTAGTGAGGAGACGTCTTGTGTGTTGTTGGTTGAGGAATCCATGTGGGATTGCTCACTTTGTGTGTTGTTTTTCATGATCTTGTGCTTATTTTGACTTGCATGAAATTATTGATTGTTTTGGAGGCTTTGATAATCATAGATTGCTTAGATTGATGTATGGAAAAATGTAGGGTTTTCCTACCATTTTTGGGGGTCACGGCCTTAGGGAAAATTTTGGGGGTTTAAGTTTGATTTTAGGAGATATTGGAACTTAGATAATTATGTGTTAAAGAATTAATGAATGCAATGGAAAAATTTTGGGATTTCTCACCTTAAGAGGCTCATGGCCTCTAGGGGGGTTTATTGGTCCAAGTTGTGATTTTTAGTGCAACCTTGGGACTTAAATAATTAAGTGATAAGGGATCAACAATATGGTGAAAGAAAAAAAGTTAAACTTTTATTATAGTGAGGTCAAGGCCTCAAGGGGTCCATTGGACCTATATTTGTGTATCAACTAAGACTTAGATGATTAGGGATTATGGATTCATAAAAATGAATTTGTGATTTGTGTTGATCCTTATAAATATATTTTATTATTGAGAATTGATTATATGTCATTGTGAGTCCATGTGTGGGACCAAAGACTTGTTGATGTTCAATTTGACCAATTTGAAATATCTTTCATGAGAAGTATATTATTGATGAATATATATGACATGCATTGAGTCATCATGCATTTGTGAAAGTTCATTGGACTCTATTGTCAAGGTTGTGTATGCCTAGGAGATTGAATCACACCTTAGTGCGGGTGTGAATAGACTAAGTGTAGGTCATATTGTTACCATGGGGGTGTCGGGGTGCGGATGTCACATAATAGACAGTGGTAGCTCCACTGGGGCCATGGGATTGACCAATACAAACACACCGACGATCCGGGCCAATACATTGTCCTATATCGCGATCTTGTTGAGAGTGCCATGTATAAGCCATGTTACGCAAAAGATTATTTTTCTGATAAGCACTTTATTTTTAGACTGACGAGATACTGGCATGACTCCCTGATCATTCTCTCCGAATGTTTATGTCTAACTCCATGGAGTAGGAATTCTTGGTACCGTGTGTACGTGCATAGTGAGTCAACATATCATTTGGCATTTATGTATTTATTCATTTATATGATGATGAAATTGTTGTTCTTTTATATGATGATTGGACTATTGTTTTAATGATGTTATGATTATTTGAACTGTTTTATTATTTATTATCTAAGACTCCGTTGTTGTTTCTTTTATCGTATGTGATTATTGTTGTTTAATATTATTGCTTTGCTATGTAGTCGTCCTACGTTGTTATTTTTCTTTACTGCCATAATTGGTAATGCAAGTAGGTTGTCTCACCTCTTTGTTGTATTACTCTGTCTCATGCTATGTTTGGATAAAGACTGTGAAGTGCATGAGTTGAATTAGCTTAGTTTAGTTTGGGATCGACTTTTGTCTCTTTGCGATGGCATCTGGACAAGCTTTCTTCAGTTGCATATGGATACAGTTCCATGTAGGCATGGAAGCCTGGCATTCTGACTGTGATGCAAAGCGTTTTATGTACATGTGATCCTAATTCGGAGTGGTAATCATCCTGGAGCTGCTACAAGCATCTTTCATACTTTTATGCATTAAGTTCCCTATACCCATTAGGTAGTTGTTGGATGATCGCCACCTCTTTCCTAGAGAGGTTTCGGTTGTGTCACCTATTCAGGTTTCTATGCATCATGATTGTCTCAAAGGGGAAGTTCATCTGTTGGGGATTCGGAGGAGGATCAAGTGCAGGACCCTTCTCTCCAAGTGTTTGACTTTGGGAGAGGTCGAACTTTTATATAGTAGTTACTCTATGTAAACTTATGTTTAATATTGTTATATGTTACTTTTATGCATGGATTGTGGAAGTGTATCTTTATTTGAGCTGATGTTATATTTTGAATTTAAGTAAATATAAATATATTTCATATCGAGGCTCATATTTTCTATACATGCACAATGATCAAATTTTTAAATTCGTGGATTGAGTTGTAACACGTCTAGATTTAGTGACTGTGGCATAATAACGATTGTGTCATGGTAATTAAATCAAGGGGTGTTATAATAATAACGACTCCATGAGAGAGGAACTCGACCTGAATGAGGAAAATCGTAACGTGGCTCATATCAAGGAAGGTATCTTCAAACTCTAAACTACCTCTAGGTACAACAAGAAAGTGCTCCCGTGACGCTTTAGGGAAAGAGACCTCGTTCTCAAGAATGCCATCATTTAAGAATAGATTATAAAAAATGGAAAGCTCGTGTTTAATTAGGAATGACTTTATTGAATCACATTAGTCCTCAATAAAAGAGCCTACAAGATCACTGACCTACATAGGAAGGGACTCCCTCGAGCCTAGAATACTGTCAACCTCAAAAATTACTTCAATTAATCTAAGGAATATCAACTTGTAAGTTTTCCTTTTCCAATTGTAAAGAGAATGTTTTCATTAATGAAAAGAGGATATTTAGTAAGCACCATGCTCGATCCCAATTCCCTTAAAGGAATAAAAGGCCAAGTATAAGAGCACAAATTTTAACTTAGGCATTATGCTAAAGGGACATTAGATCCCTAAAGCATAACTAAAGCCAATTATCAGAGCACGAATCTTAACTTAGGCACAATGTTAAAGGGATGTTGGATCCCTAAAGCATAATCACAACCAAGCATGAGAGCACGAATCTAAACATAGGCATAATACTAAAGGGACAATTAGATCCCTAAAGCATAATTGAAACCAAGTATGAGAGCACAGATCTTAACTTAGGCATAATGCTAAAGGGAAGATTGGAACCCTAAAGCATAACCAAATCCAAGTATGAGAGCATGGATCCCAACTTAGACATAATGCTAAAGGGACATTGAATCCCTAAAACATAACAAAAGTCAATTATAAGAGCACAAATCTCAACTTAAGCATAATCCTAAAGGGACATTAGATCCCTAAAGCATAACAAAAGCCAAGTATGAGAGCACAGACTCGTGCATAATCCTAAAGGGACGTTGAGTCCGTAAGGCATAACAAAAGACAAGTATGAGAGCACAAATCTCAACTTAGGCACAATCCTAAAGGGATGTTGGATTCCAAACAAAATAAAATGACCACGGGTATCGTTTCTGTCTCAAGGAAAAGCAACAAATAGGCAGGATGTTTTAAAAGGCAAATTTATTATTGTTCACATTCTAAACATTATCAATTTTACAAGGAGGACCTCTAAGCTAATCCTATGCAAAGAGTGCACATATGAAACAACCAAAAATGTAGTCTAGTGAGATGATGATGATGATCAAGCACTAACCATGGCCGCCTCAATGGTTCCTCCAGAAACGAGCACCCTTCTCTTCCTTGTTGATCAACGCGAGGAGAAGGCTTCACCACTCTACACACCTAAGGCATCCTAATACGTTTGGAAACATTCCAATGCGTTTAGAAATATCCAACGGGCCAAAGAAGAGAGAATATTAAAACCTCTCTATGCCTCACAAGAACTAAAGCTGAAGCTACTATCCTTCCCAAAAAGAGTAGGATCTTATTTTGCTGCTGCATACACTTGAGAAGAAAAGCTTCTAATGGCTTGAGGTGTGGTGACTAAAGGACATAGAGATATTACTTGGTCCCTATCAAATCATTACGCTTGGGGAGAAAAGCCTATATCAACAAAACATCTAAACAAAGGCGAAACACTTTTAAAAATTTGGGAGAAAAAGGAAAATATCCATCAAGAAAGACAAATTCCCCATTGCTTACTGGCCCTAGCAAGGAGAAAGAGACCACTCTTTAAAAGAAACCAACAATGTGGGAAAGAAATGAGGATGATAGAGGCAATAGCCCCACTCCAAATATTCCTTATTTAGAGGGAAAAAGCTACACTTTTGTTGGTTCTAAAAAGATGATAATGTGAAGTGCATGAAGACCACCATAAATGATCCCTTTTGGTGATTGGTCATAGTGGCAATAGGAAGTTAGAAAACAAAGTGAAATTGCTACTATCATCAAAGTAACTTTCATTCCCAATAAATCCAAAGTTGTTCCCAAAGAGGCACAGACTGCCCTAAAGTCATAGGGCAAGGCTGCAAAAGTACGTGGGACTCTTAAAAGCGATAAAGTCCCTTTTTGCCCCAAAGTGAATGAGCAACCAAGAAGTCGTGGAAAAGTACACTTAATGATAACTTACGAGTTCGGGACCATGGATCTTGATCCCTACAGGACCGTAAATCCCAACTTGCTAAATATGAAATCTTAAGCATCAATCCTTATGGACAATTAGATCCTAATTTGTTGAGTCCTAATATCATTGTAAACCTCAACTCTTATAGGATATATAATCTCAACTCGTCAAATCCTCAAATACCGTAAGAATAGGACTGCGGATCTAAGTTCTTGCAGGTCCCCCAAAAAGAAGTGCACTATTGCACCCCAAAACCTAAAAAGTCAAGGACGGACCCCAAAGCCTTTGGATCACAGAGAGCAAAAACATATATAGTAAAGGTAGAAAGTAGCATTAGGAAGTAGAATAAAATCACCAAGGACCCAAGTTCGGTCAGAAAATTATCCTTACAAAATAAAGGCCCACATGTGCCAAGAACAACTTTTAGACAATAAAAAGAAAAAGAAGGAAATCTAAGCGATAGGTGGATCATTCTCTGCTTGTTCTCTTTCTTCCTCGTCATGACTGTGAACCTCATCAGCATCATCTGGGTTGGCCTCCTCCTCTTGTTCTCCCTTATCCTCATCCTCCAGCACCACAGGGACAATTTTTCCATTGACCACAGTTCTTATATGATCTGCCCTTGGAAACTCGATAATTTCTAGATAGATATCGGAAACTTAAGCTAGAGCATTGCAAAAGAACGTCTTAGTAGAGTTGATTTAGTTATTTAAGTACTTTAGCTTCTCCGCCTCCAACGATTCCTTCTCCTGCTCCCAGCACCTGGACTCCATCTCTAGTTCTTTAACACGGTCCTCTACATTCGTCTTCTTTGAAGTCAGGCTCTAAACAGTCTCCTCTAGCTCTTTATTTCTTAATTTAAGCTCATCCACTATCGCCTGCAGATTATCATAGCATGTCTAGTCTATGATCTTCTGCTCAACATGCATTTGTTGTAACATCCCAGAACTAATACTCCTAGTATATCCAGATTACACTGAAGTACTTAGAATTAGGCACATTACTACTAAACTATTATCATTTCTTAACAAATAAATAGACTAATTTTATCAGATATGTGAGCCTTGAGAGGAATAACATTATCTCTACTAGTAACACAACTAAAAAGTCTAACTTATATTGACCTTAAAAGTCCATACTGTAACATCCTTAATATAATTACTAATAACGTATCCGGAGGTACGCATTAGTAATTTAAATTAAGCATGTCATGTAATAATTAACATAATATATTAGAAAATAAATATAAAATAAATATAAGAGATATACAAAATATGAGCCTGTTATGGTTGGAATTATACATACAACATATAAAACATTATATAAATAATATACATCGGTGTATAAAGTTACAAAATGTAACACCTTAATACTAGTACTAATGACATGCCCAGGATCATGCCTCAGTAATTAGCATTAGTGATGTCACTTTAAAACTAATAATAAGTTTACGAAAATAAATATAACTTACATGAAAATATGAGCCTGATACAGGTATAATCATACACATATATCGAAAAGACTTTTACACAAAGCCATACTTCATAATATAAAAAAATACATTATATGCTTCCTTGGCACTACCTAATACAAATTTTAAACAATATTTTATGTGACCATTACAACTAATTTATCCTTCCTCGATTCCAATCTTCTTTCCCAACTTGCTAATCCTTCAAGATTCCTGGAAATAATACGGAAATACAAACTTATGGAGTGATAATTCAAAAAATTCTTAGTAATTTTATGAAAATGTGACATTGTAATATTTTCAGTTGTTTCGGGGAATATAGATCCTTTGTTTAAAAACTCAACATATATGTGTGTGTGTCTATATATATATATATATATATATATATATATATATATATATATATATGTATGTATGTATATATATATATATATATATATATATATATATATATGTATGTATATATATATATATATATATATATATATATATATATGTATGTATGTATATATATATGTATGTATATGTTAGAAAGGTTGTAAACTGCAAAAACCTGTCCTCTCTCTTCCTGAAACATAAGTCAAATTATTATCCTTTATAAAAAAAACATTTGCACAATCCAATAATTCATACAGTTTTACATTCAGTTCTTTATTACAATCAAATCAAGTATTAACACTATATATAAATAATATACATTATATGTATTCACCTTGCATTTTTTGCCATGTGCCAATTGATCTTGGTTTCAAAGTATTAAGCCAAGATTTTGCTTTATCTTTTAAAGACAAAGGAAACAATTTAAGCTTAACAATCTCTTCAATGCAATTTTGGTCATTGAAAGCAATACATACTTCCTCAAATTCTTTCAGATGTAAATATGGACTTTCAGATTCTAAATCATGAAAATTAGGAAGTAAAGAAATCATACCTGGCTTAAATCTAAAATTGCTGGTGTTGAGTGGAAAAATAAAACATGATGGACTAAAATTTCAAGGTGGTTGCAAATATTCACGCATGGTTCGCAACAGTTAATTTTCATGTTCATTATGTACACTTTTATTTTCAGCCATTGTGTCAATTGTGTGTGATTGTGATTCAAACAAATCAATATATAAAGTACCATGATTAATTTTAACTAAACGACTAGAATTTAAATCACCATACCAATTAAGCATAAATAAATTACTTAAAATAGAAAAAATAATGTACAAGTCGGTAGTTTACACCAGCCATTAAATATTAATAAAGATGTGGTACAAACTAACCACCCAATAAATATTAACAAGTAAAAAGTTAGAAATAAAATACAGAAAATAAAGTACGGAAAGTAAATTACGTAAAATAAAATATGAAAAGTAAAATGCAAAAAAAAGTGCAAAAAGTAAATTGCAAAAAGTAAATTGCAAAAAATAAAGTGTAGAAAGTAAAATATAGAAAATAAATTTAAAATATGAAAACCGAAGAAAGGCAGAGCTCCACCAGAGCCGGCGAAAGAGAAGAGAAGAAGAAAAATTATTTCGTTATGTTAGAAAGCAATAATAAATAACAGAAATTAAAAAAGTTAGAGTACGTAAAATAAAAGACGTATATTAAAAAGTTAGAGTACTGAGAAAATAAAAGTTAGTAAGCAGAAAACAAATGACATAAATTAAAAGTTAGTAAACATAAGTAAATGACATAAATATAAATGTTAGAAAGTTAGTATGTTAGTGTTAGCAAGTTAGTAGGTTAGGAAGTTAGAAAGTTAGAGAGTTAGTAAAGAAACCGAAGCATCAACAAGCCGATCTTTTGCTCTAGTGATGGAGAAAAGAGAATAGATTTTATTAAAGAGAAAGGACCTCAATAAATTAAAACTTCAAATCAAGTCCCTGGCAACGGCGCCAAAAACTTGATTGCTAGATTTAAAGGATGCAAACCCAAGTGCAAGTTATCTCAAGTAATAAATTTCTCAGGAGTCTGAGATCGATTCACAGGGAATTGATGAAGAGAAATTATTTGAGGTAAGAAAAGAATTTGTCACAACACCTAAAGTAATAAAAGATGTTCACAAATGAATTTATGAACTTGCTTGGGTTAGGAGATCAACTCTTGGTAATAAATTAAAGGTAAGATTATTTCTCTTTATAACTCAATTGAAATCCACACACAACGGAGGTTCCAATCAGAAAATATAACATTCAAAGTTCAATTATATATGCAATCATATTATGATTCCTCTAATTATCTACCAACATTTGTAAATGAGTTCAAGCATTCACTGTGCCAATCCTATTGTCTACAATAAATCAAGATCTCTATTATACAAAGAAGGTTTCTAAATTGATTGGAAACAAAATACAACACATATAATGTCCATTTGATAATATATCATTTAAGTACAAGAAATAGAATAATCTAACCTTATTTTATTACCAAGAGCTTCACTCTTTCACCCAAGCAAGATGAAGATTTAGTTATTCATAGATAAGAAGAAAGAAAGAGAAAATTACAACAAAGGAAAACAATAAACAAGCATAACCATAACTTCTAAAAACTAAGCCTAACACCAAGAGCACCAAATGATCAGCTAATGGTGCCTTTTATAGAGGATTAGGGATACAAAATGACATGGGGGCTGATTAAGAGTAGGTGAGGAGTAGGTGGAGTGGTTGGATGAGTGGTTGGATTATTGAGATTCTTTGTCTCTAAAATCATTAATTGCTTAACTCATGGATACCGTTATCAAATAGAAAAGTCATCTTCATGAAAGTTGTAGAAATGGGTCTTAACTTTCAGATGTCCAAATTTTAACTCATTTCACCATCTACAGCCCGAGATATGGCCTAATTACTGCAGACTATTCAGGCCCAGTTTGAACACCTCTATTTTGATTTCTAGACTCAATATCACCTTCAAGCTGTCCGAATTGAGTTTTATGTTCTTCATGAAAGTTGTAGATATGGGTCTTAACTTCCAAGTTTCCAAATTTTAGATCAAGAAAGTTCCTATAGCCCGAGTTATGCTCTAATTACTATACACTATTCAGGTTCCAGACACAAAACTCGTGTTCTGACTTCTAAGCCCAATTAGCTCCACTAGATGTCTGAATGAGACTTTGAGCTCTCATCAAAGTTGTAGAGCTCTCTCTTATCTTTCCTACAAGGTAAGATACATAATTTTTACATATCTAGAACTCAAGATATGGTGGAAATACAGAAATAGTGTAAGACCCAAATAATGCTAGAAAAATCAATTAAGTCCAATTTGAGTCCAAACTTACAAAATATAACCAGACTTAATCAATTAAGTACATAGAGAGTGTAAATGATTAAAAATGAGGGTTTATTATTGTATAAAATATGTGATTAACAAATTCCCCCACACTTAACTTTTTGCACTCCTGGGCAAAACTCATAAGACCAAAGTTAGGAAACAAAGAAAAATGACATAGACTCAAAATCTAAAAACTCTAAAAGACTCGATGAAGTAAGAAGAGCAACCAGAAATTCAAGGGATCAAAGCATTAATGAGGTAACATTTCTTCACATCTCAAACCAACAAGTAAAGAAACTTCAGTTGAAAAGAATGAATCAAGAATGATAGATTCTCACAGAATTCACCCTCAATCTCTCAAGTGTTTAAAAGGTAAGTATTTCACTCTATTCAACCCATGAACAATTACACTACCATAAGCTTGCTTATCTTCTACTTCTCCGCTACTCAAACCACATGTATACAAAAATCAAGAGGACTTTATTCAAGGTTGTAATGGGGTCATGGTAAAGGAGAGAGGATAATATGGATATGAGAAGATAAATAACAAAAAGAATAAAAGAGTATTATGGTACAGCTAGAGTGGAGAAAATGTTTGAGAACATTTATCATAAAGGACAATCACCAATATTTGACTAATGTTTTGTTGAAGATCAATCCCAAATTGGTGAATTGAATTCATTGTTAGACTTGAACATTCTCCTTTTCTTTATGTTGTTTTCAAGCATCCATCTTTATTCTAGACTTTGATAATCCTTTGATTGCAACAGTGGTTAGTTTTTTTTTTTTGGATCATTTTACACACACACCCCCACACTTGTTCAAGAACAAGGTCAATACTCTCTTATTCCCTAAAGTTGGGTAAAAACATGTTTTTTTTTTAAGGCATGAAATGAGCTAAAAACAAGGAATGGTCAAATAAGTTCAAAGGGGTTACACAAGGGAAAATATACAAGGATGGCTATTTAGTCAAAGTAGCTATTTCAAAATGCCTCAATCATATTAATGTATGCATGTGAAAATGTAGCCTCAAAAAGAATCAAAGCAAGTTCTAAAATAACAATTCCATGAGTGAAAATCTTACAAGAAAGAAGAGAATGGTACAGATATTCAATCCATTCATCAATAGGCTCAAAATCTCACAAGGCATATTTCTATCATTCTCAATCCACCATATCAACATTCATATCCAAACTTGTGAAATTTAAGAAAGAAGATAATTTATTCAACCATGCTATGATCCCTGAATTTCAATTGCTTCAAAGGATGTGAGAGTGCAT
The DNA here is from genome assembly GCA_029884605.1 of Ormosia emarginata. Classification (NCBI taxonomy): domain Eukaryota; kingdom Viridiplantae; phylum Streptophyta; class Magnoliopsida; order Fabales; family Fabaceae; genus Ormosia; species Ormosia emarginata. The sequence continues at coordinate 20,549,121 of JAQQTP010000073.1, forward strand.
TCGCTTGAATCTTTCAAAGGAAATCAAATAGCAAAACTTTGTTACTTTCACAAATAAACATTAAATAGTTACTACCCCAACTAAGATGCGTCTCAAGAGTAATAAATTGTTTCCAAAATTTACTCCTTACTCTGCCATCCTTAATTAGTTTTACTATGAATAGGTTTTTGACAGTCATATCACTAAACATACTTCCCAATCTAATGTGTCTCAGGAGTAAAATTACTCTTTACTCTGCCATCATTCATTGATTTAGTAAGTCCATGACAATCATATCATACTTCTCAAAAAAAAAATTTTTTTGGTCAACTATCCTTCTCCCCCAACTAGATCACAACATTGTCTTCAATGTTAAAATATAGATGAGTAAAGGATAAAAGATATTACCTGTTGGAGGAATTACTGAAAAGAGAAACTTGACACAAATTTAAATAGAAACAAAGTACAATAAATAAAACCAAAGCTTAATATTATTTAAATAACTGAAGTGTCTGATCGGGCTTGCGATGCATATTGCTTCCCTCACCACTTCCTTCTGACCAATCTATCTGAGTTTTTACTAGATCAGGATCATAAACAAAAGCTTCTAATTTATCAATCAACTCATCAATAGTGGAAGCAAAGATAAGAAGTTGTCTTGCCGAAGATATGATAAATTTCTGTTTCACAGCATGGTCAAGAAAAAGTAACAAAATATCAAAGAAATTATTTACATTCAACAAACCTATGAGTTTATAGTGGATGTTCAGTTAGGCACAAGAGACAATTTGAAAAACTTCTTCCAAGGTACCAAAATCACCTCGTAAGGCAATGAATGCATTAGAGTTTTCAAGCATTATTTTCATTCGTTCATGCATTGATGATACCTTAAGTTCCTCCCCAATTGTCTTTCCAGTGATGTTTTGTTGAGCTAAAGGTCCAGGAATGACACATAAAACCTGACTGCCTCATATATATGTAGCTAGTGATACAGCTCCCATTAACCCATGACAACCTCCACCATATATAAGATGAATATTCCTCGCAGCAAGTGATCGACCAAGAGTGATAGCTACGTTTACAAACTCTAAACCCTTCCCATACTTAGACCCATAAAATACACAGATATTTTTAAGTTGATGAATAGAAACACATTCCATTTCTATACTCACCTTCCCCTTGAATGATTCTGAGTTGGAAGAAAATGGAGAAAATAGAGTATTTAAATAGGAAAAAGAATGGAAAGGATAATAATAGCACCTATAAGGGCAGGTTGGTTGTTGTCAGAAAAGTTTGAAATTAAGAAACACATAATCTTTTTTTTTTTGTTTTGTCTTTTTTTTTTTACTTCAAAAAAACCATCAGGGTAAAGAAGTCTAGAAACCCCTGAAGGACCCTGCTCAAAGGATCGTCTGTCCAAAACCAAAATACAGCAAAATCATACAAAGATAAAAAAAATATAATAGCAAATTATGACATACCTTTATGTACAATTTTTATGGCGTATCTTTATACTGCGCATCAGGAGTGTAGTAGTGGCATATCTTTATACTGCATGTCATCAGTGTAGTAAACACTCATGTCCATTTATTCGAAGAAAATAGAAAGAAGAAACCATTGTGGGTTTCCATCCTAGGTCTGGAACCTGGAGAGCTCACACTTAGGCTCGTAACATCAACAAAGATGCTAAAATCTAAAACCTGTAATGTCCAAGATCCAGAACGTCCCATCCCAGGGTGCTGAGAGCCCCTTCTAATAAAAGAGAGGATCAAGCTTAGATGCCTTATATGCTTTGGCAGCCGTGGGTTACTTCTCACTAATAACCAGAGTGGGACGCTTCTGCCTATCCATCAACTCCATAGTGCCTAGATGGTAAACATTGGGTTATGGAGTGCGGCTCTCTACAGAGCATGTACACGAACTTTTTTAAGGACCAGCGTGCAAAGGTCCACCCAAGTCAATGACGGGTCAGCCAAAGGCTGGGGCTCCACAACTAATTAAAGCCATGGTACTCCTTCTGGATCGCCCTTGTTCAAACATTTTTTTCTCTTTTTTTTTTAAGAAAACATGAAGAAGAAAAAGATAATATGTACAGATTGTTGTGGATATGGCTCACATCTGCCTCTGGTTTAACGTCCAGTAACAACTTAAACGCCTTCTATGAGTCGAGGATAAGCTTCCCATCCAATTTTCTTATAAATTGGAAAACAAGGTCTTTTAGAGTCAGATTCCCAAGACTGTAGCATTTTTCTTCATCTTTGAAGAGATTCCACAAATTAAGAAGTTCACGATGCACCAATCCACAAGAATGCGTCTCAAGAGTCAATAAGATATCATCTAATGACTCTTTACTCAGTCCATTCTTAATGAAGAAAATTTTATCTTCTCTGTTTGTGGAAACCATCCCCAAAGAACGACATCGCTTGTTACAATTCCATCATCCACATTTGTGACAGACTTGTAATTTTTGCTCTTCTTCTTTTAGAATATGAACTTCTTCCAAGACCTGGCATGTATGGGTTAAATGAAATTGAAGACTCACTTGTTAGTCGGACCTTTGCTTTAATTATTTAGCATACATCTTTTGGTATACCCTTATGCATTAACAGTCTCAATCTTTCACATCTAACTTTGTAGATTTTTGTCAGAGCATTTTGAGGGAGGGAAAGAAAATATTTTCTTAGGTTTGAAAGAATGACATCCATTTTAAAGGAGAAGAAGGATTCAGTTATTTTGGAAAACTGAAAAACAAATCGACTTGAGAGTCACGGAGTACCGTTATCCACCACTTAACCGGAAACATAAAGAACTGCAAAAACAAGGAAACAAAAATTAGAATAAATTCTATTCATAACAAGGATCAGAAAGAGAGATGAATTCTACCTCATCAACTTGGTTTTCCAGAAATGGTTTGAGCCTTTGTCTATTGACTTTAAACATATTACTATTCCTAGGATTCACAATATCTATAACTCCATGAGGATACACATGTTTGACAACAAAAGGACCACTCCACCTAGATCTCAATTTTCCAAGGAATAGGTACAGGTGAGAATTATAAAGCAGAACTTTTTGACCAATTTTAAAAGATTTTCTCAAAATTGTCTTATCATGAAAAGCTTTGTTCTAGCTTTATAAATCTTTAAGTTCCCATATGCATCATTTCCCGATTCCTCAAGTTCATTTAATTGTAATTTGCATATCTTACAAGCATCATCAAGATTTAGATTGAAAGCTTTAATGGCTCAAAATGCTTTATGTTCCAATTCTACAGGCAAGTGATAAGGTTTTCTATAGACTAACCGATAGAGTGACATGCCCAAAGATGTTTTGAAAGTAGTACGGTAAGCCCAAAGTGCATCGTTTAGTCTTAAAGACCAATCTTTACGATTTGGGTTAACCATTTTTTTCAAAATTTGTTTAATCTCCCTATTTGTCAATTCAACTTGTCCACTTGTCTGAGGGTGATAAAGGGTGGCAATTTTGTGTGTAATACCATATTTTTTCATTAAAGATTCAAATGGTTTATTGCAAAAATGTGTTCCCCCATCACTGATGATAGCTCGAGGGATTCCAAATCGACATAAGATATTTTCTTTTACAAATTTGAGAATAGTTTTATGATTATTGCGTCGACATGGAATCGCCTCAATCCATTTTGAGACATAATCAACTGCAACTAAAATATACACAAATCTAAATGAGGATGGAAATGGACCCATGAAATCAATTCCCTAACAATAAAAAATTTCAATGACAAGGATGGGGTTCAGAGGCATCACGTTTCTTTTTGAAATTGAGCCCATCTTTTGACAATTTTCACAACTTTTGCAAAAAGTATAGCAGTCCTTAAATAAAATGGGCCAATAAAATCTATACTGCAAGATTTTCACAGCTGTTTTCTTTGAAGAAAAACGACCTCCATATGCTTCTGAGTGACAAAATTTAATGACACTACCTACCTCACTGTCGGGCACACATCTCCAGAAGATTTAGTTAGGACAATATTTGAACAAGTATGGGTCATCCCAATAAAAAATTTTCACCTCTGTCAAATTTTTTTTTTATCTTAGTGCATCCATTAAGGCGGCATCTTTCCTATTACAAGAAAGTTGACTATGTTAGCAAACCAAGGCATGAAATTGAATGAAAATAAAAATTCATCAAGAAAAGAATTATTGATAGGTGTTCTATCAAAAGGTGAGCCTATTGTAAGTCTGGACAAATGATCAGCAACAACATTTTTGGCTCCTTTCTTATATTTTATTGTGCTGTTGAATTCTTGAAGCAACAAGATCCACCGTATCAATCTTGGTTTGGCATCCTGCTTAGACATCAAATATCTAACAGCAGCATCATCGGTGAAAATCATAATAGAAGAATCAATTAAGTAAGAACAAAATTTGTCCAGTGCAAAAATTACAGCAAGTAGTTCTTTTCCAGTAGTGGTGTAATTCATTTGTGTACTATTTAAAGTTCTACTTGTGTAACAAATCACATGAGGCTTACCTTCCTTTCTTTGGCCTAAAACAACACTAATAGCAAAATCACTAGCATCACACATCAACTCAAAAGGCAAAGACTAGTCAGGAGATTGCATGATAGGAGTAGATGTCAGAAGACCAATTAATTTTTCAAAAAAAATTTGACATTCTTGAGTCCAATCAAATGGTGTATCTTTCAATAGAAGATTACATAATGGTCTAGATATGGCACTGAAGTCTTTAATGAATCTTCTGTAAAATCCTGCATGTCCTAAAAAAGAATGAACTTCTCTGACTATTTTTGGGGAAGGCAATTGATCAATTAATTCAACTTTGGCCTTATCAACTTCAATTCCTTTAGAAGATATCACATGACCTAATACTATTCCTGAGGTAACCATGTAATGACATTTTTCTCAATTTAGCACAAATCCTTTTTCTTATCATCTTTTAAGAACTTTTTCCAAATTATCAAGACAATTTTCAAAAGAATTTCCAAAAACTGTCAGATCATCCATGAAAACCTCTAAATAATGCTCAAACATGTCACTGAAAATGTTAATCATGCATCTTTGGAATATTGCCAGAGCATTACAAAGGCCACAAGGCATTCTTCTATATGTAAAAGTACCAAATGGATATGTAAAAGTGGTTTTTTCTTGATCTTCCAATGCAATTGGTATTTGATTATAACCTAAAAAACCATCAAGAAAATAGTAATATGAATGTCCTGCTACCCTTTCCAGAATTTGATCAAGAAATGGCAAGGGGAAATGATCTTTCCTAGTAGCAGCATTTAATTTTCTAAAATCAATACGCATACGCCAACTAGATGAGACTCGCGTAGGTATTAATTCACCTTTATCATTTTCAATCACTGTTATTCCAGATTTCTTAGGCACAACTTGTGTAGGGCTTACCTATTGACTATTAGAGATAGGATAGATAATTCCAACATCAAGCAATTTAAGGACTTCAGCTCTAACTACCTCTTCCATGTGTGGATTTCATCTTCTTTGAGGTTGTTGAGAAGTTTTAGTATTATCCTCTAAATGTATTCTATGTGTACAAATTAATGGATTAATGCCTTTTATGTCTTTTAATGACCATCCAATTGTACTTTTATGCCTTTTAAGTACTTCTGTTAACATACCTTCTTGTTCTTCAGTAAGAGACGAGGAAATTACCACTGGAAAGTTTTGCTCTTCTCCCAAAAATGTGTACTTCAACCTAGCAGGTAATAGCTTTAGTTCCAGTGTGGGTACTTCTTCATGGGCATTATCATTCATGGGTTTTAGCTCTTCAAATCTTGGCTTCCATACCTTGTACTTCATTACCTGTGTACAATCAAGCAAAGAGCATATTTCAGAGATATCATCTTCTAGTTGTATGCTTGACTCAAATGAATTGACTAAACAAATTTCTAATGGGTCAGAAGAACTCCTTGTTTGAAGATGATCATCTATAATGACTTCAATTCCTTCAACTTCCTCCTTTTCATTAAGGACTTCCTATGGTTGCTTGCACATGTTAAAAACATTGAGCTCCAGTGTCATGTTTTCAAATGTTAGTTTCACCACTCCATTTCTGCAATTTATCAAAGCATTAGATGTTGCTAAAAATGGACGGCCTAAATTAACAGGAATTGACTTACAACTATCAACCATAGGTTCAGTATCCAAGACAATAAAATCCACAGGATATATGAATTTATCAACTTGAACCAACACATTTTCCACTATCATCTTGGAATTTTAATTGATTTATCAGCAAGTAGAAGAGTTACAGAAGTTGGTTTTAACTCACCTAAGTTGAGTTGCTGATAAACTGAATATGGAAGCAAATTGACACTAGCACCAAGATTAAGTAAAGCTTTTTCAATTTTATGATCTCCAATAATGCATGAAACTGTAGGACAACTAGGGTCTTTATATTTTAACACATTATTATTCTGAAGAATGGAGTTTACCTATTCAGCCAAAAATGCTTTCTTTTTCACATTTAGTTTCCTTTTAACAGAGCACAAGTCCTTCAAATATTTGGCATAAGAAGGAATTTGTTTGATAGCATCTAACGGAGGAATATTGATCTTTACTTGTTTCAAAATTTTAAAAATTTCAGTGTGGTGGTCCAATTTCTTTGGATTATTCAATGTTTGAGGAAATGGGGGTGAAGGCGAGAGTTTAGTCTCCTTTTTGTCAGCTTCTTCATTTTCTTGGGCAATTGGTTCATCTTCTTTCTCACAAGGTTCGAGAATTTGTTTTTCAACAACCTTTCCACTCCTAAGAGTTATCATTGACTTGACTTGGTCCATTTTTTGGTTTTCTAAACTCCCCTCATTTAGACTGTACTGACCCTTGGGTTTGGTTGAGGTTAAGAAGGAAATTTTCCTTTCTCGTGAATGGTGAGTGCAAAAGAAAGTTTAGCAAGAGTGTCTTTTATGTCATTCATGGTTTGATTGTTTTGTTTATTAATGGCCTCTTACTTTTCTATGAATGCATGCAGTGTTTCTTCAAGGTTTTTCCTATATGGTGGGACGTAAGGTGCATATCCTTGAGAATTTTGAGAGTCCTGTTGTGCCTGAGGAGGTGGTTGCACAAATTGTGACTGATTATTATTCCTCCAGCTGAAGTTCGAGTGATTTCTCCATCCCAGATTGTATGTATCTGAAAAAGAAGAAGTAAATGGCTTTTTAAAATTATTCATTGCATTTACTTGCTCATGTACAACTTCTTTAAAAACAGGAATATTGGGACATTCATGTGTTGAGTGTCCTAAGTCATCACAAATGCCACAAATTTCTTCATTTTGCACAGATTTGATTTCTTTTGCTTTTCTTAATTCCATGGCTTCAACCTTTCTAGCCAAACTAGCAAACCTAGCATTTAGATCTTCCTCTTGACTAAGGTGATATTTTTCTTTATTAGCACTTGCAAGGTTAGATCTAATTGAATTTTCAGAAGGGTTAGTATCATGCCAAGATTGAGAATTTTCAGCCAACTGGTTTAAATTGTCTAAAGCTTCATCAGGTTCTTTATCAAGAAACTCACTATTGCATATTGTTTCCACAAATTGTTTAGTTTCAGGTGTTAAACCTTCATAAAAGAAGCTTATAGTGCGTCATTTTTCAAAACCATGATGTGGGCAAGAATTTAACAAATCTTTAAACCGTTCCCAACATTGAAAATAAACTTCATTTGAATTTTGCGAAAAATTTTGGATTTGTCTTTTCATAGCATTGGTTTTATGTGTTGGAAAAAATTTCTTAACTCACCTTGCATTTCTTGCCATGTGCCAATTGATCTTGGTTTCAAAGTCTTAAGCCAAGATTTTGCTTTATCTTTTAAAGAAAAAGGAAACAATTTAAGCTTAACAATCTCTTCAATGCAATTTTGGTTATTGAAAGCAATACATACTTCCTCAAATTCTTTCAGATGTAAATATGGACTTTCAGATTCTAAACCATGAAAATTAGGAAGTAAAGAAATCATACATGGCTTAAATCTAAAATTGTTGGCGTTGAGTGAAAAAATAAAACATGATGGACTAGAATTTCGAGGTGGTTGCAAATATTCACGCATGGTTCGCAACGGTTGATTTCCATGTTCATCATGTACACTTTCATTTTCAGCCATTGTGTCAATTATGTGTGATTGTGATTCAAACAAATTAATATATAAAGTACCAGGATTAATTTTAACTAAACGAGCAGAATTTAAATCATCATACCAATTAAGCATAAATAAATTACCTAAAATAGAAAAAATAATGTACAAGTCGGTAGTTTACACCAGCTATTAAATATTAATAAGGATATGATATAAACCAACCACCCAATAAATATTAATAAGTAAAAAGTTAGAAATAAAATACAGAAAATAAAGTACGGAAAGTAAATTACAGAAAATGAAATACGAACCATAAAATACAAAAAAAAAAAGCGAAAAGTAAATTGCAGAAAGTAAATTGTAAAAAATAAAGTACAGAAAGTAAAATACAGAAAATAAATTTAAAATATGAAAACCGGAGAGAGGCAGAGCCCCACCAGAGTAAGCAGAAAAGAAAAGAGAAGAAGAAAGATTATTTCATTATGTTAGAAAGTAATAATAAATAACATAAATTAAAAAGTTAGAGTGTAGAAAATAAAAGTTAGTAAGTTAAGAAAATAAATGACATAAATTTAAAGTTAGTAAACATAAGTAAATAACATAAATATAAATGTTAGAAAGTTAGTATGTTAGTGTTAGCAAGTTAGTAGGTTAGGAAGTTAGAAAGTTAGAGAGTTAGTAAAGAAATCGAAGGATCGGCAAGCCAATTTTTTGCTCTGGTGAGGGAGAAGAGAGAATAGATTTTATTAAAAAAAAGAATCTCAATAAATTAAAACTTCAAATCAAGTCCCCGGCAACGGCGCCAAAAACTTGATTGCAGGATTTAAAGGATGCAAACCCAAGTGCAGGTTATCTCAAGTAATAAATTTCTATGGAGTCCAAGGTCGATCCATAGAGAATTGATGAAGAGAAATTATTTGAGGTAAGAAAAGGATTTGTCACAACACCAAAAGTAATAAAAGATGTTCACAAATGAATTTAAGAACTTGTTTGGGTTAGGAGATCCACTCTTGGTAATAAATTAAAGGCAAGATTATTTTTCTTTTTAACTCAATTGAAATCCACACACAATGGAGGTTCCAATCGGAAAATATAACATTCAAAGTTCAATTTTATATGCAATCATATTATGATTCCTCTAATTATCTACCAACATTTGTAAATGAGTTCAAGCATTCACTGTGCCAATCCTATTGTCTACAATAAATCAAGATCTCCATTATACAAAAAAGGTTTCTAAATTGATTGGAAACAAAATACAACACATATAATGTCTATTTGATAATATATCATTTAAGCACAAGAAATAGAATAATCTAACCTTATTTTATTACCAAGAGCTTCACTCTTTCACCCAAGCAAGATGAAGATTTAGTTACTCATAGATAAGAAGAAAGAAAGAGAGAAGAAGAGAAAGATGAACATAGCTTCAATTTAGAGCAAGAGAAAATTACAACAAAGGAAAACAATAAACAAGCATAACCATAACTTCTAAAAACTAAGCCTAACACCAAGAGCACCAAATGATCAGCCAATGGTGCCTTTTATAGAGGATTAGGGATACCAAATGACAAGGGAGCTCATTAAGAGTAGGTGAGGAGTAGGTGGAGTGGTTGGATGAGTGGTTGAGTGGTTGGATTATTAAGATTCTTTGTCTCCGAAATCATTCATTGCTTAACTCATGGATTCCGTCATCAAATGGAAAAGTCATTTTCATGAAAGTTGTAGATTTGGATCTTAGTCAAATGTCCAAATTTTAGCTCATTTCACCATTTACAGCCTGAGATATGGCCTAATTACTACAGACTGTTCAGGCCCAGTTTCAGCAACTCTGTTTTGACTTCCAGACCCAATATCACCTCCAAGATGTCCGAATTGAGTTTTGTGTTCTTCATGAAAGTTGTATATATGGGTCTTAATTTTCAAGTATCCAAATTTCAGACCAATAAAGTTCCTACAGCCCGAGTTATGCTCTGATTACTTTACACTATTCAGGTTCCAGACACAAAACTCGTGTTTTGACTTCCAAGCTCAATTAGCTCCACTAGATGTCTGAATGAGACTTTGAGCTCTTCATCAAAGTTGTAGAGCTCTCTCTTATCTTTCCTACAAGGTAAGATACATAATTTTTATACATCTAGAACTCAAGATATGGTGAAATACAGAAACAGTGTAAGACCCAAATAATGCTGGAAAAATTAATTAAGTCCAATTTGAGTCCAAACTTACAAAACATAACCAGACTTAATGATTTAAATACATGGAGAGTGTAAATAACTAAAAATGAGGATTTATTAATGTATAAAACATGTGATTATCAAACACCATCCAAGCAACATTTTTATACATCAACACATCAAAATTTTAACTACAAAAAAGGCAACACCTACCACAATTAATTATCAACTTTTTAATCTTAATCTCAAATATACAAATAACCAAATTCTATTCAAAAAATAGGGCAACATAGCCAATGGTAACTCAACCCCAAGAATACCATAAAATCTCATCCAATTATTCATTTCTAGAAGTCATAGGTAAGATATCAATTCATTTTGCCAATATCTAATAATCTAGCCTCACCAAAATTCCTTCCAATTCTCAAAACTTAAACCCTAAGATTATAATCATATAAATACACTATTAAACATTCAAAATTAGCAATCTCGATTTTGGGCTTTACATGCAGGGACGAATCTACATGAACGAGAGTGGGGACATATGCCCCTACTCAGCTTTGGAATTTTTTTATTACCCGTGATAGTCATTTATCATTCTTATCACTTCATATTTTTAATTTTGCCCCCCATAAGATAGGTAAATGTATAAATTTACAATGAAAGAAGTTAAACTCTATCTAACATGATCATTTATACATAATAGAGTGAGAAATATGTGATAATATTGATAATGAAAAGATCATTCAACATCAAAGGAACAATTGTAAATTGATTTTTCATCATTTTATATTAATAATCATTAGAATTTTTTTTTATACTTATGTGTTGTCTTTGTCCCCACTACTTAAAATTTCTAGGTCCGTCACTAATGACATGACCCAAAAATCACATTTTTAGAAGGAATTTGGCCTAGAAAAACACCAAATTACTGCCCAAGATTCTTAATAACCCAAACATGAATTTCTAACCTTTAACAAACCAATAACCTTGTTAAAAATCAAATTTTTCAGCCACTTCATTAAGAAAACGAAATTCATACAAATAAAGCTCTTGTCAACAATCCACAACAAATACAAGCTCATACTATCAAACCACAACAAATACAATCTCAAGAAATCATGAATCAATGGAGAAAAGGAATGAAATCATCTAATCTTACCCTTCACCCTCCAAACCCTCACAGTTCCATCAAATTAAAATTCAAAAAATGCTCAAATTTATAACTATAAGTTCATGATTAAAACAAAGGAAGGAAAGTAAAAGGTGCAAAGCTTTAAAAACCCCTACCTTGGCTCCCTAAGCTCACGATTTTGAGAGTGGAAGGAGAGGAAGATGGAGCTTGATGATGGAGATTCTTGGCTCTTTGGAAAGAGGAAGTGATGAGGATTAATTTCTCTAACTACACCAACTCAAGATAAAGGTTCTAAGGTGCTTATAAATGAGCTTGAAACTAAAAACCCATTTTTCCCCTTTCTGTCCAGCACGTAACAGAAGAGAGAAAGAAGTGAGTGGGATGAAAAGGATGAAGAAAGAGTGAATAAGAATTAGGTAGAAAAATCTAGAGGCTTGGTTCTATGAATTTTTCCCACAAATTTCTCCATTTTCCTCCTTATTTTCTCTCCTCCTCTGCCCCCTTTTGGTTTCCAAAATCCCCTCTATTTTTACAGCCCCAAGACTACGTGAGAGAGTGAGGCAAGAGCTGGATAAAGATGGTCAAAATGTGTGGTTGTGAGTGAAAGAGAAAATAACTAAAATTTTCATGTTGAAACTTTGATATCTGTTATGTACACTTTAATTTTTCAAAATTGAGTTTTCAAGTATCCATAAGTCTTATAGAATAATTTAGGACTCATTTTAGTCCTCGAATCTATTTTTTCATAACTTTTCATATACTGATACTCATTAAATAAGTTGCACTACTTTTTCAAATTAAATTGAACATGTAAAATAGGTACATATGTCTACCTTAAAATATTTTTCATGCCAAAATATTCTCCATACTCTACTTATCATCTCCATGAAATTTCATAATTTTCTGAGCCACTTAATTGTCCTGGCTATTTTTTAGCAATATCCTTAAAAATACTAGATTAACTCAATTGACTCTCCAAAACTTTCTACAACTCTTATCAATTATTTATAGCTAGGAAATAAATTTTTCATATTTATTTTTATTATATCAACTGATTTTGCAGATACCTTAATTATTCTCTTGTACTCAGTGTTATAGATTTACGCTCAAACTACTTTAAAAAATTACCTGAATTAACAGATAATCTCTTACTAGTATTACCAAGCTTCTATAACACTATTTAAGACCTATTAGGTCAAGAAGGGTGTTACAATTCTCCCCTCCTAAAAAAAACTTGTCCTCAAAATATGATCATTCACTATAAGTAATTCCCAACAATGACACAAGTTTATGTCATAATATGACATACAAATTCAATTCCAATTCACCTTAATGACTTCAGGGAGTAAAGCAAATTTCCAATTCAAAATATAAATTCATATTCTACCTCAACTTGAATAAGCAAGGAACAATGCCATTAGATTTTACTGATCACTTTTTAAAAATTCTCAACATGTGCATCATTCTCAACAAGTGTACAGTTCCAATCTTATTTGGTACACAATCAGTTATTCAATAATTTTACATGTAAACACAATTCAATCACTCTTACATTAAATACTACATAGAGATTACTATATCTCATTCTATATCATACATAAACTACTTCTTCAAATATCTTTAACTTCTCCTCATAAATGATTTAATTCTAAATTTCACACTTAGCTTGTTCAGCGTTAGAGAATTGAGTTACCTTTTTACCTTTCAAACATACACTCTCCCTGTATTCTTGAGTTTGGAAGTAGATAACTCCATTGAATGAAGCTGTTTGTGCCCTATCTCTATGCATTATTGGTTGCTTTGTCCTTGTTGTGATGCATTGTTGGGAGGCTTTAGCCTATTTTCATGTAAAATTCATGTTGAAGCCTTCTTCTCTAATCTTGCTTTAATTCTTCCTAATCTTTGATTGGTTTGAGCTTGATGACATTTGTATTTGACTAGTTGATTTCTCAATTACAAGATGGTCCCAAAAGAACTAACTTGAAGCAAGAAAAGGCCCTGCACTGAATAAGGAATTACAAGGCAAGCTCCAGTACATCACATCGCTGCATAAGGAACTACATGTCGCCAGTGCACCCTATTAACCCAAGGCTGTAACACCGCGACGTAAGGAAGTAAATGTCGTGGCGCTGGTGCCCTAAGTTTTGTGAGCCGCAGCACATGATGTGCAACACCCCAGCGTGATACACAAAATTTGTGCATCTATAAATCTGTGGAACACAGATTTTAACAAAAAAAATATTTTTTCTGCTAGGTTTTCTTCATTTTCTCGCTTCTATCTCTCATACTACATTTTGGAGGTTTTGCCCATTGGAGAATCCAGTAGCTAGGAAGGCTTTGTGAGGTTGAAAGAGAGTTGAAGGAACTACGATCCAAGCTTCAAGGCTTAACCCATTGGGGCTTCTTCTTCAGTTTCTTCTTCTCTTTCTCTTCCATTTATCTTGAATGTAGATTTTTGTATTACATTTTCGTATTCATTATTTAGCTAGTTGTGTTTAGATTATTCTTTGAATCTCCATTTAGCATTGAATGATTTGTACCCATTTTTGAGTTTATATAAAAGATTTGGGTTTTGTTATATCGTATTGTGCTTAATGCTCTTATTTGTCTGATCAACTTATGGGTGATTTGTTGAAATCTTTTGAGCCTAGACATAGGACTTTAGGTTTTAGATCATTTGTATGGTAGATGCATGTTCGATTTCATTCCAATGGCAGAGTGGGTTAATTTGTTAATAAGATAGACATATACCTATTAGTCGTGTATAGCCTTAGTTGAGAATCGATCTTAATGCTTGTTGTTTGCGCTGGTTCTCATGGATGCATAGTGAACTAGGTAAATAGCATAGGGTTAATCGTCCTAGACGTAGGCTTTCAACTAAGTTAGTTTCTCAGGCTAACCTAATCTGGTCGTTTGTATGCTCAAAAGGGACTGCATGCTTTTAGTTAAAATAGGGGGTGAAAAAGGATTCTCTAGGGTCTCAATCTATCTTTGCTTTTCTTTATGTCTTGTAATTTATTTATCAACACATTTTCCACTTCACATTTGCTTGAATAGAATTAATTAAGCCATAAATTAATATTTAACTTTGGAAATTACTATAATCCCTGTGGAGATGATCTTACTCATCATTTTTATTATTTGCGCGACCCGTGCACTTGCAGTTAGTAAAAGAGCGGTTAGTTTCTGACTCAGCAGAGGTCTTTACCTCTTATTACTAGAAACATTGTCTAACATAAGGCCCTATTTTTACTACCATTAAAACATTCGATTCAATCAATTATACAAACTCTATATTCATAGTATCCACGCATTTTATATATTTTGATCTTTGATCTAAATCTGCCCTCCTTCCCCTTGTTGTTTTATAATTAGTGGTACACTGCTCTCAGATCTATCTTTAACTCTATTCTTTCCATAATACTTTTGTTAAGGTTTAATAATCTAAAACTTTGTTTCCTCATGTCCATAACTTTTATCCCTCTTGATAATTTGAATATGATATCTAAATTTTAATTTTTAACTTGCCTATAATCGGTTATAAAGCACCTAATGCACTTCACGTATTTCTGTTACTGAGTAATAACCGATTATGTCACCTTTGCTAACCAATTATTAAATCAAATGACTTTCTAACCCAAAAATAATAGCTGATTAGCCTCATGTTACAATTAAGAATATATTATAATGTCAAGCACAAATGATTAAGGTAGTGTCATGACTAAGGTTCCTCTTATGGACCATTAAGATAAATTTATCAAGCTCAAGTGTGATATTTTACTACAAACGTCCAAGAATTAGCTTAAATTCTCAGTATCTTAAATAATTGTTAACAGGCATGAATAACTATGACAAGTCACCGCCAAGCCTACTCCATTAAGTCAAATGAACACATTCAAGCAATCAATATAGAAAATCAAGTGTGAACATAGAGGATGTTCAAGTGTGAACATAAAGGATGTTCAAGTGTGAACATGAAGAATGCTTGATTATGAATGTCAAGACATAAAACCAACTTCATTCATAGTTAATAAAAAGTGACACAAAATCGTTCTTGGTCATGAACAACATTTCACAAGCATATGTGAACAAGAAGAAGTCACAGTCAACATAGAAAATCAAACAACCTTTCACAAAGTAATCAAAAACACAAGTTAGGGCCAAAGTCTATCATGAAAACCAATTTGATAAATTCATCAACTAGTCAAGCTCGAATTAATCTCATCATTTCATTAATCAACTTAATTTAACAAATGATTATAGAAACATTAAGAATCACAAAATTTAGCCAAAAACCTTACTCCACTAGAGTTTGGCTGTGAGCAACAATATGGCAAAATTTAGCCATAAGTTTCATAAAACAATTCACAAGCTCAATTTAACATTCAATAGAAGAACTAGAATAATTTAGAAGCAAAGAGCTCCTATTTTCTCTTGGTTCGCTATGATTCACATACCATAAAATACAACCAAATCACAAGTTTTTCATTCAAGAATTCATAAAGGAAAAAGGACAAGATGAAGGTAGCATCAAAAGCACTAAAATAACAAGAAATTTCCCTTCTTTTTCTTCATTTGGCCGTGGCTAACATGAGCTCATAAACTAGAATTTTTATTCAAAAGAACATAGGAAAAGAAAAACATGTTGAAGACAAGCATCCCCTACCTCAATTCCTTAGCTTGTGGAAGCTTGTTTCCTTGATTTTTCTTCCTTTTTTCTGCACTTTCTTCTCCATCTTTTCTTTCTTTGGTTGTCGTGGTTGCTGCTTTGTTTCCTCCCCTATTTCCATGTGAAAACATGAAGCAAAATTGAAAGAAAAGTCTAGATAATTTGAGAAAGGAGTTTGGTGGTGGGTTAGGCAAAAAGCTAACCAAATAATGGTGCTGAAACTTTTGTATCTATTACGTATACTTTAATCTTCCAAAGTTGAGTTTTCAAGTTACCATAAGTGTTATGAAAAATTTTAGAATTCATCTTAGTCCTCAAATCTATTTTTTTCAGAATTTTTCATATACTTCTATTTACCAGTTAAGCTTCATTACTCAGTCCCAAGTTAACTTAAACCGAGGGATTAAGTAAATATGTTTACTGATACTTATTTTAGCTGGTATTTTATACCAAATTATTCTCCATATCTTACTTGTCATCTCTATGAAATTTTATAATTTTTCGAGTCACTTAGTTATTCCATAACTATTCCATTAATCATTCTTCGATATCCTTAAAAATATCGAATTGACTCAATTGATTCTCCAAAATTTACTATAGCTCTTATGAAATGTTTATAGCTAGGACATAAATTTTTCATATTTATTTCCATCTAATCAACTGTTTACGCAAAAACTTTAGTTATTCTTTCAGATCCATTATTATAGGATTATACTCAAACTAATATAGAATATTATCTGAATTAACAAATAACTCATACCGGAGTTACTGAGCTTCTATAACCCTCACACCTGAATTCTTCTCCCTTTTTTTTATAAATTTTGTTCTCAAAATTTGTTTGCCTTATTCATACTATCATAAAAAATTAGAAGAGCGAATTACTTCTAGATCATTCAACATAATTAAGAAATTGTCTTTAACTATGCCTTTACCTTATGTCAAATCAGAATTTCTCATTCTCCTTTTAAAGTGTAAACGTTTTCCTTTTGCTTATGCTCTAGGATCCAATTCCACTCCCCGTCCTTGAGGATAATTCTTGGCATGATGTCTTGGTTTACCGAAAGTGTAACACATAATTTGATTTGATTTCACTATCCGTCTCCAAGGGCAATATTTAGCATAATGTCCCAATTCACCACAAGTATAACATACAATCAGATCCTTCTTACAAGTTTCAATATCATGATATCTTCTACATTTTTCACACCTTGATTTCTCAATTTCTACTTGAATTTATTTTCCTTTATTCTGTTGGTACTCAAATTGAGAGATATCCTCTCTAAACTCTTCATCCATTATCTTTCTCTTTTGAAAATTTTGTTGTTCTGGCTCTTGTTGAAACTTAGATTTTTCAGACTCTATAATTCTACATGTATTCACCAACGTTGGAAAATCTCTAATCTTAAGTAGTCTTATAACCTTCCTTACTTCATCTCTTAATCTGGCTTCGAACTTTACACACTTCTAGTTTTCATCTGGATTATATCTGAAATAAGAAGAAAACTTAGATAGTTCTTCAAACTTTGCCATATATTGTCCTATTTTCATTCTTCCTTGTTTAAGTTCTAGAAACTCCATTTCTTTTTCTTCTTGCAAATTTTTCGGGAAATTCTTATCCAATAAAGCATTCTTGATCACTTCTCGAGTTATTTGGGTTCTAGCAACTTCCTTTAATCTTTTATCACCACTCCACTAATACTTTGCTTCACCCTTAAGCATATAAGTGGCAAATGATATTTCCTGATCTTCTGTGCATTGCATAACACCAAAAAATTTCTCTAACTCCCACAGTCATTCTTTGGCTTTTGTTGGATTATATTCCCCTTTAAAAAATGGAGGATTTGCACTCCTAAACTCAGAAAGGTCATGAAAATTTTGGTTCCCAGCCAAAGCTGCATTACCTACTGTTTGTGGAGGTGCATTATTCCTAACATCTTCCAATATTCTATTTGTGGTTGTGGCTTGTTCTCTCATAGCAGCTATCATCTCTCTTTGCTCTCTCCACCCAACTATCATATCTCTAAACATTTTTGTCATACTTGCTATATTATCCTAGCAGGTACCTTATTACCATGGGTATACCTGGATGATGCCATAGTCTCCTGTATACATAGAACAATACATATTGAGTTGATCAGGCTCAATATTTGTTAATAATGTAACAGTAACTATAAACATTGATAGTCAAGGTCGTTATGTAATTCTATCTATACATTCTTATCATCAAGACAAGACAAATACATAACAAAGCATAATTGGTTCATACACCAGCTCAATAGGATGAACTGCTCTGATACCATAATGTAACATCCTTAATATAATTATCAATAACGTATCTAGAAGTATGCATTAGTAATTTAAATTAAGCATATCACGTAATAATTAACATAATATATTAAAAAATAAATATAAAAGATATAGAAAATATGAGCCTATCGTGGATAGAATTATACATACAACCTATAAAACATTATATAAATAATATACATCAGTGTACAAAGTTACATAATATATTACAGAGTATTGGTTAATGGTTATACAATACAAACTACATAAGTTCACCAGAACTTATTGTACATCTTCATCTTCCGTCACCTTGTTGAAATATGTGTTCCTGGAAATATTACAAAATATAAACAGAAACAGGGTGAGAATTCTAGGAATTATTGGTAATTTTTAATAAAAAATACATGTCATCATAATACTTCCAGTTGTTTCAGGAAAAATCATTTCAAAACTCATTTTATAACATTGGAAGATGGAAAAAACCAAATCCAGTCCTTTCCTTCTCGAAACAGAATTTCAATTATTATCTGTTTCCAAAAGCATTTATTATTAAATAACACAATTTATATTCATAAATAATCTCAGACATAGTTTTCAAACAAGAACTAAGATCTCAAGTTCATGCAATGGTTCTTATATCATAATTAAGTCATAAGATAACTATCAAATTCAAATTCAAACTCATCTCATCAGTTAGGACATTCTCATACATGAAATTATATCCTTTATTCATATGCGGAGATATTCTCATACACGAGGTTATATCTCATTACTCATACACGAGCTTATATCAGGGTACTCTCCTACATGAGTTTATACCCATTGCTCCTTCACAAGCTTATATCAGGGCACTCTCCTACATGAGATTATACCCATTGCTCATACATGAGCGTATTTCTCATACACAATTCAAATTCCAATTTAAGTTCAACTTGAGTAATCAAGGAGCAATATAATCTCAAATATACAACAAATACTCAAACCATTTTATTCATCATATTCAATAAGTGAACATTACTAAAGACATCCAATTCTCAATGGAATATCCAAATAAACATAAACAAGATTTCTTGCCCTTTCGGCCTACATGACCATTTCATAATTTATATGGTCAATTCAAAAGTTCAAAGACTAGGATTTCTCCACAAACTCTTAGTACATCAATTAAATCAATATCAAACACAAGTGATTAAGAATATGTTACAAAGTCAAGTACAAATGATTAAGGTAGTGTCACGGCTAAGGTTCCTCTTATGGACCATTAAGATAAATTCATCAATTTCAAGTATGATATTTTACTACAAACATCCAAGAATTAGCTTAAATTCTTAGTATCTTAAATAATTGTTAACAAGCATGAATAACTAAGATAAGTCACAACCAAGCCTAATCCATAAAGTCAAATGAATACATTCAAACAATCAATATGGAAAATCAAGTGTGAACATAAAGGATGCTCAAGCGTGAACATGAATAATGCTTGACTATGAATGTCAAGACACAAAACCAACTTAATTCATAGTCAATAAAAAGTGACACAAAATCATTCTTGGTTGTGAACAACATTTCACAAGCGTATGTGAACAAGAAGAAGTCACGGTCAACATAGAAAATCAAACAACCATTTACAAAGTAATCAAAAACACAATTCATGGCCAAAGTCTATCATGAAAACCACTTTGATAAATTCATCAACTAGTCAAGCTTGAATTAATCTCATCATTTCATTAATCAACTTAATTAACAAAAGATTATAGAAACATGAAGAATCATAAAATTTAGCCAAAACCCTTATTCCACTAGGGTTTGGCCGTGAGCATCAATATGGCAAAATTTAGCCATAAGTTTCATAAAACAATTCACAAGCTCAATTTAACATTTAATAGAAGAACAAGAATAATATAGAAGCAAAGAGGTCTTATTTTCTCTTGGTTGGCCATGATTCACATATCCAAAAATATAACCAAACCACAAGTTTCTCATTCAAGAATTCATAAAGGAAAAAGGATAAGATGAATATAGGTGCAAAAGCACCAAAATAACAATAAATTTCCCTTCTTTTTCTTCGTTTAGCCGTGACTAACATGACCTCATAAACTAGAATTTTTATTCAAAAGAACATAGGAAAGGAAAAACAAGTTGAAGACAAACATCCCCTACCTCAATTCCTTAGTTTGTGGAAGCTTGTTTCATTGAGTTTTCTTCCTTTTTTTTCTTCACTTTCTTCTCCTTCTTTTCTTTCTTTGGTTGTTGTGGCTGCTGCTTTGTTTCCTCCCCTGTTTCCATGTGAAAACATGAAGTAAAATTGAAAGAAAAATCTAGATAATTTGAAAAAGGAGTTTGGCGGTAGGTTAGGCAAAAAGCTAACCAAATAATGATGCTGAAACTTTGTATTTGTTGCATATACTTTAATCTTCCAAAGTCGAGTTTTCAAGTTACCATAAGTGTTATGAAAAATTTTAGAATTCATTTTTGTCCTCAGATCCATTTTTCTAGAATTTTTCATATATTGGTATTTACCAGTTAAGCTTCATTACTCAGTCCCAAGTTAAATTAAACCAAGGGATTAAGTAAATATGCTTACTGATACTTATTTTTGTAGATATTTTATACAAAATTATTTTTCATATCTTACTTGTCATCTCCATGAAATTTTATAATTTTCTAAGTCACTTAGTTATTCCATAACTATTCTATTAATCCTTCTTCAGTATCCTTAAAAATATCAAACTAACTCAATTGATTCTCCAAAATTTATTATAACTCTTATCAACTATTTATAGCTAGGAAATAAATTTTTCATATTTATTTCTATCATATTAGTTGTTTACATAGAAACTTTAGTTATTCTTTCGAATCCAGTGTTATAGAATTATGCTCAAATTAATCCAGAAGATTACCCAAATTAACAGATAACCCATACAAGAGTTACTGAGCTTCTATAACCCTAATTATGAGTATTTGGTTAAGGAGAATGTTACACATACTAACTTAAACCATAATATCCTTATATTACAAACTAAGCCATCATCGGTAAATGTATACAAACTTATATATATACAAGGTAATGATTCAAAATAGTATATAACTTTGTACTTCTTTAGCTTCTTCACCTTTACTTCGTAGATGAACTTTGTGTTGGAATTATCATGGAAAACAATATAAAGGGGTGAGAATTTCAGAAATTCTCGAAAGTCCTAATACATAAATTGACATCACAATAATTCCAACTGCTTCGGAGAAATTAAATCAATATTTAACATATAACATAGAAAGGTAGCGAATGTCAAAACAAGTCATTTCTCTTCTCGAGACAAAAATTCAATTATCACCATTACTATAATTTATAACACTCATCAACAACATATCATAGGTTAT
Organism: Ormosia emarginata; assembly: GCA_029884605.1. Taxonomy (NCBI): domain Eukaryota; kingdom Viridiplantae; phylum Streptophyta; class Magnoliopsida; order Fabales; family Fabaceae; genus Ormosia; species Ormosia emarginata. Next base: position 20,570,837 of record JAQQTP010000073.1, read on the forward strand.
ATTCACAATAAACAATTCAGATATGAGTTACAACTCAATATCACTATAGTAATCTCAAATTCTCATAATAACTCTATGATCTTTATTAATAACATTTTTATGATAATTCATTCATGTATAATTCTTATGCTAGTGCTCATCTAATTATCATCTTTCTAAGCTCATTCCCAAAACCAATATCAATGTACTTTAAAAGGTTGAGCCACCTCATATAACCCGGAGTTTATATTCTTAAGGTAAAGAGTCAATTTGGGCCACATACTACCAATATACTAGGTGATAGTATGCTTTTAGGTTGGTGCACTTCAACCTATTTATAACAATCTCTTTTTGTTACATAGAACTATCCCGAGTAACCCTAATTCTAATTCATGAGGGAAACTAAGGCATTGAAGAAACTAATAAGGAATTTATATGAACCAAGGATCACCTTCCTCATATAGGGTCATTTCCATAATTCATAGCTAGAAGTCCATATCCCCTTTCCTCATACATGATCATTTCCAAAACTGAATAATGCCAAGAATTGATTATTCAATTCAAAAGGTTACTTATTATGTAGGAATAGTAATTCAATACCATTTTCCTCCCCTTTTCAAGGATAAATGTCCGATATCTTTTTATTTTATGAGCACTTATACTTTTTGATCCAAATATTAGCTCAACCTTATTAATTTAAGGGAGCAATTCCCAACTCATCATTCAATTCTAGCTCAACTTAATATTTCAAAGGAGCAATACAATTCTAGTACATCTTAATATCCATAGCAAGTGTATAATTCAATTATTCTAAGTGTACAAGTGAACTAAGTGCACAGTATCATCGATTCACTATATGTTAACTACACAAGATCAATAAGTGCACATTCATTTCAATTCATAATATACTAAGAGCAAAAACAAATACACATGGTTATCATTCTTAAAGAAACTAAGTGCATAAGTGATAATCATATATTTTATACATTAATAAACTCTCATTTTTAGTCATTTACACTCTTCATGTACTTAATTGATTAAGTTTGGTTATGTTTTGTAAGATTGGACTCAAATTGGACTTAATTGATTTTTTTAGCATTATTTGGGTCCTACATTGTTTCTATATTTTGGACATATCTTGAGTTCTAGATGTCTAAAAATTATGAATTTTACCTTGTAGGAAAGTTGAGAGAAAGCTCTACAACTTTCATGAGAACTCCAGGTAAAATATGGACATCTAGAAGAGCTAAATAGGCTTGGAAGATAAAACATGAGTTTTGTGTCTAGAACCTGAATAGTGTACAGTAATCAGAGCATAACTCGAGCTGTAAGAATTATCTTGAGTTGAAAATTTGGACATTTGAAAGTTAAGACCCAGATCTACAACTTTCATGAAGAACACAAGAGCTCATTCGGATAGGTTGGAGGTGATATTGGGTCTGGAAGTCAAAATAGAGGTGCTAAAACTGAGCCTGAATAGTCTGCAGTAATTGGGCCATATCTCGGGTTGCAGGTGATAAAATGAGTTGAAATTTGGACATCTAAAAGTTAAGATCCAGATCTACAACTTTCATGAAGATGACTTTTCTATTTGATGACGAAATCCATGAGTTAAGCAATGAATGATTTTGGAGACAAGAAATCTCAATAATTTTTCACTCTTATCCTCACCATTTGGCATTTTCCACTCATTCATCCACTCATCCACTTACTCTTAATCAGCCTCCTTGTCATTTTGCATCCCTAATCCTCTATAAAAGGCACCATTGGCTAATCATTTAGGGCACTTGGTGTTAGGCTTAGTTTTTACAAGTTATGGTTATGCTTGTTTATTGTTTTCCTTTGTTGTAATTTTCTCTTATTCTAAATTGAAGCTATGTTCATCTTTCTCTTCTTCTCTCTTTCTTTCTTCTTATCTATGAGTAACTAAATCTTCATCTTGCTTGAGTGAAAGAATGAAATTCTTGGTAATGAAATAAGATTATATTATTCTATTTCTTGTGCTTAAATGATATATTATCAAATAGACATTATATGTGTTGTATTTTGTTTCCAATCAATTTAGAAACCTTCTTTGTATAATAGAGATCTTGATTTATTGTAGACAATAAGATTGGCACAGTGAATGCTTGAACTTATTTACAAATGTTGGTAGATAATTAAAGGAATCATAATATGATTGCATATATAATTGAACTTTGAATGTTATATTTTCCGATTGGAACCTCCGTTGTGTGTGGATTTCAATTGAGTTATAAAGAGAAATAATCTTACCTTTAATTTATTACCAAGAGTGGATCTCCTAACCCAAGCAAGCTCTTAAATTCATTTGTGAACTTCTTACTTTTGGTGTTATGACAAATCATTTTCTTACCTCAATTAATTTTTCTTCATTAATTCCCTATGGATCGACCTCGGACTCCCGAGAAATTTATTACTTGAGACAACCTGCACTTGGGTTTGTATCCTTAAATCCCGCAGTCAAGTTTTTGGCACCGTTGCCGGGGACTTGATTTGAAGTTTTAATTTATTAAGGTTCGTTTTCTTTAATAAAATCTATTCTCTCTTCTCCCTCACCGGAGCAAAAGATCGACTTGCCGATCCTTCGGTTTCTTTACTAACTCTCTAACTTACTAACTATCTAACTTACTAACTTGCTAACATACTAACTTTCTAACTTTTATATTTATGTCATTTATTTTCTGTTTACTAACTTTTAATTTATGTTATTTATTTTCTGCTTACTAATTTTTTATTTTTCAGTACTCTAACTTTTAATTTACGTCATTTATTTTTTTTGCTCTTTATTTAACTCGCACTTTCTAACTTACTAATTATTAACTCTCTAATTATCTAACTTTTTACTTGTTAATATTTATTGGGTGGTTGGTTTATACCACATCCTTGTTAATATTTAATGGTGGGTTACACCGCCAGCTTGTACATTATTTTTGTTTATTTATTTTAGTTATTTATGTATTTATGCTTAATTAGTATCGTAATTTAAATTCTGGTCGTTTAGTTAAAATTAATCCTAGTACTTTATATATTGATTTGTTTGAATCATAATCATACACAATTGACACAATGGTTGACAATGAAAGTGTACATGATGAACCTAAAAATCAACCATTGCGAACCATGCGTGAATATTTGCAACCACCTCGAAATTCTAGTCCATCATGTTTTATCTTTCCACTCAATGCCAACAATTTTAGATTTAAGCCAGGTATGATTTCTTTACTTCCTAATTTTCATGGTTCGGAATCTGAAAGTCCGTATTTACATCTGAAAGAATTTGAGGAAGTATGTATTGCCTTCAATGATCAAATTTGCACTGAAGAGATTGTTAAGCTTAAATTGTTTCCTTTTTCTTTAAAAGATAAAGCAAAATCTTGGCTTAACACTTTGAAACCAAGATCAATTGGCACATGGCAAGAAATGCAAGGTGAGTTCTTAAAGAAATTTTTTTCAACACATAAAACCAATGCTATGAAAAGACAAATCCAAATTTTTTCCAAAATTCAAATGAAGCATATTTTCAATGTTGGGAACGATTTAAAGATTTGTTAAATTCTTGCCCACATCATGGTTTTGAAAAATGGCGCACTATAAGCTTCTTTTATGAAGGTTTGACACCTGAAACTAAACAATTTGTGGAAATAATGTGCAATGGTGAGTTTCTTGATAAAGAACCTGATGAAGCTTTAGACTATTTAAACCAGTTGGTTGAAAATTCTCAATCTTGGCATAGTACTAACCCTTCTGAAAATTCAATTAGATCTAACCTTGCAAGTGCTAATAAAGGAAAATATCACCTTAGTCAAGAGGAAGATCTAAATGCTAGGTTTGCCAGTTTGGCTAGAAAGGTTGAAGCCATGGAATTAAGAAAAGCAAAAGAAATCAAATCTGTGCAAAATGAAGAAATTTGTGGCATTTGTGATGACTTAGGACACTCAACACACGAATGTCCTAACATTCCTGTTTTTAAAGAAGTTGTACATGAGCAAGTAAATGCAATGAATAATTTTAAAAAGTCATTTACTTCTTCTTTTTCAGATACATATAATCCGGGATGGAGAAATCACCCGAACTTCAGCTGGAGGAATAATAATCAGTCATAATTCGTGCAACCACCACCTCCTCAGGCACAACAGGACTCTCAAAATTCTCAAGGATATGCACCTTATGTCCCACCATATAGGAAAAACCTTGAAGAAACACTGCATATATTCATAGAAAAGCAAGAGGCCATTAATAAACAAAACAATCAAACCATGAATGACATAAAAGACACTCTTGCTAAACTTTCTTTTGCATTCACCATTCACGAGAAAGGAAAATTTCCTTCTCAACCTCAACCAAATCCCAAAGGTCAGTACAATCTAAATGAGGGGAGTTCAGAAAACCAACAAATGGACCAAGTCAAGTCAGTGATAACTTTTAGGAGTAGAAAGGTTGTTGAAAAACAAATCCCTGAATCTTGTGAGAAAGAAGATGAACTAGTTCCCCAAGAAAATGAAGAAGTTGACCAAAAGGCGACCAAACTCTCGCCTTCACCCCCATTTCCTCAAGCATTGAGTAATCCAAAGAAATTGGACCACCACACTGAAATTTTTGAAATTTTAAAACAAGTGAAGATCAGTATTCCTCTGTTAGATGCTATCAAACAGATTCCTTCTTATGCCAAATATTTGAAGGACTTGTGCACTGTTAAAAGGAAATTAAATGTGAAAAAGAAAGCATTTTTGGTTGAACAGGTAATCTCCATTCTTCAAAATAATAATGTGTTGAAATATAAAGACCTTGGTTGTCCTACAGTTTCATGTATTATTGGAGAACATAAAATTAAAAAAGTTTTACTTGATCTTGGTGCTAGTGTCAATTTGCTTCCATATTCAGTTTATCAGCAACTCAACTTAGGTGAGTTAAAACTAACTTCTGTAACTCTTCTACTTGTAGATAGATTAATTAAAATTCCAAGAGGAATAGTGGAAGTTGTGTTGGTTCAAGTTGATAAATTCATATATCCTGTAGATTTTATTGTCTTGGATACTGAACCTATGATTGATAGTTACAAGTCAATTCCTGTTATTTTAGGCCGTCCATTTTTAGCAACATCTAATACTTTGATAAATTGTAGAAATGGAGTGGTTAAGCTAACATTTGGAAACATGACACTAGAGCTCAATGTTTTTAACATGTGCAAGCAACCACAGAAAGTCCTTGATGAAAAGGAGGAAGTTGAAGGAATTGAAGCCATTATAGATGATCATCTTCAAACAAAGAGTTCTTCTGACCCATTAGAAATTTGTTTAGTCAATTCATTGGATTCAGGCATGCAATTAGAAGATGATATCTCTGAAATATGTTCTTTGTTTGATTGTACACAGGCAATGGAGTACAAGGGATAGAAGCCAAGATTTGAAGAGCTAAAACCCATGAATGATAATGCCCATGAAGAGGCACCCACACTGGAACTAAAGCCATTACCTGTTGGGTTGAAGTACATATTTTTGGGAGAAAAGCAAAACTTTTCAGTGGTAATTTCCTCGTCTCTTACTAAAGAACAAGAAGATATGTTAACAGAAGTACTTAAAAGTCATAAAAGTGTAATTGGATGGACATTAAAGGCATTAATCCATTAATTTGTACACATAAAATACATTTAAAGGATAATGCTAAAACTTCTCAACAACCTCAAAGAAGATTAAATCCACACATGAAAGAGGTAGTTAGAGTTAAAATCCTTAAATTGCTTGATGTTAGAATTATCTATCCTATCTCTGATAGCCAATGGGTAAGCCCTACACAAGTTGTGCCTAAGAAATCTGGAATAACAGTGGTTGAAAATGATAAAGGTGAATTAATACCTACGCGAGTCTCATCTAGTTGGCGTATGTGTATTGATTTTAGAAAATTAAATGCTACTACTTGGAAAGATCATTTTCCCTTGCCGTTTCTTGATCAAATTCTGGAAAGGGTAGCAAGACATCCATACTATAGTTTTCTCGATGGTTTTTCAGGTTATAATCAAATACCAATTGTATTAGAAGATCAAGAAAAGTCCACTTTTACATGTCCCTCTGGTACTTTTGCATATAGAAGAATGTCTTTTGGCCTTTGTAATGCTCCAGCAACATTTCAAAGATGCATGTTAAGCATTTTTAGTGGCATGATTGAGCATTATTTAGAGGTTTTCATGGATGATCTGATAGTTTTTGGAAATTCTTTTAAAAATTATCTTGATAATTTGGAAAAAGTTCTTAAAAGATGCGAAGAAAAAGGATTTGCGCTAAACTGGGAAAAATGTCATTACATGGTTACCTCAGGAATAGTGTTAGGTCATGTGATATCTTCTAAAGGAATTGAAGTTGATAAGGCCAAAGTTGAATTAATTGCTCATTTGCCTTCCCCAAAAATAGTCAGAGAAGTTCGTTCCTTTTTAGGACATACAGGATTTTACAGAAGATTCATTAAGAACTTTAGTGCCATATCTAGACCATTATGTAATCTTCTGTTGAAAGATGCACCCTTTGATTGGACTCAAGAATGTCAAAAATCTTTTGAAAGATTAATTGGTCTTCTGACATTTGCTCCTATCATGCAATCTCCTGACTGGTCTTTGCCTTTTGAGTTAACGTGTGATGCTAGTGATTTTACTGTGGGTGCTGTTTTAGGCCAAAGAAAGGAATGTAAGCCTCATGTGATTTGTTACACAAGTAGAACTTTAAACAGTGCACAAATGAATTACACCACTACTGAAAAAGAACTACTTGTTGCAATTTTTACACTGGACAAATTTCAATCTTACTTAATTGGTTCTTCTATTGTGATTTTCACCGATCATTCTGCGGTTAAATATTTGATGTCTAAGCAGGATGCTAAACCAAGATTGATAAGGTGGATCTTGTTGCTTCAAGAATTCAACATCACAATAAAAGATAAGAAAGGAGCCAAAAATGTTGTCGCTGATCATTTGTCCAGACTTACAATAGGCTCACCGTTTGATAGCACACCTATCAATGATTTTTTTCCTTATGAATTTTTATTTTTTGTTAATTCCATGCCTTGGTTTACTAACATAGTCAACTTTCTTGTAACAGGAAAGATGCTGCCTCAGTGGACGCACTAAGATAGAACGAAATTTTTGACAGAGGTGAAAAATTTTTATTGGAATGACCCATACTTGTTCAAATATTGTGTTGATCAAATCTTTCAGAGATGTGTGCCCGACAGTGAGGTAGGTAGTGTCATTAAATTTTGTCACTCAGAAGCATGTGGAGGTCACTTTTCTTCAAAGAAAACAGCTGCGAAAATCTTGCAGTGTGAATTTTATTAGCCCACTTTATTTAAGGACTGCTATACTTTTTACAAAAGTTGTGAAGATTGTCAAAAGTTTGGTTCAATTGAAAAAAGAAACATGATGCCTCTGAACCCCATCCTTGTCATTGAAATTTTTGATTGTTGGGGAATTGATTTTATGGGTCTATTTCCATCTTCATTTGGATTTGTGTATATTTTGGTTGCAGTTGATTATATCTCAAAATGGATTGAGGTGATTCCATGTCGACACAATGATCATAAAACTGTTCTTAAATTTTTAAAAGAAAATATCTTGTGTCGATTTGGAATCCCTCGAGCTATCATAAGTGATGGGGGAACACATTTTTACAATAAACCATTTGAATCTTTAATGAAAAAATATGGTATTACACACAAAATTGTCACCCCTTATCACCCTCAGACAAGTGGACAAGTTGAATTGGCAAATAGGAGATTAAACAAATTTTAGAAAAAACGGTTAACCCAAATCGTAAAGATTGGTCTTTAAGACTAAATGATGCACTTTGGGCTCACCATACTGCTTTCAAAACATTTTTGGGCATGTCACCCTATCGGTTAGTCTATGAAAAACCTTGTCACTTGCCTATAGAATTAGAATATAAAGCATTTTGGGCTATTAAAGCTTTCAATCTAAATCTTGATGATGCTTGCAAGATATGTAAATTGCAATTAAATGAACTTGAGAAATTGAGAAATGATGCATATGAGAACTCAAAGATTTATAAAGCCATAACAAAAGCTTTTCATGACAAGACAATTTTGAGAAAATCTTTTGAAATTGATCAAAAAGTTTTGCTTTATGATTCTCGCCTGCACCTATTCCTTGGAAAATTGAGATCTAGGTGGAATGGTCCTTTTGTTGTCAAACATGTATATCCTCATGGGACCGTAGATATTAAGAATCCTAGGAATGGTAATGTGTTTAAAGTCAATGGACAAAGGCTCAAACCATTTCTGGAAAACTAAGTTGATGAGGTAGAATTCATCTCTCTTTTTTATCCTTGTTATGAATAGAATTCACTCTAATTTTGTTGCCTTGTTTTTGCAGTTCTTTGTGTTGCCGGTTAAGTGGTGGATACGGTACTCCATGACTCTCAAGTCGGTTTGTTTTTCAATTTCCCAAAATAACTGAATCTTTTTTCTCCTTTAAAATGGATGTCATTCTTTCAAACCTGAGAAAACATTTTCCTTCTCTCCCTCAAAATGCTCTGAAAAAAATCTACAAAGTTAGATGTGAAAGATTGAGACTGTTAATGCACAAAGGTATGCCAGAAGATGTACGCTGGATAATTGAAGCAAAGGTCCGACTAGCACGTCAGTCTTCAATTTTATTTGACTTATACATGCCAGGTCTTGGAAGAAGTTCATATTCTAAAAGGAGAAGAGCAAAAAGATCGCAAGTCTGTCACAAATGTGGATGATGGAATTGTAACAAGCGATGTCATTCTTTAGGGATAGTTTCCGCAAATAGAGAAGATAAAATTTTCTTCATTAAGAATGGACTGAGTAAGGAGTCATTAGATGATATCTTATTGACTCTTGAGGCGCATTCTTGTGGATTGGTGCATCGTGAAATTCTTAATCTGTGGAATCTCTTCAAGGATGAAGAAAAATGCTACAGTCTTGGGAATCTAACTTTAAAAGACCCTGTTTGCCAATTTATAAGAAAATTGGATGGGAAGCTTATCCTCGACTCATAGAAGGCGTTTAAGTTGTTACTGGACGTTAAACCAAAGGCAGATGTGAGCCATATCCACAACAATCTGTACATATCATCTTCTTCTTCTTCATGTCATCTTTTAAAAAAATTAAAAAAAATAAAAAAAATAGGAAAAAAAAAAAAAAAAAAAAAAATGTTTGAACAAGGGCGATCCGAAAGGAGTACCATGGCTTTAATTAGTTGTGGAGCCCCAGCCTTTGGCTAACCCGTCATTGACTCGGGTGGACCTTTGCACGCTAGTCCTTAAAAAAGTTCGTGTACCATGCTCTGTAGAGAGCCGCACTCCATAACCCAATGTTTACCATCTAGGCACTGTGGAGTTGATGGACAAGCAGAAGCGTCCCACTCTGGTTATTAGTGAGAAGTAACCCGCGGCTGCCAAAGCGTATGAGGCATCTGAGCTTGATCCTCTCTTTTATTAGAAGGGGCTCTCAATGCCCTAGGATGGGATGTTTTGGATCTTGGACATTACGGGTTTCAGATTTTAGCATCTTTGTTGATGTTACGAGCCCAAGTGTGAGCTCTCCAGGTTCCAGACCCAGGATGGAAACCCACGATGGTTTCTTCTTTCTCCTTTCTTTGAATAAACGGACGTGAGTGTCTACTGCACTAGTGACACGCAGTATAAAGATATGCCACTACTGCACTCATGACGCGCAGTATAAAGATACGCCATGAAAGCTATACATACAGGTATATCATCATTTGTTATTATATTTCTTTTATCTTTGTATGATTTTGCTATATTTTGATTTTGGACAGACGATCCTTTGAGCAGGGTCCTTCGGGGTTTCTAGACTTTTTACCCTTATGGTTTTCTTGAAGTAAAAAACAAAACAAAAAAATAAAAAAAAATAAAAAAATAAAAAAAAAAAAAAAAAAAAAAAAAAAAAAAAAAAAAGATTATGTGTTTCTTAATTTTAAACTTTTTTGACAACAGCCAACCTACCCTTATAAGTACAATTATTACCCTCTCTGTTCTTTTTCCTATGTAAACACTTCATTTTCTCCACTTTCTTCCAACTCAGAATCATTCAAAGGGAAGGGGAGAATAGAAATGGAAGGTGTTTCTGTTCGTCAACTTAAAAATATCTGTGTATTTTGTGGATCTAAGTATGGGAAGGGTTTAGAGTTTGTAAATGCAGCTACCACTCTTGGTCGATCACTTGTTGCGAGGAATATTCATCTTGTATATGGGAGAGGTTGCCGCGGGTTAATGGGGGTTGTATTACTTGCTGCATATATAGGAGGTAGTCAGGTTTTAGGAGTCATTCCTGAACCTTTAGCTCAACAGAACATCACTGGAAAGACAATTGGAGAGGAACTTAAGGTATCATCAATGCATGAATGAATGAAGATAATGCTTGAAAACTCTAATGCATTCATTGCCTTACCAGGTGATTTTGGTACCTTGGAAGAAGTTTTTCAAATTGTTTCTTGGGCCCAACTGAACATCCACCATAAACCCATAGATTTGTTGAATGTAAATAATTTCTTTGATATTTTGTTAATCTTTCTTGACCATCTTTCAGAAACATAAATTTATCACACCTTCAGCAAGGCAACTTCTTATCTCTGCTTCCACTATTGATGAGTTGATTGATAAATTAGAAGCTTTTGTTCATAAACCTGACCCAGCAATAGCTCAGATAAATTGGTCAGCAGGAAGCAGTGAGGGAAACTGGATGAAAAATGAGCCAGATTTGACACTTTGTTTATAGCTTTTCTTTACTTTTGATTTTATTTATCGTACTTTGTTTTTGTTTAAATTTGTGTCAGATTTCTCCAATAGGTAATATCTTCTATCCTTTACTCATCTATATTTTAACATTGAGGACAATGTTGTGATCTAGTTGGGGGGAAGGATAGTTGACCAATTTTTTTTCTTTTCTTTTTTAGGAAGTATGATATGATTGTCATAGACTTACTAAACCAATGAATGATGGCAGAGTAAGGAGTAATTTTACTTTTGAGACGCATCTAAATTGGGAAGTATGTTTAGTGATATGACTATTAGAAACCTATTCGTAGTAAAACCAATTAAGGATGACAGAGTAAGGAGTAAATTTTAGAAACAATTTATTACTCTTGAGACGTATCTTAGTTGAGGAAATAATTATTTTGTGTAGAAGTAGCAAATGGATTCTTGGATCTTAACATAAATTGTCTTCTTTCTTAAAAATCACAAGTTTGGATATGAATGTTGATATGATGGATTGAGAATGATAGAAATATGCCTTGTGAGATTTTGAGCCTATTGATGAATGGATTGAATATCTGTACTGTTCTTTTCTTTCTTGTATGATTTTCACTCATGGAATTTTTACTCTAGAATTTGCTTTGATTCTTTTTGAGGCTACATTTTCACATGCAAACATTAATATGATTGAGGCATTTTGAAATAGCTACTTTGACCAAATAGCCATCCTTATATATTTTCTATTGTATAACCCCTTTGAACTTATTTGACCATTCCTTATTTTTAACTCATTTCGTACCTTCAAAAAAAAAGAGAAAAAAGAAAAAAAGAATATATTTTACCCAACCTTAGGGAATAAGAGAGCATTGACCTTGTTCTTGAACAAGTGTGGGGGTATGTGTGCAAAATGATCAAAAAAAAAATTGACCACCTTTGCAATCAAAGGATTATCAGAGTCTAAAATAAAGGTGGATGCTTGGAAACAACATAAAGAAAAGGAGAATGTTCAAGTCTAACAATAAATTTAATTCACCAATTTGGGATTAATCTTCAACAAAACATTAGTCAAATATTGGTGATTGTCCTTTATGATGAATGTTCTCAAATATTTTCTCCACTTTAACTGTACCATAATGCTCTTTTATTCTCTTTAGTATTTATCTTTTCAAATCCATATTATCCCCTCTCCTTTACCATGACCCCATTACAACCTTGAATAAAATCCTCTTAATTTTTGTATGCATGTGTTTTGAGTAGCGGAGAAGTAGAAGATAAGCAAGCTTATGGTAGTGCAATTGTTCATGGGTTGAATAGAGTGAAATACTTACCTTTTAAACACTAGAGAGATTGAGAGTGAATTCTGTGAGGATCTATCATTCTTGATTCATTCTTTTCAACAGAAGTTTCCTTGCTTGTTGGTTTGAGATGTGAAGAAATGTTACCTCATTAATGCTTTGATCCCTTGAATTTCTTGTTGCTCTTCTTGCTTTATCGAGTCTTTTAGATTTTTTAGCTTTTGAGTCTATGTCATTTTTCTTTGTCTCCTAACTTTGGTCTTATGTGTTTTGCCCAGGAGTGCAAAAAGCTAAGTGTGGGAGAATTTGATAATCATATATTTTATACATTAATAAACTCTCATTTTTAGTCATTTACACTCTTCATGTACTTAATTGATTAAGTCTGGTTATGTTTTGTAAGATTGGACTCAAATTGGACTTAATTCACTTTTTTCAGCATTATTTGGGTCTTATACTGTTTTTGTATTTTGGACATATCTTGAGTTCTAGATGTCTAGAAATTATGAATTTTACCTTGTAGGAAAGCTGAGAGAAAGCTCTACAACTTTCATGAGAACGCCAGGTAAAATATAGACATCTAGAAGAGCTAAATAGGTTTGGAAGACAGACATGAGTTTTGTGTCTAGAACCTGAATAGTGTACAGTAATCAGAGCATAAATCGAGCTGTAAGAATTATCTTGGACTGAAATTTGGACATTTGAAAGTTAAGACCCAGATCAACACAAGAGCTCATTCGAACAACTTGGAAGTGATATTGGGTCTGGAAGTCAACACAGAGGTGCTGAAACTGGGCCTGAACAATCTGCAGTAATTGGGTCATATCTCGGGCTGCAGGTAATAAAATGAGATGAAATTTGGACATCTGAAAGTTAAGATCCAGATCTACAACTTTCATGAATATGACTTTTCTATTTGATGACGGAATCCATGAGTTAAGCCATGAATGATTTCAGAGACAAGAAATCTCAATAATTTTTCACTCTTATCCTCACCATTTGGCATTTTCCACTCATTCATCCACTCATCCACCTACTCTTAATCAGTCTCGTTATCATTTTGTATCCCTAATCCTCTATAAAAGGCACCATTGGCTGATCATTTAGGGCACTTAGTGTTAGGCTTAGTTTTTACAAGTTATGGTTATGCTTGTTTATTATTTTTCTTTGTTGTAATTTTCTCTTGTTCTAAATTGAAGCTATGTTCATCTTTCTCTTCTTCTCTCTTTCTTTCTTCTTATCTATGAGTAACTAAATCTTCATCTTGCTTGGGTGAAAGAGTGAAGCTCTTGGTAATGAAATAAGGTTATATTATTCTATTTCTTGTGCTTAAATGATATATTATCAAATGGATATTATATGTGTTGTATTTTGTTTCTAATCAATTTAGAAACCTTCTTTGTATAATGGAGATCTTGATTTATTATAAACAATAGGATTGGCACAATGAATGCTTGAACTCATTTACAAATGTTGGTAGATAATTAAAGGAATCATAATATGATTGCATATATAATTGAACTTTGAATGTTATATTTTCCGATCAGAACCTCCGTTGTGTGTGGATTTCAATTGAGTTATAAAGAGAAATAATCTTACCTTTAATTTATTACCAAGAGTAGATCTCCTAACCCAAGCAAGCTCTTAAATTTATTTGTGAACTTCTTACTTTTGGTGTTGTGACAAATCATTTTCTTACCTCAATTAATTTTTCTTCATCAATTCCTTATGGATCGATGTCAGACTCCCGAGAAATTTATTACTTGAGACAACCTGCACTTGAGTTTGCATCCTTAAATCCCGCAGTCAATAAGTATATCAATTCACAAGTAAACAAGATGCTTAATGTAACATCCCTAATACTAATACCAATAATGCATCTAAAATTATACATTAGTGATTAGAATTAAGCATGTTACTTATAATTAACATAAATAATTTGAAAATAGATATATATGATATACAAAATATGAGCTTGTTGTATGTGTAATAATACACATATATCGAATGAGTCACTATACAAATATACACATTAGTGTACAATAATTACATAACATAACTCCAAGTCAACATGTGTGTGTGTGTGTGTGTGTGTGTGTGTGTGTGTATTCAAATACAACAATTTCTAAAACAAAACGAGTTGCCCTATTCTTTGTCTCCATGATTCATCTTATGGCCCTATTTTCGCAATTCTTTCACAAAACACTTGAATATCAATTTTAGTTGAAGCTATTGAATGATCGAAGTGAATAGATAGAGAAGATTGAAACTTTCACTCACAAATGAATAAGCCAAAACATAAAGTATTCAAGCAAGCATATAGAATAAATACACAAATGTAAATGAGTTGAGTTTAGAAGATCAAACACAAGGTTTATCCTGGTTCAGTCACCAATCCACTTGTGGCCTACGTCCAGTCCTCAAGTAATTACCTAAGATTTTTCACTATATCTTCAAGCTTCAAGATGTGCTTGCAACCTTTATAAACTAGAGCACTCAACATGTAACACCCTGAAATTTCGAATCCTTCAATAATATATGATTTTATACTTTTTGTGAATTTTATGAATTGTTTGATTTGTTTTGAATATTTATTGTTATTATTTATTTGTCTGTGCGTTTTAAGCGGGACCAGAAAAATAAAAAAAATTCGAGACCGAAAAAATTTTGAACTATTAATGCAGGGCCGGGGGAGCTTACTAAACCCAAAACTGGAAACAGTTTTTGAAGTTTTACTTTTCTACGATTTTATCTGACCAATAAAATCAAGGTACATTCTATTATCCATCGGACAATAACCACTGGGTAATACGCGGTAGCTTTTATCCATTGGTTAATAACCACCAGTTAATGTTTTTGCTAGTCATCTTTTCTAGAGTCTTCTTGGGTGACTCACTATGTGAATCACTTTGTGACTAAGCCTTCATCTTTATGACTAACCCTATGACTCACCTAGTTAATGACTCACTAGGTGACTAACCTACATGACTCACTCACACTTTATGACTCACAAGGTGACTTAGCTACATGACTCACTCACCATGTGACTAAAGCTTTTGTGACTCACCCATGAGGAAGCCCACGGCCAAGGCTAATTAGGAGAGCTAAAAATCTAAACTTAGTTCATCTTTTCATCTTTCACTCATTCTCCCAAGTAATCAAGAAAAACTATACACAAAACTCTCTCATTTTTCTCTCAAAGAAGCTCATGGCCAACACCCCAAATCCCACTTCCAATCTTCCATAATTTCAACCAACCTCACTTCTTGAATCTATACACCATTCTAAGACACTTTTGTATTATAACCATAACATAGTTCATCCATCTACTATCTTTTTCTTTAAGCTTAGGGTTTGAAGTTTTTGAGGTGAAGTTCTTTAATCTTCGTGTTTCTTTTCTATTTCAAGTTCTAAGATCATAACTTTGATCTATGGTCATCCTAATCAAGCCTTAGATGTTAATACTTGTGTGTTTATTTTGTTTCAAGAGCAACTTGGTGGTGGTGAAAATCTACCTTAAAGAAGGCATACAAGAAGTTTTGTGCATCATCTAAGGTAAGAGGGAGATTAACCTCATCAACCACTCATGGTGGTGAGGTATAAAATTTGTTGGTGAAAAATTTATAAGGATTTATTCACTTGTTTGTATACATTTAGTGTTTTGTATTTATTTGCTTTGTATGCTTTTTTTGGTTTAATAGTATGCAAGATATTTGCTATAGTAGAAATTAATGATTGATATATGTTGTATGATTTGAATCATGTGGAAGGATGAAATTTTTTGGTTCCAAGGACCATCATGGCTCACAACCATTAAGTTTCAAATAGGGTATCCAAAACAAAAATATTTTACTAATTATGGACTTAGATGATTTTGTAACAAAAGTGTGAGTTAAGGTTTTTACAAGTTAAAGAAGGAAGTGAACAAAGTTTTGTTAATTGAAAAGAAAGAATTTTTTGTCTCAATGACCATTAGGGCTCATGACCTTCATGTCCATTTTGGGTAATCTAAGTCAAAAATATTTTGTTAATTGTATATTTAGAGGATTGGGTAATAAGGAGTTGGATTAAGGTTTTACAAAGTGGAAAAGGAAATGAATAACATTTTATTTATTAATCATCAAGCAAATTTTCATCCAAGATGTTGGAAATTAGAGTTAAGAAGTAACTTGGAAATTTAAGGAACTTTATTTTAGTGGATTTTGAGTAAAATAAATTGGAAAAGATTTTATTAAAATAAAATAATTCAAGTTTTGGGAAAAATAGTAGAATATATTTTCTAGAGGAGTTTTATCAAGGAAATGTTGGTAATTAAAGTTAAATTTTATATTAAATTTGGAAAGTTTCAAAATTAAGTTTAGAAGGTCAAGAAATGTTTTACGCGATTGAAAAATAGTGTTAAAACCTTACGCATTTCAAAAATAATGATTTTTAAGCTACGCGATTGAGAAAATATTTTAAAATTTTTTACACGATTAAGAAAACGTTAGAAAATATTTACGCAATTTGAAAACGTAACAAAAATTTTACGCGATTGTGAAAATACGATAAAAATGTTATGCGACTAAAAGGAACAACAGTTTGCTGTCGGGCCAACATACTAGACTAATGGTGGCTTGTTTTTGTGAAAAATCATGTTTTTGACATTTGTCTATATTTGTTAAGGCTGTACACCTAGGAGTTGAATTACAACTAAGTACGGATGCGAATTGCGTAGTGTAAATCACTTGTTGATCTTGAAGGCATCGGGGCACGGGTATTCCACAAGTGAACAGTTGGCAGCTCCACTGGGCCGTGGTGACTGAGCACCACACTAACGATCTTGACCAGACAATATTCTATTTCCGATCTTGTGAAGAATGTCTTGTATAAGCCATAAAGCGTACGCTGAATTTGTGATAGCACTTTGTTGAGGCTAACGATATACGAACATGTCTCCCTGATTATTCTCTTCAGAATTGTGTTTTAGCTCCATGGAGTAGGAACTGATTTGTTGTGTGCATATGCATTGTTGTTTGATATATTATTGTGATATATCTGTTGAATCATCTATTATTTGATATCATGAATATACTTGTTATTTATGTATTTGAATGGCATGTTTATCATTACTGTTTCTATATTACCATGTTGGTATTGATGTAGGGGATCTCATCTTTTTATTATATTGTTCTATTCTATTTGTTTATGCTTGGCAAAGATGGTGGGGAAGACGAACAAGGATCGCTTCCATTCTGTCCATTCTGTTTGCGTGTTGATTTTTTTAGGGATTGATAATGGCGTCAAGACCAGGTTTTCTCGGTTACGTCAGTGTGTGGTTTCACTGGGGCGTGAATGCCTAGATTATTGATTTAGATACGGAGCATGTTAGATATATTGGGGATGTAACCCTATCCGGAAGTAGGACTTACCATGGGGTTACTACTTTTTTGTTTACTGCTTTTGTACATTTAGAATTTTATATGCCTATGAGAAACTTATGGGGTGACTACCATTATACCCCTAGAGAGGACTCTATGGTGTCATCTGTTCAGACACCTGTTCAAAGGACTATGCACCACCTAGGGTTTTTGTCATCTGAGGAGATAGAGGAAGATCTAGTTGAGGACTCTTCTCATTAGGTCTATGTTGTGGAGATAGTTTATGTTTAGGTAAAAAGTTTTTGTGCATATGCCTTTTGAGAACAAATCTTATGTATATTGATGTATATTATTTAGTTATTGTAACTTGTGTTTTTTTATTTTATTTAATTATATTATTAGCAAAAGAAAATTTTGAAAATCGTATACTATGATATTAAATCTTTTATAACTTGATTCTAGTCTGGTAAGTTTAAGGTCTTAAATGTAATGCCTTAGGGACGGTGTTACAGAACAAACCTTAGAATACCTCACCCTTTGTGTGTGAGCCTCAACAACAAGGGATACCTCACCCTTACAAACCTTTGAGGGATACCTCACCCTCTTTACAGATTACACAAAGTATACATGAATAGAAACTCTCTCAAGAGTGGATAATACAAATTGAAGCTCAATGGGTATTAAGGAATCACACACTTATAGCTCAAAATAGAGGTTTATGAGAAATGAGAGAAAAACTCGAATTTAATGCTCAAGAAGCTTGTTTGGATTGATTTCCAACTTATCTTTAAAGCCCAAACACTTTCATTTATAGCCCAAAGCATTTTATAGCCCAAACAACTTATCTTATCTCAGATTTCAATATCAAACTCTTAGAGCAGCAGCATTCACCTAATTAGTCGTGGTTTCGCTTAGGGTTTCTTCAGAAGGAACTTCAACTTTTCATAATCAGAAAACACAATTACTTTATAACCAAGCATATATGATCTAAATTTGTCTAAAGCAAATACAATGACTAAGAGTTCTTTTTCTGTAGTTATGTAGTTGGCTTGTGCAACATCCAAAGTTCTAGAGGCATAGTAGATCACATGAGGATCCTTCCCTATTTTCTATGCCAGGACAGCTCCCACTGCATAATTAGAGGTATCGCATATAAGCTCAAATAGAAGTGTCCAGTTAAGTGGCTGGATGATGGGGGTGCTAGTCAACGCCTTCTTCAAATGATTAAGGCTTCCTAGCATTTTTGGTCAAAGACGAACTCTACATCCTTTTGTAGTAAATTAGATAGTGGAAAGGCGATCTTGCTAAAATCTTGGATGAAGCGCATGCAAAAACTTGCATGTCCCAAAAAAAATGCACTTCCCGCATATATATAGGATAAGATAAATGGGTAATGATATTTATTTTAGTAGCATCTACTTCCATGCCCTTACTAGAGACTACATGGCCTAAAATTATACCCTGTGCTACCATGAAATGCCATTTTTTTAAAATTTAAAACAATGTTAGTTTCAATGCATCTATGCAGTACCTTAGTCAGACTATCCAAACAAGAATCAAAAGAAGAGCCATAAATAGTAAAATCATCCATGAATACCTCCATGCACTTTTCTAAAAAGTCTAAAAAGATGCTCACCATACGCCACTGGAAGGTGTCAGGGGCATTACAAAGGCCAAAGGGCATCCATCTGTAAGCAAATGTTCCAAAGGGATAGATAAATGTGGTCTTCTCTTAGTCTTCAGGTGCAATATGGATTTAGAAGTATCCAATGTAACCATCTAAGAAGCAATAGTGTGACTTGCCAGCCAACTGCTCCAACATCTGGTCAATGAATGGAATGAGGTAATGGTCATTCCAAGTAACCTGATTGAGCCTTCTGTAATCAATGCAAACTCTCTAGCTATTATGTACTCTAGTATGGATCAGCTCATTCTTCTGAATGGCCATAACAATCACTCCATATTTCTTAGGGACAACTTTCACCGGGTTCACCTATTGACTGTCAGAGATGAGATAGATAATGTCAGCATGCAGTAGCTTGGTCACCTTTTTCTTCACCATATCCAAAATTAGAGGATTCAGTCTCCTCTGGGGCTGCCTCATTGGTTTAGCTACATCCTTAAGTAAAATTTTATGCATACATATGGAAAGGCTAATGTTGGGAATATCTGTTAGTGTACATTTGATGACCCTCTTATTCTCTCTCAAAACCTATAGCAATCTCGCCTTCTACTCAGTAGGGAGGTTTCTGGCTATAATCACCAGAAGCTGCTCATTATCTGCTAAGTATGCATACTTCAGGTGCTCGAACAATGGCTTCAGTTCCAATTTCGATGGCTACACTACAGAAGGTAATAATCTAATGGGTTGACGTTGCTCTACTTCTACTGCCTGAACCTCTGTATATATATATATCACCTGTTGTACAATCTACTAACACAGGAACAGATTCATCATATCCCAAAGATGCAGAAATTTTAGAACACAACTTATCACCATCATAACTAGCACACAAATCACCACACATAAAGTCACCAAAATCAGTAATCTTAGGAAACTCCTCACATAATGCAGCATAAGAATTATTAACCAAATCATCAATTAAATCAATATGAAAGACAAAATGTTCTTCCATGGGATGTTTCATAGCATCAAGAATGTTAAACCTCACAATGGAATATCCAAACTCCATGGATAGAACTCCTAAATGCATATTAATCAATGTTCGTGTTGTTTTAAGGAAAGGTCTCCCTAGAATAAGGGGAGTCTTGTTGGATGATGACTCTCTTTCCATTTCCAAAATATGAAATTTAGTTGGGAATATCAGATCGTTCACCCAGATCAGCACATCCTCCACCAAACTAGCTGGGTAAACATTACTCTTATTAGCTAGTTGGATCACTACACCTGTAACCTGCAAAGGACCAAGTTTAAGAGAATTAAAAATAGACATATGCATTACATTAATAGAAGCACCTAAGTCTAGCATGACATTCTCAAATCTACAATTTCCTATTATGCAAGGAATTGTAAAAGTCCCTGGATCCTTGCACTTCTGTGGCATAGGCTGGATGAGGGCTGAAACATTCTGCCCCATGCTGATTCTCTCATTACCCTTCAGCCTCCTTTTGTGTGTACACAGTTCCTTCAAGAACTTGGCATACTTCAGTATCTGCTTAATTGCATCTAGTAGTGGGATGTTTACTTCCACTTTCCTAAAAGTCTCAAGCAATTTTTTATCTTTTTTAGCCTCTTCTATTTTTATGGACTGTATGGCTCTTTATGGAAAAGGAAGTGCTATGGCAGGTTGAGGCTTCTGTTTGGCTCCTACAACTGCTTTCTCATCATCATTACCAGATTTTTGGGCTGGTATACCAGAATCATGTGTGGCTACTGTTGATGGCTTATGCAGTTGTTTGTTCACTACTGGTTGGGAATCTACCTCCACTATTTTTCTAGACCTCAGCATAATGTGTAACACCCCTTTGGAGGATGTCACACATAAAAGAAAATAAAATAAATAGAAATAAAATCTACCCAAGTTGCGGAATATTTGTTAAAACTATTACGGGTTGTAAAAATAATTCCTGATAGACAGAAATATGTAATAAAAAGATAATACGAAAAATACGAAATAAAAAAAAACATCATCACTAATAATATACATATGGTTAAGTTATAAACTGTACATATAATTTACAACTAAGACTACAACTATTTAAACAAAAACAGTAAAGAAAGCAATAAAAGAGTTAATATATACAGACATACGCTGACGCGCCCAAAAAAAAAACATCATGATTATCTACTCCTCTGATGGATCACTCTCGGTGTGAAAATGATCATCAGGAGATAAATATCCCTGATGTCTCGACATACGGCGATAACGGGATCGCGCAGTCGACACGATGCTTATCTCACTAGGCTCAGGGTTTTCAGCACCCCAATAACGCCTAATGGATAAGGGTAACTCTAAATGCAGAAAAAGCGTCGTCGTCGAAATCGGATCTCCATCAAACTGATGACGTAGAATCACAGTCATACGTCCAGCATAGGTAACAGAAGCACGATCTCCTCGTAAATGCCAAGCCAGATCACCTCCATGGAATACCAGCTCTACGAATCCCAGAAATGCAGGCGTCGCCATCCCCCACACAATCAATCCAGAGGGTATGGATGATCGGATGGTTCTTGCTCGTAAAACTGATCGTCGGTCTGCTGATCTCCCTCTTCCTCAGGGTACACGATCTCAAGAGGTTGTTCCTCCTCTTCCTCTTCAAACTCTTTACCGCATAAAAATAAATAGAGAATAGACACATACAATAAAGAGGTAAGACAACATAAAATCATCGCAACATGGCAAATAAGAAGACAACACATAACTACTACACAGTTCATACAATATGAATAAGCTATAACAGTAATACATATTAAATATCCTAGTGTTTCAGAACATCACAGAGATAACACAAATAAAGAAATTCACACAGATAAATCAATCTTACAGATAAAATAAGATAAGAAATAGACAACTAACATAAAAATTATCAGATAAATACAAATAGAGAAAATGTAAAAACATCCAAGATGTTACCAGATAAAGATAAATAGAGAAAAATGGAATATGATCCAAGATATACTCAAATACACCAAAACACAACCCTACTCCATGGAGCTAAACCCAAACAGATATCAGAGAGAATGACTTGCAAAATCTATTAGTACCACGGCTGCCCAACCAACTATTACGCGATCACACGTTGCGTCAATAGCCTACGACACGGGAATCTACCATCCAGGCGTAGTATAGTTCTGATCTCCCGTTGTGGCACTATAGGCAATGTACTACTAGACTTTACAAACCTCGATTAAATATAGTGAATGTCGAGTACATTAGTGTGCTATCGGTTTACCACTGGCCCGTGAGCTACCAACCGTCACGTGTGGGATCCCGTACACTAAAGTCTCCAAGTTTATTAGAACAATAAACTACACTACACTTATCGCATCGACAACACGATGTGATTCGTCTCGTCAACCCAAAACACCAAAAATCGGTATAAAGACAAAACATAATT
Organism: Ormosia emarginata; assembly: GCA_029884605.1. NCBI lineage: Eukaryota > Viridiplantae > Streptophyta > Magnoliopsida > Fabales > Fabaceae > Ormosia > Ormosia emarginata. The sequence continues at coordinate 20,593,316 of JAQQTP010000073.1, forward strand.
CCAAATATATGAAATTACGAAAATGCCCTTAAGATAGAAATATATGCCCTCAATGGCAGAAAGCCTGTACGGGTTCACTTTTTCCCGACAGCAAAATAACCTCAAAAACCTGTACGGGTTCACGTTTTCCCGACAGCGAAAAATAAATACGGTAACGTTCAATCGCGTAGAAATTTTATCGCGTTTTTGAAATTTCGTCGTTTTTACAAACGTTTAAAAATCGGGTAAAGATATTTTTCTGTTTTTAAAATTGCGTAACATTTTTAATACGTTTTTTCAATCGCGTAGGATTTTTAAATCATTTTCTTATTCGAATGCCTTTAAAATTACCATTTAAACAGATAGAAATAATATTTAGTACATTTAAACTACGTAGAATAATTTTTCATACCGTATACTGTCATTAGGATATTTTGACTATCCTATAGGTTCAATTTTTACTAAAAATTGACAGCATTTTGTTTATAAATTTATAATAATGATTTTCTAAATTTTTCATAAAATTTCTATTTACCTAATTTTTAACCATTTCATTAAATTCTTTTTGAAATCTCTAACATGCTTCAAAACCGAAAGTGAGCTATATGTTAGAAAATTTCTTAACATTACTGTATTTCCTTCCTAATGATAAAATTATGAATTTTAACCCTTTAGACTTACTTCTAATCAATCGGTTCCTTCATAAATTATTATAGAAAATTTCTTCTTAACTTGTATTGTTTCTTTTAATTGAAAAAGGTTTAGAAACAAGTTTTTAAAATCATGAATTCCTATAGTGGCATGTTGGCGAATTTTATAAAACTTTTGCATTTGATTTCCAAAATGTCTTTCACCTTTTAAATCATATCAAATGTATTCTATAGTCTAAGTTCATTAAATCATTTTAGAAAATAGTTATCTATAGTCAATTTAATCCTTTAGGCATGTTGGCCCCAAAATACTAAGTTTGTACCATTTGATTTCTAAATGCATTTTTCTTTGATCAAATCAATTAGAAACTTTCTTGATTCTCCTAGGTTAATTAAGCTACACTTTAGGAAAAATCAAGAGAACATTTTGGTCCTCCAAACTTGTCATTGCCGTGAGCTATTGGATTGTGTTCTTTGGAACACTCATGCAAACTTACACATGTTATTCACATCCTAAACCTTATCATACAATTCTAATACATGCATTTATATCTCTAACACATGCAAAATATTTCTAACACATGCAAAATATTTCTAACACATAAACCTAATTTAAAGCTTATAGACATACAATCAAAAGCTATTAGGCATGCAAAATTATTACAATTACCAAATAAGAAAGCTATTAACACATAACACTTAAGCTACTAGCAACCACAAAAATTAACAAATACACATCAATAAACACACCACAACCGAATCCTTATGGATTCTACAAACAACTCATCTTCTTACCACCATCAAGGGATGATAAGAATTGTCTTCCTCTTACCTTAAATGAAGACAAAAACTTGCTTTCTCACCTCCTTAGGTCACGGTTTTCACTCCACCAAACACCTAAAAATTTCAAACAAAACCTACATGTTACTAACCATGAAAAAGAAGCTAAACCATGGAAAAATCATGGCTTAGAACTTTGAAAAAGAAGAGAAAGAAAAGAAAAGTATGAAATTTCACCTTCTAGGTAAAACTTCCAAGGTTGGTTTCCAAGCCTTAGATGGAAGAATTTGAAGAAACTCCCAACTACAAAGGTTCTTAGAATGGTGTTTAGATTAAGGAAACTTGGTTAGAAAAAATTTTGGATGGTTGGATGGTTAGGAAATGAGCTTGGCCGAATATGGTGGAGAAAATGGGCAAGAATGGTGGCTAGGGTTCTTGATGAGAGAGAAGAGAGAAAGTGATGAAGACAAAGTGATATTTTGGTCACCAAAGGCCTCTTGGCCGTGGACTTCAAGTGGGGTGCAAGGTGGGCACCTTGCTTGGCTTCATCCAAGCCATTGGATGAATCAAAGGCTAAGATTAAGCCTTGGTGAGCAAGCCTTCTTCTCATTGGTTAGCTTATGGTGACTCACATTCGAGTCACACGTTGTATTTAATTTTCTACTGAGTCACTAGTGAGTCACTGTTTCTGGAAAGTTCTACAAACTTACGGTGATTAATTAAGCTACCGATCTAACCGTTCTACTAATTGTGGGTCCCGCAAAATATTTTTAGGGTCCACTTTGTCACTAAAACATCTTGACTAATAAAATAATATTATAATAATATAAAATTATTTTATTTGTGATTAAATCTAAAAATTAAAAGATTATTTTTAGTCTCATTTAGAATCGGGTTAAGTAAGATCCCCAATTCTAAATAATCAAATAAGATTTTCCCCCCAGGAAAATATCATTTTCCTGCTCGAGCAAATCGCACAAAAAGTCCATATAAAATCACAGACGGTATTTTCTCGGCATTAAATCAAGAAGAAAACAATTAAAAACAGACAAAAACAGAGAAAACAATGCGTTCGGGACGTAACGGTCATTTTCCCGTTTTTTCCCACAACGTAGGTAATCGTCCAAAACGTTCAAATAAAATATCCAGCAGTATTATTTAGCTGTATATCTTTCAGAAAAATTAATACAGTAGCTCAGAAAAATTTTTATTTTACCGTCTCGAAACAAACTACGTAAAACGATCAAATAAAATTTGAACCTGTATTATCGTAGTTGTTTTCATACAAAATTCAAGAACAGAAAAATAGGGACACAGCGGTCATTCATACAAAAGCATGAAAAACAGAAAACAGTACATTCAGAATATTTTCTAAAAATTGGGGCGTTACATAATGGAACTCATATTCCCTTATGGATTGGGAATTATTTGGGAAGAAAGTTGGCCAGATCCTTCATTCTGCAATTGACTCAAAGTATAAGCTAATTGTCCAATTTGAGTTTGCAAGTTTTGAATTGAAGGTTATATCCTCTGTTGAAATTGTATGTCGTTGGTGGCTAATAGCAATATATTTTATTCATTTAATGATTCTCTCACTAGGTGTCTTAAGGTTCAATTTGGCTTAATTAGATTGGTTTTGTCACATTTTATGATATTGGGCCTAATTGGATCATTGAAGGAATTATTGCATGAATTGACCTTTATTTGTCTATTTGGCAGTGTTTAGTATTTTGGCTATAATTTGAGTTTCAAATATCTGATTGGTGTGATTCTAGTCTTGTAGGAAATCTAAGACAAATCCCTACAAGTTTTATGAAGACCTCAGGAGTTAAATCATACTTTTGGATAATTTAAATTGAAGTTGAAGTAAGAGCCAGAATGCTGATCGTGATAGCTTGACTTTTGCGCACTCATTAGCCAATATCTCAAGTTATAGGAGTTCAATGGATGTCAAACAAAGCCCAAATGAAAGATAAGACACAAAGCTACAATTCTTATGAGACTCCTAAGCTAAACTATGTCATTTTGGGCACGTAATTGAAGCCGAAATACAAAGACGAGTTAGTGACGAGTTGGGTCACTTAATTGAGCATAACTTGAGTTGTAGGCCTCTAAATGACATGGGACTTGGGCCCAATGATTCCTAATTGACCCAGCTTTGTGCCCATTAGAATTTTGATCATGTAAGGTAAAATTAGGGGTTAGTTATAGGAGGTATAAGCAGAAATCCAAGGCTCATCTTCTTATTCTACGTTTTTCATTCTCTCTCTAGATCTAGATCATTCTCTTTTCTCTCCCTTCTCTCTAGATTTTTCCTCTTTTTTCTAAGTTCTTCCCTCCCATTCATGGAGAGGTAGAGCCTTTAATCAATCCAAGGGATTGACATTCTTGATGTTTAATCTTGAGATTCTGTTTTAATTGTTCAACATTCATTATTAATCAAGTTTCTCTCTTTCATCTTTGCTTAATTATGATTAAGTTGCTTAATTTGATTGGGTTATTCATATGATAATTGCGTAACTGCCATGTGTGAAGGATGAATTACAGAGACTAAACAAGGCATTGAAGGTATTTAATGAAATGTTTAGATTGGTTAGATCTTGATTTTTAAGTTGATTTGGGTTTTAGATGAATGCTTAATTTATCTAACATTAATTAATTGAATTCTGGATGTGTATCAAGTAGAAGACCCATGGATCATTTTAAGGCGTCTTGATATGATCTAATACCAAGGATTCGGTTGATAATTGAATGGATCTATAAAGATCAAGGATAGATTAAAATCAAGATTGGTTAATTCTCTTGGATTGGTTGCTTCTTAATTATGTTTTCTCTTCTTTAATTACTTTATATTTTTGTTGTTTAATTTCACAAACTCATTCCCCCCTGTTTATTAACCTCTTAATCTGACTTCATAATTAGAGTAATCTACAGGCTTGACCCGGTGTTACCCTATGCTGCAAGTAGTTTTAGTAATTCGATTATAAATTAATTTAAATTTGGTAAACTCGGCAGTTATTAGTGGCTATCTGCTTCATTAGATCCTCCAAAAGTAGGCTCATATTTTGTGGTTGCATGACCTTGTGGTTGTTACTAGAAGAGTGGTCTACTTAGTCCAGCATGTTGTTGAAATTGTTGTTGTCTCATTAACTGTTGGAAAGGCTGCTTGTACTGCTGTTGTGGTGTTGCATTCCTATATCTCAAGTTAGGATGATCTCTTTAGTCAAGATTGTATGTGTTGAAGAATAGATCATATCTTTGTTGCTACTGCTGGAATTATGGTCTACCAGGAAAGACACCTGCTGCAGCAACAAATTAGTCTTGGAATGCAGAACTGTCATCCTGAAGTGTATAGCATGCATCTATGGGGTGTTAAGGACAAGAACAGATACTGCACACTCGAGCAGGTCTTTACACAGATGGTTAGTGCCTCTCTACTTCCAATTGTCTCATCAAAGAGGTCAGCTCATCAAGTCTATATTCTAGTCTTTGTTGATCAGCATTAGAAAGCTGGACTTCATTGACTCCTCTAGTTGGAGTTATCATTCTGGTACCAAATTGTTATGAGTTAGTAGCCATGTTTGCAATCAAGTCTCTGGCAGCAACTAGGGTGATGATCACATATTTTATACATTAATAAACCCTCATTTTTAGTCATTTACACTCTCCATGTACTTAATTGATTAAGCCTAGTTATGTTTTGTAAGTTTGGACTCAAATTGGACTTAATTGATTTTTTCAGCACTATTTTGGTCTTACGTTGTTTCTGTATTTCGGTCATATCTTGAGTTCTAAATGTCTAATAATTATGAATGTTACCTTGTAGGAAAGATAAGAGAGAGCTCTACAACTTTGATGAAGAGCTCAAGTCTCAATCAGACATCTAGAGGAGCTAATTGGGCTTGGAAAACAGAACACGAGTTTTGTGTCTGAAACCTGAATAGTGTACAGTAATCAAAGCATAACTCAAGCTACAAGAATTATCTTGAGCTGAAATTTGGACATTTGAAAGTTAAAATCTAGATCTAAAACTTTCATGTTGAACACAAAACTTGATTCGGGCTCCTTGATGGTGATATTGGGTCTAAAAGTCAAAACAGAGGTGCTGAAACTGGGCCTGAACAGTTTGTAGTAATTGGGTCATATCTTGGGCTGTAGGACGAATTTTTGGGTGATTCTAGAGCCATTGGAAAGCTTAGACAATTTCCTAGAACTTTCATGAAGACCACTTGGCTTGAAAATGACGAAATCGATGACTGAAGCAATGAATGATTTCAGAGACAAGAAATCTCAATGATTTTTCACTCTTATCCTCACCATTTGGCATTTTCCAGTCATTCATCCACTCATCCCACCTGTATTTAATAATATATCATTTAAACATAAGAAATAGAATAATCTAACCTCATTTCATTACCAAGAGCTTCACTCTTTCACCTAAGCAAGATGAAGATTTAGTTACTCATAGATAAGAAGAAAGAAAGAGAGAAGAAGAGTAAGATGGACATAGTTTCACTTTAGAACAAGAAAAAATTACAACAAAGTAAAACAACAAACAAGCATAACCACAAAAACTTGTAAAAATTAAGCCTAACACCAAGTGCTCTAAATGGTCAGCCAATGGTGCCTTTTATAGAGGATTAGGGATACAAAATGACAAAGGTGCTGATTAGGGGTAGGTGGGATGAGTGGATGAATGAGTGGAGAATGCCAAATGGTGAGGATAAGAGTGAAAAATCATTGAGATTTCTTGTCTCCGAAATCATTCATTGCTTAAGTCATTGATTTCGTCATTTTCGAGCCAAGTGGTCTTCATGAAAGTTCTAGGAAATTGTCTAAGCTTTCCAATGGCTCTGGAATCACCCAAAAATTCGTTCTACAGCCCAAGATATGACCCAATTACTACAAACTGTTCAGGCCCAGTTTCAGCACCTCTGTTTTGACTTTCAGACCCAATATCACCATCAAGGAGCCCGAATCAAGTTTTGTGTTCAACATGAAAGTTTTAGATCTAGATCTTAATTTTCAAATGTCCAAATTTCAGCTCAAGATAATTCTTGCAGCCCGAGTTATGCTCTAATTAGTGTACACTATTCAGGTTTCAAACACAACTCGTGTTCTGTCTTCCAAGCTCAATTAGCTCCTCTAGATGTCTGATTGAGACTTTGAGTTCTCATCAAAGTTGTAGAGCTCTCTCTTATCTTTCTGACAAGGTAAAATTCATAATTATCAGACATTTAGAACTCAAGATATGGCCGAAATACAAAAACAGCGTAAGACCAAAATAATGCTGAAAAAATCAATTAAGTCCTTGGTCCATTTGTTGGTTTTCTGAACTCCCCTCATTTAGACTGTACTGACCTTTTGGGATTTGGTTGAGGTTGAGAAGGAAATTTTCCTTTCTCATGAATGGTGAGAGCAGAAGTAAGTTTGGCAAGAGTTTCTTTTATGTCAATCATGGTTTGATTGTTTTGTTTATTAATGGCCTCTTGCTTTTCTATGAATGCACGCAGTGTTTCTTCAAGGTTTTTCCTATATGGTGGGACATAAGGTGCATATCCTTGAGAATTTTGAGAGTCTTGTTGTGCCTGAGGAGGTGGTGGTTGCACGAATTGTGACTGAGTATTTTTCCTCCAGCTAAAGTTCGGGTGATTTCTCCATCCCGGATTGTATGTATCTGAAAAATAAGAAGTAAATGGCTTGTTAAAATTATTCACTGCATTTACCTGCTCATGTACAACTTCTTTAAAAACAGGAATTTTAGGACATTCATGTGTTGAGTGTCCTAAGTCATCACAAATACCACAAATTTCTTCATTTTGCACATATTTGATTTCTTTTGCTTTTCTTAATTCCATGGCTTCAACCTTTCTAGCCAAACTGGCAAATCTAGCATTTAGATCTTCCTCTTGACTAAGGTGATATTTTCCTTTATTAGCACTTGCAAGATTAGATCTAATTGAATTTTCAGAAATATTAGTACTATGCCAAGATTGAGAATTTTCAACTAACTGGTTCAAATAGTCTAAAGCTTCATCAGGTTCTTTATCAAGAAACTCACCATTGCACATTGTTTCCACAAATTGTTTAGTTTCAGGAGTTAAACCTTCATAAAAGAAGCTTATAGTGCGCCATTTTTCAAAACTATGATGTGGGCAAGAATTTAACAAATCTTTACATCGTTCCCAACATTGAAAATATGCTTCATTTGAATTTTGGGAAAAAATTTGGATTTGTCTTTTCATAGCATTGGTTTTATGTGTTGGAAAAAATTTCTTTAAGAACTCACCTTGCATTTCTTGCCATGTGCCAAATGATCTTGGTTTCAAAGTGTTAAGCCAAGATTTTGCTTTATCTTTTAAAGAAAAAGGAAACAATTTAAGCTTAACAATCTCTTCAGTGCAATTTTGATCATTGAAAGCAATACATACTTCCTCAAATTCTTTAAGATGTAAATATGGACTTTCAGATTCTAAACCATGAAAATTAGGAAGTAAAGAAATCATACCTGGTTTGAATCTAAAATTGTAAGCATTGAGTGGAAAGATAAAACATGATGGGCTAGAACTTCGAGGTGGTTGCAAATATTCATGCATGGTTCGCAACGGTTGATTTTCATGTTCATCATGTACACTTTCATTGTTAGTCATTGTGTCAATTGTGTGTGATTGTGATTCAAACAAATCAATATATAAAGTACCAGGATTAATTTTGACTAAACGACTAGAATTTAAATCACGATATCAATTAAGCATAAATACATAAATAACTTAAAATAAATAAATAAAAAATAATGTACAAGCTGGCGGTGTCACCCACCATTAAATATTAAATAAAGATATATAACAAAGGTGGGGTAATAAACCAACCACCCAAATATATATATATATATATATATATATATATATATATATAAAATATATATATATAACAAAGGTGGGGTAATAAACCAACCACCCAAAAATAAAAATAAAAATAAAGTACGGAAAAATAAATAACAGAAAAGTAAAATGGAGAGTTTTCCCCACTAAGTTAGTGCATAAAATAAAAGGAAGAGTTACCCCCACTGATGAAAAAAAATGAACGAAAATAAATAAATAAAATTAAAAAACAAAAAGATGAACATAGTGATAGAAATATGCCTTGTGAGATCCACAGACTCAAATAATAAGGCATATTGATGAACGGATTATTTATTAGACAATCATTCAGTTGAAAAAAAAGAAAGATAGAAATATCACAGAGACTCAAAAGCTAAAAACTCTAAAAGACTCAATGAAGCAAGAAGAGCAACAAGAAATTCAAGGGATCAAAGCATTAATGAGGTAACATTTCTTCACATCTTAAACCAACAAGCAAGGAAACTTCAGTTGAAAAGAATGAATCAAGAATGATAGATCCTCACAGAATTTCACTCCCAATCTCTCAAGTGTTTAAAAGGTAAGTATTTCACTCTATTCAACCCATGAACAATTGGACTACCATAAGCTTGCTTATCTTCTACTTCTCCGCTACTCGCAACACATGCATACAAAAATCAAGAGGACTTTATTCAAGGTTGTAATGGGGTCGTGGTAAAGGAGAGGGGATAATATGGATATGAAAAGATAAATACCAAAGAGAATAAAAGAGCATTATGGTATAGTTAGAGTGGAGAAAATGTTTGAGAACATTCATCATAAAGGACAATCACCAATATTTGACTAATGTTTTGTTGAAGATTAATCCCAAATTGGTAAATTGAATTTATTATTACACTTGAAAAATTCATCATAAAGGACAATCACCAATATTTGACTAATATTTTGTTGAAGATTAATCCCAAATTGGTGAATTGAATTTATTATTAGACTTGAACATTCTCCTTTTCTTCCTGTTGTTTCCAAGCATCCATCTTTATTCTAGACTCTGATAAACAAAACAATCAAACCATGATTGACATAAAAGAAACTCTTGCCAAACTTACTTCTGCTCTCACCATTTATGAGAAAGGAAAATTTCCTTCTCAACCTCAACCAAATCCCAAAGGTCAGTACAGTCTAAATGAGGGGAGTTCAGAAAACCAACAAATGGACCAAGTCAAGTCAGTGATAACTCTTAGGAGTGGAAAAGTTGTTGAGAAACAAATTCTTGAATCTTGTGAGAAAGAAGATGAACCAATTCCCCAAGAAAATGAAGAAGCTGACCGAAAGGCGACCAAACTCTCGCCTTCACCCCCATTCCCTCAAGCATTGAATAACCCAAAGAAATTGGACCACCGCACTGAAATTTTTGAAATTTTGAAACAAGTGAGGATCAATATTCCTCTGTTAGATGCTATCAAACAGATTCCTTCTTATGCCAAATATTTGAAGGACTTGTGCACTATTAAAAGGAAATTAAATGTGAAAAAAAAGCATTTATGGCAAAAGTGTAAGCTCCATTCTTCAAAATAATAATGCGTTGAAATATAAAGACCCTGGTTGTCCTACAGTTTCATGCATTATTGGAGAACATAAAATTGAAAAAGTTTTACTTGATCTTGGTGCTAGTGTCAATTTGCTTCCATATTCAGTTTATCAGCAACTCAACTTAGGTGAGTTAAAACCAACTTCTGCAACTCTTCTACTAGTAGATAGATCAATTAAAATTTCAAGAGGAATAATGGAAGATGTGTTGGTTCAAGTTGATAAATTCATATATCCTGTGGATTTTATTGTCTTGGATACTGAACCTATAGTTGATAGTTGCAAGTCAATTCTTGTTATCTTAGGCCGTCCATTTTTAGCAACATCAAATGCTTTGATAAATTGCAGAAATGGAGTGGTGAAGCTAACATTTGGAAACATGACACTGGATCTCAATGTTTTTAACATGTGCAAGCAACCACAGGAAGTCATTAATGAAAATGAGGAAGTTGAAGGAATTGAAGCCATTATAGATGATCATCTTCAAAAAGGGAGTTCTTCTGACCCATTAGAAATTTGTTTAATTAATTCATTTGATTTGCTTGATTGTATAGAGGAAATAGAATACAAAGGAAGAAAGCCAAAATTCGAAGAGCTAAAACCCATGAATGATAATGCCCATGAAGAAGTACCCACACCGGAACTAAAGCCATTACCTGTTTGGTTGAAGTACACATTTTTAGGAGAAAAGCAAAGTTTTCCTGTGGTAATTTCCTCATCTCTTACTGAAGAACAAGAAGGAAAGATGTCGCCTCAATGGACGCACCAAGATAGGAAGAAATTTTTAACAGAGGTGAAAAACTTTTATTGGGATGACCCATACTTGTTCAAACATTGTCCTGACCAAATTTTTCAGAGATGCATGCCCGACAGTGATGTAGGTAGAGTCATTAAATTGTGTCACTCAGAAACATGTGGAGGTCGCTTTTCTTCAAAGAAAATAGCTGCAAAAATCTTACAGTGTGAATTTTATTAGCCCACTTTATTTAAGGACTGCTTTACTTTTTGTAAAAGTTGTGAAAATTGTCAAAAGACAAATCCAATAAAATCCACAGTCAAGACAATTTTAAGAAAATCTTTTGAAATTAGTCAAAAAGTTCTGCTTTATGATTCTCGCCTGCACTTATTCCCTGGAAAATTGAGATCTAGGTGGAGTGGTCCTTTTGTTGTCAAACACGTGTATCCTCATGGGGCAATAGATATTGCGAATCCTAGGAATGATAATGTGTTTAAAGTTAATGGACAAAGGCTCAAACCATTTTTGAAAAAACCAAGTTGATGAGTTCTTTGTGTTGCCGGTTAAGTGGCGGATACGGTACTCTGTGACTCTCAAACCGGTTTATTTTTCAGTTTCCCAAAATAACTGAATCCTTCTTCTCCTTTAAAATGGATATCATTCTTTCAATTACCAAAATAACTGAATCCACAGCCTAATAATAAGGCATATTTCTATCCACAGACCCAATGGATGAATTGATGGATAGAGAATGATAGAAATATGCCTTGTGAGATTTTGAGCCTATTGATGAATGGATTGAATATTTGTACCATTCTCTTCTTTCTTGTGTGATTTTCACTCATGGAATTGTTACTCTAGAACTTGCTTTGATTCTTTTTTAGGCTACATTTTTACATGCATACATTAATATGATTGAGGCATTTTGAAATAGCTACTTTGACCAAATAGCCATCATTGTATATTTTTCATTGTGTAACCCCTTTGAACTTGTTTGACTATTTCTTGTTTTAAGCTTATTTCATCCTTCAAAAAAAAGAGAAAAATAAAGAAAAAAATGTTTTTACCCAACTAGAGGAATAAGAGAGCATTGACCTTGTTCTTGAACAAGTATGGGGGTGTGTATGCAAAATGATCAAAAAAAAGAGGAAAAAAAAAGAGAAAAATTGACCACATTTGCAATCAAAGGATTATCAAAGAAACCCCTGAAGGACCCTGCTCAAAGGATCGTCTGTCCAAAACTAAAATATAGCAAAATCATACAAAGATAAAAGAGATATAATAGCAAATGATGACATACTTGTATGTACAGCTTTCATGGCGTATCTTTATACTGCGCGTCATGAGTGCAGTAGTGGCATATCTTTATACTGCGTGTCACCAGTGCAGTAGATACTCACGAACTTTTTTTTAAAGACTAGCGTGCAAAGGTCCACCCGAGTCAATGATAGGTCAACCAAAGGATGGGACTCCACAACTAATTAAAGCCATGGTACTCCTTTCGGATCGCCCTTGTTCAAACTTTTTTTTTCTTTTTTTTTTTTTGAATTTTTTCTCTTTTTTTTTTCTTTTTTTTAAACATTACATGAAGAAGAATATGATGATATGTATAGATTGTTGTGGATATGGCTCACATCTGCCTCTGGTTTCACGTCCGACGGCTTAAACGCCTTCTATGAGTCGAGGATAAGCTTCACATCCAATTTTCTTATAAATTGGCAAACATGGTCTTTTAGAGTCGATTCCCAAGATCGTAGCATTTTTCTTCATCCTTGAAGAGATTCCACAAATTAAGAATTTCACGATGCACCAATCCACAAGAATGCGTCTCAAGAGTCAATAAGATATCATCTAATGACTCCTTACTCAGTCCATTCTTAATGAAGAAAATTTTATCTTCTCTGTTTGCAGAAACCATCCCCAAAGTACGACATCACTTGTTACAATTCCATTGTCCACATTTGTAATAGAGTACATACAGGTATGTCATCATTTGTTATTATATCTTTTTTATCTTTGTATGATTTTGCTATATTTTAGTTTTGGACAGACGATCCTTTAAGCAGGTTCCTTCAGGGGTTTCTAGACTTCTTTACCCTGATGGTTTTCTTGAAGTCACAAAAAAAAATAAAAAAAATTTCCTTTACCTTTGATCTTTGATCCTGATCCAGCAATAACTCAGATAGATTGGTCAGCAGGATGCAGTGAGGGAAACAGGATAAAAAAGGAGCCAGATTTGACACTTCATTTATAGCTTTTCTTTACTTTTGATTTTATTTATCGTACTTTGTTTTTATCTAAATTTGTGTCAGATTTCTCCAACAGGTAATATCTTCTATCCTTTACTCATCTATATTTTTATATTGAGGACAATGTTGTGATCTAGTTGGGGGAGAAGGATAGTTGACTACTATCCTTATATTGTTTGACACTCACGTCCGTTTATTCTTCTTACCTCCTTATATTGTTTTAAGGGTTCCCTGTGAATATTTGCAACCACCTCGAAATTCTAGTCCATCATGTTTTATCTTTCCACTCAATGCCAATAATTTTAGATTCAAACTAGGTATGATTTCTTTACTTCCTAATTTTCATGGTTTAGAATCTGAAAGTCTATATTTACATCTGAAAGAATTTAAGGAAGTATGTATTGCCTTCAATGATCAAAATTGCACTGAAGAGATTGTTAAGCTTAAATTGTTTCCTTTTTTTTTTAAAGATAAAGCAAAATCCTGGCTTAACACTTTGAAACCAAGATCAATTGGCACATGACAAGAAATGCAAGGTGAGTTCTTAGAGAAATTTTTTCCAACACATAAAACCAATGCTATGAAAAGACAAATCCAAAATTTTTCCCAAAATTCAAATGAAGCCTATTTTCAATGTTGGGAACGATTTAAAGATTTGTTAAATTCTTGCCCACATCATGGTTTTGAAAAATGGCACACTATAAGCTTCTTTTATGAAGGTTTAACTCCTGAAACTAAACAATTTGTGGAAACAATGTGCAATGGTGAGTTTCTTGATAAAGAACCTGATGAAGCTTTAGACTATTTGAACCAGTTGGCTGAAAATTCTCAATCTTGGCATAGTACTAATATTTCTGAAAATTCAATTAAATCTAATCTTGCAAGTGCTAATAAAGGAAAATATCACCTTAGTCAAGAGGAAGATCTAAATGCTAGATTTTCCAGTTTGTCTAGAAAGGTTGAAGCCATAGAATTAAGAAAAGCAAAAGAAATCAAATCTGTGCAAAATGAAGAAATTTGTGGTATTTGTGATGACTTAGGACACTCAACACACGAATGTCCTAACATTCTTATTTTTAAAGAAGTTGTACATGAGCAGGTAAATGCAATGAATAATTTTAACAAGCCATTGACTTCTTCTTTTTCAAATACATACAACCCATGATGGAGAAATCACCAGAATTTCAGCTGGAGGAATAATAATCAGTCACAATTTGTGTAACCACCACCTCCTCAGGCACAACAGGACTCTCAAAATTCTCAAGGATATGCACCTTATGTCCCACCATATAGGAAAAACCTTGAAGAAACACTGCGTGCATTCATAGAAAAGCAAGAGGCCATTAATAAACAAACTAATCAAACTATGAATGACATAAAAGACACTCTTGCTAAACTTTCTTCTGCACTCATCATTCATAAGAAAGGAAAATTTCCTTCTCAACCTCAACCAAATCCCAAGGGTCAGTACAGTCTAAATGAGGGAAGTTCAGAAAACCAACAAATGGACTAAGTCCAGTCAGATAACTCTTAGGAGTGGAAAGGTTGTTGAAAAACAAATCCTCAAATCTTGTGAGAAAGAAGATGAGCCAATTCCCCAAGAAAATGAAGAAGTTGACCAAAAGGAGACCAAACTCTCGCCTTCACCCCTATTTCCTCAAGCATTGAATAACCCAAAGAAATTAGACCACCGCACTGAAATTTTTGAAATTTTGAAACAAGTGAAAATTAATATTCCTCTGTTAGATGCTATCAAACAGATTCCTTCTTATGCCAAATATTTGAAGGACTTGTGCACTGTTAAAAGGAAATTAAATATGAAAAAGAAAGCATTTTTGGCAGAACAGGTAAGCTCCATTCTTCAAAATAATAATGCATTGAAATATAAAGACCCTGGTTGTCCTACAGTTTCATGCATTATTGGAGAACATAAAATTGAAAAAGTTTTACTTGATTTTGGTGCTAGTGTCAATTTGCTTCCATATTCAGTTTATCAGCAACTCAACTTAGGTGAGTTAAAACTAACTTCTGTAGCTCTTCTACTTGCAGATAGATCAATTAAAATTCCAAGAGGAATAGTGGAAGATGTGTTAGTTCAAGTTGATAAATTCATATATCCTGTGGATTTCATTGTCTTGGATACTGAACCTCTGGTTGATAGTTGCAAGTCAATTCCTGTTATTTTAGGCCGTCCATTTTTAGCAACATTTAATGCTTTGATAAATTGCAGAAATGGAGTGGTGAAGCTAACATTTGGAAACATGATACTGGATCTCAATGTTTTTAACATGTGCAAGCAACCACAGGAAGTCCTTGATGAAAATGAGGAAGTTGAAGGAATTGAAGCCATTATAGATGATCATCTTTAAAAAGGGAGTTCTTCTGACCTATTAGAAATTTGTTTAATTAATTCATTTGATTTGCTTGATTGTACAGAGGAAATAGAATACAAAGGAAGAAAGCCAAAATTCAAAGAGCTAAAACTTATGAATGATAATGCTCATGAAGAAGTACCTACACCGGAACTAAATTCATTACCTGCTGGGTTGAAGTACACATTTTTGGGAGAAAAGCAAAGCTTTCCTATGGTAATTTCCTCGTCTCTTACTGAAGAACAAGAAGGAAAGATGTCGCCTTAATGGACGCACCAAGATAGAAGGAAATTTTTAACAGAGGTGAAAATTTTTTATTGGGATGACCCATACTTATTCAAACATTGTCCTAACCAAATTTTTCAGAGATGCGTGCCTAACAGTGAGGTAGGTAGTGTCATTAAATTTTGTCACTCAGAAGCATGTGGAGGTCACTTTTCTTCAAAGAAAATAGGTGCGAAAATCTTACATTGCGGATTTTATTGGCCCACTTTATTTAAGGACTGCTATACTTTTTGCAAAAGTTGTGAAAATTGTCAAAAGACAAATCCAATAAAATCCACAATCAAGAAAATTTTGAGAAAATCTTTTGAAATTGGTCAAAAAGTTCTGCTTTATGATTCTCGCCTGCACCTATTCCCTAGAAAATCGAGATCTAACTAGAGTGGTCCTTCTGTTGTCAAACACGTGTATCCTCATGGGGCCGTAGATATTGTGAATCCTAGGAATGGTAATGTGTTTAAAGTTAATGGACAAAGGCTCAAACCATTTCTGAAAAAACCAAGTTGATGAGTTCTTTGTGTTGCAGGTTAAGTGGCGGATACGGTACTCCGTGACTCTTAAGTCAGTTTGTTTTTCAGTTTCCCAAAATAACTGAATCATTCTTCTCCTTTAAAATGGATGTCATTCTTTCAAACCTGAGAAAACATTTTCCTTCTCTCCCTCAAAATGCTCTGAAAAAAATCTACAAAGTTTAATGTGAAAGATTGAGATTGTTAATGCACAAAGGTATGCCAGAAGATATGCGCTGGATAATTGAAGCAAAGGTCCAACTAGCAGGTGAGTCTTCAATTTCATTTGACTCATACATGCCAGGTCTTGGAAGAAGTTCGTATTCTAAAAGAAGAAGAGCAAAAAAGTTATAAGTCTGTTACAAATATGGACGATGGAATTGTAACAAGCGATGTCGTACTTTGGGGATGGTTTCCGCAAACAGAGAAGATAATATTTTCTTCATTAAGAATGGACTGAGTAAGGAGTCATTAGATGATATCTTATTGACTCTTGAGACGCATTCTTATGGATTGGTGCATCGTGAAATTCTTAATTTGTGGAATCTCTTCAAGGATGAAGAAAAACGCTACGATCTTAGGAATCGACTCTAAAAGACCTGTTTGCCATTTATAAGAAAATTGGATGGGAAGCTTATCCTCGACTCATAGAAGGCGTTTAAGCCGTTACTGGACGTGAAACCAGAGGCAGATGTGAGCCATATCCACAATAATTTGTACATATTATCTTCTTCTTCATGTTTTCTTTTTGAAAAAAAAATAAAAAAAATGAAAAAAAAAAGAGTCTGAACAAAGGCGATCCGGGAGGAGTACTATGGCTTTAATTAGTTGTGAAGCCCCAGCCTTTGGCTGACCCGTCATTGACTCGAGTGGACCTTTGCACGCTGGTCCTTAAAAAAAGTTCGTGTACCATGCTCTGTAGAGAGCCGCGCTCCATAACCTAATGTTTACCATCTAGGCACTGTGGAGTTGATGGACAGGCAGAAGCGTCCCACTCTGGTTATTAGTGAGAAGTAACCCGTGGCGGCCGAAGCGTATGAGGCATCTGAGCTTGATCCTCTCTTTTATTAGAAGGAGCTCTCGGTGCCCTAGGATGGGATGTTTTGGATCTTGGACATTACGGGTTTCAGATTTTAGCATCTTTGTTAATGTTACGAGCCCAAGTGTGAGCGCTCCCGGTTCCAGACCCAGGATGGAAACCCACGATGGTTTCTTCTTTCTCCCTTCTTTGAATAAACAGACGTGAGTGTCTACTGCACTGGTGACACGTAGTATAAAGATATGCCACTACTGCACTCATGACGCGCATCATAAAGATACGCCATGAAAGTTGTACATACAGGTATGTCATCATTTGTTATTATATTTCTTTTATCTTTGTATGATTTTACTATATTTCGATTTTGGACAGACGATCCTTTGAGCAGGGTCCTTCAGGGGTTTCTAGACTTCTTTACCCTGATGGTTTTCTTGAAGTCAAAACAAAAAAACAAAAAAACAAAAAAAAATCAAAAAAAAATGAAAAAAAAAAAATTCTGTGTTCCTTAATTTCAAACTCTTCTGACAACAGCCAACCTACCCTTATAGGTGCAATTATTACCCTTTCCATTCTTTTTCTTCTTTAAACACTCCACTTTCTTCACTTTC
This sequence comes from Ormosia emarginata, assembly GCA_029884605.1. Lineage (NCBI taxonomy): Eukaryota > Viridiplantae > Streptophyta > Magnoliopsida > Fabales > Fabaceae > Ormosia > Ormosia emarginata. The sequence goes on from JAQQTP010000073.1 coordinate 20,610,967, forward strand.
CTCCAACTCAGAATCAATCAAAGGGAAGGTGAGAATAGAAATGGAAGGTGTTTCTGTTCGTCAACTTAAAAATATATGTGTATTTTGTGGATCTAAGTATGGGAAGGGTTTAGAGTTTGTAAACGCAGCTATCACTCTTGGTCGATCACTTGCTGCGAGGAATATTCATCTTGTATATGGGGGAGGTTGTCGTGGGTTAATGGAATTTGTATCACTTTTGTATATATAGGAGGCGAGTTAGGTTTTAGGTGTCATTCCTGAACCTTTAGCTCAATGAGAACATCACTGGAAAGACAATTGGAGAGGAACTTAAGGTATCATCAATGCATGAACGAATGAAGATACTGCTTGAAAACTCTGATGCATTCATTGCCTTACCAGGTGATTTTGGTACCTTGGAAGAAGTTTTTCAAATTGTCTCTTGGGCCCAACTGAACATCCACCACAAACCCATAGGTTTGTTGAATGTAAATAATTTCTTTGATATTTTGTTAATCTTTCTTGACCATGCTGTGGAACAGAAATTTATCACACCTTCGGCAAGACAACTTCTTATCTCTGCTTCCACTATTGATGAGTTGATTGATAAATTACAAGCTTTTGTTCATAAACCTGACCCAGCAATAGCTTAGATAGATTGGTCAGCAGGAAGCAGTGAGGGAAACGGGATGAAAAAGGAGCCAGATTTGACACTTCGTTTATAGCTTTTCTTTTGCTTTTATTTATCGTACTTTGTTTTTATTTAAATTTGTGTCAGATTTCTCCAACAGGTAATATCTTCTATTCTTTACTCATCTATATTTTAACATTGAGGATAATGTTGTGATCTAGTTGGGAGGGAAGGATAGTTGACTACTAATTTTTTTTCTTTTCTTTTTTTGGGAAGTATGATATGATTGTCATAGACTTATTAAACCAATGAATGATGACAGAGTAAGGAGTAATTTTACTTCTGAGACGTATATAAATTAGGAAGTATGTTTAGTGATATGACTGTCAGAAACCTATTCATAGTAAAACCAATTAGTGATGGCAAAGTAAGGAGTAAATTTTGGAAACAATTTATTACTCTTGAGACGCATCTTAGTTGGGGTAGTAATTAATTAGTATTGATTTGTGGAAGTAACAAAGTTTTTGTCTTTTGATTTCCTTTGAAAGATTCAAGTGAATGCACTCTCACATCCTTTGAAGCAATTGAGATTCTTGGATCTTAGCATAAATTGTCTTCTTTCTTAAAAATCACAAGCTTGGAAATGAATGTTGATATGATGAATTGAGAATGATAGAAATATGCCTGGTGAGATTTTGAGCCTATTGATGAATGTATTGAATATCTGTACCATTCTCTTCTTTCTTGTGTGATTTTCACTCATGGAATTGTTACTCTAGAACTTGCTTTGATTCTTTTTTAGGCTACATTTTCACATGCATACATTAATATGATTGAGGCATTTTGAAATAGCTACTTTGACCAAATAGTCATCCTTGTATATTTTCCATTGTGTAACCCCTTTGAACTTGTTTGACCATTCCTTATTTTAAGCTCATTTCATCCTTCAAAAAAAAAACTCCCTTGGACTATGCCAAGGGAGTTTTTCTTACCTCATCAATATATTATTATTTCTCCAACAGGTAATATCTTCTATCCTTTACTCATATATATTTTAACATTGAGGACAATGTTGTGATCTAGTTGGGGGGGAAGGATAGTTGACTACCAATTTTTTTTTCTTTTCTTTTTTTGGGAAGTATGATATGATTGTCATGGACTTATTAGACTTATTCAGATCCCAAAATGCTTATTATTTGATAGAAATATTTCTTGGTAATTGAAGCTTTTCATATTTCCTGTTTCCGATCGAAAATGACGAAATCAATGACTTAAGCAATCAATGATTTCGGAGACAAGAAATCTCAATGATTTTTCACTCTTATCCTCACCATTTGGCATTCTCCACTCATTCATCCACTCATCCCACCTACCCCTAATCAGCCCCTTTGTCATTTTGTATCCCTAATCCTCTATAAAAGGCACCATTGGCTGACCATTTGGAGCACTTGGTGTTAGACTTAGTTTTTACAAGTTTTTGTGGTTATGCCTGTTTGTTGTTTTACTTTGTTGTAATTTTCTCTTGTTCTAAAGTGAAACTATGTTTATCTTTCTCTTCTTCTCTCTTTCTTTCTTCTTATCTATGAGTAACTAAATTTTCATCTTACTTGAGTGAAAGAGTGAAGCTCTTGGTAATGAAATAAGGTTAGATTATTCTATTTCTTGTACTTAAATGATATATTATTAAATGAACATTTTATGTGTTGTATTTTGTTTCCAATCAATTTAGAAACCTTCTTTGTTAATGGAGATCTTGATTTATTGTAGACAATAAGATTGGCACAGTAAATGCTTGAACTCATTTACAAATGTTGGTAGATAATTAAAGGAATCATAATATGATTGCAAATATAATTGAACTTTGAATGTTACATTTTCTGATTGGAACCTCCGTTGTATGTGAATTTCAATTGAGTTATAAAGAGAAATAATCTTACCTTTAATTTATTACCAAGAGTGGATCTCCTAACCCAAGTAAGCCCTTAAATTCATTTGTGAACTTGTTTTATTACTTTTGGTGTTGTGACAAATCTTCTTGTTACCTCAATTAATTTTTCTTCATCAATTCCCTGTGGATCGACCTCGGACTCCCGAGAAATTTACTACTTGAGACAATCTGCATTGGGTTTGCATCCTTAAATCACGCACATCATAGGGTTTTGTCAATTAAGGCACCTCCATTTGCAACATCCACCATGTTTTTATTCATTGGCAACAAGCCTTCATAAAAGCACTGGATCGACAGTTGATCACTAATCTGGTGGTGTGGGTAGCTTGCACATAATTTCTTAAACCTCTCACAGTATTCATACAAGGTCTCACCACTCAGCTGTCTGATCCCACATATATCCTTTCTGATTGCAGCAGCTCTTGAGACAAGGAAAAACTTCTCTAGAAATAGTCTCTTCATGTCATTCCAACAAGTGATAGCTCTAGTTGCAAGTAGTATAACCAGTCCTTGGCTATACCATCTAATGAAAAGGGAAAGGATCTCAGCTTAATGTGTTCCTCTGCAATTCCTTGTGGTTTCATGGTGGAGCAGACCACATGAAACTCCTTTAAGTGCTTGTGAGGATCCTCTCCTGCAAGGCCATGAAACTTAGGCAGGAAGTGAATTAAACCAGATTTAAATTCAAAATTAGCATCCAAATCAAGATATTGAATGCCCAATGGTCGATAAATCACATGAAGGGCAACTAGTTCCTTTAAGGTCCTATTTTGCATGTTATCAGTCATAGGTGTACTGTTATCTATATGCTCACCTTCAGTTTCAAATTCAATGTCAGTCTCAACCTCATATGTTATTCTTTCACTAATCCTATGAGTCCTATTCAATACATGTAAGGTTCTTTCAATTTCAGGATCAATGTCAAGTATATGACTATCAAAAGACCTAGTTACGCATCAGATAGCACTATAAGGACTCAAAACACAAAACAATGGTAAAAATCACAAAAAAAAAACTCAACAAAATTATATATATAGATTTTTAAAAATTATGGGACCACTACAAGATGAAAACCAGTCAAAAATACTACCAAACAGTAAAATAAAAAAAACTTAAAAAATTGAAAAAGTGGTCTAAATGTTGGAATTTGGGAAAACCAAGGGTGACATCAAAGCATATCTATGAGTCATGTTTATTAGGTCATTTTCCTTCAATTGACCAAGTTTCAGCTCATTTTGAGCACGTTTGTTTGTACAAAATTTAGAAAAATGACTTGAAATTACCTGTTTTTGCCTGAAAATCACCAAAACACAGAAGAAAATAGGTTAGGGGGTTAGTGAAAGTCTTGATATGATTAAGTAGCACCTAATGATTCCCGGCAATGGCGTCAAATTTGACTCAAGTGTCAAGCTCAACCAAATAACAAAATTTTAGTCCTACCGATAACTTGTAGCACAAAGCAATGAACTGAGTCGTTTCTTGAGGATCAAGGTACCAATCAAACCAAATCAAGGTCAAACAGGGTGGGGATTGTGTATACAAAATGTAAACATAATAATTAAATATAAGAAAAATCAAATTGCAAAGCAACCAATCCAAGAAACTGTCATAAACCTAGTTGGCTTGTCATCGATCACTAAACATGCATCTGGATTGAATTAATTAGTTAATCTATGATTGACCGAAATCCCTGCATCAAACACATAGAATTCAACACTAGACAATCACCTAGAATTTAACTAATGAACGATTCATAAACATATGATTGTTAGATTCAAGCAACCTATGCCAGTTTAATAACCAGAATTCAATTAACCTAAATTAATAAATCTGCCGACCTAACCATCTTCAATTCATGTGAGTAAACCATAATTAATAAATTATAATTTAATCACAAATTTCAATTAGAATTAAGGATCTAATCTAATCACATCACACAATAGAAATCTCTAATCACGCAATTCGAAATTCAAATCAAGAGAAGAAGAAGATAATTAATTCAATTTAAAATTAAAATTAGGTATAGAATCTCAAAGCCAAACCAGAATTTCCTCAAGATGATCCTTGGATTGATCTCGAATGTTTAGCTCTCCATAGCTGCAGCACATAGTTTGTAAAAGAAATGAGAAAATTGTAGATAGAAGAATCAAGTAGTACAGATTAAGGTTACTATCTATCTCAAGTCCCCTATTTATACAAAAATAACTTACTTAAAAATTAATAATCCTAATTTTTCCCTAGGTTAAAGTTAATCTTATGCCTCTTAGCTTTCCTTGGCCACCAAAATCACTTCAATTGAGCTTAAGACGAGAGAGTTATGCCCAAATCACTCTCAATGGGTCTCTCGACTCATTAGCCGACTTCACAGGGGTATAACACCATCAAAACATTGTAGTTTCAATTAGTGGTCTTCATAAGAGTTTGAGCCTTGTGTGTAAGATTTATAATGGCACTAGTTTCAACTTCAAAAGACCTCTACAACCCAAGTTATGGACTAATTAGTGCACACTGCTCGAGTTCTAGTTACAGCACCCTTGTTTTGACTTCTAAGCTCAATTCAATCCACTAGATATCTGATTCAGCTCTGGGGTTCTTCATAAAAGTTGCAGAACTCTCACTTATCTTCCCTACAAGATAAGATACATAATATTTAGATATCTAGAACTCATGATATGATTGAAATACAGAAACAGTATAAAATATTAATAATGCTGGAAAATCCATTAAGCCCAATTTGAGCCCAAATTTACAAAACATGGTCAAGCTCAATCAATTAAGCACATGGAGAGTGTAAAGGACTAAAAATGAGAGTTTATTAATATATGAAATTTATGATTATCAGTACTCGCTTGGTTCAACCCAATTATCACCGAGTCAACAACATGACTGATCTGATTGTAAGCTCAAACCAGTTGATTGGCCCATTCATCGGTCCAACTAGCTAGTCTGGTCCAAGTTTAATAACACTAGTACCACTAACTTAAGGTAACCATCTTAAAACGAATGTATCAATAGTACAATGGGATTGAGTTTCCATATTTTCATGTTTATAATTAGACTTTCAAACCTAATCTCATTTTTAAAGACCAATTTTCCTTAATAACAAAGTTTTTCTAATTATTCAAAAAAAATAAAAATTAGTGGTGATTCCTAAAAAATTTTAAGAAATTTAGTTGCTCTCTATTGTGATTCTAGTCGTGACACAACTTATATGATTATTACTTAGTTCATTCTTTATTAATGTAAGACTTTATCACTTGTACTTGGATTTCAAACATTTTCTCTCACAAGCAATGTTTTAAAAATTGGAGCAATCATTGAATTGATAAAGACATTGACTCATGGTTCAGTATTCCAATTGTGGTTGAACCACGGTTGAACTGGTGATAAATAAATATATATATTTTAATTTTATATAATATAATATAATATAATTAAGTAACATTAATATTTAAATATTTATTAAAAACATCAAAATACAAGTATAGTTGGTACTTGATGCACCATGGGAAGTTCCTGGAAATTTCCTACCAAGTTTCGTTCGATCATCATTCAAATCTCACAAGTCACAAAGGACAGGTCTCGAAGAGTCCAAGTTAATTTAATATTTACTGAACCTACCTTTTAGTGTGTTTTCAAAAAGTGTCTTTGTTACCCCTTCTCTTCCCTCCGACACTCTCATCCAGTCATCCCCACCTCATCTCCACCCTCTCTCTCTTCCCTCCCCCTCCCCCCCACCAACTTGTTCATTGTTTCAAAATTGATAGACTCTCTGAAGGCTACGCAATGTTGGTTTTGATATCATCCATACCATTGCCACCCAACTTTTTATCACTGACCTTTTGTCTTCTTCTAATGTCCCTCATTCCTTCAAGGAACAGTGCAAATTTCTTATCGTTACTAGTAATAATTGTTCGAGTCACCGAGCTCGCTGACAGTAAGGAGCTCATGGTTGTGGGTGTGACTGCCTTTCAAGCAGATGAACTATCAATTTTTTCTAGTTTTATCGATTTTATACTGATTCATCTAGTTTTTTTTACCAATTTTCTTCATCATTAATTTTGAGGTTTGAATGGATTAGACATATGAACATTTCACTGGTTTTTTTGTTAAACTGGCGTTCGATTCAATTTTTTCATCACTACCCTCAAGTACAAGTCCCAACATTAGTATGCTCTCCTTTAAACAAAAGGCTTTTTAAGTATTCACAGGTTAACAACTAAAACTTAAACCCACCAAGAAGCTTTGTGTTATGTGGATTTTTAACCATTAAGTGCAATAATCATCCTACTCAAACCAACAATTGTATGAATAAAATTGAAACTATATATGAATTTAGAACGCCTCAAATATCAATGATCAAATAGATCCTCTACATTTCTTGGTCATGAATCTATTGAATAATCATCTTAGGCACGTATATAAGTCTTCCTCTCAATGTCCAAGTCATTATGATGTCTTAGTTATGAGTGGAGAGAGGACCTAACCATGGACCGAACCTTTAGATATAGATATAGGGGTGTTCTTGGATCGATTTGGATAAGTTTTGAGGCAAAAAATTATTCTATCCAAACAAGGTAAGTATCATCGAGTTAGCTTGGATTGGATGAATTCCAATAACCAAACCGATCCAATCTAAACCGATTTCAATTTGGATTAGATTGAATGATTCAGTTTTTAACCAATAACATAATGATCTGATAAGCACTCTACAATCAATTTACTAAATAAGCACTCTACAATCAATTTACCAAATATGCACTCCACATCAGATAAAAAGGACTACAGGATACCAACATCACAAAATCACGATGATCTAGGTCACCATTCACCAACATGAACACCAAATCATGAAAATCAAATCCATAAAAATCAGGGAGTAAGGGACTGCAATATTACCTCAAACATGGTGGTGAGCGACGATGGCCTTCAAGACTCCTCAGTGGTGGCGTTGGAAGCTCCTCAACTCATGCTCAGCTTGTGCTCCAGTCACCGGTGACAAGGAAGAATCATGGTCCAGTCGTCGGTGCTCAGTCACGAATCGTCGTTGCAAGGTGGGGAGATAAGACGCGCAAAGTGTCGTGCGACATTTGGAGAAAGTTGAGTCACAAATCGTGGTCCAGACATGGTCCAGTCGTCGGTGCTCAGTCACGAATCGTCGTCGTCAATGCAACCTTGGTGTGCTGAGTCTGTTGCTCAACGACGAGGGAGAATGGAAAATGACGGATTGGAAGGGGCATGGAGGAGTTAGGGTTAGGGGATTTAGGGGAAGAGTGTCGAAGTGAGGGGAAGGGGGGATAAGTTAGAGTTATTTATGGATATTTAAGTAATTTTAGGTATATAATTAGTCTAGTAATCAGTTTGACTCGGTTTGGATCAGTTCCATAAAATTGAACTGAAAATTGAACCAAACTGATCGATTCTTCACAAAATCAATCCAAATTAATCCAATCCATTTCGATTTTTTTCAATTTTTGATTTTTTTGATTGGTTTTCGATTTTTTTTTATTGGTTTGGATCTAACACCCATATATAGATATACCTTATGTCAACTTTAGAGCCTCTTCCATCTCGCATTACTATATAATTAAGCTTACATTAATAGTTGCATGATACATTAGTCTAATAAGACGTAATAAGCCCCAAAAAAAAAAAGAACTATTGAAATTTTAATATGTCTATTTACATTTTAATTTTTAATTTTTTAATAAAGAATTTGACTTTTAAGAAAGCTTAAGTAGAGTAAATTTTAAAAGTACAATAAAAAAAATAAAGAACATGGATAAACATTAGAGTGCCAATAGCTCCACAGAAAATAAATGAATTGCAAACATATCGCCTTTTTTTATCTCCATAAACTCTTAACCCTTTTATATAAAACTTAAAATACTATTAATTAAGGGTACAATAGAAAATGTTATAATGCTCAAAACTTCTTTAAAAAAAATTCATGTAATTTTATATTAAGGTCACCCAACTAATAAGGTTGAGTGCAGTGATAAATAATTTGTATTTTTAGAGATGAAATCAAAGTTTAAATTTTTAAAAAATAATTATTGAAAGAGTCTCGTAGCCGCCGCATATAATGAGTTATTCTTATAATAATGTTTATGAGATATTTAGTGAAAGAAAACAAAACGCCCCGAACACAGAGTTGATGGCTCACTTAACCCAACAAAAAAAAAATCTTGCTCACCCCGCTGGTAAATCTAGCAGATTTGGTCTGATCTTTCTGCTTAATGAAATCATTATTCCACATTAAAAAAAAAATGAGAAAAATAAAATGGGTGGTGCTATAGGAACGCCGGAAATTCTGCTTTTGCACACGTTCCATCTATGCGTTTATTTCCACAAAACACAGAAATGTCACGTAGGTGGTCTTGCCGTGCTGCACATTCCTTTCACCGGTGTACATCTCTGACGGCCAACCTGTTTCTCACGTAAATTTCTTATTGCACTTGTTTACCTTAATAACACAATTTGAATGTTCAACTTCTTGAATTCTTATTTACCTACGCAATGCACATTCTCTTTTATTTTTGTCTAAATTCTTGTGTTCTCGTATATTGCTTAGTTTGTAACCGTATATTAAGTTTCAACTTTGGCGACATTTTTTCTCTTATTTATTGTTCTGTAAGACATTACCAATCTGCTAAAAACCATGTTCTTGTATCTTTTATTACATTGCTTTTGAATAATTGAACCTTCTAACCTGCAATATTGTTTTTTCCAAAGGACAATTTTTTATTGAAATGATCTTCGCAAAACATTATAGTTGAATGTACAGCAATATTGATTGATCAACTTTGTCTGATGATCCATGCAAATTCTGCATCATGTGTTATACATAATGCCCGCGGGTTAATTTTGTGTTACTTCATAATTCACACAGAAAAGTTCAATGGTTAGAATGGTGGCATTGTTTTGTAACCCTGTCATTTTCTTATGGCTTGAAATAATGTATTCTGAGTTGGTTTGGCTATGAGTAATGATGCTTAAGATTAACATAATGAATCCATTGGCAATATTATATATTGTTTAGGTTAATCATAGTGATATTTCATTAATGAATGATTTCAGTAAATCAGCATAAATTTAATCTGTTACAAAATAACTTGTTTAGGATTGAGAGAAACACTTTCATTTGAAGAGATTGGCAGCCAGAGGTGACATGAAGAAGGCTTTTAGATTGGCAAAAGTCCATGGCGATCATAAGGTGCCTATATCCAGCAAATTGTTTGTCAAAATTTCTTCTTGTCCAAGAACACTTTAAAAGAGGTGGTGATGAATCGCAGGGGTTGGATGCTGCAATTGTTAAGGCAACAAACTATGACCATGTATTGCCAAAGGAAAAACACATTCGAAGTACGTGATGTTCCAGTTCTGTAAGATAAATGGTGAATATGGAGAAAATAAGTAACTAAGCCTCGCCTCCATACACTTCTCAACTAAATTGAGCTTCTTTAACCTTATATATATATAAGTCTTGTGTTGCTCCTAGTTGTTGAATATACACAGAAGCCTATTTTCTCCACATTCACCATTTATTTTACATGTTCTGTAACCTTGTTTTTGTTTCTTTTTTTTCTTTCCATTTCATTCTTTTCAGATGAAAATTGTTGCTTTCGTGCAATCGAGCAACTAAAATTCTTGTGTTAAATATTTTCCTATAGTTGAAGCAGTCTGTATACTTTTTTTTCCCCATAATACAAAGTGTGCTGACTCGTCTGGTGTTTTCAGCCATTTTTCAATCACTTTCTCCATCAAAACCTCGCAGTGAAGTCGTTTATTGTATACATGGTCTTGCAAGGCGCCTGAACCAAACTAACAATTGGGCTGTAAGATCCTGATTAACTTTTATGTCTTTTTCCTTACTGCAATGGAAGCTTTTTCATTTCACTTTTTTCATCTTGAATGTTGCTCAGGTTGCTTTGAAGACCCTTATTGTTATACATCGAGCCATGAGAGAACTTGACAACACAGTCTGGGAAGAGCTTGTCAATTATAGCAGGGGAAGAGGCTATATGATTAATCTATCACTCTTTCATGATGGTTCAAGCCCAAATGGTACTTGTTCTGCTCCTTCTCTGATTTGCTCCATTTTTATCGCCCAAGTGAGTTTTTACTGACCTGAAGCTTTTGGTGTCAAGCATCGGATTATTCTGCTTGGATTCGTAATTATGCCCTTTACCTTGAAGAGCGCCTACGATGTTTTGTCATAGTGAACTATGATGTGGGGACATATAGCTCGGTGAGAGAAACCTTACGTGAAATTTTGAGGAAGTTATGTGCATGTTCCTTTGCTTACTTGGTTACTTTCACACATGCATTATTATTATTGCTTGGCATTCTCTTGTTTCTAAGTGCTAGATTCTTCTTACTTTCAGCTTTTCTAGAACAATTTTTTCGTTTTTCCATTTTTTTGTACGATTTTGATGTCACTCAGAAATCTTGAGCTTGAGCAGTTGGTTATAGTGGGTCAATTGCATTTCTTGAAAATAGTCATATATAAGATTGGAAACCATAACATTTTCGGTGGGTGGATTATTGGTACTTTTTGCCTGCCTTTTCTTCTTCCTATTGCTCTTCTAAATTACGACATGGCTGCTTCAATTTGTACTGTAGTTGCATAAATTATTCTGTCATCTCATTATCCTCTTGTTCAAAATACTGAATTTGCCCCTTTGCAAGAAATGAAATTCTTTGTAGAATTTCTATTGCATTATAAAGATGAGTTCATGAAATTTGTCCTTTCTTTTTACTATGTTTTGAGGTCAGAGTTTGCCCCCATCGGATTCTTTGTAATTGTGCTGAAGCTATCGGATCACAGAAAAAATACATTATCTTTTTGTTCTTTGCACATACAGAAATATTCGCAAAAGCTTGACACCCAGGACTTGCTGCAGCAATTGCCAGCCCTACAAAATCTTCTTTTTCGGCTTCTTGATTGCAAGGTTACTTTCATGCGGCTTGTTAATCGTGATGTATTTTTCTTTAATCCTTCAACTCTGGTAATATCGATGACTCATCAGGAAACATTCATTGTGTTCACTTTTGCAGCCACGGGGTGCAGCTGCATTTAATCGCTTAATACAGTATGCCCTTTCAGTCGTAAGAAATATCTTACTCTAGAATCTTGATACTGTAGTTTTCTGCATTTTAGGCTCCTTTGATCCTTTCTTCCTTTGTGGTCGTCCTCCATCAGGTTGCTGGTGAAAGCGTTAAACTATATGTTGCAATAACTGTTAGAGTGGTCGAATTACTTGACAAGGTGAATAGCTCAATAAGCAATACTGTAGGCAATCTGATTTGCAGTACAGCACTTCTGTTCTTGTAGTCTCCATATATATAGTGATAAAGTAACCTTGACATCTACTCTGTCACAGTTTTTTGAGATGCACCGTAATGATGCTATTAGTGCACTCGAGATTTATCAAAAATCAGGAAGCCAGGTACTACGTGTTCCACGTTTCATCTGCATTTACGTGCCCTTAATACTTCTAATGAAATCCAATTCAAGTTGTATAAAACTTGTGTTGCTGTAGGCAGGGAGGTTATCTGAGTTCTTTGAGACCTGCAGGGGCCTAGACTTTGGAAGGGGGCAGAAATTCATCAACATTAAAAAGGTATTGGCTTTTGTACCCAAAAAAAATAAAAATAAAAATAAAAATGAAAGGTATTGACATTTAAGGAGACTTTGTGGGTCATATGTCTATGCAATGGAAATATTTCCCATTGACATGATCTGACATGTATTTTGCAGCCTCCTGCTTCTTTTATGTCTACCATGGAAGAATATATTAAGGATGCTCCGAGCACCTTAATGCTTGAATACAGTGTGGTATGATGCCTAAACTCTGAACAGGACACAGATTTTTTTCCCCCTTTAAGTCAACGGAGAATATGAAAGCTTTTAGTCTTATAGAATATAATTTGAATTCATCCATCAATATATCCGTGAGACTTAATGTTACCTTATAGAACTAAGAGGAGGTGAATTAGTTATATGGGTTCAATTAACAGAAAAATTAGAAATTAAAATTTATGCAAATGCAACACAAGTAATATGAATATAAAAAATAAGGAAATAGGGATAAGAAGATTACACAAATGAATTTATCCTAATTTAGTCACAATGTGTAACCTACGTCCAGTCCATTAGCAATTGCTTGAGATTTTATTCATTCTTTATCGAATTATTGCGTACAATGATTTGAACGAATCATCTTCTACCTTATCCCCAAAGCAGAACACATATTGGTTTCTTTCTCCCACGGACACAACCAAACTTCACTCAACTTCTACTCGAAGAAGAGTATACAATGGGTTTTTTCTCTCAAAAATACCACCAAACCTCCCTCGACTTCTACCCGAAGAAAAGTAACTTATTTCACTAGAACAAGAGATTTACTCTCACTTTTATGTTCTTATAAGATGAGCTACAATGGATCCCAAAAACAAAACTCTCTCGATAGAGTGGATTTACAAGTTTAAAACCAACAAGGAGGAGGAAAGAATAGAGATTACAAAAGATTACAACAATTCTTCACTTTCTTTGAGCAAGAGTGATGATAATATTCTCCAAGACTTTTCCTTTTTATAGTGTAAGAGTCTCCTCTAATTATGCTAGTCGTTGGAGAGAGTAAACAATCACGAGAGAGAATTTAAAGCATGTGAAAAGTGAGCTCGTATGAATAAGAGTACTTATTGTTTTTGCTCCCAGTAGTTACTAGTTTGCCCAGTATGTGTTAGAATAGGTGCTAGTCTTCTCTGATTTTAGTATGACAGTCACTTTACAAATTTCTAACAGTTGGAAGCCTTTTTCCTTCTTAAAAGTGATTGATTATATCATAAAGAAGCATTAAGACTTGACTCTAACAATTAAAGAAATTGAATAATGAGTGAGGAAAGAAATTATAGGTTATTTAAATTAGAAAACTTTCTTTGTAAACTCAAATGAATGTAACCCAATCATGGTAATTGATAAATAAGGAAAAACCCCAAATAACTATCCCACAAAATCATTCATCATCAAAACATGAAACTAACATTCTCTCTTTTTTTTTTGATGATGACCTCATTATGAAATATTATCAACAATTTGAGCCTGGCAAACAAATCTAGAAATCAATAATCATTTTATATATCATATGTTCAACAAAAAATTAGAATTGGCAGCAATAATGTAAGTTGAACATATTATGAAAATTAAAGAGTGAAAGCTTAGAAAAGGCTCCCCTTTAATCCATGAGCTTCCCCTTAATCCTTAAAGGCTTGCTATGCTCCTCCTTAATTCGTGAATGACTTGCTCTTAGGTAACCTCCTCCTATGTTCATGCTCCAAATTGATAAACATATCCTTTCTCTCCCTTCAACATAAAAAAAAAGGTCAAGTGCAAGGCATACGTAATCCAAAACCCATAGCAAAATGTATAGAATAAACAACAATAAAGATAGTCATAATAGTAGAGATAATTTTAAATTTCATAAAAAGATCACAGCAGAGATAATAGTAGTTGATACCAAAATATTTACTATCATAGAAGTTGTAAAGTGCAATGATCAAGATAATATGCCAAAGTATACAAGATGAAGACCATATCAATTTTCAAAATATTTAAAAAAATAAAGAAAAGAATAGAAGATTGAAAACTAATTCAGAAAAGCTTCAATTTTGGATTAAACCTTCAAAAGAAATTGAGTGTAATTTGAGTGCAATTTGAGTGCGTGCAAGTGATGTTTGTTCTCCATAAAATTGTTCAGCCAAGACTTTTCCAGCTCTTCATCTTCAAGAATTCAACATTCATCATCAAAACTTGTAGTGGATCTTTTGTGTTTCTCATCACTTTTGGATATGCTCTCCAAAAAAAATCTTCTTGAATTTTAAGTGATGACCATTTTCATTTTGCCATGAAGTCACACTTTTCTTGTATACCATTCTCATAAACACATACCATAAGTGTGCACCACCAAATTACAAAAACAACTAGCAATGAAGGATTGTCACAAAAAAAAAAATCATAAAGCCAACCAAATTTTAGCAGGTTATCACAATAGCCGAAGAACCTGACAGCAATTTGTTAGAAACATATAGATAAGCCAAGGCTAGAGAAATACCACCAAAGATTTGAAAATCAGATTTTGAACCATAAGGTGATTTCACAATCCTTTGTCATGTTATACGCCAAAACCAATCATAAATTAAGTGGGTGTCACAGCAGAAATATAGACAAACACCCGCATGTAGCATAAAGTCATAATTAATCCAACAAATTTGCGGTGTTCACAGTAGTAATTCAGACCAACAACTTGAGAAATGGCAGAAATAACCTCAAACCACTAGAACATAGAACCACCAAAGCATACAGAGAACATCCATTATTTTGGGCAAGAGCATAGTAGTAAAAAAATTGTATTCAAGGAATCAACCCAACATTGTTTTACCCAAGATGAACAAGCAGCTAGAGACATTGCCCAAGGCTTGAAGAGTGAAATATCACAGAAAATATGCACGAATAGAGATCAAATCATCATACCAATCCAAACCACAAAAAAATGCAGAGCAAAAACCAGAATCAGACTAGATTAAAAAAGGACAAAACTTAAGTTCATTTCCTTATTAGCATTACATTCATTCCACCAATCAAGTTTTGACATATGTTTATTAATGTTCTCTTTTTTATTCTTTTTTAAAAAAAAATACACACAAATCATAACTTGATTGGTGAAACAGATATAATGGACATAAAGAAATTTATGTTTTGTATATTAAAGAACTGGGGATACCACTTCAGTCTAGGTAGAAGTGACCCAATACATGAAATCTCACCTATGTGAAGAACCAATATAGATCCCCTTCCAAAGACATCGGCAATCACTCAACAGCCAACAACAATGCTTGGATAACAGCTTCAAAGTGCATTGCTATCGTTGGAAAGCTACTATTGCAAGAGGAAATGAGGCTCGATCGCGGGAAACAATGGAGGAACGACGTTGGCAGCGTGGGTTCATAAGGGCGTGGCTTCACTATAAGAGCATAGGGGATTTTAGTGTGTGGATGATATAAATTTGTGAGAAAAAGTGCACAAAAACGTTATTAAAACATAGGGTTTGGCCAAACAGAGTTAATAGATTTATAAGAGTCCAATAATCATCTTAAGACTCGTATGTGAGTATGGATGTACATTAATGATATGAACCTTAGGAGAACTACGTCACAAAAGCTAATTCTTGTGATTGAAGAGTCCAAGATCATATAAACCTCATACCAGAATCTCATATTTCCTATATGGGACTCAAGTCTCATACCTTGAAATTTGATTATAACATTCCACCACGCTCAGCAGTCCATGTGTCCACGCGGGCTAGCTATGCACTAACCCTCTAATTAGTCTCAGGTGAGCACTGCAATACTAGCATCATCACCCACTCTGCTCGTTTGACAGCTAAGAGACATGATAGAAGACTCTAATACTAATTGATAGAAACTTAGTTTTCTCTAGGAAAATATGGAGATGAACTCTTTACAGCATAGGAAAACATATGTAAACCCTCAAAGACATAAGTAAACTAAGAACAAAAATAAAACAAAAGATGGAAAAGATAGAGACACTACAGACTCTTTAAGGGGTCTACTTTCTCTCTACCCAAAGACCCTAATTCTTTACCCAAATGATTAGATGTCTTCTCTCCTCCTTCACTTCCCTATTTATTCTCTCTACTAAGTGTCTATTCATTTGTCATAACCTCCTTAACTAAATTTTAATTGTTGCCTCTTTATTCTCCGCTCCCACTAGCTGTAAATGTTCTTTGCTGCCTCCTGTTTACTCTTCACTCTCACTAGCTATAATTGCTCCTTGTTGCCCCTCATTACTCTCTCCAGCCCACTCTTCTTCTTCTTTTCCCTTATCTTATACTCAAGTTAAGGGCCTATCATGCAACTATAAGAAAATAAAGTTGTGCCTTGACTACCAACTATAGCTTTTGCCATACTGGTAAGTGCTTGATCCAACAAGAGTGATTTGTGAGGTTGGGGTTTTGAGAAGAAATTGAAAGAGAAAGGCTAATAGTTGTTGTGAAAGAGGAGAGAGAAAGTAGTGTTTTTTGAAAAAAAATTAGATGGAAAAAGACTAAAGAGTAGCAAAATTTAGAAACAAAATTTCATTTTAATCTCCATACAAAAACCGAGAAGAGTAGCAACTACAAGTAGCAACTATCCTTTAGCTTTTATTTTGTTTAGTAGTTGCTACTTTTGACAGCAACCTCAAAACTTGAAATTTTGAAAGGAAAAGCTTAAGAAATACTTAGATATGGTTCCAATCAAGTACTAATGGCATAATTATCATATAATATCATCATCTCGTGCACTTTAACACACAAAATGCAAAAAAAAATGTATGATTATGAGCAAGATAAATCATATGTAAATATTATAATGCAAGTGTTTCACAAAGATTTTCCACCAAGTCACATTATGCTTGACAAAATAACCATTTTAATAAAAAGAAAAGGCACAAGTTATACCTTTGTATGCCTTTTCCTTTTACCTTCTTACCATTGTCAAATTTGACTACTTTGGCAAAAAGGTCCATTGGTAGCTAAAGGAATTTCATCAGCTTCATCTTCCTCGCATAACAACTTATCCAAAGAAAATTATTTAACACATTATATGCTTTGAAGGCAATAAATAAGCATGAGTTGATACTAGTTTTACCAACTCGAATGCTTATTCTTTCTCATTATCTCCAATGTGATATTTCTTCCTTGTTTGAGCTTGTGGAAGACAAAATTAATTAGCTCTGGTCATGTGACTAACCATCCTATGCTAAGGAACCATTGTTCCTTGATGCTTGTCTTCAAGCATACCTACAAGATATATTTCACATTTGGTAACTAAATTTTCTTGGGTCCTTAAAGGTTAGAGCTTGAAGATAATTCCTTAGAGACCTTGGGAATCCATATCTTGTTAAAACCATTTTTCTTGATAGCACATATGTGTGAGATGTGTCCCTTTTGTCCACAATAGTTGCATGTCACATAAGGAGTTGTAAAAACACTTGCTTTCAGGAAAAAAAATTCTTATGATACTTTTCACTTTTGCAATCATTATATCCAATTCCAACTTTATCAAAAGAGCATTTTTGTTTTTAAAAAGAATATCTAAATTCTCTTTTCCTTTCACAAATTATTCAAGAATTTTTTTAAGCTCATCAACCTTTTCATTCAATAAAATACTTTTAGCAATCAATTTTTGTTCATTTTCATTTTAAACATTTTTTAACTTCAAAAGCTCATTAACCTTTTCATTCAATAAAACATTTTCAGCAATCAATTTTTGTTCATTTTCATTTGAAACATTTTCTAACTTCAAAAGCTCAACTTCTTTTCTTTACTTCTCAAGTTCAACCAAAGCATCATCATACATAAATTTTAGAGTAAAATATGATTTAGATAGTTTAATAGAATCTTTTAACAATTGTTCAAACTCAACAGTTAGTTCATTATAAGAAGAAGGATGGTCAAAGTCATTTACCTCATCATCTTGTTCACTTCTTTCCATGAAACACATATGAGCCACTTCATCCTTATCTTCTTGTTCACTTTCTGATGAAAAGTCATCACAATCACTTCAAGTGGAGTTTACTGCCATTGTTTTCTCCTTCTTTGGCTTCTTTGAAATTTCATCTTTGTGAGAGGATAATTGGATTGGTAGTGACCAACCTTTCTATATTTATAGCACACAATTTAACCTTCTTTTGAATCATTCCTTTTGGATTGTTGCCTCTTCCTTGAAGCAAACTTTTGCTTGTTAAGTTTATAGAGTTTCTTGGTTAGGAGTGCTATCTCTTCATTATTACTCATTTGAGTTCCTTCATCATCTTCCTTATAGTATGAGGTTAACATGGCTTTGAGAGCAACTCCTTTTCTTGTTGTGTTCTCTTCCTGCAATCTATTAAGAAAAGTTGATTCATAAGTTATAAGATTACCTCTCAAGTCATCATCAGAGATCGAGTTGAGGTCTCATCCTTCTTGGATTATAGCCACTTTTGATTGTCACTCTTTGGTGAGGCTTTTTAATATTTTTCTTACCAATTCTCTATCCGTGTACACCTTCTGAAGAGCATTAAGTGTGTTAACTATGTTTGAAAACCTCTCAAGCATGTCATCGATGTTCTCTTCCTCCATCATGGTGAATAACTTATACTCATGTACTAGCATATTAATTTTTGCTTCTTTTACTTGGCTAGTACCTTTGTAGCTGACTTCTAACTTATCCCACATTTGCTTGGCTGTTTGACACCTTGAGATTTTTTCTAAAATCATCTGGATTTACTGACAATAGAAGATGCTTTTGCATTTTGTTTCATCTTCTTCATATCTTTATCATTGAACTCTTCCTCGGATTTCTCCACCTCTTTGCCCTTGACCACCTTCTTTAGAATGCTTGGTCCATTCTTGATCATGTGCCAAAGCTTGTAGTCTACAGATTGAATGAATATCCTCATTCGCTCCTTCCAATTTGTGTAATTGATCCCATCAAAGTATGGTGGCCTTGTGATGGATTGTCCTTCACCTATTGTTGCATTCATCATATTTTCTACCATTGAACCTACAAGGATTAACTTCTCAAGTTGTTAGGCCTTTTAGAGAATCAAACTCTCTGATACCAATTGATAGAACCAAGAAGGGGTGAATTGGTTCTATTGGTTCAATTAACAAAAAATCTAGAAATTAAAATTTATGCAAATGCAACACAAGTAATATGAATGCGAAAAATAAGGAGACAGAGATAAGAAGATTGCACAAATGAATTTATCCTGGTTTAACCACAATGTGTGACCTATGTCCAGCCTCCTAGTAATTGCCTGAGATTTTCTTCACTTCTTTGTCAAATTGTTGGTTACAAGGATTTCGACGAACTTTCATCTACTTTATCCCCAAAGTAGAGTACACAATGGTTTCTTTCTCCCAAGGACACACCGAACCTCCCTCAACTTCTATCCAAAGAAGAGTATACAATGGTTTTTTTCTCTTAAGGATACCACCAAACTTTCCCCAACTTCTACTTGAAAAAGAGTAACATATTTCACTAGAACAAGAGATTTACTCTCACTTTTATGCTCTTATAAGATAAGTTACAATAGATCGTTAAAACAAAACTCTCTCGATAAAGTGAATTTATAAGTTTAGAACTAACAAGGAAGAGGAAAGAATAGAGGTTACAAAAGATTACAATAATTCCTCACTTTCTTTGAGGAAGAGTGATGATAATCTTCTCCAAGACCCTTCCTTTTTATATTGTTAGAGTCTCTAATTTTGTTTGTCGTTAGAGAGAGCAAACAATCAGGAGAGAGAATTTAAAACATGTGAAAATTGAGCTCATATGAATAAGAGTAATTGTTATTTTTGCTCCTAGTAGGTTCTAGTTCGCCTAATAGGTACTAGAAAATGTGTTAATCTTCTCTGGTTTTAGTATGACAGTCACTTCACAAATTTCTAGTCGTTAGAAACTTTTTTTCTTCCTTAAAAGTGATAATTCTATCATAAAGAAGCATTAAGACTTGATTGTAACAATTAAGGAAATTAAATAATGAGTAAAGAAAGAAATTATAAGTTATTCAAATTAAAAATTTTTCCTTGTAAACTCAAATGAATGTAACCAAATCATGGTAATTGATAAATAAAAAAAAAAAACTCAAATAATTATCCCCCAAAATCATTCATCATCAACATGAAACTAACATTACCATTTAAACTACATATCATATATCAGTTTATATTTTATCAATATTGGAAATGTCACTTCATAGTGTTGAATGTCAAGGTATTCTGTGAGAACTTAAACAGAAGCTGAAAAGTTGACTGAAATTTTCGTTAGAATAAATTTCCTTATTGAGATGAATTAAAAT
The DNA here is from genome assembly GCA_029884605.1 of Ormosia emarginata. Lineage (NCBI taxonomy): Eukaryota > Viridiplantae > Streptophyta > Magnoliopsida > Fabales > Fabaceae > Ormosia > Ormosia emarginata. The sequence continues at coordinate 20,631,433 of JAQQTP010000073.1, forward strand.
AAATAATTGTAGCCGTTTTTTTGTTTAAAAAAAAAAAAGAAATCGTTTTAGATCGCAATAATACAATGAATCTGTTCTAATTCCATGCTCCAACTCTACTCTTATCAGAATGCCGATGAGAAAGGAGCTACTGCTAATGAAAGTGCAGCTCCAGTAGGTGATTTGTTGACTGAAGTTAACCCAGATGCAGATGTTGAAGAAAAGTCAGATCCTTCTCCAGAAAAGATTGAGGCTATAGCACCACCACAAGCTGCTGATCTTATGGTAAGTGTTTTTTTCAACTATTTCGAAGTCCACGTTATTCTCTGCCAAGCATTTAACTGTTCTTCTTGTTCTATTAGGGTTTATATGACTTACTAACAGGAGCATCTGAATTTGATGAGAATTCCCTAGCATTGGCAATTGTCCCAACTGGTAGATTATATTCTCTTGCAATAATATTGATTTAAATGTAATGCAACCAATAATTATAGTAAGCTGTTTCTTTTGTGCACGTACAATTAATTACACAGAAAATTCTTTAAATTCCGGCAATGATGAGAATGGAGCGAGTCCAGTAACAGGTTGGGAGGTTGCACTTTTTACAGAGCCAGAAACCTCTAATGAGAATGTAGTTGCAGAGAGTACAGAGGTAAGTCTTTTGAATCACTTCACTTGCATGGTATATGTAACCAATTATATTGTTTGCTGTTATTTTTTTTCTATTATATGGCTTTTCCGCCCTATCAGCCTCCCATTGTTTTTTTTTTTATCATTGTTGTCTGCTCCACATGATTTTTAGTGCTGATATCGCATGCCTTTGACAAAAAACAAACATCTAACTAGCATATAAGTGTGCCTAAAATCAATTTTCACTGACTAGATCCTGTTTCTGTTGGCGTTACTCTTCACTGATTAATTATTAATGATTAATGATTAATGATTATCATTGCAAGCCTCCAAACTCACGGAACTACCTCTTGCATAGGTATTATATTGTAGCATAAAGTTTGTTGTTGAAGTAAATCAAGATGTGAAGGGAGACCATCAAGTAATTGTTGGTAATAGAATTTGGCAGAGAAAATAGTTTGTCTTTTCATTACACTAGCATCTCAATATATACACCAGGATTCCTAACAGAACAGCAACAAAAATCCCTATAATCCCCACAATCCCTGATTCTACGTGATTGCCTTAGAGGATAATTACAGATATGTAGGACAAATTGATAATATACATTAATTACAAATATGCATGACAAAGTACAGATATGCAAGCTGATTCTCTTATTACCCCCCCTCAAGTTGGTGCATGAAGATTGCGAATGCCCAACTTGCCCAATAAGGAGAGAAATTGAGACCGGCCAAGTGCCTTAGTAAAAATGTCAGCCAATTGTGTATTAGTAGGCACATATGCAGGACAAATGTGGCCTTTAAGTATCTCATCTCGAATAAAGTGACAATCGACTTCAATGTGTTTGGTCCGTTCATGAAAAACAGGATTTTTGGCAATGTGAAGAGCAGCCTGACTATCACAGTAAAGTCGCATTGGTTGTGTATGAGAGATACCGAGGCTAGAGAGAAGGCCTGTGAGCCATTTTAGCTCACAAGTGGTGGTAGCCATAGACCGGTATTCTGCTTCAGCAGAGGATCGAGAAACGGTGTGTTGCTTCTTGGTTTTCCAAGAGATGGGTGAGTGACCAAGAAGAATAAACCTGTGAGTGATCTTCGAGTCAAAGGACAGCTAGCCCAATCTGAATCGCACCATCAATATAATTGTAAAGGGCTGTCTTGACGCAGCAGAATGCCTTGCCCAGGATTGCCTTTCAGGTAGTGTACTACACGTAAAGCAGCCTCCCAATGTGCTTGCTTCGGTTGCTGCATGAACTGAGATAGAATATGAACACAGTACAAGAGCTCTGGTCTCGTGAAGCACAGGTAGATAAGACGACCAACCAAGCGTTGGTATTTTTCAGGTTGAGTAAGAACTTCCCTAGTAGCAAGAGCCAAATTGTGGTTCTGCTCAAGTGGAGTGTGAGCAGGTTTGGAGCCAAGGAGACCAGTTTTGGAAATTATGTCCAGAGCATACTTCCTTTGACAAAGAAAAATTCCAGTGGGTGATCTTGCAACCTCTATCCCGAGAAAGTATTTCAGAGTGCCTAGATCCTTCATATGAAAATAGGTGTGCAAGTAGGTTTTGAACACTGAAATAGCTAGCAGTATGATCATTTCCAAAAATAATAAGATCATCGACATAAATTAGGACCACAAGGAAAGTATCTCGTTGCTGCAGCACAAACAAAGAATAATCATACAATGATTGTTTGAATCCATATGCTTTGAGTGCAGTGGACAGCTTGGCAAACCAACACTGTGGGGCTTGTTTAAGCCCATACAAAGATTTATGAAGTCTACATACCATTCCAGGCTGCGTGATATGGAAACCAGGTGGTGGTTTCATAAAAACTTCTTCTTGAAGATTCCCATGAAGAAAAGCATTATGGACATCCATTTGATGCAATTCCCAATTCTTTGTTGCAGCTACTGCCAAAACAGTTTGCACAGTTACCATTTTAGCAACAGGAGCAAATGTCTCATTGTAATCTATCCCTTGTACTTGGTGATTGCCAAGAATGACCAAGCGAGCTTTAAACCTCTCTACTGTCCCATCAGATTTACGTTTAATTTTGTAAACCCATTTACATCCAAGTGCCTTCTTTCCTGGAGGTAAATGAGTAATGGTCCATGTTCCATTCTTATCAAGCACTTGAATCTCGCTTTGCATGGCTTCCCTCCATTTAAGATCTTTTACTGCCTCAACATAAGTGACAAGTTCTCTAGACCTGCAAGAAATGCACGATGCGCCAAGGAAAATTTCTCAAAGTGTACATAATGTGCTATTGGATAAGGAGTACCTGAGGATGGTGGTGGAAAGGACGAATGGCTGGATGGGCTCATCTTCTGCATTGTGTGAGTGACAAAATCTTGCAGTCTAGTAGATGGAATTTTATGTCTATGTCCTCGTCCTAGTGTTTCAGTGGGTATGATTGGCTGGCTTGTCATTTCGGGCTCATTCTCTAACAAAGTTTCTGAAACAAATTGATCCACTATTTTAACTTCTCCACCCCCCTGTCATCTAAGCTGGGTTCACCTTGGTTTGAGAGCAAGACTTCAACATTGTCTAGTGGTTCCTCATCTAGTCCAATGACCTCATCGTGTATTGCAGGGGTTAAATTTATCTCAGGTACAGTGTCAAACTTATCAGCAAATGGATATTCATTTTCAACAAACTCTACATCTCGAGAGATAAATTGTTCTTTGCTTTTAAGATCAAACAATTTCCACCCTTTCGTCCCATACGGATATCCAATAAAAACACATTTTCTGCTCTTACTAGCAAATTTGTCCCCCTTTCTATTTAGATTGTGTGCATAACAAAGACATCCAAACACTCGTATATGTTCAAGTGAAGGTGCTTGTCCATGCAACATCTTATAGGGAGTTTTACCATTCAAAATAGCAAAAGGAGTCTTGTTCAGTAAATACCCAGCAATTAAAATACACTCACCCCAAAAATCAATAGGAAGATTACCTTGGAATCGCAAAGCCCGTGCTATGTTAAGAATGTGTCTATGTTTTCTCTCAACTCTTCCATTTTGTTGTGGTGTACCAACACATGAGGTTTGAAAAACAATCCCATGTTCATTAAAATAATGCTTCATGCAAATGAATTCCATTCCATTGTCACTCCTAAATATCTTTACTTGTTTATCAAATTGTCTTTTAACCAAAGTAAAGAAATTTACAAGTGTTTGTGAAACCTCTCTTTTATCACCAAGCAAGTAAATCCACACACCACGAGAATAGTCATCCACAATAGTCATAAAATAAAATGCACCACAAGATGAAGCAGTTCTATAAGGACCCCACAAATCACAATGAATTAATTCAAAAACATCACTTGCTACATGTTCACTTAGAGAAAACTTTTCTCGCGTTTGCTTTGCTCTTAAACACACATTACAGTTATTATTCAAGACTACATGCTCTTTATTCTTACTGGTGCCAGAGATTAGTTGAGTAATCTTTAAGGAACGGTGTCCTAGTCGCCGATGCCACAACTCAAGTTGATTAACTCCTGTAACTCTACATGGTTGCACTCTTCTAACTGTCTGAAAATGATAGAGTGCATCTCGTGGTTCACCCGCTCCAATCAGCATCCTCGAGGTGCAATCCTGCACAACACACAATTTATCAGCAAACTGAACAATACAATCCAAGTCATCTATCAGTTGAGAGAGAGATATTAGATTGCACTGGAGACTTGGAACATAAAGAACATTATGGAGCTTCATCCCTCGATCCAACGAGACAACTCCTTCGTTAGTTGCACTTGTGCGTTGTCCATTTGGCAAACCAACAGGACAGACTTGTATGTCATGTAAGTCACACATGATTTCTAAGGTCCCTGACATGTGATTTGATGCCCCGCTGTCTAGTATCCATAGGTTGCTATGTGACTTACTTGTCATTTTCTCTGTCATGTCTGGTTTATGAATGTTCAATATTTCCATTAGTCTCTGCCACTGTTCGCAGGTTATCCCAGTGAGCCCAGCCTTCTCAGCCTCAGACAAACTTGCACCAACTTGTGCAGCATTGGCGTGCACAACAGCAACTCCCTTTCCTCGACCTCCTCCTCCTCGGTGTTGGCCTCTCCCTCGTGCACCACTTTTGGCTTCATTTTTCGACCTATCAGCCAACCAATCAGGATACCCTATCAGCTGGAAACAATTGGTAGTATCATGTCCATTTCGGTTACAGTTGGTGCAAAATGCAGACTTGTCTTTTGAGTCTCCTCGTCCTCTATGTTTGCCACCAACTTGCACCGCAAGGCCCATCACTTCTCCTTGCTCTTCTTTGGCTCTCGTGATAGTTCTGACTCGCTCCTCTTGTACCATGGTCGAATAAACTCTGTTCAGTGATGGTAGTGGATCCGCAGCAAGAAGATTGGAACGCACCGTCCCATAGACAACATCGTCAAGCCCATCAGAAACTGATGCACTCGTTCCTCCTCTCTGCGTTTTTCAAGCTTGGATGTTATTCCACAATTGCAGCCTTCACAACTGCACACTGGTATTTGCTCATAATTTGTGAGCTCATACCATAATACCTTCAGCTTCCCGTAATACGCCGCTACAGTCATCCCTGCTTGCTTACATTCAGCTAGGTCCGTTTTCAATTGGTGTATTCTGGGTCCATTTGCAATCGAGAATCTCTCCTTGATGTCTTCCCATAAATCTCGTGCATTCTCCACATAGGATATTGTAGAGCATAAATTCGGCTCTACTGTATTCAGGATCCATGACACAAGCATAGATTGAACGGTCCACCAGTCTTCTACCTTGGATGCCCCTTTCTTCGGTTTGTCTATAGTCCCTTCGATAAATCCCCATTTTCTTCTTGCACGGAGGGATGTTTTCATGGCGCGTACCCATTCCTCGTAGTTCTCGCCACGCAACTGCACCTGAGTGATTAGACTCCCAAGATTGTCGCTCGAGGTAAGGTCATAAGGGGAAGAACGTTTCTTCCCTTGGTCTTGCTCTTGATTCCCTGCCTTTTTGTCATTTAGTTCTTGGTGCTCTGATGCCATAATAGAATTTGGCAGAGAAAATAGTTTGTCTTTTCATTACACTAGCATCTCAATATATACACCAGAATTCCTAACAGAACAGCAACAAAAATCCCTACAATCCCTACAATCCCTGATTCTACGTGATTGCCTTAGAGGATAATTACAGATATGTGGGACAAATTGATAATATACATTAATTACAGATATGCATGACTAAGTACAGATATGCAAGCTGATTCTAGCTGATTCTCTTATTAGTTGGGTTCCGAATTAATGATTGAATTGAGTGCACTGCACTTGTAACCAATTTGGATAAGTAGTTCCTCTCATTTGTGAGGTGTAGATAAGCTTTGTTGTAGCTTAGGCTTATTAATGCTCTTTTCTTCTATTTTCTTTTAAGAATATGAAATATTGTTCTTTAAACTTGAACTCAGTTATCATCTATATGCTGTGTAAATAAATAATAATAATTGCAACATGATTCACATTAATTAAAGAGGAAATAAGTGAAATACTTGCAAGCTGTGTCATTGTAAGTAGCACATACATACGTGCGTTGTTACTAATTTTATCTTGAAAAGCAGGCTGGTGGATTGGACGTGTTAAAACTGGACAGTCTATATGATGAGGCGATTGCTGGAACACAGCAGAATGGAGCTTACCAAATAGGGCAAGTGGCTTCCAATCCTTTTGACTTTGAGGCTAGTCAAGGTAGCCAGTTTAACATGGCAGTGGCACCCCCAACTGTCCAGAACGCATACTGTGCTCCTCCTAACACGGCACCCCCAATTCCAGCCCAAATGGTAGACATGCCCTACCAAAATTATTACATGATGCAGCAGCAACAGCAACCATTTATAATGAACAAAAAATCAACCAACCCCTTTGATGAACAGAATATGTTGCCCCCGGGTAAGCCATCACATCCAACTCAGAGTACTTACTCTGGTTTAATGTAGAATACTCATGGGAGGGTGGTCACCTAGTTACCTGGCTGTACATTTGGAACAATAAAAGTGGAAGCAACAATTAAGGTTGCACAAAATTCGAGTACCCCCCCCCCCCCCCCTTTCTGTCTCTTGCTCTGTCACTTTGTGTCCGTGCATGGAGATCCACTTGCACCATTTTAAAGTTTTGGACCACTTACAACATTTAAAACTTTTTATGAACACTGAAGCTATGTTTGGTGTACTTAATAGTATAAAGGTCAAATAGTTTGAGAGAGTTAAATTATGTCTCATAGTGTAAAAGAGCATATAATCGCTTGTATTGTCAAGTGTTTGGCCATTATAATATAAATGACACGATTGTATAAATAATTATTTAAGATTACAAAGTTAACCCTTTCATTGTTCTTTTTTTGGGCCGATCCCTTCCATTAATCTAACAATGGTGTTAGTTCATCTTCTTCCACCCCCTTCATTGTTTTGCCATCTTCTTCCACCCTGATTAATCCAAGGTAAAACTTTCACCCTTCAAAGAGAAAATTTTCCCAAAGCTTGGAAATTTCAAACCCATTTCAAATTGGCAACCTTTGACAAACAAGAACTCAACCCATCACCAAATCGTTCAACAACCACCATTTTGACTCAATCACCCAAAATACAAGCTCCTTGCAACCCCAAATGAAACCCAAAAATCAAGCTCCGTGCAACCCCAATTGAAACCCCCAAAATCTTAATCAATCACCCAAACAGCCTCAACCACCTTGCTTGAGCTAACATGGAGAAGCTGCTGGAAACCCTTGAACAAGCACCACTACACCAAAGCCTCCATTCGACCTAAACTGTGCCACCATCACAAAAAGAAGCCCCATCTTCTACCCCTTCTTCTTTAGCTTCAAAAAAAAAAAATCAAAGATTTCGAGTGAGCTCCTAGTGGATCACTAGGGAAGAGGTTGCAGTGGAAGTTGTTGGAGTTTATGGGGGAGAAACTGATGCGGTTGAAAATCTCTTCAAAGTTGGTGGTTCGGCAATAGAGATTGGTGATGGTCCGATGGTGGTTAACAACAGTGTTGATAATGGCTAAGTGAGAGGCTTAGAGGAAGAGAGATGAAGTTGAGGGGTAATGTGAGAATAATTATTCTTTTAGGTCTTATCCTAGGGTGAGAAAGAGATAATCTTATAAGGTTATAAGAAGATAAAAATGTTTAATCTGATTTTATTAATATTATCAAATAGGTGTACCAAACATTTAATAAGATTTGATAGTATTAATTTATACTATTAAGTCCTTTTTTATATAATACACCAAACGCAACTTATGTTTCACCAATCTAACCATTAAATCATATGATATTATTGTGATGATCGATCATGTATACTAATGTTGAGATCAATCAAATATTTGTAAGTATCTAATCTAAGGATTTGGTTCCTCTAAAGCGAGGGCTCACATTAGAGGAAAAAATAAAGGATCTCAACCATTTATGAGAAAATCAATTATTGATATTACATGCACATGTATAACAAACTAAGGATTTGTTAGAATCCACTCCCTTGATATCATACGTTAAAAAACATATTATATGTTAAAATGGAGTAATTAAATTGACATTAGTGTGTAAGAACAAAACTCTTACATTAATCTCTCACTATTGATTTCATTTTAATTTAATTGTTCAAGAGGGTTACGATCAATTAACACTAATATAAGAATAAAACTCTTACATTAATCTTTTACCATTGATTTCATTTTAATCTAATGATTCAAGATATATAACTTAATTTAATGAACATAGAATATTGGAATCTAACCATCTTTGGTATTTGACCAGAGTATCTCCTCAAGCATTATTATGATGGGTTCGGCTATAGAGCAATCCAACGTTAAAATGCTCATCATTTTTAACCATCAGATGCATGACTTTTTTTTAGATTAGTAAACGCTTCATTATTTTAATTTAGACTTCTGAAAATTTCACACACAACAATCAAGCATTTCTATGCTCGAGTGTTTAATAGTAATCTCCTTACAGTGACATTATTCCCTCAGACACTGTTGTGATCCAATTCTAATAAAGAAATAGAATAATAAATCTTGGCATTAATGAAGAGAGAAAATTATATTATTTGTATACTTTTAAATTTAATAAATATGTATGAAAAGGTAATTTAGAACATTCATGAGACATTATAAAATTCTAATATTTTAATATATTGATAAATAATTAAATAAAGTGGTGTGCCTCAGTAGGATTAGGCTCGGTCTCCTAGGCTCAAGTTTGAACTCCTAGGTCCCAGTCCAGACTGGTTTGGTTATCTGTAAGGAAGAGGCGAGCGGGAAGCTCCCTATTCCCACTCTTTTGCTTAAGTCAATACCAAGTTTATAAAGAAACTCAAGAGAGAAAGAGTCCAGTGAGAGCGAGCATACCTGAAGAATGGAGGAGGAGTCGGATATTTATAAGCTTGGAGTTGGTGACCAGGAGAGGCAATATTCCCACTTAATGAATGGGAGTAACCAATTATTCGGCCTTTGCATTACTAGGCCACATGGGCCTTCGTTTAGGTTGTTCTGCCCGTACACAATCAAGCTCCCCCCCCCCTCCCCCCGGCTAATTTCCATAGATCTAGTCGAAGGTAGGTTTGTGAGAATAAACAACTAATCGTTTGGTTTGCTAGAAAATTAGCAGAAATCAATGGGTTGTTATGATACGTCATCATTTAGCATTGTATCCATTTAGTATCCTTGTGTCTTTTTTTATGATTTGGTGGTTAGAGTACTTGATCTTCGTTTGACTTTGTATTCTATGTGGCTTGCTCTTGTTGGTGTTGAGTCAAATGCTTCACTTAAGTGGAGTTTGCTTTTTTATTCGCATTTGTGGTATAAATTGATCTTGGTAGTTTTTGTGGTTGCAAATTCATCAATCATGGAGTTGGTAATTTGTGTACGCCTTGGTTGTTATCTTCCCAATTTGAAGGAGATTTTGTGGTGAAATTTGAGGAAGACATCTATATATAGATCCGCATCATCTTCATTCCCAAGACACACCAAGAGAAGAAGGAGTGGAGAGTGGGAAATATTTTAATCCTTTGAGAGGAGGGAGTGATAAAATACAGTTCATAGTAACATTTTGAGTCCTTGTAATAGAGAGAGTATGTAAGATTCTTTTTTGGGCAAGGTGTATTTTTAGAGTGTTGATAACTCTGTGAAAGATTATTGTGAGTTGTACAAATTTTCTCATAATGAAATCTTTGGTTGTCTTTGACAATGTAAAGTGCAATTTTTTTCTCGGTTTGGGAGTTTTCCACTATAAATTCTTGTGTCTTTGTGTGATTGGTGTTTTCTTTCTGTTTGCTCACCCAAACTTGTTTCGAGGAGCATAAGCAGAGCTGCTTACAGAGGGGTAATCTTTTGTTGTTTTCATAATAATGTCTTGATTTCCCAATGATGAAACATAATGGTATATTATTATGTTAAATTTTTTTTATTTAATTTTAAAATTTGAGTATTGATTATACGGACAGTTCAGATTTTTTCAGAAATTCTTAGTATGCTTCTGTGGTTGCAACTTTGATTGATCTTCCACATCGAAAAGAATTATGGTAGTGTGAAAGTGGATGTCTTAATTGAGATAAGAAAGATTTGGTATTTAAGTGTGTCCATTTTGGCTACCTCTCTTTCTCACGGGAACTTATTTGGTGTACTATTCACATAATCCTACTGAAAATTTCTGATTCGTGTACAAGATGCAGACCATGAAGTTTGGGAAAAAATTTGACGGGAGGATGAATTTTGGCTTGTGGCAAATACAAGTCAAGGATATCTTGATCCAATCTGGACTACACAAAGCATTGAAAGGAAAACCCATCTCTGTTTCGGGTAAAGATCCCGAGAAAGATTCCAAAGAAAGATTCGACAAAATTTGTGGTGGAACCAAGTACATCTAGTATGAGCGATGAGGATTGGGAGGATCTGGATTTGAAAGCGGCGAAAGTACCATACGATTATGCTTGGCTAAAAATGTTCTTGCAAATGTGCAAGGAACTTTGACAACCAAGGAACTCGGGAGAAGCTCGAGGAGATGTACCAAACAAAGGGTGTCTCCAACCGAGTGTATTTGAAAGAACAATTTCATACGCCGCGAATAAGCGAAGGTACAACAATGTCGGATCATTTGAGCATTCTCAATGGGATTGTCTCTCGAACCTGGAAGCACCGGGAGTACAAATGGATGATGAAGATAAGGCTTTAAGGCTTATCACGGTCTCTTCCATCATCTTATGAACATATGAAGCCGATTTTAATTCATGGGAAGGAGAAGATATTCTTTTTCGTTCCAAAGAAGTTCTTGGTAAACTTCTTTCAAGAAGAGAGAAGGCTGAGTGGTGGAAAGTTTTCTATGCCTGAAAGCTCAGTGTTGGTAACTGAAAATAAGAAGAAGAAGAACTCCACAAAAGGAAATCTTGTATGCTGGGGGTGCGGGCAAGTAGGGCACCTTAAAAGAAATTGCCCAAAAAGAGGAGCAGGTTCGGCAAATTGCTCGAAAGATAACATAAATAGTGTTTCTCTTGCCTCAGTGGGAGATGAATATGATGGTCCCCTATGATGTTTGTTAAAAGCATGAAGATCCTCTGGCTTAGCCGCTAATGCCAGCATAAAGGATGTGTTCTATTTGCGGGTTCCACATTTACGTATGGGCACTGGTTTTGCAGTTGTGCAGGGTGCGTGGTGGAAATATATGTCAATGGCAGATGAAACTTCTGGAAAAGCAAAACGTGGAAGTTGCACCATAATTTTTCTGCAAGTTTTTCGACATGTGCCGAAAAAAAAAATTCTTGAAATTTGTTGATTTCAAGTGTATATGTTCTTATGGTGGAGCATGGTAATTATCAGTTTTGATAATTATGTACTTTGTGGTATAATCTAGGCTTAATTAGTGACTAGGCTTAATGACAAGGATTAGCTGTAATCAAGTGTTTTTCTTAATTAAATATCTTTAGTGGTGGAATATTCAAGAGCATGTGACTGTTTGGCAAGGCATCCGGATGAGGGGGTGCATGGTATTCTCGGTAGGGGTGCTTGATTTTCTCTACATAAGGTTTGGACATTTGATAAGAAAATGCGTCACCAGGCCACCTTGGAGGGGTGATTTGTTGGAGTCCATTTTCCTTGAATGTTTGAGGTGGCTTTCTTTATTTGTGGCCATAAATTGATCTTGGTATTTTTTGTGGTTGCAAATTCATCTCATGGAGTTGGTAATTTGTGTATAAGCTACAATTTGAAGGAGATTTTGTGGTGAAATTTGAGGAAGACATCTATATATAGATGCATCATCTTCATTCCCAAGACACACCAAGAGAAGAAGGAGTGGAGAGTGAGAAATCCTTTCTAAAGAACACAGAGGAGGGAGTGATAAAATACGAAAGTAACATTTTGAGTCCTTGTAATAGAGAGAGTGTGTAAGACTCTTTTTTGGGCAAGGTGTATTTTTAGAGTGTTGATAACTCGTGAAAGATTATTGTGAGTTGTACAAATTTTTCATAGTGAAATCTTTGGTTGTCTTTGACAATGTAAGAAGTGTTTTTTTCGGTTTGGGAGTTTTCCACTATAAATTCTTGTGTCTTTGTGTGATTGGTGTTTTCTTTCTCACGTTTAAGTAAAATAAATTTTTCACCCAAACTTATTTCAGCATACTTGATTCTGCTCCACGGGTAATCTTTTATTGTTTTCATAACAACTGGTCTTGATTTCCTAACAGTTGGTTGTTGACTATGCTTCACCACTTGAATGGAATGCATTTTTTATTCGCATTAATCATGGTTATTCAGCCGTTTGAGTTTCTTAAGGATTAGGTGGAATAACGCTTTGTTTACCAATTATTGTCAATTCGTTAGGAAGTAGCACCTTCTATATTTAAATGTGCTTGTACGCCTTGGTTGTTATCTTCCCCTTTTCATCTACCCTTGCCTTTGCTTGTGTTGGTGGTGGGAATATTCATAACTTAACTTGGCTCGATAACTTGACATAACTGAAAGTTAATTAAACTTGCTTTGGGTTTAAAGACTTGGTCCGCATACATAGTTACTAAATTTGGATTAATCATCAACTAGACCAAGATACTAAGTTAATGGGTCATTGGTCATTAGTTAAATCGAATGAGTTAGATATAAAAAATATTTTAATTTATTAGATATTTATCAATATTTCTTAAAATTTCTTTTAATCTTAATATATTTTATATTATTTTTATTTCATACTGTTGACAGTTCATATGTTACAATTCGTAATTCTTAACTGCTCATTATTTTATCTTGTCCTTCACATATTTTATATTGATTTCTCACATATGACTAGTGACAAGTCACATAATATGCCTCTTTTGACAAATTTCATTTCTCATCAAAGAGAATGGGTGATCAAATTCAAACTCTAAATTAGTTATTGATAATAACTTAATTTTGTATATTTTTTTATAAAAAATAAACATTATTATAATTTAATATAATTAATTTTAATAGTTTTATGATATTATTATTTAATAATAAAAAAATTAATTTTATTTAATTATTATCATATTTTCAAAATTTAAAAAAAATGACAATTTTTAATAACGTAAAATTATTAAGAGATGCAATTATCTCAAATTGAAATCCAAATTACAAAATATAATATGTTGTGCGAGATCAAGACCAATATATGGCCAAAAGTCACATGGGGCCTACAAGCTAATGGGTCAATCTAATCACATTTTGTAACATTCATGCCTTGCGTACCAGCATAAAAGGGGAAGGAACAAAAACACCATAAAAGAAGGGATTAGAGATTGGGAACATGCACGCCGCTTGAGGGACCAATTTGAAGAATAGAAGCACAACAATACAGTAGCGCTGCAGAGGAGAGGCAGCACAGCGTGAGAAACGCAGAACCAGACAGTTCAGCAGAGGAAAACATAACGCCGCTCGAGGAGCACAGTGGAGAGATAAGGACGTGAACAGAAAGCAACGAGCAGAGCAGCACAGCGGCGTAACAAGAGAGAAAGATTGCAGAGAAGAAGAGTAATATCTACCAAAAATTTTAGTGAAATAATTTTGTTGTATTTTAATTTTTTTATGTCTTACTAAATTCTCCGAATTAAAGAGATGATGAAACATAATTATTTTGATATTATTATGTTAAATTATTTTTATTTAATTTTAAAATTTAATGTTTATTAATTTTATTTTTTATTAGATTATACGAATAAATTTTTAAATGAGAGCTATACCACGTTTTTTTCATACTTTACAAATTATTTGTGTTATATGAGTATTAATGGTAATTGTTAGATATCAATTGTGATTTCTTTTTAAGAATACATTTGATGATTTAATAACTTATTATTAAAATAGGAAAATTTTATCATATACTTGATTATTATTTTTAATGTTTCATTGATAAATCTTCCGTGATCACATGTTTTGTTGCTAGATATTCATGAGATAAGATATGTAGGTATAATAATTTGACATAATTAATATTAAAATTAATCTTAGTAAATTCTAACCCTTAATATTTTTACATCTGCTAAAAACTTCATCTACATAATTGTTTACTTTTAATTTGTTCTTTTATTTTAGTTATTTATTTTATTTTATTTTTGCATCTTTGATTCATCAACTTGTGCAATTAGATTAGGAAGAATTTTTCAATACTTAAAATTAACTCTAAGTCTTTGTGGAGTCGACCGCTCCATCTTCTTTCAATTGTATTTGATGACAAGGCCGTGAACTGCAAGTATTTTTAGGCTTTTAAAAATGTCACAACAAGTTTTTGGTGTCATTGCCAGGTGTGAACACTCAATTTTCACGGAACTTTTTTTTTTTAAAAAAAAAGAAGACAAAAAAAATTAATTAAAAAAAAGAAGAAAAAAAAGGGAAAAATAATTAATTAATTAAAAAATTTGTGGTTCACTTTTCTAGCCTTTTCCTTAGCCCAAACAACATAAGCTCACTTTAGCCTTAAAAAAAAGAAGAAGAAAAGAGAAAAATAAATTAAAAATAAATTAAATTAAAAAAAATAAAAAATAAATAAGGATACTGGCCTGTTGCTTTCCTCTTGCACTCTCCATTTGTTTTATTCCATTTTTTATATGAACTCTTTTCGTTTTTTTCTTGGTCTGCTCCTTTTTCTTTTTTGGGCCATGCACATCACCCACTGCTCTGCTCTATATACACCCAGCAGCACCAACAGTGCTGAAGGCTCCCACTCACTCACTGCACTCACGTAGACCACTTTCTGCACTCTCACGTTTTTTACTCACACACACACAACACTACACGCTCACTCACCAACGGGACAGGGGGGCATTTTGGTTTTGATTTTCTGGTTTTTCAAAGGAAGAGGGACACACCCACTAAGAGACTCTCATATATAGCATTGGGGCATCACCCTTCACCTCAACAAGAACTCAGACCTGACTCTCACCTTCAAGCTCCTCACCCAACGTCCATCCCCTCCTAAAACCATCCAACAGCAAACCCCACCACCAACACCACCTCACCTTCACCAAACCTCCAAACCACCACCTCACCCAACAACCAAACTCACGGCCTCCACCCATCCACCACAACCCTCCATCACTTTCACCACTACACCTCAAGCTCCCATAACCCCACACCACCTTGCAGCGGCGTGACCCTCACCATCCTCGTCTTCCATTTCTCACCTTGACGTACAACCACCCTTCATAATGTTACCCCCATCCACCTTCAAGCTCCACCATCCTTGTAAACCACCCTCATCACCACGAGGAGCCACCCTTCATCTTCCATCTTCACCTTCTTCCCTTAAGCTCCCTCACCACCTTCACCACACCCAAACCGAGTTGACTCACCTTCACTATACATCCAACCTCACATACCACCGTAACCCACCAACCTTGCACCACCAAGCCACTTTCACCAACACAAAGACTCTAGCTCCAAAGCACACCTCTATTCACCCTCACCATCTTCAACCTCCACTTCCAACCTTCCATCACCAAGCAACCCAATCAAGCTTCACCACCTTCACCTTGTAACCATTTAACACTCACGTAACCCACCATCCTCTAATCTCCATATCCCTTCCAACCGTGACCATCACCAAGCACCCCCTTAAGCTCCATCACCACCATCCATGCGACTCACTTCCACACTCCATCTTCACCCACAAGTAGCCGTACAACCACCCACGTGAAGCAACCGTAACCTCCAAACCGTGACCACAACCTTCACGACCACACCCCCATACAACCCTCACCATCACCCATAGCCAGCAACCACCGTGAAAAACCACCCATAAGCCACCACGAGCCACAAGCAACAAAGCCAGCAACCACCATTCCTCAGCCACGACTCATCCTCTGTTGAGCCCAGTGCGTTTCCTGCTCCTTCGTTTCTTCCGGTTTTCTTTTCTTTTTTTCCTTCTTTCTTTCTTTTTGTTTTCATGCATGAGACTTCTTTTTATTTCTCTATTATTATTATTATTATTATTATTATTATTATTATTATTATTATTATTATTTATTATTATTATTGTGTTAATGACAATTATTATTATTATTATTATTTGTGTTAATGACTTGAGTCGAAGGTCATGAATATTACCGAACCCACATTACGTGGGTTGGTTCATTGGAAATAAAAAAATAGTAATAAACAAAAGAAAAAGGTTTGGTTGGTTTTATGTTAGTTTTTTTAGCAAAAGAAAAATAATAATGACAATAAAAAATAGTAAAGAGTGTATTTTGAGTTCAGTAGTTTTTTTTTACTTGAATTCTGTAACACCCTAAACTTTTGGGGTATTACCGTTGTGTCCCGAATGTATTGTTTTCTGTTTTTCAACTTTAAGATAAATGATCATTGTGTCTTTTTTGTACTGTTTATTGTTTTTCTGTATGAATTACTGCTTTTTATTACTGTCTGTTATTTTATTTGAACTTTTTGTGTGATTTGCTCAGGGACAGGAAAATAATATTTTTCCGGGCCGGGGAAATCTTATTTTAATTATTTGGAGCTGGAGGATCTTACTAAACTCAATTCTGAATGATACGGTTAGTAATCTTTTAATTTTTAGGATTTAACTGTAAAATAAAATAATTTTATAATATTATAATATTATTTTATTAGTCAATACCAATAAGCGGTAATGGATCCGAAAATGTTTTGCAGGACCCACGTTTAGTGAAAACTTAATAGGATTAGTAGCTTAATTAAATATCTTTAGTGGTGGAATATTCAAGAGCATGTGACTAAGCTTAATGACTAGGCTTAATTAGTGACTAGGCTTAATGACAAGGATTAGTGACTAGGCTTAGATTAACCAATGAGAGCAAAGCTTGGTGATCAAGTCTTAATCCTCACCATTCATCAATCCTAAGGCTTGGATGGAGCCAACCAAGTGGACACCTCCCTTGCCCTTGAAGTCCACGACCATGCATCATTTGGAGGAGTAATTATCACTTAATTTCCTATCATTTTCTCTCTTCTCTCTCTTCCAAAAATACCAAACTCCATTGGTGATTTCTTGAAGCACCATTCGCCAAACACCATCCTTCACCATCCATCCACCCAAAATTTCTTCTAACCAACTTTTCTAAACCTAAACACAATTCTAAGAACATCTCTAGTTGAGAGTTCTTGCAAAATCATTCATCTTGGGCTTGAAAACCTACTTGGAAGATTTTATCTTGAAGGTGAAACTCTTTGATTTTCATTTCTAAATTCTTTTTCAAAGTTCTAAGCCATGATTGATCCATGGTTTAAGCTTTCTTTCATGATTATAACTTGTAGAATTTTGTTTAAGCTTGATAGGTGTCTCGGAGGGTGAAAATCGAAACCCTAAGATTGAGTGAAAGAGTATTTGTCTTCATTTAAGGTAAGAGGAAGACTTAAATCTTATCATCCTTGGGTGGTGGTAAGAAAATGGAGTTGATTGTGATTGTAGAATCCATAAGGATTCATTGGTGTGTTTGATTTAATAGCTTTCTTATTTGTGATTTGTATTAATATGCATGTCTACAAGCTTTAAAAATATTGTATGTGTTAGAAATGCATGGATGGATAATTAGTAGGATGTGAATAATATGCTAAGGTTTGCATGAGTGTTCCAAAGAACACAAAATCAAGGCTCACGACCTCAACTAAAAAGGAGAACCAAAATGTTCTCAACAATTTTCTAAAAGAGTGATTTAATTGACTTAGGTAAAATAACAAGATACAACATGATTTAGAAGAAGAAAAATGATCCAAAGATCAAATATTAAATTTTTGACCAATTCGCCAACATGCCTAAGTTGAATATTTTGATTTCTAAAATTATTTTTTTCAACAAAGGTTAGGTAATGATGCTAAAAGGAATTTTATTACAATGAGTTGTAAGGAATAAAAATGATTAGAGTAAGTTTAAGGAGTTAAAACTAGTGATTTTAATGGTTAAAAAGAAATACAGTAGCTTTTGTAAAATTTCTAACATATAGCTCATATTATATTTTGAAGCATGTTAGTGATTTTGCATAAAGTTAAATTATACGATTAAAAATTAAGTAAAATAAATTTTTACAGAAAAATTAGGAAACCATTATTATAAGTTTATAAACAAAATACTGTCAATTTTTAGTAAAAACGGACAAATAAGATAGAAAAGATGTCCAAACGACAGTATACGGTATGAAAAATTATTCTACGTAGTTTAAACGTACTAAATATTATTTCTGTTTATTTAAACAGTAATTTTTAAGGAATTCAGACAAGAAAATAATTTAAAAATCTTACACGATTGAGAAAACGTATTAAAAAATCTACGCGATTTTAAAAATAGTAAAATATATTTACGCGATTTAAAAACATTTGTAAAAGTGACGAGATTTTGAAAACGTGAAAAATTTCTACGCGATTGACGAAAACAACAAGTTTTACTGTCGGGCCAAAGTGGTGGACCGGACAAATTGTGAAACAAGATCTTGTCTTGTCGAGGTGGGACGTATTATATATATATATATATATATATATATATATATATATATATATATATATATGACGATTTGCCAGTGAGGGCATATTCGTTATTTTTGCCAGTGAAGGCATATTCCTAATTGTTGCCAGTGAGGGCATATTTGATATTTTTGCCATTGAGGGCATTTTCATAAATATAGATATCTAATACCATTGAGGGTATTCTGGTAATTTTTATCATGCATTTTTGCCAATTTGGTTGATAATTGGTGGATTGATTGACAAGATGAATAACATCGTGTTATCGGTGTGATAAGCGTACTGTGGTTCAACTTGAATGAACTTGGAGACATTAGTGTGTAGAATATTCCATTTATGGACAGTTGGTCGCTCCTCTCGAAGTAGTAGTAATGCTTGCAACACACTAATAGACTCGACACGCGCATTATACTTAATCAAGATCTTGTGAAATCTATTAGTGCAAGCTGTAGTGACACGACGTGTGAAGTGTGCTACACCACTATGCTATTTCAGTGGCTATAGGACGCAACGTGAGACAGCGGAATAGTTATTGGGCGGTCGACGATACTAATAGATTTTGCGGGTCATTCTCTCTGATGTCTGTATTTTTAGCTCCATGGAGTAGGGTTGAGTCACTTCTTATATGTTTAATGTTTTATACATTTTAAGGTTATTTATTTGCTCTATTTTATCTATCTCGTATTATTTCATTTATTTGTACCATTTTATTCATATGTACCATTGTATGTTGTTGTTGTTTTGAGTTTCTGTGTTATTTAATATTTTAATTTATGTTATTATAGTACGCTATATTGTATAAATTGCTATATCTGTTGTATTATCGTTTTCTTATTTTACCATGTTTGTGGTGATATAGATTGTCTTACCTCTTTCTTGTATGTGTTATCTGTATATTTTAAATTATGTGATAAAGAGTTTGAGGAAGAGGAACAGCCTCTTGAGTGTGAGTATCCTGAGGAGGAGGAAGATCAGCAAGCCGAAGATCAGTTCTACGATCAAGAACCATCTGATCATCCGTACCCATTGGATTGATTGTGTGGATATGACGCTACCAGGTTTCTTTGGGTTTGTGCAACTGGAGTTCCATGGAGGCTCTGAAGCCTGGCGTCTGCGGGAGGATCGTGATTCGGTGACGTACGTAGGGCGTCTGACGGTGACCATACGTACGGAGTTTGATGGAGTGCCGATCTTTTCCACTATGTTGTATCTGCATGTGGAGTTGCCGCTATCTCTTAGGCCACCTTTGGAGCGGTATGTTTGATGCGCCTAGTGAGATTAGCAGCGTGTCGATTGCACGGACCCGTGTCCGTAGAGGGTCGAGGCATCCCCGGATATTTATCACACGAGGTTTCATCGAGAGTGATCCTTCGAGGCTAGATATTTAGGATGTGTACTTGGGCGCGTCTCGCGTTTGTATATATAAACCTTTTACTGCTTTGCTTACTGTTCTGTTTTAGTTTTAAATATTAGTAGTTGTACATTACTTGTATATCTTAAGACGGAACCATATGTATATTATGTGTGATGATAGTGTGCTTATTTTATGTTCTATGTTATTTTATCTAGTAATATTCTGTTTAATCGGAAAAATTTTACAACCCGTATTATTATATAATAAATGTTTTACAACTTGGGTAGATTTTATTTATCTTTATTTTATTTTATTTATATATGTGACATCCCCACAAGGGTGTTACATTAGTTGGTATCAGAGCCCAAGTTAGAGTCTTTTGGGGTTGTGGTTGGGTCTGTTTTTGTTTGTGCTGTGTGATTCTTTGTGATTTACTTCCAAAAGGATGTATCTAACTTTGTTTGGTTATGTTTGAAGAAAGAAGATGTCTAGTAGAGGACGAGGACGTGCGAACGTAAATCGGGCAGTGGACCCTATGATTGCAACAGTGGAGGCTATGCAAAGAATGGCCGAAGTAATTACTCAGCAAAATTTGAGAGCAGCTCAACAGCAAGATGCTGCAGCTGATGCCCTAAATTTATCTGAATTTAGGCGTAATAATCCGCCGCAGTTTAGAGGCGAGGTTGATCCTAAGAAAGCGAGTCAATGGATACAAGACTTGGAGAGAATCTTCAAAGGGATGAGATACCCAGATGAGAAGAAGGTGACGTATGCAGCCTTTATGTTAAGGGGAGACGGAGAACATTGGTGGAGAGGAACTCGCCAGTTATTGCAGGCTGAAGGAATAGAAATTACATGAGAGGTATTTTCTAATGCATTTCTGGAAAAGTATTTTCCTGCAAGTGCTAGACATGCCAAGGAGATGGAATTTCTTGGTTTACGTCAGGGTAATATGACGGTGAATGAGTATGCTACTAAATTTGAGAGTTTGTCTCAATTCTCAGATTATGCTCAAACTCGACCAGATGATGGGTGGAGATGTCGGAAGTTTGAAGCAGGGTTAAGAGTGGAACTGAAGCGAGGAGTGATATCCTTGAGAATGAATCAGTTTCATGCTTTAGTTGATGCGTGTGCACGACTCGAGGAGTTGGAGCCGTCACGAGATCAGAGGAATCGTAACTTTGGGCCAACAAGGTTTCAGAGAGGTGGTGGCAGTAATACTAATCGGTTTCAGCGCAAGCCGTATTCTAGACCACTAGGGAGTCAACCTCAACGACCACCGGTTGGGGGAAATGCTAGTGGTAGTAGAGCTGGACAAGGGGTGGCATTCACGCCAACATGTTTTAAGTGTGGAAAGAAAGGCCATCTTTCTAATGAATGCCCTATCAGAGGAACAATTTGTTTTAATTGCAAACAGCCTGAACATATATCTAGGGATTGTACTCAGCCAGAGAGAAAGCCAGCTATGAGAAATGTTCGTGCTACTCAGCCAAGGTCAGGAAGTGTTCAACCGAGATTTGGAGGGCGAGTATATACTATGACTGGAACGGAAATTTCTCAATCTGATGATCTTATTCAGGGAGAAGGTGCTATTGGAGGTAATCTTCTAACTGTGTTATATGATTCTGGTGCGACACATTCATTTATTGCATATGATTATGTGGAGAGATTGAAGTTGCCTGTGTCTTCTCTGAATGTTAAATTGAGTGTTTCTACGCTAACTACTAAACCTGTAATTACGTCTAAGATATGTTTGGATTGTTCTGTTGTTATAAAGGACCGTGCGTTTTGGGTCAACTTGATTTGTTTGCCTCTTGTTGAGATAGATGTAATATTAGGGATGGACTGATTATCTTCTAACCATATCCTTATAGATTGTGCAAACAAAACCATAGTTTTTCCTAAGGAAGAGAAGTCTGGATTCTTGACTGCTGTTAAAGTCAAGTCATTGTTGAGAGAGGGAGCGCAGGGATATATGTTATTGTCTTCTCTAGAGGTCAAGAATGAGAAAGATGTGAATACTATTCCTGTTGTCAATCAGTTTCCAGAAATTTTTCCTGATGACGTACCTGGTTTACCACCTGAGAGGGAGATCGAGTTTTCAATTGATTTAGTACCAGGAGCAGGTCCTATCTCAATTGCGCCGTACCGAATGTCGCCAGCAGAGTTGGTGGAGCTGAAACAACAGTTGGTGGATTTGATGGAGAAACAGTTTGTGCGACCTAGTGTTTCACCATGGGGAGCACCAGTGCTTTTGGTCAAGAAGAAAGACGGAACATCTCGACTTTGCGTGGATTATCGTCAGTTAAACAAAGTGACTATCAAGAATAAATATCCGCTTCCAAGAATTGACGATTTGATGGATCAGTTGAAGGGAGCAGTGGTATTTTCTAAAATCGATCTGAGATCGGGTTATCACCAGATTCGTGTTAAGGGGGAGGATATACCCAAAACAGCTTTTCGAACTCGTTATGGACATTATGAGTATCAGGTAATGCCATTCGGGGTGACGAATGCTCCTACTATATTCATGGACTATATGAACAGGATTTTTCGTCCGTATCTAGATAGATTTGTCGTTATTTTTATCGATGACATTCTGATCTATTCCCAATCCAAGGAAGAGCATGCTAAACATCTCGGTGTTGTTCTTCAAATTTTGAAGGAAAAGCAGCTGTATGCGAAATTGGAAAAGTGTGAGTTTTGGTTGGAGGAAGTCCAATTTCTAGGTCACGTGATTTCAAAGAAAGGTATTACGGTAGACCCATCGAAAGTAGATACTGTTTTACAATGGGAAAGGCCTAAGACAGTGATAGAAGTTTGAAGTTTTGTTGGACTTGCTGGATATTACCGGAGGTTTATCGAAGGTTTTTCTAAGATTGCTGGACCGCTTACGCAGCTCACGAGGAAAAGTCAAGCTTTTGAGTGGACGGAAGAACGTGAAGCTAGTTTCCAAGAATTGAAGAAGAGGTTAACAACTGCACCAGTGTTGATTTTGCCAGATTCTAACAGAGGTTTTGATGTGTATTGTGACGCTTCTTACCAAGGGTTAGGATGTGTATTAATGCAACACCGGAATGTTGTGGCGTATGCTTCTCGACAGTTGAAGGTTCATGAGAGGAATTATCCGGCACATGATTTGGAATTGGCCGCAGTGGTCTTTGCTCTGAAAGTGTGGAGGCATTTTCTGTATGGAGCAATGTTCAATGTCTTTAGTGATCATAAGAGTTTGAAGTACTTGTTTGATCAGAAAGAATTGAATATGAGGCAAAGGCAAGGGTTAGAATTCTTAAAGGATTATGATTTTCAACTCCAATACCATCCAGGAAAAGCTAATGTGGTAGCTGACGCCTTGAGCAGAAAAGTGGTTAGTGTTTCGGCAATGATGATAAAGGAGGAAGAATTGATTAATAAATTCTGAGATTTATGGTTGTCAATGGAATTTGTACCTGGAAGGATTCGTCTGTGGAAGGTGATAATTATCAATGAACTGCTTGATGCGATACGAGAGAAACAGGAGGAGGACCCGTTTTTGCAAAATGAAAGAGAATTGTTAAAGCAAGGTCATAAGGCAACGGTAGAGGAAGGAACAAATGAACTCTTGAGATATAAGGGAAGAATCTGTGTACCTGATGATCTTGAGCTTAAGAAGGGAATTCTAGATGACACTCATACTAGTGATCTGAGTTTACATCCGGGGATGACCAAAATGTACCAAGACTTAAAGAAGTTGTTTTGGTGGCCAAGGATGAAAAAAGACGTAGCGGAACGTGTGGAGTCTTGTCTGGTTTGCCAGAAGGCGAAAGTGGAACATCAGAGACTAGCTGGTATGTTGCAAACATTAGCTATTTCAGAGTGGAAATAGGATAGTATCTCTATGGATTTTGTTACTGGATTGCCGAAGACAAGGAAAGGTCATGATTCGATATGGGTTATAGTCGATAGGCTTACGAAGTCGGCTCATTTCTTGCCAATCAATATTAAGTATTCGTTGGAAAGATTAACCCAAATATACATCAGTGAGATTGTTAAATTACATGGTGTGCCTACATGTATAGTTTCTGACAGAGATCCGAGGTTTACATCGAGGTTCTGGCGAAGTTTACAAGAAGCCATGGGAACTAAGTTGCGGTTAAGTTCAGCTTATCATCCGCAAACTGATGGTCAAACAGAGAGAACTATACAGTCTTTGGAAGATCTATTGCGAGCTTGTGTTTTGGAGCAACGAGGGAGTTGGGATGAATTTTTATCTTTGATAGAATTCACCTACAACAATAGTTTTCACTCGAGCATAGGGATGGCACCCTATGAGGCGTTGTATGGAAGATGATGTCGAACACCTTTGTGTTGGTATCAAGATGGGGAAAGTATGACTATTGGACCAGATCTTGTACAACAGACTACGGAGAAGGTAAAGATGATACAAGAGAAGATGAAGACGACGCAAAGCAGACAAAAGAGTTATGCTGATAAACGAAGCCGACCTCTTGAATTTGAGGAGGGTGAGCATGTGTTTCTAAGAGTGACTCCTACGACTGGTGTCGGAAGAGTTATCAAATCTAAGAAGCTTACTCCTAAGTTCATTGGACCGTATCAGATTATCCGATGAATAGGTCCTGTAGCTTATCAGATTATTTTGTCACCTTTTCTATCCAATCTGCATGATGTATTTCATGTATCCCAGCTGAGGAAATATATTCCGGATCCAACGCATGTTATATAACCAGATGAATTACAGCTGAAGGAGAATCTGACTTATGAGACTTTACCTGTTAGAGTAGAGGACAGAAAAATAAAGCAGCTTCGAGGGAAGATGATCGAATTGGTAAAGGTCATATGGAACGATGTGACGGGTGATGCTACCTGGGAGCTGGAAGAGAAGATGAAGGAGCAATATCCTCATTTGTTCTGAACTATAACGAATTTCGAGGACGAAATTTTTGCTTGTTGGGGAGAGTTGTAACACCCTAAACTTTTGGGGTATTACCGTTGTGTCCCGAATGTATTGTTTTATGTTTTTCAACTTTAGGATAAATGATCGTTGTGTCCTTTTTGTATTGTTTGTTGTTTTTCTGTATGAATTACTGCTTTTTATTACTGTCCGTTATTTTATTTGAACTTTTTATGTGATTTGCTCCGGGACAGAAAAATAATATTTTTTCGGGCCAGGGAAATCTTATTTTAATTATTTGATTTGGGGATCTTACTAAACCCAATTGAATGATACGGTTAGTAATCTTTTAATTTTTAGGATTTAATCTTGTAAAATAAAATAATTTTATAATATTATAATATTATTTTATTAGTCAGTACCAATAAGCGGTAATGGACCCGGAAATGTTTTGCGGGACCCACGTTTAGTGAAAACTTAATAGGATTAGTAGCTTCATTAAACATCTTTAGTGGTGGAATATTCAAGAGCATGTGACTAAGCTTAATGACTAGGCTTAATTAGTGACTAGGCTTAATGACAAGGATTAGTGACTAGGCTTAGATTAACCAATAAGAGCAAAGCTTGGTGATCAAGTCTTAATCCTCACCATTCATCAATCCTAAGGCTTGGATGGAGCCAACCAAGTGGACACCTCCCTTGCCCTTGAAGTCCACGACCATGCATCATTTGGAGGAGTAATTATCACTTAATTTCCTATCATTTTCTCTCTTCTCTCTCTTCCAAAAATACCAAACTCCATTGGTGATTTCTTGAAGCACCATTCGGCCAAACACCATCCTTCACCATCCATCCACCCAAAATTTCTTCTAACCAACTTTTCTAAACCTAAACACAATTCTAAGAACATCTCTAGTTGAGAGTTCTTGCAAAATCATTCATCTTGGGCTTGAAAACCTACTTGGAAGATTTTACCTTGAAGGTGAAACTCTTTGATTTTCATTTCTAAATTCTTTTTCAAAGTTCTAAGCCATGATTGATCCATGGTTTAAGCTTTCTTTCATGATTATAACTTGTAGAATTTTGTTTAAGCTTGATAGGTGTCTCGGAGGGTGAAAACCGAAACCCTAAGATTGAGTGAAAGAGTATTTGTCTTCATTTAAGGTAAGAGGAAGACTTAAATCTTATCA
Source organism: Ormosia emarginata (assembly GCA_029884605.1). Taxonomy (NCBI): domain Eukaryota; kingdom Viridiplantae; phylum Streptophyta; class Magnoliopsida; order Fabales; family Fabaceae; genus Ormosia; species Ormosia emarginata. Next base: position 20,657,431 of record JAQQTP010000073.1, read on the forward strand.
TCCTTGGGTGGTGGTAAGAAAATGGGGTTGATTGTGATTGTAGAATCCATAAGGATTCATTGGTGTGTTTGATTTAATAGCTTTCTTATTTGTGATTTGTATTAATATGCATGTCTACAAGCTTTAAAAATATTGTATGTGTTAGAAATGCATGGATAATTAGTAGGATGTGAATAATATGCCAAGGTTTGCATGAGTGTTCCAAAGAACACAAAATCAAGGCTCACGACCTCAACTAAAAAGGAGAACCAAAATGTTCTCAACAATTTTCTAAAAGAGTAATTTAATTGACTTAGGTAAAATAACAAGATACAACATGATTTAGAAGAAGAAAAATGATCCAAAGATCAAATATTAAATTTTTGACCAATTCGGCCAACATGCCTAAGTTGAATATTTTGATTTCTAAAATTATTTTTTTCAACAAAGGTTAGGTAATGATGCTAAAAGGAATTTTATTACAATGAGTTGTAAGGAATAAAAATGATTAGAGTAAGTTTAAGGAGTTAAAACTAGTGATTTTAATGGTTAAAAAGAAATACAGTAGCTTTTGTAAAATTTCTAACATATAGCTCATATTATATTTTGAAGCATGTTAGTGATTTTCATAAAGTTAAATTATACGGTTAAAAATTAAGTAAAATAAATTTTTACAGAAAAATTAGGAAACCATTATTATAAGTTTATAAACAAAATACTGTCAATTTTTAGTAAAAATGGACAAATAAGATAGAAAAGATGTCCAAACGACAGTATACGGTATGAAAAATTATTCTACGTAGTTTAAACGTACTAAATATTATTTCTGTTTAATTAAACAGTAATTTTTAAGGAATTCGGACAAGAAAATAATTTAAAAATCTTACGCGATTGAGAAAACGTATTAAAAACTCTACGCGATTTTAAAAACAGCAAAATATATTTACGCGGTTTAAAAACATTTGTAAAAGTGACGAGATTTTGAAAACGCGAAAAAATTTCTACGCGATTGACGAAAACAACAAGTTTTACTGTCGGGCCAAAGTGGTGGACCCAGACAGATTGTGAAACAAGATCTTGTCGGGTGGGACGTATATATATATATATATATATATATATATATATATATATATATATATATATATATATATATATATATATATATATATATATGCGATTTGCAAGTAAGGGCATATTCGTAATTTTTGCCAGTGAGGGCATATTTGATATTTTTGTCATTGAGGGCATTTTCGTAAATATGAATATCTAATACCATTGAGGGTATTCTGGTAATTTTTATCATGCATTTGTGACAATTTGGTTGATAATTGGTGGATTGATTGACCAGATGAATAACATCGTGTTGTCGGTGTGATAAGCGTAGTGTGGTTCAACTTGAATGAACTTGGAGACATTAGTGTGCAGAATATTCCATTTATGGACAATTGGTCGCTCCTCTGGGCCGTGGTAACTGGCAACACACTAATGGACTCGACACGCACTATACTTAATCAAGATCTTCTGAAATCTATTAGTGCAAGCCTGTAGTGACACGACGTGTGACAGTGTGCTACACCACTATGCTATTTCAGTGGGCTATAGACGCAACGTGAGACAGCGGAATAGTTATTGGGCGGTCGACGGTACTAATAGATTTTGCGGGTCATTCTCTCTGATGTCTGTATTTTTAGCTCCATGGAGTAGGGTTGAGTCACATCTGATATGTTTAATGTTTTATACATTTTAAGGTTATTTATTTGCTCTATTTTATCTATCTGTATTATTTCATTTATTTGTACCATTTTATTCATCTGTACCATTGTATGTTGTTGTTGTTTTGAGTTTGTGTTATTTAATATTTTAATTTATGTTATTATAGTATGCTATATTGTATAAATTGCTATATCGTTGTATTATCGTTTTCTTATTTTACCATGTTTGTGGTGATATAGATTGTCTTACCTCTTTCTTGTATGTGTTATACGTATATTTTAAATTATGTGATAAAGAGTTTGAGGAAGAGGAACAACCTCTTGAGTGTGAGTATCCGAGGAGGAGGAAGATCAGCAAGCCAGAAGATCAGTTCTACGATCAAGACCATCCGATCATCCGTACCCATTGGATTGATTGTGTGGATATGACGCTACCAGGTTTCTTTGGGTTTGTGCAACTGGAGTTCCATGGAGGCTCTGAAGCCTGGCGTCTGCGGGAGGATCGTGATTCGGTGACGTACGTAGGGCGTCTGACGGTGACCATACGTACGGAGTTTGATGGAGTGCCGATCTTTTCCACTATGTTGTATCTGCATGTGGAGTTGCCGCTATCTCTTAGGCGTCACTGGGGCGGTATGTTTGATGCGCCTAGTGAGATTAGCAGCGTGTCGACTGCACGGACCCGTGTCCGTAGAGGGTCGAGGCATCCTGGATATTTATCACCTGAGGTTTCATCTGAGAGTGATCCTTCAGAGGGCTAGATATTTAGGATGTGTACTTGGGCGCGTCTGCGTTTGTATATATAAACCTTTTACTGCTTTGCTTACTGTTCTGTTTTAGTTTTAAATATTAGTAGTTGTACATTACTTGTATATCTTAAGACGGAACCATATGTATATTATGTGTGATGATAGTGTGCTTATTTTATGTTCTATGTTATTTTATCTAGTAATATTCTGTTTAATCGGAAAAATTTTACAACCCGTATTATTATATAATAAATGTTTTACAACTTGGGTAGATTTTATTTATCTTTCTTTTATTTTATTTATATATGTGACATCCCCACAAGGGTGTTACAAATTCATTCCTATTTGGTAGCATTTATTTTTACTTTTGATGGTATATTTTGTGTTATGTTTTGTGACTAATAAAAAAAATGAAGGAAAGTAAAAGTAAAATAAAATTGAAGAAAATTTGAAAATTGTTAGAAAAGTAAAAATAAATGTTGTTTTGGGTTATTTGATATGTGATGCTTGTATTTAATCTTGTTTATTTTATTTAGTTATTTATTTGGCTCATATAAATTTTATGTTTATCTTGGTACCTCTTTTTTTTTAAAAAAAAATACATAAAAAAATTATAAAACAAAAAATAAAAAAGAATATAAAAAATAAAAATTCAAAAAATAAAATATTTAAAAATCAATGCAATGACCAACGATGATGATTGAATAGCGGATGCTATCATCAATATCATTTGGATCATAAGGGTTTATTGAGTAGCCTAGTGCTAACTTGAACCCCGTGCAGAATGGATTTGTTTTCGAAAATAAAATCCCTTCTCAAAAACTTTTTTCTTAATTAAAAACAATCAACTTATACTTATTTTATACAAAACTACGTGACTTTGAGTTCCTCATTGCACTTAAGGGTACGTAGGAGCAAAATTTTCATTCTATCAAGTTAAAATTTAATTTTTCACAATTTGGTTATCTCTTTTCTTTTTTCTAAAAAATAAAATAATTACAAAGTCTTTTAATATGGGTAAAATAAATAAATTTGAGATTATCAAGTTTTTGCATAACTGACTTAAGGTACCGTCTCAAGACAGGTGTGATGGGGGTGCAGTGAGATTAAGTTTCCATCCTTCCCCATCTATAACCGACTACCGAATCCGATGGCCTGATGGTTGTGTTAAAAGAATCTCCAAGTCCTTGGCTTGATGACTTTACAAAGTTTCAGGTCTGTGGCCTGATGAGGAAAAAAAGAAATGAAGAAAAAGGAGAAAGCCGAAAAGAAAAGGTGGAGAATGAAAGAAAATAAAATGAAGAAAGGAGAAAGGAAGTCAAGAGGATTCTAAGTTAATTGAAGGGTCTGATGAAGAGGAACACGTGAACAAGACATTGATTGGTCAAAGCTTTTCAAGATCGCCAATGGTTCAAAATGAGTTTTGGTAAATAAATGAAAAAATAAAAAAAGGAAAAAAGAAAGAACAAGATAGAAAAAATAAGAGAAAAGAAAAGAAAAAAAAGAAGTTTTTAATTCCATGATTGACTGACACAAATGTTTTCATGTCATTCATTTTGAGCGCATCGGTTCATTGCATTTTAATTTTTGTTGAGCACATCGGCTCCATGCAGTTTAATTTCTTGAGCGCATCGGCTCCATGCATTTTCAATTTTTTGAGCGCATCGGCTCATTGCATTTTATTTTCTGTTGAGCGCATCGGCTCTATGCATTTTATTTTCTATTGAGCGCATCGGCTCCATGCATTTTAATTTTCTATTGAGTGCATCAGCTCCATGCATTTTAATATCTGTTGAGCGCATCGACTCCATGCATTTTAAATATCTGTTGAGCGCATCGACTTCATGCATTTTAAATTTCTATTGAGCGCATCGGCTCCATGTATTTTAATTTCTGTCATTTCTTTGAGCGCTTTAGCTCCATCCTTTTTAATTTGCTGTTATTTCTTTTGAGTGCATCAGCTCCTTGCATGTTAAGTTCTGCTAATTCTTTGAGCGTGTTGGCTCTTCGCTTTTTATTTGTTCTTGTTTTGTTTTGCATTTATCATCTTCTGCATTGTCGGACAAAATTGAAGTTCATGTCTTTACTCATTTCTTACGATGATAATATGAAAACTATAGTTATTCTTATTATCTAATAAGAAACAAGTAAAGAGGAGCAACTGTGAACACTCAATTTTGACCGAACTTTAAAAAAAAAGAAGACAAAAAAAATTAATTAAAAAAAAGAACAAAAAAAAAGCAAAGATAATTAATTTAATTAAAAAATTTGTGGTTCATTTTTCTAGCCTTTTCCTTAGCCCAAACAACATAAGCCCACTAGCCTTAAAAAAAAAAGAAGAAGAAATGAGAAAAATAATTTAAAAAGAAATTAAATTAAAAAAAATAAAAAATAAATAAGGATACTGGCCTGTTGCTTTCCTCTTGCACTCTCCATTTGTTTTATTCCATTTTTGATATGAACTATTTTCGTTTTTTTCTTGGTCTGCTCCTTTTCTTTTTTGGGCCATGCACATCACTCATTGCTCTGCTCTACATACACCCAGCAACACCAACAGTGCTGAAGGCTCCCACTCACTCACTGCACTCACGTAGACCACTTTCTGCACTCTCACGTTTTTTACTCACACACACACAACACTACACGCTCACTCACCAATGGGACAGGGAGGCATTTTGGTTTTGATTTTCTGGTTTTTCAAAGGAAGAGGGACACACCCACTAAGAGACTCTTAGATATAGCATTGGGGCATCACCCTTCACCTTAACAAGAACTCAGACCTGACTCTCACCTTCAAGCTCCTCACCCAACGTCCATCCCCTCCTAAAACCATCCAACAACAAACCCCACCACCAACACCACCTCACTTTCACCAAACCTCCAAACCACCACCTCACCCAACAACCAAACTCATGGCCTCCACCCATCCACCACAACCCTCCATCACTTTCACCACTACACCTCAAGCTCCCATAACCCCACACCACCTTGCAAACCTGTGACCCTCACCATCCTCATCTTCCATTTCTCACCTTGACGTACAACCACCCTTCATAACAGCCCCATCCACCTTCAAGCTCCACCATCCCCGTAAACCACCCCTCATCACCACGAGGAGCCACCCTTCATCTTCCATCTTCACCTTCTTCCCTTAAGCTCCCTCACTACCTTCACCACACCCAAACCGAGTTGACTCACCTTCACTATACATCCAACCTCACATACCACCGTAACCCACCAACCTTGCACCACCAAGCCACTTTCACCAACACAAAGACTCCAGCTCCAAAGACACCTCCATTCAACCTCACCATCTTCAACCTCCACTTCCAACCTTCCATCACTAAGCAACCCAACCAAGCTTCACCACCTTCACCTTGTAACCATTTAACACTCACGTAACCCACCATCCTCTAATCTCCATATCCCTTCCAACCATGACCATCACCAAGCACCCCCTTAAGCTCCATCACCACCATCCACGCGACTCACTTCCACCCTCCATCTTCACCCACAAGCACGGCCAGTACTGACCACCCACGTGAAGTAACCGTAACCTCCAAACCGTGACCACAACCTTCACGACCACACCCCATACAACCTTCACCATCACCCATAGCCAAACCACCGTGAAAACCACCCAAAAGCCACCACGAGCCATAAGCTACAAAGCCGTGACCATCATTCCTCACCACGACTCGTCCTCTGTTGAGCCCAGTGCATTTCCGCTTCTTCATTTCTTCGGTTTTCTTTTCTTTTTTCCTTCTTTCTTTCTTTTTGTTTTCATGCATGCAGACTTCTTTTTATTTCTCTCTTATTATTATTATTATTATTATTATTATTATTATTATTATTATTATTATTATTATTATTATTATTATTATTATTATTATTATTTGTGTTAATGACTTGGAGCTAGGCTGCAAAATATTACCACCCCACATTACGTGGGTTAGTTCATTGGAAATAAAAAAAATAGTAATAAACAAAAGAAAAAGGTTTGGTTGGTTTTATGTTAGTTTTTTTAGCAAAAGAAAAATAATAATGACAATAAAAAATAGTAAAGAGTGTATTTTGAGTTCAGTAGTTTTTTTTTACTTGAATTTATTCCTATTTGGTAGCATTTATTTTTACTTTTGATGGTATGTTTTGTGTTATGTTTTGTGACTAATAAAAAAAATGAAGGATAGTAAAAGTAAAATAAAATTGAAGAAAATCTAAAAATTATTAGAAAAGTAAAAATAAATGTTGTTTTGGGTTATTTGATATGTGATGCTTATATTTAATCTTGTTTGTTTTATTTAGTTATTTATTTGGCTCATATAAATTTTATGTTTATCTTGGTACCTCTTTTTTTAAAAAAAATTATATAAAAAAAATTATAAAACAAAAAATAAAAAAAGAATATAAAAAAATAAAAATTCAAAAAATAAAATATTTAAAAATCAATGCAATGACCAACGATGATGATTGAATAGCGGATGCTATCTTCAATATCGTTTAGATCATAAGGATTTTTTGAGTAGCTTAGTGCTAACTTGAACACCGTGCAAGAATGGATTTGTTTTCGAAAATAAAATCCCTTCTCAAAATTTTTTTCTTAATTAAAAACAATCAACTCATACTTATTTTATACTGAACTACATGACTTTGAGTTCCTCATTGTACCTGAGGGTACTTAGGAGCAGAATTTTCATTCTATCAAACCAAAATTTAATTTTTCACAATTTGGTTATCTCTTTTCTTTTTTCTAAAAAGTAAAAAAATAAAAAAAAAATAAAAATAAAAAAATAAAATAATTACAAAGTCTTTTTAATATGGGTAAAATAAATAAATTTGAGATTATCAAGTTTTTGCATAACTGACTTACAGTACCGTCTCAAAACAGGTGTGATGGGGGTGCAGTGGGATTAAGTTTCCACCCTTCCCTATCCATAACCGACTCCCGAATCAGATTTGGTTCCAAAGACCATTTTCTAAAAAGGTTTTCCAATTTTTCCTAAATTTAAATAAAATTGGTGGCGACTCCATATTTTTATCTTTTTAAAAATCACGTGTGCTGCTATTTCTCCGCGATCCCGATCGCGACACCAGGGATTTAGTTAGTTAAAAGTTAAGTATTTGTTAAATTTTTCTCTTCTACTAGTTGATTTTTTTTTTGTTATTATTTGCCTTATGTTACTTTTTTAATTTAATTGCTTTATTTTCTTTAATTTTATTTTTTGTTGTTTGAGCATTACATGACAGCTTGAGTTCGTGATCATACACATAAATTAGTGAGAGTTGATATAGAACCCATAATAGAGATGAATGTGACCATGTACGGAGATGATGTTAAACCACTTAGGGAATTATTTTGTCCAATATATGTGAATCTACCTTCATGCATTGTTTTACCTACTACTATTGCAACCTATTTTGAGATTAAACCTCAGGTTATCATTTTGTTTCTAATTTTTCATGGCTTAGATAGGGAAGACTCATACTTGCATATCAAGAATTTTTTAGAAATTTGTGAAATATTTAAATTTCAAAATTTTTCTACAGAATCTGTGTGTTTGCGTCTCTTTTCTTTTTCATTAAAAGATAAAACAAAAACTAGACTAAATTCTTTACCTTCTAATTCTATTATGTCATGAGAAATGTTGAGTCAAAAGTTTTTATCTAAATTTTTTCCCATGTCTAAAACAATTTTTTTGAGAAGAAAAATTTCAGATTTTTATCAAAAAGATCATGAAAAATTCTTTGAAAGTTGGGAGAGGTTTAAAGATTTGCTTGTGAGGTGTCATCACTATAGTTTTGAAAAATGACGCCTTGTGCAGTATTTTTATAATTATTTGACACAATCTAATAGGGGCTTGATTGAGTCTATGAATAGTGGCATATTTTTGAATTTGAATGCATATGATGTTTATCAATTTTTTGAAAATTTTCTAAAAATTCTCAACAATGGGACTTTGCTAATCGTAAGGATAAATCAACTAAACCTAAAAAAAGAGGTTTATATGAGGTTAGTGAGGATACAAATATCAAAGTTAGACTAGATGTTATAGCACGTGAAGTTAAGTCTCTATCACTCAATAAAAGAGTTAGTCAGGTTAATAATGTCCAACAAGAAAATTGTGCATTTTGTGAGAGTAATATGCATGCTTCTTTTATGTGTTCTTCTTTTGTATCTAATAATGATTGTTTTGTTGAGCAGGGAAACGCAATAAGGAGATCTTTTGCTAATGCTTCTTCAAATACTTATAATCTTAATTGGCGAAATCACCTTAATTTTTCTTGGAAGCAAAATAACTTTTCAGGTAACTTAGGTGGTCCACCTACAGAACGTCAAATTCAGTTCCAACAGCCTAACCAAGGTTACTAACAACCATTATATTTTCCAAATCAAGGAGCAGGTCAGTCTAGGCAACAGTCATCACTAGAGGAGACAATTGATCAATTTATACAAAAAATGAGAAATACCATACAAGTGACTACTAATGTCATTTAAGAGATAAAGAATGTTACTCAAGTGCACACTAATGCTATAGCAAAGTTAGAAGTTCATATAAGTTAGTTGGCCAATCAGATGGCAGAAAGAGACAGAGGAAAGTTCCCTAGTAAGCTTATCCTTAATCCCAAAGGACAATATATAGTTCATGAGACATCTAGTTCTAATAGGAAAAATGAACAGGTTTAGTCTATCACCACCGTTAGGTCTATGAAGCAAATAAATAACCATGTTATAGAACTTGTGAGGGATAATATGAAGTTAGAAGCCAATAATTCTAGGGATAAGAATAGTGTGCAGTAATCATTGCATAATTCAAGTTGAAGAAACTGAAATGAGCTAAAAATTTGGCATTTGAAAGTTAAGACCTATATCTACAACTTTCATGAAGAACACAAGAGCTCATTCGGACAGTTTAGAGGTCATATTAGGTCTGGAAGTCAAAACAGAGGTGCTGAAACTGAGCTTGAGCAGTCTGCAGTAATTAAGTCATATCTTGGGCTGTAGGACGAGTTTTTGGATGATTCTGATGGTATTGGAAAGCTGAGACAATTTTCTAGAACTTTCATGAAAATCACTTTGCTTTGTTCTGACCTTATCCATGAGTTAATTACTGAATGATTTCAAAGACAAAAAATTTCAATAATTTTCTACTCACAAAAGTTCTTTGGCATTTTCTACTCATCCATCCACTCATCCATTCACTCATCTACTCACTCATTAATCAATTCCCTTGTCATTTTGTATACCTAATCCTCTATAAAAGGGACCATAGGTAGATCATTTGAGGAATCTTAGTTTTAGATTAAGTTCATGCTATTATATTATTTACTTGTAATAATTTTCTTTTGTTATAAATAGAAGTTATGATCTTCTTCTTCTTCTTCTCTCTTTCTTTCTTCTTGCTCATGGGTAACTAATCTTCATCTTGCTTGGGTGAAGGGGTGAAGCTTTTGCAATAAAAATAAGGTTAGATTAATTTTCTTCTTGTGCTTAAATGATATATTATCAAGTGATCATTATACGTGTTGTATTTTATTTCCAATCAATTTAGAAACCTTCCTTATAAAGTAGAGTTCTTAATTCATTGTAGACAAGTGGTTTGGCACAATGAATGCTTGAAGCCATTTACAAGTGTAGGTGTTGATAAATAATTAAAAGAATCATAATATAACTACGTATATAATTCTAAATGGACTTTGAATGTTATATTCTCCGATTGGAACCTCCTTTGTGCGTAAATTTTAATTGAGTTATAAAAAGAATTAATCTTGTCCTTAATTTATTATCAAAAGTGGATCTCCTAGCCCAAACAAGTTCTTTAATTTAATTGTAAATAAGTTTAATTATCTTTATTGTTGTGACAAAATCTTCTCTCACCCTAAAGAATTTTTCTTCATCAATTCCCTGTGGATCGACCTCAGACTCCTAAGAAATTTATTACTTGAGACAACTTGTACTTGAGTTTGCATCCTTTAATCCATATCAAGTTTTTAGCAATTATGTCAAGGTTGATTTGAAGTTTTAATTTATTGAGGCTCTTTTTCTTTAATAAAATCTATTCTCTCTTCTTCCTCACCAGAGCAAAAAATCGGATTGTCGGTCCTTCGGTTTCTTTACTAACTCTCTAACTTTCTAACTTTTTAACTTTTTAATATCTGTCATTTATTTATGCTTTCTAACGTAATGAGATAATCTTTCTTCTTCTCTTCTCTTTCATAGGAGCAAAAAATCGGCTTTGCCGATTCTCTCGATTTTCATGTTTAAATTTACTTTCTGCACTTTATTTTCTCGTATTTTATTTTCTTACTTATTAACTTACTAACCTACAAATTTTCTAACTTATTAACTAACTTTTATTTTATTTATGTAATTTATTTATGCTTTTTATTTATCTTGTCGACTTATTAACTTATTATCTTATTTATTTATGTTTTTCTGTCTTATTTATTTATGCTTTCTAACTTACTAACCTTCTAACTTTTATATTTATGCCATTTAATTTTGCTATCTAACTTTTTAATTTATGTCATTTAATTTTGCTATCTAACTTACTAACTTGTACATTTTTTTAAGTCATTTATTTATGCTTAATATTTAATGGCTGGTGTAAACCGCCGACTTGTACATTATTTTTTCTATTTTAAGTCATTTATTTATGCTTCATTGGTATCGTGATTTAAATTTTGATCGTTTAGTTAAAATTAATTCTAATACTTTATAAATTGATTTGTTTGAATCACAATCACACACAATTGACACAATAACTGAAAATAAAAGTGTACATGATGAATATGAAAATTAACTATTACGAACCATACGTGAATATTTGCAACCATCTCAAAATTCTAGTTCATCATGTTTTATCTTTCCACGCAATGCTAATAATTTTAGATTTAAGTCAGGTATGATTTCTTTACTTCATAATTTTCATGGTTTAGAATCTGAAAGCCCATATTTACATGTAAAACAATTTGAGGAAGTATATATTGCTTTCAATGATCAAAATTGCACTGAAGAGATTGTTAAACTTAAATTGTTTCTTTTTTCTTTAAAAGATAAAGCAAAAACTTATCTTAACACTTTGAAACTAAGATCAATTGACACATGGCAAGAAATATAAGGTGAGTTCTTAAAGAAATTTTTTCCAATACATAAAACCAAGGTGAGTTCTTGCCCACATCATGGTTTTGAAAAATGGCGCACTATAAGCTTCTTTTATGAAGATTTAACACCTAAAACTAAACAATTTGTGGAAACAATGTGCAATGATAAGTTTATTGATAAAGAACCTGATGAAGCTTTAGACTATTTAAATTAGTTGGCTGAAAATTTTCAATCTTGGCATGGTACTAATATTTCTGAAAATTCAATTAGATCTAACCTTGAAAGTGCTAATAAAGGAAAATATCACCTTAGTAAAGAGGAAGATCTAAATGTTAGGTTTGTCAATTTGGCTAGAAAGGTTGAAGCAATGGAATTAGGAAAAGTAAAAGAAATCAAATCTGTGCAAAATGAAGAAATTTGTGGCATTTGTGAAGACCTAGGACACTCAACACATGAATGTCCTAAGATTCCTGTTTTTAAAGAAGTTGTACATAAGCAAGTAAATGCAATGAATGATTTTAAAAAGCCATTTACTTCTTCTTTTTCAGATACATATAATCTGGGTTGGAGAAATCACCTGAACTTCAGTTGGAGGAATAAGAATCAATCACAATTCGTGTAACCATCACCTCCTTAAGCACAACAGGACTCTCGAAATTCTCAATGATATGCACCTTATGTCCCACTATATAGGAAAAACCTTGAAGAAATACTACATGCATTCATAGAAAAGCAAAAGGCCATTAATATGATGATATCTCTGAAATATGCTCTTTGCTTGATTGTACACAGGTAATGGAGTACAAGGAATGGAAGCTAATATTTGAAGAGTTAAAAACCATGAATGATAATGCCCATGAAGAAGTACCTACACTAGAACTAAAGTCATTACCTGTTGGGTTGAAGTACACATTTTTGAGAAAAAAGCAAAGCTTTTCAATGGTAATTTCCTCGTGTCTTACTGAAGAATAAGAAAGTATGTTAACAGAAATACTTAAAAGACATAAAAGTGCAATTAGATGGACATTAAAGGACATAAAAGATATTAATCTATTAATTTGTACACATAAAATACATTTAGATGATAATGCTAAGACTTCTCAATAACCTCAAAGAAGATTAAATCCACACATGAAAGAGGTAGTTTGAGCTGAAGTCATTAAATTGTTTGATGTTAAAATTATCTATCCTATCTCTGATAGCCAGTGGGTAAGCTCTACACAAGTTATGCCTAAGAAATCTGGAGTAACGGTGGTTGAAAATGATAAAGGTGAATTAATACATATGCAAGTCTCATCCAGTTGGCATATGTGTATTGATTTTAGAAAATTAAATGCTGCTACTAGGAAAGATCATTTTTCCTTGCCATTTTTTGATCAAATTCGGGAAAGGGTAGCAGGACATTCATACTACTGTTTTCTTGATGGTTATTCTGGTTATAATCAAATACCAATTGCATTGGAAGATCAAGAAAAAACTACTTTTACACACCCCTTTGGTACTTTTGCATATAGAAAGAAGTCTTTTGGCCTTTGTAATGCTCCAGCAACATTCCAAAGATGCATGCTAAGTATTTTTAGTGACATGAATGAGCATTATTTAGAGGTTTTCATGGATGATCTGACAATTTTTTTAAATTCTTTTGAAAATTGTCTTGATAATTTGAAAAAAAATTCTTAAAAGATGCGAAGAAAAATGATTCGTGCTAAATTGAGAAAAATGTCATTACATGGTTACCTCAGGAATAATGTTAGGTCATGTAATATCTTCTAAAGGAATTGAAGTTGATAAGGCCAAAGTTGAATTAATTGCCAATTTGTCTTTCCCAAAAACAGTCAGAGAAGTTCATTCCTTTTTAGGACAAGCAAGATTTTACAGAAAATTCATTAAGGACTTTAGTGTCATATCTAGACCATTATGTAATCTTCTGTTGAAAGATACATCATTTGATTGAACTCAAGAATGTCAAAAATATTTTGAAAAATAAATTTGTCTTTTGACATCTACTCCTATCATGCAATCTCCTGACTAGTCTTTGCCTTTTGAGTTGATGTGTGATGCTAGTGATTTTGCTGTGAGCGCTGTTTTAGGCCAAAGAAAGGAAGGTAAGCCTCGTGTGATTTGTTACGCAAGTAGAACTTCAAATAGTGCACAAATGAATTGCACAACTACTAAAAAAGAACTGCTTACTGTAATATTTGCACTTAACAAATTTTGATCTTATTTAATTGGGTCTTCTATTGCGATTTTCACTGATCATGCTGCTGTTAGATATTTGATGTCTAAGCAAGATTCTAAATCAAGATTGATATGGTAGATCTTGTTACTTCAAGAATTAAACATCACAATAAAAGATAAGAAAGGAGTCAAAAATGTTGTCGTAAATCATTTGTCCAGACTTACAACAAGCTCACCTTTTGATAACACCCCTATCAATGATTCTTTTCCTGATGATTTTTTATTTTCTATCAATTTCATGCCTTGGTTTGCTAACATAGTCAACTTTCTTATAACAGGAAAGATGTCACTTCAATGGACGCACCAAGATAGAAGGAAATTTTTAACAGAGGTGAAAATTTTTTATTGAGATGACCCATACTTGTTCAAATATTGTCCTGACCAAATCTTTCGAAGATGTGTGCCCAATAGTGAGGTAGGTAGTGTCATTAAATTTTGTCACTCAGAAGCATGTGGAGGTCACTTTTCTTCAAAGAAAACAGCTACAAAAATCTTGCAGTGCGAATTTTATTGGCCCACTTTATTTAAGGACTGTTATACTTTTTGAAAAAGTTGTGAAAATTATCAAAAATTAGGCTCTATTTCAAAATGAAACATGATGCCTCTAAACCCTATCCTTGTCATTGAAATTTTTGATTGTTGGAGAATTGATTTCATTAGCCTATTTCCATCGTCATTTGGATTTGTTTATATTTTAGTTGTAGTTGATTATGTCTCAAAATGAATTGAGGCAATTCCATGCCAACACAATGATCATAAAATTGTCTCAAATTTTTAAAAGAAAATGTCTTGTGTCGATTTGGAATCCTTCGAGTTATCATTAGTGATGGGCGAACACATCTTTGCAATAAACCATTTGAATCTTTAATAAAGAAATATGGTATTTCATATAAAATTATCACCCCTTATCACCCTTAGACAAGTGGACAAGTTGAATTGGCAAATGAGGAGATTAAACAAATTTTGGAAAAAACGATTAACTCAAATTGTAAAGATTGGTCTTTAAGACTAAACGATGCACTTTGGGCTTACTGTACTGCTTTCAAAACATCTTTGGGCATGTCACCCTATCGGTTAGTCTATGGAAAACTTTGTCACTTGCCTGTAGAATTGGAACATAAAGCATTTTGGGTCATTAAAGCTTTCAATCTAAACCTTGATGATGCTTGCACGATACGTAAATTGCAATTAAATGAACTTGAGGAATTGAGAAATGATGCATATAAAAACTCAAAGATTTATAAAGTTAGAACAAAAACTTTTCATAACAAGTCAATTTTGAGAAAATCTTTTCAAATTGGTCAAAAAGTTCTGCTTCATAATTCTTGTCCGCACCTATTCCCTGGAAAATTGAGATGTAGGTGGAGTGGTCCTTTTGTTGTCAAACATGTGTATCCTCATGGGGCCATAGATATTGAGAATCCTAGGAATGGTAATGTGTTTAAAGTCAATAGACAAAGATTAAAACCATTTCTGGAAAACCAAGTTGATGAGTTCTTTGTGTTCCTGGTTAAGTGACGGATAACGATACTCCGTGGCTCTTAAGTCGGTCTGTTTTTCAGTTTTTCAAAATAACTAATTCCTTCTCCTTTAAAATGGATGTCATTCTTTCAAACCTGAGAAAACATTTTCCTTCCCTCGCTCAAAATGCTCTGACAAAAATCTACAAAGCTAGATATGGAAGATTGAGATTGTTAATGCACAAGGGTATGAAAGAAGATGTACGCTAGATAATTGAAGCAAATGTTCGACTAGCAGGTGTGTCTTCAATTTCATTTCACTCATACATGCCAGGTCTTGGAAGAAGTTCGTATTCTAAAAGGAGAAGAGTAAAAAGGTTACAAGTTTGTCACAAATGTGCACGATAGAATTGTAACAAGCAATGTCATTCTTTGGGGATGATTTCCGCAAATAAATAAGATAAAATTTTCTTTATTAAGAATGGACTGAGTAAGGAGTCATTAGATGATATCTTATTGACTCTTGAGACGCATTCTTGTGGATTTGTGCATTGTGAACTTCTTAATTTATGGAATCTCTTCAAGGATGAAGAAAAATGTTATAGTCTTAGGAATCTGACTCTAAAAGACCTTATTTGCCAATTTATAAGAAAATTGGATGGGAAGCTTATCCTCGACTCATAAAAAGCGTTTAAGCCATTACTGAACATTAAGCCAGAGGCAGATGTGAGCCATATCCATAACAATCTGTACATATTATCTTCCTCTTTTCATGTTTTCTTAAAAAAAAAATTGAACAAGGGCGATTCGGAAGGAGTACCATGACTTTAATTAGTTGTGGAGCCCCAGCCATTGACTGACCCGTCATTGACTCGAGTGGACCTTTGCACGCTAGTCCTTAAAAAAGGTTCGTGTACCATGCTCTGTAGAGAGCCGCACTCCATAACCTAATGTTTACTATCTAGGCACTGTGGAGTTGATGGACAGGCAGAAGCGTCCCACTCTGGTTATTAGTGAGAAGTAACCCGCAGCTGCTAAAGCGTATGAAGCATCTGAGCTTGATTTTCTCTTTTATTAGAAGGGGCTCCCAGCACCCTGGGATGAGACGTTCTAGATCTTGGACATTACGTGTTTCAGATTTTAGTGTCTTTGTTGATGTTACGAGCCCATGTGTGAGCTCTCCAGGTTCCAGACCCAAGATGAAAACCCACGATTGTTTCTTCTTTCTTATTTATTCGAATAAACGGACGTGAGTGTCTACTGCACTGGTGACATGCAGTATAAAGATATGCCACTACTGCACTTATGATGCGTAGTATAAAGATACTCTATGAAAACTGTACATAAAGGTATGTCATCATTTGCTATTATATTTCTTTTATATTTGTATGATTTTGCTGTATTTTGGTTTTGGATAGACGATCCTTTAAGCAGGGTCCTTCAGGGGTTTCTAGACTTCTTTACCTTGATGGTTTTCTTGAAGTAAAAAACAAAAAAACAAAAAAACAAAAAAAAAAGATTCTGTGTTTCTTAATTTCAAACTTTTCTAACAACAGCCAACCTACCCTTATAGGTGCTATTATTAGCCTTTCCATTCTTTTTCCTATTTAAACACTCCATTTTCTCCACTTTCCTCCAACTCAGAATCATTCAAAGAGAAGTGTGAGTATAGAAATGGAAGGTGTTTCTGTTCGTCAACTTAAAAATATATGTGTATTTTGTGGGTCTAAGTATGGGAAGGGTTTAGAGTTTGTAAACGCAACTACCACTCTTAGTCAATCACTTGCTGCGAGAAATATTCATCTTGTATATGGGAGAGGTTGTTGTGGGTTAATAGGGGCTATATCACTTGCTGCATATATAAGAGGCAGTCATGTTTTAGGTGTCATTCCTAGATCTTCCACTCAATAGAACATCACTGGAAAGACAATTGGGAAGGAACTTAAGGTATCATCTATGCATGAACGAATGAAGATAATGCTTGATAACTCTGATGCATTCATTGCCGTACCAGGTGATTTTGGTACTTTGGAAGAAATTTTTCAAATTGTCTCTTGGGCCCAACTGAACATCCACCATAAACTCATAGGTTTGTTAAATGTAAATAATTTCTTTGATCTTTTGTTATTTTTTCTTGACCATGCTGTGGAGCAAAAATTCATCACACCTTCGGCAAGATAACTTCTTATCTCTGCTTCCATTATTGATGAGTTGATTGATAAATTAGAAGTTTTTGTTTATAAACTTGACCCAGCAATAGCTCAGATAGATTAGTCAATAGGAAGCAGTGAGGGAAGCAGCTTGAAACGAAAGTTTGATTTGACACTTCATTTATAATTTTTCTTTATCTTTGATTTTATTTATCGTACTTTGTGTCAGATTT
Source organism: Ormosia emarginata (assembly GCA_029884605.1). Taxonomy (NCBI): domain Eukaryota; kingdom Viridiplantae; phylum Streptophyta; class Magnoliopsida; order Fabales; family Fabaceae; genus Ormosia; species Ormosia emarginata. The sequence goes on from JAQQTP010000073.1 coordinate 20,675,055, forward strand.
CTCCAACAGGTAATATCTTCTATCCTTTACTCATCTATATTTTAACATTGAGGAGAATGTTGTCATCTGGTTGGGGGGAAGGATAGTTGACCAAAAAAAAATTTTTTTTTTGGAAAGTTTGATATGATTGTCATGGACTTGCTAAACCAATTAATGATGACAAAGTAAGGAGTAATTTTACTCTTGAGACGCATCTAAATTGGGAAGTATTTTTAGTGATATGATTGTCAAAAATCTATTCGTAGTAAAACCAATGAAGGATGGCAGAGTAAGGAGTAAATTTTGCCTTGGAGGTAAGTTTACTCTTGAGACACATCTTAGTTGAGGAAATAATTATTTTGTGTAGAAGTAGCAAATGAATTCTTGGATCTTAGCATAAATTGTCTTCTTTCTTAAAAATCATAAGCTTGGATATGAATGTTGATATGGTGGATTGAGAATGATAGAAATATGCCTTGTGAGATTTTGAGCCTATTGATGAATGGATTGAATATCTGTATCATTCTCTTCTTTCTTGTGTGATTTTTTTTCACTCATGAATTGTTACTCAAGAACTTGCTTTGATTCTTTTTTAGGTTACATTTTCACATGCATATATAAATATGATTGAGGCATTTTGAAATAGCTACTTTAACCAAAAAGCCATCCTTACATATTTTCTCTTGTGTAACCCCTTTGAGCATATTTGACCATTCTTTATTTTTAGTTCATTACGTGCCTTTAAAAAAAATAAAAAAATAAAAAATAAAACATGCTTTTACCCAACCTTAGGGAATAAGAGAGCATTGGCCTTGTTCTTGAACAAGTGTGGGGAGGTGTGTGTAAAATGTTAAAAAAAAACCAAAAAAAGAAGAGAAAGATCTGACCACCGCTGTAATCAAAGGATTATCAGAGTCCCTTGATACGCCATGTGACATATCCATACCTAGAATAAAGATGGATGCTTGGAAACAACAGGAAGAAAAGGAGAAGGTTCAGACTTAACAATGAATTCAATTCATCAATTTAAGATTGATCTTCAACAAAATGTTAGTCAAATATTGGTCATTGTCATTTATGATGAATGTTCTCAAACATCTTCTCCACTCTAATTATACTCTAATTGTACCACTCTAATTGGCCCCATTACAACCTTGAATAAAGTACTCTTGATTTTTGTGTGCATGTGTTTTGAGTAGCAGAGAAGTAGAAGATAAGCAAGCTTATGGTAGTACAATATTTCATGGGTTGAATAGAGTGAAATACTTACCTTTTAAACACTTGAGGGATTGAGAGTGAATGTTGTGAGGATCTATCATTCTTGATTCATTCTTTTCAAGTGAAGTTTCCTTGCTTGTTGATTTGAGATGTGAAGAAATGTTACCTCATTAATGCTTTGATCCCTTGAATTTCTGGTTGCTCTTCTTGATTCATCAAGTCTTTTAGAGTTTTTAGCTTTTGAATCTGTGTCATTTTTCTTTATTTCCAAACTTTGGTCTAATGTGTTTTGCCCAGGAGTGCAAAAAGCTAAGTGCGAGAGAATTTGATAATCACATATTTTATACATTAATAAACCCTCATTTTTAGTCATTTACACTCTTTATGTACTTAATCGATTAAGCTTGGTTATGTTTTGTAAGTTTGAACTCAAATTGGACTTAATTGATTTTTTAGTATTATTTTGGTCTTACACTATTTTTGTATTTCGACCATATCTTGAGTTCTAGATGTTTTATAATTATGTATCTTATCTTGTAAGAAAGATAAGAGAGAGCTCTACAACTTTCATGAGAGCTCCAGGGAAAAATCGGACATCTAGTGGAGCTAATTGGGCTTGAAAGTCAGAACACGAGTTTTGTGATTAGAACCCAAATGGTGTGCAGTAATCATTGCATAATTCGAGTTGAGGAAACTTAAATGGGCTAAAAATTTGGCATCTGAAAGTTAAGACCCATATCTACAACTTTCATGAAGAACACAAGAGCTCATTCGAATAGCTTGGAGGTCATATTGGGTTTAGAAGTCAAAACAGAGGTGCTGAAACTGAGCTTGAGCAGTCTGCAGTAAATTGGTCATATCTTGGGTTGTAAGATGAATTTTTGGATGATTCTGGTGGCATTGGAAAGCTGAGACAATTTCCTAGAACTTTCATAAAGACCACTTTGCTTTGTTCTGACATTATCCATAAGTTCATCACTGAATGATTTCGGAGACAAGAAATTTCAATAATTTTCTACTCACAAAATCTTTAGCATTTTCCACTCATCCACCCACTTATCCACTCACTCATTAATCAATTCCTTTGTCATTTTTTATCGCTAATCCTTTATAAAAGGGACCATAGGCAGATCATTTGAGAAATCTTGGTTTTAGATTAAGTTCATGCTATTATGTTATTTACTTGTAGTAATTTTCTTTTATTGTAAATAGAAGTTATGATCATCTTCTTCTTCTCTATTTCTTTCTTCTTGCTCATGGGTAACTATTTTCATCTTGATTGGGTGAAGGAGTGAAGCTTTTGGTAATAAAAATAAGGTTAGATTAATTTTCTTCTTGTGCTTAAATAATATATTATCAAGTGATCATTATACATGTTGTATTTTATTTCCAATCAATTTAGAAACCATCCTTGTAAAGTGGAGTTCTTGATTCATTGTAGACAAGTGGTTTGACACAATGAATGCTTGAACCCATTTATAAGTGTAGGTGTTGATAAATAATTAAAAGAACCATGATATAACTACATATATAATTCTACATGGACTTTGAATGTTATATTCTCTGATTGGAACCTCCTTTGTGCGTGGATTTCAATTGAGTTATAAAAAGAATTAATTTTGTCCTTAATTTATTATTAAAAGTGGATCTCCTAGCCCAAGTAAGTTCTTTAATTTAATTGTAAATAAGTTTTATTATCTTTATTGTTCTGACAAAGTCTTCCCTTACCTCAAAGAATTTTTCTTCATCAATTTCCTGTGGATCGACCTCGGACTCTCGATAAATTTATTACTTGAGACAACTTGCACTTGGGTTTGCATCCTTTAATTCGCATTAGTATGTGTCCAGGGCTCCTTTTCCTCACAGATTAGTAAATCTGAAGAACACTGTGCAATCAAGTGATATTTTGAAGATTTTTAAACAGATGCAAATTAATTTGCCTTTTCTTGATGCTATTAGACAGGTGTTAGCGTATGCTAAATTCTTTAAAGATCTTCTCATTGTGAAGAGGAAGTCTAACGTTCCCAAGAAAGCCTTTTTGATAGAGCAAGTAAGTTTTGTGATTCTCAATAAATATCCTGTTAAGTATAAAGACCCTAGATCACCCATTATTGCTTGTAAAATTGGAGATCATCATGTTGAGAGAGCTTTACTAGATCTAAGTGCAAGTGTTAATTTGTTGCCTTATTCTATTTACTTGCAGTTGGGTTTAGGAGAGTTGAAACCAACTAAGATGACTCTCCCATTAACTGATAGATTTGTTGAATATCCTAGGGGCATTGTTGAAGATGTGTTGATAAAATTTGATAATTTCAACTTTCCTGTTGATTTTGTTGTGCTTGATACTGAGCCTATTTGTGGTCTCTATCCTCTAATTCATGTTATTTTGGGTCTCTTATTCATTGCTACATCTAATGCATTGATTAATTATAGGAGGAGTGTGATGAAACTATCATTCGAGAACATGACTGTTGAGCTTAATATTTTTCATATAAGTAAATAGATGCTTGAAGATAATGATAATAAGGTGCATGAATTGAATTTAATTAATAGTTTGACTCGTGATTCATTTATGCATTCTAGTTGTGATGATCCATGATTGGCATGCTTGAATCATTTTAATGCTGATTTTGATATTAATTTAGTCATTAAGGATACAAATTCTTTTTTAGATTCTATTTCTCTGATGAATGTGGATAGGTGGCAACCCATAGTCCAGCCAAGCATCTTGTCTTCATCCCCACCTTTGCCATCCACTGTAGAGCCACCAAAGTTAGAAATGAAGCCCTTGCCGAGCACTCTCAAGTATGTGTTTTTGGGAACTAATGAGATATTACTTGTCGTTATAGCTTCTGATTTAGATGAGTCTCAAGAAAATCATTTAGTGGACATGTTGAAAGAGCATAAAGAAGTTATAGGACAAGTTAGTTACAGATATTAAGGATATTAGTCCTTCAGTAGTGATGTATAGGATTCATTTAGAGAATGGTGCTAAAGCTACTCGTGATGCCCAAAGGCATTTGAACCCAATCTTGCAAGAAGTAGTTAAAAAAGAGGTGTTGAAATTGTTAGATATATGAATTATCTATCCTAATTATGATAGTAAATGAGTTAGTCCTGTGCAGGTCGTGCCTAAAAAGTTTGGAATAACTGTGATTGAAAATAAGGTCCATGAGTTAGTTCCAACTAGGGTACAAACGGGGTGGAGAGTGTGTATTTTATTATAGAAAATTAAATGTTGTAACTAGAAAAGATCATTTCTATTTTCCTTTTATTGATCACATGTTAGAAAGGCTTGCTAGTCATGAATATTATTGTTTTCTAGAGGTATAATCAAATTCCCATTGCACTTGAGAATCAAGGAAAGACTACTTTTACATGTTCATTTGATAACTTTTGCATATCGTCACATGTCTTTTGAGTTATGTAATGCACCTGCTACTTTCCAGAGATACATGATTAGTATTTTTTTCTGCTATAGTTGGTGAATTTTTGGAAGTATTCATGGATGACTTTTCCGTTTTTGGATCTACTTTTAATGATTGTTTGCATCACTTGTCTTTGGTTTTGGCTAGGTGTAAAGAAAAGAATCTTGTGCTTAATTGGAAAAAATGACATATTATGGTTAAAAGGAGTATTGTGCTTGGTCATGTCATATTTAAAGATGATATTGAGGTTGATAAGACTAAACTTGAGTTAATTTATAACCTTCTTCCTCCTAAATTTATTAAATAAATTAGATCTTTTCTAGGGCATGCAGGTTTCTACAGAAGGTTCATCAAGGATTTCAGCAAAGTAGCAAGGCCATTATGCAAACTTCTTAGTAAGGATGTTCCATTTGTTTTTTATGATGCATGGTTGCAATCTTTTAATAAGCTGGAACTTGAATTGACTTCTGCTCCGATTATTAAACCACCTGATTAGAGCTTACCTTTTGAGATTATATATGATGCTTCTGATTATGCTATTGGTGTTGTCTTAGGGCAAAAGAGTGAATAAGTTACTTCATGTGAGTTGTTATACTAGTAAGACTTTGAATGTTACCCAATTGAATTATTCCACTACTGAGAAATAATTGCTAGCTATTATGTTTGCTTTAGACAAATTTAGATCATATGTTGTTGGATCAAAAGTTGTGATATATTCTGATTATAGTGCATTGAAATATTTGTTTGCTAAAGCCAATACAAAAGCTAGATTTATTAGGTGGTTTAATTTTGCAAGAATTTGACATTGAAATCAGGGATAAATAGAGTGCTAAAAATATGGTTGCTGATCATTTGTCTAGATTGGTTGTTGAACATGATAGTGATACTTCTCCTATTGTAGAATCTTTTCCTGATGAACAATTATTGCATGTTTCACAAATCTCACGGTAAGCTGACATTGTAAATTATTTGGTTACTTTGCAAATGTCATCCTGTTGGTCTAAATAGGGTATATTGAAGTTCTTGTCTCAAGTAAAGAATTTCTTTTGAGATGATTCATACTTGTTTAAATATTGTCATGTTCATATTATTAGGAGATGCATTCCTAAATGGGAACAACAAAGTATCATATCGTTTTGCCATGATCATGCATGTGGTGAGCATTTTAGCTTTAGGAAAATAGCAGCCAAAATTTTTCAGTGTAGTTTTTATTGGCCTTCTATTTTGATGATTCTCATGCCTATTATTTTGCTTGTGAAGGATGCCAAAAGTTAGGGAGCATTGGTAAGAAAAATATGATGTCATTGAATCATATTTTGATTGTTGATATATTTGATGTTTAGAGTATTGATTTTATAGGACCATTCCCTAACTCTTTTGGTTATCTATATATCCTTGTTGGTGTTGACTATGTTTCTAAATGGGTTGAAGCAAAAGCATATAGAAGCAATGACCACAAGGTGGTTGTCTAATTTTTGAAAAAAAATATTTTTGCACATTTTGGGACACCATAGGCTATAATTAGTAATGGGGGAAAACATTTTTGCAATAGGCTATTTGAGCATTTAATAAAAAAGTATGGCATTACTCATAAGGTAGCTACCCTTTATGACCCACAAACTAGTGGTCAAGTTGAGGCATCTAAGAGGGAGATTAAAAGAATTTTGGAAAAAAAAACTGTAAACCTCTCTAAGAAAGACTAGTCTTTACATCTAGATGATGCATTGAGGGCATACCGCACGACATTTAAGAATCTTATTGGGATGTCCCCATATAAACTTGTTTATGGTAAGGTTTGTCATCTCCCTGTTGAGTTGGAGCATATAGCATTTTGGGCTATCAAGTATCTAAATTTTGAGTTGAATAAGGCTAGTAATCAAAGAAAACTTCATCTTAATGAACTGGAAGAAATTCATAATGATGCTTATGAGTGTGCAAAATCTTATAAGGATAGGATGAAGATAGTGCATGATAGTTACATCTTTAGGAAGTCTTTTCAACCTAGTCAAAAAGTCTTTTTGTACAATTGTCGCTTACATTTATTTCCAGGTAAATTGAGATCTAAGTGATCTAGCCCTTATATTGTGAAGACTGTCTACCCTTATGGTGCTGTTGAGATAAAGAATCTCAAGGATGGTAATATTTTTAAGGTAAATGGCCAGTGGTTGAAGTTATACCTTGAGTTGAAGGATTCAGATATAGAAGAGACTTTGGTAGACGACCTTGTCTACCAAAATTGAGGTAAGTTTTTAATTTAGGTTTTGTTTTTATTGAGTTAACTTAAGTGCCTCTCATATTTTGGAGTCTTTGTATAAGGATGTAAATAACGTCGACCAATAAAAAAAATTAAAAAGAATTCAAAACAAAAAAAAAATAGTTTGTGTGCTTGTTTAATTCATTTTACTTTATTTTATTTTTATTATTTTTGTCATTGCTAACCATTGTCAAGGTATAGTTATCCTCTTCTCGCCTTCTGTTTATAATTGCTCAGCATTTCAGGTATGTGACTCCTACCTATTATTATGTTTATTTTTGTCCCAATAATTTCTTTGTTATATACTGGTGATTATTTCTTATGTTTAGATTTAATTTAAAACATTGAGGACAATGTTTGGTTTTGATTGGGGGTGGGAGTTACTTAAATTTTAGTCATGTTATCATTATGCTACTTTTGTGAGGAAAATTTTTCTATCATTTTGCTTAACTTGTTTCATATTATTCATAGTTGCTTTTCCATGTCTCTTTGTTGAAAAATTGAAATAATTAGAAAGCTTGATGAAATTATATGGATACCATATTTTTGTCAAGTGAGTTTTGAGCTATTCATTTCTATTGTGAGAGTATTTTCTTGACCTTCTAATATTTTTTGTTAGTGCTCATAATTTTTTTCCTTATTAAATCGTTTCATTATTGTTATTTTTTGCTAAAGAGAAATTTTATAACACACTTGTATTTAATTTGATGTCATGGAAGTTGGTAGAATTGTGTGTTTCCTTGAGAGATGATATTAGGCAATATTTCTTATTTTGAGTCTTGAAATAATGTTTTTGTTCTTACACATATTATCGTTAGTCACTCCTTTGAGCTTATTTATTGAATCTTTCTTTCTCAACCCTTTCCCAAAGTGTTTTAGGAAAGAAGCAATATCATTGTAATATGGGAATGTATAAAGGAAAAAAAAAGAGAGAGAAAATTTTTTTAAAAAAAGAAGGCAAAGTGAAGGTGCAAGAAAGAAGAAGAAAATAAAAAAAAATAGGAAAGCTACAAAGTTGGAAAAAAATTGAGAAAAGAAGTGGAAAAAAAGTTTGGTTTGAGAGTTTGAAAAAAAAAAAATAGATTTAAAGAAGGATAAGAAAATTATGTTGAAAGTGTAGAAATCATGCTTCTAAATATTCTTGAGACACTTTTGATTTTTATTATTTTCCTTAACCTTTATATTTTTCCTTTACCCACATTACAAGCTTAATAAAGTCCTATTTGATCTTAAGGGATTGCATGGTTCTTCTAATATACATGATTAATTTTAAGGTGTGATGTAAAATTTTTTCTTAGCATCTTTTCATGAAACGATATTTGTTTTATTTTCTCAGCATTCTTTCTATCATTTTATATGTGAGATATTTGTTTTAATTTGTGCATATTATTCTACTCATATATATTTTCTATGAGTGACATAGGACTTCTGAGTAATATTTATTGGTGAGTGCAACTCTTGTGAGAATTGTATATGGTAAAAGATGTTTTCTAATGAGGATTCTAGTTGTGATATTTAGAAACAATGGATATATGTAGTAGTAGGTGTATTATTCACATACTTTGAATTTGATGATGGTAGAGTTTTTGTGACAATTGCAGTGTTCTGATACATGACTGATATTTCTGAATTGAGATAAAATAGATTTGATTAATTTGGTTGAAGATATTATTTAATTTTAACTTTGTTTTAAATTGCTTTCATTATTAGGGACTAATAATAAATTGATTAGAGATTATGATAATAACCTAAATTTACATATTTTTTTCATAAAAAATAAGTATTATTATAACTCAATATAATTAATTTTAATAGTTTTATGATATTATTATTTAATTATTAAAAAAAATTAATTTTATTTAATTGTCATCATATTTATAGGATTTGAAGAAAATGATAATTTTTAATGATGTGAAATTATTAAAAGATGTAATTATTTCAAAGTCAAGTCCAAATTACAAAATCTAATCCACTTTGAATGCATGTTGTGCGAGCTCAAGACCAATATAAGGCCAAAAGTCACATGGGGCCTACAAGCTAATGGGCTAATCTAATCACATTATGTAACATTCATACCTTGCGTACCAACATAAAAGGGGAAGGAACAAAAACACTAAAAGAGGGGATTAGAGATTGGGAACAGGCACGCCACTCGAGGGACCAATTTGAAGAATAGAAGCACAATAACACAGTAGCGCCGCAAAGGAGAGGCAACACAACGTGAGAAACGCAGAACCAGACAGCGCAGCAGAGGAAAACATAACGCCGCTCGAGAAGTGCAGCGCAAAGAATGGGACGTGAACAGAGAGCAACGCACGGAGCAGCACTGCGGGTCAACAAGAGAGAAATATTGCAGAGAAGAAGAGTTATATCTATCTAGAATTTTAGAGAGATAATTTTAATTTTTTTTATGTTTTATTAAATTTTTTGTATTAAAAGAATGATAAATTTTTAATTATTTTAATATTATTATGTTAAATTATTTATACTTAATTTTAAAATTTAATGCTTAATAATTTTATTTCTTTATCAAATTATATGAATAAATATTTAAATAAGTTTATTTATATTTTTTTATTTTTTGTAATTTATTTGTATTATTTGAGTATTAATGATAATTATTAAATATTAATTATGATTTTTTCTGTATTTACATACTTTGTTACTAGATGTTTATGAGATAAAATAATTGAATATAATAATTTGACATAATTGATATTAAAATTAATCTTAATAAATTTTAACCTTTAATTCATTTACATTTAATAGAAATCTCATCTACATAATTACTTACTTTTAATTTGTTCTTTTATTTTTTTATATCTTTGACTCATCAACTTATACAATTAAATTAAAAATAATTTTTCAATATTTAAAATTAATTTTAAGTTTCTGTAAAATTGATCTCATAATTACTTATCTGTATTTCGATTACGAGTATTTTTAGGCTTTTAAAAAAATCACAACACTTATTTTATCGTTACATTTTACAAAAAGTGCATTTCGTGCTTTCCTATGCTCCTTGTTCTTTTCTTTCTCAGTCTTTCTTTATCTCTTCCTGGTTCGTCACTTTTGCTTACTAACAGTACCAAATGCAAAGGGCTATCAGGACTGGAGCAAGGCAGGGACTAAGATGTGGAGGCCGACTAGAGCTAGAACACGACAATTGGCAAAGATGTGACTAGGTTGCGTTCGTAGTGGTCAATTCTCTCCTTAGTCTTTCACTTGAAGATCGACAGTTCACTTCTCAGGTGCAGCTGGGTTTGTTTCTTTCTCTCTCTTTTTTCCTTTTAGTTTATGACTCGATGAGTTACTTAAACCCAGCCGGGTCATTGACTTTTCAAAAGACGGTCGAGGCAGGTCGACTTTCACCAAGTCACTTGCATATCCTATCCGAATGACAACTCGGACTTGTTAATTGGATGGTTCACCGACTCACTGGTTGATTAGGTTCGAGATTAATAACATTGATCGTATGTATTTTCAGGTCAGGTTTGCGTCATACTTCGGGTTAACTCTACCTGGCCTGACCCGATGTTACATAATATTTTGGGTCATAATTGGGTTGGGAATGGATCCCATAAATTACCTTGATATCAAACCAAGTTAAGCCTGGCCATGAGCACCCCAAGAAGGTGGTTTTGATTGCCTTGGACTTTGGCTTGAATCATTCTTTTGTAGTCTGTGTTTTTTTTATGGGTAATGGTTCACTGCTTGTGTAATCTAAAACAAAATAGTTCACTACTTGAACTGTCTACCACTTTTGGTTTCTTTTCAGTTATGGGGTTTCTGATTTGCTCCCCTTTTTTTCCGTTGATGGGGATGAGTTCTTTTTATGGGTTTTGGTTGTTGATGGTGTACAGGCATCATCTAACAAACTTGAAAGGTGGGGTTCTCATTCTTCGTCTAGTCATGGTGAAAGACATATAAAGTTCCCATGTATGACTGGGAGAGTTCTAAGGATGGTTTCCTAGATAATTTCATCACTACTGCATTGTGTAGATTATACTAGATGGGTGTAGAGCTCTGTGTCAATGTTTTTGGAAGATCTCTATTCTCACCAAGTCGATAGGGTCTCTAGTCACGTTCTCTTGTCGTGGATCTTGCTTTCGTCATGTTATCCTGGGCCTTACTCCCAATACATTATATCCTCCATCCATAACGGCAAGTCTTTGACTATGATGGTGGTTTTGCCCTCCCATCAAGTTAGATCCCTATACTACGAAGGGTCCGTTGGTGATAATGGCTCAATACCTCTATTTCTCTTGGTCATCTTCAGGCCCACCTTGAGTATTTATGTCTGAAGGTGTCAACTAGAGCTTTGAAGAGGCAGCCTTGGGTCATTAGGTGTCAATGAAATGCTACTCATGCTCTTTGAAAGCAAGCATTTCTTCTATAACGTCAACCCCTTTGCAATATCAAAGATTCTTCTTTGGAATACTGATAAAGGTCTAACGATGACAACAATGTCTTGGTCTTCTAAAAGTGTTAATTAGTGACCAAGTTGGGGTTTTGAGCCTTATCTAAAAGTGTTAACAAGAGTTTAGGAGGGGGGGGGGGGGTTAGAATCTTTATTCTCTTGTGCTTCTTTTATGGTTAACCCTTTTGTAGTTGGGGTCTCATCATTTCTTGTTGATCATATTACAATTCCTACGAGAGCGGGTGTTTATATGTGGAGTTTCAAGCCTTATCTAAAAGTGTTAACCAGAGTTTAGGAGGGAGATGAGAATATTTGTTCTCCCGTGCTTCTTCTGCGCTTGACCTGTTTGTAGTCAGGGTTTCAAGAGTTTATGCTATTGTTGACTATTATAGGAGCTTGTTTATTCTTTGTTAATTATTATGTAAGAAAATAATGTTTATACACTAAAAAAACAAATTTAGCGACAGTTATTTAGAGGCAGTTTAGTGAAACCGCCACAAACCTAATATTTTCTAGCGATTCAAGCCCACCGCCTCCATTGTTTTATGATGCATAGCGGTTGGAAAATAATTTGTGGCAATTTCTAAGAAATTACATGTCGTGTTAGATTTATTTTAATCTTAAACTGAATTGGTCCCACATTTCCTACCCACTACCTTGTCAATTTTATCAAGTTAGTTTCTTCGAGCTAGTTAGTCAAAAGATAAGGACTAATTTTGACTTACGGTTTGTTAAGAAAATAATGTGATAGTGGGATTATCCATTATCAGGATATGGGAGTTAGTTTTTCTGATGGAGAGAAACCAACTTCTATAAAAAAAAAAACCATCAGAGTCCCTAGTCTACGTTTTTTTTTTCAAAAAATCAGTATCCATTCCATCTATGGTTAAACTCTTTTAGACTAGAAGCATTCTGGAATTATTCGCGTGTCGCTGTGTACGTGTGTTGTTGTTGCTGTGAAGTGCAGTTTCTGAAATTGTGTAATCAAGGCTATGGCGGGAGGTTAGCAGAAAGGAATCCTATTTATTTTGTCTCATGAAATTATTAAGTGCAAACAAAATATACGATATGGCAGCATGTTAAAATAGAGATAAAATGTTTTTACATTTGGTATCAGAGACTATGTCAATCTCTGCCTAGTCTTTATATTTATGTACAATTGTATGTTTATCTGTGTTTCACGTTTTCTTCCATTACATGATTGAAGTTTGAACATGCTATGGCTAGAGAAATGTTATATTCAAATCATAAAATGAAAAATTTGAATGCCATGTTTCTTCTTCATGACCATGTCTTGGCTATTACTATTATTATTTTCTATCAGCGTGTTTTTCCACAAAATGCATGATATGAAATGTTTAAGATTTATTTCCAGAATACAAAACCCAAAACCCATAAAGAGTTACCTATCAACAACAATTGAGTAAAAATTCTCTTCTGGGTCGTTGATAAGGATCCCGTGGCTGAATTTTTTAGCACCACCGTAAGAGTTCAAGAGCTCTGTTCTTCAAGGTAGATTGTCGTAGATCTGGTGACTGCTGGATTTAATGGGTGGTGCTAGTGCAACACCACAGCCGTGTTTTGTCTGCCAAACTCATGCCGGAATTACGCCCTCATAAAGCCTCCCTGTTGATCTCGTTGTAGCAGAGAGTGAAGGGCCAAAAATGGTGGTGATCTCTTGGCCATGGCAGTTAGGAGGAAAGGCGACCATAGCGTCTCACCTACATCTAAGTCGATTCTCTCACCGGAGATCTATTTCCAAAACGACTTGCAGAAGAGAAGGGGAAGAGATGGTAAAATGCCAGCCATGGAGTGCGGCGGCTAGAATAGAAAAGGAGAAAAGATGATTTTATTTTAGGGTTTCTTTTGGGCTTTAAACCAGTAATGTATTGTAATTGTAATTAAAAAAAATATGTGCTTTGTTTCACTAACGTTGCAGGTATTGAAACATCCAGAATCTCGGTGAATTGTTCGTATGGTCTGCAAGCCCAAAACTCTCTCTATATATATAAAAAGGAGACAAACAATAAACTCCATATTTTGGAGAATGCAAGAATTGAACCCACGACTGTTGGGTAAAATGCCAGTGTTTTACCACTGCGCCAACTATTATCTTCTGAAATTATGTGACGCGTTTTATATTTATATGTTCTGAATGTGTTATATGTGAATATTAATTATATGATCTTTAATTTTATTCCATTGCATATCATATTTGTGATAAGTTCATTATATATTAAGGAGTAGCCACAACATCCTAAGTTATAATTTTATTTAAAGAAAATCACATATGGTTTAATATGATATATTGTAATTAATTGTGATTAGTATAGTAAATTTGCCCACAGGGATTTATTATAATTTTCATAATTAATTTGGATGAAATAATTACATTGATTTATCTCTTAAGTAGCCCATAGGTATTAGGAGATAATGGTAATTTATTAGTTTCATCATAAGGAATTTTTTAATGAATCTATTTTGTGTTAAAATCTTAGCCCACAGGTAGATTTTGATGACATATTGATCCATATATGAGTTTAATATTTTCCTTGAATTATTATATGATGTAAGCATGTTGTTTTTATTTATTTGCAGTAATTCATTCTTTAGTTATCTCTGATGACAAAAATGAAGTTCCTATTTTGACTGGTGACAACTATAAGGATTGGAAGGAGAGAATTCTTCTTCATTTAGGGTGCATGGACCTTGACTATGCTCTCTGTAGGAATGAGCCTGCCGAACTCACTGATACTAGTACTCCGGAAGAAGTTACGTTGTACGAACGATGGGAAAGATCTAATCATCTTTCAATTATGTTCATTAAGACACATATTTCCACTAGCATTCGTAGTTCAATTCCTAACTGTCAAAATGTCAAGGATTTCATGAAAGCTATTGATGAGCAGTTTGAGTTATTTAATAAGGCATTGGCTAGCACTCTAATGGCAAAGTTGTCTTCCATGAAGCTCATTGGAGTCAAAGGTGTGAGAAAACACATCATGGAAATAAGGGACATAGCAGCTCAACTTAAGTCACTTGAAGTTGAGATTTCTGATTCCTTTTTGGTGCACTTGATTCTAAACTCGCTCCCACCATAGTATGGTCCTTCCAAAATCTCCTACAACACATAAGGACAAATGGTCAATTAATGAACTTTTGACCATGTGTGTTCAAGAGGAGGGGAGGCTTGCTCAAGAGATTGGTGAAGGTGCACTTATAGTGACTCAAGATCAGAGTCAAGGGAAGAAGAAGAAGGACAAGGGAAGGAAACGCATACCTGCAATTGCCAAGATTAAGAAGGAGTCTGGGTGTTTCTTTTGTAAAAAGAAGGGGCACATGAAGAAGGACTGCTACAAGTATGAGGCTTGGCTTGGAAAGAAAGGTAATGCTTTCTATTATGTTTGTTATGAATCTAATATGGTTGATATTTGTCATAATACATGGTGGATTGACTCTGGTTCTACAATCCATGTTTCTAATACCATGTAGGGCTTCGTAAGCCAGAGGGAGCCAACGGAAAGTGAACGATTCATCTACTCAGGAAATAGGATGCGTTCGCATGTGGCAACTATTGGCACATGTAGACTTATTTTAGAATCCGATTTTATTTTAGAATTGAATAATGTCTTTTATATTCCAGGGTTTTCTAGGAATTTAATTTCAGTTTCAAGACTTATACCTTTAGGTTATTCAATAAATTTTAATGCATCCGGATTCGATTTATCGTTTAAGTCTATTATTGCTGGAAATGGTGTGTTGAATGACAGTTTATTCAAAATTAATTTATCCAACACGATTTCATGTAATTTAATGGCTACGCAACAAAACGCTGGTATTAAACGTTGTGTTATGAATGAAAAATCCTTGATGTTATAGCATAGGAGATTAGGACACATCTCCATAGAAAGAATTAAGAGATTGGTGAATGATGGAGTACTTGAGACTCTTGACTTTATTGATTTCGACACTTGTGAGGATCGCATAAAGGGAAAGCAAACTAACACGACAAAGAAAAATGCTAAGAGGAGTTCAGAAATATTAGAAATCATACATACAGACATTTGTTGTCCTGACATGGACTCACAAGGTCAAAAATACTTCATCTCTTTCATAGATAATTACTCACGATTCATGTATCTTTACTTACTTCATAATAAAAAAGAAGCTTTAGACGCCTTTAAAGTTTTCAAAGCAGAAGTAGAGAAACAATGTGGAAAACAAATTAAGATTGTGAGATCAGACAGAGGTGGAGAATTTTATGGTAGATATACTGAGAGTGGACAAGCACCTGATTCATTTGCAAGGTTTCTCGAAGAGCATGGTATTGTGGCTCAATATACCATGCCTGGCTCACCAGATCAACATGGTGTGGCTGAAAGGAGAAATCGTACTTTGATGGGCATGGTGAGGAGTATGCTTAGCAACTCCAAACTTCCTTGTTCGCTATGGAGCGAAGCTCTTAAAGCAGCAGTGTACATATTAAATCGAGTTCCAACAAAGGCAGTTCCTAAAACTCCTTTTAAGTTATGGAAAGGTTGGAAGCCAAGTTTAAAACATGTACGAGTCTGGGGTTGCCCAGCTGAGGTTAGGATTTACAATCCAAATGAGAGGAAGTTGGACCCAAGGACTATTAGTGCATATTTCATCGGTTATGCAAAAAAATCCAAGGGTTATAGATTTTATTGTCCAACTCATAGCACTAGAATTGTGGAATCAAGAAATGTAAAATTTCTTGAGAATGACGTGAATAGTGGGAGTGATCTACCTCAAAATTTAGATTTTGAGAAAGATCACTGTAAAGAAACTACTCCCACATCAAGTTATAAACTAGTAGTTTTTGGTAACCCTCACCAAAATTAAGTGAACTTGGAACCACCAGTAACTGAAGTTCCATGTTAAGATGAACTTATTCTAGAAGATCTAGTTGAACAACATCAAACACAAGATGTTGAACAACCTTTTGAACAACACCCTCCCCAAAAGGTTGTAGATGCAACATTAAGAAGATCAACTAGGATAAAGAAAACCAGCCATTTCTAGTGACTATCATGTGTATCTGGAAGAGTCTGAATATGACTTAGGAGCTGATAATGATCCAAAGACATTTTCACAAGCTATTAACAGTAGTAATTCTGAGTTGTGGTATAATGCTATGAAGGATGAACTGAATTCCATGGCAAATAATGGGGTTTGGGATCTTGTTGAGTTACCTGATGGGGTAAAGACTGTCGGATGCAAATGGGTCTTTAAAACCAGAAGGACTCATTAGGCAACATTGAGCGATACAAGGCCCGGCTAGTTGCCAAGGGATTCACTCAAAGGGAAGGAGTTGATTACAGAGAAACTTTTTCTCCTGTATCTAAGAAAGATTCTTTTCGCATCATAATGACATTAGTTGCCCATTTTGACCTAGAATTACATCAAATGGATGTGAAAACGGCATTTCTTAATGGTGACTTAGAGGAAGAGGTTTATATGATGCTACCTGAAGGTTTTTCCTCTAGTGATGGGGCTTATTTGGTTTGTAAGCTTAAGAAATCTATATATGGACTAAAACATGCCTCCCATCAATGGTATTTGAAATTTCATAATGTGATCTCTTCATTCAGTTTTGTTGAGAACACTATGGATCAATGCATATACCATAAGGCTAGTGGGAGTAAGATAATCTTTTTGGTCTTATATGTGGATGACATCATTCTTGCAACCAATGACTTGGGGTTGCTACATGAGGTGAAACAATTCCTCTCCAAGAATTTTGATATGAAAGATATGGGTGAGGCATCTTATGTCATTGGAATTGAGATCCATAGAAATAGACCACAAGGAATTCTTGGTTTGTCTCAGAAAGCCTATATTAATAAAATTCTAGAGAGATTTCAGATGAAAGATTGTTCGCCAAGTGTGGCACCTATCGTGAAGGGTGATAGGTTCAATTTGAACCAATGCCCGAAAAATGAGCTTGAAAGGGAACAAATGAAGAATATTCCTTATGCTTCTGTTGTCGGAAGCCTTATGTATGCTCAGGTTTGTACAAGACTTGATATTGCATTTGTTGTTGGAATACATGGGAGATATCAAAGTAATCCAGGTTTGGATCATTGGAAGGCTGCAAAGAAAGTGTTGAGGTACCTTCAAGGAACCAAGGACTACATGCTTATGTATCGAAGATCTGACATTTTGGAAGTTGTTGGTTACACGGACTCAGATTTTGCTAGTTGCACTGACTCTCGTAAGTCAACATCTGGATATATCTTCATGTTGGTTGGCGGAGCGATATCTTGGAGAAGTGCAAAACAGTCATTAGTTGCTACTTCTACTATGGAAGCTGAGTTCGTTTCTTGTTTTGAGGCAACATCACAGGGTATCTGGTTGAAGAGTTTCATTGCAAGTCTGCGAGTGGTTGATTCCATCTCTAGGCCATTGAGGATATATTGTGATAATTCAGCTGCTGTCTTGCTGGCTAAAAACAACAAAAATGGAAGTCGAAGCAAACACATCGACATAAAGTATTTAGCCATGAAGGAACGTGTTAAAGCAAATGAAATCTCAGTTGAACACATTAGCACTAAATTGATGATTGTAGATCCTTTGACGAAAGGCATGCCACCAAAGTTGTTCAAGGATCATGCAGTGCATATGGGACTTGACACAGTTATGTAGAGTTCCCTTTGATTGTATTGAAACTCTAGTTTATTTGTTTGTCTTCTCGTTTTGATGTATACATATTATTTTAAGAAAGACATGTATTTGGACTCAGAATAAGTATTAAACATGTTCATTCAATTAAATCGTGGCTTTTGCTAGGAGGAGATTACATCGTAATACATGGAAGGTAATACTCATTTTTAATAGAGAACCTACCGCCATGATTCATGTTATTAACTTCTTATATGTGAGCATAAAGATGTCAATGTTGTGGATATCTTAAAGTATAAGGAAATGTTGGACCAAGTGAGAGAATGTTAGATTTATTTTAATCTTAAACTGAAGTGGTCCCACATTTCTTACCCACTACCTTGTCAATTTTATCAAGTTAGTTTCTACTGGCTAGTTAGTCAAAAGATAAGGACTAATTTTGACTTACGGTTTGTTAAGAAAATAATGTGATAGTGGGGTTATCCATTATCAAGATATGGGAGTTAGTTTTTCTAATGGAGAGTAACCAACCTCTATAAAAAACCATCAGAGTCCCTAGTCTAAGTTTTTTTTTTTTCATAAAATTAGTATCCATTCCATCTATGGTTAAACTCCTTTAGACTAGAAGCATTATGGAATTGTTCGTGTGTCGCTATGTACGTGTGTTGCTGTTGCTGTGAAGTGCAGTTTCTGAAATTGTGTAATCAAGGCTATGGTGGGAGGTTAATAGAAAGGAATCCTATTTATTTTGTCTCATGAAATTATTAAGTGCAAACAAAATACACGATATGGCAGCATGTTAATATAGAGATAAAATGTTTTTACATTTCGTTCTCAAGCCTCACACCAACACTCGTTCTGAAACCTCTAAAACAATAAAAAAAACATAAAACTTTATCTCATAATTTTCCCAAACCTCACCGACTCTCGTTCCCAAACCTGAACCTTAGGTCCTCCACTGCATCTGTTTTGCCAAAACACCACTGTAGGTTTGATGTTTCTGCCACTTCTATTTCTGCCTAGGTAAATTCATGCTTTTATTCCATCTCTGCCCAATTTTGGTCACTGTGAGTTTCAATATGGGTTCTACCTAGCCACCACTGTGGGTTTGGTCACCCACTTTCGTTTTGATTCACATATATGTTGAAATAAAAGTGAATCAACCATTAAAAGAAAGTGGTTGATGATGGCAATATCAATAATGGCAATACCATTATTACGTATTTAGTTTTTATATTTTATTTTAAATCTTCGAGACAAGATTGCAAGTAATGTAGATGAGGTTTATATTTGTTATAAGGATTTGACACCAAATCATGTATTTACAAATGTTAGAGTGGTTTTCTATGTTGGTGGAGCTCTAGAGGCGAGGAATATTAGTTAAAAGGAAAGGAAAAGTACAAATGAAGTTGATGACTATCATGGAGGAGATGAGCATATAACGTGGACTCTCTATTAGGTAACGGATCTCCTTTTATTTTTTAGAATTTGCCTTTAAGTTTGTGCTTACATTCCTCACACTGTGTTCATATGTGTAGTGGTTATTGGGTATTGATTTGGGTTAGTTTGTTCACAAGTTTGTGTGGTGTGAGGCAGAGAGGGTGCAAGGGATTTTTATTTTTTAATGAAGGATGATCAGGAACATTGATGCCTTTGGTGGTTTCATGTGGTGTCATATCTGTCTTGAAATTGTGTACTAATGTCTTTTCTTAATTTTGCTGAAGCAACAGCTACCATGGTGTTCTTTCTCTTGGCACCATCTTTGGTAGAAGTTAAAGTAGAGAAGCTATGTTCTGGGACAACTATAGCGAAGTGAAATGCCAAGAGCAAAGAGAAGAAGAGGATCATGGAAGTGGTAGAGGGAAATGCTACATCACCAGCCATGCAAAACGAAGTGCCTTAATTATAAAAATCAAGCTCAGGGACTGACCATTCACACTACTAGTTCTGGTTCAACCATTTGTTCCATAAGTCTCAGGTTACCTATCCACAAGCTCTAGTCCTAGGTGTAACATCCCGAAAAATGCCTATTTGATCATAAATGTTCATTTTATATTATTCTGGATTTTTAGGAATTTTCCTAGGATTTTACGGAAACGTCGAATATTTTAATATATTCCTCGTTTTACGTGCACATTGAGCTAAGAATTGCTGAGGTCAGTGTAACACTCCGGAAATTAATTATTTCACCGCCAATAGTCATTTTATAATATTTGTGATTTATGTGAATTTTTCTGGAATTTTTCGGAAACGACGAATATTTTAATATATTTCTCGTTTTGCATGAAACTCGAGCAGAGTCGGGAAAACGACTGTAGTGCTTCAAAAATTGGAAAATTATATGACAAATAGTTGTTTTATAATATTTGCAATTTTTGGGAATTTTCTGAGAATTTTTCGGAACTGTCGAATATTTTAATATATTTCTCGTTTTACGCTTGCTTGAGCGAACGGAGAAACGCGATGTTTTCTCCGAGAACCTTGGACTATGGATATGTCGCGGGGATCTTACTAAACCCGAGACTTGACACGGTTACTGAGGTTTCACAATTTTCGAGAAATTCTAAGCGATAAAATAAATCAATACGTGAAAAATTCATCATCGGATTAATTAAATACCGACTCATTAATCTGTAACTATTATCCATTGGATAATAGTGTGTAATAAAAATCCTATCACATTATCCTAATGTAATCTACTTTATGTCTAATCCATCCACTTTAATTCAAATTTAATAGTAAAATAATCAAGCTTCTTTGAGAAGCTTTGACCAAAATATGACCCAAATGCCCTTAGCTTCTCTTAGAAGCCATTTCCCTCTCTCTTCTCTCTCTCCCCACACGGCTGGAATGCAGCCTCCAAGCAAGGAAAATTCATTTCCTTTCATTAATTCATTTACACCAAAATTCATTAATTTCCAAAAACACTTTCTCTCTCATCACTTCTTCTTCTTCCTTCTTCAAACTTTCTCTCCTCCTTCTCTCTAGCACTTCCACGGCCAGCCCTCCTTCTTCCTCCCTAATCTTCACAAAATTTTAAACTAAATACATTTCTTGAATCCTTACACCGTTCTAAGCATCATTTCTTCTTGGAGTTTCTTGAAAATCCTCCATTTTCACCATTTTCTCCAAGCTCCAACTTTGAGCATTTTGGGTAAGTTTCAAGACCACTCTCCCTCTTCTCTTGATTTCGTGATTATGGTTTCTTTAATGGTCATCCATGGTTGATTTTTCAAGCTTTGGTATTTATTCTAACAAAGTCACCATTTTTAGGGATTTTGGTGGCCAAATCCGAAAATTTCAAGGAGCATTCTTGGAGCTCCCTTGATTTCTACACTCAAGTAAGAGGAAGACACTCCTCTTCAACCATTTTTAGCATCTAGGAACCTTGGTTGTGTTGATTTGTGGAAGAACCCTAATGAGGGTTGTTCTTGAATTTAATGATTAATTGTGTTATGTGTTGATTTTAATTAATTTATGCTATTGGATTGAATTGTTGTATGTAATGGAATATTTGAGTGGATGTTGTGATTGGAAATGGAAGAATGACCTTTGATAATCCCTCTTGGTGGCCACGGTTTTGAGGCTAGCAATTAAGGAAAATTGTGGTAAATTATAACAAGCATTGAATTGGAATTAATCAATAGATAAAAATGGGATGTAATGGAAGAAAAGAATTGAGATTGAAACCCAAGTGGTGGCCACGGTTTTGGAGCCCAATTTGGGGTTATTGGTGAGCTAGTGTAACAAGTGAGGATCAAGTGAATTTAGAGTGTAACCAATGGTGTGGTGAGTTGGAAAGAATTAGGAAATGAATTCCTAGGGAGGTCACGGCCTCCTAGCCCTTTTTGGGTAAAGCTATGTAATTTGGTAGCTTGAAGGCATAACCAATTAGGCAAGTAATAACCTAAGTGATGGAGCGGATAATTAAGGAATTGAAATGATTTGGTAAAATTTAAACTTAAAGGTGAATCCATCATAAGACTTAAGGTAAATCTAAGTGAGTAAGGAACATGAGAGTGTGAGGCTTAAGGGCTTACATAAAATGTAAATTATTAAAAAATTGAATTGCCATAGTATGTTAAATTGACTTTGTATATGAACCTTGAAATAAGGAATAAGTTCTAAGTTAGGATTCATAATGAACCTAATGACGTATTAATTAATTTGATATTGATATTATGTGATTATGGGTCCATGTGAGTGACCATTTATATATTGATGCTTATATTGGCCTAATGTGGCATATTATGAACTTGTATGAGATTGTGGATCATACATGTGCATGCATAGTGTCTTATGCATTGTGATTGTCCTTGTGGACTGTTGTAAGGCCAAGTTGCCTAGGAGATTGAACACACCTTAGTGCGGGTGCGAATAGACTAGTGTAGGTCATTGGTTGACCTTGGGGGCGTCGGGATGCGGGTTCCTCGCAATGGGAGGTTGGTAGCTCTCTTGCCCGTGGGGTAGACCAATGCAAACGCACCGACGATCCGGACCGAGACACTGTCCTATATCGTGATCTAGTGTAGAATGTCTGTACAATGCCATGATTGCGCATGAGAATATTATTGATAGCACCGGCCTCGGCGGTAGGAGTTCTGACGTACATGTCTCCTGATCTTTCTCTCCGATTAGTTGAGTCTAGCTCCATGGAGTAGGAATTGAGAGAGCATGCATTTGAAACATGATATATACTGTCATCATTAATTCATATTTTCTGCCACTAAAATTGATTTAATTGCCATCATGATGATTATCTGCCTGGAACTGTTTATTTGCTTACCGTTGGAATTACTGCTTATTAATTGAGTATGTTGTTTCTAAATTGTTATATGGGCGCGTGGCGCCGTTCTGTTTCTAGCATGCTATAATTGGTAATGATGTAGGATGTCTTACCTCTTTCTGTGTTTTGCTATCTGTTGTCTGTATTTATATTGCATCTACCGAAGACGACGACAACGAGTTAGAAGTCCCTGACTTCCCTGGCTTCTGGCCCGAACGTGATTAGTACCTGCTGTTGACGATGGGGACGCGTATGCGAGGATTTCTGGGTGACGTGCGTTTGACCTTCCTCGGAGGGCCAGAGTGCTGGCACATCAACCTGAACTCCGACCGTTGCGTCTACTTGGGAGACGTGTCCATTGCTCTTGCCTGGAGACGACATGAGGCACCCGTGATTACCTGCCACGTCAGCCTACGATTAGAGTTCTACTTGCCCATCCGTGAGATGTGGGGCGACCGCTACTACACTCCACGGGAGGACTCCTCTGATTCCACCGCTCGGGCCCTGTCCCGTGCTTCTGTGGTTCCAATGGAGGTTTCCTCGGATGAGGAGGATCCCGCTGAGGATCCTGACACGGTTCCTCCTAATCTGAGGGATTGATGCCACTGGTGGCTACTGATGGCTGCCAGTGTTTTTATTTTTGGGGGCCTGATGTATTACTTTTTGGTGGGCTGTATATTTTGTATATGCATGATAGTTATATATGCATGATTTCCTTGGGGTAGGATAGTTTTGCTTTTTGGTGATGGCCAGGCTTGTACTTGCAAAACAATTGTATTAAAGTATCTATATATGTATGCTATTCAGGTGCAAATTTCGTGTACTGTTTCATTTGTTACTTTTATTCACATTCTGCATTATTGTTATTAACAAAAAAAAAATATATTGCCAATTTTGCTCACATGGTTAAACATTAACTAAATATAATGAACCGGGTCTTAATCGTTTGTTTAATTAATTTCCGCATTTTATTTTATTTGACAATGTGACGTTCCCTCCCAAAAAGGGGCGTTACACTATGCCAGAGCCTTCTCGTGTTATTCTTTTGATTAAAGATGAGGAGCGTAGAAGGACTTCAAAATGGTTCATGGAGAGCTTAGGGATTAAAGTTAAGGTTGTGAAGCAGTGGGATCATTTGTTTTATACTCTCAATAAGATCAAACAAAAGGGGTGCCATTCCAAGCACCAAAGTTCTCTAGGGGCTTTAGATTGGAGATATTTATTTAAAATTGTGTTTACAATTATGTTGACAAATTAATATATTTATTGAAAATTTGAATGTTTTATAATTTCATTTAAATATGCTACTTGATTGTAATACAGAATAAGTTGAAATGAATTTAAAATAAAAATAATAGTGGTGATTTACAACTGCTGCAAAAAAAACATACGTAAATTACTCTTTTAATTATAAAACCGCCGCGATAAATAAGTAATTGAAAATTACAATATTTTACAAATTCTGCTATATGAAAAAGTGATAGCAAGAGTAACAAACCGCTGCAAAATAATCGTGTCTGAAATTGCCGCAAAAACATTTTAGGATGCCTTAATCTGTGGCAGTTCCAAAATTGCAACAATTTTTTTAAGGGCGGTTAAAACCTCTCCTAAAGTGAAATTTTAACTACCGCTATTACCAAATTTTTTTTATAGATTATCAGCACCCAATTTTGTCTGGATTTTTTTTTATAAAATAAAAAAAGAAATAAAAAACATCAAAATGAAAGAGAAAAAAATATACACTCATCTCTTTTACACAAAAAAAGTCCCACATTGGTAAAATTGTTCACATTACTAAAGTCCCACAATGGAAAGATCAAGTTCTTTCTCTCTTCTCACTTCTTATATAAAGAGTTGATCCTCAAGTATTTGAATTGTTTATAAAATTATACACTTGAGCATAATACTAAGTATATAGCTTGAGAATTTTAGTAAAAATAAAATTTTTAGGTTGCTCTTTAAGATTTGATTTGTGAGAGCACTTGGGACATTGTACGATAAGTATAATGTTTGCACGCCTTGGAAGTAAGTTTATTTATTCTTTTTTATGTGATTACTTTTTTTGTATAATTGTTTTGTTCATTTTAGTTTATTTATTTGTTAGTTTGGTTATTTATTTATTTATTAGATCTTGATTTTTTAGATATTTTAAATTTAATTCAATAATAAAGAGGGGTTAGTTGAGTAGTGGTAGTTTGTTAACCCCGTGACTTTTTGGAAGGTCAGCTGAGTTGTGATAATTTGTTAATCTCAAAGTTAATTAAAACTAACTAACTCACATTTATTTTTTAAAGAACTACGATATCTGTAAACTCCTCTTTGCACTAAGGGGATACGTAAGCCGAAAGTCAAGTCAAAATTAAATTTTCATAATTTATTTTTTTTGTAAATATTTTTATTTTTCCCTTTTATTTGTAAATATTTTTATTTTGATTTGATTTATTTGATTTATATGCAAATGGTTTTTATTTATTGTAAATTTTTATAAATTAACTTTTTTTGCTTAATTTATTTTAATTTGTTCTTTGACTTTCAATGTTTTATTCTTGATTTTTATATTGCTTATAACTATTTTAAATGTCATCGAATATTTAATTGTAATTCTTTTTTATGTTAACTTTATTTTTATTTTCTTTTGTAAAAATTTTTTTGTCATTGATTATTTGTTATTTTCTTGGGATAAATTAAATAATTTTATGTTATTTAATTCACACAATTTATTTTAGGTAACCATTTTAGGACGGATATATAGGGGTGACGTGGGATTAAGTTACCACATTTCTGTATGCATAATTAACTCCCAAATCTAATTTAGTTTGCGCAAACTGGTTTTTCAAATTTTTTTGAGGTTTTCCAACTTTTTCCTAACTCAATAAAGTTGGTGGCGACTCCTCACTATTTTTTATTTTGTTTTTAAATTCTTGGTTGCCTCCTGTCGCGATACTGTTTGTGACAATATGATGACTCCACTAAGAACGCTTAGAGAGTCTAGCATAATAAAGTTAGTTGTGCGAATTTTATAACCTTTACATATTTCTTTTACCTTATTCTTTTTTTATTTTGTGATTAATGTTTTTTAATATTATCCTATAATTTGTGTATGTTTATTCTTGAACCTTTGGGTAGATGATTTCTTGTGATATTATAGCTCTCATTTTTCTTGTAAACAAGGGTAGTTCATAAGTTAATTAGATTTATGAAACACATTACTCACACACTTATAAGTGGGGCCCTATACCCAGGTCTGAGTGAAGTAACACCTCAAAATTTCTTAAATATTTGACAATAATTTTGACAGTTAACAGAATTCTACTGTTTAATAATTTCTGTGTACTGTTAAATTATTTTGAATATTCCGTCAGTACATTTGATCATTTTGTGTGATTTACTATGTGTCAAAAAAATAATAATTTTCGGGTTAGAGAAAATCTTTATATATTTATTTCTCTTGATTTTTAATCATTTTTAACAATCTGACTTGATTTTCATATGTTTTCTAATATTTGTGATTTTTGTGGATGATTATGAAATTTTTATATTTCTCTGATTGTTTTTGGGCTGTTTGTGGGCCTGGGTGGCCTTACGTGGGCCCAGGTGGGTCCCGCAAAGTAAAAGTTTTTTTACGTATAGAAAAATTTGTACTATTTAGACGGAGACAGGAGATCTTACTAAACCTGAATCCGGAAACAATTTTTAAAATTTTCTTTTACTGTGTTTTGTACTATATTTAATTATCGGACAATAAAAATACAGTAAAAATATTATTCGAAAGGTAATAACAGATACAAAAATAAATATTGTACTGAGTAGTCAACATTATTGGCTTGGTCATCAACCATTGATTTAATCAACGGTGGAGACTTGATCTTGATTTAATTGACGGTGGAGATTTAGTCTTATAAAGTAGTTAGGACCATTTATAGCCCTTGGATGTAAAGTTTGAAAGAACAATCTTTACCCTTCATTTTGGAGACACATCTAATGGCTAAGATTTTAAGAAGGAAAGATCCAATGGCCTAGATTAAGTCTTCTATCTAAGCTTAAACCTAAAAGCTACATTATATCCTAACCATTGATCTAATCAATGGTTAAGATTGCCTAAAATGGTGGCTAGGAGATTTGTTGCATTTTGAAGAATGCATGGAAGAGGGGGACGGTTTTGGTACTGCATTTAGAAGCTAAAGCAACATTTGAAGACCATAATTGATCACCTTTGGTCATTATTGATCATTCTTCATCATTCTTAAATTTTCCTAAAGCAAAGCTCTTCAAAATTTTCTCTCCATCTCTTCTCCATGCATGTTTCAGCCAAGGCACCCAAGACAACCTTCCATCACTCTTTAATTTCAACCAACCATATTTCTTGAATCCTTACCTTATTCTAAGCAACTTTCATGTTGGAGTCTTTCTCTAAATCATTCATATTCAAGGAGTTTTTTCAAGAGCAAAGTTATAGGGTATTTGAGGTGAAGTAAATCTTTGGTGGTGAAAGACTTGGAAAAAGAAGCAAAACTAGGAGCTTTTAAGGTTTTTCAAGAGGTAAGAGGGAGATTCATCTCACCAACCAAGTATGGTGGTGAGAGATGGTTTTGTATTTGATGGATGGTGAATCCATGTGAGGATTCATATCCATGGTCATGTAATAATTTGTGGGTGTTTATGTGCTTTGGTTATTTGCCTATACTTGGTATGATTTGCATAATTTATTGCTTTGATTATGGCATGCTTGTGATATATATTTGAATATGTATATGTATGCCATGATTTGATGATGGAAAGGAAATTAATTTTTGGTTCCAAAGACCAAGAGGAATTTTGGCCAAGACACCTCAAAATAGGTGTTCATAAATTAATATTTTCATGAATGATAAAATTGGATGATTAGAAAAGCAAGGAAAATAAACAAATGGTTTGTTTTTCAAGTAGTGTTCACGGTTTTGAGAAGAATTTTTATTAATTTATTTTGTGTAAAAATAAGAATGGAATTTAATGGAACTCAAAGACATTTTTGAATAAAAAGATTCTAAGTATTTTATTAATCATGAGTTTTAAATGAAAAGAGCAATGAGTTAATGAATTTAAAGATTTGCAAAGAAAGTGAAAATGAACAAATGAACAAATGATTTGATTTCAAAGATCAAGTGCTCACGGTTTTTGTTAAGGAATTTTTAATGGTTTTGTTTGTGTAAAACCATATTGACTTAGAAGGAAAAATATTTGATGGCTATTTGAAACCAAGTACCATGGTTTTGAAGGTTTGTAATGCCTTGGTTTTATGAAACAAAGTGATTTTCAAAATGGAAAGACAATTTGGTTTAGTACAAGGAATTCGGAAAGGGAATCAGAGTGTTTTATCACTTGAAAGATGGAATTTCGTTTATGAAAGACAAAAAGAGGTTGAAAGTGTTTGAACCTCAATTTATTTTGAAGAGAATTGATTTAAGAAAAATGGAGAATATAATAGTGATTTGATATTTTCTAACGTGTAACTCATCCTTTGGGTTTTGGAGAGCGTTAGTAAATTTTAAAGTTAAAAACATTGATTTAATTCACTGGAAGAATGAAATTGTGGAATTTATTACGAAAATGATTTCTTGAATATAGAAATGTGAAAAATGAAGTACGAAGTCATATTATTATGAGAAAGGTTGAAATGAAATTTTTAAAGGTTGAGAAATATTTTTCGTAATAGAAGTATGGTGAAAAACGATTTACGTAACTTAAAAACGTGATTTTTAAGCTACGCGATTTGAAAAATGTTGAAATATTTCTACGCAATTTGGAAAGCGTTTAAATATTTTGAAAATGATGAAAAATGATTTACACGACTTAAAAGAATGATTTTTAAGTTACGCGATTGTGAAAATGGTAGAAAATCGCTACGCGATTTGAGAAACGTGTAAATATTTTTACGTAATTAAGAAAACATTAAAAAAATCAATACGTGAATTGAAAACGTAACAGAAGTGTTGCGGATTTGTGAAAACGTAACAGAAGTGTTGCGCGATTGTAAAAACAAGACAAAATATGTTTCGCGACTATGAAAACTCGATAATATGATTTCACTATTGAATATACAATATGGTTACTGTTGGATCAGTGTATGGACACTGTATGAGAAAATTATGAAATTAGCCTGTGATTGGCATTGGTGCATTGAACATGCATTGAAAATAATGAATTTTGCCTGTGATTAGCGTTGGTGCATTGAATATGCATTGGAAAGATATGCATTGTGGCATATGATGAAATTGAAAAATATGCATTGTGGCATATGATGAAATTGAACAAAATTGCATTGAGATATTCGTGCATTGAACAAAAAAATTAATAGCTGAAAGCTATTGTGACCCTTGTGGTTGAAAAGAGAATGTGAATTGATAGTGAGGTCTATGATGGATCTTGGGGGCGTCAAGGAGCGGCGGTCGACCAGTGGACATTTGTCTATGGGCTAAGGCTGGACTATGTGCCACTTGGCGATGCAGTCCGTTGCAACACATTGATGATACCTGACAATAACACGATTCTTTTCAACAACTGAGAGATTTGTCTTTGGGCTAAGGCTGACAATTAACCAGAGCATTCTTCTCGAAATTGTGAAAACTTCCATGGAGTAGGACATTTAGTCTATATGCATAACATATGCATCATTATTGAGAATTGGTTATGATAACTGAATTGCTGAATACTTGGAATATGTTGAGGGCATTATCGTAAATATTGAATATTTATACCTGTGTTATATAATAATTGATAAATATTGGAAGATGATGATGATAAATAATGTTGATGACATTACTGTAATTGTTGTTATTTTATACATTATGATGATGACATAATTGTAATTATGGTATGATATATCTATATGGTATGTTGTTTGTATTATCTCTATGCTGCCATGTTGGTATTGGCGTAGGTGATCTCACCCATTTGTTATATTATTTTGTTGTGTTTTGTATTATTAAAAATTATATAATAGATGGAACGAGTTCCTTAGATGTGACGGGAAGTAGATATTCTGAGTTCGGTGACAACATCAAGGAGTAACTATTCTGGATTTGTCGGTGTACAGTTTTGAGGAGGAACATATATATGATGCATCAAGATGAACTAAAGGCAGAATAAGTATGTTGAGTTTTTTCGTTAGTATTTTACCGTGCTATTAAGTAGGACCCGTCATGGGGTTTGCTACTGTTTAAAATTGAGTCTGTAAGTTTTATATTTCTTGAATAATTGTTAAATATTAAGTGATGTCTGTTATATGAGTTTTAATCCATTTAAATATATTTTTCAATATTACCTATAAATTTCAGTAAATTTACGTTTCAGCGAGAAGAAATTTTAAAACCCATGTTTTATAACTCAAACCTTTTATAAAATCATTGCCAGATTGGGAGTTGGTAGTCAGAAATGTGATATCCTAAGGAGGGTGTTACAAGTGAAGCATATGAAAGTGAGAGGTTGTGTAGTAGTAATCATTTTGGATGCAGGTCCTATTTAGTTATCATGAAAACCTCATCCAAAGTGTGCTAATTTCATGAATGTCTCACACTTAGTATTTTACTTACTATAGTGGTCAACATTTTGAATGGGATCTTAGCTCTAAAGACCAAAGACTTTTAGGGTCATAAAACCACCACTAAAAAACATGTGCACTAATAGAGTTGCCCTAGAGGTCATCATAATACATGGAAGCATAAGTTGTGTTTGATAGAAATAAAATTTTCCAACCCTAAGATAGAGATAGACCCTAGTTAGGATACTTGAGGGCTTAAGTTGTTTTCTTTGTCTTCCTTGAATATTTATTTCTTCTCTTTTATATATATATATATATATATATATATATATATATATATATATATACATAGGTTCAACTTTTCTCGTCATTTTCCTTTATTCTTTTCATTAAAAAAAAATTATTTGCATTCATAAGTTTCGTAGTGTGTTTTTTTAAAAGAAAAATCAATTCATTATTTTCAATAATAAAATTTAAAAATCCGTATTTTAAATTTCATATTTTCACATTAGTATTGCATTAATTGTTTCAATAAAAAATAATTTGGATTTTAAATCTCTACAATGTGTATTTTAAAAAAATGCCTTCATGTATCATTTTATCTAAAATAAATAAAAATTAAAAAAAAAATCATTTTTGAGTTTTTATTTTCACATTAACACTTGCATTCTTTAGAAAAAAAAAGTTGTGAAGGATCTAGATCATAAGTCATAATTTCCCACCAAAAATTGATTTCAAACTCTTAAATTTAACTGTTGTGCCATAACACATGTTTGTTTGTAATCCTTGCTCGTTCTTGTACCCATCTTAACTTAATTTTCGATTATTTGTCAGTGACATCCAACTTGAACCTTTTGTGTATCATATGTCCTGTCTTTGAGTAGATAATACCAATTCTTCTTGTTTCTTCATTTCCATCCCTAAATACTATTCCATGAGTTCCTTCATTGTTTAAACCCCTTCAGTTTTTGCTTTCAGTCACATGTTCGTTGCCCCTTTACCCCCAAGTAATACATGGAAATAATGAAGTTCAGAAAGTTGTGGGCTAATAGTAAGTTGAAGAGAGTGTTGAAAGGAAGTTGAAAGTTGCATGTTGATCATACCATTGTATTCTTGTTATGCACTCCAGTGTCATTTGTTTCCATTAAGAAGGTGTTCATGTGATCAAGTGCCATGTATCTTTGGTGCTTCATGGAAAAAAAGAAGAAGAAAAAATAAAAAAAGAAAAGTGAAAAATGATCAATTGAACAAAAAGTGCTCGTATAAATTGATTGTAAAGTTTTGTCATGGGATTAAATTTTTAAAAATAAGCAATTACAATTTGAAATGATATTTGATCATATTTCTCCATCCAAAAAAAATAAAAAAATCATATCCTTTGTCACCCCATTTCAGCCTAAAATTCTTTGTTCAATTGAACCTTGGACAAGGATTAACCCTACACTAGGGGCTTGCACTTAATATTGATTAGTCATTGACATTTGGTTGTTGCATAATCTATAAATGCCGATTGAAAAGGAAGAGAAAAGTATGAGGAAAAAGAAGAAAAAGATCATTGAAAAGTAAGTGTCTAAAAAAGCCAAAAGCAAAAAGCAAAAGAAGAAAAACAAGAATAAAGGGTTTTTGGTCCGATATGAAAAAAGACGGTTGTTCTAAAAAAGCAAAAATGCAATTGACAAAGCATGACTTGATGTTACGATGTTAAAGACCTTTAGTCCTAGTTAATCATTAAACACTTGTTTGGGAATTTTATATCCTTTCTTTGATAACCCTTAACCATGACCACATTACAAGCTTAATAAAGATAAAAAAAAGTGAAAAAAAAATGAGATTGATGATGAGACATTTGAATTACATTATTTTTGGAGGCTATTTTTAATGAAAGCTTGAAGCAAGAAATGACAAATTTTTGAAGATGAATTAGTTGTTGAACCTTAAGATCCATGTGGATGCTAGTTTTGTAACTTAGGGGCTTATTTTTGAAGTTCTTGCATTAAGAGAGTTGGAAAGTGGTTGAACTCTATGAACTACTGCTTGCATACTAGCTAGGGTCTAATTTTGGAAATTCTCACATTTAGTTGGGGGCTTGTCTCAAAATATCTAATCCTCCTTTGTTACATCTTCTAAAAAATCCTTTTTTCCCTAAGAACCTTAAATTCACCTTGTTTGTTCTTGAGTAAATAAATGTGTGTTGTAACACACTAGTTAATGATCTTTTGAGAATTTTATAGAAATGCTTTCTCCTCTGGATCTTCCTTGAATTTTGCATTTGAAATGACTTTTTCCATCAATTAAAATTTTGCATTTGTATAAGACATTTGAAAGACTGAGTTTTGAACTTCATCTTTAATTGATGTTTTGAATAAATTGATGTTTTGAAAAAAAACATTGTTTAATTTTGCAACTTTGCTGCAATAAGTTGTCTTTGTATGATTTCTGCCAACAATCTTTGCATGATAGATTACTAGGTTTTGTAGTAGCCTAGTTTGCATATTCTAGTTTTTTGAACAGCTTAGTGATGGAATGATGTGATGTTTTTGTTAGCTCATTTTGGGATTTCAAAACAACTTGATGATCGTTTGGTTTTTGAACTACTTATTTTTGTCACCAGTTCTGGGTTCCGACCTTGAGGATCTTTATCTCATCAATTCCGGGTTGCAACCACGAGGATCTTCATCTCATCCGTTTCGAGTTCAAACCTTGGGGATCTTCATCTTATCAGTTCCAAGTTCTAATCTCGGGGATCTTTATCTCATCAATTCTGAGTTCCAACCCTGAGGATCTTTATCTCATCAGTTTTGGGTTCAAACCTTGAGAATTTTTATCTCATCAATTTCAGGTTCAAACCTCAGGAATCTTCATCTCATCAGATTCAGGTCTAAACCCCAAGGATCTTTATTTCATCTGTTCTAGGTTCTTTATTTCATCTATTTCAGGTTCAAACCTCGATGATCTTTATTTCATCAGTTCTAGGTTCAAACCTCAAGGATCTTTATCTCACAAGTTTCGGGTTCAAACCTCTGGGATCTTTATCTCACCCTTTTTTTTGTCTCTAGTATTTGAATTCCCTATTGTTCAGGTTGTTGAATATCTATTGCTTTTTTGTTTGTCTCGGATAATTGAATTCCCTGTTGTTCAGGTTGTCAAATATCTATCGATATTTGAATTCCCTATTGTTATCTAGGTTGTCGAATATTTGTTGATTATTTGTGTGAATTTTTGCATAATTTTATTGTTATCCAGGTTGGTAAATAATTGGTTGATCGTTTATTTATGCCAGATATTTTTTTAGTAATTTGTTGGTTTCTAGGTTTTTCAATGATTTGTTGATTTGTTGCTTCTTTCCTTGGTCAAAGAAGATTTTGATTTGATCAACAAAATTTCTCGAACAAAATTGGTTGCTTTTTTACTTTGCTTTGACCTTTCTATTTGAATGATTAAGCAAAAAAGGACTATTGCTAGCACCCAATTTTGTTTGAGTTTTTTGGTTTAAAAAAAAAGAAGGAATAAAAAAGATCAAAAAGAAAGAGGAAAAAATATGCACTCATATCTTTTACACATAAAAGTCCTACATTGATAAACTATTCACTTTACCAAAGTCTCACATCGGAAAGATTAAGCTCCTTCTCCCTTCTCACCTCCTATATAAAGAGTTGATCCTCAAGTGTTTGAATCATCTAGAAAATTACACATTTAGGCTTAATACTAAGTATAGAGTCTGAAGATTTTAGTAAAAAAATATTTTATTATTAGGTTGCTTTTCAAGATTTGATTTGTGAAAATACGTCGGGATCTGTGCAACAAACATAGTATTTGCACATCATGGAAGTAAGTTTGTTTATTTTTTTTGTGATTATTTTTTTTATATAATTGTTTTGTTCATTTTATGCTATCTTAGCTTATTTTTAGCTTATTTATTTGTTAGTTTGATTTTTTATTTATTTATTAGTTCTTATTTTTTAGATATTTTAAATTTAATTCAATAATAAAGAGGAGTTAGCTAAGTTATGACAAGTTGTTAACCTTATGACCTTTTGGAATATCACCTGAGTTGTGACAGTTTGTTAGTTTTAAAGTTTATTAAAACTAACTCTTGCTTATTTTTTAAAAAACTACATTGTCTTTGAATTTCTCAATGCACTTGCAGGAATACGTGAAAGTCGAAAGTCAATTAAAATTAAATTTTCATAATTTAGTTTTTTAGTAAATATTTTTATTTGTTTTTCTTTTATATTTGTAAATATTTTGATTTGATTCATTTGATTTATATGTAAATAGTTTTTATTTATTATAATTTTTTGTAAATTAATTTTTTATACTTAATTTATTTTTAATTTGATTTTTATATTGCTTATAACTATTTTAAATATCATCTATTATTTTATTGTAATTCTTTTTTATGTTAATTTCTTTTTATTTTCTTATGAAAATATTTTGTCATTGATTATTTGTTATTTTTTAGGATAAATTAAATATTTTTATATTATTTAATTTATAGAATTAATTTTAGGTAACCATGCGGATGTGTAGAAATATTGAGATTAAATTGCTACTATTTTATGTGCATAATCAACTCTTAATTTAATTTGTACAAACTAGTTTTTCAATTTTTTTAAATTTTACAATTTTTTTCTAACTCAATAAAATTGGCAACAACGTCCTCAATTTTTTATTTTGTTTTTAAATTTTTGGTTGTCT
This sequence comes from Ormosia emarginata, assembly GCA_029884605.1. Taxonomy (NCBI): domain Eukaryota; kingdom Viridiplantae; phylum Streptophyta; class Magnoliopsida; order Fabales; family Fabaceae; genus Ormosia; species Ormosia emarginata. The sequence goes on from JAQQTP010000073.1 coordinate 20,709,996, forward strand.
CCTGATCTTGACAAAGACATTGCCGATCGTACTTTGTATTCCGTGAAAAGTTTCACACTTGATGAATATATATATATATACACTTTAACTTGCTTTGGCTTATGCCGTAATCTTTATCGATTACGCTGCCTCATACCCAAGACATGCTCATCTAGCAAAAGAGAAACGTAAAATACACTGGAAAAAAAAAAAATCAAACATCCAAAAACATCAAATCAGATTACAAGATTAAAGGAAAAGATATATTTTTTTTTATAAAAAAGCCCCACCACAGCTGCTTTATTCTTAATTCCTAACATGATCAACCACTACTATCACTTGGATGGCTATTCAACCAGATTTCGAAATCGAGTAGCTAGGCCGGTCATTTACACAGATCAATGGATGCCACTGAGCTCAATGATTTTCAGAAGAACCCCTTAAGAGCTAAGAGAGAGAAAATGGATACAAGTTCATCTACGAAACAAATAATGAACATATCATACCAGCTTTGCAATATTAATCAACTTATACATGTGAATGTAAAATGATTGATAATCTTCCCTAAAATATAAAATTATCAAAAATATTTCAATGAGGCCTAATGAACAAATTGTTATTCAGTTAGATGATATCAACTATCCTGAAGAAATTGTCTGCTACTTGCTGCTTCCTGCTCAGCTACTATTTCTCCATTTATGGTGGCCAGCACTGCTTCTAACTGTTATCATAATTGTGCATTGCATTTTGCACATCTCTAGCATCTACCTTTAGAAGAGCCAAGTTTAAAGGAAGACATGAATCATGAAACGAAATATGAAACCCCCCCCCCCCCCCCCCCCCCAAAACCTTCCCCCTCTTCTCTCCCATTTAGAGAGCCATACATTCTTAAGAATGGAATGAGAATGACTAGACACGTTAGTTATTCTTCCTTCTTCTCGATACTATCTCTGACGCCCAAGCTTTGCCAATTTCAGTCTGGAACTTCCCTGCAAAAGGGTTGATGAGAATCAATCACAAAAACAAATGGCTGACACTGTTAAAAACTCATCCATCTTCCGATAGATTGTCCAATCATTTCTGCCTCCTTAACTTGTCTTCATTGCTCAAACTATTAGTAGCTCAATAAATTATGCAGAAGAACAAACCCAAAGGCCCAATCCCCAAATCAGGTAAACACCTTTCAAAGTTACATTGAGGAATAGCATATCTCATTCCATCTCAAGATAAGAGCCGCAAAATATTGAGACATAACCAACCAGAAATACAGAAAAAAAAAAACTATTCATGAAAATGGAATTTCTTTTTAATAACAACGACCAAAATGTATAGCCTAGGTTTCATTATTCAATTTAAGATTGTTAGTATATTTGAAAAATATCTCAAAATATCTTTATTGCATCTTGAAATATTTAAGAGTATCATAGATGAATCTCTTAAGATTTATTTCTTATTTATTACAGTTCTTGATTTGTTTCCTTAATTAAGATTAGGAGTTTAAAATTAGTATAAATAAGAACATTGAGTTTGTCTTTTGTATCACATAATTATCACACCAATATCAATATAGTCTTATTATTTTGAGTATTCCTTTTCTCTCTTTTCTTCCTTCCCTACCTAAAATCCTCCAATTCAACATGGTATTAGAGCAGTATCATCTTGTGACCTGCCCTGTCACTATTTTGCTACCGAGTTCCCAAAAATTTGGAACTCTGATTAGCTGCCTCTCATTGCAAGGTTCACCATTGTCAGTAGGTTTTTCATCTCATTCCCGCCGCCATCAACTCCAGCGTGTTCCAATTGACCAGCTCCTGAAGCTGCGCCACCATACGACATCTCATGCGCTCTCACGTGCGACTTGCAATGTCGATCTCCCTTTGCCATGTCGTCTTTCCGACAGCATCCATCTCTTACTCCGCTACCATCAGCTGCTGTCCACCACCATCCGACCACTTTCCAATGACTTTTCCGACTGGAGAGCCCTCATCAGCCACGTCTTCTCCTGTTCGGCCATTCCCCAAAGTTTCAGCCCGATCCGACGAGCCACGCGCCCACACACACAATTTTGCAGATCTGCTGCTTGCCCCACATGTCGTCCTTTCAGTCGTGCGTGGCGGCGCATCCAGCTACCGTCTTCACCGCCAAGCTCGCCTCTCTCTCCTTTATCTGGATCTATCTTCACCTTGACCAATTGCACAGTAGGTTGTTGTGTACCCTTACTCAAAGGGGTTAAGGTGTATTGGGGTTTCTATCTTTGGCCATTGTACACTTACCCATGGCTGTTTCACCCTCTTTTCGAGCACCTCCACCATTCGTTTGCCTCACCACACCATCTCTAACCTCCACGTAACCATTTGGCTTCCTTGGGCTGTGTTATGTTGTATTTGACACTTAGATAGTTGGGGTGATTGTTGTTTATTGGCATTAGTTGTGGTGGTTATCTCTGGTTCTGACTACTGTTTGGTTCTTTTCCAATGCTAGCATAGTAATGAGCAGGAGAATGAGAATAAATTCATCTTAACATATACTTCAATGTCGGTGTTTGCCATATCATTCCTTTCCCACTAATGGTTCATACTAGTGGTTTCTCTTCCCACCGACGATTATTACGATGGTGACTTCTCCCCCACGGATGAATCATATTAGTGATGACTCTCTTCTCATCGACGATCATTCCGATAGTAACTAATGTTAGTTATGACTTACACCAGCCCGACTCTGTCTCAGATGCTATCATTACGGTGGTGACTTCTGTCCCACAGATGAATCATCTTGGTGGTGACTTCTCTTCCCATCAACGATCATTCTGATGGTAACTTATGTTGCTTATGACTCACACCAGCTCGACTCTCTGTCTCAGATGCTCTAGTTTGGTTCTTTGTTCCAGATGCTCTGGCCCCAACTCTTTGTTCCAGATGCAATGGCCTCGTCTCCGTCTGTCGAGATGTACTGGCCTTGTCTTCGTCTCCGTCTCTGTCTCCATCCCAGAAGCAATTTCCAACCACCAACTACGTCCCTCTCATCCACTATCACACTATCAAATTATTTAATTGTTACAAGTTCAACCTTAGTAAGCTTTGGCTTGAGGGAGTGTTAGAGTATTTGAAAAATATCTCAAAATATCTTTATTGTATCTTGAAATATTTTAGAATATCGTAGATGATCTCTTAGGATTTATTTCTTATTTATTACATTTCCTAATTTGTTTCCTTATTTAATCAGGATTAGGAGTTTAAAATTAGTATAAATAGGACCATTGAATTTGTCTTTTCTCTTTTGTATCACATCATCATCACACCAATATCAATATACTCTTATTATTTTGAGTATTCCTTTTTTCTCTTGTCCTCCTTCCCTACCTAAAATCCTCCAATTCAACAAAGATAAATGAGAAATCTCACTTTGAATTGCAGATTCACATTGAAAGAAGATTTACCATGAACCCGCACTGCCAAAAGCAATTCAAACCTATAATGGGAATTTGGAAAAAAAAGGTCTGAAGACATGCTAAGAGCAGACCCACATTGAATTTGAAGCTTTCATAGTGACATTTTGTGCTCACATATTTAGCCATGTCACACTGGCTAAATTTTTAAACTGACCAAATCTTCTATTACATACCACTTCATAAATTTGACAAAAACTTTCAAATAGCCTAATGTATTTTACAAAAAAATTTATTAGTCATTTAGTTTGAAAAATGACTCTAAGTGAAACCATTAGAAAAGATTTACATATAAATGGCCTCTCGGAAGATTTAGTTTTTGACAAAACACAATGACATCGTTTGATCCATGTAACCGAACTCATCTAGTAGGAAAAGGCTTTGCTAGCTGTTGTAATTTGAAAAATAATTGAAAATAACACATCACATAGTTAGTCATTATAGTAACTAAAACATTCAGCGGATGTTCACATCAAATCACTGACCGTTACTAAAATCTCTCAGAGAGCATTAAATGGGAAAAACATAAGCAAACAAGAAAACAAACCATACAGCTGTGAAAGATATAGGTTCAAACTGCAGTTTTTAGATCGCTCCACCCTTTCCAAAGTTGAAGTACTAAACAAAATAAAATAAAACATTCAAAAGGAAAAGCTTCCTTAAGCCCAGTACGGGTTACCTGCCCTATAGGGATTGAGTGTGAATCTTACCAAACAAGAAATACTAAACAAATAACTGAAGTTACAAATGAAGAGGAAAATCATACCAGCAGTTGACAGGAAAAATTCATCCAAATCCTTCCCCTGCTCTGCACAAAGCCACAAGAGAACATATTTCAGAACTAAAATAAGATCTAAAGCATATGGATTATTCCATGGTAAATCCAGAAAGAAACATGGAAATCAGTAAAATATCCACTCATTTCAATGTTTGTAGCCTGCAACTGTAAAACTTTAACTACACACATCACACATGTTGTATACCAGTATACTGGAACACAAAACAATTATACATTTTGTACTTCTTACGTTTTATAGATAATTTTTTTAAAAAAAAAAAAAATAATCTTCATTGGTAGTTTGTATCCTGCATTACTCTTCTACATATCACCTTTTTCACACAATTACATCATAAGGAGTAATCAATACCTTTCCTCATATTAGTAGATACTGACTGGTAGAGATTATGTCGAAAGTGGAAACAAAAGCAAGACATGTCCTAAATTCAACATCATGTATATAAGCTCTTTACTAAAAGATTATTGTTTTAACATTCTAAGATTAACAAACAATTCACAGGATTTAACATAACCCGTAGCTGATCACAACAAAGTGAAAAAAGTGTTAGGGAAAACAAAATTAAAGAAGCCTCTCACCATCTTCATACTCCAAGGCCTGAAGGATCATCTCCACCTGTATGAAACAAAATTTAAAGGACTTAAGAGTAGCTAGAGGTTTGCACAAATTTTAGTCTCAGACTAAAATGTTGCATAATCATTACCAAGTGATGTTCTCAACAAAACTATTGTGTTTGGAATAACTTATTTTGTATTCAAAACAGCTAATAATCAAAAGCTCCCAGAAAGATATTTTGACAAAAAAAAAGGCGAGTATTTGCCCCAAAATAATCAAAACCAAACATGTTATAACAGTTAAAATTAAAATCAGCTGCCTGATGTAGCATTGAAGATTAATTATGCCATTTCTTATTCTTGTTTTGTCTTCTTATTTGCAAATTATGACTGGTAAATGTGTTATCGACGAAATGGAAACCATCGCAACCCCTTGGGAAAGAGAAAAGCATACTCCAAACTTTGATTTTACTTAAAAATGAGGAGAAGAGAGAGAGAGAGAGTAAAACACGAAGTAAACCAAGAAAAAAAGTTAGGACAGCACCATCACATTATTACATCTTTTCCCTTTTTTTCCCTTCAGATAGTTAGTTATGAATCGGATAATGATACGTTGCTCTGCACAAACAAGATGCTATGCATAGAGAAGTACAAATAGAGAACAGAATATCAAAAAAAGCCTAAAGAAAAAGCACATAAAGTAGTGAAACTCGTAATTAAAATCAGTCAGAAGGTAATCTCAAATCTCAATGGTAAATCACTGAAAGACAGAATAGCAAAAAAACAACAAACCTTATCAAGATCCTTGACAAATTTAGCTTCTGGTGAAGAATTTGCTTCATATTCCACCCACAACTCAGCGATTTCCTTGGCTTCATTAATGCAAATAGATTAAGAACCAAGAGAAATGAGTTTATTTCATTTACTAATTATCAAAATCATTTAAGGAGTGAAACAAAGTACCTCTAGATCCACCTCCAAGCACCTTACACATATGATCTAGTGCTTCTTGTTCTCGTCGACTTTTTTCTGCTTTTGAAATTCCATCTGACGGGGTTATGTCCCCAACTATTGCTGTTAAACAAAGTACTCAAGTAAGAGCATCAACAGATAGCTCTGAAAGGGAGATCATAGGGAAGAAACAAGAATGACATTATAATACTCACATATTAAAGCTTCTAGTGATTTGAAAATCCAAATCATAGCATTTTTATAGAAAACAAAAATTTTGCTTAAAGAAATTGTGATTTTGTATCAGCAAATAAACTGCAATTATGTAAATCAAGTTAATTCATGTGATTGTGGACATTTTAGAAATTCTCAAGTTTTCAGCCGGTGTAAAGTGAAAAACAATACAATGACCGAGAGAAATGTCTATATCTTTGTGTACGAGTTCCTATGTCAATTCAAACCATGAAAACTTAATTGTTATCAATTCTTTCATATAGAACACGATATTACTTATAAGCCACTTATATTTAACCTTTAATTTCTCCTTCTTTTAAACTCATTCTCTTCACAATCACTTTCCAGCTGAATTCATCCAATTTTGGCCACATCACAAAGGATAATACGGAGAAACAGAACCATTCTTTCCAAATATAGACAAATAACAGGGAAAAAAAAAGACAAAGCAGCATACCTTCTGCAATATCGTGAACAATAGCCATTTTCACACACCTAAAATTAACAAAATATGTTTCAGAAAACTTACCCATTGTATTTTATCAAGTGCACTATATTAAAAAAAAAAATAGAAAACAATGTGTGTGTGCGCGCTCAAACATATTACAGGTCAAGAAAAGGAGGGAAATAACTTGTTTCGGTCCACGCCAGGGATATCTGCTGCAATCAGGGCCATCAAACCCATTCGATACATATGATCCGCTATAGATTCCGGATCCTCTACGTCTTTTCGTACCCATCCTGCTCTTTTTGTTGTCTAATTCACACGCAGAACCCAAAAAGTTAAGAGACTACAAATGAAAAGCACAAAGCACTTTTCACCCAAAAAGAAGCACAGCCAAAAGCGAGATAGTTCGAATGAAATTGAGCTTTTTCATTAGACAGAATAAATCTGAGAAAGCGAAATAAAGTTATTGTATTTCATATTTGTGTCTATTTGGCACTCAAGAAAAAAAAAATTAATTAATTTTGAGATTTCGTTAAATCAACATTATCATCATCTCCACCTTGAGGCGGTGACATATAGAGAGGAAATCAATGGTGGAGGAAGGGGAAGGAGCTCCATCGTGAACGGCGGAAGAAGAAGGCGGAGGATTGGTGCTAACCGCCGCCGCCGACGACGGCGGCGAGGATGAGGCTGCAGGGGCCATGGGGAAAACCCTAGCAGGCGCGTGACGTGAAACGGTTTTGAATCTGAGATGTGTGGAAGAAAGAGAAGGTGTGGAGGAGAAGAAGAGTGAAAGCAAAACTCTACTTCCACTTCCCATTCTCTTTGGTTAATTTTTTTGGATTTACTTTTCTCTCCAGAATTTTGGCACCTTTCATATTAAGTTGGATCTGGAAGTTGGAAGAACAGTGACTGAATATTCGGTATATGCGAAACTTGGGAGGTGTATTTATGCAGCCAACTACAGACCCACGATTAGGCTTTCATTGTTCCGGGAGATAAGATAAGTTTTGCATATAAGATTTGATAATATAAAATTTAATAATATAAGATTTAATAGTATAAGATTTAATATGTAAGAATTAGAGATATTAAAATATTTAGAATTATAATGAAAAAGTCTTTATAAAAATTTATATATCAAAATTCAATTAGATCTAATCTCACTTTTTATGTTTGATTAAATTATCTATTATTTTAATGTATAAGAGGAGTTGGATGGATAAACTAATATAATATAATATTTGTACCAAACAACGAATAAGATCATAATATATTGTATTGTATTATTTTATCTTATCATGCTTAATATAGCATATCAATGGGTTAGGGTATGTGTGGGAACAGGCAGGTACTATTGTACACCCTGTCAAGTTAGGGTGTATAATACACTCTCTATTTTACCTGCTATAACATGTTTTTTCTTTTTGTGCAGGTTATGTTTTTTTATTTTATATTTTTTTAGAACATTATTATTGTTGCTAGTGACTAGTCCTACCGTTTGCTGGCATTGTCTGTCGTTGCTTGTCAGCACCGTTCGTCACTTCCGACCGGTGACAACCTCCGGCCAGCAACTGCCTGTCGGCCACTACTGCCGGCTGGCAACCACCGCCGGCCAACCACCACCTCTTGCTGACCACTATCGCCGGCCGACAACTACAACTGACAAACCACCACCTTTTATCGGCGACCACTGTCAGTCGGCCACCCTCTCCAGCTTCCGGCGGTGGCCTGCGGAGGGCGTTGGTGGCGGTGGACGACAGTCAGTAATGGATGGCTGCTGGTGGGTAGCAGCCGGTGGGGGTTGGCGGTGTAGAGAGTGGTAGCAGGTTATAGGTCATTCATCTTAGTCGTTGATGTGCTTTTCAATACAATTAATGACTGAGATAGACATGGTGCACCATACACCCTCCTTTGGAGGGTGTATATTAGACAACCCCGTGGGAAGATACTAAGAGAGGGAGTGGTAAATAATAGTATGATAAGATTTAATAATAGTGTATTTAGGAGTTATTTTAAAGAATGAAATGGAATAGAATGAAAATAATACTCTCTCTTGTCACTCAAGCTATGTTTGGATTGATGGAAAGTGATGGAAAGGAATAAAATAGAATTAAATAGTATATGTGGGAAGATAGTAAGGGAGGGGGTGATAAATAATGGTATGACAAGATTTAATAATAATGTGTTTAGGAGTTATTTTAAAAGAAAGAGTGGAATGGAATGTGAGGGTATTCCTCCCTTGCCACTCAAGTTATGTTTGGTTTGATGGTTGATGAAAAGTGAAGGAAATGGATGAAATGGAATTAAGTGGTATATGATATCGTTGTTTGATTTTTTGAAAAATGGATGGGATGAAATGGAATGAAATGTGGTGGCTTCTATTCCATCACATTTCATCCTATGTTCCCTTCTATTCAATCCATTCCACTATTAAATATCCGAACAATAGTATAAAAACTTCATATCATTCCATTCCATTATACTTCATTCTATTCCACTCCACTCCATTTCATTTCATTCATCACAAAATATCCAAACATAGCCAAAGTCTTTATTTTTTATCCCTCCAATTTGAGGGGTCAAAGAAGAAATGACTTGAATATTCTACTTTTCTCCCCCATTAATTTATTAAATTATAAAACAATAGAGTGACATGTTCTATTCCATTTCATTCCTTATCTTTTCATTCCATTCTATTATAAGTCACTCCCTTCTATTCTCTTTAAAACTCTCAAACATAGCCTTAGGTAAGGCTTTCCCTAAATAAGTCTAGACATATTTTGTAACTTGCTAGCTTGAGCCTAACCTAGTATCCGTTATAGACTTTTTTTTAAAAGGCTCGGTCTGAGTGGGTTTTAAGGTGAACCACTTGGTTAATACACCACTCGGTGAAGCACTTAGATTACTTGTTATAATAGGTTTATGTATTTTATAAAATGGCCCATGACTTCTTCTTTTTTTATTTTGAACTCCTATTACTTTTGAATATTGCAATTTCTTCCCAAATTACATTTGAATGAATTAGATCTAGGTCTAGTAGAAAGAGCACAACAAAGAAAAGGTAGCATATATGGCTTTCTTGTTGTTCTGAAGTAAATTCAGAGGGATACTTGAAGTAGGTACGTTACGGTGATTTCCTCCTTATGCAGCTGTAGTAGAGTGTGTTGGACTAAAGGAGTAGGTACCTATAAAGGGACTCTAATGTTCAAATTAGGCAGTGCACAAATAAGGTTTATGCAGTGAGATACTAGATACCTAATTAGGGTGACTTAACCTAATTTTTATAGAGCGTAACTAGAATCGTAATATGATCAGTATTAAGTGTAGGTATTTAGGATTCGTATCTTGTTAGGGATCGCCTTCCTTTCATTGTTGGAGATGATCTCTATAATATAGGAACGTTGATGTTGCTGTTATCAATAGTTGGAGGTGATTACAGATCTTGTAATCTCGTGAGATCATGATTGACAGTTACAAATACTTTAAGATATATCCACTGTGCAGATCTAGTGATCTTGATATTATGACCCAATGTCGTAGTCCATTAGTTTTTAGTTCCGGGGTCCTTACCATGTGTCACCAAGGCTTGGCTAGGGTATTCACGGTGGAGGCAAGTGGTATGCATGCCAAGTCCAATCCCACTAGACGGGATGCCAGATCACGGTCCAAAATAGTTTCCCCCCACTAGTTGCATTCCTTTTGCTTTGTGGAAAACCTTGAGAATTATATTCTTTCAAAGAATGATTTCCTTTTCATGTTTTGTACGCATTTGGAAGATTTTACCCTATGCTAAGATCATCTTCCTATTCTTTTCAAAGTCTCTGAAGGTGTTTGCTTCACTTTTTTTCAGTCCCTCAGGTGGTGGCCTTTCTTTCTCAGCGTAATGTATAACAAGAGCCTTTCTCTTCCGGCTTATGTGGGAGTGTTTGATCCACCCACTCTTGCCGGTAGGATCTGTAACATCCCGGGACTGCCTGCAAGATTGACAAGTGTTTCCACAAACCAACACGGGTCTTTTCAGCATGCTTTGTCCTCACTCATACGCATCCTAGGAAACTTCCCAGGAGGTCACCTATCCAACAATTACTCCAAGTCAAGCACGCTTAACCATGGAGTTCTTATGTTCTAGGCTTCCGAAAAGAAGTTGCAACTTATTGATATGGCTACGCCTAATCAATTCCTTTAAGCCATCCTCAACTATGCAGTCTCATACCTGCACAGTCTCTGAATCCCTCTCATTTTGGTGCGTATTCGATTCATTCATGGGACCCTTGCCTAGAAGCCTGCCAGGAGCTGCTCCTTGTACGTGCTTCTCTTACATCGGCGTCCACTCCCCTCCCTCGTCAGCCCTGGGACACCACAGGATCTGTGGTTCCTATCGTGTTGGACGAAGACACTCAGAGATGCTCCTCCCTTGCCCCTCCTCATTTCCGAGTGCTTTGGAGGCACTTAGCCCGATTTTTTGGCAGGTCCTCTAAGTGCAGTCGGTTAAGCAGGAGGGTCTATTAGAGTAGCTCTCCATGATTTGGAGCAACTTGGAGTGATTATGAAGCCAGTTGACGTTTCGGTGGAACAATCTTTTGATGAAAGGTTGTGTTATGTTCAATAGGGATAAGTGGATGCTGGCCCTTATTATCACTGTGAAGGAAGCAGTGAAGAAGAATTTGGATGGTGGTGACTCCGGAGGTCGTTGTCATCAACGAGTGTTCTATTCCGATTACCCTTGCCAAGTTCTCCAATGGCCCTTCTGTTCAATAAAGAAGAGACCGATGTTGGTTTTAGAGGAACCGTGAAGGTGGCAATGATCTAGGGTGCCGATACGGTGATGTTGGTTTCCTTCCCCGGGTTCTTCGATGATCACTCTTTTCTGAACACCTTTGATGTATTTTTTCTTCTCTTTTTGTTTAAGCTTATGATGTACGCAATGATAATAATCAATAAAAAATGTTCTTTTTTGAACTATGTCTTGTATGTTCTCTATTCTCTTTCCATTATTCGTCTTTTATTTCTTTTTCACTGTTATCCGTGCTGAGTCTAACGCTCAGCTTGCAAAGATGTACTCGACCATGTTATGTTGCCCCCAGCTTGGTACTTGGTTAGTACAGCGAAGTGGCAAGCTTGAATTCCAGCCTCTGGGGCCTGTATACTATGTGGGGTTAAGAATTTTAACTTAGTCGTTGATTGTAACATCCTCCCTAACCTAATGATCCTAATCAGGGTTTTAATAACTCTAGAATACTGGTAAGAGTTATTTGTTAATTCGAGTCATTTTCTGAACTAATTTGAGTGTAATTTGGTAACTTTGAATACAAGATAATAATTAAGGTATTTGCTGAATTAGTTAAAATGATGGAAATAAATATGAAAAAATTATTTCCTAGCTAAGGACCATTGATAAAAATTGTAGAAAATTTTGGAGAAACAACAGAGCAAGTTTGGTATTTTTAAGGATACTGTTGAGAAATAGCAAGAACAATTATGGAACAGTTAAGTATCTCTGAAAATTATGAAATTTCATGGAGATGATAAGTAAGACATGGAGAATATTTTGGTGTAAAATGTCTACTATGTATCAAAAAGCTTATTACTTAATCCCATAGTTTAATTCAATTTAGGAGGCTTAACTGATAAATAGCAATATATGAAAAGTTATGAAAAAATGGATCTGAGAACTAAGATGAGTTGTAAAATTTTTCATAATATTTATAGTAACTTAAAAGCTCAGTTTTGGAAGATTAAAATATTTCTAAAAGATACAAAAGTTCTTGCACCTTATTTCATTCTCACCCACCACCACGACTTTCTCTAGATTTCTCTATACAATTCACCAACTTTTTCACCTCATTCTCTCTACAATTCTTACATGAATAATAGAGCAAAACAAAGAAGGAAAATAACATACACGGCTAACCATTTTTCATTGCACCATCACCCTTCTATAATCCATTCCTAACTAGATTTAAATTTTATTTCTTTTCTTACCTTTTCTTTGTTGTTCTTCATGGAAAAACAACCTAACTTAGAGCAGAAAATAGAAGTAAAGACAACCAAGAGAAAGGAGAAAAAGAAAAGAAAAGAAAGGTGAAGAAGGAGAAAGAAAATCAAAGAATCAAGGCTAGGGAAGCAAGGAGACAAGGTAGGGGTTTTTGTTTTTTTTTTGTCTTGCTATTCTTTCTTTCTTGTTTTTGATTTGAAATTCTTGTTAATGAGCTTTTGAAGGCCATGATTAGGAATAGCAAAAGAGAGAATATTTATTGACCTTTTGGTGCTTTTATCTCTACCTTTCTCTAGTTCTTTTTCTTTTATGATTTCTTGAATAAAAATTTGTAATATTGATTGTATTTTGGAACACATAATTCACGACTAAGCCTTGTGAAGAAAGAAATTGTTGGTTGCTGAATGTGTTAATTTTCAATGTAATTATCTTGTGCACATTTGGTTTGTTAGAAAGGCCTGACTATGACTTTGAATTTGTAATGCCTTATGTTTATTGGTTCACGACCACTTATTGGAGAGAAAGAGATTTTGTTGACTTTGAAATGTTAATTTTATGGTGAGAAACCGTGACCTACCTTCACTATTGGTGCATTGGTTTTCATGGCTAAACAATTATTATAGATTTTAAATTTAGTTAGTTATATATCTTGTGTTTCATAGCCAAGACACTTTTATAGACTTTGATGCACACATTTATTGATTTTGATTGTGTTTAGTCATGCCATGGAGCTCACGGCTGCTAGCTAGACTACATTGACTTTGATTTGTGTATGAATTATGCCATGATGCCTAACGGCCAATATTATGTTTCTATAAGTTGGTGTATTCGAATAACTCAATAAGCATTCAAATAACCAGAGACTTATCTTATTAGTATTTCTCACATGCCTCTGGAGCATTCGAATACCTTCTAAGGCATTTGAATACCTACACCTGCCTTGTCTTCTTTTCTGTGGTGGGTATTCAAATACAGTAAGAGGTATTTGAATACCACATGGCTGAAAGCCAAATTTACAGCCCGATCTCTATTCTGTTTCAATTTTTTTTATGCAAATGCAATGTAAAAATATTTGACTCTATCAATGACATGCTTTTGATGAAATACATCTTATTTCTTTTGAGCCTATATCTTATGCCTTAAATGAAAATTACATGATGCTCTTAAATGCATATTTCTTAGCTTGCTCTTGCCCCTTCATTTTCTCAAGAATATGTTGCATATTTAAATTCTTTGTAATGCAAATGCCTAACCAAATGTAATTGGCTACTGTTTTAATAAATAAATGAACAAGTGCAACAAGTGGTATCAAACAAAGTGGCATGAATGTAATAACAAGTGGTAACAAACAAGTGGTTAATTGGCCAAATTAATCAATGAAATATCTTTTGCCCTTGTGAACTCATTTGTTATTTTGCCTTATTATTTTGAATGATTATTTGCTTATGAGTTTGGCTAACCTCTATGGATCCAAAAATTAATAGATACCAAAGAAAATTCTTTGAATTGTTTTGTAGGGTTATAACTACCTCAAGTACACATTTAAATGGAAAAAGTTCATTCAACTTGAGGATATGCAAATGTTAAACCTGAATATATATATCATATTGCTTTGATATGATAAAAAAGGGGGAGAAAAAATACTTGCCCCATCTTTTTTATCATGACAAAAGGGGGAGAAAAATTTGAATTCTTTATTTGAGAAACGCTAGGGGGAGAAAAAGTAAAAGTTCGGTAAGACAAAAATAGAAATTGGATTCCAAAAGTAAGGGGGAGTTGCTATGCACATCTTTGATATAAATCACCTCTTACAAAAAAGAGGGGGAGTAAGTATCTCTAAACAACTTTGTGAATTCCAATTTATATGAACTAATTCTTTTCTCAAATGTTAGTTTGTCATCATCAGAAAGGGGGAGAATGTAATTGGCTAGCTAACATGGATAATGGTTTTGATGATAACAAACATGAAGATAATGAGAAGACCAAGTCCAAAGACTTTCAAGAATAGCTCTAGGACTTAGGATCTTTGTAAGGAGCCTTTTTGGATATCTCATTGGTTTTTGGTTGCAAAGAAATGTTTTCAAAATTAATATTCCATATCCAAAGAATCATTTTCTGGATATTTAAAAGTGTTTAAAACTGTTTTTCATTTAAGGGTATTCGAATACCCCATAAAGTATTCGAAAGAATGGTTTTCAAGTTCATACGTTTCATGTTTTCAATAGAGGTATTCAAATACCATGCATGGCATTCGAATACAGAGCTTTTCAAAATCTGTTTTAAAATGTGAGGTATTCGAATAACCCATATGGTATTTGAATAACCTGATTTCAGAATATACCTTTTTAACTGAGGTATTCGAATACCCCTGACTGGTATTCGAATCACCCTGCTTTGATCAGTTTTTTAAATAAGTTTTGACAGAGGTATTCGAATACCCCCTGATGGTATTTGAATAACCCACGAAGCTCTATTTTGGATTTTGAAAATGGCAGCCAACATTTCTGCATTTAATATGATTTTAATGGCACCCAACGACTCTTTTCTTCATTGCTCTATAAATAGAGACCTTGGGTCTCTTCTGAAGGTTGCCCAATGATCTGAATTAATTTTTACTTGTGCCAAAACGTGATTTTCATTTTTCTCATATTATCTGTGCTCTTTTCACCAAAACTTTGAGATATCCTAAGAGAGCTTCCTAGTGCTTCAAATTATAACATTTGCTCTAAGTGAGAGTTTCTTTTCATCTATTTTTTACTTCTGTAAAAAAGGTAAGGTATCCCTTAGTGAATTTGTGAGGGTGAGGTATCCCTCAGTAAAAGGGTGAGGTATCCCTTGTTGTAAAGAAGGTGAGGTATCCTTCAAAGGGGGTGAGGTATCCCTCTAGTAAATTGGGTGAGGTATTCCTGTTATGTAAAGGTTGCAAGCACTTGTTTTAAGCTTGTATTGAATAGTGACAAATCTCGATGTGTTTCGGGGACTAGACGTAGGCCATAAGTGGTTGGTAGTTGAACCAAGATAAATATCGTGCCTACTTTTCTTCTCTTTATCTCTTTATTTTCAACAATTTATTTATTGTTGCTTAATTGTTTATTTACTGTTCTTAAGGCATTTTATCATCTTTATATATATTCATTATATTGCTTCAAGAAATTTGTATTAAAAAGGGTTTGCGAAAAAGTTTTTAATTACTCAATTCACCCCTCTCTTAAGTACTGAAGCCACCTGGGTAACAGAGGGTATCGGGGTGCGGGTTGCTTACATGGGCGGTTGGTAGCTCTTCTTACCGTAAGTTAGACTGATGCAATGCATCGATGATCCTGATCGAGACACTATTCTTAATCAAGATCTAGTAAAGACTGTTGTGTATATGCTAGATATGCAAACGCATATGAGAAATATAGCACGTGGTCTGAGACATATTGGTACAGACAGATCTTTCGGATCAATTTCTTCGAACTGAGTATTAGCTCCATGGAGTAGAAAATTGAGTCTATGTGCGCATGCATGAATCTGAGCATTTATATCTGTATGATATAATAATTAAGGAATATTGGCTATGACAATTGTTTTGTTGAGGAATAATTGGATGATGACGGTGATAATAATGTTAATGGTATGATGGTAATTATTATTTATTGTATCTGTTATGATAAATAATGTTGATGGCATGATTGTAATTATGGTATGATATATCTGTATGGTATGCTATTTGTATTATCTCTGTTCTACCATGTTGGTATTGGCATAAGTGATCTCACCTCTTTGTATGTCTATTTTGTACTGTAAATATATTTGTAAAGATGTTGACCAAGGTATTAAATAAGAGGGTGAAGAAGAGCAGGTTCCTGTGGAGGAAGCGGAGTTTTGACAACATGACATCAAGACCTAGTTTCTTCGGTTACGTGATATTACAGTTCCATAGTGGAGCTGGATCGTGGAGGACTAGTCCTAATAAGAGGGGGCTAATATTTCAGGGAAATCTGACGGTCAACATGAGCCGGGAATTTCATGGAGACCCGTTTCTTTCCATAACTATATATGTGCATGTCAAATTTCTGCTGTCAATCAGGAAGTATTGGGATACTAGGTATTATGTCCCAACAGAGATTAGTATTGTGTCGTCTGTTAGGACACCTGTCCGTAGGACTTCGCGTCGTGCTGGATTCCTTCCTGCTGAGGAGTCTGAGGAGGACCCGTCTGAGGGTTCTACTGTTTAGTAAGACTTGGGCAATATATGAGTTTTAAATTATGTTTAACTACTTTAAGAACTTGGCCTGTATATAAATAATATCGACAGTACTTCTGTAATGTATGATGATGTAAATTATGTGTGATGATGTATAATATTTTTATTTTTCGCTAAGTTTATTTTATCGTTATCAAAGGGGAAAAAAGAAATTTTACAACTCGTATTTTTATCACAAAACCACATTTTATGAGCTTGGGGGTAATTTGATAATTAAGTAACATAAATGTGGCACCCTACGGTGGGTGTTACATTAGTTGGTATTAGAGCCTAAGTTAGAGTCTTTTGGGTTTATGGTTAAGTCTGTCTTGTTTGTGTTATGTGATTCTCTGTGATTATTTTCTAAAAAGAAACAATATTGTTTGAAGATTGACCTTACTTTCTTTGTGCTGTCTAGTTTGAGCAGAGAAAAGTAATGGCTGGACGAGGATGAGGACGAGGACGTGTCAATACTAGAACAGAAATGGAAAATGTTAGTAATGACAACCAGAACATGGCTGCAACTGTCACAACGATGCAACAGATGGCTGATGTTGTGGTACAGGAAAACCAAAGGGTAACTGAGGATTCTCACAGTTTGTTAGAATTTCGTAACAACAATCCACCGAAGTTTTGGGGAGAATTTGACCCAGAGAATGCTGATTTGTGGATCAAGGAATTAGAGAAGATCTTTGAAGGTATGGGTTGTACTGATGAACATAAGTTGACTTTTGCGACTTTTATGTTAGTGGGTGATGGAGAAAACTGGTGGGCAGGAGCCCGAAGATTGTTAGAAGCTGAAGGAAGAGTTGTAAAATGGCAGCTCTTTAGGCAGATGTTTCTAGGAAAGTATTTTCCAGCAAGTGTTCGTCACGCTAAGGAGATGGAATTTCTTAGTTTAAGGCAAGGGGTGATGTCTGTAAGTGAATATGCAGCAAAGTTCGAAAGCTTGTCAAAGTTTTTGAGGTATTTTCAAATGCACCCATATGAAGATTGGAAGTGTAGAAAATTTGAGGAAGGATTAAAGCTTGACATTAAGCAAGCTGAAGGAACCCTGGGAATTGAACAATTTCCAGAATTGTTGGATAAGTGTCGTAAGGTTAAGGAGATTGATCTTCAACGGGCGGTGAGAAACAAGAACTTTAGACTTACAAGATCCCAAAGAGGAAATAGTAGTGGAGGAAACCATTTTTATCAGAAACCGTATGTCAAACCGGTAGGAAGTCAGAACTGGCAGCAATATGTTGGAAGAAGTTCTAGTGGCAGTAAAGCAAGTCAAGCTGGAACTCCTATGTATAAATGTTTCAAGTGTGGGAAGGACCATCTGACCAAGGATTGTCAGCATAAAGGAATTATTTGTTATAGATGTGGGAAACCTGGACATTTATCCAGGGATTGTGATCAGTTGAAGAAGGAACCATCGGTGGGAAATGTTCGTACCGCGAGGCCACAAGCGGGTGGTCGAGTGTATACTATGAGCGGGGAATAAGCCGATAAATCTGAGGACTTGATCATGGAGGAGTGTGCTATTGAATGTAATCCTTTAACCGTACTCTATGATTCGAAAGCAACATATTCTTTCATTGCATGTGATTGTGTGGAACATTTGGGTTTGACTGTGACTACATTGCTATATGATTTGAATGTTGCTACTCCTACTGATAAGCCTGTGATTACTACAAAAGTATGTTTGAATTGCCCTGTATGTGTTAGGAACAGAATCTTTCATGTGGATTTGATTTGTTTGCCTCTTTCCAAGATTAATGTAATCTTTGGAATGGATTGGTTATCTTCAAACCATATCCTAATTGATTATTCAAATAAGACATTAGTATTTCCTGAGGCTAAGGATCCTAGATTCCTAACGGTAACTCAAGTAGAAGCTTGTTTGAAGGAAGGAGATCATGGGTATCTATTGTTGTCCTCTTTGGAGGTTCAATGTGAAGATGCCTTGAAAGATATTTTTGTTGTTAATGAATTTCCTGAAGTATTTCCTGAAGATATACCTGGACTATTGCCAGAAAGAGAAATTGAGTTTGCTATTGATTTAGTACCTGGAGCTAGACCGATATCTATAGCACCCTATTGGATGTCGCCAGTAGAGTTGGTAGAGCTTAAGAAACAACTGGAGGATTTATTGGAGAAGCAATTTGTGAGACCAAGTGTGTCACCATGGGGAGCTCCATTATTGTTGGTAAAGAAGAAAGATGGAACATCTTGTCTATGTGTAGACTATCGACAATTGAACAAGATTACGATTAAGAATAAATATCTATTACTAAGAATCGATGATCTGATGGATCAATTGCGAGGAGTCGCAATATTTTCCAAGATTGATTTACGATTTGGTTATCACCAAATCTGTGTGAAAATGGAAGATATTCCCAAAACTGCATTTCGGACTCGTTTTGAGCATTATGAATATCTAGTGATGCCGTTTGATGTGACGAATGCACCTGCCATATTCATGGACTTCGTGAACAGGATTTTTCATTTATACTTGGATAAGTTTGTTGTTGTCTTTATAGATGACATTTTGATTTATTCTCGAAGTTAGGAGGAACATGCTAAACATCTCAGAGTGGTTCTCCAGATTTTGAAGGAGACTAAGTTATATGCCAAGTTATCTAAATGTGAATTTTGGCTAAGTGAAGTTTAATTTTTGGGACACGTGATATCGGAGGAAGGAATTGAAGTTAATTTTTCAAAGGTGGAGATAGTTTTGGAATGGGAAAGACCAAAGACTGTATCAGAAATCCGTAGTTTTGTCGGATTAGCTGGTTACTATAGACGATTCATTGAAGGGTTTTCTAAAATAGTAGGACCTCTTACCCAACTTACATGGAAGAATCAACCGTTTGTGTGGACTGATGCATGCGAAGAAAGTTTTCAAGAGTTGAAAAGACGATTAACTACTTCACCGGTATTGATTCTACCTAATCCGAATGAACCTTTCGAAGTATATTGTGATGCTTCGTATCAAGGATTGGGTTGTGTACTTATGCAGAATCGTAAGGTGGTGGCTTATGCTTCAAGGCAGTTGAAAGTGTATGAGAGAAATTATCTAACTCATGACTTGGAATTGGCAGCTGTGGTGTTTGCATTGAAAGTGTGGAGACATTTTCTCTATGGAGCAACGTTCATTGTTTTTAGTGATCATAAAGGTTTGAAGTATCTGTTTGACCAGAAAGAGTTGAACATGAGACAAAGACATTGGCTAGAGTTTTTGAAGGATTATGACTTTTAGTTACAATATCATCCCAGAAAGGTGAATGTCATAGCAGATGCGTTGAGTAGAAAGATGCTTAGTGCTTCTGTTATGATGATTAATGAGAAGGAACTGATAGAGGAATTTCAGGATATGCGTTTGTCTGTGAAATTAACGCCAGAGAAGATATGTTTAAACATGATCGTCATTTCAAATGATTTGATGGATAGAATACGAGAAGGATAAAACAGTGACCAGTATTTACAAGAAGCAAAGGAAGCAAAGAGCCAAGGAACGGTGTTGGAATTTAGCGAAGGTGCTAATGGAATTTTTAAGTTTAAAGAAAGGTTTTGTGTGCCAAATGATCTAGAACTTAGGAAATTGATTTTAGATGAGGCTCACAAGAATAAGTTGAGTATGCATCCAGGAGCCACACAAATGTACCAGGATTTAAAATAATTATATTGGTGGCAAGGAATGAAGAAAGATGTCACTGAATATGTATCATCCTGTTTAGTCTGTCAGAAGGCTAAGGTAGAACATCAAAGACCTTTGGGAATGTTACAACCTTTGCCTATTCCTGAATAGAAATGGGATGACATAGCAATGGATTTTGTGATAGGACTACCAAAAACTCGGAAAGGTCACGATTCTATTTGGGTGATTGTTGACCGGCTTACAAAGTCGGCACACTTTTTACCGATTAATATAAAGTACTCAATGGAAAAGTTGACTCAAGTGTACATCAATGAAATTGTTAGACTTCATGGTGTACCATCCAGTATTATTTCGGATTGAGATCCTAGGTTTACATCGAGATTTTAGAATAGTTTGCAAGAAGCGATGGGAACAAAGCTACATTTGAGTTTTGCTTACCATCCATAGACTGATGGTCAGTCAGAAAGGACGATTTAGTCATTAGAGGACTTGTTGAGAGCTTGTGTTCTAGAACAAAGTGGAGGTTGGGATGAGTTCTTATCATTGATAGAATTCATGTATAACAACAGTTTTCATTCGAGCATAGGGATGGCATCCTATGAGGCATTGTATGGGAGACGATGCAGAACACCATTGTGTTGGTATCAGGATGGTGAAAGTGTTGTGTTAGGACCGGAGATTGTTCAATAGACAACTGAGAAAGTGAAGATGATACAAGACAAGATGAGAATGACTCAAAGTCGGCAAAAGAGTTATGCTGATAAAAGGAGAAAATTGCTTGAGTTTGAAGAAAGTGACCATGTATTTCTTCGAGTGACACCTATGACTGGAGTTGGACGAGTGCTTAAGTCTAAGAAGCTCACTCCAAAGTTTATCGGGCCGTATCAGATTTTATGTCAGATAGGTCTGGTAGCTTACCAGATTGCATTACCACCATTGTTATCAAATCTTCACAATGTATTTCACGTATCACAACTACGAAAATATATTCCTGATCCTACCCATGTTATCGAGCCAGATACAATACAGCTGAAGGAGAATTTAACCTATGAAACGTTTCCAGTCAAGATTGAGGATCGAAGGATGAAGCAACTTCGAGGTAAGGAAATTTCATTGGTAAAAATCGTTTGGAATGACGTAAGCGGTGAAGCTACATGGGAACTAGAAGAAAAGATAAAAGAGCAATATTCATATTTATTTTGAGGATGTGAAGTCAAGTTTATCAAGTTTCGAGGACGAAACTTCTTTTTAGAGGGGGGTATTGTAACACCCCAAACTTCCTAAATATTTGATAGTAATTTTGACAATTAACAGAATTCTACTATTTAGTGATTTCTGTGTACTGTAAAATTATTTTGAATATTCTGTCAGTACATTTGATTATTTTGTGTGATTTACTTCGTATCAGGAAAATAATAATTTTTAGGCTAAGAAAAACCTTACGTAATTTAATTATTACTGTTAAGTCTTAATTATTTTATGTAATCTGATTTGATTTTTGTACGTTTTATGATTTTTGTGATTTTATGGGTGATTATGAAATTTTTATATTACTCTGATTATTTTAGTGTTATCCGTGGGCCGTCGTGGGCCCAGGGAGGTCGTATGTAGGCCCGACGTGAGTCCAGAAAAGTGAAAATTTTTCTGTAGCCAGAAAAATTTGTACTGTTAAGATGGAGACGGGGGATCTTACTAAACCTGAATCCAGAAACAGTTTTTAAAATTTTCTTTTACTGTGTTTTGTACTATATTTAATTATCGGGTGATAAAAATATAGTAAAAATATTATTCGAAGGGTAATAGCAGATAAAAAAATAAATATTATACTGCATAGTCAACATTAGTGGCTTAGATATCCACCATTGATTTAATCAACGGTGGAGATTTGATCTGGATTTAATCAACGATTGAGATTTAGTCTTATAAATTGGCTAGGACCATTTATAACCATTGGATGTAAAGTTTAAAGGAGTGATCTTGACGCTTCATTTTGGAGATACATCTAATGACTAGAATTTCAAGGAGGAAAGATCCAATGGCCTAGATTAAGTCTTCTATCTAAAGCCTAAACATAAAACCTACATTAATCCTAGCCATTGATCTAATCAATGGTTAGGAATGCTTAAAATGGTGGCTATGAAATTTGTCACACATTTGGAGTGCATGAAGGGGGGTTCGGTTTTGAGAAGCTTAAGAGCTTAGCAAAGTTGAAGACCACATTATTGCTATCATCATTCATCTTTGTCTCCTCCAAAAAGCCAAGACTTCATCAAAATTTTCTCTCCACTTCTCTATGTACTAGTTTCAACCAAGACACCAAAGTATACATTCCATCACTCTTTAATTTCAAACAACCATATTTCTTAAATCTGTACCTTATTCTAAGACACTTTGTAGTTTACACAAAGTTCTAAATCTTCCATCTTCAAGGACATTTTCCAAGAGCAAGTTCTGGGATTTTTGAAGTGAAGTGTAAGGAAACTTCATTTTTTCTCTTCTTTTTCATGTTCTAAGCCATGTTTGATCCGTGGTTCCTCTTATTCAAGCTTAATATACTAACAAACTTGTGTTTGTTTTATGTTCAAGAGACTTTTGTTGGTGGAGAACTTGTACAAAGTGCAAAGCAAGGAGCTTTTTAAGGTTTTTCACGAGGTAAGAGGGAGATCCATCTCACCAACCAAGTATAGTGGTGAGAGATGGTTGTGTATTTGATGGATGGTGAATCCATGTGAGGATTCATATCCATGGTTATGTAATTATTTGTGTGTGTTTATGTGCTTTGATTATTTGCCTATGCTTGGTATGATTTGTATGATTTATTGTTTTGATTATGGCATGCTTGTGATATATATGTTGAATATGTATATGCATGTCATGATTTGATGGTGGAAAAGAAAGTGATTTATGGTTCCAAGGACCATGGTGAATTCGGCCAAACACCTCAAAATAGGTGTTCACAAATTAATATTTTCATGAATGATAAAATTGGATGTTTAGAGAAGTAAGGAAAATAAACAAAGGGTTTGTTTCCAACGAACAAAGTGTCACGATTTTTGTTAGAAATTTTAATGGTTTTGTTTATGTAAAACCATGAATGGAACTTAGATGATTTAGAAGGAAAAAATATAAGATGTTTTCAATGGCCATGTCCACAGTTTTGAAGGCTTGTAATGCCTTGATTTTGATGAAACAAAGTGATTTTCATAGTGGAAATATAATTGATTTAGTACAAGAATTTTGGAAAGGGATTCAAAGTGTTTTATCACTTGAGAAAATGGAATTTTCGTATATGAATGGAAAAGAGATGTTGAAAGTGTTTGAACCTCAATTTATTTTAAAGAGGATTGATTTTTAGAATTTATTTGGAATCATAAAGAATACATTGGTGATTTGAGATTTTCTAACGTGTAACTTATCCTTTGAGTTTTGGAGAGCGTTAGGGAATTTTAAGTGAGAAACATTAATTTAATTCAATAAAATGGTGAATTTGTGGAATGTATTGCAAAATGGATTTTTTTGAGTAAGAAAATGTGGAAATAATGTGAGAAGTCATATTATTTTGAGAAAGGTTGAAATGGAATTTTTTGAAGGTTGAGAAATATTTTACAAAGTTGAAAAATGGTGAAAAATGATTTACGTAACTTAAAAATGTGATTTTTAAGCTACGCAATTTGAAAAACGTTAAAATATATTTCTACATGATTTGGAAAGCGTTTAAATATTTTTACGTGATTGAGATATTGTTGAAAAATCACTACGTGATTGAAAAATGATGAAATATTTTTACGTGATTGATGAAAACGTTAAAAAACCTATATGTGATTTGAAAACGTAATAAAAATGTTACGAAATTATGAAAACGCGACAAAAGTGGTGCGCAACTATGAAAATGTGATCATATAATTTTTGCGATTAAATATACAGTAAGATTACTGTTGAACCAGTGAATGGACATTGTATGAGAAAATGATGAATTTTGCCTGTAGTTGGCATTGGTGCATTTTATATGCATGAACTAGTGTATGGACACTGTATATGAATTTTGCCTATGATTGGCATTGATGCACTGAACATGCATTGGAAAGGTCCGATGGACTGTATGAGGCTATTTGCCTAGGAAAGACGTATACCTCTTGAGTGGGTGCGATATGCATAGTGTAAGTCACTTGTTGGCCTTGGGGGCATCGGGGTGCAGGTTGCTTACATGGGCGGTTGGTAGCTCTTCTTACCATAAGTTAGATCGATGCAACGCACCGTTGATCTTGATCGAGACACTATTCTTAATCAAAATCTAGTAAAGACTGTCGTGTATATACTAGATGTGCAAACACATATGAGAAATGTGGTACATGGTCTGAGGCATGTTGGTACAGACAGATCTTTCGAATCAATTTCTCCAAATTGAGTATTAGTTCCATAGAGTAGGAAATTGAGTCTATGTGCGCATGCATGAATCTGAGCATTTATATCTGTATGATATAATAATTGAAGAATATTAGCTATGACAATTATTTTGTTGAGGAATAATTGGATGATGATGGTGATAATAATGTTAATGACATTATGGTAATTATTATTTATTGTATCTGTTATGATAAATAATGTTGATGGCATGATTGTAATTATGGTATGATATATCTGTATGCTGTTTGTATTATCTCTGTGCTACCATGTTGGTATTGGCGTAGGTGATCTCACCTCTTTGTATGTCTATTTTGTACTGTAAATATATTTGTAAAGACGCTGAGCAAGGTATTGAACAAGAGGGTGAAGAAGAGCAGGTTCCTGTGGAGGAAGCGGAGTTTTGACAAGACGACATCAAGACCTAGTTTCTTCGGTTACGTGAGATTACAGTTCCATGGTGGAGTTGGAGCATGGAGGACTAGTCCCAATGAGAGGGGGCTAATATTTCAGGGAAATATGACAGTCAACATGAGCTGGGAATTTCATAGAGATCCGTTTCTTTCCGTAACTATATATGTACATGTTGAATTTCTGCTGTCAATCAGGCAGTATTAGGATACTAAGTATCATGTCCCAACGGATATTAGTATTGTGTTGTCTGCTCGGACACCTGTCCGTAGGATTTTGCGTCGTGCTGGATTCCTTCCTGCTGAGGAGTATGAGGAGGACCTGTCTGAGGGTTCTGCTATTTAGTAAGACTTGGGCAGTATGTGAGTTTTAAATTATGTTTAACTACTTTGAGAACTTGGTTTGTATATAAATAATGTTGACTATACTTCTGTAATGTATGATGATGTAAATTATGTGTGATGATGTATAATATTTTTATTTTTCGCTAAGTTTATTTTATCGTTATCAAAGAGGAAAAAAGAAATTTTACAAATCGTATTTTTATCACAACACCACATTTTATGAGCTTGGGGGTAATTTAGTAATTAAGTAACATAAATGTGGCACCCTACGATGGGTGTTACAATAAAAACATCAATACTAACGTTAATAATATCATTAGTAATATCACACTTCATTTGCTTACAATTGTAGCTTTTGTCTCTGAATCAACTTCCTTTCCTTTACTTTTTGTGCGGGTTGCAACAAATATTTCAGATTTTGTTCGATCTTTATTGCTCTCTTTGGTTGAGTGCTACAAGAATGAAAAGAAAAGTACGAACAATCAAGACTATACTAGCAAGGTATGAGAAGAAAGGAAAGTCATATTGCCAACCGAAGTGTCTAAGATCAATACCAGTCTCATGCGTACTATTCTAAAATTTACGGGCCCCATCCGATGCCCAAACTTCTGCTTCTTTCTATTTACAGAATTCATTTGACATATAGACTATATTCCAATAAAAAAAAAAGAAAATATATAAAATATATATATATATATATATATATATATATATATATATATATATATCAAATCATAAAAAAATATAACTAGATCAGTAATTTGACTAAGGTTAGAAAAGATTGTTCTATCTCACTTGAATAATGGGAAGACTCCAATAGTTAATCAATTTGGTAAAAGTTACTTCTGGTATGTCAACAGGATGGTTTTTCAACATATATTCAATGGTATCATACTTATCAAAATGCTTGTTCTTAATCTTTCCCTTGTGTCGCTTCCAAGCATCGCAAATAGTAGCCATCACCCATTTCTTGGCATCATTCAGAACGATGAACTTGGACTATGCAAAACACAACATATATATTAATTTCATTTAGTAAGAAAAACTAAATAAAAATCGAAATAAGAAAAAGTGGTCGCTCTTACATTAACATAGTTCCACATGCGTTTTTTATTTTCTTTTAGTACAGTTGTCCAATTAGTGTATAGTAGGGTGATAAATCTTGGATTCCTAGCAATTGTGCCTAGAAAATTGCTTAAATCTGACACTTTTTTATTAGTTGGTCCTACTGCTTATCCCTTATCAAATGTCACCTCCTCTCGTTCTTCCATAGTTCTTCATGAATTGATTCGCAAGTTGTTTTTCCTCGAGTTTTTTTCTTTTCCATTGTACCTAGTTCCATGTAATAGCCAAAACAAAAAAAAAAAGGTTATAATAGTTGAACGATGAGCATGCAATATTTTCATAATGAGTATAACATATACAAGATATTAAAAAAGTAGGTTTCTAATATACCGCCTTCAACATGATCAATGTCCATAACTTGATCTCCAGCAAAGTCATTGTCACCAACTTCATGATCAGCAACATCATTGTCAACAACATCACCTCCAAAATCATCCATTGGCTGAATACCAGGCTATTCCTCTCCCTCCACATGTATCCCTTATTTTTCTAGAAATTGATCAAGACTCATTGCTGGGTGAATTGGCTTCCTTTTAGCCTTTTTAAGACCGTGTTGCTCTTCAATAACAGGCTAGTCTTCTACTTCAGCTTGTGGGATGATCTTGGTTATAGGTAAAGAAGATTGGGTAGCTTTATTCATAGGATTCTTTTTTTTATGAATTACTGGGGCCTGATTTTGCATAGCTTTATTCTGCCCCTGTCTTTAGGTGCAGTTAGGTTGAATTAAATTCAGCCTACTTTGTCCTTCACTTGCACCACATATTGTAGGCATAGGATTCTTCCTTTTATGAGCTTGCATACTTAAATTCTTCTATTCATTTGCAATTTGCTCTCTCTTAATTTCAAATTGCCTAAGCAATTCAGTACTTGATCATGCTTGTAATTCAAAATCGAAGCCTTTATTCTTTATAGGACTTCGACCCTTGTTTGGGGTCAAAACCTTCTTTTTAAGAGCTCCTCCTTTGTACATTCTTTATACTGAAAAAAATAAAGGCAACAATCCTATAAATAGAACAAATTTATAGTTTGTCTCAAAGCAAATACAAATCAATAAGAATAAAGCATCTAAATCTGATTTGTTAGTATATTAGTGTTAGTGATCACATAGTTGCAAACCTATGTATTTAGGACTGAGATTTGTCATCACTGTAAAGCGTTAAAGGTTGTTTTTCTAGGATACTAGCATCTATTTAGTGGAGACTTTGCTGTTCAGTGTCTATTTATTGGGAATTTTATTATGTTGTTAGTACTTTGATGGTTGCTTGTTTACTAAAAAAAAATATAATGGCAATTTTAGTATTACTGTGTTGATATGTCTCTAGGCAAAATATATGGGTTGTTCTCTAGTTATTTCAAATCTAGTGGTGGATGGATTCCATCTTTTAACTAATATATCTTAATTGGGAATTCAAATCATATAAGGTAATCTTAGATAAGCTTCTGACAATTAAGATAATGCAATATATATCTTAATTAGGAATCCATCTCTTAACTAATATAAGGTAATCTTAGATCAGCTTCTGATAGTGTTTCATACAGATTTCACCAAAGAAAAACAAAACAAAGCAACACATCAAAGAAAATGCAATATATAATAGTAGAGAGGTTTTACCCCGCAAAAATCACAACCAGCTTCTATGTGAACTTTTAAGCTAGGATCAGATAATCATATCTTTCATCCTTTACCATATAATGAACTTGAAAACATAAGTTCGTGAAGAGAATTAAAACTATATTAGATCTAAGAGAATTATGTAGTGTTTGACAAAAGTAAAACTAGCAAGTTATACATAAAGCATAATTATGTTGTGCCCTTCCCTACACACATCTTCCTCCAGATTCATTTTTTTTGTGCAGAGAATTTTAAGTTTTCTTTGTGATTGTAGGTTGAGAAGGATGTTGTTGCCAATTGGGTTTTGTATTTTCAGGTTCACCCTGGAACCAAACCTGAGCTAAAAAATGGTATGAAAAAATACACTTGTTAAACAGCATTTGATCTCCAAGATTTGATTTTTTCTTGACCCATTTGAAGGGATTTTCTGCAAGACAATTCTATGGTTTTCATGGCTCCAGCACTTCATAGTTTCCTCTAGATGAAAATGGGGTATGAAAGAAAAGATTGAGATTTCAAAGTGGTAAACATTTTTGTTCTAAACGTTTTCTGTTGGTGAAGAATCCTAACTTCTTTATTTGTTTTTTTTTTGTATTTTTTTAAGGTTTTGCTTCACAACAACAGTCACTTGGTAAGTACTTATTGTGCCCTTGCCATATTGAAAATTGTTGGTTATGAATTGTCCAATATTGATTCTGAATTAATGTTGACTTTAATGAGGAACCTTCAACAGCCTGATAGAAGGTATGCTTTTGACTTAGAACCGTGCCCCTTTATGATTGTGTAGTAGTCATATGAGTAACATCCACCCCCATTTATCAATTTTGTGGTATATGGTTCCAGAGATTTATATCAAAATTTGCACCCCTAATGATATGCTTAATTGCGATTACATCTTATTCCTGAACCTTTGATCTATATTGACAGTTTTATGCCTATTCATACTGGGGGTGAAACAGACCTTAGGTTTGTATATTGTGCAGGTAAGAGAGAAAAAGACATGAAATGGCTTTGCTATCTAGTTGATTAATATAAAATGCTGGTTTATTATATCATTTTAACTAATTGACTGTATCAGCTGCCATCTGTTTTCTTTTGCCAGAAAATAGAAAACATATAGAGAAGAGGGTAATCACTATAGATGAAGGGACGATTTCCTTTTTTAATCAAAATGGGAAGATTTTCAAGCAAGCAAATAAAGGGATGGCAAAACTCCAAATTTAACTCTCTGTATCTATCAAAACTTATATTAAGCTAAATGTCAAAGCAAATACAATAAGTAGGGACAAAAAACTATTTATTTATGTATAAAAAGTCAAAAAGCAAATAAGCAACATTAAAACTAAACCAATAATTGTATAAGTAAAAAGTGATGTCTCCTGATGCGTCCTTAAAACTAGCCTCTTCTCCCAATTCTATTTCATGTTCTTGGGCAAGAAACAATTGTGGAGCCGCATCAATAATGGTCAGTGGTACATCATTCCTCTCTAAAACAACTTCACCATCATCAATGGGTATAGAAGGACCCATGGAATGTTGAAATGATTCATTTTCATTTGCATGGTGGGCATCAAACTCAGGTTGGTCACTTATGTTAAACAAGTCTATTGGAATTGTCTTCATGACATAATGTTTGTTTTGATCAAATGGGTCTTGAACATAAAAGCATTGGTGTGCTTAAGATGCTAGCATAAAAGGCTCTTCTTGGTAACATTTCTTGTTGAAGTGAACATATGTAAGGCCATAAATATCTTCTCCAACCTCATACCAGTCACACCTAAATAAGACAACCTTAAAATGGCCATAATAATCTAACTCAACTATATCAACTATTCTACCATAATAAGTTAGATTTGCATCAATCGAATTTACATCCTTTGAGCTTGTAAAGCTTGTAGTTCATGTAACTAATGTGACACCACTATTATACATTTTTCGTCTTGCATCATTCCGCCTAGAATGAAATCTGTATCCATCGATCAAATACCCAGAATATCTTCTTGCAATTGAATTTGGTCCCCCAGACAGTTCTTTTATCCAATCTAGCACATCCTTATGCATAACATGAGTTTCAAACCACTGAGAGAACCTTTGACTATGGTTTTTAGCTTTGCTCCATTTTGATCCTCGTCGTTGATTATTAACTTCATGCTCATGCTCCCTAAAGTTGACAAGTATTGTTATATATTAGCTACAAAATAATAATAATAATTTAGTGAGTAATAGGAAATATTGTAGGTGAGACAAAGTACCTAACATATTCTTGAACTTCATCACAATTGTTCAGTATGTATGCATGGACTTGACTATGTGACTTGTCATCCAGAATAAATGGAGCACCCTTTTTTCCTCCTAAAGGACACCCTTTGTTTGGGAACAAATTTGAAGATTCCACTTCATTTGAACTACATTCATCATTGTTTCGGGGTCTTCTATTAAATCTGGTCTGTACACCTCCATGTAAATATCGTGAGCAAAAGGTCAAACACTCGTCAACCAAATATGCCTCCGCAATAGATCCTTCTGGACGACTTTTATTGTGAATATATGACTTTAATGTACACATATATCTTTCGGGATGATACATACATCAAAATTGAATTGGGCCACCTAATCTCACCTCGTTCGCTAAATGAATAGGTAGATGAACCATTATATAAAAAAAACTAGGAGCAAAAATCCTCTCAAGCTGACACAGTGTTTCTACAATCTCTTTCTCTAAATAATCTATCTCTTGTGTGATAACTTTTTGACACAAACGACAGAAGAAGGAACTTAGACGGATCAAAGGGATAATAACATGATTAGGAAGTATGCTTTTGATTGGTATTTGCAACAAGTAATGTAACATGAAATGGGCATCATGGGTCTTATAACCAGACACTTTTCTTCCAGCTAGTTGCACACATTGTGAAATATTGGAAAGACTACCATCAGGTAGTTTTGTTGTCTTCAAAACACTACAAAAAATTGACTTCTCTCCAGCAGTCATTGAGAAGCATGCTTTTGTAAACTTTGTTCTCTTGCCACCGTTTGTATCTTTTGGTTGAAGGTTCCTTCTAATGCCCATCTCTTTTAGATCATATCAAGCATTTGCATGGTCCTTTGACTTACCTTATCCAATAGAGTTCCAATTATGTCATCAACTATGTTCTTCTCTATATGCCTGACATCAAGGTTATGATGGAACGTGTTGTGTTGCCAATAAGGTAATTAAAAAAAATTGACCTTTTCTTCCATGGGCCATCATTTGATTTCTTTTGCTTCTTCCCAAATACATTGTCAAAATTTTGTAAGCTCTCAAACACATTTATACCCTTTAAGAAGGGTGGGGGAGGCCTAGATTTTGTTTTTCCATTGAAAGACCTTTTATTAGATCTCCATTGATGATCCATGGGTAGAAAAGCACGATGGCCATATAACACATCTTCCGACTATGTTTCAAATAGGTAGAAGAAGTCTCATAATTATAGCAAGGGCAAGCCAACTTTCCTTTTGTACTCCAACCGGACAACATAGCGTATGTGGGGAAGTCGCTAATTGCCCACAGCAAAACTGCTCGCATTTGAAAGGTTTCATTCCTTGAAGCATCATATGTTTCTACACCTATCTCCCATAACATCTTCAAGTTTTCTATCAGTGGTTGTAGATAAATATCAATGTCATTTCCAGGTGATCGCGACCCAGGTATAAGCAAAGAAAGCATAGAATATTTTGGTTTCATGCACAACCAAGGAGGCAAATTATATGCCATCAAGACAACTGGCCATGTGCTATGAGATATGCTCATAGTCCGAAATGGATTGAACTCGTCACTTGCCAAGCCAAGTCTCAAATTGCGAGAATCTTTAGCAAATTCTGGATGAAGGCTATCAAAGTCTTTCCATGATTGGCCATCGGTAGGATACCTTAACTTCCCATCTTTAGAACGTTCCTCATCATACCACCTCAATGTATCCACTGTCCTTGAGCATATAAATAGCCTTTGAAGTCTAGGAATTAAGGGAAAGTATCTTAAAGTCTTAGCAGGAATAGGACAATCCAGCTCACTATCAACTTCAGGATATTCAATATATCGAGAAGCTCCACAAACATGGCAATGACTGTCACGCTTATGGCCATTCCTATATAGCATGTAGTCATTGGGACATGCATCAATCTTTACATAGTCAAGACCTAAGTCTTTCACCATAGCCTTTATTTTATTAAAAGATAAAGGAATGTTCAAGTTAGGCATCGCCTCTTTCAATAACTCTAAGAGAGAAGTGAAGGATGCATTGCTCCATCCATATAAACACTTCAACAAGTATAGACGAATGGTGAAAGATAAGGTAGAGAATCTTTTACAACCCAGATATAGTTCTTGGCTTGCCTCATTAACTAAGTTACAATTTTTTTTTTGCATCTTCATTTAGGCCTTCATAAACTCCTTCAGCTTGTGCTACATATCTAAATGTATCATTCAACAACCCATCAATGTCGTCATATGAATTAACTTCATCATCCGTGTCACCATTGACATCCATTTAGATTTCCCGTTCCCTATGATTAAACCAAACTGTATAACCTTCAACAAATCCGTAGCATATTAGATGATCGTATACTACATTCCTCTGATACCAATAGATATTACAACACTTCGCATAAGGACATTGAATTTCTTCGCCTTCGGGATTTCCAACAGAGTAAGCAAAGTCCAAGAAACATTGAACACCATCACAATACTCTTTCTTTGCTATACCTCAGTAAATCCATCCATTGCTTGGACATATCTTGAGAAAACCTAATTAATCAAATTTTGATATTAAGGCTTCAAATAAATATTCATTTAGGCATTAACTAGACTTTACAGGTATACCAAAAATGTGTGTTAAATTCACACTTGGGGATTAAGATACAATATCATAAAAAAAGAAAGAAAGAAAAAAATGTTGAAATAATAACAACATAAGAAAATAAAGAGGATAAGAGTTTCTTACCTAGCCATGACACTGATTGTAACTCAAAGCTTAACTTCAAGTCCACTATAGATCTTCCCAAGTCTTGATTAATCTCCCTTGAGCAAAGAACAATCAATTACATGTCATCTATAAAATCATAGTTATGACATAGTTGTAAGTTTCTAAAAATAAAGAAAATTTACAGGGTTGAGACCATTCCTCCTATTTATATAAATATAGTCAGAAATGTGTATTTTTCTGACTTCAGGTTAGTTTCAAACAAAAACTAGTGCTATTTGAGAGGTCCAGGAATTCTGGAAAAAAAAATCACTACATAAATCCTTGTGTCTTGTCTTTAAAATGAGACCAACCTCATACAATTTCTATCCCTACAACCAAAGTTATGCAGCTAAAACCATATACTATCAGAATTGCAATTTTGCAGCACATATTCTGTTTTCAAAGCAAACTAGGAATTTCTCAGGAATCCTAAAATCCTAAAATTTTTTACCACATAAAGTGTAGGGTTTTAGCTTTCAAATGCCACTAGTAATAGATCAATTAAAGTGATATAGCTCTACTTATACAACTAAGAATGTAGGCTGTCAGAAACTCAATTATGCAAAGACTGTTAAATTTTCAAATGAAAATTGTTATTGTGTTTGACATGCAAATATTCTGAAAATTTACCCAAGACTAGTCTAATTTCCTAGTTTTCTAATGAAACAATGACATGTCATTTGGATTTTTAAAACTCAAGTTATGCTCAAATGAATAAACGCTGCCCAAATCACAAACAACACATGAAAAATAAGTTTTTAGGTTGTAATTAAGCACATGCAACCTAATGCCAGCCATACAAACAATCAACATTATTTAAACAATCAATCTTAACATAATCCAAACACAACTAAGTTGTCTACAAAGATTGCTCTGATACTATAATGTAACATTATACCCGGTACTCGAAATAATATGGATAGGTTGTCACTTCGATTGTTTCCTATTTCTATTATAAAAAAAAATTAAAAAATCAAAATTTTATAAAAAGTGAGAGGTTACACCATGCTAGTAGAAAATGTAGATTTTAGAAAGCTTCTTAGTTGACTTGTACTCAGGCAGTAATTGGACGAGCGCCGAACTCAGTCAAAATTATAACCGAAGTTATTACCTAAACTTGTAGTATAGTGAACAACACCGGATCGTCTCCTCAAGGATTGTAAATGCAATTTGATCAAATTAAGTTAAGTTAGAAAAAAAGGAGGTTTTGATGGTTCAAGGATCATAGTGACAAGATTTAAAGAGAAATAACAATTAGAAGAACAGTCAATTCAGAAATCTATCCGAGATTGGGTGGATTCAATCATAAACCTATCAATAAACACTTGAAGCACATTTGAATGGTTAACTTGGATCTAACCGAGATCTCAGCATTAGATCCAGAATTCACACTAGACAATCGTCCAGAATTCAATTGACAAGTGATAAACACAAATCTGCAATCGCACTATTCATGTAGATATATGTCAATTTAAGCACCGAATTCAATTAACCTAGGCATCAATCAGTAACCTAACCTCTTCAATTACATGATTAGTTTAGATCAATCAGTTCCAAGCTTCATCACAAATCTCAATATTCAGTCATGTGATTAGTTTAGATCAATCAGTTCTAAGTTTCATTACAAATCTTAATCTTAAATCAAGATCAAATCAGATCAAACATAAACAAAATCACCATTCATGTATTCAAGATCAAGAAAACAGAAGAAGAAGAAGAAGAGAAGAGGAATTCAAATATAAATCAAATACATTACATAACCAAGGTCTCAAGAATCCAAACCACAATCTCTTCAAGAGTCCCGAATTGACCGAAAGTAACTTAGCCCTCCATTACCATGAAGGGGAGCATCAAAATATACAAAAGCTATGAGAAACTATGAAGAAACTATGAGAGAAATGAAGGAGAATACAACTTGTTGTTAATGATAACCAATGGTGCCCTTTTATAGAAGTCTAGGGTAACAAAATGACAAAGGGGAGTGGGTGGATGAGTGGGTTGGTGAGAGGAGTGGTTGAATGGGTTGGTGAGTGGGTTGGTGAGTGGAGTGGTTGAATGGGTTGGTGAGTGGAGTGGGTGAGTGGGTTGGTGAGTGGAGTGGTTGAGTGGGTTGGTGAGAGGAGTGGTTGAGTACGAAAATTTTGACGTCTGACTTGGAAGCCAAAAACGACCAATTATACTTCAGATCCACGAAAAGTACTCTTCATGAAAGTTGTAGATCTTTGTCTTGGCTATAACATGCATATCTGGATCGTCTAATTTGGCTTCCTGCAGCCCAAGATATGGCCCAAATACCGCAGGTCACTCAAACCCAACTTCAGCACCTCTGTTCCGACTTGCAGGCTCAAACTGACCCATTAGACTTCATTTTTTCAAAAAGTGTTCTTCATTAAAGTTGTTTATTTGGGTCTTAACTATCAACTATCCAAATTTCAGCCCATCTCCATTATTACAGCTTGGGATATGATTTTATGAGTGCACACCGTTCGGATTCTAGTGACAGAACCCGTATTCTGACTTCCATGTGAACTTAGGTCCCTTAGACATCTGAATTGGACTTCGAGCTCTTCATCAAAGTTGTAGAGCTTCCTCCTAGCTTTCCTACAAGGTAAAATTCATGATTATCAGATATCAGGAACTCAAGTTATGGCCAAAATATAGAAACAGTGTCAAATCTCAATAATGCTGAAAATATTCAATTAGGACCAATTTGAGCTTAAACTCATAAAATCATACCAAACTCAATCAATTAAGAATATGGAGAGTGTAAATAACTAAACATAAGGGTTTCTTAATGAATAAAATATGTGATTATCAAATTTCCCTACACTTAGCTTTTTGCACTCCTGGGCAAAACTCAAGACCAAAATTTTACAATCAAGAAGAACAACCAAAGGTTCAAGGGATCAAAACATTCATGAGTTAACAATTCTCCACATCTCAAACCAACAAGCAAGGTATCTTCAACATGAATCAAGAATGATAAATCTTCACAAGATTCCTTCTCAATCTCTCAAGTGTTTAAAGGGTAGGTATTTCACTCAATTCAACCCATGAAAATTGCACTACCATAAGCTTGCTTATCTTCTACTTCTCCACTACTCAAAACACATGCACACACAAATCATGAGGACTTTATTCAAGGTTGTAGTGAGGTCAAGGTAACAGAAGAGGATAAAATGGATATGAAAAGATAAATACCAAGGAGAATAAAAGCAAATGAGAGCTGAGTTCAAATAACAAGCATAAAAGTTCATCCCAACTCTAATGTATATCCCTTTACATATTCATTTTCCAATCTTTTTTTTATATATATGAACATAACTATATACATACATTTTTCCTTTTTTTTTGGGCACTCTTTCCTTTTTCAACAACCATTTTGTACACACATCCCCACACTTGTTCAAAAACTCATCCATTAACCAAGCTAATGTTCTTTTATTGCCTAAGGTAAAGTAAGAACACGATTTTTCATTCAAGGCACATAATGAGCTAGAAACAAGGAATGGTCAAATAAGCTCAAAGGGGTTAAGCAAAGGAAAATATACAAGGTTGACAGGAATCAGAGAATTTTCAAGAAGTCAAAAGAGTGCTTGATATCATATTGAAAACAAGGTTGGCTATTTGGTTAAACTAGCTAATTAAGAAAGAGGGCCTCAATCATGTTCATGCATGCAAGTGAAATGCAGCCTCAAAAAGAATCAAAGCAAGTTCTAGAGTGGTCATTAACATGAGTGAAAATCACACAAGAAAGAAGAGAATGACATAAATGTTGAATCCATCCATTAGGCTCAAAATCTCACAAGGTATACATCCATCAAACTCAATTCATCAATTCAATCATCTATCACCAAGCATATCAGTTCAAGAAGGGAGAAAAGTTATTCAATCATGCAATGAACCTCTTTTTTTTTCTCTTTTTTTTTTACAGAATCCTTTTTTTTTGTTTTTTTTGTTTTTTTTTTCAAAAAGAACATGCTGAAATCTCTCCCCCACACTTAATATAACATTGCCTTTAATGTGAAAGAGAGATATAGAAAAGAGCAACACAACCTGATAAGAAGTGAATCAACGCCAAGCAGAAAAGAAACACACTGTCAGTGCCACATCAGACCCTGAAAAGAAATCAAACAAAAAAAATTTAGTACTAATTAATTACTACCTAAAAAAACTCCTTACTCTGCCACCAATTAAGATGCGTCTCAAGAGTAAAATTACTCCTTACTCTGCCATCACTAATTGGTTTAATAAGTACATGACAATCAAATCATACTTTCCAAACAAAACAACAAAATTTTTGTTTTTTGTTTTTTTTTTGGGTCAACTATCCTTTCCCCCCAACTAGATCACAACATTGTCCTCAATGTTAAAATATAGATGAGTAAAGGATAGAAGATATTACCTGTTGGAGAAAGCTGACACAAATTTAAACAGAAACAAAGTACAATAAAATCAAACCCATTAAAGATGAAGTTGCAGATCTGGCTTTTGTTTCTTGTTACTTCCTTCGCTGCTTCCTGTTGACCAATCTATCTGAGCTAATACCTGATCAGGTACATACTCAAAAGCTTCTAATTTATCAATGAGCTCATCAATAGTGGAGGCAGAGATAAGAAGTTGTCTTGCCGAAGGAGTGATAAATTTACGTTCCATGACTTTGTCAAGAAAAGATAACAAAAGATCAAAGAAATTATTAACATTCAACAAACCAATGGGTCTATGGTGGATGTTTAGTTCGGCCCAAGAGACAATTTGAAAAATTTCTTCCAAAGTACCAAAACCACCTGGTAAGACAATAAATGCATCAGAATTGTCAACCATTGTTTTCATTCGTCCATGCATAGATGTTACCTGAATTTCTTCTCCAACTGTCTTTCCAGTGATGTTATTTTCAGCTAAAGGTTTAGGAATAACACCTAAAACCTGACTGCCTCCTATAAAAGCAGCAAGTGATACAGCCCCCATTAACCCACGACAACCTCCCCCATATACAAGATGAATATTCCTCGCAGCAAGTGATCGACCAAGAGTGCTAGCTGCGTTTACAAACTCTAATCCCTTCCCATAACTCGACCCACAAAAAACACAGACATTTTTGAGGTTACGAATAGAAGGCCCCATTCTATACTTTTCCTCCCTTTGAGTGTTTCTGAGTTGAAGGAAAATGGAGAAAATGGAGTGTTTAAATAAGAAAAAGAATGGAAAGGGAAATAATTGCACCTATAAGGGTAGGTTGGCTGTTGTCAGAAAAGGTTGAAATTAAGAAACACAGAATCTTTTTTTTTTTTGACTTCAAGAAAACCATCAAGGTAAAGAAGTCTAGAAACCCCTGAAGGACCCTGCTCAAAGGATCGTCTGTACAAAAATCAAAATACAACAAAATGATACAAAGATAAAAGAAATAGAAAATGATGACATACTTGTATGTACAGTTTCCATGGCGTATCTTTATCTTGCACGCGTCATGAGTGCAGTAGACATCACGTCCATTTTTTTTTTTGAAATTGTTAGAAAAACTTGATGAAAGATGAGTGTATACTTACTTAAGATTGGGATGGAGGTAGTCTGCTCTTTCGGCTTTGTGCCAAAGCATTGTTGACCAGTATTCGACCCATTCAAGACCAGCGCAACATAGGGCTCCCAAAAGGGACAAGTGGCCATAATACGACTGGCTGCCTCACATGTGGGATACAATCTACCTTCTTTGTTTTTCAATTAAGAAGGCTGGATCAGGATGCATGCATTTCCCCATTCACGGTTTGTGTTACCAAAGCCAACCCTAAGACGTATACATAATTTTTTTTTGTTTTTTTTTTTTTTTTTTGTTTTTGTTTTTTTGTTTTTGTTTTTGAAAGATGACATGAAGAAGAAGAAGATGATGATATGTACAGATTGTTTGTGGATATGGCTCACATCGCCCTCTGGTTTAACGTCCGATGTGGCTTAAACGTCTTCTATGAGTCGAGGATAAGCTTCTCATCCAATTTTCTTATAAATTGGCAAACAGGGTCTTTTAGAGTCAGATTCCCAAGACTATAGCATTTTTCTTCATCCTTGAATAGATTCCATAAATTAAGAATTTCACCCCGCATCAATCCATAAGAATGCGTCTCAAGAGTCAATAAGATATCATCTAATGACTCCTTACTCAATCCATTCTTAATGAAGGATCTATTTGCGGAAACCATCCCCAAAGAATGACATTGCATGTTACAATTCCATTGTCCACATTTGTGACAGACTTGTAACCTTTTTGCTCTTCTCCTTTTAGAATATGAACTTCTTCCAAGACCGGGCATATATGAGTCAAATGAAATTGAGGACTCACCTGCTAATCGGACCTTTGCTTCAATTATCCAGCGTACATCTTCTGGCATACCTTTGTGCATTAACATTCTCAATCTTTCACATCGAACTTTGTAGATTTTTCTTAGAGCATTTTGAGGAAGAGAAGGAAAATGTTTTCTCAGGTTTGAAAGAATGACATCCATTTTGAAGGAGAAGAAGGGTTCAGTTATTTTGGGAAACTGAAAAATAAACCGACTTGAGAGTCACGGAGTACCGTATCCGCCACTTAACCGGCAACACAAAAAACTCAAGAACTTGGTTTTCCAGGAATGGTTGAGTCTTTGTCCATTAACTTAAGCGCAGTACCATTCCTAGGATCCTCAATATCTACGTCCCCAGAGGATACACGTGTTTGACAACAAAAGAACCGCGCCACCTAGATCTCAATTTTCCAAGGAGTAGGTGCAGATGATAATCTCAAAGCAGAACTTTTTGACCAATTTCTGCAGCTTTTGCAAAAGGTGTAACAGACCTTGAATAAAGTAGGCCAATAAAATCCATACTGCAAGATTTTCGCAGTTGTTGTCGCTGAAGAAAAAAATGACCTCCACATGCTTCTGAGTGACACTACCTACCTCATTGTCGGGCACACAGCTGTTTTTTTCTTTTTTTTTTTTTTTTTTTTTTTATTCATAATGTGGATGGAGAAGGTTCATCACCTTCACTTCGCATTCTCGGAAGTTCATGATATCTTGTTTGAGGTGGTGTCCATTTACGATGAAAGCTTTGGCAGTGACCTCACTTTTAATCCGAACAAACACGGAAGGAAAAACCTTAGTAACAATAAATGGTCTATCCCATCTAGACCTTAACTTGCCAGGCATGAGTCAGAGGCGGGAGTTATAGAGGAGAACTTTTTGACCAATCTTAAATGTTTTCCTCAAAATCAACTTATCATGGAAGGCTTTGGTCTTCTCCTTATAAAGTTTGGAACTTTCATAAGCCTCCAAGCGGATCTCCTCCAATTCTTTGCAGTGCGAGCTTCCTCTCCATACCGCTT
This sequence comes from Ormosia emarginata, assembly GCA_029884605.1. Classification (NCBI taxonomy): domain Eukaryota; kingdom Viridiplantae; phylum Streptophyta; class Magnoliopsida; order Fabales; family Fabaceae; genus Ormosia; species Ormosia emarginata. The sequence goes on from JAQQTP010000073.1 coordinate 20,750,520, forward strand.
GATCTAGGTCCAAGTTGCACCTTTTCACCGCTCGAATGCACGATGCTCAATTTCCACCCGGCGGTGGCGGGCTTTTCAAAAACAATCCGATACGGAGACATCCCGATTGGTGTCTTATAAGCGTCCGGTAAGCCCATAAAGCATCCTCAAGCCTTTTGCTCCGGTCCTTTTTGTTAGGTTAAACTGTCATTACGGAGTATCTGCTTGATCTCCCTGTTGGAAATCTCGGCTTGCCCATTAGTTTGGGGATGGTAAGGTGTAGAAACTCTGTGCAAGACCCCATACTTTTTTATCAAAGCTTCCATGCTTCGATTACAAAAATGTGAACCCTGATCACTGATGATGGCCTTCGAAACTCCAAACCTGCAGAAAATCTGTGATCTAACAAAATCCACAACAACTTTGGAATCATCAGTCCGAGTAGCTTTCGCCTCCACCCACTTGGATACATAATCAACAGCTAGCAAAATGTAAACAAAACCAAAAGAAACAAGAAAGGGTCCCATAAAATCAATACCCCATACATCAAAAATCTCACAGAACAATAAGGATTTCTGGGGCATCTCATTCCTTCGAGAAGTGTTTCCTGTTCTTTGGCATTGGTCACAAGATTTACAAAACACATATGCATCATGAAATAGAGTGGGCCAATATAATCCAGATTCCAAAACTTTCCTAGCAGTCCTTTGGGGACCAAAATGACCGCCACATGCAAGTGTATGACAAAAGCTAAGAATAGAATGAAATTCATTATCAGGCACGCATCTCCTAATGACTTGGTCACTACAAAATTTCCATAGATAAGGGTCGTCTCACACATAATATTTTGACTCACTCTTCAATTTATCAATCTGAGCCCTAGTAAAATGTGCAGGGAAAACACCAGCAACTAAGAAATTTATCAAATTAGCAAACCAAGGAATGTTACCTTGCAGCTTGAAAAGCTGCTCATCAGGGAAGACATCATGGATAGGAAAAGTATCTGCCTCCCTTTCAATTCGGCTTAGGTGATCAGCCACGAAATTCTCCACTCCAGTTTTATCACGGATTTCAATATCGAACTCTTGGAGGAGCAAAATCCACCTAATCAACCTAGGCTTTGCATCAAGCTTCTTCAGGAGAAACTTCAAAGCTGTATGATCTGAAAACACAACCACTCTAGAACCAAGCAAATATGATCGAAATTTGTCTAAAGCAAAAACAATTGCTAAAAGTTCCTTTTCAGTGGTGGTGTAGTTGACTTGTGCAGGATCTAAAGTTCTTGAAGCATAGGAGATGACATGAGATATTTTGCCGACCCTTTGTGCAAGAACAGCTCCCAAAGCATAATTAGAGGCATCACACATGAGCTCAAATGGGAGTGTCCAATCTGGTGGTTGGATGATAGGTGTACTGGTCAATGCTTGCTTCAAGTGATTGAAGGCATCCTTGCATTTCTGGTCAAAATGGAACTCCACTTCTTTTTGTAGCAAGTTGGATAGTGGAAGAGCAATTTTGCTAAAATCTTTTATGAATTGCCTATAGAAACCTGCATGACCAAGGAAAGAACGAACCTCCCGCACGCATGTGGGGTCAGATAGGCATGAAATAACATCTATTTTCGCAGGATCTACCTCAATACCCTTGCTAGATATTATATGCCCTAAAACTATGCCTTGTTCTACCATGAAATGACATTTCTCAAAATTCAGAACAAGGTTAGTTTCAATGCATCTATGTAAAACCGAGCGGACTATCCAGACATGCATCAAAGGAAGAGCCATAGACGGTAAAATCATCCATAAACACATCCATGCAATTCTAAAAAGTCGAAAAGATACTTACCATACACCTTTGAAAGGTGCCGGAGCATTGCACAGACCAAAGGGCATCCTCCTGTATGTAAATGTGCCAAATGGACAAGTGAAAGTAGTCTTCTCTTGGTCTTTTGGGGCTATATGAATCTGAAAATAGCTCGAATATCCATCCAGGAAACAATAATGCGACTTGCCAGCTAGCCTCTCCAACATCTGATCAATGAAAGGTAGCGAAAAATGATCTTTTCTGGTAGCCTGGTTAAGCCGCCTATAATCAATGCAAACCCGCCAACTGTTCTGAACTCTTGTGGGTAAAAGTTCATTATTCTTATTCTCAACTACTGTGACCCCAGATTTCTTATGAACAACTTGCACGGAGCTCACCCATTTACTGTCTGATATGGGATAAATAATGCCAGCTTGAAGTAGCTTGGTCACTTCCTTCTTCACCACATCTAGAATCAAGGGGTTCAGTCTCCTTTGGGGTTGCCTTACTAGTTTTGTGTCCTCCTCCAATAAAATCCTATGCATGCATGTGGAGGGACTAATACCAGGAAGATCTGCAAGTGTCCATCCTATGGCTTGCTTATTCTGCCTCAAAACCTGCAGCAATTTTTCTTCTTGTTCAGGTTGCAGATTCTTAGCAACAATCATCGGGCGATCTTCTCACCATCTCCTAAATATGCATATTTAAGATGGTCCGGCAAAGTCTTCAACTCTAAGGATGGAAATTTGTACAATGGAAGGCAAACAAGCTATTTGAAACAACTAATTCAGCAACATTAAATTCAGCACAGTTCTGACTTCTATTTTCACATGCGGTATCATTCAAGTCAGCAGTTGCATCATCACTCATACCAGCATAAATCTCAACACATGCAGCACACGACTCAATATCACAAGCAGTACATGTATCATAAGAAACAGAATCCAAAAAGTCAACAATATCAGGGAATTCAGCATATAAATCAGCATAAACATCATTAACCAGCATGTCAATCACATCAATATGGAAAACAGAATGCTCTTCTAGAGGATGTCTCATGGCATCAAAAATGTTAAATTGTACCAAATCATCGCCAAACTCCATAGAAAGGGTGCCATCATGCACATCTATCTTGGTCTTGGAGGTCTTGAGGAATGGTCTGCCTAGAATCAATGGAGCATGGTTTGCTGAAGACTCATCTTCCATGTCCAAGACATAGAAGTCCGCTGGAAAAATTAACTCATTCACCCAAACTAACACATCTTCCAAAGACTCTCTTTGGATGAGCAATGGTCCTATTCGCCAACTGAATCACGATACCAGTGGGTTGCAAAGTGCCAATGTTCAATGACTTATAAACTGACATAGGCATGACATTGATTGAAGCACCCAAATCTAGCATTGCATGTTCAAATCTGGAGTTGCCTATCGTGCAAGGAATTGTGAAAGTTCCAGGATCTTTGCATTTATGTGGCATGCTTGCGCGAATCATTGCAGAAACATTTCTGCCCATGCTAATCTTCTCAGTACCCTTAAGTCTTCTCTTGTGAGTGCACAGCTCCTTGAGAAATTTGGCATACTTAGGAATTTGTGTGATTGCATCCAAGAGAGGAATATTGATTTTCACCTTCCTGAATGTGTCCATGACTTCTCTTTCTATTTTTGTTTGCGCAGTATGCTTGGGAATTTGTGACTCTGTTTGGAAAAGGTAGTGGAATGGCCGATTTGAATTCTCTCGCACATTTCTTCGTGTCACATGATTTTTGGTGAGCTATCCATTTTCTTCGTTTTCGGTCACCTTCTGGTTCTTCTTTGTACTTGTAGTTCGGGTTGTGGTGGAGTAGGACCGTCAACTTCTCGCCACTTCTCAAGCTAATGGCACTTACATTGCCTCTTGGGTTGTTGACTATTTGTGAAGGCAATTGGTTCGACCCTTGACTTTTCACTCACTCGAGTGGTTGCCATCCGCCCAATTTGAGTTTGTAAATTCGGATAGTGGCATTGACATTCTGCTGAAACTATTTCATCAAGTCTTCGAAAGGTGGCTCATTTGGAGTGGTGTTGGAACAGTATGTTGGAGGGGCTGCTTGCATGGGTGCGGCGCAGGTTGTGCTTGCCTAAATGCAGGTGGTTGGTACTTGTTGCCAGAGCTTATAGCTTGGTATCTAAACTGCGGTTGTTGCTGTTGGTAGGGTTGTTGTTGTTGTTGACCAGAATTTCCATATCTCAGGTTGGGATGGTCCCTCCAGCCAGGGTTATAGGTATTAGAAAATGGATCATACCTGGGCTGCTGCTGTGATTGCTGGTATTGGGGTCTACCAGGAAAAATACCAGCTGCTACAACAGATTGCTCTGGAAAAATAGGACCACCATCCTGAAGTGTGGGGCATGCATCAGTAGGATGAGATAAACAAGAGCAAATGCCACACACAGTTGCAGCCATCTGCATTGGTGCTTGTTGTCCCACTGCTAACTGCCTCACCAAAGAAGTCAATTCATCAAGTCTGTGTTCCATTCTCTGTTGGTCTACATGAGATGATTGAATCTCATTGACTCCTCTGGTTGAGGTAATAATTCGTGTGCCAAATTGTTGGGCATTGGCTGCCATGTTTGCTATCAAATCTCTCACTGCTGCAAGGGTCTTGTCTACTAAGGCTCCTCCAGAGGCAGCATCCACCATGCTTCGTCATTTGGCAAGCAAGCCTTCATAGAAATATTGAATTAAGAGTTGATCGGTGATTTGGTGGTGGGGACACTCGAGCACGCTTCTTGAATCTTTCCCAATATTCATGCAAGGTCTCTCCTGTCATTTGTCTTATGCCACATATATCTTTTCTAATGGCAAAGCAGCTCTAGAGGCAGGGAAAAATTTCTCTAAGAACAACCGCTTCATGTCATTCCAACTTGTTACTGAACCTGGTGAAAGATAAAATAACCAATCCTTGGCTGTATCAGCAAGTGAGAAGGGAAATGCCCTCAGCTTGATGTGCTTTTCTGAGATCCCATGTGGCTTCATGGTTGAACAAACCACATGGAACTCCTTTAGATGCTTATGGGGATCCTCTCCTGTAAAACCGTGAAACTTGGGCAACAAATGTATCAATCCAGATTTTAACTCAAAATCAGCATCAAGATATGGGTATTGAATACACAAAGACTGGTTAGTTATATCAGGAGCAGCAAGTTCCTTAAGAGTTCTATTCTGCATGTTATCAGCCATGGTTTCAGAATTATTCAAGATCTCAAGTTCACTCCCAATATTAAGATCAAATTCAGAAACAATTCTTGCACTTAGCCTATGAGCTCTAATCAACCTATGCAAGGTTCTATCAATCTCAGGATCAAAGTCAACCAAGTTATCAGGCTCGGACCTAGTCATGCATCTCACAAAAAAAAATAAATAAGCAAAATACACTAGACAATGGATAAAAATGTTAGAAAAGTTAATAAAAAGAAAAAGTTAGTAAAAACACTTAAAATAAAAAGATTACACTTACTAATCCCTACACAGCGGCTTGTAATTTTGACGAGCGCCGAACTCGATCAAAATTATAACCGAAGTTATTACCTAAACTTGTAGTATAGTGAACAACACCGGATCGTCTCCTCAAGGATCGTAGATGCAATTTGATCAAATCAAGTGAAAGTTAGAAAAAGGGGGTTTTGATGGTTCAAGGATCGCAGTGACAAGATTTAAAGAGAAATAACAATTAGAAGAACAGCCAATTCAGAAATCTATCCGAGATTGGGTGGATTCAATCATAAACCTTTCAACAAACATTTGAAGCACATTTGAATGGTTAACTTGGATCTAACTGATATCTTAACATTAGGTCCAAAATTCACACTAGACAATCATCCAGAATTCAATTGACAAGTGATAAACACAAATCTGCAATCGCACCATTCATGTAGATATATGTCAATTTAAGCATCGAATTCAATTAACCTAGGCACCAATCAGTAACCTAACCTCTTCAATTATGTGATTAGTTTAGATCAATTAGTTCTAAGTTTCATCACAAATTTCAATCTTCAGTTATGTGATTAATTCAGATCAATCAGTTCTAAGTTTCATCACAATACTTAATCTTAAACCAAGATCAAATCATATCAAACATAAACAGAATCACCATTCATGTATTCAAGATCAAGAAAACAGAAGAAGAAGAAGAAGAGAAGAGGAATTCAAATATAAATCAAATACATTACATAACCAAGGTCTCAAGAATCCAAACCACAATCTCTTCAAGAGTCCCGAATTGACTGAAAGTAACTTAGCTCTCCATTACAATGAAGGAAATCATCAAAATATACAAGAGCTATGAGAAACTATGAAGAAACAAGAAGAAACTATAAGAGAATTGAAGGAGAATACAACTTGTTGTTAATGATAACCAATGGTGCCCTTTTATAGAAGTCTAGGGTAACAAAATGACAAAGGGGAGTGGGTGGATGAGTGGGTTGGTGAGAGGAGTGGTTGAATGGGTTGGTGAGTGGGTTGGTGAGTGGAGTGGTTGAGTGGAATGGTTGAATGGGTTGGTGAGTGGAGTGGTTGAGTGGGTTGGTGAGAGGAGTGGTTGAGGATGAAAATTTTGACGTCTGACTTGGAAGCCAAAAACAACCAACTATACTTCAGATAAATGAAAAGTACTCTTCATAAAAGTTGTAGATCTTTGTCTTGGCTATAACATGCATATCTGGATCGTCCAATTTGGCTTCTTGCAGCCTAAGATATGGCCCCAAGGTCACTCAAACCCAACTTCAGCACCTCTGTTCCGACTTGCAGGCTCAAACTGACCCATTAGACTTCATTTTTTCAAAAAGTGTTCTTCATTAAAGTTGTTTATTTGGGTCTTAACTATAAATTATCCAAATGTCAGCCCATCTCCATTATTACAGCTTGGGATATGATTTTATGAGTGCACACCATTCGGATTCTAGTGATAGAACTTGTATTCTGACTTCCATGTAAACTTAGGTCCCTTATACATCTGAATTGGACTTCGAGCTCTTCATCAAAGTTGTAGAGCTTCCTCCTAGCTTTCCTACAAGGTAAAATTCATGATTATCAGATATCAGGAACTCAAGTTATGGCCAAAATACAGAAACAGTGTCAAATCTCAATAATGCTGAAAATATTCAATTAGGACCAATTTGAGCTCAAACTCACAAAATCATACCAAACTCAATCAATTAAGAATATGGAGAGTGTAAATGACTAAACATAAGGGTTTCTTAATGAATAAAATATGTGATTATCACATTCTGGTATATTCTGACTTAACCACTATTGCTGCTGCATTCTGCTACATTTTGCTGGTTAGTGTGGTTACTGTTGCATTGAATTTTACTGCTGTGGAGTTTGATTGTGGAGATTTTTTCCCCATTTTCCAATTTTTTCTGGAGCAGGGGAGATTAGTTCAATTTTGATTGTGGAGTTTTGAGCTGAGACTTGGTCCCCAAAGTTAAATCACCATTCTAAGCAAGGTGATCTCTGTGGGATCATCCACTAGGATTTTAGCCAAATTCCATCCTCTGATAGGAGTTTTGAGAAAAGTGGGGATATAACAATAATTTCAGTAATTGTTTCAATAAGTCAGAATGACCTGAATTTTGGCTAGTTGATAGAGAAAAATCCAAATCACTCGGCCAGGTGGCTATGCTCCGTTTCGCCAAATTCCATCGTTTAGATCACTTTTTCAATTTTTGAAATATTTTCTTTCCATGGTAATTTTCTAAAAAATCATAGTTTTCATTCTGTGGTGGTCCCATATTTTTTAAAAATTATTTGATATGTTTTTTATTTTTTCTAGTCATTTTTGTAGTGTAGATTTGCATGGTTTTTAAATTTTGGCTTTTTGACACTTTTTAGCCCTAATTGGTTGCATGACTAGGTCTGACTCTGATAATTTGTTTGATTTTCATCCTGAAATTGATAAGACTTTGCATTCATTGATAAGAGCTCTTAGGCTTAGTCAACTAACTGATTCTTCATTTCATTCTGATACTGAATCTGCCACTGCATCTGTCATTGAAGTTGGGAATTTAAGTGATATTGTCACCATGACTGATAACATGCATAATAAGACTCTTAAAGAGCTTGCAGCCCCTGATGTTACTTATCAACCATTATGCATTCACTATCCTGAGATTGATGCTGACTTTGAGCTAAAGTCTGGACTAATCCATTGGCTGCCTAAGTTTCATGGACTTGCAGGTGAGGATTCTCATAAGCATCTTAAGGAATTCCATGTCGTGTGCTCAACTATGAGACCTCAAGACATCCATGAAGAACACATTAAGCTAAGGGCATTTCCCTTTCTCCCTTGCTGATGCATCCAAGGACTGGCATTACTATCTCTCACCTAGTTCTATGACTTCCTAGAATGATATGAAGAGGTTGTTTCTAGAGAAATTTTTTTCCTATTTCCAGAGCTGTTGCAATTCGGAAGGACATTTGTGCAATCAAGCAGATTTCTGGTGAAACCTTACATGAGTACTAGGAGAGGTTTAAGAAGTTATGTTCGAGTTGTCCACATTGTAACACCCCAAACTTCCTAAATATAAGACAATAATTTTGACAGTTAATAGAATTCTACTGTTTAGTGATTTCTGTATACTGTAAAATTATTTTGATTATTCCGTGACTGCTTTTGATTGTTTTGAGTGAATTACTCCATGTCAGGAAAATAAAAATTTTCGGGCCGAGAAAAATTTTACGTAATTTAATTATTACTGTCAAGTCTTAATTATTTTACGTAATCTAATTTGATATTCATGAGTTTTCTAATTTTTGTGATTTTATGTGTGATTATGAAATTTTTATATTACTCTGTTTATTTTAACGTTATCCGTGGGTCATCTGTGGGCCCAGAGAGGTTGTATGTGGGCCCCGCATGGGTCCAAAAAGGTAAAATTTTTTTATAATAAGAAAAAATCGTACTGTTGAGATGGAGATGGGAGATCTTACTAAACCTGAATTCGAAAATAGTTTTTAAAATTTTCTTTTACTATGTTTTGTACTGTATTTAATTATCGGATGATAAAAATACAGTAAAAATATTATTCGAAGAGTAATAGCAGATACAAAAATAAATATTGTACTACAAAGTCAACATTAGTGGCTTGGATATCTACCATTGATGTAATCAATGGTGGAGACTTGATCTTGATTTAATCAATGGTTGAGATTTTGTTTTACAAAGTGGCTAGGACCATTAATAGCCCTTGGATGTAAAGTTTGAAGGAGCAATCTTGACCTTTCATTTTAGAGACACATCTAATGGCTAGGATTTCAAGGAGAAAAGATCCAATGACCTAAATTAAGTTTTCTATCTAAGCCTAAACCTAGAAGCTACATTAAATCCTAACCATTGATCTAATCAATGGTTAAAATTGCCTAAAATGGTGGCTAGGAGATTTGTTACATTTTGAAGAATGCATGAAGGGGGGGACGGTTTGGTGCTGCATTTAGAAGCTAAAGCAATATTGGAAGACCATAATTGATCACCTTTAGTCATTATTGATCACCTTGGTCTTTGTTGAACATTTTCAAGAAACAAAGTTATCAAAATTTCTCTTCATTTCTCTCCTTCTCTAAGCTCACGGCCAAGTACCCATGCAACACCTTCCATCACTCAAAAATTCTAAACAACCTTATTTCTTGAATCCTAACTTCAATCCAAGAACCTTTGTAGTTTACACCAAGCTCTAAATCTTCCATCTTGAAAGACTTTTTCCAAGAGCAAGTTTTAGGGTTTTGAAGTGAAGTGTAAGGAAACTTCATTTCTTCTCTTCTTTTCATGTTCTTGTAATTGGCTAGCTATCATGGATAATGGTTTTGATGATATCAAACATGAAGATGATGAGAAGACCAAGTCCAAGTTTTTCAAGATTAGCTTTAGGACTTAGGATCTATCATATACGGAGCTGATAAATAGATATCTCATTAGTTAAACTTAAAAAATCTAAAATAATCTGCTCCTTCAATTAAACTGAGGTTTCAAATAGTTTTTGAAAGATCAAAGATTTTAGAAACTGGAAATAGTTTTTCAAAAGCAATTTAGAATGGTTTTTCAAACTATTTTTAACCAAGGTATTCGATTACCCCTCTATGGTATTCGAATAACCTGATTCCAACTCATACATTTCTGTTTTTTAAAACAGAGGTATTTGAATACCTTTTGTGAATAACCTGATTTCAGAATATACTTTTTTAACTGAGGTATTCGAATACCCTTGACTATTATTCGAATAACCCTGCTTTGATCAATTTTTTTAAATAAGTTTTGACAGAGGTATTCGAATACCCCTTGATGGTATTTGAATAACCCACGGGACTCTGCTTTGGTTTTTTTTGAATTCCTACGAGAAGTCTCAGTATTTATTATCAAAATAAATGCACCCAACGGCCTTCTTGATACGAAGCTCTATAAATAAAGGTCTGGGTCACCTCTTATCATCCCCCGAACATTCTGATCAATTCTTGCTTGGCTGAAAACGAGTTTTACATTATTTTCTCTCTTTTTCTGGGCTCTTAATATTAAATCCTTGAGATATCTGTGAGACAACTCCTTAGTGCTTCAATTTGTATAATTTACTCTGAGTGAGAGTTTCTCTTTGTCTATATTCTGCTTCTGTAAAAAAAGGGTGAGGTATCCCTTAGTGAATTTGTGAGGGTGAGGTATCCCTCAGTAAAAGGGTGAGTGATAATCACATATTTTATTCATTAAGAAACCCTTATGTTTAGTTATTTACACTCTTCATGTACTTAATTGACTGAATTTGATTATGTTTTGTAAGTTTGAACTCGAATCGGACTTAATTGATTTTTTCAGCATTATTCGGGTCTTACACTGTTTCTGTATTTTAGCCATATCTTGAGTTCTAAATGTCTGATAATTATGAATTTTACCTTGTAGGAAAGATAAGAAAGAGCTCTACAACTTTGATGAGAGCTCAAAGACAATTTCAGACATCTAGTGGAGCGAATTGGGCATGGAAATCAGAATACGGGATTTGTGACTGGAACCCGAACATTGTACAGTAACCAGAACATAATTCGAGTTTGGGCATATAAAATGGGCTGAAAATTTGTAATCTGAAAGTTAAGACCCATATGTACAACTTTCATGTCAAGCACAAAACTTGATTCGGGCTCCTTGATGGAGATATTGGGTCTGAAAGTCAAAACAGAGGTGCTGAAACTAGTCCTGAATAGTATGTAGTAATTGAATCATATCTTGGGCTGTAGGACGAATTTTTGGGTGTTTTCAGAGCCATTGGAAAGCTTAGACAATTTCCTAGAACTTTCATGAAGACCACTTGGCTCAGAAATGATGAAATCAATGAGTTCAGCAATAAAGAATTTCGGAGACAAGGTAGCTCACCTACTCACCCACCTACTCATCCACCTACTCATCCACCTACTAATCCCATCTACCAATCTACTACTACTCCGAATCCTCTATAAAAGGAAGCATGTGGAGAGCTCTAGGAACACACACACTTGTTGTTAGAGATAGCGTTTCATAGTTCTTGTATATTTTTCCTTCATTGTAATGGAGAGCTAAGTCACTTCTAGTCAATTCGGGACTCTTGAAGAGATTGTGGCTTGGATTCTTGAGACCTTGGTTATGTAATGTATTTGATTTATATTTGAATCCCTCTTCTCTTCTTCTTCTTCTGTTCTCTTGATCTTGAATGCATGAATGGTGATTCTGTTTATGTTTGATCTGATTTGATCTTGGTTTAAGATTAAGTATTGTGATGAAATTTAGAACTGATTGATCTGAATTAATCACATAATTAAAGATTGAGATTTGTGATGAAACTTAGAACTGATTGATCTAAACTAATCACGTAATTGAAGAGGTTAGGTTACTGATTTGTGCCTAGGTTAATTGAATTCGGTGCTTAAATTGACATATATTTACATGAATGGTGCGATTGCAGATTTGTGTTTATCACTTGTCAATTGAATTCTGGACGATTGTCTAGTATGAATTCGGATCGATGCGAGAGATCTCGGTTAGATCCAAGTTAACCATTCAAATGTATTTCAGGTGTTTGTTGAAAGGTCTATGATTGAATCCACTCAATCTCGGATAGATTTCTGAATTGACTGTTCTTCTAATTGTTATTTCTCTTTAAATCCTGTCACTGCGATCCTTGAACCATCAAAACCCCCCTTTTTCTAACTTTCACTTGATTTGATCAAATTGCATCTACGATCCTTGAGGAGACGATCCGGTGTTGTTCACTATACTACAAGTTTAGGTAATAACTTCGGTTATAATTTTGACTGAGTTCGACGCTCGTCAGAATTTTGGCGCCGTTGCCGGGGATCTCGAAGGTGTGATCTTTTCATTTTGAGTAACCTTACTAATTTTCTTTCTTACCTATTCTAACAATTATTTTTCATTTACTAACATAGCATACTAACGTTTCTATCTTAGCTTTTGAATTTTTCTGATTTAGGAAAGACGGAAAACAGGTGATTACGGGTAACTATTGCAATTTTCGAACTGAAACATGCCCAGAATGAGCTGAAACTTGGTTGGTTGAAGGAAAACATCTTGATAAACAAGACTTACAGTAAACTATGAGGTCACCCCTGGTTTTTCGAAATTCTATCATTTAGACCACTTTTTCAATTTTTTAATATTTTTTATTGCATTTTCTAGTTTCATTTTTATGTAGATTTTGTTCTGTATTGATTCCATAATTTTTAAAAATGTTTAGACATATTAACTAGATTTATTTTTGTATATTTTGAGTGTTGTTTAGTGTATTTTGCTTAGTTGTAGTTTTTGTGTTTTTGTGCTTTAGTTGATGCATGACTAGGTCCAATCCTGATATCTTGCTTGATCTTGATCCTGAGATTGATAGGACCTTGCATAGATTAATTAGAGCTCGTGTGATAAATTCAAGAGTTAATTTGAACCTAACTTTGATTTTGGGAGTGAACACGATAACTTAAGTAATCCGAAATCATGGGCGATAACATGCATAATAGAACCCTTAAGGAACTTGCTGCTCCTGATGTATCTTACCAATCTTTGTGCATTCAATATCCTGATCTTGATGCAGATTTTGAGTTAAAATCTGGTTTGATACACTTGTTACCAAAATTTCATGGTCTTGTGGGTGAAGATCCTCATAAGCACCTGAAAGAGTTCCATGTTGTGTGTTCAACCATGAAGCCATAAGGCATCTCTGAGGAACACATCAAGTTAAGGGCATTTCCCTTCTCACTTGTCGATGCAGCCAAAGATTGGTTGTTTTATCTTTCACCAGGTTTAGTCGGAAAATTTGGAATGACATGAAGAGGTTGTTCCTGGAGAGATTCTTCCCTGCCTCTAGAGCTGCTGTAATTAGGAAGGATATATGTGGCATCAGACAGATGTCTGGTGAAGCTTTGCATGAATACTAGGAGAGATTCAAGAAGTTATGTTCGAGCTGCCCTCATCACCAAATTAGTGAACAGCTCTTGATTCAATACTTTTATGAGGGCTTGCTGCCAAATGATAGAAGCATGATCGATGTTGCCTCTGGAGGAGCCTTAGTAGACAAAACTCCTACCGCCGCAAGAGATCTGATAGCAAACATGGCAGCCAATACCCAACAGTTTGGCTCGCGAATCATCACCGCAACTAGAGGAGTTAATGAAATTCAAGCATCTCATATGGACCAACAAAGAATAGAACACAGACTAGATGAATTGACTTCTTTGGTAAGACAGATAGCAGTGGGTCAACAACCACCCATGCAGATGACTGCATCAGTGTGTGGAATTTGCTCTAATTCATCTCATCTACTGATTCATGCCCTACACTTCAGGAAGCATGGTTCCGCTTTTCCAGATCAATGTGTTGTTGGTGGTGTTTTTCCTGGTAGACCCAATATCAAGCAACAACAACAACAATCTAGATATGATCCATTTTCTAGTTCTTATAATCCTGGTTGGCGAGACCATCCCAATTTGAGATATGGGAATTCTAAAAGAACAACAATGACCCACCAAGAAGAACAACAATTTAGATACCAAGTCTGAGGTCCAAGCAACAAATACCAACAAATACCCCCGCATTCGGACAACAAAGAACATTCAAATAGCGGTCTGTCAATCCACTCTAGGCCGAGCCATCATTGGAAGACACGATGAAACAAATGGCCACAAATAACATTCGGTTCAAGTGAACGTCGGTGCCAACATTCGGGAATTTACAAACTCAAATCGGGCGGTGGACAACCACCGTGAGCGAGCTAAAGAGTCAAGGTTCTAGCCAATTGCCTTCACAAACAATCAACAATCCAAGAGGCAACGTAAGTGCAATTACCTTGAGAAGTGGCAAAGAAGTTGATGTTCCAACCTTACAAAGAATCGAAATTGACCAAAAACGGCAGGAAATGGATAATTCAGTCCGAGAAATCACGTGCCATGAAGAAAATTGCAGAGAATTCAGATGTTACCATTCCATTACCTTTTCCAAATAGGATCACACAATCCAAGAGAACAATGCAAGCAGAAATGGAAAAAGAAGTCATGGAGACATTCAGGAAAGTGGAAATCAATATTCCCCTCCTAGATGCAATCAAGCAAATTCCAAAATATGCTTAATTTCTCAAGAAATTGTGCACTCATAAGAGAAGGTTGAAAGGGAATGAGAAGATCAGCATGGGTAGAAATGTTTCTGCAATGATTCTGCCAAGCATGCCACAAAAATGCAAAGATCCTGGAACTTTCACAATTTCTTGCACAATTGGCAACTCTAGATTTGAGCATGCAATGCTAGATTTGGGTGCTTCGATCAATGTCATGCCCATGTCAGTTTATAAGTGTTTAAACATTGGTACTTTGCAACCCACTGGTATCGTGATTCAGTTGGCAAATAGAGCCTTTGCTCATCCTGCAGGTGTCTTTGGAAGATGTGTTAGTTCGGGTGAATGAGTTAATTTTTCCAGAGATTTCTACATTCGGACATGGAAGATGAGTCTCCAACAAACCATGCTCCATTGATTCTAGGCGAGACCATTCCTCAAGACCGCCAAGACTAAGATAGACGTGCATCGGCACCCTTTCTATGGAGTTTGGCGACGATTTGGTATAATTTAACATTTTTGATTCCATGAAACACCCCACAGAGGAGCATTCGTTTTCCATGTTGATATGATTGAGATCTTTGGTTGATGATGTCTATACTTGATTTATATCTTTGAATTCCCGATATTGTTGACTATCTTGGTTCTGTTTCTTGTGATACATGTGCGACTTGTGATGTTGAACCATGTCTTTGCATGTGTCTTGAGATTTGTTCGTTATGAGTAATGATACAACCGCCGATGATACAACAATTGAGAATGAGAGTCGGTACCATCTTTGAAATTAATGTTCTTTGAGATAGTTGTTTCGAGATCACTTGTTACCTTCCATTGTGCAACCTCCATCTTTGGAGTTGAAGACTTTACGGACCATCTTAAATATGCATATTTGGGAGATGGTGAGACACTTCCTAGGTGATCATTGCTAAAAACCTATAACCCGATCAAGAAGAAAAATTACCGCTGATTTTGAGGAGAATAGGCAAGCCATCGGATGGACTCTTGCAGATATTCCTGGTATTAGCCCCTCCACATGCATGTATAAGATTTTATTGGAAGAAGGGATTAAACCAGTTAGAACCCCAAAGGAGACTAAATCCCCTGATTCTAGATGTGGTAAAGAAGGAAGTTACAAAGCTGCTTCAAGCTGGCATTATTTATCCCATATCTGACAGTCAATGGGTGAGCCCCGTGCAAGTGGTTCCCAAGAAATCTGGGGTCACAGTGGTTGCGAATCAGAACAATGAGCTTGTGCCCACACGAGTTCAAAACAGTTGGC
Organism: Ormosia emarginata; assembly: GCA_029884605.1. Taxonomy (NCBI): domain Eukaryota; kingdom Viridiplantae; phylum Streptophyta; class Magnoliopsida; order Fabales; family Fabaceae; genus Ormosia; species Ormosia emarginata. Next base: position 20,766,187 of record JAQQTP010000073.1, read on the forward strand.
GAGTTTGTATTGATTATAGGCGGCTTAACCAGGCTACCGAGAAAGATCATTTCCGCCGCCCTTCATTGATCAGATGTTAGAGCGGTTAGGCGGCAAGTCACATTATTGTTTCCTGGATGGATATTCGGGCTATTTTCGATTCATATAGCCCCGAAGACCAAGAGAAGACTACTTTCACTTGTCCATTTGGCACATTTGCATACGAAGGATGCCCTTTGGTCGTGCAATGCTCCGGGCACCTTTCGAGGTGTATGGTAAGTATCTTTTCTGATTTTTTAGAAAATTGCATGGACGTATTTATGGATGATTTTACTGTCTATGGATCTTCCTTTGATGCATGTTTAGATAGTCCGCTCGGGTCTTGCATAGATGCATTAAGACTAACCTCGTTCTAAATTTTGAGAAATGTCATTTCATGGTAGAACAAGGTATAGTCTTAGGGCATGTGATATCTCGTGAGGGTATTGAGGTAGATCCTGCAAAAATAGATGTTATTTCATGCCTATCTTACCCCACATGCGTGCGGGAGATTCGTTCTTTCCTTGGTCATGCAGGTTTCTATCGGCGGTTCATAAAGGATTTCAGCAAAATTGCACTTCCGCTATCCAACTTACTGCAAAAAGATGTGGAGTTTCACTTTGACAAGAAGTGCCAGGATGCCTTCAATCAATTGAAGCAGGCATTGACCAGTACACCTATCATCCAACTGCCGGATTGGACACTTCCATTTGAGCTGATGTGTGATGCCTCTAATTATGCATTGGGAGCTGTTCTTGCACAAATGGTCGGTAAAGTATCTCATGTCATTTCCTATGCTTCGAGAACTTTAGATCCTGCACAAATCAACTACACCACAACTGAAAAGGAACTTTTAGCAATTGTTTTTGCTTTAGATAAATTTCGATCATATTTGCTTGGTTCTAGAGTGGTTGTGTTTTCGGATCATGCAAAGCATTAAAGTTTCTCCGAAGAAGCCCAATGCCAAGCCCCGGTTGATTAGGTGGATGTTGCTCCTCCGGGAGTTTGATATTGAGATCCGTGACAAGAGTGGAGCGGAGAATTTGGTGGTGATCACTTGAGTCGAATTGAAAGGGAGGCAGATGTTTTTCCCATCCATGATGTTTTCCACGATGAGCTTGCTTTTCAAGTGCAAGGCAACATCCCTTGGTTTCTTGATTTGATTAATTTCTTGGTTGCTAAAGCAATACGCACATTTCACAAAGGCTAAGATTGATAAATTGAAAAGTGAGTCAAAGTATTATGTGTGGGATGATCCTTACTTATGGAGATTTTGTAGTGACCAAGTAATTAGGAGATGTGTGCCTGATGATGAATTCCATTCCATTCTTAGCTTTTGTCATAAACTTGCATGTGGCGGCCACTTCGGTCCTCAACGGACTGCTAGGAAAGTTTTAGACTCTGGATTATATTGGCCCACTCTATTTCATGATGCATATATGTTTTGCAAATCTTGTGATCAATGCCAGAGAATAGGGAATACTTCTCGTAGGAATGAAATGCCACAGAAACCCTTATTATTATGTGAGATTTTTGATGTTTGGGGTATTGACTTTATGGGTCCTTTCCCTGTATCATTTGGTTTTGTTTACATTTTGCTTGCTGTGGATTATGTATCTAAATGGGTGGAGGCTAAGGCCACTCGGACTGATGATTCAAAAGTTGTTGTGGATTTTATTAGATCACAGATTTTCTGTAGGTTTGGAGTCCCGAGAGCCATCATTAGTGATCAAGGTTCACATTTTTGCAATCGAAGCATGGAGGCTTTGATGAAGAAGTATGGAGTCCAACACAAGGTTTCTACACCCTACCACCCCCAAACCAATGGGCAAGCCGAGGTCTCCAACAGAGAAATTAAGCGGATACTCCAGAAAACAGTTCAACCTAATGAAAGGACTGGAGCAAGAGGCTTGAGGATGCTGTATGGGCTTACCGGACTGCTTATAAGACACCAATCGGGATGTCTCCGTATCGAGTTGTTTTTGGAAAAGCATGCCACCTGCCGGTGGAAATTGAGCATCAAGCATTCTGGGCGGTGAAAAGGTGCAACTTGGACCTAGATCAAGCAGGTATGGAGAGGAAGCTGCAGCTGTAGCAATTGGAGGAGATCAGCTTGGAGGCTTATGAAAGTTCCAAACTTTATAAGGAGAAGACCAAAGCCTTCCATGATAAGTTGATTCTGAGCAAACCATTTGAGATTGGTCAAAAAGTTCTCCTCTATAACTCCCGCCTCCGACTCATGCCTCGCAAATTAAGGTCTAGATGGGATGGACCATTTATTGTTACTAATGTTTTTCCTTCTGGTTTTGTTCAGATTAAAAGTGAGGCCACTACCAAAGCTTTCATCGTAAATGGACACCGCCTCAAACAGTATCATGAACTTCTAGAGAATGCAGAAGTGGAGGTGATGAACCTTCTCCATCCGCATTATGAAAAAAAAAGAAGAAAAAAAAAGAAGAAAAAAAAAAAAAAAAGAAGAAGAAGAAAAAAAAAAAACAGCTGTGTGCCCGACAATGAGGTAGGTAGTGTCACTCAGAAGCATGTGGAGGTCATTTTTTTTCTTCAGCGACAACAACTGCGAAAATCTTGCAGTATGGATTTTCTTGGCCTACTTTATTAAAGGTCTGTTACACCTTTTGCAAAAGCTGCGGAAATTGGTCAAAAAAGTTCTGCTTTGAGATTATCATCTGCACCTACTCCTTGGAAAATTGAGATCTAGGTGGCGCGGTTCTTTTGTTGTCAAACACGCGTATCCTCTGGGGCCATAGATATTGAGGATCCTAGGAATGGTAATGCGCTTAAGGTTAATGGACAAAGACTCAATCATTCCTGGAAAACTAAGTTCTTGAGTTCTTTGTGTTGCCGGTTAAGTGGCGGATACGGTACTCCGTGACTCTCAAGTCGGTTTATTTTTCAGTTTCCCAAAATAACTGAACCCTTCTTCTCCTTCAAAATGGATGTCATTCTTTCAAACCTGAGAAAACATTTTCCTTCTCTTCCTCAAAATGCTCTGAGAAAAATCTACAAAGTTCGATGTGAAAGATTAAGAATGTTAATGCACAAAGGTATGCCAGAAGATGTACGCTGGATAATTGAAGCAAAGGTCCGATTAGCTGGTGAGTCCTCAATTTCATTTGACTCATATATGCCCGGTCTTGGAAGAAGTTCATATTCTAAAAGGAGAAGAGCAAAAAGGTTACAAGTCTGTCACAAATGTGGACGATGGAACTATAACAAGCGATGTCGTACTAAGGGGATGGTTTCCTCAAATAGAGAAGATAAAATTTTCTTCATTAAGAATGGACTGAGTAAGGAGTCATTAGATGATATCTTATTGACTCTTGAGACGCATTCTTGTGGATTGGTGCATCGTGAAATTCTTAAATTGTGGAATCTCTTCAAGGATGAAGAACAACGCTACAGTCTTGGGAATCTGACTCTAAAAGACCCTGTTTGTCAATTTATAAGAAAATTGGATGGGAAGCTTATCCTCGACTCATAGAAGACGTTTAAGCCGTTACTGGACGTTAAACCAGAGGCAGATGTGAGCCATATCCACAAACAATCTGTACATATCATCCTCTTCTTCTTCTTCATGTCATTTTTCAAAAAAAAAAAAAACAAAAAAAACAAAAACAAAAAAAAATGAAAAAAAAATGTATACTTCTTAGGGTTGGCTTTGGTAACACAAACCGTGAATGGGGAAATGCATGCATCCTGATCCAGCCTTCTTAATTGAAAAACAAAGAAGGTAGATTGTATCCCACATGTGAGGCAGCCAGTCGTATTATGACCACTTGTCCCTTTTGGGAGCCCTATGTTGCGCTGGTGTTGAATGGGTCGAATACTGGTCAACAATGCTTTGGCACAAAGCCGAAAGAGCAGACTACCTCCATCCCAATCTTAAGTAAGTATATACTCATCTTTCATCAAGTTTTTCTAACAATTTCAAAAAAAAAAAAAAAAGGACGTGATGTCTACTGCACTCATGACGCGCAGTATAAAGATACGCCATGGAGACTGTACATACAGGTATGTCATCATTTTCTATTTCTTTTATCTTTGTATCATTTTGTTGTATTTTGATTTTTGTACAGACGATCCTTTGAGCAGGGTCCTTCAGGGGTTTCTAGACTTCTTTACCTTGATGGTTTTCTTGAAGTCAAAAAAAAAAAAAAAAAGATTCTGTGTCTCTTAATTTCAACCTTTTCTCGATGACCAACCTACCCTTATAGGTGCAATTATTTCCCTTTCCATTCTTTTTCTTATTTAAACACTCCATTTTCTCCATTTTCCTTCAAACTCAGAAACACTCAAAGGGAGGAAGAGTATAGAATGGGGCCTTCTATTCGTAACCTAAAAAATGTCTGTGTTTTTTGTGGGTCGAGTTATGGGAAGGGATTAGAGTTTGTAAATGCAGCTAGCACTCTTGGTCGATCACTTGCTGCGAGGAATATTCATTTTGTATATGGGGGAGGTTGTCGTGGTTAATGGGGGCTGTATCACTTGCTGCATTTTTAGGAGGCAGTCAGGTTTTAGGTGTTATTCCTAAACCTTTAGCTGAAAATAACATCACTGGAAGGACAGTTGGAGAAGAAATTCAGGTAACATCTATGCATGGCCGAATGAAAACAATGGTTGACAATTCTGATGCATTTCTTGTCTTACCTGGTGGTTTTGGTACTTTGGAAGAAATTTTTCAAATTGTCTCTTGGGCCGAACTGAACATCCACCATAGACCCATTGGTTTGTTGAATGTTAATAATTTCTTTGATCTTTTGTTATCTTTTCTTGACAAAGCTGTGGAACAGAAATTTATCACTCCTTCGGCAAGACAACTTCTTATCTCTGCCTCCACTATTGATGAGCTCATTGATAAATTAGAAGCTTTTGAGTATGTACCTGATCAGGTATTAGCTCAGATAGATTGGTCAACAGGAAGCAGCGAAGGAAGTAACAAGAAACAAAAGCCAGATCTGCGACTTCATCTTTAATGGGTTTGATTTTATTGTACTTTGTTTCTGTTTAAATTTGTGTCAGCTTTCTCTAACAGGTAATATCTTCTATCCTTTACTCATCTATATTTTAACATTGAGGACAATGTTGTGATCTAGTTGGGGGGAAGGATAGTTGACCAAAAAAAAAAAATAAAATAAAATAAAATAAAATATAAAAAAAAATAAAAAAAAATAAAATTGTTGTTTTGTTTGAAAAGTATGATATAATTGTCATGTACTTATTAAATCAATTAGTGATGGCAGAGTAAGGAGTAATTTTACTCTTGAGACGCATCTTAATTGGTGGCGAGTAAGGAGTTTTTTAGGTAGTAACTAATTAGTACTAAAGTTTTATTGTTTGATTTCTTTTCAGGGTCTGATGCGGTACTGACAGTGTGTTTCTTTTCTGCTTAGCGTTGATTCACTTCTTATCAAGTTGTGTTGCTCTTTTCTATCTCTTTCTTTCACATTGAGGACAATGTTATATTAAGTGTGGGGGAGAGATTTTAGCATGTTTCTGTTTCTTTTCGTTTGTTAAAAAAAAAAATTTCAAAAAAAAAATTTTTTTTTTTCAAAAAAAAAAAAAGAGGTTCATTGCATGATTGAATAACTTTTCTCCCTTCTTGATCTGATATGCTTGGTGATGGATGATTGAACTGATGAATTGAGTTTGATGGATGCATACCTTGTGAGATTTTGAGCCTAATGGATGGATTCAACATTTATGCCATTCTCTTCTTTCTTGTGTGATTTTCACTCATGTTAATAACCACTCTAGAACTTGCTTTGATTCTTTTTGAAGCTATATTTCATGCATAAACATGATTGAGGCCCTCTTTCTTAATTAGCTAGTTTAACCAAATAGCCAACCTTCCTTTCAATATGATATTAAGCACTCTTTTGACTTCTTGAAAATTCTCTGATTCCTGCCAACCTTGTATATTTTCCTTTGCTTAACCCCTTTGAGCTTATTTGACCATTCCTTGTTTCTAGCTCATTATGTGCCTTAAATGAAAAATCGTGTTCTTACTTTACCTTAGGGAATAAAAGAACATTAGCCTGGTTAATGAATGAGTTTTTGAACAAGTGTGGGGGTGTGTGTACAAAATGGTTGTTGAAAAAGGAAAGAGTGCCTAAAAAAAAAAAAAAAAGAAAAATGTATGTATATAGTTATGTTTTATATATATATAAAAAAAAAGAGAAAAGGATTGGGAAATGAATATGTAAAGGGATATACATTAGAGTTGAGATGAATTTTTATGCTTGTTATTTGAACTCATTTCTCATTTGCTTTTATTCTCTTTGGTATTTATCTTCTCATATCCATTTTATCCTCTTCTGTTACCTTGACCTCACTACAACCTTGAATAAAGTCCTCATGATTTGTGTGTGCATGTGTTTTGAGTAGTGGAGAAGTAGAAGATAAGCAAGCTTATGGTAGTGCAATTTTCATGGGTTGAATTGAGTGAAATACCTACCTTTTAAACACTTGAGAGATTGAGAGGGAATCTTGTGAAGATCCATCATTCTTAATTCATTCTTTTCAACGGAAGTTTCGTTGCTTGTTGGTTTGAGATGTGAAGAAATGTTACCTCATTTATGCTTTGATCCCTTGAATTTCTTGTTGCTCTTCTTGCTTCATTGAGTCCTTTAGAGTTTTTAGCTTTTAAGTTTGTGTCGTTTGTCTTTGTCTTCTAACTTTAGTTTTATATGTTTTGCCCAGGAGTGCAAAAAGCTAAGTGTGGGGGAATTTAATAATCACATATTTTATTCATTAAGAAACCCTTATGTTTAGTTATTTACACTCTTCATGTACTTAATTGACTGAATTTGATTATGTTTTGTAAGTTTGAACTCGAATCGGACTTAATTGATTTTTTCAGCATTATTCGGGTCTTACACTGTTTCTGTATTTTAGCCATATCTTGAGTTCTAAATGTCTGATAATTATGAATTTTACCTTGTAGGAAAGATAAGAAAGAGCTCTACAACTTTGATGAAGAGCTCAAAGACAATTTCAGACATCTAGTGGAGCTAATTGGGCATGGAAATCAGAATACGAGATTTGTGACTGGAACCCGAACAGTGTGTAGTAACCAGAACATAATTCAAGTTTGGGCATATAAAATGGGCTGAAAATTTGTAATCTGAAAGTTAAGACCCATATGTACAACTTTCATGTCAAGCACAAAACTTGATTCGGGCTCCTTGATGGAGATATTGGGTCTGAAAGTCAAAACAGAGGTGCTGAAACTGGTCCTGAACAGTCTGTAGTAATTGAGTCATATCTTGGGCTGTAGGACGAATTTTTGGGTGTTTTTAGAGCCATTGGAAAGCTTAGACAATTTCCTAGAACTTTCATGAAGACCACTTGGCTCAGAAATGACGAAATCAATGAGTTCAACAATAAAGAATTTCGGAGACAAGGTAGCTCACCTACTCACCCACCTACTCATCCACCTACTCATCCACCTACTAATCCCATCTACCTATCTACTACTACTCCGAATCCTCTATAAAAGGAAGCATGGGGAGAGCTCTAGGAACACACACACTTGGTGTTAGAGATAGCTTTTCATAGTTCTTGTATATTTTTCCTTCATTGTAATGGAGAGCTAAGTCACTTCTAGTCAATTCGGGACTCTTGAAGAGATTGTGGCTTGGATTCTTGAGACCTTGGTTATGTAATGTATTTGATTTATATTTGAATCCCTCTTCTCTTTTTCTTCTGTTCTCTTGATCTTGAATGCATGAATGGTGATTCTGTTTATGTTTGATCTGATTTGATCTTGGTTTAAGATTAAGTATTGTGATGAAATTTAGAACTGATTGATCTGAATTAATCACATAACTAAAGATTAAGATTTGTGATGAAACTTAGAACTGATTGATCTAAACTAATCACGTAATTGAAGAGGTTAGGTTACTGATTTGTGCCTAGGTTAATTGAATTCGGTGCTTAAATTGACATATATTTACATGAATGGTGCGGTTTAGATTTGTGTTTATCACTTGTCAATTGAATTAAGACGATTGTCTAGTATGAATTCTGGATCTGATGCGAGAGATCTCGGTTAGATCCAAGTTAACCATTCAAATGTATTTCAGGTGTTTGTTGAAAGGTCTATGATTGAATCCACCCAATCTCGAATAGATTTGAATTGATCGTTCTTCTAATTGTTATTTCTCTTTAAATCCACATCATCGCGATCCTTGAACCATCAAAACCCCCTTTTTCTAACTTTCACTTGATTTGATCAAATTGCATCTACGATCCTTGAGGAGACGATCCGGTGTTGTTCACTATACTACAAGTTTAGGTAATAACTTCGGTTATAATTTTGACTGAGTTCGGCGCTCGTCAGTGAGGTATCCCTTGTTGTAAAGAAGGTGAGGTATCCTTCAAAGGGGGTGAGGTATTGATAATCACATATTTTATTCATTAAGAAACCCTTATGTTTAGTCATTTACACTCTCCATATTCTTAATTGATTGAGTTTGGTATGATTTTGTGAGTTTGAGCTCAAATTGGTCCTAATTGAATATTTCCAGCATTATTGAGATTTGACACTATTTCTGTATTTGGGTCATAACTTGAGTTCCTAATATCTGATGAACATGAATTTTACCTTGTAGGAAAGCTAAGAGGAAGCTCTACAACTTTGATGAAGAGCTCAAAGTCTGATTCAGATGTCTAAGGGACCTAAGTTGACATGGAAGTCAGAATACGGGTTCTGTCAGTAGAATCCGAACAGTGTGCACTCATAAAATCATATCTCAAGATTTCATAATGTATATGGTCTGAAATTTGGACAGTGGATAGTCAAGATCCAAATAAACAACTTTTATGAAGAACACATTTTGAGAAAAAGAAGTCTAGTAGGTCATTTTGAGCTTGCAAGTCGGAACAGAGGAGCTGAAGTTGGGTTTGAGCAACCTACGGTATTTGGGACATATCTTAGGCTTAAGGAAGCCAAATTGGATGAACCAGCTATCCATTTTATAGCCAAGACAAGGATCTACAACTTTCATGAAGAACACTTTTCGTGGTTCTGAAGTATAGTGGGTCGTTTTTGGCTTCCAAGTCAGACACGAAATTTTCGTCCTCCACCACCCATTCATCCATCCACTAATCCACTCATCCACTCATCCACTCATCCACTAACTCACCCACTCATCCACTCATACACTAATCCAACCACTTAACCACTCCACCCACTCATCCACTAATCCATCCACTCACCCATTCATGTCCATAATTTCCCACTCACCAAAAGTCCTTTGGCATTTTTCACTAATTCAACCACTCAACCATTCCACTCACTCATCCACTAAACCAATCCACTAAACCAACCCACTAATCCATTCACTCAAACACTCCACTCACTCACCCACTCATCCACTCACTTCCCTTTGTCATTTTGTTACCTTAGACTTCTATAAAAGGCACCATTTATCATGAACAAGATGTAAATTCTCCTTCATTTCTCTCTAAGTTTCTTCTTGCTTCTTCATAGTTTCTCATAGTTTTGTATATTTTGATGCTCCCCTTCATGGTAATGGAGGGCTAAGCTACTTTCGGTCAATTTAGAACTCTTGAAGAGATTGTGGTTTGGATTCTTGAGACCTTGGTTATGTATTGTATTTGATTTGTAATTGAATTCCTCTTTTCTTCTTCTTTCTTCTTTTTCTTCTTCTTGATCTTGAATGCATGAATGGTGATTCTATTTATGTTGATCTGATTGATCTTGGTTTAAGATTGAGATTTGTGATGAAACTTAGAACTGATTGATCTAAACTAATCACATAAATGAAGATTGAGATTTGTGATGAAACTTAGAACTGATTGATCTAAATTAATCAGTAATTGAAGAGGTTAGGTTACTTGATTTGTGCCTAAGTTAATTGAATTCGGTACTTGAAATTAACATAGATTTTCATGAATGATGCGATTTGGATTTGTGTTTATCACTTGTTAATTGAATTCTAGACGATCGTCTAGTATGAATTCTGGATTTGATGCAGAGATCTCGGTTAGATCCAAATTAACAATTCAATTGCACTTCAAGTGTTTTATGAAGGGTATGGTCTATGATTGAATCCACCCAATCTTGGATAGGTTTCTAAATTGATCGCTTCTTTAATTGTTATTTCTCCCTTTTAATTTTGTTAAGTGCGATCCTTGAACCATCAAACCCCCCCTTTGCTAACTTTCACTTGATTTGATTAAATTGCATCTACGATCCTTGAGGAGACGATCCGGTGTTGTCACTGTGCTACAAGCTTAGGTAATAACTTCGGTTATAATTTTGACTGAGTTCGGCGCTCGTCAGAATTTTGGCGCCGTTGCCGGGGATTAGTAAGTGTAATCTTTTCATTTTAAGTGTTTTTACTAACCTTTACTTTTTATTAACTTTTCTAACAATGGACCATGCATAATGGAGTCAAAACTTGAGGAGTTGACTTCTTTGGTAAGACATATAGTAGTGAGACAACAATCACCTGTGCAGGAAGCTACACTTGTATGTAACATTTGTTTTTGTTCATCTCACCCCACATATGCATGCCCTACACTTCAGTATGGTAGTTCTGTTTTTCCAGATCAATTTGTTGCAAAGAAACTGGTTATTTTCCTGATGAACCACAATTCCAATGCAGCAACAGAGTTATGACCCCTTCTTCAACACATACAACCCTAGTGGGAATACTATCCGGATCGGGATATGGCAATACTAAGCATCACTACAAAGAACAATCATTTCAATATGAGTACCATTCCAGTGAGATAACAAGTCCATCAACCACAAAACTTGAGCCTTCATGGGAGGACTTGATAAAAACCCAAATTGAGTTCCAAAGAGAGTTTCACCGCCACTATTCAGATTTAACAACCCAAATTGAGCAGATGACAACCACTATTAATGAACCGAGAAGTCAAGAGTCACCAACTCTCTTCCCAAACAATTCCCAACTCCTCGCATTCTAATTGTCATATTGATTTACCTGCAGATTTAGTTGAGGAAACTCATGATGAGTTGTGTCTTGAATTTCCGATTTTATTGATTTTAATGATTCTATCAATTGCAACTCATGTCTTGATTGTGACGGTGATATAAAATGTGTTATGTGTGTTTGAGATTTCTCGCATATTTGAAAGCCGATGATTCTGTTTACGTAGCATCTAATGATATTGAAGAGTCTATCAACAATGCGATTGCTGCAGAATCCGAAACACATAGGGAGGTGGAGTTGAAGGCCATTGAGGAATTTTCAAAGAAGGAGGAAAGACAAAGATATGACAAGTAACTCATCGAAGTGGATTTTGTTTTTGGACCATGGTCCAATATAATCAATGAAAGCAGAATTGTAAAATTACACGTATTGCATGCCATTGGTGAAGTCAAGGAAGACCAATGGGACCCTAATGGGAGCCCTCATGCTTCAAGCTTAACTTGGTCATTACACTTCAACCAATGGGACCCTAGTGAAAGCTATTATGTTGTGTCAACCATAACTTGGTCATCACGTTTCAACCAATGGGATCCTGGTGGAGTCTTTTACCAACCTCACTTAATAAGACCAATGGACACCATCTCAAGCCGAAAAATGTGGAAGTGAAAATGATGGGCTTTTACCATCCACATTATAAAGATTACTAAGAAGTGTCCCAACGTCGAGCTAACGACGTTAAACAAGCGCTTATTGGGAGGCAACCCAACTAGATTTGCTTTTAAGAACTTTGTGGAAATTCTTCCTTATTTTTCTTCTTCTAGCTGTTTTTGTATTTTAGTTTCAAATGCTACTCATGTATTTTGTGAGTTTTCAGGTTCTCTCAGCAGCTTTGATTCTTGCACATCTTTTCTGCTTGCCATTATCTCGCCCCTCATCGGGTTGTGTTGCTCTTTTATTTCCGATTTATTTATCACTTTCACATTGAGGACAATGTCTATATTAAGTGTGGGGAGAGAATTTAGCAAGTTTCTTTTTTGTTAAAAAAAAAAAAAAAGAAAGGGTTCATTGCATGATTGAATAACTTTTCTCCCTTCTTGAACTGATATGCTTGGAGATGGATGATTGAATTGATGAATTGAGTTTGATGGATGCATACCTTGTGAGATTTTGAGCCTAATGGATGGATTTAACATTTATGCCATTCTCTTCTTTCTTGTGTGATTTTCACTCATGTTAATGACCACTCTAGAACTTGCTTTGATTCTTTTTTAGGCTACATTTCACTTGCATGCATGAACATGATTGAGGCCCTCTTTCTTAATTAGCTAGTTTAACCAAATAGCCAACCTTGTTTTCAATATGATATCAAGCACTCTTTTGAATTCTTGAAAATTCTCTGATTCTTGCCAACCTTGTATATTTTCCTTTGCTTAACCCCTTTGAGCTTATTTGACCATTCCTTGTTTCTAGCTCATTATGTGCCTTAAATGAGAAATCGTGTTCTTACTTTACCTTAGGGAATAAAAGAACATTAGCTTGGTTAATGGATGAGTTTTTGAACAAGTGTGGGGGTGTGTGTACAAAATGGTTGTTGAAAAAGAAAAGAGTGCCCAAAAAGAAAAAAAATGTATGTATATAGTTATGTTCATATATATAAAAGAAAAAGAAAAAAAAAAAAAAAAAAAAAAAGAGAAAAAAAAAACCAAGTGTTTAAAAAAAAAAAAAGGATTGGGAAATGAATATGTAAAGGGATATACACTAGAGTTGGGATGAACTTTTATGCTTGTTATTTGAACTCAGCTCTCATTTGCTTTTATTCTCTTTAGTATTTATCTTCTCATATCCATTTTATCCTCTCCTGTTACCTTGACCTCACTACAATCTTGAATAAAGTCCTGATGATTTGTGTGTGCATGTGTTTTGAGTAGTGGAGAAGTAGAAGATAAGCAAGCTTATGGTAGTGCAATTTTCATGGGTTGAATTGAGTGAAATACCTACCCTTTAAACACTTGAGAGATTGAGAAGGAATCTTGTGAAGATCTATCATTCTCGATTCATGTTGAAGATACCTTGCTTGTTGGTTTGAGATGTGGAGAATTGTTAACTCATGAATGTTTTGATCCCTTGAACCTTTGGTTGTTCTTCTTGATTGTAAAATTTTGGTCTTGAGTTTTGCCCAGAGTGCAAAAAGCTAAGTGTGGGAGAATTTGATAATCACATATTTTATTCATTAAGAAACCCTTATGTTTAGTCATTTACACTCTCCATATTCTTAATTGATTGAGTTTGGTATGATTTTGTGAGTTTGAGCTCAAATTGGTCCTAATTGAATATTTCCAGCATTATTGAGATTTGACACTATTTCTGTATTTGGGTCATAACTTGAGTTCCTAATATCTGATGAACATGAATTTTACCTTGTAGGAAAGCTAAGAGGAAGCTCTACAACTTTGATGAAGAGCTCAAAGTCTGATTCAGATGTCTAAGGGACCTAAGTTGACATGGAAGTCAGAATACGGGTTCTGTCAGTAGAATCCGAACAGTGTGCACTCATAAAATCATATCTCAAGATTTCATAATGTATATGGTCTGAAATTTGGACAGTGGATAGTCAAGATCCAAATAAACAACTTTTATGAAGAACACATTTTGAGAAAAAGAAGTCTAGTAGGTCATTTTGAGCTTGCAAGTCGGAACAGAGGAGCTGAAGTTGGGTTTGAGCAACCTACGGTATTTGGGACATATCTTAGGCTTAAGGAAGCCAAATTGGATGAACCAGCTATCCATTTTATAGCCAAGACAAGGATCTACAACTTTCATGAAGAACACTTTTCGTGGTTCTGAAGTATAGTGGGTCGTTTTTGGCTTCCAAGTCAGACACGAAATTTTCGTCCTCCACCACCCACTCATCCATCCACTAATCCACTCATCCACTCATCCACTCATCCACTAACTCACCCACTCATCCACTCATACACTAATCCAATAACCACTCCACCCACTCATCCACTAATCCATCCACTCACCCATTCATGTCCATAATTTCCCACTCACCAAAAGTCCTTTGGCATTTTTCACTAATTCAACCACTCAACCATTCCACTCACTCATCCACTAAACCAATCCACTAAACCAACCCACTAATCCATTCACTCAAACACTCCACTCACTCACCCACTCATCCACTCACTTCCCTTTGTCATTTTGTTACCTTAGACTTCTATAAAAGGCACCATTTATCATGAACAAGATGTAAATTCTCCTTCATTTCTCTCTAAGTTTCTTCTTGCTTCTTCATAGTTTCTCATAGTTTTGTATATTTTGATGCTCCCCTTCATGGTAATGGAGGGCTAAGCTACTTTCGGTCAATTTAGAACTCTTGAAGAGATTGTGGTTTGGATTCTTGAGACCTTGGTTATGTATTGTATTTGATTTGTAATTGAATTCCTCTTTTCTTCTTCTTTCTTCTTTTTCTTCTTCTTGATCTTGAATGCATGAATGGTGATTCTATTTATGTTGATCTGATTGATCTTGGTTTAAGATTGAGATTTGTGATGAAACTTAGAACTGATTGATCTAAACTAATCACATAAATGAAGATTGAGATTTGTGATGAAACTTAGAACTGATTGATCTAAATTAATCACGAAATTGAAGAGGTTAGGTTCGATTTGTGCCTAAGTTAATTGAATTCGGTACTTGAAATTAACATAGATTTTCATGAATGATGCGATTGCGGATTTGTGTTTATCACTTGTTAATTGAATTCTAGACGATCGTCTAGTATGAATTCTGGATTTGATGCAGAGATCTCGGTTAGATCCAAATTAACAATTCAATTGCACTTCAAGTGTTTTATGAAGGGTCTATGATTGAATCCACCCAATCTTGGATAGGTTTCTAAATTGACTGCTCTTTAATTGTTATTTCTCCCTTTTAATTTTGTTAAGTGCGATCCTTGAACCATCAAACCCCCCCTTTGCTAACTTTCACTTGATTTGATTAAATTGCATCTACGATCCTTGAGGAGACGATCCGGTGTTGTCACTGTGCTACAAGCTTAGGTAATAACTTCGGTTATAATTTTGACTGAGTTCGGCGCTCGTCAGGTATCCCTCTAGTATATAGGGTGAGGTATCCCTGTTGTGTAAAGGTTGCAAGCACCTGTTTTAAGCTTGTATTGAATAGTGAAAATCTCGAACTGTGTTTCGGGGACTGGATGTAGGCCATAAGTGGTTGGTGGTCGAACCAGGATAAATATCATGCCTGCTTTTTTTTTCTCTTTATCTCTTTATTTTCAGCAATTTAATTTATTGTTTAATATTATTTATTTGTTGAATTTTATTAATATTTTGCTTATCCTTTTCATCTCACATCTTTTAATATTCTTTTCAATATATTTAATTAGTTTATGCCTTTGCGAAAAGTTTTTTTAAATACTCAATTCACCCCTCCTTTTGAGTACTGAAGTCACTTGGGTAACAGTTCTAATCCATGTTTGATCCATGGTTCCTCTTATTCAAGCTTGATATACTAATTTTTTTGTGTTTGTTTAATGTTCAAGAGACTTTTGTTGGTGGAGATCTTGTTCAAAATACAAAGCAAGGAGCTTTTTGTGGTTCTTCAAGAGGTAAGAGGGAGATCCATCTCACTAACCAAGTATGGTGGTGAGAGATGGTTTTATATTTGATGGATGGTGAATCCATGTGAGGATTCATATCCATGGTCATGTAATAATTTGTGTGTGTTTATGTGCTTTGATTATTTGCCTATGCTTGGCAAGATTTGCATGATCTATTGCTTTGATTAAGGCATACTTGTGATATATATGTTGATTATATGTGTTGTATGCCATAAAAATTGTTGGAAAGGAAAACAAATTTTGGTTCCAAAGACCATGAGGATTTCGACCTCAACACCTCAAAATAGGTGTTCACAAATTATTATTTTCATGAATGGTAAAATTTGATGTTTAGAAAAATTAGGAAGATAAACAAATGGTTTGTTTTCAAAGAACTTGAGCTCACGGTTTTGATAAGGAGTTTTAATGGTTTTGTTTGTGCAAAACCATATCAATTTAGAAGGAAAAATATTTGATGGTTTCAATGGCCAAGTTCCACGGTTTTGGAAGGCTTGAAATGGCTTGATTTTTATGAACAAAGTGGTTTTCAAAATGGAAATATAACTTGATTTAATACAAGGAATTTAGAAAGGGAATCAGAGTGTTTTAACACTTGAAAAATAGAAATTTCATATGTGAATGGAAAAGAGAGGTTGAAAGTGTTTGAACCTCAATTTATTTTAAAGAGAATTGATTTTTAGAATTGAATTGGAATTATAAAGAATACGTTGGTAACTTGGGATTTTCTAACGTATAACTCATCTTTTGGGTTTTGGAGAGCGTTAGTAAATTTTAAAGTTAAAAACATTGATTTAATTCAATGAAATGATGATTTTATGGAATAAATTATGAAAAGGATTTTCTTGAGTAAGAAATGTGAAAAATAATGTGAGAAGTCATATTATTTTGAGAAATGTTGAAAAGAAATTTTTAAAGGTTGAGAAATATTTTACGAAGTTGAAAAATAGTGAAAAATGATTTACGTAACTTAAAAACGTGATTTTTAAGCTACGGGATTTGAAAAAATGTTTAAATATTTTCACGCGATTTGAAAAATGTTGAAATATTTCTACGCGATTTGAGAAGCATTTAAATATTTTACGTGTTTGAGATATTATTGAAAAATCGCTATGCGATTTAAAAATGGTGGAATATTTTTACGTAATTGATGAAAACGTTGAAAAATCTATATGTGATTTGAAAACGTAATAGAAATGTTGCAAAATTGTGAAAACGCGACAAAAGTGGTGCGTAACTATAAAAATGCGATAATATGATTTTCGCGATTAAATATACAGTAGGATTACTATTGAACCAGTGAATGGACACTGTATGAGAAAATGATAAATTTTAGCCTATGATTGGCATTGGTGCATTTTATATGCATGAAATGGTGTATGGACACTGTATATAAAATTTGCCTATGTTTGACATTGGTGCATTGAACATACATTGGAAAGGTCTGATAGACTGTATGAGGCTATTTGCCTAGGAGAGATGTACACCTCTTGAGTGGGTGCAATATGCGTAGTGTAAGTTACTTGTTGACCTTGGGGGCATCGGGGTGCGGGTTGCTTACATGGGTGGTTGGTAGCTCTTCTTTCCGTAAGTTAGACCGATGCAATGCACCGATGATCCTGACCGAGACACTATTCTTAATCGAGATCTCGTAAAGACTGTCGTGTATATGCTAGATGTGCAAATACAAATGAGAATTGTAGCACTTGGTCTGAGGCATTTTGGTACAGACAGATCTTTCGGATCTACTTCTTCGAACTGAGTATTAGTTCCATGGAGTAGGACATTGAGTCTATGTGCGCATGCATAAAACTGAGCATTTATATCTATGTGATATATTAATTGAGGAATATTGGCTATGACAATTGTTCTATTGAGAAAATACTAGGATGATGATGATGATAATACTGTTAATGGCATGATGGTAAATGTTATTTATTGTATTTGTTATTTGATACATTATAATGATGGCATAATTGTAATTATGATATGATATATCTGTATGGTATGCTATTTGTATTATCTCTGTGCTACCATATTGGTAATGGCGTAGGTGATCTCACCTCTTTGTATATTATTTTGTACTGTATTTATATTTGTAAAGACGCTGAACAAGGGACTGTACAAGAAGGTGAAGAAGAGCAGGCTCCAGAGGAAGCTGAGTTTTGATCGGATGGCATCCCGATCAAGTTTCTTTGGTTACGTGAGATTGCAGTTCCACGGTGGAGCTGGAGCGTGGAGGACTAGTCCCAATGAGAGGGGACTAATTTATGAGGGACACCGACAGTAAACTTTAGCAGGATATTTCATGGGGTTCCGTTTTTCTCTGTAACTATTTTTGTGCATGTAGAATTTTCGCTGTCTATTAGACGGCATTGGGATACTAGAAACTATGTCCCAACGAAAATTAGTATTGTGTCATCCGCTCAGACGCCTGTCCGTAGGGCTTCACGTCAATTCGGATTCCTACCTGCTGAAGAGTCTGAGGAGGACCTAACTGAGGGTTCTGCTGTTTAGTAAGACTTGGGCAAGTTGTTTTTATTTTAGTATGTTTAAATACTTTGAGAACTTGGTCTGTATATAAATAATCATGACAGTACGTGTGTAATGTATATGATGTAAATTATGTGTGATGATGTATAATATTTTTTTTTTCGCTAAGTTTATTTTATAGTTATCAAAGAAGAAAGAAAAAAAAATTATAACTCATATTTTATTGCAACATCACATTTTATAACTTGGGGGTAATTTAGTAATTAAGTAACATAAATGTGGCACCCTACAGTGGGTGTTACATTAGTTGGTATTAGAGTCCAAGTTAGAGTCTTTTGGGTTTGTGGTTAGGTCTGTCTTGTTTGTGTTGTGTAATTCTCTATTATTGTTCTCTGAAAAGAAACAATATTGTTTGAAGTTTGACCTTGCTTTCTTTGTGCTGTCCAGTTTGAGTAGAGAAAGTAATGGCAGGACGAGGACGAGGACGTGTCAATACTAGAACAGGAATGGAAAATGCTGGTACTGACAATCGGAACATGGCTGCAGCTGTAGTAGCGATGCAACAGATGACTAATGTCTTTGCACAACAAAATCAAAGAGCAACTAAGGATGCTCACAGTTTGTCTGAATTCCGTAAGAATAATCCACCGAAGTTTTGGGGAGAATTTGACCCGGAGAAAGCTGAATTGTGGATCTAGGAATTAGAGAAAATATTTGAAGGTATGGTATGTACTGATGAACGTAAGCTGACCTTTGCGACTTTTATGTTAGTCGGAGATGGTGAAAACTGGTGGGCAGGAGCCCGAAGATTATTAGAAGCTGAAGGAAGAGTTATGACATGGCAGCTCTTTAGGCAGAAGTTTTTGGCAAAGTATTTTCCAGCAAGTGCGCGTCATGCTAAGGAGATGGAATTTCTTAGCCTGAGGCAAAGAGTAATGTCTATTAGTGAGTATGCGACAGAGTTCAAGAGCTTATCTAAGTTTTCGAGATATTTCCAGATGCATTTAGATGAGGATTGGAAGTGTAGGAAATTTGAGGAAGGATTGAAGCTTGACATTAAGCAAGCTGTAGCAACCCTGGGAATTGAGCAGTTTCCAGAATTGTTGGACAAGTGCTGTAAGGTTGAGGAGATTGATCAACAGTGAGTGGCAAGAAATAAGAACTATGGACCTACAAGGTTCTAGAAAGGGAAGAGTAGTGGAGGAAACCGTTTTCAATAGAAACCATATACTAAACCGACAGGAAATCAGAACCGACAGCAGTTTGTTGGAGGAAGTTCTGGTGGCAATAAGGCAAGTCAAGCTGGGACTCCTACGTATAGCTGTTACAAGTGTGGGAAGAACCATCTGACCAAGGATTGTCAGCATAAAGGAATTGTTTGTTTTAGATGTGGGAAACTTGGACATTTATCTAGGGATTGTGATTAGATTAAGAAAGAACCTTTTGTGGGAAATGTTCGTACTGCAAGGCCACATGCGGGTGGTCGAGTGTATATTATGAGCGGAAAGGAAGCTGCGAAATCTGAGGACTTAATCATGGAGGAGTGTGCTATTGAAGGTAATCCTTTAACCGTACTCTATGATTCGGGAGCAACACATTCTTTTATTGCATGTGATTGTGTGGAGCATTTGGGATTGACTGTGACTACATTGCCATATGATTTGAGTGTTGCTACTCCTACTGATAAGCCTGTGATTACTACAAAAGTATGTTTGAATTGTCCTGTATGTGTTAGGGATAGAATCTTTCATGTGGATTTGATTTGTTTGCCTCTTTCTAAGGTTAATGTAATCTTAGGAATGGATTGGTTATCTTCTAACCATATCCTAATTGATTGTTCGAATAAGACGTTAGTATTTCCTGAGGCTAAAGATCCTAGATTCCTAACGGCGACTCAAGTAGAAGCTTGTTTGAAGGAAGGAGATCATGGGTATCTATTGTTGTCTTCTTTGGAGGTTCAGTGTGAAGATGTCTTGAAGGATATTTTCGTGGTCAATGAATTTCCTGAGGTATTTCCTAAAGATATACCTGGACTACCACCAGAAAGGAAAATTGAGTTTGCTATTGATTTAGTACCTAAAGTTGGACCTATATCTATTGCACCATATCGGATGTCGCCGATAGAGTTGGCAGAGCTTAAGAAACAATTGGAGGATTTGTTGGAAAAGCAATTCGTGAGACCTAGTGTCTCACCATGAGGAGCTCCAGTATTGTTGGTAAAGAAGAAGGACGGGACTTCTCGACTATGTGTAAACTACCGACAATTGAACAAGTTTACGATTAAGAATAAATATCCACTTCCAAGGATAGATGATCTAATGGATCAATTGTAAGGAGCTGCAATATTTTCTAAGATTGATTTACGATCTGGGTATCACCAAATTCGTGTGAAAGTGGAAGATATTCCCAAAACTGCATTTCGGACTCGTTATGGGCATTATGAATATCTAGTGATGCCGTTTGGTATGACGAATGCACCTGCCATATTCATGGACTTTATGAATAGAATTTTTCGTTTGTACTTAGACAAGTTTGTTGTTGTCTTTATCAATGACATTTTGATTTATTCTCGAAGTCAAGAGGAATATGCTGAACATCTCAGAGTGGTTCTCTAGATTTTAAAGGAGAATAAGTTGTATGCCAAGTTGTCCAAATGTGAATTTTGGCTAAGTGAAGTTCAATTTTTGGGACACGTGATATCGGAGGAAGGAATTGAAGTTGATGCTTCAAAGGTGGAGACAGTTTTGGAATGGGAAAGACCAACGACTGTAACAGAAATCCGTAGTTTTATCGGATTAGCTGGTTATTATAGACGATTTATTAAGGGATTTTCAAAAATAGGAGGACCTCTTACCCAACTTACACGAAAGAATCAACCGTTCGTATGGACTAATGTATGCAAAGAAAGTTTTCAAAAATTAAAAAGACGATTGACTACTTCACCAGTATTGATTCTACCTGATCCGAACGAACCTTTCGATGTATATTGCGATGCTTCGTACCAAGGATTGGGTTGTGTACTTATGCAGAACCATAAGGTGGTGGCTTATGCTTCAAGGCAGTTGAAAAATCATAAGAGGAATTATTTGACTCATGACTTGGAGTTGGCAGTTGTGGTGTTTGCGTTGAAAGTGTGGAGACATGTTCTCTATAGAGCAACGTTCACTGTTTTTAGTGATCATAAAAGTTTGAAGTACTTGTTTAACCAGAAAGAGTTGAACATGAGACAAAGGCGTTGGCTAGAGTTTCTGAAGGATTATGACTTTCAGTTACAATATCATCTCGGAAAGGCAAATGTCGTAGTGGATGCATTGAGTAGGAAAATGCATAATGTTTCTATTATGATGATTAAGGAGAAGGAACTGATAGAAAAATTTTGGGATATACGTTTGTCTGTGAAATTGACGCCAGGAAAGATGTGTGTAAACATGATCACTATTTCAAATGATTTGATGGATAAAATACAAGATAGACAAAACAGTGACCAGTATTTGCAAGAAGAAAAAGAAGCAAAGAGCCAAGGTGCAGAGGTGGAATTTAGCGAAGATGCTAATGGAATTTTGAAGTTTCAAGGCAGAGTTTGTGTGCCTAATGATCCAGAAATTAGGAGATTGATTTTGGATGAAGCTCATAGGAGTAAGTTGAGTATGCATCCAGGAGCCACAAAAATGTACCAGGATTAAAAATAATTATATTGGTGGCAAGGAATAAGAAAGATGTCGCTAAGTATGTATCATCCTGTTTTGTCTGTCAGAAGGCTAAGGTGGAGCATCAAAGACCTTCGAGAATGTTGCAACCTTTGCCTATTCCTGAATGGAAATGGGATGATATAGTAATGGATTTTGTGATAGGACTACCAAAAACTCGGAAAGGTCATTATTCTATTTGGGTAATTGTTGATCGGCTTACAAAGTCGGCGCACTTTTTGCCAATTAATATTAAGTACTCAATGGAAAAGTTGGCTCAATTGTACATCAATGAAATTGTTAGACTTCATGGTGTACCATCCAATATTATTTCAGATCTAGATTTGAGATTTACGTCAAGATTTTGGAATAGTTTGCAGGAAGCGATGGGAACAAAGCTACGACTGAGTTCTGCTTACCATCCACAGACTGATGGTCAGTCAGAAAGAATGATTCAGTCGTTAGAAGACTTGTTGAGAGCATGTGTTCTAGAACAAAGTGGAGGTTGGAATGAGTTCTTACCATTGATAGAGTTCACATACAATAACAGTTTTCATTCGACCATAGGGATGACACCCTATGAGGCATTGTATGGAAGACGATGTAGAACACCGTTGAGTTGGTATTAGGACGGTGAAAGTGTTGTATTAGGACCAGAGATTGTTCAACAGACAACTGAGAAAGTGAAGATGATACAAGACAAGATGAGAATGACTCAAACTCAGCAAAAGAGCTATGCTGATAAGAGAAGAAAATCGCTTGAGTTTGAAAAAGGTGGCCATGTACTTTTGCGAGTGACACCTATAACTGGAGTTAGACGAGTGCTTAAGTCCAAGAAGC
Source organism: Ormosia emarginata (assembly GCA_029884605.1). NCBI lineage: Eukaryota > Viridiplantae > Streptophyta > Magnoliopsida > Fabales > Fabaceae > Ormosia > Ormosia emarginata. The sequence continues at coordinate 20,788,812 of JAQQTP010000073.1, forward strand.
TCACTCCAAAGTTTATCGCGTCGTATCAGATACTCTGTTGAGTAGGTCCGGTAGCTTATCAGATTGCGTTACCACCATTGTTATTGAATCTTCACAATATATTTCACGTATCGCAACTATGGAAGTATATTTCTGATCCTACCCATGTTATCGAGCCAGACACAGTATAGCTGAAGAAGAACTTAACCTATGAAACGTTTCCAGTCAAGATTGAGGATTGAAGAACAAAGTAACTTCGAGGTAAGGAAATTTCATTGGTTAAAATTGTTTGGAATGATGTAAGCGAAGAAGCTACGTAGGAACTAGAAGAAAAGATAAAAGAGCAGTATCCCTATTTATTCTGAGGCGTGAAATCAAGTCTATCAAGTTTTGAGGAAGAAATTTCTTTTTAGAGGGGGAGTATTGTAACACCCCAAATTTCCTAAATATAAGACAATAATTTTAATAGTTAACAAAATTCTACTGTTTAGTGATTTCTGTGCGCTGTAAAATTATTTTGATTATTCCGTGACTGCTTTTGATCGTTTTGAGTGAATTACTCTGTGTCAGGAAAATAATAATTTTCGGACCAGGGAAAATTTTACGTAATTTAATTATTACTGTCAAGTCTTAATTATTTTACGTAATCTGATTTGATATTCATGAGTTTTCTAATTTTTGTGATTTTGTGTGTGATTATGAAATTTTTATATTACTCTGTTTATTTTAGCATTATTCGTGGGCCATTTGTGGGCCCAATGAGGTTGTATGTGGGCCCTGAATGGGTCCAAATGGTAAAAACTTTTCTATAATCAGAAAAATCTGTACTGTTGAGACGGAGATGGGAGATCTTACTAAACCTGAATCCAGAAATAGTTTTTAAAATTTTCTTTTACTGTGTTTTGTACTGTATTTAATTATCAGGTGATAAAAATACAGTAAAAATATTATTTGAAGAGCAATGGCAGATACAAAAATAAATATTGTACTGCGAAGTCAACATTAGTGGCTTTGATATCTACCATTGATGTAATCAACGATGGAGACTTGATCTTGATTTAATCAACGGTTGAGATTTTGTCTTACAAAGTGGCTAGGACCATTAATAGCCCTTGGATGTAAAGTTTGAAGGAACAATCTTGACCCTTCATTTTGGAGACACATCTAATGGCTAGGATTTTAAAGAGAAAAGATCCAATGGCCTAACTTAAGTCTTCTATCTAAGCCTAAACCTAGAAGCTACATTAAATCCTAACCATTGATCTAAACAATGGTTAAGATTGCCTAAAATAGTGGCTAGAAGATTTGTTGCATTTTGAAGAATGCATGGAGGGGGGGACGATTTGGTGCTGCATTTAGAAGTTAAAGCAATATAGGAAGACCATAATTGATCACCTTTAGTCATTATTGATCACCTTGGTCTTTGTTGAAAATTTTTAAGAAACAAAGTTATCAAAATTTCTCTTCATTTCTCTCCTTCTCTAAGCTCATGGCCAAGTACCCATGCAACACCTTCCAACACTCAAAAATTCTAAACAACCTTATTTCTTGAATCCTAACTTCAATCCAAGAACCTTTGTAGTTTACACCAAGCTCTAAATCTTCCATCTTGAAAGACTTTTTCTAAGAGCAAGTTTTAGGGTTTTGAAGTGAAGTGTAAGGAAACTTCATTTCTTCTCTTCTTTTTCATGTTCTAAACCATGTTTGATCCATGGTTCCTCTTATTCAAGCTTGATATACTAATTTCTTTGTATTTGTTTTATGTTCAAGAGACTTTAGTTGGTGGAGATCTTGTTCAAAATACAAAGTAAGGAGCTTTTTGTGGTTCTTCAAGAGGTAAGAAGGAGATCCATCTCACCAACCAAGTATGGTGGTGAGAGATGATTTTATATTTGATGGATGGTGAATCCATGTGAGGATTCATATCCATGGTCATGTAATAATTTGTGTGTGTTTATGTGCTTTGATTATTTGTCTATGCTTGGTATGATTTGCATGATCTATTGCTTTGATTAAGGCATGCTTATGATATATATGTTGATTATATGTGTTGTATGCCATAAAAATTGTTGGAAAGAAAAACAAATTTTGGTTCCAAAGACCATGAGGATTTCGGCCTCAACACCTCAAAATAGGTTTTCACAAATTATTATTTTCATGAATGGTAAAATTTGATGTTTAGAAAAACTAGGAAGATAAACAAATGGTTTGTTTTCAAAGAACTTGAGCTCATGGTTTTGGTAAGGAGTTTTAATGGTTTTGTTTGTGTAAAATCATATCAATTCAGAAGGAAAAATATTTGATGGTTTCAATGGCCAAGTACCACGGTTTTGGAAGGCTTGAAATGCCTTGATTTTTATGAACAAAGTGGTTTTCAAAATGAAAATATAACTTGATTTAATACAAGGAATTTGGAAAGGGAATTAGAGTGTTTTAACACTTGAAAAATGAAAATTTCATATGTGAATGGAAAAGAGAGGTTGAAAGTGTTTGAACCTCAATTTATTTTAAAGAGAATTGATTTTTAGAATTGATTTAGAATTATAAAGAATACGTTGGTAACTTGGGATTTTCTAACGTATAACTCATCTTTTGGGTTTTGGAGAGCGTTAGTAAATTTTAAAGTTAAAAACACTGATTTAATTCAATGAAATGATGATTTTATGGAATAAATTATGAAAAGGATTTTCTTGAGTAAGAAATGTGAAAAATAATCTGAGAAGTCATATTATTTTGAGAAATGTTGAAAAGGAATTTTTAAAGGTTGAGAAATATTTTACGAAGTTGAAAAATGGTGAAAAATGATTTACGTAACTTAAAAACGAGATTTTTAAGCTACGCAATTTGAAAAAACATTTAAATATTTCCACGCGATTTGAAAAATGTTGAAATATTTCTACGCGATTTGAGAAGCGCTTAAATATGTTACGTGTTTGAGATATTATTGAAAAATCGCTACGCAATTTAAAAACGGTGGAATATTTTTACGTAATTATTGAAAATGTTGAAAAATCTATATGTGATTTGAAAACGTAATAGAAATGTTGTAAAATTGTGAAAATGCGACAAAAGTGGTGCACAACTATAAAAATGTGATAATATGATTTTCGCGATTAAATATATAGTAGGATTACTGTTGAACCAGTGAATGGACACTGTATGAGAAAATGATAAATTTTGGCCTGTGATTGGCATTGGTGCATTTTATATGCATGAAATGGTGTATGGACACTGTATATGAAATTTGCCTATGTTTGGCATTGGTGCATTGAACATGCATTGGAAAGGTCCGATGGACTGTATGAGGCTATTTGCCTAGGAGAGACGTACACCTCTTGAGTGGGTGCGATATGCGTAGTGTAAGTCACTTGTTGACCTTGGAGGCATCGGGGTGCGGCTTGCTTACATGGGTGGTTGGTAGCTCTTCTTCCCATAAGTTAGACCGATGCAATGCACCGATGATCCTGACTGAGACACTATTCTTAATCGAGATCTCGTAAAGACTGTCGTGTATATACTAGATGTGCAAATACAAATGAGAATTGTAGCACTTAGTCTGAGGCATTTTGGTACAGACAGATCTTTCAGATCAATTCTCCGAACTGAGTATTAGCTCCATGGAGTAGGACATTGAGTCTATGTGCACATGCATGAAACTAAGCATTTATATCTATGTGATATATTAATTGAGGAATATTGGCTATGACAATTATTCTGTTGTGAAAATACTTGGATGATGATGATGATGATAATACTGTTAATGGCATGATGGTAAATGTTATTTATTGTATTTGTTATTTGATACATTATGATGATGGCATAATTATAATTATGGTATAATATATCTATATGGTATGTTGTTTATCTCTGTGCTACTATATTTGTAATGGCGTAAGTGATCTCACCTTTTTGTATATTATTTTGTACTGTATTTATATTTGTAAAGACGCTGAACAAGGGACTGTACAAGAGGGTGAAGAAGAGCAGGCTCCAGAGGAAGCTGAGTTTTGATCGGATGGCATCCCAGTCAAGTTTCTTTGGTTACGTGAGATTGCAGTTCCACGATGGAGCTGGAGCATGGAGGACTAGTCCCAATGAGAGGGGACTAATTTATGAGGGACACTTGATAGTAAACTTTAGCAGGATATTTCATAGGGATCCGTGTTTCTCTGTAACTATTTTTGTGCATGTAGAATTTCTGTATCTATTAGGCGGCATTGGGATACTAGAAATTATGTCCCAACGAAAATTAGTATTGTGTCATTCACTCGGACACCTGTCCATAGGGCTTCGCGTCAAATCTGATTCTTACCTGCTAAGGAGTCTGAGGAAGACTCAACTGAGGGTTCTGCTGTTTAGTAAGACTTGGGCAAGTTATTTTTATTTTAGTATGTTTAAATACTTTGAGAACTTGGTCTGTATATAAATAATCCTGATAGTACGTGTGTAATGTACATGATGTAAATTATGTGTGATGATGTATAATATTTTATTTTTCCCTAAGTTTATTTTATAGTTATCAAAGAAGAAAGAAAAAAATTTACGACTCATATTTTATCACAACGTCACATTTTATATCTTGGGGGTAATTTAGTAATTAAGTAACATAAATGTGGCACCCTACGGTGGGTGTTACACACATCACCAAATCAGTGATCAATTGTTGATCCAATACTTTTATGAGGGACTGATGCTAATGGAGAGAAGCATGATTAATGTTGCCAGTGGAAGGGCTTTGGTGGATAAGACCTCTACTGCTGCCAGAGACTTGATAGCAAATATGGCAGACAACACTCAACAGTTTAGAACTCGAATGATCACCTCAACTAGAGGAGTCAATGAGCTTCAAGTGTCTCATGTAGACCAACAGAGAATGGAACACAGATTAGATGAGTTGACATCTTTAGTAAGGCAGCTAGCGGTGGCACAGCAACCACCTATGCAAATGGCTGCCACTGCTTGTGGAATTTGTTCTTGTCCATCCCATCCTACTGATGCTTGTCTAACCCTTCAATAAGAGAATTTTGGCAACTAAGCCAACCCTGTTGCTGTAGCAGACATTTTTCCTAGTAGACCCCAATACCAACAGCCCCAACAGCCCAGATATGATCTATTTTCGAGTACTTATAACCCTGGCTAGAGAGATCATCCCAACTTCAGATATGGGAATTCTGGGTAGCAACAGCAGCCCTACCAGCAACAGTAGCAACAATAATAGTTTTGACACCAAGCTGCAGGCCTTAGCAACATGTACCAACCACCTGCATTCAGGAAAGCATAACTTGTGCTGCCACCCATGCAGCAGCCCCTCCAACTACCTAGTCCAGCAGCCATTCTAGCCGAGCCATCCTTGGAAGACTTGATGAAACAGATGGCCTCAACCAACATTCAGTTTCAACAGAATGTCAATACTGCCATTTAGAATTTACAACCTCAGATTGGGTAGTTGACAACCACTGTGAGTGAGCTAAAAAGTCAAGGGTCGAGCCAACTTCCTTCCCAAACAACTCCCAATCCGAATGTGAGTGCCATTATGTTGAGGTCTGGTAAGTCCATACCAACACTAACTGAACCTCAACCTGCAAGTAAGCAATAACCAGCTGAGAAAACAGAGAAATCAGTTTCTAAGGATAAGAAGAAATCTGTAGTTGTTGATGAGTCACAGCAGCCTGCCATAGCCCTTCCCTTCCCACAGAGAGCCCTTCAAACAAAAAAGATAGATGAGGCTGAGAAGGATATAGAGCTTCTTGAGACCTTTAGGAAAGAGGAAATAAATATTCCATTATTGGATGTAATTAAGCAAATTCCAAAATATGCCAAGTTTCTTAAGGAATTATACACCCAGAGGAAGAGGCTAAAGGGCAATGAGAGAATCAATATGAGCCAAAATGTGTCAGCCCTCATTTAGTCTGTGCCTTAGAAATGCAAGGATCCAAGGACTTTTACAATTCCATGTGTTATAGGTAATTACAAATTTGAGCATGCCATGCTAGATTTAGGTACTTCTATTAATGTAATGCCTATGTCTGTTTTTAATTCTCTTGGACTTGGCCCTTTGCATTCTACAAGTGTTGTGATTCAGTTGGCTAACAGAAGTACTGCCCAACCAGCCAGGTTGATTGAAGATGTATTAGTTAAGGTTGATGAACTGATTTTTCCTGCAGATTTTTATATTCTGGAGATGGAAAGGGAATCACCATCCAATAAGGCCCCACTCATTTTAGGGAGGTCATTCCTCAAAATAACAAGGACCAAAATAGATATGTATGGAGGAACTCTATCCATGGAGTTCGGAGACTCAATTGTTCAATTTAACATTTTTGATGCTATGAAGCATCCCATGGAGGGGCATTTTGTTTTCATATTGATATACTTGCTGATTTAGTTGAGTGTGAGGAAACTGCTAATCAGTTGTGTGATGAATTTCCTGACTTTATTAGTTTTAATAATTCTATCAATTGCCACTCATGTACTGATTGTGATGGAGATATGATATGTGCTATTTGTGTTGAAATTTATGCATTCTTGCGAGCTGATGATTTTGTTTACACAGGGACTGATCATAATAGTTGTATCAGCAATGTTCTTGATACAGTTGTAGACTTTGAAACACAAAGGGAGATGGCATTAAAGGCCATTGACGAATTTTCAGGGAAGAAAAAAAAAGCACCAGATGGCGGTCATTACTGTAGTGGATTTTGTTTTTGGGCCATGGTCCAACATAAACAAGAAAAATAAAGTTAATGAAGCAACCACATTGCATTCTAGTGGTGAAGCCAAGAAAATTAATGACGGTCAATGGGACCTCAGTGGATGCTCTCATGATGCTTCTAGCATAAGTTGGTCATTCCTCTTCAAGCAATGGAACCCTGGTGGAAGCCTCCCCACTTGATCAGGCTGTTTCTTTCTCCTTTCTTTGATTTTACTTGTCTCATATTTGTTGATGCTATTACTGGTTTGCTACAGATTTTTTGAGTTTTACATTGAGGGCAGTGCAAATTTTAAGTGTAGGGGAGAGATTTAGCATGTTGTATGCTATTTTTCTATTTTCTTTGTTTTTGTTTTATTACATTTTTGCTATTTTTAATTTTTTTGTTTTTCTGTAAATAGAATAAAATTTTTTTTGATGATGTTTTGAGATTTGTGATGTTTATGAGTTTGAAGCAATTGAAATTCAAGGTCATTGCATAATTGAATAATTTTTCTTCCTTCTTGAAACTGATTTGCTTGGTAGTGAATGTTTAAATTGGTGGATTGAGTTTGATAGATGCATATCTTGTGAGATTTTGAGCCTATTGATGGATGGATTTAACATTGCACCATTCCGTTCTTTCTTGTGTGATTTTCACTCATGTTAATGTTCACTCTAGAACTTGCTTTGATTCTTTTTGAGGCTATATTTCACTTGCATGCATGAATATGATTGAGGCCTTCTTTCTTGATTAGCTACTTTGGCTACATAGTCAACCTTGCATCATTTCCCTTTGATTACCCCCTTGAGCCTTTTTGCCTATTCTTTGTTTTAGCTCATTTTATGCCTTTGTAAAAAACCATGATTTTACCTTACTTTAGGGAATGAGAGAGCATTGGTTCATTTTTATTTGAGGAACTCTTTTGCTTGTGGGCAATTAATTGTTCAAGTGTGGGAGTTGTGCAAATTGATGTGTAATATGCAAGGTGATTGAAAAAAAATAGAAATAAAAAAAATAAAAAAAAAATTGAAATGAAAAATGAAGAGAAAAAGAATGAATGCAAGAAAGGTTGTGAAAGCAAAAGGAAATGAATATGTAAGAGAATGTGCACTACATGAATTTTGGGGTAGGCAAAAATTTCATGCTTGTTACTTGTCAATTGAGTTCCTTCCCACTGTTCTTTTATTCTCTTGGGTGCTTAACTTGCCATATCCATATTGTTTCCTTCCTTTAACTTGGCCCCATTACAACCTTGAATAAAGTCCTCTTGGTTTTTGTGTATATGTGTTTGGTAGTGGAGAAGTAGAAGATAAGCAAGCTTATGGTAGTGCAATTTTTATGAGTTGAATTGAGTGAAATACTTACCTTGTAAACACTTGAGGGTTGAGAGTGTATCTTATGAGGGTCTATCATTCTTGATTCATGCTTTTCAATTTAAAGCTACCTTGCTTGTTGGTTTGAGTTATGAAGAAATGTTAACTCATAAATGTTTTGATCCCTTGAACTTTTGGTTGTTCTTCTTACTTGTAAACTTTTGCATTCTTGAATGTCATTGGAATTTGAGTTCTTTTTGTTGATCCCTTTTGCCCTTATTTTGGTCTTTTGTGTTTTGTCCAGGAGTGCAAAAAGCTAAGTGTGGGAGAATTTGCTAATCACATATTGTGATTTTCACCAATCATGTTACTGTTAGATATTTGATGTCTAAGCAGGATGCCAAACCAAGATTGATACGGTGGATCTTGTTACTTCAAGAATTCAACATCACAATAAAAGATAAGAAAGGAGCCAAAAATGTTGTCGCAGATCATTTGTCCAGACTTACAACAGGCTCACCTTTTGATAACTTGATAATCATATATTTGATTCATTAATAACCCTTATGTTTAGTTAATTCCACTCTCTATTTTCTTAATTGATTGAGTTTGGTCATGATTTGTGAGTTTGGGCTCAATTTGGGCCTAATTGAATTTTTCCAGCATTATTGGGCTTTGACACTATTTCTGTATTTTGGACATAACTTGAGTTCTAGATATATGATAATCATGAATTTTGCCTTGTAGGAAAGCTAAGAGGAAGCTCTACAACTTTGATGAAGAGCTTGAAGTCTCATTCAGATGTCTAGTGGGCCTAATTTTACATGGAAATCAGAATATGAGTTTAGAGACCCTTTGATGTTGTTTTTGGTCATAACTTGAGTTATAGACCTCCAAATTGCATGGGGTTTAGGCCCAAATGTTCATAACTGACCCAACTTTGTAATTAATGAGTTTTTAATTATGTAAAGCCAAAATAAGGAGTAGTTTAAGGGGTGACAAGTTAGAAACCGAGGCACCTCCCATTTGATAATTTTCTTTCTTATCTCTAGAACTCTCTTCCTCATCCTTCTCTCTAATATTTCTTCTTCCTTCTTTTATTTTTCTGAGTTCTCCCCTTCTCATGGAGGGGTAGAGCCTTTAGATCAATCCAAGAGATTGAACATGCTTGGTTGTTAATCTTGAGATTTCGTTTTTAATGTTTAAGTACATCTATTAATCAAGTTTCTTTTCTTCTTCTTCTCTTTGTTAATTCTGGTTAGTTAATTGGAATTTTCATATGTTAATTACTTAATTACTGATAATCATATATTTTATACATTAATAAACTCTCATTTTTAATCATTTACATTTTTCATGTACTTAATTGATTAAGCCTAGTTATGTTTTGTAAGATTGGACTCAAATTGGACTTAATTGATTTTTTTCAGCATTATTTGGGTCTTACACCATTTCTGTATTTTAGTCATATATTGAGTTCTAGATGTCTAACAATTATGAATTTTACATTGTAGGAAAGCTGAGAGAAAGCTCTACAGCTTTCATGAGAGCTCCAGGTAAAATATGGACATCTAGAAGAGCTAAATGAGCTTGGAAGACAGAACACGAGTTTTGTGTCTGGAACCTAAATAGTGTACAGTAATCAAAGCATAACTTGGGTTTTAAGAATTATCTTGGGCTGGAATTTGGGCATTTGAAAGTAAGACCTAGATCTACAACTTTCATGAAGAATACAAGAGCTCATTCGGACAGCTTGGAGGTGATATTGGGTCTGGAAATCAAAACAGAGGTGCTGAAATTAGGCCTAAACAATCTGCAGTAATTGGGACATATCTCGGGCTGTAAGAATGATCTTGGGCTGAAATTTGGATATCTGAAAGTTAAGATCTAGATCTATAACTTTTATGAAGATGACGTTTCTATTTGATGACGGAATCCATGAGTTAAGCAATGAATGATTTCGGAGACAAGAAATCTCAATAATTTCTCACTCTTATCCTCACCATTTAGCATTTTCCACTCATCCACCTACTCTTAATCAGCCTCCTTGTCATTTTGTATCCCTAATCCTTTATAAAAGGCACCATTGGCTGACCATTTGGAGCACTTGGAGTTAGGCTTAGTTTTTTACAAGTTATGGTTATGCTTGTTTCTTATTTTACTTTGTTGTAATTTTCTCTTGTTCTAAAGTGAAGCTATGTTCATCTTTCTCTTCTTCTCTCTTTCTTTCTTCTTATCTATGAGTAACTAAATCTTCATCTTGCTTGGGTGAAAGAGTGAAGCTCTTAGTAATGAAATAAGGTTAGATTATTCTATTTCTTGTGCTTAAAAGATATATTATTAAATGGACATTATATATGTTGTATTTTGTTTTCAATTAATTTAGAAACCTTCTTTGTATAATGGAGATCTTGATTTATTATAGACAATAGGATTGGCACAGTGAATGCTTGAACTCATTTACAAATGTTGGTAGATAATTAAAGGAATCATAATATGATTGCATATATAATTAAACTTTGAATGTTATATTTTCTGATTGGAACCTCCGTTGTGTGTGGATTTCAATTGAGTTATAAAGAGAAATAATCTTGCCTTTAGTTTATTATCAAGAGTGGATCTTCTAACCCAAGCAAGTTCTTAAATTCATTTGTGAACATCTTCTATTACTTTTGGTATTGTGACAAATCCTTTCCTACCTCAATTAAATTTATTTCTTCATTAATTCCTTGTGAATCGACCTCGGACTCCCGAGAAATTTACTACTTGAGATAACCTGCACTTGGGTTTGCATCCTTAAATCCCGCACATCAAGTTTTTAGCGCCGTTGCCGGGGACGTGATTTGAAGTTTTAATTTATTGAGGTTCGTTTTCTTTAATAAAATTTATTCTCTTTTCTCCCTCACTGGAGCAAAAGATCGGCTTGCCGATCCTTCGGTTTCTTTACTAACTCTCTAACTTTCTAACTATCTAACTTACTAACCTACTAACTTGTTAACATACTAACTTTCTAACTTTTAATTTATGTCATTTATTTTCTGCTTACTAACTTTTATTTTTTGCACTCTAACTTTTTAATTTCTGTTATTTATTATTGCTTTCTAACATAACGAAATAATCTTTCTTCTTCTCTTCTCTTTCGCCGGCTCTGGTGGGGCTTTGCCTCTCTCCGATTTTCATATTTTAAATTTACTTTCTGCAATTTATTTTCTGCACTTTACTTTTTGCACTTTCTAACTTACTAATTATTAACTCTCTAATTATCTAACTTTTTACTTTATCAGTTATTTAACTTTTTACTTGTTAATATTTATTGGGTGGTTGGTTTATACCACATTCTTGTTAATATTTAATGGTGGGTTACACCGCCAGCTTGTATATCATTTTTTTTATTTATTTTAAGTTATTTATGTATTTATGCTTAGTTGGTATCGTGATTTAAATTCTGGTCGTTTAGTCAAAATTAATCCTGGTACTTTATATATTGACTTGTTTGAATCACAATCACACACAATTGACACAATGGTTGACAATGAAAGTGTATATGATGAACATAAAAATCAACCGTTGCGAACCATGCGTGAATATTTGCAACCACCTCGAAATTCTAGTCCATCATGTTTTATCTTTCCACTCAATGCCAACAATTTTAGATTTAAGCTAGGTATGATTTCTTTACTTCCTAATTTTCATGGTTTAGAATCTGAAAGTCCATATTTACTTTTGAAAGAATTTGAGGAAGTATGTATTGCCTTCAATGATCAAAATTGCACTAAAGAGATTGTTAAGCTTAAATTGTTTCCTTTTTCTTTAAAAGATAAAGCAAAATCTTGGCTTAACACTTTGAAACCAAGATCAATTGGCACATGGCAACAAATGCAAGGTGAGTTCTTAAGGAAATTTTTTCCAACACATAAAACTAATGCTATGAAAAGACAAATCCAAATTTTTTTCCAAAATTCAAATGAAGCATATTTTCAATGTTGGGAACAATTTAAAGATTTGTTAAATTCTTGTCCACATCATGGTTTTGAAAAATGGCGCACTATAAGCTTCTTTTATGAAGGTGTAATACCTAAAACTAAACAATTTGTGGAAACAATGTGCAATGGTGAGTTTCTTGATAAAGAACCTGATGAAGCTTTAGACTATTTGAACCAGTTGGCTGAAAATTCTCAATCTTGGCATAGTACTAACACTTCTGAAAATTCAATTAGATCTAATATTGCAAGTGCTAATAAAGGAAAATATCACCTTAGTCAAGAGGAAGATCTAAATGCTAGATTTACCAGTTTGGCTAGAAAGGTTGAAGTTATGGAATTAAGAAAAGCAAAAGAAATCAAATCTGTGCAAAATGAAGAAATTTGTGGCATTTGTGATGACTTAGGACACTCAACACACGAATGTCCTAACATTCATATTTTTAAAGAGGTTGTACATGAGCAAGTAAATGCAATGAATAATTTTAAAAAGCCATTTACTTCTTCTTTTTCAGATACATACAATCTGGGATGGAGAAATCACCCGAACTTCAGCTGGAGGAATAATAATCAGTCCACGGTCGTGCAACCACCACCTCCTCAGGCACAATAGGACTCTCAAAATTCTCAAGGATATGCACCTTATGTCCCACCATATAGGAAAAACCTTGAGGAAACACTGCATGCATTCATAGAAAAGCAAGAGGCCATTAATAAACAAAACAATCAAACCATGAATAACATAAAAGACACTCTTGCTAAACTTTCTTCTGTACTCACCATTCACGAGAAAGGAAAATTTCCTTCTCAACCTCAACTAAATCCCAAAGGTCAGTACAGTCTAAATGATGGGAGTTCAGAAAACTAACAAATGGACTAAGTCAAGTCAGTGATAACTCTTAGGAGTGGAAAGGTTATTGAAAAACAAATCCCCGAATCTTGTGAGAAAGAAGTTGAACCAGTCCCCCAAGAAAATGAAGAAGTTGACCAAAAGGCGACCAAACTCTCACCTTCACCTCCATTTCCTCAAGCATTGAATAATCCAAAGAAATTGGACCACCGCACTGAAATTTTTGAAATTTTGAAACAAGTGAAGATCAATATTCCTCTGTTAGATGCTATCAAACAGATTCCTTCTTATGCCAAATATTTGAAGGACTTGTGCACTATTAAAAGGAAATTAAATGTGAAAAAGAAAGCATTTTTGGCTGAACAGGTAAGCTCAATTCTTCAGAATAATAATGCGTTGAAATATAAAGACCCTAGTTGTCCTATAGTTTCATGCATTATTGGAGAACATAAAATTGAAAAAGCTTTACTTGATCTTGGTGCTAGTGTCAATTTGCTTCCATATTCAGTTTATCAGCAACTCAACTTAGGTGAGTTAAAACCAACTTCTGTAACTCTTCTACTTGCAGATAGAACAATTAAAATTCCAAGAGGAATAGTGGAAGATGTGTTGGTTCAAGTTGATAAATTCATATATCCTGTGGATTTCATTGTCTTGGATACTGAACCTATGGTTGATAGTTGCAAGTCAATTCCTGTTATTTTAGGCCGTCCATTTTTAGCAACATCTAATGCTTTGATAAATTGCAGAAATGGAGTGGTGATTAGAAACATGACACTGGATCTCAATGTTTTTAACATGTGCAAGCAACTACAAGAAGTCCTTAATGAAAAGGAGGAAGTAGAAGGAATTGAAGCCATTATAGATGATCATCTTCAAAAAGGGAGTTCTTCTGACCCATTAGAAGTTTGTTTAATTAATTCATTTGATTTGCTTGATTGTACAGAGAAAATAGAATACAAAGGATGGCAGCCGAGATTCAAAGAGCTAAAACGCATAATGATAATGCCCATGAAGAAGTACCAACACCGGAACTAAAGTCATTACCTACTGGGTTGAAGTACACATTTTTGGAAGAAGAACAAAGCTTTCTAGAAGTAATTTCCTCAACTCATACTGGAGAACAAGAAGGAAAGATGCCGCCTCAATGGATGCACCAAGATAGAAAGAAATTTTTGACAGAGGTGAAAATTTTTTATTGGGATGACCCATACTTATTCAAATATTATGCTGACCAAATCTTTCGGAGATGTGTGCCCGACAGTGAGGTAAGTAGTGTTATTAAATTTTGTCACTCAAAAGCATGTGGAGGTCACTTTTATTCAAAGAAAATAGCTGTGAAAATCTTGCAGTGTGGATTTTATTGGCTCACTTTATTTAAGGACTGTTATGCTTTTTGCAAAAGTTATGAAAATTGTCAAAAGTTGGGCTCAATTTCAAAAAGAAACATGATGCCTCTTAACCCCATTCTTGTCATTAAAATTTTTTATTATTGGAGAATTGATTTCATGGGTCCATTTCCATCTTCATTTGGATTTGTGTATATTTTGGTTACAATTGATTATGTTTCAAAATGGATTGAGGCGATTCCATGCCGACACAATGATCATAAAACTGTGCTCAAATTTTTAAAAGAAAATATCTTGTGTCGATTTGGAATCCCTCGAGCTATCATAAGTGATGGGGGAACACATTTTTGCAATAAACCATTTGAATCTTTAATGAAGAAATATGGTATTACACACAAAATTGCCACCCCTTATCACCCTCAGACAAGTGGACAAGTTGAATTAGCAAATAGGGAGATTAAACAAATTTTGGAAAAAACGGTTAACCCAAATCGTAAAGATTGGTGTTTAAGACTAAACGATACACTTTGGGCTTACTGTACTGCTTTCAAAACATCTTTGGACATGTCACCCTATCGGTTAGTCTATGGAAAATCTTGTCACTTGTCTGTAGAATTTGAACATAAAGCATTCTGGGCCATTAAAGCTTTCAATCTAAGTCTTGATGATGCTTGCAAGATATGCAAATTGTAATTAAATGAACTTGAGGAATTGAGAAATGATGCATATGAGAACTCAAAGATTTATAAAGCCAGAACAAAAGCTTTTCATGACAAGACAATTTTGAGAAAATCTTTTGAAATTGGTCAAAAAGTTTTGCTTTATGATTCTCGCTTGCACCTATTCCCTGGAAAATTGAGATCTAGGTGAAGTGGTCCTTTTGTTGTCAAACACGTGTATCCTCATGGAGCCGTAGATATTGAGAATCCTAGGAATGGTAATGTGTTTAAAGTTAATGGACAAAGGCTCAAACCATTTCTGGAAAACCAAGTTAATGAGGTAGAATTCATCTCTCTTTTTGATCCTTGTTATGAATAGAATTCACTCTAATTTTGTTGCCTTGTTTTTGCAGTTCTTTGTGTTGCCGGTTAAGTGGCGGATACGGTACTCCATGACTCTCAAGTCGGTTTATTTTTCAGTTTCCCAAAATAACTGAATCCTTCTTCTCCTTTAAAATGGATGTCATTCTTTCAAACCTGAGAAAACATTTTCCTTCTCTCCCTCAAAATGCTCTGAAAAAAATCTACAAAGTTCGATGTGAAAGATTGAGATTGTTAATGCATAAAGGTATGCTAGAAGATGTGAACTGGATAATTGAAGCAAAGGTCTAACTAGCAGGTGAGTCTTCAATTTCATTTGACTCATACATGCCAGGTCTTGGAAGAAGTTTGTATTCTAAAAGGAGAAGAGCAAAAAGGTTACAAGTCTATTACAAATGTGGATGATGGAATTGTAACAAGCGATGTCATACTTTGGGGATGGATTTCGCAAACAGAGAAGATAAAATTTTCTACATTAAGAATGGACTGAGTAAGGAGTCATTAGATGATATCTTATTGACTCTTAAGATGCATTCTTGTGGATTGGTGCATCGTGAAATTCTTAATTTGTGGAATCTCTTTAAGGATGAAGAAAAACGCTATAGTCTTGGGAATCTGACTCTAAAAGACCCTGTTTGCCAATTTATAAGAAAATTGGATGGGAAGCTTATCCTCGACTCATAGAAGGCATTTAAGCCGTTACTGAACGTTAAACCAGAGGCAGATGTGAGCCATATCCACACTAATCTATACATATTTTCTTCTTCTTCTTCATGTCATCTTTCAAAAAAAAATAAAAAAAAAGAAAAAAATGTTTGAACAAGGGCGATCCGGAAGGAGTACCATGGCTTTAATTAGTTGTGGAGCCCCAGCCTTTGGCTGACCCGTCATTGACTCGGGTGGACCTTTGCACGCTGGTCCTTAAAAAAGTTCATGTACCATGCTCTGTAGAGAGCCGCACTCCATAACCCAATGTTTACCATCTAGGCACTGTGGAGTTGATGGACAGGCAGAAGCGTCCCACTCTGGTTATTAGTGAGAAGTAACCCGCGGCTGCCAAAGCGTATGAGGCATCTGAGCTTGATCCTCTCTTTTATTAGAAGGGGCTCTCAGCGCCCTAGGATGGGACGTTCTGGATCTTGGACATTACGGGTTTCAGATTTTAGCATCTTTGTTAATGTTACGAGCCCAAGTGTGAGCACTCCAAGTTCCAGACCCAAGATGGAAACCCACGATGGTTTCTTCTTTCTGCTTTCTTCGAATAAACAGACGTGAGTATCTATTGCACTGGTGACATGCAGTATAAAGATATACCACTACTGCACTCATAACGCGCAGTATAAAGATACGCCATGAAAGCTGTACATACAGGTATGTCATCATTTGCTATTATATTTCTTTTATCTTTATATGATTTTGTTGTATTTTGGTTTTGGACAAACGATCCTTTGAGCAGGGTCCTCCAGGGGTTTCTATACTTCTTTACCCTGATGGTTTTCTTGAAGTAAAAAAAAACAAAAAAAACAAAAAACAAAAAAAAAAAAAAAAAAAAAAAAAAAAAAAAAAAAAAAAAAAAAAAAAAAAACAACAAAAAAAAAAGCAAAAAAAAAAAAAAAGATTCTATGTGTTCCTTAATTTCAAACTCTTTTGACAACAGCCAACCTACCCTTATAGGTGCAATTATTACCCTTTCCATTCTTTTTCCTATTTAAACACTCTATTTTCTCCACTTTCCTCCAACTCAGAATCAATCAAATGGAAGGTGAGAATAGAAATGGAAGGTGTTTCTGTTCGTCAACTTAAAAATATTTGTGTATTTTGTGGATTTAAGTATGGGAAGGGTTTAGAGTTTGTAAACGTAGCTACCATTCTTGGTCGATCACTTGCTGCAAGGAATATTCATCTTGTATATGAGGGAGGTTGCCGTAGGTTAATGGGGGCTGTATCACTTGCTGCATACATAGGAGGCAGTCAAGTTTTAGGTGTCATTCCTAAACCTTTAGCTCAACAGAACATCACTGGAAAGACAATTGGAGAGGAACTTAAGGTATCATCAATGCATGAACGAATGAAGATAATTCTTGAAAACTCTGTTGCATTCATTGGCTTACTAGGTGATTTTGGTACCTTGGAAGAAGTTTTTCAAATTGTCTCTTGGGCCCAACTGAACATCCACCATAAACCCATAGGTTTGTTGAATGTAAATAATTTCTTTGATATTTTGTTAATCTTTCTTGACCATGCTGTGGAACAGAGATTTATCACACCTTTGGCAAAACAACTTCTTATCTCTGCTTCTACTATTGATGAGTTGATTGATAAATTACAAGCTTTTGTTCATAAACCTGACCCAGTAATAACTCAGATAGATTGGTCAGCAGAAAACAGTGAGGGAAACAAGATGAAAAAGGATCCAGATTTGACGCTTCGTTTATAGCTTTTCTTTACTTTTGATTTTATTTATCGTACTTTGTTTTTGTTTAAATTTGTGTCAGATTTCTTCAACAGGTAATATCTTCTATCCTTTACTCATCTATATTTTAACATTGAGGGCAATGTTGTAATCTAGTTGGGGGGAAGGATAGTTGACTACCAATTTTTCTTTTCTTTTCTTTTTTGGGAAGTATGATATGATTGTCATGGACTTATTAAACCAATGAATGATGGCAGAGTAAGGAGTAATTTTACTTCTGAGACGTATCTAAATTGAGAAGTATGTTTAGTGATATGACTATCAGAAACCTATTCGTAGGAAAACCAATTAAGGATGGCAGAGTAAGGAGTAAATTTTGAAAACAATTTATTACTCTTGAGACGCATCTTAGTTGAGAAAATAATTATTTTATGTAGAAGTAGCAAATGGATTCTTAGATCTTAGCATAAATTGTCTTCTTTCTTAAAAATCACAAGCTTGGATATGAATGTTGATATGATGGATTGAGAATGATAGAAATATGCCTTGTGAGATTTTAAGCCTATTGATGAATGGATTGAATATCTGTACCATTCTCTTCTTTCTTGTGTGATTTTTACTCATGGAATTGTCACTCTAGAACTTGCTTTGATTCTTTTTGATGCTACATTTTCACATGCATACATTAATATGATTGAGGCATTTTGAAATAGCTACTTTGACCAAATAGCCATCCTTATATATTTTCCATTGTATAACCCCTTTGAACTTATTTGACTAAGGGGATAAGAGAGCATTGACCTTGTTTTTGAACAAGTGTGGGGGTATGTGTGCAAAATGATCAAAAAAAAAATGACCACCGTTGCAATTAAAGGATTATTAGAGTCTAGAATAAAGGTGGATGCTTGGAAACAACAGGAAGAAAATGAGAATATTCAAGTCTAACAATGAATTCAATTCACCAATTTGGGATTGATCTTCAACAAAACATTAGTCAAATATTGGTGATTGTCCTTTATGATGAATGTGCTCAAACATTTTCTCCACTGTACCATAATGCTCTTTTATTCTCTTTGGTATTTATTTTTTCATATCCATATTATCCCCTCTCCTTTACCATGACCCCATTACAACTTTGAATAAAGTCCTCTTGATTTTTGTATGCATGTGTTTTGAGTAGCGGAGAAGTAGAAGATAAGCAAGCTTATGGTAGTGCAATTGTTCATGGGTTGAATAGAGTGAAATACTTACCTTTTAAACACTTGAGAGATTAAGAGTGAATTCTGTGAGGATCTATTATTCTTGATTTATTCTTTTCAACTGAAGTTTTCTTGCTTGTTGGTTTGAGATGTGAAGAAATGTTACCTCATTAATGCTTTGATCCCTTGAATTTCTTGTTGCTCTTCTTGCTTCATCGAGTCCTTTAGAGTTTTTAGCTTTTGAGTCTGTGTCATTTTTCTTTGTCTCCTAACTTTGGTCTTATATGTTTTGCCCAGGAGTGCAAAAAACTAAGTGTGGGGGAATTTGATAATCATATATTTTATACATTAATAAACACTCATTTTTAGTCATTTACACTCTTCATGTACTTAATTGATTAAGTCTGGTTATGTTTTGTAAGATTGGACTTAATTGATTTTTTTCAGCATTATTTGGGTCTTACACTGTTTCTGTATTTTAGTCATATATTAAGTTCTAGACGTCTAACAATTATGAATTTTACCTTGTAGAAAAGCTGAGAGAAAGCTCTACAACTTTCATGAAGAGCTCCAGGTAAAATATGGACATCTAGAAGAGCTAAATGAGCTTGGAAGACAGAACACGAGTTTTGTGTTTGGAACCTAAATAGTGTACAGTAATCAGAGCATAACTCGGGCTTTAAGAATTATCTTGGGCTTAAATTTGGACATTTGAAAGTTAAGACCCAGATCTACAACTTTTATGAAGAACACAAGAGCTCATTTGGACAGCTTGGAGGTGATATTGGGTCTGGAAATCAAAACAGAGGTGCTGAAATTGGGTCTGAACAATCTGCAGTAATTGGGCCATATCTCGGGCTGTAAGAATGATCTTGTGCTGAAATTTGGACATCTGAGAGTTAAGATCCAGATATACAACTTTCATGAAGATGACGTTTCTATTTGATGACGGAATCTATGAGTTAAGCAATGAATAATTTCGGAGACAAGAAATCTCAATAATTTCTCACTCTTATCCTCACCATTTGGCATTTTCCACTCATCCACCTACTCTTAATCAGCCTCCTTGTCATTTTGTATCCCTAATCCTCTATAAAAGGCATCATTGGCTGACCATTTGGAGCATTTGGTGTTAGCTTAGTTTTTTACAATTTATGGTTATGCTTGTTTCTTGTTTTACTTTGTTGTAATTTTCTCTTGTTCTAAAGTGAAGCTATGTTCATCTTTCTCTTCTTCTCTCTTTCTTTCTTCTAACTATGAGTAACTAAATCTTCATCTTGCTTGGGTGAAAGAGTGAAGCTCTTGGTAATGAAATAAGGTTAGATTATTCTATTTCTTGTGCTTAAAAGATATATTATTAAATGGACATTATATATGTTATATTTTGTTTCCAATTAATTTAGAAACCTTCTTTGTATAACAGAGATCTTGATTTATTGTAGACAATAGGATTGGCACAGTGAATGCTTGAACTCATTTACAAATGTTAGTAGATAATTAAAGGAATCATATATGATTGCATATATAATTGAACTTTGAATGTTATATTTTCCAATTGGAACCTCCATTGTGTGTGGATTTCAATTGAGTTATGCCTTTAATTTATTACCAAGAGTGGATCTTCTAACCCAAGCAAGTTCTTAAATTCATTTGTGAACATCTTCTATTACTTTTGGTATTGTGACAAATCCTTGTTGGGAATTTGCGGATCAAAGTCTCGCAGCGGAATAACAGAATTCCCTCACAGGATCCATGAGAAAAATCCATAATCAGAGGTTTTAAAATTTTACCTCTTGAAGCGTGACAGACACAAGCAAGGTGAATCACCAACACCGTAATAGCGACGATGTTTCTGCGGTATCCACACGAACAGACTTGCAAAAGGAGTCACGCCTCTGTTTCGTAGTGCTAGCTGCGAAGAGAGGAGAAGAAGACCTCACTATCTCTCACTCACTTTCTGTAGGTGCGGCTAGGGTTGTGATGTAGCCTAGTAGCAGCCCCCTTTAGCAGTACTATTTTAATAGTGGCTGCCTTAAGTGAGTGTGAGCAAGTAGCAAGGTAAGTGGTGCAACCCTAAACCCATCTGTCATGAGTTAGGCCCACAATTGAATTCGAGTCCAACTTGGATTCGATTACTCCAATTTAGTCTGTTCTAAGTGTGCGACCTGCAGGTTCTCATGACATTGGTAGTAATATTAAAATCTCATTTTAATATTACAAACAAAGTGAGGTATCTAGCAACACATCACCGCTACCCAAGTAATGAGAATGTCGGTGATTTGACATAACCTATATCGTGACCAATGTTTCCGTGTAGTTTAGTCCCTTTGTCCAGATATCCAAATTGAACACAAGGCATGGAACGTGTCACCCTTGTTTAGTTCAATCTTCGGTTTCTGATTCCCGAGTAGACATAGTAATGACAAATGAGATCAATATCTCATATTGACTCATTTGAGCATGGCCATGCATTTCATAGTCTCACTCAATCGGGGGCCCGAAGATATCACTCTGTTATGGTAGGAGGGACAAATCCCATCTAGGTCACTCACATCCCTCCACATGTATCGCGGTATGTCTAATAACCAACTTTATAATCATCTTGTTACTGAGATGACGTTTGATGGCATTAAAACACACAACTCCTCATGTAGGAATCGTAGTGATTTCAGGTCAAAGGACCACATACACCATTATCACTATGAGAATTGCTTATGACACTCACGTAACGATCCACGTAGCGTTCTCATGGCGGGTCTGTCCAATACATCATTACTCTAATATGTATCCATGTGTAGACTTGATATCTCATATCCATGACCCGTGAGATGTGGTCATCAATCTACGCACATACTAGTCTCAAAGCATTATTGTTGTCCTAATTAACAATAATACTTGACTAGGGACATTTAAGAATAGTGTTTTATCCAATAGGATCTCACGATCAAGTCATCCACTTGATGTCCTATGGTATCAAATTTACTATTCTAAGGACTTTATCATGTTTACCAAAAAAAAGAACATAATAAATGAAATGCCTCATATAAAATAGCATAATATAATGTTTGTAAATACAAACAAAACGTATTGGCCACTAGGGCATACACCAACAATCTCCCACTTGCACTAGAGCCAATCAGGCATATTTCTAATGCCTAAAGACCTAGTGTGACCCTCATGCTTTCATGTGCAAGAGGCTTCGTCAGTGGATCAGCAATGTTATCATCTGTTGGTACTACTGCATATCTTCACATCTCCTCTATCAATGATTTCTCGAATGAGATGGAAGCGCCTAAGTATATGTTTGGATCGCTGGTGTGATGCGGGCTCCTTAGCTTGTGCAATGGCTCCATTATTATCACAATAGAGGTCCTTTGGGTCCACAATGCTAGGAACTACACCAAGCTCAATAATGAACTTTCTAATCCAAACGGCCTCCTTTCTTTCGCATTGGAGGCAAACAATATACTCGGCCTCCGTGGTAGAATCGCGACTGTCTCTGCTTTGAACTCTTCCGACTCACGGCCCCACCATTGACCATTCAGGCAATAAACAAAACCCGATTGCGATCTGGAGTCGTCCTTATCAGTTTGGAAGCTAGCATCAAGTGTAACCCTTTACTACTAGTTCCTCTTCGGCTCCATATACCAAAAACGAATCCTTAGTTCTTCTCAAGTACTTAAGGATGTTTTTGACAAAGACTCAAAGTGACTCTCATAGGGATCGATGGTACACTTTCGTCATGCTCAAAGCATACGAGATATCTGGTCGAGTACATAACATGGCATACATGATAGATCCAATTGCAGATGCATATGGAATCTTACTCATGCGATCCCTCTCATCCTGGATGGAAGGGGATTGAGCCTTAGATAGGCTTATACCATGCGACATAGGCAAGAGTCCTTTCTTGGATTCATGCATGTTAAATCGTCTTAACACTTTGTCTATGTATGTACTCTGACTTAGACCAAGCAATCTCTGCGACCTATCTCTATAGATCCCGATACCTAATACATAGGTGGCTTCGCCTAAGTTCATAGAAAAGCACTTCCCTAACCAAGTCTTTACTGATTTGTAGGGTAGGGATGTCATTTCCAATTAGTAGTATGTCATCTACATACAATACTAGAAAGACAACTGTGCTCCCACTAACCTTCTTGTAGACACAAGATTCTTCTTCATTTTTGATGAAACCAAACTGTTTGATTGTATCATCAAAACGAAGATTCCGATTTTACGGAAGCTTGCTTCAATCCATAAATAGATCGTTGCAACTTGCATACCTTTGTAGCATCCTGTGGAGTGGCAAAACCCTCAGGTTGTGTCATGTACACATCCTCGAGAAGATTTCCATTAAGGAAAGCAGTTTTGACATCCATTTTCCAGATTTCATAATCATGGTATGCTGCAATAGCAAGCAAGATCCGAATGAATATAAGCATCGCAATTGGGAAAAAATCTCATCATAGTCTACACCATGAATTTGCTTGAAACCTTTAGCCACCAATCGCGCCTTAAAGGTATGCACATTACCATCCATGTCGGTTTTCTTCTTAAAAACCCACTTGCACCCAATGGGTTTTATCCCTTCAGGTGGGTCAACCAAGGTCCATACCTGGTTGGTATACATGGATTCCATTTCAGATCTCATGGCCTCAAGCCATTTTTCAGATTCTGGGCCAATAATGGCTTCCTGGTAAGTCACAGGCTCATCTTGATCCATGAGTAATACGTCACCTTGTTGAGTCATGAGAAATCCATATCTCTCTGGTTGACGACGTATCCTGTTAGACCTACGCGGGTCTTGTGCTACTAGAGCAGATTGTGGTTCCACAACGACTTGTGGAGGCTGCTCTATTTCCACCATTGGTTCGCTGCTACTTTGTGAACTTTGAATTTCTTCAAGTTCTACTTTCCTCCCACTGATTCCTTTGGAGATAAACTCCTTTTCTAGGAATACAAGCAGTCCGTGCGACAAACACTTTGCCCTCGGTAGGATTATAGAAATAGTATCCCTTGGTTTCCTTAGGATACCCACAAAGAAGCATTTATCGATTTTGGGCCAAGCTTATCGAAACTTGACGTTTCACATAAGCTTCGCAACCCCAAATCTTCATAAAAGACATCTTGGGTCGTCTCCCGGTCCACATCTCATATGGTGTCGTTGAACCGTCTTAGATGGAACACGGTTAAGTGTGAAAGCTGCTTTAACAGAGCATGTCCCCGAAGGAGCCTGGAAGGTCTGCATGACTCATCATAGATCGGACCATGTCCAACAAGGTCCGGTTCCTCCTTTCGAAACACCATTCCATTGTGGTGTTCCGGGAGGAGTGAGTTGAGATATTATCCCACACTCTTTCGGATGATCATCAAGCTGTTGGCTTAAGTATTCACCTCCTCGATCGATCGAAGGATTTTAATACTCTTGCCAAGTTGGTTTTGTACTTCATTCTTGAACTCTTTGAACTTTTCAAAGGATTCGATTTGTGCTTCATAAGATATACAAATCCATATCTACCTGAAATCATCATAAATGTAATAAAGTACGAAAACCGCCTCTAGCTAGTGTGTTTAGTGGCCACATACATCACTATGTATGAGGCCCAAAAGATCACTAGCCCTTTCACCTTGTCCAGTGAATGTGGCCTTAGTCATCTTTCCCAATAAACAAGATTCACATGTCTCATATGATTCGTAATCAAACGAGTCCAAGAATCCATCTTTATGGAGTTTGGAAATGCGTTTCTCATTTATATGGCCCAAACGACAATGCCAGAGATAAGTCGGGTTCATATCATTTGACTTGAACCTCTTTGTATTTACGTTATAAATGGGCGTTTCGAGATCAAGGACATAAAGTCCATTACTCAAATGTGCACTACCATAGAAAATATCATTCAAATAAAGAGAACAACTTTTGTTCTTAATTGTAAAAGTAAAACCCTTCTTGTCCAAACAAGAAACAGAAATGATATTCTGCTAATAGCGAGGCACAAAATAACAATTATCCAATTCAATTACAAGCCCTTGGCAAAGCTAATAAATAAGTCCCTACGGCTAGTGCGCAGCAACCTTTGCTCCATTTCCCACTCGTAGGTCGACTTCGCCCTTAGTCAATGGTCTCTTGCTCTTTAGATCCCGCACATTTACACAAATGTGAGATCCACATCCAAGTATCTAATACCCATGATGCGAAGTAGATAAATTGACTTCTATAACAAAAATACCGAAGTGGAAGTCTCACTTCCTTCTTCTTCTTGAGCTCCTCTAGGTACTTGGCACAGTTCCTCTTCCAATGTCCGGTCGACCGCGGTGGAAGCATGTACCTTCCTTAGCCACTCCACCCACTTTGGTTTCAAGCCGAAGTACTAGGCTTGGACTTTTCCTTGCCCTTACCCTTCCACTTGTCCCGGGCTTTTTCTGCTTTGTTTCTTGCCCTTATTCTTATGGACCATCATTATGGCCTTTCCTTTGCCTTTGTTTATGTTTCGTCAGCAGTTCTCAACATGCTTAGCAGCTACTGGTAGTGATTTGTCAATTTCATTCATGTTGTAGTTCATGACAAATTGACTAAAACTCTCCAGCAACGATTGCAGGACTAAGTCAGTGGCCAACTCTTGGCCCATAGGAAAACCGAGTCTCTCAAGGTTTTCAATGTACCCAATCATCTTGAGTACATGAGCACCAACAGGGCTTCCTTCTACCAGCTTACACTGAAAGAGTGCTTTGGAGACCTCATATCTCTCATGTCTAGCCCTGCTTCTTGATAGAGCTTTTTGAGGTGTACGATCATATCGTAGGCTTCCATGTTCTCGTGTTGCTTTTGGAGCTCAGAGTTCATGGTGGCTAGCATTAGACATCCAATGTCCAAGGCATCATCTTGATGTTTCTTATAAGCATCTCTTTCAGCTCTAGGGGCATTAGCAGCAGGTGGTTCAGGAATAGGTTGTTCTAAAACATACAGCTTTTTCTCTTGCTTGAGGACAATCCTCAAGTTCTGTACAGATCTAGGAAATTTGTCCCAGACAACTTGTCCTTCTCAAGGACCGATCGCAATGATAAGTTACTTGATGTGTTTGTTGCCATGGTAATCTATCAACGAGAAATATGCAAAATATAAGTATTATGCTATAAACATATTTAACAAGGTCTTTTAATTAAATACGTCTCCCACTATTTTATTCAAATCAATGACCCTCAAGCATTGACTTGGAAAATCCCATTGGAAGATTTCCTAGTGGGCCAAGATCCATATTTCACCTAGTTTTGAGTCGGCTTTGGTGATCGCCCAAAATTCAGATTATTTAGGTAGGAAACTCTTTCCAATTACATCACATGCAACTCTTGGATAGTTGGGTGAATAACACTTATTCTAATCCATCTAATGGACTAAAGCCCAACTTCATGCCTCTAAGCCTTCAATCCTATTGAAATGGCCTAGTTAAGTCAAACCCAATGGTTGACAATTGGATATTACTATTATCCTATCGCATCTTACTAATATAGATAAAGGCACCCCGCTTTGGCAGACCTACACTTGATCGATATTAGTCTTGACGAGTGCCACGCATTGGAAGGCATCACATAATGACTTAATATTTTCTTTGAGGGAATTTTATTATTAGATCTCACCATTTATTAAACTTGTTAATCATACCATAAACATTATCCATGCATCTCATACATATAAAGCATATAATAAATGTGACATGGTTATGGCCTCTAAGAGAGTAACATTAATAAATGTCAGCTTCACCAAGCGTCTCCCACCAACGTTCTCACTTGATGTCGTCTCCTTGTCTCCACATGAAGATTACATTATAGAAACCTCTTTTACATTCGAGGGGAGTTAGATGAGAAGAGAATGTACAATCAGAATGTAGAGAGAAAGGCACGACACGCAGTCGTATTTAAAATAACCAAAATAACATAAAATAAAGACTAAGGCCATAACCATGCACCATGCATCTCTAATAATACATAAACACAAAGCAATAACACATTATTATTTTGTGAATTATAAAAATAGTTTTGAATATTGCACTTTCGAATATCACACACCACGAAACGGGGTTTGGGGCGGCGCCCGACAGGGGTCCCGGCCAGTCGGCGGGCGGCGGGGGTCAAGGGGGGCCGCCCCTTGCGGGGTGCGGGGCAGCGCCCCGGCTCAAAATTTTTCATTCATGTACCACCACTGGTTACTTGAACAAAAATTCGAGTTGGACCCCTCCTGCCTCTATGACGGCTAGGGCAACAACACTTGAACCCTAAGGCCCGCAAACACATGAATGCTTCATGTGCCGCAGGGGTTCCTCACAGCCGTCATCGCCTATCCAGAAACAAGGTTTCCAGAATGCGTGAAGACATGAACACTTCATGTCATGAGGAAGCTTCATGGCCGTCGCAAAACGGAAACAAGGTTTCCAAAACCTTGTGTCATGCTACACTTTGTGTATATCGCATTCATACATAAAATATGCAGAAATAGAAAGCATTCAAAACAGTTTTCGTAGAAACATACATATCACATATGTATATACCGAGAAAAACGCAAAAGCATTCAAAAGCATTCAAAACGATTTTCATTCATACATATCACGTATATATATATACCAGAAAAATAGAAACAGAAAGCTTTCAGAACAGTTTTCGCAAAAAAACATATGAACATCTTCACGGTTTCAGAAATAACATATAAAGATCATATCTTTTATAAAAAAAAAGAAGTAACGAATCATGTTATCGCATATAACAAGAAAAGCAGAAAACCGAATCATGGTTTCGCAAGTGGCTCTGATACCACTGTTGGGAATTTGCGGATCAAAGTCTCGCAGCGGAATAACAGAATTCCCTCACAGGATCCATGCGAAAAATCCATAATCCGAGGTTTTAAAATTTTACCTCTTGAAGCGTGATAGACACAAGCGAGGTGAATCACCAACACCGTAATAGCGACGATGTTTCTGCGGTATCCACACGAACAGACTTGCAAAGGAGTCACGCCTCGTTTTCGTAGTGCTAGCTGCGAAGAGAGAGAAGAAGACCTCACTATCTCTCACTCACTTTCGTAGGTGCGGCTAGGGTTGTGATGTAGCCTAGTAGCAGCCCCCTTAGCGATTACTATTTATAATAGTGGCTGCCTTAAGTGAGTGTGAGCAGTAGCAAGGTAAGTGGTGCAACCCTAAACCCATGTCATGAGTTAGGCCCACAATTGAATTCGAGTCCAACTTGGATTCGATTACTTCAATTTAGTCTGTTTCTAAGTGTGCGACCCTGCAGGTTCTCATGACGTTGGTAGTAATATTAAAATCTCATTTTAATATTACAAACGATGTGAGCGGTATCTAGCAACACATCACTTTGCTACCCAAGTAATGAGAATGTCGGTGATTTGACATAACCTATCTCGTGACCAATGTTTCCGTGTAGTTTAGTCCCTTTGTCCAGATATCCAAATTGAACACAAGGCATGGAACATGTCACCCTTGTTTAGTTCAATCTTCGGTTTTCGATTCCCGAGTAGACATAGTAATGACAAATGAGATCAATATCTCATATTGACTCATTTGAGCATGGCCATGCATTTCATAGTCTCACTCAATCAGGGGGCCCGAAGATATCACTCCTGTTATATAGGAGGGACAAATCCCATCTAGGTCACTCACATCTCTCCACATGAATCGCGGTATGTCTAATAACCAACTTTATAATCATCTTATTACAGATGACGTTTGATGGCATTAAAACACACAACTCCTCATGTAGGAATCATAGTGATTTCAGGTCAAAGGACCACATACACCATTATCACTATGAGAATTGCTTATGACACTCACATAACGATCCACGTAGCGTTCTCATGGCGGGTCAGTCCAATACATCATTACTCTAATATGTATCCATGTGTAGACTTGATATCTCATATCCATGACCCGTGAGATGTGGTCATCGCCCACGCACATACTAGTCTCAAAGCATTATTGTTGTCCTAATTAACAATAATACTTGACTAGGGACATTTAAGAATAGTGTTTTATCCAATAGGATCTCACGATCAAGTCATCCACTTGATGTCCTATGGTATCAAATTTACTATTCTAAGGACTTTATCATGTTTACTAAAAAAAAGAACATAATAAATGAAATGCCTCATATAAAATAGCATAATATAATGTATGTAAATACAAACAAAACGTATTGGCCACTAGGGCATACACCAACAATCCTTTCCTACCTCAATTGTTTTTCTTCATCAATTCCCTGTGGATCGACCTCGGACTCCCGAGAAATTTACTACTTGAGACAACCTGCACTTGGGTTTGCATCCTTAAATCCCGCACATTAATTACCATGTACAAAGAGATGAACTTATAAATTAAACAAGGTATTGAAGGTGTTTGATGAAATGTTTAACTTAGTTGGATCTTGGCTTTTAAGTTAATTTCGGTTTTGATGAGTGCTTAACTTGTCTAATCTTAATTAATTGAAATTTAGAAGTATTTCTAGTAGAAGATCCATGATCATTGAGAGGCTTCTTGATGTGGTCTAAGACCAAGAACTTGATTAATAATTGAATGGACCTTTAGTAATTAATGATGGATTAAAGTCAAGTTTGGACAATATTCCTTGATTGGTTGCTTTCTTAATTTTGATTAATTCTGATTCTATTTGTTGTTTGTTAATTCTGCTTCTTAATCTCACCTAACCCCCCCCATTTTAACTTGACTTGATCAAATTGTGTTTTATAATCATCGAGAGATGATCCGGTGTTGCTTCCTATGCTACAAGCTGTAGGCATAACTTGGTTATAATTTTGGTGAGTTTGGTGCTCGTTAATAACACACCCATCCATGATTCTTTTCCAGATTAATTTTTATTTTCTGTCAATTCCATGCCTTAGTTTGCTAACATAGTCAACTTTCTTGTAACAAGAAAGATGCCGCCTCAATGGACGCATCAAGATAAAAGGAAATTTTTGACTGAGGTGAAATTTTTTTATTGGGATGATCCATATTTGTTCAAATATTGTCCAGATCAAATCTTTCAGAGATGTATGCCCGATAGTGAGGTAGGTAGTGTCATTAAATTTTGTCACTCATAAGCATGTGGAGGTCATTTTTCTTCAAAGAAAATAGCTACAAAAATCTTACAGTGTGAATTTTATTCGCTCACTTTATTTAAGGACAACTACACCTTTTGTAAAAGTTGTGAAAATTGTCAAAAAATGGGCTCCATTTCTAAAAGAAACATGATGCCTCTGAACCTTATCCTTGTGATTGAAATTTTTAATTATTGGGGAATTGATTTCATGGGTCCATTTTCATCCTAATTTAGATTTGTGTATATTTTGGTTGCAGTTGATTATGTCTCAAAATAGATTGAAGCGATTCCATGCCGACACAATGATCATAAAACTGTTCTCAAATTTTTAAAAGAAAATGTCATGTGTCGATTTGGAATCCCTCGAGCTATCATCAGTGATTAGGGAACACATTTTTGCAATAAATCATTTGAATCTTTAATGAAAAAATACGATATTATACACAAAATTGTTATCCCTTATCACCCTCAGACAAATGGACAAGTTGAATTGGTAAATAAGGAGATTAAACAAATTTTGAAAAAAATAGTTAACCCAAATCGTAAAGATTAGTCTTTAAGAATAAACGATGCATTTTGGGCTTACCGTGTTGCTTTCAAAACATCTTTAGACATGTCACGCTATTGGTTAGTTTGTGAAAATTTTTGTCACTTTCCTGTAGAACAGGAGCATAAAGCCTGGGCCATTAAAGCTTTCAACCTAAGCCTTGATGTTGCTTGTAAGATACGCAAATTATAATTAAATGAACTTGAGGAATTGAGAAATGATGCATATGAAAACTCAAAGATTTATAAAGCTAGAACAAAAGCTTTTCATGACAAGTCAATTTTGAGAAAATCTTTTGAAATTGGTCAAAAAGTTCTGCTTTATAATTCTCGTCTGCACCTATTCCCTGACAAATTGAGATTTAGGTGGAGTGGTCCTTTTGTTGTCAAACATGTGTATCTTCATAGGGCCATAGACATTAAGAATCCTAAGAATGGTAATGTGTTTAAAGTCAATGGACAAAGACTCAAACTATTTCTAGAAAATCAAGTTGACGAGGTAGTATTCATCTTTCTTTCTAATCCTTGTTATGAATAGAATTCATTCTATTTGCAGTTCTTTGTGTTCCCAGTTAAGTGTTGGATAACAGTACTCCGTGGCTCTCGAGTTAGTTTGTTTTCAGTTTCCCATAATAACTGAATCCTTCTCCTTTAAAGTGGATGCCATTCTCTCAAATTTAAGAAAATATTTTCCTTCCCTCTCTCAAAATGCTTTGACAAAAATCTACAAAGTTCGATGTGAAAGATTGAGACTGTTAATGCATAAGTGTATGCCAGAAGATGTATGCTAGATAATGGAAGCAAAGGTCCATTTAGCAGGTGAGTCTTCAATTTCGTTTGACTCATACATGCTAGGTCTTGGTAGAAGTTCGTATTCTAAAAGGAGAAGAGCAAAAATGTTATAAGTCTATCACAAATGAACACGATAGAATTGTAACAAGCGATGTCGTTCTTTGAGAATGGTTTCCGCAAACTGAGAAGATAAAATATTTTTCATTAAGAATGGATTAAGTAAGAAATCATTAGATGATATCTTATTGACTCTTGAGATGCATTCTTGTGAATTTGTGCATTATGAACTTCTTAATTTGTGAAATTTCTTCAATGACGAATAAAAATGTTACAGTCTTAGGAATATGACTCTAAAAGACCTTGTTTGTCAATTTATAATAAAATTGGATGGGAAGCTTATCCTCGACTCATAGAAGGCATTTAAGCCATTACTGGACATAAAACCAAAGAAAGATGAGAGCCACAATCACAACAACATGTATATATTATCTTGTTCTTCTTTTTCTTAAAAAAAAAAAAGAAGGGCGATCGAAAGAGTACCATGCTCTTAATTGAGTGTGGAGCCCCTGCCAGTGGCAGACCCATCATTGACTCGGGTAGACCTTTGCACACTGGTCCTTAAATAAGGTTCGTATACCATACTCTGTAGAAAGCCGCACTCCATAATCCAATGTTCACCATCTAGGCACTGTGGAGTTGATGGACAAGCAAAAGCGTCCCACTCTGGTTATTAGTGAGAAGTAGCCCGCGATTGCCAAAGCGTATGAGGCATCAGAGCTTGATCTTTTCTTTTATTAGAAAGGGCTCTCAACGCCCTGGGATGGAACATTCTGGATCTTGGACATTGCGGGTTTTAGATTTTAGCATCTTTGTTGATGTTACAAACCTAAGTGTGAGCTCTCCAGGTTCCTGACCCAGGATGGAAACCCACGATGGTTTCTTTTTTTTTTTCTTTTCTTTAAATAAACGGGCGTGAATGTTTATTGCACTGGTGACATACAGTATAAAGATATGCCACTACTGCACTCATGACGCACAATATAAAGATACGCCATGAAAACTGTACATAAAGGTATGCCATAATTTGATATTATATTTCTTTTATCTTTGTATGATTTTGTTATATTTTGGTTTTGGATTGACAATCCTTTGAGTAGGGTCCTTTAGGGTTTGCTAGACTTCTTTACTCTTGAGACGCATCTAGATTGGGAAAGTAACTATTTTGTGATGATTTGTGGAAGTAACAAAGTTTTATCGTTTGATTTCCTTTGAATGATTCAAGTGAATGAATTGTCACATCCTTTAAAGCAATTAAAATTCAGGGACCATAGCATGGTTGAATAAATTATCTTCTGTCTTAAATTTCACATGCTTGGTTATGGATGTTGAATTGATAAATTGAGAATGGTAGATATATGCTTTGTGAGATTTTGAGCCTATTGATGAATGGATTGAATATCTGTATCATTTTTTTTCTTTCTTGTGCAATTTTTTTTCACTAATGGAATTATTACTCTAGAACTTGCTTTGATTCTTTTTTAGGCTACATTTTCACATGTATACATAAAAATGATTGAGGCATTTTGAAATCGCTACTTTGACCAAATAGCCAACCTTGCACATTTTCCCTTGTGTAACCCCTTTGAGCTTATTTGACTATTCCTTGTTTTTAGCTCATTACGTGCCTTAAAAAAATATGTTTTTACCTAACTTTAGGGAATAAGAGAGCATTGGCTTTGTTATTGAATGAGTTCTTGAACAAGTATGGGGGTGTGTGCAAAATATTAAAAAAAAAGAGAAAAAAAGAGAGAGTTGACCACCGCTGCAATCAAAGGATTATCATAATCTCTTGATACACCATGTGACATATCTATACCTAGAATAAAGCTGGATGCTTGGAAACAACAGAAATAGAAGGAGAAGGTTCAGGCCTAACAATGAATTCAATCCACCAATTTGGTATTGATCTTCAACAAATATTAGTCATTGTTCTTTATGAGATTTAAACTGAATGTTCTCAAACATCTTCTCCACTCTAACTGTACCCTAATGCTCTTATATTTTCTTTGGTATTTTAACTTGTCATATCCATATAACCCTCTTTCCTTTACCATGCCCCCATTACAACCTTGAATAAAGTCCTCTTGCTTTTTGTGTGTATGTGTTTTTGTGTAACGGAAAGTAGAAGATAAGCAAACTTATGGTAGTGCAATTGTTCATAGGTTGAATAGAGTGAAATACTTACTTTTTAAACACTAGAGGGGTTAAGAGTGAATTATGTGAGGATCTATCATTCTTGATTCATGCTTTTCAACTAAAGTTTCCTTGCTTGTTGATTTGAGATGCGAAGAAATGTTACCTCACGAATGTTTTGATCCCTTGAATTTTTGGCTGCTCTTCTTGTTTATAAAGTTTTGCATTCTTGAATATCATTGGAAATTGAGTCTTTTAGTGTTTTTAGCTTTTGAATCTGTGTCATTTTTCTTTGTTTCATAGCTTTGGTCTTATGTGTTTTGCCCAGGAGTGCAAAAAGCTAAGTGTGGGGGAATTTGATAATAACATATATTATACATTAATAAACCCTTATTTTTAATCATTTACACTCTCCATGTGCTTAATTGATTGAACTTGGTCATGTTTTGTAAGTTTGGGTTCAAATTAGGCTTAATTGATATTTTCTAGCATTATTGAGATTTTACACTGTTTTTGTATTTCAGCCATATCTTGAGTTCTAGATGTCTAGAAATTATGAATTTTACCTTGTAGGAAACATGAGAGAATCTACAACTTTGATGAAGAACTCGAAGTCTCAATCAGATATCTAGTAGAGCTAATTAGGCCTAAAAGTCAGAAAACAGGTTCTGTCACTAAAACCCGAGCAGTGTGCACTACTCAGGGCATAATTTGAGCTATTTGAGAGGTTTTGGATTGAAACTAGTGTCATTTGATAGTTAAGACCCAAATCTACAACTCTCATGAAGAACATAAGAACTAGTTTGGATGTCTTGGAGGTCATATTGAGCTTGAAAGTAAGAACAGAGTAGCTATAGCTGAGCTTGAGCAATGTGGAGTGATTGGGCTAGAATTTGAGCTGTAGGAGTTCTATGGAGCTAAAACCAGTGACATTGGAAAGCTAAGACAAAACCCATCAACTCTCATGAAGACCACTTTTCCAGAAAATGACGTTTTAACATAGTTATAATCATGTGAAGATAGTTGAATTTGTGGTGTCCCGAGGTTGATGAGGGCAGGGAGTGGATGCCGGTGCATGAGAAGCACGTACAAGGAGCGGCTCCTGGCATGCTTCTAGGCGAAGGGTCCCATGAATGAACTGAATACGCACCGGAATGAGAGGGATTCAAAGACTGTGCAGGTATGAGACTGCATAGTTGAGGATGGCTTAAAGGAATTGATTAGGCGTAGCCATATCAACAAGTTGCAACTTCTTTTCGGGAGCCTAGAACATAAGAACTCCATTGTTAAGCGTGCTTGACCTGGAGCAATTGTGGGATGGGTGACCTCCTGGGAAGTTTCCTAGGATGCGTGTGAGTGAGGACAAAGCATGCTGAAAAGACTCGTGTTGGTTTGTGGAGACACTCGTCAATCCTGCAGGCAGTCCCGGGATGTTACAGATGGTATCAGAGACGGGACCTCTCCCAATACGGTGTGGTTCGGGGATGAACCAGGCGGAAGCTGGTGGGCATGTGGTGTCCCGGGGTTGATGAGGGCGGGGAGTGGACATCGGTGCATGAGAAGCACGTACAAGGAGCGGCTCCTGGCATGCTTCTAGGCGAAGGGTCCTATGAATGAACTGAATACGCACCAGAATGAGAGTGATTCAAAGACTGTGTAGGTATGAGACTGCATAGTTGAGGATGACTTAAAGGAATTGATTAGGCGTAATCATATCAACAAGTTGCAACTTCTTTTCGGGAGCCTAGAACATAAGAACTCCATTGTTAAGCGTGCTTGACCTGGAGCAATTGTGGGATGGGTGACCTCCTGGGAAGTTTCCTAGGATGCGTGTGAGTGAGGACAAAACATGCTGAAAAGACTCGTGTTGGTTTGTGGAGACACTCGTCAATCCTGCAGGCAGTCCCGGGATGTTACAGAATTAGTTAGTATAAGTAGAAAGACAAGCTTCATTAATCATCCACCCACTCATTAATCATCTACTCACTAAATAATCATCTACCCACTCATTAATCACCCACCCTCTCATTAATCATCCACCCACTTATTAAATAACTCCATTGTCATTTTTCACTCATCCACCCATCATCTACCCACTTATTAAATAACTTGATTGTCATTTTGTACTCCTCAAGCTCTATAAAAGGGAGCATTGCTGATCATTTTGGGTCATATTGGCTTAGAGATCAAGATCATGTTATTTTGTTACTTGTTTCTATTGTTGTAGTTTTCTTTTGTTCTTAATTGAAGTTATGTTCATCTTTTTCGTTTTCTCTCTTTCTTTCTTCTTGTTCATGAGTAACTAATCTTCATTTTGCTTGGGGTGAAGGGGTGAAGATTTTGGTAATAAAATAATATTAGATTAATTTCTTTCTTGTGTTTAAATAATATATTATCAAGTGGTCATTATATATGTTATATTTTATTTCCAATCAATTTAGAAATCGTCCTTGTAAAGTGAAGTTCTTGATTCATTGTAGACAAGTGGTTGGCACAATGAATGCTTGAACCCATTTACAAGTGTTGGTATTGGTAAATAATTAAAGGAACCATAATATAACTACATATAAAATTCTAAATGGACTTTGAATGTTTGATTTTCTGATTGGAACCTCTGTTGTGCGTGGATTTCAATTAAATTATAAAAAAAGAATTAATCTTGTCCTTAATTTATTACCAGAAGTGGATCTAGTCCAAGTAAGTTCTTTTTTTAATTGTGAACAAGTTTTATTATCTTTATTGTTGTGATAAATCCTTTCCTTACCTCAGAATTTTTCTTCATCAATTTCCTGTGGATCGACCTTGGACTCCGGAGAAATTTATTGCTTGAGACAACCTTTACTTGGGTTTGCATCCTTTAATTCACATCGCTGAGTATTGGTAGGCTAGTTCTAGAAGTTTAAGTAAATGTGTCAGGATTGAGATAACATAGGGGAATGCTTAATACAACTTTCTTGGATAAGTAATTTTTCAAAGAAGTTTCAAGAAGAGAAAAAGTTGGAAATTTTGGAACTCAAGCAAGAAAATATGATAGTGGGCCAATATGAAACAAAGTTTGAGGAGTTGTCTAAATTTTCTTCATATTTCAGATACAATCCAGATGAAAACTGAAAATGTGCTAAATTTGAAATTGAATTAAAAAATGAGATAAGGAGAATGGTAAGACCTCTGGAGATCAGAGATTTTTCAATGTTGGTAAATAAAAGCAGTATTGTGGAATCAAAGAGCTTAAAGTTACAATAGGAGTATAGGCAGCAAGGTTTCTAGAAAAGTAAAAGAGAAGATGAGGAATTTGAAAGGATTGTCTCACAGCTAAAGACCCAACTAGATAAAGGGAAGCAAGTGCAAGTGGAATCCTCTGAACCAAAATGCCCTAAATGTGGAAGATATCATAGGAGTAGGCCCTATTTAGTGGATCAGATTGTGTGTTATTTGTATGCACTAGTGGAAGAGTTTTACTATGATTAGCAAGGAAATTGCTCTGTTAGTCATGGCAACCATTACCCAAGAGGGGGGTGAATTGGGTGATTACAAGTTTTTAAAACACCTTTGAGAAATTAAACATTTTGAAGCACTCAATTATTAAATACAACGGAACATGCATAACAAAGGTATAACTATTAGAGATTGAATACTTTACTCACAAATAAACAAGCTAAGATAAAAAGTATTCAAGCAAAGCTAAATATCAAACTTAACTCAAGCATATATAATTAAAGCATAAAGTAAAGAGATAGAGTTGAGAAGAACAAACACAAGGATTTATCCTGGTTCAGCTACCCCTTGTGACCTACGTCCAGTCCTCAAGCAAACCACTCGAGATTTTTCACTAAACTTCAAGCTTGAAAACTTTTACACAATAGAGCACTCACCACACCTTGGGATACCTCACCCTTTGTGCTTGAGCCTCAAAACAGGGATACCCTATCCTTTTCACTAGAGGGATACCTCACCCCTTTTACAACCTTTGAAGGATACCACACCTTCTTTACAACAAGGGATACCTCATCCTTTACAACCTTTGAGAGATACCTCACCCTCTTTACACCTTTGAAGGATACCTCACCTTCTTTTCAACAAGGGATACCTCACCCTTTTTCACTAGAGGGATACCTCACCCTCTTTACAAGATAAACAAAGTGTTTGAATGATAGAAACTCCCTCAAAGAGTGGATAATACAAATTGAAGCTCTATGGGTATCAAGGAATCACACTTTGAAGCTCAAAACAGAGTTTTGGAGAAAGAGATGATAAAATACGAATTTAATGCTCAAGAATGATTTTCATATTGTTCTCCAACCCTTAATTAATGCTCAATAGCATTCATTTATAGCCCAAGAGATTTAGAGACGTTAGAAGTGGTTGGAGGCATTAAATTCCATTAAAAGAGCCGTTGGGAACGAACTCTGTTACAAACCATAACCTATTATGGCAAAGCCATAATCAGTTATGGCTTGTGGGAAGAGATTCCAACATTTCTGGTTTGCAAAATAATCTGTTATGACATGATTCATATTCAAATATGAAGAAATTCAAACCTGTTATAACATGTTTCATATTCAAATATGAAGGAAGTCATAACCTGTTATGAAACACTCATAATCAATTATGAGTTATGCCATATTCGAATATGGCCATTTAAAAAATAGATGGTTACATTGGGAGATGCCAAATAATCAAATATAAAGAAGCCATATTCGGTTATTGGCTTTTAAAATATGAAAAACACTCTTGACTTGTGCAATAATCGGTTATGGCATTCTGGTTTTGAAAGCTAACTTTAAATGGTCATAACTTCTTTATTTCTCATCCGTTTTAAATGAATGACCAGTCATTGGAAAGATATTTGAGTCTATTTTCATATAAAACAAGTTTCAGACAAAACTCAAAATAGTTTGGAAGTTATGATCAAAATAGTGACTAAAGGTCAGCTTTACAGAACACAAACTTGACTATTTTTCATAGATTTAAACAACCACCATAACTAGCTTTTCAAAACTTGTTTGTTGAGTATTTTAGCATGTAAAAACCATTTTTAAAGATTTGAAAACATATTTAAGCTTACTGTGATTCCCATTTGCATTTACACAAGATCTAAGTCCTATAAGCTATTCTTGAAGATTCTTGGGACTTGATCATTGCACTTCCATTTCTTCTCCTTGTTTGTTAATCATCAAAACCAATACCATTTATATTCACATTCTCTCCCTTTTTGATGATGACAAACAATTATTTGAGAAAAGCATTAGTTCAATTAAATTGGTATTCACACAAGGTATTAAATAAAACTTACTCCCCCTCTGTTTTTCAAGAGGCGACAGGTTCAGAGTTTGCACAGCTCCCCCTTGATATTGGAATCCTAGAATCATTGAATTTATACCTTGTGTTTACCTTTTCTCAAGGACTTTCTTCTCCCCCTTTTGTCATGATCAAAAAGATATTCCATATATTTTGACGAAGAGAGAAGTAACACAAAACCATTTGCCATTTAACACATATTCAATAATAATTGTTCAATAATATAACTAAATCAACAGGATATGCATTTCAACAGACCATCTATTGCAAAATATCCAAGTTGTACTAAAACAGCATATCAAAGACATATATCAAAGACATATTGTGATTAATTAAGGTTATAAGCAAGACAATAACAACATATCCAAAAGACAACCCATTCAGCATGTTATTCATTTCAACAAGATAGCCTTTACAAAAATAACAAATGCACTAATTACAGAAATCAGTCAAGCAAGACATAAACTAAGACAATAATCATCATGTTCAAAAGATAAAGCATTATGGTTAGATGAGCTTTAAGCATAATAGCATAGCTAAAACAGAAAAAGATTAGCTAAATAAAAGAGATAGAGAAGTGAGATTTTTTTGGAGGAATTTGTGGGATTTTAATTGGTGGAAAGTGATGGAGATTGATTTTTAGTGGTGGATTTTGGGTGGATTTAAGGTAGGAGAGGTGTTTGAGGGAATGGGTAGGAGTGGGTGTTACAGGAGGAAGAAGGCTATGGAGGAAAGGGGGGCTTCGTGAAGATGGGGACTATTCGGTTTTGTGCTGGATGGAGGAGCATAATTGATTATGTATATGGCATAATCGGTTATGAGTGAAATGCTTGGCTTCCTGGAGAGTGAAATAACCAAAGATGAGGGAAGTCAAACTATGCCATATTTGAATATGGTGGAGGCCAAGGAAGAAAGGCATGGTCTCGGGTTCATCAAATAACAGATTACATACTTTCTCATATTTGAATATGAGTATGTGCAAGCCCATAAATTGATTAGGAGATGCTATATAACCGAATATGTGGATGCCATATTCAATTATTTGGGCTTGGCAAAGAGCCACACACATGTAGATCTCCTCATTACAAATTATGAGGATCTCATATTCTGTTATTTCCACTTGACAAAAATAGAGTTCTTCATGTCAAACCATCTTCAAATGCTCATAATAGATTACAACCTTTCCATAATAGGTTATGTCCATTCCCAAACTCTTTGTTTCTCAGACAAAACCAATAAAAGTCTTCAAGAATTCAACCTTTAAGATTATCAACACTTGCCATTTACCATCAAAACCAGAAAATTCTTCAAGAAATTATCCTTTGATATACAAACAACTTATTCCATCCTTAGGAATTTCTTGACTTGGTCATTCTTCCATCACCTCTAAACACCTTAAATATGGCTCAAAAACTGATTATACTTCTTTGAAGGAGCTTGAATCTCATTTCTTCAACAAGAACTTGAGGTTAGATGGTTGAGGGACTTGAGCATGGATCAAGTACCTGCAAAACAAACTTGGGGGAAACTCTGACGCTCAAGTTAGTAATAGATTAATTTTTAAGCAAGAATGCAATGTACTCAATCAAATTATGCAGCAAAGATTCAAGTTATGCATCAAAATGGAATATTATGAAGTACATGATAGATTACGCAACATAGTTATTTTTCAAATATGAATGCAAGATTGATCCAATATACCAAGATAAGAAGTATCTAACACAAGTATTCATTCAAAAGCATGATTGATCAATTATTCCTAATTCTCCTCTTATATATGCACTTTGGGACAAACAATGATCATATTAAGAATGTTATGTCAAGTACAAAGATATTATTATCAAACATGTCATTTCAAACAAGAAGTGTACTTATCTAACATATTAACA
This sequence comes from Ormosia emarginata, assembly GCA_029884605.1. Lineage (NCBI taxonomy): Eukaryota > Viridiplantae > Streptophyta > Magnoliopsida > Fabales > Fabaceae > Ormosia > Ormosia emarginata. Next base: position 20,829,448 of record JAQQTP010000073.1, read on the forward strand.
CATGTAAAGATATTTTCAAGATATAAAGCTAGAAGAATACAACTTCAAAGCAAGTTAAAGCATAAAACAAGTCTCCACTTATCCAAAGATTGCAAGTCCAAGCTTCTTGGAGACAAGGAAGGGAACTTGGAGTATTTTTAGATCTTGTATTTGCAATAGCCACTTTTGAGATTTCAAAGTCAGTTCTTAGCCTTTAAGCACACCTACAACACACTTTAATTTTTGGCTTTTGGTACCCAAATATTCTTGGGTCCTTGTGTGTTAGTTTTTTTAATATTAATCCATTATGTTCTCATAAAGATCAATTTTTTTATAGTATGTAGATTGAGCACAACAAATCAAATAATCAATTACCATTAAAAACATAGCCAATAACATGCTTACTTTCATGATATATAGACAATTCAAAACATAACAAGCATACCTAGGCATTGTAGAACTTTATGTACCAAGATATATAATAGATTAATGAGTTATGGTACAATAAGAATAAACATCATCATGTGCTAAACAAAATATTCAAAATTTACCAAGTACACATGATTCTATCAATCACTTAAGGCCTACAAGGAATATACCTCAAATTCATTGACTTTACAAGTGAATATGTATAAGAGGTCAAAACTTTTAATACCTTGGCCTTTGTAATCAAGGAAATACTTTTTCTTACCCATTGCTTCTCTTTTGGAGTTTTGAACTTTACAAGTTCTACATTTTGTACTTAAGAAGCTTTAGTTGAAGTCATCTTCCTTCTTTGACCAAAATTTCTACCATTAGGCTTTCGAAGAATTCTTCTTGATGATTCCTCTATCCTTTGACCAATTTGTCCATCCTTTTGAGAAATTTTCTGCATAGTTGAAACACTAGGAGGACATTTTGGTACCCATTTCATCTTGGGTCCTTGAGTGTTAGTACTAGGGCTTTTAAGATCTTTAGGAACCCACATCATGTTATTTCTCATATAAGTATTTTTTCTATAATTGCACAAATGAGAAATGTGTCCTAGATGACCACAAAAATTACAAACAATTGAATTTAGTGATGACTTGGTCTTTTAAAGATCATCTTTGAAAAACTTAAGCCTTTTCTTGTTATTACATTCTATGTTAATTTTGCCACAAGCCTTACTTGAATTTCTATGTGGAATAACATCAATTTCATTCTTGTTAACAAACGTGGAATGTGAACAATTTGAATCATTAGCTTTGGCAAATCCAGAAGATAAGTCCTCAACTTGATTTTCTAAATCAATGCACTTTTCACAAGAAGTTGAGGTTTCATATTTGAAAGACATTTCCTTTTCAAGAAAGACATATTCATTTTTCAAAGTTTCAATTTCATTTTCAATGGAGGAAATGTTTTCTAGGCAAGATAAGTTTTTCTTTTCTAAATTCAACAAGTCATCATATAATTCATCATATACACATTGTAGCTTATTATAGGAAGGACTATAATATGGTTTAGCATTATTTACCTCAAAGTCCTTTTTAAGGGAATCACCATCTTCCTCATTGTTGTCCATCAAGCATTCAAGAACATCTTCTTTCTCAATTTTGTTTTGCTTTGCCTCTTCTTCAAATTGAGTACCATCATCACCAAGAGGTATTAAACTCATTTTCTTGCTTTGAATATGTTCTTGAGGACATTTTTCAATGTTGTCTTCCTCTAGAAGTTTTTGCTCTTCTTGCTCTCTATATACAACTTTATGCAATAAATCATTGTTAGCAAGATAAATAGATTCAAGAGCATCCCATATATCTTTAGCACTAGAGCAACTCTTAATTTTAGCATAAGCATCATCATTTAAACTGACTTAAGATTTGCATTGCTCTAATGTTCAAGGAAAAACATTTCTTATTATAGGCATTCCAAGAATGTTTTGATTTGCAAGTAAATCCATCAAATACAATATCCCACAAATCAATATCAATAGATTGCATATAAATCTCTATTCTAGCTTTCCAATAAACAAAATGCACACCATCAAAGAATGGTGATTTGTCAATTTCAAAACCTTTCATTTTAAAAAGCTTTTTAATGGTTGCCAACAAACAAGGATCTTTAACTCTAAGTAGTTAAGATTTCACCAGAGCACGAAGCTCTAATACTACTTGTTAGTCATGGCAACCATTACCCAAAGGGGGGGTGAATTGGGTGATTACAAGTTTTTAAAACACCTTTGAGAAATTAAACATTTTGAAGCACTCAATTATTAAATACAGCGGAACATGCATAACAAATGTATAACTATTAGAGATTAAATACTTTACTCACAAATAAACAAGCCAAGATAGAAAGTATTCAAGTAAAGCTAAATATCAAACTTAACTCAAGCATATATAATTAAAGCATAAAGTAAAGAGATAGAGTTGAGAAGAACAAACACAAGGATTTATCCTGGTTCAGCCACCCCTTGTGACCTACATCCAGTCCTCAAGCAAACCACTCGAGATTTTTCACTAAACTTCAAGCTTGAAAACCTTTACACAATAGAGCACTCACTACACCTTGGGATACCTCACCCTTTGTGCTTGAGCCTCAAAATAGGGATACCTCACCCTTTTCACTAAAGGGATACCTCAACCCCTTTATAACCTTTGAAGGATACCACACCTTCTTTACAACAAGGGATACCTCACCCTTTACAACCTTTGAGGGATACCTCACCCTCTTTACACCTTTGAAGGATACCTCACCTTATTTTCAACAAGGGATACCTCACCCTTTTTCACTAGAGGGATACCTCACTCTTTTTCACTAGAGGGATACCTCACCCTCTTTACAAGATAAACAAAGTGTTTGAATGATAGAAACTCTTTCAAAGAGTGGATAATACAAATTGAAGCTCTATGGGTATCAAGGAATCACACTTTGAAGCTCAAAACAGAGTTTTGGAGAAAGAGATGATGAAATACAAATTTAATGCTCAAGAATGATTTTCAGATTGTTCTCCAACCCTTAATTAATGCCTAATAGCATTCATTTATAGCCCAAGAGATTTAGAGACGTTAGAAGTAGTTGGAGGCATTAAATTCCATTAAAAGAGCCGTTGGGAACGAACTCTGTTACAGACCATAACCTGTTATGGCAAAGCCATAATCGGTTATGGCTTGTGGGAAGAGATTCCAACATTTCTGGTTTCCAAAATAATCTGTTATGACATGATTCATATTCGAATATGAAGAAATTCATAACATGTTATAACATGTTTCATATTCGAATATGAAGAAATTCATAACATGTTATAACATGTTTCATATTCAAATATGAAGGAAGTCATAACTTGTTATGAAACACTCATAATCAATTATGAGTTATGCCATATTCGAATATGACTATTTTAAAAATAGATGGTTACGTTGGGAGATGCTAAATAATTAAATATAAAGAAGCCATATTCGGTTATGGGCTTTTAAAACATGAAAAACACTCTTGACTTGTGCAATAATCGGTTATGGATATTCCATAATCGGTTATGGCATTCTGGTTTTGAAAGCTAACTTTAAATGGTCATAACTTTTTCATTTCTCATCTGTTTTAAATGAATGACAGTCATTGGAAAGATATTTGAGTCTATTTTCATATAAAACAAGTTTCAAAACAAAACTCAAAATAGTTTGGAAGTTATGATCAAAAGAGTGGCTAAAGGTTAGCTTTGTAAAACACAAACTTGACTATTTTTCATAGATTTAAACAATCACCATAACTAACTTTTCAAAACTTGTTTGTTGAGCATTTTAGCATGTAAAAATTATTTTTAAAGATTTGAAAACATATTTGAGCTTAGTGTGATTCCCATTTACCTATACACAAGATCTAAGTCCTATAAGCTATTCTTGAAGATTCTTGGGACTTGATCATTGCACTTCCATTTCTTGTCCTTGTTTGTTAATCATCAAAAGCAATACCATTTACATTCACATACTCAATTTTGATACAGGGTAAGTGTAAAGTTAAAAGCATACCTTTATTTGTATTATGTGATTCAGGAGTTATCTTATTTCTTATGATTGTAAATACCTATTATCTAAAATTGATGTTTTGATAAATTAGTTGAGAGGGTGCAGTTTCTAGAACAAGAGATATTTGGAAAAAGAAGTATCTGTAGATTTTAATAAAGTAAAGGCAATATTGTAGTAAAAGAGTTTAGAAGGAAACAAATTCATCTAGTGAAGGTATTATGGAATGGTGATGACTTGAATCCAGCATGATACAAAACTATCCGGAGCTCTTGGAATAAGGTTAGCAAATTTCGAAGACAAGATTTTTAAAAGGGAGAGAGAATTGTAACATCCCCGCTAATCTAATGATCCTAATTAGGGTTATAATAGCTCTGTAATACTAGTAAGAGTTATCCATTGATTCGAGTAATTTTCTGAACTAGTTTGAGCGTAACTCGGTAACTTTTAATACAAGACAATAATTAAGGTATCTGCTGAATCAATTAATATGATAGAAATAAATATGAAAAATTTATTTCCTAACTAAGGACCATTGATAAGAATTATAGAAAATTTTGGAGAAGCAACAGAACAAGTTTGATATTTTTAAGGATACTGTTGAGAAATAGTTAGAACAGTTATGGAACAGTTAAGTATCTCATAAAAATTATGAAATTTCATGGAGATGATAAGTAATACATGGAGAATATTTTGGTATAAAATGTCTACTAAGAAAAGTATCAGAAAACTTATTACTTAAGCGCTCAGTTTAATTCATTTCAGAAAGCTTGATTGATAAATAACAATATATGAAAAGTTATGAAAAAATGGATCTAAGAATTAAGATGAGTTCTAAAATTTTTCATAACACTTATGGTAACTTAAAAGATCAGTTTTGGAAGATTAAAATATTATTGAGAATTCTTAGGAATCTCACCCCTTTTTTTTGTTTGTATTTTTCGTAATATTTCTAGGGATGCACGTTACAGCAAGCAGGCAAATGAGGAAGACCTAGATTAGGGTTTGATATTACTTTTGTATTTTGTGATGTATATTTATAATTTTTTAATACATTACGTAATTTGTTGAGTACTTTAATATAAGTCGTATCTTTGTATAAACTTCTATATATAGTAATATACACATTATGTAAATAGATCCAACCACAAATGGCTCATATTTTATATATCTTTTATATTTATTTTTAAATTATCAAATTAGTTATACGTAACATACTTAATTCTAGTTACTAATACCTAATTCTAGGTACGTTATTAATACTAGTATTATGATGTTACATTGATCACTATTTGATCTTTCAGGAATAATTGTGGTCCGGATTAACCTTCCTCTACCATATTATAGAAGAACACAACGGGTGAAGCTGAGGTTTATAGAAAAAATCCATTGTCCGTGGAAAATTTTTGAACTCTAATTACTGAGATTGCGTGTCTCTTAGTATACTATGCAATCGTCCCTTCAACTACCACGACAACTGTGAGGGCCACGTGGCATGCCCTGGTTGGTGGGTCGTGCTTAGTGCTTTGTGCGCCATTATGGGTGTCTTTCAAATTTTGACTTGTTAGGATGGAAATGTCCCTTAACCGTCTGGCTTCTATATATAGGGATAAAGCTCCCATTTTTCACTTTTACTGTTTCTGTCTAAAGTGTGGTGGCCTAAGACAATTTTCGGTGATTCTTTGTGGCGAAAGAGAGTAATTACCAGCAAGCCTTCAATAGTTCAAACGCCCAATTATCAGTTTTCATTTCCTTTAAGGTACTTCTTCTTACTTTCATTTGTTTTTTGTCATCTTTGAGTCATAGTGTAGTTGTGCGCTCCTTTTTGGAATGTACTTCTTTTTTTCAATAAAAAGAGTTATGATGCCATAGTTCGTGAGTCTCTTCAATAGTGTTGCCCTTTGGAGCACCTCATTTGTCATACCATGCGTGGTGGAGGCATCCTTCTAAGGCATAGACCTTGGAAGGCGTGGAGGCCGATATATAGGCATGAACTATTTTCCTGTTTGTCCCCTTCCGTGTTTGAATCTTTAAGTTAATTGATTTTGACAACTACTCACAGGCCTCTGTGGGTGTTTCCAGGAACTTGATGGCCAAAAGAAGAAGAGCTAGACCTCAAGCACTGGCTCCAAAAGTTCAGATGTCGGTTTAAAACAATCCTATCCAGATTCGGCGTAGTTCGAGGCTAGTGTACACATGGGTTAAGGATGATGCCTATGATTGAATATCCTAGTTCTAGCCTGGAGTGGAGCTGGATAAACTTCAGGGCTACCTGATGTTGACTGAGAAAGGTAGTAGGGACCACGAGTTTAGTATTCTGTCTTCGAAGAATGAAAGGGTGTGCTTGACCCGGTAGGCGGGTGCGCACTACACGTTTATGTACGAAGACCTTTTTACTCGATTTGGACTCCGACTTCCTTTCAATGATTTCCAACTCACCGTCCTCCCTACACTCTTCAGGCTACTCTAACCCAAATTCACCCCAATGGTAGGGCAAACATTTTCGCCTTCGAGAGAATTTGTCGATTAGTTGGGTTGCGGTGCTTAGAGAGGGCCTTTTTTTCCATACATAGTGGAGTCTTGTGAGCGGTAATACTGCTCAACAAACTTGACTTTCAGTCTGGTTAAGGCTCGGCCAAAAGTCTTCCATATTTACTAAGAAAGTTATAAGGACTTCAAAGAAAAGTTCTTCAAATTGATGGCGGCCCCCGGTTTTCATCCTTTCTAGCTGGATAATGACAGGAAGCTGAAGTTCAACATGTATTGGACTCAGAGGGCGTGGAACATCCCTCTTAAATTGATTGAGAAGGAGAAACACCACCTAGATGACGATGAAGTTGAGTGTGTTGATTTCTTTGAAATGTGGGTCCCACAAATTAGTTTGATTTCTTCAAAAGACGTGCTGGATACCCCTGATGATGCAACTCTCTGGGCTAATTATATCCTCTAATATCAATTTCTTATATTTTTTTTGTTCTCTGACTCTTTTCCTATTTTGCAGAAAGTTTGGCTTTAATGGCATCCGAAAATGCTTTGGAAGTCCTCGAAGCCCTAAAGGCCAAGAATGTGGCTGGTCCTTCTAATGCTTGCGCAATTGCTGCTCTGGCTTCTCCACCCCCACTGTAACACCCCAACTTTTGGCTAAATTATGATTTTGTCCTAATTGTACTGTTTTATGTTTTCTGTGTGATATAAAATTAATTTGACTATTTCATGACTGTATTTGACTATTATGTGTGATTTACTCCGAGTCAAAAAAATAATAATTTTTGGGCCGAGGAAAATTTGTATATGATTATTCAGAGCTGGAGGATCTTACTAAACCCAATTCCGAGTGATACACATCACTCTTTTAATTTTTAGAATTTATCTGTAAAATAAAAATATTTTATATTATAATATTATTTTATTATCCGATGGACATTACCTACTGACTTAAGAGCAGTAGCTTTTGCCCAGTGGACAGTATAGTCATAAAGTCTTTATGACTTACTATTCAGAGAACCAATAGAAATCAGTCAATGTTTCTGGCTTGAATTATTTCTAAGCCAATGAGAATCAGTCAACGAAAAAGGCTTGAATTTCTAAACCAATAGGAAAGAAGTCCACAAAAATGGTTGGACTTGTTAGATTATTAATTAGAAAACATAACTAAGTTAGCTTAAAACCTAATTAAGCTAATCCAAAGTGTTCAAGTAGTAACTAAATGGAATAAACCTAGTTAGTTATTCATTAAAATTTTAGTTAGAGAATGTTCTAGCATAATCAAGAAGGTGGTTAGTTATCCTAAGTAACTAGATGATTAACTAAATAACTAAGAAACCTAACTAAATTTACCTAAACCTAATTAGGAAACAAAATGGATTAAGATTTAATTAGCTATCCCTTAGTGCAATTTGGCTAAGCTCTTTCAAGAAGGTTCAAGAACTTGGTGACTTGTCTCTCTAAGCCAATAGGAAGCAAACTTGAAGACAAAGCATTGAAGATCCATCCTTGAACTCATCTAAAGCCATTAGGAGCCCTTAGAGGTCAACTAAGGTGGCTATCTCCTTTAGGGAGCCCCATGGCCAAAGGCTTTAGGAAGAGGTTGGAAGGCATTTTGCCAAGTTCATCTTCAACTTCATCCATTCTCCTAAGCAAGACAACAAAAAATTCTCTCCTTTCTTCTTGGTGAAGCTCACGACCACCATCACAAAACCATACCCCCATTCTTCTAAAATTTCATCCAACATCATTTACTAAACCTAAACACCATTTTAAACATCTTTCATCTTGAGAGTTTCTTCAAAATCATCCATTTGGAGCTTGGAAAACAACCTTAAAGTTTCTTTCCTACAAGGTAAAAATCCTTGTTTCTTGTTTCTAAACTTATTCTTGAAGTTCTAAGCCATGATTGATCCATGGTTTTTCTTTTTCAACCATAGTTTGTGACTTTATAAATTGTTTAAGCTTGTTAGGGTTTTCTTGGAGCTATACGAAATCCATAGGAGGAAGTCCAAGAAGGTTTTGTCTTTCTTAGAGGTAACAGGGAGATTTAATCTCATCAACCTTGTATGGTGGTGAGAAAATGGATTAGTTTGTGGTGAAGAATTCATAAGGATTCATTCACTTGGTTGTTTAAAGTTCTTCCTATTTGTGATTGATTTTATTGCAAGCATGTTTATAGCTTTAATATATTTGGTATGTGTTATGAATGCATGATAATTATTGTAGGATGTGAATAACATGTTAAGGATTTGCATGAGTGTTCCAAAGAACACATGAAGCTCACGACTTCACCACCACAAAGAGAACCAAAATGTTTTCAAATATCTTCTAAAGCATGGATTAATTTAATTGGAGTGATAATTTTGCAATGACTTAAATGGTAGAAAATGACTTAAAGATGATTTATAGAAGAATTTCCGCTAACCTGCTCTTTGTGATATGTAACATCTCGGGACTGCCCGCAGGATTGACGAGTGTCTCCACAAACCAACTCGGGTCTTTTCAGCGTGCTTTGTTCTCACTCACACGCATCCTAGGAAACTTCTCAGGAGGTCACCCATCCCACAATTACTCCAAGTCAAGCACGCTTAACAATGAAGTTCTTATGTTCTAGGCTCCCAAAAAGAAATTGCAACTTATTGATATGGTTACGCCTAATCAATTCCTTTAAGCCATCCTCAACTATGCAGTCCCATACCTACATAGTCTTTGAATTCCTCTCATTCTGGTGCGTATTTAGTTCATTCATGGGACCTTTCGCCTAGAAGCATGCCAGGAGCGGCTCCTTGTACGTGCCTCTCATGCACCGACGTCCACTCCCCACCCTCATTAACCCCGGGACACCACATGCCCACCAGCTTCCGCCTGGTTCGTCCCCGAACCACACCGTACTGGGAGAGGTCCCGTCTCTGATACCATCTGTAACATCCCGGGACTGCCTGCAGGATTGACGAGTGTCTCCATAAACCAACACGAGTCTTTTCAGCGTGCTTTGTCCTCACTCACACGCATCCTAGGAAACTTCCTAGGAGGTCACCCATCCCACAATTGCTCCAAGTCAAGCACACTTAACAATGGAGTTCTTTTGTTCTAGGCTCCCAAAAAGAAGTTGCAACTTGTTGATATGGTTACGCCTAATCAATTCCTTTAAGTCATCCTCAACTATGTAGTCCTATACCTGCACAGTCTCTGAATCCCTCTCATTTCGGTGCGTATTTAGTTCATTCATGGGACCCTTCGCCTAGAAGCATGCCAGGAGCCGCTCCTTGTACGTGCCTCTCATGCATCGGTGTCCACTCCCCGCCCTCATCAACCCCGGGACACCACATGATACCTTTGATCTAAAATTATTTTCTAAGTGTGCACTATGTAATTAAATTAAAGAGAACTCAATTTGAATGAATTTTTGAGAATAAAATGAATGAAGTCATTTTAGAAACCTAATTAGAGAATTTGAGTATGGATGAGAAATAAATTGAACAATTGAAAAGTACTAATTTATATCTCACCCTTTGGGTTTTGAAGCGCGTTAGCAAGTTTTGAGATGTAAATATTAGTAATGATTAAGAAAAGTAATTTTTAAGAGAAACATAGAAAATATTACTTAATACATTTTTCTAGACAAAATACTATAAATAAATTTAGAAATAAATATATAATGAAGAAAATTTCAAAAATCTAATCTAGAACATAAAGAAATATTTTACGTAGTTGAAAAATATTAGAAATACTTTACACGTATTTAAAATAATAATTTTTAAACTACGCGATTGAGAAAATGATTTAAAAACACTACGTGATTTTAAAGAACATCAGAAAATATTTACGTAATTTGAAAATGTTGGAAAAAGGTAACGCAATTGTGAAAATGCGATAAAATATTTATGCGATTGAGAATAACGGTAGTTTACTGTCGGGTTAAAGTGGTAGAACTGGACATGTTGAAAAATGGTACTTCCAAGTGGTGGCGTACTATTATGAGAAATAACTATAATGTTGTTTTGTGTATTTTTGGTTCATGCACATGCATCGTGGAATGTATCAATTTGGTTGGAATTAGCAATTGGCTGACGAGATGAATTACACCGTAGTGCGGGTGCGATAGGCGTGGTGTGGTTCATTGAGTGAACTTGGAGGCGTTAGTGTGCAGAGGATTCTACATATGGATAGTTGGTTACTCTTCTGGGCTGTGGTAAAGGGTAACACACTAGCGATCTCGACAAACACTATTCTTAATCAAGATTTAGTGGAGACTGTTTGGTACAATACTTGTTGTGCACGATGTTTTGACTGTGTACTATCTACACGATGTTTTGACTATGTACTATTTACACGACGTTTGATTGTGTAATAGTTGGCTGGGGTAGCCTGAGGTACAGATAGGTCTTCCGGATCATTCTCTCTTATATTTGTGTTTAGCTCCATGGAGTAGGAATGAGTCTATTTACATTTGCATATATAGTTTGCTTCATGATGTGGTTATTTATAGTGGATTTGGAAATATTATGTATGATGTGATAATATGAACTGTTATATAAATTGCTATATCTGTATGTATTGTCTTTTTCTGTACTGCCATGCTGGTAGTGATGTAGATTGTCTCACCTCTTTGTATGCATTTTCTGTATTATTATTTATGTGTTGTAAAGACTTTGAGGAAGAAGAAGAGGAGTAGCCTCTAGATTGTCAGTACGAGGAGGAGCAACATCCGAACGACCAATGCGAGGAAAGTGAGCCTCTTGATCATCTATATCATTTGGATTGATCGACACCCTGAGTTTCTGTCTTCTGATGATCTCCCAGAGAAGGATCCTTTGGAGGATTAGAACTTTTAGTTTTGTACTTGGGCAAGTTTATGGTTTGCTTTAAACTAAACAGTTTACTACTTTATTAAATAGTTTGTAGTGTGTAAATTATTTGTACCTATTTAAGATAAAATATTATGTATAATTATGGTGTATATTTAATAGTTTGTTTTTATTTCATGCTTTGTTTATTTTATTTAATGATATAATGTACAAAATGAAAATTTTCACAACTTATATTATTATATATTAAGAAATAATTTATAACTTGGGTAAATGTTTATTATATTTATCGTAAATGTGACATCTCCAGTAGGGTGTTACACCTACCAGTTGAGGTTCCGGTGATTGAAGAGGAGCCTATTCAATTGGAGGGTTCTTCCCAACGGTCACTTGAGAAGCAAAACAGGAGGGCTGTAGAGTTTGAGCACGTTGTACCGATCAACCTGTACTCAGATAACTAGGATCTCGGGCATTTCATAGACCTCAGCATCCTTGACAATTGAGTGACTAGCCATATCACTCAGCATGACGCAAAAGAGATTTTGTCAAACTTTCAGACTTATGCTCTCTGTCTAGCTGTCGAATCCCGTTTTCCAGAGAGGTGCTATGACGATTACGGTAAAGAGATGGCTGAGAAGGTGTTGACGGTTAAGTGATGTGAAAACTTGGCTCTGAAGGCCAAAGAAGAAGTTTTGAAGGCTAAGAGTGATGTTGAGGCTAAGAACTAGGAGCTGGAGAAAGAGACGGCGGCCTTGAAGGACACTTTGAAGCAGAGGGAGGCTAGCTTGGTGGAAGTTTGTAGGGAGGTCGCCTTATTCCAAGCTGATAACAAGGACCTCCATGCTAAGAATCAAGAACATCAAATTGGGATGACCTTTCTATAAGACGATGTCTAACAACTAATCAAGGTTTGCTCATATATCAGCGAGGAGCAGTTTTAGAATGCCATTGATCAAGTCCAGCTCTTCAATCCTAGGATGGCCTTGGCATTGGATGCATTGAACCCTAAGAGGGTGATTTGGGACGACTGTCTTGTGCTTCTTGGTGCTGCTTAAGAGGATCAAAGTGTAGCTGAAGCTCCATCTGCCACCGCTCGGGATTTGGATGTTAACAAGGAGTTGGTAAATGCCCTTTAGTTCTTGCTTTTGCCCTCTACGTGGGGTGTTTTTGCTTTTGCCTCCTGTGTGGGGCATTTATGCTTTTGCCCCCTGCATGGGGCATTTTATTTTTGTTGAGACAATTATCCCGAGTTCTGGGGTTTACACTTTGTATTTACTTTGTTGATTTTATTTTCTATAGTCTTTGCTGGGTCCAACACCCATTATGTTACTTTTCACAACTTTTTTATAGACTTAGGAATATTTCCAATCAAGGGGAAACCATGGTCCAGGGTCCAATGTCCAAAATATGTTGGCACTTGGGATCCCACTTGCCTTAGGTAATTAATAAAAACCTTGTCTGGGGTTTGTCACAAAACACTTTAGCTTTTAGGATCCCACATGACTTAGGTATAGTGTAAAAACCTTGTCTGAGGTCCATCACCAATTGTTTTGGCATTTTAGGATCCCATGTGACTTAGGTATAATTTTAAGTGGCCCATAACCGAGGTCTTTTAATATCTACAATTTAGTGCGTGAATTTTCCTAAGACTTAGGATTTTTCTACTGCACAACTTGTTTAACATAAGACAACTCATGGTAGGTACCATAATGACATGACACATGTGCCATTATCCATGCAGCCAATAACCACGTAATGGTTGTAGCCAAATGTCGAGGTTTTAGGTGTAGACCCTACAACTCGCGACCAACCTGCAAATAGGGATTTGGTAAGTTGTCCTCTTAACCTAGAAGCTGCCTATAGCCTTGAGGGTCCTTCGAGACTTTCTATATACAAGTAGATGTATAAAAATCGCTTTGCTTTATTGATTTGGTAAAGGACTAAGGTCTATACAAAGTGCTTCCATAATGACTAGGGCAAATCAAACAAGAAGTAAAGTAAGAGGCTAGGCTTTTGAAGACACTTTGTTATAGTACTTTCTAAGTTTGTTCGCATTCCAGAAGTTCTTGACCAACTTGCTTGTTAGTGTCTCCAAGGTGTAGGCTCCTCTGCCAGTGCTGACCATAATACAGTAGGGGCCTCCCCAGTTAGGAGCTAACTTTCCTTGGGAGGCATTCTTGCCTATGATGTCAGCTCTGCGAAGAACTAGGTCACCTGGCTAGAATTTTCGGGAACGACCTTTAGGTTGTATGGTGTTGTCGTCCTCTGCTTGATAGCGGCGTCGCGTATATGAGCAACGCGCCTTCTTTCTTCCAGAAGATCTAGGTCTTCCTTAATCAATCCAGGGTTATTGTCGGGTAAGAAGTGTTGGAGATGCTAGCTAGGTTCTCCTATCTCCACTAGGATCATAGTGTCATACACATTAGTGAGCTTAAAAGGAGTTTCACCTATTGTAGAGTGAGGCATATTTCGGTAAGCCCAAAGGACATGATCTAGTTGTTCAACTCAATTTCTTTTAGCCTTGCCAACCATATCTTTAGTCAATGGACAATAACTTGGTTGGCAGCTTCAGCTTGTTTGTTTGTCCAAGGGTTCTCAACGGCGCTGTAATAATGCTTGATTTTGAAATCAGCAAACAACACTTCAAAACCTTTGTCTTTGAATTGTGTCCCGTTATCCGTCACAATGGATTCCAAGATTCCAAACCTAGTAATGATGTGGCTCCAAGTGAACTTCTGGATTCAAGAAGAGGTGATAGTGACTAAGGGCTCTACTTCAATCCACTTTGTGAAATAGTCCATGGCTATCACTAAGAATTTCAGTTGTTCGAGTGCTTGAGGGAACGAACCAAGAATATCCATACCCCACCTATAGAATGGCTAGGGTACGGACGTCATAGATAGTTCTTCAGGTGGAGCATGATAATAGTTCGAGTACCGTTGGCATTTGTCATATACTTGGCGATGCACAAGAGAGTTGGCATCCATTGTTGGTCAATAGTATCTGACCCTGAGCACCTTTAAAACTAAAGCTTTGCCTCCCAAGTGGTGTCCACAGCTCCCCCTATGGACTTCAGCTAGCACATTTTCTTCTTCTTTTGGCCTGAGGCATTTAAGGAGAGGTGAAAAAATTCCATGCTAGTACAACTGTCCATCATGGATGGTGTATCGAACTGCAGTTTTGACTAATTTGGAAGCTTCCTTCGGGTCCTCAGGATGGACATCAGACTGCAAGTATTCTATTATTGGTGTGATCCAAGTATGCTCTTGTCCTTCTACCTGGAAAATAGATGTGTCCATGATGGAAGGTTGCGAGAAAGTCTCTTGGATCACTGAACGGTTGTTACCCAGGCTTTTGGTACTGGCCAACTTGGACAAGAGGTCGGCCTTTGAATTCTATTCTCAAGGTATGTGCTCCATCTTCACTGCTTGGAAGCTTTTGAGGAGCCCTTGTACCTTCGCTAGGTACTTCTAAAAGAGAGGCTCTTTAGCTTGATAATCGCCTTGAATCTGGGAGGTCACGAGTTGGAAGTCACTACAAAGTGTAATCTTTGTGGCTCCCAATTCTCTAGCCATTACTAGTCTGGCAATGCATGCTTTATACTCTGCCTGATTGTTTAAGGTGGGGAATTCAAACCTCAGGGATTTCTCAATAGTTACTCATTTGAAATTTTCCAAGATTATCTCGGTGCCACTCCCCTTAGGGTTCGAGGAGCCGTCAATGTACATTGTCCATGAAATTCCCTCGGGATCACTAGGGTCTGAAGTAAGCTCAGCAAGGAAGTCTGAGAGTGCTTGTGTCTTGATTGCTAACCTGGGCTCGTACGTAATTCAGAACTCGGAAAGCTTAATGGACCAAGTGATCATTCTTCCTACTAGGTCCGGTTTATTTAGTATCTGGCGGATAGGCTGATCCGTCCTTACCACTATTAAATGGCATTGGAAGTATTGTCTAAGTCTTCTAGCCGTGAAGATGAGGGCGAATGCAACCTTCTCTATTTTTTTGATAGCGGAGCTCGAGACCTTGCAACACCTTGCTCATAAAATAAACCGACGTCTGACCTTTAGTCGTTTCCTAGATAAGCACTAAACTCATGGCCTCCTTATGAACAGAGAGGTACATGTACAATGTTGCACTTGGTTCTGACCTTGTCAGAATGAGAGTATAAGACAGGAGGTTTTTTAAAGACATGAAGGCATTCTCACACTCTTGAGTCCACTCAAAACATGTCCCTTTTTTTAACAACTTAAAGAAGGGGAGGGATTTGTGAGCAACTTTAGCGAGGAACTGTGTGAGGGCTGTGATCTGTCCTACCAGTTGCTCTACTTCATTGACGTTCTGCGGGGCATGCATGTTGAGCACCACTTGACATTTGTCTGGGTTTACCTCAATTTCGCGGTGAGTCAACTTAAAGCCCAATAATTTGCTAGCTTAGACCCTGAATGCCCATTTCTCTGGATTAAGCATCATGTTGTGCTTTCTCAGTTGAGCGAACACTTCTTTGAGGTCCGTGGTGAGTGATATGGATAATGGAGTTTTGACTATCATATTATTGATGTAGAGTTCGAGCATTCTCCCCACCTAATCTTCAAAAACCCTGTTCATCATTCTTTGGTAGGTGGCTCATGTATTTTTTAAACTAAAAGAAATTACCTTGTAGCAATAACTTACCCTCTTAGTGATGAAAGCGGTTTTGTCTTCATCTCTAGGGTACATTAGGATCTGATTGTACCCAAAGTAAGCATCCATGAAATACAACAACCAAAAGTCAGAGGAGCTATCGACCAGTTTGTCAATGTTAGGGAGGGGGTATGGATCTTTAGGGCAAGCTTTGTTTAGGTTCGTGTAGTCCACACACATCCTCCACTTCCCATTTGACTTCTTCACTAAGACCACATTGGAGCGTCATATGGTGTATGAAATTTCCTTGATAAAGCCAACACTGAGTAGCTCCTTGACTTGCTCTTCGATAATTTGTTATCTCTCAAGGCCAACTTTTCTTTTCTTCTAGGAGACTGGCCTTGCATCCCGTGTAATAGATAAACGATGACAGATGAAAGCAGGATCAAGCCCAAGCATATCGGGGGACGTCCAGGCAAAGATGTTCTTATTTTTCTATAAAAGCTTTGTAAGCTGGCGCCTTTCTTATTCTTCTAGATTTGCACTAATCTTAGTGACTTGATCCGACTTATCACCCAGCTAGAATGGAATCAACTCTCCCGCTGGCTAGGGCCTGGTACCTTAGATTTCTTTGCGTACGTCTAACTCGATTATATCGCGAGCCAGGCTAGATATGCTCATCTTAGTTTTCCTGGGTGTCCTGCAAATTTTAAGACTTCCATTTTAGCATTTACACGTTGCGATTTGATCGCCCTTAACCGTGACCACCTCATTATTTTTGTTGAGGAATTTCATGGCTTGGCTATGTAGACCAAAAATAAGCTAGGCCATAGACTCTTGACAAACTGCCTAACTTATTTTTACTCCTACCTACAATTGAGACTGTGAATTTATGGTACTTATTTTTTATTTTATTTTCCCACTTTTACTAATTTTTCACCCATGCAATGCAAAATACTTCTTTTTTGTAAAGTTATTTCTATGTTAATATTTAAAAAATTACTTACGATTTTTTTTATAATTAGAAATATAAAATAACTTTTGTTATAAAAATATCTTATTACTAGAATAATAATCTTACTAATTATTCTATCAGTATATTTATTAAAAAACAATAAGAAAGAAAAAAATGGATTGTATACTTTAAAAAATAAAATAAATGTTTAAAATTAATTCATAATAATTTTTTTTTTATGAATTCATATTATAGAAATAAGTTTGCCCCAATGGTTTAATATGTTAAGTTTTAATGATGACAAATACAAGACAAAAAGAATGATGTTTATGCTACATAGATGTGCTTAATAGATTGTTCCGAACCGTGATCCGGGATCCCATCCGATAGGATCAACCTAACATGCGTACCACCGGATCCCGCCATCAAAACCCCGGTCAAAGCTTTACGACCTTGAACTACGGCATTGGATTATAACAATCGTTGGATTTGTGCAGATACCCTTAACTGCTAATCATGATCTTACGAGATTATAGGATTCATAACTGCCTCTAATAGTGGATAACCATCATATCTATGTTCCTGCATTATAGGGATGTTATCCAGTAATAAAAGGAAGATAATCCTTAATAGGATAGCAATCTTAAATATCTCTATTTAATACTGATCTTATTATGATTCCTATCACACTCTATATATACTAGACTAAGTCAACCTAATCAGGTATCTGTTATCTAATTGCATAAACCCTACTTGTGCATTGCCTGACTTGAACGTTGGAGTCCCTTTGCAGGTACCCACCCCCTGGTTTAATACGCTTAGCAGCAGCTGTGCAAGGAGGAAACCACCGTATATGTACCTATTTCAGGTATCCTAAACTTCGATTCCCACGTCAACCATGGTGAGCACAAGACATGATCAAAGGAAAAGAAGTGCTACACACGTTACCCCTAGCCAAGCACAGGGCCCAGCGGCATAGCACAACCCTCCTTCCGTTGCACAACCAGAAGCCTCTGCCGCTAGAAGCAGGCCTATTATCGTCGAAACCCTCCATGAGGGGCATCAAACTTCAGCTTCTACTGAAAGCCTCGCCTTATCGAGAAGGGTTTCCTTTTGGGACAGGCTTGTTTTTCTTGGTGATAGAGTAAACAATCTGAATCAAGGAGCGAGAAACCCCATGCACGCACGACTAGTGATAATCACATATTTTATACATTAATAAACCATCATTTTTAGTCATTTACACTCTCCATATACTTAATTGATTAAGCCTGGTTATGTTTTGTAAGTTTGGACTCAAATTAGATTTAATTGATTTTTTCAGCACTATTTTGGTCTTATGATGTTTCTATATTTCAGCCATATCTTGAGTTCTAGATGTCTTATAATTATGTATCTTACCTTGTAGGAAACATAAGAGAGAGCTGTAACACCCCAAATTTTATTTATTTTATGATAAATATTCATTTTCTAATATTTGTGATTTTTGAATTTTTTTTTGAATTTTTCTGAGAATGTGAAATATTTTAATATTATTTCTCGTTTTGTGTGCAAATTGAGCGGGCCCGGAAAAATGAGATAATTTTTTCAAGAACCTTGATTTGTGGAAACGTCGACGGGGGATCTTACTAAACCCGAGGTTGGACACGATTTACGAGATTTCACATTTTTCAAAAAATTTTAACAAATAAAATAATAAATCATTGTGTAAAATTTTATCTGTTGAACAATTAATACTGACTTCTGTCAACTGTAACAATTGTCTATTGGATAATAACATGGATTAAAAACTCTATCACATTATCCTAATGTAATCCACTTTATGTCTAATCAAACTCACTTTAATTCAAATTTATTGTATTTTAATCAAAGCTTCTTTGAGAAGCTTTGAACACCAAAGGACAAGAATGCCCTTGGCTTGTTGGGGAAGCAAAAAATCTCCCCCTTCTCTCTCTCCATTGCCGCTGCAATGCTTGGCCAAAGGAGGCAAAGTTTTGCCTCCTCACTTAATGCATAACACTCAAATTACCTCATTTTACCATAACACTTTCTCTCTCTAACTTCTTCTTTTTCATTTTCTCTCCACCTTCTCTCTTCTTCTGCTTGTTCCTTATGAAAATTGCAGCCATATTAGAGACCATTTTCTTTGATTTTTCTCTTCACCTAGACCATTTCTATACTCACCTCAACCTCCTCCACACTTTTTATTTAGAAATTTTCTTCAAAATCTACCTCCACCTCCATTGTTTTCCAAGACAAAGCTCCAAGCTTTAAGGTAAATTTTTCATTTTTCTTCTTTCTTCTCTTCATTTTCGTGTTCCATGGTCTCTTTGATGACCATGGATCTCTTCTTTTTCAACCATTGATGTTGATTCATTGTCTTGAAATTCCTAGGGTTTTGGAAGCTCAAAACCGAAACCACCAAGAAGCAATAGGAGATCATTTTTGTGTTCTTCCTTTAGGTAAGGGAGAGATTACTCACTTCAACCATTATTGGTGGTGAGGGAACCTTTGTATGCTTACTTTGTTTTGGTGATTTTGTATGTTTATGTATTCTTGAATTGGATTAATGTTTGAATGGTGATCTTGAATGTGTTGGAAGTGTTGAAAATGCTTGATCATGTTAGGGTTGTTAAATAGAAAATTTGGAGTTTCCTACCCTAATGTGAGGCCACGGTTTTGACTAGAATTTAGGGATATAAATTGATTTTTGTATACAATAAATGAAGCTTATGTGATTAAATGTTGAATGATAATATTAAAAATTAATGAATGAAAAATTTTAAGGGTTTAATACCCCAAAGTGAGGCCACAGTTTTGGCTTTGAATCCTAAGGGAATGGATTGATTTAGTGTGAAATAAAATCTAAGTAATTAGGTATCAAGTAACAAATGCATAAAATGGAAAGAAATTGGAACCTTGATGACCTAGTGAGGTCACGATTTTTAGAGAAAAATTAGGGGTTAAATGATGCCTTGATCAATCTTTGGAGATTGAGAATTTAGAGACATGCATAATCCATAAACAAATGGAAGAATTAAATTGATTAATGACTCTTGAGAGGACCACAATTTTGAAAGGTTATTTAACCTAAAAATTTTCATAATTGACCAAAGCCTAAGACTTTGAAAATGAGGATCCATAATGTGGACTTGTGATAATAGATGAATCCTAAATATATATTGAAGTGGGGAATTGATTCTATGTTATTGTGGACCCCTATGTGGGCTAAGTACTTATTGACTGTGTATTTGAGGAAATTATGATATATTGATGTTGAGAAATGAATATATATGTCATTGTGGTATGCTTATGATGAATGCATCATTGATAAAAATGTGTGATGTACATTGTGTCATCATGCATATGTGTTGTCCGTTGGACATTATTGGAAAAGCAGTGTATGCCTAGGAGTTTGAATAACACCTATGTGCAGGTGCGAATAGACTAAGCGTAGGGTCATGGTGGTTGGCTATTAGACCATTTGTGTACTGCAAGTGCACGAGTCGTTCAAGTAATACAGATATGGAGTATAAGTTCGTTCCCACGAGGATATATGGCTTCCATTACTAAGTAACAACCAATTGCTTAGCTAAATTCTATCTAAGAACATATAAAATAGAGAAAACATAAATAATATAAATCTAAACAACAAAAGTAATAAAGATAACGGTTTAGAGATCTAGGAAATCCTTCTTCACATCCTATTTCATACCAATGATATGAAATCCTTATAAGCAACATCAATGATTAGTTAGGTTAGCTTGAGAATCTGATTTAGTCAAAAGCCTATGTCTAGCGCAATTAACCCTGGTGTCGTTTACCTAATCCACTATGTTTCTTATGTTTTCATGAGGACTAGTATAAACTCCACTAATGAACGATCCATTCTCAAACACACACTAATACATGGCTAAAAGGTATATTTCTATCCAGTTAGCGAATCAACTCATCCAAGTCAATTGAACTCGTCGAACATGCATCAACCATACCATATCCATATCCACAAATCCCTATATCTAGTTCATTTGCATCAATCAAGATCATGCCATTATTGGCCAAACAAGAGCAAGCATTAAGCATAGGCATGGAAGAACAAAACCAAACATTAATAGAAACTCAAAGTAAGACATAAACATCAATATCCATATAAAGATCCAAAGTATTTCCTAAATACAGCTGCTAATCCATTGAACACGAATTTACAAACAATAACCATGCTCAAAAGATAAAGAAGAGAAGAGAAACAAAGAGAGAAGAGGAAGGAATCCATAGATGTGATCATTGAAGCTTTAATCTCCTTCCATGAGGAAGATGACATCCAACCTAGCCTCCCTAAGTCTCTAATCTGCCTAGAAATGAAGTTCAGGCCAGCCTCTCTAAACTCAGCAAGGCTCCCCCGGAGCTCTCTCTTAAAATCTGTTAAAAATCTATTTATAGACTCAGAAAAATAGAAGCACACTGCGGCGTTGACATGCCTACGCCTCGGCGCGTGTCAAATTAGGTCAGGGATACCGCAACATTCACATGCCACGCCACGACGTTCAATTTGCGAAGCTCTCTGACTTTTGATGCAGGGGATGCTCATGCCGCGGCATTCACATGCCACGCCGCAACGTTGAGGTCTGAGATACAGATTTGGCTTCCTCTTCCTATTTTAGTTCAATTGCTCCATATATTATCTTGTTTGGAGCCCTTCCTATGATAGAGAAAATACCAAATCAGTAACAGATACAAATTCATTTAATCACATATCAAATATGCACAGTTTGCTCAATATCATATAGGGAAGGTATTAGAATTAGATATAGCAAATATAAGCACAAAACCTTCCAAATATGCATAACAACAAGGACTTTAGCAATATGAGAAATACATATATGGGGCACAAATAACTACACATTGTGGAGTTATCATTGGCCCTGGGGGCGTCGGGGTGCGGGTGTCTCACAATGGGCAGTGGTAGCTCCACTGGAGCCGTGTGATAGACTGATGCAAACACACCGGCGATCCGAACTGAGACGCTATCCTATATCGCGAACAACTGTTGAGGTGCCATGTATAAGCTGTATTATGCAACTATTTTTATGAGATGAGTACACTATTTTTAAAGGCTAATGAGATACTGACATTACTCCTTGATCATTCACTCCGAAAATGTTTATGTCTAGCTCCTTGGAGTAGGAATTTTAGTACCATTTGCATTGTGAACTATCAGTCTCATAATTCATTGAGCATGAGCATTTATAATTGTGAAATGTATCTATTATTATTGTTGCAATAATTATTTGATTGCTTGGACTGTTGAATGTTGGAAATGTTGATGCTGTCTACCTGTTATTGACGATACTTACTGTTATTTATTGTTGTTCTGCTCTTACTATTAATTTTAATTATTACTATAATTGGATGTATGAACTGTGTTTATATGTGGGCATCCAACGCTGTTTCGTTTTCTTACTGCTATTTTGGTACTAAAAGTTGGGTGCTTCACCTCTTTTCGTATTTTCTGTATTTTGTCGGACTGTGTTTCTGAGAAGACATTTGTAAGGAAGAGAAGGAAACAACTGAGTTTCCAGGTTTCTGGCCACACTACGACTAGAGTTGCCGAGGATGTTATCTCGCCAACGCCGTTTTTTGGGGTACATGAAGTTGACCTTTCATGGAGGACCCGATTACTGGCACCTACATGTGCAGACGAATCGGTGCATCTACCGCGAGGAGCTGACGGTGTCTCTAGCTTGGGGTCGCTATGACCCTCCTGTCTTTGATTTTTCTATTTTTGTTATTTTAGAATTTTACCTACCCGTGAGGGATATGTGGACTGATATGTTCTACACTTCACAAGAGGACTCTTTCCTCTCCGCTGCTCAGGCTTCTGCCTGAAATTCGGTCGCTCCGATGGTGATTTCGTCTGATGAAGAGGACCCTGAGGAGGACTCGGCTACGGTCCCTCCTCGTCAGTCTTAGGGGCTGATACTGTAGGTGGCTATTGATGACTAACCGTCTATCTTTTTGGGGAAGCCTGATGTTTTGCTAGTTTATGGGTGTAAATTTGTAACTATCTTAGGTGGGTAAAGCCTTTACTTTTTGTATATTTTGTGATGTAATTAAACAGGCTGATGCATATAATTAATATATATTTTGTGAATGTATGATTTCAAATTCTGTTTTGATTCTATTGTATTTATAATTATTATTATCTCCTTACTGTTATATCATATGTCAAAAAAACAAAATGCGTATAGATATTTCAACACTCGATTACTTTATCTTCCAAAAATAAAAACTATTTAATCTTGTGTTAATAATGAATCGAGTCTTATTATTATCTCCTTATTCCGTTTTCTTTGTATTATGGTATGACGTTCCTTCTTTGCAGTATTAAGAAAAAGGGGCATTACAAGAGCTCTATAACTTTTATGAAGAGCTTCAGGGAAAAATTGGACATCTAGTGGAGCTAATTGGGCTTGGAAGTCAAAACACGAGTTTTGTGACTAGAATCTGAATAGTGTGCAGTAATCATTGCATAATTCGAGTTGAAGGAACTGACATAGGCTGAAAATTTAGCATCTGAAAGTCAAGACCCATGTCTACAACTTTTATGAAGAACACAAGAGCTCAATAGGATATCTTGAAGGTGATATTGGGTCTGTAAGTCAA
This sequence comes from Ormosia emarginata, assembly GCA_029884605.1. Taxonomy (NCBI): domain Eukaryota; kingdom Viridiplantae; phylum Streptophyta; class Magnoliopsida; order Fabales; family Fabaceae; genus Ormosia; species Ormosia emarginata. The sequence continues at coordinate 20,852,940 of JAQQTP010000073.1, forward strand.
AACAGAGGTGTTGAAACTGGGCCTGAGCAGTCTGCAGTAATTGGGTCATATCTTGGGCTGTAGGACGAATTTTTGGATGATTTTGGTGGCATTAGAAATTTGAGACAATTTCCTAGAACTTTCATGGAGACCATTTTTCTTCATTCTAAAGTTATCTATGAGTTCATCACTAAATGATTTTGGAGACAAGAAATTTTAATAATTTTTCACTCACAAAAGTTCTTCGGAATTTTCTACTCTTCCACCCACTCATCCACTCACTCATTAATCAATTCCCTTGTCATTTTGTATCCCTAATCCTCTATAAAAGGGAACATAGGTAGATCATTTGGGTAATCTTGGCTTAGCTTAGATTTTGCTTTTGTGTTATTTGTTGTAATTTTCTTTTGTTCTAAGTTGAAATTATGTTAATCTTTTTCTTCTACTCTCTTTCTTTCTTCTTGTTTATGGCTAACTAAATCTTCATCTTGTTTGGGTGAAGGAGTGAAGCTTTTGTTAATCAAATAAGGTTAGATTAATTTCTTTCTTATTCTTATATGATATATTATCAAGTGATCATTATACGTATTGTATTTTGTTTCCAATCAATTTAGAAATCCTCATTGTAAAGTGGAGCTCTTGATTCATTATAGACAAGTGATTTGACACAATGAATGCTTGAACCCATTTACAAGTGCTGGTGTTGGTAAATAATTCCTCCTTGTAAAGTAGAGTTCTTGATTCATTGTAGACAAGTGGTTTGGCACAATGAATGCTTGAACACATTTACAAGTGTTGGGGTTGGTAAATAATTAAAGGAACCATAATATAACTATGTATAACATTCCAAATGGACTTTGAATGTTTTATTCTCTGATTGGAACCTCCGTTGTACGTGAATTTCAATTGAGTTATAAAAAGAACTAATCTTGTCCTTAGTTTATTAGCAAAAGTGGATCTCCTAACCCAAGTAAGTTCTTTAATTTAATTGTGAACAAATTTTATTATTTTTATTGTTGTGACAAAGTATTTCCTTACCTCAAAGAATTTTTTCTTCATCAATTCTCTGTGGATTGATCTTAGACTCAAGAGAAATTTATTACTTAAGACAACTTGCACTTGGGTTTGTATCCTTTAATCCGCATCAAGTTTTTGGTGCCGTTGCTGGGGACTTGATTTGAAGTTTTAATTTATTGAGGTTCTCATACTTTAATAAAATCTATTCTCTCTTCTCCCTCACCGGAGCAAAAGATCGGCTTGCCGGTCCTTTAGTTTCTTTACTAACTCTCTTACTTTCTAATTCTCCAACTTTCTAACTTACTAACTTTCTAATTTTTTTATTTATGTCATTTATTTATATTTACTAACTTTTAATTTATATCATTTATTTTTGCTTACTAACTTTTCTTTTCTCGTTTCTCTAACTTTTAATTTACGTTATTCATTTTCTACTCTATAACTTTTTAATTTATGTTTTTTATTATTGCTTTCTAACATAATGGAATAATTTTTCTTCTTCTCTTCTCTTTTGTCGGCTCTGGTGGGGCTCGCCTATCTCCGATCTTCATATTTTAAATTTATTTTCTACAATTTACTTTCTGCACTTTACTTTTTGCACTTTATTTTCTGTATTTTACTTTTTGCACTTTCTAACTTAATAATTATTAACTCTCTAATTATCTAACTTTTTACTTTTTTAGTTATCTAACTTTTTACTTGTTAATATTTATTGGGTGGTTAGTTTATACCATATCCTTGTTAATATTTAATGGCTGGCGTAAACTGCCTACTTGTACATTATTTTTTCTATTTTAAGTCATTAATTTATGCTTAATTGGTATCGTGATTCAAATTCTGGTCGTTTGGTTAAAATTAATCCTGGTACTTTATATATTGATTTGTTTGAATCACAATTTAAGCCGATCTTGATTTAAAATAGATGTCATTCTCTCAAATTTAAGAAAACATCTTCCTTCCCTCCCTCAAAATGCTCTAACAAAAATCTACAAAGCTAGATGTGAAAGATTGAGATTGTTAATGCACAAGGGTATGCCAGAAGATGTACATTGGATAATTGAAGCAAAGGTCTGTCTAGCAGGTGAGTCTTCAATTTCATTTGACTCATACATGCCAAGTCTTAGAAGAAGTTCATATTCTAAAAAGAGAAGAGCAAAAAAGTTACAAGTCTGTCACAAATGTGCACGATGGAATTGTAACAAGCGAAGTCGTTCTTTGGGGATGGTTTCCGCAAACAGAGAATATAAAATTTTAAACATTAAGGATGGACCGAGTAAGGAGTCATTAGATGATATCTTATTGACTCTTGAGACACATTCTTGTGGATTTGAGCATCGTGAACTTCTTAATTTGTGGAATCTCTTCAAGGATGAAGAAAAACGTTATAGTCTTAGGAATCTGACTCTAAAAGACCTTGTTTGCCAATTTATAAGAAAATTGGATGGGAAGCTTATCGTCGACTCATAAAAAGTATTTAAGCCATTACTGGATGTTAAACCAAAGGCAGATGTGAGTCATATCCGCAACAACATGTACATATTATCTTCTTCTTGTTTATGTTCTTCTTAATTTTTTTTCATTTGAACAAGGGCGATCCGGAAGGAGTACCATGACTTTAATTAGTTGTGGAACCCTAGCCTTTGGCTGACCCATCATTGACTTGAGTAGACCTTTGCCCACTGGTCCTTAAAAATGGTTCGTGTACCATACTTTGTAGAGAGCTGCACTCTATAACCCGATGTTTACCATCTAGACAGTGTGGAGTTGATGGACAGGCAGAAGTGTCCCACTCTAGTTATTAGTGAGAAGTAACCTGTGGTTGCCAAAGCGTATGAGGCATCTGAGCTTGGTCCTCTCTTTTGTTAGAAGGGGCTCTCAGCGCCTTGGGATGAGACGTTCTGGATCTTAGACATTATGGGTTTTAGATTTTAGCATCTTTGTTGATGTTACGAGCCCAAGTTTGAGCTCTCCAGGTTCCAAACCCAGGATGGAAACCCACAATGGTTTCTTCTTTCTATTTTCTTTGAATAAACGAATGTGAGTGTCTACTGCACTGGTGACATGCAGTATAAAGATATGCCACTACTGCACTCATGACGCGTAGTATAAAGATACGCCATGAAAACTGTATATAAAGGTATGCCTTCATTTGCTATTATATTTCTTTTATCTTTGTATGATTTTGCTGTATTTTGGTTTTGGACAGACGATCCTTTGAGCAGGGTCCTTCAGGGGTTTCTGGACTTCTTTACCCTAATGGTTTTCTTGAAGTAAAAAAAAAAACAAAAAAAAAAGATTATGTGTTTCTTAATTTCAAACTTTTCTGACAACAACCAACCTACCCTTATAGGTGCTATTATTACCCTTTCCATTCTTTTTCCTATTTAAACACTCCATTTTCTCTACTTTCTTCTAACTCAGAATCATTCAAAGGGAAGGTGAGTATAGAAATGGAAGGTATTTCAGTTCGTTAACTTAAAAATATCTGTGTATTTTGTGGGTCTAAGTATAGGAAGGGTTTAGAGTTTGTAAACGTAGCTACCACTCTTGGTCGATCACTTGTTGCAAGGAATATTCATCTTATATATAGGGGAGGTTGCCATGGGTTAATTGGGGTTGTATCACTTGCTACATATATAGGAGACGGTCAGGTATTAGGTGTCATTCCTAAACCTTTCACACAACAGAACATCATTGAAAAGATAATTGGGGAGGAACTTAAGGTGTCATCAATGCATGAATGAATGAAGATAATGCTTGATAACTCTGATGCATTCATTGCCTTACCAGGTGATTTTGGTACCTTGGAAGAAGTTTTTCAAATTATCTCTTGGGCCCAACTGAACATCCACCATAAACCCATAGGTTGTTGAATGTAAATAATTTCTTTGATATTTTGTTACTTTTTTTTTACCATGCTGTGGAACAGAAATTTATCACACCTTCGGCAAGACAACTTCTTATCTCTGCTTCCACTATTGATGAGTTGATTGATAAATTAGAAGCTTTTGTTTATGAACCTGACCTAGCAATAGCTTAGATAGATTGGTCAGCAGGAAGCAGTGAGGGAAGAAGGATGAAAAGAAAGTCAGATTTGACATTTTGTTTTTAGCTTTTCTTTACCTTTGATTTTATTTATTGTACTTTTTTTCTATTTAAATTTGTGTCAGATTTCTTCAACAGGTAATATCTTATATCCTTTACTCATCTATATTTTAACATTGAGGACAATGTTGTGATCTAGTTGGGGGGGAAGGATAGTTGACCAATTTTTTTTTTTTCATTTTTGGGAAGTATGATATGATTGTCATGGACTTACTAAACCAATGAATGATGACAGAGTAAAGAGTGATTTTACTCTTGAGACGCATGTTAGTTGAGGAAATAATTATTTTGTATAGAAGTAGCAAATGGATTCTTGGATCTTAGCATAAATTGTCTTCTTTCTTAAAAATCACAAGCTTGGATATGAATGCTGATATGGTGGATTGAGAATGATAGAAATATGCCTTGTGAGATTTTGAGCCTATTGATGAATGAATTGAACATTTGTACCATTTTTTTCTTTCTTGTGTGATTTTCACTTATGGAATTGTTACTCTAGAACTTGCTTTGATTCTTTTTGAGGCTACATTTTCACATGCATATATAAATATGATTGAGGCATTTTGAAATAACTACTTTGACCAAATAGCCATCCTTGCATATTTTCTCTTGTGTAACCCATTTGAGCTTATTTGATCATTTCTTGTTTTTAGCTCATTATGTACCTTAAAAAAAATAGAGAAAAAAAAACATGTTTTTACCCAACCTTAGGGAATAAGAGAGCATTGACCTTGTTCTTGAACAAGTGTGGGGGTGTGTGTGCAAAATGATAAAAAAAAAAAGAACTGACCACCGTTGTAATCAAAGGATTATCAAAGTCTAGAATAAAGGTGGATGCTTGGAAACAACAGGAAGAAAAGGAGAAGGTTCGGGCCTAACAATGAATTCAATTTACCAATTTGAGATTGATCTTCAACAAAACATTAGTTAAATTATGATGAATGTTCTCAAACATCTTCTCCACTCTAACTATACCATAATGCTCTTTTATTCTCTTTGATATTTATCTTCTCATATTCATATTATCCCCTTTCGTTTACCATAACCCCATTACAACCTTGAATAAATTCCTCTTGATTTTTGTATGCATGTGTTTTGAGTAGCGGAGAAGTAGAAGATAAGCAAGCTTATGGTAGTGCAATTGTTCATGGGTTGAATAGAGTGAAATAATTACCATTGAAACACTTGAGAGATTGAGAGTGAATTCTATGAGTATCTATCATTCATGATTCATTCTTTTCAGTAGAAGTTTCTTTGCTTGTTGTTTTGAGATGTGAAGAAATGTTACCTCATTAATGCTTTGATCCCTTGAATTTCTAGTTGCTCTTCTTGTTTCATCGAGTCTTTTAGAGTTTTTAGCTTTTGAGTATGTGTCTTTTCTTTTTTTCCTGGCTTTGGTCTTATGTGTTTTGCCCAGGAGTGCAAAAGCTAAGTGTGGGGGAATTTGATAATCACATATTTTATACATTAATAAACCCTCATTTTTAGTCATTTACACTCTCCATGTACTTAATTAATTAAGCTTGGTTATGTTTTGTAAGTTTGGACTCAAATTGGACTTAATCGATTTTTCAGCACTATTTTGGTCTTACGTTGTTTCTATATTTCGGCCATATCTTGAGTTCTAGATGTCTTATAATTATATATCTTACTTTGTAGGAAAGATAAGAGAGAGCTATACAACTTTCATGAGAGCTCTAGGGAAAAATCAGACATTCAATGAAGCTAATTATGCTTGGAAGTGAGAACACGAGTTTTGTGACTAAAACCCAAATAATGTGCAGTAATCATCGCATAATTTGAGTAGAAGGAGCTAAAATTGGCTGAAAATTTGGAATCTGAATGTTAAGATCCATATTTACAACTTTTATGAAGAACACAAGAGCTCAATTGGACAGTTGGGAGGTGATATTGGATCTGGAAGTCAAAATAGAGGTGTTGAAACTGGGTCTGAGCAATTTGCAGTAATTGGGTCATATCTTGGGTTGTAGGACGAGTTTTTGGATGATTTTGGTGGCATTGGAAACTTGAGACAATTTTCTAGAACTTTCACGAAGACCAATTTACTTCATTTGACGTTATCCATGAGTTCATCACTAAATGATTTCAGAGACAAGAAATTTCAATAATTTTTCACTCACAAAAGTTCTTTGGCATTTTCCATCCACTCACTCATTAATCAATTCCCTTGTCATTTTGTATCCCTAATCCTCTATAAAAGGGACCATAGGTAGATCATTTAGGTAATCTTGGCTTAGCTTAGATTTTACTTTTGTGTTATTTGTTATAATTTTCTTTTGTTCTAAGTTAAAATTATGTTAATCTTTTTCTTATACTCTCTTTCTTTCTTCTTTTTTATGGGTAACTAAATCTTCATCTTGTTTGAGTGAAGGAGTGAAGCTTTTGGTAATCAAATAAGGTTAGATTAATTTCTTTCTTGTTCTTAAATGATATATTATCAAGTGATCATTATACATGTTGTATTTTATTTCCAATCAATTTAGAAACCTTCCTTGTAAAGTGGAGCTCCTGATTCATTGTAGACAAGTGATTTAGTACAATGAATGCTTGAACCCATTTACAAGTGCTAGTGTTGGTAAATAATTCCTCCTTGTAAAGTGGAGTTCTTGATTCATTGTAGACAAGTAGTTTGGCACAATGAATGCTTGAACACATTTACAAGTATTGGTGTTGGTAAATAATTGAAGGAACCATAATATAACTACGTATGACATTCCAAATGGACTTTGAGAGTGTGTTTGGAATGTAAAAAAATGAGAAATGATTTGATTTATAAATTAAATTTAATTAAATTTTGTATTTGGAATGTTTAAAAATGAGAAATGATTTGATTTCTAAAATCTCATGGATTTCATTCTTTTTGTTTTAGAAATTCTATCAATTTTGATAGGATTTGTTAGGATTTGATTTGATTTGAAATAGACTATTTTACCTTTAGTAACTACCTCTAACAACCTTTCATAAGGGTTAAAATGTAAAATAATAAAATCAAATCAAATCAATTCTCATTTTAATAAATTCCAAACACAAAATTTAATTTCTAAATCAATTCAAATCCTATTTTTTTTAAAAAGTTCCAAACACAAAATTTGATTTTTAAATCAAATCAAATCAAATCATTTTTCATTTTTATTCATTCCAAACACAACTTGAATGTTTTATTCTTCGATTGGAACCTCCGTTGTGTGTGAATTTCAACTGAGTTATAAAAAGAATTAATCTTATCCTTAATTTATTACTAAAAGTGGATCTCCTAGCCCAAGCAAGTTCTTTACTTTAATTGTGAACAAATTTTATTATTTTTATTGTTATGACAAAGCCTTTCCTTACCTCAAAGAATTTTTTCTTCATCAATTCCCTGTGGATCGACCTCTGACTCCCGCAAAATGTATTACTTGAGACAACCTACACTTGGGTTTGCATCATTTAATCCGCATCAATTGGGGATCTCAAACAACGATGCAAACCATACATCCCACTATAAGGATAATGTACTATCTGAAATGATGAGGAACGACCTTTGAGAGTTGTTGTGCCAACAAACAACACTGATCGAAGATCAACAACGTCAGTTGGAAGAACAACATCGTCGGTTGGATGATCTTGAAAGATCTGTGAGGGCAGATAATGATGACAGAGAGTGGGATGTAGTCTGTAATGAATAAGGAGCCCAACGTGTCGGCGCCGAGGTTGTTGGAAACAATATCCCAGCCCTCGGCCACTAGCAATAGTTCTCAGATGCCTTAATGGCGTACAGAGTCCAGAGGAACTTCAAACCTCCGAGTAATTTGGAGCCTTACAACAGGACGTCAAATCCTCAAGGGTATTTGAATGCCTACACTCAGTCCATGCAGCTTTACAGACACATCCTAGAACTATTGTGCTAGGCTTTCCCTCTCTTTTTGAAGAAGGACGCTCTCTGATGGTTTGTCACTTTGCAGACAAAAATTATAAGATGGGAAGACCTCATGTTGCATTTCCTTTTACACTACACCACCGCCAAGGAACGCCCGAAGTCGATTGATTCTCTTTCTGGAATTTGCCAAGGGAATAGTGAATCCTTATGCAAATACATTAGATTCAGTCACCCTTATGTAGGCATTGAAAACCTGGATGACAGGATAGCCCTCTATTACAGCAGGAACGGTCTCTGAACTGACTCAGACTTCTTCTGGTCATTAGCAAAAAAGAAGTCAGCAAGTCAAGATGAATTCTACCTACGGGCGGATAAATATGTCGAGCTGGAGAAAAGTGAACCCGTCCAACAGAAAAAGAACTAGAATTCTAACTAGCTTCGTGACTCCTCTAAGAGCAAACGGTACCGACCCAAGTATTCTGAGTACACTAATTTGAACACCCCTCGAGAGACGATCTTGAAGGAGGTCCTTCAAACCGAATTCTAGGATATCAAGAGGCCACACCCCTGAAGAGGCAGTCCCAGAAGGACCACTTGAAGCATTACAGGTGACATAAAAGCTATGGTCATGAGACAAAGGACTGTTACCAACTCTGGGATGTTATCGAATCTCTGGTCAAAGAGGGACGCCTACAAAAGTACATCAACGGTTTCTGAGGTAATGAGGACCGTGGAAGACGTAGGAATCAAAGACGAAGCCATAGCCCTCGGTAAAGTCTGAACCAACATCAAAGGAGAAGGACCCAGAGTCCCATCAGAAGATCCTAAACACCACGACACTGAGATACTAAAAATAGGCAAGACTAGAACCAGGATACCCAAGGTGGGGGTAACAGGAAAGATAGGCTTGTCAATACCATTAGTGGAGTATTTGTAGGTGGGGGCTTGTCCAATAACTCCTAGAAGAAGGCATTCCAGACAGCAGTCTTGAGCGTCTCCAGCTCCTCACGAAGACCCCATGTTGAAGATAAAGATGCACTACCAATTTCATTTTCTGACAAAGACTAAGACAATATAATCCTGGACTATGATGACCCACTGGTCATATCTAGGATAATATCTAACGTCGAAGTCTGTCGCATCTTTATGGACTATGGAAGTTCGGCGAATATCATGTTCATAGATGTCTTTGAAAGGCTAGAGCTCCCTCTGTCTGCGCTCACATCATATGAAGGCGAAGTCACTGGATTCTCTAGAGAAAAGGTTACCCCAATAGGGAATATTAAAACTTTCCTGACCCTGGGTGAAGCAGTCTCTATAGAACTATTAAGATAAGATTCCTAGTTGTGGATTGTCCATCGACTTACAACATTGTTCTGGGTCATCCTGCATTGAATAACATTGCCGCTGTAGTCTCTACCACACACCAGGCCATGAAATTCCTCAACAGGAATAATGAAGTGGTCACGGTCAAGGGCGATCAGATTGCAGCTCGCAAGTGCTATAATGAAAGTTTGAAAATCAATAGAGCTTCCAAGAAGACAAAGGCACGAACATCTATCCCGACCCGTGATCAAGTCAACATCCTGATGACCGAGTTGGATGTACGTGAGGAAATCTGAGGTACTAGACCCCAACCAGAAGGGGAGCTGGTCCTACTTTAACTCAGTTTCAGGCCAGACCAAGTCACCAAAATAAATGCGAATCTTGAAGAACACTAGAGGATCCAACTCATAGTGCTTTTGCCGAAAAACAAGGACTTATTCACTTGGACATCCTCCGATATGCTTGGGCTTGACCCCACTTTCATCTGCCATCATTTATCTATTAAATGGGATACGGAGCTGTTCTCCCAGAAGAAAAGGAAAGTTGGCCTTGAAAGATAACAAATTATTGAGGAACAAGTCAAAGAATTATTAAGTGCTGGCTTCATCAGGGAAATTTCTTACACCACATGGCTCTGAAATGTGGTACTCGTTAAAAAGTTAAACGGAAAAGTGGAGGATGTGTATGGACTATGTAACGTTCCAAAAATTAGTATTTTATTTGTTTTGGTCGATTCTGAATTATTTTGAGTAATCCGACTCGACTATTGTGAATTTTATGATTTATGTGATTTTTAGGAATTTTTGGGAGTTTTTACGTTTTTTATTATTTTAATATTATTTTGGGCAGTATATATATAAGCCTTCGTATTTTATTTCTTTCTCTCAATCCTTAATTATTTTTACTAATCTGATTTAATTTTTATGAGTTTACATAATTAATATGATTTTTGTGAATTTTTATGATATTTTAGATATTTTGAATATTTTATTATATTTTAGATATTTTAAGATATTTTGAATATTTTATTATATTTTAGATATTTTGAGATATTTTAAAGATATTTTAGATATTTTAAGATATTTTAGGATATTTTGAGATATTTTGAATATTATATTATATTTTTGATATTTTGATATATTTTGAATATTTAATATATCTTTGATATTTTTAAAATTTGTATGCGGGCGGACGACCCTAAAAGTAAAAATTTTTATTGGCCGAGAAAGTTTTGTATCTTATTGATTTGGGGGGAACTTACTAAACCCGAAATCGGAAAAGCGATTTTGAAGTTTTATTTTCCTGCGATTTTATCTGACAAATAAAATCGGGGTATGTTTTATTATTCATTGGAAGATATTTTTCTTGAAAAATATCTAGTGGATGATTCTAGACGCAAGCCTAGTGACTCACATGTTCCAGACTGTTCTAGAAGATGCATCGTCAGTGCGCCTAGTCATCGAATGCTTTACACGTGGACCAATGAGGAACTGGTCAATATTGGTGGCTGTGACTCTTCACGAAGGGCCAATAGAAATTCGACACGTGGCGTGACACCTCAGTACTTGTGACTCAGTAGATTCTAGAAGGTTCCAGAAGCGGTGACTCGCCCTGTGACTCACCGTAGTGAGTCACCTGTTCAAGAAGCTTCTTTGATGACTCACCATGCTGACTCAGCGCTGTGACTCACCATTAGTGACTCAGCACGCTAACTCGCCATGCTGACTCACTTATTCTAGAAAGTATCTATGCTGACTCATCATGCTGACTCATCATAGTGAGTCACATGTTCTAGAAACTTCTCTTTGATGACTCGCTCTATGACTCATCAGGGGCAATCAGTAGAAAATGATCAATAATAGTTGCTACCCAACTGAAGTAAGAGAAAAATCTATGTATATTTTATTACTCATTAGACAATAGATATTGACTTTATAAACAGTAATTATTGTTCATTGATTAAAGTATACTAGAAAATATACAGTATGCACCAATAGAAATTGGTCAACAAAAATAGCAACTAATAAGAATCAAGTTAGTAAATATTCAACCAATAAAAATTGGTCAAGAATAATGGCTTGACTCTTTAAGGACCAATAGGAAACAAGCTATTAAACAAATTTGGACTTCTTGAAATTTGTTGGTTCTACGGTGAAGGAGGAGAGCAAATTGCTCTAATAGCCAATTCACTTTGTGAAATTCATGTAGGAAGCCTAAAGTGAACAAAATGAAGACTAGTCAATATTGATTGCTTTTCTTTGTTGCATTCCACGGCAAAGCAACCTTTTGTGAAGCAAATATTACAATTCAATTCTTACCATCTTTCATCAATTAACCAAGTAAGACAAAGTCTATTTTGGTGGCTTCTCTTCATGTGCATTTACGGCAATGCATGCTTTAGGAAGGCAATTTTAACACTTCAATTCATTCTTATTTCTCTATGCATTTATGACCATGCATTTGGAGAAAGCAAAACCAAAAATATTTATCTCCTTCTCTCAAAATGGTTCACGGCTATGTATAGTAAATAGGAGACTTTGTTTTCATTCAATCAAAGTCTTCACCTTTTCTCCAAAGCTATCAAACAAGCAAAGCTCTCAATTTTTCTTTCTCATTTTCTTCTCCAACCTCATGGCCTCCACCTCCAACCCATCATTCACTCTTCTATAATTCTAAACTACCTTATATCTTGCTTCCTTACTTCATCTCAAGCTACTTTGTAGTTGAAACCTAAGCTTGAATTATCCATTTTCTATCTTGTTCTTCAAAACTCAAGTTTGAAGCCTTGAAGGTAGGGTTCTTTAATCTTCATGTTTCTATCCATTTCAAAGTTCTAATCATGATTTTAATCCTTGATTATTTTAGTTTAGAGCCTTAGGTATTAATATTGCATGTCTTCTTTGATTTTTAAGAAACTCTTGGTGGAGAAAGTTTACTTGAAGGAGGCATACGAGGAGCTTTGGAGGTTTCTTCAAGAGGTAAGAGGGAGATTACCCTCATCAGCCATGTGTTGGTGGTGAGGAATGAATGTGTTTGTAGTGAAGAAGCCATAAGGATTCATTTACTTGGTTGTTTATTGTTTTTCCTAATTGTGTTTGATTTTGTGTGCAAGCATGTCTATAGTTTTAAAATATATAGTATGTGTTTTATGATTACTTTGATATTTTGTATGTGTTTTGTGATTGCTTTAATATATGGTATGTGTTCATAGATGCATGATAATTATTATAAAATATGAATAGCATGTAAGGTTTGTATGAGTGTTCCAAAGAACACAAATCCAAGGCTCACGGCCTCAATACAAAAAGGGAACCAAAATGTTCTCAATAATTTTCTAAAAGAGCAATTTAATTGACTTAGGTAAATTGACAAGATACAAATCAACTTAAAGCAAGGAAAATGAATTTAAAAATCAAATGACAATTTTTGTGGAATTCGGCCAACATGCCAAATTTAAATATTTTGGTTTCTAAAATTATTTTCAACCAAGGTTAGGTAATAATGCCAAAAGAATTTTATTACAATGAATTTCGAGGAATAAAAATGATTAAATTAAGTTTAAGGAACTAAAACTAAGAGTTTTACCATTTAAAAGAAAATACAGTAGCTTTTGTAAAATTTCTAACGTAGAGCTCATTTTATATTTTGAAGCACGTTAGTAGTTTTCAAAAGTATAATTAATTGGTTATAATATAAATAAAAGGAATTTTTGAGAAAACTTAGAAAACCATTGTTATAAATTTCCTAAACAAAAATCTTGTTAAGTTTTGTTAAAAAGCAGACAAATAAGATAGAAAAGATATCTATTAATTATATACGGTATGAAAGATATTCTACGTAGTTCATACGTATTAAATATTATTTTTGTTTATTTGAATAGTGATTTTTAAGGAATTCGGACAAGAAAATGATTTAAAAATCTTACGCGATTGAGAAAACGTTTGAAAAATAGTACGCGATTTTAAAAAAATAGTAAAATATATTTACGCGATTTAAAAACGTTTGTAAAAGCAACGAGATTTTGAAAACGCGATAAAATTTCTACGCGATTGATGAAAACAGTAAGTTTTTACTGTCAGGCCAAAGTGGTGGACCCGGACAGATTGTGGAACAGTACTGTCAGGTGGGACATACTGTATATATATGTGATTTGCCAGTAAGGGCATATTTGTAATTTTTGCCAGTGAGGGCATATTTGGGATTTTTGCCAGTGAGGGCATATTCAAATTTTTTTATCATGCATTGCATTGTGCCAATTTGGTTGATAATTGGTGGATTGATTGACGAGATGAATAACATCGTGTTGTCGGTGTGATAAGCGTAGTGTGGTTCAACTTGAATGAACTTGGAGACATTAGTGTGCAGATTATTCCATTTGTGGACAGTTGGTCGCTCCTCTGGGCCGTGGTAACTGATAACGCACTAATGGACTCGACACGCACTATACTTAATCAAGATCTTGTGAAGTCTATTAGTGCAAGCCTGTAGTGACATGACGTATGACAGTGTGCTACACCACTACATCTTTTTTTTTACAGTGGGCTATAGACGCAACGTGAGACAGCAAAATAGTTATTGGGCGGTCGACGGTACTAATAGATTTTGCGGGTCGTTCTCTCTGATGTCTGTATTTTTAGCTCCATGGAGTAGGGTTGAGTCACATTACATATTTATGTGTTGTATATTATGATGTTATTATCTGTAACATTTTATCTATCTGCACTATTACATTTGTATATGTGATCTGCATCTTTATATGGTTATTTATATTCACTGTTGAGATATTATGTATGATGTGTTAGTGTGAGTTATTATATATGATGTGATTATGCAGTTTATTGTATCAATTGTTATATCTATCATGGTAATGTTATTGTTGTTCATTTTATTATAACATGTGTTTATTAGAATTATTTGTAAATTGATAACATGATTATAATTGTGATATCTGTGCGTATGGAATGACTTTGTCATTCGTATTATTCTTTGCTACCGTACTGGTATTGGTGAAATGGGATCTCACCTCTTTACTGTATTGTTTTGTTGTGTTTGTTTTATTTAAATTCGTATAGTAGACGAAGCAAGTTTCTTAGACCCATTGGAGGCAAAATTCTAAAGATGGTGACGGCGTCGAGGAGTGATCTTCCAGTTTTTTTAACGTGATGCAGTTGGTGGAGAAACGAGGCATGTATGTTGGGTTTTTCTCGTTAGTGTTGTTACCGTGCTATTAGTAGTAAACTTCTTTGGGTTGCTACTGTTTCTCTGAGTCTGTAAGTTACATGTTTTATTTCTTTATTGAATATTTTGTGGTATATATAATATATGTATTAATCAATTCAATTTAATTTCTATTTTCTTAAAATTTTTGGTAAGTTTATGTTTCCATGAAAAGAAAGTTAAAAATTCATCTTTTAGAACTCAACTTTTATAAAATGATTTTCAGATTTTAAGTTTTCTTTAAAAATGTGATGCCCTATGGAAGGTGTTATAGACTATACAGACTTGAATAAGGCATGTCCTAAATATCAATACCCCCTCCCAAATATTGACAAACTGGTTGACAGCTCCTCTGGATTTCATCTACTATTATTCATGGATGCCTACTCTAGATACAATTAGATCCCAATGCATCTCGGAGACGAAGATAAAACTTCCTTTATCACGGAAAGGGCAAGTTACTGCTACAAGGTAATGCCTTTTGGTCTGAAGAATGTAGGGGCCACTTATCAAAGGATGATGAACAAAGTCTTCAAAGAACAAATAGGGAGAATGCTAGAGGTTTACATCAATGACATGATAGTCAAAATCCCATCATCTGGGTCATATACCTCAAACCTCGAAGAAGTGTTTGCACTGTAATACCCTTAAGCACATGTTAGACTAGTAAATAGTTACCGAAGGTAGCATTTAACTTGTTTAGCATGTCAGTAAAGTTTTGTGACAAACTGAGTTCATTTAGGCACTTAGTTGCAACACAAAAGTTGTAAAGTGGCTTAAAATGACTCAGATAATAGCATAAATTGCTAAGTTAAGTGAAATAAACATATAGAGTTTATTTCTAGGTCACAAATAAGCTAAGTAAGATGTGGTAAAAGTTTCAAGAGAACCAGAGTCAGTTTGGTATTTTTAGGCATACTGGTTGTGTGTTTTAATACTGAATGACTAACAGCAGATATAGAAAATGATGAAAATGGTGAAACAATAATTTAGATGAATCTTATGATTTATTCTAAAGTTGTTAGAAGCAGGGAAACTCGAATTAACATAATTCGGGTGTCCTTAGCAGATATAAGTTTCAGTGTAAAAACTTAAGTTAATCTTTTCCTATAATTTCCTCTGCGTCCCACCCCCTTATTTCTCTCTTTTCCCTCGGCAGAACCGAAACCAGAGAAAGGAAAGAAAGAAAAGAAAGAAAAGGGGAGAAGAAGAAGGAGAAAAGGGAAGAAGGGAAGAAGGAGAGGAAGAGCTTCAAGGCTTCGAGTCTTCAAGAGGTAGGGGTTTAAGATTTCTACACATCTATTCTCTTTAGATTCTCTATGTATGCAAATAAACAATCTAATATGCTAAATTGAGTTTTATATGAGTTTGATGTGTTTGGCTTGCATAGACGTGATTCTTTGGTCATTTATGACTTGTTCATAGCATAAGTTTAAATTAGAAACTTAGAACAACTCATTTAGACCCTTGATTCACAAAGTGAGCCTTAAGTCAAAGAATGAAGGATTTTGATCCATAATCCAAATTAAGAGGTTTAAGATAGTGATTGATATTTCCTAAGTAGTAAAGAACTAGTTAGAAACTTAGAATTACTTAGAATTTGGATTGAAATGGTTAGAATCCAAGAAAATGGCCATTGGAACAGTACCACGGTTCTGCAGAATTCTGTAGAATCTGGTTTCTGCTATGGGCGCCACGGCATGTGGCATGTGGCGCCGCGGCGTGAGACACACAAATCAGCCCAGTATTAGCACCCGAGAGCAGGGCGCCGCAGCGTGCAGACGCCGTGCCGCGGCGTGAGACCCTGAAGATCCAAAAATGTTATTTTTGGATGTTTTGAAGTTCTAAAGTAAAGGGGATCATTTATATATGTTTCCTAAAGTGTGTTAAGGCACAAATAGGGATATTTTCAAGTGGAAAATATTTACCTATCAAGTATGAGAAAGCATAGGCTTTTAAGCATCCTAAAGGAAAGGTTTGCTTTAGGTAATGACATTGCACCTTAGGCAACTTAACGTTGCAATAGATATCACTTAAGATGTGATGAGATAGTGTAATGAAGATAAGTATACTAGGATGAATAATAGTATTTACTCTAGTAGAGAATGAGAAAGGTATGAACCTTAGGAGATCCAAGAGAAGTGGATTACCTTAGGAAGGTACGTAGAACCTTAGGCAACAAAGAGTTGCAAGTAAGAACCATTCTTGCATTAGATTCACTTGAGTAGAGATAAGATTGTGTATTAGTTCCAAAGAGGGAATGTTTAGGTACTAAGTCTCTAGGTAAGTGAGACTTGGTGCATTGCTAAATACACAATAAGATGAATTGTGATTAAGAAGATGCCATAATCATAAGGTAGAATAGAAATGTGCAATAACTCATGTATTAGCAAAGATGAGTTAGAAGTACAAGATAAAGGGAATTTACTTCCTTAGATACTAACAAAAGTATGGAAGTTAAGTTCTTAAGTATTCCATGAGTTTGGAATAGTTAAAGAGGTATCTGGAACCTTAAGCACACAAGTGTAATATAAGCTACTACCAGAAGTGTGATAGAAGGGAAAGCTAGATTCAACCAGAATACGTATGTCAGCACACAAGTGTAGTATAAGCTACTACCAGAAGTGTGATAAAAGGGAAAGCTAGATACAACCAGAATACGTATGTTAGCACATAAGTGTAGTATAAGTTACTACCAGAAGTGTGATAAAAAGGAAAGTTAGATGCATGAATTACTCCCTTTAGTTAAAATTGAGTTAATTATGCAAAGTTTTAGAGAAACGCTCATTTATTTCCTTAAGCAAGGGTAGATGAGGCATTAGTTAAGATAGACTCTTTCACTAGGATGAGTGGAGTCTATAAGAGAGTAAGATGGTGTTTATGTAAGAATTAAACATAACACTAAGCTTTTCACACACTAGTCAGTTAAGCTAGTATGTATGTGAAGAGAAAGAACCTAAGTGCAACTAAGATTAGTGGTTTGCCATAGGTAAGTATCTAACACCTCAGCAACATAGTGTTGCATTAGAAATCACTTAAGAGATACGAGTGATGAGGTTGTGTTTGGATACAAGTATGAGGAATAGTTTGGTAATGTTTACCTGAGAATGTAACGTTATATGACATGAGGTCATTTAGCTAGAAGGTAAGGAATCAGAGAAGTTCCTAAGGGGACAAGTATTTCTAACCAAGTGCTAAGGTTACATATAGGATGAGGTTACAGATTCTCCTCATTACAAAGGGTAAACATAAAAAGCCAAAGTTCCTAGGAGAATATGCTTAGTTCGTAAAGGAACTAAGTATATAAGTACGAATGTAAGTCTATGAATTCGTCAAGTAGGATCGATCTGGTGAGTATCCTTTGATGTCATTCATGGAGGCAAAAGGAGATAGATGGGTGTCCGAAAGACTTTTAAAAAGGACATAACCCTGATGTCTTGATAGTGCCAAGGCCAAAGGAGATAAGTGGGAAATCCAAAGACGCTTTTTGAGCAAAGATGAAACCCGAATTTCTCAGCGTGCCAGGATATATGTAATGTGAGGATAAACTTTTCATCTAATTACCACTGGATGATATACTGACTAGTTCCTAACAAACTTCCTTGTTTTCAAAATAAACTTCTGCATGTATTTCAAAACAAAACCCTGCATTTGCATTTCATTCACATACTCTTAGGATTCCTTAGGCATATTTATATTACATATCATTCTCATTGCATTCACGGACAGTTGTATGGGCATTGTCCGTCACTGTTGGTATGTACAACTGTATGGGCGTTGTATATATTAATAGTGTGTAGGTTATCGGTTAATATCACACTATAAGAAAGTGTGCAGTTATGAGAAAAGAGGAGGAAACTCCTAAGTTATGAGAAAAGAGGAGGAAACTCCTAAGTTATGAGAAAAGAGGAAGAAGCTCCTAAGTTAGAAATTATAGCATTTGTTATATAATTGTTATATACAATGTTATTAAGAACTGGTATTGGAATTGCTTTTACTGAGAATGTTAATTCTCACCCCAGTTGCTCTTCCATGTAAATCCAGATGCAGGCCCAGATGCAGGCATAAGCATAAGCACAGGTACAGAGGTACAAACCCTGCTAAGAATGAGAAGATAAAGCATGATGACTAGAGTAGTTTTTATTGCTTTAAGTAGACAGAACTTATGTAATAAGTTTATATTTGTTCTGTAAGTTTTATGTTATATGTATTATAATAAGCCTTCATGTGGCTAAGTTTGTATCTATATATGTATGAGTTTAAGTTTTCTGCAATCTCTCAAGGCTTTGTATAATTACTCAGTTATGATTATAGATATATATTAGTATGTAGTATAGAAATGATGTCTCTAATACTGATTATCTTTATATATCTCTGTCTATCTAGGATATATCTAGATATCTGTATTAGGGTGTTACATTTTGGTATCAGAGCAGTTCATCCTGTTGAGCCGGGGTATGGACTGACTATGCTTAGGCATAAGTAGCAGTTTAGTAGGAAGTTATGCATTTTTTTTATCTCTTTTTGAGATATGCAGATGGAATTGCATGACTAGCCTTAGGTATGTGTGCTAATAGCTACTGTCACACAGTTACATGATATTGAGCCTAGCTAACTCAGTATGTATTGTGCTGCGTGTACAGGAAACTATGGCAACTACCAGGCGAACCTATGAGACTAGGAGTCTGGTAAGAAGGAGAAAACCAGAGCTCTTAGAGAAATGGCTACTGTGTTGAGAGAGCAGACTGCCATTTGTAGAAGTCTATCAGTAGTGATAGAATAGGACTCGCATAGTTAGTTGCGGGAACGAGAAGGAACTTTTGAGGAATAAGTGTTTCTCAAAGTTCAAGAAAGTTACTCCTTTGTTCTTGAAAGGAGAGGTTAGTTCAGTCAGAGCCGAAAGGTAGTTTCATGTGATGGAAGAGATCCTTAAGGTCATGTCGTGCGCTGATGAACAGAAGGTGACCTTATTTCGTAAGGGTTAGTAGGTGAAGCCGAAAGCTAATGAGATGAAGCAGAGAGGTTACTAGAGATGGTTAGTACTTGAACCACCTGAGAGGTGTTTAGAGTTACTTTCCTAGATAAGTATTATTCCCTTGAGTTCTAGGAAGCAAAGGAATAGGAATTCCTAAAGTTGGAGCAAGGGGATATTATTGAAGACCAGTATGCGAAGCAATTCAAAGAATGTCAAGAGTTCTTTTCTTATTTTACGTCCAATCCAGATAAAGACTGGAAGTGAGTAAAATTTGAAGTAGAACTTGGAGAAGGCATTAGAAGAATTGCGATGCAAAAGGAGGTTATGGACTTATTCGCTCTAGTCAGTGAATGCAGAATTGTAGAAGTAGATAATCTTAGAGCCTCATTGGAACAAGAGTTAGAAGGTTCCTAAAAAGGAAAAGATCAGATGTTGAGATCAGTAAGGGTGCCTTTTGATCTCAATTTGTATTAGAGTTGCACAGTGGAAGCTTGGAGTGATGACAAGTATAAGTAGAGTGCTTTTAGATGAGCAACCCTACGGAAAAAGGTAAATCAAGCTTCAAGTCACTAAGATGTGCTAGATGTGGTAAGATACATGGATGTAGACCGTGTTTGACGGGTAATCCGTGTGCTGCATAAGTGAGTAACCAGGACATCATAAGGGAGATGGTTCTTAGAAAAAGCAAGCGGCAAAATCTTCCAACTTGGTATAAGATGAGAACACATGTAAAGAGAAATCTTTTAAGGTGTGTATAAGAAGAATGTAGATTTACTTTGTGAATCTAGTTTGCGTACCTTGTTGGTATGGTTTGGTTGTTTTAGAGAGAAAGATGATTAGGTAGATCAGTTGAGAGAAGCTTTGAATTTTCTCAGGAGATGATCTAAGACTTGGTTGTCATAGAAACAGAGTAAAGAAGAGCAGATCTTCGAGAGTTTTCCAGAATTACGAAAGGACATGAAGAGTTTGTCAAAAGTAGTTTTGGAAACTTTTGGAAAAGTACCAAGTAAACTGAAAGTTAGTTTTGGGTTACAAGTGGTACAGTTTAAGAGCTATGTAATTTCTCAAGATATAAATTGCAGAGAATTCTAGTAGAGTTTAAGTAGAGGTACAATGGATAAAGTAGCCATTTTATCCAAGAGCAGAGAATCTATCAGTAGATTTTCTAAGTTAGTGCTACCTGGTTTAGACCAGTTAAGGAAGGTAGTACTCAGCAATGGACTCTAGATAATGAGTTTGTTCTCCGAGAGTAGAAGAGAAGGTTGATTACTACGTCAGTTTTGGTAATTCCAAATTCCTGAGAGAACTTTGAGGTAGTCAGATATACTTCGAAGATGGGACTAGGGTGTGTTAGATGCAATAGAGGTAGATAAATGCCTACGCATCAAGGCAGTTAACTCTACAAGAGAAGAACTACCCTAGGTATGATTTGGAATTAGCCACAGTAGTGATTACCTTATAGTTTTGGAGACATAACTCATAAGGAGTCTAGTTAGAGATGTTCAGCGATCATGATGGCTCAAGATGCTTGTTGATCAGAGGAAGCTGGACATGAAGCAGAATAGATGGATAGAATATTTCAAGGCTTAAAACCTTGAGTTGAGATATCATTCGGATAATGCCAGTGTAGTGGTTGTCCTAGATGATAGTCCAAGAGAGAGTGAATTTCTTGAGAGTTTTCGAGAATTTTGGTCTAGCGGTGACTATGATTCCAAATAGTCTCTCAGTGAGCAAGGTGGACATAGTAAGAGGCCCAAAAACTCAGATTTCTTTGAACCTCAGAAGGAGAATGAAGCTCTAAGGGACAAGTGTGAGTAGATCTTCTAAGGAACCCTAAAGGATTTTGTTATGACTAAGAGGGAATAACAAAGTTTAGAGACAACTTTGTCTTCCAAGAGGGTCCAAAAATCAAGAAAAGGATTTCGGAGGAGGCTCACTAGAGAAAGTATACCATCTATCAAGAGGCTACTAAGGTTTTCCAAGAGTAAGGAAGATGTATAGTGACATAGTATGTTAAAGAACATAATAAAATATGTTAAGCTGCTGGTAAGAGTGGTGAGATTAAGTAATCTTCCCATCTTTTGCCAAGTAAAGTTAGCTATTTTCTAGATAAAGTAGTTCAACTACTTTTGAAAGAAATAGTTAGGATTCATAGAGTTATAGTGAATGTAGTGTCTGATAGAGATACTAGATTCACACCTGGTTTTGAAAGCCTTATAAGAAGGAGTTCAAAGCTAAGTTATGTTTTAGTACAACTTACCATCCATAAGCATAAAGACCAAGAGCTTTAAGATAAGCAGATCTCCTCAAGAGAAGGTGGATGGGAGAAGCTGGTACTGAAAAAGGACTGCGTGGAAGCATAAGTTCCATGTAGAGTTTTGTTTAGCCAGAATTGTTTGCTTGAGGTGAGCAATTTTGGGGACAAAATTTTAAAAAGGAGGGGAGAAATATAATACCCTTAAGCACATGTTAGACAGGTAAATGGTTACCGAAGGTAGCATTTGACTTGTTTAGCATGTCAGTAAAGTTTTGTGATAAACTGAGTTCATTTAGGCACTTAGTTGTAACACAGAAGTTGTAAAGTGGCTTAAAATGACTCAGATAATAGCATAAGTTGCTAAGTTAAGGGAAATAAATATAGAGAGTTTATTTCTAGGTCACAAATAAGCTAAGTAAGATGTGGTAAAAGTTTCAAGAGAATCAGAGTCAGTTTGGTATTTTTAGGCATACTGGTTATGCGTTTTAATACCGAATGACTAGCAGCAGATATAGAAAATGATGAAAATGGTGAAACAACAATTTAGATGAATCTTATGATTTATTCTAAAGTTGTTAGAAGCAGGAAAACTCGAATTAGCATAATTCGGGTGTCCTTAGCAGATATAAGTTTCAGTGTAGAAACTTAAATTAATCTTTTCTCGTAATTCCCTCTGCATCCCACCCCCTTATGTAACACCCTAATACCGATAACCTAGTATATCAAAATATACCTGGATAAGCAGTATTAGTTATGCTACTTCTAACTTAACATAACACTAATCCATATCATTTAAACAAATAATAATGGAGAGTCTTGCGGAAAACTAAAAGTTATATATATAACGTCGCCACTAAAGGGCTCATTGTATACATAACTTCTTGTACAAACTAAATGCACGTAAATAAATACAAGCTTTAAACTAGAAAGTATAAAAACTATCTTTGTCTTCATACTTCTTCTTCTTGCCTTTGGATGAACTTCCACCTGGATTTACATGGCAACAACGGGGTGAGAAATCACATTTCTCAGTATAAGTATACCAAAACCAGCAGTTTAAACATTCAAAATGAATAAACCCAACTGAACTAATATTTCCTGTATAAGAAACAATTACAACTCTCTCTTTATGTAACGTTCTTTAGCAAACTATATTCCTACTCTGATAACCGAAACCACGATAATATCAAACAACTGCCCATACAATCATTTGAAAATCATCGGCTAGACAACCGCCCATACAGCTGTCACCAATAACACAGAGTAACACATACACAACAATTACACAAATATATTCACCAAACAAAATATTACATAATGCAATGATGGAATGATGTATGTTTATGCTCAAAGAAAAGTGTATGATAGTGTTGGTGCAATATCATGAATACTTAACTATTCCCCTAGGCGCAGAGGAATTCTGCCATGACAACGTGTGACCTCTTATAGCCTACTTTTAGGAACGAAGTCTGTCATCACAACACATGACCTCCTACACCCCTAGGTAGGGAGGGAATCTGATATGATAACAAGTAACCTCCTATAACCTACCAAGTAGGGAGGGAGTCTGCAATCATATCATGTAACCTCCTATAACCTACCATAAACTGAGTGGATGCCTCCACCATCTGCTCTCTAAGAATAGCAAGCATATGTGAAATGTGAAGTGTGTGTAATGCGGAGTTATGTCCTAACTCTAACATAACCACCACATGATCTCATACTAAGTCCATCTTGCATTACTAACTCCACATCTTCTCTGTGGGAGTATTTCATACACTACGACATTCAACTAATGCCAACTAGACTTAGTATACTGCTGTCTTTGCATTACTAACTCTCTTTAACTCTTTGAGAGCTCTTCATGCACTATGGCATTTACTCTTGCCAACTAGGATCTTTGGCACTTAACTTTTGCTAACACGACACCTTGACCCTTAACTCTTGCCACTTAGGCACTTTGGCACTCTACTATTGCCATCTCGGCACCTTGGCCCTTACTTTTGCCACTTAGGCACTATGGCACTCTACTATTGCCATCTCGTTTCTTAAATCTCTTATCACCTCTCTTGTGATCTCTGTGTAACTTTAAGTTGCTTAAGAAGCTAAGCTCTTGATCTCTAGCAATCCATGTCTAATGGATGCACTACTTTTCTTTTATCTTTCCTTGTATGCCACTAGGTCTTTCTCTCAAAGAAATAACTGCTCAAGTGTCTCAACAATCTTTACTAAGCATAAACAAAGGATCTTAACAACTAGGGATTTCAAATCATCAAACTAACATCTTTGATGAAATCTGCTCTAGACCCTTTAAAAGGCTAATTTCCATAAATGCACCATAGCTACATCCTAACTTTAATGATTCTAAAATTTTATAGGCAAATAGCCTTATGTCTTAGCTTTCAAATGGCACTGGTTTCATGTCCATACGACATCGGAGCAAGAAATTATGCAATCTGGTTTACTGACTGCCAAAATGCCTTTTTTTTACAGAATCTGCCTTGGATTCAAACAGAAATTGGTATTGATTTGCTTGCTCAATAATTCTGAAATTTTTACCCCATGAAGCCTTATGTCTTAGCTTTCAAATGGCTCCAGAATCAAGTCATTCTGATATCTACAACTCAAGTTATGCAACAAACAATGCAAGTTGTCTGAATGTTACCCTGTCCATGCCTAGGCTTGGTTTTATCACGCCTAGGCATGGTTCTCTGTCTTGCAGGGCTGAAAACTGATCAACCCACGCCTAGGCTTGGAAATATCACGCCTAGGCGTGACCATTCTGCAGAAAATTCTGCAGAATGCGAATTCTGCATAATTGGTTGAAAAACCAATTTCCAAACCTTTTCTCATGGATTCTAAGTGATTTTTAACATTAATCTAGGCCCTTAAACTTGTTGTGACTCTTTTACAACCTATAAATTCTCTTAGGGCATAGATCTAAGTCCAAAATCACCTAACCCCAACCATTTTCCAAATCCATTTCCTATGGATTCTAATGGTTATCCTTGAGCCATAAATAGCTATCTAGCATTCTCTAAGCTTAAACTATCCTAACCTAGTTCTTGGAATCAAGAACCAAGCTAAGAATTAGGATTTGGCCATCCAAACCCTTATTTCTACTCAAAATCCCTAACCCCATCAAATGAAAATTAAAGGGAAAAGATGAGTAGAAAACCCCTTACCTCTTGAAGACTCTTGATCTTGAAGTTTAATCCTTGATCTTCTTTCTCTCCTTCTTCCCTTCTTCCCCTTTCTCCTTTCTCCCTTTTCTTTCTTTTCTTTTTTTCTCTGTTTTTCTTCATTCTGCCGAGAGAGAAGAGAGATATAGAGGGTGGGTCATGGATGAAATTAAGAGAAAAGATTAATTTAAGTTTTTACACTGAAACTTATATCTGCTAAAGACACCCGAATTATGCTAATTCAAGTTTTCCAGCTTCCAACAACTTTAGAATAAATCATACGATTCATCTAAATTATTGTTTCACAATTCTCATCATTTTCTATATCTGTTGCTAGTCATTTGGTATTAAAATGCACAACCAGTATGCCTAAAAAATACCAAACTGACTCTGATTCTCTCGAAACTTTAACCACACCTTATTTAACTTATTTGTGACCTAGAAACAAATTACCTAAACTTGTTTCCCTTCAAATAGCAATTTATGCTATTTATTGAGTCATTATAAGCCACTTTCCACACTCTGTGTTGCAGCAAAGTACCTAAACTAACTCTGTTTGTCACAAATCTTCACTGACATATCAAACAACTTATATGCTACCTTTGTACACATATAAAAGTCTAATATGTTTTTTTTCCGGGATGTTACACCTTATTTCTCTCTGCTCCCTCGGCAGAACCGAAACCAGAGAAAGGAAAGAAAGAAAAGAAAGAAAAGGGGAGAAGAAGAAGGAGAAAGGGGAAGAAGGGAAGAAGGAGAGGAAGAGCTTCAAGGCTTCGAGTCTTCAAGAGGTAGGGGTTTAAGATTTCTACACATCTATTCTCTTTAGATTCTCTATGTATGAATATAAACAACCTAATATGCTAAATTGAGTTTTAGATGAGTTTGATGTGTTTGGCTTGCATAGATGTGATTCTTTGGTCATTTATGACTTGTTCATAGCATAAGTTTAAATTAGAAACTTAGAACAACTCATTTAGATCCTTTATTCACAAAGTGAGCCTTAAGTCAAAGAATGAAGGATTTTGATCCATAATCCAAATTAAGAGGTTTAAGATAGTGATTGATGTTTCCTAAGTAGTAAAGAACTAGTTAGGAACTTAGAATCACTTAGAATTTGGATTGAAATGGTTAGAATCCAAGAAAATGGCCATTGGAACAGTACCACAGTTCTGCAGAATTTTGCAGAATCTGGTTTCTGCTATAGGCACCGCGGCATGTGGCGCCGCGGCATGAGACACAAATCAACCCAGTATTAGCACCCGAGAGCAGCGCGCTGTAGCGTGCAGACGCCGTGCCGCGGCATGAGACCTTGAAGATCCAAAAATGTTATTTTTGGATGTTTTGAAGTTCTAAAGTAAAGGGGATCATTTATATATGTTTCTGTTGGTGTATGCTTGTTGGTGTATGCCCTAGTGGCCAATACATTTTGTTTGTATTTACATACATTATATTATGTTATTTTATATGAGGCATTTCATTTATTATGTTCTTTTTGGTAGACATAATAAAGTCCTTAGAATAGTAAGTTTGATACCATAGGACATTAAGTGGATGACTTGATCGTGAGATCCTATTGGATAAAATATTATTCTTAAATGTCCCTAGTCAAGTATTATTGTTAATTAGGACAACAATAATACATTGAGGCTAGTATGTGCGTAGACTGATGACCATATCTCACGGGTCATGGATATGAGATATCAAGTCTACACATGGATACATATTAGAGTAATGATGTATTGGACAGACCCGCCATGAGAACGCTACGTGGATCGTTACGTGAGTGTCATAAGCGATTCTCATAGTGATAATGGTGTATGTGGTCCTTTGACCTGAAATCACTACGATTCCTACATGAGGAGTTATGTGTTTTAATGCCATCAAACGTCATCTGTAACAAGATGATTATAACGTTAGTTATTAGACATGCCGCAATACATGTGGAGGGATGTGAGTGACCTAGATGGGATTTGTCCCTCCTACATAACAGGAGCGATATCTTCGGGCCCCCTGATTGAGTGAGACTACGAAATGCATGACCATGCTCAAATGAGTCAATATGAGATATTGATCTTATTTGTTATTACTATGTCTACTCGGGAATCGAAGAAACCGAAGATTGAACTAAACAAGGGTGACACGTTCTATGCCTTGTGTTCAACGGATATCTGGACAAAGGGACTAAACTACACGGAAACATTGGTCACGATAGGTTATGTCAAATCACCGACATTCTCATTACTTGGGTAGCAGTGATGTGTTGCTAGATACCGCTCACATCGTTTGTAATATTAAAATGAGATTTTAATATTACTACCAATGTCATGAGAACTGCAGGTCACACACTTAGAACGGACTAAATTGGAGTAATCAGAATCCAAGTTGGACTCGGATTCAACTGTGGGCCTAACTCATGATAGATGGGTTTAGGGTTGCACCACTTACCTTGCTACTGCTCACACTCACTTAAGGCAGCCACTGTTATAAATAGTACTGCTAAGGGGGCTGCTACTAGGTTACATCACAACCCTAGCCGCACCTACAGAAAGTGAGTGAGAGATAGTGAGGTCTTCTTCTCCTCTCATCGCAGCTAGCACTACGAAAACAAAGGTGTGACTCCTTTTGCAAGTCTATTCGTATGGATACCGCAGAAACATCGTCGCTATTACGGTGTTGGTGATTCACCTCGCTTGTGTCTATCACGCTTCAAGAGGTAAAAATTTAAAAACTCAGATTATGGATTTTTCGCATGGATCCTATGAGGGAATTCTGTTATTCCGCTACGAGACTTTTGATCCGCAAATTCCCAACAGTTTCCTAAAGTGTGTTAAGGCACAAATAGGGATATTTTCAAGTGAAAAATATTTACCTATCAAGTATGAGAAAGTATAGGCTTTTAAGCATCCTAAAGGAAAGGTTTGCTTTAGGTAATGACATTGCATCTTAGGCAACTAAACGTTGCAATAGATATTACTTAAGATGTGATGAGATAGTGCAATA
Organism: Ormosia emarginata; assembly: GCA_029884605.1. Lineage (NCBI taxonomy): Eukaryota > Viridiplantae > Streptophyta > Magnoliopsida > Fabales > Fabaceae > Ormosia > Ormosia emarginata. Next base: position 20,880,878 of record JAQQTP010000073.1, read on the forward strand.
AAGATAAGTATACTAAGATGAATAATAGTATTCACTCTAGTAGAGAATGAGAAAGGTATGAACCTTAGGAGATCCAAGAGAAGTGGATTACCTTAGGAAGGTACGTAGAACCTTAGGCAACAAAGAGTTGTAAGTAAGAACTACTCTTGCATTAGATTCACTTGAGTGGAGATAAGATTGTGTATTAGTTCCAAAGAGGGAATGTTTAGGTACTAAGTCTCTAGGTAAGTGAGACATGGTGCATTGCTAAATACACAATAAGATGAATTGTGACTAAGAAGATATCATAATCATAAGGTAGAATAGAAATGTGCAATAACTCATGTATTAGCAAAGATGAGTTAGAAGTACAAGATAAAGGGAATTTACTTCCTTAGATACTAACAAAAGTTTGGAAGCTAAGTTCTTAAGCATTCCATGAGTTTGGAATAATTAAAGAGGTATCTGGAACCTTAAGCACACAAGTGTTGTATCAGCTACTACTAGAAGTGTGATAGAAGGGAAAGCTAGATACAACTAGAATACGTATGTTAGCACACAAGTGTAGTATAAGTTACTACTAGAAGTGTGATAGAAGGGAAAGCTAGATACAACCAGAATACGTATGTTAGCACACAAGTGTAGTATAAGTTACTATCAGAAGTATGATAGAAAGGAAAGTTAGATGCATGAATTACTCCCTTTAGTTAAAATTGAGTTAATTATGCAAAGTTTTAGACAAATGCTCATTTATTTTCTTAAGCAAGGGTAGATGAGGTATTAGTTAAGATAGACTCTTTCACTAGGATGAGTGGAGTCTATAAGAGAGTAAGATAGTGTTTATGTAAGAGTTAAACATAGCACTAAGCTTTTCACACACTAGTCAGTTAAGCTAGTATGTATGTGAAGAGAAAGAACCTAAGTGCAACCAAGATTAGTGGTTTGCCATAGGTAAGTATCTAACATCTCAGTAACATAGTGTTGCGTTAGAAATCACTTAAGAGATACGAGTGATGAGGTGGTGTTTGGATACAAGTATGAGGAATAGTTTGGTAATGTTTACTTGAGAATGTAACATTATATGACGTGAGGTCATTTAGCCAGAAGGTAAGGAATCAGAGAAGTTCCTAAGGGGACAAGTATTTCTAACCAAGTGCTAAGATTACATGTAGTATGAGGTTACAGATTCTCCTCATTACAAAGGGTAAACATAAGAAGCCAAAGTTCCTAAGAGAATATGCTTAGTTCGTAAAGGAACTAAGTATATAAGTACGAATGTAAGTCTATGAATTCGTCAAGTAGGATCGATTTGATGAGTATCCTTTGATGTCATTCATGGAGGCAAAAGGAGATAGATGGGTATCCGAAGGACTTTTGAGAAGGACATAACCCTGATGTCTCGATAGTGCCAAGGCCAAAGGAGATAAGTGGGAAATCCAAAGACGCTCTTTGAGCAAGGATGAAGCCCGAATTTCTCAGCGTGCCAGGATATGTGTAATGTGAGGATAAGCTTTTCCTCTAATTACCACTGGATGATATACTGACTAGTTCCTAGCAAACTTCCTTGTTTTCAAAATAAACTTCTGCATGTATTTCAAAACAAAACCCTGCATTTGCATTTCATTCACATACTCTTAGGATTCCTTAGGCATATTCATATTACATATCATTCTCATTGCATTCATGGACAGTTGTATGGGCATTGTCCGTCACTGTTGGTATGTACAACTGTATGGGCGTTGTATATATTAATAGTGTGTAGGCTATCGGTTAATATCACACTATAAGAAAGTGTGCAGTTATGAGAAAAGAGGAGGAAACTCCTAAGTTATGAGAAAAGAGGAGGAAACTCCTAAGTTATGAGAAAAGAGGAGGAAGCTCCTAAGTTAGAAATTATAGCATTTGTTATATAATTGTTATATGCAATGTTATAGAGAACTGGTATTGGAATTGCTTTTACTGAGAATGTTAATTCTCACCCCAGTTGCTATTCCATGTGAATCCAGAAGCAGGCACAGATATAGGCCTAGATGCTAGCGTAGGCACAAGCATAGGTACAGAGGTACAAATCCTGCTAAGGATGAAAAGATAAAGCATGAAGACTAGAGTAGTTTTTATTGCTTTAAGTAGACAGAACTTATGTAATAAGTTTATATTTGTTCTGTAATTTTTATGTTATATGTATTACAATAAGCCTTCATGTGGCTAAGTTTGTATATATATATATATATATATATATATATATATATATATATATATATATATATATATATATATATATATATTATGTATGAGTTTAAGTTTTCCGCAATCTCTCAAGACTTTCTATAATTACTCAGTTGTGATTATAGATATATATTAGTATGTAGTATAGAAGTGATGTCTCTAATACTGATTATCTTTATATATCTCTGTCTATCTAGGATATATCTAGATATCTGTATTAGGGTGTTACATGCGCAGCTGAGGAAGCATGACATGTGGCTTAATCTAGAAAAATACGGGTTTAGGGTTCAGGCTGGCAAATTCTGGGGGTTTATGTTAACTCACCGCAGTATCTAAGTAAACCTAGACAAATGTAAAACAGTGCTCGACATGTACAGTCCTCGAAGTGTGAAAGAAGTACAACATCTAACCGGACAGATTGTGACTCTCACACGATTCCTAGCCAAAGCCGCTTATAAATCCCTCCCTCTTTTTAAGTTATTGAAAAAGGAGACAGGATTCGAGTGGACTCAAGAATGTGAGAACACTTTCACATCTTTGAAGAATATGTTGTCATCCTCTCCCATCCTTACGAGACCAGAGTCAGGTGAAACACTTTACGTGTACCTTTCCATCCGCGAAGAGGTCATGAGTTCAGTGCTTGTCAGGGAAAAAGTAGAAGGTCAAAAGCCAATTTATTTTGTGAGTAAGGTGCTACAAGGCCCCGAGCTCCGATATCAAAAAATTGAGAAGGTTGCTTTTGCACTCATCATCACGGCCAGAAAACTAAGGCAATACTTCCAGTGCCATCCAGTGGTGGTAAAGATAGATCAGCCCATTTGACAGATTGATGCAGATTAAAGAATGCAAACTCAAGTGCAGGTTATCTGAATTAATAAATTTCTCGGGAGTCCGAGGTCGATCCACAAGGAATTGATGAAGAAAAATTCTTTCAGGTAAGGAAAAGCTTTGTCATAATACTAAAAATAATAAAATTTGTTCATAATTAAATTAAAGAACATGCTAGGGCTAGGAGATCCACTTTTGGTAATAAATTAAGGATAAGATTAATTCTTTTTATAACTTAATTGAAATCCACGCACAACGGAGGTTCCAATCGGATAATAAAATATTCAAAGTCCATTTAGAATTATATACGTAGTTATATTATGGTTTCTTTAATTATTTACCAATACCTACACTTGCAAATGGGTTCAAGCATTCATTGTGACAAACCACTTGTCTACAATGAATCAAGAACTCCACTTTACAAGGAGGGTTTCTAGTTTGATTAGAAACAAAATACAATACGTATAATGATCACTTGATAATACATCATTTAAGTATAAGAAAGAAATTAATTAACCTTATTTTATTACCAAAAGCTTCACTCTTTCACCCAAGCAAGATGAAGATTTAGTTACCCATAAACAAGAAGAAAGGAAGAGAGTAGAAGAAAAAGATGAACATAATTTAACTTAGAATAAAAGAAAATTACAACAAATAACACAATAGCATAATCTAAGCTAAGCCAATATTACCTAAATGATTTGCCTATGGTCCATTTTATAGAGGATTAGGGATACAAAATGACAAGAGAATTGATTAATGAGTGAGTGGATGAGTGGAAAATGCCAAAGAACTTTTGTGAGTGAAAAATTATTAAAATTTCTTGTCTCTGAAATCATTCAGTGATGAACTTATGGATAAAGTCAGAATGAAGCAAAATGGTCTTCATGAAAGTTCTAGGAAATTGTCTCAGCTTTCTAATGTCATCAAAATCATCCAAAAATTTGTCTTACAGCCCAAGAAATGACTCAATTACTGCAGACTGTTTAGGCCCAGTTTAAGCACCTCTGTTTTGACTTCTAGACCCAATATGACCTCTAAGCTGTCCGATTGAGCTCTTGTGTTCTTCATGAAAGTTGTAAATATGGGTCTTAAATTTTAGATGCCAAATTTTCAGCCTATTTTAGTTCCTTCAACTTGAATTATGCAATAGTTACTACACACTATTTGGGTTACAATCACAAAACTCGTGTTCTGACTTCTAAGCCTAATTAGCTTTATTAGATGTCCCATTTTTCCCTGGAGCTCTCATGAAAGTTGTAGAGCTCTGTCTTATCTTTTCTACAAGGTAAGATACATAATTATAAGACATCTAGAACTCAAGATATGGCCGAAATACAAAAACAATGTAAGACCAAAATAGTGCTGAAAAAATTAATGAAGTCCAATTTGAGTCCAAACTTACAAAACATAACCAAACTTAATCAATTAAGTACATGAAGAGTGTAAATGACTAAAAATGAGGGTTTATTAATACATAAAATATGTGATTATCAAATTCCCCCACACTTAGCTTTTTGCACTCTTGGGCAAAACACATAAGACCAATGCTAGGAAACAAAGAAAAACGACACAGACTCAAAAGCTAAAAACTCTAAAAGACTTGATGAATCAAGAAGAGCAACCAGAAATTCAAGGGATCAAAGCATTAGTGAGGTAACATTTCTTCACATCTCAAACCAACAAGCAAGTAAACTTCAGTTGAAAAGAATGAATCAAGAATGATAGATCCTCACAAAATTCACTGTCAATCTCTCAAGTGTTTAAAAGGTAAGGATTTCACTCTATTCAACCAATGAACAATTATACTACCATAAGCTTGCTTATCTTTTACTTTTCCGCTACTCAGAACACATGCACATAAAAATCAAGAGGACTTTATTCAAGGTTGTAATGGGGTCATGGTAAAGGAGAGGGGATAATATGGATATAAGAAGATAAATACCAAAGAGAATAAAAGAGCACTATGATTTAGTTAGAGTGGAGAAGATGTTTGAGAACAGTTATCATAAAGGACAATGACCAATAGTTGACTAATGATTTGTTGAAGATCAATCCCAAATTGGTGAATTGAATTCATTGTTAGGCCTAAACCTTCTTCTTTTCTTCTTGTTGTTTCCAAGCATCCACCTTTATTCTAGACTCTAATAATCCTTTGATTGCAACGGTGGTCTGTTCTTTTTTTTTTTTGATCATTTTGCACTCACACCCCCGCACTTGTTTAAGAACAAGGCAAATGCTCTCTTATTCCCTAAGGTTGGGTAAAAACATGTTTTTTTTTTCTTTAAGGCACGTGATGAGCTAAAAATAAGGAATGGTCAAAAAAGCTCAAAAGGGTTACATAAGGAAAAATATACAGGGATGGCTATTTGGTCAAAGTAGCTATTTCAAAATGCCACAGTCATATTTATGTATGCATGCGAAAATGTAGCCTCAAAAAGAATCAAAGCAAGTTCTAGAGTAATAATTCCATGAGTAAAAATCACACAAGAAAAAAGAGAATGGTACAAATGTTCAATTCATTCATCAATAGGCTCAAAAAATCTCACAGGCATATTTCTATCATTCTCAATCCACCATATCAACATTCATATCCAAGCTTGTGATTTTTAAGAAAGAAGACAATTTATGCTAAGATCTAAGAATTCATTTGCTACTTCTACACAAAATAATTATTTCCTTAACTAAGATGCATCTCAAGAGTAAACTTACCTCCAAGGCAAAATTTACTCCTTACTCTGCCATCCTTAATTGGTTTTACTACGAATAGGTTTCTGACAGTCATATCACTAAACATACTTCCCAGTTTAGATGCGTCTCAGGAGTAAAATTACTCCTTATTCTGCTATCATTCATTGGTTTAGTAAGTCCATGACAATCATATCATACTTCCCAAAAAATAAAATTTTTTTTGGTCAACTATCCTTCCCCCCCAATCCGATCACAACATTGTTCTCAATGTTAAAATATAGATGAGTAAAGGATAGAAGATATTACCTGTTAAAGAAATCTGACACAAAGTACAGTATATAAAATCAAAGGTAAAGAAAAGTTATAAACAAAATGTCAGATCAAACTTTCGTTTCAAGCTGCTTCCGTCATTGCTTCCTTTTGACTAATCCTTTTTTATATTTTTTTTGTTTTTTTTAACTTCAAGAAAATCATCAGGATAAAGAAGTCTAGAAACCTCTAAAGGACCCTAGTCAAAGGATCGTCTATCAAAAACTAAAATACAGCAAAATCATACAAAGATAAAAGAAATATAATAACAAATGATGACATACCTTTATGTACAGTTTTCATGGCGTATCTTTATACTGTGCGTCATGAGTGCAATAGTGACATATCTTTATACTACATGTCACTAGTACAGTAGACATTCACGTTCATTTATTCAAAGAAAAGAGAAAGAAGAAACCATCGTGGGTTTCTATCCTAGGTCTGGAACTTGGAGTGCTCACACTTGGGATCAAGCTTATATCCCAGGACGTCCTAGATCCATAATGTCCAAGATCCAGAACGTCCTATCCCAGGACGCTGAGAGCCCCTTCTTATAAAAGAGTGGATCAAGCTTAGATGCCTCATATGCTTTGGCAGCCGCGGGTTACTTCTCACTAATAACTAGAGTAGGACGCTTCTGCTTATCCATCAACTCCACAATGCCTAGATGGTAAACATTGGATTATGGAGTGTAGCTCTCTATAGAGCATGGTACACAAACCTTTTTTAAGGACCAGCGTGCAAAGGTCCACCCGAATCAATGATGGGTCAACCAAAGGCTGGAGCTCCACAACTAATCAAAGTCATGGTACTCCTTCTGGATCGCCCTTGTTCATAAAAAAAGATTCTTTTTCTTTCTCTCTTTTTTTTTTAAGAAAACATGAAGAAGAAGAAGAAGATAATATGTATAGATTATTATGGATATAACTCACATCTGTCTCTGGTTTAACGTCCAATAATGGCTTAAACACCTTCTATGAGTCAAGGATAAGCTTCCCATCTAATTTTCTTATAAATTGGCAAACAAGGTCTTTTAGAGTCAGATTCCCAGGACTGTAACGTTTTTCTTCATCCTTGAAGAGATTTCACAAATTAAGAAGTTCACGATGCACAAATCCACAAAAATACGTCTCAAAAGTCAATAAGATATCATCTAATGACTCATTACTCAGTCCATTCTTAATGAAAAAAATTTTATCTTCTCTATTTGTGGAAACCATCCCCAAAGAATGACATCGCTTGTTTAATTCCATCGTGCACATTTGTGATAAACTTGTAACCTTTTTGCTCTTCTCTTTTTAGAATACGAACTTCTTCCAAGACCTGACATGCATGAATTAAATGAAATTGAAGACTCACCTGCTAGATAGACTTTTGCTTCAATTATCCAGTGTACATCTTCTGGCATACCCTTGTGCATTAATAGTCTCAATCTTTTACATCTAGCTTTGTAGATTTTTGTCAGAGTATTTTGAGGGAAGGAAGGAAAATATTTTCTTAAATTTGAGAGAATGACATCCATTTTAAATCAAGATCGGCTTAAATTGTAAACAAATCAATATATAAAGTACTAGAATTAATTTTAACAAAACGACTAGAATTTCAATCACGATACCAATTAAGCATAAATGAATGACTTAAAATAGAAAAAATAATGTACAAATAGGTGATTTGCACTAGCCATTAAATATTAATAAGGATGTGATATAAACCAACCACCTAATAAATATTAATAAGTAAAAAGTTAGATAACTGATAAATTAAAAAGTTAGATAGTTAGAGAGTCAATAATTAGTAAGTTAGAAAGTACAGAAAGTTAAATACAGAAAATAAAGTGCAGAAAGTACAGTGCAGAAAGTAAATTACAGAAAATAAATTTAAAATATGAAAACCGGAGAGAAGTAGAGCCCCATTAGAGCCTGCGAAAGAGAAGAGAAGAAGAAAAATTATTTCATTACATTAGAAAGCAATAATAAATCACAGAAATTAAAAAGTTAGAGAACAGAAAATAAATGATGTAAATTAAAAGTTAGAAAGCAGAAAATAAAAGTTAGTAAGCAAAAATAAATGACATAAATTAAAAGTAAGTAGGTTAGTAAGTCAGTAAGTTAGTAAGTTAGTAAGTTAGAAAGTTAGAGAATTAGAAAGTAGAGAGTTAGTAAAGAAACCGAAGGACCGACAAGCCGATCATTTTGCTCTGGTGAGGGAGAAGAGAAAATAGATTTTATTGAAGAAAAAAAATCTCAATAAATTAAAACTTCAAATCAAGTCCCTAGCAACGGCGCCAAAAACTTGATGCGGATTAAAGGATGCAAACCCAAGTGCACGTTGTCTCAAGTAATAAATTTCTCGGGAGTCCGAGGTCGATCCATAGGGAATTGATGAAGAAAAATTCTTTGAGGTAAGGAAATTCTTTGTCACAATAATAAAGATAATAAAATTTGTTCACAATTATATTAAAGAACTTGCTTGGATTAGGAGATCTACTTTTGGTAATAAATTAAGGACAAGATTAATTCTTTTAATAACTCGATTGAAATCTATACACAACGGAGGCTCCAATTGAAGAATAAAACATTCAAAGTCCATTTAGAATTATATACGTAGTTATATTATGGTTTCTTTAATTATTTACCAACATCTACACTTGTAAATGAGTTCAAGCATTCATTATGCCAAACCACTTGTCTACAATAAATCAAGAACTCCACTTTACAAGGAGGGTTTCTAAATTGATTAGAAACAGAATACAACACCTATAATGATCACTTGATAATATAACATTTAAGCATAAGAAAAAAATTAATCTAACCTTATTTTATTACCAAAAGCTTCACTCCTTCACCCAAGCAAGATAAAGATTTAGTTACCCATAAACAAGAAGAAAGAAAGAGAGTAGAAGAAAAATATGAACATAATTTCAACTTAGAACAAAATAAAATTACAACAAATAACACAATAGTATAATCTAAGCTAAGCCAAGATTTCCTAAATGATCTACTTATAGTCCCTTTTATAGAGGATTAGGGATACAAAATGACAAGGGAATTGATTAATGAGTGAGTGGATGAGTGGGTGGTGAGTGGAAAATGCCAAAGAACTTTTGTGAGTGAAAAATTATTGAAATTTCTTGTCTCCAAAATTATTCAGTGATGAACTCATAGATAACGTCAGAATGAAGCAAAGTGGTCTTCATGAAAGTTCTAGCAAATTATCTCAGCTTTCCAATGCCACTAAAATCATGTAAAAATTCATCATACAGCCCAAGATATGACCCAATTACTACAAACTATTCAGGTCCAGTTTCAGCACCTTTGTTTTGACTTCTAGACCTAATATGACCTCTAAGTTGTCTGATTGAGCTTTTGTGTTCTTCATGAAAGTTGTAGATATAGGTCTTAAATTTCAGATACCAAATTTTCAACCTATTTCAATTCTTTAAACTTGAATTATACAATGATTACTGCATACTATTCGGGTTACAGTTACAAAACTAGTGTTCTGACTTCCAAGCTCAATTAGCTCCACTAGATGTCTAATTTTTCCCTGGAGCTCTCATGAAAGTTGTAGAGCTCTCTCTTATCTTTCCTACAAGGTAAGATACATAATTATAAGACATCTAGAACTCAAGATATGGTCAAAATACAGAAACAGTGTAAGACCAAAATAGTGCTAAAAAAATCAATTAAGTCCAATTTAAGTCCAAACTTACAAAACATAACCAGGCTTAATTAATTAATTACATGGAGAGTGTAAATGACTAAAAATGAAGGTTAATTAATGTAGAAAATATGTGATTAACATAGATACTTCATAAGTCGGACTTAGCATGAAAGATGCTTGCTTGGTCCATTGAGTTTTTTGAGTTTGGGATCACTTACCAACCTAGAGTAGCCATCAAGGCACAGGCACTCTCAGACTTTGTAGTTGAACTCACTTCAGACCCCGATGATACCGAGGAAGTATCCTAGACTGTGTTCATTGATGGGTCTTCAAACCTGAAGGGAAGAGGTGTCGGGGTAATCTTAGAGAATTCTGATGGGATGACTGTTAAGAACTCCATTAGATTCGAATTCCCCACCTCAAACAACCAGGCAGAATATGAAGCATGCATCACCGGAATAGTAATGGCCAAAGACTTGGGGACCATAAAGATCAGACTTTGTAGTGACTCTTAGCTCATGACCCTCTAGATCCGAAGTGACTATCAGGCCAAATAGCCCCTCTTACAGAAATACCTAGCAAGGGTACAAGAACTCCTCACGAGTTTTTGAGTGGTAAAGGTGGATCATATACCTCAGGAACAAAATTCTATGGTCGACCTCCTATCCACGCTGGCCAGTACCAAGAGTTTGGGTAATAACCATTCGGTGATCTAGGAGACCCTCCCACAACCCTCCGTCGTTGACATGTATGTCTTCTAGGTTGAAGGACAAGAGCTTACTTGGATCACACCATTGATGGAGTACTTACAGTCCGGTAACCTCATCGAGGACCCGAAGGAAGCTTCCAAGTTAAAGAAAGTCGTAGTTTGGTATACCATCTATGACAGACAGCTACACCGACGTGGGTTTTCTTTACCCTTCCTTAAATGCCTTGCACCGAAAGAAGTCGAGTATGTCTTGGCCAAGGTTCACGAAGGAAGTTGTGGACACCATCTGGGAGGCAAAGCCTTAGCGTTGAAGGCACTCAGGGTGGGCTACTATTGGCCTACGATGGAAGCAGACTCTCAAGCGCGCGTCCAGACATGCGACAAATACCAACGATATTCCGACCATTATCATGCTCCGCTAGAGGAACTATCCACGACATCTATACCCTGGCCATTCTATCAATGTGGTATGAACATCTTGGGTTCGTTCCCTCAAGCGCCTGGGCAGCTGAAGTTTTTGGTAGTGGCCATGGACTACTTTACTAAGTGGATTAAGGCAGAACCCCTAGTCACTATCACTTCGGCCTGGATTCAGAAATTCACTTAGCATCATATCATCACTAGGTTTGGAATCTCGGAATCTATTGTTATGGATAACAGGACACAATTCAAAGACAAAGAATTCGAAGAATTACTTGTCGGGCTAAAAATAAAATATCATTTCAGTGTTATGGAAAACCCCTATACAAACAGAGAAGCTGAAGCAACAAATTGTATTATCGTCAAGGGGTTAAAGAGAAGACTGGACGAAGCCAAAGGAAATTGGGCCGAGCAGTTGGACCATGTCCTATGGGCCTACCGAACCACACCTCACTCCACAACGAGTGAAACTCCTTTCAAGCAAACCTATAGATGTGAAGTAATGATCCCGATGGAGATAGGAGAACCAAGTTGGCTTCTTTAGAACTTCTCAGCTGATAATAACCCCAGCTTGATCAGAGAAGACTTGGATCTACTTGAAGAAAGAAGACACATCACTCATATACGCGATGCTGTAATTAAACAGAGAATGGTATCCCGATATAACCTGAAGGTCATCCCTAGGAGGTTCTAGCCAGACGACCTAGTACTTCGCAGGGCTGACATCGGTAGAAGGAATGCCTCCCAGGGAAAACTAGCCCCTAATTGGGAAGGCTCCTATCATATCGTGATCAGCACCGGCAAATGAACTTATACTCTGGAGACATTGACAGGTAAGCCAGTGAAGAACTACTAGAACACAGGCAAACTTAGAAAGTACTACAACTAAATGCCTTCCAAGGCCTAGTCTCCTAGTTTACTTCATGTTTGATCTGCCCTAATTATTATGGGAGCACATTGTATGGACCTTAGTCCTTTTATCTACTCAATAAAACAAGCGTTGCGGTTTTGATACATATGATTGTACTAAAGCTTCCAAAGGCCTCCAAAGGCTATTATGACATCCCAAGTCGTTATGGTACCTGCCGTGAGTTATCTTATGTTAAACAGGTCATGCAAAGGAAAAATCCTATCTTGAGGAAAATTTTGGCACCAAACCGTAAGCATTAAAAGACCCTAGCCAAGGACTGCTAGAAACAAAACAAATCACGAGCGAATCATAGATACCAAGACAAATGGTACAGATCTCAGATAAGTTTTATTACACCGAAGTTAGAGGATCCTAAATACTAACAATTAGTAATGGACCCCGCACAAGGTTTCTTACCTTAGGCATGGTTCTCGAACACCAAAAACGTTTTAGGCATCGGTTCTTAAGCCAAGGTTCTGATTTTTACTTTACGCCCCAGTCCTAAAGGGAATCCTAAACGTTCATTGGTAATGGGCGTTGGACCCGAACCGCGACATACTCTTTTCAACCAAATTCCTATGTCTATAGTCATTGTTCTAAATAACACGATAGGCATTGGATCCAGAAATAGACAAAAGAATGCAAGTAAATAAAGCAAAATTAATTAAAACCCCAAAAATCGGGGTAGTACCATTGTTCATACAAAAATAACCCCATGCAGCGGGGTAAGAACAAAAATCAAAATTACTTCATGGCGAGATCTAGACCGTAAACCACGGCAGAAGAGCCTTCAACACTTGGACCCTCAGGAGCAAGATGAGGAAGCACAAGATGACCATCGCAGACTACCTTCCCAGAGTCCAGGAATCCAGAACCAAAGCAACCTCAAGATTGAAGAGCTGGACTTGGTTGATAGCATTTTGGAATTGCTCCTCCTTGATATCGGTGCAAACAGTGAGGAGTTGGCTGACATCGCCTTGTAAAGTAGTAACCTTGTCTCCAAGCTGCTGGTTCTGAGCATGAAGGCCTTCATTCTCAGCCTTCAGTTCTGCTATACACCTCTTGGCCTCCGCTAAGCTAGCCTCCTTTTGCTTCCCGGCATCCTTCAGGGCGGCCACCTCACTTTCCAACTCTCAAGCCTGGGTTTCAACATCATTTTTGGCCTTTATGGCCTCTTCCTTTGCCTTAAGAGCTTGGTTTTCACCCCGCTCGGCGGCAGCAACCCTTTTCGCAATCTCTCGCTCATGCTCTTCAACCATATGCTCCAGGTATCGAGTCTCCACAGTAAGACAGAGCCCGAAAGTGTCAAACCAAGAAAGGTATCCTTCTTGCCACGTAGAGCTAAATGAGCGGCAACTTCTTCATCTAGAAGGTTAAAATCGATGAACTCATAAGGGTCCGAGTACTCACGATACAAATTGATCGGTCTGTTGTCATCTTCAACTGCGGCCCTCTTACCCCGGTCATTTGACTGACCCTCGCCCACTGCCTTTCTCTTGTGCCTTTCAAGCGGGGGAGGGGAATCTTCCGCATGATTGGTTCCTTCTCTACCATAAGGACCTTGTTTGGAATGGGCGAGGAGATCAGCATAACATCAATAGGGGGGTTTGATGGCCCCGGTGCACTTCTAGCCCTTAAGGCTTCAAGGATTGCCAGCGTGTTTCAATCTTGAGACATCTCGGCCAAGCTCACTGCAAAATCGAAAGATAATTAAAACCATGGTTAAGCAGCATAGGAAAAGAAGATATATAAGTAAACATGGACAACGACTGGTATAACCTAACACGACCTAAAAGGTCTCGTTATCCAGGGCATCTGGTATTTCTTTAGGCCTGATCTTGCTGACCTCGTCAACCCATATCTCGAAGAAATCAATGCATTTAGTTTCTTTATTATCTAGTTGACCAATTTCCCTCTGAAACAACTGAGTAGGAATACTCTAGGAGGCTAGGTTCCAGTACAAACTAAATGTTGGCTCTCCATCGTTCCCTAACCAGAAAGGATGAGTATCGCCAACAGCCATCAACTAAAAGAACTTCTCCTTAAAGTCCTTGTAACTTTCCAAGTACGGAAGAAAACTGTCCTCCTTTGCCGTGATAGAACTAAAAGCTAAGGTTGTTGATAAGCGTGGGTTCCGTGAATAGAATATCAAGTGTGGAAATAGAAAAATGCTCTATTTGAGCATTGCAATCCCACCAGCCGGCATATCCTTTCAAAGGCCATAATATTTGTCCAACCATTAGGGTGAATCTGGGTAAGGGTAGCATGAAGAGTCCGAAGAATGGCAATATGAAAGTCATTGAAAGGGAGCCGAAGTCCAAACCTTGTGAAGAAGTGCTCGTACAGGAGCATGAAGTGTTCCCCCGCTTGTCGGGTCAAACACACACATTCGTTCCCTGGGGACAAGATCAGGAACTCGTCGTCCTTTTCATGGTTCTCGGTGAGCGCCAAATAATCCTTCTATTTGTCCAGCTCTGCCCTGGACTGATAATGGGATATCCGGTCAAAAACATCATCTGCAATGTATAGATATGACAACCTTGATCCTCGGTGAATACGAACCGCCTCTAATAGGGCTTATTAGTTCTCCAGTTCTCAAGCTTCTGGGACCGAGGCGGGTGCTTTGACCATTGTTGCTCTCCTTCTGGCCATTCGAATTCTTAGAAGATACACAAAGGCCTAGGGTCAGAAATTGTCAAGTTTGAAGATCCAAACATGGCATTAGGTGAACAAAAGGGACTAATCACACCCATGTACTAGCCTCCATAACCACCAAGGCTAAAGCCTCAGAAGGACACCTCCATCGCACGCAGTGCAATGGAGGAGGTGCTCTATAGGGCAACGCCGTTAAAAGGAGGGGAAATAGTATTCCCAATATTGTTCACAGAGAGGAAAGGAAAAAACACTCTACCAAAAGCGTGCGCAACCACTCATGAAACATGAATAAACAAAAATAGAGTCAAGGGGAAGGGAATACCTTGAATAAAGTTGAGGAAAATAGAGGAAATCAAGCTTTTGAAACTCCAAAAAGTATCAAAACCACTTTTCACTATCGTAAAGCTCATCAGAAATCTCCTCAAGCCACCATTTTTTAGTGAGAAATAGTGAAATGAAACACGAAAAGGCTAAAACCCTATTTATAAGGGTTTCAGTTAAGGGATAATTCTGTCTGAGCTGTCCGGGTTTAAAAAGATGCTCATCATAGCGTGTGAAGCACTATGCACATCCATTCAACCCGAGCACGCCACGTGGTCCTCATAGTTGTCATGGCAGTTGAGAGGACAGTTACCTAGTAGGCTAAGAGACACTCAACCTCAGAATATAAGAATCTAGAAATATCGTTTGGACCCTAGACAAAACCAAGGTATTCACCTAATAAGGAGAAGTCCATTAGAAAACTGAACACCTCAAAAAATCCCCTACAAGGTACAAAGACCCCAGAGTCAAGTATTTGAACTTGGCACTTCGATGGTCTCGGCTAAGTATCAAGCTGGGGGCAACTTAGCATATTACATTAAGGTGAGTGTTGGACTCACCCCGGAAAAAGATAAACAACACGAAAGGTAAAAAAGAAAAGAGAAGAGTTCAAAGTAAAAAAGAAATTTTATTGAATATTCTCATTCCAAACATCATTATACATCAAGAACAAAAGAAACATCAAAGAATAGAGGGAAAAGAAAACATTGAGAAATAGAAATAATAAGAAAAAAATAGCCACCAAAGACCCTGGAAGAAGGATTAAACGTCATCACTAGCATCCTGGATCATGTCACATCCACATTTCCC
The DNA here is from genome assembly GCA_029884605.1 of Ormosia emarginata. Lineage (NCBI taxonomy): Eukaryota > Viridiplantae > Streptophyta > Magnoliopsida > Fabales > Fabaceae > Ormosia > Ormosia emarginata. The sequence continues at coordinate 20,896,399 of JAQQTP010000073.1, forward strand.
CCAAAATCAATGTTGGTCTCTTCCCTGTGAAGCAGCCCTTTGAAAAAGTGGATTGACTTTGGAAAACCCTGGCAAACGGAACGGTACACTGCCGTTGGACTCCAAGACCTTTGCCACATTCTTCTACACTGCCTCCTTCACCATGATAATAAAGATCGCAGTGCACTCTCCTTTGTTAGGCGGGGCACAGTTTTTCATGAGGAGATCGTTCCATCAGAACTTGTAACGCCCCTTTTTCTTATCTCGCGAAGAAGGAATGTCACACCATAATGTAAAGAAACAAAATAAATTGCGAAAAATAATAAGTACGTTAATTAATTAAGACCCGGTTCATTTTCTTTTTTTAACACGTGATTAAGTAATTTGCACTCTTGAATGATAGAAGAATCGAGTATTGAAATATGTGTACATATTTTTCTTTTCCTTTTTTTTTTCTTACTGAAACCAATAATAAAAAGAGAATAATAATTACATATATAATAAAATTGACACAGAATTGAAAATCATACATTCATAATATATATATTATATGCATCAGCCTATTAAATTACATCATAAATTACACAAAAAGCAAAAGATGTACCCACCCGAATTGATACAAATATACACCTATTAAATACGGCAAAACATCAGGCTTCCCCAAAAAGATAAACGGTTAGCCATCAGTAGCCACCGACAGTATCAGCCCCTAAGACTGACGAGAAGGGACCGTAGTTGGGTCCTCTTCAGGGTCTTCCTCATCCAATGAAATTATCATTGGAGCGACCAAATTTCGGGCAGAAGCCCGAGCAGTGGAGAGGAAATAGTCCTCTTGTAGGGTGTAGTACATATCAGCCCACATATCCCTAACGGGCAGGTAAAACTCCAAAATGACAAAAGTAGTAAAATAAAAAACAAGAGGGTCATAGCGACCCTAAGCTAAAGACACCGTCAACTCCCCGCGGTAGGCGCATCGGTCCGTCTGCACATGTATGTGCCAGCAATCGGGCCCTCCAAGGAAGGTCATCCTAACGTACCCCAAAAATCGGCATGGGCATCATGACATTCTCAGCAAGCTCTAGTCGTAGTGCGACCAAAAGCCCAAAAACTCAGGTGTTTCCTTTTCTTCCTCACGGATGTCTTCTCAGAAGTATACAACTAAACAGAAATACAAAAAATACGGAAAGAGGTGAGACACCCAGCTTTCTTTACCAATATGGTAGCGAGAAAATAGAATGGCGCTGGACGCCCACATATCAACATAGTTCAAATATCCAATCACAATGATAATTAAAACTTATAATAAAAGCAAAACAACAATAAATAATAGTAAGGATCCGCAATATCAGGCAGACAACATCAATATTTCTAATAGTCAACAGTTCAAGTAATCAGAATATTATTGCAGTAATAAGAAACAGATATTTTTCCACAGTTATAAATGCTCATGCTTAACGAATTATGAGACTGATAGTTCACAATGCAAATGGTACTAAGTTCCTATTCCATAGAGCTAAACATAAACATTTTCGGAGTGAATGATGAAGGAGTTATGTCAGTATCTCGTTAGCCTTAAAAATAGTTTGCTCATCTCATAAAAATATTTGCGCAATACGGCTTATACATGACACCTCAATAGTTGATCACGATATAGAACAACCTCTCAGTTCGGATCGTTGGTGTGTTTGCATCAGTCTATCCCACGGCCCCAGTAGAGCTATCACTGTCCATTGTGAGACACCCGCACTCCGACGTCCCAGGGCCAACCACTATGACCCTATGCTTAGTTTACTCGCACCCGCACATAGGTGTTATTCAAACTCCTAGGCATACATCGCCTTTTCAACAATGTCCAACGGACAACACATATGCATGACGACACAATGTACATCATGTATGTTTATCAATGATACATTTATCATAAGGTATATCACAATGGCATATATTTATTCCTCAATATCAACATATCATGATTTCATCAAATACTTAGTTCCACATAGGAACTCACAACAACATAGAACCAACTCTCAACATCAACATTTATGCATATATGGTTCACCAATTATTACAAGTCCATATTATGGATTTACATTTCCAAAGTCTTAAGCTTTGATCAATTATGAAAAATTTAGGTCAAATAGTCCTTAAAAATGGTGGCTTTCTTAAGAGTTATTACTCAATTTAATTTTTCCCATCTCATTATGGATTATGTACATCCCTAAATTCTTAATTTCCAAGAATGCAGCAAGACATCATTTAGCCTAAAACTTTTCTCTAAAACCGTGACCTCCCTAGGTCACTAAGGTTCCAATTTTTCCTCATATTATGCATTAGTTACTTGATACCTAATCATTTAAATTTTATTTCACCCAAAAATCAATCTAATCCCTTAAATTCCAAGCCAAAATCGTGACCTCACCATAGTTTAGAAAACCCTCAAATTTTCCATTCATTCATTCTAACATTTCCAAACATTCCAACACCACCAATGCATTCAAAATCATTACTAAATCATCAACATCAATTAAAAATACATACACATGTAAAATCATCAATTAAAGCAAGCATACAATTATGGATTTCTCCATCAAGCAATCACACAAAGTCTCCTCACCACCAATAATGGTAGGAGTGATTAAATCTCCCTCTTACCTAAAGGAAGAACACGAAAGTGGTCTCCTATTGGCTCCTTGGTGGTTTCGGTGTTGAGCTTCCAAAACCCTAAAATTTTCTAACACAAAGAATCAATATTAAGCTTGGTAAAAAATGGTTCTGTGGTCTCCAATGAAGCCAAAGAACACGAAAATGGAGAGAAGGAAGAATAAAAATGGAAACTTTACCTTAAAGTTTGAAGCTTTGCCTTGGAAGACAATGGAGGTGAAGATGGATTTTGAAGAAATTTTCTAAATAGAAAGTGTAGAGAAGGTTGAGGTGAGTGTAAAAATGGTCTTGGTGAGATTGAAAAATGAAATAAAATAGTCTCCTTAGGGGCTGCAAAATCGTGGAGGAGAAGGAGAAGAAGAGAGAAGGAAGAGAGAAAATGGAAGATGGAAAACTAGAGAGAGAAAGTGTTAGATGGAAAATGATATTTTTGGGTAAGATGTATTAAGTGTGGGAGTAAAATTTTTGCTCCCCAAAGGCAAGCAGTGCCATGGCAAAGAGAGAGGAGAAAGGGGTAGAAAGGCTTCTCCAACAAGCCAAGGGTAGCTTGGTCTTTTGATGGTCAAAGCTTCTCAAAGAAGCTTTGATTAAAATACACTAAATTTGAATTAAAGTTGATTTGATTAGACATAAAGTGGATTACATTAGGATAATGTGATAGGATTTTTAATACATGCTATTATCTAATGAACAATTGTTACAGTTGACATAAGTCAGTATTAATTGTCCGGTGGATAAAAATTATACAGCTATTTATTATTTTATCAGATAAAAATTTCTCAAAAAATATGAAACATCGTAAACTGTGTCCAGTCTCGGGTTTAGTAAGATCCTCTGTCGATGTTTCCATAGATCAAGGTTCTCGGGAAAAAATATCTCATTTTTCCATCTCCGTTCAGTTTGCACGCAAAACAAAGAATATATATTAAAATATTTCGCGTTTTCAGAAAAATCTAAAAAAATTCTCAAAAATCACAAATATTATAAAATGAATATTTATAATGAAATAAATAAATTTTGGGGTGTTACAACTCTCCCCAACAAATAAGAATTTCGTCCTCGAAATTTTCATACCTTAGAATAATTCTAGGTATTGTTCCTTTATCTTGTCCTCTAGTTCCTATGTCGCATCTCTGGTTGTCTCGTTCCAGATCACTTTCACCAATGAAATGTATTTCCCTCTGAGTTACTTCATTCTCCTATCCTCAATCCTTACAGAAATTGTTTCATAAGTCAAGTTTTCCTTTAATTGTACTGAATCGGGTACTATGACATGATCAGGACTTGGAATGTATTTTCAAAGTTGTGACACATAAAAAACATTGTGAAGATTTGAAAGAAAAGGTGGTAAAGCTATTTGATAAGCAACGAGACCTACTCGGCGAAGAATTTGGTAAGGTTCAAGAAATTTTGGAGTGAGCTTTCTAGATTTGAGAACCCGATCGACCCCACTCGTAGGCGTGACTTTCAAGAACACATACTCTCCTTCCTCAAATTCAAGATGTTTTCTTCTTCTATTCGCATAACTCTTTTGCCGACTCTGAGTCGTTCTCATCTTCTCCTGAATCATCTTAACCTTCTCAGTTGTCTGCTGAATAAGATCAGGTCCGACTATAAGTCGTTCTCCGTCTTGATACCAACATAAAGGCATTCTGCACCTTCGTCCATACAGAGCCTTATAGGGTGCCATCCCTATTCTTGAATAGTAACTATTATTGTAGGTAAATTCTACTAACGGTAAAATTTTGTCCCAACTTCCAGTTTGTTCTATAGCACAAGCTCTCAATAAATCTTCCAATGACTGAATTGTTCTTTCTGATTGGCCGTCCGTTTGAGGATGGTAAATAGAACTCAGACATAGCTTTGTCCCCATTGCTTCTTGAAGACTCAGCCAAAATTTTGAGGTAAATCTCGGATCCCTGTCAGAAATGATACTAGTAGGCACACCATGTAGTCTGACAATTTTACCGACATACAACTGAGTCAACTTCTCCAATGGATATCTTATGTTGATTGGCAAGAAGTGTGCTGATTTTGTAAGTCGATCCACAATTACCCATATTGAATCATATCCTCTCTAGTCTTTGGCAATCCGACAACAAAGTCCATGGCAATATTATCCCATTTCCATTTGGGAATAGTCAAGGGTTGTAACATTCCAGATGGTCGTTGATGCTCAATCTTTGTTTTTTGACAAACTAAACATGAAGATATGCATCTCGCAATATCTCTTTTCATCTCGTGCCACCAAAATAATTTCTTCAAATCTTGATATATTTTGGTCATTCCAGGATGTATACTCAACTTACTGGTATGAGCATGTTCAAGAATATACTTCCTGAGTTCTTCATCTTTAGGTACATAAACCCTACCTTAGAATCTTAAAATTCCATCGCTTCCTTCCTCTAATGTTGATGCACCGCCCTGCTTTATCAGCTCTCTTTCCTCTTGCAAGAACTTGTCAACCTTCTATTTTTCTCAGATTTTATCCATCAAATCATTCGAGATGGTGACCTTGTTCATGCAGATTTTGTCCGGCATTAATTCCACAAAAGATCATACATCTCTGAATTGTTCTATTAAATCTTTTTCTCTGATCATCATGGCAGAAACACTGATTGTTTTCCTACTTAAGGCATCGGCCACAACATTTGCCTTTCAAGAATTCTAACCATCTTCGTTGTCTTATGTTCAACTCTTTTTTATCATACAAATACTTCAAGCTCTTATGATCACTGAAGACATTGAACGTTGCTCCATAAAGATAATGTCTCCATATCTTCAAGGCAAATACAACAGTAGTTAACTCTAAGTCATGCGTTGGGTAGTTCTTCTTATGCACTCGTAATTGTCTTGAGGTATATGCCACCACTTTTCCGCCTTGCATAAGGACATAACCCAATCCTTGATATGAAGCATCACAGTACACTTCGAATGGTTCACTCGACTCAGGTAGAACTAACACTGGTGAAGTAGTTAGTCTCTTTTTAAACTCTTGAAAGCTCTCTTCACAAGCATCTATCCACTCAAAAGCTTGATTCTTCCTCATGAGTTGAGTGAGAGGTCCGGCAATCTTAGAAAATCCTTCGATAAATCTCTGGTAATATCCCGCTAAGCCAACAAAGCTTTGAATTTCGGTCACCGTCCTCGGTCTTTCCTAGAACAACTTCCACTTTTGATGGGTCTATAGCAATTCCTTCTTTTGAAATCACATGGCCCAAAAATTTAACCTTGTTCAACCAAAACTCGCACTTCGATAACTTAGCATGCAGCTCTTTCTCCTTCAAAGTCTGAAGAACTATATTGAGATGTTCAGTATGATCTTCTTGATTTTTCGAATAGATTAAGATATCGTCGATGAAGACAACAATGAATCTGTCCAAATAAGGACGGAAGATTCTATTCATATAATCCATGAAAATAACAAGTGCATTAGTCATACCAAAAGGCATCACCAGGTACTCGTAGTGTCCATAACGAGTACGAAAAGTCATTTTAGGAATATCTTCCACCTTTACTCTGATCTGATGGTAACCTGATCACAAATCGATCTTAGAAAACATTGCTGCTCCTTTCAGTTGATCCATCAAGTCATTTATCTTCTGCAATGGATATTTATTCTTGATCGTGACCCTGTTTAACTAACAATAATCCACACACAATCTCGAAGTACAGTCTTTTTTCTTAACTAGCAATACCGATGCTCCCTAAGGTGATACACTGGGTCTCACAAATTGCTTCTCCAAAAGCTCTTCTAGTTGCTTCTTGAGCTCAACTAGCTCTGCAGGCGACATTCTATAAGGCGCTATAGAAATAGGACCCACTCCAGGTACAAGATCAATGGCAAATTCGATCTCCTACTCCGATGGCAAACCAGGTACATCTTCAGGAAAAACCTTAGGAAACTCTCGAACCACTGAGATTGTGTCCACTTCTACTTCATTCTCGACTTTTAAAGAAGATAACAACATGTATCCCCGAGCTCCTTCTTTCAAGAAAGCTTGAACTTGGTTGGCCGTCAAAAATCTAGAATTCTCATCCAAAGGAAAAACTATGGTTTTTCTAGAACAATCTAACAGGACATGGTTAGAAGATAACCAATCCATTCCTAAGATTACATCTAATTGAGATAGTGGCAAACAGATTAAATCAATAGAAAAGATTCGACCTTCAACAATCAATGGACAATCTAAACAGACTTTGGTAGTGACAACAGGTTTAGCAGTAGGAGTTGAAACATTTAAGTCAAAAGGTAAAGAAGACACAGGTAAACCAAGTCTTTTCACACAGTCATAGGAAATGCAAGAATGAGTTGCACCAGAGTCATACAGTACAGTTAAAAGATTACCTTCTATAATACCTTCCCCTTGTATAAGATCTTCAGATTCAGAGGCTTCAGCACCACTCGGGGTGTAAACTCGACCTCCAGCCTGCGGTTTAGCAGTTCTAGCAGCATTGACGGAAGGTTCTGCCTTAAGTTGATTGCATTCACGAGAAACATGTCTGGGTTTCCCGTATCTGTAGCAGATCACTCCTTTAATAGTACAGTCCCTCGTGTAGTGATCCTTCTCGCATTTCATGCATCTCGGCGTAGACGCCATTGTTTGACCAGTTCTGCCCGGACTTCCTCTAGGACTTCCCCCTTGCAGTTTCTGTTGTTGACTTCTAGGTGGTCTGGATTAAGGCTTCTTCTAGTAACGGTTAGCATTACCGCTTCCTCCTCTTTGAGACCGAAAAGGTCCAAAGTTTCTATTTCTTGCATCACGCGCCTGGTCCAAGTCTTCCACTTGGCGACACGTATCAAGTAGCTCCGAAAACTGAGTAATCTTCAAAGTTATGACGGCTCTCTTCACGTCGTGTCTCAGACCTTCCTCGAACTTCTGACATTTCCATGCTTCATTCGGTTGGTGTTGAAAGTAGGTTGAGAATTTGGACAAACTCTCAAATTTGGCAGCATATTCACTTACTGTCATATTTCCTTGCCTCAAGCCAAGAAATTCCATTTCCTTAGCATGCCTAGCACTTTCTAGGAAATATTTATTTAAGAATCTCTCTTTGAAAACCTCCCAATTAATTGCTCGATTCTCAGCCTCCAATAACCTCTACTCGTTGGTCCCCTAATCCTCTGCGTCCCCAATCAGTATGAACGCAGCATAAGTCACTTTCCTGTTGTTGGTACAGTTCATGCCCGTGAAGATCTTTTCCAATTCCTTGATCCACAGAGTAGCCTTCTCAGGATCATATTCTCCCTTAAATTGTGGAGGGTTAGTGCGACAAAATTTTGCCAGATTTTGGGCATCAACAGTAGCCTCCAATTGTTGTGCAGTCCTTTCTTGTTGATGAGCTATTTGCTAGTTTTGTTGCAGCATAGTTTTAACTATCTTCTGAATTAATTCAATTGCAGCAGTCATGTCTCCTCTACGAGCCATAATCCTCCTTCAAGTTAAGCTATACAAAACACAGAGAAAGTCAGATGTATCCTTTCGGAATACCAAACACAGAGAATCATACAGCACAAACAAGACAGTCCAAAACCACAAGACCCAAAAGAAAACTTAAACCGGAGCTCTGATACCAAGACAATGTAACGCCCCTTTTTCTTATCTCGCGAAGAAGGAACGTCACACTATAATGTAGAGAAACAAAATAAATTGTGGAAAATAATAAGCATGTTGATTAATTAAGACCCAGTTAAGTAATTTGCACTCTTGAATAATATAATAATCGAGTATTGAAATATGTGTACATATTTTTCTTTTTCCCTTTTTTTTTCTTCTTACTTAAACCAATAATAAAGAGAGAATAATAATTACAGATACAATAAAATCGACACAGAATTGAAAATCATACATTCACAATATATATATTATATGCATCAGCCTGTTTAATTACATCATAAATTACACAAAAAGTAAAAGATGTACCCACCTGAATTAATACAAATATACACCCATTAAATACGGCAAAACATCTGGCTTCCCCAAAAAGATAAATAGTTAGCCATCAGTAGCCACCGATCAAATTACCATTAGAGCGACCAAATTTCAGGCAAAAGCCCGAGCAGTGAAGAGAAAAGAGTTCTCTTGTGGGGTGTAGTATATATCAGGCCACATATCCCTAACGAGTAGGTAAAACTCCAAAATGACAAAAGCAGTGAAATCAAAAAAAGGAGGGTCATAGCGACCCCAAGCTAAAGACACCGTCAACTCCCCGCGGTAGACGCATCGGTCCGTCTGCACAGGTATGTGCTAGCAATCGGGCCTTCCATGGAAGGTCATCCTGATGTACCCCAAAAATCAGCGTGGGTGTGACGAGATCCTCAGCAAGCTCTAGTCGTAGTGTGGCCAAAAGCCCAGAAACTCAAGTGCTTCCTTTTCTTCTTCACGAACGTTTTCTTAGAAGTATACAAACAAACAAAAATACAAAAAATACAGAAAGAGGTGAGACACCCAGCTTTCTTTACCAATATAGTAGCGAGAAAATAGAACGACGATGGACGCCCACATATCAACACAGTTCAAATATCCAATCACAATGATAATTAAAACTTGCAATAAAAGTAGAACAACAATAAAGAACAGTAAGGATCCGCAATATCAGGCAGACAACATCAATATTTCTAACAGTTAACAGTTCAAGTAATCAGAATATTATTGCAGTAATAAGAAATAGATATTTTTTCGCAGTTATAAATGTTCATGCTTAATGAATTATAAGATTGACAATTCATAATGCAAATGGTACCAAGTTCCTACTCCATGGTGCTAGACATAAACATTTTCGGAGTGAATGATCAAGGAATTATGTCAGTATCTCGTTAGACTTAAAAATAGTGTGCTTATCTCAAAAAAATATTTGCGCAATACAACTTATACATGGCACCTCAACAGTTGATTGCGATATAGGACAACGTCCCAGTCCAGATCGTCGGTGTGTTTGCATCGGTCTATCCCACGGCCTTAGTGGAGCTACCACTGTCCATTGTGAGACACCTACATCCTGACACCTCCAGGGCCAGCCACTACGACCCTACGCTTAGTCTACTCACACTCGCACATAGGTGTTATTCAAACTCCTAGGCATACATTGCCTTTTCCACAATGTGCAACGGACAACACATATGCATGACAACACAATGTACATCATGTATGTTTATCAATGATACATTTATCATAAAGTATATCACAATGGCATATATTTATTCCTCAATATCAACACATCATAATTTCATCAAATACTTAGTTCCATATAGGAACTCACAACAACATAGAACCTATTCTCAACATCAACATTTATGCATATATGGTTCACTAATTATTATAAGTCCATAATATGGATTTACATTTCCAAAGTCTTAAGCTTTGTTCAATTATGAAAAATTTAGGTCAAATAGTCCTTAAAAACCGTTGCTCTCTTAAGAATTATTACTCAATTTAATTTTTCCCATCTCATTATGGATTATGTACATCCCTAAATTCTTAATTTCCAAGAATGCACCAAAGCATCATTCAGCCTAAAAGTTTTCTCTAAAATCATGGCCTCCCTAGGTCACTAAGGTTCCAATTTTTCCTCACATTATGTATTAGTTACTTGATACCTAATCACCTAAATTTTATTTCACCCAAAAATCAATCCAATCCCTTAAATTCCAAGCCAAAACCGTGACCTCACCATAGTGTAGAAAACCTCAAATTTTCCATTCATTCATTCTAACATTTCCAAACATTCCAACACCACCAATGCATTCAAAATCATTACTAAATCATCAACATCAATTAAGAACACATACACATGTAAAATCATCAATTAAAGCAAGCATACAATTATGGATTTCTCCATCAAACAATCACACAAAGTCTCCTCACCACCAATAATGGTAGGAGTGAGTAAATCTCCCTCTTACCTAAAGGAAGAACACAAAAATGGTCTCTTATTGGCTCCTTGGTGGTTTCAATTTTGAGCTTCCAAAACCCTAAAATTTTCCAACACAAAGAATCAATATTAAGCTTGGTAAAAGATGGTTCTTTGGTCTCCAATGAAGCCATAGAACACGAAAATGGAGAGAAGGAAGAAGAAAAATAGAAACTTTACCTTAAAGTTTGAAGCTTTGCCTTGGAAGACAATGGAGGTGAAGATGGATTTTGAAGAAATTTTCTAAATAGAAAGTGTAGAGAAGGTTGAGGTGAGTGTAAAAATGGTCTTGGTGAGGTTGAAAATGAAAGAAAATGGTCTCCTTAGGGGTTGCAAAACCGTGGAGGAGAAGGAGAAGAAGGAAGAAGGAAGAGAGAAAATGGAAGATGAAAAACTAGAGAGAGAAGGTGTTAAATGGAAAATGATATTTTTGGGTAAAATGTATTAAGTGTGGGAGCAAAATTTTTGCTCCCCAAAGGCAAGCAATGCCACGGCAAAGAGAGAGGAGAGAGGTGTGGAGAGGCTTTTCCAACAAGCTAAGGGTAGCTTGATCTTTTGGTAGTCAAAGCTTCTCAAAGAAGCTTTGATTAAAATACACTAAATTTGAATTAAAGTGTATTTGATTAGACATAAAGTGGATTACATTAGGATAATGTGATAGGATTTTTAATACATGCTATTATCTAATGGACAATTGTTATAGTTGACAGAAGTCAGTTTTAATTGTCTGGTAGATAAAAATTATACAGTAATTTATTATTTTATCAGATAAAAATTTCTTGAAAAACGTGAAACATCGTAAATCATATCTAGTCTCGAGTTTAGTAAGATCCTCTGTCGATGTTTCCACAGATCAAGGTTCTATGGAAAAAATATCTCATTTTTTTGGCTCCACTCAATTTACACGCAAAACGAAGAATATATATTAAAATATTCTACATTTTTAGAAAAATCTAAAATTTTTTTCAAAAATCACAAATATTATAAAATAAATATTTATAATGAAATAAATAAAATTTGGGGTGTTATAGAACCTTAACTAGTTTCATGATCACCCCAAGCTGTTTCAAATCACAGAGTAGTCCCAATAGTTCCCCCTACATATCCAAATGCTCTTAGAGGATTTGTAAGGAAAGAGAATGACTTGGGACTTTATTTCTCCAATTGCCTCCATCCAACACGACAGGTATCACAAACCTCCCCAACAACAGAGCGTAGATCAAATACACCCTCATGCGCTGGGAGAGTGAGATATCTGTTGTTAATACACTAAAAAAGAGAGATATCTAGTAGAAGAATAATTTAAGAAGGTATTGATAAACCTTCAAAAATTTAAAGAACAAGAAGAATGTCTCCACAAAAGGCAAAGCTCTCCAAAAATGCACGAAGAAGAAAAGAGAGACCATTCTTTGAGAATGGATCATTTCCATATAGAAGCACAGAAGGGCATTGTCAACGTCAAATGCAAACATCCCTCATTTATAAAGGGGATGAAGCATTTTGATTGGCTCCTATTAAAGAGAACCTGTCAAACCATAAAATCCTCATTTAATGCTCTCCCTTTCCTATTAGTTGCGAGAGTAACAGGTGATTGGGAAACAACATGAAGCTAACATCCTTCATTAAAGGATCCTTAATTCCTAAGAAGGTCAAAGCAACAATTTACAAGGAGCCCAAGTCGCAAAGGATGCTATTGAAGAAAAGAAGACCTTATGAATCACCCACAGGGGCAACTGGAACTAAACCTCGGATTAAGAAATGGAAATGTTGGTGAGGACCTGTTGCGATTTTTGAGCACATTCCATCCTCAGAGGTATTTTATGTTTAGTTATAGACCTCAGCATCAGTGTGAGACATCGCGAAACCTGGCACCAAAAGTTAGGACTTGGTCCACCATGTGCCTAATGATCCCAATGAAACTTACTTTGACACTTAGACTCTATCTAAGCACCAAGCTGGGGGCAACTGTTCTGAACCGTGATCCGGGATCCCATCCGATAAGATCAACCTGACACACGTACCACCGGACCCTACCATCAAAACCTTAGTTAAAGCTTTATGACTTCGGACTACGGCATTGGATTATAATAATCACTAGATCTGTGTAGTTACCTTAACCGCCAATCATGATCTTACGAGATTATATGATCCATAACTGTCTCTAACAATGGATAACCATCATATCTACGTTCCTACATTATAGGGATGCTCTCTAGTAATAAAAGAAAGACAATCCTTAATAGGATACCAATCCTAAATACCTGCATTTAATATTGATTTTATTACGATTCCTATCACGCTCTATATATACCAGGCTAAGTCAACCTAATCAGGTATCTGTTATCTAATGGCATAAACCCTACTTGTGCACTGTTTGACTTGAGTGTTAGAGTCCCTTTGCAGGTACCCACCCCTGGTTCAATATGCTTGGTAGCAACTGTGCAAGGAGGAAACCACCGTATAAGTGCCTATTTTAAGTACCCTCTGAATCCACTTCGGAACATAAATTATATTATATCATGCATTATTGTATACTTTATCTAGTTATATTTCACTTAATATGCAATGAGATATGTGTAGCATTCTTTATATAATATATCCAATAATGCTTTATATAAGTTATATTAAATTAATATTGGATTTGACTTTATTTAAATGAAAATGTGCAAAGTGTTCTTTGTTACATCTTATATAGAGCATATCTATTAGTAATTAATAAATGTCATATTTGGATGTGTATATGAAATTCTTATATATGTGTTAAACTAACTAGAGTTATATATTTATGAATCATGCATATGAAGATATTGAATTATGAATTTGGACTAACTATGTTTGTTTTAAGTGAGTAATACTTTGTAGGATAGTTCAAGTACCAAGAGTGAGCATTGCAACAAGAAAGTAAAAGATCACAATTATGCTCAACTCAAGAAAAATGAGAATGATAAGATGTTCCAAGCGTCTGTAAGATTTGAAGAGAATAAATTTGTGGAAGCTTGGATTCTATCAATAAGCCTAAGGACTAGAATTGATATATTTTCCTTTTAGACTTTCTCCTATGCAAAGATAGAGGTTTTACAAGAAAAGAACTCAAATATAATTTTAAATATTTATAAATGGTTCTTACATACTAAAATGCCTAAGAAACATATTTTGAAAAGCTAGTCATGGTAGTAGCTCAAAACTATGAATAATAGTCAAGTTTGAGTTTTGAAAAGATGACATTTGGTTACTATTTTGATTATAACTTTAAAAATACTTTGATTTTTATTTTGAAACTTGTTTCATTTGAAAATAGACTTAAATTTCTTTCCAATGAGTGGTCATTTGCTTTAAACAGATGAGAAATAAAGAAGTTATGATCATTTAAAATCAGTCTTTGAAACTAGAGTGTAATAATAATTTATTCAGATGGTTTATTCGAATAAGAGCTTTGTTATTCGAAGAAAACAAGCCAAAAATGCTCTCAACGACTATAAACAGCTAGTTTTCATAAGAAATCATTTCTAAACACTACCAATAGATATTTTATCACTTGTGTTCTATAAATAAGTGTAAATTAAAGCTTTTACAACTCTAGAACACTTGATTTGATCCTTGAATAATCAAAATCATATTTTGAGCTTTTCATTGCAAAATCCTTCTATTCATTTGTTCTTCAAATTGTATATCTACTCTTGTGAGAGTTTCTAATCTTTCTCTTCATCTTAAAATCATTGTAAGAGAGTGAGGTATCCCTTAAGAGAGAAAAGAGGGAGGTATCCCTTGTAGTGAGGCTCAAATATAAAGGGTGATGTATCCCAAAAGTGTTGTGTTGTGCTCTTGAATGTAAAGGTATTTTCAAGTACATATAAAGCTTGAAGAGTTGGAGGCTCTAGCACAAGGGTGAGGTATTCCAAGGTGTGAGGAGTGTTCTTGCTTGTACAAAAGTTTTCCTATCAATCGTGAAGCCTAAGAGATAGTGAAGAAAACCTCAAGTTAAGATTGAGGACTGGATGTAGGTCACAAGTGGTTAGTGGCTGAACCAGAATAAATTCTTAAATTTGAGTCTCCCTTCCTTACACTCTTTATGTTATATATTAACGTAATTTATGCATGTTCCGTTGCATTTATTAATTGAGTGCTTCAAAATGTTTAATTTCTTAATGGTGTTTTAAAAATTTGTAATCACTCAATTCACCCCTTTTTTTGGTGATGGTTGTCATGGCTAACACATATTATATTTTTTATTTAGGAAAATAACATCAAATCACCCTAAACTTTCACTTAATTGTAAATAGCTACCCTAAACTTTTAAGTCTTCCAATTGAGTCCTTAAACTATACTAATTCATGCAATTAGTTGTTCATAGTTTGTTCAATCTAAGTTAGCTAACTAACGAATGAGAAATTCTAAAATATTCTCAAAGTATATACTATGGACAGATTTATAACCATTCATATTTAATTTAATAATATTTTATTTTGTGATCTAATGGTATGTACTTGTTACAATTTGAGTAGAGTAACGTAGTAAGAACTTCTCGTGCATCATCTGCAAGCATGTGAGTCATTAATGATCTGTTTGTCATGTCAATTAATAATTCATGTGCTTATACGTGATGCAGTGTTTTGTTAGTCAATTGATTGAGATTGGACAAATGATTAATTGCAACAATTAAAGTAGTTTAAGGATTAAATTAAAATATTTAAATATTTAATGTGACTGTTTGTAACCGAGTTAAAGTTTAGGATGACTCGATGCAATTTTTCCTTTTTATTTTGAGAAAAATGCATTTTTTATTTCTTAGTTTTATTCTAAATTTTATTTTTATATTATAACTATATTTTTTTCATTTTGGTTCTAAATATTTCTTAAACTCACCAAATCTATACTAATAACTATCTTCATTAAAAATATCAATGGAACTTACATAAATGGTATGTTACGTGGACACAAGTGTATAATTAGCACTATATAACATTCACCTAGCATTGCTTTTGTTTTTTTGAAATTAGGTTGGAACAAATTTCGGTGAGTTTTTAAAAAATCACTATAAAAAACATGTAAATTATGACAATTTTAATACGGTAGTTCTAAAAAACTGTTGTAATATGCAGTATAATACGACAATTACACACCTGCCATATTTTACAAGTAAAAAACGATAGTTGAACCGTCGTTATTTTAATTTTAAATTTTAATTAAAATATTTTTCAAAAAATAAATTTTCACTTCTCTCTCAACAAAAAAAATTCCTTCACAAACTGCCATTTTCACTTCCCTCTTCCTCGAGCTCTCCCTCTCACTCTCACCCTGTCACTTTCACTCTCACTCTCACCCTCTCTATCTCTCGTGCTTTCACTCTCACCCTCTCTCGCTCTCTCTTTCTCTCTCTATCTCTCTCTCTCTCTTTCTCTCTCTCTCTCGTGCTCTCACTCTCACTCTCACTCTCATTCTCACTCAAAGCCCAGATCTATTCAACCTTTGCCTTTGCCCCAAAGCCGTCACGCCAACACTAGCTCGTAGGTGCCCAGACCTGTTCAACCCCTACCTCTGCCTCTAGCCAAAGCCGTCGCGCCAACATGCAAAGAAATCATTAATAGATTGACATTTTTTTTGTCAATCTGCTGTTGGAGCTCTGGAATTGAAAGGTGCAGAACAAGGCCAACATCGATTTTGTGAAGCTGTGTGAGTCCCTTTATTCGAAGCTCTGCGAGTCCTTTTGTTCAGGTGAGTCCCTTCTCTATCGATTTGGCACAGCTCTATGAGTCCCTTTCTTCCGTAAGTTCATTATAGTTCTTGCATTTTCAGATCGAACCACCTATGGTTTCTAATATCTGGATTATGAGATGTGTTTTTATGTAATATTTGGTGGTTGTTATTGTGCATTTTGATTTGAATATTGATATGTGTGGTTTATTTTTTAGTTTTTGGTTTTGAAATTTTCAAAGTTCATTTTTGAAAAACACAATGGTGAACTCAAAAAAATTTCAGGTCCATTCTCTTCCCATTTCTAACAATCCTCTAATAGAACATGGGTTAGGATTATTATAGTATCTACTAGATGTTTGATAAAATGCTTTTGTGAGTACACTACTACTCTTTCATTCATTAGCGTTTACTATATTTCAAATACTTTTGGCATTCTTCTTGTGCCTTAAGTTTTTTTTTTTGATTGGATTTGCATTTGCAGGAGAAGGTTAGATCTTCCACCATTGTGGCAAGTTCCTGCTACTTGGTCTCCATGGTTTAATTTCTAATTTTTTTTGTCACAACCATTTTTTTTTATTCTTATCAATTGCATGTTCTGCATTTGATTATCAATCCCTATTTTCGTTGATTCATTCGATTTCTATCAAGTTCCTCTCATTCTCCATTATCATCTGAAAATCTTTTTTTTTTCCTGATGAAAAATTCTATTTTTAAAAATAATGATTTGCATGATTTTCCTTCTATCAATATTCCCAATCTTTTTCTCCCTTAATGATTATATAGTTTTGTAAAGTTTTAATGCTTTCTCTCACCGAACCCCTTTCAAATACCTTTTTGCCTTTCACGAGCTCACGGGTCCAGATCTAACTCTAGTGAGTCCACGAGTATGCCCTAAAGAAATCAAGTGAGTCTAACTCGTTCTAACTCGGTGTTGAGCCCAAATCTCCCTCTAAGGCCACC
The DNA here is from genome assembly GCA_029884605.1 of Ormosia emarginata. Lineage (NCBI taxonomy): Eukaryota > Viridiplantae > Streptophyta > Magnoliopsida > Fabales > Fabaceae > Ormosia > Ormosia emarginata. Next base: position 20,913,604 of record JAQQTP010000073.1, read on the forward strand.
AAGTCTCCCAAGAAAGCTTGATTATATTAGTTTTAGCTTATTTCTCTTTATTTTATTGTATATCTGTGGTTAGTGCTTTTTTTGTAACTTGAAGTTCAATGCCTTTGAAACAATGTAATGCTAATCACATCATGTCCATTTGGGATTTTCAACAAATCATTTGAAACAGCTTGTTTTAAGTCATTCGTGGAACGAGGACTCACTTTTTGTTGTGTTTCATTTTTGTCTTTCTTTAGACTTACATGTTTGCAGTTTTATCTTTTGAGTGTTTGGATTTGACTATAGTAGAACTTGTCCTAAACGCTTTGTTGTTGTATGATCTCTGGCTGACTTAACCTATTTATTGTAAGCTTGCTTGTATGAAGCTTTGTTCTAACTTTGATCAAGTGAGTTTGGGGATTAATCTATTATCATTTTTTCTTTTTCATGAGATTTGATATTTAGAGTAATTGTTAAACATTTGTTGGTTCATGGTTATATTTAATCAAATTCAGTGATTGGTTTCGTATGTGTTTTTGTAGGACATTGTAGTCTACCTCTGCATATGCCCGTTGTGATTTTATGCAACCTTTGCATTTGACAAGGTTTTGTGCAGAATCAAAATATATCGACAGTGTCGTGCGATAGGTACGATTATGTATGCGTATGTATGTATGTTTGTTTGAATTAGTATTTGCTGTCTATGGTGATTTGATTTGATTTATATAATCAGCAAGCAAGTTTTTCAGTTTTCTTAAACTTATTGAATGGCACATGAGATTATAAGATCAGTAAATTAACTGATACAAACTTTAGCGATGGTAGGTTGGAGAGCCACTTGACTTAATTGAGTAGAAGTTACAAAACTGGATAATTAAGACAATGGTGGTTATGTTACCCAAGTGGCTTCAGTACTCAAGAAGGTGGATGAATTGAGTAATTAAAAAACTTTTTCGCAAATCCTTTTTTAATACAAATTTCTTGAAGCAATATAATGAATATATAAAGATGATGAAATGCCTTAAGAATAGTAAATAAACAATTAAGCAATAATAAATAAATTGCTGAAAATAAAGAGATAAAGGAGAGAAGAGCACGCACGATATTTATCCTGGTTCGACCACCAACCACTTGTGGCCTACGTCCAGTCCCCGAAACACAGTTCGAGATTTTTCACTATTCAATACAAGCTTAAAACAAGTGCTTGCAACCTTTGTACAACAGGGATACCTCACCCTATTTACTAGAGGGATACCTCACCCCCTTTGAAGGATACCTCACCTTCTATACAACAAGGGATACCTCACCCTTTTACTGAGGGATACCTCACCCTCACAATTTCACTAAGGGATACTTCACCCTTTTACAAAAGCCTTCGAGGGATACCTCACCCTCTCAGAAATACAACAGAGAAAGATGAAAAATAAACTGTCATAAAGAGTAAATATCACAAGTTGAAGCACTATGGAGCTCTCTGAGGATATCTAAAAGTTTTGGCAAAAAGAGCACAGAAAATATGAGAAAAATTGTAAATCACGTTTTTGGCACAAGCAAAAATAATTCAAGTGGTTGGGCAACATTTAGAAGAGACCCAAGGTCTCTATTTATAGAGCATTTGACAAAAAGAGCCGTTTGGATCATTGAATGTATATTAAATTTGAAAAATGTCCGTTAGTTTCTAAACCAGTATTCTTGTGGTATTCGAATACCATCAGGGGGTATTTGAATACCGTATTCAAATACCATCAGAGGTATTCGAATACCTCTGTTTTAAAAGCTTTTGTAAAAATGGTTTAGAAGGATGTTATTCGAATACCTCTAAATGGTATTTGAATACCTCTGTTGAAAAACACCTTTTAACACTTTTAAATGCTTTCAAAAATCATGATTTGAATTTTGGGATATTTAATTTAAAACCATTTTCATCTTTTCATGCAAAAACAATGAGATATCCAGAAAGGCTCCGTACATAAGATCCTAAGTCCTAAAGCTATTCTTGAATGTCTTGGACTTGGTCTTGCCATCATCTTCATTATGTTTGTTATCATCAAAACCATTATCCATGATAACTAGCCAATTACATTCTCCCCCTTTTTGATGATAACAAACTAACATTTGAGAAAAGCATTAGTTCATATAAATTGGAATTCACAAAGTTGTTTAGAGATACTTACTCCCCCTCTTTTTCATAAGAGGTGATTTATATCAGAGATGTGCACAGTAGCTCCCCCTTACTTTTGGAATCCAATTTCCATTTTTGTCTTACCGAACTTTTACTTTTTCTTTCTTTGACTTTTCTCAAACAAATAATTCAAGCTTTTTCTCCCCTTTTTGTCATGATAAAAAAGATGGGGCAAGATAAAGCATAAGGCTAAACAGAGTATATTCCAGTCCAACAAGATATGTTCATTCATAACATACAAGAATAGCAACAAATTTTAATTTTATAAATTTAGCAATATAAGCATAATATTCAGCACATGAGCAAAGATATATTCATTCATAGATCAACTAATTGCATTGTATTATCATCAAAAACAGTCATTACATTTACCAAGAGAATTATTTATATTTGATACCACTTGTTATCAAAATGTAAAACATTTGCCACTTGTTATCAAAATGTAAAATATTTACCACTTGTTATCAAATATAACCACTTGTTGTCAATTTCTTATAAATCTGCCATATATCAAGAGAATCATAGATATTAAATATTTTGCTTGATGAAATATGCTATGGGGATCAGAGCAATGTATAGAACTAGCATTATTTACCCTATATGCAATGACAAAAAAAATATCCAATTTGGCACTTTTGTCAATGCTAAGTATGCTACTCATATAAAAAAATATATAGTCATTTAAGATAGTCTTGAGCTTTCTTCCATTGAGTATTCCATTTCAATGTGCTTGAAGAAAGTCTCTTCATGTCCTCTTCATCTATTTTCCCTCAAGTTGAATAATTTTCATTTAAAATTTTGCTTGAGGTAGTTATAACCCTACAAAACAATTCAAAGCATTTTCTTTGGTATCCATTAATTTTTTGGATCCATAGAGGTTAGCCAAACTCATAAGCAAATAATCATTCAAAATAATAAGGCAAAATAACAAATGAGTTCACAAGGGCAAAAGATATTTCATTGATTAATTTGGCCAAGTAACCACTTGTTTGTTACCACTTGTTACTACTTGTTATTACGTTCATACCACTTTGTTTGATATATACTTGTTGCACTTGTTCATATATTTATTAAAACAGTAGCCAATTACATTAAGCATTTACCTTACAAAGAATTTAAACGTACAACATATTCTTGAGAAAAAGAAGGGGCAAGAACAAGCTAAAAAATATGCATTTAAGAACATCATGTAATTTTCATTTAAGGCATAAATTTAGGCTCAAAAGAAATGAGATGCATTTCATCAAAAGCATGATATCCAGAGAGTCAAATATTTTTACATTGCATTTGCATAAAAAAGAATAGAAACAGAACAGAGATTGTGTTGTAAATTTGGCTTTCAGCCATGTGGTATTCAAATACCTCTTGATGTATTCGAATACCCACTACAAAAAAGAAGACAAGGCAGGTGCAACTATTCGAATGCCTTGGAAGGTATTCGAATGCTCCAGAGGCATGTGAGAAAGATTGATATGATAAGTCTCTGGGTATTCGAATAGCTATATTAGTTATTCGAATACTCTAGCTTTATGGGGACATAATATTGCTATACTGATGTATGGTATTCGAATACCTTATGATGGTATTCGAATAGACCTATCAGAAAAACATAGATTTTCACGTACATATGCAATGGTATTCGAATACCATAGGGAGGTATTCGAATAGATTAAACATAAAAACACATATTTTATGTCCAGAAAAGTATATTTGAGATATGAAAACTTACCTTTTGATGGAAACACTCATATATAAAACAAATGCAAGTCCAAGCCTGATAGAGACAAGAAGGAGTGCTTGGAATTATTTCTAGTCTTGTGCTTGCAGCAACCACTTTCAAAATGCCAAAGTCAGCTCTTGGCCTTCAAGCACACCTACAACACATTTCAATTTGTGGCTTTTGGTACCCAAATTTTCTTAGGTCCTTGAATGTCAGTTTTGGGAATAGTACCCTTGGGAGCCCATACCATTTTAGTTCCAATTTTTGTATTAATGTTTTTCTTTGCATTGCATGTTGATGCACTATGACCCTTTTTCCCACAATAAAAACATTTAGTGAATGGGCTACTAGAAGTACTTGAATAAATAAAGAAATTTTTATACGGTTTGTGCTGATTTTTCGGGTTATAACCAATTCCAGCTTTTTCAAAAACAACCATTTGTTTTCCTAATATGATATTTAAATTATCTTTTCCGAGAGTGAATTTAGCAAGAATGTTATTTAAATTTTCAATTTCTTTTTCAAGCAAATGACATGAAGAACAAGACAAAGAAGTAGAAGCATGTAAGGAATGAAATGAGCATGCATCAATTAATCCTAATGTCTCATTTTCAATTTTTAATTCTTTAATTTCTTCATTTAAAATTAGAATTTGATTTTCCAAAGAAGAAATAGTTTTCTTAGATGAAGAAATTAATTTTGTGAGCCATATCGATTCGTCATGCAATTCTTTGAAAGCTTCTTGAAGTTCATCATAAGAAGGAGATAAGTCAAAGTTAGAAATTACCTCAGTGTCGTTTTTTTCTTCTTCTTCTCCTTTGGCCATAAAGCATAGATGGGCTTCCTCACTATCTGGGCAGTCAGATGAGTCCATGTCGTTGTCATCCCAAGCTATGTAGACTCTTCTTCCTTTTCTTTCCTTTGAAGGCTTCTTTTCAAATTTCTTTGGGGGAAAGAGGCGGTCTTCTTTGAGTTCCTTTCTTTTTGAGAAACTTTTCGAATTTCTTCACTAGAAGACTAAGGTTTTCTTCATTTAACTCAATGTTGTCCATGTCATCTTCATCGTCTTCTTCTTCATTATTGATAGTGGAGGTGGTGGCTTTAAGTGCAATCCCTTTATTTTTCTTATCGTGTTCCTCACTTTGGTCAAGCCTGTTGAGTTCTAATTCGTGCTCTTGAAGTTTTCCAAATAGGGTAGCTAAGGACATGGTTGTCAAGTCCCTTGATTCTGAAATTGCTGTTACCTTTGGTTGCCAAATCCTGCTTAAACATCTCAATACTTTGTTAATTAAATCTTCGTTAGAAAAATTCTTTCCTAATGATGCAAGATGATTTATTATGTGGGTGAACCTCTTTTGCATTTCCTGAATGCTTTCAGCATAGTTCATTCTAAATAATTCATATTCACGAGTTAGAGAATTAATTCTCGACCTCTTAACTTCACTAGTACCCTCATAGGTAACTTGTAAAGTGTCCCACATTTCTTTAGCAGTTTTGCAATTTGAAATTCTAAAAAATTTATTATGCCCCAAAGTTGCGGTAATGATGTTTTTGGCTACCAAGTTATTTTGAACTTTTCTTTTATCATCTTTAGACCAATTATTTCTAGGTGTCTCGGTTTTTATACCATCAACAACTAGTGTAGGTATAAATGCGCCATTTTCGACAGCATCCCACACATCTAGATCAATAGCCGCGATAAAGATTTTCATTCTTTCCTTCCAATATGCATAACCATCCCCATTGAAAAAGGGTGGTCGATTTATGGAAGTTGCTTCTGAAAAACCATTTGATGAAGCCATGTACTCTTGAAGCGGCTAAGCTCTTTATACAAGAGTCTAGTTCTGATACCACTTGTTACCCAAGTGGCTTCAGTACTCAAGAGGGGAGGTGAATTGAGTAATTAAAAAACTTTTTCGCAAATCCCTTTTTAATACAAATTTCTTGAAGCAATATAATGAATATATAAAGATGATGAAATGCCTTAAGAATAGTAAATAAACAATTAAGCAATAATAAATAAATTGCTGAAAATAAAGAGATAAAAGAGAGAAGAGCATGCACGATATTTATCCTGGTTCGACCACCAACCACTTGTAGCCTATGTCCAGTCCCCGAAACACAGTTTGAGATTTTTCACTATTCAATACAAGCTTAAAATAGGTGCTTGCAACCTTTACACAATATGGATACCTCACCCTATTTACTAGAGGGATACCTCACCCCCTTTGAAGGGTACCTCACCTTCTATACAACAAGGGATACCTCACCCTTTTACTGAGGGATACCTCACCCTCACAATTTCACTAAGGGATTCGAGGAATACCTCACCCTCTCAGAAATAAAGCAGAGAATAGATGAAAAATAAACTCTCACAAAGAGTAAATATCACAAGTTGAAGCACTATGGAGCTCTCTAAGGATATCTCAAAGTTTCGGCGAAAAGAGCACAGAAAATATGAGAAAAATAGTGAATCACGTTTTTGGCACAAGCAAAAATAATTCAAGTGGTTGGGCAACATTTAGAAGAGACCCAAGGTCTCTATTTATAGAGCATTTGACAAAAAGAGCCGTTTGGATCATTGAATGTATATTAAATTTGAAATATGTCCGTTAGTTTCTAAACCAGGATTCCGGTGGTATTCGAATACCATCAGAGGTATTCGAATACCTCTGGTTTAAAAGATTTGTAAAAATGGTTTAGAAGGATGTTATTTGAATACCTCTAAATGGTATTCGAATACCTCTGTTGAAAAATAACTTTTAACACTTTTAAATGCTTTCAAAAACCATGATTTGAATTTTGGGATATTTAATTTAAAACCATTTTCATCTTTTCATGCAAAAACAATGAGATATCCAGAAAGGCTCCGTACATAAAATCCTAAGTCCTAAAGCTATTCTTGAAAGTCTTGGACTTGGTCTTGCCATCATCTTCATTATGTTTGTTATCATCAAAACCATTATCCATGATAACTAGCTAATTACAGGTCACAAGTCCACAAATCCTTTCTTTCAATGACATTGACTCAGTGCCTACTCCTACCTTGTGTTAGGGTTACTTCTCATGCTTACCTTGTGAGAAAACTTTAATTTCCATAAAAACTCCACACCATCCATCTCCTAACTACAAGTACAAACCAATGGGTAATATCCATAACCATGCATAATTTAGTTACATATAAAAGAAATTGCCAGACCAGTTGCCTACTTGCCTCCTACTTAATTTGCAAAGGCACGTGCACTTAGTGCCTTTAATTTATTGATCTACATAAGAATAAGATGTGATGCCATCTGTTAATAAGGGTTTCATCAACCCGAGGCCATAGAATAGCCGCGTGGCATATATGTGTATGTTATATGTTCCTACTTCCTAGAGTGAACATGGTTCCATTTATTAAATTTAGGTGAAAAGATAGACTGCGATTTCACGAAGTTAAGAAAGAGAGAGAGGGCGAATATAGATATGTGGCTGAACTAATTTTGAAAATTTGACACTTCAATTTCTATCCTAAATGTCTAATCATCAAGTGATTCAATAATAGATGATAATTACTTGCGTAATCTTTTCATAGTCTAAACATATATAGATTCATATAAATTTAGGTGTGACCTTACATGAATTTATCTTTGAACTTAGAGGAATTGAAATCCTTGTAAAGTATGTGCAAATTTTTTATTGTAATATTACACAAGTATTTAGTCTAAAGTAAATTCTAACAGCTCATGTTATTGTTAGTAATTGTGGATCAAAATATCTCGCAGCGGAATAATAGAATTCCCTCACAGGATCCATGCGAAAAGTCCATAATCCGAGTTTTAAAAGTTTACATCTTGAAGCGTGATAAACACAAGCAAGGTGAATCACCAACACCGTAATAGCGACGATGTTTCTGTGGTATCCACACGAACAGACTTGCAAAAAGGAGTCATGCCTCTGTTTCGCGGTGCTAGCTGCGAATAGAAGAGAAGAACCTTTCACTGTCTCTCACTCACTTTCTTAGGTGCGGTTAGGGTTGTGATGTAACGTGCGTAGCAGCCCCCTTAGCAGTACTACTTATAATAGTGGCTGCCTTAAGTGAGTGTGAGCAGTAGCAAGGTAAGCTGTGCAACCCTAAACCCATCTGTCATGAGTTAGGCCCACAATTGAATTTAAGTCTAACTTAGATCCTTATTGCTCCAATTTAGTCTGCTCTAAGTGTGCGACCCTGCAGGTTCTCATAACGTTGGTAGTAATATTAAAATCTCATTTTAATATTACAAATAGTGAGCAGTATCTAGCAACACATCACTGCTACCCAAGTAATGAGAATGTTAGTGATTTGACATAACCTATCCGTGACTAATGTTTCCATGTAGTTTAGTCCATTTGTCCATATATCTAGATTGAACACAAGACATGGAATGTGTCACCCTTGTTTAGTTCAATCTTTAGTTTCCTGATTCCCGAGTAGACATAGTAATAACAAATGAGATCAATATCTCATATTGACTCATTTGAGTATGGTCATGCATTTCGTAGTCTCACTTAATCAAGGGGCCCGAAGATATCACTCTTGTTATGTAGGAGGGACAAATCCCATCTAGGTCACTCACATCCCTCCACATGAATCGCAGTATATCTAATAACCAACTTTATAATCATCTTGTTATAGATGACGTTTGATGGCATTAAAACACACAACTCCTCATGTAGGAATCATAGTGATTTCAGGTCAAAGGACCACATACATCATTATCACTATGAGAATCGCTTATGACACTCACGTAACGATCCACGTAGCGTTCTCATGGCGGGTCTGTCCAATACATCATTACTCTAATATGTATCCATGTGTAGACTTGATATCTCATATCCATGACCCGTGAGATGTGGTCATCAGTCTACGCACATACTAGTCTCAATGCATTATTGTTGTCATAATTAACAATAATACTTGACTAGGGACATTTAAGAATAGTATTTTATCCAATAAGATCTCATGATCAAGTCATCCACTTGATGTCCTATGATATCAAACTTACTATTCTAAGGACTTTATTATGTCTAACAAAAAAGAACACAATAAATGAAATACCTCATATAAAAATAGCATAATACAATGTATGTAAATACAGACAAAATGTATTAGCCTCTAGGGCATACACCAACAATTATAGCAAGGCTATTATTACTGGTAGAGTGTTGTCTGCCGAACACCTAATTACAAGTTGCTTCTATTCTAAGTCTAACTTCTAACTAGAAAAAGTAGTCACTAGTGTTACCAAGTGGCTTCAATACTCAAGAGGGGGTGAATTGAGTTTATAAAAACTTTTCACAAATTTCTTGTAAAAAGCTTGATTACCAATTTTTGTTGAAGCTATTGTTTGATAGAAATGAATGAATAGAGAGATTAGAGGGTTTACACCTACAAGTAAATCAATCAAGCAAGATAGAATGCAAGATAACTAATAAAACAGTATACAAGGTAAATAAGATGAGTTTAGGAAGACAAACACAAAGCTTTATCCTGGTTCAACCACTAATCTACTTATGGTCTATGTCCAGTCCTCAAGTAAACACCTGAGATTTCCACTATATCTTCAAGCTTCAAACAGGTGCTTGACAACCTTTACAAGATGGAGCACTCAACACACCTTGGGATGCCTCACGCTTGTGCTTGAGTCTCTATTTCCAAGGGATACCTCACCCTTACAACTTTGAGGGATGCCTCACCCTCTTTTTACAGATTAAACAAGACTATAGATGAATGGAAGCTCTCTTAAGAGTGAATAATACAACTTGAAGTCCTATGGGTATTAATGATTCACTTGATGATCGAAACAGAGAATATATAAACAATGATAATGAAACTCGTATTAATGCTCAACTAGGTTTTTCAGCTTGATTGATTAACCCCCATAAATGCCCAATAACTTGTATTTAAAGTCCATTTAAGATTAGAGCTGTTGGAGGGTGGTTGAGAGCATTAATGGCAGCTTACTATCTGTTATTTCCTCTTCTAGTTCGTGTTCTTATTCGAATAATAACTTTGTTATTCAAATAAGGCTTCAAATAGCTCAGGGCAATTTTGCCTCTGGAATGTGTTATTCAAATAACACTTATTGTTATTCGAATAACAACTTATAGATTGAGTTCTGAAAAAGCTTGCTATTCGAATAACATTATGGTTATTCGAATAAGCCATTTTAGAAATGCTTCTGAGAAAGTGTGTTATTTGAATAACACTTATGCTATTCGAATAATACATTAAGCGCCTTAATAATTTTGAACTGTTATTTGAATAACACAGGGCATTATTCGAATAACCCTTACGCAGATGACATTATTTGGCTTCTCTGACATTGGTTATTCGAATAACAAAACTTGTTATTCGAATAAGCCTTTAGAAAAATCATTTCTTATAGCTTTTGAATATTGCCAATTAATCTTAAATGGTCTAGTAAGCTTTTGGGCACTCGTGTTTGTTTCTTTGGAAACCAAAAACCAATTTGAAGCCTCAAGAATATGTGAGTTATTTGAGTTCTTTGAAAAGGTTATTTATTGAACTTTAGGTGAATCATTTATACCTTTACATAATGATCTAAAGCCTATAACTAGTCTTGAAGGTCTTGGATATGGTCTTGACACATCTTTTGTTATCATCAAAACTAAGTTCTTCATTAGTCAATGGCCAATCATATTCTCCCCCTTTTTGATGATGACAACCCAAACATTTGAGAAAAGGGGTTAGTTCAGCCAAATGGATTTCACAAGAATTAAAAGAGGGACTTACACCTCCTCTACTTAGTAAGAGGAGAATTAGGTTTCAGAGTTATGCGCAGCTCCCCCTTTCTTTTGGAATCTTTGATCCTTTTTAGGATAGAACTTCTAACCTGTCTTTTCTCAACACAATCTCCAAAAAGATGGGGCAATAGAAGCACAGACAGATATGCAATTAAACATATATTTGAGCTATTAAATCAATAAGGAGAAGATTAGACTAATCATGAATATGCAAAAAGGATCATTTGTCATTTAAGAAGAATAAGCCAATTACATTAAGGATTTCGTAGGCATGATTTACCTTAATTCAAAAGCATCAATAAGTAAAAAAAAAAATCCCGAGAGGTATGGATCATAGAAGAAAGTATCCAGTGGAGGAGGAGGAGTGGTGGGAGCTTGTCCAGATAACAAGGTTCTTAGGGCAGCCTGCTCTCGCTCGATCGCCTCAAGTCTGTCAAAGATGATGGTGTTAGTGTTTTCAATGTAGGCTTTGAGGTTGAGCATGGTTGACATAAGCTGATCATTCGTCACATGACCAGCAGCAAGAACATCATCATCAGCAGCAACAACAGCTTCTTCAGGAGCCTCTCTAGGCATAGCAAGAGCACCAACCACAGCTTCTTCTAGTTCATCAGGGTATACCCATCCTCCGATATCATCTGAGACCATCTTTATCTTCTTCAGAGTATATTCTCTGAATATATTAAAATGAGTGAGCTTAACTAGTCGCTCAGTTTCCCAGAGTACGTTGTATTTTTTTAGGAAAGCTGAGATGAGCAAAGCATAAGGCAAATTGGAGTTTTCTTGATGCTTTGCTTCAGCATGTGTTTGCCAATGAAGTTTGGCCAGTTGATTCTCCAATTTCTTCTCAAACCCAGACCATAAAAATATCATCCTCAGTTACATAGGCATAGTTGCCACCACGGGGTGCAAGGATATAGGCATAGGCGTAATGAAGCAGCCTGTCCTAACTATTCAGCGCCCCACTTTTCAACCCAACCTTAGGCCATTGTGTGCCAAGCTTTATAATGAGAGGCATGGCTTCTTCCTTAATGTACTCTTATATGTATGGCCTGCTGTCTTCTTCAATGGTAGTGCCTGTAGCATTCAGGTTGAAGTACTCCATCTAGTCTGTCGGTGTGATTACAATTTATTGGTCCTTGACCTCAGAGATAATATTTGGACTATCTAATCTCAAATTACAATAGAACATCTTCACCAGGTTAGGGAAGATGGTGTCACAGTAGCTACATAATTTGAGAACGCCATGGTGGTTGAGGAAGTCTAAGAACTCGAACTGACCTTCGTCTTCAAAGAATTTTTGGTCCCTGTACTTTGGTTGCACAAGATTTCAGTTCCTGAATTGCTCTCTAAATCGTGTCAAGTCAGCTTCGTTGGATGAGAGACTTATGAGATTAAGAGGATTGTTGATAGGAGCGATTTTTGAACGTGGGCGTTTGGATGAGGATGCCATTTGAGAGTTTGAAGGATGGATGGGTGATTTTAGTGGAAAGGGAAAGGGATTTTAGAAGGAGGGATGATGGAGGATCATGGAGAAGAAAACAGAGGAAAAGTGAAAACTTCAGAAATGAAGTTCAGAAATGTGGGGAACTTATTTATATCCCGCTTGTTATTCGAATAACAAGATGGTAGATCAAATGTTTTGGCCACTCTGCCAAACGTTATTCGAATAACAAGTTATGTTATTTGAATAACATAGTTGAAGAACAAGGGACATGCTATTCTATCAAATGATATTCGAATAACAGGATGTGTTATTCGAATAGTGAAGCATTTAGTGCTCCCTGATAGATTTTATTCGAATAACCAAATGGTTATTCGAATAATATGTTAAAGAGCAGAACACTTGGGGAGATGCTGTAAGACATTATTCGAATAAGGGAGGCCTTATTCGAATAAGGCAAGCATTTGAAATAGAAATAAGGGATGCTGGAGCACGTTATTTGAATAAGATTCTTCTTATTGGAATAAGGCAATTATTTAGGCATCAGTTAAGCACATTTTTAGCATCAATTGAGAAGGAATTCTTACTGGATTTTGTGAAGTACTTGCAAAACAAATTTAAGGAAACCTCTGACGCCCAAGTTAGTGATGATTTAAATGGAAGTAGATCAAGGATAAACCAATGTAAACATTTATTCATATGCATGATTGATCAATTATGCCCAATTCTCTTCTAATAAAATAAAATGCTTCTTTTGCTAGAGGTTTGGTGAAGATATCAGCTAATTACTTAGTTGTTTCCACAAATTCAAGCATGCAATCACCCTTTTGAACATGGTCTCTTATGAAATGATGTCTTATTTCTATGTGCTTTGTTCTTGAGTGCAAAATGGGATTTTTTGACAAGTTAATGGCACTAGTGTTATCACATCTAATGGGAATGTGATCTAGCTCAAGACCACAGTCTAGAAGTTATTGCTTCATCCAAAGGACTTGAGCACAACAACTTCCAGCTGTAACATATTCAGCTTCAACTGTTAATAATACCACACTATTTTGCTTCTTACTATACCAAGAGACTAATGAGTTTCCAAGCAAGTGGCATGTCCCACTAGTGCTCTTCCTATCCATTTTGTAACCAGCAAAGTTAGAATCAGAATAACCAATCAAGCTACATGAGGCATCCTTAGGGTACCATAATCCTATTTGTGAAGTGCCTATTAGATATTTCATAATTCATTTTACAGCACTTAGGTGTGATTCTTTAGGATTTGCTTGAAATCTAGCACACATGAATACACTAAACATGATATCCACCCTACTTGCGGTAAGGTAAAGGAGTGAGCCAATCATACAACTATACTTAGTGATTTCTATCGATTTACCTACTTCATCCTTGTCTAAGTAACAAGAAGTCCCCATCGGTGTAGCTATTTGCTTGGCTCTTTCCATTCCAAACTTCTTGAGTAACTCCTTGCAATATTTGGAATTATTTATGAAAGTCTCATCCCTCGTTTGCTTGATTTGAAGGCCAAGGAAGAAGTTGAGCTCACCCATCATGGACATCTTAAACTCACTTTGCATGATAATAGCAAATTCTTTACAAAGAGAGTCATTAGTAGCACTAAATATAATGTCATCAACATATATTTGAACAAGTAGAATGTCATGCTTTTTATACTTGATGAAAAGAGTAGTGTCAACTTTTCCCCTAAAGAAACCATTTTCCAAAAGGAACTTACTCAACCTTTCATACCAAGCTCTAGGAGCTTGTTTCAAGCCATACAATGCCTTTTTAAGTTTAAAAACATGGTTGGGTAGTTCAAAGTTTTCAAAACCAGGAGGTTAATCCACATACACTTCCTCTTGGATAAAACCATTTAAAAAGGCACTTTTAACATCCATTTGAAAAAGTTTAAAATCCATGATGCAAGTATATGCAAGTAATATTCTAATGGCTTCTAATCTAGCTATGGGAGCATACGTTTCTTCATAATCTATACCTTCTTCTTGATTATAGCCCTTAGCTACAAGCCTAGCTTTGTTTCTTATTATTAAGCTCGTTTCATCAAGTTTGTTCCTAAACACCCATTTGGTGCCAATTATGGGATGATCATTGGGCCTTGAAACTAATTCCCAAACTTGATTCCTCTCAAATTGGTTTAGTTCATCTTGCATGGCCAAGATCCAATGTTCATCATTAATGGCCTTATTTATGTTTTTAGGTTCAACTTGAGAAACAAAAGCCATATGATTACATGCATCTCTAAGAGAGTTATGAGTGATTACCCCTTTTGATACATCACCTATCACTTTGTCAAGAAGATGATATCTTGATGTTCTCCATTCCTTGAGAAGATCTATGATTTGAGAGTACTCTTGTCTTGGGGAATCATATGGGCTTTCTTATTGCTTTATGACTTTTTTTTCTTGATTTTCTAGGTGAGTTCTTGTAAGGATTTCTGCAACATCATCAACAAGCCCCTTTCTTGACTCGTTTGGGTTAGTTTCATCAAAGGCAACATGTATGGACTCTTCTATGGTCATAGTTCATTTGTTATAAACATTAAAGGCCTTACTATGTATAGAATAACTAAGAAATATTCCCTCATTAGATTTTATATCAAACTTCTCCAAGTTATCCTTTCCATTATTTAAAACAAATCATTTACATCCAAAGACATGAAAGTGTGAGACATTTTGTTTCCTTTCTTTGTATAATTCATAGGGGATTTTCTTTAAAATTGGCCTTATTAGAGCCCTATTTATAACATAACATGCGGTGTTAACCGCATCCGCCCAAAAGTACTTAGGAAGGTTGGCCTCATTGAGCATAGTTCTTGCCATTTCTTCTAAAGATCGATTTTTCCTTTCTACAACACCATTTTGTTGTGGTGTTCTAGGGACTGAAAAATTATGCTCAATGCCATGTTTATCATAAAAGGTTTCAAATTCATGGTTTTCAAATTCACCACCATGATCACTTCTTATGGATGCAATACAAAAACCTTTTTCATTTTAGATAACTTTAGCAAGCTTTTTGAATGATTGAAAAGCATCATTTTTGTGAGACAAAACCAATGTCCATGTAAACCTAGAAAAATCATCCACAATCACTAAGGCATAGTAATTCCCACCAAAGTTCATAGTTCTAGAGGGACCAAAAAGATCCATGTGCAAAAGTTACAAAAATCTAGAAGTTGAAACCACATTTTTAGCTTTAAAAGAGACCTTTACTTGTTTTCCCTTTTGACATGCATCACAAAGTTTATCTTTTTCAAATTTGAGCTTTGGAAAACCAATTACTAGTTCTTTAGAAACCAATTTGTTTAAGTAATCCATATGAATATGAGCAATTCTTCTATGCCATAACCATGAATCATTTTCTTTAGTCATAAAGCATTTAGAATCATCTGAGGAAATGTCATCAAGGCTAATCATATATATGTTATTGACCCTATGACCAACAAACTTAACATTCTTATCATCCTTACCCTCAATTATGCTGCAATTTGAATCAAATATTACTCTATTCTCCTTATCACACAATTGACTAATGCTAAGCAAGTTATGTTTGGGTCCTTCAACAAGTAAAACATTATCAATGGATGAGGAAGGGATCTTACCAACTTTACCAACTCCAAGAATCTTTCCTTTGTTGTTATCACCATAAATCACATGACCACTTTTCTTGGGTACAATGAAGGAAAACTTGGAGCTATCACTGGTCATGTACTTGGAGCATCCACTATCAAGGTACCAACTTGAGCTTTTGGACTTCGAGCACACCTACAACACACATTCAAGTTTTAACATTTGGTCCCCAAATTGTCTTGGGTCATTGTGTGTTAGAAATAGGCACGGTGCCCTTAGGAACCTAAACCATTTTAGTTCTTACTTTGGTGTTTCTTTTCTTTCTAGCATTACATATAGATGCACTATGTCCTTTCTTTCCATAATGAAAGCATTTGATAAATGGGGTACTTGATGTTCTAGATGGAACAAAGAAATTATTGTAAGATTTTTTATGGTTATTTGGATTATATCCCAAACTGGCTTTTTGAAAAACACACATTTGTTTCCTTAGTAACATATTCAAATTATCCCTTCCCAATGTAAATTTTACAAGAGTATTTTTCAAGTCCTTAATTTCATTTTCAAGTGCTTTACATGAAGAACAAGATGAGGGTGTGGGCGCATTATCATGTGAAGAACAAATCATGCATGATGAGTTAGCATCAATAAGTCCTAGAGACTTATTTTCAACTTTGAGTTCTTCAATCTCCTTAGTTAAAATAGAAATTTTGTTAGTCATTAAGGAGATTGTTTTGTTGGAAGTTAAAACCATTTTAGCGAGTCTCATGAATTCATCATGCAATTCTTGAAAAGCATCTTGTAATTCACTATATGAAGGAGAAAGTTCAAGATTAGTTGAGGTTACCTCGGTTTTACTTTCTTCTTCTTCTTCTCCATTTGCCATAAGGCAAAGATAGGCTTCCTCCTCTTCCGAATCATCGGTGGAGTCCATATTGTTGTCTTCCCATGCAATGTATGTTCTCCTTCTTTTTCTTTCCTTAAAAGGCTTCTTCTCAAATTTCTCCATCTTCTTTTGATAAACCGGACATTCCACCTTCATGTGCCCCAGTTTTTCACATTCATAGCAAGTTGGAGTGGATGAAGTTCCTTCTCCCTTTTGATATGACTTCTTAGGAGGAAAAAGAGGTCTTCTTTGATTTCCTTTCTTCTTGAGAAACCTTCGAAACTTCTTCACAAGGAGACTGAAATTTTCTTCATTTATCTCAATATTGTCGAGATCATTTCCATCATCGTCATCTTCATATTCAATTGAAGAAGTGGCTTTGAGAGCAATCCCCTTTTTCTTCTTATCTTGCTCCTCATTTTAATTTAGTCGATTTAGCTCCAACTCATGCTCTTGAAGCTTTCCAAAGAGGGTGGCCAAGGTCATTGTGGCTAGATTTCTTGACTCTGATATGGCCTTCACTTTGGGTTGCCAACTCCTGCTCAAGCATCTCAAAACTTTGTTAATAAGATCTTCATTGGCAAAAGTTTTTCCCAATGAAGCAAGATGATTAAGTATATGAGTAAATCGTTTTTGCATATCTTGAATACTTTGCCCTTGATTCATTCTAAACAATTCATATTCATGGGTTTGTGTATTTATTCTAGATCTTTTTACCTCACTTGTACCTTCATGTGTTACTTGTAATGTATCCCACATTTCTTGAGCGGTCTTACAATTTGACACCCTAAAGAATTCATTATATCCTAAAGAAGTAGTAATGATATTCTTGGCTCTCAAGTTGTATTGGACCTTTTTCTTGTCATCATCGGTCCATTCATTTCTTAGTGTATTTGTTCTAACACCGTCAACAAGACGAGTGGGGACAAAAGGTATAACATCCCGATTTTAAGTTTTTTTTCTGCATAGATATTAATTTTCTAATTTTTGTGATTTTTGAGAATTTTTCTAGATTTTTCTGAGAATAAAAATATTTTAATAATATATTTAGGTCGTCTGTGGGCCCACGGTGGGTCCGGAAACACTAAAAATTTTTATTAGTAAAAAAATTTTGTATTGTTAATGCGAGGTCGGGAGATCTTACTAAACCCGAAACCGGATATAGAATAAAAAATTTTCTTATACTGTGATTTTATTATTCGCTATACAATAATTACTGGTTTGTGATCAATAATTTTTATTCTGTGAGTAATAATTTCTTATAGCTATAGCTAGGTGATAGCCATGTACTACTAGTAATGAAGAAGTCAAAATTAGTGGCAAGAACCATTTATGACCGTTGGATGTAGATTTAATCAACAGTAGAGATTTGGTCTTAAAAAAATGGCTAGGACCATTTATAACCATTGGATGTAAAGTATGAAGGAGTGATATTGACCCTTCATTTTGGAGATACATTTAATGGCTAGGATTTCAAGGAGAAAGATCCAATGGCCTAGATTAAGTCTTCTAATCTAAGGCTAAACCTAGAATCTATATTAATCTTAACCATTGATCTAATCAATGGCTAAGAATGCCTAAAATGGTGGCTAGTGAGATTGGTCATAATTGATCATTCTTGAACATTTCCTAAAGCAAAGCTCTTCAAACTTTTCTCTCCATTTCTCTCCAAACACCATTCGGCCAAGCACCATAGACAACCATCCAAGCTTTCAAAATTTCAACTAACCTTATTTCCTTCACCTAAACATCATTCTAAGACACTTCTATGTTGAAGACTTAAGCAAAATCCTTCATTTTCTATCATTTCTACAAGTTAGGGTTCTTGAACTTTCAAAGTAAAAGTTCTTCTTCTTTGTTTCTAAGTTGGTTTTTGAGTTTCTAAACCATGATTGTTCCATGGTTTCTCTTCTTCAAGCTTTGTTTGTGACTTTGGTTTGGTTTAAGTTTGTTAGGGTTTTCCTTTGGAGCCACACGAAATCCTTGGAGTAAAGGCCTTGGTGGATTTTGTCTTCCTTAAGGTAAGAGGGAGATTACCCTCATCAACCATATATTGGTGGTGAGGAGATGACCTTGTTTGTGGTGAAAAATCCATAAGGATTTATTTACTTGTATGGTTTAAGCTTGCTTTATTTATGGTTAGTTTATTTTTAAGCTTTGATTATATGCTTGTTTATTAGATTATATGCTTGTTTACTTGATTATATGCTTGTTTATATGCTTATGGTAGCATTATAATTATTGTGAAAAGTAGAATATGAGTTGTATGATGAGTAAAATTGTATGAAGGTTCCAAAGAACTTAGAGGAAGCTCATGGTTTTGACTACTACAAAGGGGACAAGATGTTTTCAAATTAATAACTAAGTATGGATTAGTGATTTTAAGGATAAAAATTGGATTAAAGGATTTTGATAATGAAAAATGATTTTGTAAAGAATTTTAGTGAAGAAAAAAAAAATGGTTAAGTTTGAATATGGAACATAAACCTAATTGTTGGCCAACACACCAAAGTGTGTTATTTTAAACCCTAAATTATTTTACCTACTGTGGACTTTGATAATTAGTTACAAGAATTGGAATTAAGGAATTTTTAGTAGGAAAAAGGAAAAATGGATTCAAAGGAAGGAATTAAATTAGTATGTAAGCTATATTATTTAAGTAAATCAAAGAAATCAAATTTTTGGAAAGAACCATAGAAAATAAAATGTAAATAATTTTTAGAAAGAAAATATTTTCAGAAGGCCAAAATATATATATATTATAAGGATTTTATAAAATAAATTTAGAAAGTTAAGGAAAATATTTTATGTAAGTGAAAAATGCTAGAAAAGCATTACATGATTTAGAAATTACTATTTTTAAGCTATGTGATTGATTTTTACGTTATGCGATTAAAAAAATGATTTTAAATTATTACGCGATTGAGAAAACGTTTAAAAACCTCTACGCGATTTAAAAACATTTGAAAATGTTTACGCAATTTAGGAAACGTTTGAAATTATTTATGTGATTTAAGAAAATGTTTAAAAATATTTATGTAATTTAAAAATGTTGAAAATTAATTACGCATTTGCAAAAACGTTAAAAAATATTACGTAATTTGAAAACGTAAGAAAAATGTCACGCTGTTTCAAAAATGCGATTAAATAATTATGCGATTGAAAATTACAGCAATTAGCTGTCGAGCTATTGTGGTGGGGCCCGTTATGTTAAATTACAGGTGTTGGCTATCGGGCTGTCATGGTGGGCCCCGTTATGTTGAAAAGTGGTTTTGTCAAGAAATGACGTGTATATGTGAAATACAGTAAAATAATGGTTGTATGTATTTTTGAATCATACATCATGCACGGAAAAACATATCAAGTAAGGCGATTGGCCTAGGAGATGGGAATTACACCTTCGTGCGGGTGAGAATTGCGTAGTTACGATCTTCAGTGATCTTAGGGACGTCGGGGTGTGGAATATCATATGTGGCTAGCTAGTAGTACCACTGCGTCGTGGTATCCTTTGCAAACACACTGACGGTCCTGACAAAGTTACTACTCTTTTCGTGATATGGTTGAGAGTGTCTTGTATTAGTCATGTTGGGCGCCATGATATGATAAACAGCGCATGATTTGAGGCTAACAGTATACAAACATGTACTCCCTATCATTCTCTCTGAAATGGTGATTAGCTCCATGGAGTAGGAAATGAGTCATTGTGCACATGCATTATGGGTTAGCATATTGGTATAATAATTATGCATATTTTATCTGTTTTCTATGATATGACTGTATAAGATATTTTGTATATGTATCTTTTACTGTCATTTTCTATACTAGCTCATTGGTATTGATGAAAGGGGATCTCACCTCTTTATTATAATGAATTTTGTGTATTATATGTATTTGATGAAGACCGAGGAGGCGAGGAGCCTGATAAGTCGTTTTACTATCAGTAGCTGTTTTCTGTATTTATCTAATATGGCGGAGAGACGTCAAGTTTTAGGGTATATCACGGTTCGATTCCACGGTGGGATTGATGCATGGCGAGTTAACTTAGACAGGGAAATATTTGTGTATACCGGGGATCTGACTCTGACTTTAAGTGGTACTCGGGATAGTATTCTTGTCATGACACAACACGTGTTTGTACATCTAGAGTTTTATATGCCTATACATGAGATTTGGAGTAGGAATAATAATGCTTATACTCCACATGAGGAATCCATGATGTCGACTGCCAGGACACTAACTTGGCGTGTGTTGTATCCGCCAGGTTTCTTTGATGACAACACCGAGGATGAGGAGGAGGATCCCAATGAGAGCCTGAACCCGTAGTCTGTTGGGGTTTTAGTTTAGTATTTTTATTTTGGTGTGTACTGTATATATAACTTATGGGGGTGTAATTATGTAAATTATTTGTGAACAAGGTTTGTAATATGTAAAATATAGTGTGTTAGCTTTAATTACGTTTCACGTTTAAGGTTTTTATTTATTTTCTATTTTTCCGCAAAAAAAATTTTAAAATCAGTGTTTTTACAAGATTAATTCTTTTACAACTTGGGTAAGTTATATTAGGATTAGTCTTAAATATGATACCCTATGGTGGGTGTTGCATTAGTTGGTATCAGAGCATCCCGGTTAAAGTCTTTTGGGTTTGTGGTTAGGTTTGTTTTGCTTAAGTTGTGTGATTCTCTGTGTTTGGTTCCCGAAAGGATACATCTGACATTTTTTTTTTGTGTGTTTTGGTTGCTGTTGAAGAAAGCTATGTCTCGTAATAGAGGTGCACGTGTGAACGTGGGATGCAATGATGATCCAATGATTGTTGCTGCAGCTGCAATGTAGCGTATGGCTGAGGTGATTGTGCAACAAAATCAATAAACTGCACAACAACATGAAGCGAATGCTGATGTTCAGAATTTGTCAGAATTCTGTCGAAACAATCCACCGTAGTTTCGGGGCGAGTTTAATCCGGAAAAGGCAAGTTTGTCGATAGAAGAGCTGGAGAAGATTTTTGAAGGAATGAGGTGAGCAGATGATCGCAAGGTAACTTATGCCACTTTCATGTTGCTGGGAGACAGTGAAAATTGGTGGAAGGCTACTCGTAAAGTTTTACAAGAACAACGAAGGGCAATTATGTGGGAGGTATTTCATGAGGTGTTTCTGGATAAATATTTCCCGGAGGGAGCAAGGCATGCAAAAGAAATAGAATTTCTTGGATTAAGACAAGGAGGAATGACAGTGAATGAGTATGCAGCAAGGTTTGAGAGTTTGTCTAAATTCTCACATTATCTTCAGATCTAGTCTGATGAGAATTGGAAATGTCATAAGTTTAAGGAAGGATTGAGGGTTGAACTGAAGAATGGAGTAATGCCAATGAAAATGACTCAGTTCTCAGCACTAATGGATATGTGTTGTAGACTTGAAGAGTTGGATCCATCGTGAGATAACAGGAACCGTAACTTTGGACCATCGAGGATCCAAAGGAGAGGAAGTAGTAACAACAATCGTTTTCAGTGCAAACTATATTTTTGACCATCGGGAAGTCAACTACAACAACAACAGTCTCGTGGGGGAGGTAACAATAACAATCACTTTGGTCAGAATACAGCACTGCCAACGAGATGCTTGAAGTGCGGAAAGGGTCATGCAATGAAGGACTGTACGATCAAGGGAATCATTTGCTTTAGATGTGGAAAACTTGGTCATTTTGCAAGGGATTGTAATCAGGTGAAGATGGAGCCTTCAGTAAGCAATGTTCGTGCTGTTAAGTCTCAAGCTGCTGGATGAGTTTATACGATGAGTGGAGCCGAGGCCTCTCAGTCTAATGATCTTATCAAGGGAGAAGGTGTCATATCAGGTAATCTTTTAACTATACTATATGATTCGAGGGTAACTCATTCGTTTATTGCAAATGACTGTGTGAATCGTTTGGAATTACCTGTGTCTTCTTTGAACTTCCAATTGATTGTTTCTACACCTACTACCAAACCTGTTAGTACTACTAAAGTTTGTCTAAATTGTCCTGTTACTATCAAAAATTGAGTCTTTTCTGTTGATTTAATTTGTTTGCCTCTTACTGATATTGATATAATCTTAGGAATGGATTGGTTATCTTCTAACCATATTTTGTTAGATTGTTCTAAAAATACCTTAGTATTTCCTGAGGATGAGATTTCTGGATTTTTTACTACCAATCAAGTCGAATCTTTATTGAGGGATGGAGCACGAGGATACATGTTGTTATCTTCTTTGGAAGTCAAGAGTGAAAAAGATGTGAATGTTATTCCTGTTGTAAACGAGTTTCCTGAAGTTTTCCCTGATGACGTACCTGGACTACCACCAGAAAGAGAGATAGAGTTTTCTATCGATCTTGTACCAGGAGCAGGTCCAATTTCGATTGCACCGTATCGGATGTCACCATCTAAGTTAGTAGAACTGAAGAAGCAATTGGAGGAACTGTTGGAAAAATAGTTTGTACGACCTAGTGTTTCACCTTGGGGAGCTCCAGTGCTGCTAGTCAAAAAGAAGGATGGATCTTCGCGCTTATGTGTGGATTATCGCCAGTTGAACAAAGTCACAATCAAGAACAAATATCCTCTTCCAAGAATTGATAATTTGATGGACCAGATGAAAGGAGCAACTGTTTTCTCTAAGATAGATTTATGATCGGGTTATCATCAAATTTGTGTCAAGGTAGAGGACATACCTTAGACAGCTTTTCGAACGCGTTATGGTCATTATGAGTATCTTGTAATGCCGTTTGGAGTGACGAATGCTCCTGCTATATTCATGGATTACATGAATAGGATTTTTCATCCGTATCTAGACAGATTTGTCGTCGTTTTCATTGATGACATTCTGATCTATTCTCGAAATCAGGAAGAGCATGCTGAACATCTCAGTATAGTTCTTCAGATTTTAAAGGAGAAGAAGTTGTACGCAAAGTTGTCTAAGTGTGAATTTTGGTTGGACGAGGTTCAATTTTTGGGTCATGTGATTTCTAAAGATGGAATTGCAGTGGATCCAGCAAAGGTGGAGACGGTTCTTCAGTGGGAAAGGCCAACTACAGTGACTGAGATCCGAAGTTTTGTTGGATTAGCTGGATATTATCGAAGATTTATTGAAGGTTTTTCCAAGATAGTTGGACCTCTTACACAACTCACCAGGAAGAACCAGGCATTTGTCTGGATAGAAAAGTGTGAGGAAAGTTTTCAAGAACTAAAGAAAAAGTTAACTACTGCACTGGTGTTGATTATACCAGATCCAAATGAATCTTTTGAAGTATATTGTGATGCTTCATACCAAGGGTTAGGATGTGTTTTGATACAAAATAGAAAAGTAGTAGCATATGCTTCAAGACAACTAAAGGTACATGAGAGGAATTATCCAATGCATGATTTGGAATTGGCTGCAGTTGTCTTTGCATTGAAAATTTGGAGACATTTTCTATATGGAGCTACGTTCAACGTCTTTAGTGATCATAAGAGTCTGAAGTATTTGTTTGATCAGAAGGAGTTGAACATGAGGCAGAGAAGGTAGTTAGAATTCTTGAACGATTATGATTTTCAACTTCAATATCATCCTGGAAAAGCTAATGTTGTGGCAGACGCTTTGAGTAGAAAGGTGCTCAGTGTTTCTACTATGATGATTAAAGAGGAACAACTGATTGAGCAGTTTAGAGATTTGGGGTTATCGGTAGAGTTAGTTCCTGGAAGAATGCGTTTGAATAAGGTTATTAGTCTGAATGATTTACTTGAGGAAATTAGAGAAAAATAATATGATGATGATTTTTTACAAGAAGAAAGAAAGCGGTTGAAGCATGGTGGAGTTGTAACAGTTGAGGAAGGATATGATGAGATTCTAAAGTTTAAAGGTAGAATTTGTATACCTAATAATCCTGATCTTAGAAAGACGATTCTAGATGAAGCTCATACCGACAGGTTGAGTATACATCCAGGAATGACCAAAATGTACCACGATCTGAAGAGATTATTTTGGTGGCCTGAGATGAAGAAAGATGTTGCTGAACATGTGTCGTCTTGTCTCGTGTCAGAAAGTGAAGGTTAAACATCAAAGGCCAGCGGGTATGCTACAACCTCTAACTATTCCAGAATGGAAATGGGATAGTATAGCAATGGATTTTGTTACAGGTTTGCCAAAGACCGGAAAATGATATGATTCTATATGGGTCATTGTTGATAAGCTTACAAAGTCAGCTCACTTCTGCCAATCAATATCAGGTATTCGTTGGAAAAGTTGACCTAGATATACATTGGTGAAATCGTAAGACTTCATGGTGTACCCACTAGTATCATTTTTGATAGGGATCCAAGATTTATATCAAGGTTTTGGCGAAGCCTACAAGAAGCTTTGGGGACTAAAATTCATCTGAGTTCTACTTATCAGCCGCAGATGGATGGTCAAACAGAAAGGACAATACAATCACTGGAAGACCTATTAAGAGCTTGTGTGTTAGAATAAAAAGGGAGTTGGGCTGAATTTTTACCTTTGGTAGAATTCACTTACAATAACAGTTTTCACTCAAGTACAGGGATGGCACCCTATGAAGCACTCTACGGACGACGATGCTGAACACCTTTGTGTTGGTATCAAGATGGTGAAAGTATGACCATTGGACCTGAGATGATACAACAAATAACTAAAAAGGTGAAGATGATCCAAGAGAAAATGAAGGCAACTCAAAGTAGACAGAAAAGCTATGCTGATAAAAGAAGAAGACCTCTTGAATTTGAAGAAGGTGAGCATGTGTTTTTACGAGTTACACCTACGACTGGTGTTGGAAGGGTTATAAAATTCAGAAAACTCACTCCTAAGTTTATTGGACCTTATCAAATTCTTCGTCTGATAGGTCCAGTCGCATACCAAATTGCTTTGCCACCTTTTCTTTCCAATTTGCACAATGTTTTCCATGTATCTCAATTGAGAAAGTACACTTTCGATCCAACTCATGTTATGTTGGGAATTTGCGGATCAAAGTCTCGCAGCGGAATAACAGAATTCCCTCACAGGATCCATGCGAAAAATCCATAATCCGAGGTTTTAAAAATTTTACCTCTTGAAGCGTGAGACACAAGCGAGTGAATCACCAACACCGTAATAGCGACGATGTTTCTGCGGTATCCACACGAAGGACTTACAAAAGGAGTCACGCCTCGTTTCGTAGTGCTAGCCGCGAAGAGAGGAGAAGAAGACCTCACTATCTCTCACTCACTTTACGTAGGTGCGGCTAGGGTTGTGATGTAACACGGTAGCAGCCCCTTTAGAATACTATTTATAATAGTGGCGCCTTAAGTGAGTGAGAAGTAGCAAGGTAAGTGGTGCAACCCTAAACCCATCCGTCATGAGTTAGGCCCACAATTGAATCCGAGTCCAACTTGGATTCGATTACTCCAATTTAGTCTGTTCTAAGTGTGCGACCCTGAGCAGTTCTCATGACGTTGGTAGTAATATTAAAATCTCATTTTAATATTACAAACAAGATGAGAAGTATCTAGCAACACATCACTGCTACCCAAGTAATGAGAATGTCGGTGATTTGACATAACCTATCCGTGACCAATGTTTAGTGTAGTTTAGTCCCTTTGTCCAGATATCCAAATTGAACACAAGGCATGGAACGTGTCACCCTTGTTTAGTTCAATCTTCGTTTTCCGAGAGTAGACATAGTAATGACAAATGAGATCAATATCGATATTGACTCATTTGAGCATGGCCATGCATTTCATAGTCTCACTCAATCGGGGGGCCCGAAGATATCACTCTGTTATGTAGGAGGGACAAATCCCATCTAGGTCACTCACATCCCTCCACATGTATCGCGGTATGTCTAATAACCAACTTTATAATCATCTTGTTACGGATGACGTTTGATGGCATTAAAACACACAACTCCTCATGTAGGAATCGTAGTGATTTCAGGTCAAAGGACCACATACACCATTATCACTATGAGAATTGCTTATGACACTCACGTAACGATCCACGTAGCGTTCTCATGGCGGGTCCCGTCCAATACATCATTACTCTAATATGTATCTATTGTAGACTTGATATCTCATATCCATGACCCGTGAGATGTGGTCATCAGTCTACGCACATACTAGTCTCAAAGCATTATTGTTGTCCTAATTAACAATAATACTTGACTAGGGACATTTAAGAATAGTGTTTTATCCAATAGGATCTCACGATCAAGTCATCCACTTGATGTCCTATGGTATCAAATTTACTATTCTAAGGACTTTATCATGTTTACCAAAAAAAAGAACATAATAAATGAAATGCCTCATATAAAATAGCATAATATAATGTATGTAAATACAAACAAAACGTATTGGCCACTAGGGCATACACCAACATGTTATTCAACCCGATGAAGTACAATTGAAAGAAAATTTGACGTATGAGGCACTTCCTGTTAAGATTGAAGACAGGAGGATGAAGCAGCTCAGAGAGAAGGATATTCCGTTAGTAAAGGTGATCTGAAATGAGACAATAGGAGATGCTATATGGGAGCTAGAAGACAAAATGAAGGAACAATATCCTTAATTGTTCTGAGGTATGGTAAATTTTGAGGATGAAATTTTTTTTAGTAGGAGAGTTGTAACATCCCGATTTTTGGTTTTTTCTGCATATATATTAATTTTCTAATTTTTGTGATTTTTGAGAATTTTTCTGGATTTTTCTGAAAATAAAAATATTTTAGTAATATTTTAGGTCGTCTGTGGGCCCACGGTGGGTCCGGAAACACTAAAAATTTTATTAGCCAGAAAATTTTGTAGTGTTAATGCGGCGTGGGGGGATCTTACTAAACCCGAAACTGGATACAGTATAAAAAATTTTCTTATACAGTGATTTTATTATTAGCTGTACAATAATTACTGGTTTGTGATCAGTAATTTTTATTTTGTGAGTAATAATTTCTTGTAGCTATAGCTAGGTGATAGCCATGTACTACTAGTAATAAAGAAGTCAAAATTAGTGGCAAGAACCATTTATGACCGTTAGATGTAGATTTAATCAACGATGGAGATTTGGTCTTAAAAAAATGGCTAAGACCATTTATGACCATTGGATGTAAAGTATGAAGGAGTGATCTTGACCCTTCATTTCGGAGATACATTTAATGGCTAGGATTTCAAGGAGAAAGATCCAATGGCCTAGATTAAGTCTTCTAATCTAAGGCTAAACCTAGAATCTACATTAATCTTAACCATTGATCTAATCAATGGCTAAGAATGCCTAAAATGGTGGCTAGTGAGATTGGTCACATTTTTGAGAATGCAAGAGAGGGGGGGACGGTTTTGTGATGGTGTAGGTGATTAGCAAAGTTTGAAGACACCAATAATTTGTTATCTTGGTCATAATTGATCATTCTTGAACATTTCCTAAAGCAAAGCTCTTCAAACTTTTCTCTCCATTTCTCTCCAAACACCATTCGGCCAAGCACCATAGACAACCATCCAAGCTTTCAAAATTTCAACTAACCTTATTTCCTTCACCTAAACAACATTCTAAGACACTTCTATGTTGAAGACTTAAGCAAAATCCTTCATTTTCTATCATTTCTACAAGTTAGGGTTCTTGAACTTTCAAAGTAAAAGTTCTTCTTCTTTGTTTCTAAGTTAGTTTTTGAGTTTCTAAACCATGATTGTTCCATGGTTTGGTTTAAGTTTGTTAGGGTTTTCCTTTGGAGCCACACGAAATCCTTGGAGTAAAGGCCTTGGTGGATTTTGTCTTCCTTAAGGTAAGAGGGAGATTACCCTCATCAACCATATATTGGTGGTGAGGAGATGACCTTGTTTGTGGTGAAAAATCCATAAGGATTTATTTACTTGTATGGTTTAAGCTTGCTTTATTTTTGGTTGGTTTATTTTTAAGCTTTGATTATATGCTTGTTTGTTAGATTATATGCTTGTTTACTTGATTATATGCTTGTTTAAATGCTTCTGGTAGCATGATAATTATTGTGAAAAGTAGAATATGAGTTGTACGATGAGTAAAATTGTATGAAGGCTCCAAAGAACTTAGAGGAAGCTCACGGTTTTGACTACTACAAAGGGGACAAGATGTTTTCAAATTAATTACTAAGTATGGATTAGTGATTTTAAGGATAAAAATTGGATTAAAGGATTTTGATGATGAAAAATGGTTTTGTAAAGAATTTTAGTGAAGAAAAAAAATGGTTAAGTTTGAATATGGAATATAAACCTAATTGTTGGCCAACACACCAAAGTGTGTTATTTTAACCGTAAATTATTGTACCTAGTGTGGACTTTGATAATTAGTTACAAGAATTGGAATTAAGGAATTTTTAGTAGGAAAAAGGAAAAATGGATTCAAAGGAAGGAATTAAATTAGTATGTAAGCTATATTATTTAAGTAAATCAAAGAAATCAAATTTTTGGAAAGAACCATAGAAAATAAAATGTAAAGAATTTTTAGAAAGAAAATATTTTCAGGAAGGCCAATATATATATATATATATATATATATATATATATATATATATATATATATATATATATATATATATATATATATATATATATTATAACGATTTTATAAAATATAATTAGAGTTGAGGAAAATATTTTATGTAAGTGAAAAATGCTAGAAAACCATTACACGATTTAGAAATTACTATTTTTAAGCTACATGATTAATTTTTACATTATACGATTATAAAAATGATTTTAAATTATTACGCGATTGAGAAAACGGTTAAAAACCTCTACGCGATTTAAAAACGTTTGAAAATGTTTACACGATTTAGGAAATGTTTGAAATTATTTATGTGATTTAAGAAAATGTTTAAAAATATTTATGTAATTTAAAAATGTTGAAAATTAATTACGCATTTGCAAAGACGTTAAAAAATATTACGTAATTTGAAAACGTAAGAAAAATGACAAGTTGTTTAAAAAATGCGATAAAATAATTATGCGATTGGAAATTACAGTTGTTGGCTGTCGGGCTGTCGTGGTGGGCCCCGTTATGTTAAATTACAATAGTTGGCTATCGGGCTGTCTTGGTGGGCTCCGTTATGTTGAAAAGTGGTTTTGCCAAGAAATGACGTGTATATGTGAAATACTATAAAATAATGGTTGTATGTATTTTTGAATCATACATCATGCATGGAAAAACATGTCAAGTAAGGCGATTGGCCTAGGAGATGGGAATTTCACCTTCGTGCGGGTGAGAATTGCGTAGTTACAATCTTCAGTGATCTTGGGGACGTCGGGGTGTGGAATGTCATATGTGGCCAGCTGGTAACACCACTACGTCATGGTATCCTTTGCAAACACACTGACGGTCCTGATAGAGTTACTACTCTTTTCGTGATATGGTTGAGAGTGCCTTGATTTAGCCATGTTGGGCGCCATGATATGATACACAGTGCATGATTTGAGGCTAACAGTATACAGACATGTACTCCCTATCATTCTCTTTGAAATGGTGATTAGCTCCATGGAGTAGGAAATGAGTCATTGTGCACATGCATTATGGGTCAGCATATGAGTATAATAATTATGCCTATTTTATCTGTCTTCTATGATATGATATGATATGACTGTATGAGATATTTTGTATATGTATCTTTTACTGTCATTTTCTATACTGCCGCATTGGTATTGATGAAAGGGGATCTCACCTCTTTATTATATTGAATTTTGTGTATTATATGTATTTGATGAAGACCGAGGAGGTGAGGAGGCTGATAAGTCATTTTACTGTCAGTAGCTGTTTTCTGTATTTATCTAATATGGTGGAGAGACGTCAAGTTTTAAGGTATGTCACGGTTTGATTCCACAGTGGGATTGATGCGTGGCGAGTTAACTTAGACAGGGAAAGGTTTGTGTATACCGGGAATCTGACTCTGACTTTAAGTGGTACTCAGGATAGTATTCCTGTCATGACACAACACATGTCTGTACGTCTAGAGTTTTATATGCCTATACGTGAGATTTGGAGTAGGAATAATAATACTTATACTCCACATGAGGAATCCATGATGTCGACTGCCAGGACACCAACTAGGCATGTGCTATATTCGTTAGGTTTCTTTGATGGCAACACCGAGGAGGAGGAGGAGGATCCCAATGAGGGCCTGAAGCCGTAGTCTGTTGGGGTTTTAGTTTAGTATTTTTAGTTTAGTGTGTACTGTATATATAACTTTTCGGGGTGTAATTATGTAAATTATTTATGAACAAGGTTTGTAATATGTAAAATATAGTGTATTAGCTTTAATTACGTTTGATGTTTAAGGTTTTTATTTATTTCTGTTTTTCAGTAAAAGAAATTTTAAAATCAGTGTTTTTACAAGATTAATTCTTTTACAACTTGGGTAAGTTATATTAGGATTAGTCTTAAATGTGATACCCTATGGTGGGTGTTGCAAAAGGACCATTTTTAACGGCATCCCACACATCAATATCAATAGTTTCAATAAAAATCTTCATCCTTTCTTTCCAATAAGCATAACCATCTCCATTGAAAAAGGGAGGCCTATTTATAGAAGAACCTTCATTAGAAAAACCATTTGAAGCCATCTTTTCTCTTGAAGCGGCTAAGCTCTTTATACAAGAGTCTAGCTCTGATACCACTTATTATCAAGTGGCTTCAATACTCAAGAGAGGGTGAATTGAGTTTATAAAAACGTTTCACAAATCTCTTGTAAAAAGCTTGATTACCAATTTTCGTTGAAGTTATTATTTGATAGAAATGAATGAATAGAGAGATTAGAGGGTTTACACATACAAGTAAATCAATCAAGCAAGATAGAATTCAAGATAACTAATAAAACAGTACACAAGATAAATGAGATGAGTTTAGGAAGACAAACACAAAGCTTTATCCTAGTTCAACCACTAATCCACTTGTGGTCTACGTCCAGTCCTTAAGTAAACACCCGAGATTTCCACTATATCTTCAAGCTTCAAATTGGTGCTTGACAACCTTTACAAGATGGAGCACTCAACACACCTTGGGATGCCTTACCCTTGTGCTTGAGTCTCTATTTCCAAGGGATACCTTACCCTTACAACTTTGAGGGATGCCTCACCCTCTCTTTACATATTAAACAAGAATATAGATGAATGGAAGCTCTCTTAAGAGTGAATAAAACAACTTGAAGTCCTATGGGTATTAATGATTCACTTGATGATCAAAACAGAGAATATATGAACAATGATAGTGAAACTCGTATTAATGTTCAACTAGGTTTTTTAGCTTGATTGATTAACCCCCATAAATGCCCAACAACTTGTATTTAAAGCCCATTTAAGATTAGAGCTATTGAAGGGTGGTTGGGAGCATTAATGGCAGCTTACTATCCATTATTTCCTCTTCTAGTTCGTGTTCTAATTCGAATAACAACTTTGTTATTCGAATAAGGCTTCAAATAGCTCAGGGCAATTTTGCCTTTGGAGCGTGTTATTCAAATAACACTTATTGTTATTCGAATAACAGCTTATAGATTGGTTTCTAGAAACGCTTGCTATTTGAATAACATTATGGTTATTCGAATAAGCCATTTTAGAAATGCTTCTGAGGAAGTGTGTTATTTGAATAACAATTATGTTATTCGAATAATACATTAAGCGCCTTAATAATTTTAAACTGTTATTTGAATAACACAGGGCATTATTCGAATAACCCTTATGTAAATGAGATTATTTGGCTTCTCTGACATTGGTTATTCGAATAACAAAACTTGTTATTCGAATAAGCCTTTAGAAAAATCATTTCGTATAGCTTTTGAATATTGCCAATTAATCTTAAATGGTCTAGTAAGCTTTTGGGCACTTGTGTTTGTTTCTTTAGAAACCAAAAACAAATTTGAAGCCTCAAGAATATGTGAACTATTTGAGTTCTTTGAAAAGGTTATTTATTGAACTTTAGGTGAATCATTTATACCTTTACATAATGATCTAAGGCCTATAACTAGTCTTGAAGGTCTTGGATATGGTCTTGACACATCTTTTGTTATCATCGAAACTAAGTTCTTCATTAGTCAATGGCCAATCACAACTAGCTAAAGTAGTGATGACTCATAATTAATAATGGAGACAGGCGTCAACTGAACCTTCCAAAGCCACATGATAGGTGCTTGTGTGGGGTGAAATTGCAAGAATTCTTAGTTGTTCTGTTCTAGTTCTCCCTATAAGACTACCTCCATGTAAGGCTAGGCCCAAATTCAACTAACTTGTCCGTTTGTTTCCTGATTTACTTCTAATCTTAAGGTAGTTTGTTCTTCTTGGAGTTCTTCAAATTCTTCTTTAAAATTTATAATTATTTCTATGCTTTTTCTATGCAGAAAGCATACCAAACTTTTAAATTAAACAAATATATGTAAAGTACTATGCTTTCAATTATTCATTCATCATATCTAAAGCTATTCTAAGCTATAAAACATAAATTAGAGGCCCACTATGGATAGAAAAAATAATGTTGTGTTAAGATTGGAGTATTACGTGGGCATCAAATGCTTATCAAATAACGTAGAAAGAGGCTTAGCAGCTCTAAAACCAGATTGGTTTTTGGACACTTCTATGAATGAACGCATCCGATCTGAATGTAGTTTTAATTAGACACACTGATTTAAAGCTGCCTCAATTAAATTGCTTATGTTATGCTTAGTACAAGCAACCTCAAATTCCCTTTTTCAGCTTTTCTTCTTGTGTGCTTTTTTTAACTGGACCTCCATTACTTTAGACCAAGTTTAAATGTTATGCAGTGTGGTGGTAACTGATAAAGTGGGATATTTTTGACAAAATATTTAAATAAATTATTTTTATTTGTTCTATTTTTTTGTACAATTTTTTTATTTTTTATTCATTTTTATTTGTTATTTATGAGAATTTTTTAATGTTGTTGAAAGTATACTCCTTTTTAACATAAAGTTTTTTTTTTATTATTAACTCTTTTATGAATCACTATGCTCTAATCACCAAGGCACCAGACTAAATATCTACAAGGCATACACCACATGTTCGGGGTAAAAACAAAGCAACTCAAAAGAAGTTCTAAAAAAAGTAAGAACAAAGCACAACAAAGCACACACGAACATTAATTATGGATGCAATTCTTGGTGTTATGATTTGATGGATTACTCAACTTAGAATACATTATTCTAATAACATGTTGTATAAGTCATGTAACTACTGATGTTGTTTTTTTCCTCTCCTATATATGCTTAGTTGTTAATATATGTCAACTGCATCCTAATAAGGGGAGCATTCCTTTTTTAATAAATGAATAAGGATAAAAAGCAAAATCGAGACTGGTTGTAATGAGCCAAATTCTTACTCTCAATATTGCTGAGAAGGGCTTTCACTTCTTGCATAGCCATAATTAATGTTATGTTTGGAAAATCTTAAATATAATTTTGTCCTTCTTGTAGGTACCAGATGAAGGTAGTGGGACTTTATCGCCTAACGACCTAAGAAGATCATGCAATGGAAGTAACACCCATTAATCAGTGGATATTTCAAGTCCTCATTAATTAATTTACTAATTGTTTGACTTATATATAATTTGGAGTTATTTGACTTGTGTACTTATGTTACTATTTAGGATGTTATTTCTCAAAACGTTGATGACTTATAATTTGCGGTTATTAAGTTAATGTACTCATGTTAAATTTGATATTTGGTAAATTAAATTAATGAGTATTTCTTTTTACATTTCATTAAGCAAAATTATTATATTTATATTTGTAGATTTTGACAAACAAGAATTGTCATAATAAACATGAAAATTGTCGTAATTAGATGTAAATATGGAAATTAGTTGGTAATTTTTTATGTGGATTACGACAGTCTTAAATTGCTATAATTATCTGTAAATTATGGCAGTTCAAACTGCCGTAATTAGCTGCAATTACTAAAATCCATTAGTAATTTTTTAAGTGTATTACGGTAGTCAAAACTACCGTAATTCTCAGTAAATTATGGCAGTCAAAACTGCCATAATTCTCGACAAATTATGGCAGTCAAAACTGCCATAATTCTCAGTAAATTACGGTACTCGAAACATCCATAATTTACTGAGAATTATGGCAGTTTAACCGTCATTTTATACACAATTAAATCATAATTTTTTAGGTAAATTACGACTGTTTGAACCGTCGTTTTACACAATACAGAATTGTCATTTTATACATGGTAAATTGTGGCGGTTATCGTGGCGGTAAATGGGAAACCGACGTATTATACCTAATGGCGATGAAAATTATGTCAATTTTAGAAACTGCCACTGATGCGAAAAACGGCAGTTAAAATTGCCGTAATGTGCAAAAAAAACTTCCATAATTTACCTAATTTTTTGTAGTGAATTACGGTGAAAATAAAAAAAAAAGTTTTGTGAGACAAAAATAAAACTTGATGTGAAAATTTGCTTCTAATAAATGTTATATATCATTGTCTTTCTGAGTTTCTCTACTTACCTAGTGCATTTAAGAGAATTATTTATTATAAGTGCTAGCTTAATATTCAAAGTAGCTCAGTTAGTCAAAGTATGAAGTGCACTTTCTTAATCACTAGACGGTGATGAATCTTAAACTAAATTTTTTGCGTGGCCAAACATTATCATATTTGTTTGTGCCTTTAGATCACACTCTAAATAACAAATATTAAGTTAAATAAATATCACTCTTAAAAACTTTGAAAATTACTTATCTTGATCTTCAATTCATGAACTTTAAGCATTAATTTTAGGTTTTTATAAGGGATAAATATTTTTCTTTTGGCCAAGGGATAAAGATGTTGAAGTTATATATTCCCCTTCATTATCACTAGCTTCCATCTTAAATACATAAATTGTTTTATGTTTAAACTTCACCATTATTTTGTTAAAATAAGCATAAAATTTCTAATTAATTGAGTTTATATGAAATATAATCAAGTATATTTGAAAAAATATATCTGCCTAGTTAGTAACCACATCAATTTAATAAGAAATTTTAACATAAAAAATATATTAAAGGAAAAAACCACTCATTAGTCATAACACAGATTAGATAAAAATGAATAATTAAATATATAAATATATTTCGATAATGATGTTAACAATATCATCATGGTAAAAAAATTATCATCTATAAAAATCTCATTAATATATTACTAGTATACTAATTTGCTAAGCAATAATATAAGGTTCATTAGATAGTTGTGTTATATAATAATCTACTTAACTTAGCCTAGTTGCCTCTTCTAGGGTTTCATAGTAGTCGTTATAGTTGAACTTGTGTTGCCTTTCCGACCCGTTTAGTTTTTTCTTAGTGTGCCACTTGTGATGCCCCTCCGACAACCTGCCAACCTATCGCCTTCGCCCTAGTGAGCTTGGTAATAGAAACCTAGACGTTGTGCCCCTTGTTGCTATGATGTTGCGCCCACACCCCCGTGTTAATGCTTATGTCATGAAGAACATGAAGTTTTTTATGATAACAAAGTCAAGTCGAAGACCAAGTCCAAAGGAAGTACAATTGGTATAGTTTACGAGACTTAGAGTCTTTAATGTGAGAACCTCTCAATATATCACAAAATATTTTTTTTGAAAGGTTTTTTTTTTTAAGAAATGATGGTTTTAATCTTGGATCATGAAAAACAAGTTTATATCTTTGAAAATCCAAGTTTTCTGAGTTGAAAATGTTTACCAAGCTAAATTGAGCTCAAAAATGGGTTCAAGGATGATTGTAATCTTATCCAAAGGCTTAGTAATCAATTAACAGCTTCTTTGGAAGTTGGTAATCAATTACCAAGGCCTGTTAATCGATTAGCCATGTGGGAATCTATTTTTCAATAGTCAGAGGCTTGGTAATCGATTACAGAAGCCTTGTAATCGATTACCACTTGCCCAAAAAGCCCAGGATGTGTTCTAAGAGCTTGGTAATCAATTACCACATCCTTGTAATTGATTACCACGAGCTTGAAAGTTAGCAACGACTCTTTTCTAGGCATTTAATGATGGAATTAATTACCCTTAACAGCTCTTTTGATCAGAACACTTTAAATACACATTTTTGAGTCATCTTTTAAACACAACCAACAACCTGAAACACATCTCTTATGCTTTAATCCATGAATTAATCTTTTCAACATTTGTCCTATGTTTTTGTGAGTTTTTTAAATAATCTTGAAGATAGGGCTTTAACTTGTACTACATACTCTTGTGAGAGTTTCATCTTTTTCTACACTTTCATTCTTTGTAAAGAGGGTGAGGTATCCCTCAAGGAATTGTAAATAGGGTGAGACATACCTCAAGGTTTTGTTTGAATGAGGTATCCTTGGTTGTCGAGGCTCAAGCACAAGGGTGAGGTATCCCAAGGTATGAAGAATGCTCTAGTTTGTAATGGTAGCAAGCACCTGTTCAAGCTTGCATTGATAGTGAAAAAATCTCGGGTGGTTATTTGAGGACTGGACGTAGGTCACAAGTGGT
This sequence comes from Ormosia emarginata, assembly GCA_029884605.1. Taxonomy (NCBI): domain Eukaryota; kingdom Viridiplantae; phylum Streptophyta; class Magnoliopsida; order Fabales; family Fabaceae; genus Ormosia; species Ormosia emarginata. The sequence continues at coordinate 20,950,642 of JAQQTP010000073.1, forward strand.
TAGTGGCCAAACAAGGATAAACACTGTGTTTGCTCTTCTAACTCCAACTTTTTTATGTTTGTGTTTTAATTTCATACATCTTCCTGTATACTTTCATTTCCATTTGTTCAATTGTGAGTAGAACATTCTATCTTCTCTATTCAGTCACTTCAATCGATAAATAGCTTTAAAGAAAATTACTTTTCAAGTGTTTGATAAAAGTTTTCAAAGAGTTTTTATTTATTTTTATTTACTCAATTCACCCCTTTTGAGTATTGAAGCTGTAACACCCTAATACAGATATCCAGATATATCCTAGATAGACAGAGATATATAAAGATAACCAGTACTAGAGACGTCACTTCTATACTACATACTAACATATATCTATAATCACAAGTGAGTAATTATAGAAAGCCTTGAGAGATTGCGAAAAAAACTTAAACTCATACATATACATATACAAACTTAGCCACCTGAGGGCTTATTGTAATACATATAAAATAAAACTTACAGAACAAATATAAACTTATTACATAAGTTCTGTCTACTTAAAGCAATAAAAACTACTCTAGTCTTCAAGCTTTATCTTCTCATCCTTGGCAGGGTTTGCATCTTTGTACCTGAGCCTTTGCCTGCATCTGAGCCTGTATCGGTACCTGCATTTGAGTCTGCATTTGGATTTACATGGAATAGCAACTGGGGTGAGAATTAACATTCTCAGTAAAAGCAATTCCAATACCAGTTCTCTATAACATTGTATATAACAAATATATAACAAATGCTATAATTCTAACTTAAGAGCTTTCTCCCCTTTTCTCATAACTATTTCTATCTTAGGAGTTTCCTCCTCTTTTCTCATAACTTAGGAGTTTCCTCCTCTTTTCTCATAACTTAAGAGTTTCCTCCTCTTTTCTCATAACTGCACACTTTCTTATAGTGTGATGTCAACCGATAGCCTACACACTGTTAATACATACAACGCCCATACAGCTGTACATACTAACAGCGACGGACAATGCCCATACAACTGTCCGTGAATGCAATGATAATGATATGTAATATGAATATGCCTAAGGAATCCTAAAAGCATGTGAATGAAATGCAAATGCAAAAGTCTATTCTAAGAACAAGGAAGTTTGCTAGGAACTAGTCAGTATATCATCTAGTGGTAATTAGAGGGAAATCTCATCCTCACATTACACATATCCTGGCACACTGAGAAATTCGGGCTTCATCCTTGCTCAAAGAGCGTCTCTGGATTTCCCACTTATCTCCTTTGGCCTTGGCATTATCGAGACATCAGGGTTATGTCCTTCTCAAAAGTCCTTCGGACACCCGTCTATCTTCTTTTTGCCTCCATGAATGAACATCAAAGGATATCCACTAGATCGATACTACTTAACTAATTCATAGACTTTCATTCATACTTATATACTTAGTTCCTCTTTGATCTAAGCATATTCTACTAATAACTTTGGCTTCTTATGTTTACCCTTTTTAATGAGGAGAATCTGTAACCTCATACTATATGTAACCTTAGCACTTGGTTAGGAATACTTGTCCCCTAAGGAACTTCTCTGATTCCTTACCTTCTGGCTAAATGACCTCACGTCATATAACGTTACATTCTCAGGTAAACATCACCAGTTCATTTCTCATACTTGTACCTAAACTCCACCTCATCATTTCTATCTCTTAAGTGATCTTTAACGCAACACTATGTTGCTGAGGTGTAAGGTACTTACCTATGGCAACCACTAGTCTTAGTTGCACTAAGGTTCTTTCTCTTCACATACATACTAGCTTAACTAACTAGTGTGTGAAAAGCTTAGTGTTATGTTTAACTCTTACATAAACACCATCTTACTTTCCTATAGACTCAACTCATCCTAGTGAAAGAGTCTATCTTAACTAATGCTTCATCTATCCTTGCTTAAGGACATAATGAGCATCTCTCTAAAACTTTGTATAATTAACTCAACTTTAACTAAAGTGAGTAATTCATGCATCTAACTTTCTTTTTTATCACACTTCTGGTAGTAGCTTATACTACACTTGTGTGCTAACATACATATTCTAGCTGTATCTAGCTTTCTATTCTATCACACGTCTGGTAGTAGCTTATACTACACTTGTGTGCTTAAAGTTCCAGATACCTCTTTAACTATTCCAAACTCATGGAATGCTTAAGAACTTAACTTCCACACTTTGATTAGTATCTAAGGAAGTAAATTCTCTTTATCTTGCATTTCTAACTCATCTTTACTAATACATGAGTTATTGCACATTTCTGCTCTACCTTATGATTATGACATCTTCTTAGTCATATATCATCTTATTGTGTATTTAGCAATGCACCAAGTCTCACTTAACTAGAGACTTAGTACCTAAACGTTCCCTCTTTGGAATCAATACACAATCTCGTCTCCACTCAAGTAACTCTAATGCAAGAGTGGTTCTTACTTGCAACTCTTTGTTGCCTAAGGTTCTAGGTACCTTCCTAAGTTAATCCACTATTCTTGGATCTCCTAAGGTTCATACCTTTCTCATTCTCTACTAGAGTGCTTACTAATACACTTGTCTTCATTGCACCATCTCATCACATCTTAAGTGATATCTAATGCAACATTAAGTTGCCTAAGGTGCAATGTCATTACTTAAAGCAAACCTTTCCTTTAGGATGCTTAAAAGCCTATGCTTTCTCATTCTTGATGGGTAGGTATTTTCCACTTGAAAATATCCCCATTTATGCCTTATTACACTTAGGAAACATAAACATATGAATCCATCAAAGGCAATATATCTAATGGTGAGATAAAACCATTTTTCATGGTTTTGGGCAGCATGCCGCGGCATCCTTCTCTCAACATCACGGCGCCCGTAACTGAAAACGTGATTTCTGACTCCTCACGCCACGACGCCACTAAGCCATGCCGCGGTGCTCATAGCAGAACCCAGATTCTGCAGAATTCTGCAACTACGGGTTTGCTGTTCTTTTGATCATTTTCTTGGATTTTAGCCATTTCTTACCAACTTCTAAGTGATTCTAGGTTCCTAACTAGTTTCTTAACCATTAGGAATCATCAATCACTAATTTAAACCTCTTAATTTGGATTATGGCTCAAAATCCTTCATTCTATGGCCTATGGCTTACTTTGTGAATCAAGGGTCTAAATGAGTTATTCTAAGTTCCTAACTTAATCTTATGCTATGAACAAGTCATAAATGACCAAAGAAACACGTCTATGCAAGCCAAACACATCTAACATCTCTAAAACTCAATTTGGCATATTATGTTGTTTATATGCATACATAGAGAAAGAGATGAATAAAGGCTCTAAACCCCTACCTCTTGAAGACTCGAAGCTCTGAAGCTTGAAGCTTGATCTTCCTCTTCCTCTCCTTCTTTCCTTCTTCCCCTTTCTCCTTCTTCTTCTCCCCTTTTCTTTCTTTTCTTTTCTTTCCTCTGGTTTTCGGCTCTCTGCCGAGGGAGAAGGGAGATATAAGGGGGTGGGACGCAGAGGGAATTATGGAAAAAGATTAACTTAAGTTTCTACACTGAAACTTATATCTGCTATGGACACCCGAATTGTGCTAATTCGAGTTTCCCTGCTTCTAACAACTTTAGAATAAATCATAAGATTCATCTAAATTGTTGTTTCACAATTCTCATCATTTTCTATATCTGCTAGGGATCAATCCGGCATTAAAAGCACAACCTGTATGCTTAAAAATACCAAACTGACTCCGATTCTCTTGAAACTTTTACCACATCTTACTTGGCTTATTAGTGACCTAGAAATAAACTCTCTATGTTTATTTCTCTTAACTTAGCAACTTATGCTATTATCTGAGTCATTTTAAGCCACTTTATAACTTCTATGTTGCAACTAAGTGCCTAAATGAACTCAGATTATCATAAAACTTTACTGACATGCTAAACAAGTCAAATGCTACCTTCGGTAACCATTTACTAGTCTAACATGTACTTAAGGGTATTACAGAAGCCACTTGGAAATAAGTGGTAGAGCTAGACTCTTGTGTAAAGAGCTTAGCAGTTTCAAGAGAAAATGGCTTCTTCAAATGGTTTTTCATCAAAAAGATCTTCTATAAATCGACCACCCTTTTTCAATGGGGATGGTTATGCTTATTAGAAAGAACGAACAAAAATTTTCATTGAAGCTATTGATCTAGATGTGTAGGATGCTGTTGGAAATGGTGATTTTGTTCCCACATGTATTGTTGATGGTGTAAAGGTTGAAACACCAATAAGTGATTGGACTGATGAAGACAAAAAAAAAGTTCAATATAATTTGAGAGCCAAGAACATCATTACCATAGCTTTGGGGTATGATGAATTCTTCAGGATTTCAAATTGTAAGACTGCCCGACAAATATGGGACACTTTAGAAGTTACCCATGAGGGTACTAGTGAAGTGAAGATGTCAAGAATCAACACTCTCACTTGCGAATATGAACTTTTTAGAATGAACCATGGAGAAAATATTCAAGAAATATAAAAAAGGTTCACTCACATTGTAAATAATCTTACTTCATTAGGAAATAGTTTTTCTAATGAAGATCTTATTAACAAAGTTTTGAGGTATTTGAGTAGGAATTAGCAACCTAAAGTAACAATTATTTCAGAATCAAGAAATGTAGCAACAATGACACTAGCCACTCTCTTTGTGAAACTTCAAGAGCACAAGTTGGAGCTAAACAGGCTTTATCAAAGTGAGGAACATGATAAGAAAAAAAAGGGATTGCACTCAAGGCTACTTCCTCTACTATTGACGATGATGATGATGAAGATGGAGATAACGTAGAGAACTTGGAGCTAAATGAAGAGAATCTTAGCCTCTTCATGAAAAAGTTTGGAAGATTCCTTAAAAAGAAGGGAACTCAAAAAAGGCCACCTTTCCCACCAATGAAGACCTTTCACAAAGGGGAAGGAACTTCATCCACACCGACATGCTACAAATGTAAAAAATCGAGGTACATGAAGATGAAATGTCTCATTTATCAAAAGAAGGTGAAGAAGTTTGAAAAGAGACCTTCAAAGGAGAAGAAATGAAGGAGAGCCTACATAGCTTGGGATGACACCGACATGGATTCCACGGATAATTCAAATAATGAGGAAGCTCATCTATGTCTTATGGCTAGAGGAGAAGAAGACGATGAAAATGACTTAGAGGTAATTTCTTCTAATCTTGATTCTTCCCCTTCCTATGGTGAATTACAAGATGCTTTTGAAGAATTACATGATGAGTTTATAAAACTCACTAAATTAGTTTCTTCATCCAAGAAAACTATTTCTTCTTTGGAAAACAAAATAATTATTTTAAATAAAGAGATTGAAGAACTAAAAATTGAGAATGAGACACCAGGACTAATTTATGCTAATTCTTTTTGCACAACTTGTTCTTCGCATGCATCGGGATCTTCATCATGTTCATCATGCCAAGCTTTCGAAAAATAAATTGAAGACTTAAAAAACACACTTTCAAAATTCACCTTTGGAAGAGATAACTTGAATATTTTGCTAGGGAAACAAAGATGCATTTTTCAAAAAGCTAGTTTAGGGTATAATCCCAACAATAAACAAAAATTTTATAAAAATTTCTTTGTTCCTTCAAGTACTTCAAGTAGTCCTTTTATTAAATGTTTTCATCGTGAAAAGAAAGGACATAGTGTTTCAACATATAATGTGAGAAATAATATCAACACCAAGGTAGGGACTAGAATAGTGTGGGTTCCCAAGGGTACCATGCTTGAAAATAACACACAAGGACCCAAGAGAATTTTGGTACCAAAAGTTAAAAATTGAATATGTGTTGTAAGTTTGCTTAAAGATCAAGAGCTTAAATTGGTATCTTAATAATTGTTGCTCCAAGCACATGACCAGAGATAACTCTAAGTTTTCGTTCCTTGTTCATAAGACACACTGACATATAACCTATGGAGACAATAACAAATGAAAGATTCTTAGAGTTGGCAAAGTTGGTAAAATTCCTTCTTCTTCTATTGATAATGTCTTACTTGTCGAAAAGCTTAAACATAACCTGCTTAGCATTCGTCAATTATGTGATAAAAGAAATAGACTTATATTTGATTCTAATTGTTGCATAATTGAAGGAAAAGATGATAAGCATGTTAAGTTTGTTAGTCATACTGGTCATATATATATATATATATATATATATATATATATATATATATATATATATATATATATATATATATATATATCTTCAAAAGATGCTAAATGCTTTATAAGTAAAGAACATGATTCATAGTTATGGCATAGAAGAATTGTACACATTCACATGGATTACTTAAATAAGTTGGTTTCAAAAAAGCTAGTAATTGGGCTACCTAAGCTCAAATTTGAAAAAGATAAATTATGTGATGCATGTCAAAAGGGAAAACAAGTAAACATTTCTTTTAAAGCTAAAAATGTTGTTTCAACTTCTAGACCTTTACAACTTTTGCACATGGATCTTTTTGGACCCTCTAGAACAATGAACTTTGGTGGGAATTACTATGCATTAGTGATTGTGGATGATTTTTCTAGGTTTACATGGACCTTATTCCTATCTTATAAAAATGATACTTTTCAAACTTTTAAGAGACTTGCCAAAGTTATCGAAAATGAAAAAAGTTTTAGTATTACATCCATAAGAAGTGATCTTGGTGGTGAGTTTGAAAATCATGAGTTTGAAACCTTTTGTGATGATCATGGCATTGAACATAATTTTTTTGTCCCTAGAACTCCACAACAAAATAGAGTTGTAGAGAGGAAAAATTGATTTTTATAAGAAATGGCAAGAACTATGCTCAATGAGGCTACACTTCCTAAGTATTCTTAGGTGGATGCAGTAAGTACCACTTGTTATGTAATGAATAGAGCCTTAATAAGGCCAATTTTAAAGAAAACTCCTTATGAATTATACAAAGGAATGAAGCCAGATATTTCATATTTTTATAGTTTTGGATGTAAATGTTTTGTTTTAAATAGTGGAAAGGATAACTTAGGAAAGTTTGATGTTAAGTCTGATGAAGGTATATTTTTTGGTTATTCTAATCATAGTAAGACTTTTAGAATTTATAATAAAAGAACTATGACCTTGGATGAGTCCATTCATATTGCTTTTGATGAAACTAACTCAAATGGACCGAGAAAATGATGGTGTTGATGATGTTGCAGAAACTTTAGCAAGAACATTTTTGGACAATAAGGAGAAAAAAAACAAGAAGCAAGAGGAAAGTTTTGAGGATTCACAAACCATGGACCTTCCCAAGGAGTGGAGGACTTCAAGATATCATCCTCTTGACCAAGTGATAGGTGATGTATCTAAAAGGGTAACTACTTGAAACTCAATTAGAAATACATGTAACCATATGACTTTTGTTTCAAAAATTGAGCCTAAAAACATAAATGAAGCCTTTGACGATGAACATTGGATCTTGGCCATGCAAGAGGAGCTAAACCAATTTGAAAGGAATCAAGTTTGGGAATTAGTTCCAAGGCCCAATGATCATCTAATAATTGGCACCAAATAGGTCTTTAGGAACAAACTTGATAAAACATGATTGATAATTAGAAATAAAGCTAGGCTTGTAGCTAAAAGATATAATCAAGAGAAAGTCATAGATTATGAGAAAACTTATGCACCCGTAGCTAACTTAGAGGCCATTAGAATATTACTTGTATATGCATGCATCATGGATTTCAAATTATATCAAATAGATGTTAAAAGTGTTTTTCTAAATGGTTTTATTCAAGAAGAGGTGTATGTTGAACATCATCTTGGTTTTGAAGATTATGAATTGCCCAACCATGTTTTTAAATTGAAAGGCCTTGTATGACTTAAAACAAGCTTCTAGAGCTTGGTATGAAAGGTTGAGTAAGTTCCTTTTGAAAAATGATTTTATAAGAGGAAAGGTTAACATAACCCTCTTTATTAAAAATAAAAAGTATGACATTCTTCTTGAGCAAATATATGTTAATGGCATAATTTTTGGTGCTACTAATGAGTTTCTTTGTCAAGAGTTTGCTAACATTATACAAAGTGAGTTTGACATGTCCATGGTGGATGAGCTCAACTTATTCCTTATACTCCAAATCAAGCAAATGAAAAATGGGTGTTCATAAGGCAATCCAAGTATTGTAAGGAGCTACTCAAGAAATTCAGAATGAACAACACTAAACATATGAACACACCAATGAGCACCTCTTGTTACTTGGACAAGGATAAAGGAGGTAATCCTATAGAAATTACTAAGTACAGAAGTATGATTGGTTCTCTCCTCTATCTTACAGCTAATAGGCTAAATATTATGTTTAGTGTATGCATATATGCAAGATACTAAGCAAATCCTAAAGAGTCACACTTAAGTGTAGTAAAAAGAATAATGAAGTATCTAATTGGCACTTCACAAATGGGTTTATGGTACCCTAAAGGTGCCTCTTGTAATCTTATTGGTTATTCCAATTCTGATTTTGCGAGATGCAAATTGGATAAGAAAAACACCAGTGGGACGTGCAACTTGCTTGGAAGCTCTTTAGTTTCTTGGCACAATAAGAAAAAAAATAGTGTGACATTGTCTACTACTAAGGATGAATATATTGTAGCCGAAAGTTCTTGTACTCAAATCCTTTGGATGAAGCAACAACTTCTAGGCTATGGACTTCAGCTTGATCACATCCCCATAAGATGTTATAATACTAGTGCAATCAATTTGTCTAAAAATCCTGTTTTACACTCTAGGACTAAGCACATTGAGATAAGACATCACTTTATAAGGGATCATGTGCAAAAAGGTGATTGTATGCTAGAATTTGTTGAAACATCTAATTAACTTGCATATATCTTCACAAAACCCCTGCCTAAAGAGACTTTCTTTCATATAAGAAGAGAACTAGGTATTTTAGATTAATCATATATTTAAAATTCAACACTTTTGCTGCATAATTTTTCTGCATAGTTATCTTGTTTTGATTATCATTTGAATCTAATATTGACTTGAGCGTCAGAGGCTCTCCTAAGTTTGTTTTGTAGGTACTCCATCATGACCAAGTCGTCCAACTAGCTCAAGATATTAGCTGCACAATAGTTAAGAGTGAGTCCTTGAAAAATAGTGGAATTCATTTGCATTGGATTAATCTTTGATGAAAATGGTGTTTTTGTAAGAACAAGTGTTTTGGATTAAAAAAATTGGAAAGATTTTTGACTTGCAAGGTGTTTGAAATTAGTTTAAGAGGCTTTGGAAATGTTTTGAAGGTATGAGAATCAGTCTTCTATTATTTGAAGTGAGAAAACCAGGTTTAAAAGGCTAGTAATCAATTACCAGAGCTTGGTAATTGATTACCAAGGCTCTGCCAAGCGTATAATGACAAGTCAGAATGGTGGTAATCGATTACCACCACTTGGTAATCGATTACCAAGTTCCCAGATTGCATGTAATTAATTACAGCTCCTTGGTAATTGATTACCAAAACAATTTAAAATGTCTTGGACGCGCAAGGCAGCCATTGTTACACTGAACCTTCATCTTTTCTCCCTCTACCAGTGACACCCCCTCCCCAAATCACTTAATTTCTCTCCATCAAATCCCATATTTCTACCACTAAATCACTCCAAAATATTTTCTCTATAAAACCCATCATCTATTACTCATCAAAGACCATAAATCCACCCACAAATTCCCCTTTCACTGTACGCCCCTTTTTCTCTCTAGAACCATGGCCTAATCTTCAAATTTCCTCTAATTTCTCACCATTTTCTACTATTTCCTACCATTAAACACTCCTAAAGCCCTTTCTTTCCACTTTCCTTTCATTCCTTTTACACCATTTCACTCAAATGATTGAATCTTCATAAAGAACAAAGAAGCCACGAGCAAGGGTCGTTATTGGGATGTCATCCCAAGCTCCTTCACTCACCATTCCAAGCTTGGACCTCTCAACCCACTTCAGAACTTCCTAGAAAGCATAAAATTTTTGCCCAAAGTTTCAATTGAGAAAAATCATCCAACCAAGGTATATCACTAAAGCTTTTTGCTCTAGCGAGCCTATATCTACCTATATTTGGTTTTGGTATTTTGTGCCAATTTGAAATATGAACATGCCTGCCTGATCAATGAGGTAAAGAAGAAACAAATTATCTTCACTCATGATATATGGTATAGATTAATTGGCCTGACATTTGATGGTACAATTTTTTTTGGGGCTATTGTTGTTTGGGGAGTTGCTTATGATTCCAAAACGAAACTGAATTCTTTACTGAGAACTAGTTACAGGCCCAAACAGAAGGTCATGGCCACATGGCTTTCTATGAAGAATAAGGTCCTCCATTACATTTTGGCTAGGGCCTTGATAGCGAGGGGAAGTAATTACTCCTAAGTTCAAAAGGATGATGTACTGACCATGTGGGCGATGAAGACCAACAGATCAATTAACTGGGCCTACTATGTCATTCAGCATACGCTAAAAGCTAGAAATAATAATCATCCCATGCCCTATGTCATGCTCATCACTGTGATCTTGGAGCACTTCCATATTCCTTTGGTTAGGGAGGTGAAGGATGAGAGCTCTAATGGACTAGGGTCCATTAGTGCATATACCCTGACAAAACTACAGTTGAAGAAGATTGATGACAGATGGTACTACTTACATCATGGGGTAGATGGACACGTACCCTAGGGAGATAATGAGGATGTTGAGGATGCACCACCACAGGCTGCTCCAACAGAGCCTACCATGAAGCTTATGCTCCAAGAGATACGCAGCCTCCTTTTTTGAAGACCTATTCAACCGACATAAAGACTAGGTGGGTCAACAGTTAGCCCTTCACATTGAGCGCATAACTTACACAGATCAAAAGGTAGCTACTCTGCAAGCTATGATGCAACATGGTTAGATGTATGTGGTTAGGAGGCCTGTTACACTTCCTTCACTTGCACCTGGGGTTGCTACTGAGGAGCATGTACATGGTGATCCTAGTGTTGTTGTTAATGTTAAGGAGCATCTTGATGAGGATCTTGATGACTAGGCTGATAGCGAGGACATGTAATATCCTCAATGACATGTTAGACTTGTATATAGTTACAAAAGTAGCGTAGTACTTGCTTAACATGCTTCTCTAATTTTGTGATAATCTGAATTAGTTTAGGCACTTTGCTGCAACACAGAAGATGAAAAGTAGCTTAAAATGACTCAGATAATAGCTAAAATAGCGTAGCTAAAAGAATTAAATATGAAGAATTTATTTCCTAGTCATAAATGTTTGTTAAGATTTGTGGTTAAAATTCAAGAATTTACTGAGTTCATTTGGTATTTTTAAGTACACTGAAAGTGTATTTTAATACTGGGTCGATTAGTAACAAATATAGAAACTTATGGAAATGGTGAAATTAGAATTGAGATGAATCTTAGGATTTATTTTGATGCCTGTGGGAGTTAGGAAGCTTGATTTGGAGAAATCTAAGTGTTCTTAACAGATATGTAAGTTTCAGTGAAATATCCTAAAGTGTTTTGAGCCACACATTTTCACCTACTCCTTTGACTTTCTTTGATACCTTTTCTCACTTTCTCACTCACTCATTTTACGTTAGCTGCTATAGCAAGTGTGGGATGAAGGAACATAGAAAAGAAGGAGGAAAGGAGAAGGGATAAGAGGGAAAAAGAAGGAAGGCCAAAGGAAAAGTTAAGGCTTAACTTCCATCATCATAACCTTGTGGTAAAGGGTTTGCTTTGCTATTTTCCTTAGCTTTGTCTCTCTTGAGTTTTGAAAAATTGTGAGTGGAAAAAGATTTTGAGATAGGAAAGATGATTATGTGTTGTTTGTGGTTTGAGAATCTGATTCCTTGATTTGGTTCTCAATGAATTTTGTGTTTTTTGAAAGATAGGTTGAAACTAACTTTTGATTCATTGCTCCAAATGGATTTTTGGATGCTTGTATAGGAAGAACTTGATGATTTGAGTTGATGATGGAAGATGTATGTTTATATGTTTTGGTTCTGATTGAAAATATTTAAGTTTGAGTTGTAATTGTTGATGAACCTTTGAGCAGCTGGGTTTTCGTCCAAAACCCAGAAATTTCAGCACAAAGAGCACGGAGCCGTGGCACCAAATGGTCATGTGCTGTGGCACCAATTTGTTGAGTATGCCGCAACATACTTGAGGAATGAAGTTGTGGCACCACTTGAGAAAAATGCTCTCAGACTTGTATTTTGCTTGTGTGATTTTTGATACGTTATAGACTTATAGAAAACAAACCTTGTTGGTCTTGGCATGAGGCAAGGCTTGTTCAAGCTATGTAATCAATACCCATGGATGGATGAAGGTATTTTACAAATGCTTAAAGCCCTAGAAAACCCTAGTTTCTTCCTTAATGGTTGAGTTTGAGCTTGAATGGTATGTGAGCCATGTTTTGCTCTCTTTTTGGTTAAGGTTGAGCTAGGACCTTGTGATAAAAGGGTATTGGTTCTTTTAAGTGATAGAGTTGAGCCATATGCGATTGTCTAGGTGCATTAAGTGTTCCTTCATGAGTAAAGTTGAACTAGGATGCATGTGTGAGACAATTGTTTCCTTAATTACTCAAATTGGGAATAGGGAGTACTAGGAACATGATCTTGTCTCTTTGTGTGACAAGGATGAGCAGGGTTGAGTGTTTGCTAGTTTTATTTTCACTCAATTATGTGAACTTTGTGATGTGTTTAAGTGTTTCTAAAATAACTTGCATGTTTTGTTTTCAAACTTGCTATTTGCTTCTTCCTATGTATTGTAATTTAGATGGTGAGCATAACCATGTGGCCATAGAATGAGGTGTTTGATCCAAATTCTCAGAGCTGAGGCTCATTGAGGTCAGGGTTACCAGTGTTATAGGGTTGGTATTAGTACTCTCACCTTTGTGAGGGGAACGAGTCCATACATTACTAGGTAGTGTTAGGGCTTTGTGCCTATCCTACCTAGTATATATAAGGGAACACAGTTCCTGGGAATGAGCAAGTATCGTGGTTTTCTAAAACAAAAACTTGCATTAGCATTGCACAAGCATATTTTTAAGACATTCCTTAGGCATAATCATGTGGCATATTATGCATTGCATTATTTGACAGTTGTATGGGCAGTTGTTTCTCTCTTGTGGATATTAAATTGTGAACAAGTTACGGTTTACTTTATGAGTTTTACATAATGAGTATGAAAATATTCTTATAGTAATGAGTAGAATCTCATTTATCTGTTGTAAACATAATCTGGTGTTTATAATTTGTTTATTTATTGCGGATGAATAAATACTGGATTTGGAATACTTATACTGAGAATTTATGAATTCTCACCTACTATGTTTCCATGTAATTCTAGGTCAAGACCCCCAAAAGGGAAAGAAGAAGAAGAAAAAGAAAAAGGCTTAGAGTAGTCATTTTGTTTTCTTTTGAATTAATACATATATTTAGTTATATTGCTACGTTTTTTTAGAAAAGTTTATGTATGACAATGATCCCATTTGTGGCTAGTGATGCAGATAGATATATATATATATATATATATATATATATATATATATATATATATATATATAAAATCTTTTCTTCCCTCTTGGCTCTCTATAATAGCTTGTGTATATATTATGGATTTATGTTTTATGCGTCTTTATAAAGTAGCACGCTTGATACTATTTATCTTTAAATATCCTGGTTATATTGAGATAATTGTATTAGGGTGCTACAAGAGACAAAGTGATGACAGGGCTTAGTCATGATATCTGTATCCTGTTATATTTTTTCTCACTCTTTGTTTTTTGACTATGATTATTGTATAACTCTGATATTTATTTTTGAGCTCTCACTTCTTCATATTTATGTGCTAATCATATGAGTTGTCAATTGATCATTTGGTACAATATTAGTTACACTGCTGATTATATTTATACAATGTTCATTAATTCACTTTGGCATGTTATTTATGATGAATGCTTATGTCTTTTTGATAATGCTAAAGGAGGAGAGATATGACTTGCATGAGTAAAGGGGAGATTTACATGGAAATTTTATTTAATATTTGATAGATGCATACCTTGTGAGATTTTGAGCCTATTGATAGATAGATTTAGCATTTGTGTCATTCTTTTCTTTCTTGTGTGATTTTCACTCATGGCAATTAATCACTTTAGAACTTGTTTTGATTCTTTTTTAGGCTATATTTTCACTTGCATGCATAAACATGATTGAGACATTCTTTCTTGAATTAGCTACTTTGACTAAATAGTCAATCTTGCATCATTTCTCTTTGGTTAACCCCCTTGAGCCTATTTATCTATCAATTGTCTTAGCTCATTATATGCCTTACGTGAAAAATCATGTTTTTACCTTACCTTAGAGAATGAGAGAGCATTGGTTCATTTTCATTGGAGGAGCTCTTTTGCTTGTGGGCAATTAATAGTTCAAGTGTAGGGGATTATGCGAATTGATGTGCAATATGCAAAGTGTTTAGTGGAAGAAAAAGAAAGAAAAAGAGCTAATTGAAAAAAAAATGAAAAGAAAAAGAATAAATGCAAGAAGGTTGTGAAAGAAAAGAAATCGAAAAAAATTAAAAAAATATTAAGAGAATGAATATGTAAAGAGAATGTGCATTATATGAAATTGGGGGGGTAAAATTTCATGCTTGTCAATTGAGTTCCTCCTCAATGCTCTTTTATTCTCTTGGGTATTTAACTTGTTATATGCATATTGCTTTCTTCTTTTACCTTGGTCCCATTACAACTTTGAATGAAGTCCTCTTGATTTTTGTGTGCATGTGGTTTGAATAGTACAAAAGTAGAAGATACGCAAGCTTATAGTAGTGCAATTTTCATGACTTGAATTGAGTGAAATACCTACCTTTTAAACACTTAATGGATTGAGAGTGTATCTTGTGAGGATCAATTATTCTTTATTTATGCTTTTTAATTTAAAACTACCTTGCTTGTTGGTTTGAGATGTGAAGAAATGTTACTTCATGAATGTTTTGATCCCTTGAATCTTTGGTTGGTCTTCTTGCTTGTAAACTTTTACATTCTTGAAGGTCATTGGAAAGTGAATCTCTTTGAGGTTTAGTTTTTTAGTTTTTTATGTTTCTTGTCCCTTAGTTTGAATCTTTGGTTTGCTTGGGACGTACAAAAGTTAAGTATAGGAGAATTTAATAAACGCGATTTTCATATATTAGTTAACCCTTATATTTAGTCTCTTGGACCTCTTATATGCTTAATCGATTAGTTTTAGCTACAATTTATAAGTTTGAGCTCAAATTGGGCTTAATTGATCTTTCTAGTATTATTAGGATTTTACATTGTTCTGTATTTCGGTCATATCTTGAGTTCTAGATATCTAAAAATTATTAATTAGTTTGCAAGAAAGCTGAGAAAAATCTCTACAACTTTGATGAAGAGCTCAAAGTTTGAATCAAATGTCTAATAGGTCAGATTGGGCCATGAAGTCAGAACATGATGCTATCACTGGAACTTGAGCAGAATGCACTAATTGGTCCATAACTTCAGCAGTAGGTGTGATATGGACTTGAAACTGATGGGATTGGAAAGCTTACACACAAAGCTTAAAATCTTATAGATACTACAAATTGAAACTACATTTTTCTAACGACGTTTCACCCCTATGAAGTCGGCGGATGGGATCAGAGACCTATTAAGAGTAAATTGGGCATAACTCTCTCATCTAAAGCCCAAATCAAGTGATTTTAGTGGCCAAGGAAAGCTAAGAGACAGAAGATTGACTTTAACCTAGGGGCAAATTAGGATTCTTAATTTTTAAGTCAGTTATTTTGTTATAAATAGGAAACCGGAATAGATAGAAACCTTGGCAATTCTTACTTGATTCTTCTTCCTAGAGTTTTCTCTCTTCTCTTTAGGTTTTCATTTTGTTCTCTTCTTTTTCTGAGTTCTTCCCTCCCATTCATGGAGGGGTAGAGCCTTTAATCAATCCAAGGGATTGACATTCTTGACGTTTAATCTTGAGATTCTATTTTAATTGTTATACCTTCGATTATTAATCAAGTTTCCCTTCTTCTTCTTCTCTTTGTTTGATTCTAATTGAATGCTTAATTTGATTGGGATTTTTATATGTTAATTTAGTAATTATCATGTACTAAGAGAGGACTCCAGAGACTAAACAAGGTATCAAAGGTGTTTGATGAATTGTTTAGCTTGGTTGGATCTTAGTTTTTAAGTTAATTCGAGTTTTGGATGGATGCTTAATTTGTCTAACCTCAATTAATTGAATTCTAGATGCGTATCTAGTAAAAGATCCATGGATCATTTTGAGGCATCTTGATATGATCTAAGACCAAGGATTCAGTTGATAATTGAATGGACCTATAGTAATGAAGGATGGATTCAAATCAAGATTGGTTAATTCTCTTGGATTGGTTATTTTCCTAATTTTGTTTACTTCTTTTATTTTAATTACTTCTTGTTTCTGTTGTTTAATCTCGCAAACCCCTTCCCCCTTGTTTACTAACATCTTAATTTGATTTCGTGATACTAATCAGAGTGATCTATGGGCTCGACCTAGTGTTACCTTATACTGTAAGTAATTTTGGTAAACTAGTTATAAATTAATTTAAATTTGGTAGCCTCGGCAGTTATCATATTTGCAAGTTAAATTTAGGTTATAACACATTAGGAATGGTGCTTTTAGGGGACGTATAGTATTTCCTGAGATGAGGTGAGCATCAGACAACCTTTGGAATAAGTCTGTGTTTGCAATGGACAATCTTGTGAAAGAGGGTAGGTTTTGGGACAGAAGCAACCTTGATTTTGGAAGTTTGGCTGAGGTTGTAGGTGGTTTGAGTAATTTTGCAAAGGTGTAGGTGGATATCGGGTAGAGGTTGGGCGAGTTGGTACATTTGATTATGGTGTGGGAACATTATTGATTTGGAATTATGGGGTTGTGATGATGTTTGTGGTTGGCGCAACTTGGTGGGGTGGGTAATAAGGATGTGTAGGTGTTTGGTATAGAAAATGAGAGTTAGGGTTATATGGTGGTTGCTGACTTGGGTTTTGTAGGAAATATCAAGGTCTAAAGGTCTGTTGGCATTGGACATAATTCACCTCAGATTCTTTCTTTTTCGGCTGGAATCCCTTCTTAAGAGCAATATTCTATGTATTTCTCATTGGCAATGTAACACCCCCCGTAGGGTATCACATTTCCAACTCCCAACTCATAATCTGAAAAGAAGTTCATAAAAGGTTTGAGTTATAAAAGGTGGGTTTCAAAATTTCTTATTACAGAAACATAAACTTACTAAAATCCATAAGTATTACTGAAAATATATTTTAAACTTATTAATATACAATATTGATGCCAATTAATATTTAACAATTTAAAGAGAAATATAAAACTAATAGACTCTCTTTTTAACAGTAGCAAACCCCAATCTCAAAATATCTACCACCCGTCACGTTTAAAAAAACTCGTTCCGTCTACTATATAATTTTTTAATAATTTAAACACAACAAAACAATATAACAAAGAGGTGAGATCACCTACGCCAATACCAACATGATAGCACAGAGATAATACAAACAACATACCATACAGATATATATCGTATTTCCAATCAACATTATTTATTGTAACAGATACAATAACTAATAATTACCATCATGCCATCACATTATTATCATCATCATCATTCAAGTATTTCAACAGTTCAATTATCATAACCAATGCTCAATAATGATGCATATGTTATGCATGTGCACATAGGCTTAATGTTTTTACTCCATGGAGCTAATACTCAGTTCGGAGAAGTTGATCTGAAAGATCTGTTTGTACCAAAATGCCTCAGACCAAGTGTTATAATTCTCATTTATATTTGCACATCTAGCATATACACGACAATCTTTACGAGATCTTGATTAAGAATAGTGTCTCGGTCAGGATCATCGGTGCGTTGCATCGGTCTAACTTTCGGGAAGAAAAGCTACCAACCACCCATGTAAGCAACCCGCACCCTGATGCCCCCAAGGTCAACAAGTGACTTACACTACGCATATCGCACCCACTCAAGAGGTGTACGTCTCTCCTAGGCAAATAGCCTCATACAGTCCATCGGACCTTTTCAATGCATGTTCAATGCACCGATGCCAAGCATAGGCAAATTTCATATACAGTGTTCATACACCAGTTCATGCATATGAAATGCACCAATGCCAATTACAGGCAAGATTCACAATTTCATATTCAGGGTCCATACACTGGCCCATTCTCAGTTCAATTTCATAATCTCATAATCAGGGTCCACATACTGGCCCAATAGTATCCTTACTGTATTTTTAACAGCAAAATCATATTATCGCATTTTTATAGTCACAAAACATTTTCGTCATGTTTTTACAATCGCACAATATTTCTGTTACGTTTTCACAATTTTACAACAATTCCGTTGCATTTTCAAATCACGTAGTGATTTTTCAACATTTTCTCAATCCCGTAAAAATATTCCACCATTTTTAAATCGCGTAGTGATTTTTCAACAATATCTCAAACGTGTAAAAATATTTAAACGCTTACCAAATTGCGTAAAAATATTTCAATGTTTTTCAAATCGCGTGAAAATATTTAAACATTTTTCAAATCGCGTAGCTTAAAAATCACGTTTTTAAGTTATGTAAGTCATTTTTACCATAATTTCATTACGAAAAATATTTTTCAACCTTCAAAAATTTCATTTTAACCTTTCTCAAAATAATATGACTACTCATATTATTTTCTATATTTTCTTACTCAAGAAAACCCCTTTTGCAACAAATTCCACAAATTCACAATTCCATTGAATTAAATCAATGTTTCTCACTTTAAAAATTACCAACGCTCTCCAAAACCCAAAGGATGAGTTACACGTTAGAAAATATCAAATCACTATTATATTCTCTATTTTTCTCAAATCAATTCTAAAATCAATTCTCTTCAAAATAAATTGAGGTTCAAACACTTTCAACCTCTCTTTGTCTTTCATAAATGAAATTCCATTTTACAAGTAACAAAACACCTTGTTTTTATTTTCTTTAATCCTTGTACTAAAACGCTTTGTTCAAACACTTTGTTTCCACTTTGAAACCACTTTGTTTCATAAAACCAAAAATTATTCCAATCTCCCAAACACCGTGGAGTCTTTGGCCATTGAAGCCATCAAATACTTTTCCTTTTAAGTCAGTATGGTTTTACACAAACAAAACCATTAAAAATTCTTCTCAAAAATCGTGAGACTCATAGTCTTTGAAATCAAATCATTTGTTCATTTTTATTTTTCACTTTCTTTGCAAATCCTTAAAATCATCAACTCATTGCTCTTTTCATTTAAAACTCATGATTAATAAAATACTTAGAATCTTTTGATTCAAAAACATCCTTCAAAAACCGTGAACACTTATTCTTTGAAAACAAACCCTTTGTTTATTTTCCTTACTTTTCTAAACATCCAATTTTACCATTCATGAAAATATTAATTTGTGAACACCTATTTTGAGGTGTGAGGCCGAAATCCTCATGGTCTTTGGAACCAAAAATTATTTTCCTTTCCAACAATTTTTATGGCATACATCACATATAATCAACATATATATCATAAGCATACCATAAAAGCAAATAAACATCATACTAAGCATGCAAGCACAAATAAACCATGCTAAGTATATAAACCACATAAACACATAAACACCCACAAATACTTACATGACCATAGATATGAATCCTCACATGGATTCACCATCCATCAAATACACAACCATCTCTCACCACCATACTTGGTTGGTGAGATGAATCTCCCTCTTACCTCTTGAAGATCCTCAAAAGTTCCTTGTTTTGCTTCTTTTTCCAAGTCCTTCACCACCAAAGGTTTCTTAAACACAAAACAAAACATATATTTATTAGTAAATCAAGCTTGAACAAGAAGAACCATGGATCAAACATGGATTAGAACATGAAAAAGAGAGAAAAAATGAAGTTTCCTTACACTTCACCACAAATACCGTATAACTTTGATCTTGGAAAAACTCCTTGAAGATGGAAGATTTAGAACTTCGTGTAAACTACAAAGGTTCTTGAATTGAAGTAAGGATTCAAGATATGTGGTGGTTTGAAATTAAAGAGTGATGGAAGGTTGTCTTGGGTGCCTTGGCCAAAACATGCATGGAGAGAATGAAGAGAAAATGATTTGATGAAGTCTTGGCTTTTTGGAGAAGACAAAGATGAATTATGATAGCAATAATGTAGTCTTCAACTTTGCTAGGCTCTTAAGCTCCTCAAAACTGTCCCCCCTTCATGCATTCTCATTATGCATTCAATAAGTTACCATCATAATTAGCCACCATTTCAAGCATTTCTAACCATTGATTAGATCAATGGTTAGGATTAAGGTAGACTTTTGATTAGAAGACTTAATCTAGGCCATTAGATCTTTTCTCATTGAAATCCTAGCCATTAGATGCATCTCCAAAATGAAGACTCAAGATTACTCCTTCTTACTTTTAATCCAAGGGTCATAATTAGTCATAGCCATTTTAGAAGACCAAATCTCCACCATTGATTAAATACACATCTAATGGTCATAATTGATCCATCTCCACCGTTGATTAAATCCAAATCCAACGGTCACAAATGATCCTAGCCACTTTATAAGATCAAATCTCCACCCTTGATTTAAATCTAAATCCAACGGTTATAAATGGTCCTAGCCATTTTATTGGACTAATTCTACACTATTGATTAAATCGACGGTTGATATCAAAATCTTAAACATTAAGCTTGCTTCCTATTAGTCTATCAAAAAGTCGTCATAACCATTAATGTTGACGTAGCAGTATAATATTTATTTTTATCTGCTATAACCCCACGAAAGAATATATTTACTGTATTTTTATCACCTGATAATTAAATACAATACAAAATACAGTAAAATAAAATTTTAGAAACTATTTTTTGATTCAGGTTTAGTAAGATCCCCGTCTTCGTCTCAACAGTATGAATTTTTCTGATTACAAAAAAAATTTCACCTTTCTGGACCAACGCGGGGCCTACATACGATCTTCCTGGGTCCACAGATGGCCCACAGATATCGCTAAAATAATCAAAGCAATATAAAAATTTCATAATCACACACAAAATCACAAAAATTAGAAAACTCACAAATATCAAATTAGATTACGTAAAATAATTAAGACTTAACAGTAATAATTAAATTATGTAAAATTTTCTCCGGCCCAAAAATTATTATGTTCCTAACACGGAGTAAATTACACAAAACGATCAAATACGCTGACGGAATTATTAAAATAATTTTGCAGCACACAGAAATCACTAAATAGTAGAATTCTATTAACTATCAAAATTACTGTCTACTATTTAGGAAATTTGGGGTGTTACAGGCAACTTCCCAGTTTTGGCTAAAATCTCAATCTTTTCTCCCGTAGTGATCAAGTCAATAAAATCTTTATAGGTTGCTCCAACCATTACCCCGATAAAAAGATTTCTCAAGGTTCCCAAGAAATATGAACATATCTCAGACAATGTCAACGGGGGTTGAACTTGAGCCACTAAGGCTCTCTACCTTTGTGCATACTGTTTGAAAGATTCCTCATTTTTTTTATGCATTGAGCTCAACTGTTCTCGGGTAGGAGCTACATCTAGATTGAACTTGTATTGATCCATGAATAGATTAATCAATTCCGTCCAACGAGAAATCTTAGAGTGGTCTAATTAGATATATCATTCTAAAGTAGGACCTATAAGACTCTCGTGGAAAAAGTTGATGAGGAAATTATCATCCCTAGACCAAACATCCATCTTGGTTCCATAACTAATTAAATGAAACTGAGGGTTGCCACTCGAATCTTGAAGTCTTAGGGATTACGACATCTATGGTATGATACAATTCTTCTATTATGAGAGGTCTATAAGCACTAGGGCCCTTGATTGCCTTGATTTGTTCATCCATTTTCTCCATCCACTTTTCCTTTATCTTGTCTGTCTTGGCCATGATCTGACTATTCCCAGAGTGAGGCATTGTTGCTTGCCCCAAAATGGACACATGAAGTTGTTCCCAAGTAGGTCCAACATAACCAGGAATTTCATTGTAAGCACTTTCCAAGGTGCGATACCCCTCCCTAATAGGCATGACTATCGATGTTGTTTTATGTGGTCACTCATGGATCCCCACAATGTTACCTAAGGTTATAATTGAGAATGTCAGGGCGGTTATTGGCAGCACACTTACATATGCTTTAACCCCATATGCATCCTTATTTCCACTGATTAAGTGGAAAGACTCCCTCACATCTTGCAGTATTGTTTCCAACCTCGCTTGGGTCTCAGACATTTCATTCATCCGCCCTGTCATTTCATCAACTTCCCTGCTCAAATTTCTCCCTACCTCAGGATCACTAGTAGCTATTCGAGTCCGAGACATGGTATTGTGAACTCGGGTTTGATTGGTCTCTTATTTCCTAAGTCGCGCATTGGTTCTTGTATAAGTTTGATTTGTTAAAACAAAATAACGAAAGAAAAAAAAATGTTAGTGTTATTGTGAGGATGCTTGGGGATTGTGGAAAGATTTGCATGGACATTCAATAGTAAGGCAAGATCCCATATCCAGCACTAAGAACTCATCATCCCTTAGGTAAAAATATGGTTAATAACAACCCTAAGAGAGTATTTTTTTTCTCAATAGGTGCTATCTTCTTGAATATCCACAGGCAATATAGTTATTCTTTCACTGAATACAAAGTTTCCCATACTTTCGCTCAAGGACAAACTATCTCAAGGCAAAAGTATGGTTGACAACCTATTCAAGGGAGAATTCACTCCTCAATGAATAGTGTTTGAGTGAAAAATCACAAAATTAATGTTTGAAGCGTAACACAACAACTGATCATTCATATTCATTTCAAATTTCATTGGTATAAGACCTCATTATCCTCAAAGAGTAACATAAACGATATTACATCAACAACTTTGTTTGTTTCTTCCTAAGACCTTTAGCCAGACTTCGACAATATTTCATAAACTCAGTTATATTTAGTGGAAGTCGTAATAATGGGTTCATGCGAATTTGAAAGTCTGCTTCTTCAAAACGATTAACCAGTCGTGTAGTGTGATATTGTAAGCCCTTTGAACTTGTGCTAGTAGTTGCCACGCTTCCTCACTTTCTTCTTTTTGCTTTTATTATTTTTAGGCTTCAAGTCTCCATCATTCCTTTTCTTGCACTAGCTCTTAAATTTTCAATTCCAAATGCCTCACTCTCCTATTAGTTTTCTTGAATGAATCATAGTATTTTATAGCCAACACTTGTCCTTAATCAGAGCGTCGTTTCATCTCAGTCAGAGCTTCCTGCAGGGCTTGTATTCTTTGATCTTGTGCTCTAGTGTTTGCTTCCAGTTCTTCTTTCTCTTGTAAAATCTTTTTTGTCATCTCTTCTTAGGCACTTACCTTTTCTAGTAACTCTTAGATCTCTAATGTGGTCTTACTTAATTCTATTTCTTTTCTTTTATTTGCTCTTTTTACTTGGCTTGGGGCTTCAGCAACATAAGCTTGTGCATCCTTTAAGTCCTCAATCTTGTCGACTAACTTCTAGCATCGATTTCTATGGATGACAACTTTTAACTAAGCGGCTTCCTTCCCTTGTTCCAAAAACTCCATTTGTGCTTTCAACCTCTCTATATGGGCAGTCATCTAAGATATAATCTAAGAGTGGACTTCATTGCTTAAAACTACCTAAGGGGTACTATTTTGCGCTTTCCTTGCTTCTCTCTATTGTAGGTGCTCAGGAGTAGGAATTACCACATGTTTAAATAATTCTTTGATCCATGCCCTATGAATATTCTTCCAAGCATCCCTAACCTCTTTTTCCTACTTGGTACTGCTTCTATCTTTTCTATATAAAAAGCTAAATCCTCTAAGTTATGCTTTATTGGGCATATGTTGAGTCCATTGGAGCTGTCTGAGCATAAAGACTGGTGCAAAGGATACACACGCTCTCGCACCCATCAAACGAACATTTAGAAAGTCATCATAACTGAAAACTATATCTTCCCCATGATACCAAGGGCATACCCATTTGAAAGAATCTATCCCCATCTTCATAAACCCATTTTTCCATTCGTAGGCTTTCTGTTGCTTCACTGGTATGTGACCAAAATTCCTTAACAGGTCAGGTAAGAGGCCCAGGCAATTATTTACATCCATGTGTGTCATGATCTAAACATACAACATATATATACAACATCGAATCACCCCTCCACTTTTTTTATGGCAAATTTCCATTGTTAAGAAAGTATCAACAAGAATAGCAGGAATTGGATTTGCCTTATGATTCTCAAACTTGAAGAAAACATTCATTATTGCTTGGTCCACTACATCTAAGGTAAATGGGAATAGTATTAACCTAAAGATAGTTAATGCCAATGTTTTGTTAAAGAGATCCTACTTTCCCTGTTGTGCTAGAAACTCAAGATATGCTTCCAGGTAACTCTTCTTCAAGCCTTGTGTTCCTCCTCTTTTTTCCATGCCTAACTGATTTGCTTGAACCCCTATCAGTTATGCTATCTTCCCTTCTGACACATAATGTCATCTATAAAGATAAACATTTGAGTGCTTGCTCATTGGGAGCCTCAACATGATAGCATACTATTATATGGTTGGTGTAATATCCAAGTTGGGTAACTCAAAACATTTCAGAGAACAGTTCTAAAATTGTGCAAGGCCACTCAAGACATGATCCTCAACTGTAATGCACAACAAATCTAGGATCTGCCCACAACTGCTAGAGAACTTTGATTGAGCTTTGGGATTCATCTGTTAAGTAATGTCCTTCATGTGGCGTCCCAGGGCCGACAAGGGCGGGGAGTTATTGTCAGTGCTAATTGAAAGCATCAATAAGCGTCTCCTGGCAGGCTTCTAGGCGAAGGTCCAACTGAATACGCATCGAAATGAGAGGGATTCAGAGACTGTGCAGGTATGAGACTGCATAGTTGAGGATGACTTAAAGGAATTGATTAGGCATAGCCATATCAACAAGTTGCAACTTCTTTCCGGGAGCCTAGAACATAAGAATTCCATGGTTAAGCGTGCTTGACTTAGAGCAATTGTGGGATGGATGACCTCTTGGAAAGTTTCCTAGGATGTGTGTGAGTGAGGACAAATCACATAGCTTAAAAATCATATTTTTAAGTTGCATAAATCATTTTTCATCATTTTTCAACTACGTAAAATATTTCTCTTTTATAAACTAAATCCACTAATTTAATTAATTCCAAAAATAAGTTTTTCTTACTTTTATATCCCAAAGTCCCTCAATTTAAATCCTTTTCTATTTTAATCCATTCAATATTATGTTTAAAAATACTATTTGTTCTAATCTACTCATTCTTGGCATATTAGTTGAAAATCACAAATAACTTCATCATAAAATCTTTGTTCATTTTCATGTCCACTGTAACACCATTAAAATTCGTATTTTATTTATTTCGGGCGATTCTTAATTATTTTGAATAATCTGACTTGACTTTTGTGGATTTTATAATTTTGTGATTTTTAGAAATTTTTTTTGGAGTTTTTACGTTTTTATTATTTTAATATTATTTTGAGGCTATATACGAGCCTTCGTATTTTATTTCTTTTTGAAAATCCTTAATGATTTTTACTAATCCGACTTGATTTTCATAAATTTTATATTTTTTATGATTTTGTAGATGATTATGGAATTTTTATATTTCACTGATTATTTTTAGAAGTTTGTCTATGGGCCCTGGTGGCCTTATGTGGGCCCGGGGTGGGTCCCGAAAAGTGAAAATTTTTCTACGAATAGAAAAATTTGTACTGTTAAGATGGTGACGGGAGATCTTACCAAACCTAAATCTGGAAACAGTTTTTAAAATTTTCTTTTACTGTGTTTTATACTGTATTTAATTATCGGGTGATAAAAATATAGTAAAATATTATTCGAAGGGTAATAGCAGATAGAAAAATAAATATTATACTGATTAGGTCAACATTAGTGGTTTGGATATCCACCATTGATTTAATCAATGGTGGAGAGTTGATCTTGATTTAATCAACGGTGGAGATTTGGTCTTAAAAAGTGACAAGGACCATTTATGACCATTGGATGTAAAGTTTCAAGGAGTAATCTTGACCCTTCATTTTGAAAACACATCTAATGGCTAGAATTTCAAGGAGAAAGATCCAATGGCCTAGATTAAGTCTGCTAATCTAAAGGTTATACCTAGACTCTACCTTAATCTTAACCATTGAACTAATCAATGGTTAAGAATGCTTCAAATAATGGCTAGCGAGATTGGTCACTCAAGGAGAGTGCAAGAAAGGGGGGGACGGTTTAGTGGCTTAATAGCTTAGCCAAGTTTCAAGACACCAATTATTTCCCATATTGGTCATTATTGATTCATTTTCAAGAAGCTAAGTTATCAAACTTTCTCTCCATTTCTCTTCTCCAAGCAAGTTTCGGCCAAGACCCCTAATTCTATCCTCCATCACTCTTTAATTTCATACAACCTTATTACTTGAATCTTTACCTCATTCTAAGACACTTTGTAGTTTGGACCAAGCTCTAAATCTTCCATCTTGAAGGACTTTTAACAAGAGCAAGTTCTAGGATTTTTGTTTGTGAAGTGTAAGGAAAATTTCATTTTTTCTCTTCTTTTTCATGTTCTAAACCAAGTTTGATCCATGGTTCCTCTTATTCAAGCTTAATATACTGATTTCTTTGTGTTTATTTTATGTTTAAGAAACTTTTGTTAGTGGAGATCTTGATCAAAGTGCAAATCAAGGAGCTTTTTGTGGTTCTTTAAGAGGTAAGAGGGAGATTCATCTCACCAACCAAGTATGGTGGTGAGAGATGGTTGTGTATTTGATGGATGGTGAATCCATGTGAGGATTCATATCCATGGTCATGTAATTATTTGTGGGTGTTTATGTGTTTTGATTATTTGCTTATGCTTGATGTGCTTAGCATGATTTACTTGTGCTTACATGCTTGGTATGATTATTTATTGCTTTTATGGTATGCTTGAAATATAATATGTTGATTATATGTGATATATGCCATAAAAATTGATGGAAAGGAAAACAATTTTTGGTTCCAAAAACCAAGAGGAATTTCAGCCAAGACACCTCAAAATAGGTGTTCACAAATTAATTTTGGGAGCAAGAAATTCTAAGTATTTTACTAATTATGAGTAATATGTTGATGATTTTAAGGATTTGCAAAGAAAGTGGACATGAAAATGAACAAGAATTGGTTTTAAGGAAATGAGTCTCACGGTTTTTGTGAAGAATTTTTAATGATTTTGTTTGTGTAAAACCATGAATGGAACTTAATTGATTTAGAAGGAAAAATATTTGATGGTTTCAATGGCCATGTACCACAGTTTTGAAGGTTTGTAAATGCTTTGGTTTTTATGAAACAAAGTGATTTTCAAAGTGAAAATATAATTTGATTGAGTACAAGGATTTTGGAAATGGAATCAGAGTATTTTATCACTTGAGAAATATAAATTTCGCTTATGAAAGGAAAATAGAGGTTGTAAGGGTTTGAACCTCAAATTATTTTGGAAGAGGATTGAATTTGAGAATTTATTTTGAATTATAAAGGAAACGTTGATGATTTAAAATTTACTAACGTAAAACTCATCCTTTGGGTTTTTCAGCGCGTTAGGAAATTTTAAGTGAGAAACATTGATTTAATTCAATGAAATGGTGATTTTGTGGAATTATTGTGAAAAGGATTTTCTTGAGTAAGAAAATATGGAAAATAATGTGAGAAGTCATATTATTTTGAGGAAAGGATTTCTTAAAGGAGAAATGTGAAAAACGATGTTGGAAATGATATTGATTTGTTTGAAAGTCCAAAATAATGTTTGGAATATTGAGGAATATTTTACGTGATTGTAAAATGGTGAAAAATGCTTTACGTATCTTAAAAGCATGATTTTTAAGCTACGCGATTTGAAAAACGTTTAAATATTTCCATGCGATTTGAAAAATGTTGAAATATTTCTACGCAATTTGGAAAGCGTTTAAATATTTGTACACATTTGAGGTATTGTTGAAAAATCGTTACGCGATTTAAAAATGGTGGAATATTTTTACGTGATTGAGAAAATGTTGAAAAATTACTACGTGATTGAAAAATGATAGAAAATCTCTACGCAATTTGAAAATGTAACAGAAATATTGCGCGATTGTGAAAACACGACAAAAGTGTTTTGTGACTATGAAAACGCGATAGCATGATTTCGCTATTGAATATACAGTATGATTACTGTTGAGGCAGTGTATGGACACTGTATGAGAAAATGATGAATTTTGCTTATGATTGGCATTTGGTGCATTATACATGCATTGGAAAGATATGCATTGAGGCGTATGATGAAATTTAAAAATATGCATTGAGGCATATGATGAATTTGAACAAAATTATATTGAGATATTCGTGCATTGAACAAAAACTAATAGCTGATGCTATTGTGACCCTTGTGGTTGAAGAGGGAATGAGAATTGAAAAGTGAGGTCTATGATGGATCTTGGGGGCGTCAAGGCGCGGCGGTCGACCAGTGGATGTTAATTAGCAAAATGACCATGTGCCACTTGGCGATGCAGTCCGTTGCAATGCATTGACGATACCCGACAATAACACGATTCTTTTCAAAGACTGAAGATTATCTGTTAGGCTAAGGCTGGGCAATTAACCAGAGCATTCTTTTCGAAATTGTGAAAACCTCCATGGAGTAGTACATTGAGTCTACATGCATAACATATGCATTGTTATTGAATATTGGTTATGATAATTGAGCTGTTGAATACTTGGATAATAATTGAGGGCATTATCGTAAATATTGAATATTTATATCTGTGTGATATAATAATTGAGGAATGTTGGATGATGATGATAATAAATAATGTTGATAGCATAATTGTAATTATTATTTTTTTTATATACATTATGATGATGGCATAATTGTAATTATGATATGATATACATGTATGGTGTGTTGTTTGTGTTATCTCTATGCTAACATATTGGTATTGGCGTAGGTGATCTCACCTCTTTGTTATTCTGCGTTCGGTGACAACATCAAGGAGTAACCATCCCGGACGTGTTAGTGTACAGATTTGAGGAGGAACAGAAATATGACGCATCAAGACGGATACAAGACGGAATAAGTATGTTGAGTTTTCTCGTTAGTGTTTTACCATGCTATTTAGTAGGACCCGTCATAGGGTTAGCTACTGCTTAAAATTGAGTCTGTAAGTTTTATATTTCTTGAATAATTACTAAATATTATGTGGTATTTGTAATGTATATTAATCAGTTTAAATCTATTTTTTAGTATTACTTATAAATATCAGTAAGTTTATGTTTTCATTGAAAAGAAATTTTAAAACCCATGTTTTATAACTCAAACCTTTTATGAACTGATTTTTAGATTATAAGTTGGTAGTCGAAAATGTGATGCCCTAAGGAGGGTGTTACATTAGTTGGTATCAAAGCACGGTTTGAGTCTTTTGGGGTTTGTGGTTAGGTCTATTTTGCTTGTGTTGTGTTCTCTGTGTGCTTGATTTCTGAAAGGAAACAATGTTGTTTGAAATGATTACATCTGGTTTCCATTGTATTTTGATTCGTGTGTCTTTGAAGAGAGGATGATGGTTCGTGATAGACGTACGCGTGTGGAAGAGAGACGTGACGATGGTGATATGACTGCAACTATGGAAGTAATACAAAAAATGGCTGATGTAATTATACAGCAAACTCAGAAGATTGTTCAGCAAGAAGAATTGATAGTTGAAGCTAAGATTTTGTTAGAGTTGAATCAGTCTCAAGATGAGAGACCCTATAACGTTGGACCATATTGGTTACAAAGAAGGAGAAATCGTAAGGTCAAGCGAATCCAGCAGAAAACGTACTCGCAATCTCCAGGAAGTCAACAACAGCAGCAATCTTGTGGAAGAAGTACTAGTAGTAGCAGGTTTGGTTTGACCGTGACGTCTGCACCGAAATGTCGAAAGTGTAGGAAAGATTATCTGACAAAGGATTGTACGTTCAAGGAAATAATTTGTTTCATGTGTGGGATGCTCGGACATGTTGCTAGAGAGTGTATTCCATCAAAGATGAAATTATCTGTTAGTAATGAACGTGCTTCGACATCTCAATTAGAATGGAGCGTCAATTCTTCAAGTGGAGCAAAAGCACCCTAGACTGAAGACATAAGCAAAGAAGATTGTGTCACAGAAAGTGATCCTTTGACTGTACTGTATAATTCTGGAGGTAACCTACTCCTCTATGGCATATGATCGCGTCGATCAATTAGAGTTATCTGTGTCTTCGTTATATTCTGACTTATTTACTTCTGTTTCTATTATTATCCTATCGTGCTACTCAAGTTATTCAAATTATCCTATTGTTGTTATAGATCAAATTTTTGTGTTAGTTTGATCTGTTTATCTCTTTCATAAATAGACGTGATCTTTGAAATGGATTGGTTATCTTCCGACTATATCTTATGATATTGTCTCAATAAAGTGTTAGTATTCCAGAAAAACTCATTCTTAAAAGTCGGGCAACATCAAATTCTTTATTGGATATGTCCGGTAACACATCAGATAGTTTTGCTATCTTTTATAATGATTTCATGTATTGAAATTGCAAGAAAGGATATTCCTATTTAAATCCATGTCATAATATTCAACACAATGCTGTTGAAAGAGAACTCAATGTGTGAGACACTTCCTGTTAAAAGCAAAGGCAGGAGAATGAAGCAATACGAAGTTAAGAAAAATTTTAAGTGATGTCATGCGGAATGACGAATGCTCTTATAATATGTATAATTATAGGAGTAGAATTTTTCGTCCTTATCTAGACAAAATTGTCATTATCTTTGTTAACGACATTTTGATCTATTCTTGAAATCATGAGGAACATACTGAACATTTCAGTGTGGTTTTTCAAATTCTAAAGGAGAAGCAGTTATATGTTAAGTTGTCGAAATGTGAGTTCTAGTTGGATGAAGTTCAGTCTTTGGGTCCCGTAATTCTAAGGAAGGGATTGCGATTGATCCGTCAAAGGTTGAAACAGTTCTTCAATGTAAAAAGTCAAAGATGGTAATGGAAATCCATAGAAAATTTATTGAGAAATTTTCCAAGATCGCAGGACTTCTCACCTAGCTTACCAAAAAGAATTAAATGTTTGTATGGACTAATGCATACAAGGAGAGTTTTCAGGAGTTGAAAATGTGTTTGATTACTTCTCTGGTATTAGTTCTGTATAATTCCAATAAACCATTGGAGGTGTACTGTGATACGTTACATCGGAGTTTAATGTAACACCCTTGTGGGGATGTCACATTTATGATGCAATAAAAGAAAGATAAATAAAATATTACCCAAATTGTAAAACATTTGTTAGATAAATAATATGGGTTATAAAATTTTTCCTTTTTATACAGAATATTACTAAATAAAAAAAAACATGGAACACAAAGTAAAACAAACTATCATCACACACATAATATACATATGATTTTGTTTTTAGGTAGTACAAATAATATATAACTACAAAGTATTTAAACAAAACAGTAAAGAGTTAATATACCATACTACATCCAAAAAGTGCCCAAGTGCACATCATCGATCCCTAACCCTCTGAAGGATCACTCTCAGATGAAACTTCAGGTGATAGGTATCCAGGATGTCTCGACGCTCTACGGACATGAGTCCGTGCTGTCGACACACTGCTGATCTCACTAGGCGCATGGAACATCCCTTCCCAGTAATGCCTAATAGACAGCGGCAACTCTAAATACAAAAATAGAGTAGTAGTAAAAGCAGGTTCCCCATCAAACTCTAATCGTAGGGACACAGTCAAACGTCCCACATAGACAACCGATCCTCTGTCTTCACGTAAACGCCAAGCCTCTAAACCTCCATGAAACTCAAGTCTCACGAAACCAAGAAATCCTAGCAACGCCATACTCACAATCAGTCCAACGGATATGGATGATCAGAAGGTTCGCCCTTGTCGAACTGATCACCCGTCTGCTGCTGTTCCTCCTCTTCAGGATACACACAATCTAGAGGCTGATCCTCTTCTTCAAACTCTTTTATAACAAAATTTAAAAATACAGAAATTGTACATATAGAGAGGTGAGATAATCATATATCAATACCAGCATGGCAAATAAGAAAACGACAATACAACAGATATCACAGTCTAATATAATAAAGCATGCAACAACAATTTAAATAATAGTACAATTTAACACAAAAATTTCAATACAACAGTATCATACAATATCACAAACAATAATGATTTGATGCATGACATAAATGCAAATGAAATGCAACTCGTTCCTACTCTTTGGAGCTAGATACAGATATCAGAGAGAATGACTTGCAAAAATCTATTAGTACCTCAAGCTGCCTAACCAAAGTATTGCACTGTCTAACGTTGTGTCTATAGCCCACTGTTCAACATCGTGTAGTAGCACACAGTCCAACATCATGTAACTACAGGCATTGTACTAAAATAGACTTTACAAGATCTTGATTAAGTATAGTGCGTGTCGAGATCACTAGTGTGTTGCCAGTTACCACGGCCCAGAGGAGCGACCAACTGTCCACATGTGGAATACTCCGCACACTAATGCCTCCAAGTTCATACAAAGTAATGAACCACACTACGCTTATCACACTGACAACATAGTGTAATTCACCTCGTCAATCAAATCACCAATTATCAACTAAATTGGCACAACTCAATGCATGAATAAACTCAATAATTACCAAATTATCCTTAGTCTTAAAATATTCTCATATTTATGCAAATGCCCTCAATGGCAAAAATCTCAAATATAGTACATCCCACCTGACAGTACCGCATCTCAAAAATGTCAGGGTCCACCACTTTGGCCCAACAGTAAAAACTCGTTGTTCCAATTAATCACGTAGAAATTTTATCACGTTTTCACAATTTCATCATTTTTACAAATGTTTTTAAATCACGTAAATATATTTTGCTATTTTTAAAATCGCGTAACATTTTTAAATCGTTTTCTCAATCGCGTAAGATTTTTAAATCGTTTTCTTAACCGAAAAGCTTTAAAATCTCTGTTTCAAAACTACGTAAGCTATTGTCAATACTTTAAAACTACATAGAATAATTTTCCTTACGTTATAAAATATATTATGAAATGTTCTATTTTATTTATCTGTTTTTAATAAATTTTGACAGCATTTTGTCTATAAAATCTATTAAAATGTATTTTCTATGTTTTTCCTCTAAAAATTCTTTTGTTTATTTTATAACTATGAAATCCACTTTAGAAATTGTTACTACACTTTAAAATCTAAAAGTAAGTATTTTTCAAAGGTTGTGTTCATTTTTCTACTATATCACCTTTCTAATAAAAATTAGTTTACTTCTTTAATTCTTGAAAACTCATTACAAATGCATTCTTTTCATGTAAAACATCCATTCTACACTTAGAAAATAAATTTTGTATTGATTACTCATTTAGAAATCATTTTGGCCGAATCTCATAAAATATTGGCATATGATCTTTGGATCATTTTTCTTCTCCTAAATCATTTTAAATTTCATTCATTAACCTAATTCTATTAAATCCTTCCTTTAGAAAATTATTGAGAACATTTTGGTTCTCTTTTCTTGGTTAAGGTCATGAGCCTTTATTTTGTGTTCTTTGGAACACTCATGCAAACCTCACATGTTATTCACATCCTAAGTAATAATCATGCATATATCACACATACAATATATTTTAAAGCTTGTAGACATGCTTAAAACAACATCAAACACAAATAAGAAAGCTTTTAAACAATCAACACAAGTGAATCCTTATGGACTCTTCACACACATACAAGTCCATCTTCTCATCACCACACATGGTTGATGAGATTAAATCTCCCTCTTACCTTTGAGGAAGATAAAATCTTTCACTCCTTCTCCTAGTGAATTTCGTGTTCTCCAAAGAAACCTAAAAGATCTTAAACAAAAATTTAAAGAGTTATAACTATAAGAGAAAATCATGAACCATGGATCAATCATGGCTTAGAACCTTGAAAAAGAAGTTAGAAATGAAAAATAAGGATTTTCACCTTCTAGGACAAATCTCCAAAGAAATTTTCCAAGCTTTAGATGATAGATTTTGGAAGAACTCTCAAGTAGACATGTTCTTAGAATTGTGTTTAGAGTTGAGAAAGTAGGTTAGATAAATTTTTGGGTGGTTGGATGGTGGTTTAGGGTTCTTGGCCGAATTGCTTGAAGAAGAGCAACAATCATGATTTGTATTTTTGCAAGAGAGAATATGTAGTAAAGTGTTAGAGAATGAAATGAAATTTGCTCTCCAAAGTGGTGCATGGCCGTGTAACTCAATGAAGAGAAAGGTGGCCATTTTGTTTGACTCATCCAAGACTCCATCCTAGCCTTAGATGTGATCAAAGGTTGAGATCAAAACTTGATCACCAAGCTTGTCTTCCATTGGCTAATTCAAGCCTTGTCATAAGCCTAGTCACATGCAATGTCATGTGTTCTTGAAGGTTCCTTCCTAATGGTGATTAATTAAGCTACTAATCCCATTAAGCTTCTAAGCATACTTAACTTAACTTAATTAAATTAATTAGTTACATTACTAATTAATTAACATTCTTATAATCTAAGCTTCAAGAGCCATTGATCATATCAATGGTTGATATTAGGTAGTGATATGATCAAATCTAAGTCATTAGATCTTATCTCCATAAAATTCTAACCATTAGATTCATCTTCAAAGATAAAGGGTCAAGATCTTCTCTACATTCTTCTCATCCAATGGTCACAATTGAATCTAACCATTTTTGTAAGACCAATCTCCACTGTCCATTAAATCAATAGTGGGTATTCAAGCCTTCCTCACCAAGTTCATTCTTTACAACCATAGATTAGATCAACGCTTGATATTCAAAACTCAACCTTTTCATCCAACGGTGTAAATCAAGTCAAGCCCTCTTTGTTGACTTAATTCTTATTGGCTTAAAATAAATCAAGCCACTAACATTGACTACTTTTACTAAACGTGGGTCCCACAAAGCAATTGTGGGTCCTACAAACCAAAAGTGGGTCTCACAGTCATTTTTGGGTCCATTGTCATTTATTTGTACTGACTAATAAAATAATATTATAATAATATAAAATTATTTTATTGCACAGTTAAATCCTAAAACTTAAAAGATTGATACATGTATCATTCAGAATTGGGTTTAGTAAGATCCCCCAGCTCCGAATAATTTAAAATAAGATTTCCCCAGTCAGGAAATTATTATTTTCCTGACTCAGAGCAAATCACACAAAACACTCAAATATGACCACAAAACAGTCAAATAAATTTTATATCATACAGAAAAACATAAAACAGCACAATCAGGACATAATGGTCATTTATCCTAAAATTGGGGTGTTACATTTAAGATATGTGCTTATTCACAATAGAAGAGTTGTAGTGTATGTTTCAAGGAAATTGAAGTAACATTTAACATCTTTAGTAATTATAGGCGTCTGAGATATTTGTTTGATCAAGAGAAGTTGAACGTGAGGCAAAGAGATTTTATTGGTTAAAATAATTTGGAATAATGTAAGTGGTGAAGCAACATAGGAGTTGGAGGAAAAGATGAAAGAGCAGTATCCATTTTTTTGGTTCAAAAGTTACTACGAATTTCGAGGATGAAATTCTTTTTAGAGGGAGAGCATTGTAACACCCCAAAAATTCATATTTTATTTATTTCGAGCGATTCTTAATTATTTTGAATAATCCGACTCGACTTTTGTGGATTTTATAATTTTCGTGATTTTTAGGAATTTTTTAGAGTTTTTACATTTTTTTTATTATTTTAATATTATTTTGAGGCTGTATGCGAGCCTTCGTATTTTATTTCTTTTTGAAAATCCTTATTGATTTTTACTAATCCGACTTGATTTTCATAAGTTTTACATTTTTTATGATTTTGTGGATGATTATGAAATGTTTATATTTCTTTGATTGTTTTTGGGTTATCTGTGGGCCTAGGTGGCCTTATTTGGGCCCGGGGTGGGTCTCGAAAAGTGAAATTTTTTCTGCGGATAGAAAAATTTGTACTGTTAAGACAGAGATGGGAGATCTTTCTAAACCTGAATTCAGAAATAGTTTTTAAAATTTTCTTTTACTGTGTTATGTACTGTATTTAATTATCGGGTGATAAAAATACAATAAAATATTATTCGAAGGGTAATAGCAAATAGAAAAATAAATATTATACTGCTTAAGTCAACATTGGTGGTTTGGATATCCACCATTGATTTAATCAACAGTGGAGACTTGATCTTAAAAAATGACAAGGACCATTTATGACCATTGGATGTAAAGTTTCAAGGAGTAATCTTGACCCTTCATGTTGGAGACACACCTAATGGCTAGAATTTCAAGGAGAAAGATCCAATGGTCTAGATTAAGTCTTCTATTCTAAAGCTATACCTAGACTCTACCTTAACCCTAACCATTGAACTAATCAATGGTTAGGAATGCTTCAAATAATGGCTAGTAAGATTGGTCACTCAAGGAGAGTGCAAGAAAGGGGGGGATGGTTTGGTGGCTTAATAGCTTAGCCAAGTTTCAAGACACCAATTATTTCTCATATTGGTCATTATTGATTCATTTTCAAGAAGCTAAGTTATCAAACTTTCTCTCCATTTCTCTTCTCCAAGCAAGTTTCGGCCAAGACCCCTAACTCTACCCTTCATCACTCTTTAATTTCATACAACCTTATTTCTTGAATCTTTACCTCATTCTAAGACACTTTGTAGTTTGGACTAAGCTCTAAATCTTCCATCTTGAAGGACTTTTTCCAAGAGCAAGTTCTAGGGTTTTTGTTGGTGAAGTGTAAGGAAAATTTCATTTCTTCTCTTCTTTTTCATGTTCTAAACCATGGTTGATCCACGGTTCCTCATATTCAAGCTTAATATACTAATTTCTTTATGTTTATTTTATGTTTAAGAAACTTTTGTTGGTGGAGATCTTCATCAAAGTGCAAATCAAGGAGCTTTTTGTGGTTCTTCAAGAGGTAAAAGGGAGATTCATCTCACCAACCAAGTATGGTGGTAAGAGATGGTTGTGTATTTGATGGATGGTGAATCCATGTGAGGATTCATATCCATGGTCATGTAATTATTTGCGGGTGTTTATGTGTTTTGATTATTTGCTTATGCTTGATGTGCTTAGCATGATTTACTTGTGCTTACATGCTTGGTATGATTATTTATTGCTTTTATGGTATGCTTGAAATAAAATATGTTGATTATATGTAATGTATGCCATAAAAAGTGATGGAAAGGAAAACAATTTTTGGTTCCAAAGACCAAGAGGAATTTCGGCTAAGACACCTCAAAATAGGTGTTCACAAATTAATTTTGGGAGCAAGAAATTCTAAGTATTTTACTAATTATGAGTAATATGTTGATGATTTTAAGGATTTGCAAAGAAAGTGGACATGAAAATGAACAAAGGAATTGGTTTTAACGACAATTAGTCTCACGATTTTTGTGAAGAATTTTTAATGGTTTTGTTTGTGTAAAACCATGAATGGAACTTAATTGATTTAGAAGGAAAAATATTTGATGGTTTCAATGGCCATGTACCACGGTTTGAAGGTTTGTAAATGCTTTGGTTTTTATGAAACAAAGTGATTTTCAAAGTGAAAATATAATTTGATTGAGTACAAGGATTTTGGAAATGGAATCAGAGTATTTTATCACTTGAGAAATATAAATTTTGCTTATGAAAAGAAAATAGAGGTTGTAAGGGTTTGAACCTCAAATTATTTTGGAAGAGGATTGAATTTGAGAATTTATTTTGAATTATAAAGGAAACATTGATGATTTAAAATTTACTAATGTAAAACTCATCCTTTGAGTTTTGGAGCGTGTTAGGGAATTTTAAGTGAGAAACATTGATTTAATTCAATGAAATGGTGATTTTGTGCAATTATTGTGAAAAGGATTTTGTTGAGTAAAAAAATATGGAAAATAATGTGAGAAGTTATATTATTTTGAGGAAAGGATTTCTTAAAGGAGAAATGTGAAAAACGATGTTGGAAATGATATTGATTTGTTTGAAAGTCCAAAATAATGTTTGGAATATTGAGAAATATTTTACGTGAGTGTAAAATGGTGAAAAATGCTTTACGTATCTTAAAAGCGTGATTTTTAAGCTACGCGATTTGAAAAACGTTTAAATATTTCCATGCAATTTGAAAAATATTGAAATGTTTTACACAATTTGGAAAGCGTTTAAATATTTTTACACGTTTAAGGTATTGTTGAAAAAGCATTACGCGATTTAAAAATGGTGGAATATTTTTACGTGATTGAGAAAATGTTGAAAAATTACTACGTGATTGAAAAATGATGGAATATCTCTACGCAATTTGAAAATGTAACAGAAATGTTGTGCGATTGTGAAAACACGACAAAAGTGTTTTGTGACTATGAAAACGCGGTAACATGATTTTGCTATTGAATATACAGTATGATTACTATTGAACCAGTGTATGGACACTGTATGACAAAATGATGAATTTTGCCTATGATTGGCATTTGGTGCATTATACATGCATTGGAAAGATATACATTGAGGCATATGATGAAATTGAAAAATATGCATTGAGGCATATGATGAATTTGAACAAAATTGTATTGAGATATTCGTGCATTGGACGAAAACTAATAGCTGATGCTATTGTGACCCTTGTGGTTGAAGAGGGAATGAGAATTGAAAAGTGAGGTCTATGATGGATCTCGGGGGCGTCAAGGCACGGCGGTCGACCAGTGGATGTTAATAGGCAAAGTGACCATGTGCCACTTGGCGATGCAGTCCATTGCAACGTATTGACGATACCCGACAATAACACGATTCTTTTCGAAGACTGAAGATTGTCTGTTGGGCTAAGGCTGGGCAATTAACCAGAGCATTCTTCTCGAAATTGTGAAAACCTCCACGGAGTAGTACATTGAGTCAACATGCATAAGATATGCATTGTTATTGAATATTGGTTATGATAATTGAACTGTTGAATACCTGGATAATTATTGAGGGCATTATCGTAAATATTGAATATTTATATTTGTGTGATATAATAATTGAGGAATGTTGGATGATGATGATGATAAATAATGTTGATGGCATAATTATAATTATTATTATTTTTATATACATTATGATGATGGCATAATTATAATTATGATATGATATACATGTATGGTGTGCTGTTTGTGTTATCTATGTGCTACCATATTGGTATTGGCGTAGGTGATCTCACCTCTTTGTTATATTATTTTGTTGTGTTGGTATTATTAAAAATTATATAATAGATGGAACGAGTTTCTTAGACATGACGAAAGGTAGATATTCTGAGTTCGGTGACAACATCAAGGAGTAACCATCCAGGACTGATTAGTGTACAAATTTAAGGAGGAACAGAAATATGACGCATCAAGACAGATACAAGACAGAATAAGTATGTTGAGTTTTCTTGTTAGTGTTTTACCGTGCTATTAAGTAGGACCCGTCATAGGGTTAGCTACTGTTTGAAATTGAGTCTGTAAGTTTTATATTTCTTGAATAATTATTAAATATTATATGGTATATGTAATGTATATTAATCAATTTAAATAAATTTTTCAGTATTACTTATAAATATCAGTAAGTTTATGTTCTCGTTGAATAGAAATGTTAAAACCCATGTTTTATAACTCAAACCTTTTATGAACTAATTTTCAGATTATAAGTTGGTAGTTAGAAATGTGATGCCCTAAGGAGGGTGTTACATTAGTTGGTATCAAAGCACGGTTTGAGTTTTTGGGCTTGTGGTTAGGTCTATTTTGCTTGTGTTGTGTTCTCCGTGTGCTTGATTTCTGAAAGGAAACAATGTTATTTGAAATGGTTACATCTGGTTTCCATTGTATTTTGATTCGTGTGTCTTTGAAGAGAGGACGATGGTTCATGATAGACATACGCGTGTGGAAACGAGACGTGATGATGGTGATATGACTGCAACTATGGAAGTAATACAAAAAATGGCTGATGTAATTATACAGCAAACTCAGAAGATTGTTCAGCAGCAAGAATTGATAGCTGAAGCTAAAATTTTGTTAGAGTTGAATCAGCCTCTGGATGAGAGACCCTATAGCGTTGGACTATATTGGTTACAAAGAAGGAGAAATCGTAAGGTCAAGTGATTC
Source organism: Ormosia emarginata (assembly GCA_029884605.1). Classification (NCBI taxonomy): domain Eukaryota; kingdom Viridiplantae; phylum Streptophyta; class Magnoliopsida; order Fabales; family Fabaceae; genus Ormosia; species Ormosia emarginata. The sequence continues at coordinate 20,990,954 of JAQQTP010000073.1, forward strand.
CAGCAGAAAACGTACTCGCAATCTCCAGGAAGTCAACAACAACATCAATCTTGTGGAGGAAGTACTAGTAGTAGCAGGTTTGGTCTGACCGTGACGTCTGCACTGAAATGTCGGAAGTGTAGGAAAGATCCTCTGACAAAGGATTATACGTTCAAGGAAATAATTTGTTTCAAGTGTGGGATGCTCGGACATCTTGCTAGAGAGTGTATTCCATCAAAGATGAAATTATCTGTTAGTAATGAACGTGCTTCGACATCTCAAGTAGAATGGAGCGTCGATTCTTCAAGTGGAGCAAAAGCACCCCAAACTGAAGACCTAAGCAAAGAAGATTGTGTCACAAAAAATGATCCTTTGACTGCACTGTATAATTCTGGAGATAATCCATTCCTCTATGTCATATGATCGTGTAGATCAATTAAAGTTATTTGTGTCTTTGTTATATTCTGACTTATTTACTTCTATTTCTATTATTAGCCTATCGTGCTACTCAAGTTATTCAAATTATCCTATTGTTGTTATAGATCAAATTTTTGTGTTAGTCTGATATGTTTATCTCTTTCATAAATAGACGTGACTTTGAAACGGATTGGTTATCTTCTAACCATATTTTATGAGATTGTCTCAATAAAGTGTTAGTATTCCAGAAAAACCTATTCTTAAAAGTCGGGCAACATCAAATTCTTTATTGGATAAGTTCGGTAACACATCAGATAGTTTTGCTATCTTTCATAATGATTTCATGTATTGAAATTGCAAGAAAGGATATTCCTATTTAAATCCATGTCATAATATCCGACACAGTGCTGTTGAAAGAGAACTCAATGTGTGAGACACTTTCTGTTAAAAGCAAAGGCAGGAGAATGAAGCAATACAAAGTTAAGAAAAATTTTAAGTGATGTCGTGCGGAGTAATGAATGCTCTTATAATATGTATAATTATAGGAGTAGAATTTTTCATCTTTATCTAGACAGAATTTTCATTATCTTTGTTAATGACATTCTGATCTATTCTTGAAATCATGAGGAACATACTGAACATCTCAGTGTGGTTTTTCAAATTCTAAAGCAGAAGCAGTTATATGTTAAGTTGTCGAAATGCGAGTTCTGGTTGGATGAAGTTCAGTCTTTGGGTCCCGTAATTCTAAGGAAGGGATTGTGATTGATCCGTCAAAGGTTGAAACAGTTCTTCTGTGTGAGAAGTCAAAGATGGTAATGGAAATCCATAGAAAATTTATTGAGAAATTTTTCAAGATCGCAGGACTTCTCACCTAGCTTACCAGAAAGAATTAAATGTTTGTATGGACTAATGCATACAAGGAGAATTTTCAGGAGTTGAAAATGTGTTTGATTACTTCTCTGGTATTAGTTCTGTATAATTCCAGTAAACCATTGGAGGTGTACTATGATGCGTTACATCGGAGTTTAAGATATGTGCTTATTCACAATAGAAGAGTTGTAGTGTATGTTTCAAGGAAATTGAAGTAACATTCAACATCTTCAGTAATTACAGGAGTCTGAGATATCTGTTTGATCAGGAGAAGTTAAACGTGAGGCAAAAAGATTTTATTAGTTAAAATAATTTGGAATGATGTAAGTGGTGAAGCAACATAGGAGTTGGAGGAAAAGATGAAAGAGCAGTATCCATTTTTTTGGTTTGAAAGTTACTACGAATTTTGAGGACGAAATTCTTTTTAGAGGGAGAGTATTGTAACACCCCGAAAATTCGTATTTTATTTATTTCGAGCGATTCTTAATTATTTTGAATAATCCGATTCGACTTCTGTGGATTTTATAATTTTTGTGATTTTTAGGAATTTTTGGGAGTTTTTACATTTTTTTATTATTTTAATATTTTTTGAGGTCAGTATACGAGCCTTCATATTTTATTTCTTTTTGAAAATCCTTAATGATTTTTACTAATCCGACTTGATTTTTATAAGTTTTATATTTTTTATGATTTTGTGGATGATTATGAAATTTTTATATTTCTCTTATTGTTTTTGGGCTGTCTATGAGCCAAGGTGGCCTTATGTGGGCCTAGGGTGGGTCCCAAAAAGTGAAATTTTTTTTGTGGATAGAAAAATTTGTACTGTTAAGACAGAGATGAAGGATCTTACTAAACATGAATTCAGAAACAGCTTTTAAAATTTTTTTTTACTGTGTTTTGTATTGTATTTAATTATCAGGTGATAAAAATACAGTAAAATATTATTGGAAGGGTAATAACAAATAGAAAAAGAAATATTATACTGCTTAAGTCAACATTGGTGGTTTGGATATCCACCATTGATTTAATCAATAGTGACAAGGACCATTTATGACCATTGGATGTAAAGCTTGAAGGAGTAAACTTGACCCTTCATTTTGGAGACACATCTAATGGCTAGAATTTCAAGGAGAAAGATCCAATGGCCTAGATTAAGTCTTCTAATCTAAAGGCCATACCTAGACTCTACCTTAATCCTAACCATTGAACTAATCAATGGTTAGGAATGCTTCAAATAATGGCTAGTGAGATTGGTCACTCAAGGAGAGTGCAAGAAAGGGGGGGACGGTTTGGTGGCTTAATAGCTTAGCCAAGTTTCAAGACACCAATTATTTCTCATATTGGTCATTATTGATTCATTTTCAAGAAGCTAAGTTATCAAACTTTCTCTCCATTTCTCTTCTCCAAGCAAGTTTCGGCCAAGACCCCTAACTCTACCCTTCATCACTCTTTAATTTCATACAACCTTATTTCTTGAATCTTTACCTCATTCTAAGACACTTTGTAGTTTGGACTAAGCTCTAAATCTTCCATCTTGAAGGACTTTTTCTAAGAGCAAGTTCTAGGGTTTTTGTTGGTGAAGTGTAAGGAAAATTTCATTTCTTCTCTTCTTTTTCATGTTCTAAACCATGTTTGATCCACGGTTCCTCATATTCAAGCTTAATATACTAATTTCTTTATGTTTGTTTTATGTTTAAGAAACTTTTGTTGGTGGAGATCTTCATCAAAGTGCAAATTAAGGAGCTTTTTGTGGTTCTTCAAGAGGTAAGAGGGAGATTCATCTCACCAACCAAGTATGGTGGTGAGAGATGGTTGTGTATTTGATGGATGGTGAATCCATGTGAGGATTCATATCCATGGTCATGTAATTATTTGCGGGTGTTTATGTGTTTTGATTATTTGCTTATGCTTGATGTGCTTAGCATGATTTACTTGTGCTTACATGCTTGGTATGATTATTTATTGCTTTTATGGTATGCTTGAAATAAAATATGTTGATTATATGTAATGTATGCCATAAAAAGTGATGGAAAGGAAAACAATTTTTTGTTCCAAAGACCAAGAGGAATTTCGGCTAAGACACCTCAAAATAGGTGTTCACAAATTAATTTTGGGAGCAAGAAATTCTAAGTATTTTACTAATTATGAGTAATATGTTGATGATTTTAAGGATTTGCAAAGAAAGTGGACATGAAAATGAACAAAGGAATTAGTTTTAACGACAATTAGTCTCACGATTTTTGTGAAGAATTTTTAATGATTTTGTTTGTGTAAAACTATGAATGGAACTTAATTGATTTAGAAGGAAAAATATTTGATGGTTTCAATGGCCATGTACCACGGTTTTGAAGGTTTGTAAATGCTTTGGTTTTATGAAACAAAGTGATTTTCAAAGTGAAAATATAATTTGATTGAGTACAAGGATTTTGGAAATGGAATCAGAGTATTTTATCACTTGAGAAATATAAATTTTGCTTATGAAAGGAAAATAGAGGTTGTAAGGGTTTGAACCTCAAATTATTTTGGAAGAGGATTGAATTTGAGAATTTATTTTGAATTATAAAGGAAACATTGATGATTTAAAATTTACTAACGTAAAACTTATCCTTTGGGTTTTTGAGCGCGTTAGGGAATTTTAAGTGAGAAACATTGATTTAATTCAATGAAATGGTGATTTTGTGGAATTATTGTGAAAAGGATTTTCTTGTGTAAGAAAATATGGAAAATAATGTGAGAAGTCATATTATTTTGAGGAAAGGATTTCTTAAAGGAGAAATGTGAAAAACGATGTTGGAAATGATATTGATTTGTTTGAAAGTCCAAAATAATGTTTGGAATATTGAGGAATATTTTACGTGATTGTAAAATGGTGAAAAATGCTTTACGTATCTTAAAAGCATGATTTTTAAGCTACGCGATTTGAAAAACATTTAAATATTTCCATGCGATTTGAAAAATGTTGAAATATTTCTACACAATTTGGAAAGCGTTTAAATATTTGTATACGTTTGAGGTATTGTTGAAAAATCGTTACGCGATTTAAAAATGGTGGAATATTTTTACGTGATTGAGAAAATGTTGAAAAATTACTATGTGATTGAAAAATGATGGAAAATCTCTACGCAATTTGAAAATGTAACAGAAATGTTGCGCGATTGTGAAAACATGGCAAAAGTGTTTTGTGACTATGAAAACGCGATAGCATGATTTTGCTATTGAATATACAGTATAATTACTGTTGAGGCAGTGTATGGACACTGTATGAGAAAATGATGAATTTTGCCTATGATTGGCATTTGGTGCATTATACATGCATTGGAAAGATATGCATTGAGGCATATGATGAAATTGAAAAATATGCATTGAGGCATATGATGAATTTGAATAAAATTGCATTGAGATATTCGTGCATTGAACGAAAACTAATAGTTGATGCTATTGTGACCCTTGTGGTTGAAGAGGGAATGAGAATTGAAAAGTGAGGTCTATGATGGATCTTGGGGGCGTCAAGGCGCTGTGGTCGACCAGTGGATGTTAATTGGCAAAATGACCATGTGCCACTTGGCGATGCAGTCCATTGCAACGCATTGACGATACCCGACAATAACACGATTCTTTTCAAAGACTGAAGATTATCTGTTAGGCTAAGGCTGGGCAATTAACCAAAGCATTCTTCTCGAAATTGTGAAAACCTCCATGGAGAAGTACATTGAGTCTACATGCATAACATATGCATCGTTATTAAATATTGGTTATGATAATTGAACTGTTGAATACTTGGATAATAATTGAGGGCAGAGCCAAAAGCTCAAATTGGTATCTTGATAGTGGCTGCTCCAAACATATGACTAAAGATATTACAAAGTTCTCATCTTTCACTCCCAAATAAGGTGGAAGTGTCACCTATGGGGATAACAACAAAGGAAGGATCTTAGGAGTTAGAATAATTAGAAGAAACACAACTACCAAGATAGAAGGTGTACTATATGTGGAAGGACGTAAGCACAATCTACTAAGCATTAGTCAACTATGTGATAAAGGTTATAAGGTATTCTTTAACTCTAGTAGTTGCATTATAGAAAACAAGCATGATAGTAATGCAAAGCTGATAGGTAATAAATTAAATAACATATACATGATAGATTTAGAAAATATTTCTGGTAGTGATGTATGTTGTTTGATATCTAAGGAAGAGGAAAATTGGTTATGGCATAGAAGAATAGGACATATTCATATAGATCATCTAAACAAACTTATTTCTAAAGAATTGGTAATTAGACTTCCCAAAACCAAGTTCTCAAAGGATGGTTTATGTGATGCATGCCAAAAGGGTAAGCAAACTAAAGTATCTTTTAAGGCTAAGAATATAGTTTCAACTGAAAGACCTTTACAACTTCTGCACATGGACTTATTTGGACCCTCTAGGACCAAAAGTTTTAGAGGAAATTTATATGCATTAGTTATAGTTAATGATTACTCTAGATTTACTTGGACCTTCTTCTTAGCATATAAGAATGAAGCTTTTCTAGCCTTTAAGAAAATAGCTATGTTAGTACAAAATGAAAAAGACATGAAAATAACTTCTATAAGGAGTGATCATGGTGGAGAATTTCAAAATGAAGAATTTGATAAATTCTGTGAAGAGTTGGGAATTCAACATAATTTCTCTGCTCCAAGAACTCCACAACAAAATGGAGTTGTGGAAAGGAAAAACAAATCTTTAGAAGAAATAGCAAGAACTATGTTGAATGACTCAAATATGCCAAAATATTTTTGGGCAACTGTTGTAAACACAGCTTGCTATGTAATGAATAGAGTCTTGATTAGACCAATTTTGAAAAAGACTCTATATGAACTCTATAAAGGTAGAAAACCAAATGTTTCACATTTCCATGTCTTTGGTTGTAAATGCTTTGTATTAAATAATGGAAATGATAATTTAGAAAAGTTTGATCCTAAAGTTGATGAAGGAATATTTCTAGGCTATTCATCATCTAGTAAAACTTTTAGAATCTTTAATAAAAGAACACAAACAATTGAAGAATATGTACATGTTACATTTGATGAAACTAACCTCAAAAGGTTAGAAAAGGAATTTATTGATGATGTTATAGAAACTTTAGAAGAGATTCAACTTGAGTAAAAGCAAGACAATGTCAAAGTGGATGAAGCAGTGGAAATTCTAGCAGAAGCTCAACATGAAGATCTACCTAAAGAATGGAAAACTGTAAGAAATCACCCTCTGGACAATATAATTGGTGAAATATCCAAAGGGGTAACCACTAGACATTCCTTAAGAAATGCATGCAATAATATAGCTTTTGTATCACAAGTAGAACATAAAACTATAAATGAAGCAATTATTGATGAAAACTGGACTATGGTAATGCAAGAAGAACTTAATCAGTTTGAAAGAAATAAAGTTTGGAAACTTGTTCCAAAACCCAAAGATAAACAAATAATTAGTACAAAATGGGTGTTTAGGAATAAGCTTGATGAAAATGGTATCATAGTAAGGAATAAAGCTAGATTAGTAGTCAAAGGCTATAATTAAGAAGAAGGAATTGACTATGATGAAACATATGCACCTGTGGCTAGATTAGACGCCATTAGAATGTTGTTAGCATATGCATGTATTATGGATTTTAAATTATATCAAATGGATGTTAAGAGTGCATTCCTAAATGGATATATACAAGAAGAAGTGTATGTTGGTCAACCCCCCGGTTTTGAAATAAATGAACTTCCTAATCATGTGTATAAGCTCACTAAAGCCTTATATGGACTTAAACAAGCTCCAAGAGCTTGGTATGAAAGGCTAAGTAATTTCTTACTTCAAAAGGGTTTTATAAGAGGAAAAGTTGACACAATACTATTCACTAAAAGAGAAGTACAAAACATACTACTTGTTCAAATTTATGTTGATGATATTATATTTAGTGCTACTAATGAATCTTTATGTAAGGAATTTGCTAAATTAATGCAAAATGAGTTTGAAATGTCCATGATGGGAGAGCTTACATTCTTTCTTGGCCTACAAATCAAACAATGTGATGATGAGACTTTCATAAGCCGAACTAAGTACTGCAAAGAATTATTGAAGAAGTTTGGAATGGAGAATGCAAACGAAATGGCTACTCGAATAAGTTCATCATGCTACTTGGACAAAGATGAGAAAGGTAAATCAGTAGATGTTTCCAAGTACAGAGGTATGATTAGTTCCTTACTTTATTTAACAGTAAGTAGACCTGATATAATGTTCAATGTTTGTATGTGTGCTAGATATCAATCTGATCCTAAGGAATCACACTTATCTACTTTAAAAAGAATCATGAAATACTTATTAGGAACTAAAGAAATGGGTTTATGGTATGGTAAAGGATCAACATGTAACTTAGTAGGATATTCTGATTCTGACTTTTCTGGATGCAAGTTAGATAGGAAGAGTACTAGTGGAACCTGCCACCTTCTAGGAAACTCATTAGTTTCTTGTTTTAGTAAGAAACAAACTAGTGTGGCTTTGTCCACTGCTGAAGAAGAATATGTTGCAGCAGGAAGTTGTTGTGCACAAATTCTTTGGATGAAACAACAACTTATGGACTATGGTGTTCTCTTAGAGAAACTATGGTGTTCTCTTAGAGAAAGTACTAATCAAATGTGATAATACTAGTGCTATAAATCTCACTAAGAATCCTATAATGCATTCAAGAACCAAACACATTGAGATAAGACATCATTTCATAAGGAATCACATTCAAAGTGGAGATATAATCATTGAATATATATATACATCTAAGCAATTAGCTGATATTTTCACTAAACCATTGGCTAAAGAAAGCTTTTTCTACATAAGAAGAGAATTGGGAATAATTGATCCTACTATGCTTGATGTTTTGAATGTTAAATACATTATAATCTGATGTTTGATGCTTGTACATCAATTACATAATTGATTTATTTAGACAAAATGCTTAATCTAAAAACTGATACATCGATTAAGTATTCTATGTACAAACTTAGAAATTCATTTTAAGTATCCTTACATCGATTAGATAATCGATTGATACAAGTACTGGAAGTCATTATACATCGATTGGAAAATCGATTCATTTAATGAAATAAGTACTGGAAGTCATTATACATCGATTGGAACATCGATTAGTTTGATGAAATTAGTACAAGATATCATATACATTGATTGCTCAATTTATTATTTTGATGAAATAGGTACATGGTATCTTATACATCGATTGTAACATCGATTGTATAATAGTTTCAAAATTTAGGACTCTCTGACTTATCCTATATATCGATTTGTACATCGATTATCTGTATACTGAAATTGTTAGAATTTTTGAAATTGCTTATACATCGATTGTGTTTGCTGCAATTGCTTATATATATATTCACACATCGATTGAGTACAAATTCTCAGAACTTGATACTCTAACTTAGCATATACATCGATTACTACATCGATGTATCTGGTTCAAAATTAAAATCCTAATGCTAAGTACATCGATTAACACGTGTGTACTGGAGGTAAAACCCCTTAATACATCAATTAGGTAATCGATTGATTAATCTGGGTTTATAAATTTTAACCATTCCCTCCAAATCTTTCAAGTTTTCAAATCCAAATTTCACTCACCCAAACCCTAGCAGAGCTCGAAATCGTCTCCAATGGCTCATGTGAAACGGCCTCAACCCTATACACCTGTTCCCTCTCACTCCACGTCTTCCCCCTCAACTCAATCCTCCTCTTCTCACTCTGTTTCACTCATTGCAACCCCTACATGCCCTAAAAGAAAAAAAACTGAGAAAGCCCAGTCTTCTCAAAGGATTGACAAGCTTCCAATCCAAAGCTTGAAGAAGATACAAGATAAAGGGAAAAAAGTTGCTGAATCTTCAAAACCAGCACCCAATAAACAAGAGAAGAAGAAGAAAGTGGTGAAGGAAACACCCAAAAAGAAGACTACTCAAAAGAAGAGAAAGAGGACAAAGGAAGAAGAAGATGATGATGATGAAGGAGTCACTGAGAATGAACTTCTCAAAAGGTATTTCTCTGATAAGGAGTACATTATGTGTTACAAGAATGATTTCAAAAATAGGGACATTCATGAGGCTAGGACTGTAGATTTCAATTACTTTGAGGAAAATGAGTTCACGTTTCACAAGATATTAGAGGAGTATAATCTGAGTCAATTTCTGCAAATAAGGAGTGACATTTATCCTATATTAATCAAAGCTTTTTACTGTACTTTTGAGATGGATAATGATGGCTTTTCTGCTGAAGTGAAGAACAGAAAAATTAAGATGAGTTTTGTTGAGTTTTCTCAATTTACTGGACTAGATTACAAAGGAAATAATCATCTCGGTAATTGGACGACGACAGTGTATGGATTAAAAATTTTGATAGAGAAGAAGCAAAGAAGGTGCTTCTAGTTGAAAATGCTCCAGAAGGAAGACTGATCAACATCAGCTCTATGCACATTCAGCATAGGCTCCTGCAATATGTGTTGAGCAGGATGCTATTACCAAGATCTGGTAATCATGTTGTGCTGTAGAATAATGATATTTTGCTACTATGGGCTATGATTCAAAGGAAGCAGATGAGTTGGAGCTTTATAATTGCTAGACACATGCTTGATTGTAAAATCAGTGGAGCTAACCTACCCTATCTTGGACTTGTGGTAAGATTACTAAAACACTTTGGAGTCTCTTTGGACAATGAAGAGAAGTTTCAATCTAGGGAGGCCACCCACAAGTTTGGTAAAGGAACCATTAGCAAGATGAAGTTTGCTAAAGTTAATGGAGAGTGGGTTAGGATAGCTGGTGAAGAACCAAGAGTTGTTGTGGATACCTCTGAGATGGACAGCAAGATAGACAAACTGCTCCAAATGTTTCAAAATTTTGAGGCTAGGCAAACCAAACACCATATAGTGATGAAACAGTCTATTGATTATCTGAGTCTCAGGCTAAATACATTGGAAGGCCAAATGGCCACTTTGCATCAACATCTAGGCATTTCCATCACTACACCTCCAGAAATTCATCTAACTTCTGAAGATGTTGTGATTATAGCTAGAGAAGTTGTTGCTGCTGCACCTGAAGAGCAAGCAACCCAAGCTTCAACACACACTGAAGAACCAAGGATCAATGAAGATGTTTAGATCTTAGGGTGTCTTAAGTGTATCTAGAATGAAATTAGCATTTTTTTTTTGTGTGCATGTTCTACTGTGTTTGAGCAATGATGACTATATAATTTGTTTTGATTTTGTTGATATCACTGAATGATCAAATTTCTCATATATTACTTGTTTTAAATACTTTAAATCTCCCATACATACTCTTTTTGATAATGACAAACGGGGAGAATGGGTACCATAACTAATGATTTAAATAATGATGCAATAATCCTATACATGTTCAAATGATATAAACTGTCAATTAGATAGGGGGAGTAAATCTCTAATAACTGCTGCATTTTTAATTACTCTAATATTTACTCTGATATTTCTAATTACTTCTGAGATATATTGAATAATAAACATGTTATGTATGGTAAGTTTGTCGTCAATCAAAAAGGGGGAGTTTGTGGATAAATGACTCTAGTATGTTTTGATTAATGACTAAACTTAACATGATTATTACTTTGATTCACTAACTACTTGCCAAGCTTGATTTTTTCAATGAGATTTAATGAAGCAAGAACAATGGATGCAAAGGATCAAGGATCATGAAGGAAAACTTAAAGAAGGAGCATCATGAAGAAAGGAATTCAAGGAAGATCATTAGGAATCTTTTTGTAAAGAAAAGACTTTGTTTAATTCTTTAATTAAGCTCTCACAATAAGTAAAAATGGTTTTCAAAAGTAAAAATGAATTAAGAATGAAAAATGTTAATTAATAAGTCTGTACATCAATGTGTACATCAATGTACTTTCAGTTAATTAACTAACTTTTAATGAAAACCTCAGTGTACATCTATGTATAAGTATTATACATCTATGTATACATCAATTGATTTTGAACTTAATGAAAATCTAAGTGTACATCCATGTATAAAGTGTTATACATCTATGTATACATCGATTGATTCTGAACTTACTTGATCAGTATGCAATTTTGCATCTGTACATCGATTGATACATCTATGTATAAACTAGAACAGAAGCAAGAACTTTTTGATATAGTTATACAATCGATTAGGTAATCGATGTATAAACTTCTAGGCTAAAAATACGAATGTGTTTCAAGAACAACATCAATGTACTCATATATGTATTAATCAAGATCAAGAACTTCCAAGAACACAATCGATTAGGCAATCGATGTACACATGTTATAAAAGTGAAATTTTGTTTAATACATCTGTGTACTAATCGATTGACTAATAACAGAATTTTTCAGATGAATCTGTTTTGATCTTAACTGACTTATAAAGTGTGTCCAACGGATCTATTTTGTTATATACCTATATAAAGACATTGGAAAACACTTTTTAATAACAATCAATTCGATTTTTGAGATCAACACACAAATACTGAGAGAGCTTTTCTTTGAAAGAAAATAGAGTATTCTTTTCTGTAGAACTTCAAATTATTGTATCTGGTTTTTAGAATCTGAATCAATCTTTTCATATTTTTGTAAAAGAGAGATAAGAGAGAAGGTTCTCTCACTGATGAAATCAAGAGTAGAAGGGACTCTGGGAGTTGTGCAAGAATAGAAGGAATTCTTGTAGGAATTGCAAGATTGCTTTGACTTGAAAAGCTGTTATTTGGATAGAAGGAAACTAGAATTGAAGCCTATGTAAATAATCTTGTATATTGAATTTTCAATAGTGGATAAATCTCACAGTGGTGTGGGGACTGGATGTAGGTTACTAGAGGAGGTAGCTGAACCAGGATAAATCTCGATTTACAAGTCTCTCTATCCCTTAACTCTTTATATGCTTTATTGCTGATTGTATGAGTTAAACAATATGTTAGGGATGTTTACATAAGTTGATTAATTAATAATCTTGTTCATATCTGAAATCATAATTACTGTTAATAATTTTTGTTAAGTTTCAAGTCTTGATTGTAATATATTTTGCAAAAACACATTTTGGTTTGTTGGTTGACAAAATATTTTTCTTAGTTAAAGAAAAGAATTAGTTTTTACAAAAAGGGGAATAAGTTTCGAAAAGTTTTATTACTCAATTCAACCCCCCCTTTCTTGAGTATTCAGAAGCCACAACTAATAGAATCGTGGCAGTCAACTAGGTCATTTGTTGCTGCAAATTGGCTATTTCTACCTCTTTAACTGCTCTCACTCTAGTGCCATTCCTGGTGAAGAATTCTTGAGTGTTTACAGCCATTCTTGATATCAAGTTCCTAGCCTCTTAAGGAGTTTTATCAACAAAAGTTTCTTTACTAACAACATCAATCATGTTGCGGTCCATTACTAGTAAACCCTCATAAAAATTCTGAATTAGAAGTTTTTCACTGATTTGATGTTAAGGGCAGCTAGCACACAGTCTCTTAAACCTTTCCCAATAATCATAAAGTGATTCCCCATGCCTTTGTTGAATGCCACAAATTTCTTTTCTGATTGTTACAGCCTTTGAGGCAGGAAAGTATCTGTCTAGGAAAGCTCAAGCCATGTCCTGCCATGAACTAATGGATCCAAGTGGCAAATAGTATAGCCACTCTTTTGCAGAATCTTTCAGAGAGAATGGGAATGCTCTTAGCTTGACTTGTTCTATTGGAATTCCTATAGGCTTTATGCTAGAACAAATCACATGGATCTCCTTCAAGTGCTTGTTGGGGTCCTCCCTAGCTAATCCATTGAAAAATGGTAAAAGATGGATTATGCCTGACTTCAATTCAAAGGTGTAACACCCTAAATTTCCTAACTATTTGATAGTAATTTTGACAGTTAACAGAATTCTACTATTTAGTGATTTATGTGTACTGTAAAATTAATTTGAGTATTCCGTGAGTACATTTGATCGTTTTGTGTGATTTACTCTGTGTCAAGAAAATAATAATTTTCAGGCCGGGGAAAATCTTATATAATTTAATTATTACTGTTAAGTCATAATTATTTTATGTAATCTGATTTGATTTTTGTAAGTTTTATAATTTTTATGATTTTGTGGATGATTATGAAATTTTTATATTTCTCTGATTATTTTTGGGCTGTCTATGGGCCCAGGTGGCCTTATCTGGGCCCGGGGTGGGTCCCGAAAAGTGAAAATTTTTCTGCAGATAGAAAAATTTGTACTGTTAAGACGGAGATGGGGGGTCTTACTAAACCTGAATCTGAAAATAGTTTTAAAAATTTTCTTTTACTATGTTTTGTACTGTATTTAATTATCGGGTAATAAAAATACAATAAAAATATTATTAGTAGGGTTATAGTAGATATAAAAATAAATATTACACTATGTATTCAACATTGGTGGTCTGGATATCCACCATTGATTTAATCAATAGTGGAGACTTGATCTTGATTTAATCAACGGTGGAGATTTGGTCTTATAAAGTGACTAAGACCATTTATAACCATTGGATGTAAAGTTTGAAGTAGTAATCTTGACCCTTCATTTTGGAGATACATCTAATGGCTAGGATTTCAAGGAGAAAGATCCAATGGCCTAGATTAAGTCTTCTAATCTAAAGCTAAACCTAGAATCTACCTTAATCCTAACCATTGATCTAATCAATGGCTAGGAATGCTTAAAATGGTGGCTAGTAATAATGGTCACTTATTGAGTGCATATGAAGAGGGGGGACGGTTTTGGTGGCTTAATGCAAGAGCAAAATTTCAAGACACCATTATTCCTTCATCTTGATCATTATTGATCACTTCCAAAAGCCTAAGCTCTTCAAAATTTTCTCTCCACTTCTTCTCCAAGCAAGTTTCGGCCAAGCACCTTAGAACCATCTTCCATCACTCTTCAATTTTATACAACCTTATTTCTTGAATCTATACCTCATTCTAAGACACTTTGTAGTTTGGAGCAAGTTCTAAATTCATCATCTTCAAGGACTTTCTTCAACAGTAAAGTTATAGGGTTTTTGAGGTGAAGTGTAAGGAAACTTCATTTCTTATCTCTTTTTCATGTTCTAAGCCATGTTTGATCCATTGTTTACCTTGTTCAAGCTTGATATGCTAATAAACTTGTGTTTTGTTTTGTGTTTAAGAAACTTTTGGTGGTGAAGGACTTGAAAAAAGAAGCAAACCAAGGAGCTTTTGAGGTTCTTCAAGAGGTAAGAGGGAAATCCATCTCACCAACCAAGTATGGTGGTGAGAGATGGTTTGTGTATTTGATGGATGGCGAATCCATGTGAGGATTCATATCCATGGTCATATAATTATTTGTGGGTGTTTATGTGTTTTGATTATTTGTTCATGCTTTGTATGATTTGCATAATTTATTGCTTTATTATGGCATGCTTGTGATATATATGATTGGTATATGTATGCCATGATGTGATGATGGAAAGGAAAACAATTTTTGGTTCCAAAGAACCATAGAGGCATCACGGCTTCAAACTAATTTTGGGAGCAAGAAATTCTAAGTATTTTACTAATTATGAGTAAAACATTGATGATTTTAAGGATTTGCAAAAAAAGTGGACATGAAAATGAACAAATGATTTGATTTCAAAGACTAAGAGTCTCACGGTTTTTGAAGAAAATTTTAATGGTTTTGTTTGTGTAAAAACAAGAATGGTACTTAATTGATTTAGAAGAAAAAATATTTGATGATTTCAATGGCCAAGTACCATAGTTTTGACAACTTGTAATGCCTTGGTCTTATGAAACAAAGTGATTTTCAAAGTGGAAATATAATTTGTTTTAGTACAAGGATTTTGGAAATGGAATCAGAGTGTTTTATCACTTGAGAAATAGAAATTTCGGTTATGAAAGAAAAAGAGGGGTTGAAAGTGTTTGAACCTCAATTTATTTTGAAGAGGATTGATTTTGGAATTGATTTGAGAAAAATGGAGAATATAATGGTGACTTAAAAATTTACAAACGTAAAAATCATCATTTGGGTTTTGGAGCGTGTTAGGGAATTTTAAGTGAGAAACATTGATTTAATTCAATGAAATGGTGAAATTGTGGAATTTATTATGAAAAGGATTTTCTTGAGTAAGAAAATGTGGAAAATAATGTGAGAAGTCATATTATTTTGAGAAAGGTTGAAATGGAATTTTTGAAGGTTGAGAAATATTTTACGAAGTTGAAAAATGGTGAAAAACGATTTACGTAACTTAAAAATGTGATTTTTAAGCTACGCGATTTGAAAAACGTTTAAATATTTCCACACAATTTAAAAAATGTTGAAATATTTTTACGCAATTTGAAAAGCGTTTAAATATTTTTACGTGTTTGAGATATTGTTGAAAAATCACTATGCGATTTAAAAATAGTGGAATATTTTTACATGATTGATGAAAATGTTGAAAAATCACTACGTGATTGAAAAATGATGAAATTATTTTTATATGATTGAGAAAACAATGGAAAATTGCTACACGATTTGAAAATGCAACAAAATGGTTGCAAAATTGTGAAAACGTGACGAAAGTGTTGCACGACTATGAAAACGAGATAATATGATTTCGCGACTGAATAAACAGTAAGATTACTGTTGGACTAGTGTATGACCACTGTATGAGAAAATGATGAATCTTGCCTATGATTAGCATTAGTGCATTTTATATGTATAAACTAGTGTATGAACACTGTATGAGAAAATGATGAATTTTGCCTATGATGGGCATTGGTGCATTGAACATGCATTGGAAAGGTCCAATGGACTATATGAGACTATTTACCTAGGAGAGATGTACACCTCTTGAATGAATGCGATATGCGTAGTGTAAGTCACTTGTTGACCTTGGGGATATCGGGGTGTGGGTTGCCTACATGGTTAGTTGGTAGCTTTTCTGTATCGTGGGTTAGACCGACGCGACACACTGATGATTCTGACCGAAACACTATTCTTAATCAAGATCTAGTAAAGACTGTTGTGTATATGCTAGATGTGCAAACACATATGAGAAATATGGCACGTGGTCTGAGGCATGTTGGTACAGACAGATCTTTCGGATCAACTTCTCCAAACTGAGTATTAGCTCCATAGAGTAGAAAATTGAGTCTATGTGCACATGCATAATCATTGAGTATTGGTTATGATAATTGAACTGTTGAATACCTGGATAATGTTGAGGGCATTGTCGTAAATATTGAATATTTATATCTGTGTGATATAATAATTAAGGAATATTGGATGATGATGATGATAAATAATGTTAATGGCATTATTGTAATTAACGTGTGATTTGAATAATGTTGATGGCATGATGGTAATTATTATTTATTATATTTGTTGTGATAAATAATGATTTGAGAGCATGACTGTAATTATTGTATCTGTGTGATGACAATAATGTTGATGGCATGATTGTAATTATGGTATGATGTATTTGTATAGTATGATGTTTATGTTATCTCTGTGCTACCATGTTAGTACTGGCGTAGGTGATCTCACCTCTTTGTTATATTGTTTTATTGTGCTTGTATCGTTAAAAATTATATAAAAAATGGAACGAGTTTCTTAGATGTGACTGAAGGTAAATATTCTGAGATGAGTGATAACATTGAGGGGTAACCATCCCGGATTCGAGGGTTTGCAGTTTTGAGGAGGAACAGATATATGGCGCATCAAGATGATTACAAGACGGAATAAGTATGTTGAGTTTTTTATCGGTAGTGTTTTACCGTGCTATTGAGTAGGACCCGTCATGGGGTTAGCTACTGTTTAACATTGAGTCTGTAAGTTTTATATTTCTTGAATAATTATTAAATATTAACTGGTGTCTGTTATATAAGTTTTAATCAGTTTAAATCTATCTTTCAGTATTACCTATAAATATCAGTAAGTTTATATTTCTGCGAGAAGAAATTTTAAAACCCATGTTTTATAACTCAAACCTTTTATGAACTGATTTTCAGATTATAAGTTGGTAGTAGGAAATGTGATGCCCTGAGAAGGGTGTTACAAAAGGCCTCTTCATTTTCTGGAATTTCTATGCAGAGAGGTTGTTGATCCAAGTCTGGAGCACCCAACATCCTTAAAGTAGATTCTACCATCACCACTTCTTCATATATCACTTCAAATGTCTCAGAACTTAATAGATGTATATGGCTGGTAGCTTTAATCTCAGCAGGCGTGAATTGGAAATTAGATGGATGGAAGGGAAACTAAGGAAGCGAGTTGATTTGATCAAAGTAACATCCAAGATTCCTCAATTTCTCGTCAAATCCTTCAGTGGACATAAACATCTGCAAAAAGTCAGAAACAATTAAATAAAGTATTAAAAAAATTGGAATAAAAGCATAGTGAAAAATATGAAACAATTTAATAGCGCAATTAGAAAATTAATTCCCCGGTAGCGGCACCAAAATTTGGTGTCTTGTGGATTGTGAATAAGAATAGTATCAAAATCAGTTACCAAGTTCCACCAAAAATATAAAAATCTTGCAACCGGTTGTAATTAATAAGGGTCGATCCACAGAGAACTAATTTAATTGACATTAAAAATTGAATCCTAATTTAAACTCTAAAAGTAATAAACAGTAAAAAAGGGGTTTGTTTGTTAAAATTATAAAAAGAAATTAAGTTAAAAACAACAACAATAAATATGATTTGAATTACTAATTAAGAGATATTGGTTAAGAGATATTGGTTAAGAGATGAAATTGTAATGTCCCTTTTTCTTAATACCGCAAAGAAAGAACGTCACACCATAATACAAAAGAAACAAAATAAATTACGAAAAATAATAGTTACAGTGATTAATTACGACTCAGTTCATTATTAATGCAATATTAAATAGTTTGTATTCTTGATAGTGAAATAATTGAACATCAAAATTTGTGCTACTTTTTTTTGTGTAATAAAAGAAATAAGAATAATTATAGATACAATAAAATCAACATAAACTAAAAACCATACATTCACAATATATATATATATATATATATATATATATATATATATATATATATATTATATGCATCAGCCTGTTTTGTTATATCACAAAATATACAAAAAATAAAGGCTTTTTACCCACCCAAAATAGTTACAAATTTACACTCATAAACTAGCAATACATCAGGCTTCCCCAAAAAGATAAACGGTTAACCATCAGTAGCCACCTATAGTATCAGCCCCTAAGACTGACGAGAAGGGACCGTAGCCGGGTCCTCCTCAAGGTCCTCTTCATCCGACGAAATCACCATTGGAGAGACCGAATTTCGAGCAGAAGCCTGAGCAGTGGAGAAGAAAGAGTCCTCTTGTGGAGTGTAGAACATATCAGTCCACATATCCCTCACGAGTAGGTAAAACTCCAAAATAACAAAAGCAGAAAAATCAAAGACGAGGGTCATAGCGACCCCAGGATAAAGACACCGTCAGCTCCCCGCGGTAGGCGCATCAATCCGTTTGCACATGTAAGTGCCAGTAGTCGGGTCCCCTATGAAAGGACAACTTCACGTACCCCCAAAAAGTAGCGTGGTCGCGACGACATCCTCAGCAGCTCTAGTTGTAAAGTGGCCAGAAACCCAGAAACTCAGTTGTTTCCTTCTCTTCCTCACGAGCGTCTTCTCAGAAACACAATCTGACAAAATACAGAAAATACGAAAAGAGGTGAGACACTTAGCTTTCAGTACCAAAATGGCAGCAAGAAAATGAAATGACGTTGGGCGCCCGCATATAACAAAGTTCATACATCCAATTACAGTACAACAACAACAACAACAACAACAACCAAGCCTTTTCCCACTAGGTGGGGTCGGCTACATGAATCAAACGACGCCATTGTGTCCTATCATGAACCAAGTCTTCAGAAAAGCCATTCAAATCTAGATCTTTTTTAACTGTTTCACCTATAGTCTTTCTTGGTCTTCCTCTACCTCTAGCTATTGGGCTATTCTCCACCTGATCTACTCTTTTTATAGGGGCTTCTAAGGGTCTTCTCCTTATATGTCCAAACCAGCTAAGGCGAGATTCTCCCATCTTTTCCACAATAGGTGCTACCCTTACTTTCTCTTTAATGCATTCATTCCTAATTCTATCTTGTCTAGTATGGCCACACATCCAACGCAACATCCTCATCTCCGCGACACTGATCTTGTGCTCTTGTTGGCTTTTTACCGCCCAACATTCAGTACCATACAACATTGCGGGCCTTATAGTTGTGCGACAAAATTTACCCTTAAGCTTGAGAGGCATTTTCCTATCACAAATAACTCCTGAAGCACTCCTCCATTTCATCCATCCAGCTTGAATCCTATGGTTTACATCCCCTTCTATCTCTCCATCATTTTGTATGATGGATCCAAGATACTTAAACTGTGTAACTTGTGGTATAGTATGATCTCCAATTTTTACCGCTAAGCTAGCATTAACCTGTTTTTTACTGAACTTACATTCCATATATTTCGTCTTACTCTTGCTTAGACGAAAGTCATGTTCTTCCAAAGCCCATCTCCATAACTCTAGCTTCCCATTTATTTCTTCTCTCGACTCTCCAACTAAGACTATATCATCTGCAAAAAGTATGCATTGTGGCACTGGCTCTTGGATATGCGCAGTAAGCACATCCAAGACCAAGGTAAAAAGATAAGGACTCAAAGCTGACCCTTGGTGCAGTCCTATTGTTATAGGGAACTCTTCTGTGACCCCACTCGGTGTTCTCACACTAGTTTTAGCCTCATCATACATATCTTGGATTACTCGAATATAGGCAATACGAACTTTTTTCTTCTCCAAAGCCTTCCACAAGACCTCTCTCGGTACCCTATCGTAGGCTTTTTCCAGATCAATGAAAACCATGTGTAGGTCTTTTTGCTTCTTCCGATACCGCTCCGTCAATCTTCGTAGAAGATAGATTGCTTCCATGGTTGACCTCCCAGGCATAAAACCAAATTGATTCTCTGAAATATGAGTCTCTTGTCTTAGTCTCCTTTCAATGACTCTTTCCCATAACTATATGGTATGAGTCATGAGCTTAATCCCTCTATAATTTGCACAGTTTTGTATATCTCCCTTATTCTTATAAATAGGGATTAAAGTGCTTCTCCTCCATTCATTTGGCATTTTCTTAGACCTCAATATCTCGTTAAACAGCTTTGTAAGCTAGCTTATACCTTTATCTCCTAGGCACTTTCATATCTCAATAGGTATATTATCCGGTCCGACCACTTTTCCATTATCCATCCTCTTCAATGCTTCTTTTACCTCAAACTCCCGAATTCTACGATAAAATGTTTTATTTTGGTCTTCCTCTCTAGTGTTTAGAATGTCTGAGTCCCCTAAAGCCCCGTGTTCCTCATTAAATAACTTGTGAAAATAACCCTTCCATCGATCTTTGATGTCTTGTTCCGTGACCAAGACTTTACCCTCTTCATCCTTAATGCATTTCACTTTATCCAAGTCTCTTATCTTCTTTTCCTTACTTTTAGCAAGCTTGTAGATATACCTTTCTCCGTCTTTGGTGCCCAACGATTGATATAACCCATTAAACGCTTTAGCTTTCGCCTCGCTCACCGTCTTCTTAGTATCTTTTTTAGCTGCCTTATATTTTTCCCAATTTTCATCATTTTTACACGCGTGCCAAGCTTTATAGCATTCCCCTTTAACCTTAACCTTATCTTGTACACTTGTGTCCCACCACCAAGATTCTTTATCCTTGGGTCCAAAGCCCCTTGATTCACCGAGTATCTCTTTTGCTACCTTCCTAATCCCTTTAGCCATCTCGTTCCACATATCATTAGCACTCCCTTGTACTTCCCAAATCTCTTCCTCCATAATCCTCCTCTGAAAGAGCATTTGTTTTCTGCCCTTTAGTTGCCACCATTTGATCATTGGCTCTCTGTCTCGACAATTTCTCCTTACACTCATCTTAACTCGTACATCCATAACCAAAACCCTATGTTGGGTAGTCAAGCTCTCTCCAGGGATGACTTTGCAATCCATGCAAATCTTTCTATCAGATTTCCTTAAAAGAAAGAAATCAATTTGAGAGAAAGAACCCCCGCTTCTATATGTGATAAGATGTTCTTCCCACTTCCTAAAACAAGTGTTAGCTATTGTAAGATCAAACACTATTGAAAAATCTAGAATCGCTTCGCCTTCTGCATTAACTACTCCTAGACCATAACCCCCATGCAAACCCTCATACCCCCTAGATTCACTCCCTACATGACCATTTAGGTCCCCACCTAGAAAAATCTTCTCTCCCAATGGTATTCTCTGCACTAAACCTTCTAAATCCTCCCAAAATTTAATCTTGTAATGCTCGTCTAACCCTACTTGGGGTGCATACGCACTGATAACATTAAAAGTCTCCTGTTCCACAACAAACTTCAAAGCTATAATCCTATCTCCAAGTCTTGTCACATCCACAACATTATTCTTCCAATTCTTATCTACTATTATGCCTACCCCGTTTCTAGATTTTATCTTACCAGTGTACCAAAGCTTAAAACCCGAAGTGTCGAGTTCCTTTGCCTTTTCTCCAACCCACTTAGTTTCTTGTAGGCACATAAAATTAATCCTCCTCCTAATCATGGTGTCAACTATTTCCATTGATTTACCTGTAAGTGTGCCTATATTCCAAGTTCCAAAACGCATCCTACTCTTGTGAACTAACTTCTTTACCCACACCCGTTCACGAAAATGTGGGAACCCTTGCTTATTTTTCACTACACCCAGGCGGCGATGCAGCGGCTCTTGCTCATTTGACACTGTACTCGAGCCATACAGCGCGTTGCTTAGGGGCAACGACCTAGCATTAACACAATTACTTCTTTGATCCATGTCATAAAGATTCGACAAAGTTTTACGTTGGCTGTCGACTGCCTAACACAACCCTCCTCTTTTATCCGGGCTTGGGACCGGCTATGTAGGAATTTGCAACAAAGCTCAACATAGGCAGAGTTATACATCCAATTACAGTAATAATTAAAATTAACAGTAAGAGCACAACAACAATAAATAATAGTAAGCATCATCAATAACAGGCAGACAACATCAACATTTCCAATATTCAACAGTCCAAGCAATCGAACATTTATTGCGGTAATAACAACAGATGCTTTCCACAATTATAAATGCTCATGCTCAATAAATTATGAGACTGACAGTTCACAATGCAAATGGTACCAAAAATTCTTACTCCATGGAGCTAGACATAAACATTTTCGGAGTGAATTATCAAGGAGTAATGCCAGTATCTCGTTAACCTTAAAAATAATATGTCCATCTCATAAAAATATTTGTGTAATACGGCTTATACATGGCACCTCAACAGTTGATCGCGATATAGAACAACGTCTTAGTCTGGATCGTCTGTGTATTTGTATCAGTCTATCCCATAGCCCCAGTGGAACTACCACTATCTATTGTGAAGCACCCGCACCTCGACGCCCCCAGGGCCAACCACTATGACCCTACGCTTAGTCTATTCGCACCCGCACATAGGTGTTATTCAAACTCCTAGGCATACACCATCTTTCCAACAATGTCCAATAGACAACACATATGCTGACGACACAATGTACATTATACATGTTTATCAATAACGCATTCATCGTAAGCATACCTCAATAGCATATATATTCATAATTTCCTCAAGTACATATTCAACAAGTATTTAGCCCACATAGGGGTCCACAATAGCATAGAATTAATTCCCCACGTCAATATATCTTTAGGGTTCATCAGTTATTACAAGTCCACATTATGGATCCTCATTTTCAAAGTATTAAGCATTGGTCAATTATGAAAATTTTAGGTTAAATAACCCTTCAAATCCGTGGCACATTCAAGAGTTATTACTCAATTTAATTCTTCCACTTAATTATGGATTATGCATGTCTCTAAATTCTTAATCTCCAAAGATTGATCAAGGCATCATTTAACTCCTAATTTTCTCTAAAAACCGTGGCCTTACTTGGTCATCAAGATTCCAATTTCTTTCCATTTTATGCATTAGTTACTTGTTACCTAATGACTTAAATTTTATTTCATACCAAATCAATTCATTCCCTTAGGATTCAAGATCAAAACCGTGGCCTCACTTTGGGGTGTTCAACCCTTAAAATTTTCCATTCATAAATTTTAATATTATCATTCAACCTTTAATCACATAAGCCTCATTTTATTTGTATACAAAAACAAATTTCTATCCCTAAATTCTAGTCAAAACCGTGGCATCACATTAGGGTAGGAAACTCTAAATTTTCCATTTAACAACCCTAAAATGATCAAGCATTTTCAACACTTCCAACACATTCAAGATCACCATTCAAACATTAATCCAATTTAAAAATACATAAGCATACAAAATTACTATAACAAAGTAAGCATACAAAGGTTCCCTCACCACCATAATGGTTGAAGTGAGTAGTCTCCCTCTTACCTAAAGGAAGAACAATGATCTCCTGTTGCTTCTTGGTGGGTTCGATTTTGAGCTTCCAAAATCCTAGGAATTTCAAGACAATGAATCAACATCAAGTGTTGAAAAATAAGAGATCCATGGTCATCAAAGAGACCATGGAACACGAAAATGAAGAGAAAGAAGAAGAAAAATGAAAACTTTACCTTAAAGCTTGAAGCTTTGTCTTGGATGACAATGGAGGAAAGGTTGGATTTTGAAGAAAATCTCTAAATAGAAAGTGTGGAGGAGGTTGAGGTGAGTATGGAAATGGTCTTGGTGAAGAGAAAAATCAAAGAAAATGGTCACTCAAGGGGCTGCAATTTTCGTAGCCAAGAAGGAGAAGAAGAGAGAAGGTAGAGAAAATATGAAGAAGAAAACTAGAGAGAGAAGTGGATAGATGAAAATGAGTGAAAATGACTAAGTGTGTTAAGTGTGTGTGAGTCAAATTTTCCCCCCTTGGGCAAAGGAATGCCGCGGCAAATGGAGAGAGAGGAGGGGAAAAATTAGCTTCCCTAACAAGCCAAGGGTAGCTTGGTCATTTGGTGGTCAAAGCTTTTCAAAGAAGCTTTGATTAAAATACTATAAATTTGAATTAAAGTGAGTTTGATTAGATATAAAGTGGATTACATTAGGATAATGTGATAGGATTTTTAATACATATTATTATCCAATGGACAATTGTTACAGTCGACAGAAGTCAGTATTAATTATCCGGCGGATAAAATTTTACACAGCGATTTATTATTTTATCTGTTAAAATTTTTCGAAAAATATAAAACCTCGTAAATTGTGTCCGGCCTCGGGTTTAGTAAGATCCTCTGTCGATGTTTCCACAGATCAAGGTTCTTGGGAAAAAAAATCTCATTTTTCTGGGTCCGCTCAATTTGTACGTAAAACGAAAAATAATATTAAAATATTTTGCATTTTCAGAAAAATTCTCAAAAATCATAATTATTAGAAAATGAATATTTATCATAAAATAAATAAAATTTGGAGTGTTACAAAATTCACCACTAGATTTGTATGATCATGCTAATCTACATATCCTTTATTCCAACATAACTAATTATGTTCTTATGTGATTATGAGATTAATTCTCTGTTTTCCTTAAGTTTTGGTTAATTTAGCCATCACTCTAATCAAGCCCTAATCATTAGTTAATTGTAAAACAACCGCTCTTATATCTAATTATTGATTGCATTAAGATTTAGAAAACCAATCACACTAAAATCCAATCACATACCGGGATTGAATTACTCCGATCATATGTTTCACTAATCATATCACTGCAACCACGCATAGCAATCCTAGTTTTACTACTTTTGAGAATAATAAAGAGTATAAAAACTTTTATACCGAATTAAGAGTAGAAACATATGAATAAGAACATAACTGTATTGAATATAAAGGAATATGAAAGATTCACATAATCAAAACTAGGGTTTCATCTTCCCTTAACCAATTAAGAAACTTAGCCACACATGGCAAATTCAAATTCAAAAGAAAAACTAAAGAAGATCATCATCAAGAACACAAGTGCAAAAGAAAACTGAAAATCAAACTGGTTTCCAATGATTGAGGTTAGTTGATCTCCGATAATTTGAACATGAATCTCCAATCTTTAATCGAAGCCTCCTCTATCAGTTCCTTGGTAGCTTGCAGTCTAGAAGAATCCCCTTTTTGAAACCTAAGCAATCATATTTATAACTTTGGATACATAGCTCCTCGTCCAAATTCAAAACTGATTTCCTGATGTGAAGACACGGGTCATGTCTGATCACACTGCCCCCTCCCCCGTGTTTGAGTCTGTCAACATAATTTCAAGTAATTTAGAAGGCAGAGAGGGACACGGGCCGTATTTGAGGGCAAGCTTAGAATTGGCTTCAACTTGTGATACCAGAGAAAGACATGGCCCTCCTGGTGTCTTAGGACATAGGTTGTGTCACCTAACTTTTTCATATTCAACATTGATTATTCATGTATACTCTTCTATCTTTGCTTGTAGAGGTAATATTGAGCTCCTTGAATATTTAACTTTCTCTTCAAATGGATAATAAGTTTAGTTTGAAGCTAAAATGGATTAAAATACTCAAAGATCTTCTGAAAAACACAGTGTAATGATGAGTGTTTATAAACAAACTTAAGCATAGTTTCACAATTAAGTTCTAATTAAACTTCATATCTAAAAATTTAGCTAAAAATTAAAAATTATGCACATAAAATATCTAATTAGGTCAAACATAAAGTATTCAAAATATAAAAATAATCGATAGATCACACACATTTTACCAGCCACATGTCCTCTTTTATTAAGTTTAATAAAGTAAAAATAAATGAAAGATTAACGTGTTTTACAATTATAAATCTGACGGTGAGTTTTTTCTTTTTTTCTCAAGGACGAATTTGTCCGGCCATATTTTTCTTATGACCAATTTGGGGTTTACACCAAAGAATATTAATTCAAGCGTAGTATGAAATCTGGGATTTCCTTTACAGCCGATAATCTTATCTATTTTCAATTATATCATTTTTTATTTTACATAAAATTAATTAATGAAATATAAATTTATAATTAATAATATATAAAAGTTAATTAATAAATATGTAAAAAATTTGGTTAATAAAAAATAAAATAAAAGTTAATTATATATATAAATTAATTAATTAGAACAGACTTAAAGAATTACATATTTATACATACATGTTAACTAATAATTTATATTTCATTAAGCACCTTCATATGATGTTAAAAGAAACGTGAATACTGTTTGAGATAAGATTAACATTATTGTTTCGTTTATTCTGCCATTCTCAAAGCCTAGCATCTCAGATTCACAAGCTTCATTGTTTCTGTATATTGCTTAAGCTCGTGTCGTGACCAAACATGGTTCGCCTGAGTAACAATCTGATTGGGCTCCTGAATTTCCTCACCTTCCTTCTCTCCATTCCCATTCTCGTCACCGGCGTTTGGCTCAGCAAGCAAGCCGAAACCGACTGCGAAAGGTGGCTCGAGAGACCCATCATCGTGTTGGGCGCTTTCCTTTTATTGGTGTCTCTAGCCGGTCTTGTTGGCGCATGTTGTCGTGTCTCATGGCTCCTCTGGCTCTACCTCTTGGTCATGTTCTTGCTCATCGTTCTCGCCTTCGCCTTCACCATCTTCGCCTTCGTTGTCACTAACAAGGGTGCCGGCGAAGTCCTTTCAAATAGAGGGTACAAGGAGTATAGGCTTGGGGATTACTCCAATTGGTTACAGAAGAGAGTGAACAACACCAACACTTGGAACAGGATTCGGAGTTGTCTCCAGTCTGGGAAACTCTGTGACAATTTCCGAAGCCAGTTTCTTAATGACACTGTCCAACAGTTCTCCGCTGAGAACTTGTCGGCGCTTCAGGTATTTTGAAATTCCATTGTTGAATATGGGGTAGTTTTCTGGGTTTTGATGTGTTTTTTTTTTTCTTTTCCTTTTTTTGGGTTGAAGTCTTCATTCTGAAATTTTGAGCTTGATTACGTAATGGGTTTGTTCCAAATTTCTGTTGTTGCATGTGTTTTTCTGGGTTTTATTGATGGGTTTTTGTCAAATTTTGAACTTGCGTGTTTCTTTTTTGGGTTGAAGTCTTCGTCTCTGAAATTTTGAGCTTGATTCCGTATTGTGTTTGTTTCAAATTTCTCTAGATGCATATGTTCAATGCAGATCTGGTTCTGAATTGAAGTATTGTTTTACTATTTTCCCCTTCAATTTGATTTGGATAATAAAGTGTGTATTTTTCTGGAGCCTTCAAGTTTACTTTTGATTCATGGTTGAAGTAAGTTTCTACCGAAGATTTCTATACAATTTGCTTCTCTTCAGTTGACCATAAACATGTAGTTGAATTTGAGCTTTACTTGAAAGACAACCATGGTCGTGTATAATCTATGCATAGCATTGCCTTTCTCCTTTGGCCCACCATCCTTTATTTTAAGGTCTCCTCGCTCCTCTGAGTGTGATTTTCAAATTCAAATATATTTTCTGGAAAAAGGTAACATTCGTCAGATCAAACTTGTGAGCACGTGGGGTGTTATTTTACATCTTTTCCTGAGTAGTCAAGGTTTCTTTTCAAAAGATGGTCTTTTATTTTGTGTTGGCTTCGCTGTATTCTTATTTTATCATCCTCATTTCCAATGTATTTTTGTCGGAGGCTTTTGGTGTTCTTTTGTCAATTTTTTAAGGCAACATGGATGCTAGTGTTGCTGGGCTAAAAGGCGAATTGCTTTTTATTGCTCTTGAACTGCAGTTCTCTTGCCAATTTATGGTGTTTGGTTTCTTGTTGCCTTAGCGTATGGTTGCTTTTCTTTTCTTTTTGATTTATTGGTTTTGATCAATTTTTTTGAACTTTCTGAATTGGATGATATACTGGACTAATTTTTTATGTATTTGAATAATGTGTCAATTAACTGCAGTTAAAGATTTTCTTTTCCCTTCCCTTCTATTGACTAAAAATAAATAAATAAATAAAATTTCCTTACAAAGCTCAGATGTTTGCATTTGCCATTCACATTTGTACTATGGAGTCAGTATCTTGGGTTGTAGCCATTATTCTCATTTTGAAGCTGATCTAGTGATTCTAGACTGGTTCTCGCATACATATCCCACTTATTGTGAAAAGCAGGCACTACCCTGCAGTATTGATCATGATGAGTTCTACCACCCCGTCCTCCTGATTCATCTTCCATGGCAACTTGTACTACAGTGTGCTTTGGACAAATGTTTCATAATCTAGTTTAAAGTTCAAAGTATATCAAATGATGCTTCACATGAGTTTCAGCGCTACAAATGTTTCATAATCTAGAGCCGCTGCATCGCCGCCTGGGTGCAGTGAAAAATAAGCAAGGGTTCCCACATTTTCGTGAACGAGTGGGGGTAAAGAAGCTAGTTTACAAGAGTAGGATGTGTTTTGGTACTTGGAATATAGGTACTCTTACAGGTAAATCTATGGAAATAGTTGATACCATGATTAGGAGGAGGATTAATTTTATGTGCCTACAAGAAACTAAGTGGGTGGGAGAAAAAACAAAGGAACTCGACACTTCAGGTTTTAAGCTTTGGTACACAGGCAAGGTAAAATCTAAAAATGGGGTAAGCATAATAATAGATAAGAATTGGAAGAAAAATGTTGTGGATGTGAGAAGGCTCGAAGATAGGATCATAGCTTTGAAGTTTGTTGTGGAATAAGAGACTTTTAATGTTATCAGTGCGTATGCACCCCAAGTAGGTTTAGATGAACACTACAAGATAAAATTTTGGGAGGATTTAGAAGGTTTAATTTAGATAATACCTTTGGGAGAGAAGATTATTCTAGGAGGGGACCTAAATGGTCATATGGGGAGTGAATCTAGGGGGTTTGAGGGTTTGCATGGAGGGTATGGTCTAGGAGTAGCTAATGCAGAGGGCAAAGCGATTCTAGATTTTTCGGTAGCTTTTGATTTTACAATAGCTAACACTTGTTTTAGGAAGCGGGAAGAGCATCTTATTACGTACAGAAGTGGGAGTTCTTACTCTCAAATTGATTATTTTCTTATAAGAAAATTGGATAGAAAGCTTTGCATAGATTGTAAAGTCATCCCTAGAGAGAGCTTGACTACCCAACACAGGGTTTTGGTTATGGATGTACGGGTTAATATGAGAGTAAGGAGATATTGTCGAGACAGAGTCCCAAGGATCAAATGGTGACAGCTAAAGGGAGGAAAACAAATGTTCTTTCAGAGGAGGATTATGGAGGAAGAGATTTGGGGGAGTGCAAATGATATATGGAACGAAGTGGCTAAAAGGATTAGGAAGGTAGCAAAAAAGTTACTCGGTGAATCAAGAGGCTTTGGACCTAAGGATAAAGAATCTTGGTGGTGGGATGTAAGTGTACAAGATAAGGTTAAGGTTAAAAGGGAATGTTATAAAGCTTGACACATGTGTAAAAACGTTGAAAATTGAGAAAAATATGAGGCAGCTAAAAAAGATACTAAGAAGGCAGTGAGCGAGGCGAAAGCTAAAGCATTCAATGGGTTATATCAATCTTTGGACACCAAAGACGGAGAAAGGAATATTTACAAGCTTGCTAAAAGTAGGGAAAAGAAGACAAGAGACTTGGATAAAGTGAAATGCATTAAGGATGAAGAGGATAAAGTCTTGGTTACGGAACAAGGCATCAATGATCGATAGAAGAGTTATTTTCACAAGTTATTTAATGAGGGACATGAGACGTTAGGGGACTTGGACATTCTAAACACTAGAGAGGAGGACCAAAATAAAACTTTTTATCGTAGAATTCGGGAGTTCGAGGTAAAAGAAGCTTTGAAGAGAATGAAAAATAGAAAAGCGGTCGGACTAGATAATATACCTATCGAGGTGTGGAAGTGCCTAGGAGAGAAATGTATAAGCTGGCTCACAAAGCTATTTAACGAGATAATGAGATCTAAGAAAATGCCAAATGAATGGAGAAGAAGCACTTTAATTCTTATTTATAAGAATAAAGGAAATATACAAAACTGTGTAAATTACAGATGGATTAAGCTCATGAGTCATACCATGAAGTTATGAGAAAGAGTAATTGAATGGAGATTAAGACAAGAGATTCATATTTCAGAGAATCAATTCGGTTTTATGCCTAGGAGGTCAACCATGGAAGCAATCTATCTTCTACGAAGATTGATAGAGAGGTATTGGAAGAAGCAAAAAGGCCTACACATGGTTTTCATTGATCTGGAAAAAGCCTACGATAGGCTACCAAGAGAAGTCTTGTGGAAGGCTCTGGAGAAGAAAGGAGTTCGTATCGCTTATATTCGAGCAATCCAAGATATGTATGATGAGGCTAAAATTTGTGTGAGAACACAAGGAGGGGTTACAAAAGATTTTCCTATAACTATAGGACTGCACTAAGGGTCAACTTTGAGTCCATATCTTTTTAGCTTGGTCTTGGATGTGCTTACTGCGCATATCCAAGAGCCGGTACCACAATGCATGCTTTTTGCAGATGATATAGTCTTAGTTGGAAAGTCGAGAGAGTAAACAAATGGGAAGCTAGAGCTATGGAAACGAGCTTTAGAAGAACATAACTTTCGTATAAGTAGGAGTAAGACAGAGTATATATAATGTAAGTTCAGTAAGAAGCATGCTAATACTAGCTTAGTGGTGAAAATTGGGGACCACACCATACCACAAGTCACACAGTTTAGGTATCTTGGATCTATCATACAAAATGGCGGAGAGATAGAGAGAAATGTAAATCATAGGATTCAAGCTGAATGGATGAAATGGAGGAGTGCTTCAGGAGTGATTTGTGATAGAAAAGTACCTCTCAAGCTTAAGGGTAAATTTTACTGCATAGTTATAAGGCTCGCGATATTGTATGATACTGAATGTTAGGCGGTAAAAAGCCAACAAGAGCATAAGATCAGTGTCGCGGAGATGAGGATGTTGTGCTGGATGTGTGACCATACAAGACAAGATAGGATTAGGAATGAATGCATTAGAGAGAAAGCAAGGGTAACACTTATTGTGGAAAAGATGGTAGAATCTCGCCTTAGGTAGTTTGGACATCTAAGGAAAAGACTCTTAGAAGCCTCGGTAAGAAGAGTAGATCAGGTGGAGGATAGTCCAATAGTTAGAAGTAGAGGGAAAAAAAAAAAAAAACTATAGATGAAACTATTAAAAAAGATTTAGATTTGAATGACATTTCTGAAAACTTAGTTTATGATATGGCACAATGGCGTCGTTTAATCTATGTAGCCGACCTCACCTAGTGGGAAAAGACTTGGTGCTTGTTGTTGTTGTTGTAACATAATGGATATCTTGCTTACACTTAAATTACTTTCCGTGACACATAAGTAGTGATGGTTATAGCAGTATGTTATGTTCTTTTACCGCTTAACTTAATGAATATTTTACTTACACACAAATTATTTTGTGTTTATTTGTGTGAAACACAAGTAGTCATAATTAGAGTGGTATGTCATGTTCCAAATGACTTGATAAGCTAGTTAAACTTCTAAGGATATCAAATGATGTTTCATAATGCAACTTATTGTGATTGCTTAACTTAATGGATATCTTACTTACTGATGGTTATAGTGGTATGCCTTGTTCTATGACTGCTTATCTTAATGAATATCTTAAGCTTAAATTATTCTGTGTGATACACAATTGCTAATGGTTATAGTGGTATGTCATTTTTGGAATGATTTCCATTACTTATCGCTTGGTTTTTCTATGGAGTTGCCTGATTTGAATTCTATGGTTTCTTTTGCTGACCAACTTGAACTTGGAAAGAAAATAACACTTGACACTGATATTTTATCTTTTCTGCTGGTATGTTAGTACTTCAGTTAAATTCCATGCCCAGTTTATTAGGTGCATAAAAATTTGATTTGTCTGTGCTTATGGCAGAGATTCTACATTTGCTACTGTATTTTTTAATTCGTAATCTAATTACAATGGCCTGAATTCATTCTTAGAACTGTTGATGTAATCCTTGTTTTCAATACATGGTTGCAGAATTTATTGATGTATGTGCTTTGCATGTTTCCAGTTTGCATTGAAGCTGAGTGGCTCAGCTTCATATATGTTGTCTATGTTTTGACTTGTCTGCTTCTGGTTTGTAAATTTTTAGAGGTCTTATGATTTTATACTTTTTTGTTGTTTTCTGCAGTCTGGGTGTTGTAAGCCATCAAACGACTGTAATTTTACCTACGAGAGCCCAACTGTCTGGAAAAAGACCGACGGTGTAATTTATTCCAACCCTGATTGTAGTGCTTGGGATAGTGATCCAAACGTTCTGTGCTTCAATTGCCAATCTTGCAAGGCTGGGTTACTGCAAAACCTTAAGACTGACTGGAAGAAGGTGGCTGTTGTCAACATCATATTCCTCATCTTCCTTATTATTGTGTACTCCATTGGTTGCTGTGCATTCAGGAATAACAGGACAGACGGTTGGAAGTGATATTAAGCAGATGCAGTACGTTATTAGCATGTAGATGAGTTTGGTAATTTGGTTTATTTGCTGTATTCTATATTAAGTTTACTGGACAGGCTATGACAAGCTATGTTATTTTCATTGTAAATTGCCATTTTTTCTTTTTTTTGGTATTGTAAATTGCCAATTTTATATTGCACTTTCCTACTACCATGTTACCATATTACCATCTATAGATATTTGGCTATGGTCTT
This sequence comes from Ormosia emarginata, assembly GCA_029884605.1. Taxonomy (NCBI): domain Eukaryota; kingdom Viridiplantae; phylum Streptophyta; class Magnoliopsida; order Fabales; family Fabaceae; genus Ormosia; species Ormosia emarginata. Next base: position 21,023,920 of record JAQQTP010000073.1, read on the forward strand.
GCTCACGTCTTCTATTCCTAATTCCTAATTTGGTCGTTTGTGTTGCTAATGATGATGTTGACTTTGTTGTATTAAACTTTGCACACATTGCAATTCTTTCTGTTCGGATTCAGAAACTATGTAAAAAATTATGAATTATATTATTAATTATTAAAAAAATTAAAGTTAACAAATAAAGATGTATTTATTTTTAAATTATTTAGTAAGTTAAGATTAAAATGTATTATTTTAAATTAAAGGTAAATATATTTTTATTTATTTACTTTCGAAAAATATTTTTCTTTCATTATATATGAAGATTTATGAAAAAAATAAAAAATATTTATATTCGATATTAAATATATCACAATAATAATTATCTTTTACATCATGATTTATAAACAAAATAAAATTTATGTATATATAGATTATAAAAAAGGAAAGAGAGTGAAACTAAAAGTGAGAGGAGTTAGTAGGTTTATTATATTAAGTTTAAAATTTAATAAAAAGATAAGTTGAAATTGTAATATTAATGTATATAAAATAATTATGAATCATGTCAAATACTTATCAAGTATAAACTCTTTTGACTTCACCATTTTTATCTTTGGTACAATTATACCTCTCCTAAAATTAATATTTGTAATATTGACATTATTTGAGAAATTACTCATACTTTCCTTACTTTGTATTTTTAATAAAATTTTGTGTAATGTTTGTAAATAAAGTAAAGGAGATATATGTAATTTTATAAATAAAGAATGATGTTAGAGTGTAATAACAATATATAAAATCAAGGATATGAGTATAATTTTTAAATAAAAGTATCATTATAATAAGTACTAACTTTATAAAATATCAATATAATTATTTTTTTACTTTTTAATAAATTAAATTAAATTATTAGTACTTAAAAAAATTAATGAGAAAAAGGGAGCCAAGGCCCATGCTCACCCTCCCTTAGATCTGTTCCTGGCGGTGGTGGTTGTTGTCGTCGAAGAGTAGATCAGCGACAATGGAGGTGTCTTACCATGGTTGGGGGTTAGGGCTGCCATACGTTGAAAGAGATGAGGGAAGAGTTGGGTTCATGCCTACTTTACCTGTTATGCAGGTTATAAGTAATCACTCACAATCATTAATCAGTTTAGATCCAATATCTATAGTCTAAACACTATAGAGGATAGATGCTCAAAAATATTTTGAGAGTATTTAAAAAGCAACCTATAAGTATAACTTAACTTAAGGTGTAGTGTTGGAGAAAAAAACAAATTCTGTGAAATACAAATAAGGTATAGTTCTTTTAAGGAAAAAAAAAAATTAAGCTCTAAATTATCGCAGTTGTCAATTGCCCTTTCCTAAAATTATGCAACGTAGCAAATTCATCTTTCTTTTCTTTATTTATATTTTACTTTTCACTAGCAAAATTATGGCACACACAAAATTATGATACCATAATATATATATATATATATATATATATATATATATATATATATATATATATATATATATATATACATACTTCTATCTCTCAATCAAATCCTAAATTTATACAAATCTTTTCAATTGCATTATCTTGCTTTATGTCTTATTTTTTCTTATTAATTTCAAGTTTTTAAAGTTAATTCTAAATATGAAAATATCTTTAAGAAAGAAGCACAACAAACTAATTGTGAATATGAATGAAATTCAGTATGCATAAAAAAAATAAAACAAATACAATCACGTTACATTTTCAACAAAATTAAATAACACGAAAATGCAATTTATTTTGTGATTACCAAGGCGCATCAAAGGTATATTACTTGCCAATGGCTTGTTATGAATGAGATTTAGTATACATAAGCAGAATAATATAACAAATATAATCACGTAGCACATGTTTAACAAAATTATATAATACAAAAATATAATTTATTATGTGATTGTTAATATAAAAGTGAAGATTAAAATACAGTAATCAAAGACACATCAAAGATACAATTTATACCAATTGAGTTATATATTTCTTATCCGTGACTAATTTGAGACATTTATTAAAAGTATGATTTAGAGATTTCTGTAACACAAATCTCTAATAAAAGATGTGAGCACTCCTATTTTATTCTATAGTTCAAACATATGAGTTTCATAATCTTAGTTAAATATTAAATTTATAGCAATCTTTTTAATATCGTTAACCTAATTTACTTTTTATTTCTTCTTATTTAAGTTTTTAAAATTGTTAGCATCTTTGATTAATTATTTTTTGTTTACTAAATTTCTTGTGCTGACATGTATAGTTTTAATTTAGCAATTCTTAAATTTATATAAATCCTTTCAATAACACTATCCTACTTTATATTTTATTTTTCTTATTAAATTCAAGTTTTTAATTTTTGTTAGTATTATCTGGTTTAATTGTTTTTTATTTATTAAATTTGTCGTGCTGAAATGTAATGCTAATCCTACTTTATTTTCTTCTTCTTATTAAATTTAACTTATCGAATTCAAGTTTTAAATGTGATGTTTTCCAATTAGGTTTCCCTGATAGAAAATTTATCGGATTTATTAATCTCAAAATTTATGATATATCAAAATATATAGAGAGTTTTAGAATTACATTGAAAAAGTGTCGATGAGGAAGTCATTATTGCAATACTTTAAAGTAATCTCGATGAGGGAGAGATACTATTTCTATTTCACAGTAGTCGCTCACACGTCAGTATCAATGGAATAATTGTACGCACTAGAATGGTTAGAAATAGATACCTCTCCCTGTACATATAGAATAACTAAAATTGATTAAACCTGCCCACTATGAAAAACACATATATAGGACTTATAAAACAAAACTCACATATGAGTAGTGCTTTAACAACAGTAGACTCATTAACAATACTGATCACAAATTTAGGCTAAACAAAATGTTCAAATAATTTTGAAGTCCAAATAATCTGGGTTTTATAAAATTATAATATGATTTATACTAGTCCATAAAAAATTCTAACATTCTCCCACTTAAGCAGCATAAATCACATTACATTATTTCAATAAGAAAACAATTCTTCAAATTAATCAAACAATATGTGACCATAATATGATGTCAAAATCGAGTTAGCACTCTCAACAACTGGTCCAAAATGAGAGTACAAGCATATCAACAATGCAAAAAATCATACTCGAAGGAGTATTGATTTCATACATGCAAGATACTAACAACTCAGTGACCCAACAAAATGTGGTATTGGGTAATGGGAAAGCACATCTAAAATGACATGTCAATATGTGATCAAAGTACATTTTTCAACAAAATGGCCCTAAGCATCCGCCCAAGATGCTTTTTGATATTTATAGTACAATAACAAAATGAGACTGAGTCCAAAATGTCTTCACAACATGCCATATCATAAACAAACAAAACTACACAGATAATAATAATAACAATATTATATGGCAACGATAATAATAACAACATAATTATTTAAGGTCTTAAGACATAAAATGAGATCAGAATATAATCACAAAACAAGTTCCCACTAACAAAAAACATCAAAAGACTCACTATACCCATATGAGCCACATGATCAGCAAAACTTTTACAACTAAACCTTTAGTTAGGGGAACTGTAACTATAAGTTATGTAGGGATATACTCGACATGAGTTTGAAACTCTTGAATCTTGTTCTAAGGAACATGTACTTTGTGTCAAAAGCTTTGAGCGCTTAAAGCTCTTATTGATTTGAGAGAAGCACACTACAACTAAATTATCACAATAGATAGTAAGAGACCTGAAAATACTCTCCACAATACAAAATTCAGTAATCAAATTTTTCAACCATATTACTTGACACGTAGCCTCATAACAAGCTATATACTTTGCCTCCATAATGGAAGTAGTTGTAAGTGTCTATTTAACACTCTTCCAAGAAACAGCTCCTCTTACCAACATAAAGATATACACAGATATGGACTTGTGGTCATCTGGACAACCACTTTAATTAGAATCAGAACAGCCTATCACCTCAAGGTGATCCGATCTCCTATATGTAGGCATATAATCTTTGGTTCCCTGTAGATACCTCATAACTCATTTTGCACTTAATCAATAAGCCACATTAAGTTTGCTCAAGTATCTCCCAAGTACACTAGTAACGAAAATAATATCAGAACATGTACAAACTTGAGCATACATAAGGTTGCCAATAACGGAAGCATATGGGACCTTCACCATTTCAGCAACATCTTTATCATTTTGAGGACATTAGTATAAGAGAGTCTTTCACCATTTTGAATAGGTGCAGCACAAGGATTACACGATTTCATATTAAATCTATTCAGAATCCTTTCAATATAAGTTTTCTAAGACAAACCAAGAATACCACGAGATTTGTCACGTTGAACCTCAATGCCCAATACAAAAGAGATATCACCAAGATCTTTATATCATAAGTGCACTATCAATATATGCTTAGTCTTATTCAAAAAATTAACATCATTACTAACCAACTATATATCATTAACATATAAAACAAGAATGATGAATCTGCTCACACTAAACTTTAGATAAATGTATTGGTCAATAGTATTTCTTTATAGCTAAGAGAGTCAATGATGATCACATATTTTATACATTAATAAACCCTCATTTTTAGTCTTTTACACTCTCCATGAACTTAATTGATTGAGCTTGGTCATGTTTTGTAAGTTTGAGCTCAAATTGGGCCTAATTGATTTTTTTCAGCATTAATGAGTTTTGATGTTGTTTCTATATTTCGGCCATAACTTGAGTTCTAAATATCTGAAAATTATGCATTTTACCTTGTAGGAAAGTTAAGAGGAAGCTCTACGACTTTGATGAAGAGCTCAAAGTCTCAATTGGATGTCTAGTAGATCTAATTGGGCCTGGAAGTCAGAACACGAGTTCAGAGATCCTTTGATATTGTTTTGTTTATAACTTGAGTTGAAGACCTCCAAATTGCTTGGGGTTTGGGCCCAATTGCTCATAATGGACCCAACTTTACAATTAATGGGTTTTTAATTACGTGAAGCAAAAATATGGAGTAGTTTTAGTGGTTAGAAGACAGAAAACCGAGGCACCCTTCATTACACACTTTTCTCACCTTTTCTCTAGAACTCTCTTGCTCTCCCTTCTCTCTAGATTTTCGTTTTCTTTCTTTTCTTTTTCGGAGTTCTCCCATTCTTATGGAGGGCTAAACTTCTGTAATCAATTCGTAATTCTTGAAGAAATTGTGGTTTAGATTCTTGAGATCTTGGTTCTGTTTTGTGTTTGAATTGCTTTTAGATTCCTCTTATTCTTTTTCTTCTTGACCTTGAATGTATGAATGATGATTCTATTTATGTTTGATCTAATTGGATCTTGATTTAAGATTAAGAATTGTGATTAGATTTTGGTTGATTGATCTGAATTCATCACAGAATTAGAGGCTAGGTTACTGATTTGTGCCTAGGTTAATTGAATTTAGAAATTAAATTAACATAGATCTAGCATGAATTGTGCAATTGCAAATTTGTGTGTCAATTGTTAATTGAATTCTAGATGATTGTCTAGTATGAATTCTGGATTTAATGCTGAGATTTTGGTTAAATATGAATTAACCATTCAAATGCACTTCAACTGTTTGATGAAAGATTTATGATAGAATCAACCCAATTTCGGATAGGTTTCTGAATTGATTATTCTTTTAATTGAATTTCTCGTTTCAGTTATGTTATTTACATGCTTTGAGTTCTCGAATTCCTCTCCCCAATTTTAGTTTGATCTGATCAAATCACATTTAACAATCCTTGAGAGACGATCCAATGTTGTTTCCTATACTATAAGCTTTAAGTATAACTCGGTTATAATTTTGATTGAGTTCGACATTCGGTTAGTCAACAATATAATCTAGTTTCAAGTACCAATGCCTGAAAGTCTGTTTCAATCCACAAATGGATCTTCTCAATTTACATACCATATGATCTTTACCATCTTCAATAAAACCATCAAGTTAATCTATATACACATCCTCATACAAATCACCATTTAGGAAGACGGACTTATCATTCATTTGATGAAGCTCCAAATCAAATGAGCAACTAATGCCATCACAACACGAAAAGAGTCTTTAGTGGATACCGGTAAGAAAATCTCCTTATAATTAATGTCTTCCCTATTAGCAACAAGTTCAGCCTTATACCTCTCAATTTCACCTCTAGCATCACGTTTGGTCTTAAAAACCCATTTGCAACCAACAGTTTTACAACTAGTAGGAAACTCCACAAAATCCTAAACATTATTCTTTTTCTTAGAAGCTAACTCATTCTCCATAGCCACAATCCATTGTGCATTATTAAAACTAACCATGACCTCTTGAAAGGAAATAAAATCAGAATCCTCAACTAAATTAAACTTATGCTCCTGTAGGTACACAACATAATCCCTGAATATAGTAGACTCAATGAATATAGGAACCCACTCAGATCTTCTTAGTGGAGTCATAATAACATTTGAATTCTGTCCATTATTTTCGACTTGTTAAGGGATATCAACATTATCAACAGGATCAATAACATCATCATTATGGATCAAAGGTGATGACATTATCCTTGGAAAAGGAACAACAGGAATAGGAACAACAACATGCTCCTATCTAAAATCAACAATACGCGGCTCCTGAGTTCCAACATGCTCTAAGTCCCCTTCAAAATACACAACCTGATCGGATTTAATAACTCTAGTAGTATGGGAAGGATAATAGAACATAGAACCCCTTGAGTCAATACAATAACTAATGAAGAAACCATGATTGATTTTGAGATCAAGCTTATTTAAATGTTGATTATAAGGTCTCACCTCTGCCCTACAACCCCAAACACAGAAATACCTCAAGGTAGGTCGTTTGCCTGTCATAAGCTCATATGGATTTTTCAGCACATATTTACTTAGAACATGATTTAATATATAAGCAGCAGACTTCAAGGCATCTCCCCGTAAGAATTCTAGAAGTGTAGAATAACTTAAGCATACATCTCACTATATTCATAAGAGTACGATTTCGCCTTTCTGCAATGAGTAATGGGCCCATAAGTATCTGTATAAATTAACTGTAGTATTCCTTCACTCCTAGTAACCCCATTTTTCCTCGCTCTAGATGTAAATTTTCTTTTTATACAATCAACACTAGTATTAAAATCAGATAAGTCCATATCATGAAGAATATTCTCCTTAATCAACCTCTTCATCCTCTCCCTAAAGATGTGTCCTAATTTTTTGTGTCACAACATAGAAAAGTTTTCAACAACTCTACCAGACTTGTTCCCAACAACATTATTGATATCTAAACATTGTTAGATTAACAAAAAAATGGTCAATATTTAACATATAAAAGCCATTAGACAAAACTTCAGAAATAATCAGAATGAAATCATAAGGTAGGGAAACTCTCTTATCACCAAAATAGACATGATAGTGCAACTATCTAAAATAGGAACTGGAAATCAAATTCCTCCTCATAGAAGGCACATAAACCATATCTTTTAAAACTAAAACATATGTAGTACACAACTTTAAAGAAATAACACCTATATACTCTACTTTGACACTAATTATATTTCCTAATGTGATCATCAACTCTCCTTCACTTGGCTTTTGCCTATTTTTAAATTCTAGCAATAAGCTTGTAACATGAGTAGTTGCACACATATCTAACCAACAAGTGTTAGAAGGAACATTAACAAGATTGAATTCAAAACACATTAAAGCTAGGGATTCAACTGCTTTCTCCTTAATCCAATTATTAAACTTTATACAATTAGCTTATTTAAGCCAATCCGCAAATTTCGTTGCAAGTTCACGATCACCATTCACACCATTATGCTTAGTCTTGGTCAACACAGAGAGGTCACAAACCCTTCTAGATATGTCAATAGTCTTACAAAATTAGTTGACATTTTTCGCTTCATGAAAACTTTCCTTAATGGATTTGTCCATGCTATACTTTATGGTTATGATATGAACTTTATTTGAATGATCCCACCTTTTATATTTCACCCTAATTGCAGCAAAAAACATATCTATGGGCTTCAGGGCTCATCCATAAAGAGAGCAACATCAATAATAGAGATGATAAGAAATAAACTCATTGATTCAACCTAGTCCTTATAATTGGTCTCACACAACTTTGTTAAAACATTTATTTTCATAACCGATTAGGCAATCAATGTGCACACGTTGTAAGAGTGAAATTTTGTTTAATACATCTGTGTACAAATCGACTGATAGTAGAATTTTTCAGATAAGTCTGTTTTAATCTTAACTGACTTGTAATGTGTGTCTAATGGATCTATTTTGAAATATACCTATATAAGGACATTGGCAAATACTTTCTTACAGAGAATTTTATTCAAATCTTGAGATCAAACACACAAATACTGAGATAGCTTATCATTGAAAGAAACTGAGTATTTTTCTATAGAACTTCAAGTTGTAATATCTGATTTCTTAGAATCTGATTCAATCTTTTCGTGTTGTAAAAGAGAGATAAGAGAGAAGGTTCTCTCGCAGATTAAATCAAGAGTAGAAGGGACTCTTGGTGCTATGCAAGAATAGAAGGAATTCTTGTGGGAATTGCAAGATTGCTTTGACTTGAAAAGCTGTCATTTAGGTAGAAGGAGCCTAGAAGTGAAGCTTGTGTAAATAATCTTGTAAATTGATCTTTTGATAGTGGACGAAACTCATAGTGATGTGGGAACTGGATGTAGGTTACCAGAGGAGGTAGCTGAACCGGGATAAACTCGATTTATAATTTTCTCTATCCCTTAACTCATTTTTTGCTTTATTGTTAAATGTATGAATTAAGCAATATATTAGGGATGCTTGCATGATTTGATTAGTTTATGATCTTGTTAATATGTGAAATCAATCTTATTATTAATAATTCTTTATAAGTTTCAAATCTTGATAGAAATACATCTTGCAAAAACACATTTTGGTTTGTTGGTCGACAAAACTTTTTCATAGTTAAAGAAAAGAATCAGTTTTTGCAAAAAGGTGAAAAAGTTACAAAAACTTATCATACTCAATTTAACCCGCTTCTTGAGTATTAAGAAGCCACAACCAATAAGTGGTATCAAAGCTTTCACTCTTGTGTAAAGCTTAACAACTTATGAGGATGGCTTCAAATGACATCTTGGGAGAAGGGGCTTCCTTGGCTTGATGTAACATCCCGAAAATTAATAATTTCATGGCAAATAATCATTTTATCTGCTGGATAATTAATACTGACTTCTGTCAACTGTAACAATTATCCATTGGATAATAGCATGTATTAGAAACCCTATCACCTTATTCTAATGTAATCTACTTTATGTCAAATCAAATCCACTTTAATTCAAATTTGTGTACTTTCATTAAAGCTTCTTTGAGAAGCTTTGACTACCAAATGACCACCTTGCCCTTAGCTTGTTGGAGAAGCCTCTCCCCCTCCTTCTCTCCCTCCTTTGTTGCGGCATTCTTGCCCTTGGGATGCAAAAATTTTGCCTCCCAACTTAACCTAATACCCTCAAAATATCTCTCATTTTTCACAACACTTTCTATCTCTAGCTTTCCTCTTCCATTTTCTCTCTTCCTTCTCTCTTCTTCTCCTTCTTCCCTACGAAAATTCAGCCACCATTAGCAACCATTCCTCTTCACTTTTCCCTTCATAAACACCATTTCTACACTCTCCTTAACCTCCTCTACACTTCCTATTTGAAGGGTTTTCTTCAAAACCCAACTTTTCCTCCATTGCCATCCAAGACAAAGCTTCAAGCTTTAAGGTAAAAGTTGCATTTTTCTTCCTCCCTTTCTTCATTTTCGTGTTCCATGGTCTCTTTGGTGACTATGAATCTCTTCTTTTCAACCTATGATGTTGATTCCTTGTCTTGAAATTTCTAGGGTTTTGGAAGCTCAAAATCGAAATCTTCAAGGAGTAAGTAGGAGCCCATTTTCATGTTCTTCCTTTAGGTAAGAGGGAGATTTACTCACTTCAACCATTATTGGTGGTGAGGAGACCTTTGTATGTTTGTTGATGGAGAAATCAATCTTTGTGTGCTTACTTTGTTTGGTGCTTTTACATGTTTATGTATTCTAAATTGAGATTGGTGTTTAAATAATGATTTTGAATGTATTGGATATGTTGAAAATGCTTGATCATATTAGGGTTGTTAAATGAAAAATTTGGAGTTTCCTACCCTAATATGAAACTACGGTTTTGGCTTGGATTATTAGAGTTGGAAGTTGATTTGTGTAGAATGAAACCTATGTAATTAGGTATGAAATGAATTATGCATGAAATGAAATTTTGAGAGTCTTTTACCTTCTTGAGGGGCCACGGTTTTGACCTAAAATAATAAGGATTTGGATTAAATTGGTGAGTAATAAAACTTATGTAATTGGACATTAAAGAATTAATGATCATAATGGGATTGATGAATGAAAAATCTAGGTTCTCCTAACACCTATGGAGGTCACGGTTTTGATAAGAACTTAGGGATTTAAATTTAATTTGGAATAAGAATTAAGAGAAGCTTAAATGGTTGAGTATTGAATGGTAATGTTAGATGTAATGAAAGGAAAAATTTGGGAGTTCACCACACTAATGAGGAGCCATGGTTTTAGCTTTTGGTTTCAAGAGATTAGATTAATTTGTGTGAAAGGTGAATTGTGCGATTTGGGATCAACTGACTAATACATGAAATGGAAGGAAAATAGGAATCTGAAGGATTTGAGAGGCCACGATTTTTAAAGTAAAATTGGGTATAAATGATGCCTTGGTGTATCTTTAGAAATCAAGGACTTAGAAAAACACATAATCCATAATGAGATGGAAGGAATTAGTTGAATAGTAACTCTCACGGGAGTCACGAACTTTAAGGGTTATTTAACCTAAGAATTTTCACAATTGATCGATGCTTGAGTTATTGGAAACGTTGGACCCTTAATGGGGAATTGTAATAATTGATAGACCATAAGTATACATTGATGTTGAGAAGTGGTTCTATATTGTCGTGAGACCTTATGTGGGGCTAAGTATTTGTTGATGAATTTCTTGAAGAGATTATGACATATTGACACTGAGGATGATTATATACCATTGTGGTATTGCATATGATAAATGTATCATTGATATGATTTATTGACATTAAGAATGAATGTATATGCCATTGTGGTATGCTTATGATGAATGCATCATTGATAAACATACATGATTGGACATTGCGTCGTCATGCATATGTGTCGTCCGTTGGACATTGTTGTTAAGGCGATGTATGCCTAGGAGTTGAATAACACCTATGTGCGGGTGCGAATAGACTAAGCGTATGGTCATAGTGGTTGGCCCTAGGGCCGTCGGGGTGCGGGTGCTTCACATAGACAGTTATGAGCTCCTCTGTGCCGTGGGATAGACCGATGCAAACACACCGACGATCCGGACTAAGACGCTGTCTTATATCGCGATCAACTATTGAGGTGCCATGTATAAGCCATTGTTGCGCAAATATTTTTATGAGATAAAGCACACTATTTTTAAGGCTAACGATATACTGACATTACTCCTTAATCATTCTCTCCGAAAATGTTGATGTCTAGCTCCATAGAGTAGGATTTTGGTACCATCATGCATTATGCGCTGTTCATTATCGGTCTCATAAATTGTTGAGCATGAATGCTTGTGACTGTGAAAATATTTGTTTTATTTCTGTAATAATTATCTGGATATTGTGCTAATTGCTTGAGATATTGTTGCGATTTGTCTATTGTTATTGATTCTTACTATTGCTTTTAATTGTACTAATTTGCTATAAATTCTACTATTACTGTTAATGAATATGTGGACTGTGTTGCTATGTGGGCGCTCTGTGCCGTGTTGTCTTCTTACTGCTATAATGGTAATGAAAGTTGGGTGTCTCACCTCTTTACTGTATCATCCTGTTTTATGTTGTATTGAATAAAGACAGTGAAGAGCGCGAATTTGAGTCCAATTAGTTAGGTTTTAAGGATCGACTTCTGTTTCCTTGTGATGGCATCTGCACAACCTCTTCTGTTACGCACGTGGATACAATTTCATAGTGGCTCGAAAGCCTGACATTTTAACCGTGAAGCGGAGCGTGTTACATACACTGGGGACGTGACCCTAGTTCAGTGTGGTAATGAATCTAGAGCTGGTACGAATATATCTTATGTTCCTATACGTGTGGAGTTCTCTATACCCATTGGGGAGATGTGGGATAACCACTGCCTCTTCCCTAGAGAAGTTTCGGTTATAACGCATGTTTATGCTCCCATCCATCAGGAAGTGTCGCAAGGGCGAGTATTCCCTATCGGAAACACTGAAGAAGATCAGGTGCAGGACCATTCCTTACATATGTTGACTTCGGGGAAGGTCGAACTTTTATATGGTAGTTATGTTATGCTATGTAAAACCTACATTTTATATTGTTGTACGTTAATTTATGTAAGGATGATGGATGTGTACTCTGTATTAAGCTAATGTTGTATTTTGTACTGCGAGACAATATAATTACATTTCATATCGTGGCTCGTATTTTCCATATATGCACAATGATAATAAAAAAAAAGAAATTTTTCAAACTTGTTATTAACTTGTAGCGCGTCTTGATTTAGTGATTGTGGCAATAATGACGATTGTATTGTAGTTATTAAATCAAGGGGTGTTACACTAGACCCCATGCTTTCAATGACACTGGCTATATGTATTGGAAAGAAAGGATGTTAATATTCCTTAAGGTAAGTGGCATTGATGTATTAGATACTGTTGAGAATGGTCCATACATTCCTCACACTCTTGATGCAAATGGCACCAAGAAAGAAAAACTTAGAAGTGAATGGGATGATGAGGGCAAAAAGAAAGTAGGTTATAATGCTAAAGCTAAGAATATTATAACTGCTACCTTGAGCTATGATGAATTTTTCAGGGTTTCAAATTATAAGACAGCCAAGAAAATGTGGGATACGCTGCAAATTACTCATGAAGGAACTAGTGATATAAAGAGAGCAAGAATGAACTCATTTATGCACGAGTATGAACTCTTTCACATGAAGAATGGTGAAGACATCAATGATATGCAAAAGAGGTTCACTCACATAGTGAATAAACTGAATGGACTTGGAAAGAGCATTTTAGATTAACAACAAATCAACAAGATTATGAAATGTTTAACAAAAGAATAGCAACCAAAGATTATTGCTATAGCTGAATCAAAGGACTTAGCAACCATGAATATTGCTACACTATTTGGAAAACTTAAAGAGCACAAGATGGAGTTGCATAGATTGAATGACCATGAAGAGAAGGAGAAAAAGAAAAGAGGCTTATCACTTAAAGCACAAGTCTCCAAAGAAAGTCTTGACAGTGATGAAGATGAAGAAGTTGAAGAAAATGGTGAATCTGAAGAGGATATGGGACTACTAGTAAGAAAGTTCAAGAGATTCCTCAAAAAGAAAAGAACCTTCAACAAAAGGCCCTCAAACTTTTTTTCCAAGAAGAACGCTTCAAAAGCTGAAAGTTCAACATCAAATGTAAAGTGCTATAAATGTGGCAAACCTGGACATTACAAGAATAAGTGTCCTAAACTTCAAAAGAAGTACAAGCATGACAATCATGAGTCCAAGGACAAGAAGAATAGAAAGCCAAGAAGAGCATATATAGCTTGGGAGGAGAATGATATGGATTCCTCTAAAGATTATGAGGAAGAAGAGGCCAATCTTTGTCTTATGACTAACCATCAAAGTGACAATGAAGATGAGGTAAATGAAATCCCCCCTACCTTTGATGAACTACAAGATGCTTTTGATGAATTGCATAATGAATATCTGAAAATTGCTAAACAATTAATGTCATCTTGGAAAGTCATTGCTAAATAATATAGTGATTATGCATCTCTTCAAATTAAGATTAAAGAGTAAGAAGCTAAGAGCAATAAGCTAAGTGCATCTAGTTCTACATGTTCTAATTACAATATTCTAGAAAAAGAAGTAGAAAAACTAAAAACCACTCTATCTAAATTTATAATGGGAAGAGATAACCTAAGTTCCATATTAGGGTAGCAAAAAGGAGTATATGACAAAGTTGGAATAGGCTATAAACCAACATTGCATGAAAAGGCTTTTAAAAAACTCTTTGTTGCACCTAAATCCTCTACTAGTCCTTTTGATAAATGTTTCTATTGTGCAAGAAAAGGACATATAGCTTCTACTTGCTATTTTAGAAATCCTTCAAGTATTAGTGTTAAACAAATTTGGATTCCCAAGGGAACATATGTTATAAGTAACACCAAAGGACCCAACAAAATTTGGGTACCTAAGACAAATGCTTAAATTATGTTATTGAAGGTGTGTTTGAGAGCCAAAAGTACAAAATGGTATCTTGATAGTGGCTGCTCCAAACATATGACTAGAGATATCACAAAGTTCTCATCCTTCACTCCCAAACAAGGTGGAAGTGTCACCTATGGTGATAACAACAAAGGAAGGATCTTAGGAGTTAGAACAATTGGAAGAAGCACATCTACCAAGATAGAAGGTGTACTATATATGGTATGGCTCAAGCACAATTTACTAAGCATTAGCTAACTATGTGATAAAGGTTATAAAGTGTTCTTTAACTCTAGTAGTTGCATTATAGAAAACAAACATGATAGTAATACAAAATTGATAGGTAATCGATTGAATAACATATACATGATATATTTAAAGAGTATTTCTGCTAGTGATGTATGTTGTTTGATATCAAAGGAAGAGGAGAATTGGCTATAGCATAGAAGAATAGGATATATTCATATGGATCATCTAAACAAACTTATTTATAAAGAATTGGTAATTAGACTTCCTAAAACCAAGTTCTCAAAAGATGGTTTATGTGATGCATACCAAAAGGGCAAGCAAACTAAAGTATCTTTGAAGGCTAAGAACATAGTTTCAACTGAAAGACATTTATAACTACTGCACATGGACTTATTTGGACCCTCTAGGACCAAAAGTTTTGGAGGAAATTTGTATACATTAGTTATAGTTGATGATTTCTCTAGATTTACATGGACCTTCTTCTTAACACATAAGAATGAAGCTTTTCTAGCCTTTAAGAAAATGACTAAGTTAGTACAAAATGAAAAAGACATGAAAATAACTTCTATAAGGAGTGATCATGGTGGAGAATTTCAAAATGAAGAATTTGATATTTTCTGTGAAGAGTTTGGAATTCAACATAATTTCTCTGCTCCAAGAACTCCACAACAAAATGGAATTGTAGAAAGGAAAAACAAATCTTTAGAAAAAATAACTAGAACTATGTTGAATGACTCAAACATGCCAAAATATATTTAGGCAGATGCTGTAAACACAGCTTGCTATTTAATGAATAGAGTCTTGATTAGACCAATTTTGAAAAAGACTCCATATGAACTTTATAAAGGTAGAAAACCAAATGTTTCACATTTTCATGTCTTTGGTTGTACATGTTTTGTACTAAATAATGGAAAGGATAATCTAGGAAAGTTTGATCCTAAAACTGATAAAAGAATCTTTCTAGGCTATTCATCATCTAGTAAAGCTTTTAGAATCTTCAATAAAAGAACACAAACAATTGAAGAATCTGTACATATTACATTTGATGAAACTAACCCCAAAAGGTTGGGAAAGGAATTTGTTGATGATGTTGCAGAAACTTTAGAAGAGATTCATCTTGAGGAAAAGCAGGACAATGACAAAGTGGAAATTCCAGGAGAGGCTCAACATGAAGATTTGCCTAAAGAATGGAAAACTGCAAGGAATCACCCTTTGGACAACATAATTGGTGAAATATCCAAATGGGTAACCACTAGACATTCCTTAAGAAATGCATGCAATAATATGATTTTTGTATCATAAGTTGAACCTAAAACTATAGATGAAGCAATTATTGATGAAAACTGTATTATGGCAATACAAGAAGAACTTAATCAGTTTGAAAGAAATAAAGTTTGGAAACTTGTTCCAAAACCCAAGGATAAACAAATAATTAGTACAAAATAGGTGTTTAGGAATAAGCTTAATGAAAATGGTATCATAGTAAGGAATAAAGCTAGATTAGTAGCCAAAGGCTATAATCAAGAAGAAGGAATTGACTACGATGAAACATATGCACCTGTGGCTAGATTAGAAGCTATTAGAATGTTGTTAGCATATGCATGTATCATGGATTTTAAATTGTATCAAATGGATGTTAAGAGTGCAGTCCTAAATGGATATATACAAGAATAAGTGTATGTTGGTCAACCCCTTGGATTTGAAATAAACGAATTTCCTAATTATGTGTATAAACTCACTAAAGCTTTGTATGGACTTAAACAAGCTCCAAGAGCTTGGTATGAAAGGCTAAGTAATTTCTTACTTCAAAAGGGATTTACAAGAGGAAAAGTTGATATAATACTATTCACTAAAAGAAAAGTACAAAACATTCTACTTGTTCAAATTTATGTTGATGATATTATATTTGGTGCTACTAATGAATCTTTGTGTAAGGAATTTGCCAAACTAATGCAAAACGAATTTGAAATGTCTATGATGGAAGAGCTTACATTCTTCCTTGGACTACAAATCAAACAATGTGATGATGGGACTTTCATAAGCCAAACTAAATACTGCAAAGAGCTATTGAAGAAGTTTGGAATGGAGAATGCAAAGGAAATGGCTACTCCAATGAGTCCATCATGCTACTTGGACAAAGATAAGAAAGGTAAATTAGTAGATGTTTCCAAGTACAGAGGTATGATTGGTTCCTTACTTTATCTAACTACAAGTAGACCTAATATAATGTTCAATGTTTGTATGTGTGCTAGATACCAATCTAATCCTAAGGAATCACACTTAACTACTTTAAAAAGAATCATAAAATACTTATTAGGAACTAAAGAAATTGGACTATGGTATGCTAAAGGATCAACATGTAACTTAGTAGATATTATGATTTTGACTTTGCTGGATGTAAGTTAGATAGGAAAAGTACTAGTGGAACTTGCCACCTTCTAGGAAACTCATTAGTTTCTTAGTTTAGTAAGAAACAAGCAAGTGTGGCTTTATCAACTGCTGAAGCAGAATATGTTGCAGCAGGAAGCTGTTGTGCACAAATTTTTTAGATAAAACAACAACTTATTGATTATGGTGTTCTCTTAGAGAAAGTACCAATCAGATGTGATAATACTAGTACTATAAATCTCACTAAGAATCCTATAATGCATTCAAGAACCAAACACATTGAGATAAGACATCATTTCATAAAAGATCACATTCAAAATGGAGATATAATCATTGAATATGTTGATACATCTAAGCAATTAGCTGATATTTTCACTAAACCATTGGCTAAAGAAAACTTTTTCTATATAAGAAGAGAATTAGGAATAATTGATCCTACCTATGCTTGATGCTTTGAATGTTGAATGCATGATATTTTGATGTTTGATATCTGTACATCGATTAAACAATCGATTTGTCTAGGCAAAATGTCTAATCTAAAAGCTGGTACACAGATTAGGTAATCTATGTACAAACTTGGAATTCTGTTTTAAGTGCCCTAACATTGATTATATAATCGATTGATATAAGTAATATAGACTTAAAATGATTAGAACATCAATGTTGTACATCGATTGACTTCAAAAATCAGAAAACATGACTTTCTGGAAGTCATTATACATCGATTGAACAATCGATTTCTTTGATAAAAAAGGTACATGAAATCATGTACATCGACTGACACATCGATTAACCTGCTATGAAAACTTGAAAATTCAGATTTGATCTGCTATAAATCGGTTAGCACATCGATTGAATCACTAATCTCAGATACACTACTCACTGTAAGTATATATACATCGATTGTAACATCGATTAAGTGATAGTTCCAAAATTTAGGACTCACTGACTTACCCTATACATCGATTGGGTGTATGTTGCAATTGTTGGACTCTCTGACACTGCTTATACATCGATACACACATCGATTGAGTTCAAGTTTTCAGAACTTGGGACTCTGACTTAGCTTATACATCGATTGATACATCGATGTACCTGGTTTAAAATTAAAATCCTGATGCTAAGTACATCGATTAGCACGTGCGTACAGGATGAAAAACTCTTTAATACATCGATTGGGTAATCGATTGACTGATCTGGGTTTATAAAGTTAAACCCTTCCCTCCAAATATTTTACCTTTCAAATCCAAATTACAAAGACCCAAACCCTAGCAGAGCTCGAAATAATCTCCAATGGCTCGTGTGAAGCAACCTCAACCCTCTACACCTGTTCCCTCTAACTCCACATCTTCCTCCTCAACTTAATCTTCCACACCTCAACAAGTTTCACCCATAACAATCCCTACACGCCCTAAAAGAAAAGCAACTAAGAAAACCCAGGCTTCTCAAAGGATTGATAAGCTTCCAGTCAAAAGCTTGAAGAAGACACAAGACAAAGGCAAGAAGGTAGCTAAATCTTCAAAACTAACACCCAAGAAATAAGAAAAGAAGAAAAAAGTGGTGAAGAAAACACCCAAAAAGAAGACTGTTCAAAAGAAGAGAAAAAGAACAGAGGAAGAAGAAGAAGATGATGAAGAAGTCACTGAGATTGACCTTCTCAAGAGGTATTTTTCTGATGAGGAGTACATTATGCTTTACAAGAATGATTTTTAAAACAAGGATATTCACGAGTCTAGGACTGTAGATTTCAACTATTTTGAGGCCAAAGAGTTTACTTTTCACAAGATTTTAGAGGAGTATAAACTGAGCAAATTTATGCAAATTAAGAGTGATATTTACCCTACATTGATTAAAGTATTTTACTACACATTTGAGATGGACAATGAAGGATTTTCTGTTGAAGTGAAGAACACAAGAATTGAGATGACTTTTGATGAGTTTGCTCAATTTACTAGACTTGATTACAAAGGAAGTAATTTGCTAGCACTGGACTTGACAATGTATGGATAAATAATTTTGACAAGGAAGAAGCAAAGAAGGTGCTTCTAGTTGAGAATGCACCAGAAGGAAGACTAATCAACATAAGCTCCATGCACATTCAACATAGACTCCTACAATATGTGCTGAGCAGGATGCTTTTACCAAGATCTGGAAATCAAGCTGTGTTGCAGAATAATGACATTTTGATGCTCTGGGCAATGATACAAAAGAAGTAGTTGAGTTGGAGCTTCATAATTGCCAGGCACATGCTGGACTGCAAAATCAGTGGAATTACCCTACCCTATCCTGGATTAGTGGTGAGCTTGCTGGAGCATTTTAAAGTCTCTCTAGATAATGAAGAAAAATTTCAAACTAGGGAGATCACTCACAAATTTAGTGAAGGAACAATTAGCAAAATGAAAATTGCTAAAGTGGATGGAGAGTGGGTTACGATAGCTGGTGAAGAACCAAGAGCTGTTATGGACAACTCAGAGCTGAGTAGCAAGATAGACAAGTTGCTCCAAATGTTTCAAAATTTTGAGGCTAAGCAAACCAAACATCATCTAGTGTTGAAATAGTCTATTGATTATCTGAACATCAGACTTAACACATTAGAAGGCCAAATGACCACTTTGCATTAACATCTAGGCGTTTCCATTACTGCACCTCCAGAAGTTCATCCCATTTCTGAAGATATTGTGAACATAGCTAGAGAAGCTATTGCTGCTGCACCTGAAGAGGAAGTCAATCCTGAAGAACAAGTAAGCCAAGCTTCACAACACATTGAAGAACCAAGGACCAATGAAGATATCTAGATCTTAGGGTGTCTTAAGTGTGTCTATAATGATGTTAGCATTTTTTTTCTACTGTTCAAAATTTTAATTTTTCTTCGAATAATGATGAATATAAATGTCCATAAAACTTGTTTTGAATCTCTGATATGAATGAATAGCTAAATTTCTAGTATGTACCTTGTTTTACATGCTTTTATACTTTGAATCTCCCACACATGTTCTTTTTGATAATAACAAAGAGGGAGAATGGGTACCATGCTAAACAAAACAACTAGAACTAATGATCTAAAATAATGATGCAATGATCCTATACATGTTCAAATGATAAAAACCGTCAATTAGACAGGAGGAGTAAATGGTATGCATTTTATTATTCTGATATTTCTAATTACTTCCAAAGATACATTGAATGTTAAACATATTATATATGGTAAGTTTGTCATGAATCAAAAAGGCGGAGTTTGTGGATAAATAACCCTAGTATGTTTTGATTAATGACTAAACTTAACATGATTATTACTTTGATTCACTAACTACTTGTCAAGCTTGACTTTTTCAATAAGATTTAATGGAGCAAGAAAGGTGAATGCAAAAGATCATAGAGCAAAGCATTTTAATGCAAGGATCATGAAGGAAAACTTGAAGGAGGAGCATCATGAAGAAGGAATTCAAGAAAGATCATTAGGAACCTTTTTGTAAAGAAAAGACTTAGTATAACTCTTTGATTAAGCTCTCTAAAATAAGTAAAAATGGCTTTCAAAAGTAAAAATGGACTAAGCATGAAAAAGGTTAATTAATAAGTCTGTACATTTATGTGTACATCCATGTATTTTCAGTTAATTAACTAACTTTTAATGAAAACCTCAGTGTACATCCATGTATAAGTGTTATACATCTATGTATACATCGATTGATTCTGGACTTACTTGATCAGTATGCATCTTTGCATCTGTACATCAATTGATACATCTATGTATAAGCCAAAACAGAAGCAAGAACTTTTTGAAATAACCATACAATCGATTAGTCAATCGATGTATAAACTTTTGGGCTAAAAATGCAAGTGTTTTTCAAGAACAACATCGATGTAATCAAGTGTGTATCACTCAAGATCAAGAACATCTAAGAACACAATCGATTAGGTAATCGATGTACACACGTTGTAAGAGTGAAATTTTGTTTAATATATCTGTGTACAAATCGATTGACAGATAATAGAATTTTTCAGATAAGTCTATTTTAATCTTAACTGACTTGTAAAGTATGTCCAACGGATCTAGTTTGAAATATACCTATATAAGGACATTAGCAAACACTTTTATTACCAAGTAGCTTCCAGTACTCAAGAGGGGGGTGAATTGAGTAACAAAAACTTTCTCGAAAACCTTAAATGAATAAACTATGCTGAATTTAAATATTAAAAAGGTGTGAATAAGATGAAGAAAAAAAGAACGATTAATAAGTAAATTGCAAGAACTAATGAATTAAATGCATAAAGATAAAAGATTAAGGGAAGAAAAGTAGGCACGGTATTTATCCTGGTTCGACCACTAACCACTTGTGGCCTACGTCCAGTCCCCGAAACACAGTTCGATATTTTTTACTATTCAAGACAAGCTTAAACAAGTGCTTGCAACCGTTACAATTAAGAGCACTTTTCATGCACAGGGAAACTCTACCCTTGTGCTAAAGCCTCAAACAATCAGGGATACCACACCCTTATACAATCCTAAGGGATACCTCACCTTCGTTATACAGAATCAGAAAGTAGATGAAAAGAAACTCTCACTAAGAGTAAATAATCACAAATTGAAGCACTAAGGAGCTGTCTCACAGATATCTCAAGGATTTAATATTAAGAGCACAAAAAGAGAGAGAAAATAATGTAAAACTTGTTTTCAGCTAAGTAAGAATTAATCAAAATGTTCGGGGGTTGATCAGAAGTTGTAACACCCCTTGATGTAGCAACCAGAGCGTAATCGTCATTACACCACAGTTACTAAATCCAAGTGTGTCACAGTCATGATAACAGTCATTCAAATTCTCAGGAGTCTATATATATATATTTTTGACCATATGCATAAGTAGAAAATACGAGCCTCGAGTGAGATATAAATATATTCGACCCATAATACAACCATAACATAGAATCATTTCCTTATATATTTTATAGTCAATTTACACAAAGCACTGATAACATAGAATGTAATAATTATAGAGTCAAATAAAATACAGCGGGAATAAAAACATTAAAGGGGAGGAGTAATAACCCAGGGATGGTTACTACCAGCAGACAAAGCCGCAACCCCATATGCATATGACACTCGGCGTCCCAGTTGACACAACAGGCATCAATGCCTCCACGCAGCTGCACTCCTACGAAATCGAAGAAATCTTGCTAGGTTCCCAACCCCATCGGCAAGGTGTGATTCCTCATCATCTTCTTCACGATCTTTTATCAAATATGAATATAAAACAGTAATACAGAAATATAGGAAAAAGGTGAGACACCAGTCTTTCATTATCACTATTGGCAGCAAGAAAATATTCGAGCAATCTTTGGTTCATATATTTATCAATAACAATCAAAAAAAATTATAACAAAAGCAATTCAATTCTAAGCAATAATCGAGTCAATAACAACAAGTGATATTTATAGTAAAGGTAGAACAACTAGGTAAGCAATAGCAGTGATTACAATAGTATTTCCGAGAAATATAAGCAATTATGAGATAATCATTCACGGTATTCATGCTCAGTTTATAAGACCGGTAATGAACGACACACAATGCATGCTTTCCCAATTCCTACTGCCATGGAGCTAGACTCAAATAGTCGGAGAGAAAGATCGGGGAGACATGTACAGTAACTCGGTTGCATATAACTCATCGCTTTTTCTCGTGCACAATCATGGCATTGTATTGGACATTCTACACTAGATCACGATATAGGACTAGTGTCAAGTTGATTGTCGGTGTGTTTGCATCGGTTTGCCCCACGAACAGGAGCTCGACGACGAAGCGCCGAACTCGAATCAAAATTATAGCAGAAGTTATTACCTAAACTTGTAGTATAGTGAACAACACCGGATCGTCTCCTCAAGGATCGTAGATGCAATTTGATCAAATCAAGTGAAAGTTAGAAAAAGGGGGTTTTGATGGTTCAAGGATCGCGATGTGACAGGATTTAAAGAGAAATAACAATTAAAAAGAACAGTCAATTCAGAAATCTATCCGAGATTGGGTGGATTCAATCATAGACCTTTCAACAAACACACGAAATACATTTGAATGGTTAACTTGGATCTAACCGAGATCTACGCATCAGATCAGAATTCATACTAGACAATCGTCAGAATTCAATTGACAAGTGATAAACACAAATCTGTGATCGCACCATTCATGTAAATATATGTCAATTTAAGCACCGAATTCAATTAACCTAGGCACAAATCAGTAACCTAACCTCTTCAATTACGTGATTAGTTTAGATCAATCAGTTCTAAGTTTCATCACAAATCTCAATCTTGAGTTCATCCTGATACTTAATCTTAAACCAAGATCAAATCGGATCAAACATAAACAGAATCACCATTCATGCATTCAAGATCAAGAGAACGAGAAGAAGAAGAGAAGAGGAATTCAAATATAAATCAAATACATTACATAACCAAGGTCTCAAGAATCCAAGCCACAATCTCTTCAAGAGTCCCGAATTGACTAGAAGTGACTTAGCTCTCCATTACAATGAAGGAAAAATATACAAGAACTATGAAAAGCTATTTCTAACACTAAGTGTATGTTGTGTTTAGAGCTCTCCTCATGCTTCCTTTTATAGAGGATTCAGAGTAGTAGTAGATGGGTAGATGAGATTAGTAGGTGGAATTAGTAGGTGAGCTTGGTAGGTGAACTTGGTAGGTGAACTTGGTAGGTGAACTTGGTAGGTGAGCTTGGTAGGTGAACTTGGTAGGTGAGCTTCCTTGTCTCCGAAAGTATTCATTGCTGAACTCATTGATTTCGTCATTTTTGAGCCAAATGGTCTTCATGAAAGTTCTAGGAAATTGTCTAAGCTTTCCAATGGCTCTGGAAGCACCCAAAAATTCGTCCTACAGCCCAAGATATGACCCAATTACTACAGACTGCTCAGGACCAGTTTCAGCACCTCTGTTTTGACTTTCAGACCCAATATCTCCATCAAGGAGCCCGAATCAAGTTTTGTGTTTGTCATGAAAGTTGTACATATGGGTCTTAACTTTCAGATCACCAATTTTCAGCCCATTCTATAAACCCAAACTCGAATTATGTTCTGGTTACTACACACTTTGTTCGGGTTCAGTTCACAAATCCCGTATTCTGATTTCCATGCCCAATTAGCTCCACTAGATGTCTGAATTTGACTTGAGCTCTTCATCAAAGTTGTAGAGCTCTCTTTTATCTTTCCTACAAGGTAAAATTCATAATTATCAGACATTTAGAACTCAAGATATGGCCAAAATACAGAAACAGTGTAAGACTCGAATAATGCTGAAAAATCAATTAAGTCGATTCGAGTTCAAACTTACAAAACATAATCAAATTCGAGTCAATTAAGTACATGAAGAGTGTAAATGACTAATAATGAGGGTTTCTTAATGAATAAAATATGTGATTATCAAATTCCCCCACACTTAGCTTTTTGCACTCTGGGCAAAACATATAAAACTAAAGTTAGAAGACAAAGACAAAACGACACAAACTTAAAAGTTAAAAACTCTAAAGGACTCAATGAAGCAAGAAGAGCAACAAGAAATTCAAGGGATCAAAGCATAAATGAGGTAACATTTCTTCACATCTCAAACCGAAGTGCAAGGAAACTTCCGTTGAAAAGAATGAATTAAGAATGATGGATCTTCACAAGATTCCTCTCAATCTCTCAAGTGTTTAAAAGGTAGGTATTTCACTCAATTCAACCCATGAAAATTGCACTACCATAAGCTTGCTTATCTTCTACTTCTCCACTACTCAAAACACATGCACACACAAATCATGAGGACTTTATTCAAGGTTGTAGTGAGGTCAAGGTAACGAGAAGAGGATAAAATGGATATGAGAAGATAAATACCAAAGAGAATAAAAGCAAATGAGGTGAGTTCAAATAACGAGCATAAAAGTTCATCTCAACTCTATTGTATATCCCTTTACATATTCGTTTCCCAATCCTTTTCTTTCTCTTTTTTTTTTTTTATATATATATATGAACATAACTATATACATACATTTTTTTTTTTTTTTTTTTTTTTTTTTTAGGCACTTTCTTTCTTTTCTTTTCTTTTTTTTTTTTTTTTTCAACAACCATTTTGTACACACACCCCCACTTGTTCAAAAACTCATCCATTAACCAGGCTAATGTTCTTTTATTCCCTAAGGTACAGTAAGAACACGATTTTTCATTTAAGGCACATAATGAGCTAGAAACAAGGAATGGTCAAATAAGCTCAAAGGGGTTAAGCAAAGGAAAATATACAAGGTTGGCGGGAATTAGAGAATTTTCGAGAGGTCAAAAGAGTGCTTGATATCATATTGAAAACAAGGTTGGCTATTTGGTTAAACTAGCTAAGAAAAGAGGGCCTCAATCATGTTCATGCATGCAAGTGAAATGTAGCCTCAAAAAGAATCAAAGCAAGTTCTAGAGTGGTCATTAACATGAGTGAAAATCACACAAGAAAGAAGAGAATGGCATAAATGTTGAATCATCCATTAGGCTCAAAATCTCACAAGGTATGCATTCATCAAACTCAATTCATCAGTTCAATCATCCATCACCAAGCATATCAGTTCAAGAAGGGAGAAAAATTATTCAATCATGCAATGAACCCCTTTTTTTTTTTTTTTTTTTTTTTTTATTTTTTATTTTTTTTTTTTTTTTTTTTTTTTTTTTTTTTTTTTTTAACAAACGAAAAAAAGCAGAAACATGCTAAAATCTCTCCCCCACACTTAATGTAACATTGTCCTCAATGTGAAAGAAAGAGATAGAAAAGAGCAACACAACACGATAAGAAGTGAATCAACGCCTAGCGAGAAAAGAAACACTGCTTGTCGGTCCGCATCGAGACCACGAAAAGAAATCAAACAAGAAAACGTTAGTACTTCCACAAGTCAATACTAATTAATTACTACCTAAAAAACTCCTTACTACTGCACCAGATTAAGATCGTCTCAAGAGTAAAATTACTCCTTACTCTGCCATCACTAATCGGTTTAATAAGTCCATGACAATCATATCATACTAAACAAAACAACAATTTTTTTTTTTTTTTTTTTTATCAAACCCATTAAAGAAAGTTTCAGATCGGGCTCTTGTTTCTTGTTACTTCCTTATTTGCTTCTGTTGACCAATCTATACGAGCTAATACGATCGGTACATACTCAAAAGCTTCTAATTTATCAATGAGCTCATCAATAGTGGAGGCGAGAGATAAGAAGTTGTCTTCTTAGAAGGAGTGATAAATTTACGTTCCTGACTTTGTCAAGAAAAAATAATGAGAAGATCAAAGAAATTATTAACATTCAACAAACCAATGGGTTTATGGTGGATGTTCGGTTCGCCCAAGAGACAATTTGAAAAATTTCTTCCAAAGTACCAAAACCACACTGGTAAGGCAATGAATGCATCGAGTGTTCAAGCATTATCTTCATGCGTTCATGCATTGATGATACCTTAAGTTCCTCCCCAATTGTCTTTCCGGTGATGTTGTTGAGCTAAAGTTTCGGGAATGATACCTAGAAACTGTTGTCTCTTACAAAGGCGACAAGTGATACGACCCCATTAACCCACGACAACCTCCCCCATATACAAGATGAATATTCCTCGCGACAAGTGATCGACCAAGAGTGCTAGGCTGCGTTTACAAACTCTAATCCCTTCCCATAACTCGACCCACAAAAAACACGAGACATTTTTGAGGTTACGAATAGAAGGCCCCATTCTATACTCTTCCTCCCTTTGAGTGTTTCGAGTTTGAAGGAAAATGGAGAAAATGGAGTGTTTAAATAGGAAAAAGAATGGAAAGGGAATAATTGCACCTATGAGGGTAGGTTGGCGGTTGTCGAGAAAAGGTTGAAATTAAGAGACACGAGAATCTTTTTTTTTTTTTTTTTTTTTTGACTTCAAGAAAACCATCAAGGTAAAGAAGTCTAGAAACCCACTGAAGGACCCTGCTCAAAGGATCGTCGTACAAAAATAAAAAATACAACAAAATGATACAAAGATAAAAGAAATAGAAAATGATGACATACACTGTATATGCAGTCTCCATGGCGTATCTTTATCTGCTGCGCGTCATGAGTGCAGTAGACATCACGTCCCTTTTTTTTTTTTTTTTTTTTGAAATTGTTAAAAAAAAAACTTGATGAAAGATGAGTGTATACTTACGTAAGATTGGGATGGAGGTAGTCTGCTCTTTCGGCTTTGTGCCAAAGCATTGTTGACCAGTATTCGACCCATTCAAGACCCGGCGCAACATAGGGCTCCCAAAAGGGACAAGTGGCCATAATACTGTTTTGCCTCACATGTGGGATACAATCTACCTTCTTTGTTTTTCAATTAAGAAGGCTGGATCAGGATGCATGCATTTCCCCATTCACGGTTTGTGTTACCAAAGCCAACCCTAAGAAGTATACATTTTTTTTTTTTTTTTTTTTTTTTTTTTTTTTGAATTTTTTTTTTTTTTTTTTTTTTCATTTTTTTTTTTGTAAAATGCCATGAAGAAGAAGAAGAAGAAGAAGATGATATGTACAGATTGTTTGTGGATATGGCTCACATATGCCTCTGGTTTAACGTCCAGTAACGGCTTAAACGTCTTCTATGAGTCGAGGATAAGCTTCCCATCCAATTTTCTTATAAATTGGCAAACGGAGTCTTTTAGAGTCGATTCCCAAGCGTAGCGTTGTTGTTCATCCTTGAAGAGATTCCACAATTTAAGAATTTCTCGATGCACCAATCCACAAGAATGCGTCTCGAGAGTCAATAAGATATCATCTAATGACTCCTTACTCGATCCATTCTTAATGAAGAAAATTTTATCTTCTCATTTGCGGAAACCATCCCCTTAGTACGACATCGCATTGTTACGGTTCCATCGTCCACATTTGTGACGGACTTGTAACCTTTTTGCTCTTCTCCTTTTAGAATATGAACTTCTTCCAAGGCCAGGGCATATATGAGTCAAATGAAATTGAGGACTCACTGCTAATCGGACCTTTGCTTCAATTATCCAGCGTACATCTTCGGCATACCCTTGTGCATTAACATTCTCAATCTCTCACATCGAACTTTGTAGATTTTTCTCGAGCATTTTGAGGAAGAGAAGGAAAATGTTTTCTCGGGTTTGAAAGAATGACATCCATTTTGAAGGAGAAGAAGGGTTCGGTTATTTTGGGAAGCGAAGAATAAGCAGGCTCAAGAGTCACGGAGTCCGTATCCGCCACTTAGCAGAGCAACGCAAAGAACTCAAGAACTTGGTTTTCCGGGAATGATTGAGTCTTTGTCCATTAACCTTAAGCGCATTACCATTCCTAGGATCCTCGGTATCGATCTTTGAGAGGATACGCGTGTCGACAACAAAAGAACCACGCCACCTAGATCTCGATTTTCCAAGGAGTAGGTGCGGATGATAATCTCAAAGCGAGAACTTTTTGACCAATTTCGCATGACTTTTGCAAAAGGTGTAATGAGACCTTTAATAAAGTAGGCCAATAAAATCCATCTTGCAAGATTTTCGCGAGTTGTTGTGTTGAAGAAAAAATGACCTCCACATGCTTACGGCGACTCTACCTACCTCATTGTCGGGCACACTTTTTTTTTTTTTTTTTTTTTTTTTTTTTTTTTTTTTTTTTTTTTTTTTTTTTTTTTTTTTTTTTTTTTTTTTTTTTTATTCATAATGCGGATGGAGAAGGTTCATCACCTCCACTTGCATTCTCGGAAGTTCATGATCTTGTTTGAGGCGGTGTCCATTTACGATGAAAGCTTTGGCGGTGACCTCACTTTTAATCGAAACGACACCGAGAAGGAAAAACATTAGTAACAATAAATGGTCCATCCCATCTAGACCTTAATTTACCGGGCATGAGTCGGAGGCGGGAGTTATAGAGGAGAACTTTTTGACCAATCTCAAATGTTTTCCTCGAGAATCAACTTATCATGGAAGGCTTTGGTCTTCTCCTTATAAAGTTTGGAACTTTCATAAGCCTCAAGCGGATCTCCTCCAATTCTTTGCTTGTGCAGCTTCTCTCAAACACAGCTTGATCTAGGTCCAAGTTGCACCTTTTCACCGCCCAGAATGCTCGATGCTCAATTTCCACCGGTAGGTGGCGGGCTTTTCAAAAATAATCCGATACGGAGACATCCCGATTGGTGTCTTATAAGCGGTCCGGTAAGCCCATAAAGCATCCTCAAGCCTCTTGCTCAGTCCTTTCTGTTAGGTTGAGCTGTATTACGGAGTATCGCTTAATTTCTCTGTTGGAGACCTCGGCTTGCCCATTGGTTTGGGGGTGGTAAGGTGTAGAAACCTTGTGTTGGACTCCATACTTCTTCATCAAAGCCTCCATGCTTCGATTGCAAAAATGTGAACCTTGATCACTAATGATGGATCTCGGGACTCCAAACCTACGAGAAAATCGTGATCTAATAAAATCCACAACAACTTTAGAATCATCGGTCAGAGTGGCCTTAGCCTCCACCCATTTAGATACATAATCCACACAAGCGAGAATGTAAACAAAACCAAATGATACGGGAAAAGGACCCGTAAAGTCAATACCCCAAACATCAAAAATCTCACGAGAATAATAAGGGTTTACGGGGCATTTCATTCCTACGAGAAGTATTCCTGTTCTCGGCATTGATCACAAGATTTGCAAAACATATATGCATCATGAAATAGAGTGGGCCAATATAATCCGAGTCTAAAACTTTCTAGCGATCGTTGAGGACCGAAGTGGCCGCCACATGCAAGTTTATGACAAAAGCTAAGAATGGAATGGAATTCATCATCGAGGCACACACCTCCTAATTACTTGGTCCTTTGCAAAATCTCCATAAGTAAGGATCATCCCACACATAATACTTTGACTCACTTTTCAATTTATCAATCTTAGCCTTAGTGAAATGTGCGGGTATTGCTTTAGCAACCAAGAAATTAATCAAATCGAGCAAACCAAGGGATGTTGCCTTGCGGCTTGAAAAGGCTGCTCATCGAGAAAACATCATGGATGGGAAAAACATATCGCCTCCCTTTCAATTCGACTCAAGTGATCGGCCACCAAATTCTCGCTCCACTCTTGTCACGGATCTCAATATCAAACTCTGGAGGAGCAACATCCACCTAATCAGCGGGGCTTGGCATTGGGCTTTTTCGGGAGAAACTTCAATCTTTGCATGATCGAAAACACAACCACTCTGGAACCAAGCAAATATGATCGAAATTTATCTAAAGCAAAAACAATTGCTAAAAGTTCCTTTTCGGTTGTGGTGTAGTTGATTTGTGCGAGGATCTAAAGTTCTCGAAGCATAGGAAATGACATGAGATACTTTACTGAGCCCTTTGTGCAAAACGACTCCCAATGCATAATTAGAGGCATCACACATCGGCTCAAATGGAAGTGTCCAATCCGGCGGTTGGATGATAGGTGTCTTGGTCAATGCACACTGCTTCAATTGATTGAAGGCATCTGGCACTTCTTGTCAAAGTGAAACTCCACATCTTTTTGCGGTAAGTTGGATAGCGGAAGTGCAATTTCTTTGAAATCCTTTATGAACCGCCGATAGAAACTGCATGACCAAGGAAAGAACGAATCTCCCGCACGCATGTGGGGTAAGATAGGCATGAAATAACATCTATTTTTGCGGGATCTACCTCAATACCCTCACGAGATATCACATGCCCTAAGACTATACCTTGTTCTACCATGAAATGACATTTCTCAAAATTTAGAACGAGGTTAGTCTTAATGCATCTATGCAAGACACTGAGGCGGACTATCTAAACATGCATCAAAGGAAGATCCATAGGCGGTAAAATCATCCATAAATACGTCCATGCAATTTTCTAAAAAATCGAAAAAGATACTTACCATACACCTACGAAAGGTGCACGGAGCATTGCATAGACCAAAGGGCATCCTCACTGTATGCAAATGTGCCAAATGGAAGTGAAAGTAGTCTTCTCTTGGTCTTACGGGGCTATATGAATCGAAAATAGCCCGAATATCCATCAGGAAACAATAATGTGACTTGCCCACTTAGCTCCAACATCGATCAATGAATGGCGGCGGGAAATGATCCTTTACGGTAGCCTGGTTGAGCGCCTATAATCAATGCAAACTCGCCAAGCTGTTTTGAACTCGTGTGGGCACAAGCTCATTGTTCGATTCGCAACCACTTTGTGACCCCAGATTTCTTGGGAACCACTTGCACGGGGCTCACCCATTGGTGGTATCGGATATGGGATAAATAATGCCGACTTGAAGTAGCTTTGTAACTTCCTTCTTCACCACATCTAGAATCGGGGATTTAGTCTCCTTTGGAAATTTGTCTAGCGGTTTGATCCCTTCTTCCAATAAAATCTTATGCATGCATGTGGAGGGACTAATACCGGGAATATCTGCAAGAGTCCATCAGATGGCTTGCCTATTACGCCTCAAAATCTGGATAATTTTCTTCTTGATCGGGTTGTAGGTTTTTAGCAATGATCCTTAGGAAGTGTCTCACCATCTCCCAAATATGCATATTTAAGATGGTGCGGTAAAGTCTTCAACTCCAAGGATGGAGGTTGTACAATGGAAGGTAACAAGTGATCAAAAGCTTGACTAACTCGGCAACATTAATTTCGGCATGGTGCGACTCTCATTCTCAATTGTTGCATCATCATGCATTTGTATCATTACTCATATGAGAATAAATCTCGGCACATGCGACACATGGTTCAACATCACAAGTGGCACATGTATCACAAGAAAGCAGAACCAAGATAGTCAACAATATCGGGAATTCGGCATATAAATCGGTATAGACATCATCAACTTGACATCTCAATCATATCAACATGGAAAGCAGAATGCTCCTCTAGGGGTGTCTCGTGGCATCAAAAATGTTAAATTGTACCAAATCGTCGCCAAACTCCATAGAAAGGGTGCCGGCGCACATGCACGTCTATTGGTCTTGGCGGTCTTGAGAATAGTGCGCCTAGAATCAATGGAGCATGGTTTGTTGGAGACTCATCTTCCATGTCCGAGAATGTAGAAATCTCTCTTTGGAAAAATCAACTCATTCACCAGAACTAACACATCTTCCACACACACTGCGGGATGAGCGGTGGCTCTATTCGCCAACCGAATCACGATACCGGTGGGTTGCAAAGTACCGATGTTTAAACACTTATACAACGACATGGGCATGACATTGATCGAAGCACCCAAATCTAGCATTGCATGCTCAAATCTAGAGTTGCCAATTGTGCAAGAAATTGTGAAGGTTCCGGGATCTTTGCATTTACGTGGCATGCTTGGCGAGAATCATTGCGAAACATTTCTTCCCATGCTTTGATCTTCTCATCCCTTTCAACCTTCTCTTATGAGTGCACAACTCCTTGAGAAATTTAGCATATTTTGGAATTTGCTTGATTGCATCTAGGAGGGAATATTGATTTCCACTTTCTGAATGTCTCCATGACTTCTTTTTCCATTTTGCTTGCATTGTTCTCTTGGATTGTGTGATCCTATTTGGAAAAGGTAATGGAATGGCAACATCTGAATTCTCTGTAATTTTCTTGATGTACATTTACGGATTTGAATTATCCATTTCTGTCGTTTTTGGTCAATTTCGATTCTTTGTAAGGTTGGAACATCAACTTCTTTGCCACTTCTCAAGGTA
The DNA here is from genome assembly GCA_029884605.1 of Ormosia emarginata. Lineage (NCBI taxonomy): Eukaryota > Viridiplantae > Streptophyta > Magnoliopsida > Fabales > Fabaceae > Ormosia > Ormosia emarginata. The sequence goes on from JAQQTP010000073.1 coordinate 21,056,569, forward strand.
ATTGCACTTACGTTGCCTCTTGGATTATTATTTGTTTGTGAAGGCAATTGGCTAGAACCTTGACTCTTTAGCTCGCTCACGGTGGTTGCCGGTGCCTTGATTTGAGTTTGTAAATTGAATGTTGGCAGCTTGACGTTCTTTGGGCAGAATGTTATTTGTGGCCATTTGTTTCATCAGGTCTTCCAATGATGGCTCGGTGGAGTGGATTGACCAGGCTATTTGAGAGCAGTTCTTTGTTAATCGAATGCGGGGGTATTTGTTGGTATTTGTTGCTTGGACACTGACTTGGTATCTAAATTGTTATTCTTCTTGGTGGGGGAATTTTGTTATTCTTCTTTGGTGGAAATTTGTTGTTCTTTGGCTAGGATTCCCATATCTCAAATTGGGATGGTCTCGCCAACCGAGGATTATAAGTACTAGAAAATGGATCATATCTAGATTGTTCTTTGTTGTTCGATATTGGGGTCTACCGGGAAAAACACCGGTATGACAACACATTGATCGGAAAGGCGGGACCATCTTCTGAAGTGTAGGGCATGAATCGGTAGGATGAGATGAATTAGAGCAAATTCCACACGATCGATGCGGTCATCTGCATGGGTGGTTGTTGACCCACTGCTATCTGTCTTACCAAAGAAGTCAATTCATCTAGTACGTGTTCCATTCTTTGTTGGTCCATATGAGATGCTTGAATTTCATTAACTCCTCTGGTTGCGGTGATGATCCGCGAGCCAAGCTATTGGGTATTGGTGCCATGTTTGCTATCGGATCTCTTGCGGCGGTAGGAGTTTTGTCTACTAAGGCTCCTCCGGAGGCGGCATCGATCATGCTTCTATCATTTGGCGGACAAACCCTCATAAAAGTATTGAATCAAGAGTTGGTCACTAATTTGGTGATGAGGCGGCTTGAACACAACTTCTTGAATCTCTCCCGGTATTCATGCAAAGTCTCACGGACATACGTACGATGCCACATATATCCTTCCTAATTGCGGCGGCTCTCGGCGGGGAAGAATCTCTCCGGGAACAACCTCTTCATGTCATTCCAAACCGGTGAACCTGGTGAAAGATAAAACAACCAATCTTTGGCTGCATCGACAAGTGAGAAGGAAATGCCCTTAACTTGATGTGTTCCTCGGAGATGCCTTGTGGCTTCATGGTTGAACACACAACATGGAACTCTTTCGAGGTGCTTATGAGGATCTTCACCCGCAAGACCATGAAACTTTGGTAACAAGTGTATCAAACCAGATTTCAACTCAAAATCTGCATCAAGATCGAGGATATTGAATGCACAAAGATTGGTAAGATACATCGGGAGCGACAAGTTCCTTAAGGGTTCTATTATGCATGTTATCGGCCATGATTTCGGGATTACTTAAGTTATCGGGTTCACTCCCAAAATTAGGTTCGAGAATTAACTCTGGAATTTATCACACGAGCTCTAATTAATCTATGCAAGGTCTATCAATCTCGGGATCAAGATCAAGCAAGATATCGGGATTGGACCTAGTCATGCATCAACTAAAGCACAAAAACACAAAAGCGCAACTAAGCAAAATACACTAAACAACACTCAAAATATGCAAAAATAAATCTAGTTAATATGTCTAAACATTTTTAAAAATTATGGAATCAACACGAGAACAAAATCTACATAAAAATGAAACTAGAAAATGCAATAAAAAATATTAAAAAATTGAAAAAGTGGTCTAAATGATAGAATTTCGAAAAACCAGGGGTGACCTCACAGTTTACTGTGAGTCTTGTTTATCAGGCTGTTTTCCTTCAACCGACCAAGTTTCAGCTCATTCTGGGCATGTTGCAGTTCGAAAATTGCAATAGTTACCGTAATCACACTGTTTTAGTCTTTCCTAAATCAGAAAAATTCAAAAGCTAGGATAAAAATGTTAGTATGGTATGAACAATGTTAGTAAATGAAAAATAACTGTTAGAATAGGTAAGAAAGAACAAAAATTAGTAAGGTTACTCAAAATGAAAAGATTACACCTACGAGTTCCCCAATGAATGGCGCCAAAATTTTGACGAGGCCGTAGAACTCGGTCAAAATTATAACCGAAGTTATTACCTAAACTTGTAGTATAGTGAACAACACCGGATCGTCTCCTCAAGGATCGTAGATGCAATTTGATCAAATCAAGTGAAAGTTAGAAAAAGGGGGTTTTGATGGTTCAAGGATCGCGATGACGGGATTTAAAGAGAAATAACAATTAAAAAAGCAGTCAATTGAGAAATCTATCGAGATTGGGTGGATTCAATCATAGACCTTTCAACAAACACCTGAAATACATTTGAATGGTTAACTTGGATCTAGCAGAGATCTCTGCATCAGATCGAGAATTCATACTAGACAATCGTCAGAATTCAATTGACAAGTGATAAACACAAATCTGCAATCGCACCATTCATGTAAATATATGTCAATTTAAGCACCGAATTCAATTAACCTAGGCACAAATCAGTAACCTAACCTCTTCAATTACGTGATTAGTTTAGATCAATCAGTTCTAAGTTTCATCACAAATCTCAATCTTGAGTTCATCCTGATACTTAATCTTAAACCAAGATCAAATCGGATCAAACATAAACGAGAATCACCATTCATGCATTCAAGATCAAGAGAAGAAGAAGAAGAAGAAGAGGAATTCAAATATAAATCAAATACATTACATAACCAAGGTCTCAAGAATCCAAGCCACAATCTCTTCAAGAGTCCCGAATTGACTAGAAGTGACTTAGCTCTCCATTACAATGAAGGAAAAATATACAAGAACTATGAAAAGCTATTTCTAACACTAAGTGTATGTTGTGTTTAGAGCTCTCCTCATGCTTCCTTTTATAGAGGATTCAGAGTAGTAGTAGATGGGTAGATGAGATTAGTAGGTGGAATTAGTAGGTGAGCTTGGTAGGTGAACTTGGTAGGTGAACTTGGTAGGTGAACTTGGTAGGTGAGCTTGGTAGGTGAACTTGGTAGGTGAGCTTCCTTGTCTCCGAAAGTATTCATTGCTGAACTCATTGATTTCGTCATTTTTGAGCCAAATGGTCTTCATGAAAGTTCTAGGAAATTGTCTAAGCTTTCCAATGGCTCTGGAAGCACCCAAAAATTCGTCCTACAGCCCAAGATATGACCCAATTACTACAGACTGCTCAGGACCAGTTTCAGCACCTCTGTTTTGACTTTCAGACCCAATATCTCCATCAAGGAGCCCGAATCAAGTTTTGTGTTTGTCATGAAAGTTGTACATATGGGTCTTAACTTTCAGATCACCAATTTTTCAGCCCATTCTATAAACCCAAACTCGAATTATGTTCTGGTTACTACACACTGTTCGGGTTCAGTTCACAAATCCCGTATTCTGATTTCCATGCCCAATTAGCTCCACTAGATGTCTGAATTTGACTTGAGCTCTTCATCAAAGTTGTAGAGCTCTCTTTTATCTTTCCTACAAGGTAAAATTCATAATTATCAGACATTTAGAACTCAAGATATGGCCAAAATACAGAAACAGTGTAAGACTCGAATAATGCTGAAAAATCAATTAAGTCAGATTCGAGTTCAAACTTACAAAACATAATCAAATTCAGTCAATTAAGTACATGAAGAGTGTAAATGACTAATAATGAGGTTTCTTAATGAATACAACAGTCCACAAGGACATTCACAATGCATAAGACTCTATGCATGAACATGTATGATCATCAATGATGCATTCAACATAAGCATTGCCTCAATGGCACATCATTATTTCTTATCTCATTGAATACTGAATCAATAACTACATAACCCACATAGGGAATCACACTTGCATCAATAATTCTCACTAGGAATATATGTTCCTACATACCACAATTTCCATGTCATGGATCCAAGAATTTCATTTTCAAAATCGTTTCTTCTCTATTGGTATGAATACATATTCTTATCGCATTTAAGCAAAGTAAAATCCTTGAATCCAGAGTTTTTAGGTTATGTTTGAGTTACAAAGGACAAAGAACCATAATCTCAATCATTTCCAGCTCAAAAATCTCATTTTTGGGTCTTGGTAATCGATTACATCACCCTGGTAATCGATTACCAACGTAACAAAATCTCTGTAATCGATTACAATCTCATTATAATCTATTACGTGATTTTCCAGAACCACAGTTCGTAACTTCAAGGCCCTGGTAATCAATTACACAACCGTGGTAATCGATTACCAATTGGACAGAACCTCCGTAATCGATTACCCACAAATTGTAATCGATTACGTGATTCCCAGAAGCACCATTTCGTGACATCAGATGCTTGGTAATCGATTACACTCCTCTTGTAATCAATTACAAGCTAAACAAAATCTCTGTAATCGATTACGCACCAGACGTAATCGATTACCAGATTTCCAGAATCACGATTTTGCATCTTTAAGAGCTTGGTAATCGATTACAAGCCTCGTGTAATCGATTACCACCCGTAATCTTGCAGAAAACAGAGTTCTCCAGGTCCTTTAACTCAAACCAAACCAATCCTTATCATATTTAATCATCAAGATACTCAAATATACCTTCAAATCATGCAATAGGCATCAATAAATCATACAAACTCAACAAAATACACTATCATCAAGAACAACATAAAAAATGAGAGAACTTTATACATGTATTCAGAAAACAATAACAACACATACAGAGACATTCCCTTACTACCAAGATTGGTTGAAGAGGATCATCTCCCTCTTACCTATTTGGAAGACAACACAAGGTGTTACCTCTTCTTGCCCTAGATTTTCGTTTTCCCTTCAGGAAGAACACCAATGTGAGTGATTTCCATAATGTTCACTCAAACCATGGAAAAATGAGTTCTTGATCACATAAGTGACTAAGAAAACGAAAATGAGAAGAAAGTGAAAGAAAGGTTAAGACTTTACCTCCAAGCTCAAAGCTTTAGCTTCAATGGTGAAAAATGGAGAAAGAAGAAGAACCAAAAGATGGCAACAAAAGAGGGCTTGGAATGGTGTAAGGAAGCAACAATCTTTGATGATGAAGCAAGCAAAGAATGGTTGCCTCCAGGGATGGTTGCACGGTGGAGAAGAAAAGAAGAAGAGAGGAAATGGAGAAGTGGGTATTTGGGGGTTTAGAGAAATGAGAGTGCAATATTAAGACAATGGAGGGGAAATATTTGGGCTCCCCTTGTGGTTTCTGCCGTAGGAGAGTGGGGAAAGGAGAGAGAGAATGTGCCAAATAGGAAACTTCATGGAAGCTTCCTATAATGGGTTTTTAGATTAACTAAAATTTTATTTTGTAAATAGGGTTAAAAAGGGTTTGTCACAAGGTAATTTTTGAATAATGCGATAAGATTTTTATTACATGTTATTATTCATTGGATGAAATTATAGTTGGCAGAAGTCAGCATTAACGAATCTGACAGATGAATTTTTCGCAGTGTTTTATTATCCAATCTGTTAAAATCTCTTGAAAAATGTGAAACCTTGTAAACTATGTCTGGCCTCGGGTTTAGTAAGATCCCCTGTCGACGTTTTCATAGTTCAAGGTTCTCGGGAAAATATTTCATTTCCTCGGCTCTGCTCAATATGCACGTAAAACGAGGAATATATTAAAATATTCGTCGTGTCCGAAAAATTCTGAAAGAATTCACATAAATCACAAATATTAGAAAATGACTATTCGTAATAAAATTTTCTAACTTTGGGAGCGTTACAGTTGTTTTGCCAATTCTATCCAATGTGCACGTAAAACGAGAAATATATTAAAATATTTCACGTTCTCAGAAAAATTCAGAAAAATTCCTAAAAATCCCAAATATTGTAAAATAATTATTTATCCTGAAATTATTAATTTTTGGGATGTTACAGAAGTGACTCAGACCTCTATTTATAGAGCTTCGTATCAAGAAGGCCGTTGGATGCATTTATTTTGATAATAAATGCCAGACTTCTCGTAGGAATTCAAAAAACCAAAGCAGAGTCCCATGGGTTATTCGAATACCATCAGGGGGTATTCGAATACCTCTGTCAAAACTTATTTAAAAAACTGATCAAAGCAGGGTTATTCAAATACCAGTCAAGGGTATTCGAATACCTCAGTTAAAAAAGTATATTCTAAAATCAGGTTATTCGAATACCACAAGAGGTATTCGAATACCTCTGTTTTGAAAAAAACAGAAACATATGAATTGGAATCAGGTTATTCGAATACCATAGAGGGGTATTCGAATACCTTAGTTAAAAACAGTTTGAAAACCATTCTAAATTGCTTTTGAAAAACTATTTCCAGTTTCTAAAATCTTTGATCTTTCAAAAACTATTTTGAAACCTTAGTTTAATTTAAAGAGCAGATTATTTTAGATATTTTAAGTTTAACTAATGAGATATCTATTTATCAGCTCCGTACATGATAGATCCTAAGTCCTAAAGCTAATCTTGAAAAACTTGGACTTAGTCTTCTCATCATCTTCATGTTTGTTAACATCAAAATACATCTTCATTGTTGAATAGTGATCACATTCTCCCGATTTTTGATGATGACAAACTGTCATTGAGAAAAGCATCAGTATAGAAATAATTGGAATTCACAAGGTAAGAAACTTACACTTCTATTTGTCAGAAAGAGGTATTAATATCAGAGATATACACAACTCCCCCTCAATTTTGGAATCTAATATTGGTTATTATTTTACCTGTCTTTTCTCAAAATATATTGGTTATATTATACTCCCCCTTTGGCATAATAAAAAAGATAATCAGATATGGAATGCATAAGAAGGAGGCATAAAGAGGCATCATAAAAACTGATTTCATTAATAAGTTTGGTGAACATACATATACATCAGAAAGAAAAAGCAATATAGCCAAACAAGCCAAACAAATACAAAGCCTAGAAATAGGCATCTAGCAGAGGAGGAGGAGGGGAATTAGAACCCTTTGAAGATAGCAAGGCTCGTAAGGCAGCTTGCTCACATTCAACACCGTCAAGTCTGTCAAACAAGACAGAGAAGGTGTGTTCTAGATAAGCTCGGTTATCCTCTATATAAGCACGGTTAGCCTGCAAGGTGACCATGATTTGATCCAAAGTAACTGGATCAGCAGCAGGAGCAGGGGTAGTAGAGGTTGCAAGGGCAGCAGAGGCAACAGGAGCTACAACAGGGGCTGCAGGGGTAGCAAGATCAGCTGGGTCGTCCTCATCATCGTCAACTTCAACTGGGAATACCCAACCTTCATCAGTCTTTATCATCTTCATTTTGTTCAGCGTATAGGTACCAAACACATTATGATGGATCAGCGGAGTTTTGCGCTCGGTTTCCACAATCTGAGGATACTTGCCTAGGAAGGCAGTTATGATCACACCATAGGGTAACTCAGATCATTCTTTTCCTTTAGCTCTCATTATGTGCTTCATGATGAAGATGTGCCAGTTTATCTGGTGTTCTCTCTTCAGGATCCACAACATAAACACATCATCTTCACTCAGGTAAGCATAGTTCCCACCTCTAGGAGCTAGGATGTGGGCATAAGCATAATGTAAGAGCCTGTCCTGGCTCTTCATCATACCCCCTTTGACTCCCTTTTGAGTCGGAGGTAATGCCAACCCAGGTCTTAGCACTTCTTCAATGGCCCGATTTTTGTCGAACCCCTGGAGAAGCGCTTCACTATCTTCAGCGATGTTACGTCCACCAGATTCTAACCCAAAGAAATGAATCCAGTCCTGAGGAGTGATCACAACGTGTTGATCACTAACATCAGAATGGAGTTCTAGACCCTCAATCCTCAGGTTGCAGTAGAACATCTTGACTAGATCAGGAAAAAGAACAGCCTTGAAGGAGCAAAAACAAAGCACGCCCTGGTGGTTCAACTGGTGCAGAAAATCAAAGCCGCCTTCTTTTTCAAAGAACTCCAAATCAAGATACTTGGGCTGCACAAGGTTACGTTCTCTGAAGTGAGTGATGAAGCGTCCAAGGGTCTCTTGGTTGGAGGAGAGCCTTCGCAGATCCAACGGGTTGTTGCATGGTGCAACTTTTGTGCGAGCACGTTTGGAGGAGGATGCCATTGATGGTGGTTTGAAGGTGAGAGGGATGGGTTGAAGAGAATGGAGAAGATGTAACGGTTGGGTGGTATTCGAATGGGGTATACGAAGGAGAGAAAGAGAATGAGAAGGCCAAGAGATTTGAGAAAGAAGGAATGAGTGAGGGAAACTGGTTTAACAAAGGGGTTATATAAATCTGACCCCAAAGGTATTCGAATACCTCAATTGTTATTCGAATACCTCAATTGGTATTCGAATACAGCCGTTAGGAAATGCAAAAGACAGGGCCATCAGATAGAGGGTATTCGAATACAGTAGACTGACCAATATGACTTGGCCCCAGCCATGCAGGTATTCGAATACTTCTTAGGGTATTCGAATGCCCAGAAATAGGTATTAAAGACTAATAGCAAGAAGCTTCAGGCTATTCGAATAACCACTAAGGTATTCGAATACACCTGTTTTATAAACCATGAAGAAACATACGTACTGATGAAGGTATTCAAATACCATATGAGGGTATTCAAATAACTTAGTAAAAAAACATATAAATTGAGTCTAGAATGCAATTTTTGAAGGATAAAAGCTTACCCAATTAAATGATGACCTGCAAAATGTAACATCCCGAAAAATACTTGTTTAATTATATATCGTCATTTTATAATATTTACAATTTTTGAGAATTTTCTGGGAATTTTCTGGAAACGTCGAATATTTTAATATATTTCTCATTTTTGCGTGTGTTGTAATATGACCAGGAAGATGCGATATCTTCCCTGTGGCTGGTAAACTCTAAATTGTGGACTTGTCGACGGGGGATCTTACTAAACCCGAGACTTGATACAGTTTACAAGGTTCACGATTTTCAAGAAATCTTGACAGATAAAATAAATTAATACAGCGAAATAAAATTCATCTGTCAAATTAATTAAATACTGACTTCTATTAACTGTAACTATTATCCATTGGATAATAGTGTGTAATAAAAATCCTATCACATTATCCAAACGAAATCCACTTTATGTCTAATCAATCTACTTTAATTCAAATTTAATGATAAATTAATCAAAGCTTTTTTGAGAAGCTTTGACCAAACATTTACTCATATACCCTTGGCTTCTCTTGGAAGCCAATTCTCACCCTCCCTCTTCTCTCTCTTCACGGCTGGAGTGCAGCCAATGCTAGGAAATATTAGCATTTCCTTTAGTTAATTTCACTCCATCTTATTCATTATTTACCAAAGCACCTCCTCTCTTCTTTCTTTCTTCTTCTTCTTCATTTTCGTTTTCTTTTCTTCACCCTACATGCTCCACGACCAGCCTTCATCTCCCCACTCAATCTCCACCAAATCTTCATCTAACTACATTTTCTTGATCCTCTCCTTCTTCTAAACACTTTTCCCTCTTGGAGCATTTAGAGATTCCACCATTTTCACCACCCTCTCCAATCTCCAAGCTTTGAGCTTTTTGGGTAAGTTTCAAGACTTCTCTCCCTTCTCCTCCATTTTCGTGGTCATGGTCTCCATGTTGGCCATCCATGTTTCATTTTCCAAGCCATTATGCTATTCTAACAAAGTCATCATTTTTAGGGATTTTGGAGGTCAAATCCGAAAATTGCAAGAAGCTTTCTTGGAGTTCTTTTGATTTCTTATCTTAGGTAAGAGGAAGATGATCCTCCTCAACCAATCTTGGTTAAGGGAATGTCTTGTATGTGTTGTTGTAAATGGGGGAAAAACCATATTGGGTCTCTCTTTTTGCCACATTATGTTATTTTCATGGTTTGTAGTTGTTTCATTTGTATGACTATAGGAGTTTGTAATGTGTGTTTTGTGGACATAAACCCTGCTTTGGACTTTGCTAAAATGACTGAAATAACTTGGGGTTGGTTGGGTCACAGTTTTGCAGAACTGAAATCTGCAGAAGCCTTGAAAATGCACCAGCGCCTAGGCGCTGTGCATAGAGTGCTTAGGCGCTCATTGCCCAGAGAAATTTTCCTGTGACGCAGCTTGGTTAGCACCCAGGCGCTTCGAGCTCAGCGCTTAGGCGCTAGTAAGGCGCTCAGGCGCTACAGATAGGGCGCCTAGGTGCCCGTAGCAGAATCGATTGTATGTTTGTGAAATGATACTGAACTTACCTAGTGATAAATTTCTTGTATGAATGGCAAATCATGAATAAGAATGTATGATGGACCTTAAAGTGTATTACCTTAATCGATTTCATTATTATGACATTGTAGATCTATATGAGTGACCAAAGTTGTGTTAATGCTTGATTGAGCCAAGTGTGGCATATTATGGAATAGTATGGGATGTTGATCATATATGCTCATGCATAGAGTCATATGCATTGTGAATGTCCTGTGGACTGTTGTAAGGCCGAGTTGCCTAGGAGATTGAACACACCTTGGTGCGGGTGCGAATAGACAAGTGTAGGTCATGTGATGACCTTGGGGGCGTCGGGGTGCGGGTCTTTCACAATGGGCAGTTGGTAGCTCTTCTGTCCGTGGGGCAGACCGATGCAAACGCACCGACGATCCGGACCGAGACACTCTCCTATGTCGTGATCGAGCGTGGACTGTCTGTACAATGCCTGATGTGCACGTAGAAAATTGTTGAGTTTTAGCACCTTGGCCCCGGCAGCCGAGTTACAGACACGTCTCCTGATCTTTCTCTCCGACTGTTTGAGTCTAGCTCCATGGAGTAGGGAATTTGAATACCGTATACATGTGCATCATGAGATGTTTTACTATTAATGATTTCTACCCTATATGAGTTGAACATGTATGTATTATTATTATGATGATTGCCTGCCTAGAACTGTTTATCTGCTTACAGATGTGCTGTCTGATTATTACTATTGTCGTTATTTTTGGATTGTTATGTGGGCGCGATGCACCGTATTATTCTTGGCTGCCATAATTGGTAATGATGGTAGGGTGTCTTACCTCTTTCTTGTGTCTCTATTACTTGCTGTATGTGCGCCTACTGTATTGATCGAAGACGACGGCAAGGAGGTGGAAGATCCCGAGTTTCCCGGCTTCTAGCCTGACTAAGATTGACTTCTACCGAGACGATGGAGGCACGCATGCGCGGAATTCTTGGTGACATGCGTCTGACCTTCCTCGGAGGGCCAGAGTGTTGGCACATTAACTTGAATTCCGATCGCTGCGTTTACTTGGGAGATGTGTCGATAGCCCTAGCCTGGAGGCGTCATGAGGCTCCTGTCCTCACTTGCCACATCAGCCTGCGATTGGAGTTTTACTTGTCCATCCGTGAGATGTGAGGCGATCGTTACTACACCCCACGGGAGGACTCCTTTGATTCCACTGCTCGGGCTCCGTCCCGTGCTTCTGTGGTTCCAATGGAGGTTTCCTCGAAAGAGGAAGATCCCACTGAGGATCCTGACACGGTTCCTCCTCATCTGAGGGATTGATTTTACTGGTGGCTACTGATGGCTGCCAGTATTTTTTTTATTTTAGGGGCCTGATGTATTATTTTTGGTGGGCTGTATATTTTGATATCTCTGGGGTATATTTGTATATTCCTTTGGGGCAGGTAGAGTTTTGCTTTTTGGATATTCCAGGCTTGTATTCAAAACGTTGTTAACATTTATATATATAACATATGTGCAAGTTATTTAGATATAAGTTTTACCTTTTTGCCTTATTTTTATGGCTAATTACATTTGATCAATTGATTCAATCAAAAAGAAAAAAAAATATATATAATATACCGTCATTTTACTCATGTACCGATAAGTTTAAATAGATTAATCTTGAATAAAATGAACCGGGTCTTAATTGTTCAAAAATTTCATTTTCCGCATTTTCGTTTTGATTTAATAATGTGACGCTCCCTCCCAAAAAGGGTGTTACACAAAACAGAATTGAGAATATCTCTGACGCTCAAGTTAGTAACAATTTAAGATCAATAAATCAATAAATAAGCAGCAAAGGTAAGAATTTTAAATGCACGATTGATCCAAAATGCCAAGTTCTCTTCTTAAATGAAAGAAAGAATCTTCAGGTAAAGGTTTTGTGAAAATTTCGGCAAGTTGATTATTGGTTTCAACAAATTCTAACACACAATCACCTTTTTGAACATGATCTCTTATAAAATGGTGCCTTATCTCAATATGCTTAGTCCTAGAATGCATAATGAGATTCTTTGTCAGATTGATTGCACTAGTATTATCACATCTTATAGGGATGTGATCAAGCTGAAGACCAAAGTCTAGAAGTTGTTGCTTCATCCATAGAATTTGAGCACAACAACTTCCGGCTACAACATATTCAGCCTCAGCAGTGGATAAAGCCACATTGTTTTGTTTCTTGCTGTGCCAAGAAACTAAGGAATTGCCAAGCAAGTGACATGTTCCACTAGTGCTTTTCCGATCTAATTTGCATCCAGCAAAATCAGAGTCAGAATAACCAATAAGACTACAAGTAGCACCTTTGGGGTACCACAAGCCCACTTGTGTAGTGCCACCTTGATATTTCATGATTCGTTTTATAGTACTTAGATGTGATTCTTTAGGATTAGCTTGATATCTAGCACATATGCATATACTAAATATTATATCAGGCCTACTAGTAGTGAGATAGAGAAGAGATACAGTCATACCTCGATATTTAGTAATTTCTACCGAATTACCTGCTTCGTCTTTATCCAAGTAACATGAGGTACTGATTGGTGTAGCCATATGCTTTGAGTTGTCCATTCCAAACATCTTGAGAAGTTCTTTGCAATATTTTGTTTGGCTAATGAACATCCCACTCCTTGTTTGTTTGATTTGAAGTCCAAGGAAGAAATTGAGTTCTCCTATCATGAACATCTCAAATTCGCTTTGCATGATTTTAGCAAATTTCTTGCACAGATTTTCGTTAGTAGCACCGAATATAATGTCGTCTACATATACTTGTACAAGGAGTATGTCATGGTTTTTATTTTTAATAAAAAGGGTGGTGTCCACCTTACCTCTTGTAAAACCATGTTCTAAAAGGAACTTACTCAACCTTTCATACCAAGCTCGTGGAGCTTGTTTTAAGACATATAAGGCCTTTTTCAATTTGAAACATGGTTAGGTAGATCATAATTTTCAAAACTTGGAGGTTGGTCAACATATACTTCCTCTTGAATAAAACCATTTAGAAAAGTACTTTTAACATCCATTTGATATAATTTAAAATCCATGATGCAAGCAAAAGCAAGTAACATTCTAATAGCTTCTAATCTAGCTACTGGTGCATAGGTTTCTTCATAGTCTATACCTTCTTCTTGATTATAACTTTTTGCTACAAGTCTAGCTTTATTTCTTGTTATTAGGCCAGCTTCATCAAGCTTGTTTCTAAAAATCCATTTAGTGCCAATTATAGGATGATTATTAGACCTAGGAACTAATTCCCAAACTTTGTTTCGTTCAAATTGATTTAATTCTTCTTGCATAGCTAGAAACCAATGTTCATCATTAAAGGCTTCATTGATGTCTTTAGGTTCAATTTGAGAAATGAAAGCTAAATGATTACATGCATTTCTAATGGAGTTTCGAGTACTTACACCTTTGGATACATCACCTATTACTTGATCAAGCGGATGATATTTTGAGGTACGCCATTCTTTGGGAAGTTCCAAAGCTTGTGAATCCTCTTGCCTTTGTTTATCTTCTTGCTCCTTGATTTCTTTTTCCTTGCTATCCAAATGTGTTTCCGCTAAGACTTCTGCAACATCATCAATAACAAGATCCTTTCTCGATCCATTTGGGTCAGTTTCATCAAATGCAACATGTATAGATTCTTCAATAGTCATAGTTCTTTTATTATATATACGAAAAGCCTTGCTATGATTTGAATAACCAAGAAATATACCTTCATCAGACTTAGCATCAAACTTGCCTAGGTTATCTTTTCCATTATTTAAAACAAAACATTTGCATCTAAAAACATGAAAGTGTGAAACATTTGGCTTTCTTCCCTTATATAACTCATATGAGGTTTTCTTTAAAATAGGCCTTATAAGGGCCCTGTTCATTACATAACAAGCTATACTTACAGCATTTGCCCAAAAATACTTAGGAAAAGCAGCCTCATTAAGCATAGTTCTCGCCATTTCTTCTAAAGAACGATTTTTTCTTTCTACAACTCTATTTTGTTGCAGAGTTCTAGGGGCAGAGAAATTATGATTAATGCCATGTTCATCACAATAATTTTCAAAAACATTGTTTTCAAATTTGCTACCATGATCACTTCTTATAGAAGAAATTTGAAAACCTTTTTCGTTTTGAATAACTTTGGCAAGTCTTTTAAATGCTAGAAATACATCATTTTTATTTGCAAGAAATAAAGTCCATGTAAACCTAGAAAAATCATCCACAATCACTAAAGCATAGTAATTCCCACCAAAGCTCATAGTTCTACAAGGTCCAAATAGATCCATGTGCAAAAGTTGTAAATGTCTAGTAGTTGAAACTATATTTTTTGCTTTAAAAGAGACCTTTATTTGTTTACCCTTTTGACATGCATCACATAATTTATCTTTAACAAAATTAAGCTTGGGTAGTCTAATTACTAGCTCTTTAGAGACCAACTTCTTTAAGTGATCCATGTGAATGTGTGCAATTCTCCTATGCCATAACCATGAATCATCATTTTTACTTAAAAGGCATTTCGCATCATTTGAAGATATATCATCAAGACTAATCATATAAATGTTGTTTATTTTATGACCAATGAATTTAACATGCTTATCATTTTTATCTTCAATTATGCAACAATTTGAATAAAAAATTACTTTATTTCCTTTATCACATAATTGGCTAATACTAAGTAAGTTATGTTTCAAACCTTCAACAAGCAACACATTTTCAATAGAGGAATTAGGACTCTTACCGACTTTGCCGATTCCAAGAATTTTTCCTTTGTTGTTATCTCTATAAGTAACGTGTCCATGATTCTTGGGAACAAGGAAAGAGAATTTTGAGTTGTCTCCAGTCATGTGCTTGGAGCATCCACTATCGAGGTACCAATTTGAGCTCTTTGCCTTCAAGCACACCTACAACATAAATTTAATTTTTAACTTTTGGTACCCAAATTTTCTTGGGTCCTTGAACGTTAGTTGTGGGTATTGTTCCCTTAGGAACCCAAACCATTTTTGTTCCAATCTTTGTATTAATATTTTTCCTTGCATTGCATGTTGAGGCACTATGACCCTTCTTCCCACAATAGAAGCATTTAATAAATGGACTGCTAGAAGTGCTTGAATAAATAAATAAATTTTTATAAGATTTATGCTGATTTTTCGGGTTATAACCAATTCTAGCTTTTTCAAAAACAACCCTTTGATTTCCTAATATGATATTTAAATTATCTCTTCCGAGAGTGAATTTAGCAAGAGTGTTCTTTAAATCTTCAATTTCTTTTTCAAGCAAATGACATGAAGAACAAGACGAAGAAGTAGAAGCATGTGAGGAATGAGATGAACATGCATCAATGATTCCTAAAGTTTCATTTTCAATTTTTAATTCTTCAATTTCTTTATTTAAAATAAAAATTTTATTTTCTAGAGAAGAAATTGTTTTCTTAGAAGAAGAAATTAATTTAGTAAGCCTAAGTAATTCATTATGTAATTCTTCGAAGGCATCTTGTAATTCATCATAAGAAGGTAATAAATTAGAATTTACCTCGTTGTCGCTTTCTTCTTCTTTTTCTCCTCCTTTGGCCATAAGACATAGATGGGCTTCTTCACTATCTGAACTGTCAGATGAGTCTATGTCGTTGTCATCCCAAGCTATGTAGGCTCTTCTTCCTTTTCTTTCCTTGAATGGTTTCTTTTCAAACTTCTCCATTTTCTTTTGATAAACTGGACACTCCATTTTCATGTGTCTGGATTTTCCACATTCATAGCATGTTGGAGTTGAGGATGTTCCTTCCCCTTTATTGTAGGTTTTCTTTGAAGGAAAGGGTAGTCTTCTTTGTATCCCCTTTTTCTTTAGGAACTTACCAAATTTTCTTACAAGAAAGCTGAAATTTTCTTCATTGATCTCATTGTTTTCAGTGCCTTCTTCATCCTCGTCATTATTGTTATCATTTACTGAGATGGTGGCTTTGAGGGCTATTCCCTTTTTCTTCTTGTCATTTTCTTCACTTTGACTTAGTCTGTTTAGTTCCAATTCGTGCTGATGAAGCTTTCCAAATAGGGTAGCCAGAGTCATTGTTGACAAGTCTCTCGATTCTGATATGGCTGTTACTTTTGGTTGCCAAATCCTACTAAGACATCTCAACACTTTGTTAATCAAATCTTCATTAGAAAAACTTTTTCCTAAAGATGCAAGATGATTAACTATGTGGGTGAACCTCTTTTGCATTTCTTTAATGCTTTCTCCTTGGTTCATTCTGAATAATTCATATTCACGAGTTAGAGAATTGATTCTCGACCTCTTTACTTCACTAGTACCCTCATGGGTAACTTGCAAAGTGTCCCACATTTCATTAGCAATTTTGCAATTTGAAATTCTAAAAAACTCATCATAACCCATAGCAGTAGTAATAATATTTTTTGCTTTTAAATTATGTTGGACTTTTCTTTTGTTCTCACCGGACCATTTATTTCTTAGTGTTTTGGTCCTTACGCCATCGACCTCATGTGTAGGTATAAAAGTGTCATTTTCAACAGCATCCCACACATCTAGATCAATAGCTTCGATGAAGATTTTCATTCTTTCCTTCCAATATGCATAACCATCCCTATTGAAAAAGGGAGGTCGGTTTATGGAAGATCCTTCTGAAAAACCATTTGAAGAAGCCATGTTCTCTTAAAGCTACTAAGCTCTTTATACAAGAGTCTAGCTCTGATACCACTTGTTACCAAGTGGCTTCCAGTACTCAAGAGGGGGGTAAATTGAGTGACAAAAACTTTCTCGAAAAGCTTAAATGAATAAACTATGCTAAATTTAAATATTAAAAAGGTGTGAATAAGATGAAGAAAAGAAGAACGATTAATAAGTAAATTGCAAGAACTAATGAATTAAGTGCATAAAGATAAAAGATTAAGGGAAGAAAAGTAGGCACGATATTTATCCTGGTTCGACCACCAATCACTTATGGCCTACGTCCAGTCCCCGAAACACAGTTCGAGATTTTTCACTATTCAAGACAAGCTTAAACAGGTGCTTGCAACCGTTACAATTAAGAGCACTTTTCACACACAGGAAAACTCTACCCTTGTGCTAAAGCCTCAAACAATCAGGGATACCACACCCTTATACAATCCTGAGGGATACCTCACCCTCGTTATACAGAATTAAAAAGTAGATGAAAAGAAACTCTCATTAAGAGTAAATAATCACAAATTGAAGCACTAAGGAGCTGTCTCACAGATATCTCAAGGATTTAATATTAAGAGCACAGAAAGAGAGAGAAAATCATGTAAAACTTATTTTCAGCTAAGCAAGAATTGATCAGAATATTCGGGGGTTGATCAGTAGTGACCTAGACCTCTATTTATAGAGCTTCGTATCAAGAAGGTCGTTGGGTACATTTATTTTGATAATAAATGCTGAGACTTCTCATAGGAATTCAAAATACCAAAGCAAAGTCCCGTGGGTTATTCGAATACCATCAGGGGGTATTCGAATACCTCTGTCAAAACTTATTTAAAAAACTGATCAAAGCAGGGTTATTCGAATACTAGTCAAGGGTATTCGAATACCTCAGTTAAAAAGGTATATTCTGAAATCAGGTTATTCGAATACCACAAGAGGTATTCAAATACCTCTGTTTTGAAAAAAATAGAAACGCATGAATTGGAATCAGGTTATTCGAATACCATAGAGGGGTATTCGAATACCTTAGTTAAAAATAGTTTGAAAAACCATTCTAAATTGCTTTTGAAAAACTATTTCTAGTTTCTAAAATCTTTGATCTTTCATAAACTATTTTGAAACCTCAGTTTAATTTAAGGAGCAGATTATTTTAGATCTTTTAAGTTTAACGAATGAGATATCTATTTATCAGCTCCATACATGATAGATCCTAAGTCCTAAAGCTAATCTTGAAAAACTTGGACTTGATCTTCTCATCATCTTCATGTTTGTTATCATCAAAATACATCTTCATTGTTGCATAGTGATCACAACTTTCTTACAGAGAATTTTATTCAAATCTTGAGATCAAACACACAAATACTGAGAGAGCTTATCATTGAAAGGAACTGAGTATTTGATTCAATCTTTTTGTGTTGTAAAAGAGAGATAAGAGAGAAGGTTCTCTTGCTGACTAAATCAAGAGTAGAAGGGACTCTTGGTGCTATGCAAGAATAGAAGGAATTCTTGTGGGAATTACAAGATTGCTTTGACTTGAAAAGCTGTCATTTGGGTAGAAGGAACCTAGAAGTGAAGCTTGTGTAAAGAATCTTGTAAATTGATCTTTTGATAGTGGACGAAACTCATAGTGATGTGGCGACTGGATGTAGGTTACCAGAGGAGGTAACTGAACCAGGATAAACTCAGTTTGCAATTTTCTCTATCCCTTAACTCATTATTTGCTTTATTGTTAAATGTATGAATTAAGCAATATATTAGGGATGCTTGCATGATTTGATTAGTTTATGATCTTGTTAATATCTGAAATCAATCTTATTGTTAATAATTCTTTATAAGTTTCAAATCTTGATAGAAATACATCTTGCAAAAACACATTTTGGTTTGTTGGTTGACAAAATCTTTTTCATAGTTAAAAAAAAAGAATCAGTTTTTGCAAAAAGGGGAAAAAGTCACAAAAACTTATCATACTCAATTCAACCCCCCCTTCTTAAGTATTAAGAAGCCACAACCAACAAGATTGACCTAAACATAAGCTTTTAACTAAAATAGATTCTCAAGCTAACTTAACTCATTCATTGATGTTGCTTAAAAGGGTTGCATGTTATTAATTGAAGTGAGAGGTGAAGAATGATTCCCTAATCTCTAACCATTATCTTTAATTTCCATTTTTTGCTTTTCAATCTTTAGAATAGTTTAAATGCAATTTTCCCTATTTTTATGTTCTTGAATAGAATTACTTAAGTTATTGGTTGCTATTTTGTATTAGAAATTCCATTATCCTCATGGGAACGATATCCTACTCTTAAATTGTATTACTTGTTCGATCCATGTACTTGCGGCTTATAAAAGGACAAACAAGTTTTTGGCGCCGTTGCAGGGGAATAACAGTCTATTTCTGTATTGCTAATATCGACAATGAGCTTATGTAGTTCTAATTCAAGTTTGTATAGTTCATTTTAATTTAAGTTTTCAGTTGTTTTATGTTTCAGGCACAAATGAAAATGGAGGATGACCATGATCATATGAGGCTTTTGAGGGAGTTCGTGACTCTTCAAATGGAAAACCTCTAATCCAACAACCACCATCTGTGCCAACAATAAGTCTTACCGAGACCATAACTCAGGCCCTTCTTGGGAGGGAACCCAAGTTTTATGTTTTGTTATTAGTTTTTATATTTTAGTATGTTTTAAGTCTTATATATGTGAATATATTGAGTTTGTGTTTTATTGTATTTTTGTTGTACATGTTGCAATTTTATACTTTTGACAAATTTGGCTGGTGTAGGAGACCGTAGGGAAGTAGAATTGGCAACAAAACTGATTTTGTTGCACAATTTAGCAGGCTGACTCCTAATGACATAGTGTGAATCTAGTTATGCCGTGGCGTGAGGCTTTATCAGGCCAAATGTCATAAAGTTTTGCGCCACAGCGTATGAAAAGGAATGTCGCGGTGTGCCTGCTTATTCAAATGAGGAATTAAATTAACATTGTGGCGTAGGAAACTTCACGCCGCAGTGCGTAGCAGTAAATTTGGTTAAGTGTCGTGACGTTTCATGTTTCTTTGTTAATTTTCTCTCATTCCCCTAAGTTCTCTTTGTTTCTCTGCATTTAGCTCTATTTCTTGCATTCCCCATCATTTCCTTTTCATTTTTGCACGTCTTTTGCAAGGTACGTTATGTTTAATTTAATTGAAGTAGCTTTTTTGTTTTTATTTTTGTGTATTTTATGTTGTATTTAACTTTATTAGGCTTTTCTTGCTATTATGTTATTTTTGTATTTCTAGTGGTATGTATGTTTGTATATTTGATTCAAAATAGCATTTTAATGGTTTAAACTTTGGGTCTTGCTTGAAATTCTAAATTTTGTTGTTTGCGCGCCACGGCGTGACTCATAAATGTCACGATGTAGTATTGCATTTGTTTGAATGTCATGACGTTGGTATAAATGTGCAATGTATGATGAACATTGCTTGAGTACCGCGGCGTTTCTTTTGAAAGCTGCAACATGTACTTGTATTTGGTTGAATGCAACAGCGCAGGTGTAAATGTTACGACATATGACTCAGTTTTTCCTAGAATTGTATATTTTAAATGTGTTAGATAGCTTTGATTATTCAATTCTGATTTTTGTAATTCTTTTTTCAGGTCCACCATGGCTCCAAAAAGACAGAGAGGATTCAGAAGCCAGCAAAACAGGGAACCGTCTCCCTCTCTGGAGTTTAATGAGACGAGATTCATTTTGACAGTTGCTGCCTAGAAATACAAGATACTCGTCACCAAATTAGTGATAGTAGAGTGGGGTTTTTTCTTCAGGGAGGCTATTCACCATGACATTGAGAGGAGCATCCGTCTGCTTCAGTGGAGGGAGTTTGCTAAACATCTTGAGGCAGCGGTACTTCTAGTAGTTTGTAAGTTCTATACGAACGTTGCTTTTGCAGCCCCGGGGACCACTTCTGTGAGAGTACGTGGGTGCCCTGTCTCTTACTCTGCGGTAGTCATCAGGGCAGCATTGAGCTTACCAGCTCCTCTGGAGATCTGAGAGTACACCACCTTCCTTAGTTGGGAGCCGAGGAAGGGTATTGACGTTAATATCGTTACTACCAAGATTTGCACCCAACAGTCTCAACCAGTGCAATGGACTCTTAGTGTGCAGATAGACTGCCCACACTTCTTTTCCAGATCTTGCCTCACCCCAGAGGCCAAGGCCTGGTATCATTTCATCTCGATGCAGATTCTCCCTTCCAACAACTTATCTGAGGTGATCCGTGATAGGGCGATTTTGATCTATGTTATTTTCGAGCACAGCTCTATTGACATTGCCCAGATTATTATGGAGCAGATTAGGAAGTTAGTGAGGGAGGGCATGAGCCTTTTCTTCCCCTTGCTTATTCACATACTTTGCCAGAGGCAGTCTGTACAGATGGGGCCTCATGAGGAGAAGGCTGACATCAAACAACCTCTTAATAATTATTTCATTAAGAGGTTGGGAGGAGCCCCAGCAAATCCTGCACCCCCGGCAGATCCAGTAGCTCCAGCAACCGCACCACCTAGACTGAGACAAGCTCGAGGAGAGCCCAGGGCAGCCCCTGTACCAGATGCAGACTGGTGAGCCTAGATGGAGGCTCAGATTGTCCTATTGATGGCCTTGCAGACCTGGCACTACCAGTACACCATTGCTACCCAGTGGTGGATGACAGAGAGACTTGGATTCCATATGGACGATTTCCCAGTCCTAGAGTTCCTACCCGAGGCAGTGGCTAATCCTCCCTCACAGCAGGATGACGAATTCTAGCCCTACTGCATACATGGTGTTCTCTTTCATTGTATTCATTTCATATTTTGTATACAGTGGGGACACTGTTTTTCATTGGTTTGGGGGGGCATTATAGCATGTTGTGGGATTATATGTTTTTACTGATAAAAATATGTTATAATGTTAAAAAAATTTGGATGATTAATGGATAATATTTATAGTTTTATGATTATATGTTGTGTTTTATTATTAAAGTATAGTGATTATATAGCTTTTATGTTTTAATGCCCTTACGCCTAAGGAATACATGTTTTGAATATAAATATAAAAAAAGGGCAAAATCTGTTAAGATGTATTGCAATGTGCTAATTGCTAGTGTAGTTTGGCTGTCTGAAGTTATAAATGGTTGTAATTTGCTCCTTTTTAGCGAAACCATATGCGATCATGAAACATGTGAAACAATCTAGTCATTTTTATGTATGATTTACATCCTATTTAGATGCACGTGTAACTTTGAATATGATAAGAGTGCACGTCTAGAGAATATTTATCGATGTACATGTAGAGTTTTGATTATCCTGGAAGTTGTTTTTAAACTCTCTTGAGGCAAAATCCTAGGTTATGCATGATGGAGGAAATGATTAAGGCATTGTTTGGATCGACTGAGCCTTTCAAGCTTAACCTGACACAATTATATCTTTAGGTCCCCTTTTAAAGCTTAGTAAATGTTGACCTTATATGTTTTTCATTACCATTGTATTCGTTACCATGTTAACTATTCTAATGCATATGAAAGCATTACATTTTCTTCCTACCATCATTGTTTGTTGAGTACATAATATGTTATTTCTTGAAGTGAGTTCAATGATTAGGGGTATTGATGTATGTTCAATACAAAAATGAGTCTGAAGGAATTAGATGCAGTAAAAGAAAAAGATTGCTTTGTATTAGTATAAAAAAAGAGAAAAGAGAAAAGACAAAAAGAGAAAAGAGACAAGCAAAGCAAATAAAAGAAAGAAGAAAAGTTAAATATGAAAAGCATTGCATAGTTCTGACGAGTTTTATTCTTTCATTGTTGAATACCATGCTATTTTCACATGGTCTCAACTTTTGAAATAGCATATTTATGTTTCTCAATGTTTGTATATATCATTTTCCTTTCTTTTCATAACCTCATAACCATTAGCTTTACATTACAAACTGTTGAAGACCCTTTTGATCCTCAGTTGTGTGTGATTTACATTAGTGGAGAGAGAGTTTAGAATCAATTTTGTGGATTATGTGATTGATATACATGTATGCTTATAAACTTATCTGGATGTGTATGACTTGAATATCAGAAGTTTATCTTGCATGTTTGTGAAAAAAGTCATTTACATGAAAGGATGCATTGATAGTTAACATGTTTAGGATTGTGTATGTGTGAAGCTGATTGTGAGATATTTGCATTCATTGAGGACCGCTGCAATAATTCTACACTGTGTAATGTCCTATGACAAACATCTAGATATATCACAGATATACAAAGATATACAGTACTAGCTATGTCACTTACTACATAACTAACTACTAATATTTCTATAATAACTGTGCAAATCATTATAGAAAGCCTTGAGAGAAAGTGAAAACTTAAACCCATATATATACATACATATATATATATATATATATATACATATATATATATATATATATATATATATATATATATATATATATATATATATATATATATATACATATATATATATATATATATATATATATATATATATATATATATATATATATATATATATATATACATACATACATACAACCTTAGCCACAGAAGGGCTTATTGTAATACATGCCTCTGAATATAAATACAAAGTGAATATAAATTATATACGTAAGCTTTGTCTAAACAAGAAACAAGTAAAACTATACTACACTAGTTCTTCTGTTTCTTGAACTTCTTACTCTATGACGATCCTTGACCTGCTTCTACCATGAAAACACAGAAAATGGTGAGAACATAAAAATCCTTAGTAATAAACATATATTTCATGGTATAGTAACTATGAAAACTGCATACATAATTAAACTGAACTCAACATTATACAATCGTCTATACAACCGTATAATATTATCTATAATTATTATAATAGGAGTTTCTTCCACTATAACTGATAATTGTACAATACCTAGTAGAATAGCTAAACCGATAGCTTGCATACTATTAACATAAACAACTGCCCATACAATCGCATATGTTAATAACAACAGATAATTGCCCATACAACTGACTGTAACTGCAAAGCTAATGATATAACACTACCACTACTTGTTTATTTCTGAAAACTCTAGTTCCACGAATACTTGCTAAGGTAAGGAGTGAACTTATCACATCTTGGACCTATCTGGGACAGAGGAAAACTGCAGTCCTCACTAACTGTAAACTTGCTTATAGACTCAACTCATCCTTGTGAAAGAATCTATCTTAACTAATACATCATTGTGACCCAACTTATGGAGTCAAATGAGCACTTCTCTGATCTTTACACACTTAACTCTCAAGCAAGTGGGTAATTCGTGCATCTAGATAAGCAAACTATACCTATCTCACTTGTCCAGCTCTCCTTACTAATGCACTACCTATGGTGACCTGTGTCACACTAGAGTGCTCAAGGTTCCAAACACCTGTTTTAGGTGATTCCTTACTATTGGAATACCTAAAGACTTAAAATTCCATACTTAGTAGCTAAGGAAGTAACTTTCTTCCTACATGCACTTCTAACTCAACTTTATGAAACAAGAAGTTAAGCATGTTTCTACTATACTCAATGAATATGACAAACTTCCGAGTCATAGATCATCTTTTAGTGTATTAAATAATGCATGATATCTCACTTAACTAGAGAACTTAGTACACAACTATTCCTGCTTGGGAACTAAACACACAAACTTGACTCCACTTGACTCCACTTGACTAAAACTAATACAAGAGTGGTTAGTACTTGTAGCACTTTGTTGCTTAAGGTTCTAGGTACCTTTCCAAGGTAATCCACTACTCTAGGATATCCCAAGGCTCATACCTTTACCAACTAACTAGAGTGAATGCTGCTAATTCATCCTAATACACTTGTATCTATTACACCATCTCATCACATCTTGTGTGATATCTAAAGCAACACTAAGTTCCTAGAGTGTTTCATACCTGCCTATGGCAATCCTTAACTATCGAATACACAAAGGGTCTAAACTTTCTCATTTATACTTAAGGGTTGTTTCCTCTTTGAAATATCCCTAGTAGCATCCTAACACACTTTAAAAAGCATGTCTAAATGATCCTAACTCATAGGAAACTTCAAAACATCAAGAATTCAATCCTTGAAAATTTTGGAGCTCACACCACGACAGCCCTTTCCTCACACCGCGGCGCCCTGCTCTCGAGAAAAAGGCTAGAATGCTAGTTTTCATATTATGTTGTGACGTAACTATGCCATTCTGCGGCGTGTTGCTCTCTGCCTGATACAAATAATTAAACGCAAGCCTCATGCATCACAGTGTGCAACACCTGTGCCGCAACGTATTGCTCTCAGGACTACTGGAGTCATGGTGTACAACACTCTATGCCGCGACGTTCACATCAGAACCCAGATTCTACAAAATTCTGTAGAATTCTAGTGCTATTTCATTGGTGAACATGCCAGATTTTGGCCTTCCAATGGCCAATTCTAGGTGGTTCCTAACTCAAAATCATCCTCTAAACATGTTAAAACTCACAATAACAAGAATCACTCATCCAATCAAACATTGGAACTCAAACCAAACAATGGACTACCCATTTGCAAAATTACTCATCAATGAACCAAAGTGGTTTATCTAAAGCCACAAATGGTCATCTAGCATTACCTAAGCTGAAAACATACTAACTTAGTCCTTGAAATCAAGAACCAAGCCAAGAACATGAATTTGTGTCTCCAAACTCATTTCTCCATTCATGAAAACCTAAGTCCATACATGATGAACCAAAAGGAAAAGATGAATAGAAGCCCCCTACCTCTTGTATGGAAGATCAATCTTCAAGTTTTATGCTTTGATCTTGATCCTCATGCCCTTTCCCTTTGATCTTCACTTGCTTCTCTTCCTTATCTCCCTTTTCCCCTCTTTTGTTCCCACTTTCTTTTCTCTTCCCTTATTTTCTATTTTTCTACTTCTTTTTTGTTCTGAAACCGTGGGACTTAGAGGGAAATAAGGAGCCAAAGTCCAACTTTGGCACTTAAGCCTAAAACTGGAACTTTATATCTATTAAGGACACTTGAATTACACTAAAACAAGTTTCCTAACTTCTAACAACTTTAGAATAAATATTAGGATTTATCTAAATTATTGGTTCACCATTATCTTATTTTTTCATATCTGCTGTTAGTCAATTCGGCATTAAAACACATAACCAGTATGCCTAAAAATACTAAACTAACTTTGATTGTTCTCAAATTTTAACTACACCATATTCAACCTATTTGAAACTTAGAAATAAACCTAGAGGGTTTATTTCCCTCACTTAGCAATTTATGCTACTATCTGAGTTATTTTAAGCTACTTTTCAACTTCTGGGTTATAACTAAGTGCCTAAATAAACTCAATTTGTCACAAAACTTTACTGATATGTCAAGTAAGCATAATGGTACCTCTGAGATCATATACAAGACTAACATGCTTTTTGGGATGTTACACACTGGTTGTAAAACAAAATTGAAATTATAGTAGTTGTTGAATGCATGTTGAATATGATTTTTCAAAGTAGTCTACTTGTTCATACTTTGTTTTGCTCGAGGACTAGCAAAAACCTAAGTTCGGGGTGTGATAACGCCATGAAATGTAGTTATTTGTGCCCCATATCTGTGCTCTATTGATTGTTTAGTCCTTGTTAGTATGCATAATTGGAAAGTTTTATGCTTATATGTGTCAAAATCAATATGGATACCTTCCAATATAATTCTGAGAAAATTGTGCATATTTTTCAATTGATTGAGTAGATTTGTTACTTTTATTAACTTGGTTATTTCTCTATTGTAGGAAGAGCTGTAAACAAGCAGATTAGTGGAAGATTTGGACCAACTTTTGAAGCAAAAGCCAAAAGAAAGCCAAGTGTGAAGTTCAACATCTTATGCCGCAGCGCAGACATGTTAATGTCGCGGCATGGTGCATCCACTGTTTTAGACAGAGAGCTACGAAGTTTACATGCTGCGGCGTAGGCATGTTAATGCCGCAATGTGGTGACCTAATTTATACATGTGTCACGACGTAGGCTTATTAATGTTGCAGTGTGAACCAGATTTCAGGGCCTATATATACTATTTTATTAGATTTCTAAAAAAAAAGGCTTGAGGAGTCTTGTTTTTAGGTTAGAAAGCTGCGGTTAGAATTTCACTTATGGGTTGAGATGAGGCTAGGGAAGCCAAGGTTGGAGGCCATCTTCTTCATGAAAGGAGATTCAAGCATCAAAGATCATATCCATGAGCTTCCTTCTTTCTCCCTTTGTTTTCTTCTATTCCTTATATCATAAACATGGTTTTTTATATATGTTTTCATGTTCAATGAGTAGCAAACTTGTATTTAGAGATTACTTTGGATCCTTGTATGAATATTAATGATGTAGTACTTATTTGAGTTTATATTGATGTTTGGTTTTGTTTAATCATATAAATCTTAATACTCTTGCTAGTTTGACTAACTTTTAAGTGATTTGTTGAAATCTAACGAACCTAGACATAGGAATTTGGATTTGAGATCATATGTATGGTTGATGCATGTTCTATTTCATTCAATTAGCTTGGGTGAGATGATTCGCTAATGGGATAAACATATACCTCTTAGCCATGCAAAGTAGGTGTTTGAGAATAGATCTTAATGAGTGGAGTTTACGCTAGTTCTCATGAAAACATAGTGAATTAGGTAAATGAAGTATGATTGATTGACCAAAACATAAGCTTTTAACTAAAATAGATTCTCAAGCTAACTTAACTCATTCATTGATGTTGCTTAAAAGGGTTGTATGTTATTAATTGAAGTAGGAAGTAAAGAATGATTCTCTAATCTCTAACTATTATCTTTAATTTCCATTTATTATTTTTCAATCTTTACATTAATTTAAATGTAATTTTTCCTATTTTTATGTTCTGGAATAGAATTACTTAAGTTATTGGTTGGTATTTAGTATTAGAAATTCCATTATCCTTGTGGGAACGATATCCTACTCTTAAACTGTATTACTTGTTTGATCCGTGCACTTGCGGTTTATAAAGGGACAAACAAAAGCGAGCTCACAATCATGCAAAGTGTCATAAAACAGTACCATAATACTTAAAACAACACCTCTCAGAATCAAATTGCATAAATAACAGCAAAATAAATAGTTTTCAAAATATTACATATTAATTTATGCACAAAATAACATCAAAAATTATTTCAGTAACCAAACAACATCAACTTTGAGAGTGCACAATATATATTATGCCCAGAAACATCACAATAGTACATAAAAATCTCTAGAGGCAAAAAGAGGATAGTACCATATATTTTAAATAATTTAAATCTCTAGAAATTTTGGAATAAATTATAAATAGGTATGAAAAAATTAATAAAATTCACCGAAAAATAAATCAGGGCACATGGAGAATAATGCAAAAAACTACATTGAAAAATCAATTTTGTATAGATCACACTCTCTTGCACTTTCCAGAACCGCAAGTGGGTGTGAGCATGGGTATCACCACCTTCTTCCTTACCCGTTTGACTGAATTCGAGTCATTTGACCTAGTTTTGATCCAGTTCATGATGTGATGGGTTTTCTGTGATATCTATTTCGTTTTACATCTGTTGGACGCGATTCTTACATCGTTGGATTCAGAATTTCAAGATCTACTAAACCTCTTGAAAAAGTTTTGAAAATTTTGCATGAAATTTCTAGGCTTTTGATTGAAAATGTGAGCACAAAAATATGAGTTCAAATGTGGTATTTTAGCGATTTCTCCGTCGTTTCTCAATGAAAATTAACGATTCAAGTGTCATTAAACTCAGAAAATTGAGATACATAAAACTTGTAAGTCAATTTTTAGAATTAATTCACAAAATTTATGGGTTGTTAGAACCCAATCCATTACAGTTTCGTGGGCTTTCTATTATGAAATTCTCTCTATTTTTCTCAATCATTTGACACAATTCTTGTGTCTATGAAAACTAAATTTAGAGATTTTTAATAACCTTAAATCAATTTCTTGAATTGAACAACAAAAGAAAAAACGAATCATAAAATTTAAATGTTTTAGGATTCCATGGGTTTGAGCAAAATTCTTTGTGAATCAACAACATTATAATGCAATATACATATTTGTAGACTCAGGATAACTTGATCTACAAAAGCCCTCATCCAATTTTTTTTTTAAATTGAACTGAACATCACATTTGTTAGGATTTCGGGTTTCTTCAATTTTAAACCTCATATGATTTTTAGGTAAAACAAAAAATTGATAGTCATAATTAGGACTAAAACACATTGGCTCTGATACCAATTGATAGAAAATTTATTAGATCTATTAATCCCAAAATTTATGACATATCAAAATATATAAAGAGTTTTAGGATTACCTTGAAAAAGTGTTGATGAGAAAGTCATTGTTGAAACCCTTTAAAACAATCTCGATGAGGGAGAGATACTATTCTCATCCCACAGTAGTCGTTCACGCATCAATATCAATGGAGTAATTGTACACACTAGAGTGACTACAAAAATGGGTCTCTCCCTGTATATAGGGGTGTCTGTTGGGTGGGTTGGGTGGGTTCAGCAGCATTTTTAGACTGGACCCGGTCACCAGAGCAATGGGTTGGGTTGGGTCAAGGAGATTTTTTTGCTCAACTCGACCTGCTCAAGAGTGGGTTGGGTTAGGTTAAATCTGTAACACCCTCCCTAGGGTATCACATGTTTGACTCCCGACTCATAGTCTGAAAAGAAATTTGTACAAAGTTTGAGTTATAAAAAGTGGGTTTTAAAATTTCTTCTTTACTAAAACATAAATTTACTGAAAATATTAGGTAATATTGAAAATCATATTTCAACTATTCATTATGCAGTATTGACACTAATTAATATTTCATAATTTAAAGAGAAATATAAAACTAAGAGATCTTTTTTTTTTTTAACAGTAGCAAACCCCATGACGGGTCCTACTTAATAGCATGGTACAACACTAATGTTAAAACTTAACATACTTATTCTGTTGTGCATCCATCTTGTTGCATCAGACACCTGTTCTACATCTGTTCTTTGTCAACACTGCATACCTTCGAGTCCTGAATGTCCACTCCTTATTGATGTCACCAATCTCAGAGTATCCATCACCCGTTATGTCTAAGACAACTCGATCCTTCTATTATTTGATTTTAACAGTACAGACATAGCAAAACAACATAACAAAGAGGTGAGACCACCTACACCAATACCAACATGGCAGCACAGAGATAACACAAACAACAATATCATACAGGGATATCATACCAGACTTCCAATAATATATTCAATATTAATCAACTATCATCATCCAATCATATATCAATCCAAGTATTCAAAACAGTTGTCATAGCTAATATTCCTCAATTAATATATCATACAGATATAAGTGTTCAGATTATGCATGTACACAAGACTCGATTTCCTACTCCATGGAGCTAAAACTCAGGTCGGAGAAAATGATCGAAAAGATCTGCCGGTACCACGTGCCTCAGACCACGTGCTTTAATTCTCATTTCAATTTTTGCACATCTAGCACATACACGACACTCTTTATCAGATCTTGATTAAGAATAGTATCTCGGTCAGGATCATCGGTGTTTTGCATCGGTCTAACTTACGGGAAGAAACGCGACCAACCACCCATGTAGGCAACCCGCACCCCGATGCCCCCAAGGTCAACAAGTGACTTACACTACGCATATCGCACACACTCAAGAGGTGTGTTTCTCCTAGGCAATCAGCGATATCCAGTCCTCATCGGACCATTCCAATGCATGTATAATGCGCCAAATACTAATCACAGGTATAATACCAATCACAGGTATATCTCATAATTTCTCAGATATAGTTTATACAATGCACGAATATATCAGTGCAAGTCCAACCACAAGGGCCATTCTTTTCAAATTCATTTGTTCTCAACACAATTATATATATATATATATATATATATATATATATATATATATATATATATATATATATATATATATATATATATATATATTTTCCAATGCATCTAAAATGTACCACGTGCCAATAACAGGCAAAACTCGTTGTTTTCACAAATAGTGTATGGACACTGGTTCAATAATAATCATCATGTTATTATGTTCTTATGGTCATAAAACACTTTTGTCGTGTTTTCACAATCGCGTAATATTTCTGTTACGTTCTCACAATTCCAAAGCGTTTTAGTTATATTTTCACAATGCCGTAACACTTCTGTTACGTTTTTAAAATTCCAAAACATTTTTATTACGTTTTCAAAATACCGCAACTCTTCTGTTACACTTTTAAACTACGTACTAATTTTTCAACGTTTTTCTCAATCGCGTAAAAATATACGTTTCTCAAATTGCATAGTATTTTTCCACTATTTCAAAATTGCGTTAACTTAAAAATCATTCTCAAAATATTTAAAACACTTTCCAAATCACATAACAATTTTCTGTCATTTTCACAATCACGTAAAAATATTCTATCACTATTCAAATCACGTAGTAATTTTTCAACAATATTTCAGTCGCGTAAAATATTTAAATGCTTTCCAAATCGCGTAGAAATATTTAAACATTTTTCAAATGGCGTAGAAATATTTTACTGTATTTCAAATCATTTTTAAGATACGTAAACTATTTTTCAATATTTTACAATCACGTAAAATATTCCTCAATATTCCAAAACACTATTTTGGACTTAAATAAATCAATATCATTTTCAATACGCTTTTTTTTTCAAATTGCGTAGTTTAAAAATCACATTTTAAGATACATAAAACATTTTTCATCACAATTTCATTTCGTAAAATATTTCTTAACCTTCAAAAATTCCTTTTCAACTTTTCTCAAAATAATATAACTTTGTATTTCATTTTTCACATTTCCTTACTCAAGAAAATCTTTTTTCCACATTTCTTTACTCAAGAAATCCTTTTCCAAAATATAATCCACAAAAATCACTTTTCCAATGATATAAATCAACGTTTCAAAAGTTTAAGAATTTCCTAACGTACTTCAAAACTCAAAAATCAATTATACGTTAGTCAATTTTTAAAACACCATTATATTCTCCATTTTTCTCAAATCAATTTTAAAATCAATTCTTCAAAATAAATTGAAGTTCAAACATGTTCAACCTCTCTTTGTCTTTTGTTTACAAAATTCTCTCAAGAGATAAAACACTCTGATTCCCTTTCCAAATTCCTTGTATTAAATCAAGTTACGTTTCCACTTTGAAATTCACTTTGTTCATAAAAAATCAAGGCATTACAAGCCTTCAAAAACATGGACATGACTATTGAAATCATCAAAACATTTTTTTTTCTAAATCAATATGGTTTTACACAAACAAAATCATTAAAGCCATCAAATACTTTTCCTTTTAAATTGATATGGTTTTACACAAACAAAACCATTAAAATTTTGTTTTCAAAACTGAAATACCAATGGTTATAAAACCAAACCCATTTGTTCAAATTCATTTTTACTTTCTTTATAAATTCTTTTTCACTTTCTTTGCAAATCCTTAAAATCAACGTTTGCCCGTTTCATTCAAAACTCATGTTTAGAAAAACACTTAGGATCTTTTTACATAAAATAAATCAATAAAAATCCTTCAAAACCATGTTCTTGTTCTCTTGAAAAAAAAACATATCCTTTGTTTATTTTCCATACTCTTCAAATCAATCAAATTTTTAATCTTTCATGAAAATCTTAAGTTATAAACACCTATATTGAGGTGTCTTGACCGAAATTCACTAAGTTCTAGGGACCCAAAAATCAATTCCCTTGTTCTTGAAAATTTACAACATGAACCCTAATCAAGGGCATCAAAATCGTAGCTCTTCCTTGGCCATTGGGACCAAAATTAATTTTCTTTCCATCATCAAATCATGACATACACATACATACACATCATATATATATATATATATATATATATATATATATATATATATATATATCAAAAGCATGTCATATTATCATCATGCATAGTATAAACATACCATCAAAATCATAAACTCATGCAAAGCATATTAAGCATAAGCAATTAATCAAAGCTCATAAACACATATAAATTATTACATGACCATGGATATAAATCCTCACATGGATTCAACATCCATCAAATATAAGACCATCTCTCACCACCATGCTTGGTTGGTGAGATGGATCTCCCTCTTACCTCTTGAAGATCCTCAAAAACTCTTTGTTTTGCTTCTTTTTCCAAGTCCTTCACCACCAAGAGCTTCTCAAATACAAAACAAAATACATAAAAATTAGTATACTAAGCTTAATTAAGAAAACCATGGATCAAACATGGCTTAGATCATGAAAAAGAAGAGAAGAAATGAAGTTTCTTTATACTTCACCTCAAAAACCCAGTAACTTTGATCTTGAAGAAACTCCATGAAGATGAATGATTTAGAGAAAGTCTCCAACATGAAAGTTGCTTAGAATAAGGTAAGGATTCAAGAAATATGGTTGGTTGAAATTAAAGAGTGATGGAAGCCATACTTAGGAGTCATGACCGAATCCATCAAGGAGAGAAAAGAGAGAAAATTATCTAAGAGCTTCAATTTTTAGCTTGAAGAATAAGGTTGAAGATAAGTGATTTAGAGAAAGTCTTCAACATGAAAATTGCTTAGAATATCATGTAGATTCAAGATCTATGGTTGGATGAAATTAAAAACATTTGGATGATGGTTCTTGATGAGCTAGCCGTGAGCTTCAATTTGGAGAGAAAGAGAAAGAGAATGGATAGAAGACTTAGGAGTTCAAGTGAGATAAAATGAACACAAACACCCCTCCTCCTTTGGTGATTACCGTAGAGTGAAGAGAGAAAAAAAATGTATTATTTGATCAAATAATTGGTATTGACTCATTTGAGAGAAAAGGTGAATAAGTGAGATATGAAATGATTTTGGCTTTCTAATGCCTCCTTGGCCGTGAGCCATCTTGAAATAAAAACAAAAGTGATAATGAATGAAAGATAGCATGTTTTTCTTTTACCAAACATGCATGGCCATAGACTTAAAAGGAATGGCCACCAAAATTGACTAATTTTGTGTAGCTTCTTCAATTATTATTAGAAGAATGATCAAGTATTATTTGAATGTAAAATTTGTCTTCTAACTTGATGCATGACCGTAGGAAGTAAATGAAGAAGCCATCATCATTGTTGACTAAGTCTTACTTTGTTCAATTAAAGGCATTCTAATATATATTTGCTCTCCATTACCGTAGGATTGCATGCAAATGCATGGAAGGAAAAGTGAAATATATCTATATATTAAATGGTTGCTAGAAAGGTGACAAATCCATTTAATATAGATTTCTTTGTCTTCCATTATTTCTTGACCATGGACTGCTTCCAAAAAGTAGGCCATTTATTGTTGACTAACATGAATTAATTGAATCCATTTTGAGAATGCATAGTCGTAGAGTGAAGAGAGAAAAGAGTGATAAAGTGTGATAGGAAATGATATAATTTTGGCCCCCCTCCAAGAAATTTCCTAAGGACGAAAACAAAACAATCATGTAGCATAATTGACATAAAGCAATTAATAATGGTCATCAAAGCTTTTTCTTTGTCTTCTAAACAAGCCAAAACCGTCCCATTCCTCTTCATAATGCATTCAATAATTTCAAGCCATCATTTAAAGCCATTTAAGCCATTGATTAGATCAATGGTTAGAATTTAGGTAGACTTAGGTAGGTTAGAAGACTTAATCTAGGCCATTAGATCTTTCTCCTTGAAATTCTAGTCATTGGATGTGTCTCCAAAAATTAAAGGTCAAGATTACTCCTTCTTACTTTTAATCCAAGGGTTATAATTAGTCTTTGTCACTTTTTAAGACTAAATCTTCACCATTGATTAAATCTTCATCCAATGGTCATAAATGGTCCTTGTTACTTTACAAGACCAAATCTCCACCCTTGATCACTTCTAAATCCAATGGTTACAAATGGTCATAGTCACTTTATATGACCAAATCTCTACCCTTGATTTAATCTCCATCTAATGGTTATAAATGATCTTATTCACTTTTTAAGATCAAATCTCCTCCATTGATTAAATCAAGATCAAGTCTCCATCATTAATTAAATCAATGGTGGATATCCAAACCACCAAGGTTGACTTAAGCAATTTAATTTATATTTTTATCTGCTAAAACCCCACAAAAGAATATATTTACTGTATTTTTATCGCCCGATAAATAAATACAGTACAAAACACAGTACAATAAAATTTTCTAAAACTGTTTCCGGATTCAGGTTTAGTAAGATCCCCTGTCTCCGTCTAAACAGTACAAATTTTTCTATGCGTAGAAAAATTTTTGGTTTGCAGGACCCACCTAGGCCCACGTATGGCCACCTGGGCCCACATACACCCCATGGCCCCACAAACAGTAAAAAAATTTCATAATCATCCACAAAAATCACAAATATTAGAAAACGCACAATTATCAAATCAGATTACGTAAAATAATTACCTAACGGTAAAAATTAAATTACGTAAAGTTTTCCCCCTACCGAAAATTTTTATTTTCCGACACCTGAGTAAATTACTCAAAATGATCAAATACGCTGACGGAATAAACAAAATAATTTTACAGTGCACAGAAATTACTAAACAGTAAAATTCTGTTAACTGTCAAAATTACTGTTTAAGAGATATGGAAATTTAGGGTGTTACAAAATCCATGGGTCTGACATGTTTTTTTTTTAAATAAATCCTAAAAGAAAAAAGTCAAAATACAAAATCTAACAAATTAACACCATAAGTTTCAATATCAAACATAGTAAGTCTGAATCTAACAAATTAACACTATAAGTCTCAAATGTCCTTACTCAAATATAATAGGTCTCAATCTCAAATAAACTAAATACCATAAGTCAATAAGTGCATAACAAATTAACAACTAACAAGTCTTACTAAGTCTGGAATAAACTAAACAAAGCTAGTCATAACTCAAACAACAAATTAGTCTAACCAACATATGTCATATGTATTGACATAATCATTGACTTCACTTTCTATGTTTTTCCATATACTCTTTATCATCTAAATGACTTTTTACTAAAAAAAATGTGGATGGGTCGGGTTTGTGCAGGTTGGACGTGTTCCAACCTGCTACCTGACCCACACACTGCGGGTTGAAACATTTTTTAACCTAACCCAACCTGTATTTTATGGGTTGAGTTGGGTCGAGACACATGAGTTCACAAGTTAACCTAACTCACTAGACACCCCTACTTGTATATATAGAATAACTAACATGAGTTAAGCCTATCCACTATAGCAAACTCAAATACAGGACCCATAAAACAAAACTCACATTTGAACAGTGCTTTAATAATAATAGACTCATTAATAATACTGATCACAAATTTGAACTAAACAAAATGCTCTAATAATTTTGACATCTAATTAATCTGAATTTTATAAAATTATAATATAATTTATACTATTCCATACAAAATTCTAACATTCCCTTGTTGTCTAAATGGGTTTTGACTTTTGATTGTGACGTGCTTGTTAAGACTAGTCTTGTTTATTTGTATTCAAAATGAGAGTACCTGCTAGATGCCTTTATTCTTGATAAAAATGTTATTTCTTGTACTACAATCATTTGTGGATATATTGGGTCTAGCCATTTAAAAAAGGCTATTGATTTGTTTAGAGGATTATTGGAGGTGGGTTTGAGGGCTAATAGTATTACTCTTGTTCATGTTTTGTATGCTTATATGCAGGGTAATTGATTAATGGATAGTGGATAGATAGATATATAATTGAGAGTGGCATGCACATGAATATCTTTGCAACCACCTATTTGATTGATATGTATGCAAAATGTGGAAGGATGGAAAGAGTACGTTGTGTCTTTGATGGAATGCGTATTTTTTTTTTGGTCACCATCGCAGGGAGAACTGTGGACCAGTTAGAAGGTAGGCAATGCTTAAGAACTAAACTCGCAATCACATGAGCAGCTTCATTGGCTTCTCTTCTACTCCAGAGGATTCCACACTTTTGGAAACTGGTAGTTATGCTTTTGATGCCTTCAACTACTAGTGCAATCTCCTAGAGGCATTGGTTTGTTCTGCAAACCTCAACCAGCTGTTGGCAGTCTGATTCCAGGATCTAGGACCATCCAAGATTGACAACCATTAATATCAAATATCAAATTTTGTTAAATATTTAAGATAAATTTTATTGCAGTTACCCTATTCTGATTTGCTTGTTGTATTTGCCTTATGTAACACCCTCCGTAGGGCATTACATTCCAACTAAAAACTTAAAACCCTGTAAAACCATTTCATAAAAGCTTTGAGTTCTAAAAGATGGATTTTAAAATTTCTTTTCGCAGAAACATAAACTTACCGAAAATTATAAGTAAAACAGAAATCAAACTGAATTGATTAATACACATTATATATACCACATAATATTCAATAACATGTTAAACATAAAATTTACAGACTAAAAGAAACAGTAGCAAACCCAATGACAGGTCCTACTTAATAGCATGGTAATAACACTAACGAGAAAACTCAACATACTTGTTTTGTTCCTCCATCAAACTGCTTACTGTTGAAACTTGGAAGATCACTCCTCGACGCCGTCACCGATCTCAGAACGTTGCCTCCAATTGAGTCTACGAAAACTCGTTTCACCTACTATATGAATTTAACAATACAAACACAACAAAGCAGTACAGCAAAGAGGTGAGATCCCCTTTCACCAATACCAGTACAGCAGCAAAGAATGATACGAATGACAAAGTCATTCCATACACACAGATATCACAAATATAATCATGTTATCAATTTACAAATAATTCCAATAAACATATATTGTAATAAAATGAACAGCAGTAATATTACCATAACATATATAACAATTGATACAATAAACCATATAGTCACATCATGCATAATAACTCACATTAACATATCATACATAATATCTCAACATTGAATGTAAATAACCACATTAAGATACAGACCACATATACAAATATACACAGACTCATTCCTACTCCATGGAGCTAAAACACAGACATCAGAAAGAATGATCCGTAAAGAACTATCAGTACCTCAGGCTGCCCAACCAAACATTTGCACTGTCCAACGTCGTGTCTATAGCCCACAGTCCAACATTTTGTAGTAGTACACAGTCCAAACACGCCGTGCACTATAGGCATTGTACTAAACAGTCTCCACAAGATCTCGATTAAGAATAGTGCGTGTCGAGATCATTAGTGTGTTGCTAGTTATCACAGCCCAGAGGAGCTATCAACTGTCCACATGTGGAATACTTCGCACACTAATGCCTACAAGTCCACTCGATGAATCACACTACGCTTATCATACTGACAACACGGTGTAATTCATCTCGTCAATCAATAGCTAATATCAACCAAATTGACACGATTCTCAATGCATGAATAAGAACCATAATTATAGAATTACCCTTAGTCTCAAAATGTCACCATATTTACAAAAATGCCCTCAATCTCAATATTCTCAAATATAGTACGTCTCCACTTGACAGTGCCATATCTCAACATGTCCGGGTCCACCACTTTGGCCTGACAGCAAAACTCACTGTTCCTATTAATCCCGTAGAAATTTTATCGCATTTTCACAATCGCGTCACTTTTACAAATGTTTTTAAATCGCGTAAATATTTTTCAACGTTTTAAATATCGCGTAGTGTTTTTAAATTATTTTCTTAATCGCGTAGCTTAAAATTATTATTTTAAAATACGCGTAAGCTATTTCTAGTATTTCTCAACTACGTATAATATTTTCCTTACTTTATAAATATATTATGAAACTTTCTCTTTTATTTGTTCGTTTCTAATAAAGTTTGACAGCATTTTGTCTAGAAAATCTATTAAAAGCGTGTTTTCTACGTTTTCCTAAAAAAATTTACTTGCTTTAATTATAACCATTATTTACACTTTGAAACTCACTAACGTGCTTCAAAACCCAAAGTGACCTCTACGTTAGCATTTTTCAAGTGTTCAATTTATTTCTTATCCAATCTTAATTTCTCTATTTAAGTTTCTAAAATAAGTTTGTTTACTTTCTTCTCTAAAATTCATTAAAATTCATACTTAGTGAATAACTTTAATTTAGAAACATTATAAGTAGGCATGTTGGCCCAAAAATCATTCTATGCTTTATAATTCATCCCTAATTATTTCCATGCATTTAATCTCTTGTAAAACTCTTAATCTAATTTATTTTTATTAGATCATTCAGTCCATAGTTAGAAAATAATTTGGGATCAAAGGTATATGGCATGTTGGTCGAAATTCTACATGTCCTTATAAATCATCTAAAAATTATTTTCCATTCTCTAAATCATTGAAAAATCCATTAATCCAATTAAATTAATTAAGTCATTCTTTTAGAAAATGGTTGAGAACATTTTGGTCCTCTTTGGTGATGATGGAGCCATGAGCTCCCTTGTGTTCTTTGGAACACTCATGCAATCCTTCACATATTATTCATATCCTACAATAACTATCATGCATCCATAAACACATACCATATATTTTAAAGCTATAGACATGCTAGCACACAAAATTAATCACAAATAGGAAAATTTTAAACAACCAAGTGAATAAATCCTTATGGATTATTCACCACAAACACATCCATTCCTCACCACCAATACATGGTTGATGAAGGTAATCTCCCTCTTACCTCTTGGTGAAACCTCCAAAGCTCCTTGTTCGTCCTCTTGAATAAATCCTTCTACCACCACCAAGTTGCTCCTTGAAAATCAAAGAAAACATGAAATATTAATATCTAAGGCTTGAATAAGAAAAACCATGGATCAAAATATGGTTTAGAGCTTTAAATCTATGATTAGAAGATGATATCAAGAATTTCACCCTTTATCCTTCAAACTTAGATCTTAGAAAAAGTGCTTGAAGATGGATGATTTGGAAGATGGTCTCAACATGAAAATTCCTTAGAATTGCATGGAGATTCAAGATCTAAGGTTGTTTAGAATTATTGAAGCTTGGAAGGTGATTTTGTGGTGGTTGGCCGTGAGCTTTGTGAGAGAGAAAGGTAAGAGCTTTTGTGTTCTTTGCTTGATAAGAAGATGAAGATGAATGAATCTTGTGAAATTCCTAACATGAAATTGTCTTGGACTAATGAGAGGATTCAAGAAATGATATTAGTAGGAATTATAGAAGTTTGGAGAGTGGT
Source organism: Ormosia emarginata (assembly GCA_029884605.1). Taxonomy (NCBI): domain Eukaryota; kingdom Viridiplantae; phylum Streptophyta; class Magnoliopsida; order Fabales; family Fabaceae; genus Ormosia; species Ormosia emarginata. Next base: position 21,096,685 of record JAQQTP010000073.1, read on the forward strand.
TCTTGGTGCTTGGCCAAATCTAGGGAGGGAGAGAAAGTGAGAGAGTTTTTGTTGCTTGTTCTTGGTTCTTGGTGAAATTGAGACAAAGATGAACTAAGTATAGAACTTGGTCTTCCAAGGAGTCATAGCCGTGGGTTTAGTGAAGAAAAATGATGAGAAAGCTTTCATAAAAGTGAGAGAGTTTGGTGTATAGCTTTTGGCTTCTTGGATGGAGATGAATAAAAGATGAGCAAGTGTAGAATTTTGGCCTCCAAGAATGTTTGGCCCTGGAACACAAGGAGAGAAAAAGGGTGAGCTTCATGCAAAAGATGCAAATGAATCAAAGCCCTCCTATTTATAGACTTCATGGAAAAGATGAAGGCTTAGGATATTTGATCAAGATATTTTTCGGCATACTTTAAGCAATGAACAATAATTACTGTTTATAAAGTCAGTGTCTATTATCCAATGGATAATAAAATATTCTTAGATTTTTCTCTTGCTTCAGTTGGGTAACAACTATTGTTAATTATTTTTCTACTGATTATCCTTGATGAGTCATAGAGCGAGTATTGAAAGAGAAGTTTCTAGAACATATGACTCACTATGATGAGTCAGCATGATGAGTCAGCGTAGAAATTTCTAGAACAAGTGAGTCAGCATGGCGAGTCACCAGCTGAGTCAGCATGGAACCTTCTGGAACATGTGACACACTGCGGCGAGTCACAAGGCGAGTCACAAGGCGAGTCAGCGCTTCTACAAGCTTCTAGAATGCGGCAAGTCAGCATTCTAGAACATGATGAGTCATCGCTTCTGGAACATGGCGAGTCACTGCTTCTGGAAGCTTCTCGAATATGCTGAGTCACAGGTACTGAGGTGTCACGCCACGTGTCGAGCTTCTATTGATCCTTCATGATGAGTCATAGCCACCAATTTTGACCGGCTCCCTATTGGTCCACGTGTAAAGCACTTGATGACTAGGCGCGTTGATGAGGCATCTTCTAAAGTCTTCTAGAACAAGTTGGAACATATGAGTCACTAGGCTAGTCACCTAGGTGAGTCACCAAACGATGAGTCATCGTGTAAAACATTCTAGAGTGGGTGACTAGGCTTGCGTCTAGAATCATCCACTAGATATTTTCCAAGAAAGATATTATCTAATGAATAATAAAATATACCCCGATTTTATTTGTCAGATAAAATTGTAGAAAAACAAAACTTCAAAAATTGTTTCCGATTTCAGATTTAATAAGATCCCCCCACTCTGAATCAACAGTACAAAAATTTCTGGCTAATAAAAATTTTTATTTTTTTTCGGCCCGCCCGAGCCCACACACAACCCAAAATATCTAGAATATATTAAATATTCAAAATATTCCAAAATATCAAAAATATAATAAAATATTCAAAATATCTCAAAATATCTAAAATATAATAAAATATTCAAAATATCTTAAAACATCTAAAATATATTAAAATATTCAAAATATCCAAAATATCACAAAAATTCACAAAAATCATAACAATTATGAAATTCATGAAAATCAAATCAGATTAGTAAAAATAATTAAGGATTGCTAGAAAGAAATAAATACGAAGGCTTATATACACAGTCCAAAAATAATATTAAAATAATCAAAAACGTAAAAAACTTCCAAAAATTCCTAAAAATCACAAAAATTATAAAATTCACCGAAATTAAGTCGAATTACTCAAAATAATTATGAATCGACCAAAACAAATAAAATACGAATTCTCAGGGTGTTACACCTTACAATCCTGCCATAAGCTTTGAACTTTTTGTTCTGGACCATGATCTGGGATCCCTTCCGAAAGGATCGACCTGACACACGAATCACTGGACTTCGCCATCAACACCCCAGCCTAGGCCTTATGATCTCGAACCATGGCATCGGACTATAACGATCATCGAACCCACGTAGATTCTCACAACTGCCAACAACAACGTTATATGTGGGGACCATAGCTGCCTACAATAAGGATTGGCCACTAAGGAGATAGCCCTGACAGGTCAGAGATGGACATCAATGATCGTGGGCTAAGACCTCTGCTAAGGCACGATCCTAATGTACCTTTGTCCTATACGGATTGCATGAGGATTCCAGTCACGCTCTACATATACCAGGTCAAGTTAACCTAATAAGGTATCTGCTATTCCATTGTATAAACCCTACTTGTGCACTGCCTGACTTGAGCGTTGGAGTCCCTTTGCAGGTACCCATCCCCTAGTTCAATACACTTGGCAACAACTGTGCAAGGAGAAAACCACCATACATGTGCCTATCTCAGGTACCTTCTGAATCCACTTTAGAACATTGGCACCGTATTTGAGAAACTGATAAACTTCCATTCTCGTGTTAACCATGGTGAGCACGAGTCACAACCATAGGAAGGGAACCACTGCATATGCTGCCCCTGGCCAAATACAATGCCCAGCGGCATAGCGTGACCCTCTTTCCGTCACACCACCAGAAACCTCCGCTGCTAGAAGTAGGCCTGTTATGGTGGAAACTCTCAACATGAGGCTTCAGCTTCTGCTGAAAGCCCCGCTCCATCTCGAAGGGTTTCAATATGTAACAGGCTTGTCTTTTCTCATGGTGAGGCTAACAATACAACCATGGAGCAACCATGGAGCTAGGATCCTTGTGCATGCTCACTTGGGGACCTCCCACAATGATGTAGACCATGCGTCTCACTATGAAGACAATGTCCAATCTGAAACGATGAAGAATGACCTTCGAGAGTTGTTATGCCAACAAACAGAGCTTATCGAGGGTCAGCGGCGTCAGCTGGAAGAACAACGTCGTCGATTAGAGAATCTTGAAAGATTAGTGAGGACAAACAATAACAACGGAGAATGAGATGTAGTTCGTAATGAGCAAGCAGCCCAGCGTGCTGGCGCCAGGGTTTTTGGAAACCATAACCCAGTCCTCGACCATCAACAACAATTCTCAGATGCTCTAATGGCATATAGGGTCCCAAGGAACTTCAAGCCTCCGAGCAATTTGGAAGCTTATGATGGGACGACAGATCCTCAGGAGCACTTGGACGCTTACACTCAGTCTATGCAGCTCTATGGGTACACCCCGGAACTGCTATGCCGAGCTTTTCCCCTATTTCTGAAAAAGGACGCCCTCTGTTAGTTTGTCACCTTACGAACAAAGATCACAACATGGGAAGACCTTATGCAACGTTTCTTGCAATACTACACCACAACAAAGGAGCAACCGAAGTCGATTGACTCTCTTTTCAGAATCTGTGAGGGAAGTTTTGAATCCTTGCACGAATATGTCAAAAGGTTCAATTAGGCTTGTGTGGGCATTGAAAACCTGGATGATAGGATAGCCCTCCATTATGTCAGAAACGGACTCTGAACTGACTCGGGCTTCTTCATGTCGTTGGCAAAAAAGAAGCCGGCGAGTCAAGATGAGTTTCATCTACGGGCGGATAAGTATGTCAAGCTAGAAGAAGTTACCAGAGCCAAAGAGAATTTGGAGAAAGGTGAACTGGTCCACCAGAAAAAGAACCAAAACTCGAACCAACCCCGTGACTCCTCCAAGAGCGAACGACATTGGCCCAAGTATTCTGAGCCTTTGAACAACCCTCGAGAGACAATCTTGAAGGAGGTCCTTCAAACCGAGTTCTAGGATATCAAAAGGCCACCACCCATAAAGAAGTAATTCTAGAGGGACCGTTCAAAACATTGCAGGTGGCACAAGAGCTATGGCCATGAGACAGAAGATTGTTACTAACTCTGGGACGTTATCGAGCCCCTGATCAAAGAGGGACAGTTGCAAAAGTACATCAGCGGTTTCTGAGGAGGCGAGGACCACAGAAGATGCAAGGATCAAAGACAAAGCCGTAGCTCCTGGCAAAATCCAAACCAACATCCAAGAAGAAGCTAGAGTCCTGCCAGAAGATCCTGAATCCTACCACGCCGCAATGTTGAAAATAGGCAAGATCAAGATCGGGATACTTAAGGTGGGGGTAACAGGAGAGACAGACTCATTAGTACCATCTCAGGAGGGTTTGCAGCGGGTGGTCCGTCTAACAATTCTCAGAAAAGGCACTCCGTACAACGGTCTTAAGCGTATTTGGTTCCTCGCGAAGACCCCATATTGAAAACAAGGACGCACCGTCCATTTCCTTCTCCGATAAGGACTATGGTGACATTATCTGAAATCATGACAACCCTCTGGTCATATCCGAAATAATATCTAACGCCGAAGTCGGTCGTATCTTTGTGGATTAGGGGAGTTCAGCTGACATCATGTTCATGGATGCCTTCGAAAAACTAGAGTTTTCTCTGTCTACACTCACACCGTATGATGGTGAACTGACCGGTTTCTCCAAAGAAAAAGTTATCCCGGTCGGTTACTTTGAAACTTTCTTGACCATGGGTAACGACAACACGTACAAAACGATTAAAGTGAGATTTTTGGTCGTGGATTGCCCCTCGGCTTACAACATTATCCTGGGTCATCCTACGCTAAATGGCATTGCCACTGTAGTCTCTACCACCTATCAAACCATAAAGTTCCTCAACAGGAATAATGAAGTGGTCACGGTCAAGGGCAACTAGATTACAGCTCGCAAGTGCTATAACGAGAGCTTGAAGATCAGTAGGGCTTCCAGGAAAATAAAGGCATGAACATCTAGCGCCGCCCACGATCACATCAACATTCTGATGATCGAGTTAGATATCTGTGAGGAAATCTGAGGCACAAGACCCCAGTATGAAGGAGAATTGATCCCGCTCTAACTGGGTGATAAACCCGACCAAGTCACCAAGATAGGAGCAAACCTAGAAGAGTAGGAGAAGATCTAGTTGATAGAGCTTTTACAGAAAAACAAGGATCTTTTTGCCTGGACATCCACTGACATGCCTAGGATCGACCCCACTTTCATCTGCCATCGTTTATCTATCAAACAGGATGCAAAGCCAGTCTCCTAGAAAAAAAGAAAAGTTAGCCCCGAGAGGCAACATGCCATTGAGGAGTAAGTCAAGGAATTACTAAACGCTAGCTTCATCAGGGAGATCTCGTACACCATTTAGCTTTCAAATGTTGTCTTGGTAAAAAATTCAAACGGGAAATGGAGGATATGTATGGACTACACCGACCTGAACAAAGCATGTCCTAAAGATCCATACCCCATCCCAAACGTTGACAAGCTAGTTGATAGCTCCTCCAGCTTCTGGTTACTGTCCTTCATGGATGCTTACTCTGGGTACAATCAGATTCTGATGTACCCTGGAAACCAATACAAAACAGCCTTTATCACCGAAAGGGCAAGTTACTGCCTTTATCACAAGGTAATGCCTTTTGGGTTGAAAAATGCCAGGGCCACCTACCATAGAATGATGAACAAGGTCTTTGAAGAACAGATGAGGAGAATGCTGAGGTCTACATCAATGATATGATAGTTAAGAGAAGGTCATTTTTGCACTCATCATCACTACCAGGAGACTAAGGCAATACTTCCAGTGCCATCCTGTGGTAGTAAGGACAAATCAACCCATCCGACAGATACTGCATAAACCAGAGTTAGCAGGAAGGATGATTGCCTGGTCCCTCGAACTTTCTAAGTTTGGGATAGCATACGAACCCAGAGTAGCAATTAAGGCACAGACGCTCTCGGATTTCCTAGTCGAACTCACTTCAGACTCTAGTTATACAGAGGAGATATCCTGGATCGTGTTCGTTGATGGGTCCTCAAACCCGAAAAGAAGCGGTGCAGGGATAATCTTGGAAAACTCCGAATGGGTGACTGTTGAGAATTCACTAAGGTTCGAATTTTCCACCTCGAACAACCAGGCAGAATATGAAGCATGCATTGCCAGACTGATAATGGCCAGAGACTTGGGGGCTGCAATGATTCGACTTTGTAGTGACTCCCAGCTCGTGACCTCCCAGATCCGAGGTGAATATCAGGTCAAAGAGCCTCTCCTGCAAAAATACCTGGCGAGAGTGCAAGAACTCCTCACAAACTTCCAGCTAGTTAAAGTGGAGCATATACCCCAGGAGCAAAACTCCAAGGTTGACCTCTTATCCAAGTTGGCTAGCACTAAGAGTCCAGGAAACAACCGTTTGGTGATCCAGGAAACCCTCTCGCACCTGCAGTCTCCGACATAGTTGTCTTCTAGGTCGATGGGCAAGAACGTACCTGGATCACACTACTATTGGAATACTTACAGTCCGGTAGCCTCCTCGAGGATTCAAAGGAAGTTGATAAGTTAAAGAAAGCCACAGTCAGATACACCATCTTTGATGGGCAGTTATAGCGACGTGGATTTTCTTCACCCCTCCTTAAATGCCTCGTGCCAAAAGAAGCCGAATACGTCCTGGCCGAAGTTCACGAAGGAAGTTATGGGCACCATCTAGGAGGTAAGGCTCTAGCATTAAAGGCACTCAGGGCAGACTATGTAACACCCTTGTGGGGATGTCACATTTATGATGCAATGAAATAAAAATAGATAAAATATTACCCAAGTTATAAAACATTTGATAAATAAATAATATGAGTTATAAAATTTTTCCTTTTATACCTACTAACCTTAAATAAAATAACATGGAACATGAAATAAAACAAACTGTTATCGCACACATAATATACATAACATTTTGTTTCAAGTTAGGCAAATAATTTACAACTACAAAATATTTAAACAAAGCGATAAAGAGCTAATATAATATGTAACATCATAAAGTGCCCAAGTGCACATCATAGATTTCAAACCCTCTGAAGGATCACTTTCAGATGAAACTTCAGGTGATAAAAATCCAGGATGTCTCACAGCTCTACGGACAGGAGTCCGCGCTGTTGACACTATACTAATCTCACTAGGAACACGAAAGAGTCCTCCCCAGTGACGCCTCAAATCCAATGGCAGCTCCAGATGTAAATATAAGGTCGTAGTAAAAATAGGCTCAGCATCAAACTCTGCTCGTAGGGACAAAGTCAGACGTCCCAAGTAGATCATCGATCCTTTGTCCTCCCGCAATCGCCAGGCTTCAGAGCCTCCATAAAACCCTAGTCTCACGAAACCAAGAAATCCCGGCAATGTCATGATCACACAATCAGTCCAAAGGATATGGATGATCAGAAGGCTCGCACTCGTCGAACTGATCTTCTGTCTGCTGTTGTTCTTCCTCCTCAGGATATACACACTCAAGAGGCTGTTCCTCTTCCTCAAACTCTTTACAACATAAATAATAATACAGACACAATACATATAGAGAGGTGAGATAATCATACATCAATACCAGTATGGCAAATAAGAAAATGACAATACTACAGATATTACAATTTATACAATATAACATACCATAGCATTATAAACAATATTACAATTTAATACAGAAATTTTAATGCAACAGTATCATATAATATCACAGATAATAATATTATGATGCATGACACGTATACAAATGCAATATGACTCGTTCCTACTCCATGGAGCTAAACACAGATATCAGAGAGAATGACCCGTAAAGATCTATCAGTACCTCAGGCTTCCCAACCAAACTATTGCACTGTCTAACGTTGTGTCTATAGCCCACAGTCCAAACATCGTGTAGTAGCACACAGTCCAAACATCGTGTAGTAGCACACAGTCCAAACATCGTGTACTACAGGCATTGTACTAAAATAGTCTTTACAAGATCTTGATTAAGTATATTGCGTGTCGAGATCATTAGTGTGTTGCTAGTTTCCACGGCTCAGAGGAGCGACCAACTGTCCACATATGGAATACTCCACACACTAATGCCTCCAAGTCCACACAAGATGAATCACACTACGCTTATCACACCGATAACACGGTGTTCTTCGCCTCGTCAATCAATTACCAATATTAACCAAATTGGCACAACTCAATGCATGAATAAAAACTATAATTATCAAATTACCCTTAATCTCAAAATATTATCATATTTACAAAAATACCCTTAGTCTCAAAATTTCAATATATAGTACGTCCCACCTGACAATATCATATCTCCATGTGTCTGGGTCCACCACTTTGGCCCGATAGCAAAACTTACTGTTCCCATTAATCGCGTAGAAATTTTATCGCGTTTTCACAATTTTGTCATTTTTACAAACGTTTTTAAATAGCGTAAATATATTTTGCTGTTTTTAAAATTGCATAACATTTTAAATCGTTTTCTCAATCGAGTAAGATTTTTAAATCGTTTTCTTAACCGAAAAGCTTTAAAATAGAGATTTTAAAACTACGTAAGCTATTTCTCATACTTTAAAACTACGTAGAATAATTTTCTTACATTATAAATATATTATAAAATGTTCTCTTTTATTTGTCTATTTTTAATAAATTTTGATAGCATTTTGTCTATAAAATCTATTAAAAATGTACTTTCTAAGTTTTTCTTCTAATTTTTTTTTTTGTTTATTTTATAACTACAAAATCCACTTTAGTAATTATCACTATACTTTAAAATTTAAAAGTAAGTATCTTTCAAGGATTTTATTCATTTTTCTTCTATATCACATTTCTAATAAAAATTAGTTTACTTCTTTAAATCTTGGAAATTCATTACAAATACATTCTTTTTAGGTAAAACATCAACTCTACACTTTAGAAAATAAGTTTTGAATTGATTACACATTTACTAGGCATGTTAGCCGAAATTGGTAAAACATTGGCATTTGATCTTTGGATCATTTTCTACCTTCTAAATCATTTTGAAATTCATTCATTTACCTAATTCCATTAAGTCCTTCCTTTTGAAAATGGTTGAGAACATTTTGGTCCCCTTTTTCTTGTTGAAGTTGTGAGCCCCTCTTTGTGTTCTTTGGAACACTCATGCAAACCTTACATATTATTCATATCATAATTTATATTCATACATATATCAACACATGCAATATATTTTAAAGCTTGTAGACATGCATACAAACAAATCAAACACAAATAGGAAAGCATTTAAACAATCAAACAAGTGAATCCTTATAGATTCTTCACACACATACAATCCATTTTCTCATCACCACACTTGGTTGATGAGATTAAATCTCCCTCTTATCTTTAAGGAAGATAAAATCTTTCTACTCCTTCTCCTAGTGATTTCGTGATCTCCTCCAAGAAAACCTAACATTTCAAATAAATTTTTACAAGTTATAACTATAGGAGAAAAACATAAACCATGGATCAATCATGGCTTAGAACCTTAGAAATGAAGTTAGAAATGAAAAACAAGGAATTTCACCTTCTAGGAAAAATCTCCAAAGCTATTTTCCAAGCTTAAGATGAATGATTTTGAAAGAACTCTCAACTAAAGATGTTCTTAGAATGGTGTTTAGGTTTGGAAAAGTAGGTTAGATAAAATTTTTGAAGGTTGGATGATGGTGTATAGTGGTGTGGCCAAATGGTCTTCAAAGTGCAACAATGGTGGGTTTTGGTTTTTGGAAGAGAGAAAGTGTAAGTTAAGTGATAGAAGATGAAGTGAAAAATGACCTCCTAATGTGCATGGCCGTGGAGCTCATCAATGAGGAGGTGGCCTCTTTGTTTGACTTCCAAGACTCCATCCTAGCCCTAGCTTTCATCAAGGGTTCATATGCAAAGGCTTCTCCTCCAAGCTTGTTCCTAATTGGCTTATTCAAGCCTTGTCACATGCCTTGTCACATGTTCTTGAATGTTCCACCCTAATGGTGATCATAGGTTACTAATCAAGTTACTAATCTCATTAAGTTTCTATGCACACTTAATCTAACTTAATTAGGTTAATTGGTTACATTACTTATTAACTAGCATCCTTGTAACCAAGCTTCAAGAGCCATTGATTAGATCAAGGGTCAAGATCTTCTCTATATTCTTCCCATCCAATGGTCACAAATGATTCTAACTATTTTGTGAGACTAATCTCTACCGTACATTAAATCAATGGTGGATATCCAAAGCCTTCATTATTAAGCTTATCTTTATAACCATTGATTAGATCAATGGTTGATATTCAAAACTAGCCCTTCTCATCCAACAGTGCAAATCAAGTCAAGCCCTCTTTGTTGACTAATTTCCTATTGGCTTAAAAATAAATCAAGCCATCAATGTTGACTACTTTTTCTAAACGTGGGTCCCACAAACCATTTGTGGGTCTCACAGACTTTTTCGGGTCCATGGTCATTTTATTTGTACTGACTAATAAAATAATATTATAATAATATAAAATTATTTTATTGCATAGTTAAATCCTAAAAATTAAAAGATTAACAACCATATCATTCAGAATTGGGTTTAGTAAGATCCCCCAGCTCCGAATAATTAAAATAAGATTTTTCCCGGCCCGAAAATTATTATTTTCTTGACTCGGAGTAAATCACACAAAACACTTAAATATGAATACGAAATAATCAAATAATTTTTATAACATACAGAAAATATAAAATAGTATAATCAGGGTAAAACAGTAATTCACTCAAAAGTTAGGGTGTTACAACTCTCCCCTACAAATAAAAATTTCATTCCCAAAATTTGTCGTACATCAGAACAACTGAGGGTATTGCTCCCTCATTTTGTCTTCTAGCTCCTAGGTAGCATCACCTGTTACTTCATTCCATATCACCTTCACCAGTTCAATCATCTTCCCTCGAAGCTGCTTCACTTTCTTACCTTTAATCCTAAGAGAAAGTGTCTCATACGTCAAGTTATCCTTTAGCTGCACTTCGTCAGGTTGTATAACATGCGTCGGATCAGGAATATATTTCCTTAGTTGAGACACATGGAATACATTATGCAAATTGGATAGAAAAGGCGGTAAAGCTATCTGGTAAGCTACAGGACCTATCCGTCGAATAATCTGATAAGGCCCAATAAACTTAGGAGTAAGTTTCTTGGATTTGATAACCCTTCTGACACCAGTCGTAGGCGTTACTCGTAAAAATACGTGCTCACCTTCCTCAAATTCAAGAGGTCACCTTCGCTTATCAGCATAGCTCTTTTGTCTGCTTTGAGTCGTCTTCATCTTTTCTTGTATCATCTTCACCTTTTCCTTAGTCTATTGCACAAGGTCCGGTCCAATAGTCATACTCTCTCCATCTTGATACCAACACAAAGGTGTTCAGCATAGTTGTCCATACAATGCTTCATAAGGTGCCATCCCTATACTTGAGTGAAAACTATTGTTGTAGGTGAATTCTATCAAAGATAAAAATTCATCCCAACTCCCTCGTTGTTCCAATACACAAGCGCGCAACAAGTCTTCCAAAGACTATATCGTCCTCTCCGTCTGATCATCAGTTTGCGGGTGATAAGCATAACTCAATTGTAGTTTAGTTCCCATGGCTTCCTGCAAACTTCGCCAGAACCTTGACATAAACCTTGGATCTCTGTTAGAAACTATACACATAGGTACGCCATGTAGTCTAACAATCTCACTGATGTATATCTGGGTTAATCTTTCCAATGAATACTTATGATAATTGAACTGTTGAATACCTGGATAATGTTGAGAGCATTATCGTAAATATTGAATATTTATATCTGTGTGATATAATAATTGAGGAATATTGGATGATGATGATGATAATAATCTTGATGGCATGATTGTAATTATTGTACCTGTGTGATGACAATAATGTTGATGGCATGATTGTAATTATGGTATGATATATCTGTATGATATGTTGTTTGTGTTATCTCTATACTACCATGTTGGTATTGGCGTAGGTGATCTCACCTCTTTGTTATATTGTTTTGTTATGTTTAAATTATTAAAAAATTATATAGTAGACGGAACGAGTTTTCTTAGACGAGACGGGTGGTAGATATTCCGAGATTAGTGACAACATTGAGGAGTGGTCATGCTGGGTTCATCGGTGTACAGTTTTGAGAAGGAACAGATATATGGTGCATCAAGAAGAATACAAGACAAAATAAGTATGTTGAGTTTTCTCGTTAGTATTTTACCGTGCTATTAAGTAGGACCCGTGATGGGGTTTGCTAATGTTTAAAATTAAGTCTGTAAGTTTTATATTTCTTGAATAATTGCTAAAATTATGTGGTATCTGTAATGTATATTAATCAGTTTAAATCTATTTTTCAGTATTATTTATAAATATCAGTAAGTTTATATTTCTGCGAAAAGAAATTTTTGAAACCCATATTTTAAAACTCAAACCTTTTATGAACTGATTTTCAGATTATAAGTTGGTAGTTGTAAATGTGATGCCCCGAGGAGGGTATTACATTAGTTGGTATTAGAGCACAGTTTGAGTCTTTTGGAGTTTGTGGTTAGGTCTATTTTGCTTGTGTTGTGTCCTCTGTGTTTTGTTGATTTCCAACAGGAAACAATGTTGTTTAAAATGGTTACATCTGGTTTCCATTGTATTTTGATTCGTGTGTCTTTGAAGAGAAGACGATGGCTCGTGATAGACGTACGTGTGTGGAAGTGAGACGTAATGATAGTGATATGACGGTAACTTTGGAAGTAATACGAAAAGCGACTGATGTAATTATACAACAAACTCAGAAGATTGTTCAGCGGCAAGAATTGATAGCTGAAGCTAAGATTTTGTTAGAGTTGAATCAGTTTCAGGATGTGAGACCCTGTAATGTAACACCCTCCTAGAGGATGTCACATTTATCAAAAACAATAATTAAAATATAAACCCTTACCCAAGTTATAAATCATTTCGTAATAAATATTTTTTTTTTGTGAAACATTATATTATAAAATACACTAACATAAAATAAAACAACTATTACATACACACCATAATTATACATATGATTATGTTTTTAATAGGTACAAATAATTCACATAATATAAAATATTTAATAAAACAAGAACCGTCTCTGGTTTAAAGCAAACCAAATTTCAAGCATAACACTAAAAGTTTTGATTCTCCAAAGGATCTTCCTCGGAAAAATCTTTATAATACGTAAAACCCGGTCAATGTTATCCACGTCGAAATCAATCCATATAATATGGGTGATCTCGAGGCTCACCCTTCTCAAACCGTCTTTCCTATTGTTGCTCTCCTTCGTACCGAAAATCCAGCGGTTGTTCCTCTTCTACTTTCTTAACTATTTTGTAACATAAATAATAACACGAAAATATACACAAAAGAGGTGAGACAATCTACATCATTACCAAAGATGGCAAGAAAGAAAACGACAATACAAACAGATAAGAAACACAAACAGATATAACAATTAATATAACAATTCATATTATCGATCATACAAAATATCAAACATAAATAAACTCAATCATGTTATAATGCGTACTACATATGCAAATACACACAGACACATACCTACTCCATGGAGCTAAACATAACCATAACATCAACATTGACATCAACATTTGAGAGAATAATGGATAGACATGTCTACACATCAAAAACAATGGTTGCCTTGTTACAGTACCAAATACGTCGTGTAAACAACACACAGTCCATACACGTGTAGATGGTACACAAATACGTCGTGTACGAAGGCAATGCGCACGCACCAGATCCCCATGGATTTCGATTAAGATGAGTATTTGTCGAGATCATCAAGTGTGTGATCGCTACCACGGCCTGAGGAGCTACCATCGTCACATGTGGAATATACCGCACACTAACGCCTCCAAGTTCAAACACACGAACAACTCCGTTTATCACACGTAACACGTTGTCATTCATCTCATCACCAAATGCCTTTTACAACCAAGTTGACATGTTCAAAAATACGTAATGAACCAAAATCTCTAAAATACGTTCATATCCACCATAACTCATAATTACAAAATACCCTTGGTATTGATAATTTCCAAATACAAGACGTTTTCACTTGACACCATTTCTCAATAAGTCCACCACTTTTTTCCGATAAAAAACTCATTGTTTTCATAAATCACATAAATAATTTATCGCCTTTTCATAAATATGTTGCCTTTTACAAACGTTTTTCAATCGCGTAAATATTTTCAAACGTTTTTCAATTGCGTATTTCAAAAATTACTGTTTTAAATACGTGTAAGTTATTTCTACTGTTTTTCACTGTATAAAATTCATTTGTTTGGTTATATCCATAAAATACCCTTCAAAAATTATGAACATACTTTATAACTCAAAAGTAAATATTTTTCAAGAGTCAAAAATTCATTTCTTTTATATACTAGACTTCTACAAAAATTCATTTACTTACTTGATTCTTGAAAATTTATTAAAAATTGAATTCTTTTTAGGTTAACAAAGTCATTTACACTTAGAAAACAATTTTTGAATCAATTAAACTCCAAAAATTCTATGATGGCCGAAAATCACCTTTCCTTAAAAATCATTATTCAAATTATTTTTCATCTATAAAATCATTGTAAAATCCTTTAACTTAATTAGATAAATTAGGTCATCCTTAAAAAAAAAGATTGAGAACACATTGGTTCTCTTTTTCATAATAAAACCATAAACTCATCATCTTGTGTTCTTTGGAACACTTTTACAAATCTCAACATAATATTCATATCCAACCAATTATCATAAAATCATAAACACATACATATATTTATGAACACATACCATATAATAAAGCAATAGATATACTTGCAATAAACAAGAGAATAAACATACACACAAAATCAATCACAAATAAAAAGACATCAAGCAATCAAATGGATGAATCCTTATGGATTCTTCACCATAAACAAATTTCATTCTCCCACCACCACACATGGTTGATGAGATTATATCTCCCTCTTACCGATTTAGATGACAAAATCTCCTTGAACTCCTCCTTAGAAATTCTTGTGTAGCTTCAACAAAAATCCTAATAAGCTTAAACAAATTTTAAAGTTATGAACTATGGATGAAAAAGATAAACCATGGATCAATCATGGTTTAGAACATCAAAAATCAAATTAGAAACAAGAAAGAAGAATTTTCACCTTATAGAAAAGAAACTTCAAAGTGATTTTCCAAGCTCCAAATGGATGATTTTGCAAAAACTCACAACTAGAAATGTTCTTAGAATATGGTTTAGGATTAGAAAAGTAGGTTGGATAAATTTTTTTGATGGGTGGAAGTAGGGTTTGTGGTGCTTGGCCGAATGGGTGGTTTTTTTGTGGACTTTAGGAAATTTTCTTTGGTTTCTTGTTAGGAAGAGAGAAGATTGAAAGTTTAGAGTGATAGAATCATTGATTTAGGAGTGAATGATGGCCTTAAGACTTAAATAGCTCTCCTTCCAAGTGCAGCCCCCATTTTTTATGTTTTTGTTCCATTATGGGTTTGGTAATTTGCATGATACATTAGTTAAGTAATAAAACATCTATTGATTGCTTAGTGGCTTGCATAAGCATGCATTATGGCCATAGAATACTAATGAAAAGAAGCCCTCCTTTTGACATTTCTCTTAGTGCTAATTTAGTGGATGCATAATAAAATATATAATAGTTTAGTGCTTAATTAATGGATGCATAATAATAATAATAATAATAATAACCTAGTGCTAAATTTAGTGGATGCATAATAATATAATAGTTTAGTGCTTAATTAATGGATGCATAATAATATAATAGTTTAGTGCTTAATTAATGGATGCATAATAATAATAATAATAACCTAGTGCTAAATTTAGTGGATGCATAATAATATTAATAATAACCTAGTGCTAAGTTTAGTGGATGCATATACATTAGGACAAAATTGCTATAGAAATCCATTAAGTAAAATAATAATTAATGCATTAGACAAAATTGCTATAGGAAATCTATTAAGTAAAAATAATAATTAATGCATTAGGACAAAATTGCTATAGAAATCCATTAAGTAAAAATAATAATTAATTGATTAGATAATTTATAAATTTACAAGTATTTTTACGTTGGTAAACTTTTCATAAAAGTGGGTCCCACAAAACAAAAGTGGGTCCCACAAGACAAACGTGGGTCCCACAAACACAAAAGTGGGTCCCACAAGACAAACGTGGGTCTCACAAAACAAAAGTGGGTCCCACAAGACAAACGTGGGTCCCACAGATTTTCCGGTATGGTAAATATTTTATTACACCGAAAAATCCGCAAAAATAAAAGATTGATATACGCATTATTCGGATTGGGTTTAGTAAGATCGCCACTTCCAAATAATTCAAACAAGGTTTTCCCTACCGAAAATTATTATTTTTACCTGAGAAATCACACAAAACAATCAAATACAAATAGAATCAAATTTATTGCATGACACACAGAAAACAGAAAAATAGCGCAATAAGGTTAAAATCGTAATTAGTCAAAAATTGGGGTGTTACATGTAACGTCCGACCATATTTGTTACGAAGAAGGAGAAATCGTAAGGTCAAGCGATTCCAGCAGAAAACGTACTCGAAATCTTCGGGAAGTCAACAACAACAACAATCTTGTGGAGGAAGTACTGGTAGTAGCAGGTTTGGTCTGACCGTGATATATGCACCGAAATGTCGAAAGTGTAGGAAAGATCATCTGACAAGGGATTGTACGTTCAAGGAAATAATTTGTTTCAAGTGCGGAAAGCTTGGACACATTTTCAAAGATTGTTTTCCATCAAAGATGAAGTCATCTGGTAGTAATAAATGTGCTTCGACATCTCAAGTAGAATGGAGCGTCGATTCTCCAAGTGGAGCAAAAGTACTCCAGACTGAAGACCTAAGCAAAGAAGATTGTGTCACAGAAAGTGATCCTTTGATTGTACTATATAATTCTAGAGGTAACCCATTTCTCTATGACATATGATCATGTAGATCAATTAGAGTTATCTGTGTCTTCGTTATCTTCTGACTTGTTTACTTCTGTTTCTATTATTAGCTTATCGTGCTACTCAAGTTATTCAAATTATCCTATTGTTGTTATGAATCAAATTTTTGTGTTAGTTTGATCTGTTTATCTCTTTCATAATAGATGTGATCTTTGAAAATGGATTGGTTATTTTCCAACCATATCCTATGAGACTGTCTCAATAAAGTGTTAGTATTCCAGAAAATTCATTCCTGAAAATCGGGTTATATCAAATTCTTTGTTAGATATGTCTGGTAACATATCAGATAGTTTTGCTATCTTTCATAATGTTTTTCATGTATTGCAATTTGCAAGAAAGGATATTCCTATCTATATCCATGTCATAGTATCAGAGCGACGTAGCGGAAGCGTGGTGGATCCTTCAAAGGTTGAAACAATTTTTCAGTGAGAAAAATCAAACACAGTAATAGGAATACTGGAAAATTTCTGGATCGTAGAACTTCTTACCTAGCTTATCAGAAAGAATTAAGTGTTTGTATGGACTAATGCATACAAGGAGAATTTTTAGGAGTTGAAATATGTTTGCGTACTTTTCTGGTATTAGTTTTGTCTAATCTCAGTAAACCATTGGAGGTGTACTATGATGTATTACATCGGAGCTTAAGATATGTGTTTATGCAGAATAGAAGAGTTGTAGGATATGATTTTAGGAAATTGAAGTCACTTGAGAAAAGCTATTCTACGCATGAATGGAGGTTGGTAGATGCTATGTTTGTATTAGAAGTATGGATATACTTTCTTTATGGAGTTAAATTTAACATCTTCAGTAATTATAAGAATCTGAGATATCTATTTGATCAGGAGAAGTTGAATGAGAGACAAAGAGATTTCATTGGTTAAAATCGTTTGGAACGATATAAGTGAAGATGTAATATGGGAACTGGAAAACAAGATAAAAGAGTAATATTCATATTTATTCTGAGGATGTGAAATCAGGTTTATCAAGTTTCGAGGATGAAACTTCTTTTTAGAGGGGGAGTATTGTAACACCCCAAATTTCTGAAATATTTGACAGTAATTTTGACAGTTAACAAAATTCTACTGTTTAGTGATTTCTATGTACTATAAAATTATTTTGAATATTCCGTTAGCACATTTGATCGTTTTGAGTGATTTACTCCGTGTCAGGAAAATAATAATTTTTAGGCCGGAGAAAATCTTTATGTATTTATTTCTCTTGATTGTTAATTATTTTTAACAATCTGACTTGATTTTCATACGTTTTCTAATATTTGTAATTTTTGTGGATGATTATGAAATTTTTATATTTCTATGATTGTTTTTGGGCTATCTGTGGGCCTAGGTGGGTCCCACAAAGTGAAAATTTTTCTACGGATAAAAAAATTTGTACTGTTTAGACGGAAACGGGGGATCTTACTAAACTTGAATTCAGAAACAGTTTTTAAAATTTTTTTTTACTGTGTTTTGTATTGTATTTAATTATCGAGCGATAAAAATACAATAAAAATATTATTCAAAAGACAATAACAGATACAAAAATAAATATTATACTGCTTAAGTCAACATTATTGGCTTGGACATCAACCATTGATGCAATCAACGGTGGAGACTTGATCTTGATTTAATCAACGGTTGAGATTTAGTCTTATAAAGTGGCTAGGACCATTTATAACCCTTGGATGTAAAGTTTGAAGGAACAATCTTGACCCTTCATTTTGGAGATATATCTAATGGCTAGGATTTCAAGGAGGAAAGATCCAATGGCCTAGATTAAGTCTTCTATCTAAGCCTAAACCTAGAAGCTACATTAAATCCTAACCATTGATCTAATCAATGGTTAAGATTGCCTAAAATGGTGGCTAGGAGATTTGTTGCATTTTGAAGAATGCATGGAAAGGAGGACGATTTTGGAGCAACATTTAGAAGCTAAAGCAACATTTGAAGACCATAATTGATCACCTTTGGTCATTATTGATCATTCTTCATCATTCTTGAATTTTCCTAAAGTAAAGCTCTTCAAAATTTTCTCTCCATCTCTTCTCCATGCATGTTTCGGCCAAGGCACCCAAGACAACCTTCCATCACTCTTTAATTTTAACCAACCATATTTCTTGAATCCTTACCTTATTCTAAGCAACTTTCATGTTGGAGACTTTCTCTAAATCATTCATCTTCAAGGAGTTTTTCTAAGAGCAAAGTTATAGGGTATTTGAGGTGAAGTGTAACGAAACTTCATTTCTTCTCTCTTATTCATGTTCTATGCCATGTTTGATCCATGGTTTATCTTGTTCAAGCTTGATTTACTAATAAATACATGTTTTGTTTTGTGTTTAAGAAATCTTTGGTGGTGAAGAACTTGGAAAAAGAAGCAAAACTAGGAGCTTTTGAGGTTCTTCAAGAGGTAAGAGGGAGATCCATCTCACCAACCAAGTATGGTGGTGAGAGATGGTTTTGTATTTGATGGATGGTGAATCCATGTGAGGATTCATATCCATGGCCATGTAATAATTTGTGGGTGTTTATGTGCTTTGATTATTTGCCTATGCTTGGTATGATTTGCATGATTTATTGCTTTGATTATGGCATGCTTGTGATATATATTTGAATATGTATATGTATGCCATGATTTGATGATGGAAAGGAAATTGATTTTTGATTCCAAAGACCAAGAGGAATTTCGGCCAAGACACCTCAAAATAGGTGTTCATAAATTATTATTTTCATGAATGATAAAATTGGATGATTAGAAAAGTAAGGAAAATAAATAAAGGGTTTGTTTTTCAAGAAGTAGTGTTCATGGTTTTGAGAAGAATTTTTATTGATTTATTTTGTGTAAAAACAAGAATGGAATTTAATGGAACTCAAGGACATTTTTGAATAAAAAGATTCTAAGTATTTTATTAATCATGAGTTTAAAATGAAAAGAGCAATGAGTTAATGAATTTAAGGATTTACAAAGAAAGTGAAAATGAAAAATGAACAAATGATTTGATTTCAAAGACCAAGTGCTCACGGTTTTTGTTAAGGAATTTTTAATGGTTTTATGAAACAAAGTGGTTTTCCAAGTGAAAATGTAATTTGATTTAGTACAAGGATTTTTGGAAAGGGAATCAGAGTGTTTTATCAATTGAGAAATGGAATTTTCGTATGTGAATAGAAAAGAGAGGTTGAAAGTGTTTGAACCTCAATTTATTTTGAAGAGAATTGATTTTGGAATTGATTTGAGAAAAATGGAGAATATAATGGTAACGCGACAAAAGTGGTGCGCAACTATAAAAATGCGATAATATAATTTTTGCGATTAATTATACAGTAGGATTACTGTTGAACCAGTGAATGGACACTGTATGAGAAAATGATATATTTTGGCCTGTGATTGGCATTGGTGTATTTTATATGCATAAAATGGTGTATGGACACTGTATATGAAATTTGCCTATGTTTGGCATTGGTGCATTGAACATGCATTGGAAAGGTCCAAAGGACTGTATGAGGCTATTTGCCTAGGAGAGACGTACACCTCTTAAGTGGGTGCGATATGCGTAGTGTAAGTCACTTGTTGACCTTGGGGGCATCGGGGTGCGGGTTGCTTACATGGGTGGTTGGTAGCTCTTCTTCTCGTAAGTTAAACCGATGCAACACACCAATGATCCTGACTAAGACACTATTCTTAATCGAGATCTCGTAAAGACTGTCGTGTATATGCTAGATGTACAAATACAAATGAGAATTATAACACTTGGTCTACGGCATTTTGGTACAGACAGATCTTTCGAATCAACTTCTCTGAACAGAGTATTAGCTCTATGGAGTAGGAAATTGAGTCTATATGTGCATGCATGAAACTGAGTATTTATATCTATGTGATATATTAATTGAGGAATATTAGCTATGACAATTGTTCTGTTGAGAAAATACTTGGATGATGATGATGATGATAATACTGTTAATGGCATGATGGTAAATGTTATTTATTATATCTGTTATTTGATACATTATGATGATGGCATAATTGTAATTATGGTATGATATATCTGTATGGTATGTTGTTTATGTTATCTCTGTGCTACCATGTTGGTATTGGCGTAGGTGATCTCACCTCTTTGTATATTATTTTGTACTGTATTTATAATTGTAAAGACGCCTGAACAAGGGACTGTACAAGAAGGTAAAGAAGAGCAGGCTCCAGAGGAAGCTGAACTTTGATCGGATGGCATCCCAGTCAAGTTTCTTTGGTTACGTGAGATTGCAGTTCCACGGTGGAGCTGGAGCATGGAGGACTAGTCCCAATGAGAGGGGACTAATTTATGAGGGACACTTGACAGTAAACTTTAGCAGTATATTTCATGGGGATCCATTTTTCTCTGTAACTATTTTTGTGCATGTGGAATTTTTGTTGTCTATTAGGCAGCATTGGGATACTAGAAACTATGTCCCAACGAAAATTAGTATTGTGTCATCCGCTTGGACACTTGTCCGTAGGGCTTCGCATCAAATCAGATTCCTACCTGTTGAGGAGTCTGAGGAGGACTCGACTGAGGGTTCTGCTGTTTAGTTAGACTTGGGCAAGTCGTTTAATTATTTAAATTATGTTTAATTACTTTGAAGACTATGTCTGTATATAAATAATCCTGACAGTACGTTTATAATGTATGATGATGTAAATTATGTGTGATGATGTATAATATTTTATTCTTTGCTAAGTTTATTTTATTGTTATCAAAGAAGAAAGAAAAAATTTTACAACTCGTATTTTTATCACAACATCACATTTTATAACTTAGGGGTAATTTAGTAATTAAGTAACATAAATGTGGTTAGGTTTGTATCAAAGCCCAAGTTAGAGTCTTTTGGGTTTGTGGTTAGGTTTGTCTTGTTTGTGTTGTGTGATTCTCTGTTATTGTTTTTTAAAAAGAAACAATATTGTTTGAAGATTGACCTTACTTTCTTTGTGTTGTCCAGTTTGAGTAAAGAAAGTAATGGTTGGAAGAGGACGAGGACGTGTCAATACTAGAACAGGAATGGAAAATGCTGGTAATGACAACCAGAATATGGCTGCAGCTATAGTAGCAATGCAACGGATGGCTGATGTCGTTGCACAACAAAATCAAAGGGCAACTGAGGATGCTCACAGTTTATCTGAATTTCATAAGAATAATCCACCGAAGTTTCGGGGAGAATTTGACCCTGAGAAAGCTGAATTGTGGATCCAGGAATTAGAGAAAATATTTGAAGGTATGGGATGTATTGATGAACGCAAGCTGACTTTTGCGACTTTTTTGTTAGTCGGAGATGGTGAAAACTGGTGGGCAGGAGCCCGAAGATTGTTAGAAGCTAAAGGAAGAGTTGTGACATGGCAACTCTTCAGGTAGAAGTTTTTGGCAAAGTATTTTCCAGCAAGTGCGCATCATGCTAAGGAGATGAAATTTCTTAGTCTGAGGCAAGGACTGATGTCTGTAAGTGAGTATGCGGCAAAGTTCGAGAGCTTGTCAAAGTTTTCGAGGTACTTTCAAATGCATCCAGATGAAGATTGGAAGTGTAGGAAATTTGAGGAAGGATTGAAGCTTGACATTAAGCAAGCTGTAGCAACCCTGGGAATTAAGCAGTTTCCAGAATTGTTGGATAAATGTCGTAAGGTTTAAGAAATTGATCAACAGCGTGTGGCAAGAAATAAGAACTTTGGACCTACAAGATTCCAAAGGGGAAAGAATAACGGAGGAAACCATTTTCAACAGAAACCATATGTCAAACTGGCAGGAAATCAGAACCGGCAGCAATTTGTTGGAGGAAGTTCTGGTGGCAATAAGGCAAGTCAAGCTGGGACTCCTATGTATAACTGTTACAAGTGTGGGAAGAACCATCTGACCAAGGATTGTCAGCATAAATGAATTATTTGTTTTAGATGTGGGAAACCTAGACATTTATCCAGGGATTGTGATTAGATTAAGAAGGAACCTTCTGTGGGAAATATTCGTACTGCAAGGCCACAGGCGGGTGGTCGAGTGTATACTATGAGTGGAGAGGAAGCCGTGAAATCTGAGGACTTAATCATGGAGGAGTGTGCTATTGAAGGTAATCCTTTAACCGTACTCTATGATTTGGGAGCAACACATTCTTTTATTGCATGTGATTGTGTGAAGCGTTTGGGATTGACTGTGACTACATTGCTATATGATTTGAGTGTTGCTACTCCTACTGATAAGCCTGTGATAACTACAAAAGTATGTTTGAATTGCCCTATATGTGTTAGGGATAGAATCTTTCATGTGGATTTGATTTGTTTGCCTCTTTTCAAGATTAATGTAATCTTATGAATGAATTAGTTATCTTCTAACCATATCCTAATTGATTGTTCGAAAAAGACGTTAGTATTTCCTGAGGCTAAAGATCCTAGATTCCTAACGGCAACTCAAGTAGAAGCTTGTTTGAAGGAAGGAGATCATGGGTATCTATTGTTGTCTTTTTTGGAGGTTCAATGTGAAGATGTTCTGAAGGATATTTTCGTAGTTAATGAATTTCTTGAGGTATTTCCTGAAGATATACCTGGACTACCGCTAGAAAGAGAAATTGAGTTTTCTATTGATTTAGTACTTGGAGCTGGACCTATATCTATTGTGCCCTATCGGATGTCGCCGGTAGAGTTGGCAGAACTTAAGAAATAGCTAGAGGATTTATTGGAGAAGTAATTTATGAGACCTAGTGTGTCACCATGGGGAGCTCCAGTATTATTGGTAAAGAAGAAGGATGGAACTTCACGTCTATGCGTAGACTACCGACAGTTGAACAAGATTACGATTAAGAATAAATATCCACTTCCAAGGATAGATGATCTGATGGATCAATTGCGAGGAGCCGCAATATTTTCCAAGATTGATTTATGATCTGGGTATCACCAGATTCGTGTGAAAGTGGATGATATTCCCAAGACTGCATTTCAGACGAGATATGGGCATTATGAATATCTTGTGATGCCGTTTGGTGTGACAAATGCACCTGCCATATTCATGGACTTTATGAACAGAATTTTTCATTCGTACTTGGACAAGTTTGTTGTTGTCTTTATAGATGACATTTTGATTTATTCTCGAAGTCAGGAGGAACATGCTGAACATCTCAGAGTGGTTCTCTAGATTTTGAAGGAGAATAAGTTGTATGCCAAGTTGTCCAAATGTGAATTTTGGCTAAGCGAGGTTCAATTTTTGGGACACGTGATATCGGAGGAAGGAATTGAAGTTGATGCTTCAAAGGTGGAGACAATTTTGGAATGGGAAAGACTAATGACTGTAACAGAAATTCGTAATTTTGTTGGATTAGCTGGTTACTATCGATGGTTCATTGAGGGGTTTTCGAAGATAGCAGGACCTCTTACCCAACTTACACGGAAGAATCAACTGTTCGTGTGGACTGATGCATGCGAAGAAAGTTTTCAAGAGTTAAAAAGATGATTGACTACTTCACCGGTATTGATTTTACTTAATCTGAACGAACCTTTCGATGTATATTGCGATGCTTTGTACCAAGGATTGGGTTGTGTACTTATGCAGAACCGTAAGGTGGTGGCAAGACAGTTGAAAAATCATGAGAGGAATTATCCGACTCATGACTTGGAGTTAGCAGCTGTGGTGTTTGCATTGAAAGTATGGAGACATTTTCTCTATGGAGCAACATTCACTATTTTTGGTGATCATAAAAGTTTGAAGTATCTGTTTGACCAGAAAGAGTTGAACATGAGACAAGGGCGTTGGTTAGAGTTTCTGAAGGATTATGACTTTCAATTACAATATCATCCCGGAAAGGTGAATGTCGTAGTAGATGCGTTAAGTAGGAAAATGCTTAGTGCTTCTATTATGATGATCAAGGAGAAGGAACTGATAGAAGAATTTTGGGATATGCGTTTGTCTGTGAAATTGACGCCAGGAACAATGCATTTAAACATGATCACCATTTCAAATGATTTGATGGATAAAATACGAGATGGACATAACAGTGACCAGTACTTACAAGAAGTAAAAGAAGCAAAAAGCCAAGGTGCAGAAGTAGAATTTAGCGAAGGTGCTAATGGAATTTTGAAGTTTCAAGGTAAAGTTTGTGTGCCTAATGATCCAGAAATTAGGAGATTAATTTTGGATGAAGCTCAAAGGAGTAAGTTGAGTATGCATCTAGGAGCCACAAAGATGTACTAGGATTTAAAACAATTATATTGGTGGCAAGGAATGAAGAAGGATGTTGCTGAGTATGTATCATCTTGTTTAGTCTGTCAGAAGGTTAAGGTGGAACATCAAAGACCTTCGGGAATGTTGCAACCTTTGCCTATTCCTGAATAGAAATGAGATGATATAGCAATGGATTTTGTGATAGGACTACCAAAAACTCGGAAAGGCCATGATTCTATTTGGGTAATTATTGATCGACTTACTAAGTCTTAATTATTTTACGTAATCTGATTTGATATTCATGAGTTTTCTAATTTTTGTGATTGTGTGTGTGATTATGAAATTTTTATATTACTCTATTTATTTTAGCGTTATTCGTGGGCCGTCTGTGGGCCTAGGGAGGTTGTATGTGGGCCTCGCATGGGTCCAAAAGGTAAAATTTTTTCTATAATAAAAAAAATTCATACTATTAAGACGGAGACGGGGGATCTTACTAAACCTGAATTCAAAAATAGTTTTAGAAATTTTCTTTTACTGTATTTTGTGTTGTATTTAATTATCAGGTGATAAAAATACAGTAAAAATATTATTCGAAGGACAATAGCAGATACAAAAAAAAATATTGTACTGCGAAGTCAACATTAGTGGCTAGGATATCTACCATTGATGTAATCAACGGTGGAGACTTGATCTTGATTTAATCAACGGTTGAGATTTAGTCTTATAAAGTGGCTAGGACCAGTTATAACCCTTGGATGTAAAGTTTGAAGGAGCAATCTTGACCCTTCATTTTGGAGATACATCTAATGGCTAGGATTTCAAGGAGAAAAGATTCAATGGCCTAAATTAAGTCTTCTATCTAAGCCTAAACCTAGAAGCTACATTAAATCCTAACCATTGATCTAATCAATGGTTAAGATTGCCTAAAATGGTGGCCAGGAGATTTGTTGCATTTTGAAGAATACATGGAGGGGGGATGGTTTGGTGCTGCATTTAGAAGCTAAAGCACAAGTTGAAGACTATAATTGATCACTTTAGTCATTATTGATCACCTTGGTCTTTATTGAACATTTTCAAGAAACAAAGTTATCAAAATTTCTCTCCATTTCTCTCCTTCTCTAAGCTCACGGCCAAGTACCCATGCAACACCTTCCATCACTCAAAAATTTTATACAACCATACTTCTTGAATCCTTACTTCAATTCAAGAACCTTTGTAGTTTACGCCAAGTTCAAAATCTTTCATCTTCAAGGAGTTTTTCCAAGAGCAAGTTCTAGGGTTCTTAAGGTGAAGTTATGGAAAACTTCATTTCTTCTCTTCTTTTTCATGTTCTAAACCATGTTTGATCCATGGTTCCTCTTATTCAAGCTTAATATACTAATTTCTTTGTGTTTATTTTATGTTTAAGAAACTTTTGTTGGTGGAGATCTTGATCAAAGTGCAAAGCAAGAAGCTTTTTGTGGTTCTTCAAGAGGTAAGAGGGAGATCCATCTCACCAACCAAGTATGGTGGTGAGAGATGGTTTATTTATTTGATGGATGGTGAATCCATGTGAGGATTCATATCCATGGTCATGTAATTATTTATGGGTGTTTATGTGCTTTGATTATTTGTCTATGCTTGGTATGATTTGCATGATCTATTGCGTTGATTATAGTATGCTTGTGATATATATATGTTGATTATATGTGTTGTATGCCATAAAAATTGTTGGAAAGGAAAACAAATTTTGGTTCCAAAGACCATGAGGATTTCGGCCTCAACACCTCAAAATAGGTGTTCACAAATTATTATTTTCATGAATGGTAAAATTTGATGTTTAGAAAAATTAGGAAAATAAACAAATGGTTTGTTTTCAAAGAACTTGAGCTCACGGTTTTGGTGAGGAGTTTTAATGGTTTTGTTTGTGTAAAACCATATCAATTTAGAAGGAAAAATATTTTGATGGTTTCAATGGCCATGTCCACGGTTTTGAAGGCTTGTAATGCCTTGATTTTTTATGAACAAAGTGATTTTCAAAGTGGAATTATAACTTGATTTAATACAAGAATTTTGGAAAGGGAATCAGAGTGTTTTAACACTTGAGAATTGGAATTTTCATATGTGAATGGAAAAGAGAGGTTGAAAGTATTTGAACCTCAATTTATTTTAAAGAGGATTGATTTTTATAATTGATTTGAAATTATAAAGAATACGTTGATAACTTGGATTTTTCTAGCGTGTAACTCATTCTTTGGGTTTTAGAGAGCGTTAGTAAATTTTAAAGTTAGAAACACTGATTTAATTCCATGAAATGGTGAATTTATGGAATAAATTACGAAAAAGATTTTCTTGAGTAAAAAATGTTAAAAATAATGTGAGAAGCCATATTATTTTGAGAAAAGTTGAAATGAAATTTTTGAACATTAAGAAATATTTTACGAAGTTGAAAAATGATTTACGTAACTTAAAAACGTGATTTTTAAGCTACGCGATTGGAAAAACGTTTAAATATTTCCATGTGATTTGAGAAACGTTGAAATATTTTTACGCAATTTGGAAAGCGTTTAAATATTTTTATGTGATTGAAATATTGTTGAAAAATCACTACGTAATTTAAAAATGGTGGAATATTTTTACGTAATTGATGAAAACGTTGAAAAATCTATATATGATTTAAAAACGTAGCAGAAATGTTACAAAATTGTGAAAATGCGACAAAAGTGGTGCGCGACTATAAAAACACGATAATATGATTTTCATGATTAAATATACAGTAGGATTACTGTTGAACCAGTGAATGGATACTGTATGAGAAAATGATAAATTTTGGCCTGTGATTGGCATTGGTGCATTTTATATGCATGAAATGGTGTATGGACACTGTATATGAAATTTGCCTATGTTTGGAATTGGTGCATTGAACATGCATTGGAAAGGTCCAAAGGACTGTATGAGGCTATTTGCCTAGGAGAGACGTACACCTCTTGAGTGGGTGCGATATGCGTAGTGTAAGTCACTTGTTGACCTTGGGGGCATCGGGGCGCGGGTTGCTTATATAGGTGGTTGGTAGCTCTTCTTCCCGTAAGTTAGATCGATGCAACACACCGATGATCCTGACCGAGACACTATTCTTATTCGAGACACTATTTTTGGAAAGGGAATCAGAGTGTTTTATCACTTGAGAAATAGAATTTTCGTATATGAATAGAAAAGAGAGGTTGAAAGTGTTTGAACGTTAATTTATTTTGAAGAGAATTGATTTTGGAATTGATTTGAGAAAAATGGAGAATAAAATGGTGATTTAAAATTTACTAACGTAAAACTCATCCTTTGGGTTTTGGAGTGTGTTAGGAAATTTTAAATGAGAAACATTGATTTAATTCCATGAAATGATGAATTTGTGGAATAAATTGCGAAAAGGATTTTCTTGAGTAAGAAAATGTAGAAAATAATGTGAGTAGTCATATTATTTTGAGAAAGGTTGAAATGGAATTTTCGAAGGTTGAGAAATATTTTTCGTAATGAAATTATGTTGAAAAATGATTTGCGTAACTTAAAAACGTGATTTTTAAGCTACGCGATTTGAAAAACGTTTAAATATTTCCAAGCAATTTGAACAATATTGAAATATTTCTACGCAATTTGGAAAACGTTTAAATATTTTTAAGCGTTTGAAATATTGTTAAGAAATCGCTACGCAATTTAAAAATGGTGGAATATTTTTACGTGATTGAGAAAATATTGAAAAATCACTACGTGATTTAAAAATGATGAACTATTTTTTTGGGATTGAGAAACGATGGAAAATTGCTATACGATTTGAAAACGCAACAGAAACATTGCAAAATTGTAAAAACGTAATAGAAATATTGCGCGATTGTGAAAACACGACGAAAGTGTTTTGTAACTATGAAAATGCGATAATATGATTTTACTGTTGAAAATACAATATGATTACTATTGAATCAGTGTATGGACACTATATGAGAAAATGATAAATTAGCCTGTGATTGGCATTGGTGCATTGAATATGCATTGGAAAAATATGCATTGTGGCATATGATGAAATTGGAAAATATGCATTGAGACATATGATGAAATTGAACAAAATTGCATTGAGATATTCGTGCATTGATCAAAAATGGATAGCAGATGCTATTGTGACCTTTGTGGTTGAAGGGGGAATGAGAATTGATAATGAGGTCTATGATGGATCTTGGGGGCGTCAAGGCGCGGTGGTTGACCAGTGGATATCTGTCTGTGGGCTAAGGCTGGACCATATGCCACTTGGCGATGCAGTCCGTTGCAACGCATTGACAATACCCGACAATAACACGATTCTTTTCGACAACTGGGAGATTTGTCTTTGGGCTAAGGCTGACAATTAAACAGAGCATTCTTCTCGAAATTGTGAAAACCTCCATGGAGTAGGACATTGAGTCTACATGCATAACATATGCATCATTATTGAGTATTGGTTATGATAATTGAACTGTTGAATACCTGGATAATGTTGAGAGCATTATCGTAAATATTGAATATTTATATCTGTGTGATATAATAATTGAGGAATATTGGATGATGATGATGATACTAATGTTGATGGCATGATTGTAATTATTATACCTGTGTGATGACAATAATGTTGATGGCATGATTGTAATTATAGTATGATATATCTGTATGATATGTTGTTTGTGTTATCTCTATGCTACCATGTTGGTATTGGCGTAGGTGATCTCACCTCTTTGTTATATTGTTTTGTTGTGTTTAAATTATTAAAAAATTATATAGTAGACGGAACGAGTTTTCTTAAACGTGACGGGTGGTAGATATTTTGAGATTGGTGACAACATTGAGGAGTGGTCATCCTGGATTCATTAGTGTATAATTTTGAGAAGGAACAAATATATGGCGCATCAAGAAGAATACAAGACAAAATAAGTATGTTGAGTTTTCTCGTTAGTGTTTTACCGTGCTATTAAGTAGGACCTGTGATGGGGTTTGCTGCTGTTTAAAATTGAGTCTGTAAGTTTTATATTTCTTGAATAATTGTTAAAATTATGTGGTATTTGTAATGTATATTAATCAGTTTAAATCTATTTTTCAGTATTACTTATAAATATCAGTAAGTTTATATTTCCACGAAAAGAAATTTTTGAAACCCATATTTTAAAACTCAAACCTTTTATGAATTGATTTTCAGATTATAAGTTGGTAGTCGTAAATGTGATGCCCCAAGGAGGGTGTTACACTTTCGATGGGTCTACCGCAATACCTTCTTTGGAAATCACGTGACCTAAAAATTGAACTTCCTCCAACCAAAATTCACATTTTACCAATTTTGCATACAATTTCTTTTCCTTCAAAATCTGAAGAACCATAACGAGATGTTCAGCATGCTCTTCCTTAGATCGAGAATAGATCAGAATGTCATTGATAAAGACAACGACAAATTTGTCTAGATACGAACGAAAAATCCTATTCATATAGTCCATGAATATTGCAGGAGCATTCGTCACTCCGAACGGCATCACTTGATACTCATAATGCCCGTAACGAGTTCAAAAAGCTGTCTTAGGCACATCATCAACCTTAACACGAATCTGAGGATAACCTGATCTCAGATCTATCTTAGAAAATATCACTGCTCCCTTCAACTGATCCATCAAATCGTCAATTCTCGGAAGCGGATATTTATTCTTTATAGTAACCTTGTTCAACTGGCGATAGTCCACACAAAGACGAGATGTTCCATCCTTCTTCTTGACTAGAAGTACTGGTGCTCCCCACGGTGAAACACTCGATTGCATAAACTGTTTCTCCAACAGTTCCTCCAATTGCTTCTTCAATTCCGCTGGCAACATCCGATATGGTGCAATCGATATAGGACCTGCTCCTGGTACCAAATCGATAGAAAATTCGATTTCCCTCTCCGGTGGCAAACCAGGTACGTCATTAGGAAAAATCTCTAGAAATTCATTGACGACAGGAATAGCATTCACATCTTTCTCACTCTTAACCTCTAAAGATGACAATAACATATATCCCGGCGCTCTATCTCTTAACAATGACTTGACTTTAACAGTAGTCAAAAATCCAGAACTTTCTTCTTTAGGAAAAACTATGGTTTTGTTTGCACAGTCTATAAGGATATGGTTAGAAGATAACCAATCCATTCCTAATATGACATCTATCTCCACAAGAGGCAAACAAATCAAATTGACCAAAAACATACGATCCTTTATAACAACAGGACAATTCAGATATATCTTAGATGTATGACACCTTCCCTCTGAATAAGATCCTCAGACTGAGAAGCTTCAGTTCCAGTCATTGTATATACTCGCCCTCCTGACCTCGACTAAGTAGCACGAACATTTCTCACAGCAGGTTTCCTCTCCGACTGAGTATAATCCCTAGATACATGTCCAGGTTGTCGATAATTAAAATAGATTGTCCCTTTGAGCAATCCGTAGAGATATGGCCACTCTTTCCACACTTGAAACACGTTGGCGTAAATGCCATTTTTTGACCAGTTCTATTACTACTAGCACTTCCCCCAACTGGTGGTCGTTGAGGTTGATTCCCTGGTGGTCTCGAATATGACTTGCGCTGAAACCGGCTATTGTTACTGCTACCTCCTTTCTGAAACCTCGTTGGTCCAAAATTACTGTTCCTAGGATCCCGTGACGGCTCCAACTCCTCGAGTCGTACACAAGTATCCACCAAAGCATGAAACTGATTCATCTTCAAGGGTAACACTCCTCGTCGCAATTCTACCCTCAACCCTTCCTCAAATTTCTGACATCTCTAAACATCATTCTGTCGAGTTTGAGCATAGTCTGAGAACTAAGACAAGCTCTCAAATTTAGAAGCATATTCATTAACAGTCATATTGCCTTGATGTAAACCAAGAAATTCCATCTCCTTAGCATGTCTAGCACTGGCAGGAAAATACTTCTCCAAAAACACTTCAGAAAATACCTCCCAAGTAATTTCCGTTCCTTCAACTTATAATAATCGGCGGGTTCCTTTCCACCAATTTTCACCATCCCCTCTCAGCATAAAAGTAGCATACGTTACCTTCTTATCATCAGTGCATCCCATTCCTTCAAATATTTTCTCCAAGTCATGTATCCACAGACTTGTCTTCTCAGGGTTAAACTCGCCTCTGAACTGCAGCGGGTTGTTGCACCTGAACTCAGATAAATTCAGAGCATCAACAGTAATATCTTGATGTTGAGCTGCTCGTTCATTTTGTTGAGTTATCACTTCCGCCATCCGCTGCATAGCCTCAGCAGCTACAATCATCGGGTCCACATTACGATTTGCGTTCACACACGCTCCTCTTCCACTAGACAGCTTCTTTCTTCATTCATAACAAAATAGAGTTAGATATATCCTTTCGGAATTAAATCACAGAGAATCACACAACACAAGCAAAAACAGACCCAACCATAACCCCAAAAGCCTCTAACTTGGGCTCTGATACTAACTAATGTAACACCCTTGTGGGGATATCACATTTATGATGCAAAGAAATAAAAATAGATAAAATAATACCCAAGTTATAAAACATTTGATAAATAAATAATATGAGTTATAAAATTTTTCCTTTTATACCTACTAACCTTAAATAAAATAACACAAAACATGAAATAAAACAAATTGTTATCGTACACATAATATACATAAGATTTTGTTTCAAGTTAGGCAAATAATTTACAACTACAAAATATTTAAACAAAGCGATAAAGAGCTAATATAATACATAACATCATAAAGTGCCCAAGTGCACATCATAGATTTCTAACCCTCTGAAGGATCATTCTCAGATGAAACTTCAGGTGATAAAAATTCAGGATGTCTCACAGCTCTACGGACAGGAGTCTGCGCTGTTGACACTATACTAATCTCACTGGGAACACGAAAGAGTCCTCCCCAGTGACGCCTCAAATCCAATGGCAGCTCCAGATGTAAATATAAGGTCGTAGTAAAAATAAGCTCAGCCTCAAACTCTGCTCGTAGGGATAAAGTCAGACGTCCCAAGTAGATCACCGATCCTCTGTCCTCCTGCAATCGTCAGGCTTCAGAGCCTCCATGAAACTCTAGTCTCACGAAACCAAGAAATCTTGGCAATGTCATGATCACACAATCAGTCCAAAGGATATGGATGATCAAAAGGCTCGCACTCGTCGAACTGATCTTCCGTCTGCTGCTGTTCCTCCTCCTCAGGATATACACACTCAAGAGGCTGTTCCTCTTCCTCAAATTCTTTACAACATAAATAATAATATAGACACAATACATATAGAGAGGTGAGATAATCATACATCAATACCAGTATGGCAAATAAGAAAATGACAATACAATAGATATTATAATTTATACAATATAACATACCATAGCATTATAAACAATATTACAATTTAATACAGAAATTTTAATGCAACAGTATCATATAATATCACAGATAATAATATTATGATGCATGACACGTATACAAATGCAATACGACTCGTTCCTACTCCATGGAGCTAAACACAGATATCAGAGAGAATGACCCGTAAAGATCTATCAGTACCTCAGGCTTCCCAACCAAACTATTGCACTGTCTAACGTTGTGTCTATAGCCCACAGTCCAAACATCGTGTACTACAGGTATTGTACTAAAATAGTCTTTACAAGATCTTGATTAAGTATAGTGCGTGTCGAGATCATTAGTGCGTTGCCAGTTACCACGGCCCAGAGGAGTGACCAACTATCCACATATGGAATACTCCGCACACTAATGCCTCCAAGTCCACACAAGATGAACCACACTACGCTTATTACACCGACAACACGGTGTTATTCGCCTCGTAAATCAATCACCAATATTAACCAAATTGGCACAACTCAATGCATGAATAAAAACTATAATTACCAAATTACCCCTAGTCTCAAAATATTCTCATATTTACAAAATTACCCTTAGTCTCAAAATTTCAATATATAGTACGCCCCACCTGACAGTACCATATCTCCACATATCTGGGTCCACCACTTTGGCCCGACAGCAAAACTTATTGTTCCCATTAATCGCGTAGAATTTTAATTACGTTTTCACAATTTCGTCATTTTTACAAATGTTTTTAAATCGTGTAAATATATTTTACCATTTTTAAAATCACGTAACATTTTAAAATCGTTTTTTCAATCGAGTAAGATTTTTAAATCGTTTTCTTAACCGAAAAGCTTTAAAATAGAGATTTTAAAACTACGTAAGCTATTTCTCATACTTTAAAACTACGTAGAATAATTTTCTTACATTATAAATATATTATAAAATGTTCTCTTTTATTTGTCTATTTTTAATAAATTTTGATAGCATTTTGTCTATAAAATATATTAAAAATGTACTTTCTAACGTTTTTCTTCTAATTTTTTTTTTTGTTTATTTTATAACTACAAAATCCACTTTAGTAATTATCACTATACTTTAAAATTTAAAAGTAAGTATCTTTCAAGGATTTTATTCATTTTTCTTCTATATCACATTTCTAATAAAAATTGGTTTACTTCTTTAAATCTTGGAAATTCATTACAAATACATTCTTTTTAGGTAAAACATCAACTCTACACTTTAGAAAATAAGTTTTGAATTGATTACACATTTACTAGGCATGTTAGCCGAAATTGGTAAAACATTGGCATTTGATCTTTGGATCATTTTCTACCTTCTAAATCATTTTGAAATTCATTCATTTACCTAATTCCATTAAGTCCTTCCTTTTGAAAATGGTTGAGAACATTTTGGTCCCCTTTTTCTTGTTGAAGCCGTGAGCCCCTCTTTGTGTTCTTTGGAACACTCATGCAAACCTTACATATTATTCATATCCTAATTTATATTCATACATATATCAACACATGCAATATATTTTAAAGCTTGTAGACATGCATACAAACAAATCAAACACAAATAGGAAAGCATTTAAACAATCAAACAAGTGAATCCTTATAGATTCTTCACACACATACAATCCATTTTCTCATCACCACACTTGGTTGATGAGATTAAATCTCCCTCTTATCTTTAAGGAAGATAAAATCTTTCTACTCCTTCTCCTAGTGATTTCGTGATCTCCTCCAAGAAAACCTAACATTTCAAATAAATTTTTACAAGTTATAACTATAGGAGAAAAACATAAACCATGGATCAATCATGGCTTAGAACCTTAGAAATGAAGTTAGAAATGAAAAACAAGGAATTTCACCTTCTAGGAAAAATCTCCAAAGCTATTTTCCAAGCTTAAGATGAATGATTTTGAAAGAACTCTCAACAAGAGATGTTCTTAGAATGGTGTTTAGGTTTGAAAAAGTAGGTTAGATAAAAATTTTGAAGGTTGGACGATGGTGTATAGTGGTGTGGCTGAATGGTCTTCAAAGTGCAACAATGGTGGGTTTTGGTTTTTGGAAGAGAGAAAGTGTAAGTTAAGTGATAGAAGATAAAGTGAAAAATGACCTCCTAATGTGCATGGTCATGGAGCTCATCAATAAGGAGGTGGGCTCTTTGTTTGACTTCCAAGACTCCATCATAGCCCTAGCTTTCATCAAGGGTTCATATGCAAAGGCTTCTCCTCCAAGCTTGTTCCTAATTGGCTTATTCAAGCCTTGTCACATGCCTTGTCACATGTTCTTGAATGTTCCACCCTAATGGTGATCATAGGTTACTAGTCAAGTTACTAATCTCATTAAGTTTCTATGCACACTTAATTTAACTTAATTAGGTTAATTGGTTACATTACTTATTAACTAGCATCCTTGTAACCAAGCTTCAAGAGCCATTGATTAGATCAAGGGTCAAGATCTTCTCTATATTCTTCCCATCCAATGGTCATAAATGATTCTAATCATTTTGTGAGACTAATCTCCACCGTACATTAAATCAATGGTGGATATCCAAAGCCTTCATTATTAAGCTTATCTTTACAACCATTGATTAGATCAACAGTTGATATTCAAAACTAGCCTTTCTTATCCAACGGTGCAAATCAAGTCAAGCCCTCTTTGTTGACTAATTTCCTATTGGCTTAAAAATAAATCAAGCCATCAACGTTGTTACTTTTTCTAAACGTGGGTCCCGCAAACCAATTGTGGGTCCTACAGACTTTTTTGGGTCCATGGTCATTTTATTTGTATTGACTAATAAAATAATATTATAATAATATAAAATTATTTTATTGTATAGTTAAATCCTAAAAATTAAAAGATTAACAGCCATATCATTCAGAATTGGGTTTAGTAAGATCCCCCAGCTCCGAATAATTAAAATAAGATTTTCCCTGGCCTAGAAATTATTATTTTCTTGACTAGGAGTAAATCACAAAAAACACTCAAATATGAATAGAAAACAGTCAAATAATTTTTATAACATACAGAAAATATAAAATAGTACAATCAGGGTAAAACAATAATTCACTCAAAAGTTGGGGTGTTACAGGCTACTACTGGCCCACGATGGAGGTAGACTCCCTTGCGCATGTCCAAATATGTGATAAATGCCAACAACATTCTGACCACTACCACACCCCGCCAGAAGAACTATCAATGAAATCCATACCCTGGTCATTCTATCAATAGGGCATGGATATCTTGGGACTTTTTCCTCAAGCTCTCGAGTAGCTGAAGTTTTTGGTTATAACCGTGGACTACTTTACCAAGTGGATAGAAGCAGAGCCCTTGGTCATCATCACCTCGGCCCGGATTCAAAGGTTCACTTGGCGCCACATCATTACCAGATTCGGGGTCCCATAATCAATTGTGACAGATAATGGAGCGTAGTTCAAAGACAAGGGGTTCGAAGAACTACTCGATGGGTTGAAGATAAAACATCACTGCAGTGCCGTAGAAAACCCCCATAAAAACGGGCAAGTTGAGGCAGCAAATCATATTATCGTTAAGGGGTTAAAGAGAAGACTGGACAAAGCCAAAGGAAATTGGGCTGAGCAGTTAGACCACATCCTTTGGGCCTACTGAACCACTCCTCACTCCACAAAGGGTGAAACCCTATTTAAGCTAACCTATGGATGTGAAGTAATGCCCCCGGTGGAGATAGGGGAACCGAGCTGGCGTCTCCAGAACTTTTCACCTGATAACAACCTCAGATTGATCAGGGAAGACTTGGATCTGTTAGAAGAAAAAATATGCATCACACATATACACGATGCTGCGATCAAGCAAAGAACAGCAGCCCAGTACAACCTGAAGGTCATTCCTAGAAGGTTCCAGCTAGATGATCTAGTACCCCGCAGGGCTAACATCGGCAGAAGGAATGCCTCCCAAGGGAAATTAGTCCCTAACTGGGAAGGCCTCTACTGTATCGAGATCAGTACCGACAAATGAGCTTATACTCTAGAGACATTGACAGGCAAACCAGTGAAGAATGTTTGGAATGCAGACAAACTTAGAAAGTACTACAACTAAGTGTCTTTTAAGGCTTAGACTCCTAGTCTACTTTATGTTTAATCTGCCCCAATTATTATATGGACCTTAATCCTTCAAGATATTTAATGAAACAACCATCATACAGTTAGTGCATTTTGTTAAACAAAATTTTCAAAGACCCACCATGACGTCCCAAGATACCATGGTACCAACCGTGAAGTTGTCTTGTGCTAGATAGGTCGTGTAGTAGAAAAATTCTGACTTGGAAAAATTCTCACACCAAACCATAAGCACTAAAGACCCTGGCAAGGACCAGTCTCTCAAACCAAAGTCACGCGGCATCCTAAATACCAAAGCAGATGGTAATGGACCCCAGACAAGGTTTCTTACCTTAGGCATGGATCCCAAATGCCAATCCACTTTGGACATCAAATCCTAAGCCAAGGTTTCTAAATTTCTTATCACGTGAAGTCCTAAAGGGAATCATAAGCGCTCAACGGTAATGGGCGTTGGACCTAAACCGTAGTCTTTCCTCATCAAATTCACAAAGTCAAAACAACACGAAGGGCATTGGACCCCGAAATAGACAAAGGGATGCAACAAAACTAACTTGATTAAAACCCCAAAAATCATAGTAGCACTATTGCCTATACAAAAAAAAATCCTATGTAGGGGGCAAGAATAAAAATTAGAATTACTCTACGGTGGGATCTGGACCGTGGACCTCAGCAGAAGAGCTTTCAACACTCAGACCCTCAACAGCGGACGATTGGAAACTATGCGAAGCTAATGCTCCCCATTAAAGGCTCCTTAATTCTCGAGGAAACCAAAAGCAACGATTTCCAAAGAATCCAAAGACCAACAAAGGATGCTACTGCAAGTTAAGAGACCCCGTAAGCCACACTCGGGGGCAACAGGAGGAAAACCTTGGAACAAGGAATGATGATGTAAGAAAGGATCCATCGCGGTCTCCAACCACATCCCGACCTCCAAGGTACCCCGTACCCAACGATGGACCTCGGCCTCAATACGAGACACTACGAAACTAAGCCTTAAAGCAAAGGCGTAGTCCGTTACGAGCCTAATGATCCTATACATTAACACTTAGGTCTTATCCAAGTGCCAAGCTGGGGGCAACTGTTCTGGACTGTGGTCCGGGATCCCATCCGGAAGGATCAACTCGACACATGAACCACCAGACTTCACCATAAATACCCCGGCCTAGGCTTTATGACCTTAGACCACGGCATTAGATTATAACGATCGCCAGACCCACGCAGATTCTCACAATTGTTGGCCACAACCCTATATGTAGGGACAATAACTGCCTACAATAAGGATTGACCACTACGGAGACAGCCTTGACAGGTTAGAGACGGACCTCAATGATCGTGGGATAGCCCTAACAGGTCAGAGACGAACCTCAACGATCCTGGGCTGAGACCTCTGCTAAGGTACGATCCTAATGTACCTTTGTCTTATACAGATTGCATGAGAATTCCAGCCATGCTCTACATATACCAGGCCAAGTTAACCTAATGAGGTATCTGATATTCCATTGCATAAACCCTACTTGTGCACTGCCTGACTTAAGCGTTAGAGTCCCTTTACAAGTACCCACCCCCTGGTTCAATACGCTTGGCAGCAACTGCGCAAGGAGGAAACCACCATACACGTGCCTATCTCAAGTACCTTCTGAATCCACTTCAGAACACTTTTTGTATAGTTAGCAGGGGACTAGGATCTTTGTGTTGAAAACTAACTTCATTTCTGCCATTCCAAATGTACCATATAATATAAGTTATAAGCCTAATACTTTCCAACCAATCCCCTCCCAGTTTCTTATAGGCTTGGATTCTGTCATTTAACCATAAATTTAGT
This sequence comes from Ormosia emarginata, assembly GCA_029884605.1. Classification (NCBI taxonomy): domain Eukaryota; kingdom Viridiplantae; phylum Streptophyta; class Magnoliopsida; order Fabales; family Fabaceae; genus Ormosia; species Ormosia emarginata. The sequence continues at coordinate 21,135,863 of JAQQTP010000073.1, forward strand.
CTTGAGACATTTTTAGGGACAATAAAGCCAAACCACACAGGCTTCATCCGTGGGCATAACATAATAGAATGCTCAACAGATTCCACTTCTGATCCGTATATAGGACTTAGGACATGTTCTGGACCATAGTCCGAGATCCCATCCGGAAGGATCGACCCGACACACGAATCACCAAACTCCGCCATCAACACCTCGGCCTAGGCCTTATGACCTCGGACCATGACATTACACTATAACGATCGTCGGACCCACACAGATTCTCACAACTGCTGACCACAACCCTATATGTGGGGACCATAGCTACCTACAATAAGGATTGGCCACTAAGGAGACAACCTTGACAGGTCAGAGACGGACCTCAACAATCATGGGATAGCCCTGATAGGTCAGAGACGGACCTTAACAATTGTGGACTGAGACCTCTGCCAAGGCACGATCCTAATGTACCTTTGCCCTATAGAGATTGCATGAGGATTCTAGTCACGCTCTAGATGTACCAAGCCAAGTTAATCTAATGAGGTATCTATTATTCCATTGCATAAACCTTACTAGTGCACTGCCTGACTTGAGTGATTGAGTCCCTTTGCAGGTACCACGACAACAAAAAACCCTTTTAGTGACCATTATTTAGCAACCATTAACTTATTGCCAGTAATTCTTTCCTTTATATGAAATTCTGCGACAAATATTTATTAGACACTAATAAGTCTTTTTTAGTGGCAATTAAGTACAATGGCCAAGAAAAAGACATAATTTACGCCACAGGCAAACACATTTTCCTCTCTTTATTTTCTCATTTTCACAAAATTTTTGTGGCAAGGCAAACATATTTCTTCCTCTTCTTCTTTGCTCGTACTCTCTCTTAACAATGGGAAACCACCCAAACCATGACCCACTTCCACCACCATAAGACCACCTCTGCAACGCCCCAGCCACACCACCTTACTCTACACAGCGCAGCCACCTCTGCCCTAAACACAATGAGCCACAACCCAGAACAGAGGCTCCACCGTCCAGCAATCCATAACTCGTGAACGTCCTCATCAGCGCCAGAAACCGCCATCCTCGACTGAGCCAGTGTTGCCAAAACTACGAGTCGTGCAGATCTGCCACCGTTTGCAATAACCTCGGCCGAACTCGGGGCCCCAGCCGCTCCTCCACTGCGAACCAAGAAAGATCATAGAGCCCAACACCACTATGCGTCCCTGCCAGAGCTATGCGCGCCAAATCCATGAACCCAACAAGGGTAACATCTAACCGTACAACCTTTTATTTTAATACAACATGTGTATTCTGTGTTTGTGGAATGAAACGCTCATCAACTATTTAAGAAAATGTCCATTGTTTGGATCTAGTTTTCCACTTTTTTGAGCTCTTAAATAGATGCTTCATGTGTGGTTTTAATCCTATTTTTACCAGCTCCCTTTAATGGAATGACTTGTAAACATTTTTAGATGTAAAATTTTTTAATATTCATGAAAACATTTCTTGTATGCCTCTTTGCCCTATTTAATCAAATTCCTAAAGAGATTGTTTCACATTTTTAGATGTATATATGTCTTGCAACTTACTTGTTTCTTCCTGCACAGATGCATTGGGAGCTACACTTACAACTCATTTTGACAAACCTCGTGTTTACATGGAATGCATGAAATCAGGCAAAGTTTTCTTCGAACCGTAAGCCCCTTAATGTGCTTTTCTTATTTTAACAAAATTTGTCTTTTTATTTACTAGATAAGTAATAGCTTCTATTATTCTATGGAAATTGAGTGGCGAAGTGCTACTAATCTCTTTTGACTATGACGGGGGAAAAGTTTTCATTTTAAATCTGGTTCCTCACAACATGCCTTATATCTTTTAATTTTAACAACCTTCTAAAGTTTCCATATCCTAATATCTTTATCAGGGTTCTTGGTCCCATCTCCTATTCATTGGACATTCATCATCATAGATTCATCTATAAAATTGGATGCATAAATAATTATTTTTTTTTCATTGAATGATATGCAAATAATTGTTCATATATAAAGAGAAGCAAATACTTTTCTTGGCTCCATCATATGCAAATAATTTTATGCATAAATAATTGTATTATGAAAAAAAAAGTAAAGTTAAGCTTTTACATGGTGAAAAATACGTTATTTTGACTGTTTGGCATGACCTCTTTGCTAGAGCTTAATCATCAATGGCAGTAGCAGATGTTTTGGCTTATTATATAAGTTTAGTTAGACTTCAGAAATAGAAATGCCTTTTGTTTTTAGAAATTATTATTGAACTCACCATGTACATGTTAGGCCAAACAAACTAGGTTATCCATCTGCTACATGATTATTTCTTTCTTCTAGCTGGATAAATAGGTATATTGCAGAAATGATGCTTGGAAGTGGGAATTGTTTGTTAAAAAAAATGTACATGTTAGGCCAAACAAACTAGGTTACCCATCTTGAGTTTTTATGGCCTGCACAAGATTAAGAATGAATATGAGTTATATATGTAAAGTGATGATGAGTAACTGACTCTGAAAGCCAATTTGCTTCTTGAAAATGCCCTTCTTCATTGCTTTCCATTCTTGCTAGTAGCTTTTTTTTTTCTCTTTTATTTAAACCAGTTGTACTTGGTTCCTACCTCACTCCCCTCTCCCTCTCTGTCTCCAAATGTGATGTTGTCCCCTCATTTGGTTGTAGTGATGTTATTGGGGTATGGATCCAATACTTGTTAGCTAAAATAATGTGGTCGTTAATAATGAACAAATTGATTTTTTTTATTGGAATCTTGATTTTTGTTTTACCATCTTTTCTACCCCTTAAATATATATATGGCTTCTTATTTTTCTTTAAAATTTCTTTTGCCTTTCCAGGGAGTCATGTATGAGAATGTTTAGCATTATGTTCACGATATAAAGCTTGAACATATTTAACTTCAAAGATTATAATTATATGAACTAGCAAGATTGGAGATGAACTCTGATCAGTATAAAATTTTGATGCATGTTACTCTATTGAGAAAATATGCTGACTTGTACCTGTAACAACCCAAACTTCCTAAATATAAGACAATAATTTTGACAGTTAACAAAATTCTACTGTTTAGTGATTTCTGTGTACTATAAAATTATTTTGATTATTCCGTGACTGCTTTTGATTGTTGTGTGTGATTTACTCCATGTCAGGAAAATAATAATTTTCGGGCCGAGAAAAATCTTACATAATTTAATTATTACTGTTAAGTCTTAATTATTTTACGTAATCTGATTTGATATTTGTACATTTTCTAATTTTTATGATTTTGTGCGTGATTATGAAAGTTTTATATTACTCTATTTATTTTAGCGTTATCCGTGGGCCATCTGTGGGCCCAGAGAGGTTGTATGTGGGCCCCGCATGGGTCCAGAAAGGTAAAAAATTTTCTATAACTAGGAAAATTCGTACTGTTGAGATGGAGACAGGGGATCTTATTAAACCTAAATCCAGAAACAGTTTTAAAAATTTTCTTTTATTGTGTTTTGCATTGTATTTAATTATCGGGTAATAAAAATACAGTAAAAATATTATTCGAAAGGCAATAGCAAATAGAAAAATAAATATTATACTGCGAAGTCAATATTAGTGGCTTGGATATCTACCATTGATGTAATCAACTGCTGAGATTTAGTCTTATAAAGTGGCTAGGACCATTTATAGCCCTTGGATGTAAAGTTTGCAGGAGCAATCTTGACCCTTCATTTTGGAGACACATCTAATGGCTAAGATTTCAAGGAGAAAAGATCCAATGTCCTAAATTAAGTCTTCTATCTAAGCCTAAATCTAGAAGCTACATTAAATCCTAACCTTTGATCTAATCAATGGTTACGATTGCCTAAAATGATGGCTAGGAGATTTGTTGCATTTTGAAGAATGCATGGAAGGGGGGGACGGTTTTGGTGCTGCATTTAGGAGCTAAAGCAACATTGGAAGACCATAATTGATCACCTTTGGTCATTATTTGTCATTCTTCATCTTTCCTAAAGCAAAGCTTAACAAAAAAAATTTCTCTCCTTTTCTCTCCAAACATAGCTCACGGCCAAGACACCATACTACATCTTCCATCACTCTTTAATTTCAAACAACCATATTTCTTGAATCTCTACCTAATTCTAAGATACTTTGTAGTTTACACCAAGTCCTAAATCTTTTATCTTCAAGGAGTATTTCCAAGAGCAAGTTCTAGGGTTCTTAAGGTGAAGTTATGGAAAACTTCATTTCTTCTCTTCTTTTTCATGTTCTAAACCATGTTTGATCCATGGTTCCTCTTATTCAAGCTTAATATACTAATTTCTTTATGTTTGTTTTATGTTTAAGAAACTTTTGTTGGTGGAGATCTTGAGTTAAGTGTAAAGCAAGGAGCTTTTTGAGGATCTTCAAGAGGTAAGAGGGAGATCCATCTTACCAACCAAGTATGGTGGTGAGAGATGGTTTATTTATTTGATGGATGGTGAATCCATGTGAGGATTCATATCCATGGTCATGTAATAATTTGTGTGTTTATGTGCTTTGATTTATTTGCCTATGCTTGGTATGATTTGTATGATCTATTGCTTTGATTATGGCATGCTTGTGATATATATGTTGATTATATGTATGCCATAAAAATTGTTGGAAAGGAAAACAAATTTTGGTTCCAAAGACCATGAGGATTTCGGCCTCAACATCTCAAATAGGTGTTCACAAATTAATATTTTCATGAAAGGTAAAAATGGATGTTTAGAAAAACTAGGAAAATAAACAAATGGTTTGTTTTCAAGAAACAAGTGCTCATGGTTTTTGTGAGAATTTTTAATGGTTTTCTTTGTGTAAAACCATATCAATTTAGAAAGAAAAATATTTGATGGTTTCAATGGCTAAGTACTACGGCTTTGAAGGCTTGAAATGCCTTGATTTTTATGAACAAAGTGGTTTTCAAAGTAGAAATATAACTTAATTTAATACAAAGAATTTGAAAAGGGAATCAGAGTGTTTTAACACTTGAAAAATGGAATTTTCATATGTGAATGGAAAAGGGAGGTTGAAAGTATTTGAACCTTAATTTATTTTAAAGAGGATTGATTTTTAGAATTGATTGGAATTATAAAGAATACGTTGGTAACTTAGGATTTTCTAATGTATAACTCATCCTTTGGGTTTTGGAGAGCGTTAGTAAATTTTAAAGTTAGAAACATTGATTTAATTCAATGAAATGGTGAATTTATAGAATAAATTGCGAAAAGGTTTTTCTTGAGTAAGAAATGTAAAAAATAATGTGAGATGTCATATTATTTGGAGAAATGTTGAAATAAAATTTTCAAAGGTTGAGAAATATTTTACGAAGTTAAAAAATGGAGAAAAATAATTTACGTAACTTAAAAACGTGATTTTTAAGCTACGTGATTGGAAAAACATTTAAATATTGTCACATGATTTGAAAAAAATGTTGAAATTGTTACCAAGTGGCTTCCAGTACTCAAGAGAAGGGGTGAATTGAGTATAAAGATTTATTAACAACTCTTTTAATTAGAATGCAAAAATTGAACTTGATTAAATAAATGCGAAGAAGAAATAATATGAAGAAGGAAATATAAAGAACAGCAGAAGGATAAATGTGCGACAAAATAAAATAGCGTAAAGTAAAAGGATTTAAGAAGACAAGCAGACACAATATTTATCCTGGTTCGATCACTAACCCACTTGTGATCTACGTCCAGTCATCGCAACAGTATTCAAGATTTTTCACTATGTATACAAGCTTCAATAGATGCTTGCAACCGTTACATAAAAGAGCACTTGTCACACACAGGGAAACTCTACCCTTGTGCTAAAGCCTCAGTCTGCAGGGATACCTCACCCTTAAACAAGTCTCAGAGGGATACCTCACCCTCAATACAGTATAGTAGAAAAATAGATAAAGAAGAAGAGAAACTCTCACTCAGAATAAATTACACAAATTGAAGTGCTAATGGAGCTCTCATAGAAATATCTCAAAGTTTAATTGAAAATAGAGTGTAGAAAATAGTTTCACAAGATATAGCAATCAGAAAAAATAATCAGAGTATTAGGTAATTTTAGAGAGGACCCAAGGCTTCTATTTATAGAGAAAATACAAGAAAACAGCTGTTGGGGATAATAAATGCTTTAAGATTTCAAAAACACGTTCCCATATCAGAATACGTGAGAACCGTGTTTATTCGGATAACTGAATTGTTATTCGAATAACACTGTTAATGAAGGCTTTGTAAAGACTCAGCTGATATGGGTTATTCGAATGACTTTGAGTCTATTCGAATAACTCTTTTAGAAAGCAGTTCTGAAAAATTGATTTTATTCGAATAGCTACTGAGTTATTCAAATAACTCTTTGAGAGAAACCTTTCTGAAGGTCTTGTTATTCAAATAAACACTTAGTTTATTCGAATAGCATATATTAAAAAACAGAGGCTTTAAAACACATTATTCGAATGGTTTATATTTTATTCGAATACCAGTTTAGAAAACAGAAGAGAGCTGAGAGTCTTTATTCGAATAGATGGAGCTTTATTCGAATAGGTAAGTTAAAAACAGAAGCTCGTAAAAGATTGAGAAGGAATAAACTTTGTTCGTTTAGAAAGAAAAAATAATAGAAGCTAATTTTAAAGAAGAAACACTCGATTAAACCAAACTTAATTTTTCTTTCAAAAAACTGAGAGATATTAGAGTGAGCTCCGTACAAAAAGATCCTAAGTCCTAAAGCTATTCTCATGCGATCCTGGACAGGGTTTATCTTACATCTTCATTTTTGTCTTCACATTTGTTATCATCAAAACAGAATCTCCAAAGGCATATGTCCAATTACATTCTCCCCCTTTTTGTTGATGACAAACTATACACGAGAAAAGTACTTAGTACATGTAATTGAAATTCAAACAGAGGTATAAAAGCTTACTCTTCTCTTATAAGAGATATTGTGTATCAGATATGTGCGCAGCTCCCCCTTTCAATTTGAATCCAATCTCGGTTTAATTGTACCTATCTTTTCTCAAATAAAATACTTTCTCCCCCTTTTGTCATGAGCAAAAAGGGAGGCAAGATCCATAAACAGTTATATGTATAGAAAAGAGAAAGAACTGTAAAACAATCTCAGATAAGTGCACTATAGCAAATTTAAAAGCTAATATATATATATTAAAAAAGATGTAGATACAGGATCCTAATAAAAAAAGGCGAATAACAAGGATCCTAAACAAGTTATAAAAAAAGAAATCCAGAGGCGGTGATGGGGAAGTTGGTGCAGGAGCAGAAGTAGGAGTAGTAGCCGGAGCAGGAGTAGGTAAAGCAGCTCGAAGGGCAGCGACCTCACTTTCAACACCTTTTATTCTATCAAAGAGAATAGAGAAGGTGTGTTCCATGTAGGCGCGCTTATCATGCAAGGTGGCCATGATCTGCTCTAAGGTAACGGGAGTAGGAGCAATAGCCGGGGCATCATCAGGTGCAACAGGGGTAGCAGGAGCATCAGCAGGTGCAACAGGGGCGTCAGCAGGGTCAAACTCATCATCAGCAACTTCATTCGGGTACACCCAGCCTTCATCTGTTTGGATCATCTTCATTTTTCGAAGAGTGAAGGACCCAAACACGTTGTGATGGGTCAAGGCAATGGCTTGCTCAGTCTCCAAGACCTGAGGGTACTTGCGAAGCAAGGTAGTGTTGAGAATCCCATAAGGCAGGTCTGATTTTTCCTTACCCTTGGCACGCATCATGTGTTTCATAATAAACACGGGTCAGTTGATCTTATGACCTTTCTTCAAGATCCAAAGCATGAAGATGTCATCTTTGCTAAGGTACGCGTAGTTCCCGCCGCGGGGAGCCAAAATGTGAGCAAAGGCATAATGCAGAAGCCTATCTTGGCTTTTTAGCATCCCACCTTTGAGACCTCTGATAGGTAAAGCCAAACCAGGCTTCAACAGATCCTCAATGGCCTGAATCCTGTTGAACTCAGGGAAAGGGTTGTCGTCATCTTCGACCATTGTGCCAGCGAACTGTAAACCGAACAATGTTTGCCAGTCCTGCGGAGTGATAACAATGTCTTGATCACAGACTTCAGTGAGGCGGTTCTGGCCATCAATGGCTAGATTGCAGAAGAACATTTTCATTAGAGCAGTGTAGAGCGTAGCCCGGTGGGAACAAAGCTGTAGAACCCCCTGGTTTTCCAAAAGAGATAGGAAGTCGAAGCCTTGATGCTGCTGAAAGAAGGGGAGATCAAGGTACTTGGGCTAAACGAGATTACGTTCCCAGAAGTGCGTAATGAAGCGGCGACGTTGTGCTTCGTTGGAGGAGAGCCTCCGCATGTCAAGAGGGTTGTTGTTGGGGCAACCTTCGTGCGAACACACTTGTTGGAAGAGGAGGCCATGGTGTTTAAAGGTGTGGAAGAAAGAAAGATGGTAGGGAGATGGTGGAGGAGAGATGAAAGGATGAAGAAGATGAATAGAATATGGAAATGAAAACGGCTGGGCGCGCGGGTTAATTTAAAGGAAGCCTGTGGTTATTTGAATAACCTAGGGTTTATTCAAATGAACCTTGCGTAGGAACAGAAAGGATAGGGGCTTTGAACGAAGTTCCCTGATAGGTTTTATTCGAATAAAAGGAATTTTTATTCTAATAGAGCAGCTGGGAAAGCCAAGCGTTTTGACGTTTGAAAAGGTCTTATTCGAATAAGTTAGGATTTATTCGAATAGACAGAAAACAGTCAGTTGTTTCTGAAAGAACAAGGCTCTGGTTATTCGAATAGCCTTCAGTGTTATTCGAATAGACAGAGGACATAAATTTAGACTGATAAAAAAAGGGTTCTGGTTATTCGAATAGAGAAGGATTTATTCGAATAAACAAAGAACATACAAACCACAGAAAGATAAAGAGGCCAGTTTATTCGAATAAGATAAGTGTTATTCGAATAAATCTGATAACCAATATGATATTTTATAAGCTTTAGATGACCTTCTTCGAATAAGCATATGTTTATTCGAATAAACTAATAAAAATAGTATAAAAACACATACGTTCAGGAGGCAAGATAAGTCAATTTTCCATATGATTAAGGGAATATTAAACAGCAATACATGCAATTATACACTTGATTGATCAATTATACCTAATTCTCTTCTAATATAAAAGAATGCTTCTTTTGCTAAGGGTTTAGTGAAGATATCTGCAAGTTGCTTGGATGTTTCAACAAATTCCAGGATGCAATCCCCCTTTTGTACATGATCTCTGATAAAGTGATGTCTTATCTCTATATGCTTTGTTCTAGAATGCAGAATGGGATTCTTAGATATATTTATTGCGCTAGTATTATCACATCTTATAGGGATGTGATCAAGCTGAAGACCGTAGTCTAAGAGTTGTTGCTTCATCCAAAGAATTTGAGCACAACAGCTCCCGACTACAACATATTCAGCCTCAGCGGTAGACAGTGCCACACTATTTTGTTTCTTGTTATGCCAAGAAACTAAAGAACTTCCAAGCAAGTGGCATATCCCACTAGTACTTTTTCTATCTAATTTGCACCCAGCAAAATCAGAGTCGGAATATCCTATTAGGTTCCATGAAGCACCCTTAAGGTACCACAAGCCCATTTGTGAAGTGCCTACTAGGTATTTCATTATTCATTTAACAACACTTAAATGAGATTCCTTAGGGTTTGCCTGATATCTAGCACACATGCATACACTGAACATAATATCTAGCCTAGTAGCAGTAAGATAAAGGAGAGATCCAATTATACCTCTATATTTCGTTATTTCTACTGACTTACCTCATTCATCTTTGTCCAAATAGCACGAAGTCCCCATTGGAGTGGCCATGTGTTTAGCGTTTTCCATTTCAAACCTCTTGAGCAATTCCTTGCAGTATTTGGTTTGACTGATGAATGTCCCTTCGTTCGTTTGTTTGATTTGAAGTCTGAGAAAGAAATTTAGCTCTCCCATCATTGACATTTCAAATTCATTCTGCATTGTCTTAGCAAATTCTTTGCAAAGGGATTCATTAGTAGCACCAAAAATAATATCATCCACATATACTTGCACAAGAAGAATATCATGTTTTTTGTTTTTAATGAAAAGGGTAGTATCGACTTTTCCTCGTAAAAACTATTTTCTAAAAAAAACTTACTCAACCTTTCATACCAAGCTCTAGGAGCTTGTTTTAGGCCATATAAAGCCTTTTTAAGTTTAAAAACATGGTTGGGTAGTTCATGATTTTCAAAACCTGGAGGTTGTTCAACGAATACCTCCTCTTGAATAAACCCGTTTAGAAAAGCACTTTTAACATCCATTTGATATAATTTGAAGTCCATGATGCAAGCATAAGCAAGTAACATTCTAATAGCTTCTAATCTAGCTACAGGTGCATAGGTTTCTTCATAGTTTATCCCTTCTTCTTGATTATAGCCTTTAGCAACCAGTCTAGCTTTGTTTCTAGTTATTATCTCATTTTCATCAAGTTTGTTTCTAAAAACCCATTTAGTTCCAATTATAGGGTGATCATTAGGCCTCGTGACTAGTTCCCAAACTTGATTTCTTTCAAACTGATTTAATTCCTCATGCATAGCTAAGATCCAATGTTCATCATCAAAAGCTTCAAATATATCTTTGGGTTCAATTTGAGAAACAAAGGCTAAGTGATTACATGCATTTCTAAGAGAATTACGAGTACTCACGCCTTTAGATACATAACCGATTATTTGATCAAGAGAGCGATATCTTGAAGTCTGACATTCTTTGGGAAGTTCCAAAGCTTGTGATTTCTCTTGTCTTTGTTTCTCTTCTTGCTCCTTGATTTCTTTGTCTTTGCTATTTAAATGTGTTTCCGCTAAGATTTCTGCAACATCATCAATAACAAGATCCTTTCTCGATCCATTTGGGTCAGTTTCATCAAATGCAACATGTATAGATTCTTCAATAGTCATAGTTATTTTATTATATATACGAAAGGCCTTACTATGATTTGAATAACCAAGAAATATACCTTCATCAGACTTAGCATCAAACTTGCCTAAGTTATCTTTTCTATTATTTAAAACAAAACATTTGCAACCAAAAACATGAAAATGTGAGACATTTGGCTTTCTTCTATTGTATAATTTATATGGGGTTTTCTTTAAAATTGGCCTTATGAGGGCCCTGTTCATTACATAACAGGCTGTACTTACAGCATCCGCCCAAAAATACTTAGGAAGAGCAGCCTCATTAAGCATAGTTCTTGCCATTTCTTCTAAAGAACGATTTTTTCTTTCTACAACTCCATTTTGTTGCGGAGTTCTAGGGGCAGAGAAATTATGATTAATGCTATGTTCATCACAAAATTTTTTGAAAACATAGTTTTCAAATTCGCCGCCATGATCACTTCTTATAGAAGAAATTTGAAAACCTTTTTCGTTTTGAATAACTTTGGCAAGTCTTTTAAATGTTAGAAATGCATCATTTTTGTTTGCAAGAAATAAAGTCCATGTAAACCTAGAAAAATCATCCACAATCACTAAAGCATAGTAATTCCCACCAAAGCTCATAGTTCTAGAGGGTCCAAATAAATCTATGTGCAAAAGTTGTAAAGGTCTAGTAGTTGAAACTATATTTTTTGCTTTAAAAGAGACCTTTATTTGTTTACCCTTTTGACATGCATCACATAATTTATCTTTAACAAAATTAAGCTTTGGTAGTCCAATTACTAGCTCTTTAGAGACCAACTTCTTTAAGTGATCCATGTGAATGTGTGCAATTCTTCTATGCCATAACCATGAATCATCATTCTTACTTAAAAGGTATTTTGCATCATTTGAAGATATATCGTCAAGACTAATCATATAGATGTTATTTATTCTATGACCAATGAATTTAACATGCTTATCATTTTTATCTTCAACTATGCAACAATTTGAATAAAAAATTACCTTATTTCCTTTGTCACATAATTGGCTAATACTAAGAAGGTTATGTTTCAAGCCTTCAACAAGTAACATATTTTCAATAGAGGAGTTGGGGTTCTTACCGACTTTGCCGATTCCAAGAATTTTTCCTTTGTTGTTATATCCATAAGTAACGTGTCCATGATTCTTGGGAATAAATGTTGTGAATTTCGAGCCATCCCCGGTCATGTGCTTGGAGTAGCCGCTATCGAGATACCAATTTGAACTCCTGGCTTTCAAGTACACCTACAACACAACTTTAATTTTTAACCTTTGGTACCCAAATTTTCTTGGGTCCTTGAGTGTCAGTTTTGGGTATAGTACCCTTTGGAACCCAAATCATTTTTGTCCCAATTTTTGTGTTAACATTTTTTCTTGTATTGCATGTTAAAGCACTGTGACCCTTCTTTCCACAATAAAAACATTTAATAAATAGGCTACTAGAAGTACTTGAATAAACAAAGAAATTTTTATAAGATTTATGTTGATTTTTTGGGTTATAACCAATTTCAGCTTTTTCAAAAACAACCCTTTGTTTACCTAATATTATATTTAAATTATCTCTTCCAAAAGTGAATTTAGCAAGAATGTTCTTTAAATCTTTAATTTCTTTTTCAAGTAAATGACATGAAGAACAAGACGAAGAGGTAGAAGCATGTGAAGAATGAGATGAGCATGCTTCGATGATTCCCAAAGTTTCATTTTCTATTTTTAATTCTTCAATCTCTTTATTTAGAATAAGAATTTTATTTTCTAGAGAGGAGATTATTTTCTTAGAAGAAGAAATTTGTTTTGTGAGTTTTAAAGATTCGTTATGTAACTCTTCAAAAGCATCTTGTAACTCATCATAAGAAGGCAGTAGTGTAGAGTTAGAATTAACCTCATTTTTGCTTTCTTCTTCTTCTTCTTCCCCTTTGGCCATGAGACATAGTTGAGCTTCTTCGCTATCTGAACTGTCAGTTGAATCCATGTCGTTTTCATCTCATGCTATATAGGCTTTTCTTCCTTTTCTTTCCTTGAATGGCTTCTTTTCAAATTTTTCTTTGTTCTTTTGGAAAATTGGGCATTCCATTTTCATGTGACCAGGTTTGCCACATCCATAGCATGTTGGGGTTGATAAGGCTCCTTCGTTCTTGAAATAGGTCTTCTTCGGAGGGAAGAGATGTCTTCTTTGCGTTCCCTTTTTTTCTGAGAAATTTACAAAATTTTTTGACTAATAAACTGAGATTTTCTTCATTTACCTCGATGTTTTCTGAGCCTTCCTCATCTTCTTCATCATCATTATCGATTGTTGAGGTAGTGGCTTTAAGCGCTATCCTCTTTTCTATTTATCGTTTTCTTCGCTTTGACTTAGTCTGCTCAGTTCTAGTTCGTGCTCATGAAGTTTTCCAAATAGGGTAGCTAAGGACATTGTTGACAAGTCTCTTGATTCTGATATGGCTGTTACTTTGGGTTGCTAAATCCTGCTAAGACATCTCAACACTCTGTTAATCAAATCTTCATTAGAAAAACATTTTCCTAAGGATGCAAGATGATTAACTATGTGGATGGACCTCTTTTGCATTTCTTGAATGCTTTCTCCTTGGTTCATTCTGAATAATTAATATTCACGAGTTAGAGAATTGATTCTCGACCTCTTTACCTCACTAGTACCTTCATGGGTAACTTGTAAAGTGTCCCATATTTCTTTAGCAGTTTTGCAATTTGAAATTCTAAAGAACTCGTCATATCCCAATGCAGTAGTAATTATATTTTTTGCTTTTAAATTATATTGGACTTTTCTTTTGTCTTCATCAGACCATTTATTTCTTGGTGTTTTGGTCCTTACACCATCGACCTCATGTGTAGGTACAAAGGCGTCGTTTTCAACAGCATCCTACACATCTAGATCAATAGCTTCGATGAAGATTTTCATTCTTTCTTTCCAATATGCATAACCATCCCCATTGAAAAAGGGTGGTTGATTTATGGAAGAGCCTTCTGAAAAACCATTTGAGGAAGCCATGTTCTCTTGAAGCTGCTAAGCTCTTTATACAAGAGTCTAGCTTTGATACCACTTGTTACCAAGTGGCTTCCAGTACTCAAGAGGGGGGTGAATTGAGTATAAAAATTTATTAACAACTCTTTTAATTAGAATGCAAAAATTGAACTTGATTAAATAAATGCGAAGAAGAAATATTATGAAGAAGGAAATATAAAGAACAGCAGAAGGATAAATGTGCAACAAAATAAAATAGCATAAAGTAAAAGGATTTAAGAAGACAAGCAGACACAATATTTATCCTGGTTCGATCACTAACCCACTTGTGATCTACGTCCAGTCCTCGCAACAATATTCGAGATTTTTCACTCTGTATACAAGCTTCAATAGGTGCTTACAACCGTTACATAAAAGAGCACTTGTCACGCACAGGAAAACTCTACCCTTGTGCTAAAGCCTCAGTCTGCAGGGATACCTCACCCTTAAACAAGTCTCAGAGGGATACCTCACCCTTAATACAGTATAGTAGAGAAATAGATAAAGAAGAAGAGAAACTCTCACTCAACGTAAATTACACAAATTGAAGTGCTAATGGAGCTCTCACAGAAATATCTCAAAGTTTAATTGAAAATAGAGTGTAGAAAATAGTTTCACATGATATAGCAATCAGAAAAAATAATCAGAGTATTGGGTAATTTAGAGAGGACCCAAGGCTTCTATTTATAGAGAAAATACAAGAAAACAGCCGTTGGGGATAATAAATGCTTTAAGATTTCAAAAACACGTTCCCATATCAGAATACGTGAGAACCATGTTTATTCGGATAACTGAATTGTTATTCGAATAACATTGTTAATAAAGGCTTTGTAAAGACTCAGCTGATATGGGTTATTTGAATGACTTTGAGTCTATTCGAATAACTCTTTTAGAAAGCAGTTCTGAAAAACTGATTTTATTCGAATAGCTACTGAGTTATTCGAATAACTCTTTGAGAGAAACCTTTCTGAAGGTCCTGTTATTCGAATAAACACTTGGTTTATTCGAATAACATATATTAGAAAACAGAGGCTTTAAAACACATTATTTGAATGGTTTATATTTTATTCGAATACCAGTTTAGAAAACAGAAGAGAGCTGAGAGTCTTTATTCGAATAGATGGAGCTTTATTCGAATAGGCAAGTTAAAAATAGAAGCTCGTAAAAGATTAAGAAGGAATAAACTTTGTTTGTTTAGAAAGAAAAAATAATAGAAGCTGATTTTAAAGAAGAAACACTTGATTAAACCAAACTTAATTTTTCTTTCAAAAAACTAAGAGATATTAGAGTGAGCTCCGTACAAAAAGATCCTAAGTCCTAAAGCTATTCTCATGCTATCCTGGACAGGGTTTATCTTACATCTTCATTTTTGTCTTCACGTTTGTTATCATCAAAACAGAATCTCCAAAGGCATATGTCCAATTGCAGAAATATTTCTATGCAATTTGGAAGGCGTTTAAAAAATTTTACACGTTTGAGATATTGTTGAAAAATCACTACTTGATTTAAAAATGGTGGAATATTTTTACGTGATTGATGAAAACGTTGAAAAATCAATATGTGATTTGAAAACGTAACAAAATTGTGAAAACGTAACAGAAATGTTACAAAATTGTGAAAACGCAATAATATGATTTTCGCGATTAAATATACAGTAGAATTACTGTTGAACCAGTGGATGGACACTGTATGAGAAAATGATAAATTTTGGCCTGTGATTGGCATTGGTGCATTTTATATGCATGAACTGGTGTATGAACACTGTATATAAAATTTTGCCTATGATTGACATTGGTGCATTGAACATGCATTGGAAAGGTCCGATGGACTGTATGAGGCTATTTGCCTAGGAGAGACATACACCTCTTGAGTGGGTGCGATATGTATAGTGTAAGTCACTTGTTGATCTTGGAGGCATCAGGGTGCGGGTTGCTTACATGGGTGGTTGGTAGCTCTTTTTCCCGTAAGTTTGACCGATGCAACGCACCGATGATCCAGACTGAGACACTATTCTTAATCGAGATCTCGTAAAGACTGTCTTGTATATGCTAGATGTGCAAATACAAATGAGAATTGTAGCACTTGGTCTGAGGCATTTTGGTACAGACAGATCTTTCATATCAACTTCTCCGAACTGAGTATTAGCTCCATGGAGTAGAACATTGAGTCTATGTGCGCATGCATGAAATTGAGCATTTATATCTATGTGATATATTAATTGAGGAATATTGACCATGACAATTATTCTATTGAGAAATACTTAGATGATAATAATGTTAATGGCATGATGGTAAATGTTATTTATTTTATCTATTATTTGAATACATTATGATGACGGCATAATTGTAATTATGGTATAATATATCTGTATGGTATGCTGTTTGTATTATCTCTGTGCTACCATATTGGTAATGGCGTAGGTGATCTCGCCTCTTTGTATGTTTATTTGGTACTGTAAATATATTTGTAAAGACACTGAGCAAAGGGTTGAACAAGAGGGTGAAGAAGAGCAGGCTCCAGAGGAAGCGGAGTTTTGACGAGATGGCATCAAGACCTGGTTTCTTCGGTTATGTGAGATTGCAGTTCGATGGTGGAGCTAGAGTGTGGAGGACTAGTCCCAATAAGAGGGGACTAATATTTGAGGAAAATCTGACAGTTATTATGAGTAGAGAGTTTCATAGGAATCCGTCCTTTTCTATAACTATATATGTACATGTTGAATTTCCACTGTCCATTAGGCAGCATTGGGATACTAGATATTATGTCCCAACGGAAATTAGTATTGTGTCGTCCCTCGGACACCTGTCCGTAGGGCTTCGCATCAAATCGGATTCCTACCTGCTGAGGAGTCTGAGGAGGACCCGACTAAGGGTTCTACTGTTTAGTTAGACTTGAGCAAGTCATTTAATTATTTAAATTATGTTTAATTACTTTGAGGACTCTGTCTTTATATAAATAATCCTAACAGTACGTTTGTAATGAATGATGATGTAAATTATGTGTGATGATATATAATATTTTATTTTCCGCTAAGTTTATTTTATAGTTATCAAAGAAGAAAGAAAAAAATTTACAACTCATATTTTTATCACAACGTCACATTTTATAACTTGGAGGTAATTTGGTAATTAAGTAACATAAATGTAGCACTCTACAGTGAGTGCTACAGTATCCCTGCTACTGCGTCATTTCTGTTTTGGCCATTTGACAGAAACTATTATCTTAAAATGATTTGATTAAAGTTAAACAAGAAAAAAATTCTATTCGGATATTGAACAGCCTAGTGCACGATTTGTACTTTTGTTTTAAAACAAATTAAACTAATTAAAAGTAAGATAATATAAATTGCATATGGAATAAAGTTATGAAGTTTTTAAAGGAATATTGGATGCATGTGCAATGATTGATGTCCCTGTTAAAATTATAAGCTAAACCCAATCATTTGCTAAACTATGGAATATATGTGGCTGTGATCTTTAGTTGCAAAGAAATATATAATTTTTTATATATTTGTTTGATAGAAATTGTCATAAAATCAAATTGAAGGTCAGGTTGTTGTAGCCTCTTTAACCAAAGATCAGTTAGGGAAATCAGTCCATCTTGTAAATTTGGAGTTTAGGTAACTGTTCCAGACTCAGATGGGCATTTCAGACTCTTCTTTTAACTTATCTGGGTCTGCTATTAGTATTCATGCTGCATATGTCACTTTGACACATTATATTATTGTGCTGAGCCACAGCCATAAGAGGAAAAGAAACTTGAAAAAACTTGCAATATTGCCTGTGATTAAATACCTAATTGCTTTTGTTAATTTTGCAGCATAACACATGATGGGATTGGGCTGCCAGAAGCATTGTTGAACCAGATGTTTGGACGTGATGGACATGAATCCGAGGAGGATATTAGCTTGTTCATCAGCAGAAAGCTGCTAAAGCTCATGAATGGGGACGTACGTTATCTAAGGGAAGCAGGCAAATCATCTTTCATCTTATCTGTTGAACTTGCCGCAGCCCATAAGTCGCGGGCTTAAAATTTTGGATACAATTTGTTTTGCACATCAGAAAGTGAAGGGAGCAAGAATAATTTGTTTCATGTTTTTCTAGTTTCCCTGGCCACATTTCTGTAACTTCTTGTAACGTACGGTGTAGATATGTATGTATCAATCTTTACAATCTTGACTTATTCTCATCGAGTTTTATTATTTATTCTTCCAGCAATTATTCATCATTTGCTGCAAAGTGAAACATAAGGAACATGTTTAATGCCATTGTTTTCTACCTCAGTAATTCTCTCATTCCATTCCAGCGGTACTATTTACTGCGAACCATTTTCCACAAAAAGTGTCCCCAAGGGTTGTTAACCAATCAGCCAATCAGGTGAGGAATATGACAGAGAGAAAAAAAATATGTTTTAAACCTCACATATAAAACACATATTCACACAAGCATGTGATCCGTTCTCTGTTTTATGACTTTTACAGGTTCTTGCAGTTAGATAAGTACTTCATTTTGGAGAACAAAATAGGTCCATGCAGGTACTGTAAACTAATCTCTTCTTATGATGGGGTTTTAGATGTCTTATGTTATAATAGGATATTAGAATGTGTTATTTAAGTTGTGTATGAGAATCTAATTAGTGTACTTACTTTAATTTTCCCTTGATAATAATTTGGTCAAGTCTGGTTCCATAAAGAGCTTTATTATGTGTTCAAATTGAGTAAGTAGGTGTTAAAATTCTATTGTAGAGCACAAATGAGTTCTGCCCCTTATGTTAATTTCTCCTTAACAATAACAAACTAAATTGTGTTAATAAGACTCTTTATCATCCTGACATGAAATAGAATAGCTTGGGTAAAATGAATACAATCCTATCCATTATGTGTTAATAAAGACGGTAATTTATTGTTAGGTGTCGGATCAAGTATTGGTGAGGAAACATCTATATTGTGGAAACATTGGCACTGTCTAAACTGATGCAATTGAGTCAATTTGATTAACCTGTTATATGGTATACATATCAAATCTTAAAAGAATTCATTCATCAGTTACTTTGCTGTTAAAATATGCTACCAACTTAAGAAATATTGGCTAGTTGGAGATACAATGGATGTCATGTATGCTTTTTTTGTCAAATGACAATTGTGTGCTTAGATATTTATGGAATGTAACATGCATATTGTGTACTTCGAAAAGGGAAGGAACATTTCTTAAATACTCCTTTCTTTTGTTCTGGTTCTTTTTTTTTTTGTGTGTTTCAAATCAAAGCTTAAATATCTTATTTTTAGTCTTTTAGTCTTATTGGGACTCAACAGCATCACTAATTTGAATGAGTGCTTGGAAAGACAAGATAGTGTGAAGTCTTTTCATGGGTTGTGAGTAGCTTAGTGTCTACTATGTTGTTTTGCATGTTTTAAAGCCTTCAAGGTGTTTATCACCCTTTATTATTTTGCTGTCAAATATTTTTGAATCCTTTGTGCAAGTTGCTTGATTTTTGTAAATCATTTCATTATTATTATGAGAATAGGACCTCTCAGGACAAGCATTTTCTTTTAAGTCCTCTTTAGTGATAATGCACATTAACAGGGATATATGAACAATATATATAAAAAAAACAGAGAGAGAAATTTGCTCTAAGTTTTTTTTGGTATTGTATAAGAATTTTATTTGAGATTGATGAATGTGTGTTTGTGTGTGACGGTTTTGGTATATGTATTATGAGTTTAGATGAATGTGAGATAGGAGTTTGATAAATTGTTGAATTCGAATTTGGGTTTAGGAACTAAACTTGTTTGACTTTAAGTAGTTGACTGATTATCTGCAATTTGTAATTTTCTCTAAACTAATGTTAATAATTATCTCACTTCGGTGTGAGGAGCTTGATCAGAATGCTACAACTAATAGTAATTGTTGTTAGTCTTGGTGTACCTTGATTGGACTCCACCTAGTAGGAGATTGTTGTTAGCCTTAGTGCACCTTAATTAGACTCTAACTAGTAGGAGAATTACTAGTCCCATGCTAGGTATAACTTGTGATTGGAATACATGATCATTTGACACTGTCAACATATTAGGAATAAAGTGCCTCGTGATATGAAGTGAGTTCTGGCTTTGATTATCTAATGTTATGATCCATTTGAAAATCTGAAATTTTGATTAAGAAGTCATCGATCTTCTATTGTCAGATTTAGTCCACTGGTATTACACTCTAATGGCATTATTTTATTGTAATAGGAGATTTGTTTAAGCTTTTTTTTTTGTGTGTTAATTTTTAGCGGCCATAATAATTGCTGATCAAAGACATTTTTTTACCGGCAATAAAATGAGTTTTTATCGGTAATAACAAAGGTCGCTAAAGACATGAAAAAAGACAAATCTATGGAAGTTTTAGCGGCCATAACAATTGTCGGTAAAAGACATTTTTTATCGGTAATAAAATGAGTCTTTACCGGCAATAACAAAGGTCGCTAAAGACATGGAAAAGGAATCCTGGGCTCTGTTTTAGTGGTCATTTTAATTGCCGGCTAATAATTGCTACTAAAAGGCATTACTTTTAGTGGCCATAAAAGGGGTCTTTACCGGCACTCTATGTAATGGTTGGGAAAACCTTTACTGACACTAGATACAGCGGCCATAAATTAATTGCCGGTAAAAGTTTTTTGCGGCAATTCTTATTGCCGCTAAAAGGCATATTAATTGCCGCTAAAGCCTCTTTTTGTTGTAGTGACCCACCCCCTGGTTCAATACGCTTGGCAGCAGCTGCGCAAGAAAGAAACCACCATACACGTGCCTATCTCAGGTACCTTCTGAATCCAATTCAGAACATTGGCGCTGTTTGTGGAAAACTGATAAACTTTTATTCCCGCATTAACCATGGTGAGCACAAGACACAACCACAGGAAGGGAAGCACAGCACATGCTGCCCTAGCCAAATACAGGGCCTAGCGACACAGCGTGACCCTCCTTCCATCACACCACCAGAAACCTTCGCCGCTAGAAGCAAGCTTGTTGTGGTGAAAACTCTCAATGATGGACATGAGGCATCAACTTCTGTTGAAAGCCCCGCTCCATCTCGAAGGGTTTCAATCCGTAACAGACTTGTCTTTCCTCATGGTGGGGCCAACAATACAAACCACGGAGCAAACCATGGAGCTAGGATCCCTGTGCATGCTCGCTTGGGGACCTCCCACAACGATGTAGACCATGCGTCTCATTATGAAGACAATGTCCAATCCGAAACGACGAAGAATGGCCTTCCAGAGTTGTTGCGCCAACAAACAGCACTCATCAAGGGTCAGCGATGTCAGCTAGAAGAACAATGTTGTCGGATAGAGAATCTTGAAAGATCAGTGAGGACAAATAATAACAACGGAGAACGGGATGTAGTTCATAATGAGCAAGCAGCCTAGCGTGCTGGCGACAGGGTTTTTGGAAACCATAACTCGATCCCTGGCCATTAACAACAATTCTCAGATGCTCTAATGGCATATAAAGTCTCGAGGAACATCAAGCCTCCGAGCAATTTGGAGGCTTATGATGGGATGACAGATCCCCAGGAGCACTTAGATGCTTACACTCAGTCCATGCAGCTCTACGGGTACACCCTGGAACTGTTGTGCTGAGCTTTTCCCCTATTTCTGAAGAAGGACACCCTCTATTGGTTTGTCACCTTACGAACAAAGATCACAGGATAGGAAGACCTTACGTAACGTTTCTTGCAACACTACACCACAACAAAGGAGCGACCAAAGTCGATTAACTCCTTTTCCAAAATTCACTAGGGAAGTTCTAAATCCCTGCGCAAATATGTCAAAAGGTTCAATCAGGAATGTGTGGGCATTGAAAACCTGGATGACAGGATAGCCCTCCATTACGCCAGAAATGGACTCCGAACTGACTCGGGCTTCTTCATGTCGTTGGCAAAAAAGAAGCAGGCGAGTCTAGATGAGTTTCACATACGGGCGGATAAGTACGTCGAGCTAGAGGAAGTTACCAAAGCCAAAGAGAATCTGGAGAAAGGTGAACCAGTCCACCAGAAAAAAGAACCAAAACTCTAACCAACCCCGTGACTCTTCTAAGAGCGAAAGGTATCGGCCTAAGTATTTTGAGTATGCTTCTTTGAATACTCCTCGAGAGACAATCTTGAAGTATGTCCTTCAAAGTGAGTTCTAGGATATCAAGAGGCCACCACCCGTAAAGAAGTAATTCCAGAGGGACCATTCGAAACATTACAGGTGGCACAAGAGCTATGGCCACGAGACAGAAGATTGTTACTAACTCCGGGATGTTATTGAGTCCCTGATTAAAGAGGGAACGTTGCAAAAGTACATCAGCGATTTCCTAGGAGGCGAGGACCATGGAATACGCAGGGATTGGAGACGAAGCAGCAGCCCCCGGTGAAGTCCAAACCAATGTCCAAGAAGAAGCCAGAGTCCTACCAGAAGATCCTGGACCCCACCACACCGTAATGTTGAAAACAAGCAAGATAAGGATCGCAATACTCAAGATGGGGGTAACAGGAAAGACACACTCATCAGTACCAATCTCAGGAGGGTTTACAGGGAGTGGTCCGTCTAACAATTCTTGGAAAAAGGCACTCTGGACAACAGTCTTAAGCATGTCTGGTTCATCGCAAAGACCCCATGTTGAAAACAAGGATGCATCGTCCATTTCATTCTCTAACAAGGACTACGACGGCATTATTCGAGATCATGACGACCCTCTGGTCATATCCGGATTAATATCTAATGCCGAAATCTGTCGTGTCTTTGTGGATCAGGGGAGTTCAGCGGACATCATGTTCATGGATGCCTTCGAAAGACTATAGTTCCCTCTGTCTGCATTCACACCGTATGAAGGTGAACTAACCGGTTTCTCTTGGAGAGAAAGTTACCCCGGTCGGTTACTTTGAAACTTTCTTGACCCTGGGTAACGACAACACATACAAAACGATCGAGGTGAGATTTTTGGTCATGGATTGCCCCTCGACTTACAATATCATCCTGGGTTGTCCTACGCTAAATGGCATTGCCACTGTAGTCTCTACTGCCCATCAGGCCATGACGTTCCTCAACAAGAATAATGAAGTGGTCACGGTCAAGGGCGACCAGATTGTAGCCCGCAAGTGCTATAACGAGAGCTTGAAGATCAGTAGGGCTTCCAGGAAAACAAAGGCACGAACATCCAGCCCCGCTTGCGATCAAGTCAACATTCTAATGACCAAGTTGGATGTTCGTGAGGAAATCTGAGGCATAAGACCTCAGCTTGAAGGAGAATTGATCCCGCTGGAGCTGGGTGATAAACCCAACCAAGTCACGAAGATATGAGCAAACCTCAAAGAGCAGGAGAAGATCCAGTTGATAGAGCTCTTACAGAAAAACAAGGATATTTTCGTGTGGACATCTGTTGATATGCTTGGGATCGACCCCGCTTTCATCTGCCATCGTTTATCTATTAAACGGGATACAAAGCCAGTCTCCCAAAAGAAAAGAAAAGTTGGCCCTGAGAGGCAACAGGCCATTGAGGAGCAAGTCAAGGAATTACTAAACGCCGACTTCATCAGGGAGATCTCGTACACCACTTGGCTCTCAAATGTTATCCTGTTAAAAAAGTCAAACGAAAAATGGAGGATGTGTGTGGACTACATTGACCTGAACAAGGTGTGTCCTAAAGATCCATACCCCCTCCCAAACGTTGACAAGCTAGTTGATAGCTCCTCCGGTTTCCGGTTACTGTCCTTCATGGACATTTACTCCTGGTACAATCATATTCAAATGTACCCCAGAGATCAAGATAAAACAGCCTTCATCACCAAAAGGGCAAGTTACTGCTACAAGGTAATGTCTTTCAGGTTAAAAAATGCCGAGGCCACCTACCAGAGAATGATGAACAAGGTCTTTGAAGAACAGATGGGGAGAATACTAGAGGTCTACATCTATGATATGATAGTCAAGACTCGATCGTCAGGATCACACGCCTCGGACCTCGAGGAAGTATTTGCACAGTTAAGAAAGCATGACATGAGACTCAATCCAGAAAAATACGCATTCGGAGTCCAAGCTGAAAAATTCTTGGGGATCATTTTGACTCACCGCGGCATTGAGGCAAACCCCGACAAATGCAAGGCAGTGCTCGATATGCATAGTCCTCGAAGTGTGAAAGAAGTACAACAGTTAACTGGATGGATTACAGCTCTCACCAGATTCCTAGCCAAAGCCGCTCACAAATCCTTCCCTCTCTTCAAGCTATTGAAAAAAAGGACAGGATTCGAGTGGACACAGGAATGTGAAGATGCTTTCGCATCTCTGAAGAACATTTTGGCCTCCCCTCCCATTCTAACAAGGCCAGAGTTAGGTGAAACACTTTAGTGTACCTCTCCGTTCACGAGGAGGCTGTGAGTTCGGTACTCATGAGAGAAACACCAGAAGGCCAGAAACCAGTTTATTTTGTGAGCAAAGTATTGCAAGGCCCCGAACTCCGATGTCAAAAGATAGAGAAGGTCGCTTTTGCACTCATCATCACAGCCAAGAGACTAAGGCAATACTTCCAATGCCATCCTATGGTAGTAAGGAAAGATCAACCTATCCGATAGATACTGCATAAACCAGACTTAGTAGGAAGGATGATTGCTTGGTCTATTGAGCTTTCTGAGTTCGGGATAGCCTACGAACCCAGAGTAGCAATCAAGGCACAAGCGCTCTTGGATTTCTTGGTCGAACTCACTTCAGACTCCAGTTATACTGAGGAGATATCCTGGACCGTGTTCGTTGATGGGTCCTCAAACCTGAAAGGAAGTGGTGCCAGGATAATCTTGGAAAACTCTGAAGGGGTGACTGTTGAGAATTCACTAAGGTTCGAATTTCCCACCTCGAACAACCAGGCAGATATGAAGCATGCATCGCCGGACTGGTAATGGCCAAAGACTTGGGGGCCGCAAAGATTCGACTTTGTAATAACTCCTAGCTCGTGACCTCCCAGATCTGGGGTGAATATCAGGCCAAAAAGTCCCTCCTGCAGAAATACCTAGCGAGAGTGCAAGAACTCCTCACAAACTTCCTGTAACACCCTTGTGGGGATGTCACATTTATGATGCAATAAAATAAAATCTTACCCAAGTTATAAAACATTTGATGCATAATTAATATGAGTTATAAAATTTTTCCTTTTTATACTGGATATCATTAAGTAAAATAACAGGGAACATAAAATAAAGCAAACTACTATCACACTCCATAATATACATATGATTTTGTCTTCAGTTATACAAATAATTTACAACTACTAAATATTTAAACAAAGCAGTAAAGAGTTAGTATAATACAAAACATAGACATGCCCAAGTGCATATCAAAGATATCTAACCCTCCGAAGGATCACTCTCAGAGGAAACCTTGGGTGATAGAAATCCAAGATGTCTCACAACTCTACGGACAGGAGTCCGTGCTGTTGATACAATACTGATCTCACTAGGGGTACGGAAAAGTCCTCCCCAGTGATGCCTCAGATCCAAAGGCATCTCCAGATGTAGGTACAAAGTAGTAGTGAAAACTGGCTCAGCATCAAACTCTCCACGTAGGGACACAGTCAGACGTCCCAAGTAAATCACCGATCCTCGATCCTCTCGCAGTCGTCAGGCCTCCAAACCTCCGTGAAACTCTAGTCTCACGAAACCAAGAAATCCCGGCAACGTCATAATCACAGAATCAGTCCAAAGGATATGGATGATCGGACGACTCGCCCTCGTCAAACTGATCGTCCGTTTACTGATCTTCGGGATACAGAATCTCAAGAGGTTGTTCCTCTACCTCTTCCTCAAACTCTTTACAGAAATAAAATAATAATACAGAAACACATACAAATAAAGAGGTGAGACAATCTTACATCAATACCAGCATGGCAAATAAGAAAATGACAATACAACAGATATCGCAGTTTAATACAATAAAGCATACCATAACATCATAAATAATAGCACAATTTGACACAATAAGACATCCACAGTATCATAAATAATAATGTTATGATGCATGACACAAATGCAAATGCAATATGACTCATTCCTACTCCATGGAGCTAGACATAAACATCAAAGAGAATGACTCGTAAAGAACTATCAGTACCTCAGGCTGCCAACCAAACTATTACACTGTCAAACGTCGTGTATAGCCCACAGTCCAACATTGTGTAGTAGTACACAGTCCAAACACGTCGTGCACTACAGGCATTGTACTAAACAGTCTTCCCAAGATCTTGATTAAGTATAGTGCGTGTTGAGAACATTAGTGTGTTATCAGTTACCACGACCCAGAGGAGCCACCAACTGTCCATATGTGGAATACTCTGCACACTAATGCCTCTAAGTCCACTCGATGAACCACACTACGCTTATCACACCAACAACACGGTGTAATTCATCTCGTCAATTAATCGCCAATATCAACCAAATTGGCACAACTCTTGATGCATGAATATAATTACAAAAATACCCTTAGTCTCAAAATATTATCATATTTACAAAAAACGCCCTCAATCTCAAAATTTCAATATATAGTACGTCTCCACTTGACAGTACCATATCTCAACATGTCCGGGTCCACCACTTTGGCCCGACAGCAAAACTCACTGTTCCAATTAATCGCGTAGAAATTTTATCGCATTTTCACAATCGCGTCACTTTTATAAACGTTTTTAAATCACGTAAATATATTTTATTTTTTTTAAAATCAAGTAACATTTTTAAATCGTTTTCTCAATCGCGTAAGATTTCTAAATCGTTTTCTTAATAGTAAAGCTTTAAAATCTCTATTTTAAAACTGCGTAAGCTATTTTTAATACTTTTAAACTACGTAGAATATTTTCCTTATGTTATAAATATATTATAAAATGTTCTCTTTTATTTGTCTGTCTCTAATGAATTTTCACAACATTTTGTCTATAAAATCTATTAAAATTGTGTTTTCTACGTTTTTCGTTTAAAAATTCCTTTGTTTAGCTTATAACCACCAAATACACTTTGAAAATTGTCATTATACTTTAAAACTCAAAGGTAAATATTTTTCAAGAGTTTTGTTGATTTCACTTTTATACTATGTTTCTAATAAAAATTCATTTGCTTACTTAGTTCTTAAAAATTCATTGCAATTGAATTTTTTTTAGGTTAAACAACTAGTTTACTCTTAGAAACAAAATTTGGATTGATTACACATTAAAAAGCATGTTGGCCGAATTTAACAAATTCTTGGCATTTGATCTTTGGATCATTTTTCCATCTTCTAAATCATTTTGAAATTCATTAATTTACCTAAATCCATTTAGTCCTTCTTTTAGAAAATGGTTGAGAACATTTTGGTTCTCTTTTCATGGTGAAGTCGAAAGCTCCATGGTTGTGTTCTTTGGAACACTCATGTAATCTTTACATGTTATTCACATCCTAATTAATAATCATGCATTTATCCACACATGCAATATATTCTAAAGCTATAGACATGCATACAAACAATATCAAACACAAATAGGAAAGCATTTAAACAACCAAACAAGTGAATCCTTATGGATTCTTCACACACATACAATCCATTTCCTCATCACCACACTTAGTTGATGAGATTAAATCTCCCTCTTACCTTAAAGGAAGATAAAACCTTCTACTCTCCTTCCTATAGATTTCGTGACCCTCCAAGAAAACCTAAAAGATCTTAAACAAAATTTTAAAGAGTTATAACTATAGGAGAAAAACATAAATCATGGATCAATCATGGCTTAGAACCTTAGAAATAAAGTTAGAAATGAAAAACAAGAATCTTCACCTTGTAGGAAAAATCTCCAAAGTGATTTTCCAAGCTCTAAATGAATTTTTTTCAAGAAACCTCTAACTAGAGATGTTCTTAGAATGGTGTTTAGGTTTGAGTTTGAAAGTTGGATGGTGGTGTATGGGTGCTTGGCCGAATGGTCTTCAAAGAAGAAAGCTAGAAAATGGTTCTTGGTGTTCTTGGAGAAAAGAAAGATTAGAGATGAAAAATGACTAAGTTGATATTCTCTTCACTATGCATGGTCGTGCACTCCATCAAGGGAGATGGCCACTTTGTTTGACTTCTCCTATCACCTAATAACCTCAGATTTGATCAATGGTTGATATCAAAGCTTGGCCTCCAAGCTTGTCTCTCATTGGTGCATGAAAACCTAGTCATCCAAGTGACTAAGCCTTTCTTGAATGTTCTTGAACCTCCTTTCTTAAGCTTGACAGAATAGCCCTAAGGATAGCAAACCAAGTTTGTGATCCATTTGGTCTTCTATTTACATTTAAGTGCATTTGATTAATTATTTTAGTTACTTGCCTAACTATATAGTTACTTAGATTAACTAAGCTAGTCTTGATATTTTGAGAACATTCTCTAACTAAAGCTTAAGTAGATAGCTAACTAAGTTACTTCATTTAGTTACTATATAAGCTTTCTATGTTAATTTAGTTAGGTTTTAAGCTAACTTGGTTAAGCTTTCTAGTTTGATTTCAACAAGTCTAATCACTTTTGTGGACTTGAATCTTATTGGTCCAAAGTTGTCAAGTCACTAACGTTGACCACTCTTCATTGGCGTAGGATTTAGTCTAGACAAAAACGTTGACTGGTTCACTAAACGCAGGTCCCACAGACTTTTTCGGGTCATAGTTATTTTGGAGCAGATTTTTACTATTTTTGAGACAGTAGGTACTGTCAAATAAAATAATATTATAATAATATAAAATTATTTTATTATACAGTTAAATTCTAAAAATTAAAAGATTAATATTTGTATCACTCGGAATTGGGTTTAGTAAGATCCTCCAGCTCCTAATAATTAAAATAAGATTTCTCCGTCCTAAAAATTATTATTTTCCTGACTCAGAGTAAATCACACAAAACACTCAAATATGAACACGAAACAGTCAAATAAATTTTATACCATACAGAAAAACATAAAACAGTACAATCAGGGTAAAATAGTCATTTATCCAAAAGTTGGGGTGTTACACTTCCAGCTAGTTAAAGTGGAGCATATACCCCGAGAGCAAAACTCCAGGGCCGACCTCTTATCCAAGTTGGCTAGTACCAAGAGTCCGGGCAACAATTGTTCGGTGATCCAGGAAACCCTCTCGTACCCCGCAGTCTCCGACATAGCTGCCTTCCAGGTCGATGGGCAAGAACGTACCTGGATCACGCCACTATTGGAATACTTACAGTCTGGTAGCCTCCCCGAGGATTCAAAGGAAGTTGCTAAGTTAAAGAAAGTCGTGGTCAGATACACCACCTTTGATGGGCAGTATACCGACGAGGATTTTCTTCACCCCTCCTCAAATGCCTCACGCCAAAAGAAGCCGAATATGTCCTGGCCGAAGTCCACGAAGGAAGTTGTGGGCACCATCTAAGAGGTAAGGCTCTAGCATTAAAGGCACTCGGTGCAGTCTACTATTAGCCCATGATGGAGGCAGACTCCCTTGTGCATGTCCAAATATGTGACAAATGCCAACGACATTCTGACCACTATCACGCCCCGCCAGAAGACCTGTCCACGACATCCATACCCTGGCCATTCTATCAATGTGGCATAGATATCTTGGGACCTTTCCTTCAAGCTTCCGGGTAGCTGAAGTTTTTGGTTGTACCTGTGGACTACTTTACCAAGTGGATAGAAGTAGAGCCCTTGGTAACCATCACCTCGGCCCGAATTCAAAAGTTCACCTGGTGCCACATCATTACTAGATTCGGGGTCCCAGAATCAATCGTGATAGATAACAGAATGCAGTTCAAAGACAAAGGGTTCGAAGAACTACTCTATAGGTTGAAGATAAAACATCACTACAGTGCCGTAGAAAACCCCTGTACAAACGGGCAAGCGGAGGCAGCAAATCGTGTTATCGTCAGGGGGTTAAAGAGAAGACTGGACGAAGCCAAAGGAAATTAGGTCGAGCAGTTAGACCACATCCTTTAGGCCGAGCAGTTAGACCATGTCCTTTGGGCCTACCGAACCACTCCTCACTCCACAACGGGTGAAACCCCATTCTAACTAACCTATGGATGTGAAGCAATGATCTCGGTGGAGATAGGAGAACCGAGCTGGCGTCTCCAAAACTTTTCACCTGATAACAACCCCAGACTGATCAGGAAAGACTTGGATCTGTTGGAAGAAAGAAGGTGCATCGCACAGATACGCAATGCAGCGATCAAGTAAAGAACGACAGTCTGGTACAACTTGAAGGTCATTCCTAGAAGGTTCCAGCTAGGCGATCTAGTACTCCGCAGGGCTGACATCGACAGAAGGAATGCCTCCCAAGGGAAATTAGTCCATAACTGGGAAGGCCCCTACCGTACAGTGATCAGTACCGAAAATGGAGCTTATACTCTAGAGACATTGACGGGTAAACCAGTGAAGAATTTTTGGAATGCAGACAAACTTAGAAAGTACTACAGCTAAGTATCTTTTAAGGCCTAGTCTCCTAGTCTACTTTATGTTTGATATGCCCTAATTATTATATGGACCTTAGTCTTTCAAGATATTTAATGAAACAAGCATCACGGAGTTAGTGCATTTTGTTAAACAAAATTATCAAAGACCTACCACGACATCCCAAGATGCCATGGTACCAACCGTGAAGTTGTCTTGTGCTAGATAGATCGTGCAATAGAAAAATCTCGACTTA
The DNA here is from genome assembly GCA_029884605.1 of Ormosia emarginata. Lineage (NCBI taxonomy): Eukaryota > Viridiplantae > Streptophyta > Magnoliopsida > Fabales > Fabaceae > Ormosia > Ormosia emarginata. Next base: position 21,166,486 of record JAQQTP010000073.1, read on the forward strand.
GAAAAATTCTCGCACCAACCCATAAGCACGAAAGACCCCGACAAGGACCAGTCTCTCAAACCAAAGTCACGCGGCATCCTGAATATCATAGCAGATGGTAATGGACCCCGAACAAGATTTTTTACCTTAGGCACGGATCCCAAATGCCAATCCACTTTGGACATTGGATCCTAAGCTAAGGTTTCTAAATTTCTTATCATACGAAGTCCTAAAGGGAACCATAAACGCTCAACGGTAATGGGCGTTGGACCCGAACCACAGTCTTTCCTCATCAGATTCACAAAGTCAAAACAATACGAATGGCGTTGAACCTCGAAATAGACAAAGGGATGCAACAAAACCAACTTGATTAAAACCCCAAAAATCGGAGTAGAACTATTGTCCATACAAAAACAAAACCCCACACAGGGGGCAAGAATAAAAATCAGAATTACTCTACAACGAGCTCTGGACCGTGGACCTCGGCGGAAGAGCCTTCAACACTTAGACCCTCAGCAGCGAGATGCGAAATCATGAGACGACCATCTCGGACTACCTTCCTGGAGTCCAGGGAATCTAGAACCAGATCAACCCTAGGATTGAAGAGTTGAACTTGGTTAATGGCATTTTGAAATTGCTCCTCCTTGATATCGGTGCAAACAGTAATAAACTACCTGACATCACCTCGCAAGGAAGTAACTTGCGCATCAAGTCGTTTGTTCCCGGCCCGAAGACCTTCATTCTCAGCTTTCATTTCGGCCACACACCTTTTGACCTCCATCAAGTTAGCCTTCTTTTCCTTTGCCGCATCCTTCAGGGCGGCCACTTCACTCTCCATCTCTCGGGCCCGGGCCTCAGCATCGTTTTAAGCCTTTACAGCCTCTTCCTTTGTTCCAAGAGCTTAGTTTTCACCCTACTCCGCAGCAACAACCTTTACCGCCAACTTTCGCTCATGATCTTCAACCATATGCTCCAAGTACTGAGTCTCCAAGGCAAGACAGAGCCTAAATGTCTTGAACTAGGAAAAGGTATCCTTCTTGCCATGCAGGGCTAGATGAGCTTCAACTTCTTCATCTAGGAGCTTGAAGTCAATGAACTAACGGGGATCTGAATCTCATGGTATAGATTGATTGGCCCAGTGCTGATTGGATCGGTGTCTTCTTCAACCGCGACCCTCTTACCCTGGTCGTTTGACTGACCCTTACTAGCCACTTTTCTCTTACGCTTCACAAGCACCAGGGGGGAATCCTCCACGTGGATCGGTCGGACGGGATAATGAGATTGGCACAATGTCAGCGGTGAGGTCTGATGGTCCCGGTTCACTTTTGGCCTTCAAGGCTTCAAGAATGGCTAACATATTCCCATCCTGAGACATCTCGGCTAAGCTCTCTAAAAAACCAACATAGGCAATTAGATCCATATAACAGCAAAGGAAAAGAAAATAAGCATGAACAACGGCCTATACTACCTAGCACAACCCAAAGCTCCGCATCGTCCATGGCATCCAATATATCTTTAGGCCGGATTTTACTGATCTCGCTAACCCACATTTCGAAAAAATTGACACACTCAAGCTCCTCGTCATTCAGGTGGCCGATCTCCCTCTCGAATGATTGGGGGGGATGCTTCATGCCGCCGGATTCCAATATAGGCTAAATGTTGGCTCCCTGTCGCTCCCTAACCAGAAAAGACGAGTGTCGTTGGCCACCATTAACTTAAAGAACTTTTCCTTAAAGTCCTTGTAACTTTCCAAGTATGGAAAGAAGACTGTTCTTCCTTACCGAGATCGCACTGACAACCAAGATTGTTGACGAGCGCAGGCACCATGAACGGAATACCTCGTGTGGAAATAGAAAAATGCCCCATCGGAGCATCACAACCCCACCAACCGACATATTCTCTCAAAAGCCAGGATATTTGCCCAACCAGTGGGGTGGATTTGACTGGGGGCAGCATGAAGAGTCCGGAGGACGGCAATGTGGAAGTCGTTGAAGGGGAGGCGAAGCTCAAACCTCATGAAGAAGTCCTCATAGAGAAACATGAAGTGTTCCCCTGCTTGACGGGTCGAACAGACCCGTTCTCTCCCCGGAGACACGATCAGGAACTCGTCATCCCGGACTCCTCCTTCGGTAAGTTCCAAATATTCTATTAGTTTGTCCAACTCTGCCCTAGACTCATAGCGAGAGATCCTATCGAAGGCATCATCCGTGACCCAGGTGTAAGCCAATCCCGAATCTCGGCGATTACGAATCGCCTCCTCCTCGGCCTCTTGATTCTTCGGTTCCCGAGCCTCTGGAACCAGGGCAGGCGCTTCAAGAACGAGCGCTCTCCTTCTGGCCATTTGAATTCTTGGAAGACACACAGAGGCGTAGGGTCAGAACCAGTCAAGTTCAAAGATCCAAACATGGCAATGGGTGAATAGAAGAAGACTGAATGCACCCATGCACTGGCCTCCGTACCCACCAAGGATAAAACCTCGAAAGGACACCTCTGTTTCACATAGTGCGATAGAGGAGGTGCTCCATAGGGTAACACCCTCGAAGTATCACATGTTTGACTCCCGACCTCATAATCCGAAAAGAAAGTTCACACAAAGTTTGAGTTATGAAAAAGATGGGTTTTAAATTTCTTCTTTCAAGAAACGTAAATACCTTGAAAATATTAGGTAATATTGAAAATCATATTTCAACTATTTATTATGCAAAAATTATTGACACCAATTAATATTTCATAATTTAAATAGAAATATAAAATTAACAGAGCCACTCTTTTTTTTTAAAGAAATGAAACAAAGAGCTAAAACCCTACTTATGACGGGTCCTACTTGATAGCACGGTACAACACTAACGTTAAAACTTAACATACTTATTCTTGTTGTGTATCCATCTTGTTGCATCAGACATCTGTTCTACATCTGTTCTTTGTCAACACTGTACACCTTCGAGTCCTGAATGCCCACTCTTTATTGTTGTCACCAATCTCAGGGTATCCATCGCCTGTTATGTCTAAGACAACTCGATCCTTCTATTATTTTATTTTGACAATACAGACACAGCAAAACAACATAACAAAGAGGTGAGATCACCTACGCCAATACCAACATAAGTACAAAACGAGCAATAACACATATTAATATCATACAAGGATATCATATCAAACTTCCAATAATATATTCAATATTAATCAACTATCATCATCAAATCATTTATCAATTCAATTATCATAAACAACAATTACGATAATGTCCTAATCATCATCATCATCATCAAGTATTCAAAACAATTGTCATAGCCATATATTCCTCAATTAATATATCACACGATATAAATGTTCGATTATGCACCACCGCCACTCGATTTCCTACTCCATGAAGCTAAAACTCGGGTCGGAGAAATGATCGAAAAGATCTCCTCCGGTACCACGTGCCTCTTAAAAACCACGTGCACGCTTTAATTCTCATTTCAATTTTTGCACATCTAGCACATACACGACAGTCTTTATCGATCTTGATTAAGAATAGTGTCTCTCCCGGATCATCGGTGTGTTGCATCGGTCTAACCTACGGGAAGAAGCGCGACCAACCAACCGTGTAGGCAACCCGCACCCCGATGCTCCCCAAGGTCAACAAGTGACCTACACTACGATTTATTCGCAAGGGAGAGGTGTGACATTATTTCTCCTTGCCTCCATCCAACTCGATCGATCATATCCAGCCTCTCTCATCGGACCTTTCCAATGCATGTATAAGCACCAAATCCAATCATTAATACAAATATGTCATTTTCACAAAACTTTGTATGGACACTGACAAAGAATCATTAGAGACTTTCAACAAAGAAAATCATATTATCACGTTTTCATAGTTGTAAAACACTTTTACCGTATTTTCACAATCGGAAAGTGAACATTTACATTACGTTTTCACAATCCAAAACGGAAAAGTTATGTTTTCACAATACCATAACACTTCTCTTATATTTTCACAATACCATAACACTTTTGTTACGTTTTTAAAATTTTAAAAGCGTTTTTATTACGTTTTCACAATACCGTAACACCGTTGTTACATTTACAAAATTTCGTAACAGAGCAACGAACGCTTTCAAAATGTTGAAACTCTAACGCTTGCACTTTTAAACCACGTATTAATTTTTAACGTTTTTCTCAATCTCATAAAAACATACGTTTCTCAAATCGCACAAAGGATTTTTCCACTGCAAGTTAAGAAATCCCGTAAGCTTAAAAATCATTCTTTTACGCCACGTAAATCATTTTCTATCATTCTCAAAATATTTAAAATACTTTCCAAATCTCATAACAATTTTCTATCATTTTCACGGGATCACGTAAAAATATGGACCTCGGCCTCACTATTCAAACCACGTAGTGATTTTTCAACAATATTTGGGTCGCGTAAAATATTTAAAGCTTTCCAAATCGTGTAGAAATATTTAAACATTTTTCAAATCGCGTAGAAATATTTTCTTGTATTTCAATGGAATTGTTTTAAGACACGTAAAATATTTTTCAACATTTTTCAATCGCATAAAATATTCCTCAAAATTCCAAACATTATTTTGGACTCAAATAAATCAATATCATTTTTAACACATTGTTGGCCAAAATGCGTGGAGACCATAACTTAAAAATCACGTTTTTAAGACCACTAAAACATTTTTCATCACAATTTCATTCGTGAGAAAAGACTTCTTAACCTTCAAAAATTCCTTTCAACTTTTCTCAAAATAATATAACTTTATATTTCATTTAATATATTTTCTTACTCAAGCCAAAATATTTTTCCAATGATTCTTTACTCAAGAAATTCATTTTTCAAAATATACTTCACAAAAATCACTTTTCCATTGATGTAAATCAACATTTCAAAACTTAACATTTTTCTAATGTATTTCAAAACTTAAAAATAAGTTATCACGTTAGTAAATTTTCAAAACACCATTATATTCTCCATTTTTCCCAAATCAAAACACAACCTTCTTCAAAATAAATAAGTTCAAAACATTTTCGTTTACATAAAACTTGATTTTCTCAGGTATGATAATTGCCCGATTCACTTTCCAAAATCCTTGTATTAAATCTGATTACGTTTCCACTTTGAAATTCACTTTGTTCATAAAAATCAAGGCATTACAAGCCTTAAAAAAAAACGTGGTGCCATGTATCAAACCATCAAATATTTTTCCCTTTAAATTGATATGGTTTTTACACAAACAAAACCATTAAAAATCCTTTACAAAACGTAAGACTCATAGTCTTTGAAAATCAAATCATTTGTTCATTTTGATTTTTCAAGTTTGCAAATCCATTTTCACTTTCTTTACAAATCCATTTTCACTTTCTTTAGCAAATCCTTAAAATCATCATTTATTTTCATTTAATCTCATGCGTGTTTAGTTAAACACTTAGAAACTTTTTACACAAAATAAACTAATAAAAATCCTTCTAAAAATCGTGTTCTTGTTCTCTTGAAAAACTTCCCTTTGTTTATTTTCCAAATTCTTCAAATCATCCGTCTTTCATCATTCTAGTTATGAAAATCTTAAGTTATAAACACCTATGTTGAAGGTGTCTTGTTCGAAAATGAATGCTTTGATGAAGACTCAAAAATTAATTCTTTTTTGTTCTTGAAAATTTTCAACATGAACCCTCTTCAAGGGCATCAAAACCGTTTTTTATCTTCCCTAATGGAGCCAAAAATCAATTTACTTCCCAGAGCATCCCATCTTAGTCATGGAGATATACATATATATTTCATCATAAATAATATAAGCATAGATCAAAGCCTAAAAGCACGTTTATAGATATCAGTGGTCGAGGCATATAGAGAAAGAGTATAAAATCATGCAAAGCATATCAAGCTTAGAAAATTAATCAAAGAGTCATAAACACCCACAAATTAATTACATTGTGGATATGAATCCTTATGGATTCCACATCCATCGAAATAAAATACCATCTCTACACCCACCACCATCGGTGCTTGGTTGGTGAGATGGATCTCCTCTTACCTCTTGAAGATCCTCCAAAGTTTCTTGATTTGTTTTTTTTTTTCCAAGTCCTTCACCACCAAGGGCTTCTCAAATACAAAACAAAACACAAGTTAATTAACATATCAAGCTTGATTAAGAGGAGCATGGATCAAACGTGGTTTAGATCATGAAAAAGAGAGAAGAAAATGAAGTTCTATACTTCACCTCAAAAACCCAATAACATGGATCTTGATTAAAACTCCTCACGAAGATGAATGATTTGAAGAGAAAATCTTAACATGAAAGTTCTTAGAACATCATGTAGATTCAAGATCTATGGTTGGATGAAATTAAAAAAAGCTTGGATGGTGGTTTTAGGTAGTATGACCGAATGGTGTATTTTGAAGAACAAAGATGAAATTTTTGATTTTTGATAGAAACATGAAGCTTGGATTTGAAGATCAAGATGAATGATTTTGGAAAAACTCATAACTTCCAAATAAGATGTTCTTAGAATGATGTTTAGGTTTAGAAAATCAAGTTGGATGAAATTTTTGAGTGATGAAAGGTCTCTTAGAGGGCTTGGCCAAAATCTAAAGAAGAAAGGAGATGGAGAGCCAAAATTTTCTAACCTTACCCTTCGAAAATGAATCAATGAAGCCAAGGAAGACAATCAACGAAAGGTCCAAAAGCATTATCATTAGCCTTGCTCAAACTCCTTCATGCAGCACCAAATTCGTAGTCCCCCCTATTCTTGCATTCTTTTGAGTGGAAAAAATCAAAAGTAATATTATGATGTCTAAGCTTGACCAATGACATGCAAAATGATAAAGCTTGATTTCTTTTCTAAACAGTCTCAAACATCATAATCTTCGTAATAACATTATAAAGTTGTCTTCATTATTTGCCACCATTTAGCATTTCTAGCCATTGATTAATTATGGATTAGGAAGTAGATTTAGAAGGTTAAGAAGACCTAATCTAAAGTGTTTGGATTTTCTCCATTTAAATTTAACCGAATTGGGATGTGTCTCCAAAATTAATGGTTAAGATTGCTTCTTCAAACTTTAAATCCAAAGGGTCCTAATTAGTCTTTGCCATTTTGAAGACTAAATCTCTACCCTGATTAATTCATTCATTCAAACTAATGCATAAATGTTCTTTGTTACATTTTTTAAGATTAAATCTCCACCCTTGATTTAATCTAAATCCAATGGTTATAAATGGTCATTTTGTCATTTTTCAAGACCAATTCTACACCTTTGATTTCATTTAAAATCCCAAACATGGTTGATATCAAAGCCTTCCTAACTAAGCCTTATTTCTCACACCATTGATTAAATCAAACATAGATTATTATCAAGCGCTTCTTTATTAAGTTTGTTTCTTAACAACTTTGATTAAATCAATGGTTAATATTCAAACTTATATTTCATCCGGGTATAAATCAAAAAAATCTCTTCTTTGTTATTTTACTGGTAGATAATATTTATTCTTGTATCCAAGAAAACAAATAATATTTTATCAAATTATTTTTATTTTTCATCCGATAATTAAATACGTATATAAAATACAAGATCTAAAATTTTCTAAAATCGTTTTCCGATTCGGGTTTAGTAAGATCCTGTCTCCGTCTAAACAAACTAAATTTTTACATGCGTAGAAAATTTTTTCACTTTATCGGAGCTATATAATAGTACTGGATATTTTATTTGGCGTTTTGGATGATTACCTACGTTGTGGGCCCACAAAAAGAAAAATTTCAAAATCATCCATAAAATCACAAAAATTATAAAATACACAAATATCAAATTGATTCGTAAATTAATTATAATAACGGTAAAAATTAAATTACGTAAAGTTTTTGCTCCGGTAGAAAATTTTTATTTTTCCGACACGGAGTAAATCACTCAAAACAATCAAATAACCGATTGAATAAACAAAATAATTTTAATTTTGCAGGAAATTACTAAACAAGAAAATAATTTTCAAAATTATTGTTTAAGAGATACGAAAAATTTGGGATGTTACAGTAACACCATCAGAAGATGAGGGAAACAGTTTTCCCCACCCTTGTTTGCAGTAAAGAAAGGGTGCGTAACCATTCACAAAATGAAAATAAATAGAATCAAAGTCAAGAAAAAGGAAATACCTTGAAGAAAATGGAAGTAGAAGGAAGAAATCAAGCTCTGGGAGGTCCAAAAATTTTAGAACTGCTTCACGCCGTCGCAACACTCGTCGGAAATCACCTCAGGCCACCAGTTTTGATGAAAATCAGCGAAATGAAACAAAGAGGCTAAAACCCTACTTATAGGGGTTACATTAGGGGGCAATTCCGTCTGAGCATTTCAGATTTGAAAAGATATTAATCATGGCGCGTCAAGTACTATGCACGTCCACTCAACCCTAGCATGCCACGTGGCCCACATAGCCGTCATGGCAGTCGAGAGGATAGTTATCCAGCAGACTAAGAGACACGCAACCTCAAGGTCCAAAAGCTCGAAAAACTTGTTCAGACCCCGGAAGCTTGACTACCTTGGTAAAGTTCCCCTAAGGTACAAAGACCCCGGATCCAAGTATTTAAACTTGGCACTTCGCCGGTCTCGACTAAGTACTAAGCTGAGGGCAATTTAACATATTGCATCGTCAAGATGAGCATTAGACTCACTCCGGTATAATATAAATACCACAAATAACAGAAGAGAGAAAAATAGAAGACAAGATTCAAATCAAAAGAAAAAGTGGATTAATTTCTCATTCTATACATCGTCAAAAATCAAATAGAGAGGGAAGTGGAAACATTTGAGACATAGAATTTATAAACAAAGAGGCGCCTGGAGAAAGACGAGGACACCACCGCCACCAGCATCCTCGGCCATGTCGCATCCACATTTCCTCCAGAACTAGCACCGGTCTCCTCCCCGTGAAGTGACCTCTTAAAAAAGTGGATTGGCTTCGCAACCCGAAACAGAACACTGCTACTAAACTCCGAGGCTCTGCCACATTCTTCTTCAGTGCCTCCTTCACCAAGATAGTAGAGACCGACGTGCATCTCCCTTTGTTGGATGGGGCTCAGTTGTTCATGGGGAAGACCGTTCCATTGGAACCATATCACCCCAAGCCACTCCAAATTACAGAGCAGTCCCAATAGTTCCTCCTGCATATCCAAATGCTCTTAGAGGATTTATTGGAAGGGAGAACCACTTTGGACATTATTTCTCCAATTGCCTCCATCCAACTCGACAGATATCACGAGCCTCCCCAACGACAGAGCGTAGATCAAATACACCCTCGTATGCTGGAAAAGTGAGACATCTGCCATTAATACGCTGAAAAGTGATATATTTAGTACAAGAACTGTTTATGAAGACATGACAAAGTCTTAGAGATTTGGGAAAGAACAAGAAGAAAACCCCCGCAAGAGGCAAAACTATCTAGAAATACACAAGGGAAAGAATGAACCATTTCTCTAAAAGAAGTCACCTCTAAATGGATATGCAGAAAGGGAAAAGGGAATACCAAAGTCGAACGCAAATATCCCTTATTTATAAAGAGAATGGAACACTCCGATTGGTTCCTAGGAAGGAAGAGCCCGTCAAACCATAAAATTTGCGTTTAATGTTCTCCCGTTCCCATTGGTTACAAGAGCAACGAATGGTTGGAAACTACGCGAAGCTAACGCTCCCCATTAAAGGCTCCTTAATTCTCGAGAAAACCCAAAGCAACAATTTCCAAAGAATCCAAAGACCAACAAAGGATGCTGCTGCAAGTTAAGAGATCCCATAAGCCACACTCGGGGGTAACAGGAGGAAAAACTCGGAACAAGGAATGGTGATGTAAGAAAGGACCCATTGCGGTCTCCAACCACATCCCGACCTCTGGGATACCCAGTACCCAATGATGGACCTCGGCCTCAATACGAGACACCACAAGACCTGGCCTAAAAGCTAGGGTGTAGTCCGTTGCGAGCCTAATGATCTTATACCTTGACACTTAGGTCTTATCCAAGCGCCAAGCTGGGGGCAACTGTTCTGGACTGTGGTCCGAGATCCCATCTGGAAGGATCAACTCGACACATGAACCACCGGACTTCACCATTAATACCCCGGCCTAGGCTTTATGACCTCAGATCACGGCATTAGATTATAACGATCGCCAAACCCACGCAGATTCTCACAATTGTTGGCCACAACCCTATATGTGGAGACCATAACTGCCTACAATAAGGATTGACCACTACGGAGACAGTCTTGACAGGTCAGAGACGGACCTCAATGATCGTGGGTTGAGACCTCTGCCAAGGCACGATCCTAATGTACCTTTGTCCTATATGGATTGCATGAGGATTCCAACCACGCTTTACATATACCAGGCCAAGTTAACTTAATGAGGTATCTGTTATTCCATTGTATAAACCCTACTTGTGCACTGCCTGACGTAAGCATTAGAGTCCTTTTTGCAAGTACCCACCCCTCTGGTTCAATACGCTTGGCAACAGCTGTGTAAGGAGAAAATCATCATACATATGCTTATCTCAAGTACCTTCTAAATTTACTTTAGAAAAAAACATAAAGGGTTTCTCACTGTAAGAATGTTGTGACAGCCTTTCCACATAAAGATCTTGACTTTCCGAGGTATGTTTAATTGCCAAATCACTCTCCATAAGCCTTAGGGAATAGGCTCAGAATTTGATGCAGTAGTGTTGTTTCCAGCACTTCTCTGTTTGATGATGTGGTATCCTGTTTTAACAGTAAAATTTCTTATTTTGGTGTGGTGCCATATATCACTGCCTTCAATTTCTCCTCGTGGGTGTTTGGGCAACTCTGATAGCTAACTGGGGCGGACTAGAGTCTATCTAAGTTTGTCAAAGTCCCAGCATTTGTTGATTTGATCTATCAAGTATGAGACCTTTTATCTGGGCTTCTCCCTTTATCTGCTCGCATGAACACCTTATCTGGGTAGTATAGGCCTTTAAGGAACAGTGCATTTGGGTTCATTAACGCTCTCCATGCGTGTTTGGTTAGCATAGCTAGGTTCAAAAAGTGTAGAGATGTTTGAAACCCAGGCCCCCATCTCTCTTATTAAGCGTTAGATCTTCCCATCTTTTCCAGTGAATTCCTCTATCACGAGTCGCGACCATGTCTTCTCCACCAGAAACTAGTTATCATAGAGCTTAGAGATTTGGAAAAGCCCGGCATAGGAAGGGATAGTCTGAATGAATGCTTTGATGAGAGCCTCTTTGCCCGCCTGGTTGAGCAGTTTTTGTTTCCACCTTTCAACCTTAGATAAGACCCTTTCTTTGATCCATAAGAGTGTTCTGGTTTTTTATCTTCCCTAATCAGCAGGGAGGCCCAAGTACTTCCCCAGAGCATCCCACGCTTAGATGGAGAGGATAGCTAATATTTCCCCTCTTATAGCCTGCGATACATATTTACCAAAGATTGATGCCTAATTTTTCCACGTTTATAAGCTGGTCAGAGGCTCTAGAGAAGGAGTTGAGAATGTGTATTAGCGTGCTCTTTGGCTTTGATAAATAATAGTGAGTCATCAACAAAGAACAAGTGTGTAAGGGTTGGCGTTGTGGGTGAGAGCTTATTTCCAAACACAACCTCGATAATCCTACCGCGCACAGTACTTACACCCATTTCAACATCGGGTACTATTTATGGGACCTACCTGTGAACAGTATCAAATCATGTTTCTGTTTTTCTTTTTTTTTTTTAGTATATGTCCATTAACCAACTTCTCTACGTCGTTAACCACTTTTTTGTTATTTGTTAACCAACTTATTTCACGAGCATAGAAACCGTGGTAAAATCTTGTGTCATTAACCAACTTCTATATGTAATTAACCACTTTTTTGTTCTTCATTAACCAACTTTTTTCACGAGCATAGAAACAAAGTTGGTTAATGAAGAACAAAAACATGGTTAATGACCTACAAAAGTTAGTTAATGACACAAGATTTTATCACATTTTCTATGCCGTCATGGAAATAAGTTGTTAACTAAGAAAAACAAAAAAGAAGTAACGACGCAAGAAAGTCATTAGTTAATGGACATATACTTAAAAAAAAAATAGAAACATGATTTGGTACTGTTTATGAATGAGCCCCATGAACAGTACCCGGTATTGAAATGGGTGTAGGTACTATACGCGGTAGGATGAAACTTTTCCTTCCAAATAATGACCCCTTAGAACAGGCTTTGTAGCATGTAGGATAGTACATCCGCAGTGAGTATAAAAAGTTAGGGGATGAGGGGGTCTCCATACCTTAGACCTCTTTGGGAAACAAGGTTTTTTGATAGGCAGCCATTAATGTAGTATTTGTAAGACACGCCACTAACATAGGTCATAACTAACCTTACCCACCGATTGTTAAAGCCATAAGCCAGTAGGGCCTTCTCAAGAAAGGTCCAATCAAGCCTATCATTAGCCTTGCTCATATCGGGCTTAATGGCTAAATTTTCCATACCCCCTCTATTCTTCATCTTTAGGGAGTGGAAGATCTCATGGGCTATAATAATATTATCCTATATCTGTCGCCCACCAATGAAGGCACTTTGATTCTGTGAGATTACTTTGAGTCTCATGACCATAATCTTCGTGATAACCTTATACAAATAGTTACAACAGCTTATAGGTCTGTATTGGTTTATGGATTCCGGAAGAGGGACTTTGGGAATAAGAGAGACCTAACCCTGTGTTTGGATGTTTTCTCATTAACGGAACGGAACGGAATAGGTGGGGATGGATTGGAAAGGAAAGGAAAGGAAAGGAATAGAACATAGTTCCCTCCCTCTTTGTTTGGAAGATTCATTAATAAAACGGAACGGAACATGTGTTCCTCCCATTCCACCTCAATTTTGGGAGGAACAAAAATTGGTCATTTGTTAAAAGGGGAAATGATCCCCCCTGTTTCATTTTGCTCCTATACATTTTAAAACTCCCAAACACAAAAAATTAATTCTGTTCCCCCCATTTCCTTTCCGTTCCCCTCTTTACCTGTCATCCAAACATAGTATAAGTTTCATTGAGCCCATATGGTAAGTGCCCATTTTCAAAGAACTGCTTCACTGCTGTTCAAATTCCCTCTCTGATGGTGTTCCAGTGGTTTTTGTGAAAAAGACCATTCAGCCATGATTTGATGTAATACTTGAGAAGGACAATGTTTGTTGGAGTGCCATGATTCAGGGGTATGCATCCAATGGGCTTCCTAAAGAAGCACTCCACACGTTCTTTAAATGCAGAAAGAGAATCAGACACCAGATTGCTATGCAACGATGAAAGTTCTCTCTGCTTTGTGCATGGTCCATCGGGGGTTTGATGGATGTCCATGAGTTTTTCTCTAATCCTGTCTCAGGTACGGCCTTGTTTGAGTTGTAAAACCCATTACGAAAATATTTTAGATTACCATTGCTCCCACTATCCAAGCCAAGAAGTTGAATTTTTTTTGAATATGCAATCAATCTCACTAAAATTGTAACAATTTAAATACTACGAGAGGAGCATTGCTGAAATAAAAATGATTAATGAGGACTAAAATTATGCAATTGTTAGATATAAGCCAATAATTTTTCTTTGGTTTAAATAAATAAGTCCTCCCTATATTTAGTATTCTTCTAGTTTTTGACCTCTACAATTTTTCCTTTTTGGTATCGATCCGCTTAGTTTAACTAATAATTCATCCCTGTAGTTTCAAATATAAAGATATTAATCCCTACAATTTTCACTCAAATAAGTATTAATTAATCCCTAAGGACTAAGAACTAATACTTTAGCGGAAAAAATATACAACAACAATCCTGCGTTGATAACTCAGTTAGAACTAGAGACATACAAAAAAAGCATCGAGATTCAATCCACGTAATTATTCTTCATCCTAATTTTTCTTTCTTATTCCCAAGCCCCACTAAGGAGACATCTAGGGACCTCTTTAAAGATCCCCTCTTCCAGGCCCAAGATATGAGTTATTGACTTCACAAAAAAAAAATATACAAGGACATATACCCAATAAAGAATTATTTAAACCTTTTTTTCTTTTTAGCCTTATACGGTTCTTGTACATAAATTCAAAGAATAAGAAACCAAACCACCAACCCGCTAAGCACATTAAGCAAATATTCGAGCAACCACAGGCAAAAATCACGACACTGAGGAAATAGAATTTTGGCAACCATAGCTGCACATCTACACTTATACAAATGCCATGAACATAGGCCAAGCATTCACTTTATAACATGAAATCATACAATTAAATGGAGCAAATCATTCATTCTCTAGAAACAGGAACTGAACATTTACACCACTTTTATTCGCTCAACGGTAGCTACTCAAAGGGTCAGCTGTTTTCCCAGATCTAGCATCAGTCCATGCTTTTGCGATTGTTTTCTTCATCTCATCATCCCCTTCCTCATACATATTCTGCAACATTCATTACATTGCAAAGGTCAAATTGAAGGTTCCTATATATACAAAGCATATGTATAAAATTAAAACGAAGTAGCTTCAGCCAACTAAAGAAAAAACAGAATCTGACCTTCATTAAGTCCATGATTCCTGCCATTGGGTCTTTCTCTTTATCCAAACTTGGGTTCAACTGTAACATCGACACGAAAATTACTACTTTATCACATTCATTACAGCAGGGAAATAAACTGTCATCATAATCGTAGCATTTTCACTACCTTATCTTCTTTGAAGTGCAAATCTAGCCAGTTAGCTTTGGAGACCTTGACCAATGTGATGGTCACCCTTGTAGGTTTGACCAAAACCTTACATTTCTCTGGCACTATCTCCTTGTGCAATTTCGGAATTGCACATCGATAGTTCTTCCCTTGAATATCATGGAACTTAACATCAAAGGAGGTTGGCTTAAACTCAAACTCAATCTTATTCTCATTAACTCCCTCCAGAGACACATATATCTGCCAGAGCAATATACCAAAGAAACACAATCAAAATGAGAAAATTTCTGATGTTGACAAAATAGTAACTGCGACATAAAACCTTAACTTTGTCAAATACTGTTGTCTAATAGGTAGATATTTGGTTTGTTTCCTGTTTTCATTTTCAATTGATATATTTTCATTCATACTTACAAAAATGCTACCTCTATTTTCACACTTCTGTAAGGAAACAATATGAAAGCAAGATGACATTTTTTTGTATTTATAAGTGAAAACATATAAATTGAAAATGAAAATAGGAAACAAACTAAACGTCCCCTTATTAATATACAGATATCTAGTCTACTTCACAATATAATGACACTATGACAAGTATTTTCAAGAATTATATGGTGTTTTACCTTGACTTTGTCATTATCCTGATCCCAACTGAATGATGAAAGTGTAAAATATTTCAGTGCAGGTGCGGGTGACACCTTAGTTCCAGTTGAAATTGGTGCAGGAATCTGTGATGCCCGTGCAGAAGATGCCTCTAATGATAACTGCAAATTAAATAGCTAATAATTAATTACCACTAAGCAATAATGCAACACGATTGCCAAGTAAATAAATCTCAAAAACCTCTCATACAAGAAATTCTAATATACTCTAATCCGAGAGTAATTCGATTTAAAATTTATTAAATAATATTTTAGATTTAATATCAGAATACACAAGAATTTCTCCTCTCATACATAAATCGGTTAGTCTAAGCTGACTGGCTGAATGAATTTTAACAGATAAGGTTAGAAAACAACGCAAATAATTTTAAAAAAATTATTAAAGCAAAATATTGCGAACCAAGACAAGAATAAAAAATTAAAAAAAATGGAAATGAAGGAGAATTCAATTAATGTGCGAGAAGGTTACCTTCTCAAAGTTGCGAATCTCGGAGGAGAGGAGAGAGAGAGTTCGAGGTCTTTTGGCGATGCCCTGCAGGTGACGAAGCTCATCCAAATCCAATGCCAACTCCTCTGCCATTTCTTCACCGAATCGCAGCGACGATGCCACACTTCCTCTTCAATTAATCAGCACTCAGTACTCAGCACTCAGCACTCAGGCTAAGTTTTTAGTTTTATATGGCGGTTTGGAAAATGCTAGACGCTACAAGGAATTACATGACGCATATTAGGGGCAATTTGGGGTTCTCATTATCTTAATTAGGGTTTTCCTCCCTACCACTGAATCACAGAAGATTCTAGAGAACGAGGATCAATTGGACAGTTTGTTTCTTTCTTTTTCTCGCACCTAAGTGATTACTATGTTGGGCCCTAAAGTTACCTTGGGTTTACATTATATCATATATATTAGTATTTTAATAAAATTTAAAGTATTTACATTTTTCCAGGTAAAAAAAAAAGTATTTACATTTTTTATTTTGTCAGACAAAAAAAATTATTTAGAAACGCAAACATGACAAATTTTAAATTTGTTACAATCTATTCTTATAAAGGATTACTATTTGTGTTTTATTCTCTATTTATGCATCTTGTATTTTAGAAAATTCATATCCAAAAAATTAAAAAATATACATATGAAAATTTTTGTTATATTTTCTTAAAAGATTTTTTAATAATTATCTTAATAATTAATAAAAAAATTAAATAAAAAATATATTTAATGTATTGAAAATATAAAAAATATTTAATATTTTTTAATTAATAATTAAGAAGATTAGTATGATGATTGATTAAAAAGATTTAAAATAATTCATATGTCAATGAATATATAGTTTGTTATCCATGAATTTATATTTTATGATTTTTTTAATCAATATTTATTAATCCTTCACCTTATTCCTTTTTAAAATGCATTATCCTACACTCGAAAAGACATAATTTCTTCATAGGACACAATAGGAAAAGTTTGGCAGAGACTTCATTGTCTTGTGAATTAAGAGTCCATTTGATTAGAAAAGGAGTGATTGATTTGCTCTAATTAATTGCAAATCTTAAATGTGTAAAAATCTTGAATTCATCCTTCCAATAAGAGGTTTGCTTAATTCTGTGATGTAAATGTCTAAAAGACCATATTAGATTAGATTCTGTGACAAAGCTTGTATCTCTTACTGCGTTAACTTGGTACTATCTATTTCTAAACAAGGTTATGTTTCTGTACAATTAACAATCTTCGCAAACTTTGATTGAACTTTTGCTACTTGAATTCCCCACACAGTCAAACTAAGACAGTTTGCTTCTCTCTTGAATCTGTGTCATCAGAATATTCCTTTTTTGGTTTTTTTGGATATAAATGCGGGGCTAAGCCCCTAAGAAACAGAAATTAAGGACCGGGGGAAGGAAGCCCCAGGAGCGTCTTCCATTAGGAGCGAGCCACACCCCGCTGGGGGGTTCACAAGGAGATGCAATCCAATAGGAAGGTCATGAGCGAAGTTAGCTATGTAGGTAGTATGCAACTCTATTCCATTCTGTTGAGTCTGTGTGATCAGAATATTCTGAATCTGCTTCTGCAACTGTGCTTTTATTTGGTGGTTAGAAGCCACGTTTCTACACATACTCTCCCCTTCAGGCAGGAGTTCCGACCTTCTCATTTCAGCAGCAGCTATCTCAGAATTACAAGAATTTCTGTTGTTGCTTTTGAGTTCCATGAAAGACGACCTCAGCTGAAAACGAGAAACATATTTCAATTCAAACACATTGTGTTCTGAGGTAAATTCAATGCAGACCGAGATAAGACGATGCGGTGGATACCTCCAGAAGTGGCTCGACGGGGAACGGTGGTGTGAGTGGGTGGAGACTGTAAAAGCGACTCCGACGCTCGAGTTAGGACCGCGCAGACAATAGGGATAGCTTATATCTCCGAGGAAGTGCCTACCTTTGGCGCTTGGCCAAGTATTTATAGGAGCATATGCGTAATCCAGAGGGACTCGTCTTGGATGCGGGTGAATCCTGATTGATATCTTAGTGAAGATTATCCTTCCTTTATTGTAGGATATATCCCTATAATCCTGGGATTAATATAAGGAAGGTATCTAATCATCCGAGATATCTATAAATCCTATAATATCGTGAGTTGACGATTGGCGCTACGCGTATCTGGGATTTATCCTCATCATGGATTAGTCGGTGTGGACTCCTGCTCATGTGTCTTGGCCCGCAGTCCGAAGAGTGTCGTGGGTCTTCCTTCACGACGGCTGGAGGGAACCCTGACGCAGTATGCCGGTTGATCCCATGGATCGGATCTCTGATCTCTGGCCCGTAATCAGCTTGCCCCCCGCCTTGGCTCTTGGATGAGATGCACTGAGTCAAGTTTAAGATGGATCAACCACCACATGGCTGACGTAACGATTTACCGGGCAGGTGTTAGGCCTCAAGTTATTACCGACGTCCTTGTTTTACTTGGTTATGAGCAAAAACTATTGCTTTCCAGTACGAGTGCTGAAGGCGTGCTCAGTGGGAATCCCGAATGTGATCTTTGGTGACTTCAGCTTGCGATTCTCTGGGAAACTGAAGCGTGGACTTTATTGGAATATAACGATTCTTGGGAAATAACGATTCTTTTTTTTCAAAGAAAACGTTAATTTCGTGGGGATTTCCTTAACTGCTCCCTATCTCTATGGCCAATCAGAGATCTGAACATTTATTTTGGCTGACTTCATGGGATCAGTTCACCCTGCACGTGACCAATCAGGGTCCTTCATTCACGCTATAAGTACTGGACGCTTCTTCATGGGCTTGCATTCTCTTCTTCACCATCGCGTAGAGATGATTTTCTCCCAGGGGTTGAGTGTAGCTCTTTCTTCTTTCTCCTTTGTTGTGAAGAGAGCTTCATCGTCTACAGAAACCATTCTCTTATTTTTCCCAAAGTCCTTGAAGAGATTTGATCTTCCCCTCGCGTTTTTTCTTCCCGACAGAGGCCTTTCTATCTTGGCGTAAAACCGGGTTGCTATGCATTTGGGGAGGCGGAAGCCTTTCTATCCCGGCGTACACGGGGAAGTCTGACCCTACGTGTTGTTAGGATGGAATCATGCTTCCGTCCTCCGTTGCATGGGGACCCGGTGGAGCACACTGTTCTTCTCTCCGTCTTCTCGGCGGTTTGCTGGCAGGCATCCGGCCGGTCTTTTTCGTAGTAACGGCTGGAGATGCAAGGATGCCTGGCCAAAGGAGTGAGGACTCCCTTGGGGCAACCTGGGGTGGTCTGCTTTCCTTGGCTCGCTACGCAGGAAGCAGCGGGTATCCGCTTCCGCCGCTGTCCGTTGAGAAGGTGGGAGAAGGACGGTGAACAGAGGGTTTCTATTCCGGAGTGGCTTTCCGTTCCGGTGGAAAACCCGCCGTGGCTGCTCCATGATTTGAGGCAACTCGGAATGGCCGACACCGGCGGAGGATTCTTCGGCTAGAGAGGCCTGCCCCCTTCCAACGAGCGCAAGAAGATCTCGGTCTTTAATTGCATCGCGGATAGGTCGTGCAAAGAGCATTGGCGTTCTTTCCGTGGTCACGATCCCGTTGGTCAATGTTCTGCAAAACCAATCCACTTTTTCAAGAGACCGTGGTTTGGAGATGTGGACGGGGTACCAGCCTGTGTGGCCGAAGATACTTGCCCCTTTTCCGGACTTCCTTATGCTTTCCTTGTCTCAAGATTTTGCTTTTCTTCTTATTCGGTTGTATGACGATGTATGGAATGAAAATGACTCAATATATGTTTTCCTTTTTCTCGAATTTGTTCTATATTTCGCTTGACTTTTTGTCCCAAGTGATTCTCACGGGGTGAGTCCAACGCTTATCCCGGCAAAAACCAAATAAAGACATTGCCGGGGTTGTTTCGATTCCGACCCTTAGTAACGGCTATAAACATACCTCGGAATTAACACGTCGTGTGTAGTAGTTAATTGGTCCTGGAATCCGTGGTACCAACCCGGGTTCTCATTCAACATTCGTACGACGCTTTAGATTACTGTGTAACCGTCCTTTCAGCTGCTACTACAGCTGTGTGGGCTACGTGTCGCGTTTTTGTTGGAGGGACGTGCCTAGAGCTCCGCGAGCCATGATGGGCGTCTTTTGAATTTTGCCTTGGAGGGGACGGGAATGCCCCCTAACCGTTCATCCGTTGATAGACCCTTTATAAATAAGGGTCGAGATTTGTCTTCTTTACTCTATCGTTTTCAAACACCGCTGCAACTTTGTCTTTGAAGGCTTTGGCTCCCTGTCGCTTCTCCATTGTTCTAGCACAGCCTTCTCTCGCTTCGCTTTTACCCAAGTAAGTTGCTTCCTTTCTAATTTCTTGTCGTTTGCGCTTTTCGAGAAAGTAGAGTAGCTAGGTGTTTCGGTTTTTGCTTATTTTCAAGTTGGGCTTAGCAAGTTTAGGTAGATACGGCCACCTCCCGAGGCGCCAACTTCGCCGCGCCCGCGCGGTGGAGGAGTTCCCCGAATGCTTTATTTCGGTGGGACAGAGGTCGGTAGGGGAGGTTAGGGTTACCCCGCTCTCCCTGTGTCTGAATCTATGAAACTATTGATTCTGACAGTTTTTTGCCGACTTCTTTGGATGTTCTCAGGGTTTCCATGGCCAAAGGAAAGAAAGCTAGGGTTCAGCCCCCACTTCACGATGCCCGTGATCCGGCGGTAGACGAGTTGGTTCGAGTGCGGCGGGGTCCCGGGTTGGTATGCACTTGGGTGGTGGATGACGTATGGGAACGTCAATCCAGGTTTTCGAGAGAGGCCGTGCTCCGAGAGTCCCTCTTTGCCTTGGAGTTAACCGTGAACAAGGCTCGAGACGACGAGTTCGAAGTTATCTGTCCGAATTGGAACGAGAGGGTGTGTTCCTGCCGGGAAGAGGGCTCACATTTCATGTTCCTGTACGAGCCGCTTTTCCTTAAGTTAGGACTGAGGATGCCGTTCTCTGACTTCCAGATGGACATACTCCGCACTCTTCAAGTGGCCCCTTCACAGATCCATCCTAACGGTTGGGGCTACATCATTTCGTTCGAGAGGTTTTGTCGGTTGATGGGCCTCAAATGCTCGGCGAAGACCTTTTTTTATTTTTATACAAGAATAAACACCCAGGGGTCGGTGAGGCAGACGAGCTGGCTTGTCATTCGATCCCGGCTCGGTCGTAAGTCTTTTGATGTTTTCGAAGAAAGCTTCAAAGGGTTTAAGACCTCGTTTTTCAAGATAAAAGTCAGGGAGGGATGCCATCCTTTCTTCCTCAAGCTGGATGGGGAGCCAGAATTTCCTCTGTATTGGACGCGTCGGTGCTGGGACGTGCCTCTCAACATGATTGAGAAAGAAGAGGGGGATCTCGACCCCGAGGAGCTTAGGACCGCGAAATTCATAACCCGATATGCTGAGAAGCATGGGAACATCAACATTAGAGATGTCCTTCAAGTCCCTGGTGATGATCTTCTTTACACTTTGTTAGGTAGGGATTAGGGCGTTTAGTGTGTCCCTAGGAGTCTTCATATATCAATGTTTCGAGATGTACTGACTGTATTTGTTTTTGTTTCTTTTCAGTTAGCAATATGACGTCGGGATCTTCCATGGTTGCACTGCGGTCTTCAAGGAACCGGAGGAAAGGGAAGAAAACCGCGGCTTCTTCCTCCACAGCCATTCCGGACTCATCCGATCGGGGTGTGGCCGCGATCGAAGAGCAAGACGAGCCGGGGTCCCCTGCCCCCATTCTTAGGTCCCGGAAAAGGCAAGCTGTCGAAGGGCCTTCTGAGCATGATGGCCGGTCGTCGGAGGGCGGCGATAGGGAAATGGCAGACTTCTTGCCGGCCATCACGGGAATTCCCGAGCCCGGCCCTTCATAGATGGGCGACTTCGAGTGGCGAGGTGAGGCAAAGATATTGCCGAACGGGTCTGCGACAAACCTTAGCCGCGCTCCAGAGACAGGCTCTCCGGGCGGCAGCCGAGATCCGTGTGATTGAGGTCACTATCGAGAATGCTGATCGCCAGGCGTCGGCAGAGCTGAGGACCCTGAAGAAAGAAAAAGAGGAGACCGAGCAGAAGTTGGCCGCGTCCCTAAAAGCCAGTGAAGACAATAGAGTGAGGCCGTCGAACTGGAGAACAAAGTCACTGAGCTGGAAAAGGCGTTGGCGGACTCTGAAGGTGCTAGGAAGGCCGAGAAGCTTGAAGCCGACCGAAGCGTTGGCGCTCTGAGGGCCGAGGTGGCGGAGCTTGAGAAGGAGGTGGAGGAACTGGACGGAGTGGCTGAAAACGTTGGGGAGGAGCAGTTCCAAAATGCTGTGAAGCAGATCCAGCACCTCAACCCCGGGTCGACCTTATCTTGGAGGGTGTGTCCTCAGACAAGATGTTTCATAACGGCCACCTTGTAGAATCGTCGAGGCTTTAGCCGCGAAGGCTCTGGTGGCACCTGGAGGTTATTCGTGTCCGGAAGAGGAAGAAACCGTGTTTGAACCGCCCCCGTTTTTTTTTTTTTTTTTTTTTGCCCCTCGCGTGGGGTTTTACTTGTTTGTAAGGACAATTACCCCGTGTTTGGGCTTTTATATTTAATTGCTTTGTTTGGTTATTCATTTTTGTTTTTCATGGTCCGACCTGGGTCCAACGCCCATTTTGGTAGTTGTTATGCCGGACTTAGAAAAATGTGCCGTGAAAACCATGGTCCGGGATCCTTCACTCATGTCATTAATTGAGTGGTATTCCCAGGGACTTAGGTAGGAAAGAGGCCTTGGTCTTTAATCTAACGCTTATAATAATGAAACGTAAAGAGATTTTAGACTTAGGTGAAATGAAACCTTAATCCGTATTCCAGTGCTTGTTACGGGAAGCGTTTGGAATTTGAACATAGGTAAGAGTGGCGCCTGGTTAGGGCATTTTTCGCGAAGGCCCTTTTGTCCAGGGCGCTAGCATTGCTTTCAACCTCGCCCGGGGTAAGTATCCTATTAATCGTACAGATTTTAGGAACCCTTCTTGGCTTAGGTGTGAGGAAGGAGTGTGTACATATGATCCGTACTGTCTCCTATCGACTTTTTAGAGCAACGCGTTAAATCGAACCAGGTTTCTGTGAATAGTAACTTTATTACTGAACTTGGGAGAACAGAAGTCTGTACATAGCGTACTTATTTAAAACAAGAATGGATCGAAGATAATTCTTCTGAAGGGCTGAGCCGCTATGGGCTTTTAGCTATAGTATTTCCTTAGTTTGTCCGTATTCCAGTAGTTCTTGACCGGGGTCCCAGATAACGTTTCCAGTGTGTGGGCTCCTTTACCCGTACTGGTGACGACACGATAGGGGCCTTCCCAGTTAAGGGCCAGTTTTCCCTGGGAGGCATTTTTCCCTCCTATGTCGGCTCTTTTGAGGACTAGGTCGCCGGGCTGGAATTTTCTCGGGACCACTTTCTTGTTGTATCTGGCCGCTGTCTTCTGCTTGAGGGCGACATCCCGTATGTGGGCTACGCTTCTCCTTTCTTCGAGCAAGTCCAGGTCCTCTCTGATTAGGCTGGGGTTGCTGTCGGGTGAAAAATATTGGTATCGCCAGCTCGGTTCCCCTATTTCCACGGGATCATGGCTTCGGCCATAAGTCAGCTTGAAAGGGGTTTCTCCCGTCGTGGAATGGGGGGTGGTCCGGTATGCCCAAAGAACATGGTCAAGTTGCTCGACCCAGTTCCCTTTGGCTTCGTCTAACCTTTTTTTTAAGCCCCGCATGATGATTCTATTGGCAGCCTCGCCTGTCCGTTCGTCCCGGGTTCTCGACGAGCCGCTGCGGTGGTGTTTTATTTTCGCACCGGCTAGTAGCTCCTCAAAGGCTTTGTCTTTGAACCGGGTTCCGTTGTCCGTGACTACGCATTCTCGGTACGCCGAACCCGGTGATGATGTGGCGCCAAGTAAACTTCGACCCGGCCGAGGTGATGGTGATCGGGGTTCGGCCTCGATCCATTTGGTAAAATAGTCTACCGCCACCACCAAATATTTAAACCGCGCCCTAGGGCCCGGGGGAACGGACCTAGGATGTCCATACCCCACCTGGTAAAGGGCCATGGAACCGACGTCGTGACGTTCTTCGAGAGGGGCTTGAAAATGATCGCATGACGTTGGCACTTGTCGCAAGTTCGTACATGTGCATGAGAGTCGGCTTCCATCGTTGGCCAATAGAATCCCGCCCTTAATACTTTTGGGCTAGGGCTTTGGCACCTAAGTGGTGACCGCAGCCTTCCTTCATGTACTTCACTAGGGCGTACTCTGCTTCTTTGAGGTCAAGCACTTTAGAAGGGGGAAGAGAAACCACGCCGGTATAGTCGACCGTTGTAAATGGTGTACCTGACCGACGTCTTTACTAACTTGGAAGCCTCCTTTGGGTCCGTTGGCAGCTTTCCGTGGTGCGAGATAGCCCAGGATAGGAGTGATCCAAGATGGTTGATGATCCTCCACTGGGATATGCTATGATCCATGATGGAGGGTTGGGAAAGAGTTTCTTGAATTACAGACCAGGTTGTTCTTTGGGGCTTTTTGTGCTGGCCAGCTTAGATAAGAGATCGGCTCTGGAGTTCTGTTCCCTTGGGATGTGCTCTATCCTGACTTCTTCAAAATATTTTAAAATTTCTTGGACCTTGCTCAAGTATCTCTGTAGAAGGGCTCTTTAGCTTGATAGTCACCTCGGATTTGAGAGGTTACTAGCTGGGAGTCACTTGCAGAGTTTGATCCGTGTTGCCTCCAAATCCTTTGCCATTAGTGATCCGGCGATACAGGCCTCGTACTCGGCCCGATTGTTTGAAGTTGAGAACTCAAACTTCAGGGAGTGCTCCAAAGTCAAACCTTCGAATTTTCGACTATCACCCCGGCCCCGCTTCCTTTGGGGTTCGACGATCCGTCAACAAAGATGGTCCAAAAGGCTTTCTTTGGGTCGCCGTTATCTGTTGTGAGTTCTGCCAGGAAGTCGGACAACGCCTGGGCTTTTATTGCAAGTCGTGGTTCGTATGTAATTCCAAATTTTGAGAGTTCAATCGACCACGCAATCATTCGCCCGGCCAGGTCCGGTTTGTGTAGTACCGCTCTCGGATAGGTTGGTCTGGTTCTTACTACCACAGGTGGCACCGAAAGTATTGCCGAAGTCTTCTTGCAAGAATGATGAGCGCGAAGGCGACTTTCTCGACCTTTTGGTACCGGAGCTCGTGCCCCCGGAGGACCTTGCTCACGAAATAGACAGCTTCGTCCCTCGTCGGTTTCCCCGATCAAACCGAGCTTACGGCTTCATCGTGGACGGACAGTACAAGTAAAGTGTCTCTCCGCTGTCTCGGCCTTGTCAAGATAGGGGGGAGGACAAGAGGTTTTTCAAAGATGTGAAGGCGTCCTCGCACTCTTGAGTCCATTCAAAACTTCTTCCCTTCTTGAGCAATTTGAAGAGGGGAGAGACTTGTAAGCGGCTTTGGCTAAGAACCTTGTGAGGGCCGCTATGCGCCCGTAAGTTGTTGTACCTCTTTGACGTTGCGGGGACTCCTCATGTTGAGGACGGCCCGGCATTTATCCGGATTGGCCTCAATTCCTCTATGCGTTAGCATGAATCCCAAGAACTTACCGGCCTGGACCCCGAAAGCGCATTTTTCCGGGTTTAACCTCATATTGTATTTCCGGATTTGCGCAAATACTTCTTCGAGATCCGCCGTGTGAGAGCCGGTGTGTGGGGTCTTGACTATCATGTCGTCTATATAGACTTCTAGCATTTTCCACTTGGTTTTTGAAAACCTTGTTCATCATCCTCTCGGTAGGTGGCTCCTGCGTTCTTTAGGCCGAAAGGCATGACCTTGTAGCAAGAGCTCGCCCTATCGTTGATGAAAGCGGTTTTATCTTCATCCCCGCCGTACATGGGAATCTGGTTGTATCCAGGAATATGCATCCATAAATGATAACCATCCGAACCCGGAGGATCCGTCTACTAACCCGTCCACATTGGGGAGTGGATATGGGTCCTTGGGGCAAGCTTTATTCGGGTCGGTATAGTCTACGCACATCCTCCATTTTCCGTTGGACTTCTTTACCAGACCACGTTGGAAAGCCATGTGGTGTAGGAGATTTCTCTCGATGAAGTTGCCATTTAGCAGTTCCTTAACCTGGTCTTCGACGACTTGTTGTCTCTCGGGACCGACCTTTCTCTTTTTTTGCGCGACCGGCTTGGCGCCTTCTTTGATCGACAGCCGGTGGCAAATAAAGCTGGGATCGAGTCCAGGCATGTCGGAGGAAGTCCAAGCGAAAAGGTCCTTGTTTTCAACAAGAGTTCTGAAAGCTGTTGCTTTTCTCCTTCATCCAGACGAGCTCCGACTTTGGTTACCTGCCCAGGATCGTTCCCGAGTTGAAGGGATTCCAGTTCGCCTTCGGGTTGTGGTCGGGTATCCGGATTTCTTTCTCGACGTCCAACTCGGTCATCAGAATGTTGACTGGTCAATAGTCGGGGTAGATACAGGGCGGTTTGATGTCCGGGGTATTTTGCAAATCTTCAAACTCTCATTATAACATTTTCTGGCTGAAATCTGGTCGCCTTTAATAGTGACGACATCATTGTTCTTATTGAGGAACTTCATCACGAGGTGAGTGGTGGATATTACCGCCCCGAGAGCGTTGAGAGACGGACGGCCCAGGATAATGTTATAGGCCGAGGGCGCTCCACGACCAGAATTTTACCTTCACGGCCCCGAAGAGTGTAGATGACCCTGTGGTTAGATGGGTTTCGTAATATCCCTCTTGGGGTGATCTTCTCACCGGTGAAGCCTGTCAATTCTCCAGCATGGGGGGTCAAGTTGGATTGCGGGAGTTCCAATTTTTGGTAAAGGTCTAAGAACATAATATCGGCCGAACTCCCTTGATCGACGAAAATTCGACGGACTTCGGCGTTGGAGATTACCCCGGAGATGACGAGTGGGTCATCATGATCCGGGATTATTCCGCCGTAGTCTTCGTCTGAGAAGGTGATGAGAGACGCTTTCTTATTTTCGGCCTGTGTTCTTGATCCTGAGTGGGCCACGCTAAAAATTACCATTTTGAGGGCTTTCTTTCGAGCTCCGTTGGAGGATCCTCTGCCGGCGAAACCACCGGCAATGGTATGGATCGTCCTGTTGGGCTCGGCGCGGTGATCATCGTTGCCGGGGGGGGAGTGTTCCTATCCCTGCCCTGTCGGTCGCCGTTATTACGCTGAGGTGGAGTCCGGGATCTTCTCCTCGGACTTCTCGTCTTTCTTCTGCGCGGAGGGGACGGACTCCGTCTTTTGCTTGTCTCTCGCGCCTGTCATCTCCTTTCTGTTGTTTGGGCACGGAGGATATCTGCTGCAGCGCCCGACCTTGATTAGAAATTCAATGGCGTCACGCAGCTGATGGCAATCCTCTGTATCGTGGCCATAGGCTTTGTGCCACGTGCAGTGTTTGGAGTGATCTTTCTGCCTCTGCCTCTTGATAGGGGGTGGTCTCGGGACGTTCTGAAACTCCGTGTTCATTACTTCCCTCAAGATCGTTTCCCGAGTTGTGTTCAAAGGAGTATAGTCCGCATAGTTTCTTCGGGGTGGGCTACCCTTTGGAGGTCGTGACCTTGAGGAATTCTGGCCGGGCTTTTGGTGAGAAGGTTCGCTTTTGTTGTCCCACCTCCTGTGGTCTTCTGTTGCCTCTTCCAGATAGACGTACTTCTCGGAACGTTTCTGGAAGTCGGTCAGATTGTCCGCTTCTTTTTTGCCAGGGACTTGAAGAAGTCTGAGCCTATCCGGAGACCGCTCGGCGTAGTGCAAGGCTATTCTCGTCCTCAAAGTTTTCTACGTTGGCGCAGCAGTGCCATAAAACGTCCGACGTAATCCCGAGGCTTTCATCCTTTCCTTGGCGGACCTTGGCCAAGGATTCGATGGATTTAGGCCGTTCCTTGCTCGTGGTGTACCGCAATGTAAAACGCCGCCGAGGTCGGACCAATCCACGATGGTCCCTCGTGGCCGGCCGGTGAACCATTTGAGGGCCCCTTTTTGAGGGAGAGAGGGAAAGCCGGCACAACAATTCCATGGATCCGCCGTAGAAGCATAGGGATTGCTCATAGGCATTGATGTGCTCCTGAGGGTCCGTGGTTCCGTCATAAATTTCGAGGTTTGGAGGAAACTTGAAGTTTCTCGGAACAGGAATTCCATGAGCTTGTCGGAGAAAGGTTGTTCTATGGTTCCTTGGTTCCGGTTGTTATCTCCATTATGAGGAATTTTCTCATCGTCATGGGCCCTCGTCCTGTTATTTTCCATGCTCGGTTCGTCTGTCACGTCGGCGAGGCTCGGTTGACCTCCATGCATGGCGCGCCGCATGTCTTCGAGTCTCCTAAACCGGTCGTTGAGTAGATCCATATGTTGTTGCAACATATCCCGGAGTTGGCGCGAGAAGCCCGAGATTGGTGCGTGTGTTTGGAGTGTGACGCACGATTGTCGAACTCGTTGCTCGGGTTTCCCAAGCGTTGGTGTACAGGAATTCTGCGTTCTTGAAGGCTCTGGCCGCCCTTCTGGGCTGGGAATTCGAGTCTATCCCTGACAGGAATCCTGCGTGATGGGTTAGGAGATTCCTCAGAAAAAGAGGTGGAGTGCCCATCACGTCGGCTTCCTGGTCGGGGCGTTTGGTTTCTTACGGCAGAGGCTTGAGCCACAAGCGGAGGTAATGGCGGTGGTGGATGCTGCATGTCAGGATCTTGTCTTTGGTTGACTGAGACTTGAGCAGCGTCTCTTCTGGAGTTTTGCCTCGTATTCACCATGATTGGGTGGGATTAGAATTTTATCTTTCCCACAGACGGCGCCAATGTTCTGAGGTAAATTCAGTGGGGTACCTGAGATAGGCACGATGCGGTGGATACCTCCGTAGCTCGGCAGCGGCAACGGTGGTGTGAGTGGGTGGGTACCTGCAAACGGCACTCCGACGCTCAAGTTAGACCGTGCACAATAAGGATAGCTTATATCTCCGAGGAAGTGCCTACCTTTGGCGCTTGGCCTAGTATTTATAGGAGCATATGCAGAATCCTAGAGGGACTCGTCTTGGATGCGGGTGAATCTGGATTGATATCTTAGTGAAGATTATCCTTCCTTTATTGTAGGATATATCCCTATAATCTGGGATTAATATAAGGAAGGTATCTAATCATCTGAGATATCTATAAATCCTATAATATCGTGAGTTGACGATTGGCAGTTACGCGTATCTAGGGATTTATCCTCATCATGGATTAGTCAGCTGTGGACTCCTGCTCATGTGTCTTGGCCCGCGGTCCGAAGAGTGTCGTGGGTCTTCCTTCACGACGGCTGGAGGGAACCCGGTGACGCGTATGCCGGGTTGATCCCATGGATCGGGATCCCGGATCTCGGTCCAGAACACATTGCAATCACCAGATTAAGTCACACTGTTATTCATTTCATGCAAATTGATAGCATGAGGAATGACTAAGACAGAACTGAAGCTAACAACATATATAAGAAGCCGACATTAGTGTTATCTAATGTATGGTTGTTAGGGAAAAAAACACAAGTTCTAATTTGACGAAGATATTTTTGATAGACGGGTGATATTGGACGAAGATAATTTCAATGGTCGGATGATATCATTAAGACATTCGACGAGTAAGGCTTTCAACAGTTGGATGATGATATTTTTCTAAGTATTGGACTGACGTATGTTAATGGTTAAGGGTTGGTTTCATCGAAAATAAAGTTATCAATTCTGAATTCGATAGGAGTTGATTATTGTCGAAAGATTTCACAACTGCTCTCAATTGAGCAAAATATTAGTGTAGAAAAACGTAGCATAACTTCCATGTACGTGGTCAGTTTTTAGGAATCAGTTATTTTTTATAATTTGCCTATAAATACTAGTATTCATGATGTACCAATGGTTGGTTACTGGATATACAATCCTAACATCTCACTCAAGCAGATTAACGGATTTGACTCTAAGTATGCCTTCCATTTTCATTTCAAGTCATTTACTTTAATGCAATGTTCTTTTAAAATTCCTTTATTTTCTACTTTCCTTTACATTTCTGCATTTTACATTTCCTGCACCTTTAAGCTTCTGCACTTTTAAAATTCCGCACCTTAAGTTTCTGCACTTTATATTTCCTGCACTTTTAATCTTCAGCACTTTATACTCAGCTTCAAGGGAATTTATCTTGGCCAACACTGCTTTAGTTTTGACGGCCCATTGTTTGATGTTGTTGATAATGCTTTGTTACTTAGCAGTCCCTTGTTGTTGTGAATGCTTATGTCTTGAAGCATATCAAATGAGTTTTTGATGATAACAAAATCAAAGATGAAAACCAAGATCAAAAGAAAAGACCAAGACCAAAAGAAGAAGACCAAGATCAAAAGAAGTATATTAGATATAGGTCTTAGAACATCAATGTGCAATACTCTCAAGGTATCTCAATTATATCTCAAATGGTTTTCTAAAGATGTTTTCAATCAACTTGTTTTTCAAAGTTCATATTCGAAAAAGATGTTATTTTTAATCTTGGATCATGCTAAACATATACCAATATTAATTAATCCAAGTTTCTTAAAGTTAGAAATGGCATGGATCCTCATTTAGGCTTGAAAAATATGTTCAAAATGGAAAGTAATCGATTACACACTCTTGGTAATCGATTACCAGCAAGTCAGAGGACGTGTAATCGATTACACACAATATTGTAATCGATTACCATATGCCCAGAAAGGGAAGAACACAGTCAAAGGGCCATGTAATCGATTACATCAATATTGTAATCGATTACCATAAAGTCAGAGGGAGTGTACCCGATTACACAAGTCATGTAATCGATTACCACAAGCCCAGAAAGCCAAGAACACGTTCTATCTTCCATGTAATCGATTACCAAAACCCTGTAATCGATTACCAGCATTCTGACATGCCCAACGACTATATTTTCTTGGCATTTAATGTTGCCACAAAAGCCCCCAACGGCTCTATTGTTCTAAAAACTTATAAATACACTTCTTGGGGCATCATTTGTGGCTAACCAACAATTGAGAAACATCATTCAATCACTTTAATCCGAGAATCATCATTAAATCTCTTTTGCTCTGTTTTTGTATATATATTTGAGATATTCTTAAAGAGCATCATAGGGCTTCAATTTGTGTAATCTACTCTCGTGAGAGTTTCATCTTGTAAACACTTTGATTCCTTGTAAAGGGGGTAAGGTATCCCTCTAGAGAAAAGAGATTGAGGCATCTCTCAAAGATTGTAAAGGGTGAGGTATCCCTTGTTGAAGGTGAGGTATCCTTCAAAAGTTATAATGGGGGTGAGGTATCCCTCTAGTGAAAAGGGTAAGGTATCCCAAAGTGTGGTGAGTACTCTATTGTGTAAAGGTTTTCAAGCACCCGTTCAAGCTTGAAGTTTAGTAGAAAATCTCAAGTTGTTTGCTTGAGGACTGGACGTAGGTCACAAGGAATGGCTGAACTAGGATAAATTTTTGTGTTTGTTCTTCTAAACTCTATCTCTTTACTTTGTGTTTAACTATATATGCTTGAGTTGAGTTTGTTATTTAGCCTTGCTTAAATTCTTTCTATCTTGGGTTGTTTATTTGTAAGTGTTTCATTTGATCACCTTTATCTATTCACTTTAATTAAACAATAGCTTCAACGAAAATTTGATTATAAAGTGCTTTGCGAAAGATTTGCGAAAATATTTCATAAACTCAATTCATCCCCCCTTTTGAGTTTGAGGCCACTTGGTAACAAGTGTTATTAGAGCTAGGCTCTTCTGTAAAGAGCTTAGCAGCTTCAAGAGAAAGTGATGGCCTCTTCAAATGATTTTTCTGATAGGTCTTCTCTTTATAGACCTCCCTTTTTCAATGGGGATGGGTATGCTTATTGGAAAGAAAGAATGAAAATTTTTATTGAAGCTATTGACTTAGATGTGTGGGATGCTGTTGAAAATGGTTCTTTTGTCCCCACACAAGTTGTAAATGGTTTGAGAATTAATACACCAAGAAATGAATGGACGGATGATGATAAAAAGAAGGTCTAATATAATTTGAGAGCCAAAAACATCATTACCACTGCTTTGGGGTATGATGAGTTCTTTAGAGTCTCAAATTGTAAATCTGCCCAAGAAATGTGGGACACCTTACAAATAACTCATGAGGGTACTAGTGAAGTGAAAAGATCAAGGATAAATTCTCTCACCCATGAGTATGAACTTTTTAGAATGAACCAAGGTGAAAGCATTCAAGAAATGCAAAAACGATTTACACATATTACAAATCATCTTGCTTCATTGGGAAAGACTTTTCCTAATGAAGATCTTATTAACAAAGTGTTAAGATGTTTGAGCAGGGATTGACAACCTAAAGTAACGGCTATCTCGAAATCAAGAAATCTAGCAACTATGACCTTAGCCACACTTTTTGGAAAGCTACAAGAGCATGAGTTGGAGCTGAATAGGCTCAATCAAAATGAGAAGCATGACAAGAAGGAAAAGAAAGGAATTGCTCTAAAGGCCACCTCCTCCATGATTAATGATGATGATGATAAAGATGATGGAGATGACTTGGAGATTAATGAGGAGAATCTTAGCCTTCTAGTAAAGAAGTTTGGAAGATTCTTCAAAAAGAATGGAGCTCAAAGAAGACCTCCCTTTCCCTCAAAGAATGCCTATCACAAAGGGGAAGGAACTTCAACCACTCCTAAATGCTATGAATGTGGAGAATTGGGTTACATGAAGATGGAGTGCCCAATCTATCAAAGGAAAGTAGAGAAGTATGAGAAGAGGTACTTAAAGGAAAAGAAAGAAAGAAGAGCCTATATAGCTTGGGATGATAATGACATGGATTCAACCGATAGTTCGAACAATGAGAAAGCCAATCTATGTTTCATGGTTAGAGGAGAAGAGGAAGATGAAGACGACATGGAGGTAACATCTTCAAATTTTGAATCTAATTCTTCTCCTTCCTATGATGAATTGCAAGATACATTTGAAGAATTGCATAATGAATCTATGAGACTTGCAAAACTTGTTTCATCATCCAAGAAAATAATTTCCTCTTTTGAAAACAAAATCTCTATTTTAAACAAGAAAATTAAGGAACTTAAAATTGAAAATGAAACTCTTGGACTCATTGATGCAAATTCTTCATGTATGACATGTTCTTTACTTAATAATGCATCTACATCCTTTTCTTGCTCATCATGCAAAACTTTTGAAAATGAAATTAAAGACTTAAAAAATACTCTTTCAAAATTTACCCTTAGAAGAGATAATTTGAACATATTGCTTGGGAATCAAAAATGTGTGTTTCAAAAGGATGGTTTAGGGTACAATCCCAAAAATCGATAAAAACTTTACAAGAATTTCTTTGTTCCCTCAAGTACATCAACAAGTGCTTTTATAAAGTGTTTTCATTATGGCAAGAAAGGACATAGTGTATCAACTTATAATATGAGGAAGAATATCAATAATAAGAATGGAACTAAAATGGTTTGGGTTCCCGAAAGCACTTTGCCAAAAACTAACACATAAGGACTCAAGAAAACTTGGGTACCAAAAGCCAAAAATTGAAATGTGTTGTAGGTGTGCTTGAAGGCCAAGAACTATATTTGGAACCTCAAAAGTGGCTGCTACAAGCACAAGATCAGAAATTACTCTAAGTTCTCTTCCTTGTCTCCAAGAAGCTTGGACTTGCAATCTTTGGATAAGTGAAGACTTGTTCTATGCCTTAACTTATGTTAAAATTGTATTTTTTCTAAGCTTTATATCTTAAAAATATCTTTACATGTGATTATATGCTAGATAAGTACACTTCTTGTTTAAAATGGTATGTTTGATGATAATATCTTTATACTTGACATAACATTCCTAATATGATCATTGTTTGCCCTAAAGTGCATATATAAGAGGAGAATTAGGAATAATTGATCAATCATGCATTTAAATGAATGCATGTGTTAGATACTTTGATCTTGGAATATTGGATCAATCTTGCATTCATATTTGAAATATAACTCTGCTGCATAATCTGTTTTCTTGATGCATAATCTAAAACTTGTTGCATAATATGGTGTTTTTGCTGCACAACTACCTTAATTTAATCAATTTTGAATCCATTACTGACTTAAGCATCGGAGGTTCCCCTTTAGCTATTTTGCAGGTACTTCATCATGCCAAAGATCCTCAAAAAGCTCAAAAACTTCACCAATCCATCAAAAGGGTGTAATTCTTGGTAAAAGTGATGTTTTTGCATAAATATGAGTTTTGGATCATAGTCTGATCAATTTCTATGCTTGCATGATGTTTGGAATTGTTTTGGAATGCTTTGGAACAAAATTGAAAGGTTTAAAATTAGTCATTTACTGTTTAAAATGCAAAAATTGAGTTTTAGTAATCTGGTAATCGATTACAAAGGCTCTGCCAAGCGTTCCAAGCCAAGTCAGAAAGCAAGTAATCGATTACACCTCTAATGTAATCGATTACGACATTCCTAGAAAGCATGTAATCGATTACACAAACTTTGTAATCGATTACAAGGAAAACAGAACACGTGTAATCGATTACAATAAAAGGGTAATTGATTACAAAGCTTTTTTTTATAATCATGCTTAATCTTGATGTTCTATTTTTTCATGATGCTTTCCTTATGCTTAATTTTTTATCCAACCCCATTTGCTCTTGTATATGACTCTGAATTCTTTTGGCATAAATGATAAAAGCTATCTACGATTTCTTTTTCATATGCATTTGCTTTGGTATCACATATTAATGTGCTAAATTGCTTATACTTTGATATTGATCCTGCTGGGCTGAAATGTTTATACAATGCTGAATGCTTATGTTGTTTTTGATAATGCCAACGGGAGAAAGATTAGTGAAATATGTTGCATGTGTACGGGGGAGCTTTGTACTTTTACATGAAAATCATTTATCCTATCTCATGCATACATTACGGGGGAGAGTTGCGCTTAATCTCTGATAGATAAATAAATGCAAATATTTCTCTATTTTCAATGTTTATTTTGTCATCATCAAAAAGGGGGAGAATGTGAATGCTTATGTCTTGAAGCATATCAAATGAGTTTTTGATGATAACAAAATCAAAGATGAAGACCAAGATCAAAAGAAAAGACCAAGACCAAAAGAAGAAGACCAAGATCAAAAGAGGTATATTAGATATAGGTCTTAGAACATCAATATGAAATGCTCTCAAGGTATCTCAATTATATCTCAAATGGTTTTCTAAAGATGTTTTGAATCAACTTGTTTTTCAAAGTTCATATTCTAAAAAGATGTTGTTTTTAATCTTGGATCATGCTAATCATATACCAATATTAATCAATCCAAGTTTCTTAAAGTTAGAAATGGCATGGATCCTCATTTAGGCTTGAAAAATGTGCTCAAAATGGAAAGTAATCGATTACACACTCTTGGTAATCGATTACCAGCAAGTTAGAGGACGTGTAATCGATTACACACAATATTGTAATCGATTACCATATGCTCAGAAAGGGAAGAACACGTTCAAAGGGCCATGTAATCGATTACATCAATATTGTAATCGATTACCATAAAGTCAGAGGGAGTGTAATCGATTACACAAGTCATGTAATCGATTACCACAAGCCCAGAAAGCCAAGAACACATTCTATCTTCTGTGTAATCGATTACCAAAACCCTGTAATCGATTACCAGTATTCTGACATGCCCAACGGCTATGTTTTCTTCGCATTTAATGTTGCCATGAAAGCCCCCAATGGCTCTATTGTTCTAAAAACTTATAAATACACTTCTTGGGGCATCATTTGTGGCTAACCAACAATTGAGAAACATCATTCAATCACTTTAATATGAGAATCATCATTAAATCTCTTTTGCTCTGTTTTTGTATATATATTTGAGATATTCTTGAAGAGCATCATAGGGCTTCAATTTGTGTAATCTACTCTAGTGAGAGTTTCATCTTGTAAACACTTTGATTCCTTGTAAAGGGGGTGAGGTATCCCTCTAGAAAAAAGAGATTGAGACATCTCTCAAAGATTGTAAAGGGTGAGGTATCCCTTATTGAAGGTGAGGTATCCTTCAAAGGTTGTAAAGGAGGTGAGGTATCCCTCTAGTGAAAAGGGTGAGGTATCCCTGTTTTGAGGCTCAAGCACAAAGGGTGAGGTATCCCAAGGTGTGGTGAGTGCTCTATTGTGTAAAGGTTTTCAAGCACCCGTTCAAGCTTGAAGTTTAGTGAAAAATCTCAAGTTGTTTGCTTGAGGACTGGACGTAGGTCACAAGGAGTGGCTAAACCAGGATAAATCTTTGTGTTTGTTCTTCTAAGCTCTATCTCTTTACTTTGTGCTTTAACTATATATGCTTGAGTTGAGTTTGTTATTTAGCCTTGCTTAAATTCTTTCTAACTTGGGTTGTTTATTTGTAAGTGTTTCATTTGATCACATTTATCTATTCACTTCAATTAAACAATAGCTTCAACGAAAATTTGATTATAAAGTGCTTTGCAAAAGATTTGCGAAAATATTTCATAAACTCAATTCACCCCCCCTCTTGAGTTTGAGGCCACTTGGTAACAGTTGTAATGCAACGCTAAGCTTTTGCCTTCGACAGCGAGTCTCTTCAAGTTTTTTCTCTAAGTCTTCAATCTCTTTGTCTAGTTCTGCCTCCTTATTTTTTCCTTTGATAAGATAATTTTTTAAATTAGCTATCTCGTTCTTTGCATCGGTTAGCTGCTTTAAGATCCTGAACTTTTCTTGAATTTCTTGGTCATAAGCAGGAATGACTCGACATATAGTAGGCATTTTTTACGCTAAATTTTGGAGAAAGCCTATGATAGTCATAGGCAGAGCTCGACTGGCTATAGGCAGTTGTTGAGAGAGGGGCTCTAATTCAGTCACAATGGTCGATATCCTTTCTTGAAGCGGTTGGTCAAAAAGTAAACGCTCAAAAGAATAGGTAAAGACATTCTTCAGCTCAGCTAATTGTTCAGTGACGGAAGAGTCACTAGAATCTTGTCTTTGCTATGTAGAAGAACGAGCTAACCAAGGAGAACTTCTGTGACTGCCCGATAGCATGGATATTAATTCATCGAAATCCACTTCCGTGTCTTCGACACTTGCTGCTTCAGCAAAAGTCAGATTGGTTGGAAAAGGTGGAGGTGGATTGCTAGGTGCAATTTTAGCTATAAGGGTGTTCATGTCGAACTCGTCTGTGAAAGTTTGGACGAGTTTTTCTTGATTTGCTTGGGAAGAACTGCAAGCACCAGAAAGGATTTGAGTTTCCAAGTCCGTGGCAGTTTGAACCTCTGTTGGAAGAGGTAGAGAGATGGCAGGCATTGCAAGGGCCGAAGATTGAACCTCTGGAAAGGGATTCTCATTACCTTGTCTGACAAGTCTGACGGATATAGCAGGATTTGCTGATTCCTATAAAGGAATAAAGAGAGTATTAGAGCCAATAAAATCAAAAGAATTTCACAATCGAAAGCTTGGAATATTTTACCTCAGGAGACTGTCGAATTTGTTTCTCAATGCTTTATTCAATGTCGGGTCTTCAAGGATTTTCAGCAGTTTGTTCAGCCTCTGGATCCTGAAACAGAGGAAAGATCAAACTATTGAATGAAATCCAAATTGTAAGCCATTGAAAAAGAAATTATGTCGACAAAATTTACCTTTGACATGAGAGATGTAGTTTCTGTTTCAAGTTCAACAGTAGGTTTCAAGCTGGAACTTGAAGAATAAGTCTTCTTTTTCTTCTGCAAAATTAAAATGAGTTAAGATTTTGCCAAGAGATAAAGAGAAAGTAACAGAAGACATACCTTTAAAGGATTTTCAACAGATGGGCTTGGAGACTCAATGATTTCAACAGAAGAGGTAGAAGTGGAATCGCCAACCTATATTCGACATAAGGTTTAGTTTCGACGAGTTTATAGACTTAAGTTTAGAAATATGATCACGAAAAATACCTTGGAAGTTCTTGCTTTTGAAGGTTTAGCAGTAGCCTTGTATTTGGCAGGACTTTTCGTCGAAGTCGCTTTGGTTGTCTTTGCCTTTGGAGCTTTAGGGATGGGAGGATTCTAAGTTTTCTTGCCACTTTTCTTTTTGGAGGAAGTTCTTTCTTCTTCCTCTTCTCTTTCTTGTGGTTGTTTATACTCCAAAGGTCTCTTTAATGGGGTTGCTGTGAAAAGAATAATAATTAGCTGATGTGATAAGAAGTAAATGACAAAATATAAAAAGAAGTACCTATGGGTATTTTAGTGATGATTCGAGTATCCTTGGAAAATTGTTCGTGTGACAAGGCAAACCAATGGGTAAAAGTAACTTCTAGAGTTCTTGTAAGAAAGATGTTACTCACAGAATAAATCTTATCAAGAATAGGGAAGTTACTGGCCCTTGTAGATTTACCTGGGAATTCGTCTGCCAAACTGAAACGAGCACAAGGAAGAGGCACTTGTTTTGGAAAAGGAACTTGAAAATGTTCAAGTCATGCCAAAGGATTTTTTATGGAAACAGCAATAAAGTTAGTGGAACATTTTTCCTTGTGCATTTGTTTTTGTTTAACCACGCCTTCTTCACAGTGTCGAACAATTGTGCCAGGATACTTGAAGTCCCACTTGATCTTGTAGTATTTCTCAAAAGCTCTAATATCTTGAATATGCTTACTTTTGGTTTTTGTCGAAGGCTCTTGATCTTGCACAGGAATAAGAGTTTCAGTAATGCAGGTTCGACAAATCTCAATATCGACATGGTAAGGACTATAATATTTAGTCCACCATTCGAGAAAATCTTTGGTAACCCCTCTATAAGGTGTAAATGTAGAAATCGAGAAATGATGCTTGTATCTCTCATTCTTCATAGCCACGCTAACAAGATTTGCCATGTCTGACAAATGGCCATTGATGAGATGCTCTTTGGCTTTTGAAGAGAATGGTGCTAGAATGACCTGACAAAATCCTAGTTGTCGGGCTACCATGTTTGGCATATGCAGCTCTATAGATCTATCCATTGAACCAGGGAGACCAACAACTAGGACTTGTCGACAAAGAAAATTAGACTAGATAGAAATATTGTCATTTTGAATAGAAGGATTATCAAAAATTAGTGGTTGAGTAAACCATTCAGGACCAAGAGAACGGTCAGCAAAAGGTGCAAAATAAATATCTTCAATATTGAAGGAGATGGAATAAAAAATGCTAAAGAAATGCAGGAAATTCTCTAGGTTTTGTTTGTGGGTTTTTTCATGCTTGACATGACAAAGCTTTATGTCATAGGTAGCAGAAGAAATTGTTAAAGGAGAAGTGTCGACCAGGTAATCTTTTAAGATAGCATTCAGTCAGAGCTGGAGCAACCATATGGGGCCCCCAACGTTGGTTTTCTTTGTTTGGGACCTGATGTTTTGAACAATCTCGCCAATGCCGAGATAAAGATTCGCAAGGAGGAATTGACTAAAAGCCAAATTTTTACCTTCATGAAGAAGACTGGTAAGATGAAGATAAGATTTGGATACTTGAACTGACTTGGTACATAAAGCATAGGTCGACAGCCAAAGAAGAAGAAAAGCTACATGTTCTTTGTCAGATACAGGACTTTTTTTCTGTAGAATAGAAGCTAATGAAATTTGAAAAAGAAGTTGGGGCTTTCGAATAAACATCAATAGTATTCATAGGTAGGAGGACAGGGGTTATGATTTCCCTATTTGGTGGAAGACCAGTTATGGCAGCTACATAAAAAAGCCTAGGTCCCATCATGCCATAAGAAAAGTGGAAAGTATTGGTGGTTTTATTCCAGAAGAAATAATACACACCCAACATATAATAATCCATTTTTATGGGGTAACGTGAGAGTTGGATGCAGTCAAAGATACCTATGTCCCTCCATAAAGCTTCTTTGGAGGCTTTAACTCTATCAAGCTAATCAAGATACCCACTGATTTGGCCAAGAGGAGTTCTGAAAAGCCTATCAGATTTACTAAAATAACTAATGGGAATAGAAGGAAGAGAAGCTAAGATAGCTTTTTTTTTTGGGATTTTTACAAGGAAAAAAACTTTGGATTTCTTTGGTAATGAATTCTTTGGGCAAAACTGGGCCCAAGAAAGCAGCTGGAGGATCTAAAGAAAATGAAAGGTCATTGATAGGAAGAATTACTTTGGAAAGATTCCATAGTTCAGATTTCTCTAGAACTAGGTCTTGAACAACGGCGTGGCCACCCAAATCTACTGATGGTTCGTTGAAAGATTGAGAGTGAGATGATATTGTTAAGAGTAAAGTTTTATAGAAAAGACACGCGAGAATAAGGTTGAGGATAATGAATAGTAGAGAATGGAGTAAAAGTAGTGTGATTTTGTGAATTTAAAGAAGTGATGAACAGTGGAGGAGGTCAGAAGACGCGTGATATTCGTAAAAATTCAAAAAGCTATTTTCAGAAAGGGGTAATTATGATCCCTATTTATTAGGGAAAAAATGACTATTTAATGTTTGAAATGATAAGTTGCAGTTGTAGTTTTCAAGAAATCCACGGGAGATTTTATTGGAGTTTTGAAAATCAAATAAAAAATGCTTTCTAAAGGATTTTTGATAAGGTCTTAACGTCAGATTAGAAGTAGAAGATAAATTAAAATTTATCTTTCTTCCAGCAATGTCGAAAGAAAAATTTTGGGGGGCATTTGTTGGGGGTAAAAACACAAGTTCTAGTTCGACGAAGATATTTTTGACAGACGAGTGATATTCGACGAAGTTAGATGATTCAACAAAGATAATTTCAATGGTCGGATGATACCATTAAGACATTCGATGAGTAAGGCTTTCAACAGTTGGATGATGATATTTTTCAAAGTGTTGGACTAACGTATGTTAATGGTCAAGGGTTGGTTTCGTCGAAAATAAAGTTACCAATTATGAATTCGACAGGAGTTGGTTATTATCGAAAGATTTCACAACTGCTCTCAGTTGAGCAAAATATTAGTGTAGAAAAACGTGGCATAACTGCCATGTACGTGGTCAGTTTTTAGGAGTAAGTTATTTTTCATAATTTTCCTATAAATACTAGTATTCACAATGTACCAATGGTTAGTTACTGGATATACAATCCTAACATCTCACTCAAGCAGATTAACGAATTTGACTCCAAGTATGCCTTCCATTTTTATTTCAAGTCATTTACTTTAATGTAATGTTCTTTTAAAATTCCTTTATTTTCTGCTTTCCTTTATATTTATGCATTTTACATTTCCTGCACCTTTAAGCTTCTGCACTTTTGAAATTCCGCACTTTATGTTTCTGCATTTTACATTTCCTGCACTTTTAATCTTCAACACTTTATATTTCATGTACTTTTAACTTCCTGCATTTTACATTTCATGCACTCTTACTTTCTGCACTTTAATTTCCTGTAACATTTTAAAGTTTTTTCTAAACTTTCATTTCTTTGCTTTTACTTCTTGCATCAAGTTTTACAAATTTCATCTAAAAAGCTTTTCCAAATGAGATTACCACATAATTCTAAACTCACATTCGACTGAAAATATATATTTATTTGTTAGAATTTGTCTTAACCAAATGTACCCATAAACAAATTGACACGCCCAGTGGGACGAGTTCAGAGTAACTCGTAGTGTCACGAACCTCTTTGCCTAAAAGATGGTTTTATGCGTTTAAGTGGAAAGGTGGTTTATTCTTGCCCTTCTCAAAATACGCAAATTATGAGTAACGTAAATAACCAAGCGTCGGATGCACTTTCAATTGATGTTAGTGCGCCACCTTCGACAGCCATTACTGCGCCACCCTTAATCGTTGTTAGTACGGGTCCTGTGGAGGATGCAATAGTAACTGGTACTCTTCGGAATAATCCAGTGATAGAACAAGTGGTACTTGGAGTGACTCAGTCATCACCGAGTTAGCCAAGTAACCAAAGTGTAATGAATTCAAATTCAAGGTTTATACCACAATATGATTTGCCACCCAACTATGTTCCTCTTGTGTTGGTACAAATGGGACTTGGCAGTACTTTGGATAATACTATAGGCCAAACAACAGCTTCACAAGACTAACTACAAATAAGTTCGGCTTTAGTAAGTTTTAATGGCCAAGAAACAGGAGTTGCAAGTTCAAGTAATCCAACTCCATTTCGACAGGAGAGATTGAATTTAGGACACGTATTCCCAAATATATCGAGAGACATTCCTCAAAACGTAACTGGGCCAACCATGAATTCTTTGGCCAGTTTTCGATAACAAATGGATGAAAGCAACCATGAAATGGTGCATATGTTCACTCGACAAATGGATGTTGTAATTACGTCAATCATAGAAGCTACAAATAATGCTTGTAATACATTGGCTCAACAAATGGAAAGGCTAAATCAAGTCTTAGGAATACAAGGGTTAGTCAATGATAATGCTCAAAGAACCCAGCCTATGACAAATGCAGGAGTAGTTGCACCCCATGTAATGCCACATTTCCTCCTTTATTCACAATTGGGCAAGGAGAAGGAACGTCGCACCATAGTGAAATGACGCACAAATGATTACGTAAAATTTAAACACATTTTTTTCTTCTTTTGTTAACATAAATCCGGTTAAAACTTCCATCAATGTACTTATACACCTATTTGTAAATGTACCGCGTAATTGAGTTAGAATTAAAAGTTCCTCCCTCACATAAAACTTCATATAAAAAACGTTACAGAGAAATCAATAGGTAACGGGACATACAACAATGTACAACATAGATAACTACATACTTTGTACCATAATTACAAGCCTGTTTAAATTACATTTCCAAAAGATATACAAAAAGCAAAATGTGTACCTACCCCAAGAGATACAAATATTTACCCACTAATCCAGTAATACGTCAGGCTCCCTCAAAATAAACGGATAGCCATCAATAGCCATCAGTCTAAGAAAAAAAACAACCCTAAGACTGCCTGGAATGAGAAGGAACCGTAGACGGGTCCTCCTCAGGGTCCTCGTCGTCCGACGAGTCGTCCATCGGGATAACAGAGCAGCGGACAGGAGCCCAAGCGGTAGACAAAAAGGAATCCTCACGAGGGGTATAATACATTTCACCCCACATGTCCCTCACTGGCATGTAGAACTCCAGCCATACAAAAGCATGAAAATTAAAAATAGAAGCAGTGTAGCGTCCCCATGCCAAAGACACCGTCAATTCGCCGTGGTACACACATCGAACAGTCTGCACGTTGATATGCCAGCAATCCGGACCACCATGAAAGTTGATCCTCACGTAACCAAAAAAATCCACGGGGGCGAAAAGACATTCTCAGCAACTTCGGTATTAATCGAGATAAGGCCAGAAACCTTGAAACTCAGTAGCTTCCTTATTCTCCTCACGAGTGTCTTCTATAGAGCATACGATTCAACCAAGATACAAAATAGAGAAAAGTACCGAAAGAGGTGAGATTCCCAGCTTTCAGTACCAACAAGGCAATAAGAGAATAAACGGCGTCATACGCCCACATAAGCCACAGTTAACACATACAGGTATAGCAACGTATGAAAGTAATTAATGAGAGTAAAACAGCAAGGAACAATAATTAACATCATCCATAGCCAACTAGCAACCCTAGCATTACCAAGAATCAAATAAATGTCATAATCATAATGGTAAACACGTTATTCAATTAGGAATGCTTAATGGACCATGTGACTGACAACTCACAATGCAACAAGGGTACCAAAGTTCCTACTCCATGGAGCTAGACATAAACATTTTCGGAGTGAATGACCAAGGAGTAATGCTAGTGTATCGTTAGCCTTAAAAATATAATGTGCTCATCTCATAAAAACATTTGCGCAAAATGGCTCACACATGGCACCTCAACAGTTGATCGCGATATAGGACAGCATCTCAGGCAGGATCGTCGGTGTGTTGCATTGGTCTATCCCACGGCCCCAGTGGAGCTACCACTGTCTATTGTGAGACACCCACACCCCGACGCCCCTAGGGTCAACAACATATGACACCTATGCTTAGTCTATTCGCACCAGCACATAGGTGTTATTCAAACTCCTAGGCAACATAGCCTTCTCAACAATGTCCCACGGACAATACGCATGCATGATGACACAATGTCCAATCATGTATGTTCATCAACGATGCATTTAGCATAAGCCTTTCCTCAATGGCACATAAGCAATATTCAATGTCCAACATGACATATCAATCATACATTTATTCAAGACATTGCCTCAATGGCACATCATCATCCTTATCTCATTGGGCACTGCATCAATAATT
Source organism: Ormosia emarginata (assembly GCA_029884605.1). Classification (NCBI taxonomy): domain Eukaryota; kingdom Viridiplantae; phylum Streptophyta; class Magnoliopsida; order Fabales; family Fabaceae; genus Ormosia; species Ormosia emarginata. Next base: position 21,210,539 of record JAQQTP010000073.1, read on the forward strand.
CTCAGCATCAACATGCACTTCTTATTACACATATGCCACAATTTCCATAATCATGGATCCAAGGATTCCATATTCAAAACCATTTCTTCCCTATTGGGGTGAATGCACATTTCTATCACAATTTAGTAGAGTAAAAATCCTTGAATCCAGGGTCTTTAGGTTATGTTTGAGTTACAAAGGATAAAGAACCATAATCTCAATCATTTTCAGCTCAAAAATCTCATTTTTGGTCTTGGTAATCGATTACAGCACCCTTGTAATCGATTACCTGAGAAATAGAACCTCTGTAATCGATTACAATCTCATTGTAATCGATTACGTGATTCCCAGAATCACGTTTCGTAACTTCAAGGCACTGGTAATCGATTACACAGCCGTGGTAATCGATTACCATTTGGACAGAACCTCCGTAATCGATTACCCGCAAGTTGTAATCGATTATGTGATTCCCAGCAGCACCATTTCGTGACATTAGAGGCTTGGTAATCGATTACACTCTTCTTGTATTCGATTACAAGCTAAACAGAATCTCGGTAATCGATTACACACCAGATGTAATCGATTACTAGATTTCCAGAATCACGATTTTGTATCTTTAAGAGCTTGGTAATCGATTACAAGCCTCGTGTAATCGATTACCACACGTAAGTTTGCAGAAAAACAGAGTTCTCAGGTCCCCTAACTCAAACCAAACCATTCCTCATCATATTTAATCAACAAGGTATTCAAATACAGCTTCAAATTATACAAGAGACATCAATAAATCATACAAACTCAATAAAATACATTATCATCAAGAATAACATAAAAATGAAAGAACTTTATACATAAATACAAAAATCAACAACAATACACATACAAGACATTCCCTTACTACCAAGGTTGGTTGAAGAGGATCATTTCCCTCTTACCTATATGGAAAATAACACAATGTGCCACTCCTTCTTGTCTTAGATTTTCGTTTTCCCTCCTTCAAGAAAAACTCCAATGTGAGTGATCACCACAATGTTCACTCAAGCCATGAAAAATAGGTTCTTGGTCACCAAGGTGGCCAAGAGAAAACGAAAATAGAAAGGAAATGGAAGAAAGTTGAAGACTTTACCTTAAAGCTCCAAGCTTTAGCTTTAATGGTGGAAGAGAAATAGAAGAAGAAGAAGAAGAACCAAGAGATAACCAATAAGGAGAGTAGTCTTGGAATGGTGGAAGGAACAAGAAAATGTGAGTTGTTTGGCAATAAGGAAGCTGGTCTTCCAATGTGATGGTGTGTGTGTATGTGTGTTCGGTGGAGAGGAAGAAGAAGAAGAAGAAGAAGAGAGAGGAAGATAGGAGGAGAAATGGGTTTAGAGGAATGAGAGTGAATATTAAGGCATTGGAGGGGTAATATTTGGGCTTCCCCCTTGTAGTTCTACCGTAGAAGAGTGAAAAAAAAAGAGAGCGAAAAATGTGTTGTAAGGAAATTGCTAGGAAGCTTCCCATAACAAGCTTGGATTTAATTTAATCTTTCTTTTGAAATTAAAACTAATAGATGTGATACAAAAATTAGATTTTTAATAATGTGATAATATTTTTAATACACGTTATTATTTATTGGACAATAGTCATAGTTGGTAGAAGTCAGTATTGACAAATCTGACAGATAAATTCTTCACAATGTTTTATCATTTTATCAGTTAAGATTTCTCGAAAAATGAAAAACCTTGTAAACTGTGTCCGGCCTCGGGTTTAGTAAGATCCCCCGTCGACGTTTCCATAGTTCAAGATTCTCGGAGAAAATATCTCATTTCTCCGATTCCGCTCAGTACGCACGTAAAACGAGAAATATATTAAAATATTCCGCGCTCTCAGAAAATTCCAAGAAAATTCCAGAAAATCATAAATATTTTTAGAATGAATTCTGATAGTAGAAAAGTAAATTTTGGGGTGTTACAACTCCCCCAAACAAATAGGAATTTCGTCCTCGAAATTTTTCCATACCTTAAAATAATTCGGGATATTGCTCCTTCATCTTGTCCTCCAGCTCCCACGTCACATCTCCAGTTGCTTCGTTCCAGATTACCTTCACTAGTGCAATGTACTTTCCTCTGAGTTGCTTTGTCCTCCTATCCTCAATCCTTACATGATTAGGATTTGGGATATACTTTCTAAGTTGTGACACATGAAAGACATTATGAAGATTTGAAAGAAAAGGAGGTAAAGCTATTTGATAAGCAACAGGACCTATCCGACGAAGAATTTGGTAGGGTCCAAGGAATTTTGGAGTAAGTTTTCTAGATTTGAGGACACGACCGACCCCAGTCATAGGCGTGACTTTCAAGAAGACATGCTCTCCTCCTTCGAACTCAAGAGGTTTCCTTCTTTTGTCCGCATAACTCTCTCGCCGGCCTCGAGCCGTTTTCATTTTCTCCTGAATCATTTTAACCTTCTCAGTTGTCTGCTGAATGAGTTCAGGTCCAACGGTAAGTCGTTCTCCATCTTGATACCAGCACAGAGGCGTCTGACACCTCCGTCCATATAAAGCCTCATAGGGCGCCATCCCTATACTTGAATGGTAACTGTTGTTGTAGGTGAATTCCACCAATGGCAAGATTTCATCCCAACCTCCAGTTTGCTCTATCGTACAAGCTCTCAACAGATCTTCTAACGACTGAATTGTTCTTTCTGATTGACCATCAGTTTGTGGATGGTAGGCAAAACTTAACCGCAACTTTGTTCCCATAGCCTCTTGAAGACTTTGCCAAAACTTCGAGGTAAACCTCGGGTCTCTATCGGAAACAATACTCACGGGTATCCCATGAAGTCTAACAATTTCACTAATGTAAATCTGAGTCAACTTCTCCAACGGATATCTTATGTTGATTGGCAGAAAGTAGCTGTCTTCGTAAGTCGATCCACTATTACCCATATTGAGTCATATCCTTTCCGAGTTCTTGGTAACCCGACAACAAAGTCCATGGCGATGCTATCCCACTTCCATTCAGGAATAGCCAAGGGTTGTAGTAATCCAGCTGGTCTTTGATGCTCAATCTTCGTTTTCTGGCAAACCAAACAAGATGACACGCATTTAGCGATGTCTCTTTTCATTCCATGCCACCAAAATAACTTCCTCAAGTCTTGATACATCTTGGTCATTCCAGGATGCATACTCAATTGACTAGAATGAGCATGTTCAAGTATGTACCTTCTGAGTTCTTCATCTTTAGGCACACAGACCCTTCCTTGGAATCTCAAAATCCCATCACTTCCTTCCTTCAATGTTGACACACCACCTTGCTTTATCAATTCTCTTTCTTCTTGCAGGAATTTGTCGACCTTTTGTTTCTCTCGAATATCATCCATCAGGTCATTCAAGATAGTGATCCTATTCATGCAGATTTTACCCGGTGTTAACTTTACAAATGACCATACATCTCTGAATTGCTCTATCAAGTCCTTTTCTCTAATCATCATAGTAGCGACACTAATCGTCTTTCTACTCAAAGCATCGGCCACTACGTTCGCCTTTCCAGGATGGTACTGAAGTTGGAAATCGTAATCTTTCAAGAATTCTAGCCATCTTCGCTGCCTCATGTTCAGCTCTTTCTGGTCGTACAGGTACTTCAGACTTTTGTGGTCGCTGAAGACGTTGAATGTGGCTCCATACAAATAATGTCTCCATATCTTCAATGCAAACACCACTGCAGCTAATTCTAGATCATGTGTTGGGTAGTTCTTCTCGTGCACTCGCAATTGTCTTGAGGCGTAAGCCACCACTCCTCCGTTTTGCATAAGAACGCACCTTAAACCTTGATATGAAGCATCACAATACACTTCAAACGGCTTACTAGGATTCGGTAAGACTAGCACTGGTGACGTAGTCAGCTTCCTTTTCAAGTCTTGGAAACTTCCTTCATAGGAATCGGTCCATTCAAAAGCTTGGTCTTTCTTGGTGAGTCGAGTGAGCGGTCCAGCGATTTTGGAAAATCCCTCAATAAACCTCCAGTAGTATCCGGCTAATCCAATGAAGCTTCGGATTTCCGTTACTGTAGTTGGTCTTTCCCACTGTAGCACAACTTCTACCTTTGAAGGATCCACTGCAATTCCTTCCTTTGTGATTACATGACCCAAGAACTTCACTTCATCTAGCCAAAACTCGCACTTGGATAGCTTCACATATAGCTTTTTCTCCTTCAAGATCTGGAGAACTATGCTGAGGTGCTTAGCATGGTCCTTGCGACTTTGTGAATAGATCAAAATATTGTCGATGAAAACAACAACGAATTTGTCCAAGTAAGGATGAAAGATCCTATTCATGTAGTCCATAAATATCGCAGGTGCATTTGTCACACCAAAAGGCATCACCAGGTACTCGTAATGACCATAACGAGTACGGAAAGCCGTTTTGGGAATATCTTCCACTTTCACTCTGATTTGGTGATATCCCGATCATAGATCGATCTTGGAAAACACAGCTGCTCCCTTCAATTGGTCCATCAAGTCGTCTATCCTCGGCAACGGATACTTATTCTTGATCGTAACCTTGTTCAACTGAATGTAGTCCACGCATAATCTTGAAGTCCCATCTTTCTTCTTGACCAACAATACAGGTGCTCCCCACGGTGACACACTGGGTCTCACGAACTTCTTCTCTAGGAGTTCTTCCAGCTGCTTCTTAAGTTCCACGAGTTCTGCTGGTGCCATACGATAAGGCACCATAGAAATAGGGCCAGCTCCAGGTACCAAGTTGATAGCAAACTCGACCTCATGTTCCGGTGGCAAACCAGGTACATCGTCAGGGAAAACCTCAGGAAAATCTCGAACAACAGAAATTGCGTCCACATCAACTTCACTCTCAACTTTCAAAGAAGATAACAACATGTATCCTCGAGCTCCTTCTTTCAGGAAAGTTTTCACTTGGTTAGCGGTCAAAAATCTAGAATCCTCATCCAAAGGGAAAACTATTAATTTTCTGGAACAGTCTAACAGGACATGGTTGGCAGATAGCCAGTCCATTCCTAATATCACGTCTAATTGGGATAATGGTAAACAGATCAAGTCGACAGAAAAGATTCGACCTTCCACTATTAAAGGACAACCTAGACACACCTTAGTAGTGACTACAGGTTTTGCAGTAGGAGTCGAAACAGTCAAATTGAAAGGTAAAGAAGACACAGGCAATCTAAGTCTTTTCACACAATCATGTGAAATGAAAGAATGAGTAGCACCAGAGTCATACAGTACAATTAAAAGATTACCTTCAATGATACCTTCTCCTTGTATCGATCCCTGATTCGAGGCCTCAGCACCACTCATGGTGTAGACTCTGCCTCCAACTTGTGGTTTAGAAGTCTTAGCAGCATTGACGGATGGCTCCGCCTTGGTCTGGTTACAGTCTCGAGAAACGTGACCAGGTTTCCCGCACCGAAAGCAAATAATTCCTTTGATTGTGCAGTCCCTTGTGAAATGCTCTTTCCCACATTTCATGCATCTCGGCGTAGTTGTAACATTTTGACCCATCCTTACAGGGCTTCCAATTGGGCTTCCTCCTTGAAATTTTTATGGTTGTTGGCTTCCAGAGGGTCTGGAATAAGGCTTCTTTTGATAACGACTTGCATTACCACCACCTCCTCTTTGGGACCGAACGGGCCCAAAGTTTCTGCTTTTTGCCTCGCGTTCTTGTTCCACACTTTCCAATCGGTAGCAAGTGTCGAGTAGCTCAGAAAACTGAGTGATCTTCAAAGCTATCACGATTTTCTTCACATCATGCCTCAAGCCTTCCTCAAACTTCCGACACTTCCACGTTTCATTGGGCTGAAGTTGAAAATAGGCTGAAAATCTAGACAAGTTCTCAAACTTGGCGGCGTATTCGCTCACAGTCATGCCTCCCTGTCGCAATCTCAGAAATTCCATTTCTTTCGCGTGCCTGGCACTTTCAGGAAAATACTTATTCAAGAACCTTTCTTTGAACACTTCCCAGGTTATCACTCTGTTCGCAGCTTGCAGCAGCCTTTGTTCTCCCGTCCACCAATGTTCAGCATCTCCCATCAGCATGTAGGCGGCATAGGTCACCTTCCTATCATCAGCACAATTCATCCCCGCAAATATTTTCTCCAATTCTTGAATCCACAATGTAGCTTTTTCCGGGTCAAACTCCCCTTTAAATTGTGGAGGATTAGCGCGATGAAATCCTTCAAAGTTCTGAACATCCGCTGTAGCCTCTAGCTGTTGTGCAACCCTAGCCTGTTGTTGAGCTGTCTGCTGATTCTGTTGCAACATTGCCTCGACCATCTTCTGTATTGCCTCTATGGCAGCAGCCATATCGCCTCGACGAGCCATTGTTCCTTTTTGGATTAGACTACGCAAAACACAGAGAAAGTCAGATGTATTCATTTGAATACCAAACAGCGAAATCACAGAGAATGACACAGCACAAACAAGACAGTCCAAAACCACACGACCCAAAGAAACATAATCGGGAGCACTGATACCAAGACGGTGTAACGTCCCTTTTCCTCCCTTATTCACAATTGGGCAAGGAGAAGGAACGTCGCACCCTAGTGAAATGACACACAAATGATTACGTAAAATTTAAACACATTTTTTTTCTTTGTTAACGTAAATCCGGTTAAAACTTCCATCAATGTACTTATACACCTGTTTGTAAATGTACCGCATAATTGAGTTAAAATTAAAAGTTCCTCCCTCACATAAAACTTCCTATCAAAAACGTTAAAGAGAAATCAATAGGTAACGGGACATACAACAATGTACAGCATAGATAACTACATACTTTGTACCACAATTACAAGCCTGTTTAAATTACATTTCCAAAAGATATACAAAAAGCAAAATGTGTACCTACCCCAAGAGATACAAATATTTACCCACTAATCCAGTAATACATCAGGCTCCCTCAAAATAAATGGATAGCCATCAGTAGCCATCAGTCTAAGAAAAAAAACAACCCTAAGACTGCCTGAAATGAGAAGGAACCGTAGACGGGTCCTCCTCAGGGTCCTCGTCGTCCGACGAGTCGTCCATCGGGACAACAGAACAGCGGGCAAGAGCCCGAGCAGTAGACAAAAAGGAATCCTCACGAGGGGTATAATACATTTCACCCCACATGTCCCTCACAGGCATGTAGAACTCCAGCCATACAAAAGCATGAAAATTAAAAATAGAAGCAGTGTAGCGTCCCCATGCCAAAGACACCGTCAATTCGTCGTGGTACACACATCGATCAGTCTGCACGTTGATATGCCAGCAATCCGGACCACCATGAAAGTTGATCCTCACGTAAAAAACAAAAAAATCCACGGGGCGAAAAGACATTCTCAACAACTTCGGTATTAATCGAGATAAGGCCAGAAACCTTGAAACTCAGTAGCTTCCTTGTTCTCCTCACAAGTGTCTTCTATAGAGCATACGATTCAACCAAGATACAAAATAGAGAAAAGTACCGAAAGAGATGAGATTCCCAACTTTCAGTACTAACAAGGCAATAAGAGAATAAACGGCGTCATACGCCCACATAAGCCACAGTTAACACATACAGGTATAGCAACGTATGAAAGTAATTAATGAGAGTAAAACAACAAGGAACAATAATTAACATCATCCATAGCCAACTAGCAACCCTAGCATTACCAAGAATCAAATAAATGTCATAATCATAATGGTAAACACGTTATTCAATCAGGAATGCTCAATGGACCATGTGACTGACAACTCACAATGCAACAAGGGTACCAAAGTTCCTACTCCATGGAGCTAGACATAAACATTTTCGGAGTGAATGACCAAGGAGTAATGCCAGTGTATTGTTAGCCTTAAAAATATAGTGTGCTCATCTCATAAAAACATTTGCGCAAAATGGCTCACACATGGCACCTCAACAGTTGATCGCGACATAGGACAGCATCTCAGGCAGGATCGTCGATGTGTTGCATTAGTCTATCCCACGGCCCCAGTGGAGCTACCACTGTCTATTGTGAGACACCCACACCCCGACGCCCCTAGGGTCAATAACATATGACACCTACGCTTAGTCTATTCGTACCCGCACATAGGTGTTATTCAAACTCCTAGGCAACATAGCCTTCTCAACAATGTCCCACGGACAATACGCATGCATGATGACACAATGTCCAATCATGTATGTTCATCAACGATGCATTTAGCATAAGCCTTTCCTCAATGGCACATAAGCAATATTCAATGTCCAACATGACATATCAATCATACATTTATTCAAGACATTGCCTCAATGGCACATCATCATCCTTATCTCATTGGGCACTACATCAATAATTCTCAGCATCAACATGCACTTCTTATTACACATATGCCACAATTTCCATAATCATGGATCCAAGGATTCCATATTCAAAACCATTTCTTCCCTATTGGGGTGAATGCACATTTCTATCACAATTTAGTAGAGTAAAAATCCTTGAATCCAGGGTCTTTAGGTTATGTTTGAGTTACAAAGGATAAAGAACCATAATCTCAATCATTTTCAGCTCAAAAATCTCATTTTTAGTCTTGGTAATCGATTACAACACCCTTTGTAATCGATTACCGAGAAATGAACCTCTCAGAATCGATTACAATCTCATTGTAATCGATTACGTGATTCCCAGAATCACGTTTCGTAACTTCAAGGCACTGGTAATCGATTACACAGCCGTGGTAATCGATGACCATTTGGACAGAACCTCCGTAATCGATTACCCGCAAGTTGTAATCGATTACGTGATTCCTAGCAGCACCATTTTGTGATATCAGAGGCTTGGTAATCGATTACACTCTTCTTGTAATCGATTACAAGCTAAACAGAATCTCGGTAATCGATTACACACCAAATGTAATCGATTACCAGATTTCCAGAATCACGATTTTGTATCTTTAAGAGCTTGGTAATCGATTACAAGCCTCGTGTAATCGATTACCACACGTAAGTTTGCAGAAAAACAGAGTTTTCAGGTCCCCTAACTCAAACCAAACCATTCCTCATCATATTTAATCAACAAGGTATTCAAATACAGCTTCAAATTATACAAGAGACATCAATAAATCATACAAACTCAATAAAATACATTATCATCAAGAATAACATAAAAATGAAAGAACTTTATACATAAATACAAAAATCAACAACAATACACATACAAGACATTCCCTTACTACCAAGGTTGGTTGAAGAGGATCATCTCCCTCTTACCTATATGGAAAATAACACAATGTGCCACTCCTTCTTGTCTTAGATTTTCGTTTTCCCTCCTTCAAGAAAAACTCCAATGTGAGTGATCACCACAATGTTCACTCAAGCCATGAAAAACAGGTTCTTGGTCACCAAGGTGGCCAAGAGAAAACGAAAATAGAAAGGAAATGGAAGAAAGTTGAAGACTTTACCTTAAAGCTCTAAGCTTTAGCTTTAATGGTGGAAGAGAAATGGAAGAAGAAGAAGAAGAACCAAGAGATAACCAATAAGGAGAGTAGTCTTGGAATGGTGGAAGGAACAAGAAAATGTGAGTTGTTTGGCAATAAGGAAGCTGGTCTTCCAATGTGATGTGTGTGTGTGTGTGTGTTCGGTGGAGAGGAAGAAGAAGAAGAAGAAGAGAGAAGAAGAGAGGAGGAGAAATGGGTTTAGAGGAATGAGAGTGAATATTAAGGCAATGAAGGGGTAATATTTGGGCTTCCCCCCTTGTAGTTCTGCCGTAGAAGAGTGAAAAAAAAAGAGAGCGAAAAATGTGTTGTAAGGGAAATTACTAGGAAGCTTCCCATAACAAGCTTGGATTTAATTTAATCTTCCTTTTGAAATTAAAACTAATAGATGTGATACAAAAATTAGATTTTTTATAATGTCATAATATTTTTAATACACGTTATTATTTATTGGACAATAGTCATAGTTGGTAGAAGTCAATATTGACAAATCTGACAGATAAATTCTTCACAGTGTTTTATCATTTTATCTGTTAAGATTTCTCGAAAAATATGAAACCTTGTAAACTGTGTCCGGCCTCGGGTTTAGTAAGATCCCCCGTCGACGTTTCCATAGTTCAAGGTTCTCGGAGAAAATATCTCATTTCTCCGGTTCCACTCAGTACGCACGTAAAATGAGAAATATATTAAAATATTCCACGCTCTCAGAAAATTGCAAGAAAATTCCAGAAAATCATAAATATTTTTAGAATGAATTCTGATAGTAGAAAAGTAAATTTTGGGGTGTTACAACTCCCCCCCATGAGGATCAAGTGGCTAGGAATAATGCAACCATGAGATTGCTTGGACGAAATCTTGGGGTGCACCAAGTGGTTGAGCAAAATGTTAATCAAGTAGTGGAACAAGTGCTGAATAGGTTTAGGTTCATTGTTGGATACGCCAACCAACCCTACTTTGTTTCGGCCTTTCCTGAGTGGGTACAACAAGCAGAATTGCCTAGAGGAATTCAAAATTCCAAAACTTTCAAAGTTTGTTGGTGAAAGTGGGGAATTGCCTATCGAGAACATTGCACGGTATACTATAGAAATGGGGGAATTAGCCTCTATTGAATGCTTTAAAATGAGATTCTTCCTAAGTTCCCTTACTAAAAATGCATTTTCTTGGTTTTTGACATTGAGACCGAATTCGATTCATTCTTGGACTCAATTAGAAAGGAGTTTTCATGATCAATTCTTTAGGGGAGATTTAAAAGTTTATCTTACAGATCTCTTCAATATCAAGAGAATGTACAATGTACAATGAAATCGTAGATGATTACTTATCTAGGTTTCGACAAATGACAAGTAGATGTTTTACTCCTATACTTGAAGCAGAAATAGTAAAAATTGTTGCAGGGGGTTTAGACTATTACATAAGAAAAAATTAGTGAATTAACATTTAGTTGATCTTGCCCAACTAGGTGAGAAGGTTAGGCAAATAGAATTACTAAAAACTGAAAAGGTTCATAAACAAAAGAGATTCCATAAAAAGGAGAAAGTGGCATTCGTCGGATTAGATGAATCCGACAATGAGACTGAAGATAACAATGATGAATTTGAAGTCAACATTATTGAACTTCAGAATGGTCCTCCTTATGTGCGTCGGGCTCTTCACCCTACAAGAAATAAGGAAAAAATGAATTATGTCAATAGAAAAACATATACATTCGACGTAACAAAAAATGACAAAATCTTTGATTTATTGTTAAAAGATAAACAGATTAAACTGTCGGAAGGCCATAGGTTATTGAAATCTGATGAGATAAAAGACCGAAAATATTGTAAGTTTTAGAACAATTTCGGTCATGTTACTAATGAATGTATTCATTTTAGATATTTAATTCAGAAGGCACTAATGGATGGGCATTTGAAGTTTGCTAACAAGCCTAAGACAGATATTATAACACCCTCCTTAGGGCATCACATTTCCGACTCCCGACTCATAATCTGAAAATCAATTTATAAAAGGTTTGAGTTATGAAAATATGGGTTTCAAAATCTCTTCTTTACTGAAAATATTAGGTAATATTGAAAATCATATTTCAACTATTCATTATGCAATATTGACACCAATTAATATTTCACAATTTAAAGAGAAATATAAAATTAACAGACTCTTTTTTTTAACGATTAGCAAACCCCACGACGGGTCCTACTTAATAGCACAATACAACACTAACGTTAAAACTTAACATACTTATTACATTGTGTATCCATCTTGTTGCATCAGACATCTGTTCTACATCTGTTCTTTGTTAACACTGCACACCTTCGAGTCCAGAATGTCCACTCCTTATTGTTGTCACCCATCTTAGAGTATTCATTGCCCGTTATGTCTAAGACAACTCGATCCTTCTATTATTTGATTTTAACAGTACAAACATAGCAAAACAACATAACAAAGATGTGAGATCACCTACACCAGTACCAACATGGCAGCACAGAGATAACACAAACAGCAATATCATACAGGGATATCATACCAAACTTCCAATAATATATTCAGTATTAATTAACTATCATCATCCAATCATATGTCAATCCAAGTATTCAAAACAGTTGTCATAGCCAATATTCCTCAATTAATATATCATACAGATATAAGTGTTCAGATTATGCATGTACATAAGACTCGATTTCCTACTCCATGGACCTAAAACTCAGGTCGGAGAAATGATCAAAAAGATCTGCCGGTACCACGTGCCTCAGACCACGTGCTTTAATTCTCATTTCAATTTTTGCACATCTAGCACATACACGACAGTCTTTATCAGATCTTGATTAAGAATAGTGTCTCGGTCAGGATCATCGGTGTGTTGCATCAGTCTAACCTACGGGAAGAAGCGAGACCAACCACCCGTGTAAGCAACCCGTACCCCGATGCCCCCAAGGTCAACAAGTGACCTACACTACACATATCGCACCCACTCAAGAGGTGTGTTTCTCCTAGGCAATCAGCCATATCCAGTCCTCATCTGACCATTCCAATGCATGTATAATGCACCAAATCCAATCACAGACAATTATGTCATTTTTTCACAAACAGTATATGGACACTGGTTCAACAGTAATCATACTGTACTTTCAACAGCGAAAATCATGTTATCACGTTTTCATAGTTGTAAAACACTTTTACCGTATTTTCACAATCGCGTAACATTTCTGTTACGTTTTCACAATCCAAAAATGTTTCTGTTATGTTTTCACAATACCATAACACTTCTTTTATATTTTCACAATATCGTAACACTTTTGTTACGTTTTTAAAATTCCAAAATGTTTTTATTACGTTTTTATAATACCGTAACACTACTGTTACGTTTACAAAATTTCGTAACATTTTTGTTACGTTTTCAAAATGTTGCAACTCTTCTGTTGCACTTTTAAACCACATACTAATTTTTGACGTTTTTCTCAATCGTGTAAAAACATACGTTTCTCAAATCGCATAGTATTTTTTCACTGCTTCAAAATCGCGTAACTTAAAAATCATTCTTTTACGTTACGTAAATCATTTTCTATCATTGTCAAAATATTTAAAACACTTTCCAAATCTCATAGCAATTTTCCCCCATTTTCACAATCGCATAAAAAAATTATTCTATCGCTATTCAATCACGTAGTGATTTATCAACAGTAGTTCAAATCACGTAAAATATTTAAACGTAAATTCAAATCGCATATAAATATTTCAACGTATTTAAAATCACATAGAAATATTTTTCCATATCACATAACTTAAAAATCACGTTTTTAAGATACGTAAATAATTTTTCACCATAATTTCATTACAGAAAATATTTCTTGACCTTTAAAAATTCCTTTTTAACTTTTCTCAAAATAATATAACTTTATACTTCATTTAATATATTTTCTTACTCAAGAAATTCTTTTTCAAAATATAATTCACAAAATCACTTTTCCGTTGATGTAAATCAACGTTTCAAAACTTAACATTTTCTAACGTATTTCAAAACTTGAAAATAAGTTATACGTTAGTAAATTTTCAAAACACCATTATATTCTCCATTTTTTCCAAATCAATTCTAAAATCAATTTTCTTCAAAACAAATTAAGATTCAAACTCTTGCAACTTTTCTTTTTCATTTTCATATGAAAGTTCATTTCTCAAGTGATAAAATACTTTGATTCCCTTTCCAAAATCCTTATACTAAAACATTTTGTTCAAACATTTTGTTTCCACTTTAAAATTACTTTGTTTCATAAAACCAAAATTATTCCAACCTCCAAAAATCGTAGAGTCTTTGGCCATTGAAGCCATCAAATATTTTTCTTCTAAATTGATATGATTTTACACAAACAAAACCATTAAAAATTCTTTGTTTTCAAAACCGAAATACCGATGGTCATAAAAACCAAACCCATTTGTTCAAATTCATTTTTACTTTCCTTACAAATCCTTTTTCACTTTCTTTGCAAATCCTTAAAATTATCATTGCTATTTTCATTTAAATCTCATGTTTAGTAAAACACTTAGAAACTTTTTACACAAAATAAATCAATAAAAATCCTTCTAAAATTGTATTCATGTACTCTTTGAAAAATAAATTCTTTGTTTATTTTCCTTACTTTTCTAAACATCCATTTTCATCATTCAAGAAAATATTAATTTTGTGAACACCTATCTTGAGGTGTCTTGACTAAAATTCACCATGTTCTAGGGATCAAAAATTAATTCTCTTGTTCTTGAAAAATTTCAACATAGAACCCTAACCTTGGGTGCCAAAACCGTAGTCATTCTTTGGCCATTGGGACCAAAATTAATTTTCTTTCCATCATCAAATCATGGCATACACATACATACACATATATATATATATATATATATATATATATATATATATATATATATATATATATATATATATATCAAAAACATGCCATATTATCGTCATGCATATTATAAGCATACCATCAAAATCATAAACTCATGCAAAGCATATTAAGCATAGGCAATTAATCAAAGCTCATAAACACATATAAATTATTACATGACCATGGATATGAATCCTTACATGGATTCAACATCCATCAAATATAAGACCATCTCTCACCACCATACTTGGTTGGTGAGATGAATCTCCCTCTTACCTCTTGAAGATCCTCAAAAACTCCTTGTTTTGCTTCTTTTTCCAAGTCCTTCACCACCAAGGGCTTCTCAAATACAAAACAAAATACATAGAAATTAGTATACTAAGCTTGATTAAGAGAACCATGGATTAAACATGGTTTAGATCATAAAAAAGAAGAGAAGAAATGAAGTTTCCTTACACTTCACCTCAAATACCCAATAACTTTGATCTTGAAGAAAGTCCATGAAGATGAATGATTTAGAGGAAATCTCCAACATGAAAGTTGCTTAGAATATCATGTAGATTCAAGATCTATGGTTGAATGAAATTAAAAGAGATTGGAGAGTGGATTTAAGTGTCTTGACCGAATGGTTTCTCTTGAAGCACAAAGATGGAATTTTTGATTTTTGATAGAAACTTGAAGCTTGGATTTGAAGCCTAAGATGAATGATTTTGGAAAAACTTATAACTAGAGATGTTCTTAGAATGGTGTTTAGGTTTAGAAAATCAAGTTGGATGAAATTAAAAAGTGATGGAAGGTGTTCTTGATGGTCATGGCCAAAACTTGCTTGGAGGAGAGGTGGAGAGAAAAGTTTGATGGGCTTTTGCTTTTGGAGAAGACAAAGATGATCAAGAATGATCAATAATGACCAAGATAGCTAATAATGGTCTTCAAAGCTCCTAAATTCAGACCAAAACCGTGCCCCCCCTCCAATGCATTCTCCTTGAATGCAAATTGATCAATAATGATCAATAATGATACACCATTGACCATGACATGTAATAATAGTCATAAAGTTTTGTTTCTTTGTCTCCTAAACAATCCAAAACCATCCCCTTCCATGCATGCTTCTCCTAGTGCATTTAATTATTTGTCATCTTTTCTAGTCATTATTTGAAGCCATTTAAGCCATTGATTAGATCAATGGTGAGGATTTAGGTAGACTTTTGATTTTAGAAGACTTAATCTAGGCCATTGGATCTTTCTCCTTTAAATTCTAGTCATTGGATGTGTCTCCAAAATAAAGGGTCAAGATTGCTTCTTCTTACTTTTAATCCAAGGGTCATAATTAGTCTTTGTCACTTTTTAAGACTAAATCTTCACCATTAATTAAATTTACATCCAATGGTCATAAATGGTCCTTGTTACTTTACAAGACCAAATCTCCACCCTTGATTAATTTTTCATCCAATGGTCATAAATGGTCTTTTTCACTCTTTGAGACCAAATCTCTACCATTGATTAAATCCTTATCCAATGGTCATAAATGATCCATCTCCACCGTTGATTAAATCAAGATCAAGTCTTTACCGTTGATTAAATCGGTGGTTGATATTAAAGTCTTCCATCTTAGACTTGTTTCCTATTGGTCCATCAAAAATTGTCACAATCACTAATATTGACTTAGTAATATAATTTCTATTTTTATCTGCTAAAAACCCCACGAAAGATTATATTTACTGTATTTTTATTGCCTGATAAATAAATACAGTACAAAACACAGCACAATAAAATTTTAAAAACTATTTTCGGATTCAGGTTTAGTAAGATCCCCTGTCTCCGTCTAAACAGTACAAATTTTTCTATGCGTAAAAATTTTTTTGCTTTGCGGGACCCACTTGGGCCCACGTAAGGTCACATGGGCCCACATAGGACCACCTGGGCTCACATACAGTAAAAAAAACTTATAATCATCCACAAAAATCACGAATATTAGAAAACGCACAAATATCAAATCAGATTACGTAAAATAATTACCTAACGGTAAAAATTAAATTACGTAAAGTTTTTCCCGGCCCGAAAATTTTTATTTTCCTGACACGGAGTAAATCACTCAAAATGATCAAATACGCTGCCGGAATAATCAAAATAATTTTACAGTATCCATAAATTACTAAACAGTAAAAATCTGTTAATTGTCAAAATTACTGCTTAAGAGATATGGAATTTTTGGGATGTTATAGATATGAAAGTTGATACAAATCTGTTTCAGGCCAGAATTTCATACGTCGATCAACAGGTTCCTTTGAATGTTGGAATTATCAACATAAGGAATTTGCAGGGATTTGACATTGACATGGATGATGCAATGGATGTTTATCCCAAGCCAGGAGAATCTCTTGAAAAGTTACTCGAAAGGAAGAAAGAAAAAGGCAAGGTAAGGTTGTGTCCGAGGTGCAATACAGTGTATGAAGAATTTGCTGCAAAGAAAGCTGCTGAGGAGTAACAGGGTAATTCACAAGGTAAAAAGAAGTTTTTCGATAAGAAAGTTGGAAAACTACAATAACCCTTCAATACTCCAAAGCCAATTTATACTCCAAAGCCTAAGCCAGTCTATACGCCCAGGTCTAATAAGAATGGCTAATTGGTTGAGTCATCTGGTAAATCTATGGGGAGCAATTCATTTTCCAGGGGCTGTGTCGGACTAGCTAGGACCAGAGTGCTAGCTGCTAATGTTACTGTGGACAGATGGGTTAAAAATTCTGCAATAGCAAGTTACACGTATTTTAGACAAAACGTGGCTGCCAGGAAGAATAGATTTCAGAAATATCAACCATTATGGAATGAAGATTACAGACATGGTAGAATCAATCAAGATGAAGTTTTGATTGGTTAGGATGCAACAGGGCCATCAAAGTCTTTACTAATGTCAAAGAGTCAAAAAAGAAGGTTGTAGAGGTTGAGACAGGCACAGAAGAGAAGGAATTTAGCTGAGAGTTTAGTTATTAAAGAATAACCCACAGAAATGGGATGTTTAGTAGTCAAGGCTAAGCCAGCACCAGACGAAAATAAAGATGACAAGAAATTGAAGAGTATTATTAGAAACAGATACAAGGGGGGCAATCTTAGTTGAGCCGACAACAAGTGAAGTTAGATGGCTGGATGGGAATGATAATTTTCGACAAGAAAAACTTACAGAGATAAAGAAAGGGAAACAGGTTCAAGGGCCTATTCCAAATAAAAGTGGAAGAAAATGGCCGATTGGATTAGTTGTAGCAGAGAAAGAAGTAACGAAGAGCAATCTGACAGTTACGAAAAATAAGGATATGGCTAGGTTGAAAGTTGAGAAAATGATAATGAGGATAGTTGAGAATAAAAGTAGTAGTGATGATGAAGATTGGTCGAAGGAAGAAATCTTGAAAGTCCTGAAAGATCCTGACTAAAATATCGAGTGGAGAAAGAAAATGTTCGACATAATCGAGAGGAAAAGAAATTTTGGTGAAGTCTGATTACCAAATCATCGATATGGACTTGATAGCTGATAAAATTATTGAGGCCTTGACTGATCTGGATGATCTTTTAGGCTTTGGTGATAATGAACAGTTCTACATGGATTTCAATCTGGATAAGGATTTGAATGACATCATAATGGCTATGGATAGTAGTTTACAGTCGGAAGACTATTTCAAGCTTGGAGTATACAGAAGTAATGAAGAGTCGGATGAGGAAGAATTCTTGTAGTCAATGAATGTGAACTTGATTTTAGTTTTACCTGCTGAATTCGAAGGGTATCACGAAATTGAGTATGTAGGAGAGAATGAAGAAGACCTGGATAACCTCAGTGATCATTGGATTTTCTGTCAGGATAATATGTTAATTGTATTTGATAATACAACATATTTTGAAAAGCCAACAGAAGAACAGAAGACCCATCTCTGCCCATTGCACATCATGGCTTTGTTAGAAGGCAAGCCGACAAATAGAGTCTTGATAGACAGAGGGGCAGCTATCAATCTGATCCCAATGGCAATGTTGAAGAATCTTAGGAAGACTGAGTTTGATTTGATGGTAACTAACATGATTGTTATTGATTTTAGTGGCAAAACTTCCCCGTCAGACGAAGTAGTGATGCTGAACATGCAAGTCGGATCCATTGAAAGGTCGACATTATTTGTCGTAATTTCGACGAAATCCAGTTACAATCTTCTACTGGGGAGAGATTGGATATATGTCATTAGAGCAATACCATTGACGGTCCATCTGAAGCTCATTCTCTGGAATACAGATGATTAGGTAGAAATAGTATAGGCAAATGATATCCCTTGCTATTTACAACAACTTTATGTCGATTTTAAAATCTATGCTCCAAATGTCAAGCTAGTTATGACAAATGATGGAGTTAATGCACTTGAAGCATGCTTAATGGATCAGTTTGGCATTCAACTAGTGAACAAGGCCAAAATGGATCAATGAAGCACTAGCCATGAATGTTAATCAGTTGGATCGATTGTCAGCTTATTTGGCCGACAGAGCAGCGTACACCACTGAAGGTGTATTGTTGGATTGCATAATAAATGATAGTCATTTGCGATTTGAGAAAAGATTTGATGAAAAGCAAAGTGTAAAGGTTAAAGATCCTTTGGAAGAAATAAACTTGGGCACTAAAATAAATAAAAGGCTCATATTTGTGAGTTTATTTTAGCCAAAGGAGTTCAGAGAACAACTTGTCAACTTAATTAAGGAATACAAAGATTGTTTTTCATGAGATTATGACGAGATGCTTGGGTTGAGCAGAGATCTTGTCAAACATAGACTACCATTAAAGAAAGGATGCAAACCTATCAAGCAAGCCAACAGGAGATTTGCACTTGAAGTTGTATTAAAGATAGAAGAGGAGATCGAAAGGTTGTTCAAAGCCAATTTCATTATAACAACTAGGTATGTTGAATGGCTATCTAATATAGTCCTTGTGATTAAGAAAAATGGCAAGTTAAGAGTATGCGTAGACTTTAGGAATTTAAATGTTACAACTCCTAAAGATGAATATCATATGCCCATTACGGACATGTTAGTTGATGCCACATCTGGACATAAATTGTTAAGTTTTATGGATGACCATGCAGGTTATAATCAAATCTTTATAGCCGAAGAGGATCAAAAATTGCCTTCAGATGTCCAGGGGCCATTGGGACATATGAATGGGTAGTCATGCCTTTTGGTTTGAAAAATGCAGGGGCCACCTATCAAAGAGCAATGAACACAATTTTCTATGATGTCATTGGAAAATTCATGGAGGTGTATATTGACGATGTAATTGTCAAGTCAGAAATGAAGGAAAGTCACATGACAAACTTGAGGCAGGCATTCGACAGGATGAGAAAGCACAGTCTCAAAATGAATCCATAAAAATGTGGTTTTGGAGTGTCAGTTGCCAAATTCTTGGGTTTCTTAGTTCACAAGAAATGTATTGAAGTGGAAAAGAATAAAGCCAAGGCAATTCTGGAAGCTGCACCACCGATGAATAAGAAGGAATTATAATCTTTCTTAGGGAAGGTGAATTTTCTGAGGAGATTCATATCCAACTTGTCAAGAAGAATGAGAGTCTTCGCCCCATTGGTCAAGTTAAAAGCTGAATAAGACTTTGTTTGGGAGCCTTGCCACCAAGAAGCCTTCTACCAGATAAAATAACACTTGACAAACCCTTCGGTCATGATGCCTCCAGTGCCTCGTAGACCATTGAAATTGTACATATCAGCGTCGAATGAGACTATAGGGAGTATGCTGGCTCAAGAAGATGAGAATGACATCGAGAGAGCCGTGTATTATCTTAGTTGAGTTTTAAATGATGTTGAAGGGAGATATAGTGTAATAAAGAAACTTTGTTTAGCATTACATTTCTCATGTACTAAACTCAAGTATTATATGATACCTTGTAATGTATTGGTTATGTCAAAGACTGATGTAATAAATTACATGTTGTCAAAGTCAATATTAAATGGGCATATTGGTAAATGGACTGTTGCTTTATCAGAATTTTCTTTACAATATGTTCCAATGAAAGCTCTCAAAGGCCAAACAATTGCTAATTTCTTGGCTGACCATCCATGTTTGGATGTTGATAATATAAATTTCGTCGGGTTAAAACCTTGGCATTTATATTTTGATGGTTCAAGGCATCAAAATGGAGTTGGAATGAGAATTCTAATTGTTTCTCCTCAAGGTACTCCAACTAAATTCATGTTTGAACTTAAATATACATGCTCCAACAACGAGGCTGAGTATGAAGCCTTAATTATCGGGTTAGAAATACTAATAGAAATGAAAGCATGTAATATGCATATTTTTTGGGATTCGCAGTTAGTCATTAAATAGCTCACCCAAGAATACAAATGTGTCAGTTATAATCTGACCAAATATTATATTGTGGCGAGTGAGTTAATGAAGAAATTTGATGAAGTGATTGTCAAACATATCCCTAGAAATTTGAATAAGGAGGCTAATGAATTAGCATAGATAGCCTTTGGGTATAAAATTTCATCCAAGGTCCTGACAAATCTAATGGAGATTAGAGAGCTTTTATATCCATTAGAAGAAAGAGATGTACTACAAAATGATATTTTGGTAGTTAATGACTGGAGACAACCAATATTAAGCTATTTGGAAAATCCAAGTCAAAATGTGGATAGAAAGTTTAAATACAGAGCGTCGAAATTTGTGGTACTAGGAGGGGCTTTGTATAGAAAATTTGTCGATGGAAATTTAAAAGTCTGCCTGAGTGAAGCAGAGGCTTATATTGCCTTGGTAGAGGTCTATGAAGGAATTTATGGAGCTCGTCAAGCAAGTGACAAGATGAAATGGGTCTTTCGACGACAAATGTATTATTAGCCTACACTAGTCAGGGATTGTATAATGTTTGCCAAGTTTTGTGAAGAATGTAAAAACATGGCCATATACAAAATCTTCCTGCTAGTGAATTATATTTCATAGTCAAACCTTGGCCTTTCAGAGGATGAGCTTTGGATTTAATAGGCCAAATTCATCCTACATCTTCGAAAGGACATAAATACATTCTAGTAAGAGTTGATTACTTTACTAAGTGGGTCGAGGCTAAAGCCTTAAAAGAAGTAACCCAACAGGACGTAATTGATTTTATAGAAAACAATATAGTTTGTTAGTTTGGAATACCATAAACTTTGACAACTAACCAAGGGACGATGTTTGTTGGAAGAAGAGTTGTCAAATATGCCAATTCAAGGAAGATTAAAATGCTTACGTCGACCCCATATTATGCTCAGGCAAATGAATAAGTAAAGGCCATGAACAAAATAATCATAAGTTTGATTAAGAAGTATATTGGTCGACAACCTAGAAATTGGCTTAATACCCTTAACCAAATTTTGTGGGTATATAGAAATTCACCAAGAGAATCGACAGGCACTTCACCATACAAGTTAGTTTATGGTCATGATATAGTGTTACCAGTCGAGATTAATCTTTAGTCAGTTTGTATTCAAAAACAAGATGAGTTACCGGTTGAACATTACTAGGACTTGATGTTTGATGAATTAAACGAATTAAGTGATGAGAGATTAATTGCTTTGGAAAACTTGATTCGACAAACATAAAGAATTACTAAATTTTATGATAGTCGAGTTAAGTATAAATTTTTTAAGATTGACGATTTAGTTTGGAAGGTGATTTTACCCATGGATAGAAGTTGTTGAGAATATGGGAAGTGGTCTCCAAAATGGGAAGAACCATTCAAAATTACTCAATTATTTTCTAAGAATGCTTATGCACTTGTCAAGGTTAATTCAGGTTTGAGAGTTAAGTCCATTAATGGCAAATATTTAAAGCCATATATGCCGACAATGTGTGAAGTAAAGATTGACAGAGAATGATTAAAAATAAAATTTCATTCATATATTCGACAATTACAAGTTACATGAAAATACTTGTGATATTACAACTTGTTTAAGTTGTCAAAATATTACAGAGAAAAATAGACTTATTCTAAATAAGCCAGAAGCTTCTCCCCGGCTGAGGCATATGTTTCGTTTGAGCTCGTGGGACCTGAGGAGGAGGAAGAGTAGATGGCCTTTGATTTGCCTTGAGTGAAATGATGATTGGTCGTCTACTCCCTGATGAGTCATCCTCATTATAATAATCGTGTTTTAGGAACATCAAGTTGTTACAATGATTACTGAAGCTCATCAGAAATATTACGATTCTTACTGAAGCTCAAGATGGGTATCACCATTAATGCTGAGTCTTTCTTTCCATAATAAGAAACTAAACCATTTTTCCCATGGAGATAAGAGAAAATTATTTGAAGACATGGTGAAAGTTTTTGAGAAATGAGAAAGAAAAGGTCAGATTGAACTCTTTGATCATAGCGTCCCTAAGGACATTATTTATAGGGGATTTTTACTGATAAAGTTAGTGTTCAATGTTTTGTAACTCACGTTTTTATTAATTATGATAGTTATGATGCACAGTTACGAGATACAATGAAAAGAAACGGGTCAAAAAAGCATTTAAGTATATAGAGTTACGGAGCAATAATTAAAACATGTTGGAATTGATCAAAGGGAATGTTTATTAGGTATTGGACTAGAAGGCCATACAAATCTTATCGGATTATTAAACTGACATTATATAAAAAAAAGGAAATACATTCAAGTCCTTTGCAAAGCTCCCCAAGAATCTTCCAAGGATTATTTGTCGGTGTAGGCTATTTGATACTCAGCTTCAAGGGAATTTATCTTAGGCAACACTGCTTTAGTTTCGATGGCTCATTGTTTGATGTTGTTGATAATGCTTTATTGCTTAGCAGTCCCTTGTTGTAATGCAGTGCTAAGCTTTTGCCTTCAACGACAAGTTTCTTCAAGTTTTTTCTCCAAGTCTTCAATCTCCTTGTCTAGTTCTGCCTCCTTATTTTTCCTTTGACGAGATAATTTTTTAAATTAGCTATCTCGTTCTTTGCATCGGCCAGTTACTTTAGGATCTTGGACTTTTCTTGAATTTATTGGTCATAAGCAGGAATGACTCGACAGATGGCAAGCATTTTTGACAACAAATTTTGGAGAAAGTCTTTGATAGTTATAGGCAGAGCTCAACTAGCTATTGGCAGTTGTTGACAGAGGGGCTCTAATTCAATCACAATGGCCGACATCCTTTCTTGAAGCGGTTGGTTAGAAAGTAAATGCTTAAAAGAATAGGTAAAGGCATTCTTCAGCTCAGCTAATAGTTTAGTGACGTAAAAGTCACTAGACTCTTGTCCTTACTGTGTAGAAGAACGGGATGACTAAGGAGAACTTCTATGATTGCCCAACAACATGGATATTAATTCATCTAAATCCACTTCCGTGTCTTCGATAGATGCTGCTTCAGCAAAAGTTAGATTGGTTGGAGAAGGTGGACGTGGATTGCTAGGTACAATTTCGGCCATAAGGGTGTTCATATCGAATTCGTCTATGAAAGTTTGAACGAGTTTTTCTTGATTTACTTGGGAAGAACTGCAAGCACCAGAAAGGATTTGAGTTTCCAAGTCTGTGGCAGTTTGAACCTCTGTTGGAAGAGGTAGAGAGATGACAGGCATTGCAGGGGCCGAATATTGAACCTCTTGAAAGGGATTCTCATTACCCTATCTGACAGGGCTATCGAGAATAGCAGGATTTACTGATTCTTGTAAAGGAACAAAGAGAGTATTAGAGCCAATAAAATCAAAAGAATTTCACAATCGAAAGCTTGGAATATTTTACCTCAGGAGACTGTCAAATTTGTTTTTTAATGCTTAATTCGATGTCGGGTCCTGAAGGATTTTCAGCAGTTTGTTCGACCTCTGGATCTTGAAACGGGGGAAAGATCAAACTATTGAATGAAATCCAAGTTTTAAGCTAATGAAAAAGAAATTATGTTGACTAAATTAACCTTTGACATGAGAGATGTAGTTTCTGTTTCAAGTTCAGCAGTAGGTTTCAAGCTTGAACTTGAAGAATAAGTCTTCTTTTTCTTCTACAAAATTAAAATGAGTTAAGATTTTTCCAAGAAATAAAAGAGAAAGTAACAAAAGACATACCTTTAAAGGATTCTCAACAGATAGGCTTGGAGACTCAATGATTTCAACAGAAGAGGTAGAAGTGGACATGCCAACCTATATTTGACACAAGGTTTAGTTTCGACGAGTTTATAGACTTAAGTTTCGAAATATGATCACGAAAGATACCTTGGAAGTTCTTGCTTTTGAAGGTTTAGTAGTAGCCTTGTGTTTAGCAGGACTTTTTGTCAAAGCCGCTTTGGTTGTCTTTGCCTTTGGAGCTTTAGGGATGGGAGGATTCTGAGTTTTCTTGCATCTTTTCTTTTTGGAGAAAGTTCCTTCTTCTTCCTCTTCTCCTTCTTGTGGCTGTTTATACTCCAGAGGTCTCTTTAATAGGGTTGCTGTAAAAAGAATAATAATTAGCAGATGGGATAAGAAGTAAATGACAGAATATAAAAAGAAATATCATCAGGTATTTTAGTGATGATTCGGATATTCTTGGCAAATTGTTCGTGCGACAAGGCAAACCAACAGGTAAAAGTAACTTCTAGAGTTCCTGTAAGAAAGATGTTACTCACAGAATAAATCTTATCAAGAATAGGGAAGTTATTGGCCCTTGTAGATTTACTTAGGAATTTGTCTACCAAACTGAAACGAGCACAAGGAAGAGGCACTTGTTTTGGAAAAGGAACTTGAAAATGTTCAAGTTATGCTAAAGGATTTTTTTATGGAAACCGCAATGAAGTTAGTGGAGCATTTTTCCTTGTGCATTTATTTTTGTTTAGCCACGACTTCTTCACAGTGTTGAATAATTATGCTAGGATACCTGAAGTCCTACTTGATCTTGTAGTATTTCTCAAAAGCTCTAATATCTTGAATATGCTTACCTTTGGTTTTTATCAAAGGCTCTTGATCTTGCACAGGAATAAGAGTTTCAGTAATGCGGCTTCGAAAAATCACAATATCGACATAGTAAGGACTATAATATTTAGTCCACCATTCGACAAAATCTTTGGTAACCCCTCTATACGATGTAAATGCAGAAATCGAGAAATGATGCTTATATCTCTCATTCTTCGTAGCCACGTGAACAAGATCTGCCATGTTTGACAAACGACCATTGATGAGATGCTCTTTGGCTTTTGAAGAGAATGGTGCTGGAATGGCCTGACAAAATCCTAGTTGTCGAGCTACCATGTTTAAAATATGCAGCTCTATGGATCTATCCGTTGAACCAGGGAGACCAACAACTAGGACTTGTCGACAAAGAAAATTAGACCAGATAGAAATATTGTCATTTTGAATGGAAGGATGGTTGGAAATTAGTGGTTGAGTAAACCACTCAGGATCAAGAGAACGATCAGCAAAAGGTGCAAAATAAATATCTTCAGTATTGAAGGAGATGGAATGAAAAATGCTAAAGAAATGTAGGAAATTCTCTAGGTTTTGTTTGTGAATTTTGTCATGCTTGACATGGCAAAGCTTTATGCCATAAGTAGCAAAAGAAATTGTTAAATGAGAAGTGTCGACTAGGTAATCTTTTAAGATAGCATTCAACCAGAGCTGGAGCAATTGTAACACCCTAATACAGATATCTAGATATATCCTAGATAGACAGAGATATATAAAGATAATCAGTATTAGAGACATCACTCTATACTACATACTAATATATATCTATAATCACAACTGAGTAATTATAGAAAGCCTTGAGTGATTGCGAAAACTTAAACTTAAACTATATATATATATATATATATATATATATACAAACTTAGCTACATGAAGGTTTATTGTAATACATGTAACATAAAACTTACAGAACAAATATAAACTTATTACATAAGTTCTGTCTACTTAAAGCAATAAAAACTACTCTAACCTTCATGCTTTATCTTCTCATCTTTAGCAGGGTTGGTACCTCTGTACTTGTGACTTTGCCTGCATCTATACCTGCATCTGTGCTTGCATCTGGATTTACATGGAATAGTAACTGGGGTGAGAATTAACATTCTCAGTAAAAGCAATTCCAATACCAGTTCTCTATAATATTGTATATAACAAATATATAACAAATGCTTTAATTCTAACTTAGGAGCTTCCTCATCTTTTCTCATAACTTAGGAGTTTCCTCCTCTTTTCTCATAACTGCACACTTTCCTATAATGTGATATTAACCGATAGCCTACACATTGTTAATATATACAATGCCCATATAGCTGTACATACCAACAGTGATGGACAATGCCCATACAACTGTCCGTGAATGCAATGATAATGATATGTAATATGAATATGCCTAAGGAATCCTAAGAGTATGCGAATGAAATGCAAATGCAGGGTTTTGTTTTGAAATACATGTAAAAGTTTATTTTGAAAACAAAGAAGTTTGCTAAGAACTAGTCAGTATATCATCTAGTGGTAATTAGAGGAAAAGCTTATCCTCACATTACACATATCCTGGCACGCTGAGAAATTCGGGCTTCATCCTTGCTCAAAGAGCGTCTTTGGATTTTCCTCTTATCTCCTTTGGCCTTGGCACTATCGAGATATCAGGGTTATGTCCTTCTCAAAAGTCATTTGGACACCCACCTATCTCCTTTTGCCTCCATGAATGACATCAAAGGATACTCCCCAGATTGATCCTACTTGACCAATTCATAGACTTACATTCGTACTTATATACTTAGTTCCTCTATGACCTAAGCATATTCTACTAGGAACTTTGGCTTCTTATGTTTACCCTTTGCAATAAGGAGAATCTGTAACCTCCTATTACATGTAACCTTAGCACTTAGTTAGGAATACTTGTTCCCTTAGGAACTTCTCTGATTCCTTACCTTCTGGCTAAATGACCTCACATCATATAACGTTACATTCTCAGGTAAACATTACCAAACTATTCCTCATACTTGTATCCAAATACCACCTCTTCACTCGTATCTCTTAAGTGATTTCTAACGCAACACTATGTTGCTGAGGTGTTAGATACTTACCTATGGCAAACCACTAATCTTGGTTGCACTTAGGTTCTTTTTCTTCATATACATACTAGCTTAACTGACTAGTGTGTGAAAAGCTTAGTGTTATGTTTAACTCTTACATAAACACCATCTTATTCTCTTATAGACTCCTCTCATCCTAGTGAAAGAGTCTATCTTAACTAATGCCTCATCTACCCTTGCTTAAGGAAATAAATGAGCATTTCTCTAAAACTTTGCATAATTAACTCAACTTTAACTAAAGGGAGTAATTCATGCATCTAACTTTCCTTTCTATCACACTTCTGGAAGTAGCTTATACTACACTTGTGTGCTAACATACGTATTCTGGTTGTATCTAGCTTTCTCTTTTATCACACTTCTGGTAGTAGCTTATACTACACTTGTGTGCTAACATACGTATTCTGGTTGTATCTAGCTTTCCCTTCTATCACACTTCTGGTAGTAGCTTATACTACACTTGTGTGCTTAAGGTTCCAGATACCTCTTTAACTATTCCAAACTCATGGAATGCTTAGGAACTTAACTTCCATACTCTCGTTAGGATCTAAGGAAGTAAATTCCCTTTATCTTGCACTTCTAACTCATCTTTGCTAATACATGAGTTATTGCACATTTCTGCTATGCCTTATGATTATGACATCTTCTTAGTCACAATTCATCTCATTGTGTATTTAGCAATGCACCAAGTCCCACTTAACTTGAGACTTAGTACCTAAACATTCCCTCTTTGGAATTAATACACAATCTTGTCTCCACTCAAGTGAAACTGATGCAAGAGTGGTTCTTACTTGCAACTCTTTGTTGCCTAAGGTTCTAGGTACCTTCCTAAGGTAATCCACTTCTCTTGGATCCCCTAAGGTTCATACCTTTCTCATTCTCTACTAGAGTGAATACTATTATTCATCCTAGTATACTTATCTTCATTGCACTATCTCATCACATCTTGAGTGATATCTATTGCAACGTTAAGTTGCCTAAAGTGCAATGTCTTTATCTAAAGCAAATCTTTCCTTTAGGATGCTTAAAAGCCTATGCTTTCTCATACTTGATAGGTAAATATTTTCCACTTGAAAATATCCTCATTTGTGCCTTAACACACTTTAGGAAACATATATAAATGATCCTTTTTACTTTAGAACTTGAAAACATCCAAAAATAACATTTTTGGATCTTCAGGGTCTCACGCCGCGGCACGGTGTCTGTACGCTGCGGCGCCCTGCTCTCGGGTGCTAGTACTGGGCTGATTTGTGTGTTTCGCACTGCGGCGTGCACCACCTATGCCGCGACGCCCATAGCAGAAACCAGATTCTGCATAATTCTATAGCTACGGGTTTGCTGTTTTCTTGGTCATTTTCTTGGATTCTGGCCATTTCTATCCAAATTCTAAGTAATTCTAAATTCCTAACTAGTTCCTTAACCATTAGGAATCATCGATCACTAATTGAAACCTCTTAATTTGGATTATGGATCAAAATCCTTCATTCTTTGACTTAAGGCTCACTTTATGAATCAAGGGTCTAAATGAGTTGTTCTAAGTTTCTAATTTAAACTTATGCTATGAACAAGTCATAAATGACTAAAGAAACACGTCTATGCAAGCCAAACACATCAAACTCATCTAAAACTCAATTTAGCATATTAGGTTGTTTATATGCATACATAGAAAATCTAGAGAGAATAGATGAGTAGAAATCTTAAACCCCTACCTCTTGAAGACTCGAAGCCTTGAAGCTTGATCCTCTTCCTCTTCTTCTTCCCTTCTTCCCCTTTCTCCTTCTTCTTCTCCCCTTTTCTTTCTTTTCTTTCTCTTTCTCTGGTTTTCGGCTCTCTGCCGAGGGAGAAGGGAGAAATAAGGGGGTGGGACGTGAAGGGAAATAAGAGAAAAGATTAACTTAAGTTTCTACACTGAAACTTATATCTGCTATGGACACCCAAATTATGCTAATTCGAGTTTCCCTACTTCCAACAACTTTAGAATAAATCATAAGATTCATCTAAATTGTTGTTTCATCATTTTCATCATTTTCTATATCTGCTGCTAGTCATTCGGTATTAAAACGCACAACCAGTATGCCTAAAAATACCAAACTGACTCTGATTCTCTTGAAACTTTTACCACATCTTACTTAGCTTATTTGTAACCTAGAAATAAACTCTCTATGTTTATTTCCCTTAACTTAGCAACTTATGCTATTATTTGAGTCATTTTAAGTCACTTTACAACTTCTGTGTTGCAACTAAGTGCCTAAATGAACTCAGTTTGTCACAAAACTTGACTGACATGCTAAACAAGTCAAATGCTACCTTTGGTAACCATTTACCAGTCTAACATGTACTTAATGGTATTACAGCAATCATACGGGGCCACCAGCGTTTGTTTTCTTTGTGTGGGACCTGATGTTTTGAACATTCTTGCCAATGTCGAGATAAAGATTGGCAAGGAGGAATTGACAAAGAGCCAAATTTTTACCTTCATGAAGAAGATTGGTAACGTGAGAGTTGGATGCTGTAACAACCATTTTTAGGATGTCACATATATAAAGAAAATAAAAGAAAGATAAATAAAATCTACCCAAGTTGTAAAATATTTGTTACATAATAATACGGGTTGTAAAAATCCTTCCTGTTAAACAGAATATTATTAAATAAAATAACGCGAAAACATAAAATAAACAAAACCAACGTCACACATAATATACATATGGTTCAAGTTATAAGTTGTACAATAATTTACAGCTGCAACTATAATTATTTATAACAGAAACAACAAATAAAAATAGTAAAGAGTCACTATATACATACGCAGATGCGCCCAAGTACACTTCATAAACATTTAACCCTCTAAAGGATCACTCTCAGAAAGATCATCAGAAGAAAAATATCCAGGATGCCTCGACTCTCGGCGGAAACGAGACCGCACAGTTGATACAACGCTAATCTCACTAGGCGCAGTGAACATACCACCCCAATAACGCTTAAGAGATAACGACAACTCTAAATGCAAAAACACAGTAGTCGTCATGACTGGCTCTCGCTCAAACTCATTACGTAGGGACACAGTCAACTGTCCCACGTAAGTCACTGAGTCTCTATCTTCATGCAGACGCCAGGCTGTCGATCCACCATAAAACTCGAGTCGTACAAAACCCAGAAACCCTGGCACCGCCATACTCCAACAATCAATCCAATGGATGATCGGATGGTTCTTGATCGTCGTACTAATCTTCGGCTTGCTGCTTTTCTTCCTCCTCAGGATACAAAATCTCAAGAGGCTGTTCCTCTTCCTCAAACTCTTTACCATATAAATTAAAAATACAACAGCACATATAAGAAAGAGGTAAGACAATCTAAATCATCACGAACATGGTAAATAAGAAAACGATAATACAACAGGTATACAGTTCATACAATATGGAATGCTATAACAGTACAATGTGAAAAATTATAACAGTAATCATAACAATATAATATAAAATTTTAATATCACAATAACATACAATATCAGAATACCATCACAACATATAATATCACAAATACAATATAAGAAGGAACAAACAAAATATAATAAAATAAATAGATAGAATAAAAATAAAATAGAATAAAATAATATGTAAAATATAATCATATGCAATATGACACAATCCTACTCCATGGAGCTAAACACATACAGATATCAGAGAGAATGACTCGCAAAGTCCATTAGTACCACGGCTATGATAATCACATATTTTATTCATTAAGAAACCCTTATGTTTAGTCATTTACACTCTCCATATTCTTAATTGATTGAGTTTGGTATGATTTTGTGAGTTTGAGCTCAAATTGGTCCTAATTGAATATTTCCAGCATTATTGAGATTTGACACTGTTTCTGTATTTTGGCCATAACTTGAGTTCCTAATATCTGATGAACATGAATTTTACCTTGTAAGAAAGCTAAGAGGAAACTCTACAACTTTGATGAAGAGCTCGAGGTCCGATTCAGATGTCTAAGGGACCTAAGTTTACATGGAAGTCAGAATACGGGTTCTGTCAGTAGAATCCGAATAGTGTGCACTCATAAAATCATATCTCAAGATGTAATAATGGAGATGGGCTGAAATTTGGACAGTGGATAGTCAAGATCCAAATAAACAACTTTAATGCAGAACACATTTTGAGAAAAAGAAGTCTAGTAGGTCATTTTGAGCTTGCAAGTCGGAACAGAGGTGCTGAAGTTGGGTTTGAGCAACCTACGGTATTTGGGACATATATTAGGCCTAAGGAAGCCAAATTGGACGAACCAGCTATCCATTTTATAGCCAAGACAAGGATATACAACTTTCATGAAGAACACTTTTCGTGGTTCTGAAGTATAGTGGGTCGTTTTTGGCTTCCAAGTCAGACACGAAATTTTCGTCCTCAACCACCCACTCATCCATCCACTAATCCACTCATCCATCCACTCATCCACTCATCCACTCATCCACTAACTCACCCATTCATCCACTCATACACTAATCCAACCACTTAACCACTCCACCCACTCATCCACTAATCCATCCACTCACCCATTCATGTCCATAATTTCCCACTCACCAAAAGTCCTTTGGCATTTTTCACTAATTCAACCACTCAACCATTCCACTCACTCATCCACTAAACCAATCCACTAAACCAACCCACTAATCCATCCACTCAAACACTCCACTCACTCATCCACTCATCCACCCACTTCCCTTTGTCATTTTGTTACCTTAGACTTCTATAAAAGGCACCATTTATCATGAACAACATGTAATTCTCCTTCATTTCTCTCTAAGTTTCTTCTTGCTTCTTCATAGTTTCTCATAGTTTTGTATATTTTGATGCTCCCCTTCATGGTAATGGAGGGCTAAGCTACTTTGGGTCAATTTAGAACTCTTGAAGAGATTGTGGTTTGGATTCTTGAGACCTTGGTTATGCATTGTATTTGATTTGTAATTGAATTCCTTTTTCTTCTTCTTCTTCTTCTTCTTGATCTTGAATGCATGAATGGTGATTCTATTTATGTTGATCTGATTTGATCTTGGTTTAAGATTGAGATTTGTGATGAAACTTAGAACTAATTGATCTAAACTAATCACATAAATGAAGATTGAGATTTGTGATGAAACTTAGAAGCTGATTGATCTAAATTAATCACGAGAATTGAAGAGGTTAGGTTCTTGATTTGTGCCTAAGTTAATTGAATTCGATACTTGAAATTAACATAGATTTTCATGAATGGTGCGATTGCGGATTTATGTTTATCACTTGTTAATTGAATTCTAGACGATCGTCTAGTATGAATTCTGGATTTGATGCAGAGATTTCGGTTAGATCCAAATTAACAATTCAATTGCGCTTCAAGTGTTCTATGAAGGGTCTATGATTGAATCCACCCAATCTTGGATAGGTTTCTAAATTGACTACTCTTTAATTGTCATTTCTTCCGTTAATTTTGTTAAGTACGATCTTAAACTGTCAAACCCCCCTTTGCTAACTTTCACTTGATTTGATCAAATTGCATCTACGATCCTTGAGGAGACGATCCGATATTGTCACTGTGCTACAAGCTTAGGTAATAACTTCGGTTATAATTTTATTTGAGTTCGGCGCTCGTCAAAATTTTGGCGCCGTTCTTAGGGGATTAGTAAGTGTAATCTTTTCATTTGAAGTGTTTTTACTAACTTTTGCTTTTTATTAATTTTTCTAACATTTTTAACCATTGTCTAGTGTATTTTGCTTATTTATTTGTTTTTGTGTGATGCATGACTAGGTGAGCACGATAACTTGGTTGACTTTGATCACGAGATTGATAGAACCTTGCATAGGTTGATTAGAGCTCGTAGGCTAAGTGCAAGAATTGCTTCTGAATTTGATCTTAATATTGAGAGTGAACTTGAGATCTTGAATAATTCTGAAACTATGGCTGATAACATGCAAAATAGAACTCTTAAGGAACTTCTTTGCTCTGATATAACTAACCGGTCTTTGTGTATTCAATACCCGGATCTTGATGCGATTTTGAGTTAAAATCTGGATTGATACATTTGTTGCCCAAGTTTCACGGTTTTGCGGTGAGGATCCCCATAAGCATCTAAAGGAGTTCCATGTGGTTTGTTCAACCATGAAACCACAAGGGATCTCGAGAAAGAGCACATCAAGTGAGGGCATTTCCTTTCTCACTTCGATCTGACCAAGGATTGGTTATTTTATCTTTCACCAGGTTCGGTAACAAGTTGGGTGACATGAAGCGGTTGTTCTTAGAGAAATTTTTCCCCTGCCTCTAGAGCTGCTTTGCCATTAGAAAAGATATATGTGGCATAAGACAAATGACGGAGAGACCTTGCATGAATATTGGGAAAGATTCAAGAAGGCGTGCTCGATTTGTCCCCACCACCAAATCACCGATCAACTCTTAATTCAATATTTCTATGAAGGCTTCTTTGCCAAATGACGAAGCATGGTGGATCTTTGCCTCTGGAGGAGCCTTAGTAGACAAGACCCCTGCGGCAGCGAGAGATTTGATAGCAAACATGGCAGCCAACACCCAACAATTTGGCACACGAATTATTACCTCAACGAGAGGAGTCAATGAAATTCAATCGTCTCATGTAGACCAACGAGAGAATGGAACACGAGACTTGATGAATTGACTTCTTTGGTGAGCGATTAGCGATGGGACAACAAGCACCAATGCAGATGGCTGCAACTGTGTGTGGCATTTGCTCTTGTTCATCTCATCCCTTGATGCATGCCCTACACTTCAGGATGGTGGTTCTATTTTTCCAGAACAATCTGTTGCAGCAGCTGGTATTTTTCCTGGTAGACCCCAATATCAGCAATCACAGCAGCAGCCCAGATATGATCCATTTTCTAATACCTATAACCCTGGCTGGAGGGACCATCCCAACCTGAGATATGGAAATTCTGGTCAACAACAACAACAGCCCTACCAACAGCAGCAACCACAGTTTAGATACCAAGCTACAGGCCCTAGCAACAAGTACCAACCACCTGCATTTAGGCAAGCACAACCTGCGCCGCCACCTATGCAGCAGCCCCTCCAGCTACCTGTTCCAGCAGCCACTCCAGCTGAGCCACCTTTCGAAGACTTGATGAAACAGTTTCAGCAGAATGTCAATGCCACCATCCAGAATTTACAAACTCAAATTGGGCAGATGGCAACCACTCTGCGAGTGGTGAAAAGTCAAGGG
This sequence comes from Ormosia emarginata, assembly GCA_029884605.1. Taxonomy (NCBI): domain Eukaryota; kingdom Viridiplantae; phylum Streptophyta; class Magnoliopsida; order Fabales; family Fabaceae; genus Ormosia; species Ormosia emarginata. Next base: position 21,245,078 of record JAQQTP010000073.1, read on the forward strand.
TCGAACCAATTGCCTTCACAAACTTGGTCAACAACCCAAGAGGCAATGTAAGTGCCATTAGCTTGAGAAGTGGCGAGAGAAGTTGACGGTCCTACTCCACCTGACCTGAACTACAAGTGCAAAGCAACGAGAAGGTGACCGAGAAACGAGAAAAAGTGGATAGCTCGGTCAAAAATCAATGACACGGAAGAAATGTGCGAGAGAATTCAAATCGGCCATTCCACTACCTTTTCCAAACAGAGTCACACGGTCAAGCATACTACACAAACGAGAAATAGAAAGAGAAGTCATGGACACATTCGGGAAGGTGGAAATCAATATTCCCCTCCTTGATGCAATCAAGCGGATTCCCAAGTATGCCAAATTCCTCAAAGAGTTGTGTACTCACAAGAGAAGACTTAAGTGCGAGAAAATAAGCATGGGCAGAAATGTTTCTGCAATGATTCTACCAAGCATGCCACAAAAATGCAAAGATCCTGGAACTTTCACAATTCCTTGCATGATAGGTAACTCCAAATTTGAACATGCAATGCTAGATTTGGGTGCTTCGATTAATGTCATGCCTATGTCAATTTATAAATCCTTGAATATTGGCACTTTGCAACCCTACTGGTATAGTGATTCAATTGGCAAATAGGACCACTGCTTATCCTGCAGGAGTACTAGAAGATGTGTTAGTTCGGGTGAATGAGCTAATTTTTCCAGCGGACTTCTATGTCTTGGACATGGAAGATGAGTCTTCAGCAAACCATGCTCCATTAATTCTAGGCAGACCGTTCCTCAAGACCGCCAAGACCAAGATAGATGTGCATGCTGGCACCCTTTCTATGGAGTTTGGCGATGATTTGGTACAGTTTAACATTTTTGATGCCATGAGACATCCCCAGAGGAGCATTACATTTTCCATATTGATGTGATTGAGATCTTTGGTTGATGATGTTTATCTTTGATTTATATGTTGAATTCCACGATATTGCGACTTTACGGATTCTGTTTCTTGTGGTACATGTGTTGCTTGTGATGTTGAGCCATGTCTTTGCATGTCTTGAGATTTATCTTTGGTATGAGTGATGATGCAATCTTCTTGACTTAAATGATACCGCATGTGAAAATAGAAGTCGAAGCTGTCTTGAATTTAATGTTCTTGAATTAGTTGTTTCAAATAGCTTCTTTGCCTTCCATTGTACTGCCCCCATCCTTAGAGTTGAAGACTTTGCGGACCATCTTAAATATGCATATTTAGGAGATGGTGAGAAAGCTACCGATAATTGTTGCTAAGAATCGCAACTTTGAACAAGAAGAAAAATTCCTGCGAGGTTTTAAAGGCGAGAATAAGCAAGCCATCGGATGGACACTTGCGAGATCTTCCTGGTATTAGTCCCTCCACATGCATGCATAGGATTTTATTGGAAGAGGATACGAAACCAGTAAGGCAACCCCAAAGGAGGCGAACCCCTTGATTCTAGATGTGGTGAAGAAGGAAGTGACCAAGCTACTTCAAGTGGCATTATTTATCCCATATCAGACGGTAAATGGGTGAGCCCGTGCGGGTTGTTCCCAAGAAATCGGGGTCACAATAGTGAGAATGAGAATAATGAACTTCTACCCACAAGAGTTCGAACGGTTGGCGGGTTTGCATTGATTATAGGCGGCTTAACGGGCTACCGAAAAGATCATTTTCCGCTACCTTTCATTGATCGGATGTTGGAGAGGCTAGGCGGCAAGTCACATTATTATTTTACGGATGGATATTCGGGTTATTTTCAGATTCATATAGCCCGAGAAGACCAAGAGAAGACTACTTTCACTTGTCCATTTGGCACATTTGCATACGAGGAGGATGCCCTTTGGTGCGTGCAATGCTCAGGGCACCTTTCAAAGGTGTATGGTAAGTATCTTTTCGACTTTTAGAGAATTGCATGGATGTATTTATGGATGATTTTACTATCTATGGTTCTTCCTTTGATGCATGCCTGGATACTGGCTCGGGTTTTACATAGATGCATTGAAACTAACCTTGTTCGAATTTTGAGAAATGTCATTTCATGGTAGAACAAGGTATAGTTTTAGGACATGTAATATCTAGCAAGGGTATCGAGGTAGATCTGCAAAAATAAATGTTATTTCATGCTTATCTTACCCCACATGCGTGCGGGAGGTTCGTTCTTTCCTTGGTCATGCAGGTTTCTATAGGCGGTTCATAAAGGATTTCAGCAAAATTGCTCTTCCACTATCCAACTTGCTACAAAAAGAAGTGGAGTTCCATTTTGACCAGAAATGCAAGGATGCCTTCAATCACTTGAAGCAAGCATTGACCAGTACACCTATCATCCAACCACCAGATTGGACACTCCCATTTGAGCTCATGTGTGATGCCTCTAATTATGCTTTGGGAGCTGTTCTTGCACAAAGGGTCGGCAAAATATCTCATGTAATCTCCTATGCTTCAAGAACTTTAGATCTGCACAAGTCAACTACACCACCACGAAAAGGAACTTTTAGCAATTATTTTTGCTTTAGACAAATTTCGATCATATTTGCTTGGTTCTAGAGTGGTTGTGTTTTCGAGATCATACTGACTCGAAGTTTCTCCTGAAGAAGCTTGATGCAAAGCCTAGGTTGATTAGGTGGATTTTGCTCCTCCAAGAGTTCGATATTGAAATCGTGATAAAAGTGGAGCGAGAGAATTTAGTGGTGATCACCTAAGCCGAATTGAAAAGGAGGCGGATACTTTTCCTATCCATGATGTCTTCCACGATGAGCGGCTTTTCAAGTGCAAGGTAACACTCCTTGGTTTCTTGATTTGATAAATTTCTTAGTTCTTTGGTGTTTTCCCTACACATTTTATTAGGGCTCAAATTGATAAATTGAAAAGTGAGTCAAAATATTATGTGTGGGATGACCCTTATCGTGGAAATTTTGTAGTGACCAAGTCATTAGGAGATGTGTGCACGATAATGAATTCCATTCTATTCTTAGCTTTTGTCATACACTTGCATGTGGCGGTCATTTTGGTCCCCAAAGGATTTGCTAGGAAAGTTTTGGAATCTGGATTATATTGGCCCACTCTATTTCATGATGCATATGTGTTTTGTAAATCTTGTGATCAATGCCAAAAAACAGGAAACACTTCTCGAAGGAATGAGATGCCCCAGAAATCCTTATTGTTCTGTGAGATTTTTGATGTATGGGGTATTAATTTTATGGGACCCTTTCTGTTTCTTTTGGTTTTGTTTACATTTTGCTATTTGTTGATTATGTATCCAAGTGGGTGGAGGCGAAAGCTACTCGGGTGATGATTCCAAAGTTGTTGTGGATTTTGTTAGATCACATGATTTTTACGAGGTTTGGAGTTAGAAGGCCATCATCGGTGATCGGGGTTCACATTTTTGTAATCGAAGCATGGAGGCTTTGATGAAAAAGTATGGGGTCTTGCACGAGTTTCTACACCTTACCATCCCCAAACTAATGGGCAAGCCGAGATTTCCAACAGGAGATCAAATAGATACTCCGGAAGACGCAGTTCAACCTAACAGAAAGAATTTGGAGCAAGAGGCTTGAGGATGCTTTATGGGCTTACCGGACTGCTTATAAGACACCAATCGGGATGTCTCCGTATCGGATTGTTTTTGGAAAAGCTGCCACTGCCGATGGAAATTGAGCATCATGCATTATGGGCGGTGAAAAGGTGCAACTTGGACCTAGATCAAGCGGTATGGAGAGGAAGGCTGCAGTGCGAGCAATTGGAGGAGATCCGCTTGGAGGCTTATGAAAGTTCCAAACTCTATAAGGAGAAGACCAAAGCCTTCCAAGATAAGTTGATTCTGAGGAAAACATTTGAGATTGGTCAAAAAGTTCTCCTCTACAACTCCCGCCTCCGACTAATGCCTGGCAAATTAAGGTCTAGATGGGATGGACCATTTATTGTTACTAAGGTTTTTCCTTCTGGTGCTGTTCAGATTAAAAGTGAGGTCACTGCCAAAGCTTTCATCGTAAATGGACACCGCCTCAAACAGTATCATGAACTTCTAGAGAATGCAGAAGTGGAGGTGATGAACCTTCTCCATCCGCATTATGAATGAAAAAAAAAAAAAAAGAAAAAAAAAAAAAAAAAAAGAAAAAAAAAAACAGTTGTGTGCCGACAATGAGGTAGGTAGTGCCATTAAATTTTGTCACTCGGAAGCAAGTGTAGGTTATTTTTTTTTCTTCAACGACAACAACTGCGAAAATCTTGCAGTATGGATTTTATTGGCCCACTTTATTCAAGGTCTGCTACACCTTTTGCAAAAGTTACGGAAATTGGTCAAAAAAGTTCTGCGTTGAGATTATAATCTGCAACTACTCCTTGAAAAATTGAGATCTAGGTGGCGCGATTCTTTTGCTGTCAAACACGTGTATCCTCTGGGGCCGAAGATATTGAGGATCCTAGGAATGGTAATGCGCTTAAAGTTAATGGGCAAAGACTCAACCATTCCTGGAAAACCAAGTTCTTGAGTTCTTTGTGTTGCCGGTTAAGTGGCGGATACGGTACTCCGTGACTCTCAAGTCGGTTTATTTTTCAGTTTCCCAAAATAACTGAACCCTTCTTCTCCTTCAAAATGGATGTCATTCTTTCAAACCTGAGAAAACATTTTCCTTCTCTTCCTCAAAATGCTCTGAGAAAAATCTACAAAGTTCGATGTGAAAGATTGAGAATGTTAATGCACAAAGGTATGCCAGAAGATGTACGTTGGATAATTGAAGCAAAGGTCCGATTAGCTGGTGAGTCCTCAATTTCATTTGACTCGTATATGCCCGGTCTTGGAAGAAGTTCATATTCTAAAAGGAGAAGAGCAAAAAGGTTACAAGTCTGTCACAAATGTGGACGATGGAACCGTAACAAGCGATGTCGTACTAAGGGGATGGTTTCCGCAAATAGAGAAGATAAAATTTTCTTCATTAAGAATGGGTGAGTAAGGAGTCATTAGATGATATCTTATTGACTCTTGAGACGCATTCTTGTGGATTGGTGCATCGTGAAATTCTTAAATTGTGGAATCTCTTCAAGGATGAAGAACAACGCTACTGATCTTGGGAATCGACTCTAAAAGACCCTGTTTGCCAATTTTAAGAAAATTGGATGGGAAACTTATCCTCGACTCATAGAAGACGTTTAAGCGATTCTTGGACGTTAAACCAGAGGCGAGATGTGAGCCATATCCACAAACAATCTGTACATATCATCTTCTTCTTCTTCTTCATGTCATTTCTCAAAAAACAAAAAAAAAAAAAAAAAAAACAAAAAAAAAAAACCAAAAAAAAAAAAAAAAAAAAAAAAAAAAAAAAAAAAAAAAACAAAAAAAAAAAGTATACTTCTTAGGGTTGGCTTTGGTAACACACACCATGAATGGGGAAATGCATGCATCCTGATCCAGCCTTCTTAATTGAAAAACAAAGAAGGTAGATTGTATTCCACATGTGAGGCAGCCAGTCGTATTATGGCCACTTGTCCCTTTTGGGAGCCCTATGTTACGCTGGTCTTGAATGGATCGAATACTGATCAACAATGCTTTGGTACAAAGTCGAAAGAGCAGACTACCTCCATCCCAATCTTAAGTAAGTATACACTCATCTTTCATCAAGTTTTTCTAACAATTTCACAAAAAAAAAAGAAGGACGTGATGTCTACTGCACTCATGACGCGTAGTATAAAGATACGCCATGGAAACTGTACATACAGGTATGTCATCATTTTCTATTTCTTTTATCTTTGTATCATTTTGTTATATTTTGATTTTTGTACAGACGATCTTTTGAGCAGGGTCCTTCAGGGGTTTCTAGACTTCTTTACCTTGATGGTTTTCTTGAAGTCAAAAAAAAAAAAAAACAAAAAAAAAAAAAAAAAAAAAAAAAAAAAAAAAAAAACAAAAAAAAAAAAAAAAAAAAAAAAAAAAAAAAAAAAAAAAAAAGATTCGTGTTTCTTAATTTCAACCTTTTTCGACAACAAGGCCAACCTACCCTCATAGGTGCAATTATTCCCCTTTCCATTCTTTTTCCTATTTAAACACTCCATTTTCTCTATTTTCCTTCAACTAAGAAACACTCAAAGGGAGGAAAAGTATAGAATGGGACCTCCTATTCGTAACCTCAAAAATGTCTGTGTTTTTTGTGGGTCGAGTTATGGGAAGGGATTAGAATTTGTAAACGCAGCTAGCACTCTTGGTCGATCACTTGCTGCGAGGAATATTCATCTTGTATATGGGGGAGGTTGTCGTGGGTTAATGAGGGCTATATCACTTGCTGCATATGTAAGAGACAGTCAGGTTTTAGGTGTCATTCTTGAACCTTTAGCTCAACAGAACATCAATGGAAAGACAATTGGGGAGGAACTTAAGGTATCATCAATGCATGAACGAATGAAGATAATGCTTGAAAACTCTGATGCTTTCATTGCCTTACCAGGTGGTTTTGGTACTTTGGAAGAAATTTTTCAAATCGTCTCTTGGGCCGAACTAAACATCCACCATAGACCCATTGGTTTGTTGAATGTTAATAATTTCTTTGATCTTTTGTTATTTTTTCTTGACAAAGTCATGTGGAGAAGAGTAAATTTATCACTCCTTCGACAAGACAACTTCTTATCTCTGCCTCCACTATTGATGAGCTCATTGATAAATTAGAAGCTTTTGAGTATGTACCTGATAAGGTATTAGCTCAGATAGATTGGTCAACAGGAAGCAGCGAAGGAAGTAACAAGAAAAAAAAGCCAGATCTAACACTTTCTCTTTAATGGGTTTGATTTTATTAAAAAAAAATTGTTGTTTTGTTTGGAAAGTATGATATGATTGTCATGGACTTATTAAACCAATTAGTGATGGCAGAGTAAGGAGTAATTTTACTCTTGAGACGCATCTTAATTGGTGGCAGAGTAAGGAGTTTTTTTAGGTAGTAATTAATTAGTATTAAATTGTGGCAGTACTTAAGTTTTATTGTTTGATTTCTTCTCAGGGTCTGATGCGGAACTAACAGTGTGTCTTTTCTGCTTGGCGTTGATTCACTTCTTATCAGGTTGTGTTGCTCTTTTCTATATCTCTTTTTCACATTGAGGGCAATGTTATATTAAGTGTGGGGGAGAGATTTTAGCATGTTTCTTTTCTTTTGGTTTGTTAAAAAAAAAAATCAAAAAAAAAAAAAAAAAAGAGGGTTCATTGCATGATTGAATAACTTTTCTCCCTTCTTGAACTGATATGCTTGGTGATGGATGATTGAATTGATGAATTGAGTTTGATGGATGCATAGCTTGTGAGATTTTGAGCCTAATGGATGGATTTAACATTTATGCCATTCTCTTCTTTCTTGTGTGATTTTCACTCATGTTAATGACCGCTCTAGAACTTGCTTTGATTCTTTTTGAGGCTACATTTCACTTGCATGCATGAACATGATTGAGGCCCTCTTTCTTAATTAGCTAGTTTAACCAAATAGCCAACCTTGTTTTCAATATGATATCAAGCACTCTTTTGACTTCTTGAAAATTCTCTGATTCCTGCCAACCTTGTATATTTTCCTTTGCTTAACCCCTTTGAGCTTATTTGACCATTCCTTGTTTGTAGCTCATTATGTGCCTTAAATGAGAAATCGTGTTCTTACTTTACCTTAGGGAATAAAAGAACATTATCTTGGTTAATGGATGAGTTTTTGAACAAGTGTGGGGGTGTGTGTACAAAATGGTTGTTGAAAAAGAAAAGAGTGCCCAAAAAGAAAAAAAAAAAAATGTATGTATATAGTTATGTTCATATATATATAAAAAAAAGGAAAAAAAAAAAAAAAAAAAAAAACCAAGTGTTTAAAAAAAGAAAAGGATTGAGAAATGAATATGTAAAGGAATATACACTAGAGTTGGGATGAACTTTTATGCTTGTTATTTGAACTCGCTCTCATTTGCTTTTATTCTCTTTGGTATTTATCTTCTCATATCCATTTTATCCTCTCTCTGTTACCTTGACCTCACTACAACCTTGAATAAAGTCCTCATGATTTGTGTGTGCATGTGTTTTGAGTAGTGGAGAAGTAGAAGATAAGCAAGCTTATGGTAGTGTAATTTTCATGGGTTGAATTGAGTGAAATACCTACCTTTTAAACACTTGAGAGATTGAGAGGGAATCTTGTGAAGATCTATCATTCTCGATTCATGTTGAAGATACCTTGCTTGTTGGTTTGAGATGTGGGGAATTGTTAACTCATGAATGTTTTGATCCCTTGAACCTTTGGTTGTTCTTCTTGATTGTAAAATTTTGGTCTTGAGTTTTGCCCAGGAGTGCAAAAAGCTAAGTGTGGGAGAATTTGATAATCACATATTTTATTCATTAAGAAACCCTTATGTTTAGTCATTTACACTCTCCATATTCTTAATTGATTGAGTTTGGTATGATTTTGTGAGTTTGAGCTCAAATTGGTCCTAATTGAATATTTCCAGCATTATTGAGATTTGACACTGTTTCTGTATTTTGGCCATAACTTGAGTTTCTAATATCTGATGAACATAAATTTTACCTTGTAGGAAAGCTAAGAGGAAACTCTACAACTTTGATGAAGAGCTCGAAGTCCGATTCAGATGTCTAATGGACCTAAGTTTACATGGAAGTCAGAATACGGGTTCTGTCAGTAGAATCCGAACAGTGTGCACTTATAAAATCATATCTCAAGATGTGATAATGGAGATGGGCTGAAATATTTGGACAGTGGATAGTCAAGATCCAAATAAACAACTTTCATGAAGAACACATTTTGAGAAAAAGAAGTCTAGTAGGTCATTTTGAGCTTGCAAGTTGGAACAGAGGTGCTGAAGTTGGGTTTGAGCAACCTACGGTATTTGGGACATATCTTAGGCTTAAGGAAGCCAAATTGGACGAACCAGCTATCCATTTTATAGCCAAGACAAGGATCTACAACTTTCAAGAAGAACACTTTTCGTGGTTCTGAAGTATAGTGGGTCGTTTTTGGCTTCCAAGTCAGACACGAAATTTTCGTCCTCAACCACCCACTCATCCATCCACTAATCCACTCATCCATCCACTCATCCACTCATCCACTCATCCACTAACTCACCCATTCATCCACTCATACATTAATCCAACCACTTAACCACTCCACCCACTCATCCACTAATCCATCCACTAATCCATCCACTCACCCATTCATGTCCATAATTTCTCACTCACCAAAAGTCCTTTGGCATTTCACTAATTCAACCACTCAACCATTCCACTCACTCATCCACTAAACCAATCCACTAAACCAACCCACTAATCCATCCACTCAAACACTCCACTCACTCATCCACTCATCCACCCACTTCCCTTTGTCATTTTGTTACCTTAGACTTCTATAAAAGGCACCATTTATCATGAACAACATGTAATTCTCCTTCATTTCTCTCTAAGTTTCTTCTTGCTTCTTCATAGTTTCTCATAGTTTTGTATATTTTGATGCTCCCCTTCATGGTAATGGAGGGCTAAGCTACTTTGGGTCAATTTAGAACTCTTGAAGAGATTGTGGTTTGGATTCTTGAGACCTTGGTTATGCATTGTATTTGATTTGTAATTGAATTCCTCTTTTTTCTTCTTCTTTCTTCTTCTTCTTGATCTTGAATGCATGAATGGTGATTCTATTTATGTTGATCTGATTTGATCTTGGTTTAAGATTGAGATTTGTGATGAAACTTAGAACTAATTGATCTAAACTAATCACATAAATGAAGATTGAGATTTGTGATGAAACTTAGAACTGATTGATCTAAATTAATCACGAGAATTGAAGAGGTTAGGTTCCTGATTTGTGCCTAAGTTAATTGAATTCGGTACTTGAAATTAACATAGATTTTCATGAATGGTGCGATTGCGGATTTATGTTTATCACTTGTTAATTGAATTCTAGACGATCGTCTAGTATGAATTCTGGATTTGATGCAGAGATTTCGGTTAGATCCAAATTAACAATTCAATTGCGCTTCAAGTATTCTATGAAGGGTCTATGATTGAATCCACCCAATCTTGGATAGGTTTCTAAATTGACTACTCTTTAATTGTCATTTCTTCCGTTAATTTTGTTAAGTACGATCTTAAACTGTCAAACCCCATTTGCTAACTTTCACTTGATTTGATCAAATTGCATCTACGATCCTTGAGGAGACGATCCGGTGTTGTCACTGTGCTACAAGCTTAGGTAATAACTTCGGTTATAATTTTGACTGAGTTCGGCGCTCGTCAGGCTGCCCAACCAAACTATTCTGCTGTCTCACGTTGCGTTTATAGTCCAACAACACATGGTGTGGTGTAGCACACTGTCAAACGTCGTGTCACTACAGGCAATGTACTATTAGACTTTACAAGATCATGATTAATAATAGTGCGTGTCAAGTCCATTAGTGTGCTGTCGGTTACCACGGCACAGCGGAGCGACCAACTGTCCATATATGGGATACCGTACATTAACGTCTCCAAGTTCATAAAGAAAATGAACCACACTACGTTTATCGCATCGACAACACGATGTGATTCACCTCGTTAACCAATCCACCAAAAATTGGCATTAACTCAATGTACGATCCAAAGAAAAGAAAAAAAATAATAATAAGAAATTACCAAAATACCCTTAATAAAAAAAATGTCCTCAAAGACAAAAACAATACAGTAAGTCCCACCGGATAAATACTGTTCCAAAGCCTGTACGGGTTCACCTCATAGCCCGACAACGAAAATATACAGTAGCGGTCAATCGCGTAAAAATTTTATCGCGTTTTCACAATCTTATCGTTTTTATAAACGTTTTTAAATCGCGTAAATTTATTTTTCTATTTTTAAAATCGCGTAGAGTTTTTAATACGTTTTCTCAATCGCGTAAGATTTTTAAATCGTTTTATTGTCCGAATTCATTAAAAATTACTGTTTAAATAAACAGAAATAATATTTAATACATTTAAATTACGCAGAATATTTTTCATATCGTATATTGTCTTTTGGACATCTTTTTCTATCTTACTTGTCCGTTTTTAATAAAAATTGACAGTATTTCATTTAGAAAATTATAATAATGGTTTCCTAATTTTTTCGTAAAAATTTTGCTTACTTAATTTTTAACCGTATAATTTAACTCTTTTGAAAACCACTACCATGCTTCAAAATATAAGATGAGCCATATGTTAGGAATTTACAAAAGTTACTATATTTCATTTCTAACAATAAAATCATTAGTTTTAATTTCTTAAACTTAATTCTAATCAATTTGTTTCTTCAAAACTCATTGTAGAAAATTTCCTTTTAACATATATTACATCTCTTTGATTGAAACTAGTTTGGAAATTGATTTTAGAAATCATGGATACTTGGTTTGACATGTTGGCCGAAACATATACTTGTGCTATTTGATCTCTAAATTTATTTTCTTTGATCTAAACAATTTTATATCTCATTAATTTTCCTAGGTTAATTAAATCACACTTTAAAAAAAATGATGAGAACATTTTGGTTCTCCATTTTGGTTAATGGTCGTGAGCCTCATTGGTGTGTTCTTTGGAACACTCATGCAATCCTTGGCATGTTGTTCACATCCTATAAATTATCATCCATTTCTAACACATACAATATTATCAAAGCTTGTAGACATGCAAATTTATACAAACATCAAATAGGAAAGCTATTAACAAACACACAAATGAATCTTTATGGATTCTACAATCACAAACAAATCTCCATCTTCTTACCACCACCCAAGGATGATAAGATTAAGTCTTCCTCTTACCTTAAATGAAGACAAACACTCTTTCACACCTTTTCTAGGGTTTCGATTTTCTCCACCAAATCACCTAACAAGCTTAAACAAAATTCTACAAGTTATTAACAATAAAAGAAAGCTTAAACCATGGATAAATCATGGCTTAGAACTTTGAAAAAGAGTTTAGAAATGGAAAACAAGAAATTTCACCTTCTAGGTAAAATCTCCCAAGTAGGTTTTCAAGCTTCAAATGAAGGATTTTGCAAGAACTCTCAACTAGAGATGTTCTTAGAATTGTGTTTAGGTTTAGAAAACTTGGTTGGATAAAATTTTGAGTGGTTGGATAGTGAGTTAGGGTGTTTGGCCGAATAGCTTGAAAGAAAAACAACAATGGAGGTTGGTGTTCTTGGAAGAGAGAGAAGAGAGAAATTGCATGAAAATGAAGTGAACTTTGGTCTTCCAAAAGCCAAATGGCCGTAGACTTCAAGCCATGCAAGGTGTCCATTAGGTTGGCTCCATCCTAGCCTTAGAATGGATCAATGGTGAGGATTAAGCCTTGTTCACCAAGCTTTGCTCTCATTGGTTCATTCTAGCCTTGTCACTTAACCTAGTCACCATGCTTAGTCACTAATTAAGCCTAGTCATTAAGCTTAGTCACTATGTTCTTGAATGTTCCATCACTAATGAAGTTTAATTAAGCTACTAAACTAACTATTTTATCTAAGCGTGGGTCCGCATAAAAACATTTACGGGTCCACTTTGTCATTTAATTATCTTGACCAATAAAATAATATTATAATAATACAAAATTATTTTATTTGACAGTTAAATTCTAAAAATTAAAAGATTAACAACAGTATCATTCAGAATCGGGTTTAGTAAGATCCCCTAGTTCTGAATAATTAAAATAAGATTTTCCCGGCCCGGAAAAATATTATTTTCTTGTCCCGAAGCAAATCACACAAAAAGTCCAAATAAAATCATAGACAGTAATATTAAACACTGTAACATATAGAAAAATTAAAAACAGTACATTCAGGACGTAATGGTCATTTTTTCATTTTTTCCACGACGAAGCAAATCATCCAAAACGTTCAAATAAAATTACAGACAGTAAAATATATCTGTATATCACACAGAAAAAAATTAAAACAGTAGCTTGACAAAACTTTTATTTTATGGTCTCGAAACAAATTACGTAAAACGACCAAATAAAATCTTAGCCTGTAAAAACGTATTTATAAACCATGCAGAAAATAAGAAACAGTAAAACAGGGACACAACGGTCTTTTATCCAAAAAAAATCTGGGACTTTACAGATGCAGTCAAAGATACCTATGTCTCTCCATAAAGCTTTTTTGAAGGCTTTAACTCTATCAAGCCAATCAAGATACCCACGGATTTGGCCAGGAGGGGTTCTGAAAAGCCTATCAGATTTACTAAAATAACTAATGGAAATGGAAGGAAGAAAAGCTAAGATAGCTTCTTCTTTGGGATTTTTACAAGGAAAAAAGCTTTGGATTTCTTTGGTAATGAATTCTTTGGGCAGAAATGGGCCCAAGAAAGCAACTAGAGGATCTAAAGAAAGTAAAAGGTCATTGATAGGAAGAATTACTTTGGAAAGATTCCACAGTTCAGATTTCTCTAGAACTGGGTCTTGAACAACGACGTGGCTACCCAAATCTACTGATGGTTCATTGAAAGATTGAGAGTGAGAGGCCATTGTTGAGAGTAAAGTTTTACAGAAAAGACGTGCGAGAATAAGGTTGAGGATGATGAATAATAGAGAACGGAGTAAAAGTAGCGTGATTTTGTGAATTTAAAGAAGTGATGAATAGTGGAAGAGGTGAGAAGACGTGTGATATTCGTAAAAATTCAAAAAGCTATTTTCAGAAAGGGGTAATTATGATCCCTATTTATTAGGAAAAAAATGGCTATTTAATGTTTCAAATGATAAGTTGCAGTTGTGGTTTTCAAGAAATCCACGGGAGATTTTACTGGAGTTTTGAAAATCAAATCAAAAATGCTTTTGAAAGGATTTTTGATAAGGTCTTGACGTCGGATTAGAACTAGAAGATAAGATTAAAATTTATCTTTCTTCCAGCAGTGTCGAAAGAAAAATTTTGGGGGGCATTTGTTGGGGGTAAAAACACAAGTTCTAGTTCGATGAAGATATTTTTGACAGATGAGTGATATTCGATGAAGTTGGATGATTCGACGAAGATAATTTCAACGGTCGCATGATACCATTAAGACATTCGACGAGTAAGGTTTTCAACAGTTGGATGATGATATTTTTCTAAGTGTTGGACTGATATACATTAATGGTCAAGGGTTAGTTTCGTCGAAAATAAAGTTACCAATTCTGAATTCGAGAGGAGTTGGCTATTGTCAAAAGATTTCACAACTGCTCTCAGTTGAGCAAAATATTAGTGTAGAAAAATGTGGCATAACTGCCATATACGTGGTCAGTTTTTAGAAGTCAGTTATTTTTCATAATTTGCCTATAAATACTAGTATTCACGATGTACCGATGGTTGGTTACTGGATATACAATCCTAACATCTCACTCAAGCAGATTAATGGATTTGACTCCAAGTATGCATTCCATTTTCATTTCAAGTCATTTACTTTAATGCAATGTTCTTTTAAAATTCCTTTATTTTCCAGCTTTCCTTTACATTTTTGCATTTTACATTTCTTGCACCTTTAAGCTTCTGCACTTTTAAAATTCCACACTTTAAGTTTCTGCACTTTACATTTCCTGCACTTTTAATCTTCAACACTTTATATTTCATGTACTTTTAACTTCCTACATTTTACATTTCATGCACTCTTACTTCTACACTTTATTTTCCTATAACGTTTTAAAGTTTTTTATGAACTTTTATTTCTTTCCTTTTACTTCTTGCATCAAGTTTTACAAATTTCATCTAAAAAGCTTTTCCAAATGAGATTACCATATAACTCTAAACCCACATTCGACTGAAAATATATATTTGTTTGTTGAAATTTGTCTTAACCAAATTTACCCATAAACAATGGTTTAAGGGAAGAAGACAAACAAATTTCACAGAGAATCAGTCTCCTAAATAGGAAACCAATTTGATTTTAGTAGGTTGTGGAAGCTATAGTTTGGTATATTCTATTCTTTAAAAGAAGGATCCATTAGGTTATAATTTGTAGTAAATCAGCTTTTCAATACACCTTACTTAAACTTTTGCAAGCAACATCCATATTCTCTTTGTTAAAGAATCCAAAGAAATACAAAAACATTTGTAAAAGAGAAGGCTAGGAATTCAACAGTGCATAATGTAATTGAATATAAAAAGAATTATTTAACTTAAATACAAATAGACTATATATAGGCTAAACAAAAAATTAAAAAGACTATTATACCCTTAATAAATAATAAAACAAAATAGCCCAATATTTCTTAACATCTTCCCTCAAATTCACGATGCGGTAGCTACAAGCATCGAGAGTTTGCCAACTAGAAAATGAAAATGGGAAATAAAATGCGACTTGGTAAAGAAATCTACAATCTGCAAAGAAGAAGAAACAAAAGACAAGGTAATGGTGTCATGCTTGAGATGATGACGAGTAAGGTGATAATCGATCTTAATGTTAGTTCGTTCATGAAAAACTGAGTTGTGAGCAATCTGAATAGAACTACAGTTGTCATAATACATAGGAGTGAGATGAGAAAAAGAAACTCCCATATCTGCAAGTAACCAACGTAACCAAACAATCTCTTTGGTAGTAGATGCCATAGCATAATATTTTACTTCGATTGAAGATTGAGAAACAATATATTGTTTCTTGCTCTTCCAAGAAATAAGAAAATCACCAAAAAAGATATAGAAACTAGTAACAGACTTGTAATATGTGGGTTCACTGCCATGATCAACATCAAAGTATGCACACAGCTCTAAGGAAGAGGTTGATGGACGTAAAAGACCATGAAAGACAGCACATCGAAGATATTGCAAAATACAAAGAACAACTGCCCAATGAACTATAGTAGGAGAAGCAACAAACTGACTAACAACATGAATAACATATGCAATATCTGGATGAGTAATAGTAAAGTATACCAAGCTCCCAACAATAGTACGGTATAAAGTAGGATTTGACAAATGTAAGCCATCAGAAGAAGAATACTTTGTGTTAACTTCAATGAGAGTATCTACAGTCTTATTATCATTAAGTCTAACTCGCTTAAGAATATCGACAACATATTTTGATTGAGAAATAAGATAACCTCTGGGTGAGTAGGCTATCTCAATACCTAAGAAATATCGTAGAGAACTCAAATCCTTCATCTCAAACTGTCTAGCTAACTCTGTCTTCAAAACTGAAATATCATCAATATCATCACCAGTAATAATCATGTCATCAACATATAAAGACAAAATGATATGACCTGCATCAGTGCACTTAACAAAAGAGCAGAATCATGACTACTAGAAGTAAATCCAAGGGAAGAAATCACAACAGAAAATTTCTCAAACCAAGCACGAGGTGCATGTTTGAGACCATATGACACTTTCTTGAGCTTGCAAACATACCATGAATCATGTGAAACATTAAGAGGGGGGCCATATAAACTTCTTCTTGAAGATCTCCATTCAAGAAGGCATTTTTAACATCAAGTTGAGAAATATGCCGTTGACGAACTGAAGCTACTGCAATAAGAGTACGAATAGTAGTCATTTTTGCAACATGAGCTAATGTCTCCTCATAATCCATACTATACTATTGAGAGTACCATTTTGCAACCAACCTAGCTTTCTATCGCTTAATAAATCCATCAGAATTAGTCTTGATCTTATACACCCAACGACAACCAATAACACTCTTACTAGGTGGTAGAGGAACTAAGTCCCACGTAGTTGTCTTATGCAAAGTAGAAAGTTCCTCATCCGTAAGTTGCTGCCAAAGATGATAAAGAATATCCTCTTTATAGGAAGAGGGCTCAGAGAGACAATAAATAGAAGCTAAAAAGGAAGAAAAAGATGTAGAATAACATGAATAAGCAAAATATGGTAACTTTATGGAGTTACGAATACATATGAATTAACGTAGAGGTGGATCCATAATCTCAGACGGAGCTTGAGAGACCATAGGAGAGGAGGGAGCTTTAGGTGTTTTGGAGAGTAAAGTGTCAGTACCTACAGAAGGGGTATTTGAAGTACTAGGAACCTAAGATGACAAACTATCAGAATCCTAAAAAAAAAAAGATCTATACGAATAAGGTCAGATCTAATCAAGCTTTGAGTAGTGGATGGAATATAAAAGAAAGGTATATGCTCGAGAAAAACAATATGATGAGACACATAAAGTTTCTGAGTTATTGGATCAAAACAACGATACCCCTTTTTACTTTCATCATAACCAAGAAAGACACAAATAGTAGATTGAGAGGACAACTTGTTGCGTTTTACATAAAGAAGAAGAACGAAACAAGTACAACCAGAAACTCTAAAGAAAGAATAATTAGGAGCATACCCATACAACTTTTCAAGAGACAAACCTGAAATATGAGAAGATGGAATTGTATTAATCAAACTTACAGTAGTAAGAATAACTTCACCCTAAAACACACTAAGAACAGAAGCAAACAACAAGAAAGAACGAGCAGTTTCAACAATGTGCCTATGTTTTCTTTCAGCAACACCATTTTGCTCATGAGTATCTATACACGAAGTTTGGTGAATACTTCCACCTAAGGCAAGTAATTCACAAAATTTATTAGAAGTGTATTCCCCACCCAAATCACACCTAAAACATTTGATAATAGTAGAATGTTGAGTTTTGACAAAAGCCCGAAATGCTGTATATATCTCAAAGAATGCATAATGGTGTTTCATTAAATAAACCCAACAATGATGAGTATGATCATCAATAAAAGAAACATAATATTGAGACCCTCCTTTTGTGGCAATAGGAGAAAGTCCCCATACATCATAATGAATCAAATCAAATGGAGAAGAAGAAACATAAATACTTCAATTAAAAGGTAAAGCTGAAAATTTTGCCAATTTACATCCACTATAATCTGAAATATCACAAGTTTGTAAATTTCCTAAAGCCCATGTGGATGCCAAAAATCTTAAACGAGAAGGTGAAACATGACCTAGATGAGAATGCTATAAGTAAAAACTAGAAGAAGAATGACTCAAACGAAAAGAAGATAAATCAAGCAGCAATTGACACTTTTAACTCATCCAAAATATATAGTCTCCCCCTTCTTACGGCCTGTCCCAATCAGCTTCTGAGACTACAAATCATGTACATAACAAGACGAAGGGGAATATGTGACTAAATTACCAGAATCACATAACTAACCAACAGAAGCAAGATTTAATTTGAGTTTCAAAATATGATAAACATTAGGGAGAGACAAGTGAGGTGTAACAACAGAAGCAACACCTGCTAAAGGCATAGGAGTGCCATCAACAGTCATGATAGGAATAGAAGATGAAGGAGACATAGAAACAAAATATGAAGAATCTGGAGACATATGATATGAAGCATTAGAATCCAAGACCCATACAGAATGTGATATACCTGAAGAACTATGAGGTAACTGACTCATAAAGGAAGAGACAGACATAGCTTGAGGCTATAAGGAGAGAAACTTATGAAATTGTTCAGCCAGAGTATTAGAATCGGTGAAAGGACCTGATGAAACAATTGCTCCAGTATTAGATTGTGGTGGTTTGTAACCCTGACGTGGTCTATAAGCATTAGATTGTGACTGGCTTTGTTGTCTCAACAACTTAGGACACTGAGTCTTCTAATGGCCTTTTTGCGTACAGAAATTGCACTCATCGATGGCAACCCTTGTGTAATGCTTATTCTAATTACTAGAAAGTGGCTTAGAAGGTACTGTTAACACTGAAGGATTAGAAGTAGAAAGAATTCCCTTTTCAAAATAAGACTTAAGATGTATTTCTTCAGCCAATAACTCACTGACAATTGAGTCAACAGAAGGAAATAGAGAACGATGCAAAATTGAACCTCTAAGTCCTTCAAAATCGTTGCGAAGTGCCATTAAAAACTATACCAATTGTTGTTGCTCTCTATGAGCAATATAGGCACCACATGCCTTTAACTCTACCAATTCTGTAAGAGCCAATTAATCCCAAAGATCTATCATAGCATAATAAAACTCCTGAATACTCATATTCTTCTGCTGAAGAGCTCGTATGTCATTCTCCAATTGATACTGCTTTACAAAATTTGATTAAGTGAATAACCTTTGCAGATGATCCCAAGTAATAATTTTTGCATTGTTTGCTTCTTAGGTATCTATCAAATCAGCATATCCCCTATCAGTATTCCTAGGTTTCACAGAAGTTCCACTAACATATCCCCGCAACTTTTTATCTTTAAGAAATTTTCTTATTATATAACTCCAATACGAATATTTCTTTCCACCCAACCTCACACTCATAGACTGAAATGAATTGTCTCTTTCAGTAGCCATAATAAAAAACAAAGAAAGCCAAAAGAAAACGAAATACCAGATTGCAAAAACTGAGTGAATACCCTCTCGAGATTATACGGTTATGCCCACACCACAAAAAAATGAAGTTGAATCCGCGAAAGTTATGTTTGAGATTAAGCTTCGTCCCATGGCTACTTTGATACCATGTTAAAGAATCTAAAGAAATACATAAACATTTGTAAAAGAAGAGGCTATAGATTCAACAGTGCATAATGTAATTGAAAACAAAAAGGATTATTTAACTTAAATACAAAGAGACTATGTATAGGCTAAATAAGAAAATAAAAAGATTATTTTACCCTTAATTAATAATAAAACAAAATAGCCCAATATTTCTTAACACTCTTTTACTTTCAATTATGACAAACTAAGCACATAAACATGTAGCTTTGTCCAGCCAATGGGTGGACTACTGGTTGCACCCCCAAACAATCTTTTCCCCTTGATGACTATGTATAATTTTTAAAGTAAGCCCCTTCAAATAGATGAAATATGGACCTTATGAAAATTTTATAGTCTATATGTGAGTAAGTATGTATTTAGCAACCCCACCTAAATTTTTTTAGCTCCGTCCCTAGTCCAGCATTGGTCAATGACTCTGTAACAGATGATATATGGCTCTACGAAGCATTTCTAGTTGGAGAGCATGAGTTGTCCCATTGGAACTTCAACGTAAAGGCATACTTGATTTTGCTAAACAATGGATCACCATTTGCAAATGTCCAAATTCATAAAATTATTCAACACATGTTTTTAATGCCTTGCTTGGCCCAAAAAATGTCTAAATCGTTCGTTTGGTCTTTAATTTCTTGTTTTTAGGGTTGAAGATCTTCAATTGACTATGATTGAATGAGGAACATGAATGAATTGTGAAGTCGAAAAGAAGCAGAGTTTCTAGTGTGGTTTGCCTTGCTATATGTTGCTCTTCTCACTACTCGTTACAGGGTCCCTTTTCATCTCTATATTTTGAAGACAGAATGACAATTGGGAATGCAGGTGAATGAAATTGACTGACCTATTTATTCTAAACCACTTCTCACTGCTCGTTACATGGTCCCTCAATGTGCATGTTTTCATCTCCATATTTTGAAGACATAATGGCGATTGGGAATGCAGGTAAATGAAATTAACTGACTTGTTTATTCTAAACCACAAAACAATACTTCCATTATAGATTTGGTTCATTTCAATTTCTATTTGTAATTAGTAATTATGGATTTCTGTTACTAATGTGGCTCTAATGATGGATTTCAACTTAAAGGCATACTTGATTTTGCTAAACAATGGATCACCATCTATAAACCAATAGTATACTTGATTATCCTGCCTTTAATCAATTTCAAAAGAATGTCTTATATACTCTATGTATCACACTTAATCCATTAAAAACATAACACATGAATTGCATAACCATATAGGATGTAAGATTAAATTTAAAATATTATTTAATGAATTTTAAATCAAATCTCAATCGTTAAAATTATTACACTCATAATACCTTAAAATTTCACTACTAGAAAATTAGGTTTTAGAGACCAATTTAAATCGGTCTCTAAAACATCCGTCGCTAAATATTAGAGATCGATTTTAGTTGGTCGTTAACTTTAGAGACCGATTTAGAGACCATTTTTTTTTTAAAAATAATCGGTCTCTAATGTCGGTCAAATTTTAGTCAATCATTTTTCAAAAAAGTACATTAGAGACAGATTTATTAGAGACCCATTTTTTTGTCTCTAAATTAGTCTCTAAATCGGTCTCTAAAAAACGTGAATATTTATATATTTTATAAGGTTGGTCACTCAATCGGTCTCTAAATCTGTCTCTAAAAAAATTGAATATATTTTATATATTTCATAAAATCGGTCTCTAAATCGGTCTCTAAAAAGGCTGAATATATTTTATATATTTCATAAATATTTTATATATTTAATAATAATAATGATGGAATATGTTTTGCATCCAGGAGTTATAATAATGTCAAACATCAAATAGTATAACCATGTTCTTTCAAATTTATAATTGTAAGTATAAAAAATGCAATGGACATGAACATGTCAAATACATTTTTCTAATTTTGTTGTTTAACATGAAATAGTAGCACACTTAGCTGAAATTTGATAACTCTACAATGTGTAGTTCAATTAGCTTGGATGAGTTGATTCGCTAACTGGATAGAAATATACCTTTTAGCCATGTATTAGCATGTGTTAGAGAATAGATCGTTCATTAGTGGAGTTTACACTAGTTCTCATGGAAACATAGTGGATTAGGTAAATGACACTAGGGTTAATTATGCTAGACATAGTCTTTTAACTAAATCAGATTCTTAAGCTAACTTAGCAATTCATTGATGTTGCTTATAAGGATTACGTATCATTAGTATGAAATAGAAGGTGAAAAAGGATTTCCTAGATCTCTAAACCATTATCTTTATTGCTTTTGTCATTTAGATTTACTTTATTTGTGCTTTCTCTATTTTATATGTTTTTGAATAGAATTTAGCTAAGTTATTGGTTGTTACTTAGTATTGGAAGCCATATATCCTTGTGGGAACGAACTTTTACTCTATATCTGTATTACTTGAATAACTCGTGCACTTGCAGTACACAAATGGTCTTAACAAGTTTTTGGTGTTGTTGCTGAGGATAATGGTGTATTTCCATATGGTTTAGCCTATGTCCTTGGCAATTGTCAGGGATAATGGTTTAATTCCATTTTGCTAATATCAACAATGAGTTTAGTTAGTTTTAATTCAAATTGTATAGTTCTTTTCTCGTTTAAGTTTCCATTCTTTGTAGTTTAGGTACAATAAATAGAGGATGAGCTTCATCATTCGAGGCCTTTGTAGGAGCTTGAGACACCGCAATGGAGACCTCCATTCAGGCGAAGGAAGGCTTACCATCCAATCCATCACTTTTGTGATTAAACCGACAATCAATGTTGCGGTTTGCCTTAACAAAGTCCTGCTGGGACTATAACTCAAGCCCTTCTTGGGAGGGAACCCAGGTTTTTATGTTCTTGTTAGTTTTTATGTTTTTAGTAAGTTTTAAGTCATAAATATGCTAGTATGTTAGTTTTTGTAGTTTTAGTTAGTTTTTAGGCTTTTCTTTAGTTTTAAGTCTTAAATATGTTAGTATCTTTGATTTTTGTATTCCTGTAGTTAGTATGTTTGATTTTAGTATCTTAGTTAGTTTTAAGTCTTATATATGTTAGTATTTTAATTGTAGCAAGTTTTAGTTAGTTTTATGTTTATGTTTAGTTTTAAGTTATATATAGGTTAGTATGTGTGATTTTGTTGTTTTAATGTATGTTAGTTGTCCATTTTGTATTTTAACCTTTTGGACAAGTTTGAGAGGTGTTGAAGACCTCTTTGCGCAAAATTCTGCAGCAAAACTGAATTTGCTGCAGAATTGTGCAGGCTGGCTCATCACGTCGCAACGTGAGTCTATTGAATGTCGCAGCGTGATAGGTATTTGTGCGCATTTGAGCTAAATTCCAGAGAACTCAGTGCCACGGCATGGTAATGTTAACATCGCGACGCTCACCTGCAAAGCTTCTTAAAAAAATTAATTTAAAAAAGGAAAAAAGAAAGAAAGAGAGATACTTATTTTGGGTGCTACTGAAGGCACCCATTCTAATCAAAGTCATGGCATGGATGCTGTGTGCTGCAGTATGTTGTCTTGTAATGTATATATTGTACATTGTTAGTTAGTTTAAGTGTTTTTAAATATTTGTAGCATACTCAGTTCTCTCATTTCAGAAATTGATAAGCTTAGGTCCCCCGCCATGGAAAGTGAAGACATCGTTTCACTTAAGTTTGGGAGAGTATCTATAATATTTGTGATTTTTAAAAAAAATTTGAATTTTTTTGAGAATGCAAAATATTTTAATATTATTCTTCGTTTTACGTGCAAACTGAGCGGAACTGAAAAAATGAGATATTTTTCTCGAGAACCTTGATCTGTGAAAACGTCGATGGGGGATCTTACTAAACTTGAGGTTGCACATGGTTTATGAGGTTTCACGTTTTTCAAGAATTTTACTTGATAAAATAATAAATCACTATGTGAATTTTATCCGTCGGATAATTAATACTGGCTTCTGTCGACTGTAATAATTGTCTATTGGATAATATCATATATTAAAAATCCCATCACATGATCCTAATGTAATCCACTTTATGTCTAATCAAATCCACTTTAATTCAAATATATTATATTTTAATCGAAGTTTCTTTGAGAAGCTTTAACCACCAAAAGATTAGTATGCCCTTAGCTTGTTGGAGAAGCCTTTCCACCCCTCCTTCTCTCTCCTATTGTCGCGACATTGCTTGCCCATGGGGAGCAAAATTTTTCTCCCACACTTAATGTATTTTCACTCAAAATATCTCTCATTTTTCATCAACACTTTCTCTCTCTTCAAGCTTCTCTTCCATTTTTCTCCTTCTTCTCTCTTCTTCCTCTCCTTCACCCATGGTTTGCAGCCCCTAAATGTGACCATTCCCTTCATCTTCCAACTTCATTAACACCTTTTCTACACTCCTTTCATCCTCCTCTACACTTTCTATTTGAAGAGTTTCTTCAAAATCCGTCATTTCCTTTATTGTCTTCCAGGACCAAGCTTCAAACTTTAAGGTAAAGTTTCTATCTTTTCTTTTCTTTCTCTTCATTTTCATGTTCTATGGTTTCATTGGAGACAAAAGATCCATCTTTTACCAAGCTTGGCGTTGATTCTTTGTGGTTGAAATTTTTAGGGTTTTTGGAACCAAAAATCGAACATTCAAGGAGCAACTAGGAGGCCATTTTCGTGTTCTTCCTTTAGGTAAGAGGGAGATTTACTCACTTCAACCATTATTGGTGGTGAGGAGACCTTGTGTGATTGTTGATAGAGAAATCCATATTTGAATGCTTACTTTGTTTGATGATTTTGCATGTTTATGTGTTCTTGATTGAAGTTGATGATTAAATGATGATTTTGAATGCATAAATAGAAAATGTTAGAATTAATAAATAGAAAATTTGAGGGTTTCCTACACTAATGTGAGGCCATGGTTTTGGCCTTGGATTTTAAGGGATTGGATTGATTTTGTGTGAGATAAGATTTGAGTGATTAAGTATCAAGTGATTAATGCATAAAATGAAAAGAAATTGGAACTTTGAAGACCTAGGGAGGCCATAATTTTTAGAGAAAATTTTGGGTTCAAATGATGCCTTGGTGCATTTTTTAAAATTAAGGACTTAGAGATATATATAATCCATAATTAGATGGAAGAATTAAATTGAGTAATAACTCTGAAGAGAGCCACAGTTTCTAAGGGTTATTTAACCTAAAATTCTCATAATTGATTAAAACTTAAGACATTGGAAATGTGGATCCATAGTATGGACTTGTGATAATTGATGAACCATATATGAATAAATGTTGATGTTGAAAATTGGTTCTATGTTATTATGAGTTCCTATGTGGGACTAAGTACTTGATGAAATTATAACATGTTGATATTGAGAAATGAATATATGCCATTGTGGTATACTTTATGATAATTGTATCATTGATGAACATACATGATGTATATTGCGTCATCATGCATATGTGTTGTCCGTTGGACATTGTTGGAAAGGTGATGTATGCCTAGGAGATTGAATAACACCTTTGTGCGGGTGCGAGTAGACTAAGAGTAGGGTCATAGTGGTTGACCTTGGGGGCGTCGGGGTGTGAGTGTCTCATAATAGACAGTGGTAGCTCCACTAGGGCCGTGGGATAGACCGATGCAAACACACTGACGATTCAGACTGAGACACTATCCTATATCGCGATCAACTGTTGAGGTGTCATATATAAGCCAATTGTGCAAATATTTTTATGAGATAAAACACATTATTTTTAAGGCTAACGAGATACTGGCATAATTCCTTGATCATTCTCTCCAAAATATTGATGTCTAGCTCCATGGAGTAGGATTTTTGATACCATAATGCATTATGCACTGTCAGTTGTCAGTCTCTTATCGCATTGAGCATGAGCACTTATGATTGTTGAAACATTTGCTTTTACTATCGATATAACTACCTGGTTTTGATAAGCTTTTTATTGCCCAAGATTCTGCTGTTATTTCTCTTTTGTTGCTTACTTAATCATTACGGTTATTTTTAATTATTCTGTTGATAAATATATGTATTGTAACGATATGTGGGCGTCCAGCACCGTTTTATTTTCTTGCTGCCATTTTGGTAATGAAAGCTAGGTGTCTCATCTCTTTTCTGTATATCTGTACTTTTGTTTTGAATTATGAATTACTGAGAAGACACTCACGAGGAAGAAAGGAAAGCGCCTGAGTTTCCTGGCTTCTGGCCTGACTACGATTAGTGCTGATTGGAGATGTCTTCGCGTCCGGGGCCGATTTTTGGGGTATTCTAGGATGACCTTTTATAGAGGACCCGACTGTTGGCATATTAACTTGAGCACGAATTGATGCATCTATCACGGGGAGCTGACTGTGTCTTTGGCATGGGGTTGCTACGACCCGCCTGTTTTTTACTTCACAACCTCTATTCATTTAGAATTTTACCTGCCTGTTAGAAATTTATGGGATGGTCTTTATTACACCCCACAAGAGGACTCTTTCCTCTCCACTGCTCGGGCTTCTGCTAGAAATTCAGTCCCTCCGATGACGATATCATCGGATGAGGAAGACCCTGCTACGGTCCCTTCTCGTTAGTCTTAGGAGCTGATACTGTCGGTGGCTACTAATGGCTAACCGTTTATCTTTTTGGGAAGCTTGACGTTTTGCTGTACTTGATGGGTGTATAATTTTATCATCTCGGGTGGGTACATCTTTTGCTTTTTATATAATTTATGATATAATTAAACAGGCTGATGCATATAGATATATATATATATAAATGTTATGTATTAATGTATGGTTTAGTTCATGTCGGTTTTCGTTTGCAACTGTTTTAATTATTATCTCGCTGCGAAATAAATCGTTAAGTTAACTCTTTTAACATTACTTGGTAATGATACAATTTATTACAAAAAAATAATAATAATGTATGATGTCATTTAGAAAGGAACCTATACATCTATAAAATGAACCGGGTCAATGAGGTTTTAAACAATTATTATTTTTCGCAATTTATTTCATTCTTACTTCACTATAGTACGACGTTCCTTCTTTGCGAGATGAGAAAAGGGGCGTTACAGTATCATTACATGTTTTGGTTATTCTAATGTTGAATTTGTATCACATGTTTTGATATTTTGAGTATGCAGTAATGATAGTCAGTATGTTATCATGATCATATGCTGAGTTTGACTATTATTGATAGGATTTTAAGGCAAATTTTTTTAATTTTGATTGAATGATTGAATATATGCTAGTGTGGACTTGGTTGTCCAATGACATAAATGGTTGCAATTTGATTACTTTCAGTGAAACCATAGGTGATCAGAAACATGTGAAAAAATTTAGTTACTTTTGATGTATGATTTACATTCCACTTAGATGCAAGTGTAACTTTGAAAATGATAAGAGTGCATGTTTAGAGAAAGTTTATGGATGTATATGTAGAGTTTCGATTATTGTAGAAGTTGTTTTTAAACTCTCTTGAGGCAAAATCCTAGATTGAGCATGACTGAGGAAATGATTAGGGCATTCTTTGGACTAATTAAGCTTTTCAAGCCTACCCTGATATGATGATATCTCTAGGTCCCATTTTGAAGCCTGATAATTGTTCGACCTTATATGTTTTTCATTCACCCACGTATTCCTTACCCTGTTAACCATTCTAATGCATATGAAAGCATTGCATTTTCTTCCTACCTTTAATATTTGTTGAGTACATGATGTGTTATTTCTTGAAGTGACTCCAGTGAGTAGGGGTATGTATGTTTAAGAAAAATAAGCCTGAAGGAACCAAATGCAATCAAAAGAAAAAAAGAATTTGCTTTGTAAAAGTAAAAAGAAAAAAAGAAAGAACGAAAGAAAATGAGAAGAGAGAAAAGCAAAGCAAATAATGAAAGAAGAAAAGTTAAAAATGAAAAGCATTGCATGGTTCTGGCGAGTTGTGATCCTTCACTGTTGAATACCTTGATAGTATCACTTGAATGGTCTCAAGTCTTGAAATAACATATTTATGTTTCTCAATGTTTGTATGTATCATTTCCCTTCTTTTCTTACACTTATTACCATTGGCCTTACATTATAGCTGTATAGACCCTCTTGATCCTTAATTATGTGTCATTTACATTAATGGAGAGAGTTTAGATTTAATTTTGTTGATTTTATGATTCATATACATGTATGCTTATAAACTTATTCGGATGTGTATGACTTGAATAGGAGAAGTTTATCTTGCATGTTCATGGAAAATGTGATTTGCATGAAAGGATGCTAGATTGTTAGCATGTTTAGGATTGTGTATGCATGGAGTTGATTGTGAGATTTTTGTATTCATTGAGGACCGATGCAATCATTCTACACTGGTTATGTTTAAAGAGGAAATTGAAATTGAAGGCTGCTAAATGCATGTTGAGTATAAATTGTTAAAGAAAGTTTACTTGGTCATACTTTGTTTTGCTCGAGGACAAGCAAAAGGTTAAGTTTAGGGGTGTGATAACTTCACAATGTGTAGTTATTTATGGCCCATATATGTATTTCTTTGATTGCTTGAGTCCTTGTATTTATGCATATTTGGAAGGTTTTATGCTTATATTTGTTATATCCAATTCTGATACCTTTCCTATATGATATTGAGCAAACTATGCACATTATATTATTGATTAAGTGGATTTTGCATTTGTCATTGATTTAGTAATTTCTCTACTGCAGGAAGAGCTGCAAACAAGCAGATTGGTGAAAGATTTGGACCAACGCTGATGAAAAAGCCCAAAATGAACCCAAAGGAGCAAAAAGAACAGCAAAACTGTGTTTACTACAGAATTCTGCAGACAAACTTGTCATGCAGCGGCGCTAAGGAGCGTATGCTATAGCGTGGTGGTGCCTTTTCTATATCAAAAGTCAGAGAGCTATGCAAATTGAATGCCGCGACGCAGGCATGTTAACACCATGACGTCCTTGACCTAATTTGACACGTACTGCGGCATAGGCATGTTAATGCCGCGACGTGCCTCTATTTTTCGGAGTCTATAAATACGTTTCCTGTTCTTCATTTTTAGGCTGATTGGAGGCCTAGGGAGGCTAGGTTAGAGGCCATCTTCTTCATGGAAAGAGATTCAAGCTTCAAGGAACTATGGATTCCTTCCTCTTCTCCCTTTGTTTCTCTTCTCTTCCCTATCTTTTGAGCACTGTTTTGATTTGTAAATTTGTGTTCATGGATTAGCCATGCTGTATTTAAGAAATACTTTGGATCTTTATATGAATATTGATGTTTATGTTATCTTTTGAGTTTATATTGATGTTTGGTTTTGTTCTATCATGCCTATGCTTAATGCTTGCTCTTGTTTGGCCAATAATTGCATGATCTTAGTTGATACAAATGAACTAGACATAGGGATTTGTGGATATGGATATGGTATAGTTGATGCATGTTCGACTAGTTCAATTGGCTTGGATGAGTTGATTCGCTAACTGGATAGAAATATACCTTTTAGCCATGTATTAGCATGTGTTAGAGAATAGATCGTTCATTAGTGGAGTTTACACTAGTTCTTATGGAAACATAGTGGATTAGGTAAATGACACCAGGGTTAATTATGCTAGACATAGGCTTTTAACTAAATCAGATTCTCAAGCTAACTTAGCAATTCATTGATGTTACTTATAAGGATTACATATCATTAGTATGAAGTAGAAGGTGAAAAAGGATTTCCTAGATCTCTAAGCCATTATCTTTATTGCTTTTGTAGTTTAGATTTACTTTATTTGTGCTTTCTCTATTTTATATGTTCTTGAATAGAATTTAGCTAAACTATTGGTTGTTACTTAGTATTGGAAGCCATATATCCTCATGGGAACGAA
Organism: Ormosia emarginata; assembly: GCA_029884605.1. Taxonomy (NCBI): domain Eukaryota; kingdom Viridiplantae; phylum Streptophyta; class Magnoliopsida; order Fabales; family Fabaceae; genus Ormosia; species Ormosia emarginata. The sequence continues at coordinate 21,274,324 of JAQQTP010000073.1, forward strand.
CTTTTACTCTGTATTTGTATTACTCAAATGACCCATGTACTTGCGGCACACAAATGGTCTTAACAAAATTCACACAACATAATAGATGGTCTGATTTCTTAATAAGTATATAAAGTTAATACAAAAGCACTGTCATACTTTTAAAATCGATAATGTCATTACACAGTGGCAACATTGATTAAATAAGCAAAATCTTAGAAACTAACTCTTAAGTTGAAATACTTGTTGGCATAAGTTAGCTGATACATAGTTTTCATCCAAACCATTAAACATTCTTCAAATAAGTACAGGGGCCAGAACTCTAACAGCGTGGTGATGAAGGTATTGTGTCTGATGTAAATTAGGAAGAAAATGGTTGTCAAAGAGATCTTTATGCATCGAAAGTTATTCAACTAGACTGAAATAGAAAATGAACTGGAGACAGTAGTGCATGCAATCCACCAATCTTTCAATGCTAAAAAATTATAGTAAAAATTATGGCAGTAGATTGAAGAACTCTAAAGTCTAAACGACAAACCCCAACTTTCTTCAAAATGACAAAACCTAATCTTTGCGCCAAGTAAAACAGGTTGCGGATGGATAAAACATGCTCACTATTGTTTTTCAAATTCAGATAGGACACTGAATACCATCGAACAAAAGTTAAGAGACCAACCCTATCAAACCATTAGAAATTGTAACACCCACCGTAGGGTATCACATTTCATATTAATTATTATCGGTTTACTCCCAAGTTATAAAATATTATTATCATTTATTAAAAATACGAGTTGTAAAATTTCTTAATATCGATAAAATAAACTTAACAGAAAATAAAAATATTAAACATCATCATAAATAATTTACATCACATAAGTACTATCAAACTTATTTATATATAGACCAAGTTCTCAAAAGTATTTAAACATTACTACATTACCATACTGGCCTAAGTACATCTAGACAGTAGAACCTTCAGATGAGTCCTCCTCGGGATCAGCCTCAAATTCCTCAGAAGGTAGGAATCCTGGTTGACGTGTCATCCTACGGACAGGTGTCCGAGCAGATGATACAATACTGATCTCAGATGGGACTTGGTAATAACCGCCCTAATATTGCCTAATAGATAATGAAAATTCTACATGTACATATATAGTAACAGAAAAAAAAAAAAGAATCTCCATGAAAGATCCTACTCATATTAACTGTCAAATGTCTCTGATAGATAAGTCCCTCCTCATTGGGACTAATACGCCAGAAACCAGCTCCACCATGAAACTGCAATCTCATATACCCAAAGAAGCTAGATCTGGTTGCCATCTAATCAAAACTCAGTCTCGTCAGCAGGAATCTGCTCTTCGCCGCCTTCTTGCTCAATACTTTGCTCAGCGTCTTTACTAAATATAAATACAATACAAGAATAGGCACACAAAGAGGTGAGATTATCTACGCCAATACCAACATGGTAGCATGGAGACAGCAAGTACAACATATCATACAGATATATCACATAATAATGCATGTATAATAAATAATAAACATAATAATTTCATCCAACATTCCTCAACACTCGACAGATAAAATATCTCGCAGATATACAAATATGTACAAGTTATGCATATGCTCACTAACTCATTTCTTACTCCATGGAGCTAAAACTCAAGTTGGAGAGATTGATCTAGAAGATCTGTCTGTACCAATATGCCTCAGACCATCTGCTATAACTCTCATAAGTGTTTGCACATCTAGTATATACATGACAACCTTTACCAAGTATTGATTAAGAATAGTGTCTCGGTTCGGATCGTCGATGCATTGCATCGATCTGATCCACGATTCAGAAGAGCTACCAACTGCCCATTGTGGAAAACCCGCACCCCGATGCCCCCAAGGTCAACAAGTGACCTACACTACATATATCACACCCACTCAAGAGGTGTAAGTCTCTCCTAGGCCATTGGCTTTAACATAGTCCATCAAACTTTTTCCAATGCATGCTCAATGCATACAATCCAATCATAGTCCAAATTCATAATCTCATATACAGGGTCCACATACTGGCCCATCAGTATCTTTATTGTATTTTCAATTGCGTAAATATTTTACTGCATTTTCACAATCACGCAACATTTTTGTCGCATTTTCAAATCGCGTATTGATTTTTCAATACTATCTTAATCGCATAAAAATATTTAAACGTTTTCCAAATTGCGTAGCGATTTTTCAACTTTTTTGAAATCGCGTAGCTTAAAAATCATATTTTTAAGGTACATAAAGCATTTTTCACCATCTTTCAATTGTGTAAAATATTTCTTAACCTTCTAAACCTCATTTTGGCCTTTCTAAAAATTTATATCATTTCTTACTTTGCTTTTCCATGTTTTCTCACTTAAAATTTCCTAACGCACTCAAAAACCCAATGAGTGAGCTATACGTTAGTAAATTTCAACTCACCAACATAATCACCATAATAATTTGATTAATTCTAAAAATTAGTTCTCTTTAAAACAAGTTGAGGTTCAAACACTTTCAACCTCTCTTTTCCTTTCATAAACAAAATCTTCATTTTCAAATAACAAAGTGTTTTGTTTGCATTTCTTAAATCCTTGTAATTAATCAACTAAATTACCATTTAAAATCATATTTTTACATAAAACAAAATCTTTCCAAGCCTTCAAAACCGTGAGTACATGGCCATTGAAATCATCATATCTTTTCTTTTCCTTTCCTTCCTAAGCATCCAGTTTTATCATTCATGAAAATCTTAACTTGGAAACACCTATTTTGAGGTGTTGAGGCCGTAAGCCTAATGGTCTTTGGAACCAAAATTTGTTTTCCTTTCCATCATCAATCATAACATACATGTATATAATCATTATATCATATAATCAAGCATACCATAAAGCAATAAAAATCACATAAAGCATACAAACACAAATAATTAATTTAAAGCACATAAACACCTAAAATAAATTAATTACACAACCAAGGATATGAAGCCTCACATGGATTCATCATCCATCACAAATAATTTCATCTCTCATCACCATACTTGGTTAGTGAGAAAAATCTCCCTCTTACCTTAAGGAAGATCAAACTCTTCTTGGATCCTTCTCCTAGGGATTTCGTGTAGCTCCAAAAAAAAATCCTATCAAGCTTAAACAAATTTACAAAGTCATAAACTATGGTTGAAAAAGAAAAATCATGGATCATTCATGGCTTTAGAACTTAAGAATCACCTTGGAAACAAGAAACAAGGATCTTTACCTTGTAGGATAGAAAATTCAAGCTTGGATTTCAAGCACTAAATGAATGATTTTGAAGAAACTTGCAACATGAAAGATGTTTAGGATGGTGTTTAGGTTTAAGAAGTGGGATTAGATAAAATTATGGAAGGTCATATGTTGGTGTAGGGTGTGGCTGCCAAGAGCTTCTCAAAGAAGAGAAAATGGAGTTTTTTTGTGTTTTCTTGGAAGAGAGAGAATGGAGAGAAAAGCTTAAGTGACAGGAATGATAAGGATGAAATGAATTTGGTCTCCTAAGTCTTTGTGTTAGCCGTGGGAGTGTACGGAGTGAATGGTAAGTTTTTTGTTTACTATTAGATCTTTATGGAGGCTAAGATTTCTAACAAAGTGATAAGCTCAAAAATTTTGAGTCATGAACCATCTTGAGGACCAAATGGCCGTGGAACCTAATGGAAAACACTAACCAAGTTTTGCTTCATTTAGTTACCTTGTTAGGCTTAGGCAAACCTAGTTAGCTTACTTAGTTCATTAGCCAACTATCTAGTTACTTAGGTGATAGTCATCAATTCTTGAACATTGTAGAACCTTCTTGTAACTAAGAGTAACTAAGAATCCTAATGGTTAGTAACTAAGTTTGTCTCCATTTAATTACTTCCTAAGCTTTTAAAATAACCTAGTTAGATTTAAGCTAACTTAGTTAGATTTTCTAGTTTCTATCTAACTAGTCCAACCACTAAATTTGACCATCTTCCATTGGTTTAGAATATGTCAAGCCACTAATGTTAACTTCGTTCCTATTAGTTCACTATCAGTAAGTCTTAAGGCTTTACCGGTTCCTATTGTCCACTGGACAGAAGCTACTGCTCATAATTCAGTAGTTATCGTCCACTGGATAATAAAATAATAATAAAAATATAAAATATTTTTATTTCACAGATAAATTCTAAAAATTAAAAGATTATGACACGCATCTATCGGAATTGGGTTTAGTAAGATCCCCCAGCTCCAAATAAACACGTAAAAATTTTCCCCAACCAGAAAATTTTTATTTTCCTATCCCGGAGTAAATCACACAAAACAATCAAATGCAGTCACGAAATTATCAAAATAATTTTACAGTACACAGAAATCACAAAATAATACAATTCTATTATTATTGTAAAATAGCAAAATTTTGGGGTGTTACAAAAATCAAAAGAATTTTTCATCATTTACCTCTGATATAAGGGAATTTCCCACTTTCGCTTAGATGTAACCATTGCCGCCAACCTAACCTCGACTAATCAGTAAGTTTAAACCCAAAGCAAGTAAAACCATTCATTTTAACCAAACTCTCATAATGCTCTATTTCACATTGTTCCCAGAAGCAAACAAACACTAAGCAATTATCACCTTATCACGAGTTGCAGAAGACATGCATCCTCGGAAAAAGCTGTTTTAGGTCACCATCCACCTTAATGGGAACTCTAGGGTCATGGTGGTAAGCAATGTCTTCCTGTAAATCGAAGTTGGACAACAGCCATATCTACACTACAGCTTTCAAAGCCCAGAAATCATTAGCTTCATGAGGTCTTGTTCCATGAGAAACCAATTATTTAACTAAATTTTGACTCTCCACCACCTATACAAAAACATCACCTCACACAACAACATGTCATCTAAGTATAGATGTTATGGATCAAATTTGTCAAATAGCTCTAATCTTCTTTACATATTTGAATAAAATCATACTAAAACAATTCACACTTATATTAAAGTCTCAGTATCATGTAAAACTCTAAAAAATAAGCAGTATACATAGAGGAAGGCTCTTCGGGAAAAAAACAATAATAAAAAAAGATAGAAAAAGAGATACAACAAAAATAGGAAAGTGAAGGAGACATAATACAAAATGAAATGCCACTCCAGACTGATAAATGCTTCGTACCAAACTAAACTCATTCAGTAACTGAATTCAAAAGCTAGCTTTCTGCCTAACTTATCACAAAGAGATCCATTCATACATGTAAAAGCAAGACAACTTCAACAAATAGATATATGGTTACATGGTTGTATAGTCCTCTACCAAACTCCAGAGAGATCCATTTCTAAAATGGACTATACAATTTTGTAGTAGCAAAGTTTAGCAAATAATATTACCTTGAGTAAATCCCTTTTCTAATAGACTTACTCCATAAGTTTTACTTAGAGTAACATGAATATAGTCCCCACACAACATCAAACTAACTAACTATACCTAGATCAACAGTTTCTCTGTAACTTTGCTTCAGCCTCTATACAACCCATTTTCAGCATTGCCTATAAGCAACTATGCCAAAGCATCCTAACTGCTTAAAATATTAAAAACTTGATTTATTTTATTGGAAGTAAAAAAAATATAATAAACTATTTTTCAACATTAGGCTAATAAATAAACAAAAACACACACATATAAATAATGAAACAAAATCAAGGATGAGCTATGAAATCAGCCCATCAGGACAATATCATAGCTGCCTTAATACAAATTGCACTGGTAGATTTTTATATTCTACCACAAACATATAAAGGAGCCCATACAATTCGGTGAGATGCTAATACGAACTGGATCAAAAATATTGTAAATATGAAGTTTTATTGCTCTAATCCTCCTCTCTCTGAATCTGGATCAAGATGATTACATATTCAGAGAGTAAATGTAAACAAAGAATTACAAAAGAAGAAGAATTCCAATACATTTGAGAGTCCCATGGCACTCCCCTTTCCCATTTACTCTAAATCTACACTAATCTCTTCTAGTCGACACCTTCCCTATTTATATCCTGCTACCCCTTTCTTATTTGCCTCTGTTATAGTTTTAATTCTTCCCTCTAGTGTTGACTGTCAGTTGAACAGTTACTTGTAACAGAAACATGTTCTAATCTCCTATGCTCACCTATATTTCTTCAGAAATACACAATTCTAATTGGGTGGTTGCTAACAGATACACTTAACAGACACCCAAAGTTGAACTTGAATAATTTATCATTTATTCATAAGACACTTATCTTCTATTTGCCTCCTGATCATGAAACATAAAAAATATAGAAGATAGAACAACATATTCAAGATCATTAGAAAAAGCTTCAATTAAGCTAAACATTCACTTTATCCTCGGGCTCCTTTCTTCAATTTCTTTAGTAGGATTCTCCTTGTTTCCATATACTGCATCTTCCTCACCTACGCAGGCTTCTCATCACCCAAATTCTTTTTAGTTTCATCCACCACTTCCTCAGTCACCCTATGCAAATTTAATATCAAGGGAAAGAAAATATAAACAATAACTATCAATTGAGAATAAAGAATTTTTTCCAGGAACCATGCATTGAGCATTATTATTATTAAAAAGTATATATAAAAATAGAATTGCTCACTGAGTACATTATATTTTTGACTTACTTCTCGAAATACTTACGGAGGAAGCAAATGAGAAAGAAGGCACAAATGAAAGAAGTGTGCTTGAAACTCCAAATGGTGTGGAGAAGTCAAGCCAAATTATTGAACCACAACAATAGAGAAATCATAAATATGTTTGAAATTCCTAAATTCAAAGCCAAAGTTAAGGTGTGATTGAACTAACAATCCATAGTAGAGAATAAATGTTACACATGAACTGATGGAACTAAACCGAATTTATGTTATAGAAGTTTGATGCAAAAGCAATTCAATTGAGAAGAAAAACAAATACCTCAGTTACACAAAGAACATGACAATAATCATACTATAGCACAATGTCCAAGAGGGATCATAACATCATAATGCTCTCACTGAAAGAAAAACAAATACCTTACTTACACATTCACTCAAATAGCTTGTAGGCATGTGGAAGAACTCACCACAATTAGATTCTGTTATGTCAATGGAACTTTCTTCTTCCTTCTTACTCTCATCAAAAGTATGCTCATCCCTAGCATGTAACTTCTCTTCCCCATCCTCATTCTTCCCATTTCTTGTTCAAATAAGGGAAACCAAATAAATAAAAACAAATAAAAAGAAAAAAATAAAAAAAGGATAAATAAGCAAAAAGGAGGCAGAAAACGCACTAGGGATGTGCACTAGGGGGGAAATGTCTCAGGTTCAATGGGGAGGCAAAGCAATGGCCACGGTGGTGCACGATTAGGCATGGTGGTTTTCCGATGAGGTGGTCCTAGATCTGCTGGTGGTTTTCGATGAGATGGTCTTGGCAGATCTGGGCACGGCTAGCTTGGTGGGTGGAGCAGTGGATCATGGTCGCAGGTTGTAGGCAAGAGCGAAGCAGATGGCGGTTTCTGTTGGGCTGTGGTCACGGGTTGCAGGGGAGGACGATGTATGGGCTTGCTCGCAGTATGGAGGCGAAATACAGATGAAGGGTCTGGCTTACTCGCGATGTGGAGGTGCGGCGTTGCTTGGTGTCACGGTGGACAACACGGGCTGGTGTGGTGGTGGCACAGTCAGCTTTCTGTTTGGGTGGCTGGTCTAACAAAGAGAGATTCAAGAATTTGGTAGAAGTGAAGAAAGAATGAGGGATTAACGCTGAAAAGGTTATTTTTTTAGAGACCGAAAATTCAGTCTCTACATATTTTTTTTGAAAGCTTTTTTATTTTAGAGACCGAAATTTCAGTCTCTAACACATTCTTTTTATTTTTTTAGAGACCAAAAATTCGGTCTCTAATTTTTTTCTTAATTTAGAGACCGAAATATCAGTCTCTAAAAATAAGACACATTTTTATTTTTTAATTTCTTTTATAACATAATTTCCATCTCTAATTCGGTCTCTAAATTTTTTAGCAACCGAATTAGAAACCGATTTTGTTTCAGTAGCAAATTATATTTTTTTTCCTTAATCGATCTCTAAAACCTAAATTTCTAGTAGTGTTTATCCAATTTCATCATATCTCCCCCTTCCATGTCTTTCATACTCACATGAAAAACGGACAAGCGCAAATGCAAACATATGTAAATACTCACATTTACCAAGAAAAATCACCCAAATCAAGTGTGTTGTAACAAATTGCAATGAACTGTTACAGAAATATTCCTTCAAATTATGATTTCCAATTGCCTCATTCACTCTATTCCTTAAACTCTTAACTTCCATTTGACATCTCACCATAAACTTCTCTGCAATCTCCTTGAATTCATTCATTTCCATCTTCTTCTCTTCATAAAAGCTATCTTTTCTCTAGTGCAACTTGTTTAGTAGTGGATATTGAGATGTACCCGAGAAGGCATGTACTGGTGTTTTCTTCTTTACGTAATAGCGGAGCGTGTTGAAATGGGAGTAGTTGGTACCTGCAAAAGTACTAACACTTAAGTCAGGCTGTGCATAATTAGGATTTAAGCTAAAGAGTAATAGTTACCTATTGAAGGTGATTTAGCCTGATATTTATAGAGTGCAATTAGGGTTACATCTTCCCTTAATTATAGTGAGGAATCCCTATAAAATAGGAACATTGATATTGTAATTATGATTAGTTAAAAGCATTTACGGGAGCTATTATTTGATAAGATCATGATTGGAAGTTACGGATAATTTGGGATTCATTCACTGTGCAAATCTTGTGATCGTGTTATTGTTGCCCAATGTCGTGGTTCGACATATGTTGTGTTAAGGTCTCAATAGTGTCTTAAGCGAACTCCTGCCCGGTTGTTGATGGATGACTCCGGCTGGATGCGTGTCGGGTTAACCCATAGAACCGGGTCCCGAATCACCATCCAAAACAGTTGCTCCCAGCTTGGTACTTAGATGAGACAACTAAGTGTCAAGGTATCTGAGTTTGATAGGAGCACACAACACGCAATGGACAAAGGGATCCTAGTCAGTGTTAACGTCGAATCTCGCGATGTTTTTCCTAAAGGCTGAGATCCATGATGCATCATTATACATTTCCCGAGGTTAATGAGTGAGACTGGGATTCAAGTTAGATCACTGCTCATGTCATCATTACACTATCCGAGGTACGTAATATGTTGCCCCCATGTGTAGTTCGCGGGGTCTTTGATGTCCTTTTTTACAGCCTTTACTCTACAGTTTGTAATAGTTTGCTTGCTTGGAAAACACTGCTTTGAATTTATTGGAAATTAAAAATCACTTTAAAGAGGATAGACGTTTCATGTTGTTTCCCAACTGCTCGCTACTCTTATGGCCAATCACAAAGAGGGAGCATTAAAACATGGCCACAAATGTGCAGCCAGATCGCTTTTCCAGAGGCCAATTAGAACGCCTTATTCCCTCTATAAATAAGGAATATTTACAGTGGGGCTAGCATCTGTTTCTTTTATTTTCCGATCATGTTTGAGAGTGATCTTTTTCTAGAGAATGATCTCTCTCCCACTTCTTATAAATATGTGGAGAGTTGTGCCCTATTATGAAACCATCTTCTTACTTTTTCCAAAATTCTTAAAGGTGTTTCCTCCCCCCCCCCCCCCCACATATTCCTCTTATAGAGGCCTTTCTTTCCAGGCATAATGGTTCAATGAGGGCTAAGTAACTACCCTATGTGGGTTAGTCAACCACTTGGAGTGAAGCATTCTCCCCATGTTGGAAAATAAGGAAGAGATGAATGTTGGTTTCTGGAAGAACCGTAGAGGTGGTCATGGTTAGTGATCATCATCATCATCATCGTCATCACTATCTCATCTGACTTCCTTTTTGACTCTCTCCAGTGGGCATTCTTGTATTAGAGTAGTTTATAGGCTCTTTTTGTAAAGCTGACGATGTATGGAATGAGAATAACATAAAGTTTCCTCTTTTGTACATTTTTTTGTGTTTGCTTCTTTCATCGGGATGAGTCCAATGCTTATCGTATAAAAATTTGCTTAACCTCATCATGTTGCCCCCAGCTTGGTGCACAACTAACATAGCTAAGTATCCAAGTAAGTCTTAATGCCTCTAGATTACGAGATCCATGCTTTACATGAAGCCGGAGTTCGCCATGCTCCTAAAGGACCAAGAGTTTTAGTCTAGGGGCATTAACATAACTAAGTCACTTGACATTCATGGACGTACCGTAGTCTGGCCATGGTCTATGCGTCATGTGATCATACATAGACATTTTAGTATGTAACCGGGGTTCGTAGAAAAAATCCGTGCTCAAAACAATAAAGTTTGCATGACACTTGGCTTTCTAAGCAAATCGTTGCTTCATCTAGTGTGACAGTTGTGATTGTCCACGTCGCGTTGTCTGACTGGGAGCCATTGTTAGGGTTTCGTATAATTCTGAGCATTATAATGAGGATTTTTGAAATTCAAAATGTTAGGATGGAATTGAACCCTAAGCATTGCCTCTATAAATAAGAGCTGGGGACGCCTTTTTCTACAGTTTTACTGTTTCTCTCGAATCTCCAGTGACTTGCGGCGATTTTTGACAACTATGCACGGTGGGGAAATAATGCTTTTCAAGCTATAACATCCTAAAATTTTGTTATTTTATAGTAATAACTAAATTGTACTGTTTTGTGATTTCAGTATACTGTAAATTTATTTTGACTGTTCTAAGACTGTTTTTGATTATTGTGTGTGATTTACTCCAAGTCAGGAAAATAATAATTTCCTGATCGAGAAAAATCTTTATTAATTTATTCGGAGTTGTGGGGGCTTACTAAACTTGAATCTGAGAGATACGTGTCATGATCTTTTAATTTTTAGAATTTATCTGTGAAATAAAAATATTTCATATTTTATTATCCAGTGGACAAATACTTACTGACTTGTGAGCAGTATATTCTATTCGTTAGGTAATAATTTCTGTAACCATTGTCCATTGGACAATAGCCTTTAGAGAAAGTGTTGATGACTTGTTTTGTGAACCAATTAGAATACTTGAAGCTTGATGAAAACCAATAGAATCAAGTCAACGAAAATGGTTAGGCTAGTTAGCTAAGTAACTAGATGAAACTAGATGACTTAAACTAAGTTAGCATAAAGCCTTTGTAGTAACTAAATGGAACAAACTTAGTTTGCTACTCCTTAAGGCTTCACGGTTTTAGGGAGGTTCTAGCACCTTCTAGAAATTCATGATTCACACCTAGGTAACTAAATGGTTAGCAATGGAACTAAGTGATCTAACTAAGTTAGCTTAAGTTAGTTAGAAACCAATTGAATCAAAACTTGGTTAGCCTTCTCCATTGAGCTCCATGACCAAGAAGCTTCTTGCATCATCTAGAATTAGGTGATTCACTTGCATGACTCATAGGTTTAAACCAATAGAAAACTACATGATCAAAACATGATCATTTGGTGACATTAGCCATGTGCTAATCATAATTATTAGCAAAATATTTCACTCTCCCTTTCCTTTACACTTCTATGGCAATCACTAGGGGGAGAGGGCTTCCATTTCATTTCTATCTCATTTTGAGACCATAAGTTATTCTCTCCATTCTCTTTCATCTAAACATAAACAAAAAACTCCAATTCTCTTCATTTTTGAAGCTCACGGCCTCCACACCAAACACCAACATCCAAGCTTCCAAATTTCATCTAACTTCATTTCCTAAACCTAAACACCATTCTAAGAACTTTTCATGTTGTGAACTTAAGCTAGTTCATCCATCTAGTGCTTAGAAATTAAGCTTGAGTTTTCTACTCTTAAAGATAAAAGCATTATTTCTTGATTCAAAGTTTGGTTCTTGAGTTTCTAAGTCATGTTTGACCCATGGTTTCTCTTTTTCAAGCTTAGTTTGTGACTTGTGTTGAATTTAAGTTTGTTAAGGTTTTCTTTGGAAGCTACACAAAATTCTTTGGAGAAAAGCAACTTGAAGGATTTTGTCTTCCTTGAGGTAAGAGGGAGATTAACTTCATCAACCATATGTTGGTGGTGAGGAAATGACTTGTCTGTGGTGAGAAATCTATAAGGATTTATTCACTTGTGTGATTTAAAGCTTGCTTTGGTTATGATGATTTTTGGTTGGTATGCTTTATAGCTTTGATTATATGCTTGTTTATGTGATTATGGGAGCATGTTTATTATTGTATAAAGTAGGATGTGATTTACATGATGAGGAATTATATGAAGGTTCCAAAGAACCCATGGAGGCTCACGGCCTCAACAACATAAAGAGGGCAAAGTATTTTAAATTATTTTCCTAATTATGGATTAAATGATTTAATGATGAGAAATTGGATTAAAGGTTTTTACAAAGAATTATGTGGTAGAAAAAGATTAAATATGATTCATGAAGCATAAATGGATTTATGGCCAACATGCCAAGGTTTAGTGTTTTAGATCCAAAATTAGTTTTCCTAAGTGTAGACTTACGTAATTAATTAACAAGAATTCAATTTAATGGATTTTTAGTAGAAAAAGGAAAGTAGACTAAGTGTTTAGAATTAAATTAGCATATTTAAGTTATAATGAGAAATAGAATTAAAACTTGAAATTTGCTAATGTATAGCTCACCCTTTGGGTTTTGAAGCGCGTTAGAAAATTTTGAGCTGTAATGTCTAATTAAATCAAAGAAGTGTAATTTTTGTAAGAAATAGTAGAAAATATTACGTTAAGAATTTAGTAGGAAAATATTCTAAATAAGGTCAAAATGTCTACATTATGTAGAGAATTTTATAAATAAGTTTAGAAAACTAAGAAATATTTTACGCAAGTGAAAAATGCTAGAAAAATCTTATGCGATTTAAAAATAGTAATTTTTAAGCTACGCGATTGAGAAAATGATTTGAAATCACTACGCGATTGAGAAAACGTTTGAAAATATTTCTGCGATTGTAAAAATGTTAGAAAATACTTACGTTATTTGAAAACGTAAGAAAAAGATTATGCGATTGTGAAAATGCGATAAAATGTTTATGCGATTGGAAATAACAGCAGTTTGCTGACGGACTGTCATGGTGGGCCCAATTATGTTAGAAAGTGATACCGCCAAGAGATGGTGTGAATATGTGAAATACTATAAGAATAATATTTGTATGTGTTTTTGAATCATACATCATGCATAGAAAAGCGCATCACCTTATTTGGTTAAGGCAAGGGTGCCTAAGAGATTGAAATTACAGCTTCGTGTGGGTGAGAATTGCGTAGTTATAATCTTCAGTGATTTTGGAGATGTTGGGGTGTGGAAAGCCATATATGGCCAGTTGGTAGCACCTCTACGCCGTGGTATCCTATGCAAACACACCGACGGTCTTGACGGAGTTACTACTCTTTTCGTGATTGGTTTATAGTGTCTTGTATTAGCCTTGTTGCGCACCATGATATGATATATTGGCACATGATTTGAGGCTAATGATATCTTTCTCTCCGAAATTATGATTAGCTCTATGGAATAGGATTTGGTCTTGGTGCATATGCATAATGGGTCAACATATTAAAATGATAATTATACTTATATGATATATTATCTGTGATGTGATAATATGACTATATGTGAAAATGTTGTATCTATACTATTTGCTGTCATTTTCTATACTGCTTCATTGGTATTAATGCATGGGATCTCACCTCTTTGTTTTATTATATTTGTTTTATTGTATATGTTTCATGAAGACTGAGGAGACGAGAAGCTGGTAATTCTGTTTACCACTAGTGATATATTTTGCTGTGTTTGTTTGTATGGCAGCGAGACGTCAAGTTTTAGGTTTTGTTACAGTATAGTTCCATGGGGGAACTGATGCTTGGAGGTTTGATTTTGATAATGAACGTTTTGTTTACACCGGGGACTTAACTTTAAACCTTAGTGGTACTAGGGATGGGACTCCTGTTCTGACGCAACATGCTTTTGTGCGTCTTGAGTTCACTATGCCAATACATGAGCTTTGGGGTGGTAGTTTCTATACTCCATAGGAGGACTCTATGGTGTGGTCTGCTAGGACGCCAGCCTGACATTTGTTGTACCCGTCAGGATTCTTTAGTGATGATACTAAGGAGGAGGAGGATCCTGCTGAGGGCAAAAATCCTTAGTCTGGTTTTAGAGGTTATAGTTTAGTATTTTATGTTTTGTCATGTGTATTGTATGTCTTATCTTTTGGGAGTAAGTGTGTATTTATGTAAATTATTTGTAAACAATGTTTCAAGATGTATGTATATTATGGCGAGTTTATTTTCAGTTATGTTTTATGTTTTTGGTTTTTATTTGTTTTCAGTTATTCCGGAAACGAAATTTTAAAATCAGTGTTGTATAAGATTAATTCTCTTACAACTTGGGTAAGTTATATTAGGATTAGTCTTAAATGTAATACCCTACTGTAGGTGTTACGCAAGCAGTTTCGAGTGGTTTTTAGTAGTTAATCATCCTCCATTCACTAACTTTTTTCAAGGTCTTCATGCCCTCTGTTCCAACTATGCCAACCTTAGCGAGAAAACTTTTCTCTCTGTTTTGAGTCTTTTTCTATTTGGGGGTATCCCTACTTATTTTTCATGCAAAATGAGTAGGGATACTGGCGATTAAAGGTCCAACTCAATGGTGTTGCTCTATGGAGCACCCACTCTGTCATGCCGTGAGTGGCAGAGGTGCCTAAATCAAGTTTATAGAACTTTGAGGGCATGGGTGTCTGTAAAGGGTGTAAACAGTTGGATACGAATGGTTGAGGTGGAAGAACAAAAACATAGATTTTTCTTTGATGGTTCACCTTCCTCCAAGTTTGAATCTCCGGGTAATTAGATATTCTTTTGATTTTGATCGCACCTTACTGGCCTTTATGGGTGTTTCCAGGGATTCCATGGCAAGAAGGGCAGCAGGACCTTGAAGACCAGTCGCGAGTATTACCAAGTGGTGTAACACCCCAAAATTTACTTTTCTGCTATCAAAATTCATTCTAAAATATTTGTGATTTTTTGGAATTTTTATGGAATTTTTTGAGAATGCGGAATATTTTAATATATTTCTTATTTTACGTATGTACTGAGCGGAACCAGAGAAATGACATATTTTCTCCGAAAGCCTTGAACTTTGGAAACGTCGATGGGGGATCTTACTAAACCTGAGACCGGACACAGTTTACAAGGTTTTACGTCTTTTGAGAAATTTTAATAGATAAAATAATAAAACATTGTGAAGAAACTATCTGTCAGATTCGTTAATGCTGACTTCTGCCAACTATAACTATTGTCCAATAAATAATAACATATAATAAAAAACTTATCACATTATTCAAAATTTACCTTGTGTCAAGCCCCTTTAGCCTTATTTTCAAAATAAAAATTTAGCTAATTAAAAGCTCATGTAGGAAGCTTCCAAGAAGTTTCCTAATTGACACAATTTCTCTCTCTTCCCTCCTTACTCCTTGTCCACGGCAAATGACCCATTTGGGGGAAGTCCAAATTGTTTTACTCATTTTACCATTTCACTCTCATTTCTTTAGACTCCAAAATACCTATTCTCCTATTCTCTTCTTTTCTCCACCGTGCACCCATTTCTGGAGACATTCACCATTTCTTACTTCATCATCAAAGATTTCTTGCTTCTTGCACCATTCCAAGACCATTCTCTTTTGTGGCCATCCTTTGGTTCTTCTTCTTCTTCTTCCACTATCCACCATTGAAGCTAAAGCTTTGAGCTTGGAGGTAAAGTCTTCACCTTTCTTTCACTTTCTTCTCATTTTTGTTTTTCTTGGTCACCTATGTGATCAAGAACTCATTTTTCCATGGTTTGAGTGGACATTATGGAAATCACTCACATTGGTGTTCTTCTTGAAGGGGAAAACGAAAACCTAGGGCAAGAAGAGGTAACACTTTGTGTTGTCTTCCAAATAGGTAAGAAGGAGATGATCCTCTTCAACCAATCTTGGTAGTAAGGGAATGTCTTGTATGTGTGTTGTTATTGATTTCTGAATCCATGTATAAAGTTCTCTCATTTTTATGTTGTCCTTCATGATAGTGCATTTTGTTGGGTTTGTAGGATTTATTGATGCCTCTTGCATGATTTGAAGATATATTTGAGTAACTTGTTGATTAAATATGATAATGATTGGTTTGGTTTGAGTTAAAGGACCTGAAGAACTCTGTTTTCTGCAAGATTGCGCGTGGTAATCAATTACACGAGGCTTGTAATCGATTACCAAGATCTTAAGGGTATTAAATCGTGATTCGGGAAACTGTAATCGATTACGTCTGTGTGTAATCGACACAGAGATTCTGTCTAGCTTGTAATCGATTACAAGAGTGGTGTAATCGATTACCAAGCCTCTGATGTCACGAAGTGGTGTTTCTGGGAATCACGTAATCGATTACAACTTGTGGGTAATCGATTACGGAGGTTCTGTCCGATTGGTAATCGATTACCAGGGTTGTGTAATCGATTACCAAGCCCCTTGAAGTTACGAATCGTTGTTCTGGGAATCACGTAATCGATTACAATGAGATTGTAATCGATTACAGAGATTCTGTTACGCTGGTAATTGTAACGCCCTAAACTTTTGGGGTATTACCGTTGAGTCCCGAATGTACTGTTTGATGTTTTTCAACTTTAGGATAAATGACGGTTATGCCCTTTTTGTACTGTTTGTTGTTTTTCTGTATGAATTACTACTTTATAATACTGTCTGTTATTTTATTTGGACTTTTTGTGTGATTTGCTCCAGGACAGGAAAATAATATTTTTTCGGGCCGGGGAAATCTTATTTTAATTATTCGGAGCTGGGGGATCTTACTAAACCCAATTCTGAATGATACGGTTAGTAATCTTTTAATTTTTAGGATTTTACTGTGAAATAAAATAATTTTATATTATTATAATATTATTTTATTAGTCAGTACAAATAAGCGGTAATGGACCCAGAAATGAATTGCAGGACCCACGTTTAGTGAAAACTTAATAGGATTAGTAGCTTAATTAAACATCATTAGTGGTGGAACATTCAAGAGCAAGTGACTAAGCTTAATGACTAGGCTTAATTAGTGACTAAGCTTGATGACAAGGCTAGGATTAACCAATGAGAGCAAAGCTTGGTGATCAAGTCTTAATCCTCACCATTCATCAATCCTAAGGCTTGGATGGAGCCAACCAAGTGGACACCTCCCTTGCCCTTGAAGTCCACGGCCATGCATCATTTGGAGGAGTAATTATCACTTAATTTTCATGCATTTTCTCTCTTCTCTCTCTTCCAAAAACACAAAACTCCATTGTTGTTTCCTTTGTGAAGCATTCGGCCAAACACCATCCTTCACCATCCATCCACACAAAATTTCTTCTAACCAACTTTTCTAAACCTAAACACAATTCTAAGAACATCTCTAGTTGAGAGTTCTTGCAAAATCATTCATCTTGGGCTTGAAAACCTACTTGGAAGATTTTACCTTGAAGGTGAAACTCTTTGATTTTCATTTCTAAATTCTTTTTCAAAGTTCTAAGCCATGATTGATCCATGGTTTAAGCTTTCTTTCATGATTATAATTTGTAGAATTTTGTTTAAGCTTGTTAGGTTTTGGAGGAGTGAAAACCGAAACCCTAGAAAGGAGTGAAAGAGTATTTGTCTTCATTTAAGGTAAGAGGAAGACATAATCTTATCATCCTTGGGTGGTGGTAAGAAGATGAAAATTGTTTGTGATTGTAGAATCCATTAGGATACGTTTGTGTGTTTGTTAATAGCTTTCCTATTTGTGATTTGTATTAATATGCATGTCTACAAGCTTTAAAAATATTGTATGTGTTAGAAATGCATGTGTAAATAGTAGGATGTGAATAATATGCTAAGGTTTGCATGAGTGTTCCAAAAAACACACCTCTAAGGCTCACGGCCTCAACTAAAAAGGAGAACCAAAATGTTCTCAACAATTTTCTAAAAGAGTGATTTAATTGATTTAGGTAAAAGAACAAGATACAACATGATTTAGAAGAAGAAAAATGATCCAAAGATCAAATATTAAATTTTGACCAATTCGGCCAACATACCTAAATTGAATATTTTGATTTCTAAAATTGTTTTTCAACAAAGGTTAGGTAATGATACTAAAAGGAATTTTTTTACAATGAATTTTAAGGAATAAAAATGATTAGAACAAGTTTAAAAAGTTAAAACCAATGATTTTAGTGGTTAAAAGTAAATACAGTAGCTTTTGTAAAATTTCTAACGTAGAGTTCATATTGTATTTTGAAGCACGTTAGTAATTTTCAAAAGTGTAATGAAATGGTTGTAATATAAATAAAAGGGATTTTTACAGAAAACTTAGAAAATCATTGTTATACATTTTCTAAGAAAAATACTGTCAATTTTTGCTAAAAACAGACAAATAAGATAGAAAAGATAGCAAATATAAATTATACGGTATGAAAAATATTCTACGTAGTTTAAACGTACTAAATATTATTTCTGTTTATTTAAACAGTAATTTTTAAGGAATTTGGACAAGAAAATAATTTAAAAACCTTACGCGATTGAGAAAACGTGTTAAGAACTCTACGCGATTTTAAAAAAACAGCAAAATATATTTACGTGATTTAAAAATGTTTGTAAAAGCGATGAGATTTTCAAAATGCGATAAAATTTCTACGCGATTGACGAAAATAGCAAGTTTTACTATCGGACCAAAGTGGTGGACCCGGACAGGTTGTGAAACAGTATTGTCAGGTGGGACGTACTGTATATAAATAGTACTATCAGTTGGAACGTACTATATATTGTGAAACAGTACTGTCAGGTGGGACGTACTGTATATAAATAGTACTGTCAGGTGGGACGTACTATATATATATATATTTGGAATTTTTGCCAGTGAGGGCATAATCGTAATTTTTGCCAGTGAGGGCATATTTGGAAATTTTATCATGCATTGAGTCATGCCAGTTTTGGTGGATTGATTGACGAGGTGAATAACATCGTGTTGTCAATGTGATAAGCTTAGTGTTGTTCAACTTGAATGAACTTGGAGACATTAGTGTGCAGATTATTCCATTTGTGGACAGTTGGTCGCTCCTCTGGGCCGTGGTAACTGGTAACACACTAATGGACTCGACACGCACTATACTTAATCAAGATCTTGTGAAATCTATTAGTGCAAGCTTGTAGTGACATGACGTATGACAGTGTGCTACACCACTATGCTATTTCAGTGGGCTATAGACGCAACGTGAGATAGCGGAATAGTTATTGGGCGATCGACGGTACTAATAGATTTTGCGGGTCGTTCTCTCTGATGTCTGTATTTTTAGCTCCATGGAGTAGGGTTAAGTCACATTTCATATATTTATATTCTATACATTTTAATGTTATTTATCTGCACTATTTTATCCATCTGTATCATTTTTTTTATCTGTACCATTTGATTCATCTGTATCATTGTATGTTGTTAGGGTATTGAGTTTCTGTATTATTTAATATTATGATTCATGTTATTATGGTATGTTATATTGTATGCTTGTTATACCTGTTGTATTGTCGTTTTCTTATTTTACCATGTTTGTGGTGATATAGATTGTCTTACCTCTTTCTTGTATGTGTTATTTGTATATTTTGAATTTTGTATTAAAGAGTTTGAGGAAGAGGAACAGCCTCTTGAGTGTGAGTATCCTGAGGAGGAGGAAGATCAGCAAGCCGAAGATCAGTTCTACGATCAAGAACCATCCGATCATCCATATCCTTTGGATTGATTGTGTGGATATGATGCTACCAGGATTCTTTGGATTCGTGCAACTGGAGTTTCACGGAGGCTCTGAAGCCTGGCGTCTGTGAGAGGATCGAGATTCGGTGACATATGTAGGACGTCTGACGGTGACCATACGTATTGAGTTTGATGGAGTGCTGATCTTTTCCACTATGTTGTATCTGCATGTGGAGTTGCCGCTATCTCTTAGGCGTCATTGTGGCGGTATGTTTGATGCGCCTAGCGAGATCAGCAGTGTATCGACTGCACGGACCCGTGTCCGTAGAGGGTCGAGGCATCCTGGATATCTATCACCTGAAGTTTCATCTGAGAGTGATCCTTCGAGGGTTAGATATACATGATGTGTACTGGGCGCGTCTCGCGTTTGTATATATAAACCTTTTACTGCTTGTTTACTATTTTGTTTTAGTTTTAAATATAGGTAGTTGTACATTACTTGTATAATCTAAGATGAAACCATATGTATATTATGCGTGATGATAGTGTGCTTATTTTATGTTCTGTGTTATTTTATCTCGTAATATTCTGTTTAATCGGAAAAAATTTATAACCCGTATTATTATATAACAAATGTTTTACAACTTGGGTAGATTTTATTTATCTTTCTTTTATTTTATTTATATATGTGACATCCCCACAAGGGTGTTACAGTAATCGATTACCAGGGTGATGTAATCGATTACCAAGACCCAAAAATGAGATTTTTGAGCTGGAAATGATTGAAATTATGGTTCCTTGCCCTTTGTAACTCAAACATAACCTAAAACCCTGGATTCAAGGATTTTACTTTACCTAAATGCGATAGGAACATGTATTCATACCAATAGAGAAGAGATGATTTTGAAAATGGAATTCTTGGATCCATGACATGGGAATTGTGGTATGTGTGTAATAAGGAACATATATTGATGCTGAGAATTATTGATGCAAGTGTGATTCCCTATGTGGGTTATGTACTTATTGATTTAGTACTCTATGAGATAAGAATGATGATATGCCATTGAGGCAATGCTTATGTTGAATGCATCATTGATGAACATACATGATTGGACATTGTGTCATCATGCATGTGGGTTGTCCATTGGACATTGTTGAGAAGGCTATGTTGCCTAGGAGTTTGAATAACACCTTTGTGCGGGTGCGAGTAGACTAAGCGTAGGTGTCATATGTTGTTGACCTTGGGGGCGTTGGGGTGTGGGTGTTTCACAATAGACAGTGGTAGTTCCACCGGGCCGTGGGATAGACCAATGCGACACACCAACGATCTCGCTCGAGACGCATTTGTCCTATATCGCGATCAACTGTTGAGGTACCATGTATGAGCCATTGCGCAAACAATTTTATGAAGGAAACCACACTGTATTTTAAGGCTACTGATATACTGGTATTACTCCTTGATCATTCACTCCAAAAATGTTTACGTCTAGCTCCATGGAGTAGGAACTTTGGTACCCTTGTTGCATTGTGAGTTGTCAGTCACATGGTCCATTGAGCATTTATAATTGGATAATGTGTTTACTATCATGACTGCGATATTTATTTGACTTTTGGTGATGCTAATGTTGTTAGCTGGTTATGGATAATGTTAACTATTGTTCTTTGCTGCCTTACTCTAGTTAATTGCTTTCGGGTATTACTGCCCTTGTATGTATTAACTGTGTTCTATGTGGGCGTTCGACGCCGTTTATTTTCTTGTTGCCATGTTGGTACTGAAAGCTGGGAATCTCACCTCTTTCGGTAATTTCTCTATTTTGTATTTTGGTTGGATCGTGTGCTCTCGAGAAGACGCTCATGAGGAGGACAAGGAAACCACTGAGTTTCAGGGTTTCTGGCCTTATCTTGACTGAGATCGAAGTTGTTGAGGATGTCATTTCGGCTCCATGGACTTTTTGGCTACGTGCGGATCAACTTTCTTGGAGGTCTGGATTGCTGGCAAATCAACGTGCAGACTAATCGATGTGTATACCACGATGATGTGACGGTGTCCTTAGCGTGGAGACGTTATGACGCTCCTATTCTAGATTTTCATGCTTTTGTATGGCTGGAGTTCTATATGCCCATGAGGGACATGTGGGGTGAAATGTATTATACACCTCGTGAGGATTCCTTTTTGTCTACTGCCCGAGCTCCCGCCCGCTGTTCTATCGTCCTGATGGATGTCTCGTCGGACGACGAGGACTTTGAGGAGGATCCATCTACGGTTCCTTCTCGTTCTAGGCAGTCTTAGGGTTAGTTTTAATTTATGGCTACTGATGGCTATCCGTTTATTTTGAGGGAGCCTGACGTATTACTGGATTAGTGGGTATATATATTTGTATCTCTTGGGGTAGGTACACATTTTGCTTTTTGTATATTTTTGGAAATGTAATTTAAACAGGCTGGTATTTCTAGTACAAAGTATGTAATTATCTATATTGCAAATGGTCGTATGTTTCATTTCACGTTGATTTCACTTTAACCTTTTTGACAGAAGTTTTATTGGAAAGAGAAACTTTTAATTTTAACTTAATCACGCGATATATTCATAAACAGGTGTATATGTACATTAAATGGAAGTTTTAACCAGATTCATGTTAAGCACACAAAAAGAAAAAAAAATGTTCAAATTTTTCGTAATCATCTTTATGTTGTTTCACGATAGTGCGACGTTCCTTCTTCTTACCCATTATGACTAAGGGAGAAAAAGGAGCGTTACACTGTCTTGGTATCAGAGCTCCCGGTTATGTTTTCTTTGGGTCGTGTGGTTTTGGACTGTCTTGTTTTTGTTATGTTACTCTCTGTGACTTTGTTGTTCGGTATTCATAAGGATACATCTGACTTTCTTTGTATCTTGCATAGCTTAACTTGAAAGGAAACGATGGCTCGTAGGGGTGATATGGCTGCTGCCATAGAAGCAATACAGAAGATGGCTAAGGCAATGTTACAGCAGAACCAGCAGACAGCTCAACAACAGGCTAGAGCTGCACAACAACTAGAGGCTACAGTGGACCTTCAGAACTTGGAAGGATTTCGTCGTGCTAATCCTCCACAGTTTAAAGGGGAGTTTGATCCGGAGAAAGCTACATTGTGGATCCAGGAGTTGGAGAAAATATTTACAGGTATGAATTGTGCTGATGATAGGAAGGTGACCTATGCCGCATACATGCTGATGGGAGACGCTAAACATTGGTGGACGGGAGAACAAAGGCTACTGCAAGCCGCGAACAGAGTGATAACCTGGGAAGTGTTCAAAGAAAGGTTCTTGAACAAGTATTTTCCTGAAAGTGCCAGACACGCAAAAGAAATGGAATTTCTGAGGTTGCAACAGGGAAGTATGACTGTGAGCAAATACGCCGCCAAGTTTGAGAACTTGTCCAGATTTTCGACCTATCTTCAACTTCAACCCAATGAAACTTGGAAGTGTCGGAAGTTTGAGGAAGGCATGAGGCATGATGTGAAGAAAATTATGATAGCCTTGAAGATTTCTCAGTTTTCTGAGCTACTCGACACTTGCTGCCGATTGGAAAGTGTGGAACAAGAACGTGAGGCGAGAAACAGAAACTTTGGGCCCGTTCGATCCTAAAGAGAAGGTGGTGGTAATGAGAGTCGTTATCAAAAGAAGCCTTATTCTAGACCCTCTGGAAGCCAACAGCCACAAAAATTTCAAGGAGGAAGCCCAACTGGAAGCCCTGGAAGGATGGGTCAGAATGCTACAACTACTCTGAGATGTATGAAATGTGGGAAGGAGCATTTCACAAGGGACTGCACAATCAAAGGATTTATTTACTTTCGGTGCGGGAAACCTGGTCACGTTTCTCGAGACTGCCATTAGACCAAGGCGGAACCATCCGTCAATGTTGTTAAGACTTCTAAACCACAAGTTGGAGGCAGAGTCTACACCCTGAGTGGTGCTGAGGCCTCTGAATCCGAGGATCTGATACAAGGAGAAGGTATCATTGAAGGTAATCTTTTAATTGTACTGTATGACTCTGGTACTACTCATTCTTTCATTTCACATGACTGTGTGAAAAGACTTGGATTGCCTGTGTCTTCTTTGCCTTTCGATTTGACTGTTTCGACTCTCTACTGCAAAACCGTCGTCACTACTAAGGTGTGTCTAGGTTGTCCTTTAATCGTGGAAGGTCAAATCTTTTCGTCGATTTGATGTGTTTACCATTATCCCAACTAGACGTGATATTAGGAATGGACTGGCTATCTGCCAACCATGTCCTGTTAGATTGTTCTAGAAAGACAATAGTTTTCCCTTTGGATGAGGATTCTAGATTTTTGATCGCCAACCAAGTGAAAGCTTTTCTGAAAGAAGGAGCTCGGGGATACATGCTATTATCTTCTTTGAAAGTCGAGAGTGAAGTTGATGTGGACGCAATCTCCGTTGTTCGAGAATTTCCTGAGGTTTTCCCTGATGATGTACCTGGTTTACCACCTGAACGAGAGGTCGAGTTTGCTATTGACTTAGTACCATGGGTTGGCCCTATTTCTATAGCACCTTACCGTATAGCACCAGCAAAGCTCATGGAACTTAAGAAGTAGTTGGAAGAACTTCTGGAAAAACGATTCGTGAAACCCAGTGTGTCACCTTGGGGAGCACCTGTGTTGTTGGTTAAGAAGAAAGATGGAACTTCAAGATTATGCGTGGACTACCGTTAGTTGAACAAAGTTACGATCAAGAACAAGTATCCATTGCCGAGGATAGATGACTTGATGGACCAATTAAAGGAGCTGCTGTATTTTCCAAGATCGATCTACGATCGGGTTATCACCAAATCAGAGTGAAAGTGGAAGATATTCCCAAGACGGCTTTTCGTACTCGTTATGGTCATTACGAGTACCTGGTGATGCCTTTTGGTGTGACAAATGCACCTGTGATATTTATGGACTACATGAATAGGATCTTTCATCCTTATTTGGACAAATTCGTCGTTGTTTTCATCGACGATATCTTGATCTATTCGCAAAATCATGAGGACCATGTTGAGCACCTCAGCATAGTTCTCTAGATTTTGAAGGAAAAAAGAGCTATATGCGAAATTATCTAAGTGCGAGTTTTGGCTAGATGAAGTGAAATTCTTGGGGTCATGTAATCACAAAGGAAGGAATTGTAGTGGATCCTTCAAAGGTAGAAGCCGTACTACAGGGGGAAAGACCAACGACAGTGATAGAAATCTGAAGCTTCGTCGGGTTAGCCGGATACTACCGGAGGTTTATTGAGGGATTTTCCAAAATTACTGGACTGCTCACTCAACTCACCAAGAAAGACCAAGCTTTTGAATGGACAGATTCTTGTGAAGGAAGTTTCCAAGAGTTAAAAAGGAAGCTGACTACGTCACCAGTGCTAGTCTTACCGAATCCTAATGAACCATTTGAAGTGTACTGTGACGCTTCCTATCAAGGTTTGGGGTGCGTTCTCATGCAAAACGGAGGGGTGGTAGCTTACGCCTCAAGACAATTGCGAATGCACGAGAAGAACTACCCAACACACGATTTAGAGTTAGGTGTAGTGGTGTTTGCATTGAAAATATGGAGACATTATCTGTATGAGCCACATTCAACGTCTTTAGTGACCATAAAAGTCTGAAATACCTATACGATCAGAAAGAGTTGAATATGAGGCAACGATGATGGCTAGAATTTCTGAAGGATTACGACTTCCAACTTCAGTATCATCCTGGAAAGGCAAACGTGGTGGCCGATGCTTTGAGTAGGAAGACGATTAGTGTTTCTACTATGATGATTAGAGAAAAGGACTTGATAGAGCAATTCAGAGACATATGGCCATTTGTAGAGTTAACACTAGGTAAAATCTGCATGAATAAGATCACTATCTCGAATGACCTGATGGATGATATTCGAGAGAAACAAAAGATCAATAAATTCCTGCAAGAAGAAAGAGAATTGATAAGGCAGGGTGGTGTATCAACGTTGAAGGAAGGAAGCGATGGAATTCTGAGATTCCAAGGAAGGGTCTGTGTGCCTAAAGATGGGGAACTCAGAAAGTACATACTTGAACATGCTCACTCGAATCAGTTAAGTATGCATCGTGGAATGACCAAGATGTATCAAGACTTGAGGAAGTTGTTTTGGTGGCATGGGATGAAAAGAGACATCGCTAGATGCGTGTCATCTTGTTTGGTCTGCCAGAAAATGAAGATTGAACATCAAAGACCAGCTGGACTGTTACAACCCTTGTCTATCCCCGAATGGAAATGGGATAGTATTGCCATGGACTTTGTTGTTAGGTTTCCAAGGACTAAGAAAGGAAATGACTCAATATGGGTAATTGTGGATCGGCTTACAAAATCAGCTCACTTTTTGCCAATCAACATAAGATACCCATTGGAGAAGTTGAGTCGGATATACGTTGGTGAAATTGTCAGACTTCATGGTGTGCCCACAAGTATCATTTCTGACAGAGATCTAAGGTTTACGTCTAAGTTTTGGAAGAGTCTTCAAGAAGTTATGGGAACGAAGTTGCGATTGAGTTCGGCATACCATCCGCAGACTGATGGCCAATCAGAGAGGATAATTCAGTCATTAGAGGATCTGCTGAGAGCTTGTGCGATAGAGCAGACTGGAAGTTAGGATGAAATCTTACCGTTGGTGGAATTCACCTACAACAACAGTTACCATTCAAGTATAGGGATGGCGCCCCATGAGGCTCTATATGGGCGGAGGTGTCGGACGCCTCTGTACTTGTATCAAGATGGAGAACGGCTTACCGTTGGACCTGAACTCAATCAACAGACAACTGAGAAGGTTAAAATGATTCAGACGAAAATGAAAACGGCTCAAAGTCGGCAAAAGAGTTATGCGGACAAAAGAAGGAAACCTCTTGAGTTTGAAGAAGGAGAGCATGTCTTCTTGAAAGTCACATCTACGACTGGGGTCGGTCGTGTCCTCAAGTCTAGAAAACTCACTCCAAAATTCCTTGGACCTTACCAAATTCTTCGCCGGATAGGTCTTGTTGCTTACCAAATAACTTTAGCCCCTTTTCTTTCAAACCTTCACAATGTCTTTAATGTGTCACAACTCAGAAAATATATTTCAAATCCTAATCATGTCATAGCACCTGATTCTGTACAATTAAAGGAAAACTTGACTTATGAGATAGCTCCTGTAAGGATTGAGGATAGGAGGACAAAGCAACTCAGAGGAAAGGACATTGCGCTAGTGAAGGTAATCTGGAACAAAGCAACTGGAGATGTGACGTGGGAGCTAGAGAACAAGATGAAGGAGCAATATCCCGAATTGTTTTAAGGTCTGGAAAATTTTGAGGACAAAATTCTTATTTGTTGGGGAGAGTTATAACACCCCAAAATTTACTTTTCTGCTATCAGAATTCATTCTAAAATATTTGTGATTTTCTGGAATTTTTCTAGAATTTTCTGAGAACGCGGAATATTTTAATATATTTCTTGTTTTACGTATGTACTGAACGGAACCGGAGAAATGAGATATTTTCTCCGAAAGCCTTGAACTATGGAAACGTTGACGAGAAATGTTACTAAACCCGAGACCGGACACAGTTTACAAGATTTTACGTTTTTCAAGAAATTTTAATAGATAAAATAATAAAACATTGCGAAGAAACTATCTATCAGATTTGTTAATGCTGACTTCTGCCAACTATAACTATTGTCTAATAAATAATAACATGTAATAAAAATCTTATCACATTATTCAGAATTTATCTTGTGTCAAGCCCCTTTAGCCTTATTTTCAAAATAAAAATTTAGCTAATTAAAAGCTCATGTAGGAAGCTTCCAAGAAGTTTCCTAATTGACACAATTTCTCTCTCTTCCCTCCTCACTCCTTGTCCACGACAGATGACCCATTTGGGGGAAGTCCAAATTGTTTTACTCATTTTACCATTTCACTCTCATTTCTTTAGACTCCAAAATACCTATTCTCCTATTCTCTTCTTTTCTCCACCGTGCACCCATTTTTGGAGACATTCACCATTTCTTACTTCATCATCAAAGATTTCTTGCTTCTTGCACCATTCCAAGACCATTCTCTTTTGTGGCCATCCTTTGGTTCTTCTTCTTCTTCTTCCACTATCCACCATTGAAGCTAAAGCTTTGAGCTTGGAGGTAAAGTCTTCACCTTTCTTTCACTTTCTTCTCATTTTCGTTTTTCTTGGTCACCTATGTGATCAAGAACTCATTTTTTCATGGTTTGAGTGGACATTATGGAAATCACTCACATTGGTGTTCTTCTTGAAGGGGAAAATGAAAACCTAGGGCAAGAAGAGGTAACACCTTGTGTTGTCTTCCAAATAGGTAAGAAGGAGATGATCCTCTTTAACCAATTTTAGTAGTAAAGGAATGTCTTGTATGTGTGTTGTTATTGATTTCTGAATCCATGTATAAAGTTCTCTCATTTTTATGTTGTCCTTCATGATAGTGTATTTTGTTGGGTTTGTATGATTTTATTGATGCCTCTTGCATGATTTGAAGATATATTTGAGTAACTTGTTGATTAAATATGATAATGATTGGTTTGCTTTGAGTTAAAGGACCTGGAGAACTCTGTTTTCTGCAAGATTACACGTGGTAATCAATTACACGAGGCTTGTAATCGATTACCAAGCTCTTAAGGGTATGAAATCGTGATTCTGGAAATCTGGTAATCGATTACGTCTTGTGTGTAATCGACATGAGATTCTGTCTAGCTTGTAATCGATTACAAGAGTGGTGTAATCGATTACTAAGCCTCTGATGTCACGAAGTGGTGCTTCTGGGAATCACGTAATCGATTACAACTTGTGGGTAATCGATTACGGAGGTTCTATCCGATTGGTAATCAATTACCAGGGTTGTGTAATCGATTACCATGCCCTTGAAGTTACGAATCGTTGTTCTGGGAATCACGTAATCGATTACAATGAGATTATAATCGATTACAGAGATTCTGTTACACTGGTAATCGATTACCAGGGTGATGTAATCGATTACCAAGACCCAAAAATGAGATTTTTGAGCTGGAAATGATTGAAATTATGGTTCCTTGCCCTTTGTAACTCAAACATAACCTAAAAACCCTGGATTCAAGGATTTTACTTTACCTAAATGCGATAGGAACATGTATTCATATCAATAGAGAAGAGATGATTTTGAAAATGGAATTCTTGGATCCATGACATGGGAATTGTGGTGTGTGTGTAATAAGGAACATATATTGATGCTGAGAATTATTGATGCAAGTGTGATTCCCTATGTGGGTTATGTACTTATTGATTTAGTACTCTATGAGATAAGAATGATGATATGCCATTGAGGCAATGCTTATGTTGAATGCATCATTGATGAACATACATGATTGGATATTGTGTCATCATGCATGTGAGCTGTCCGTTGAACATTGTTGAGAAGGCTATGTTGCCTAGGAGTTTGAATAACACCTTTGTGCGGGTGCGAGTAGACTAAGCGTAGGTGTCATATGTTGTTGACCCTGGGGGCATTGGGGTGTGGGTGTCTCACAATAGACAGTGGTAGCTCCACTGGGGCCGTGGGATAGACCAATGCGACACACCAATGATCCTGCCTGAGACACTATCCTATATCGCGATCAACTGTTGAGGTACCATGTATAAGCCATTGCGCAAACAATTTTATGAAGGAAAGCACATTGTATTTTAAGGCTACTGATATATTGGTATTACTCCTTGATCATTCACTCCGAAAATGTTTACATCTAGCTCCATGGAGTAGGAACTTTGGTACCCTTGTTGCATTGTGAGTTGTCAGTCACATGGTCCATTGAGCATTTATAATTGGATAATGTGTTTACTATCATGACTGCAATATTTATTTGACTTTTGGTGATGCTAATGTTGTTAGCTGGTTATGGATAATGTTAACTATTGTTCTTTGCTGCCTTACTCTCGTTAATTGCTTTTGGGTATTACTGCCCTTGTATGTATTAACTGTGTTCTATGTGGGCGTTCGACGCCGTTTATTTTCTTGCTGCCATGTTGGTACTGAAAGCTGGGAATCTCACCTCTTTCGGTAATTTCTCTATTTTGTATTTTGGTTGGATCGTGTGCTCTCGAGAAGATGCTCGTGAGGAGGACAAGGAAACCACTGAGTTTCAGGGTTTCTGGCCTTATCTCGACTGAGATCGAAGTTGTTAAGGATGTCATTTCGGCTCCGTGGACTTTTTGGCTACGTGCGGATCAACTTTCTTGGAGGTCCGGACTGCTGGCATATCAACGTGCAGACTGATCGATGTGTATACCACGGCGATGTGACAGTGTCCTTAGCGTGGAGACGTTATGACGCTCCTATTCTAGATTTTCATGCTTTTGTATGGCTGGAGTTCTATATGCCCGTGAGGGACATGTGGGGTGAAATGTATTATACCCCTCGTGAGGATTCCTTTTTGTCTACTGCCCGGGCTCCTGCCCGCTGTTCTGTCGTCTCGATGGATGTCTCGTCAGACGACGAGGACCCTGAAGAGGATCCATCTACGGTTCCTTCTCATTCTAGGCAGTTTTAGGGTTAGTTTTAGTTGATGGCTACTGATGGCTATCCGTTTATTTTGAGGGAGCCTGACATATTACTGGATTAGTGGGTATAGATATTTGTATCTCTTGGGGTAGGTATACATTTTGCTTTTTGTATATTTTTGGAAATGTAATTTAAACAGGCTGGTATTTCTGGTACAAAGTATGTAATTATCTATATTGCAAATGGTCGTATGTTTCATTTCACGTTGATTTCACTTTGACCTTTTTGACAGAAGTTTTATTGGAAAGAGGAACTTTTAATTTTAACTTAATCATGCGATATATTCATAAACAGGTGTATATGTACATTAAATGGAAGTTTTAACCGGATTCATGTTAAGCAAACAAAAAGAAAAAAAAATGTTCAAATTTTCCGTAATCATCTTTATGTCGTTTCACTATAGTGCGACGTTCCTTCTTTTTACCCATTATGACTAAGGGAGAAAAAAGGGCATTACAAGTGACCTCAATGCTCAAGACGGGATGAATTGAGTTTGTAAAATATTTTTGCAAATCTTTCGTAAAACACTTGATTATCAATTTTTGTTGAAGCTATTGATTGATAGAGATGAATGGATAAAGAAGATTGAATGCTTTCATTCACAAATGAATTAACCAAGCAAGATAGTATTCAAGCAAGCAAATAAAACAGTGCACAAAAGTAAAGGAGTAGAGTTTAGAAGATCAAATACAAAGTTTATCCTAGTTTAGCACTCCTAGTGACCTACGTCAAGTAATCACTCAAGATTTTCCACTAAAACTTCAAGCTTCAACAGGTGCTTGCTACCTTTACACAATAGAGCACTCACCGCACCTTGGGATACCTCACCCTGGGATACCTCACCCTTTGTGTTTGAGCCTCAACTTCAAGGGATACCTCACCGCTACAACTTTGATGGATACATCACCCTCTTTTACATATTAAACAAAGTATGAATGATAAAAACTCTCTCAAGAGTGGATAATATAAATTGAAGCTCAATAGGTATATGATTTCACACTTTGAAGCTCAAAATAGAGTATATAATGAAATAACTGTGAAAGCTCATATTAATTCTTAGATTGATTTTCAGATTGATTTTCTAACCTTCATAAATGCCCAACAACTTTTATTTATAACCCATTAAAGTTTAGAGCCATTGGGGTGGTTGTTAGAGCATTAAAGGCTACAAACTAGCCATTTTTTTTATTTCTGGTATAAGCTTTTATTCGAATAACAACTTTGTTATTCGAATAAGGCTTCAAATAGCATGAAGGCAATTTTTCTTTATGAAGTGTTATTCGAATAACACTTCTGTTATTTGAATAACCTAATTGAATATAATTTCTTTCAAAACATGTTATTGGAATAACAATGTTGTTATTTGAACAAACCAATAAAAGCTGGTTTCTGCAAAAATGTGTTATTCAAATAACAATGGTGTTATTCGAATAAACCATTCGTGCCAAGGCTTGTTTTGAACCTTTAATCAAATAAAGCAGGGCTTTATTTGAATAAAGCTTAACTAGATGGAATTCTTGGCTTTTCTGACTTTGGATATTCGAATAAGGAAACCCTTATTCGAATAAACCATTTGAAAATCATTTCATATAGGTTTTAAACATTGCCAATAAATTCCAAATGATCTTATAAGTTTTTGGGTACTTAGTGGTTTTTTCTCTGGAAACCAAAAACCATTTTGAAGACTTGAAAACATTTGTGCTATTTGGGTTTTTTGAAAAGTAGGTTTTAGAGCATTAGTGTGATCCCTTTTATACCTTTACACAAAGATTTAAGTCCTAAAACTATTCTTAAAGGTCTTGGACCTAATCTTGTAACATCTTCATGTTTGTTATAATCAAAACAAAGTCCTTTATAGATAAATAACTAATCACATTCTCCCCATTTTTTATGAGGACAAACTATCATTGAGAAAAGAGTTTGTTTCATAAATTGGAATTCACAAGGTCATTAGAGAGACTTACTTCCCCTCTTTTCCATAAGAGGTGAATTTAATTTAGAGATATACGCATCTCTTCCTTACTTTTGGAATCCTAAGATCCGGTTTATATTATCCTATCTTTTCTCAAAAACATTCTCTAAATGTGAGATCTTTAATTTCTTCTCGCCCTTTTGTCATGATAAAAAAGATAGGGCAAGAGAAAGCCAAAGCATAAGCAATTGATATGTGTAACATCCCAAAAAGCAAGTTATACTTGTAAAGGGGTACAAAGCTAGCATATTAATTGATTAACATGACAGTTAAGTTTTGTGACAAATTGAGTTAGTTTGGGCACTTAGTTGCAACCAAGAAGTTGAAAAGTATCTTAAAATGACTCAGATAGTAGCATAAGTTGCTAAGTTGAGGGAAATAAACCTCCAGGGTTTGTTTCTAAGTCACAAATAGGTTGAATATGTTGTAGCTAAAATTTGAGAATAATCAAAGTTAGTTGGATATTTTTAGGCATACTGATTATGCGTTTTAATGCCGGATTGACTAGCAGTAAATACGAAAAAATAGGATAATGGTGAACCAATAGTTTAGATGAATTCTAGTATTTATTCTATAGTTGTTGGAAGTTATGAAACTTGATTTAGCAAAATTCAAGTATCCTTAGCAGATATAAAGTTCCAGTGTATGGTTTAAGTAACAAAGTTGGACTTTGCTTCTTATTTTCTCTTCCTATCCACATTTCCAGAACCAACAAAAATAGAAAAAGAAAAGAAAGAAAACAGAGGAGAAAGGGGAAGAGAAGAACGAAACGGAAGAGAAGCAGAAAAGGAAGGAAATCAAAGGGGAACAAGAAGACCACATCAAAGCTTGAGGATCATCATGTCTTCAAGAGGTAGGGGTGCTTGTCTTCATCTCATCCTTTCTTATCTTCATCTTGTTCTTAGTTTGACTTTATGATGGATGATGGGTATGAGTGAGTTAATAAATCATGTTGCTTGTCTTTTTGCTTCTAAGGTTGAAGTGATATTGAGTTTAGTTTTTTTTTTTAATGCATGGTTATTAGTTTTGATCCCTTAGAACCCATTGGTTTCACTTAAGTTATGAGTTTGAGAATGAGTTTCTAGGTGTGTGATTGATTCTTTAAATCCATGTTTGTGAGAGCTAAGAGGTTGTATATGAGTTATAACATGATGAGAGGCCTTGAATGATGATAGAAATCATCTAAGAATTGATCTTGGGTGAGAACTTGGTTGATTATGGAGTGGTGATGTGAAAATGATGAGTTTCTACAGAAAAACACCAGATAACCGATAACCATTAATGAATAATCGGTTATTGAGCTTGTGAGAATAGTAGTTTCAGTTCTGACTTTAAGAATAACCGATTATGAAGATCTTATAATTGGTTATGATGTTTCAAAGAATCAAAAACAGAATAGGGCAACTTGACAGCTTTTGATGTTTGTTACATAACTTGACCTACAGACATCGTATGGACTTGTTTCTAGTGGCATTTGAAAGCTAAGACATAAGGCTTAATATTGTAAAAATTTTAGAATTTTATAATAAGCCAATCAGTATCAATTTCTGCTTGAATCTGAGGCAGATTATGTAGAAAAGGCATTCTGGTAGCTAGTAAACCAAATTTCATAATTTCTTGCTCTGATATTGTATTGATATGAAACTAGTGGCATCTTGAAGCTAACATGTAAGGCTTATTGTCTATAAAATTTTAGAATTTTACCACTTTTACTTTGTTCCCAGTTTCAGTTTAAAGTCAGGTCAGATTCTAGAAAATTAAAGAATGTCCTATTTTAGCTTCTGTAAAATGTCGCATAACTTTGGCTACACTTAACCAAATGAAGTGAGGTTTGTGGCATTTGAAAGATATGAGATAATGCTATTTGCCTATAAAATTTTAGAATTTTAGAAGTTAGGATGTACATTTGGTGCATTTTTTAAAATCAACCTTTCTAGGCGCCCATAGTAGTTGCCTAGGAAGTTTATTTTTAGATAGAGGATTTCCCTACTTACTAGAATCCTTTATACATTCCTAGTAAAGTGTGTTGAGACACTAGTAGGGGTATTTTATTGAGAAAATAATTACCTTGCATATATGAGAAATTATGAGGCTTTAAGCATTCCATAAGTTAGGAATTGCCTAAAGTAGTTATCTAGGACCTTAAGTACACTAGAGTGACATAGTTTACCACTTATGGTGTGATAATAAGGTAAGCTAGATGCCAGTATCATGAGTATGATTACTTAACTAGAAACATAGAATATGCTCCTTTATGAGTTAGAAGTGAGCTGAGAGTATATGTTTACTAGAGTTTAGTTCTTCACTTGATTAGAGAGATTCATGTGATGAGTTAATGTGGTAGTTTTGTATGAGATATACATAATGTTGCATAGTTTCATGTACTTGCTAATTCCCAAGTAGAGTGATCGTTAATGATGTATAATCATTTAGCCAAATGAGGTAAATGGGAAAGTCCAAAAGTCTCTTTGAGTGAGGATTTAGCCCTAGTTTCTCAGAGGGCCAAGGTTACTAGTTTCTATACAGTGGAGTCAGTACTCTTTCTTAGTATGAATAGGAACTAGTCCACTCATTATCAAGTAGTTTGAAGAGTCAGTCTTCTTAATTACAAGTTTAAAGAGAACGTGGAATACGCAAGTGACACATACATAATTCTACACTTACACAATCATATAGCATAATCATTATTCCTAAGCATTGCATATGCGCAAGCATATTGCATTCATATTCATGTGCATTTCCTTGGCAATTGCCTAGTAAAGATGATATTTTACAATTGTATGAGTGGTTGTTCAATATCATTGATGATATGTTTATGGGTTTAAGGTTAGGTATTGGATTAGTAAACGTTTACATAGAGTAAGAGAATGTAAGTGTTTGAGTGGCATGAAGTAAAGACTTCATTGCTTGTTGCTAATCCTGCATTTCAGAGTTAATGAGTTTATTCATAGAAGAAGGTTTTATGTGTAGTACCTATAACAAGTTTATGAATGAAGCAGTTTTGATATGTTACAACTGTGTTGATAGTTGTTCTAATCATATGAGTATGAGACATCTCCAATACGTTATACAATTGTATGAGCGATTGTATAATGTTGATATAGATTATGTTTATATGCAATTTATATTATAGAATGCCATGAGATACATGTTTATACTTAGGATTTTTTTATGTTCTTACCCCCTTTCTGTGTTTCCATGGTAATAGCAGATTAAGACCTTTTAGAGAGTAAGAAGATAAAGAAATAGAAGAACTAGCATAGATTAGTTCTATTTATTTCTTTTATAGACAAAGTTGATGTATTTATTTATATTAGCTTTGATGATGTATAAGTTGTATATATAACACTTTGCCCTTGGGGTTAATGTTGTATATGTGTATGATTTTTAGTTATGACTCTCCATAATTAGTTATAATTATTATTGATTAGTTGATGTTAAGTTAGAAGTAGCATAATTATTATTGTTTTTCTAGGTATTTATTAGTTATACTAGGGTAATGGTATTAGGATGTTATATTATGATATCAGAGCCATTCATCCTATTGAGTCGAGGTATGGATTGGCTAGGTGTAACACTCTGCCTAATCTAATGATACTAATCAGTGTTACAATAGCTCAATAAATATGGTATTGGTTACTAGATAAATTGGGTAACTGTTTGGGTTGAATTGAGCCTAGATATATAACACTGAATGTGAGAAATAAATCCAAATAATCTAAAAAATTAACTTAAATAGCTAAGAACTTAGAAATAAATATAGAAAATTATTTCTAAGTCATGAATGCTTGGAATAAGTTATGTTAAATTTTTAGAGATCAAATGAATTAATTTAATATTTTTAATAACACTGAGAAAGTGTTTATTGATTAAATAAAATAGCTAAATACCTTGAAAAATTATGAAATTGTTTGGAGATGATCAGTGG
Organism: Ormosia emarginata; assembly: GCA_029884605.1. Classification (NCBI taxonomy): domain Eukaryota; kingdom Viridiplantae; phylum Streptophyta; class Magnoliopsida; order Fabales; family Fabaceae; genus Ormosia; species Ormosia emarginata. The sequence goes on from JAQQTP010000073.1 coordinate 21,310,503, forward strand.
AATAAGAAAAATATTTTGATATGAAAAGTAAGTTAAGGCATATACATTTATTTACCTTACAGGTTCGATTAATTTAAAAGAAATAGTACAGTTTATCTGATAAATGACAGTGTGTACCAAATTATGGAAATCAAAATATATGAAACTAGTTAAGATTTGTGATTTTTAGGAACACATGAAAGTTGGAAAAACTTGGTTTTGAAATATTAATGCGTTCCTATGAGACATAAAAGTTTTAGGTGAATTTGTTTTATAAAATTTGATTTCCACCATTGTGAGCCTCATATTTCTTATCCTATTTACTATTCATCATAATCCATCTCTCTTATTTTTCACTTTCCTATCCATTTCTCTTTAGCTTACACGCTCTCTCCCTCTCCATTTTTTTCACAAACACGGTTTCTCTCTGGCTCTCCCACCTGTAAGCTCTAACTCTCCATTGTTGGAACACTCTTCATCTTGCTGGTACGTTCTCCATCTCGTACATTTGTTCCTCCCTCTCATTCACTCTCGTTTGGCCATTCACCAGCTTAGCCATCCATTTCGGTGGCTGTTCGTTCCTATTGTGCAGCTCGACAGTCCATTGCTTGGCTGTTCTCCCTTGCTGTGGTGCAGTCTGGTTCAGTTTGTTATGACCATTTCCTTTCGTTATGATTTCTTTGTTTTTCACTCAAACTTATCTTGTTTATATGGGCTGGAAAAACAAAGAATAAAATAAGAAAGAAAAAAGGGATAGCAACAAACAAAAATAGAGAAAGAAAGGAAGTCAAGAGGAAAAACTCAAGCTTGAGGTAGGGGAAATGTTATTTTCAATTACTATCCATTTACTCCATGTGTTGGTGGCTGTTTTAAGTATGAGAAAGAAATGAGAATTTCCATATCAAATGTGATTTTAATACTTGATTATCATTCTTTTAAGCTTAATAATATGCTTGTTCTTGGCTTTTGGAAGTAAGGATATGAGATTGGGGTTGAAGTTGATTTTAGGATGACTTTGATGTGGGTTAATTTCTGTTTTATTTTAGAACAGAACCATGACTGTTGTAGCAAATTTTATGCTACTTTTTTTATTTCATACAAAGATCATTTTCATTTAGTTCTTGAGAATATGATGTTCTATTGTTATGTAATATCATTTTTATGATGTTGTAGATGATGATAGGTATAAGAAATATTATGTAAAGCTTAATTTTGTTTAAGTTTACTTAAGATTATAATTAATTGTGAGATAATGATGATTTATTATAAGCTTTTTGATGCTATCTTAAATGTAGTTAAGTATGGATTATAATTATCATTAAGGATTAAAAGAGGATGATTAATGTTGTTTTTGATTAGAATATGGTTATAATATGGGTGTTCTTGGGTTTGGATGGTGAGGGGTAGGATTAGAGGAATTCTTCAATTTGTCTCTTGAATCTTTGAATTTGTGAATTTGTTTGATTAAGATTATGTGACTATAGGTAATATTGGCTTGAGCTTGATTATGGTTTGTGTAACACCCTCTGTTGGGAATTATATTTCAGACCAAAAAATTATAAAGCTAAAACTAAGTCATAAATAATTTAATATTTTAATATATGAGTTATAATATTTCTTTTCGCAGATAACATAAACTTAACAGAATATAAAAAACACAAGACATAGTAAACTAAATAATACACATTTCATAAATATAACATAGTTTAGTGACAACATAAATACATAAAACTTACGTACTCAAAAGTATATGTACAACTACCATAACTAAACCTAATCTGGCCCAAGCCCAAACACTTGGAGGAAGGGGTCCTCCACTGGATCCTCCTCAAAATCCCTAACAAACAAATTCCTAAGTCGGGGCATATCTCGATGTACGGGAGTTCGAGCATACAATACCTCAGAATCCTCCCTAGGAGTGTAAGGAAGATCACCCCATAACTCCAGCGAGGCATATAAAACTCCAAATATATAGTAGCATCAAAAGAAAAAGTAGTAACCCCATGGCGGGTCCTACTCAAAGATAGGGTAACATTCCCAAAATACTCAATGCGCTTAGTGTCCAAATGGACGCGCCATGCATCGGTGCTTCCATGAAACTGCACCCTAATGAAACCTAGAAGATCCCGCCTCGCTGTCATCACAGTCTTCATAGAACATAAACGTAAAACAGAACAGACTAGATAATATAATAAAGAGGTGAGATCCCCTACATCATATATCAGTATAGCAGTAAAGAAATAATAATAACAATAATGCCATTCAATACAGAATCAACAATTACAATCACGATATCAATTAATAGATAATTCAACGAATGTTTATCACCACAACATGTATACTGGTTATGCATATGCACAATGGACCGACCCGTACTTCATGGACCTAAAACCAATATCAGAGAAAATGACTGGAAGACATGTCCATATATCGTTAGCCTCAATTCAAGTGCTATAACTTTCTCAATGTGCGCATCATGACTTATACAAGACATTCTACACCATATCGTGAATAGGAATAGTGTCTCATCGAGATCGTTGAGTGTCCTTCTCTGACTTGTAAAATTAATGAAAAGCTGATGACAGAGCCAGACACGGGGTGGGCCGTGTCATTTGACATGGGTTGTGTCCTAGTGTCAGAAAGTGAAACACGTGAATTTGAGAGGAATTAGGTCAAGAGACCTATAAATAAGGATGCCAAGGGTCTCAAGAATGAGAGTTTTGGCTTAGGAGCTACCAGGAAGCTGAGGAGAAGACTAAGAACAAGGGAGAAAGAGATTGGATCGAAGATTGGAGTCTAGGGTTCGAGCAATTAGAGATCAATCATCCCCAACCTTTGGAAACTAGTTTGATCTTTAGTTTTCTTCTACAATTTCATTCTTGACAATGTTTTTTTGTTGTTGTTCTCTTGATTTTGTTTTAGCTATGTGTGGCTAGGTTTCTCATTTAGTTAAGGGAAGATGAAACCCTAGTTTTGTGAACCTTGTATATTCATTTATTTCAACACGGTTATGTTTTTATTCATATATTTCTGAACATTGATGTGGTGTGAAGGTTTTTATACTCATTGCCAATTTCAAAGTGGTAGATCTAGGGTTATTATACGCGGTTGCGGTAATAAAACTAGAGGACTATATGTTTACGGTACAAAAGTCTTTATACTCTTTACCAAATAACAAAAGTGGTAAATCTGGGTTTATTATGCGCGGTTGCGGTAAAAGCGGAATATATGTTCTAAGTAATTTAATCCTGGTGTGTGATTAGATCTTAGCATGATTAGTTTTCTAAATCTTAATGCAATTATGGATAGCTGTAAAAGCGGTTGCTTTATAGCTAATAAGTGATTAGGAGTTGATTTGAGCGGTTGCTAAATTGGCCAAAACCTAAGGAAAACATAGTTTTAATCTCACAATTGTGTAGAAACATAATTGATCATGTTAGAATAAAAGGATATGTGGGCTAGCATTATCATATAAATCTAGTGGTGGATTCCATCTCTTAACCAATTCATTTAATCTATTAATTCTAGTTTGTGTTATTATTATTATTGTTGATTTGATTCAATATTCATCAAAACCCCAAAACCCCCTTTTTACTATGCATTAACCTTTGGAGTTTAAATTAAGAATTAATTCATAGTGTTAATTGAATTAGTTCTTTGTAGATTGACCCTTACTAACTACAACTGGTTGCAAGGTTTTTATATCGTTGGTGGAACTTGGCAACTGAAATTTGTTCTTAATTTTAATCACAATTTACATCACACCAATCTTCGGTGTGTTTGCATCAGCAACCACAGCACAGTAGAGCTACTAACTGGCCACTTATGGAATTACCGCGCCCTGACGCCCCCAAGATCAGTCATTGACTTTCACTATGCAATTTGCACCCGCACTTAGGTGTAAACTCAATCTCCTAGGCATACAACTTGAACAAACAAAGTCCCCACGACTTTCATAGTGCATGATCAAATAACTCAATGAATAAATAATTATTAACAACGTGATTCCCATGAAATCAAACCACCACTAGGCTAAACCGTCTATTGACGTCTCCGAGTCTAGTACATCGGACCAATAGCAATTTGCTATTTTTCTCAATCTCGAAGCATTTTGTTTTTGCGTTTTCATAATCGTGTAACATTTTTACGTCATTTTTCAATCGCGTAAAAATTTTCAAACATTTCCTTCATCATGTAACTTAAAAATCAATGTTTTTAAATCGCATCGGGTTTTATCAATACTTTTCAATTGCGTAAAATGTTTATTGATGCTCTAAGATTAATTTTGAGACTTTCCAAGTTTAATATAAAATTTGAACCTCAATTCCAATGTTTTCTTACCAAATCTTCTCTAAGTGATATTTTCTAACGTTTTTCACAAAATCGACATTATTTTGATTTAATCGAACATTTCAAAAATCCTTTTTCATTACGTTTGCTAAAAACTCTCTTTAAACAAAATACATTAAATTTTCAAACAATCTTTCAAACTTATTTCCATTATCATGGCCGAAAATCAATTCTTTTCCAAGGATAAAATTTTGTTCATCTCCTTTTTCAAATTGTAAATCCTTAAATCATATTCTTCTCACCTAATTATCTAGGTTCAAAATCAATAAAATATTTTTGCCTTAGATACCCCATTTTGGGCCTAATAGCCGTGAGCCATGTATGGTCATTGGGACCAAAATTTTTCCATTCTCACATGATTCAAAGCATGTAAAACATTCCAATTATCAATTCCTACCATAGTAATTTCATGCATACTATTAAAGTCATATAATCATATATAGCCAACAAGCATAAACCATTAAATTCACACAATCAAGTGAATAAATCCTCACATGGATTTTCACCAACAACCACAAATTTCATTTCTCACCACCAAGTTGGTCTATAAGGTTAATCTCCCTCTTACCTTAGGTGATGATCAAGAAGCTCCTTAGTTTCCTTCTTGGAGTAAACTTCTACTACCAAATAGACCCTAAAAACCTTCAAACTTAAGCTTGGAGAGAGTGATTGAAGATGGATTAATTTGAAGAAGATCACAACATGAAAGTGTCTCCAAATAGTGCCTAGATTCAAGATATATGGTTAGTTTGGATTGAACAAGATTAGAGAGTAATTGTGATGTGTTGGCCGAATATTGCTAAGGAGAGAAATTAGAGAGTTTTGTATTTTGTTTCTTAAAAAAATGATACGATGAACTTAAGTGAGACTAAATATCCATTTTTGTCTTCTAAGCTTGTCCTACAAGCTACCTTGGTCGTGTACACCTAAGGGTGTTGGGTTGGCCAAACTTCTCCTCCAAGTTTCTCTTCATTCTTGCCTTAGACGCTTGCTTCCCATTGGTTCAAAATTGTGAGTCATAGCCACAAAGCTTGACTTCCTTCAAGCTTGCCTTGGAAGCTTGCTTCCCATTGGTTCAACAACAAAGTGAGTCATAAGTGGTGATGACTAGGTTTATGACTAAGCTCATGATTAATCATGTAACTAGATATTTATCGGTAGATATTAACCAATGGACAAAGGTTACTGCTAGCAAAACTAGTGTTTATTATCCAATAGATAATAGAATGTACCTAAATTTCATCTGTCGGATAAAATCTCAGAAAAAGAAAATTTTGAAATCTATTTTCGATTTTGGGTTTAGTAAGCTCCCCGGCCCCGCGTTAACAGTAAAAAAATTTTTCGACCTCGAAAATATTTTATTTTTTTCGGCACCTCCTCAAACACACATAAAGTCTAAAAATAATAATAAAAAAATCAAAATAAATTAAATAATTCAAAAATTTACAAAAATCATAAAAACAAATTTTGGAGTGTTACAACCCATTCTCTCTAAAAAGAATTTTGTCCTCGAAATTATCGTACCTTAGAATAAATGTAAATATTGCTCTTTCATTTTGTCTTCTAGTTCTTATTGCATCTCTAGTCACATCATTCTAGATTACATTTACTAAGGCAATTTCTTTTCCTCTGAGTCGCTTCAGTTTCCTGTCCTCAATCTTAATAGGAAGTGTCTCATAGGTCAAGTTCTATTTTAATTGTACTGTATCTGGTGCTATGACATGGGCTGGATCAGGAATATATTTTTGCAATTGCGATACATGGAAGACATTATGAAGTTTAGAAAGAAAAGGTGGTAAAGCTATCTGATATGCTACCAGACCTATTCGACAAAGAATTTGAAATGGTCCGATGAATTTGGGAGTGAGCTTTCTGGATTTAATAACTCGACCGACCCCAGTCGTGTGGGTGACTCTCAAAAACACATGCTCGCCTTCCTCTAACTCAAGAGGTCTCATTCTCTTGTCAGCATAACTCTTCTGTCGACTTTAAGTTGTTCGTATCTTTTCCTGTATCACCTTAACTTTTTTCGTTGTTTGTTGTACAAGTTCAGGTCCTAACGCAAGCTTTTCCCCATCTTGGTAGTAGCACAAAGGCATTCTACACCATCATTCATATAATGCCTCATAGGGTTCCATCCCTATGCTTGAGTGGAAACTATTATTATAGGTGAATTCTATTAGAGGTAAGAATTCATCCCAACTCCCAGTCTGTTCTAAAACACAAGCTCTTAGCAGATTTTCCAACGATTGAATTGTTCTTTCTGATTGGCCATCTGTTTGCGGATGATAGGCAAAACTTAAACAAAGTTTTGTCCCTATTGCTTCTTGCAAACGCTGCCAAAACCTTGACATAAATCTTGGGTCTCTATCAGAAATAATACTAGAGGGTACACTATGAAGTCTAACAATTTCACAAATATACATTTGGGTCAATCTCTCTATTGAATACCTTATGTTAGTGGGCAAGAAGTGTGCTGACTTCGTAAGCTAATCAACAATCACCCATATGGAATCACAACCCTTTTGAGTCTTTGGCAGTCTAACAACAAAGTCCATTGCAATGCCATCCCATTTCCATGCGAGAACAGTCAAAGGTTGTAACATTCCTAAAGGTTTTTGATGTTCAACCTTAGCTTTCTGACAAACTAGATAGAATGCTACATACTTGACAACGTCCTTCTTCATCCCTTGCCACCAATATAACCGTTTCAAATCCTGATACTGTTGGGAATCACAGATACATCACGTAGTGGAAAAACAAAAATTCCTGCCAAGGATCCATGCGAAAAAGCCATAATCTAAGTTTTTTTTTTAAATTGTTTACCTCTTGAAACGTGATCAAAACAAGTGACGTGAATCACCAATACTGTAACAACGACGATGTCTCTGCAGTATCCACATGAATAGACTCACGACCATCCAACACCCGCAAATAGGAGTCACGCCTCTCTCAAACAGTGCTAGCTATGAAGAGAAGAGAAGAGAAAAAACATGTCACTCTCTCACTCACTGTTTTTGTCAAGTACGACCAGGGTTTGTAATGCATGCCTTGACAGCCCCTTAGCAGTGCTATTTATAATAGCTGCTACCTTATATGAGTGAGAGCAGTAACAAGGTAAGCTGTGTAACCCTAGACTCATCTGTTATGAGTCTGACCCACAATTGAATCCAAGTCCAACTTGTATCCTAATTACTCCAATTTAGTCTTCTCTATATGTGCGACCCTACAGGTTTTAATACTGCTGGCAGTAATATTAAAATCCCATTTTAATATTACTAGCAATGAGCAGTATCTAGTGTAACACCCTTTTGGAGGATGTCACATATATAAAGAAAATAGATAAAATCTACCCAAGTTGTAAAACACTTAATACATAATAATATGGGTCGTAAAATAATTCCTGTTAAACAGATTATTAAAAATAAAATAATGCGGAAAACATAAACTAAACAGAACAACATCACTCATAATATACATATGTTCCAAGTTATAAGTTATACAAATAATTTACAACTACAATTACAAATATTTAAACAGAAACAGTAAATAAAAACAGTAAAAGAGTCAATATATACATCTATATGCAGACGCGCCCAAAAAAACATCATGCATATTTAATCCTCTGAAGGATCACTTTCAACATGAAAATGATCATCAGGAGACAAATATCCCAGATGTCTCGACACTCGGCGATAACGAGATCGCACAGTCGATACGATACTAATCTCACTAGGCTCCGTGGTCATACCACCAAAATGACGCCTAAGAGATAAAGGTAACTCTAAATGTAAAAATACAGTAGTAGTCATAACCGACTCTCCATCAAATTGTTGACGTAAGGTCACAGTCAGCCGTCCTACATACGTCACAGAGTCTCGGTCTCCTCGCAGATGCCAAGCTAACGATCCTCCATGAAACTCGAGAGTCACGAACCCCAAAAATCCGAGTGCACCGCCATACCAAAACTAATCAATCCAATGGATATGGATGATCAGATGGTTCTTGATCGTCAAAGTGGTCGTCGGCTAGTGATCTTCCTCCTCCTCGGGGTACAGAACCTCAAGAGGCTGTTCCTCTTCTTCTTCCTCAAACTCTTTACCGCATAAAATAAATATACAGGAAACATACACAATACAGAAAAGAGGTAAGACAATCTAAAATCACCATAAACATGGCCAATAAGAAGATGAAGTGAAGAATGGTCTTCCAACCCCTCTTGGCCGTAGACATTCAATGCATGCAAGGTGTGCATGGCTTGGCTTCATCCAAGCCTTAGAATGCATCAAAGGCCAAGATCAAAATTTGGTTAGCAAGCTTGTCTCCCATTGGTTCCTTCTAACCTAGTCACTAAGCTTCATCATCACACTAACCTAGTCACTAAGCTAGTCACCATGTTCTAGAGAGTTCCTTCACTAATGATGATTAATTAAGCTACTAAGTTAACTGTATTAGCTAAACGTGGGTCCCGCAAAACATTTAGGGTCCCTTGTCACTAAGTTATCTTGACTAATAAAATAATATTATAATAATACAAAATTATTTTATTTGTGAGTTAAATCCTAAAAATTAAAAGATTAATTTTAGGCTCATTGAAATTGGGTTTAGTAAGATCCCCGCCTCGAATAATTAAAAACAGATTTTACCGGTCCAGGAAAAATATTATTTTCCGCCCGTAGCAAATCACACAAAAAGTCCATATAAAATCACAGACAATAATATTGGACACTAAATCAAGTAGAAAACAATTAAAAACAGCAAAAACAGTACAAACAGCACGTTCGGGACGTAATGGTCATTTTTCCTTTTTTTTCCCACAACGTAGCTAATCATCCAAAAAGTTCAAATAAAATTACAGACAGTATTAATTGTCGTATATCTTCCAAAAAAATTAAAACAAGTGAGCTCGAAAAAACTTTTATTTTCTCGTCTCGAAACAAATTACGTAAAAAGACCAAATAAAATTTGAGCTGTATAAACGTATTTGTATTTCATGCGAGAAATCGAGAAACAGTAAAATAGGGACACAACGGTCATTCACACGAAAGCTTGAAAAACAGCAAACAGTACATTCGGTACATTTTCTAAAAATTAGAGTGTTACATCTAGCAACACATCACTGTCACCCAAGTAATGAGAATGTCAGTGATTTGACATAACATTTCCGTGACCAATGTTTCCGTGTAGTTTAGTCCCTTTGTTTAGATATCTAGATTGAACACAAGGCATGGAATACTTCACCCTTGTATAGTTCAATCTTTCATTTCCTGATACCCGAGTAGACTTGATAACAACAAATGAGATTGATATCTCATATCGACTCATTTGAGCATGGCTATGCATTTCATAGTCTCACTCATTTAGGGGCCCCCTGAAGATATCGCTCCCGTTATATAGGAGGGACAAATCCCATCTAGATCACTCACATCCCTCTGCATGATTCGCAGTATGTCTAATAACTGACTTTATAATCACCTTATTACAGATGACACTTAACAACACTAAAACACACAACTCCTCATGTAGGAATCGTAGTGATTTCAAGTCAAAGGACCACATACACTGTTGTCACTATGAGAATCGCTTATGACATTCACGTAACGATCCATATAGCGTTCTCATGGCAAGTCTGTCCAATACATTATTACTCTAATATGTACCCATGTGAAGACTTGATATCTCATATCCATGACCCATGAGATATGGTCATTAGTCTACACACATATTAGTCTCAATGCATTATTGTTGTACTAATTAACAATAATACTTGACCAGGGACATTTAAGAATAATGTTTTATCCAATAGGATCTCACGATCAAGTCATCCACTTGATGTCCTACGACATCAAACTTATTATTCTAAGGACTTTATTATGTTTATGAAAAAAACACAATAAATGAAATGCCTCATATAATAAAAATAGCATAATACAATGTATATAAATACAAACAAAATGTATCGGCCTATAGGGCATACACCAACAGATACATCTTGGTTGCTCCTAGATGCATACTCAATTTGCTTTTGTGGGCTTTGTCGAGAATCAATCTCCTAAGCTCCAGATCACTTGGTATACAAATCCTATCTTAGAACCTTAGAATTCCACTAGTCCTTCCTCAAATTCTGACATGGCGCCTTACTTCATTAGCTCCTTCTCATCCTGCAAGTATTGATCACTTCCCTGTTTATCTCGAATTTCTTCCATAAATCCATTCGAAATAGTAATTATGTTCAAGCAAAGTCTTCCCTGTGTCGATTCTACAAACAACTACATATCCCTGAATTGTTCTATCAATTCTCTTTCCTTGATCATCATAGCGGAGACACTAAGTATCTTCCCACTCAAAGCATCTGCTATGACGTTCACCTTTCCAAGATGATACTGAAGTTAGAAATCATAATCTTTCAAAAATTCTAACCACCTCCTTTGCCTCATATTCAACTCCTTCTGGTCAAATAGGTATTCCAGACTTTTATGATCACTAAAGACATTGAATGTTGCTCCATACAAAAAATGCCTCTAGATCTTCAATGCAAACACAATAGCAGCCAACTCTGAATCATGAGTAGGGTAGTTCTTCTCATGCCCTTTCAATTGCCTCGAAGCATATGCTACTACCTTTCTGTTCTGCATAAGCACACAACCTAGACCCTAATGCGAAGTATCACAATATACCTCAAAAGGTTCATTGGGATTAGGTGGAATCAATACTGGAGAAGTAGTCAATCATCTTTTTAATTCTTGAAAACTCTCCTCACATGCATCAGTCCATGCAAAAGTTTGATTCTTTCGTGTGAGCTGGGTAAGAGGTCCTACTATCTTGGAAAATCCCTTGATGAATCTTCAGTAATAACCAGCTAATCCCACAAAACTACGGATCTCCGTTGCGGTCTTCAGTCTTTCCCATTGAAGAACTGTTTCAACTTTCAATGGATCCACCGTATTTCCTTCCTTTGAAATTATGTGACCTAAAAATTGAACTTTTTCCAATCATAACGTGCACTTTGACAGCTTAGCGTACAACTGCTTCTCCTTCAGAATCTAGAGAACCACACTGAGATGTTCAGCATATTCCTCTTGACTTCGAGAATATCAGAATGTCGTCAATAAAGACAATGACAAATCTATCTAGAAAAGGATGAAAGATCCTATTCATGTAATCCATGAATATTAAGGAGCGTTCGTCACTCCGAACGACATCACTAGATATTCATAATGCCCATAACGTGTTTGAAATGCCGTCTTGGGGATATCCTCTACTTTTACGTGAATCTAGTGATAACCAGAACGTAAACCAATCTTAGAGAATACAACGACTCCATTCAGTTGATCCATCAAATCGTCTATCCTCGGAAGTGGATATTCGTTCTTGATCGTGATCTTGCTCAACTAGTGATAATCTACACATAAGCGAGAAGTTCCATCCTTCTTCTTAGCTAACAGCACTGGAGCTCCCCATGGTGATACACTAGGTCTCACAAACTGCTTTCCCAATAGTTCCACTAACTACTTCTTGAGTTCAACTAATTTTGACAGTGACATCTGGTATGGTGCCATGGATATAGGACCAGATCTTGGTATAAGATCGATAGAAAATTCTATTTCTCATTCCGGTGGTAGTCCGGGTACATCATCAGGAAAAATTTTAGGAAACTCATTAACTACAGGAATAATATTCACATTCATCTCACTCTTGACCACCAAGGAAAATAGTAACATGTATCATTGAGCTCCTTCCCTTAAGGAAGCTTTAACTTGGTTGGCCATCAAAAATCTAGAAATCTCAGTCTCAGGGAATACTAAAGTTTTATTGGAACAATCTAATAGGATATGGTTAGAAGATAACCAATCCATTCCTAAAATCTCGTCTATTTGTGAAAAAGGTAAACAAATTAAATTAACAGAAAAGTTTCGATCTCTAATAGTAATAAGACAGTTTAGTAGTGGGTGAAGAAATAATCAAGTCAAATGGTAATGAAGACACAAACAACCTTAATTGATTCACACAGTCATATGCAATAAAAGAATGGGTTGCTCCTGAGTCATATAGTACAGTTAAAGGTTTACCTCCTATGGCACAATCTCCTTTGATTAGATCTTCGGATTGGGAGCCTTTTGCTCTACTCATGGTATAGACTCTCCCTCCTACTTGAGGTCTTGAAGTATGTACATTACCAACATAAGGTGTTGAGGCGTTACCGAACCTTGAGTTGGTGGGCAACACCTCTTTTGTTAATTGAAAGTGCACGGGTCACACAATTAATAAAAGTGAAGAGTAAGATTGTCTCCATAGGGACTATGGTAATTTCCAAAGCTAAATATTAAAATACGACCTAATTAATTCTATTCAAGCAAACGTAAATTGGAGAAATTGTTATGGATTAAACTACAAAGCATCAAAATAAGATAAAGATAGAATGAGAATCTAGACAATCCTTTTTCACTTCTTATTTCAACTGATAACATGCAATCCTTATAAGCATACAAACAATTAGATTAGGTTAGTCTGAGAAACTAGCTTAGTTAAAAGCTTATGTCTAGGACGATTAACCTTATGCCATTTACCTAGTTCACTATGCATCCATAAGAACCAGAGCAAACAACAAGCATTAAGATTGATTCTCAACTAAGGCTATGCACGACTAATAGGTATATGTCTATCCTATTAACGAATCAACCCACTCCGCCATTGGGATGAAATTGAACATGCATCTACCATACAAATGATCTAAAACCTAAAGTCCTATGTCTAGGCTCAATAGATTTCAACAAATCACTCACAAGTTGGCTAGACAAGTAAGAGCATTAAGCACAATATAATAGAACAAAACCCAAATCTTTCATATAAACCAAAAAAGGGGTACAAATCATTCAATGTCAATGGGAGGTTCAAAGGATAATCTGAACACAACTAGCTACTCAATGAATATGAAAATGTGATACAAAAATCCATATTCTAGATAAATAGGAGAAGGAGAAACTAAGAAACAGAGGAATAAGCTCCAATGAGTTGAGTCTTGAAGGTTGAATCTCCTTCCAAGATGAAGAGACTCTCAGATCTTAGATCCTTCAATCTTCTTTCAACCCCGAAATGCCACCTAGCTGCTGCTTCTGCAATGGGCAAAAGCCCCAAAAATGTACTATGAGAAGCGGAGGAGAGAAAAATAAGAAAACCTAACAATAAAAATAGAAAATTCGAGAGAAAGAAACTGAAGTTTGAGCTTCAGTATTTAAAGACAGACAAATCATGCCACGACATTAAACATTACGCGCCGCGGCACGCAAAACTTAGGGCACCAATGCCGCGGCATGAGCTACCTTGTGCCGCGACGCTTAAGCCTCGGGTTCATCAGGGTGCACATGCAGAGAGTAGAACGCCACGACGTGCAGTTCCTTGCACTGCGGCGTGATATACTGGAACTTGTCTTTTGATATCTCTTCTAATGCAGGACCTTGACTTGCATCAATTTAGTTCTTTTAGGATCATCCTGCAACTGAGAAATCAACTAGTCAAATACAAATGTAATCAAACTCAAACCAGTCAAAGATTAGGAATAATTAAAGCAAGATTAGGGAGGAAGACTTCATCATGAATTTTACATGAAAAAGGGGCTAAAGCCTTCCAACATTACCTTATAACAAGGATAAAGCAACCAATAATGTATAGAGAGAGGGCATAAATAACTGCATTCCATGGAGTTATCACACCCCCAAACTTAAGATTTTGCTAGTCCTCGAGCAAACAAAGTCAGTCTATATTTGCAAAGACAATTTTAGCTCACACTAGTGTAAGATGATTGCATTAAACTTCAAAGAATACGCATGCCTCAAAATCTGGTCCACACATTCACAATCTTCATCATATCAACAATCAAGTTTCAAATCATGCATAAGCAACTGTCCACAACATGCAAGTAAAACCTCTTCAATTCAAATCATACTTAACCAGATGAGTTTTTAATAGACACATGGATATAAATCAAAAGAATCCACAAGATTTTAAAACAACTCTCTCTCCAATAATGTAAATCACACATAATTGAGGATCAAAATGGTCTTTATCAGCTTGTAATATAAGGCAATGGTTATGGGGTAAAGAAGAAAAGGGAAAAGGTAACACATAAACATTGAGAACAAGAGTATGCAATTTCAAGAATTGAGAACTAGTGAAAATAGCAGGGTATTCAACAATAAAAGATTAAAACTTGCCAGAACTATGCAATGCTTCTTCATTTTGAACTTTTCTTCTTTCTTTATTTGCTTTGCTTTTCTCTCTTCTCTTTTTCTTTCTTTTACTTTTACAAAGCAATTTCTTTTTCTTGTATTACACTTGGTTCCTTCAGGCTCATTTTTAGTTTGAACATATTACCACCCTTGATCACTGGACTCAATCCAAGAAATAACATACCATACATTCAACAAACATTGATGGTAGGAAGAAAATGCAATGATTTCACATGTAATAGAATGGTTAACAAGTGAACGAACACAATGGTAGTGAAAAACAAATAAGGCCAAATAATTTACAGGCTTCAAAGGGGACTGATGAATATTATCATTAAAGGATAAGCTTGAAAGGCTCAAATGGTCCAAAGAATGCCTTAATTATCTCCTCAATCATGCATAACCTAGGATTTCGATTCAGGAGAGATACAAAACAATTTCAGAGAAACAAGACATATCCACATATACTAACCATAAGCATTCTCTAGAAAAGCACTAAAATTCAATCCAAAGCCAAACAAGCATGGGAATGGAAAACTTATCATGCATAAAAAGAATCAAGATTGAATGGCATGCTTCTAAGATCATATAGGGATTCACAGAAAAATTTGAGGTGAATTTGCATCCCTAATTATCATTGGGCAATCACTACACTAGCTAATGGCATCATGTTATGCATTCAAATAAATTCACAAGAATCAATCATGCAAATCAACCATTATGTGCACCAACTCATATAATAAACAAAAATAAAAATAAAAATAATAACACAAATATTAATAATTATGTTAAGAAATGAAGATAAAAAGTCAATATATAAGTCAAAATACTAAGACACCCCCCAAACCTGGGAGAAACAGTGTCCTCACTATACTATACATCAACAAAATAAATAACAGTAAAATAATGGAGGCTGCCCTATATATATCAATCTACTCAGCATCATCAACATCAAGAAGGACCTCGGTACCAATACCACTATCATCATCGCCTGGAAGTGGCTCAATGTCGCCGCCACTATCATCACGATGGGCTCCAGGATCCTGATACTGATGGGAAGGGCCAACTTCATCAAAAGGAGGGTAGGGCTATTGCTACTACTGAAAAGGGCCCACCCTAGGGAAATATGGGTATGGTGGAATGGGGAAGTCATGAGTGGATATTCAGAGATGCTCCGCCAACCATCGGATGCTCTCAATGGTGTATGCTTGTATAGCAGCAAGCTAGCGAAGCTCGGCGCCCGGTGCGGCAGCCTCGTGGGGTATCTGGGGCTCTAGGGGTGGTCTCAGAGCTCTCCTGTGTGCTCAGCGAGGGACTGCTGCCTCTAGAGGAGCTGCTTTAACCCTCCCAATGAAATACTCATTGAGAGGCTGTCTGACATCTGTAAGCTCCTCGTTGTGGCCGAGGGGTACACTTCGCCTCTGACAAAACTAGTGGATGAGAGACCATTTGTGTACTGCAAGTGCACGGGTTATTCAAGTAATACAGATACAAAGTATAAGTTCGTTCCCACGAGGATAAATGGCTTCTATTACTAAGTAATAACCAATAGCATACCTAAATTCTATTCAATAATATATAAAATAGAGAAAGAACAAATAAAGTAAATCTAACCTACAAAAATAATAAAGATAATGGTTTAGAGATCTAGGTAATCTTTCTTCACCTCCTTTTTCATACTAATGATATGCAATCCTTATAAGCAACATCAATGAATTATTAAGTTAGCTTGAGAATCAGATTTAGTTAAAAGCCTATGTCTAGCGCAATTAACCTTGGTGTCATTTACCTAATCCACTATGTTTCTATGAGAACTAGTGTAAACTCCACTCATGAACAATCTATTCTCAAACACACGCTAATACATGGCTAAAAGGTATATTTTTATCCAGTTAGCAAATCAACTCATCCAAGCCAATTGAACTCGTCAAACATGCATCAACCATACCATATCCATATCCACAAATCCCTATGTCTAGTTCATTTGCATCAACTAAGATCATGTAATTATTAGCCAAATGAGAGCAAGCATTAAGCATAGGCATGGTAGAACAAAACCAAACATCAATATAAACTCAAAAGATAACATAAACATCAATATTCATATAAAGATCCAAAGTATTTCCTAAATACAACTTAGCTAATCCATGAACACAAAATTACACATCAAAACACTGCTCAAAAGATAGCGAATAGAAGAGAAACAAAGGGAGAAGAGGAAGGAATCCATAGATATCATCCTTGAAGCTTGAATCTCCTTCCATGAAGAAGATGACCTTCAACCTAGCCACCCTAGGCCTCCAATCAGCTCAGAAATGAAGAACAGGCCGCAGCCTCTCTAAAACCTAAAAAGCTCTAAAAAGCTCTACCATAAAATCTCTTAAAAATGTATTTATAGACTCAAAAAAATAGAGGCACACCGCGACATTAACACGCCTATGCCGCAGCGCGTGTCAAATTAGGTCAGGAATGCCGCAGCGTTAACACGCCTACGCCGCGACATTCAATTTGCGTAGCTCTCTGACTTTGATGCAGGGGAGGCACCACCACGCCGCGGTGTACGCTCCTCAGCACCACGACGTGACTAGTTTGTCTGCAGAATTCTGTAGCAAACACAGTTTTGCTGCTGTTTTTGCTCCTTTGGGTTCCTCTTGGGCTTTCTCATCAGCGTTGGTCCAAATCTTCCACCAATCTGCTTGTTTGCAACTCTTCCTGCAATAGAGAAATCACCAAATCAATAACAAATGCAAAATCCACTTAATCAATAATATAATACGCACAGTTTGCTCAATATCATATAGGAAATGTATCAGAATTGGGTATAACAAATATAAGCATAAAACCTTCCAAATATGCATAAATATAAGGACTTTAGCAATCAGAATAATACATATGTGGGGCACAAATAACTACCCATTGTGGAGTTATCACACCCCCAAACTTAACCTTTTGCTTGTCCTCGAGCAAAACAAAATATGAGTAAGTAAACTTTCTTGAACAATTTATATTCAACATGCATTCAGCAGCCTTCAATTTCAATTTTCTCTTTAAACATAACTAGTGTAGAATGATTGCATCGGCCCTCAATGAATACAAAAATCTCACAATCAACTCCACACATACACAAACCTAAACATGCTAACAATCTAGCATCCTTTCATGCAAATCACATTTTTCACAAACATGCAAGATAAACTTCTCCTATTCAAGTCATACACATCCGGATAAGTTTATAAGCATACATGTATATGAATTATAAAATCCGTAAAATTGAATCCAAACTCTCTCTCCACTAATGTAGACCACGCATAATTGAAGATCAAGCGGGTCTTTACAGCTTGTAATGTAAGGCCAATGGTAATGGGCGTAAGAAAAGAAGAGAAAAGATACACAACAAACATTGATAAACATAAACATGTTATTTCAAGACTTGAGATCATTCAAGTGATACTATCAGGGTATTCAACAGTGAAGGATCACAACTCACCAGAACTATGTAATGCTTTTCATTTTTAACTTTTCTTCTTTCATTGTTTGCTTTGTTTTTCTCTCTTCTCAATTTCTTTTTTTTTTTACTTTTACAAAGTAATTGCTTTTTTTAATTTGATTGCATTTGGTTCCTTCAGGCTCATTTTTATTAAATATACATACCTCTACGCACGGGACTCACTTCAAGAAATAACACATCATGTACTCAATAAACATTAAAGATAGGAAGAAAATGCAATGCTTTCACATGCATTAGAATGGTCAATATGGTAAGGAATACGTGGGTGAATGAAAAACATATAAGGCCAAACAATTATCAGGCTTCAAAATAGGACCTAGAGAAATCATCATATTAGGGTAGGCTTAAAAAGCTTAATCGGTCCAAACAATGCCCTAATCATTTCCTCAGTCATGCACAATCTAGGATTTCATGTAACGCCCCTTTTTGGGAGGGAATGTCACATTGTCAAATTAAAAGGAAGTGCGAAAAATAAATTTTTTAAACAATTTAGACCCGGTTCATTTAATTTAAAGTTAGTTTGTTCGATACTTTAATACGTGAGTAAAAATGGCAGTATATTTTTTTTGTTAATTAGTAAATACAACTAAGTGATGAAACTTGAACAACAATAAAGAGTAAGACAGGAAACAAAACTCACATCTGAATAATACGTAGATATATATATATATATTTTGAATATCAACTGTACTTTAGATACAAGCCTGAAAATTTCCAAAAAGTAAAACTATACATGCCTATGGATTTTACATACACATCCACCGGAAATATCAAAATATGCAGCCACCAAAAATAATACATCAGGCCCCAAAAAAAAAACACTAGCAGTCCATCAGCGGCTACCAGTAAAATCAGTCCCTCAGATGAGGAGGGACCGTATCCGGGTCCTCAGCAGGATCCTCCTCTTCAGAGGAAACCTCCATGGGAACCACGGAACCACAGGCAGGAGCCCGAGCAGTAGAATCAAAAAAGTCCTCCCAAGGGGTGTAGTAACAATCACCCCACATCTCTCGGATGGGTAAGTAGAACTCCAGTCGCAGGTTGTCATGGCAGGTGAGGATCGGCGCCTCATGACGTCTCCAGGCTAGAGAAATCGACACATCTCCCAAGTAGACGCAGCGGTCGGAACTCAAGTTGATGTGTCAACACTCTGGCCCTCTGAGGAAGGTCAGACGCACATCACCTAGAAATCCGCACATGCGTGCCTCCATCGCCTCAGTAGATGCTAGTCCCGTTCGGGCCAGAAGCCAGAAAAATCGGGATCTTCCGCCTCCTTACCGTCGTCTTCGATCAATACAGTGTACACACATGCAGCAAATAATGAAAACACAGAAAGAGGTAAGACATCCTACCATTATGACCAATTATAGCAGCCAGAAACAAAACGGCGCAACGTGCCCAAATAGCAATCTCAGACATCATTTCTAAATAATAAGCAGTAAATCCAACAGTAAGCAATTAAACAGTTACAGACAGACATTCATTACAGTAATGATCAGACAATTCACAGTTACGGAAAAATAATGATTTACAATGACAGATTATTTCATGATGCACATGCATGCTTTCCCAAATTCCTACTCCGTGGAGCTAGACACAAACAGTCAGAGAGAAAGATCAGGAGACATGTCTGTAACTCGGCTGCTGCGGCCAAAGTGCTATTCATCAATAATTTTCACGTGCACATCAAGCATTGTACAGACAGCCCGCGCTAGATCACGATATAGGACAGTGTCTCGGTCTGGATCGTCGGTGCGTTTGCATCAGTTTGCCCCATGGGTAGAAGAGCTACCAACTACCCATTGTGAAGGACCCGCACCCCGACGCCCCCAAGGTCAAACATGACCTACACTAGTCTACTCGCACCCGCACTAAGGTGTGTTCAATCTCCTAGGCAACTTGGCCTTACAACAGTCCACAGGACATTCACAATGCATATGACTCTATGCATGAACATGTATGATTCACAATTTCATACAATTCCACAATATGCCACAATTGGCCAAGATAAGCATCAATATACAAATGGTCACTCACATGGACCCATAACATTATAATATAGAGATCAAATCAAACGGTACATTCTTAGGTCCATTATGAATCCTAACTTAGAATTGTTTCCCTTTTCAAGGTTCATGTCCAATCTAATTCTTACAATTAGTTTAATCTCCCAAGGTAATTTAATTTCATACAATTTGTAAATTATTCAAGTTCTTAGACCTCACACTCTCTTTTTCTTCATTCACTTGTAATTACCTTAAGTCTTATGACAATCTCATTCTTCGTCCTTTAAAATTTATGTAACCTTTGATTACATTAAATTCTCGCACTTTATTAGTTGTCTACCCCATTACATAGGTTTTTAATTGCATAATTACTTATGCTTTCATGTTACCAAAGTTACATATTTACACCTAAAAGGCCTTAGAGGCCGTAGACTCACTAGGAATTTAATTCCTAATCCTTTCCAATTCATCACATTATAGATCACCTTCTAAATTCACTTAATTCTTACTTGTCACATTGGCTCACCCATAACCCCAACATTGGGCTCAAAACCGTGGCCATCCCATGAGTTTCAATCTCAAGTTTTTCCTTCCATTAAATTCTATTTTATCACTTGATTAATTCTAGTTTTATGCTTATTACAACTTAATCATAACTTACCCAATTTCAACCCTAAAGACCATAGCCCTCCAAGAGAGGTTCTCAAATGTTTTTCTTCCATTTCCAATCACATAATCCAATCCAATATACCATTATATACAACAAATCAATCCAAGGTCACAATTATCACAATTTCAACATTTCAACATAGTAATCATCAAATTTAAGAATAACCCTCATTAGGGTTTTTCCACAACCAACACAATCAAGGTTCCTAGATGCTAAGAGAGGTTGAGGAGGAGTGTCTTCCTCTTACATATGTGTATAAATCAATAGAACTCCAAGAAAGCTCCTTGGAATTTTCGGATTTACACCTCCAAAAACCCTAGAAATGGTGACTTGATTAGAATAGCATATGAACATGAAAAATGGAATGTAAATGGCCATTAGAGGACCCTTGAAGCCGAAAATGAAGAGGAGAGAAGAAAGGTCTTGAAACTTACCCAAGAACTCCAAACTTGAAGCTTGAAGAAAGTGTTGAAGATGGTGGAATTTCAAGATGCTCCAAGAGGGAAAAGTGTTTAGAATGATGAGAGGATTAAGGAAATGTAGTTAGATGAAAATGTTGTGAAGATTGAGTGGAGAGAGGAAGGGCTGGCCGTAGCAATGGTAGAGAGAAGGAGGAGAAAAAGAAAAATGGAGAAGAAGAAGAAAGGATGAGAGAGAAAGTGTTTTGAGAAATTATGAATTAAAGTGTAGTAAATTGATTAAATGAAATGCAATTTTCCCCTTGCATGGGCTGCTCCAGCCGTGCATTAGAGAGAAGAGAGGGAGAATGTTGGCTTCTCTTGGAAGCCAAGGGCCATTTGGTCATTGCTTGGTCAAAGCTTCTCAAAGAAGCTTTGATTATTTAACATTAAATTTGAATTAAAGTGGATGGATTAGACATAAAGTAGATTGCATTGGGATAATGTGATAGGATTTTTATTACACACTATTATCCAATAGATAATAGTTACAGTTGATAGAAGTCAGTATTTAATTAATCTGATAGATAAATTTTTTGCAGTATTGGTTTGTTTTATTTGTTAAGATTTCTCAAAAATTGTGAAACCTCGTAAACTGTGTCAATCCTCGGGTTTTGTAAGATCCCCCGTCGACATGTCCATAGTTCAAGGTTCATAGAGAAAACATCGAGTTTCTCCAGTTCTGCTCAGTGCGCATGCAAAACGAGGAATATACTAAAATATTCGACATTTCCGAAAAATTCCCAAAAAATTCTTAAAAATTGCAAATATTATAAAACGACTATTCGTCATATAATTTTCCAGTTTTTGAAGCATTACAATTGTTTTCCCGACTAGTCATTTCCGAAAAATTCTGAAATAATTCACATAAATCACAAATATTAGAAAATGACTATTTGTGGTAAAATAATTAATTTCCGGAGCGTTACACTGACCTCAGCAATTCTCAGCTCAATGTGCACGTAAAATGAAAAATATATTAAAATATTCAACATTTCTGAAAAATTCCTAAAAATCAAGAATAATATAAAATGATCATTTATACTTAGACAAATATTTTTCAGGATGTTACAACACTCCCCTACTAAAAAGGAATTTCGTCCTCAAAATTTACGTACCTCAAAATAGTTTTGGATGTTGCTCATTCATCTTGTCTTCCGGCTCCTAAGTCGCATCACCAGTTGTTTCATTCCAAATCACCTTCACCAATGGGATCTCCTTGCCTCTAAGTTGCTTTATCCGTCGGTCCTCGATTCTCGTAGGAGGCGCCTCATAAGTCAAGTTCTCTTTTAACTGTACTGTGTCTGGTGCTATGACATGACTTGGGTTAAGTAAATATTTACGCAGTTGTGACACATGGAAGACATTGTGTATGTTAGAAAGAAAATGGGGTAAGGCTATCTGGTAGGCTACTAGACCTATTCGGCGAAGAATTTGGTAAGGTCCAAGAAATTTTGGGGTGAGTTTTCTAGATTTCAAAGCCCGGCCGACCCTAGTCGTGGGTGTGACTTTCAAGAACACATGCTCACCTTCTTCAAACTCAAGAGGCTTCATTCTCTTATCCGTATAGCTCTTCTGCCGGCTTTGAGTAATCTTCATCTTTTCTTGGATCATTTTGACCTTCTCAGTCGTTTGTTGAATAATATCTGATCCAATCGTGAGACGCTCTCCGTCTTGGTACCAACACAATAGTGTTTGACACCGTCGTCCATACAGAGCTTCATAGGGTGCCATCCCTATACTCGAATGATAACTGTTGTTGTAGGTGAACTCTATCAATGGTAGAACTTCATCCCAACATCCAGTCTGTTCCATAGAACAAGCTCTAAGCAAATCTTCTAAAGATTGGATCGTCCTTTCCGATTGACCATCGGTTTGTGGGTGGTACGCTGAACTCAGAAGTAACTTTGTTTCCAACGATGCCTGTAGACTCTGCCAAAATTTTGAAGTAAACCTCGGATTCTTATCCAAAACAATACTCGTAGGCACACCATGCAGCCTAACGATCTCTCCAATATACAGCTGGGTCAGCTTCTCCAGACTGTACCTTATGTTGATCCGGAGAAAATGAGTTGACTTTGTGAGTTGATCCACTATCACCCAAATCGAGTCGTGTCCTTTCCTTGTCCTTGGTAATCCCACAACAAAATCCATTGCAATGTTGTCCCATTTCCATTCAGGAATAGACAATGGTTGCAGCAATCTTGTTGGTGTTTGATGTTCCACTTTAGCTTTTCGACAAACTAAATAAGTCGACACACATCTAGTGACGTCGCTCTTCATTCCATGCTACCAGAACAATTTCTTCAGATCGTGGTACATCTTAGTTATGCCTGGGTGCATACTCAGCTTGCTGGTGTGAGCATGTTCCACAATATATTGCCTAAGCTCTTGGTCACGGGGAATACAAACTCTACCTTGGAATCTCATAATTCCATCCGTTCCTTCTTCAAATTCCGTCTCTTTGCCTTGCCTCATCAGTTCTCTCGCTTTTTGCAAGAATTCATCAACCTTCTGCTTTTCCTGTATGTCATCCATTAGCTCACTTGAGATGGTGACCATATTCATACAAATTCTTCCGGGTTCCAACTTAACAAACGACTATACATCCCTAAACTATTCTATGAGGTCTCTTTCCTTAATCATCAGGGTAGAAATACTGACAGTCTTCCTACTCAAGGCGTCTGCCACGATGTTTGCTTTGCCAGGGTGATACAACAGTTGGAAATCATAATCCTTCAGGAATTCTAGCCATCTCTGCTGCCTCATGTTCAGCTCTTTCTGATCATACAAATACTTCAAGCTCTTGTGATCACTGAAGATGTTGAATGTTGCTCCATAGAGAAAATGTGTCCATATCTTTAGAGCAAAGACCACAGCTGCTAGTTTCAAATCATGTGTCGGGTAGTTCTTTTCATGCACTCGCAACTGTCGCGAAGCATAAGCCACCACTCTTCTGTGCTGCATAAGAACAGATCCCAATCCTTAATATGAAGCATCACAATACACCTCGAATGGTTCATTCAGATCAGGTAGCACTAATACCGGTGAGGTAGTTAGCCGTTCCTTCAACTCTTGGAAACTTTGTTCGCAGCTATCAGTCCATTCAAAAGCTTGGTCCTTCTTTGTCAGTTAAGTGCGTGGTCCAGCAATTTTGGAAAATCCTTCTATGAATCTTCTATAATATCCAGCTAAGCCCACAAAGCTACGAATTTCCGTCACTAACTTCGGCCTTTCCCACTGTAGCACTGCTTTACTTTTGACGAATCTACTACAATCCCTTCCTTTGAGATCACATGGCCTAAAAACTTAACCTCATCTAGCCAAAACTCACACTTCGACAGCTTGGCGTACAGTTCTTTCTCCTTCAGAATCTGAAGAACTATGCTGAGGTGTTCAGCATGATCCTCCCGGTTTGGGAAATATATTAAGATATCGTCAATGAAGACGACAACAAACTTGTCCAAGTACGGACGAAAGATTCTATTCATGTAGTCCATGAAGATAGCAGGTGCATTTGTCACACCAAACGACATCACAAGATATTCGTAATGACCGTATCAGGTACGAAAAGCAATCTTGGGTACATCCTCCATTTTCACTCTTATCCGATGGTACCCAGATCTCAAATCGATCTTCGAAAATACTGCTGCTCCCTTCAGTTGGTCCATCAAATCATCGATTCTTGGGAGTGGATACTTGTTCTTGATCGTCAGCTTGTTCAACTGCCTATAGTCCACACACAATCTTGAGGTACCGTCCTTCTTTCGAACTAACAACACTGGCACTCCCCACGGTGATACACTCGGCCTGACGAACTGTTTCTCCAAAAGCTCCTCTAGCTGTTTCTTGAGTTCCGCCAACTCTGTTGGCAACATCCGATAAGGTGCTATAGACACGAGACCAGCTCCCGGTACAAGGTCAATAGCAAACTCTATTTCACGCATCGGTGGTAAACCAGGTACATCTTCGGGGAAGATTTTAGGAAACTCCTTCACCACAGGAATAGTGCTCAGATCGGCCTCGCTCTCGACTTTCAAAAAAGATAGTAGCATGTATCCCTGAGCTCCTCCTTTCAAGAAAGCTCGTGTTTGGTTGGCCGTCAAGTATCTAGAATCTTCATCCACAGGAAAGACTATAGTTTTTCTAGAGCAATCTAACAGAACATGATTGGAAGATAACCAGTCCATCCCTAAGATTATATCTAGATGTGAAAGGGGTAAACAGATCAAATCGACAGAAAAGATTCGACCTTCAACAATTAGGGGACACTTCAAACAGACTTTGGTAGTAACTACCGATTTATCAGTAGGGGTTGAAACAGTCAATTCAAAGGGTAGTTCAGACACAGGTAAGTCAAGTCGTAGCACACAGTCATATGATATGAAAGAATGGGTTGCCCCAGAGTCATACAGTACTTTTAAAAGATTACCTTCTATGGTGCCTTCTCCTTGAATCAAGTCTTCGAATTCGGAAGCTTCAGCTTCGCTCATGGTGTAAACTCAACCTCCGGCTTGTGGTTTCTTGGCTCGAGTTGCATTGACTGAGGGTTCAGCCTTTGTCTGGTTGCAATCTCTGGACACGTGACCCGGTTTGCCACATCTAAAGCAGATAATCCCTTTGATCTTACAGTCTCTCGCGTGATGATCTTTCCCACACTTTAGGCATTTGGAAGGATATGTCATATTCTGACCAGTCCGGTTCCCAGAAGAACCTCCACCAGAACTCCCACCGGCTTGATGCTGACTCCCCGTTAGTCGGGAATAAGGCTTCTTTTGGAAGCGGTTTGAACTATTGCCTACACCTCTTTGGAACCTCGCAGGCCCAAAGTTCTTGCTCCTCGAGTCTCTAGCCTGTTCCAAGGCCTCAACTTCACAGCATGTGTCCAACAGTTCCGAAAACACCTTCATTTTCAGGGTGATCACGGCCTTCTTCACTTCATACCTTAATCCTTCAGTGAACTTCCAACATTTCCAGGCTTCATCGGTTTGATGTTTGTAGTGTGTTGAGAACTGCTCCATGTTCTCAAATTTGGCCGCATATTCACTAATGGTCATGTTCCTCTGTCTCAGGTTGAGGAATTCCATCTCTTTCGCATGTCTCGCATTTGCAGGAAAATATTTGTCTAAGAACTTGTTCTTGAACACGTCCCACGTGACGTCAGTTCCTTCGGCTTCCAGTGCTTTCTGAGCTCCATTCCACCAGTCTTCGGCGTTGCAGACCAGCATGAAGGTAGCATAGTTCACCTTCCTGTCTTCGGTGTAGGTCATGCCATGGAAAACCTTCTCTAATTCCTTGATCCACAAACTAGCCTTGTCTGGATCAAATTCTCCCTTGAATTGTGGAAGGTTGTGGCGACGAAACTCTGCTAAGTTTTGTGCATCTGCAGTTGCCTCAAGTTGTTGGGTAGCTTTTTCTTGTTGTTGAGCAGCACGCTCATTTTGCTGCGCGATGACTTCCGCCATCCGCTGCATCGCCTCTACAGCAACTGCAATTTCTCCACTTCTTGCCATCTCGCTTTTTTCTTAAATCAGATCAACTGAAAAGTACAAGGAAGGTCAGAGGGATTTATCTCAAAACACCAATCACAGAGATTTCACACAGCACAAACAAGACAGACTCACACACAAGACCCAAAGTAACACAAACCAAGGCTCTGATACCAACTTAATGTAATGCCCCTTTTTGGGAGGGAACATCACATTGTCAAATTAAAAGGAAATGCGGAAAATAAATTTTTTAAACAATTTAGACCCAAATCATTTAATTTAAAGTTAGTTTGTTCGATACTTTAATACGTAAGTAAAAATGGTAGTATATTTTTTTTGTTAATTAGTAAATACAACTAAGTGATGAAACTTGAACAACCGTAAAGAGTAAGACAGGAAACAAAACTCATATCTAAATAATACGCAGATATATATATATATATATATATTTTGAATATCAACTTTACTTTAGATACAAGCCTGGAAATTTTCAAAAAGCAAAACTATACCTGCCTATGGATTTTACATACACATTTACCAGAAATATCAAAATATGCAGCCCACCAAAAATAATACATCAGGCCCCCAAAATAAAACACTGGCAGCCATCAGCGGCTACCAGTAAAATCAGTCCCTCCGATGAGGAGGGACGGTATCCGGGTCCTCAGCAAGATCCTCCTCTTCAGAGGAAACCTCTATGGGAACCACGGAACCACGGGCAGGAGCCCGAGCAGTAGAATCAAAAGAGTCCTCCCAAGGGGTGTAGTAATGATCACCCCACATCTCTCGGATGGGTAAGTAGAACTCCAGTCGCAGACTGACATGGCAGGTGAGGATCGGCGCCTCATGACGTCTCCAGGCTAGAGAAATCGACACATCTCCCAAGTAGACGCAGCGGTCGGAACTCAAGTTGATGTGCCAACACTCTGGCCCTCCGAGGAAGGTCAGACGCACATCACCTAGAAATCCGCGCATGCGTGCCTCCATCGCCTCAGTAGATGCTAGTCCCGTTCGGGCCAGAAGCTAGGAAAATCGGGATCTTCCGCCTCCTTGCCGTCGTCTTCGATCAATACAGTGTACACACAGGCAGCAAATAATGGAAACACAGAAAGAGGTAAGACACCCTACCATCATTATCAATTATAGCAGCCAGAAACAAAACGGCGCAACGTGCCCAAATAGCAATCTCAGACATCATTTCTAAATAATAAGCAGTAAATCCAACAGTAAGCAATTAAACGATTCTGAAGAACCTTGGGACATTCATTACAGTAATGATCAGACAATTCACAGTTACGGAAAAATAATGATTTACAATGACAGATTATTTCATGATGCACATGCATGCTTTCCCAAATTCCTACTCCGTGGAGCTAGACACAAACAGTCAGAGAGAAAGATCAGGAGACATGTACAGTAACTCGTAATGCATTTTGCGCTATCAAAGTGCTATTCATCAATAATTTTCACGTGCACATCAAGCATTGTACAGACAGCCCGCGCTAGATCACGATATAGGACAGTGTCTCGGTCTGGATCGTCGGTGCGTTTGCATCAGTTTGCCCCATAGGTAGAAGAGCTACCAACTACCCATTGTGAAGGACCCGCACCCCGACGCCCCCAAGGTCAAACATGACCTACACTAGTCTACTCGCACCCGCACTAAGGTGTGTTCAATCTCCTAGGCAACTTGGCCTTACAACAGTCCACAGGACATTCATAATGCATAAGACTCTATGCATGAATATGTATGATTCACAATTTTATACAATTCCACAATATGCCACAATTGGCCAAGATAAGCATCAATATACAAATGGTCACTCACATGGACCCATAACATTATAATATAGAGATCAAATCAAATGGTACATTCTTAGGTCCATTATGAATCCTAACTTAGAATTGTTTCCCTTTTCAAGGTTCATGTCCAATCCAATTCTTACAATTAGTTTAATCTCCCAAGGTAATTTAATTTCATACAATTTACAAATTATTCAAGTTCGTAGACCTCACACTCTCTTGTTCTTCATTCACTTGTAATTACCTTAAGTCTTATGACAATATCATTCTTCGTCCTTTAAAATTTATGTAACCTTTGATTACATTAAATTCTCCCACTTTATTAGTTGTCTACCCCATTACATAGGTTTTTAATTGCATAATTACTTATGCTTCCATGTTACCAAAGTTACATATTTACACCTAAAAGGCCTTAGAGGCCGTGGCCTCACTAGGAATTTAATTCCTAATCCTTTCCAATTCATCACATTATAGATCACCCTCTAAATTCACTTAATTCTTACTTGTCACATTGGCTCACCCATAACCCCAACATTGGGCTCAAAACCGTGGCCATCCCATGAGTTTCAATCTCAAGTTTTTCCTTCCATTAAATTCTATTTTATCACTTGATTAATTCTAGTCTTGTGCTTATTACAACTTAATCATAACTTACCCAATTTCAACCCTAAAGACCATAGCCCTCCAAGAGAGGTTCTCAAATGTTTTTCTTCCATTTCCAATCACATAATCCAATCCAATATACCATTATATACAACAAATCAATCCAAGGTCACAATTATCACAATTTCAACATTTAAACATAGTAATCATCAAATTAAAGAATAACCCTCATTAGGGTTTTTCCACAACTAACACAATCAAGGTTCCTAGATGCTAAGAGAGGTTGAGGAGGAGTGTCTTCCTCTTACATATGTGTAGAAATCAATAGAACTCCAAGAAAGCTCCTTGGAATTTTTGGATTTACACCTCCAAAAACCCCAGAAATGGTGACTTGATTAGAATAGCATATGGACATGAAAAATGGAATGTAAATGGCCATTAGAGGACCCTTGAAGCCGAAAATGAAGAGGAAAGAAGAGAGGTCTTGAAACTTACCCAAGAACTCCAAACTTGAAGCTTGAAGAAAGTGTTGAAGATGGTGGAATTTCAAGATGCTCCAAGAGGGAAAAGT
Source organism: Ormosia emarginata (assembly GCA_029884605.1). Lineage (NCBI taxonomy): Eukaryota > Viridiplantae > Streptophyta > Magnoliopsida > Fabales > Fabaceae > Ormosia > Ormosia emarginata. The sequence goes on from JAQQTP010000073.1 coordinate 21,340,166, forward strand.
GTTTAGAATGATGAGAGGATTAAGGAAATGTAGTTAGATGAAAATTTTGTGAAGATTGAGTGGAGAGAGGAAGGGCTGGCCGTAGCAATGGTAGAGAGAAGGAGGAGAAAAAGAAAAATAGAGAAGAAGAAGAAAGGATGAGAGAGAAAGTGTTTTGAGAAATTATGAATTAAAGTGTAGTAAATTGATTAAATGAAATGCAATTTTCCCCCTTGCATGGGCTGCTCCAATGTAGTGTATTAGAGAGAGAAGAGAGGGAGAGTGTTGGCTTCTCTTGGAAGCAAGTATTTATTTGGTCATTGCTTGGTCAAAGCTTCTCAAAGAAGCTTTGATTATTTAACATTAAATTTGAATTAAAGTGGATGGATTAGACATAAAGTAGATTGCATCAGGATAATGTGATAAGATTTTTATTACACACTATTATCCAATAGATAATAGTTACAGTTGACAGAAGTTAGTATTTAATTAATCTGACAGATAAATTTTTCGCAGTATTAGTTTGTTTTATCTGTTAAGATTTCTCAAAAATTGTGAAACCTCGTAAACTGTGTCAAGCCTCGAGTTTAGTAAGATCTTCCGTCGACATGTCCATAGTTCAAGGTTCATAGAGAAAACATCGCGTTTCTCTAGTTCCGCTCAGTGTGCACGCAAAACGAGAAATATACTAAAATATTCAGCGTTTCCGAAAAATTCCCAAAAAATTCTCAAAAATTGTAAATATTATAAAACGACTATTCGTCATATAATTTTTCAGTTTTTGAAGCATTACAGTTGTTTTCCCGACTCTGCTCAATGTTCAAGCATAACGAAGAATATATTAAAATACTCGTCGTTTCCGAAAAATTCTGAAATAATTCACATCAATCACAAATATTAGAAAATGACTATTTGTGGTAAAATAATTAATTTTCGGAGCATTACATTGACCTCAACAATTCTCAGCTCAGTGTGTACGCAAAACGAAGAATATATTAAAATATTCGACGTTTCCGAAAAATTCCAGAAAAATTCTTAAAAATCAAGAATAATATAAAATGATCATTTATACTTAGACATATATTTTTCGGGATGTTACATTTCACCTCAAGAGAGTTTAAAAACAACTTCTAGGATAATCGAAACTCTACATGTACATCCATAAACTTTCTCTAAACATGTACTCTTATCATTTTCAAAGTTACACTTGCATCTAAGTGGAATGTAAATCATACTTCAAAAAATGACTAAATTGTTACACATGCTTTTGATCACCTATGGTTTCGCTGAAAATAATCAAATTGCAACCATTTATGTCATTGGACAACCAATACCACAGTAGGATCTAGTCAATCATTCAATCAAAATTGAAAATTTTTTTGCCTTAGAATCCCACCAATAATAGTCAAACTTAGCATATGATCATGATAACATACTGACTATCATTACTGCATACTCACAATATCAAAACATGTTACCATGGCAGATTCGTTACGGCTAACAGCTGCTCATCACAGAACTAGTCATTGTTTGCCCTTTTTTCTTCACTTTTTTCTGTACTTTCTAACCGAGACAAGTGATCCGCCACAGAGTTCTCGGTCCCTTTCTTATCCCTTATCTCCAAATCAAATTCTTGGAGTAGTAGGATCCACCGGATAAGCCTCGATTTTGAATCTTGCTTGGCGAACAAATACTGGATAGCTGCATGATCCATGTACACTGTAACATCCCGAAAAATACATATTTGATCATAAATCATCGTTTTATAATATTCTTGATTTTTAGGAATTTTGCGGAAACGACGAATATTTTAATATATTCTTCGTTTTACGTGCATACTGGGCTGAGAATTGCTGAGACCAGTGTAACACTCCGGAAATTGATTATTTCACCATGAATAGTCATTTTCCAATATTTGTGATTTATGTGGATTTTTCTAAAATTTTTCGGAAATGACGAATATTTTAATATATTTCTCGTTTTGCGTGAAACTCGGGCAGAGTCGGGAAAACGACTGTAGCGCTTCAAAAATTGGAAAATTATATGACGAATGGTCGTTTTATAATATTTGCAATTTTTGGGAATTTTCTGGGAATTTTCCGAAACCGTCGAATATTTTAATATATTCTTCGTTTTGCGTCTTGTATGTTGAAGCGTAATCAGGAGAAACGCGATGTTTTCTCGAGAACCTTGGACTATGGACATGTCGACGGGGATCTTACTAAACCCGAGACTTGACACAGTTTACGAGGTTTCACAATTTTGAGAAATCTTTACGAGATACAATTAAATCAAGACAAATGAAAAATTTATCTGTCGGATTAATTAAATACTTGACTTAACGTCAATCGTAACTATTATCTATTGGATAATAGTGTGTAATAAAAATACTATCACATTATCCTAGTGTAATCTGCTTTATGTCTAATCAAATCACTTTAATTCAAATTTAATAGTTAAATATTCAAGCTTCCTTAAGAAGCTTTGACCCAAGCTTTGACCATCAATATCTTGGCTTCCTTTGGAAGCCAAATTTCTCACCCACTCTCTCTCTCTTTTACGTATTCTGCAGCCACTCAAGGGAATGAATTGATTCATCTATCATAATATTTCATTTAACTCATTATCACCAAAAACACTTTCTTCCTCTTCATTTACGTTCTCTTCTTCTTTTCCTTCTTCAAATATTTCTTTTCTTCCCACCCACACACCTCACGGCCAGCCACCCCCAAGAACCCCAACCTTCATAAAAATTTACACCAACCATGTTTTCTTAATCTCCTACTCCTTCTCATCATCTTTTGTGCTTGGAGTTTTCAAGAAAGCTTCCATCTTCAACCATTTTTCAAGCTTTGAAGGTGAGCTTCCATGGCTGAAAAAATTTCAGACCTTCACTTCCATTTTCGTTTCTGGTTTCCTCTTGATTTAATGGTCATTTTCTTCTTCTTTTTCACATCATTACATTGTTCTAACTTGGACCACATTTTCTAGGGTTTTTGAGCTTCAAATCCGAAAATCAAGAGTGCTTCTTGGAATTTTCTTGGTTCTTCATCTTGGTAAGAGGAAGATTAATCCTCCTCAACCTCTTTAGCAACTAGGAATCTTGTGTTTGATTTTTGGAAGAAAAACCACATGGTGGTTGTTCTTGAAATTGCTTGAAATTGATTTCTTGAATGTTATCTTAATTTAGCTTTGAGTAGTTGATTGAGTGGTTAATTATTCATGTAATTTTGTGATTGAAATCCATGATTGCTTGCTGGAAAATTCTGGTTGCTGGACCCCTGGATGTGTCACGGTTTTGGGGCTGTTTTGGGCTGGAAAATGAAGGGAAATGATGCTTAAATTTTGACCAATGCAAGGCTAATTAAATCAAGTAGTTAAGGTTGATCCAAGTGGACAAAATTCTGGTTGTTGGACCTTGGTGAGTGCCACGGTTTTGAAATTTGTTTTAAGAGCAGAATTTTGGTTGACATTGTGTCAAGAATAATGCTAGGCAAATTAAGTAAAGGAAGACTAAACTAGTGAGAAGAAAATTGTAACCTAGGACCCTCTTGAGTGCCACGGTTTTGAGGGCTTGAATGAGGAAAAGATAACAAATTTGAGATATCAAGACTTGAATTAATCAAGTAATTAAACGTAGATTAATAGCAGGAAACTTGCAACAATAATTTTTATGATGGATTGTGGTTAAGACTTAGGAGATAAGCTAAATTTGGAAGGTAATTATAAGAATCAAATAACTTAGATCAAAATAACAAGTAAATGGACCTAATGATGTGAACATGACTTACTTGAAACCTTGGGAAGGCCACGACCTCTAGGTGAAAATTTGGGTTAAGATTCCATAACCCATTACTCGGATTACAAGTAATCAAAGAATACAAGAGATTAAGGATTTCATAAACCTTAATGAACCAATGAGATGATTTTCATAAGACTTGGAGATTTTAGAAATCCATAATGGACCTAAAATATGTTCCTTGAATTATAAATTGATATTATGTTGATATTGGGTTCTTTTTGGATGCAAATTTGCTTATTGCACTCTCTTGATCAAATGTGGTATATTATGCTATTGTATGAAATTGTGGATCATACATGTTCATGCATAGAGTCCTATGCATTGTGAATGTCCATGTGGACTGTTGTAAGGCCAAGTTGCCTAGGAGATTGAACACACCTTTGTGCGGGTGCGAATAGAAAAGTGTGGGTCTTGTTATGACCTTGGGGGCGTCGGGGTGCGGGTCCTCCACAATGGTAGTTGGTAGCTCCTTTGCCCGTGGGGCAAACCGATGCAAACGCACCGACGATCCGGACTTGACACTGTCCTATATCGTGATCTAGTGTAGAATGTCTGTGCAATGCCATGATTGTGCACGAGAAAATTTATTGATAGCACTCGGCCTCGGTACCGAGTCACGAGACATGTCTCCCGATCTTTCTCTCCGATTTGTTTGAGTCTAGCTCCATGGAGTAGGAAATTGAATATTGTGTCCATGCATCGTGGAATATTCGTCATCCGAAAATTATTATTTACACGATATTTAAGCGTCCGAATTTAACTTGCCTGGATATTATGAATTCTTCATTACCTTTATTAATGATTGCACTGACTGGTTATCTGTTTAAAAGCTTATTTATTGCCTTTACATGCTACGTGGGCATTATGCGCCGTTCGGTTCTTGGTTCTTTGTATTGGTATTGATGGTGGGATGTCTTACCTCTTTCCCCGTGCTTCTATTATTTTTGTTTATGTGCACCCCTGTCGATCGAAGACGACGGTGAAGAGACGAAGATCCTGCCTTCCCGGCTTCCGGCTCCGCACAAGATTGACTTTTTTGCGACGATGTCACGCACGTATGCATGGGTTCTTGGGAGATGTGCGTCGACCTTCCTTGGAGGGCCGAAGTCTTTGGCACATCAACCTGAACTCCGACCGCTGCGTGTATTTGGGAGACGTGTCGATAGCACTTGCCTGGAGACGTCATGAGGCTCCTGTCCTCACCTGCTACCTCAGCTTGCGTCTGGAGTTTTACCTGCCTATCAGGGAGATGTGGGGTGCCCGTTATTACACCGCAGGAGGATTCGTTTGATTCCACCGCTCGGGCTCCGTCCCCGCGCCCGTGGTTCCTATGGATGAGTTCTCGGATGAGGAAGATCCCGATGAGGTCCTCCGAGGATCTGAATCGGTCCCTTTTATCTGAGGGGTCGATGATCATTGGTGGCTACTGATGGCTACCAGTGTTTTTGTTTTGGGGGCCTGATGTATTTTTCTTTTTGGTTGGGCTGTATATTTTGTATATGCATGAGGGTATATATGCATGTTTCCCTTGGGGTGGGTATAGTTTTGTTTTTTGATGATGACCAGGCTTGTATCTACAAAACAGCTGTATCAAATTTTATATATATATATATATGCTATCCAGGTGCAACTTCTGTGTATTGTTTTATTCGTTCCTTTTATTCACATTCCGCATTATCGTTATTAAAAAAAAAATATTGCCAATTTTGCTCACATGGTTAAACATTAATTAATTAAAATGAACCGGGTCTTAATCGTTTGTTTATTTAATTTCTGCATTTTATTTATTTGACAATGTGACGTTCCCTCCCAAAAAGGGGCGTTACATACACAATCACTTTGGCACACCTTTGAAATGTGGTTGATGTATTGCAAAGTTCGAACGACATTCTTCTATAGGCGAACACTCCATAAAGGCATGTAAAAGCAATCTTCTCCTGATCTTCGGGAGCCATCAGAATCTGGTTATATCCAGAATATCCATCTAGAAAGTAGTAGTACTCATGACCGGCCAACTGTTCCAACATTTGGTCAATGAAGGGAAGAGGGAAGTGATCCTTCCTCGTGGCATCATTAAGCTTCCTATAATCGATGCACACCCTCCATCCAGTCACAGTCCTAGTGGGGATCAACTCAATTTTTTCATTTATGATCACTATTGTCCTGCCCTTCTTAGGTACCACCTGGATAGGACTAACCCAAGGACTGTCTGAAATGGGGTATATAAGACCAGTATCAAGAAGCTTGAAAATCTCCTTCTGAACCACCTCCTTCATTGCTGGATTAAGCCTTCTTTGTGGCTACACGACTGTTTTATGGTTCTCCTCCATGAGAATTTTGTGCATACATAAAGAAGGGCTTATCCCTTTTAAATCTCCGATCGTTCATCCAATAGCTACCCTATGATCCCGCAGCACTCTCAATAGTTTTTCCTCCTCTAATTTACTCAACTCGGAGCTAATGATGATAGGATAAGAGTTTTGCTCACCAAGAAAAGAGTATTTCAAATGTGTGGGTAGTAGCTTGAGTTCAACCTTTGGTGCTTCATTCTTTTTCTTGCTAGCTTCCTCTTTTCCTCTCACTAATTCTTCTCATTCTGGTTGTGCATTCTTAGGATAGGGAGATGAGGCTTCCAACAAGCCAATTACTTCTCTAACCAATGAGTCATCCTCTTCTTCAACTTCTTCCTTTGAATCAACAAGAACTTTTTCAAGAGGTAAAGAGGGGTTGTTTCCCCTACATGACTTGGAGATAAGAGATTCAAGTATATCGATGCTAAAACATCCTTTTCTATCTCCTGGATGCTTCATAACCTCAAACACATTAAAAGTGACAGCTTCATCTTGGACCTTCAAAGTCAAAGTTCCATCAGCTACATCAATAAGAGCTTTCCTAGTTGCAAGGAATGGCGGACCCAATATCAGTGGAATGTCTCCATCCTCTTCCATGTCTAGAATAACAAAATCCACCGGGAAGATGAATTTGTCCACTTTCACCAAGACGTATTCAACTACTCCATATGGATGCTTCACCGACCTATCCATAAATTGAAGAGTTGTCATGGTAGGCTTTATTTGTTCAATCCCCAACTGCTTGAAAATGGATAGAGGCATGAGACTAATACTTGCACCAAGATCACATAAAGCCTTCCTAAATGTTCTATCACCAATACAGAATTGAGAAACTTCTAAGATCCTTAAGCTTAGGAGGACAACATACCGCTATTCTTTTCAATCGCGTAAATATTTTACCGCACTTTCACAATCTCATGATTATTTTTCAACGTTTTCAAATTGCGTAGGTATTTTCCCATGTTTTCTCAATCACGTAAATATTTTTCAACATTTCCAAATCGCGTAGATATTTTCAAATGTTTTTAAAATCATTTTCTCATTCGCGTGACATTTTTAAATCATTTTCTCAATCACGTAACGTTTTTAAATTATTTTCTCAATCGCGTAATTTAAACATCACCATTTTAAATACGCGAAAAGTATTTCTATTATTTTTCACCGTATAAAATATTTCTTGACGTTCTAAATTAATTTTTGAAAACTTTCCAAAAATTAGAAATCCTTTTTAACAAAATACTTAGAGTTCTAAATCAATTTTAAAACGTATTCTCAATTATCATAATAAAAATTACTAAATTGAGTTCTTATTAAATAAATCTTTCAAAAAATACCTTTAAGAAAATATATGTTTTTTAATCTAAACACCAATTCTTGACTTGTTGGCCCAAAATTAATTTATTTTCCATAACCAAATATATAATCATTTCCTATCTCATTTTCCTTTGTAAAAATCTTTAATCCAATTATTTGTTACTTAATCCTCTAAAATCTATACTTGAAAAATAATTTTAGATTAAAAGTATATTGAATGGCATGTGATCGAAATTTACTATGTCTTCAACAAATCAAGCATTTGAAAACACATACATCAAAATCAATCATACAATAAAGTAAAACCATAAACAATCAAGTAAATGAATCCTCATGGATTCTTCACCACACACAATCCATTTTCATACTACCAAAATAGTTGATGAGATTAAATCTCCCTCTTACCTCTTGAAGACTATCCTTCTTGAAAGCTTCCTTAGAGAATTTTGTGTGGCTTCAAGAAAATACCTATCAAGCTTAAACAATTTACAAAATACAAAACTAAGATTAAGAAAGAATAACCATGGATCAAACATGGCTTAGAAATTTAAAAACAAATTTAGAAATAGGAAACAAGAATTTTACCTAATACGGTAGAAATTTCAACCTTGATTTCCAAGCTCAAGATGTTTGATTTTGAAGAAACTCACAACATGAAAGATGTTTGGATTGGTGTTTAGCTTTAGGAAATGAGGTTGGATAAAATTATTGAAGAGTGGAAGTGTGATTTGGGAGTGGTGGCCGAATAGCTCAAGAAATGGAGAAAAGATGAAGTTCTTCTTTGTGTTCTTGTGTTCTTGAAGAAAGAGAATGGAGATAATAGATAGGAGTGATGGAAAATGAAGTGGAGAGGTCTCCTACACTATATATAGCCATATGGTGCATTGGAGGAGTGGGTGGAATGATTTGTGATAATTGCTTGGTGGAGCACTCAAGGAGACAAGATGGTGCATGCTAGCTCACTAAAGTGTATGATTAAGTGTGATGGAATCAAAATGATAGCCTAAAAGTCATGCGCATTGCCTTGGAGTTACATGGAGTGAATAGATGGAAATTCATTGAATATTTGAGTGGGAGACAAGGTAGTTGAAGGATGACTGACTCCAAGTGATCATGAATGATAGAATGCATTATTATGCATTATTTGAAGAATCATTTGCCTTCTTTAAGAGACATGGCCGTGTGGCCTTGGTGGAATTCACCAACAAAAGAATTCCATTCCATGTTATAATGAAGTGCATGAGTTGTAGGTGGGTCAAAGTGTTTTACCACTTTGGTTTCTAAATTAAACATACTAGGTCCACTAACATGATTATAGAATCTAGGTAAATAGAAAACTTAATTACTAGGGCTAGGTAATTAGGTTTATGATTTCACCTATGGTAAGTAGATTTATAACCTTAACCTAAGGTAAATAGATTTATGACTTTAACCTAGGGTGAATAAATTTTTTTTATAACTTTAACCGAAATGATAAATAAATTTATAACTTTATCCTAATGTAAATAGGTTTATAACTTTAACCTAAGGTGAACAGATTTATAATTTACCTAAGGTAAATAGATTTATGATTTTACTTACGTCTATTTCTCTACGTAGATTTTAACCGGTAGTTAATCTCGAATTGACAAAAATTACAGTGATAAAAACTAATTTTTACTGTCTGAAATTTACTGCGATAAAAATTAAATTTTTACTGTGGTTCAATAATAACACGTATCTAAATAAATTTTCAAACAACGAAGATTTTCAAATACTGTTTCTGGTTTCGGGTTTAGTAAGATCCCCCGACCCCACATGAACAGTTCAAAAATTCATCCGGCCTGGGAAAATTATTATTTTCTTGGCTCAGAGTAATTCATACACAAAAATTAAAAACATTCACAAAACAGTTAAAATAAATTTACAGCATACAAAAATCACAAAATAATACAATTTATTCGTTACTGTAATTTATCAAAAATTGTGGTGTTACAACTCTCCTCTACTAACATAAATTTTGTCCCCGAAATTTACCGTACCTTAGAAAAGATGTGGGTATTGCTCCTTCATTTTATCTTCAACTTCCCAAGTCGCATCACCTGTTGCTGCATTCCAGATAACCTTCACCAATATAATCTTTTTTCCCCGAAGTTGTTTTACTCTCCTGTCCTCAATCTTAACAGGAAGTGTCTCATAAGTCAAATTTTCTTTTAGTTGTACTTCATCGGGTTGTATGATATGAGTTAGATCGGGAATATATTTTCTTAACTGAGACACATGGAATACACTGTGAAGGTTGGAAAGAAAGGGTGGTAAAGCTATTTGGTAGGCTACTGGACCTATCCGACGAATAATTTGGTAAGGTCCAATGAATTTAGGAGTGAGTTTTCTGGATTTAATAACTCTTCCAACACCAGTCGTGGGTGTCACTCGCAAGAATACGTGTTCACCTTCCTCAAATTCAAGAGGTCTTCTTCTCTTGTCTGCATAGCTTTTCTGATGGCTCTGAGTCATCCTCATCTTTTCCAGAATCATCTTCACTTTTTCTGTTGTTTGTTGCACGAGATCAGGTCCAATGGTCATGCTCTCTCTATCTTGATGCCAACACAAAGGTGTTCAGCATCGTCGCCCATACAGTGCTTCGTAGGGTGCCATTCCTATGCTTGAGTGAAAATTGTTGTTGTAGGTGAATTCTATCAGAGACAAGAATTCATCCCAACTCCCCTTCTGTTCTAACACACAAGCTCTCAAAAGATCCTCCAATGACTGGATAGTCCTTTCCATCTAACCATTTGTCTACGGATGGTAAGCAGAACTCAGACGTAATTTTGTCCCCATAGCTTCTTGCAAGCTTTGCCAAAACCTCGAGGTAAACCTTGGGTCTCTATTAAACTATACAAAAGGGTACACCGTGAAGTCTAACAATTTTACTAATGTACACTTGGGTTAATCGTTCCATTGAATACTTGATATTGAATGGCAAGAAGTATGCATACTTCGTAAGCCTATCAACTATAACCCATATAGCATCATGACCCTTCTTTGTTCTTGGCAAACCGGTAGCAAAATCCATTGATATACTATCCCATTTCCATTATGGAATAGCCAAAGGTTGTAATATACCGGCAGGTCTTTGATGTTCAACCTTTGCTTTTTAACAGACTAGACAAGACGTAACTCGATCTGCAACATCTCTCTTCATCCTTGGCCACCAAAACATCCGTTTTAAATCTTGATACATCTTAGTCATTCCTGGATACATACTTAATCTACTAGTATGTGCTTCATCAAGAATCACTTTCTTCAGGTCGGGATCATTAGGTATACAAATCCTACCCTTGAACCTTAAGACTCCGTCAGATCCTTCTTCAACAGTTGCTGGATGACTTTGCTTTAAGAATTCCTTCTCGTTCTGTAAAAACGGATCATCATCTTGTTTCTTTTGGATTTCCTCCAACAAATCATTCAAAATAGTAACCTTACTCAGACGAATCCTTCCTGGTGCTGATTCCATAGATAGTCTCATATCCCTAAACTGTGTTATCAACTCTTCTTCCTTTATCATCATAGCTGAGACACTGATCAGCTTCCTACTTAAGGCATCTGCCACAACGTTTGCTTTTCCTGGATGATATTGAAGTTGAAAATCATAATCTTTTAAGAACTCTAACCATCGTCTCTGCCTCATGTTCAATTCCTTTTGATTGAACAGGTATTTTAAACTCTTGTGGTCACTGAAGACATCGAATGTAGCCCCATAAAGAAAATGTCTCCATATCTTTAATGCAAAAACCACTGCGGCTAACTCCAAATCATGCGTTGGGTACTTCCTTTCATGTACCTTCAGTTGTCATGAAGCATAAGCTACCACATTTCTATTATGCATCAACACACATCCTAATCCCTGGTAAGATGCGTCGCAATACACCTCAAAAGACTTGCTTGGATTTGGTAAAGTCAACACTGGTGCAGTGGTCAATCTTTTCTTTAACTTTTGGAAACTCTCTTCGCATTTGTCTGTCCAAACAAAAGCTTGATTCTTCCTCGTGAGTTGTGTAAGAGGTCCTGCTATCTTAAAGAAATCTACAATAAACCTCCGATAATAACCTGTTAATCCAACAAAGCTCCGAATCTCAGTCACCGTCTTGGGCCTTTCCCATTGCAGAATTGTTTCCACCTTTGATGGATCCACTGCAATTCCATCCTTAGAAATCACGTAACCCAAAAATTGCACTTCCTCTAACCAAAATTCGTACTTTGACAACTTTGCAAACAGCTTCTTTTCTTTCAGGATCTGAAGAACTATGCTAAGATGTTCAGCGTGCTCTTCAGGACTTTGAGAGTAGATCAGAATGTCATTGATAAAGACAATGACAAATTTGTTTAGGTATAGACGAAAGATCCTATCCATGTAATCCATGAATATTGCAAGAGCATTCGTCACACTGAACGACATCACTTGATATTCATAATGGTCATAGCGAGTTTGGAAAGTTGTTTTAGGTATATCCTCTACCTTGACACGAATTTGATGGTAACCTGAACGCAAATCTATCTTGGAGAAAACTGCTGCTCCCTTCAGTTGATCCATTAAATCATCAATCCTTGGAAGTGGGTACTTGTTCTTTATCGTAACCTTGTTCAATTGGCAATAATCCACACAAAGACGAGAAGTCCCATCTTTCTTTCTCACTAATAGCACCGGAGCTCCCCATGGCGACACACTTGGTCGTATAAACTGTTTTTCCAATACTTCCTCCAATTGCTTCTTCAACTCTACTAATTCTGAATGCGACATCCGATACGGCGCAATCGAAATAGGACTTGCTCCTGGTACAAGATCGATAGAAAACTCTGTCTCTCTTTCCAGTGGTAAACCGGGTACATCATCGTGAAAAACTTCAGGAAACTCGTTGACGACAGAAATAACATTCACATCCTTTTTGCTCTTAACTTCTAAAGAAGACAGCAGCATGTATCCTTGAGCTCCATCCCTCAATAATGATTCGACTTTAGCGGCAGTTAAAAATCCAGAATTCTCATTCCTAGGAAAAATTAAGGTCTTATTAGAACAGTCTAATAGGATATGCTTAGAAGATAATCAATCCATTCCTAAGATTATATCTATGTCAACAAGGGGTAAACAAATTAAATCAATAGAAAAGACTCGATCATGAATGCCAACAGGACAATTCAAACATACTTGAGAAGTAACAACGGGCTTGGCAGTTGGTGTAGAAACAATCAATTAAAAACTCAAAGAAGACACCAACAAACCCAACCGATCCACACAGTCATATGCAATAAATGAGTGAGTTGCACCCGAATCATATAGTACAGTTAAAAGATTACCTGTTATGACACCTTCTCCCTTGATAAGATCTTCAGACTGGGAGGCTTCAGCTCCGCTCATCGTATATACTCGCCCTCCAGCTTGTGGTTGAGTAGCACGAACGTTACTCAGTGATGGCTCCTTCTTTGGCTGGTCGCATTCCCTATAAGAATGCCCAGGCTTTCCACATCGGAAGCAAATAAGTCCCTTGATTAAACAATCTCTAGACATATGACCACTCTTGTTACACTTGAAACATTTTGGCGTAAACGCCACAGCTTACCTTGCTTTGTTACCACTAGAACTTCCCCCAAAAGATTGATGTTGGGGTTGGTTCCCCGGCGGTCTCGCATACGGCTTCCGCTGAAACTGGTTGTTGTTGTTGTTTCCTCCTTTTTGGAATCTTGTCAGTCCAAAGTTCCAGTTCCTCGTATCCCTTGATGGCTCTAGCTCCTCGAGTCGTTGACAAGTATCCATCAATGCTGGGAATTGATTTACTCACATCGGCAGTACACCTCTCTTCAATTCCACTCACAATCCTTCCTCGAACTTGCGACATTTCCAAACCTCATCAGGTTGGATCTGGAAGTACCTCGAGAACTTAGACAAGCTCTCAAATTTTGCAGCATATTCACTCACTGACATGCTACCTTGACGTAAGCCAAGAAATTCCATTTCTTTGGCATGTCGCGCACTTTCCAAAAAATATTTTTCCAGAAATACTTCGCAGAATACTTCCCACGTGATTGCTCTTCCCTCAGCTTGCAGTAGCCTCTTGGTTCCTTTCCACCAATTCTCACCATCACCCATCAGCATGAATATGGCGTAAGTCACCTTTCGATCATCGGGACATCCTATCCCTTCAAATATCTTCTCCAGCTCTTGAATCCATAGACTAGCCTTCTCTGGATCAAACTCGCCCTGAAACTGCGGCGGGTTATTGCGTCGAAACTCATACAAGAAAGAGGTAAGACAATCTATATCACCACAAACATGGTAAAATAAGAAAACGACCATACAACAGGTATAACAGTTCATACAATATAACATACCATAATAACATGAATCATAATATTAAATAATACAGAAACTCAATACCCTAACAACATACAATGATACAGATGAATCAAATGGAACAGATAAATAAAATGATACAGATGGATAAAATAGTGCAGATAAATAACATTAAAATGTATAGAATATAAATATATGAAATGTGACTTAACCCTACTCCATGGAGCTAAAGATACAGACATAAGAGAGAACGACCCGCAAAATCTATTAGTACCGTCGACCGCCCAATAACTATTCCGCTGTCTCACGTTGCGTCTATAGCCCACTGAAATAGCATAGTGGTGTAGCACACTGTCATACGTCGTGTCACTACAGGCTTGCACTAATAGATTTCACAAGATCTTGATTAAGTATAGTGCGTGTCGAGTCCATTAGTGTGTTACCAGTTACCACGGCCCAGAGGAGCGACCAACTGTCCACAAATGGAATAATCTGCACACTAATGTCTCCAAGTTCATTCAAGTTGAACAACACTAAGCTTATCACACCGACAACACGATGTTATTCACCTCGTCAATCAATCCACCAAAATTGGCATGACTCAATGCATGATAAAATTTCAAATATGCCCTCAGCGGCAAAAATTCCAAATATATATATATATATATATATATATATATAGTACGTCCCACCTGATAGTACTGTTTCACAATATATAGTACATCCCACCTGATAGTACTATTTATATACAGTACGTCCCATCTGACAGTACTGTTTCACAACTTGTCCGAGTCCACCACTTTGGCCCGATAGTAAAACTTGTTGTTTTCGTCAATCGCATAGAAATTTTATCGCGTTTTCAAAATCTCGTTGCTTTTACAAACGTTTTTAAATCGCGTAAATATATTTTACTATTTTTAAAATCGCGTAGAGTTTTTAATACGTTTTCTCAATCGCGTAAGGTTTTTAAATTATTTTCTTGTCCGAATTCCTTAAAAATTACTGTTTAAATAAACAGAAATAATATTTAGTACGTTTAAACTACGTAGAATATTTTTCATACCGTATAAATTATATTTGCTATCTTTTCTATCTTATTTGTCTGTTTTTAGCAAAAATTGACAGTATTTTTCTTAGAAAATGTATAACAATGATTTTCTAAGTTTTCCGTAAAAATTCCTTTTATTTATATTATATCCATTTAATCACACTTTTGAAAACTACTAACGTGCTTCAAAATATAATATGAGCTCTACATTAGAAATTTTACAAAAACTCGTATTTACTTTTAACCACTAAAATCATTGGTTTTAACTTTTTAAACTTGTTCTAATCATTTTTATTCCTTAAAATTCATTGTAAAAAAAATTCCTTTTAGTATCATTACCTAACCTTTGTTGAAAAACAATTTTAGAAATCAAAATATTCAACTTAGGTATGTTGGCCGAATTTGTCAAAACTTTAATATTTGATCTTTGGATCATTTTTCTTCTTCTAAATCATGTTGCATCTTGTTCTTTTACCTAAGTCAATTAAATCACTCTTTTAGAAAATTGTTGAGAACATTTTGGTTCTCCTTTTTAGTTGAGGCCGTGAGCCTTGATTTTGTGTTCTTTGGAACACTCATGCAAACCTTAGCATATTATTCACATCCTACTAATTATCCATGCATTTCTAACACATACAATATTTTTAAAGCTTGTAGACATGCATATTAATACAAATCACAAATAAGAAAGCTATTAAATCAAACACACCAATGAATCCTTATGGATTCTACAATCACAAACAACTCTATTTTCTTACCACCACCCAAGGATGATAAGATTTAAGTCTTCCTCTTACCTTAAATGAAGACAAATACTCTTTCACTCAATCTTAGGGTTTCGGTTTTCACTCCTCCAAAACCTAACAAGCTTAAACAAAATTCTAAAAATTATAATCATGAAAGAAAGCTTAAACCATGGATCAATCATGGCTTAGAACTTTGAAAAAGAATTTAGAAATGAAAATCAAAGAGTTTCACCTTCAAGGTAAAATCTTCCAAGTAGGTTTTCAAGCCCAAGATGAATGATTTTGCAAGAACTCTCAACTAGAGATGTTCTTAGAATTGTGTTTAGGTTTAGAAAAGTTAGTTAGAAGAAATTTTGGGTGGATGGATGGTGAAGGACGGTGTTTGGCCGAATGCTTCACAAAGGAAACAACAACGGAGTTTTGTGTTTTTGGAAGAGAGAGAAGAGAGAAAATGCATGAAAATTAAGTGATAATTACTCCTCCAAATGATGCATGGCCGTGGACTTCAAGGGCAAGGGAGGTGTCCACTTGGTTGGCTCCATCCAAGCCTTAGGATTGATGAATGGTGAGGATTAAGACTTGATCACCAAGCTTTGCTCTCATTGGTTAATCCTAGCCTTGTCATTAAGCCTTGTCATCAAGCTTAGTCACTAATTAAGCCTAGTCATTAAGCTTAGTCACTTGCTCTTGAATGTTCCACCACTCATGATGTTTAATTAAGCTACTAATCCTATTAAGTTTTCACTAAACGTGGGTCTCGCAATTCATTTCCCAGTCCATTACCGCTTATTTGTACTGACTAATAAAATAATATTATAATAATATAAAATTATTTTATTTCACAGTAAAATCCTAAAAATTAAAAGATTACTAACCGTATCGTTCAGAATTGGGTTTAGTAAGATCCCCCAGCTCCGAATAATTAAAATAAGATTTCCCCGGCCCGAAAAAATATTATTTTCCTGTCCCGGAGCAAATCACACAAAAAGTCCAAATAAAATAACAGACAGTATTATAAAGCAGTAATTCATACAGAAAAATAACAAACAGTACAAAAAGGACATAACCGTCATTTATCCTAAAGTTGAAAAACATCAAACAGTACATTCGGGACTCAACGGTAATACCCCAAAAGTTTAGGGTGTTACAACTCTCCCCAACAAACAAAAATTTCGTCCTCGAAATTCGTTATACCTCAGAACAAATAAGGATATTGCTCCCTCATTTTGCCTTCCAGTTCCCAGGTAGCATCACCCGTCACATCGTTCCATATGACCTTCACCAATTCGATCATCTTCCCTCGAAGTTGCTTTACCTTTCGTCCTCTATTCGACAGGTAAAGTCTCATAAGTCAGATTCTCTTTTAGTTGCACCTCGTCTGATTGTATAACATGCATCGGATCCGGAATATACTTCCTTAACTGGGATACATGAAATACATCATGCAGATTGGATAGAAAAGGCGGCAAAGCAATCTGATACACTACGGGACCTATACGTCGGATAATCTGATACGGTCCGATGAACTTAGGAGTAAGCTTCTTAGATTTAATAACTCTTCTGACACCGGTCGTAGGAGTCACTCTTAGAAATACATGCTCACCTTCCTCAAATTCAAGAGGTCGTCTTCGTTTATCCGCATAACTCTTCTGTCTGCTTTGCGTCGTTTTCATCTTCTCTTGTATCATCTTTACCTTCTCCGTAGTCTGTTGTACAAGATCTGGTCCAATAGCCATACTCTCTCCATCTTGATACCAGCACAAAGGTGTTTGACAACGCCTTCCATACAACGCCTCATAGGGTGCCATCCCTATACTTGTGTGAAAACTATTGTTATAGGTGAATTCTATGAGAGATAAAAATTCATCCCAACTTCCTCGTTGCTCCAAAACACAAGCTCGCAACAAATCTTCCAAAGACTGTATAGTTCTCTCTGTTTGACCATCAGTTTGCGGATGATAAGCTGAACTCAACCGTAATTTAGTTCCCATTGCTTCTTGTAAACTTCGCCAGAATCTCGACGTAAACCTCGGATCTCTGTCAGAAACTATACATGTAGGCACACCATGTAACCTCACAATCTCACTGATGTACAACTGGGTTAATCTTTCCAACGACTATTTAATATTAATTAGTAAGAAATGAGCCGACTTTGTAAGTCTATCGACTATAACCCATATCGAATCATGACCTTTCCTTGTCTTCGGTAATCCAGTAACGAAATCCATAGAGATACTATTCCACTTCCACTCTGGAATAGCTAACGATTGCAATATACCAGCTGGTCTCTGATGTTCAACTTTTGCCTTCTAGCAAACCAGACAAGATTCCACATATTCCGCTACGTCTCTTTTCATCCTTGGCCACTAAAACAACCTTTTCAAGTCTTGGTACATCTTGGTCATACCCAGATGTAAACTCAAGTCACTAGTATGAGCTTCATCTAGGATCCCCTTCTTCAATTCAGAATCATGAGGCATACAGATTCTTCCCTTAAACCTTAAGATTCCATCTGCTCCTTCCTCTACCGTCGCCTTATGACCTTGCTTTAACAATTCCCTCTCATTTTGTAAAAACACGTCTTCCTTTTGTTTATCTCGGACTACATCGAGAAATTCATTTATGATCACGACCTTACATAGACGAACTCTTTCAGGCAGAAACTCCACGGATAACCATAGATCTCAGAATTTGTTAATCAATTCCTCCTCCTTTATCATCATTGCCGAAACACTAAGCACCTTTCTACTTAAGGCATCAGCTACCACATTAGCTTTTCTTGGATGGTATTGGAGTTGAAAATCATAATCCTTTAAGAATTCCAACCATCGCCTCTGCCTCATGTTCAATTCTTTCTGATCAAACAAGTACTTTAGACTCTTATGATCACTAAAGACATTGAATATCGCTCCATACAGAAAATGCCTCCACACTTTCAGAGCAAAAACCACCGCAGCCAATTCCAAATCGCGTGTTGGATAGTTCCTCTCATGAACCTTCAACTATCGAGAAGCATACGCCACAACATTCCGATTTTGCATCAACACGCATCCTAACCCTTGGTAAGAAGCGTCACAATACACATCAAAAGTTCCCTTAGAATCTGGCAAAATCAACACTGGTGCAGTTGTTAACCTCCTCTTCAATTCTTGGAAACTGGCTTCACGTTCTTCCGTCCACTCAAAAGCTTGACTTTTCCTCGTGAGCTGCGTAAGCGGTCCAGCAATCTTAGAAAAACCTTCGATAAACCTCCGGTAATATCCAGCAAGTCCAACAAAACTTCAAACTTCCGTCACCGTCTTAGGCCTTTCCTATTATAAAACAGTCTCTACTTTCGATGGGTCTACCGTAATACCTTCTTTCGAAATCACGTGACCTAGAAATTGGACTTCCTCCAACCAGAACTCACACTTTGCCAATTTCGCATACAACTGCTTTTCCTTCAAAATCTGAAGAACAATACCGAGATGTTGAGCATGCTCTTCCTTAGATTGAGAATAGATCAGAATGTCATCGATAAAAACAATGACAAATCTGTCTAGATACGGACAAAAAATCCTGTTCATATAGTCTATAAATATGGCAGGAGCATTCGTCACCCCGAATGGCATTACTTGATACTCATAATGTCCATAACGAGTTCGAAAAGCTATTTTGGGTATATCCTCCCCTTTAACACGAATCTGGTGATAACCCAATCTCATATCTATCTTAGAGAATACCACTGCTCCCTTCAACTGATCCATCAAATCGTTAATTCTTATAAGCGGATATTTATTCTTGATAGTCACCTTGTTCAGCTGACAATAATCCACGCAAAGTCGAGATGTTCCGTCTTTCTTCTTGACCAAAAGCACTAGTGCTCCCCATGGTGAAACACTAGGTCGCACAAATTGTTTCTCCAACAAATCCACCAATTGTTGTTTTAGCTCCACCAACTCTGCTGGCAACATTCGGTACGGTGCAATTTTGATAGGACCTGTTCCCGGCACTAAATCAATTGAAAACTCGATCTCCCTTTCAGGTGGCAATCCAGGTACGTCATCAGGAAAAATCTCTGGAAACTCATTGACAACAGGAATAGTATTCACATCTTTCTCATTCTTGACTTCTAGAGAAGACAATACCATATATCCCTGTGCTCCCTCTCTTAACAATAACTTGACTTTAACAGTAGTCAAGAATCTAGACTTTTCTTCCTTAGGAAAAACTATGGTTTTGTTTGCACAGTCTATAAGGATATGGTTAGAAGATAACCAGTCCATTCCTAATATTACATCTATCTCAACAAGAGGCAAACAAATCAAGTTAACCGAAAACGTACGGTCCTTGATAACCACAGGACAATCAAAACATATCTTAGACGTAATTACAGGTTTAGCAGTTGGCGTAGAAACACTCAATTTAAGATTCAGAGAAGACATAGGCAACTTCAATCTTTCCACACAATCATATGCAATAAATGAATGTGTTGCACCAGAATCATATAACACAGTCAGAAGATTACCTCCAATGACACCTTCTCCCTGAATAAGATCATCAGATTGAGAAATTTCCGTTCCAGTCATAGTATACACTCGCCCTCCAGATCTCGGTTGAACACTTCCTGACCTTGGCTAAGTAGCACGAACATTTCTCACAACTGGCTTTCTCTCTGACTGAGTACAATCTCTAGATATATGTCCAGGCTGTTTGCTATTAAAACAAACTGTTCCTCTGATAGGGCATTCACTAGAAAGATGGCCCTTCTTTCCACACTTAAAACATGTTAGTGTGAACGCCACCCCTTGTCCAGCTCTACTACCACTTGCACTTCCCCCAACTGGTGATCGTTGAGATTGATTCCCTGGTGGTCTAGAATACGGCTTACGCTGAAACCGATTAGTATTACTGCCACCACCTCTCTGAAACCGATTAGTATTACTGCCACCACCTCTCTGAAACCGATTAGTATTACTGCCACCACCTCTCTGAAACCTCATTGGTCCAAAGCTACGATTCCTATGATCTCGTGACGGCTCCAACTCCTCAAGTCGCGCATAAGCATCAACTAAAGCATAAAACGGATTCATTCTCAAGGATATCACCCCTCGCTTCAGTTCCACTCTCAACCCCGATTCAAACTTCCGACATCTCTACGCATCATCCGGTCGAGTTTGAGCATAATCTGAGAATTGAGACAAACTCTCAAATTTAGTAACATACTCATTCACCGTCATATTACCCTGACGTAAACCAAGAAATTCCATCTCCTTGGCATGTCTAGCACTCGCAGGAAAATACTTCTCCAGAAACACATCAGAAAATACTTCCAATGTAATTTCTGTTCCTTCAGCCTGCAATAACCGGCGGGTTCCTCTCCACCAATGTTCTCCGTCTCCCTTGAACATAAAGGCTACATACGTCACCTACTTCTCATCAGAGCATCTTATTCCTTCAAAGATTCTCTCCAAGTCTTGTATCCATTGACTCGCCTTCTCAGGATCAACCTCGCCTCTAAACTGCGGTGGATTGTTACGCCTAAATTCAGATAAATTTAGGGCATCAGCAGTAGCATCTTGCTGTTGAGTTGCTCTCAGATTCTGTTGAGTAATCACCTCAGCCATTCGCTGCATAGCTTCAGCAGTCGCAATCATAGGATCCACTTCTCGATTTACGTTCGCACGTCCTCGTCCTCTACCAGGCATCTTCTTTCTTCAAACATAACAAGCAGAGTTAGATACATCCTTTTGGAAGTAAATCACATAGAATCACACAGCACAAACAAAAATAGACCCAACCATAACCCCAAAAGACTCTAACTTGGGCTCAGATACCAACTAATGTAACACCCTTGTGGGGATGTCACATATATAAATAAAATAAAAAAAGATAAATAAAATCTACCCAAGTTGTAAAACATTTATTATATAATAATACGGGTTGTAAAATTTTTCCGATTAAAAAGAATATTACGAGATAAAATAACACAGAACATAAAATAAACACACTATCATCACACATAATATACATATGGTTTCATCTTAGATTATACAAGTAATGTACAACTACCTATATTTAAAACTAAAACAAAATAGTAAACAAGTAGTAAAAGGTTTATATATACAAACGCAGACGCGCCCAAGTACACATCATGTATATCTAACCCTTTGAAGGATCACTCTTAGATGAAACTTCAGGTGATAGATATCCAGGATGCCTCAACCCTCTACGGACACGGGTCCGTGCAGTCTATACGCTGCTGATCTCGCTAGGCGCATCAAACATACCGTCCCAATGACGCCTAAGAGATAGCGACAACTCCACATGTAGATATAGCAAAGTAGAAAAGATCGGCACTCCATCAAACTCAGTACGTATGGTCACCGTCAGACGTCCTACATATGTCACCGAATCTCGATCCTCTCGCAAACGCCAGGCTTCAGAGCCTCCGTGAAACTCCAGTTGCACGAATCCAAAGAATCTTGGTAGCGTCATATCCACACAATCAATCCAAAGGATATGGATGATCGGATGGTTCTTGATCGTAGAATTGATCTTCGGCTTGCGGATCTTCCTCCTCCTCAGGATACTCACACTCAAGAGGCTGTTCCTCTTCCTCAAACTCTTTAATACAAAATTCAAAATATACAAATAACACATACAAGAAAGAGGTAAGACAATCTATATCACCACAAACATGGTAAAATAAGAAAACGACCATACAACAGGTATAACAGTTCATACAATATAACATACCATAATAACATGAATCATAATATTAAATAATACAGAAACTTAATACCCTAACAACATAAATGATACAGATGAATCAAATGGTACAGATAAATAAAATGATACAGATGGATAAAATAGTGCAGATAAATAACATTAAAATGTATAGAACATAAATATATGAAATGTGACTTAACCCTACTCCATGGAGCTAAAGATACAGACATAAGAGAGAACGACCCGCAAAATCTATTAGTACCGTCGACCGCCCAATAACTATTCCGCTGTCTCACGTTGCGTCTATAGCCCTTGAAATAGCATAGTGGTGTAGCACATTGTCACACGTCGTGTCACTACAGGCTTGCACTAATAGATTTCACAAGATCTTGATTAAGTATAGTGCATGTCGAGTCCATTAGTGTGTTACCAGTTACCACGGCCCCAGGAGCGACCAAGTGTCCACAAATGGAATAATCGCACACTAATGTCTCCAAGTTCATTCAAGTTGAACAACACTAAGCTTATCACACCGATAACACGATGTTATTCACCTCGTCAATCAATCCACCAAAATTGGCATGACTCAATGCATGATAAAATTTCTAAATATGTCCTCACCGGCAAAAATTCCAATATATATATATATATATATATATATATATATATATATATATATATAGTACGTCCCACCTGATAGTACTATTTATATACAGTACGTCCCACCTAACAGTACTGTTTCACAATATATAGTACATTCCACCTGACAGTACTATTTATATACAGTACGTCCCATTTGACAGTACTGTTTCACAACCTGTCCAAGTCCACCACTTTGGCCCGATAGTAAAACTTGTTGTTTTCGTCAATCACGTAGAAATTTTATCGCGTTTTCAAAATCTCGTTGCTTTTACAAACTTTTTTAAATCGCGTAAATATATTTTACTGTTTTTAAAATCGCGTAGAGTTTTTAATACGTTTTCTCAATCGCGTAAGGTTTTTAAATTATTTTCTTGTCCGAATTCCTTAAAAATTACTGTTTAAATAAACAGAAATAATATTTTGTACGTTTAAACTACGTAGAATATTTTTCATACCGTATAAATTATATTTGCTATCTTTTCTATCTAATTTGTCTGTTTTTAGCAAAAATTGACAGTATTTTTCTTAGAAAATGTATAACAATGATTTTCTAAGTTTTCCGTAAAAATTCATTTTATTTATATTATATCCATTTAATCACACTTTTGAAAACTACTAACGTGCTTCAAAATATAATATAAGCTCTACGTTAGAAATTTTACAAAAGCTACTGTATTTACTTTTCACCACTAAAATCATTGGTTTTAACTTTTTAAACTTGTTCTAATCATTTTTATTCCTTAAAATTTATTGTAAAAAAAATTCCTTTTAGTATCATTACCTAACCTTTGTTGAAAAACAATTTTAGAAATCAAAATATTCAACTTAGGTATTTTGGCCGAATTTGTCAAAACTTTAATATTTGATCTTTGGATCATTTTTCTTCTTCTAAATCATGTTGCATCTTGTTCTTTTACCTAAGTCAATTAAATCACTCTTTAGAAAATTGTTGAGAACATTTTGGTTCTCCTTTTTAGTTGAGGCCGTGAGCCTTGATTTTGTGTTCTTTGGAACACTCATGCAAACCTTAGCATATTATTCACATCCTACTAATTATCCATGCATTTCTAACACATACAATATTTTTAAAGCTTGTAGACATGCATATTAATACAAATCACAAATAAGAAAGCTATTAAATCAAACACACCAATGAATCCTTATGGATTCTACAATCACAAACAACTCCATTTTCTTACCACCACCCAAGGATGATAAGATCTAAGTCTTCCTCTTACCTTAAATGAAGACAAATACTCTTTCACTCAATCTTAGGGTTTCGGTTTTCACTCCTCCAAAACCTAACAAGCTTAAACAAAATTCTAAAAATTATAATCATGAAAGAAAGCTTAAACCATGGATCAATCATGGCTTAGAACTTTGAAAAAGAATTTAGAAATGAAAATCAAAGAGTTTCACCTTCAAGGTAAAATCTTCCAAGTAGGTTTTCAAGCCCAAGATGAATGATTTTGCAAGAACTCTCAACTAGAGATGTTCTTAGAATTGTGTTTAGGTTTAGAAAAGTTGGTTAGAAGAAATTTTGGGTGGATGGATGGTGAAGGACGGTGTTTGGCCGAATGCTTCACAAAGGAAACAACAACGGAGTTTTGTGTTTTTGGAAGAGAGAGAAGAGAGAAAATGCATGAAAATTAAGTGATAATTACTCCTCCAAATGATGCATGGCCGTGGACTTCAAGGGCAAGGGAGGTGTCCACTTGGTTGGCTCCATCCAAGCCTTAGGATTGATGAATGGTGAGGATTAAGACTTGATCACCAAGCTTTGCTCTCATTGGTTAATCCTAGCCTTGTCATTAAGCCTTGTCATCAAGCTTAGTCACTAATTAAGCCTAGTCATTAAGCTTAGTCACTTGTTCTTGAATGTTCTACCACTAATGATGTTTAATTAAGCTACTAATCCTATTAAGTTTTTACTAAACGTGGGTCCCGCAATTCATTTCTGGGTCCATTACCGCTTATTTGTACTGACTAATAAAATAATTTTATAATAATATAAAATTATTTTATTTCACAGTAAAATCCTAAAAATTAAAAGATTACTAATCGTATCGTTCAGAATTGGGTTTAGTAAGATCTCCCAGCTCCGAATAATTAAAATAAGATTTCCCTGGCCCGGAAAAATATTATTTTCCTGTCCCAGAGCAAATCACACAAAAAGTTCAAATAAAATAATAGATAGTATTATAAAGCAGTAATTCATACAGAAAAATAACAAACAATACAAAAAGGACATAACTGTCATTTATCCTAAAGTTGAAAAACATCAAACAGTACATTCAGGACTCAACGGTAATACCACAAAAGTTTAGGGTGTTACAGGTGGAGCACTCAAGGAGACAAGGTGGTGCATGCTAGCTCACTAAAGTGTATGATTAAGTGTGATGGAATCAAAATGATAGCCTAAAAATCATGGGCATTGCCTTGGAGTTACATGGAGTGAATAGATGGAAATTCATTGAATATTTGAGTGGGAGACAAGGTAGTTGAAGGATGACTAGACTCCAAGTGATCATGAATGATAGAATGCATTATTATGCATTATTTGAAGAATCATTTGCCTTCTTTAAGAGACATGGCCGTGTGGCCTTGGTGGAATTCACCAACAAAAGAATTCCATTCCATGTTATAATGAAGTGCATGAGTTGTAGGTGGGTCAAAGTGTTTTACCACTTTGGTTTCTAAATTAAACATACTAGGTCCACTAACATGATTATAGAATCTAGGTAAATAGAAAACTTAATTACTAGGGCTAGGTAATTAGGTTTATGATTTCACCTATGGTAAGTAGATTTATAACCTTAACCTAAGGTAAATAGATTTATGACTTTAACGTAGGCTGAATAAAATTTTTTATAACTTTAACCGATGGTAAATAAATTTATAACTTTATCCTAATGTAAATAGGTTTATAACTTTAACCTAAGGTGAATATATTTATAATTTACCTAAAGTAAAAAGATTTATGATTTTACTTACGTCTATTTCTCTACGTAGATTTTAACTGGTAGTTAATCTCGAATTGACAAAAATGACTGCAGTAAAAACTAATTTTTACTTTCTAAAATTTGCTGTGGTAAAAATTAAATTTTTATTGTGGTTCAATAATAACACGTATCTAGATAAATTTTCAAACAACGAAGATTTTTTAAAACTGTTTCTGGTTTCAGGTTTAGTAAGATCCCCCGACCCCATGTGAACAGTTCAAAAATTCATCTGGCTTGGGAAAATTATTATTTTCCTGACTCAGAATAATTCATACACAAAGATCAAAAACATTCACAGAACAGTTAAAATAAATTTATAGCATACTGTAACACCCTCCTTAGGGCATCACATTTCCGACTCCCGACTCATAATCTGAAAATCAATTCGTAAAAGGTTTGAGTTATGAAAATATGGGTTTCAAAATTTCTTCTTTCTTGAAACGTAAATTTACTGAAAATATTAGGTAATATTGAAAATCATATTTCAACTATTCATTATGCAATATTGACACCAATTAATATTTCACAATTTAAAGAGAAATATAAAATTAACAGACTTATTTTTTTTTCACAGTAGTAACCCTATGACGGGTCATACTTAATAGCACGGTATAATGCTAACGATCAAAATAACTCTACATACGTATTCTGTTGTGTATCCATCTTGAAGCATCAGACATCTGTTCCTTTGTCAACACTGCACACCTTCGAGTCCTGAATGTCCACTCCTTATTGTTGTCACCAATCTCAGAGTATCCATCGCCCATTATGACTAAGACAACTCGATCCTTCTATTCTTTGATTTTAACGAGTCTGACACACAAAGAAACAACATAACAAAGAGGTGAGATCACCTACACCAACTACCAACATGGCGCACGAGAGATAACACAAAACAGCAATATCATACAGATAGATCATACCACAATTATGATCATGCCATCAACATTAATCAACTATCATCATCTAAGCATTTATTAATTCAATTATCATAAACAACAATTATGATAATGCCCTCAGCATTATCATCATCATCATCCAAGTATTCAAAACAATTGTCATAGCCAATATTCCTTAATTAATATATCACACAGATATAAATGTTCAAATTATGCATGTACACAAGACTCGATTTCCTACTCCATGGAGCTAAACTCAGGTCGGAGAAAATGATCGAAAAGACTTGTCGGTACCACGTGCCTCAGACCACGTGCTTTAATTCTCATTTCAATTTTTGCACATCTAGCACATACACGACAGTCTTTATCAGATCTTGATTAAGAATAGTGTCTCGATCAGGATCATCAGTGTGTTGCATTGGTCTAACCTACGGGAAGAAGCGCGACCAACCACCCATGTAAGCAACCCGCACTCCGATGCCCCCAAGGTCAACAAGTGACTTACACTACGCATATCGCACCCACTTAAGAGGTGTGTTTCTCCTAGGCAATCAGCCATATCCAGTCTTCATTGGACCATTCCAATGCATGTATAATGCACCAAATACCAATCACAGGTACAATACCAATCACAGGTATATCTCATAATTTCTCAGATATAGTTTATACAATGCACTAATATATCAGTGTAAGTCCAACCACAAAGGCCATTCTTTTCAAATTCGTTTGGTCAATTAAATCATATGCCTCAACGTATATTTTTTTTTCCAATGCATCTAAAATGCACCACGTGCCAATAACAGGCAAAACTCGTTGTTTTTCACAAACAGTATATGGACACTGTTCTAACAATAATTATCATATTATTATGTTTTTATAGTCATAAAACACTTTTGTCGTGTTTTCACAATCACGTAACATTTCTGTTACGTTTTCACAATTCCACAACACTTCTGTTGCATTTTCAAAATACCGTAACACTTTTGTTACGTTTTTAAAATTTCAAAACGTTTTTATTACGTTTTCACAATACCGTAACACTACTGTTACGTTTACAAAATTTCGTAACATTTCTGTTATGTTTTCAAAATACTGCAACTCTTCTGTTGCACTTTTAAACCACGTACTAATTTTTCAACATTTTTCTCAATTGCATAAAAATATACGTTTTTCAAATCGCATAGTATTTTTTCACTGCTTCAAAATCGTGTATCTTAAAAATCATTCTTTTAAGTCGCGTAAATTATTTTCCATCATTCTCAAAATATTTAAAACACTTTCCAAATCTCCTAGCAGTTTTTTATCATTTTCACAATCGTGTAAAATATTCTATGGTTGTTAAATCACGTAGTGATTTTTCAATAGTAGTTTAAATCACGTAAAATATTTAAACATAATTCAAATCGTGTAGAAATATTTTAACGTATTCCAAATCGCGTAGAAATATTTTACTGTATTTCAAATCGTTTTTAAGATACGTAAATAATTTTTCACCACAATTCCATTATAGAAAATATTTCTTGACCTTCAAAAATTCCTTTTCAACTTTTCTCAAAATAATATAACTTTGTATTTCATTTTTCACATTTTCATACTCAAGAAAATATTTTTCCACATTTCTTTACTCAAGAAATCCTTTTCCAAAATATAATCCACAAAAATCACTTTTCCATCAATGTTTCAAAATTTAACATTTTTTTTTCTAACATATTTCAGAATTCAAAAATCAGTTATACATTAGTAAATTTTCAAAACACCATTTTATTCTCCATTTTTCCCAAATCATTTCCAAACACAACCTTCTTCAAAATAAATTGAAGTTCGAAAACATTTCCATTTACAAAAACTTGATTTTCTCAAGTGATAAACGCTCTATTCCCTTTCCAAATTCTTGTATTAAATCAAGTTACATCTCCACTTTGAAAATCACTTTGTTCATAAAAATCAAGGCATTACAAGCCCTCAAAAACGTGGACATGACTATTGAAAATTATCAAAACATTTTTCCTTCTAAGTCAATATGGTTTTACACAAACAAAACCATTAAAATTTTGCTTTCAAAACCGTAAGACTTATGGTCATAAAAACCAAACCCATTTGTTCAAATTCATTTTCACTTTCTTGGCAAATCCTTTTTCACTTTCTTTGCAAATCCTTAAAATCAACGTTTGCCCATTTCATTCAAAACTCATGTTTAGAAAAACACTTAGGATCTTTTTACACAAAATAAATTAATAAAAATCCTTCAAAGCCATGTTCTTGTTCTCTTGAAAAACATATCCTTTGTTCATTTTCCATGCTTTTCAAATCAATCCAATTTATTCTTCCATGAAAATATTAAGTTATAAACACCTATGTTGAGGTGTCTTGGCCGAAATTCTTAATGTTCTAAGGACCCAAAAATTAATTCCTTTGTCTTAAAAATTTTCAACATAAACCCTCTTCATGGGTATCAAAATCGTATTTCCTTTCCTTTGGCCATTGAAGCCAAAAATTGATTTTCTTTCCATCATCACATCATGGCATACATATACATAATTTCAACATCTTCTCATCATGCATATTATAAGCATACCATATTATCATCATGCATATTGTAAGCATACCATATAAGCCATAAAATCATGCAAAGCATATCAAGCATAGGCAAATAATCAAAGTCCATAAACACACACAAATAATTTACATGACCATGGATATGAATCCTCACATGGATTCACTATCTATCAAATGTAAAACCATCTCTCAACACCATGCTTGGTTGGTGAGATGGATCTCCCTCTTACCTCTTGAAGATCCTCAAAAGCTCTTTGTTTTGCTTCTTTTTCCAAGTCCTTCACCACCAAGGGCTTCTCAAATGCAAAACAAAATACATAAAAATTAGTATACTAAGCTTGATTAAGAAGAACCATGGATCAAACATGGTTTAGATCATGAAAAAGAAGAGAAGAAATGAAGTTTCCTTACACTTCACCATAAATACCCTATAACTTTGATCTTGAAGGAAGTCCATGAAGATGAATGATTTAGAGGAAATCTCTAACATGAAAGTTGCTTAGAATATCATGTAGATTCAAGATCTATGGTTGGATGAAATTAAAAAGTGATGGAAGGTGTTCTTGATGGTCATGGCCGAAACATAGAGGAGAAGAGAAAGGAGAGAAAATTTTGCTTCTTGAAAATGAACAATAATAGCCAAGAATGACCAAGACCACTAATAATGGTTTTCAAACTTTTTCCTATATCCTAAAGCCTCTCAAAACCGTAGCCCCCCTCCAATGCATTCTCCTAAGGGTGCAAAGAATCAATAATGATGCCAAATTGACTATGACATCTAATAATAGTCATCAAACTTTTTCTTTAGCTCCAAAAGACATGACAAAACCGTAGCCATCCTTTGCATTATGCATACAATAATGTTATCATCATTATTAGCCACCATCTAGAGCATTTCTAGCCATTGATTAATTCAATGGTTAGGATTTAGGTAGACTTTTAATAGAAGACTTAATCTAGGCCATTAGATTTTTCCTTCTTAAAATCTAAGCCATTAAATGCATCTCCAAAATGAAGGGTCAAGATTACTCCTTCTTACTTTTAATCCAAGGGTCATAATTAGTCTTTGTCACTTTTTAAGACTAAATTTTCACCATTGATTAAATCTTCATCCAATGGTCATAAATGATTCTTGTTACTTTTTAAGACCAAATCTCCACCCTTGATTAATTCTAAATCCAATGGTTGTAAATGGTCATAGCCATTATATAAAACTAAATCTCTACCCTTGATTTAATCTTCATCTAACGGTTATAAATAATCCTATTTACTTTTAAGATCAAATCTCCACCGTTGATTAAATCAAGATCAAGTCTCCATCGTTTATTAAATCAATGGTGGATATCCAAACCACCAATGTTGACTTAAGCAATATAATTTCTATTTTTATCTGCTAAAACCCCATGAAAGATTATATTTACTGTATTTTTATCGCCTGATAATTAAATACAGTACCAAACACAGTACAAGAAATTTTCTAAAACTGTTTCCGGATTCAGGTTTAGTAAGATCCCCTGTCTCCGTCTAAACAGTACAAATTTTTCTATGCGTAGAAAAATTTTCACTTTGCGGGACCCACCTGGGCCCACGTAAGGTCACCTGGGCCCACATAGGACCACTTGGGCCCACATACAGTAAAAAAATTCATAATCATCCACAAAAATCACAAATATTAGAAAACGTATGAAAATCAAGTTAGATTATTAAAAATAATTAACAGTCAAGAGAAATAAATATTTAAAGATTTTCTCCGGCTCGAAAATTATTATTTTCCTGACACGAAGTAAATCACTCAAAACGATCAAATAAGTTGACGGAATAAACAAAATAATTGTATAGTGCACAAAAATTACTAAATAGTAAAATTCTGTTAACTGTCAAAATTATTGTTTAAGAGATACGGAAATTCAGGGTGTTACACATACAGAAATCACAAAACAGTACAATTTAGTCGTTATTGTAATTTATCAAAAATTGGGGTGTTACAATGAAGGACCTTGATATGATGATTGTTGAAGGTGTACTTGATATCCCATCTACTGTCTTAGTTAAGCTTGATTGCCTTGGTTACTCCATGAAAAGTTTAGGCAATTCCTCTATCCGGAGTTATAAGTGTTGGAATATGGGTTATTCTGTTGCCTTGGAGGATTGTTCATGAAGTTAACTTGCTCTTGAGTCGAAGGTCCAAACATATTTCCTAGACAATCCATACTCCCCTGTTCACCTCCACAGAAATTACAAGCCAAATGAGCATTGCTCATCGCATTCACACTAAGAGTGTCAACCTTTTTTGTGAGATTCTCAAGTTGTTGAGTCAAAATCTTGTTTTGAGCCAACAATGCATTCATTGAATCAATCTCCAAGTACCCTTTCTTTACGACAGCTCTTTCCCCATTCCTCTGGTAGTCATTGTTGGCCATCTTCTTAAACAAATCCCAAGCTTCCTCTGGAGTTTTATAATTCAAAGCCCCACCTGCTGCAACATCAACCATGGCTCTGGTCTGGGGTAATATGCCATTATAAAAACTCTGCACCTGGATCCAGAAGTCAAAATAGTGACGTGGGCATTTCCTCAATATTTCATTGTATCTCTCCTACGCTTCACTGAGAGACTCCTCATCAAGCTACCTGAATGATGTGATCTCACTTCGTAACTTTACAACCTTGGACGGGAGGAAATACCTTGTCAAAAATTTCTGAACCAAAATTGCCCAAGTAGTTATGCTTCCCCTTGCCAATGAGTCCAACCAGCTCTTAGCCTTGTCCCTCATAGAGAAAGGAAACAATCTCAGACGAATGGCATCCTCACTCACTCAATTCAATTTCACAGTATTACAAATTTGAAAGAACCCTTTTATGTGTGCATGTGGGTCCTCATTATCGAATCCCCCAAACTGATTGTTTTGAATCAAATGGAGTAGAGCCGACTTCAACTCGAAATTGTTTGCTTGAACTGGAGGTCTTGTTTTGCTTGCTTGACGAGCGATGTCGCACTCGCCTCAAAATAGACTAGGATTTGAAATGGAATATAGCATAGCGCATAACCTAGGTCATCTCCCAAGGACCAATTTATATTTCTCAAGCATGTTAGAAGTTATTAATAGGAAAAGGGTTTTGTTCATCAAATAACAGAAAATGAATTCAAACAGTAATTAGAAGAAAATTCAATTATGAGATGCCAATCCAAGGTTTTCAATTCAAGTGACAAAGTTAATCATTGTTTAAGAGAATGAAATTCTGTCTACATATACCACCTCTGTTAATTCTAATTCAACTAGATAATTACCTAGAATTTCATCAATTAAACAAAATCACAATCGTAATTCTTGATTAAAATTGATTTAGGAACAATTTCAAATTAACTTGGATTATCAATCGATGATCCATTCTCCATTAGATTTAGATTAATCAATCTTCATTCTAACCTCAATTTCGAATCTAGCTCTAGAATCACAATTGAAGAAGGAGAAGAAGATAGATCACAAATAGAAATCAAGTTTAAACAATAGAACTTAAAACTCTAATCACAATCCTTGAATTCCTTGGATTGAAAAGAGCTTCAGCCTTCCATGGCCATTACGAAAATAATGCAGAGCTTCAGAGAAGAAAGAAGAGAGAAAATGAAAATAGAGAAGAAGAAAAGGATTCTTGATTCAATCTGTAAAATTGACCAAAAGTAATCCAAAAGGTAAATTCGAAATCTGCCTTAACCTATTTGTAACTAAAAATTCCTTTGTAATTCCTAATCTACCCCTAGCCCAAGCTGTAGCCCTCTAAATAAGCTTTCGAAAGACATATAATTTGCCTTATTTGGGCTTAAATTGAGAGAGTCAAGCCCAAATTAGTGAGGGAAGGTCCAAGCTTTGTGACAGCAACAGTGTCCTAACTCTGAGGCTCAATTTCGCCCTGAATCCAACTGAAATAGAAAAATTGCATTACACAAAATTGTGTATCTTCGTCTCAGCTTTCAGGGGACACCAAGATCATCCAATTGTGACATTTGCAGCCCAAGATATGGCCTGTACAAGACAGAAAGGTCAAAATGAGCTAAATTATGAAAATTAATGAAGCTTTTACAACTAAGCTCAATGAAACCTAATCATATAAAACTCACCCAAAAACATAATATTGGATACAATTATCATCAATTAGGCTACATATAAAGCAATAATAAATGCCTCAAAATTGATTGATCAAATTCCCCCACACTTGAACTTTTGCACTCCCAGGCAAAATTCAAAATTGAACCAAAAGGGGTGTCATCACAAGAACACAAGATCAACATACTTTCTAATGAATTGCAAGAATGCAAGGTAGTGATCAAGATTCAAACATCCAAAGTATCAAGGAGTCAAGACAATCATGAATATATCTCTCAACATCTCAAGCAAGCAAGAAGACAAATCGAATCAAATGATGAATCAAAAGTGATAAGATTCTCACTAGGCATACTCTAACTCTCAAGTGTATAGGATTGTATTTACACTCAAAGCACCCATGAAAGCAAGTACTACCATAAGCTTGACAAGCCTCTAATTTCCACCACTTGAAACACATGCAAATAAAGATCAAAAGGACTTTATTCAAGGTTGTAATGGGGCCAAGGTAAGGGAAGGAATAATATGGATATGGCAAGTTAAGAACCCAAGAGAATAAAAGAGCAATGAGGAGGAACTCAAATGACAAGTAATGCACATTCTCTTACTTTGATCACCTTTCCTTTTGCTTTCACAACCTTTCTAGAAGTCATTCATTCTTTTTCTTTTCATTTTTCAATTTCCAATTCATTTTTTTTATTCAATTCAATTCATCATTCCTTTTCTTTTCTTTTTTTTTATTTATTTCTATTTTTCATTTTTTTTTCACCTTGCATGCATATTAATTTGTACAACTCCCACACTTGAATTATTAATTGCGTACAAGCAAAAGAGCTCCTCAAATGCAATGAACCAATGCTCTCCCATTCCCTAAGGTAAGGTAAAATCATGGTTTTTCACAAAGGCATAAAATGAGCTAAGACAAAGAATAGACAAATAGGCTCAAGGGGGTAATCAAAGGGAAATGATGCAAGGTTAGCTATTTGGCCAAAGTAGCTAATCAAGAAAGAAGGCCTCAATCATCTCAAATGCATGTGAACAAGAAGCTTCAAAAAGAATCAAGTCAAGTTCTAAAGCACCAACAATCATGAGTGAAATCACACAAGAAAGGAAGGGAGTGGCATAATGCAATCCATCCATGTATAAGGTCCAAAATCTCACCAAGGACAAACCTATCACAATTGATGCAACATTTTAATTCTCAATGCCAGCTTGCTAAACTAAAAATGCAAGAAAAATATTTATATCATGTCATGAAACCTCTAACTAAGAATGATGAAATTACACACAACCTGTACAAACCAAGAAATTCAATGAAAAGCATGCAAAATTGATCAAACCGAAATAAAAACAAAAACAAAACAACAAAACAAAAATAGCAAAAACAAAAAAGAAACAACAAAATTCCCTCCCCCATACTTAAATCACACATTGTCCTCAATGGAAACACAAAGCAAAAGACAAGTAGGCATGTGAAATAAAAGAGCAAGGGAAGAGAACACCCACATCAAGGTGGAAAAATCTGCACTTGGGGAAAGGTGGGCTTTGCCAAGGAGAGCTCCTCTAATGGTGCGGGGCTTGCAGGGCTTGCGGGGCTCTCAAGAAAGGGCTTAAGACGGTGGCCATTAACCTTAAAACTCTTGTTGGTGGCTTTATTCGAAATCTCCACCGCACCATAAGGAAAGATGCTAGTGACAACAAAAGGACCATCCCACCGAGAACGGAGTTTACCACACATGAGTTTAAGGCGAGAGTTGAACAAAAGAACTTTTTGGCCAATGGAGAACTCTTTTCTAGAAATCATCTTATCATGGAAATGCTTAGTCTTTTCCTTATAGATCCTTGAATTCCCATAAGCCTCCAAGCGAAGTTCCTCAAGTTATTGCAATTGAAGCTTCCTCTCTGAACTTGCTTGGTCAAATGCTAAGTTACAACTGTTCACTGCCCAGTATGCACGATGTTCTCTTTCCATCGGAAGGTGACATGCTTTACTACAGACAACCTTGAAAGGAGACATCCCTGTAGGTGTCTTCTAAGTGGTACGATGAGCCCAAAGAGCATCTTCTAATCGGCAGCTCCAATCCTTCCTATTTGGCTGCACCATCTTCTCCAAAATTTGCTTGATCTCTCTGTTAGAGACCTCGACCTGCTCGTTAGTTTGGGGATGATATGTTGTAGAAACTCTATGCACGACCCCATACTTCCGAAACAAGGCCTCCAAAGTTCGATTACAAAAATGAGTCCCTTGGTCACTAATGATAGCTCGGGGCACTCCAAACCTACAAAATATGTTAGACCTGACAAAATCCACAACAACTGCCTTAGCTTCCACCTATTTAGAAACATAATCAACCGCAAGCACAATATAAGAAAAACCAAAAGAAATAGGGAAAGGGCCCATAAAATCGATACCCCAAACATCAAAGACCTCGTAGAAAAGAATGGGCTGCTGGGGCATCTCCTGCCTGCGGGTGATGGCCACCCCTGCTCTCTGGCACTGTTCACAAGTAGTGAAAGCCTGATGCACATCTCTGAAGATGGTAGGCTAGTAAAATCTAGGATCCAGCACCTCCTAGCTGTCCGCTGTGGTCCAAAGTGTCTTCCGACTAGAGAGGCATGACAGAAATGAAGAACTGATTGGATCTCATGGTCAGGTATGTATTTGTGAATCACCTAGTCACTACAAAATTTCCACAAATATGGATCATCCTACGTATAGTATTTAGCATCACTCTTAAGCTTAGCTCTCTGTGATCTAGATGCATGAGGGGGAAAAAC
This sequence comes from Ormosia emarginata, assembly GCA_029884605.1. Classification (NCBI taxonomy): domain Eukaryota; kingdom Viridiplantae; phylum Streptophyta; class Magnoliopsida; order Fabales; family Fabaceae; genus Ormosia; species Ormosia emarginata. The sequence continues at coordinate 21,376,419 of JAQQTP010000073.1, forward strand.
AGATGCAACCAAGTAATTAACTAAATCAGCAAACCAAGGGGAAAGTGGGGTATCATGTAGTTGCATGAGCTGCTTTTCTGAAAAAACATCTCTGATAGGAGAAAGATCAACAACTCCTTCGATCCTGCTCAAATGATCAGCCACCAAATTCTCTGTGTGACTCCTATTTCTAACCTCCAAATCAAATTCCTGGAGAAGTAACATCCATCTGATTAACCTTGGCTTCGATTCTGCCTTCTTCAACAGGAATTTTAAGGTCGCATGATCAGTAAAGATAACCACTCTAGAGCCAAGTAAATATGATCTAATCTTATCAAGTGCAAAAACAATGGCAAGCAACTCTTTCTCAATGGTAGTATAGTTAGCCTGTGTAGCATCCAAAGTCCGAGAAGCATATGAAATGACATGAGGTGATGTGCCAACTCTCTGTGTAAGGATAGCTCCCAATGTATAGTTAGATGCATCACACATGAGTTCAAAAGGAAGTGTCCACTCAGGTGGCTTCATGATGGGAATGGTGGTCAAAGCTCTTTTGAGGCAATCAAAAGCCTCTCTACACCTGTCATCAAAATCAAAAACAACATCTTTTTGCAACAAGTTGGACAGTGGAAGGACCTTTTTTCTGAAATCTTGAATGAACCGCCTGTAGAAACCTGCATGGCCAAGAAAAGAACGAACCTCTCGCACGCAAGAGAGGTAAGGTAATTGGGAAATAACATCAATTTCAGCAGGATCTACTTCTATACGCTTCTGAGAGATGATATGGCCTAAGACTATGCCTTGTTCTACCATAAAATGACATTTCTCATAATTAAGAACAAGGTTAGTCTCAATGCACCTATGTAAAACTCTATCTAAACTGTCCAAGCATGCATCAAAGGAGGAACCATAAACAGTAAAATCATCCATAAACACCTCAATGCAATCGTCTAAAAAATCTGTAAAGATGCTAACCATGCATCGTTGGAAAGTTCCAGGAGCATTGCACAGGCCGAAGGGCATCCTCCTGTAAGCAAAAGTGCCAAATAGGCAGGTGAAGGTGGTCTTCTCCTGGTCCTCTAGTGCTATATGGATCTAGAAGTAACTTGAAAAGCCATCAAGAAAACAGTAGAAAGCTTTTCCAACTAAGCGCTCAAGCATCTGATCAATAAAGGGCTGAGGAAAGTGATCCTTTCTTGTCGCTTGATTGAGCTGCCTGTAATCAATACAAACTCTCCAGCTACTCTGCACTCTAGTAGGAATCAGCTCATCATGATCATTCTTCACTATTGTGATTCCTGATTTCTTTGGAACCACTTGAACTAGACTCACACAAGCACTATCTGAGATAGGATAGATGATGCCTGCTTGCAGAAGCTTGGTCACCTCTTTCTTTACCACATCCAGGATCAAAGGGTTGAGTCGCCTCTGTGGTTGTCTCACTGGTTTAGCATCATCCTTAAGTAGTATCCTGTGCATGCACATGGAAGGACTAATGCCAGGAATGTCAGTCAAGGTCCATCCAATAGCTTTCTTATGCTTCCTCAATATTTGCAGCAACCTCTCCTCCTGCGTAGCATGGAGGGTAGTAGAAATGATCGCTGGCAGCTTCTTATCCTCCTCTAAGTATGCATACTTAAGGTGCTCTAGGAGCGGCTTAAGCTCTAGTGTAGGTGGCTGCACTGCAGATGAAAGGATCCTGGTGGTAGGAGTTATGCTTACAACCTGCAATCCAACAAAATCAGATTCATATGTACTTGCTGTAATCAAATTACTGCATTCTGACTTCATTAAATTTGCAACTGCAGCACCATTTAACTGTTCAGAACCTATATAATCTGTATCAAAATTACCATGTAAACAGGATGCAATCTCAAGACAAGCACTACACATTTTCGAACCGGTACAAGTAACACATGTGTAGGTGTAAATAAAATCAGAAAATAATGGAAAATCAGCAGCAAAAAGCTCAGGCAGGTTATCATCAACTACATCAGCCAGCAAATATATATGGAAAACAAAATGTTCTTCCACGGGATGCTTCATGGCATCCAGGATGTTAAATCTCACCACACTATCTCCAAGCTCCATGGAAAGAGTGCCTGCATGGACATCAATCTTGGTTCTGGCAGTTTTGAGGAAAGGTCTACCAAGAATGATGGGAGCCTTGCTGGATTCGGATTCTCTATCCATATCCAAAATATAGAAGTCTGCAGGAAAGATCAAGTCATTAACTCTAACAAGGACATCTTCAATGAGTCCAGCAAGGTAGGCATTACTCCTGTTTCCTAACTGAATGATAACCCTTGTATTCTGCAAGAGTCCTAGGGCAAGAGAGTTGAACACAGACATAGGCATAACATTAATTGAAGCACCTAAATCCAACATAGCATTTTCGAATTTGCTATTGCCTATAGTGCATGGAATAGTAAAAACCCCAGGATCCTTGCATTTTTTGGGGCATTGTAGGCAGTGTAAGTGCAGACACATTTCTCCCCATACTGATCCTCTCGTTTCCCTTTAGTCTCCTTTTGTGAGTAAACAAGTCCTTAAGAAACTTGGCATATCTTGAAATTTGCTTGATTGCTTCAATGAGAGGAATGTTCACCTCAACCTTCCTAAATGTCTCCAAGATCTCTTTATTTGTGTCAGTCTCATAAGTTTTCTTAAGCTGCACAACTCTCTGAGGGAATGATAGTGGGATGGACTGCTCAGCAGTAACTACACTAGGAGTGGGGACAGAATCTGTTTTCTTCTTTTTGCTACTACATGGAACTTCTGGTATGGCTTGCTTCTCCTTATCTAATCCATGTTACAACCCACACGCTAGTGCATCAACAGTCTTACCAGATCTTAGAGTGATGGCACTCATATTTCTTGGATTCACCACAGTTTGTGCAGATAGCTTGTCATAATCTTATGACTGTAATTGGTTCATCGAACTGGCAAGTTGTCTAATCTGATTCTTCAAATTCTGAATGGTAGCTTTTGTCCTCTGTTGGAACTATAAGTTGTTCACTGCCATCTGTTTCATCAATTCCTCCAAGGTTGGCTCAGATTTAGGAGGTGCTGTAGTAGGCTGCTACATGAAAGGTGGCTGATATGGTCTGCTGGAACCTGCAGTGGATTGGAAGGGTAGCTGTTGCTGCCTAAATTGAGTAGGGGTAGGCTGTGTAGAATTATTTCCCCACCTCAGATTGGGACGATTTCTCCAGCCTGAGTTATATCTGTTGGAGGACAAATCATAACTCTGCTGTTGCTGCTGAGGCTACGGAGGCCTGTTATTATAGATGTTTGCTGCATAGGCCTGTGGAGTACCATCAGTGTCAACCTCTTGTAGTGTAGGACAGGCATCTGTGGGATGATCAGCAGAAATGCAGATGCCACACACTCTGGCAGGAGCTACTGCAGCAGGCTTCTGTTGTTGAGTCATAGCCAATTGCCTTACCAAGGATGCAAGGTCATCAATTTTGCTTTCCAATTTCCTGTGATCTGCAGCATAAGTTGCCTCAATTTCGTGGAGACCTCTAGACAATACCACTGAGTTACTTCTAGTGCCAAACTGTTGGGAATTAGTGGCCATATTCTCAATCAGTTTTCTTGTAGCCACAGGAGTCTTGTCTACCAATTCTCCTCCACTAGCAGCATCAATCATGCTCATATCCATAGGCAGCAGACCTTCATAAAAATACTGGATCAGTAACTGGTCATTAATCTGATGGTGAGGATAGCTTGCACACATCTTCTTGAATCTTTCCCAGTATTCAGATATTGGTTCTCTGTCAAACTGCCTGATGCCACATATTTCTTTTCGGATTGATGCAGCCCTTGATGCAGGAAAGAATTTCTCCAAAAACAGCCTCTTAAGATCATTCCAGCTAGTGACAGATCTTGGATCAAATAATACGATCAAGTCTTAGCAAAGATCCTCTGTAATGAGAAAGGGAATGCTCTAAGTTTGATGTGATCTTCTGAGATGTCTTGAGGCTTCATGGTAGAACACACAATGTGGAACTCCTTAAGATGCTTATGAGGATTTTCTCCTGCATGACCATTGAACTTAGGCAGCAAATGAATCAGTCCAGATTTAAGTTCAAATGGAACATCAACATCAGGATATTGAATGCATAAAGACTGATATGTAACATTAGGAGCAGCAAGCTCCTTCAAGGTTCTATTATCCATAATATCAGTATTCTCAGTAGAATCAGAATGAAAAGATGGATCAATGACAGAATGTGCAGAATCAGAAAATTCAAAAGCAGAGTCACTAGTATGATAACTATGTGAAGACTCACTAAACACAGCAAGCGTAGAATCACTACTTCCTATATACTCATCAAGTGCAGAATCAAATCTATTAAACCTATGCAGGGAACAAAAAGTCATATCTATCTCAGGATCAAAATGATGCAATATACCAAGATTGGACCTAGTCATATAATATGCAAAACTCAAAACAAGCAAAATGGAGTATTCAACACTAAAAATGCACCAAAATAAATATAATTGACCTATAAAATGATTTTTAAAAAATATTGGACCACCACACACTAAAAACTACACAAAAATGGAACTAAAAAATGCAATAAAAAATCTTTAAAAAATGAAAAAATGGTCTAAATGAAGGATTTAGGGCAAACCAAGGTAGGGCTCATGGCAAACCTTGTGGAGAAGGCCATTTTCCTTCAACCCACCAATTTTCAGCTCAATCTGAGCATGTTTTCCCACTCAAAAATTACAAAAATGCGATTGTCTCACCTGAATTTGCTCAAAAACCCTACCAAACGATGGATTTTGGCCAAATTATGCAGGAATGATCCTTGTAGGATCATTTTGCTTAGAATGATGGTTTACCTTTGGGGACCAAGTTTCAGCTCAAGACAGACTCCATTGCAACACCAAATGATTTCTACTAGTGCCTTTTTGGATTTAGGAAAATAGGAGCAAAGTGAAAGTGGAGGTGAAACTCAGGAATGAAGATGAGTAACTTGCAAATATCAATAATGAAGCATAAGGATGGTCAATAGCAGCAAAATGACATGCAACAGCTGAATGTAGTGCAGTGAGACCAATGGAACAGTAACTGCATCAAGGGAATGCAACAAAGCAAGTTATGCAGCACAACAGGTTATGCAGCAAATGAACATGTTATTTGTGCAACAGAAGTATCAATTGTGTTGAGTGAAGCAATGCACATTCACAGGAGTCATGGAATGCAGGAAAATCCAATGTAACAGTAACAATGATAGTAAAATGAAAATTATGCAGCAGATGAAACAAGAGCCAATGGAACAGTGATTGATGCATCAAAGTGCAATGCAGCAGGCAGGCGTAAAATGTGAATTATGCAATGAATTCATACAAAATCCAATGCAACAGTAAACCAATGCAGAATGCAGTAGAATGCAGAATCAGTAGCAGAATCAGTAGCAGAAAACAATTCTGCAGAATCAATAGCAGAAAAAACAGCAAAATACACTTAAGGATTTCCAACAAAGTTGATCACGAATACACTGGAATTAGAAACTATTAGGAACTCCTAATAAACCTAAGAAACCGAAAATAGATCCCCGACAACGGCGCCAAATTTTGATGAGCGATGTCACACTCATCTCAAAATAGACTAGGATTTGAAATGGAATATAGCATAGTGCATAACCTAGGTCATCTCCCAAGGATCAATTCGGATTTCTCAAGCATGTTAGAAGTTATCAATAGGAAAGGGGTTTTGTTCATCAAATAGCAGAAAATGAATTCAAATAGTAATTAGAAGAAAATTCAATTATGAGATGCCAATCCAAGGTTTTCAATTCAAGTGACAGAGTTAATCATTGTTCAAGAGAATGAAATTCTGTCTGCATATACCACCTCTGTTAATTCAAATTCAACTAGATAATTACCTTGAATTTCATCAATTAAACAGAATCACAATCGTAATTCTTGATTAAAATTGATTTAGGAACAATTTCAAATTAACTTGGATTATCAATCAATGATCCATTCTCCATTAGATTTGGATTAATCAATCTTCATTCTAACCTCAATTTCAAATCTAGATCTAGAATCATAATTGAAGAAGGAGAAGAAGATAGATCACAAACAGAAATCAAGTTTAAACAATAGAACTCAAAACTCTAACCACAATCCTTGAATTCCTTGGATTGAAAAGAGCTTCAACCTTCCATAGCCATTACGAAAATAATGTAGAGCTTCAGAGAAGAAAGAAGAGAGAAAACGAAAATAGAGAAGAAGAAAAGGATTCTTGATTCAATCTGTAAAACTGAACAAAAGCAATTCAAAAGGTAAATTTGAAATCTACTTTAACCTCTTTGTAACTGAAAATTTCTCTATAATTCCTAATCTACCCCTGTCCCAAACTGTAGCCCTCTGAATAAGCTTTCCAGAGACATATAATTTGCCTTATTTGGGCTTAAATTGAGAGAGTTAAGCCCAAATTAGTGATGGAAGGTCCAAGCTTTGTGACAGCAACAGTGTCCTAACTTTGAGGCTTAATTTTGCCCTGAATCCAGCTGAAATAAAAACATTGCATTAGACACAAAATTGTGTATCTTTGTCGTAGCTTTCAGGGGACACCAAGATCATCCAATTGTGACATTTGTAGCCCAAGATATAGCCTATACAAGACAGAAAGGTCAAAATGAGCTAAATTCCAAAAATTAATGAAGCTTTTACTACTAAGCTCAATGAAACCCAATCATCTAAAACTCACCCAAAAACATAATATTGGATACAATTATCATCAATTAGGCCAAATATAAAGTAATAATGAATGCCTCAAAATTGATTGATCATTGCTCCACACCCATCCATGTTAGGAATTGAGTAATCTATGAGAGTCCTAATAGGTGGTTGTGGTGGTGGAGGATCTACATTTTTTCCATTGTCTGTCATGTCTTCAACAACTACTTGAGTGCCACCCAAATTCCTTCTTCGTTCTCTAGTTTGCTTTCTTAAAGCTCTTGCGGTTCTTTCTATTTTAGAGTAAAAAAGAAGGTTGTCAGGATGAACGGTACCTCGCATACAACAGAGGCACAATGTCAGAATAAAAGTAACTAATCAAAATGCAGAAATTTAAACAGAAAATTCTAAATATACTAAAAATAAGTGAAATAGATGGAAGGAAGAAAATGTTTAAACTAGTAGCTGCCTTCGATATTACCGATATTGGTAAAATCGATCCCCAGCAACGGCGCCAAAAACTTGATGAGACCACGACAAGTATACCGGATCGTCAAGTAATAAAAACGGTGAGTTACCGAATATCATTCTCAGGGATCAATGACCAAGTACCGATTTTCAAAAATAACTACTATTCAAACTAAGATTTGGATCAAAGTGAGCTCTAATAACAAAACAAGATAAATACATGAACTCACGCAACGACAATATTTTTGGGTTTTTCTATTTAGCAATTTAACAAACACTTGGTGTGCGATATGAAAGACAATCAATTAATGAAAGAGTTGGGATCAAGTTTCATGTGATTTCACCTACTGCATATCAATTGGGATTAACACAAGTTACTATTTCTATTTTGTTACCGAATTCTCTAAAATCATCAAATCCAAATTCCTTAGGCAATTGACCATTTATTCCCAAATAAAACCCCTAATTCCTTATGTGATTCTAAAGAGGAACAAGCATTAGAATTTAGAATTCAACAAGGTAACAAGCAACTCAATAACTATTCCTAGCCTAAAGAGAAGCAAGGTTCATGATCTCATAACACAATTATAAATTAAATTTTCATTCAACATATAATCCATAAATCATTCCAAAGAGAATTAGTCCCTAGAAAGCATTAAGAGAAGAAATCATGAACTCAAAATAGAATAACTACTTGCATTAATCGTATCCAATATCAAATATGTAACACCCCAACTTTTGGGTTAAGTACAATATTGTCTCGAATGTGCTGTTTTGTGTTTTTCTGTAGGTTATAAAACTTATTTAAGTATTTTGTGTGATTTACTTCGAGTCAAGAAAATAATAATTTTTTGGCCGGGGAAATCTTATTTTAATTATTCAGAGCTGGAGGATCTTATTAAACCTAATTTCGAGTGATATGTATATTAATCTTTTAATTTTTAGGATTTAACTGTGCAATAAAATAATTTTATATTATTATAATATTATTTTATTTGTGATACCTCTTGTCTCAAAAGCGGTGAGAAATCGCTCCAAAACAACCATCTGGAAAAGTCTGTAAGACCCGCGTTTAGTGAACCAGTCAACGTTTTTTGCTAGATTAAATCCTAAACCAATGAAATGTAGTCAACAAAAGTGGCTTGAACATTTTAGACTAATAGAAATCAAGTCTACAAAAGTGGTTAGACTTGTTAAAATGAAACTAGAAAGCTTAACCAAGTTAGCTTAAACCTAACTAAGTTAACATAGGAAGCTTGTTTAGTAACTAAATGATGGAAACATAGTTAGCTATCCAGTTAAGTCCTAGTTAGAGAAGGTTCTCAAGATATCAAGACAACCTAGTTAACCTAAGTAAATATATAGTTAGGCAAGTAACTAAACAAATTAATCAAATGCACTTAAGTGTAACTAGATTTCATAAATGAACACAAACTTAGTTACTTCCTCTTTGGAGCAATTCGGCTAGAGCACTTCAAGAAGCATCAAGAAGGCTTAGTCATTAGATGACTAGGTTTTTTCTACACCAATTAGAGACAAGCTTGGAACCAAAGCCTTTGATATCAACCATTGATCAAATCTAGGGCTATTAGGTGATAGGAGGAGTCAACAAAGGAGGCCACCTCCTTTGATGAAGCTCACAGCCAAGTAGAGCTAGGAGAAGCATTTCACTTCATTCTTCATCTTTTCTATCACTTAAACTTACTCTTTTCTCTCTTCAAGAACAAAAATCACCATTGTTGTTCCTTTGAGAGCCATTCGGCCAACACCAAGAAAACACACTTCCAACCTTCAAAATTTTCATCTAACCCAACTTCTCAAATCTAAACACTATTCTAAGAACATCTCTAGTTGAGAGTTCTTCCAAAAAAATTCATATTGAGCTTGGAAAATCACTTTGGAGATTTTTCCTACAAGGTGAAACTTCTTGTTTCTTACTTCTAACATGATTTCTAAGGTTCTAAGCCATGATTGATCCATGATTTATGTTTTTCTCCTATAGTTATGACTCTTTGAATTTTTGTTTAAGATTTTTAGGTTTCTCTTGGAAGGTCACGAAAACCATAGGAGGAGAGTTAGAAGGTGTTGTCTTCCTTTAAGGTAAGAGGGAGATTTAATCTCATCAACCTTGTGTGGTGATGAGAAAATGGATTTTATATGTGTGAAGAATCCATAAGGATTCATTTATGTGGTTGTTTAAATGCTTTCCTTATTTGTGATTGATTATATTTGTATGTATATTTATAGCTTTAAAATATATTGTATGTGTTTATAAATGCATGATTATTAATTAGGATGTGAATAACATGTAAGGATTGCATGAGTGTTCCAAGGAACACAACATGGAGCTCACGGCTTCACCAAGAAAAAGAGAACCAAAATGTTCTCAACCATTTTGTAAAGGAAGGATTTAAGGAATTTAGGTAAATTAATGAATTCTTAAATGATTTAGAAGATGGAAAATGAATTAAAGATCAAATGCAAAGATTTTGTTAAATTCGGCTAACATGCCGTTTTAATGTGTAATCAATCCAAAATTTATTTTCTAAGTGTAACCTAGTGGTTTAACCTAAAAAGAATTCATTTGCAATGGATTTTCAAGAACTAAATAAGTAAACAAATTTTTATTAGAAATATAGTGTAGAAGAGAAATAAACAAAACTCTTGAAAAATACTTATCTTTAAGTTTTAAAGTGTGATAGCAATTTTCAAAGTGTATTTTGTAGTTATAAACTAAACAAAGGAATTTTTAAAGGAAAACGTAGAAAATATCACTAAGTAGATTTATTAGACAAGATACTGTCAAAATTGATTAAAAGTGGTCAAGTAATAAAGAACATTTCAAAAATAAAATTTATAACGTAAGGAAAATATTCTACATAGTTTAAAAGTATTAAAAATAGCTTACGCAGTTTTAAAATAATGATTTTAAAGCCTTACGGTTAAGAAAATGATTTAAAAATCTTACGCAATTGAAAAAATGATTTAAAAATGTTACGTGATTTTAAAAACAGCAAAATATATTTACGTGATTGAAAAATATTTGTAAAAGTGACGCAATTGTGAAAATGCGATAAAATTTCTACGCTATTAATTGGAACAGTGAGTTTTGCTGTCGGGCCAAAGTGGTGGACCTGGACATGTTGAGATATGATACTGTCAAGTAGAGATGTGCTATATATTGGAATATTGAGATTGAGGGCATTTTTGTAAATATAGTAATATTTTGAGACCAAGGGTATTTTTATAATTATATTCATGCATCAAGAGTTGTGTCAATTTAGTTGATATTGGTGATTGATTGACGAGACGAATTACACCGTGTTGTCGGTGTGATAAGCGTAGTGTGGTTCATTGAGTGGACTTAGAGGCATTAGTGTGCGGAGTATTCCATATATGGACAGTTGGTCGCTCCTCTGGGTTGTGGTAACTAGCAACACACTAATGATCTCGATACGCACTATTCTTAATCGAGATCTTTAAGTCACCTTCTTATCATTGGCACAGTCTGAAGACTTTCTCCAGTTCCTTGATCCAAAGAGTAGCCTTCTCCGGATCAAATTTTTCCTTGAATTGAGGAGGGTTGTTGCGACAAAATTCCAACAAGTTTTGAGCGTCAGCAAAAGCTTCTAACTGTTGTGCAGCTCTCTCTTACTGTTGAGCAGTTTGCTGGTTTTGTTGCAGCATGGCCTTAGCCATTCTTTGAATCGCCTCGATCACTGCAGTTATATCCTCTCTACGAGCCATATCCCTTTTTCAAGTCAAACTATACAAAACACAAGGAAAATTCAAATGCATTCTTTCGAAATACAAAAAATAAAGAATCACACAGCACAAACAAAACAGTCCAAACCATAAGACCTAAACAAAAAACTCAAACCGGGGCTCTGATACCAAACTAGTGTAACACCCCTTTTTCTAGAAGAAAAAGGAACGTCACACCAAAATAAAATGCGAAAAATAACAAATCATGAATTAAGACCCGGTTCATTTAATATATGAAAAAGCCTCTCCAATCGTAAATGTATAATAACTGGGTAATGTATTTTTTTGTTGTTGCGAGAGAATAATAAATATAGTTACAGTAAAAATCGGCACGAAAGAAAACCATACATCCATATATTATTATATATATTTACATTAAGTCTGTTTAATTGCATCATCAAGTATACTAAAAACAAAAGCTTTACCCACCCTAAGGTGTTTACAAATATACAGCCCAACAAAATAGCAAAACATCAGGCTTGCCAAAAAGATATACGGATAGTCATCAGTAACCATCAACAGTACCAGCCCCCTAAGACTGTCAAGAAGGAACCGTGGTAGGATCCTCCTCAGGGTCTTCCTCGTCAGATGAAATCATCATCGGAGCGACCGAGTTTCGAGCAGAGGCTCGGGCAGTAGATAGGAATGAATCCTCTTGTGGGGCATAATAGAGATCATCCCACAAATCACGAATAGGTAGGTAAAACTCTAGATGAACAAAAGCAATGAAGTTAAAAACAGGTGGGTCATAGCGACCCCAAGCCAGCGACACCATCAAGTCCCCATGATAAGTACAACGATCCGTGCACAGGTTGATATGCCAACAATCAGGAACTCCGTGGAAAGTCATCCTCGCGTATCCCAGAAATCGATGTGGACGAGATGACATCTTCGAGCATGCAATAGTCGTAGTCAGGCCAGAAACTGGGAAACTCGAGTGCTTCCCCTTCCTCATGGACGTCTTCTCAGAAGCACACAAATAAAACAGAAATACAGGGATACAAGAAAGAGGTGAGACACCCAGCATTCAATACCGATACGGTAGTAAGAAAACAGAACAGCGCAAGACGGTCATATAACATCACAACATATATATATCAGCAGTAATAATGAAAATAAGTAATAAAAAGGAAACAACAATAATGTCTCAGGCAGTAACCAGTTCATCAGTCAAATAATTATTATAACATTAAAAGAGATAATTTAAGAGTTATAGACACTCATGCCAGAAGAAATATAAGACAGACAATGCATAATGTATAAGTTACCAAAATCATAATCTATGGAGCTAGATATAAATATTCAGAGAGAATGATCAGGGAGTCATGTTAGTATCTTGTCAGCCTAAAAATAAAGTGCTTATAAAAAAAATAATCTTTTGCACAACATGACTTATACACGACATTCTCAATAAGATCACGATATAGGACAGTGTCTCGGTCCGGATCGTCAGTGTGTTTGCATCGATCTATCCCACGACCCTAGGGGAGCTACCACTACTGTGTGACCTACACTAGTCTATTTGTACCCGTACTAAGGTATGATTCAATCTCCTAGGCATACACAGCCATGACAACAGAGTCCAACGGACTTTCACAAATGCATAATGACTCAATGCATATCATGTATATTTACAATCATATACTTCACACAAATACGCCACAATTTGGCCAATCCAAACATTAACAATTCTTGGCCCCATCCATGGACCCATAATAGCATGTTATCAAATTCTCAAGATCGACACACATTTATAGTTCAACACAACCCACATTTCCATTTTATGAATTCATAATCCCTAATTACCTATGTCATAATTTATGCTTAAATTTTAGGTCAAGGAAATCCTTGAGACTGTGGCCTGTCAAGAACTCGTATCCAATCAATTTCTCATTCACATTCCCATTTACTTAACAATTAGTTACTCAACTCCCCAAGTTGTACAAAATCACAAGTTTGGACCTATGCAAAGCCCTAGAGGCCGTGAGCCTCCCAAGTACAAGAGTCCCACAAATTTTCATCAATTCTTTAGCACCTAATTACCTAAGTTCCAATTTATACAAAAAATCAAACTCAAAAACCCCCAAAGTATGGCCCAAGTATGTGACCTCCCCAAAGGGTAGGAAACCCTGTATTTTTCCATTCATTCAATCTAAACAATCCAACATCATCAAGGCATTCAAAATAACTAACATTTTCATATAAATCAAATATACGCAAAAGCATGAAAAACAAGCATACAAAGTGAACAATCCATTATGGATTCCTCCATCAACAACCACTCAAAAGTTCTCTCACCACCAATAAAGGTTGAAGTGAGTAAATCATCCTCTTAGCTAAGGGAAGAACACGAAAAATCACCCCTTAATGGTGTTGTGAGATTCGGCCAAGAGCTCACCAAAACTCTAGGAAATCAAACTCAAGGAATCAACACCAATGGCTTGAAAAGAAAGGATCCATGGCCATGAAAATGACCATGGAAATGAAAAAAAAAAGAAGAGAAAATAAGGAATCAAAAGTTTACCTCAAAAGCTTTAAGCTTTGTTCTTAAAGAAAAGTGATGAAAAGGATGGATTTGGATGATGATCACCAATGAGGAAAAGTTTAGGATGAGAAAATGAATCTAGGAATGATAGTAGTGAAGCAAGCAAATGAAGATGGCCACATGGAGGGGCTGAAACCGTGGAGAGTGGAGAGGAAGAGAGAAAAAGATGAAGAGGAAATGAAAAGAGAAAGAGTAATAGCTATTTGTGATTTTGAGTTTTGGAGTAAAGAATGATAAGGCAAAAGCCAAATTTTGGCTCCCCATAGGGCTCCAAGTCGCGGCATTAAGAGAGAAAGAGAGGGAGAGATTTGGCTTCTTATGTAAGTTTGGGTAATTTAGTCATTTTTGGTCAAAGCTTCCTTGATAAACTTTCATTAAAATATCTTTCTTTTTGAAATAAAGGTGATTTGATTTGACATAAAGTGGATTTCTTTTGGATAAAATAAGATTTCTACTACAAGCTATTATCCAATAAACAATGGTTACAGTTGACAGAAGTTAGTGTTAATTGTCCAACAGATAATAAAATACACAATATTTTTTATTTATCAGATAAAAATCTTGAAAAACGTAAAATCTTGTAAATCGTGTCCAGTGTTGGGTTAAGTAAGATCCCCTGTCGATGTTTCCATAGTTCAAGGTTCTTGGGAAAAATATGTCATTTCCTCGGCTCCGCTTAGAATGCACGCAAAATAAGAAATAATATTAAAATATTTTGCATTCTCAGAAAAATTCATAAAAATCACAAATATTATAAAATGACTATTTATAATAAAATAAACAAATTTTGGGGTGTTACAAGGAGCATACTTCGGGGGCGGTAGCTCTGCATCATCCTCCTAGGCTCAAGTATCGGGGCTTGCCCAAGTAAGACCTCTCCATCTGCTCCAAGTAAGTGTAGTGCACCATTCTGATGGACACACATCTTCATAGCCACCAGAATAAGACCATCAATAGTAATGGAACCTCAGATAGGAGCCTCATCCAGTAAATGTAAATAATTAAAATGGGCGATAATGATAGAAATATAGCCCCCAAGCAGAATGCGACCAGCTCGAGTGGCCCCAAGATGCTGAAATTGGTGACACAGCTAATACCCCCCATTGACCAGTTCCCCATTAAGCATGCAGTATAAGAAAAATAACTCATGTCGACTCATGGTCCCCTGACTCTCCCCCTACCATAAATGGTATTAGCGAACCATTTTTGGATATACCGATAGGCAGGTGAACGAAGTCTAAAGGCTTTGGAGATTTTAGGGTCATAGCTACCAGACCCAACAATAGTTAACCTAGACCAAACATGCTCAGGATTAAAATCACGGGGCATACAATTATGCCCCACAGGAAACCCAAAAATAGAGTTGAACTGGTGAATGTCTAGGGTGTGAGGAGAGCCTAACAACTTAAATTTTATCTCACCAAGCCACTCAGCTTGGTTACTTAGAGGGTACAACTTACACTCAAAGGTGGAAATGAATTCCCTAGTCAGCTCAGCATAAGTAGGTCTGTTCAATTGTGCAAATTCTACCTAGCCAATTCTACCTAGCAGTGTAAAAACCTCATCATATAACCCAATAACTTGTAAAGTGTCCTGATCTAGGAACCTAGTGACAACAATTTCCTTCCTATCAATAGGGTTAATAGGTACCTGAGGTGGAGAGGGATCACGAGGTGGAGGGGAGGTGAAACCTTCTTCCTGGCCTGCATCTTTGTGCACTTGCAAGGAGGCATGGTGGATAGTGCTAAGATGAGAGAAATGGGTGTGGGAAAGGTGGAAGATTTGGGTTTAGTGGAAGGAAGAAAAGGAAATGGGCAGTGGGTTGAGTAATAGGGGTCTGGGTGGAAATGAAAGAGGGGAAAGAATAGAGGAATGGCGATGCAAGAAGGAAAGAAATGGTGGAGAGTGTTGGTGGCAGTGGTGGTGGTTACGGTAGAGAGAATGAAGGTATGAGGATAGTGAGTTTTTGGTAGGAGTCAAAAATGAGGGAGAAAAATAGTGTTGGGAAGGTTGTGGGTGGCTAAAACGGAGGGGGAACCGGGGGAAAGGGTGATGGAGGTGGTGGAGGTGGACTGCGCAGGGGGAAGGAAAAGGGGTAAAGTTTAGGGGAAATGGGGAAACAAAACCTTAAATGAGGGTTTAAGGGATCTACTACTAGGACACGGGTCGTGTCATATGATACAGCCAGCACCGTGTCCTCCTTTTATAATAGGATTGGTCTTAACCCCACGAAAACACGGGTCGTATGCTTTGACACGGCCCATCCCGTGTAACCCTCTGTGAAAGAGGTGGGGATACTGAGCACGAAAACATGGGCCATGTCAAATGACACAACCAACCCTGTGTTATTCTCTGTGAGACACATGGCCTTCTGATTCACTCCAACATGGGTCATGTCACATGACACATCCCAGCTCGTGTTAGCCTCTAGAAGGGACAATGGCTGCCTATTTGAGGACATGGGCCGTGTCAAAGGACACAGTCAACCCCGTGTTTGGCTCTATAAGCCACTGGTCTGTATAATTGACCTCTGATATGAGGACACGGGCCATGTCAATTGACATAACTAACCCCATGTTATTCTCTGTACACAATTAGGGATTTATCAGACTGGGAATATGGGGTGTGTTTGGAAACACAGCCCCTCCCCATAACTTCCACTGAGTTGGCACTCAGAAAAATCATTCCAAGACCCTATAAGATCACTAATTTGAAAAGATATCATCCATTCAAGCTCTTATACAGACTCCATATACGCAGTAAACAGCTAACACATGCAATCAAGTCTCAAATCCAGCATTTCAAAACACAGTAGTTGCAAAGATGCATGTATCAACAGACGAGAAACACCCAGAATATACTGAACTATGAAGCTAAAACTAAAACAAGATAAAATAGAAAGAAGACAGAAAGCAAATCTAATTGGGTTGCCTCCCAATAAGCACTTAGTTTTTTGTCCTCAGCCCGACATTGTGACACTCCTCAGTGTTCTACATAATGTGGATAGAGAAGGGTCATCTCTTCCACTTCTTCATTGTTCGAAAGCTCATGGTAGGCTTGAGACGGTGTCCATTGACTTTGAAGGTCTTCCTAGATGCTTCATTCTTGATTTCCACTGCACCAGAAGGAAAAACATGAGTTACAACAAATGTTCCAATCCATTTAGAATGCAACTTACCTGGAAATAGTTTAAGTCTAGATTAGAATAGTAGCATGCGTTGTCCTAATGCGAAGCTCTTCCTTGAGATCATTTGATCATGGAATGCCTTGGTTTTGGCTTTATAAATGAGAGCACTCTCAAAGGCCTCATTCCTCAATTCTTCCAACTCCTGTAGTTGGAGCTTCCTTTGCTTTCCAACACCAACCAAGTCCAGGTTAGCTTGCTTAATAGCCCAGTAAGATCGATGCTCTAGCTCCACTGGCAAGTGACAAGGTTTCCCATACACCAACCGGAATGGTGACATGCCAACTGGGGTCTTGTATGTTGTTCTATAAGCGCATAGTGCATCATCAAGCCTGGTACTTCAAGCCTTGCACGTTGGATTCACTGTTTTCTCAAGGATGGATTTGATCTCCCTATTGGACACTTCAGTTTGCCCATTTGTCTGTGGATGGTAGGGAGTAGAAGTTCGGTGCACCATACCATATTTCTTCAAGAGGGCCTTAAACATCCTGTTGCAAAAGTGTGTACCTTGATCACTAATGATGACCCTTGGAGTTCCAAACCCGGAAAAATATGAGACTTCACAAAATCCACTACAATTTTAGAGTGATCAGATCTAATGGTCTTCACCTCACCCATTTCGACACATAATCCACAGCCAAGACAATGTAAGCAAACCCAAATGAAAGGGAAAAAGGTCCTATGAAGTCAATGTCCCAAACGTCAAAAACTTCCACAAAAATCATCGGAGTTTGAGGTATTTGATTCCTAGGACCGATATTACCTGTCCTTTGATAGCGGTCACAAGACGCACAAAAATTGTAAGTATCCATGAAGATTGTTGGCCAATAGAAACCACTGTCAGGCACCATGTTGGTTGTCCTCTTCATGCCAAAATGACCTCCACATGCATAGGTGTGGCAAAATGAAAGGATAGAGTAAGTCTCTGAGTCTGGAATGCACCTCCTAATCACTTGATCTGCGCAATGCTTCCAAAGGTAAGGATCATCCCAGATATAGTATTTGCAATCACTTTTCAATTTATCCCGTTGTGCCTTTGTCAAGCCCTCCGGAAAGTCCTTGGTGGCCATGTAATTGTCAATGTCAGCATACTAAGGGATGATGGTTGTGATGGTCATTAAATGCTCATCTTGAAAGCTCTCTTGGATAGGTATGTCCTCCTCCTCAGTCACCAACCTGCTCAAATGGTTTGCCACCAAGTTTTCGCTCTCTTTTTTTTATCTTTAATCTCTAAGTCAAACTCTTGGAGCAATAGAATCCATCGGAGCAGTCTGAGCTTTGCCTCCTTCTTTGCAAGTAGGTACTTCAATGCTGCATGATCAGAAAAAACAATTACTTTAGAACCAATTAAATATGATCTAAATTTTTCTAAAGCAAAAACTACAACAAGAATCTCTTTTGCAGTTGTGGAATAGTTCAGTTGAGCATCATTTAGGGTCCTTGATGCATAGTAAATGGCATATGGTACCCTATCAACTCGTTCTCCTAAGACAGCCCTTACCACGAAGTCAATAGCATCACACATTAACTCGAATGGAAGCTCCCAATTTGGTGGCCTAATGATAGGCGCCTCAGTCATCAACTCCTTAAGTCTGCTGAAAGCCTTCATACACTTCTCATCGAAATGAAATGACACATCCTTTTGGAGGAGTGTGCAAAGGGGCAACGATATCTTGGAGAAGTCCTTGATGAATCACCGATAGAAACCTGCATGGCCAAGAAAAGAATGAATTTCCCGCACACTAGTGGGCAGGGGTAATGAACGCACAAGTTCTACCTTAGCTCTATCGATTTTAATGCCCCTATCAGAGACTACATGACCTAACACAATACCTTCGTCTACCATGAAATGGCATTTTTCCTAATTTAAAACAAGGTTAGTGTCAATGCATCTTTTTAAAACCAATGCCAAATGTTCTAGACAGTTCTCAAAGCTATTCCCAAATACACTAAAGTCATCCATGAAGACCTCAATGATATTCTCTATATAATCAAAAAATATACTCATCATACATATCTGAAAAGTCCCTGGCATATTGCAAAGTCCAAAAGGCATTCTGTTGTGACATTTTCCGCAAGCGCACGGGTCGTACAAGTAGTAAAATAAATATCGTTCCCACGAGAATCGTTTGATTACCAACTCTTACGGTGATTTTGATTATTTAAGCGAACAAATACAATGATGGAAGCTAAATTGAAATCAAAATAAAATAAAAGCAATTAAACTAAGAAGAGAAATAAAAGTAATTAAACTAAGAAGAATTGAGATTTAACCATGGATAAAGACCTAGGACTGGGAATCCACTACAATATTCTCTATGCTAAATCATTCATGTTCTTGAAGGCGAACTGTCCTAAATTATTTAAAGTCCAATGTCTTGGCACTAAAAACGTGTTAAAACCTCATCAATCCCATTCTCATGGCAATTAATCCAAGTTCTAACCCATTAAGATTCATGATATTTGTTTGACCCTCAAAGAACTTAACCCTATGTCATTAATTCCTAAGTTCAATTCTTAGATTATCAAGCAATTAGACTTCTTCTTTCGATCCTTCATCTAAAGCCTAAAATCATGTAAATATGACATGCAACATACCACAAGAATTAAGAACACTAAGAATGAATCAAGAACAACAATAATTAATTCAACATAGATAAATAAAGAGTTTCATCCCAATTCTAGATAAAGGGGTTTAGCCACTCATGGCAATTAAAACACAAACAAGAATAGAGATTAAAGAGACAACCATGATTTCAAAATAAAAGAAAAGATAGAGAAAAGAGAACATCAATGGTTGATCTTCAATGGCTCTTGATCTTGCCTTCTAAGCCCTTGCCTCAGATCCATGTACCTCTCAAACTCTTCTGTAGCTAATCCACCATTTCTGCCCCAAAGTTTCCTCCTTTGGGCTTCCTCTCTTGGGGACCCCTCTCCCCTTAGGACTTTTCTCCCCTTTCCAGGAGCTTAGAGGACTGTCACTCACCTCTTCGGTTTCTCCCTTCCAGGGGACCTCCCTTTGTGTTTCTTCAGCCTCTCCTACTCTTCCCCCGTTCTGCAGCTTCTTCTCCTTCTTTTATAATCAATTGGGGAAGGTTTTAGCGTCCATGACAAGTTTGATGGGAGACACGGCCGTGTCTATTGGAGACACGGCCGTGTCTCATTACAAAACACGTGAAATTTGTCAGAAAATGCGTAAAAATAGTAGATCCGTGAGTGAACAGTGATCACATGGCCGTGCTTAAATTCCAGAAGCTTTATAGGAGTTAGACACGGCCGTGTGAGGGTCCAGGATGCGAAATTTCACTTTTGTGGGAGGCACAGCCGTGTTTACTTTAGGCACGGCCGTGTCTCCTGGAATTTCACAAAGAAGCCTTCGTGAAAGTTGTAGATCTTTTTCTTAGCTTTCCAAGGACACCTAATTCACCTCGTTTCGACCTCTATAGCTCAAGTTATGCTCATTTTATCGCACAAAGGTCAAAAACTCTACGAATCTCAGCCGTATAAATTCTAAGCTCAACTCCATTGCAATAAATCCATCTAAAGTTTCATAGAGCCATGTCAAAACACCACTTCTGGACCTAAAAACATAGAGAATAATAACTTTGAGATAACAAGGATAAATAGAATAAATGTGACATAAATTCTAACATAAATCAATCAAAGCATCACATTTTATCCAATTTAAGGCTATAAAATACGAGTATAACACATTCGCCTAAAAACAAAGGTGCCAAAAGGGCAAGTGAAGATGGTCTTGTCCTGGTCTTCCAGAGCAATAGCAATCTGGTTATAACTGAAAATCCATCTAGAAATGACCAGCTAATCTCTCTAACATTTGATTAATAAAAGGTAAAGGGAAGTGGTATTTTCTAATGGTGGAATTTAATTTTTTATAATTAATACAAACACGCCACCTTGTCTGTAACCTAGTGGGAATAAGCTCATTCTCAACATTTCTTACCACAGTAATCCCAGATTTCTTTGGTACTACCTAGATCAGGCTAACCCACTTGCTGTAAAAAATAGGGTAGATGACCCCCACACTTAGGAGCTTCAGTATCTCTTTCTTCACAACCTCCATCATCAGAGGATTCCACCTCCTCTGGGGTTCTCTCACTGGCTTAGTCCCCTCCTCCATTAAGATTCTGTGCATGCAAATGGAGGGGCTAATTCCCTTGATGTCTGCAATGGTCCAACCAATGGTTGTCTTGTGTTCCTTCAATACAGACACCATTTTCTCCTCTTGTTCTTGGGTAAGGGATTTAGCGATTATCACCGAAAGTGTCTCATTCTCTCCCAAGAAAATGTGTTTCAAATAGGCAGACAATTCCTTTAATTCCAACTCTAGTACCTGCATAACAAAAGGTTTAGGTATATCAGTAGTAATAGACAACTCAACATACGATCCCTCATGTCCTTCTGAAACAGAAGAGAGCTCATGCAAGGTTGCTACGACATTATAAACCTCCTCGTTCCATGGCTCTCCTTCATCATCCTTCTTTGATTCCTGTGAATCTAAACTGTGAGTCAGATCTGTATCAAGAACATAAAAAAGATTAGACTCAAAAGCAATAGAGATTAAAGAATCAAAAACATCAAAGGAATCAATAACACAGGCAGAGTGCACATCACTCGGGTATCTTATAGCCTCAAAGATGTTGAATCTGATCAACTCTCCATCAAACTCCATGGTTAATGTCCCCGAATGCACATCAATTTTAGTCTGTGCAATTTTTAGGAATGGTCTCCCCAACAAAATGGGAGCAGAGTTGGGGGATTTATCCTCCTCCATGTCCAGCACATAGAAGTCTTCCAGAAACACCAATTCATTTACCTGCACTAAAACATCTTTAACAACCCCTTTAGGGAATGTGTTAGACCTGTCTGCCAGTTGAATGATAACACCAGTTAGTTCTAAAGGTCCTAGATGTAAAGATGCATAAATAAAAAAGGGCATGACATTAATGGATGCACCTAAATCTAGCATTGCTCTCTCAAATCTTGTGTTACCGATAGTGCATGGTATAGTGAATGTGCTAGGATCCTTACACTTAGTTGGGAGTTTCTTGTTAAAAACAGCTGAAACATTTGCTCCCACCTGGACCCTTTCATTACCTTTTAACTTCCTTTTGTTAGTGTATAATTCTTTTAAGAACTTAGCATATCTAGGCACTTGCTTAATGGAATCTAACAAAGAAATGTTAACTTCCACTTTCCTAAAAGTCTCTAAGATCTTTTCATCCACCTCTTCTTTCTTATTTTTAACCAACCTACTAGGAAAAGGTGCCTTAGTGATATACTTAGGGAGTGGTTCAAAAGCACTTACCTTAGGGGCCTTAGAATTGTGCCCCTCTTCTTCTACCTCCTTAGGTTTTTGAGCTTTGTCTTCAGTGACTTGTGGAGAAGATGTGGGTTCGTCCAATGTCTTCCCACTTTGCAAGGTAACAACACTAGCATTTTCCCTCGGATTCACCTCTGGCTGTGAGGGAAGTTTCCCAAAAAGTTGACTTTGAACCTTGTTGATCTCGGTGGCTAACTGTCCCACCTGATTTTATAAGTTACTGATGGTGGCCATTTTTTCTTGTTGAAATTGAATGTTATTAGTGGTTATTTGCCTCATTAGCTCCTCTAGAGAAGGCTCAAGTTTCCTAGGAGCTTGAACTTGTTATTGCCTTTGAGGGAAAAGTGTTTGTCTTTGTTGAAACCCTGGAGGTCCATAAGCTTAAGGTTAAGCTTGGGGCTGCTTTGCATAACTAAAGTTAGGATGATCCTTCCACCTTGGATTGTATGTATTGGAGTAGGCGTTGTAGTTCTTGGATGGTGCAGAAAACCCCTCCATTGCCTTTGTTTCTTCATTTGTGGCATCTTGAAGAGTAGGACACATATCAGTAAGATGTCTAGGAGAACAACAAATACCACAAGCATTAACTGATGTTTTCCCACTATCTATTAGCTTCTGAACCATGGTGGTCAACTGAGCCATTTGTTGCTGCAAGCTAACTATATCCGCCTCTTTTACTACTCGCACTCCAGTGTCATTCCTGGTGAAGAATTATTGAGTGTTCGTAGCCATTCTTGCTATCAAGTTTCTAGCATCTTGAGGAGTCTTATCAACCAAAGCTCCTCCACTAGCAGCATCAATCATGTTGCTCCTCCATCACAATCACACCCTCATTAAAGTATTGAATTAGCAGTTGCTCACTAATTTGATGTTGGGGATAGCTAGCACACAACCTCTTGAACCTCTCCTAGTCATCATGAAGTGATTCCTCGTGCCTTTGTTGGATGCCGCAAATTTATTTTCGAATGGTGGCTGCCTTAGAGGCAGGGAAGTATCTATCCAGGAAAGCTTAAGCCATGTCTTGCCATGAATTAATGGATTCGGGTGGCAAATAGTACAGTCATTCATTTATAGAATCTTTTAATGAGAATGGAAAAGCTCTAAGCTTGACTTGTTCGACTGAAACTCCTACAGGCTTCATGCTGGAACAAACCACATGTATCTCTTTTAAATGCTTGTTAGGATCCTCCCCAGCTAATCCATTGAAGGATGGTAAAAAGTGGATTAGACCAGACTTCAACTCAAAAGGCCCTTCAGTTTCTGGGATTTCTAGGTAAATAGGTTGTTGGTCTAAACCTGGAGCACCCAAATGCCCTTAAAGTATTTTCTGTCATCACCACTTCTTCAGATGTTTTAGAAAAATATCTCAGAACTGGATAAATCTATATGGTGGGTAGCTTCGACATCGGTAGGTGTGAATTGAAGAGGAAACTATGAGCTGACTTGTTCAAAGTAATGCCTTAGATTCTTCAATTGCTCATTCACTTCACTATTGGACATGAACACCTGCAAAACAATCAGAAAGGAGGAAGAAAAGAATTAAAAACTAAAATAAAAACATAGTGAAAAATAAGAAACAAATTAATAGCGCAATTGGACAATTAGTTCCCCGGCAACGGCGCCAAAATTTGGTTTGGTGTGGTGTGGATTGTGAATTAAATTTAAGATTAAAAACAGTTGTCAAGTCCCACCAAAATTATAAAAACATTGCAACCAATTGTAGTTAGCAATGGTCGATCCATAGAGAACTAACTCAATTGACACTATTTACTGAATCCTAATTTAAACTCTAAATGATAATGAACAGTAAAAAAGGGTTTTGTTAATTCAAACTAAAATAGAAACCAAAGATAAAACAATAGCAAAGTAAACACGATTTGAATTTCCAATTTGATGATAATGGTTAAGAGATAGAATCCACTACTAGGTTTATATGATTATGTGAATCCACATATCCTTTATCCCAATATGGTCAATTATGTTTTTACGCAATTGTGAGATTAATCTTTGTTTTCCTTAGGTGATGGTTAATTTAGCAACCGCTCAAACTAACCCTAATCACTAGTTAGCTATAAAGTAACCACTATTATATTTATCCAATGATTGCATTAAGAAATAGAAAACCAATCATGCTAAGATTCAATCACATACCGAGATGAAATTGCTTAAATCATATGTTCCACTAGTTCTACCACCGCAACCGCACATAGCAATCCTAATTTTACCACTTTTGAAATTGACAAGATTATAAAATACCTTTATATTGAATTAAGATTAGAAACATATAAATGAAAACACAGTTGTATTGAAATAAAGGAATATGCAGAATTCACATAACCAAAACTAGAGTTTCATCCTCCCTTAACCAAATAAGGAGATTAGCCACGCATGGAAAATTGAAAATCAAAAGAAAAATGAAATAGAAACATAATCAAGAATGAAAGAACGAAAGAAAACTGAAGATCAAACTAGTTTCCAGCGAATGAAGCTGATCAATCTTCGATTGCTCGAACCTGAGTTTCCAACCTTCGATCAAATCTCTTTCTTTCTTATTCTTTGAATCCTCTTCTGTTCTCTGATGGCTTTTTGTTCAGAACTCCCTTAGGAACCTTAGGCAATTCCTATTTATAACTTTGGATCCCTAATTTTGCATCAAAAATTGAATTTCAGTTTCTAATTCGCAGACACGGGCCGTGTCATTTGACACTGCCTACCCCGTGTCTGACTTTACTATGAAAAAATCAGGTAAGTTAGAACTCAAAGAAGAACATGACATACCCCGTGTCTGATGACACGGGTCGTGTTGTCGAATTAGCCCAACACTGAACCCTCCTTAAGGTACCAGAGAAATACATGGCCTATCCCGTGTCAGATGACACGGGTCATGTTGTTAGTCAAAGCTCAAAACTGGATCCCCTTGTCATGATAGAAACATACACGGCCTACCCCATGTCAGATGACATGGGCCGTGTTGGATAGACTCAGGACTGGACTTAATCATGTGGTACCAAAGAAGTACACGGCCTACCCCATGTCATATGACACGGGCTGTGTCACTTACTTTCTTTAACTTGAACCCTGATTCTTCACAGATGCCCTTCCTTCTTTGCTTCTGGACATATGATTGATCTTCTTAAGTCTTTAGCTCTCTCCTTAGATGAACATTAAGGTTGGCTTGATGCTAATTGACTCAAACACTCAAAAACCTCCTGAAAAGTATAATTCAGTTATGAGCATTTATAACCACATTTAAGCATAGTTTCACAATAAACATCCAATTAAGCTCTATATCATAAACTTAGCTAAATTTTATCAATTGAGTACTTATGGAGTCCAATTAGATCAAATATAAGGCATTCAATATACTGAAATTATCAACAAATCATAAGGTGAAATTTAGTTGAACCTTACGATGAGAGATTCCATATTACTCATTTTATCTATATACTATCAAAAATAAATTTTTACATCACTTTTATACATATGATTAGTGTGCAAATAATTAATGAACAACTTGTAATATGTGATTAGTAATCATCTTTGATCATCATGTAATCCATATTATTTGCTAGTTATTTATTTACATGTTAATTATAGGTATAAAAGTGATATAAAATTTGGAGTGTGAATAATAAAATTGATATAATATTGTTTATTACACCATATAGGTTGGCACTAAGGGGTTTTTGGACCAATATGTCCTCAGTGGCTAACTTATTTACTAAGTTGTCATCTTTTTGAAACTATTTATCAGATTGTCACCGTTTTTGTCACGCTGTAATTTTTTGATCTTTTTGGTTCCACGTAGGATACTCCAACATGGGTGGCGTTTTCCACATGGTAACGTTACATGTGATGGCGTATCCACATTGGATGTGCCACGCGTGTTGGCGTATCCACATTGGATGTGCCACGTGTGTTGGTGTATCATAGACACGACCATGCTTTCAACTTTAACAGAGCCTTGTCTTTCAATTGAAACTTCTGACTTTGAGACACGACCATGTCTCTAGACCATACGGTCGTGTCTCTAGACCATACGACCATGTCTCACTTAAAGTGCAAATACGTGTTTTCATGCTCAGACAATCATGTCGTGTTCTCACATGACCGTGTGAGCTTTCGTGATGTGAAAAATAAGTTGTTTTACCCTCAAATCATTCTTAGTATGCTTAAATAAAAGTTTTTCTATATTTTTTTTATTTTGTAAAATTTTATAATTTAACTATACCTAATATTAAAACTGATACATTTTATCTAATCTCAATTAGGTCAAGTCTCGACCCAATTAAATCTAAGGCCGAGTCTAGGTTTAGAAAATTGGGTATATGAAATTATCAAGTTAAACCTTACCAAATCTAGTCATGAGCACCCTTAGCGTATTGTAATCAATTTTTACACTTAAAATTGATTATGAAAATCGAAGTTGATCACACTCTTAACGTCATGACTGGTTCATGGGCTAGATTACCAGCCTAATTAGCCTAACAAAATCAATTAACCTTAATAGTTCAAACATTACGATTCTATGGAAAAATTTAACAGAATATTCCCTAAAAATTAGGCGTTTTCAAAAGTACTTCAACCTGTATAATGAAACATATTATATACATTTTGATTTCCATATCAATAGAGCACGTATAAGATGCATAAGCATAACAAAAACATTTGTACATATACATACAGTCATCCCAGATTAAGCAAATGTAATAAAAGGATAATAAATTAATTTAAGTATAGTGACTACATCAATTAGAAGGACTAGGGTCAGAATATGGTGGTCTGTGAGGGGGATAAGAAGAAGGTCTTAACTGTGATGGGTGAGGATATGGTGGGTAACCCATATACAGTGGATATGAAAATAATGGTATAAAGGTAAAGGTCAAAGGAT
Organism: Ormosia emarginata; assembly: GCA_029884605.1. Lineage (NCBI taxonomy): Eukaryota > Viridiplantae > Streptophyta > Magnoliopsida > Fabales > Fabaceae > Ormosia > Ormosia emarginata. The sequence continues at coordinate 21,403,297 of JAQQTP010000073.1, forward strand.
ATGGTGGGTAAGTGTAAGTAGGTGGTGGGTATGCTGTGGATGGTGGGTAACCTGTAGATGGTGGATAACTTAGATATGGTGGGTAAGATAGAGGTGGTGGCTGAGATGGTGAGTAAGTAGTAGTAGTAGTGGGTGAGGGTTGAGTCCTAGGCACACCTGAAGAATCAGAGTGCTCTGAAGGTCGTAGTCGTGACCGAGTACTCGCTAACCCTCTCCTTCTACGGCGCGTCCCCTACTTATCAGACTTTTTGGATGGTCCTAGAATGTCATCTACAAGAGGAGCTGGACAAAGTTGATCCAATGTAATGTAATCATGCTCCCTCACTAAAGATAAGATCTCCTCCATGGATTGTAGAAGGCTAGCCATACAAAATCCTAAACTAGGGTTCTTAGCCGAAGCATGGACGTTCTCTACAATGTCAGCCCAAGATACAGATATAACACATGTCATCATCAATACCGAATACATTTAGCAAATAGCAGAATATATTAGTAAATAGCTTACTACAAACCCAATAAATGCACTAGTATAAGAAATCCAACATCTGGTAATTCTTCTGTCCCAGCATATGTACTAAGAATGCACATTGATAAGAACTTACAATGGCCTTCTACTAACACACTTTTCCCTCTGACAATCCCAGATGACTTTGTGTACAAGGTGTGTGATTTGTCAATCCTTGTCATGTCTTCCTACCAATGTAATCGAGTGCAACTCGTCAGGTTGGTGTGGTCTCTATGGTATTAGTTGGTCTAGACCAAACTGACGTATCACCCTATTTGGTTGGTGCAACTTAACAATGTGAAAAAAGATGAGTGGAACCACTGCTAGTATAATGTCTCTACCAGCAACACAAAAATCTGGTAGTGAAGCCACAATCTCATCCGTATAAGGTTACCATGTTATCTGCAAAATGATATGTACAAAGAATTAGAAAGCAAGACAAAGTAACTTATTTAAATCAATGTAAACAAGTACTGACCTCATCACTCTTCAGTTGATCATAGAATCAGTGATAAGACGGAAGCACCCCCATTTGGGGTTTCATTCAACACCTTATGTTTATTCCACCTATTTAAATGTCAAAGTCATATGATGTCAACACAAGTAGTATATATAACAAACTAATATAAACAAATGATATATTGAGAAACTTACTGAAATCCCAGTAGACGTTGGTGACAATGATTAGCAACATAGGCAGCCACAAGGACAGGATGTTAGAAATTGCGGATACATCATGCAATGGAATAACAAAAAATTCTCACTAAGTATCCATGCGAAATAAACCATAATCTGTGTTTTAAAAGAGTTTACCTCTTGAAACTTGATAAAATCAAGCGACGTGAATCACCAACACTGTAACAACAATAATGTCTCTACAATATCCACATGAACAGACTTACGAACGTCCAACGTCCACAAAAAGGAAAACTACCTCTCTGGCACAGTGTTAGCTGCGAAGAGAAGAGAAACCTGTCACTCTCTCACTCACTATTTTCGTCAAGTGCGGCTAGGGTTTGTAATGCGTGCTTTGACAGCCCCTTAGTAGTGGTATTTATAATAGCTGCCGCCTTATGCGAGTAAGAGCAGTAACAAGGTAAGTTGTGCAACCCTAGACTCATCTGTTATGAGTCTGGCCCACGAGTGAATCCTAGTCCAACTTGGATTATAATTGCTCCAATTTAGTCTGCTCTATGTGTGCGAGCCTATAGGTTCTCATGACATTAGCAATAACATTAAAATCTCATTTTAATATTACAAGCAGTGAGTGGTATCTAGCAACACATCGCTGTTATCCAAGTAATGAGAATGTTAGTGATTTGACATAACCTTTCCATGATTAATGTTACTATGCAGTTTAGTCCTTTTTTTCAGATATCTAGATTGAACACAAGGCATGGAATGTGTCACCCTTGTATAGTTCAATCTTCCATTTCTCGATACTCAAGTAGACGTAGTAATAACAAATAAGATCAATATCTTATATTGACTCATTTGAGCATGGTCATGCATTTCCTAGTCTAACTCAATCAGGGGCCCTGAAGATATCACTCATGTTATGTAGGAGGGACAAATCTCATCTAAGTCACTCACATCCCTTCACATGATTTGCAGTATATCCAATAACCAACTTTATAATCACCTTGTTATAGATGACGTTTGATGGTATTAAAACATACAACTCCTCATGTAGGATTCGTAGTGATTTCAGGTCAAAGGACCTCATACACTATTATCACTATAAGAATCGCTTATGACACTCACGTAACGATCCACCTAGCGTTCTCATGGCATGTCAGTCCAATACATCATTCCCCCAATAATATATCCCTGTGAAGACTTGATATCTCATATCAATGACCCGTGAGATGTGGCCAGCAGTCGACAAACATACTAGTCTCAATGCATTATTGTCATCTTGATTAACAATAATACTTGACTAGGGACATTTAAGAAAAGTGTTATGTTTCTATCTAATAGGATCTCACGATCAAGTCATCCACTTGATATCCTATGGCATTGAACTTACTATTCTAAGGACTTTATTATATATATCATAAATAACATAATAAATGAAATACCTCATATATTAAATAAATATCATAATACAACGTATGTCAGACGGTCAAAATAAATTGGCCTTTAGGGCATACACCAACACAGGATCAGTTTCATCTACAAGTGTAGGGACAAGGGGTGAAAATCTATGTCGTGCCCAATATTGCAACAATATGCAAGCACCTCCAATCTCGTGCACGCTATAGTTTGTGGCCTTACAAAACTCTCTGTACAAGTATGCTAAGACTGCATATCCCCAACTATGTTTCCTAGTAGCAGTAAAGTCTTCCAACAATGGAAGGAACATCATGTACACGTATCTACCAGAATGGTCAGGAATAACAATCCTCCAATCAACCAAAGTATATATGGTCATGCACACTGCATCACATAAGCAGCTCCATCGGCCTGGGTAAGTCGTCTACGGAATGCGCTCCAAAGCCATGGCATACCAATACATTCACTTGATATGTGTGACTCATCCGGCTGTGAACCTAACAAGTTCTAACATAGCTGCTTTCAATCTCGACGTGATGTACAGCTAGTAACTACATCATCGTCACTAAGAAGTCCCGAGATAATACCTATGTCCTCCAATGTGATGGTGTATTCCCTAGTAGGCATTTGAAATGTATGTGTCTCGGGCCGCCATCTCTTAACTAATGCTGTAATCAAGGAGTGATCGATGGTGCAATATCCTATGTAGGCAACCCCCACGAAACCAGCTGTTGTAGATATGGAAGCATCTGCTCATCTAGGTCTATATGTTTGAATTGATGAGCACATCTAACACGCAGATGACAATCAAGTTGGCATTGCCATATATGTTATGAAACATAAAACTCCTACAACTCCAGTATTGAAGGGTCCTCTGGGCCTGGGCGTAAGTGGAATGTCATGTCTCACGCTATAATCAAGCAACAGACAAAAATAATGGGTAAGTCTTCAAATAATAAGACATACTATAAAACGAATATACATACTAAACATGAGTGTATCGAATACAAATTATAAGACACCGCTAAAAGCATAAGGAAGAATGATATCAAACAAAAATAATCTAATAGAAACTGTCATCATTGAAATCCATACATCAAGTAGATTATCAAATTACACACTGACAATATTCAATTACACACTGATAGTCATCCATTATAATACAATGATTATCAAATTATGTCCTAATCAAGTAGATGACCCTTCTTGGTCATTCCTCAAGGAAGTCGATTCACCACAATGACAACTATGAGAGTTATGTCCATATTCACCACATTTTTTACATCTTTGTCCCGATTCTGGTTCGCTCCAATCCATCTCATTTCTAAGTCGAGTTGATTTGGGTCGACCTTTAGATCTAAGTAATTAATGATCAGGTACCAAGGTAATCACCGAAGCTGGTGGCCACCATGGTTCATCCTTAATGATTCCCCAATTAACCTCATAAGCCTTGTACAAAGTATGTATTCTGTAAACACTACACACATATTAAAAAGTGTCAAGTGTCCTAGAAGAACATATTACTATTGCATGAGAGCATGGGAAATGCAACGCTTGAATCAGGCCATAGTCACATGTGCCTTCTTGAAGGTTTACATAATATTTAACTCCACCCTGCTGTATTATAGGGTTGAATGCCTCTTCGACCAAAAATCTGGTTGACTGTATATCAAATCGACAGACTTGGTCAGAGCTTGCCTTGAGCACGTTGACATTCCAACTTTTCATAAATCATCAATCCAATATGCCTCATCAATAATTTTCTCGTTTGCGTCTTCCTTTCGATTAACAAAGTACTCTATAAATTTATAATATGTCATCTGAACCAGTGCAATTATTAGTAGGTTTCTGCCACCTCTTTCAACACTCCATTCATCCACTCAGATAAGTTTGTCGTCATATGACCAAATCTATGACCACCATCATATGCTAAACTACATTTTTCCTTTAGAATCGAATTAATCCAATTTGCCATTTCGGGAGTAGCGGTCAACTTTTCCAACCTAGCATCAAATTTGTATGGAATTGGCTCGTACTCTGATATTAAAATATTGAATGAGTTGGTGTTAGCAACTAAATTGTAGTATGGTAAGTAGTATAGTAAACTCATAGAAATTGAAATGTTTAACTACCCTTATTAATCAGATATTTCTTTAGGGCCAGATTACGGAAGGCGCTGTTAAAATTGCTGCCAATATGCCAAATGCAGAAAACATGATTCGCATGTGGTGGCTGCAACCCAAATGTGGATTCGCCACTGACTGTAGGATGCTCAGGTGTCGATCAGATAGCAAGCACATGCCTTATTTTTATATGACATATGTTCGAATCAAGGCTAAGAACTAACTCCAAGCATCCTTTGTTTCTCCTTCAACAATGGCAAATGCAACTAGGTTTTCTATTGTCATCTTGTGTTATTGCAATCAATAGTTTATGACGATATTTACCATACAAATGAGTGTCGTCAATCTGAATAATGGACTTGTAGTATTGGAATCCAATAACACATGGTTTGAATGTCTAAAATAAGCAAGAAAATACAAGTTTTGAATGGTTAACTCTATTGCGCTTGACATAATCAATGGTTTGCAACTCCACCACTGTGCCTGACATGTCTCTTTGCTTGATAAGTAACCATCTAGGCAACACCGCATAAGATTTATCCAAGTCTCCAAATACTTTCTCAAAGGCAATTTGTTTAGCCTTCCAAACTTTCCAATAGGACACGTCATATCTGAATTGACATCGAACCTTTTCAATAATCAAGCATACAAGTATATCAGGTTTTTGCTTAACCATCTGCAAAATACAAGAATAGATCATAAGAGAGTCTAACTTCTGATGATCTTGTGACATAGCTGGGTTGACACATTTGTGAGGTCCATTATATTTTCTAATTTCTCACATGTTTGATTTCTTACTTTGAATGACCCTGACCCTCCAATTACAACCATCAGCACATTTGAGACACTTAACAATTAGCCGCTGTATATCAGAATCCTTAACCTTGTAATTCTGATGTCTAATAATGGAAAAATGTTTTAGGGCCAACTTGACAGCATCTTTACAAGGAAATTGCAATCCAACTTATAATTCTTCATCTTGACTCCAAATACCATGAGAATCCAATTCAGGCAGATTATCAGGTGTACTCAGCGCATCTCAATTGATTTAAGAAAACTGAGGGCATGGAGGCATAAACGTAGATTCATGAGCAACTATTAATGGAGGGACTAGTTGTTGTATATTTACTTCAGGGCCAGATTAATCTTCTTCTAAGCCACTATCTGTATCTTCACCCTCAGATATCTCTCATTCATCATTGCTTATGTCAGATAATGTGTAACACCCCTTGATGTAGCAACCAGAGCATAATCGTCATTACATCATAGTTACTAAATCCAAGTGTGTCACAGTCATGATAATAGTAATTTAAATTCTCAAGAGTCTATATTTTTTTTTTTGACAATTTGCATAGGTAGAAAATATGAGCCTCGAATGAAATATAAATATATTCAAGCCATGATACAACCACTGAAATAAAATCATATCTCTATATATATATATATATATATATATATATATATATATATATATATATATATATATAGTCAATTTACACAAATCACAGATGACATAGAATATAACAATTACGAGTCCAATAAAATACGGCGGGAATAAAACACTAAAAGGGGAAAAGTAGTGACCCAGGGATAGGTACTACTAGCAGACAAAGCCGCAACCCCATATACACATACGACGCTCGGAGTCCCAGTCAACAAGTCAGGCATCAATGCCTCCACGCAACTGCACTCGTACGTAGCCGAAGAAACCTTGTCCAAACGCCCAATCCAATCAACCAAGGTGTGGTCCCTCTCTATCTTCCTCACGATCTTTTATCAATATAAGTATAGAACAGACATACAAAGATATAGGAAACACAGAAGGAGGTAAGACATCCTACATCATTACCAATTATAGCATGCTAGAAACATTACGGCGCCACGCGCCCAAATAGCAAATCAGAAACAGTATATTCAAATACTAACAGTAAGTCCAACAGTAAGCAATTAAACAGTCCAGGCAGGTAATCATTACAGTAATGAATAGATAAGGCATAACATGGAAAACAGATAATAACAACAATGTATATATATATCATGTCTCATATGCATGTTCTCTCAAACCCCTACTCCATGGAGTTAAACTCAATCAATCAGAGAGAAAGATCAGGAGACATGTCTGTGACTCGGCTGCCGAGGCCAGTGCTATAAATCAAATCGTGCACAATCATGGCATTGCACAGACATTCTACACTAGATCACGATATAGGACAGTGTCAAGTCCGGATCGTCGGTGTGTTTGCATCGGTTTGCCCCACGGTACAGAGGAGCTCTAAACTGCCCATGTGGGGGACCCGCACCCCGACGCCCCCGAGGTCATAACACGACCCACACTTGTCTATTCGCACCCGCACTAAGGTGTGTTCAATCTCCTAGGCAACTTGGCCTTACAACAGTCCACAAGACATTCGCAATGCATAAGACACTATGCATGCACATGTATGATTCACAATTTCATACAATTCCATAATATGCCACATTAGGCCAACATAAGCATCAATATATATAAATGGTCACTCACATGGACCCATAATCACATAATATCAATATCAAATCAATTAATACGTCATTAGGTTCATTATGAATCCTAATTTAGAATTTATTCCTCATTCCAAGGTTCATATTCAAAATCAATTTAGCACACTATGGCAATTCAATTTTTCAATAATTCACATTTTATGTAAACCCTTAAGCCTCACACTCTCATGTTCTTAACTCAATTAGAATTCTCTTAAGTCTTATGAGTGATTCACCTTCAATCCTTTGAATTTTATAAGGTCTTAATTATATTAAATTCTTCTAATTTCTTAATTATTCATTTCATTACCTAGGCTTCCAATTACTTAATTACTATTGCCTCCACTTACTAAAATCACACTTTTGCCTAGAAATTCCCTAGAGGCCGTGGCCTCCTATTTGATTCAATTTCAAGTCTCTTCAAGTCAACAATCTTATACATCATTCCCTTAATCATTTAAATTATTCACTTGATCAAGTAACTCACCAAAAACTCTAAATTCCTAGCTTCAAACCGTAGCCACCATAGAAGTTTCAACTCCCAATTGTTCTTCCATTAAATCCCATCTTGTTACTTAATTAATCCTAGTCTTATAGTTATTGCACATTAACCCTAAATTACCCCATTTTTCCACCCCAAAACCGTGACTTCACTTGGGTTTCAATTTCAAATTCTTTTCCCATTACATTCCATTTTTATACATTGATTACTTTAAATCCAATGCTTGTTACAATTTATCACAATTTCCCTAAATTGCTAGCCTCAAAACCGTGGCCACCAAGGAGGGCATTCGACCATTTTCCATCCATATCAAGTCATTAAATCCAATCTAACATTTCATTATATTCAACAATTCAATCCAATAGCATAAATAAATAAAAATCAACATATAGCATAATTAATCATTAAATTCAAGAACAACCCTCATTAGGGTTCTTCCACAAATCAACCAATCAAGGTTCCTAGATGCTAAAAATGGTTGAAGAGGAGTGTCTTCCTCTTACCTAAGTGAAGAAATCAAAGAACTCCAGGAAAGCTCCTTGGATTTTCGGATTTGGCCACCAAAACCCTAAGAAAATGGTGATTTGTTAGAATCAATATCAAGGCTTGAAAAATCAACCATGGATGACCATTAAAGGAACCAAAATCACAAAATCAAGAGAAGAGGGAGAGTGGTCATGAAACTTACCCAAAATGCTCAAAGTTGGAGCTTGGAGAAAATGGTGAAAATGGAGGATTTTCAAGAAGCTCCAAGAGGAAAGGTGTTTAGAATGGTGGAGAGTAAGAAAATGTAATTTGTTTAAATTTTTGTGAAGGTTGGAGGGGCTGGATGGTGGCTGGCCGTGTGGTGTGGGAGAGAAATGGAGGAGAAGAAGAAAGGAAGAAGAAGAAGAAAACGTAAAATGAAGAGAAAATGGTGTGTTTTGGGTGATAATGTGTTAAATGTAATATTTGGTTAATTGAATCAATTCTTTTCCCTTTTGGGCTGCTGCAGCCGTAAAAGAGAGAGAGAAGAGTGGGTGAGAATTGGCTTCTCAAGGAAGCCAAAACATGTGGTCAAAGTTTGGGGTCAAAGCTTCTTAAGGAAGCTTGATTATTTAACTATTAAATTTGAATTAAAGTGGATAGATTAGATATAAAGTAAATTGCATTAGGATAATGTGATAGTATTTTTATTACACACTATTATCCAATAGATAATAGTTACAGTTGATAGAAGTCAGTATTTAATTAATCTGACAGATGAATTTTTCGCTGTATTGATTTAATTGTATCTGTAAAGATTTCTCGAAAATTGTGAAACCTCGTAAACTGTGTCAAGTCTCGAGTTTTGTAAGATCCCCCGTCGACATGTCCATAGTCCAAGGTTCTCAGAGAAAACATCGCGTTTCTCTGGTTCTGCTCAGTGCGCACGTAAAACGAGAAATATATTAAAATATTCGACGGTTCCGGAAAATTCAAAAAAATTGCAAATATTATAAAACGACTATTCGTCATATAATTTTCTAATTTTTGAAGCTCTACAGTCGTTTTCATGACTCTGCTCGAGTTTCACGCAAAACGAGAAATATATTAAAATATTCGTCGTTTCCGAAAAATTCCAGAAAAATTCACATAAATCAAAAATATTAGAAAATGACTATTGGCGGTGAAATAATTAGTTTCCAGAGCGTCACACTGACCCCAGCAATTCTCAGCTCGGTGTGTACGTAAAACGAGGAATATATTAAAATATTCTGCGTTCTCAGAAAAATCCAGAAAAATTCTAGAAAATCCCAAATATTGTAAAATGATTATTTATCCTGAAATTATTAATTTTCGGGATGTTACATAATGCATTTATCATAAGAGAGTTATCAGTTTTAAAGTCCAACCTAAATGAGCTCCCTTCAGGCATTGCAGATGTACCAACTTCTTGAGATTGTACTAAGACAGGAGCATGTGTCATAGAGAATTGAGTGTTGATAGGGTTTGATGATTCAACAAGATTAGAATGACCAGCTTGTAACCCTGTTTCAGAAGGAGCTTCAACATGTTCATTGTGCTCACTCGTTTCTATCTCGACATACAATTTCATGGAAGTTAAGTTAGGATGCTGATCAAAGCAATAAATCATGTATGCAACGTCTTCATCATCTTCTAATGGAAGAGCTATCCATCTCAGTACATTGCTTCATTGTGGAAATCTATACATAACAGTAGACACAACTTAATTTTCTTGGAGTCTTACTTTTAAATGAATTCACCTTTTTAGAAGCTCAAAAGTCCTATAACGTTGAATCATGATAGACTTAGGACAAGGACCTTCATTCATTAAACCATCTTCACCTTCGTACATGCTTTCCGTCTTTTTTTTTTTTTTAGTATATGTCCATTAACCAACTTCTCTACGTGGCTAACCACTTTTTTGTTCTTCGTTAACCAACTTATTTCACGAGCATAAAAATCATGTGATAAAATCTTGTGTCATTAACCAACTTTTGTACGTAATTGACCACTTTTTTGTTCTTCATTAACCAACTTTTTTCACGAGCATAGAAACAAAGTTGGTTAATGAAGAACAAAAAGTGTTAATTACGATAGAAGTTATAGTTAATGACACAAGCGTGGTTTCTATGTTCGTGAAAAAGTTGGTTAACGAAGAACAAAAAAGTAGTTAACCACGTGAGAAGTTAATGGACATATACTTAAAAAAAAAAAACAAAACAATTTGATTTGAATCTTGTTCATGGATGAACCCCATGAGCGAACGGGTGTTAAAAATGGTATTGGTACTATGGTAAGATGAATATTTTCCCCTTCCATAATGAAAATTTTGAGCTATGGTGTGTAAATGGACCCTTTTCTTCGCAGCACACACTCACATATACAGGCAAAATGTATTATATTATTTTTCAGGCAAAGCCACCATCATAGATCATGTCTCTGACTTCGGACATCCATTTAGTTTGTGGATGCAACAAGACTTTTCATTACAGATTATTTATTTCTTTCTTTGAAATGATTGACTGTATTAGTTTTATTCAGATGCTTGAAATATTTAGAGATACTTATTTGAATTGTTTATAAGATTAATTTTGTTTGATTATAAGAGTACAAAGGTTATGCATACTTTCATTTTTGAAATATTTGGTTTTAATTAAACAACAGAATTAGTGATTCTTGGGTAAAAATGGTTGGCAGATTCATGTTGATGTCAGTGCTCCTTTTGTAGGGATAATAATCTACCCATCCACTATCTGTGAGTGAAATAATTTCTTATTTTACTCATTTTTTATTTCACTCATTTTTAAAGAATGTTATATATTATTCTTTACTTCTTTTTTAAAATTTTAAATTTTAAATTCTCTTTTAATCTAATTATTTTTTCTCATTAATTTGTAAAACAATTTTTTAATTAATGGCTGAATTTTAATTTTTTATTTTTGCAGTGGAAGAGTTGTGACTGATTTATTAGTAAACCTCCTATAAACTTTTTCTGGGCTATTGTAACTTTTTTAATAATTAGATTAGGTTTTACACAATAATTAAAGATTCATATGCAACAAACATTTTCTAGCTGATTCTCTGTCGAGATTTGAGAGTCATGCTGTACCTTATCTATTTCTTATTTTGGCATGTAAAAAAAAAACTAATGAATGGCAATATCCACTGATTCAATAACTTCTGATGTTATTACAGCAATCTGATATGAAAATGATTATTACACGTCATTTTTCACATATTTTATTACACCATTTATTTTGAATAATAGAAAAGTATATTAAAAATATGTTTCTCTTACTTTTACTAAAAAATAAGGAAAAGTTTCATCCTACCGCGTACAATACTTACACCTATTTTAATATTGGGTACTGTTTACGGGACCCACCCGTGAATAGTATCAAATTATGTTTTTTTTTTTTTTTTTAAGTATATGTTCATTAACCAACTTCTCAACTTCGTTAACCACTTTTTTTTGTTTTTTGTTAACCAACTTATTTCACGAAAGCATAGAAACCAAGTGGTAAAATCTTGTGTCATTAACTAACTTTTGTAGGTCATTAACTATGTTTTTGTTCTTCATTAACTAATTACATATAGAAGTTGGTTAATGACACAAGATTTTACCACATGATTTCTATGCTCGTGAAATAAGTTGGTTAACGAAGAACAAAAAAGTAGTTAACGACGTAGAGAAGTTAGTTAATGGACATATACTTAAAAAAAAAAGAGACAGAAACATGATTTGGTACTATTCATAAGTGAGTTCCGTAAACAGTACCCAATATTGAAATGGGTGTGAGTACTGTGCGCGGTAGGATTATCGGGGTTAAAAAAATAATGAGGTTATAAAAATGATGTAAACATAACATTGTTAATATGATATCAGAGACAAAGAGTGACGCGTTGAAAGAGATTAAATAAGAAACATCACCGACATTAACCCCTGCAATAATGGAAGAGTCTAGGGAACGGAATATTCATGCATAGTTTATTCTCGTTTGAACTTTACATGTATCAATCAACCAGATGCACAAGGATTGCAATATTTGGGGATGCAACAGTATTTGAGTTAGATGACAAAAGAAAAGTTGAAACCCTCTAATGGGAAAATCTTCTTCCACAAGTAATATATCTAACTTTTACAGAATATGAGTGATTTCGAAAACAGAAAGAAAAGAATCCGAACGCTAATATTCCATATAAAAAGAAAACAGGGACAATAATAGTCTCAGTTACTAGTTTCCTATTTCAATTATTTATTTTTTCAAAGACAATTAGTATATACCAATCAAATTTAGATTGTTAATTTTCAATGAACAGTGGCTTCGTTTTGTAAAACTTAAAAGGCTATTGTTATTTTTTTGGTTAAATTAAAATTTTGGTCTATATAATTTTTATTCATTTTAATTTAGTTTTTATATTTTTTTTAACTCAGTCTTTATACTTACATATATTTTTAAAATAGTTCATAACACTGCTAATTGACTAACCTAGTGAGTATTATTTTGTCTAATAGGTACTCTTGTACATGCTCATTATTTTTGTAAAACATCTAATAAGTTGTTCTGGACCGTGATCCGGGATACTGCCCTTAGGGGTCAAACCCGGCATATACGCCACCAAGACCCGGAGTACGCACCTCAGCAAGACATCCGTATGTGGGTACTAGTCATACTCCCCAATTAAACATTCCATAGGTCTACGCATGGCCTGATCACTACCTATGACGACCTTTACAGTGTGGGGATCATGACTACCCGCTACAGTGGTTGGCCACTAATGCGACAGGTCCGAGATTTCAGGGATCTGCTTGGACAATCATGGGAGGGAGGCACCCTCCATCAGGCCTCTGCCCAAACGATCATGGAAAGGAGGCACACCCTCCCTCCACAGGCCACGATCTATGCATACATGCACTCTACGACAAATGCTCAAGGACTATACACATACACTATAAGTATCATAAAACACCACTCTAACAAGGTAACCTTAATTCTAATGGTGTACACCTTTATTGTGCCCTATCTGACTTGAGAGTTGGAGTCCTTTTGCAGGTACCCAACCCCCCTGTTCAAGGCTCTTGGAGGTAACAACTGCACAAGGAGGAGGAAACCACCGTGCACGTGTCTTCTCAAGCACCCTCTGGTTCTACATCAGAACATTGGCGCCAACTGTGGGGAACCATAAACTTCTAATCCCACTCAACCATGGTGAACACGAGACAAAACTCAAGGAGGGACGTCACGCAAACTTTTGCTAACCATAGGCAGGCTTTTGCTATGCATCATCCCCCTCATTCTATCCCACCACCTACCAACAGAACCTCTGCCGTGAGAAACCAGGCACCCAACGCGGAGTACTGATAATCACATATTTTATTCATTAAGAAACCCTTATGTTTAGTTATTTACACTCTTCATGTACTTAATTGACTGAATTCGATTATATTTTGTAAGTTTGAACTCGAATCGGACTTAATTGATTTTTTCAGCATTATTCGGGTCTTACACTGTTTCTGTATTTTAGCCATATCTTGAGTTCTCAATGTCTGATAATTATGAATTTTACCTTGTAGGAAAGATAAGAAAGAGCTCTACAACTTTGATGAAGAGCTCAAAGACAATTTCAGACATCTAGTGGAGCTAATTGGGCATGGAAATCAGAATACGGGATTTGTGACTGGAACCCAAACAGTGTGTAGTAACCAGAACATAATTCGAGTTTGGGCACATAAAATGGGCTGAAAATTTGTAATCTGAAAGTTAAGACCCATATGTACAACTTTCATGTCAAGCACAAAACTTGATTCGGGCTCCTTGATGGAGATATTGGGTCTGAAAGTCAAAACAGAGGTGCTGAAACTGGTCCTGAACAGTCTGTAGTAATTGAGTCATATCTTGGGCTGTAGGATGAATTTTTGGGTGTTTCCAGAGCCATTGGAAAGCTTAGACAATTTCCTAGAACTTTCATGAAGACCACTTGGCTCAGAAATGACGAAATCAATGAGTTCAGCAATAAAGAATTTCGGAGACAAGGTAGCTCACCTACTCACCCACCTACTCATCCACCTACTCATCCACCTACTAATCCCATCTACCCATCTACTACTACTCTGAATCCTCTATAAAAGGAAGCATGTGGAGAGCTCTAGGAACACACACACTTGGTGTTAGAGATAGCTTTTCATAGTTCTTGTATATTTTTCCTTCATTGTAATGGAGAGCTAAGTCACTTCTAGTCAATTCTAGGACTCTTGAAGAGATTGTGGCTTGGATTCTTGAGACCTTGGTTATGTAATGTATTTGATTTATATTTGAATTCCTCTTCTCTTCTTCTTCTGTTCTCTTGATCTTGAATGCATGAATGGTGATTCTGTTTATGTTTGATCGATTTGATCTTGGTTTAAGATTAAGTATTGTGATGAAATTTAGAAGCTGATTGATGAATTAATCACATAACTAAAGATTGAGATTTGTGATGAAACTTAGAACTGATTGATCTAAATTAATCACGTAATTGAAGAGGTTAGGTTACTGATTTGTGCCTAGGTTAATTGAATTCGGTGCTTAAATTGACATATATTTACATGAATGGTGCGATTGCAGATTTGTGTTTATCACTTGTCAATTGAATTCGAACGATTGTCTAGTATGAATTCGGATCGATGCGAGAGATCTCGGTTAGATCCAAGTTAACCATTCAAATGTATTTCAGGTGTTTGTTGAAAGGTCTATGATTGAATCCACCCAATCTCGGATAGATTTTGAATTGATTTGTTCTTCTAATTGTTATTTCTCTTTAAATCATATCTTTGCGATCCTTGAACTATCAAAACCCCCTTTTTTCTAACTTTCACTTGATTTGATCAAATTGCATCTACGATCCTTGAGGAGACGATCCGGTGTTGTTCACTATACTACAAGTTTAGGTAATAACTTCGGTTATAATTTTGACTGAGTTCGGCGCTCGTCAAGTACCAGCGGGAGGGACATTCCGCTTCAAATTCAGATGAGAGTCCCAACCCCTCGCGCAAGATCCTCGTAAGGGATAGACTTGGAATCCAAGGCAAAGAGGGAAACCCCAACACCCACATACACAGAATCCCAGTACGTCAGCGCTTGGGAATGTCGAACGACGATGCCGGCAACCGAGTGTCTCACTCTGAGCATGGGAGCTAGTCCCATATGTCCCAGTGTCAATTTCAGGATATGTTACAACAACACATGGCCATGCTAAACGAGCAATACCGGAGACTGGAAGACATGCAAAGAGCCATGCATGAAAACCAGCCCAGGTCGAACCATACTAATGGAGGACGTAAGGAAGAGAACAACCAAAAAAGGGGTCATGCTGAAGCCACGGTATCCAATGTGGGGAACAACAACTCGAACCGCAGCATCCAAGAGCACCCTTTCTCTGATCAACTGATGGAGTACCGAGTCCCAAGAAACTTCAAGTTCCCCGCTAACTTGGAGATCTATGATGGAACCACGGACTCCCAGGAACATGTAAACGCCTTTGAGCAATCTATGTGCTTCCATGGCGGATCCATGGAGTTACTATGTCGTGTCTTCCCTCTCTCCCTAAAAAAGGGAGCCCTTAAATGGTTCTCCGGACTACCACGTAAATCTGTCGTAGATTGGTCAGACCTAAAACAACGGTTCCTGCTCCAATACACCACCAGTAAGGAGCAGCCCAAGTCCATCGAATCCCTGGCCAAGATTCGGCAGGGGCGAGATGAGCCCCTCTGTGATTACGTAAGACGGTTCATGGCGGCATGTACCAACGTGGAAAGCTTTGACGATAAGATCGCCCTTCACTATGCCAGGAACGGTCTTCGTGTGGGGTCTGAATTCTTTGCGTCCCTCGTAAAGAAGAAGCCTGAGAACTTGGGTGAATTCCAGAGACGGTCCCAAAAGTACGTCAACCTGGAGGAAGCAACGGAAGACCAGAGGAGATGAGATAAAGATGAGCGCACTCATCAAAAACCCAATCACGATTCCTTATGGTGCCGATGTCCTAAAGGTAGCCCACCTCGACGAAGGTTTGCTGAGTATACCGCCCTAAACATCCCATGAGAAACGATCTTGAGGAAGGTGATGCAGACCGAGTTCCAGAACATTAGGAGACCACCTCCATTAAAAAGCACAAGCAAAAAGACCACTCCAAACATTGTGCGTGGCATAAAGGTTACAGCCACGACACAGAAGACTGCTACCAACTGCGCGATGCCATTGAGTTCCTAATCAAGGCCGAATGATTGTAGCAATACGTCCTCCGTGCCTAAGATGATGAGCATTGCGGTAGGCGTAGAGAGGACAAGGGATGGAGTCCATCTCTCCCCCTCCCCCCCGCAGGAAGACAAACCGAAGTCCGAGGAGAAGATCCTGGACACCACCCCGCCGGAATGACAACGATCGTCAAGGAAGAAACAGAGACACTTCACCTAACAACAACGACAATCATCTCCTCAAACCAAATAGGACGATCAACACCATTGCGGGAGGATTCGCTAGAGGAAGACCATCAAACGGAGCACGAAAAAAAGCATTAAGAATGGCAGTGTTCAGTGTCTCCCACTCTAACTCCAAACCCAACACAGCAGGAAGAAAGACGCCGTGCATCACCTTTTCAGATGAAGACTACGGTGGAATCATCCCGGATCATGATGATCCCCTCGTTATTTCCGGGGTCATTTCTAATGCTGAAGTCCGCCGAATTTTTGTGGATCAAGGGAGCTCGGCAGACATTATGTTCCTGGACCTCTACCAGAAGCTAGAACTCCCGCGGTCGGATTTGACCCCTCATGAAGGGGAGCTCATAGGGTTCACGGGTGAGAAGATCACCCCGATGGGGTACTACGAAACCCATTTGACCCTAGGTTCCTCCAAGCTTTTCAGAACAGTCAAGATAAAGTTCTTGGTCATAGACTGCCCTTCGGCTTACAATATCATCCTTAGTCGTCCCTCCCTAAATGCCCATGGTGCCGTGGTATCCACCACCCACCTCGTCATGAAATTCCCCAATAAGTACAATGAGGTGGTCACTATCAAGGGTGACTAAGTTGCCGCCAGGAAATACTACAACGAAAGTTTGAAAATCAGTAAGACCTCGGAGAAAGGAAGGTTTGTCAAATCTAGCCCAGACAACATACTGATGACCGAGTTGGATGCTAGAGAAGAACTTCGCGGCATCAGACCCCAGCCAGAGGGTGAACTACAGCCTCTCCAACTTAGAGACAGGCCAGACCAAATTACCAAGATCGGAGCTCAGTTAGGAGATGACGAAAAACAACAATTGATTAAGCTATTATTGAAAAATAAGGATCTGTTTGCCTAGACGTCGTCCGACATACCCGGACTCAACCCTTCCTTTATCTGCCACCGTCTGTCCATTAGCAAGGATATGAAGTCGATTGCTCAAAAAAAGAGGAAGGTCAGCCCTAAAAGGCAACAAGTCATCGAGCAACAGGTAAAAGAATTACTAAGTTGCGGATTCATTAGGGAGACTGCTTATACCACGTGGTTGTCCAATGTGGCTCTGGTGAAAAAACCCAACGGAAAGTGGAGAATATGCGTGGATTACACTGATTTGAACAAAGCCTGCCTAAATGATCCATATCCACTTCCTAATGTGTACTAACTGGTTGACAGCTCTTCAGGCTTCAGGTGACTATCATTCATGGATGCCTACTCCGGGTACAATCAGATTCCGATGTATCTCGGAGATGAAGAAAAAATTGCCTTCATCACTGGAAGGGCGAGTTACTGCTATAAGGTCATGCCCTTCGGACTGAAAAATGCAAGAGCCACCTACCAAAGAATGATGAACAAGGTTTTCAGGAGCTAAGTGAGGAAGATGCTAGAAGTCTATGTCGATGACATGATAGTGAAAACACCATATTGCGGATCCCACACAACAGACCTTGAAGAGGTGTTCGCACAAGTCCAGAAGCATAACATAAGACTAAATCCAGAGAAGTACGCCTTTGGAGTCCACGCCGGTAAATTCTTATGATTCATGCTAACCCACCGCAGAATTGAAGTCAACCCCGACAAGTGTCAGGCCGTCCTCGACATGAGGAGTCCCCAGGTGTGTCAAGGAAGTACAACAGTTGACAGGGAGGATAGCAGCCCTCACGCGTTTCCTCTCTAAAGCAGCCCATAAGTCTCTTCCCATCTTCAAATTACTCAAAAAGGGAAGAAGTTTTGAATGGACCCCGGAATGCGAGGATGCCTTTTCATCCTTGAGAAAACTTCTGTCCTCCCCCTATCTTGTCAAGACCAAACAACGTAGAAACGCTCTTCTTGTATCTCTCAATCCACGAAGAGGCTATAAGCTCGGTACTAATTCGGGAGACGGACGAAGGTCAACAACCAGTCTACTTCGTGAGTAAAGTCCTTCAAGGACCAGAACTCCGGTATCAAAAAGTTGAGAAGGTTGCTTTCACCCTAATCACCATGGCAAGAAGACTGCGATAGTACTTCCAATGCCACCCTGTGGTAGTAAGGACGGATCAACCCATCCGCCAAGTATTGCCCAAACCAGATTTGACAGGAAGAATGATTGCCTGGTCAATCGAACTCTCTGAGTTCGGAATCACCTACGAACCACGACTTGTAATAAAAGGCCAGGCGTTGTCCGATTTCTTGGTAGAACTTACTTCCAACCCAGGGAATCCAGAAAGAATCTCTTGGACCATCTTCGTTGACGGATCCTCCAACCCCAAGGGAAGTGGAGCTGGAGTAATTCTAGAGAATTCAGAAGGATTGACGCTAGAGCATTCCTTGAAGTTTGAGTTCCCTACCTCGAACAACCAAACTGAGTATGAGGCATGCATTGCTGGAATATCCATGGAAAAAGACATGGGGGCAACTAGGATCACACTTTGTGGCGATTCACAGTTAGCAACCTCCCAAATCCGAGGTGAATACCAAGCCAAAGAACCTCTTTTGCAAAAATACTTGGTTAAAGTCCAAGAACTGCTCAAAAGCTTCAAAGAAACAAAGATTGTGCACATCCCAAGGGAGCAAAACTCCAGGGCTGACCTCTTATCTAAACTTGCCAGCACCAAAAGCCCAAGCAAAAACCGATCAGTGATCTAGCAAACCCTTCCTCAACCCTCCATCACGGATAATGCCGTCTATCAGGTAGAAAAAGAAGGGACATCTTGGATCACCCCCATCATGGAATACTTACAAACTGGGGTCGTCCTTTCAGACCCCAAAGAAGCCTCAAAGCTAATCAAAACAATAGTAAGGTACACTACATACGACGGTCGATTGTACCAACGTGGTTTCTCTTCTCCCCTTCTCAAATGCCTCACCCCGAAGAAAGTAGAATACGTTTTGGCTGAAGTTCATGAAGGAAGTTACGGACACCACTTAGGAGGAAAAACATTGGCCTTGAAAGTACTAAAGGCGGGATACTACTGGCCAACAATGGAAGCTGATTCCCATGCACATGTCCGAATTTGTGACAAGTGCCAGTGCCATTCGGACCAGTATAAAGCCCCCTCAGAGGAGCTATCTACAATGTTCGTACCTTAGCCATTCTACAGATAGGGAATGGACATTTTGGGTCTTTTCCTTCAAGCCCCAGGCCAGCTGAAATACCTGGTGGTAACGGTAGATTATTTCACGAAGTGGATTGAGGCAGAACCCTTAGCCAGAATCACTGCAGCTCAGATCCAGAAATTCACGTGGCGCCACATTATCACCAGGTTTGGAAATCTGGAGTCCATAGTAATAGACAACAAAACTCAATTCAAAGATAATGGATTCGAAGAGCTACTGGCTGGACTAAAGATAAAACATCACTGCAGCGCTGTTGAAAATCCCAGGACAAACGGACAAACAGAGGCTGCGAACCGGGTTATTGTTCGGGGAATAAAAAAGAGATTGGACGAAGCTAAGGGAAATTGGGCTGAATAGCTCGACCACGTCCTTTAGGCCTACAGGACTACTCCCCACTCTACCACGGGTGAAACCCCTTTCAAACTCACTTATGGAAGCGAAGCAATGATCCCGGTGGAGATTGGAGAACAAAGTTGGCGTCATCAATAGTTTTCGCCTGACAATAACCCCGGTTTGATCAGAGAGGACCTGGACCTGTTGGAAGAAAGAAGACGCGTGGCCCACATACGTGATACCACCCTCAAACAAAGGACGGCGGCCAGATATAATAAGAAGGTGGTTCCAAGGCATTTCCAACCGGGGGATCTGGTTCTCAGGAGAGCGGACATAGGAGGGAAAAATGCCTCCCAAGGGAAACTAGCCCCTAACTGGGAAGGCCCCTACCGTATCGTCGTCAGCACCGGCAAAGGAGCCTACACGCTGGAAACCCTAACAGGCAGCACAATCAAGAACTATTGGAATGCAGATAAACTTAGGAAATACTATAGCTAGATGCTTATAATGGCCTAGTCTGGTAGTAAAAACTAATGTTTAATCTGTCCTTATTTGGCCTTGTATGGACCTTCATCCCCCAGCACTTATTAATGAAAAAGAGTGGTTTAGATACCACTTTTTCGATAAGAAATCAAAAGCCCAGGTCAGGAGGCGTAGCATACCCGATTGTGGTAACAAGCTACAGGGTCAACACTCGACCTCAATACCTAGTATTGTCTACTTTAAAGTTAGTGGTACAACGGATCTGATGACCTGTGGTCCACCCTCATACCTAAGCCAAGTGGGATCCCGCTTAACCAGTACGGTTAACAAGAGGACCCCGGGCAAGGTTTAAATAACAACACATGCCTAAGGCAAAAGGATTCGAAAGCACCAAGCCCTTTGGACAATATATCCTAAGCTAAGGCGTTATTTCTTACACCTAAGTTCAAAAAATTCCATAAGTTTAAAACTATAAACGAGGGAGAAGATACTAAAGGTGTTTATTCTTACCTAAGTGCATATTTCCAAAATGATTGTCAACATAAGCAACTGGATAATAGACTAAGGTGTTTTTTAATACCTAAAGTCCAGAAGGATGTTACCTCTCCGGTATCATGGTTATGGAACTCGGACCATGGTTCTTACATTAGTTGCAAAAGAAAATTTCCAAAGTCCATAACATGGCTGTAATAGACACCATAATGGGCGTTGGACCCAAAATGGACCACGAAAAGTAAAATACACAGGCAGACAAATATGAAGCAAAGGTGTATAAATTTAAAAGCCCAACCAAACGGGGCAATTGTCTTTACAATATAACAAAAAGAAAAAAGAATCAGGGTTCAACCCTACCAGTTTTCGGAGTCTGAGTAGCCCCTGAAGCATCCCCAGAATCTTCTTGAGGAAGGTCCTACACTAAGATGAGCTCCCCGTTATGAAAAACTTTTTCAACACTGAGATTTTCCAAGGCGAGGGTGACACCCGGATTAAAGTGTTAAATCTGGGCTATAGCATTCTGGAACTGATCCCCTCCGATCTTCTCAGAAATAGCATACAGCTCATCTGCATCCTTCTTCAGCTGAGCCGCTTCATCTCGGAGGGAAGCATTGGCCTCCTCAGCCTCAGTTTTGCCCAATTCAAGCTTTTTCTTATCAGCTTCGGCCTCAACCAATGCCCTCTCTAAACTAGTGATTCGCACTTGCGCATCTTCATTAAGTTTGAGGGCGGCGCTAAGCCTCTGAGCGGACTCTTCAATCTTTTGGTCCTTCCTCTTCAAATTAGTTGATGCTTTCCTATCGAGTTCCTCGACAGTCATATCGATATATCGGATGTCGGCAGCAGCACGAAGGGCTAAAGTTTGTAGTTCGGTCAAAGTTTGAACCATTCCCCGTCGGGATATGTGCCCCATCACCCCACCTTTCATAAAGTGTTCATCAATGAATGGTTTGGGGTCAGAACTCCCCGCAATAATAGGCAGGACAATGGCACTCTATTCCGCATGTCCATTCGTTGCAGCTCTCTTACCCCGGTCAGAAAAGTCCTCCGCAGCTTTCCTCTTCCTCGACTGAAGATCTTGAGGAGACCCCGGGCCCCTAGAGACCTCTTCAACAACAACCTCATGGGGTGCCGGGGCTGTAGCAGGAGGGGCACTCGAAGACCCTGCCCCCTTTCTCCTTGCCTTATACGCATGCAAAGCCACAACAGATTGTCCAGACGCCATACCGCTCACTGAAACAAAACAAGACAAGCAATTCAGAAGGCAAGAAATCAAGAGTACAAACAAAAATAATGCCACACACACAAAGTAAACCACCATACTCTACTTCCCACCTAATAAAGAAAGGAGAAGGTCATCACCAGGGGTCTCAAGGACATCTCTAATATTAATATTCCCGTTCTCAGCATGCCGGGATATAAATTCAACCGTCCTAAACTCTTCCAAGTTAAGCTCATCCTTTTCTTTCTCCAAAGGAACGGTCAAGGTGCTCCAAGCATCCGGCGTCCAATACAGCGAAAACTTTGGTTCATCCTCAGCATTTAAGAAAAAGGGATGGAATCCCTCGGCCACCATAACCTTTAAAAACCTGGTCTTAAATCCTTTAAAGCTATCCTGAAAGATATCAAAGGACTTGCGACCGCTTCTGGATTGAATGGTGAGCCAATTTTTCTGTTTCGATGAACCCTGGGGACTTAATCGGGTATAGAAGTAGAAAAAGGAGTTGATCGAACACCTTAGCCTGTTCACCTGACAGAACCTCTCAAAAGCTATAATATAACCCCAGCCGTTGGGATAAATCTGGGTCGGAGCTGCTCGGAGAGTATGGAGGATAGCATCTGAAACTCCGAGAATGGAAGACAGAGCCCTAACTTCACAAAAAGGGGCTCATACATAAACATGAAATGAGAGCCCGCCTCACGACTGGAGCACACCCTCTCGTTCCATTTAGGACATGCAACCACGAACTCCTTATCCTTTTTCTTCTCGTCAGTCAGATGAATGTAATCCATCGACTGCCTCAGGACAACCTCAGAAGAAAAGTTAGAATGATATTTCCAGCCATCCTCCCTGTTACGAAGTGGCTTCAATACTCAAGAGGGGGGTGAATTGAGTTTACAAAACAGGTTTGCAATTCTTTCGCAAAACACTCGACTATTGATTTTCGTTGAAGCTATTGACTATTTAAAATGAATGAATTGATAGGAACAATAGATATTGCTTAATAACCAACCAAGAGAGAAGTAATCAAGTAAGAATACAAGCAATGCACAAATATAAAGAGAAGGGTTTAGAGAATCAAACACAATAATTTATCCTAGTTCAACTACCAATCCACTTGTGACCTACGTCCAGTCCTCAAGCAACCACTCGAGTTTTTCCACTATATCTTCAAGCTTCAATAAGTGTTTGACTACCTTTACAAACTTGAGCACTCAACTCCTTGGGATGCCTCACCCTTGAGCTTGAGTCTCTTCAAATAAAGGGATGCCTCACCCTTTACAATATAGAGGGATACCTCACCCTCTCTTTACAAAGCAATCAAGGTTGATATAAAGAAGCTCTCACTAGAGTAAATGATACAAATTAAAGCTCTAAGAATGCTCACAAATGATATCTCAAAGATTAGTAAAAAAACAGAGCAAAGAGTGATTTCAGAGATTGATTCTCATTTTGATGTATTGCTAAGATGTTTCGAGTTAAAGAACAACCATCAATGATGCCCCAACAACTGTATTTAAAGCCCATTCATTAAAAGAGCTGTTGGAGGGTGGTTGAAGCTAAGCATTTAATGCATCTAATATAGCCGTTGGGCATATCAGAACACTGGTAATCGATTACAGGGTTTTGGTAATCGATTAAATGGAAGATAGAACGTGTTCTTGGCTTTCTGGGCTTGTGGTAATCGATTACATGACTTGTGTAATCGATTATACGCCCTCTGACTTGATGGTAATCGATTACATAGCCCTTTGAACGTGTTCTTGGCTTTCTGGGAACATGGTAATCGATTACCAGCTTGGGTGTAATCGATTACACGTCCTCTGACTTTTTGATAATCGATTACATGGATGATGTAATCGATTACAAGGCTTCTGTTTAGCTTGTAATCGATTACTAAACATTGGTAATCGATTACACTACACTTTAAACTCATTTTTCAAGCCTGAAGAGGATTCATGTCATTCCTAACTTTAAAAAACATGGATTTAAACAATATTGAACTTTGTTTGGCATGATCCAAGATAAAAGAAGTCCTCTTTTTAGCAATTGATCTTTGAAAACCATATTGATTAAAATCATATTTGAAAAACCATTTGAGATATCTTGAGAGCATTTAACATTGATGTTCTAATGCCTATATCTAAACCTCTTGATTTCTTCCTTTGATCTTGGTTTTCTCTTTTGCTCTTGATCTTGATCTTTATCTTTGTTATCATCAAAAACTAATTAACATGCTTCAAGACACATGCATTCACATTCTCCCCCTTTTTGATGATGACAAACTGAACATTGAAAGGAAGAGAAATAATTGCATATATATATATATATGTATATCAGAGATTTAAACGCAACTCTCCCCTATAATGTATGCACAATATAGGGTTAGTGATATATTCATGTGAGAGCTTTAAATCTAACTCCCCCGTACTTATGCAACACATTAATCTCTCCCCTGTTGGCATTATCAAAAACATATTAGTATTTAGATGAAATTTCAGCAGCATTTCCGCTGATTTTTATGATTTCCCAAAATTTTAAACAGCAGAAACTAAAGAGTTCAAACCAGTCAATATACAATCAATCCAATAGATCAAAATGGAACCAATCAAATCAATATCCAAGTGCATATCAAGATATTTAGTAATTACATCAAGAAGATTTAATAAAGACAATAAGCAAACAAAGACCAACTGATTTTATATATAATGTTTTAATGATATACACCAAATATCAGAAAAACAAAGAAACTATCATGGCAAAGGTTCATGATCACTATCAGTGGCCTCACTGTCACTCTCTACATCCGCAACAACATCTCTGAGGTCCACATCATCGTCTCCGGTGTCAAGATCGTCCTCGGAACTAATAAGCTCCTCGTCATCAGCAGGAACTCCAGTAGGAGTGGCAGAAGGGTCAGCAAATGATAAAGGAGCAGTAGGAGGGGTAGAGGATGTGGTAGGTGTAGCATCATCTCTCAATGCAGCATGTTTGGGGCCCTCCAGAAGTGAATGAATAGCAGCAAGCTTCTGATCAGAATAGTCCATCCTCAGCTCTAGGTGATCCACCTTTTGCTCAATCCGGTCCATCCGTGTTTCCACCATGGTGACCAAACTTCCCATTTCTTATAGTAGAAGCTCCAATGTGGCTGAAGCTGGTGGTGCTGGTGCAGGCTGCTCGTCCTCATCCTCCTCATCACTGTCTAGACCACGAGGAATATGCCCATAGCTGCCATGGGCCAAATAGTACCATCGCGCATCAACCTTGCTCAGCTGAAGCTTCTGCAAGGTGTACAGACCAATGGATTGTGGTCCCTTAGAGCTGGTATCCTTGGATTCCTTAGCCAAGGAGATGCGACAATGCTCCAGGATTGCAGTCACCAACATGGCATAGGGAAGGGCAGAGTTTTTCTTTTTCTTCACATCCAGCATGTGCTGAATGATGTAATTGGCCCAGTTGATTGGCCTGCCAGTGGTCATGGCCCACAAGACCACCACATCATCTCGCAATACCTGAGAATAATTCCCGCCTCTGGGAATCAAGCCTCGAACCACTAGATAATGGAGTACCCTGTTCTCCATTGTCAGGCCAGTCACCATAACTCTTTTATTGTTTCTTGGAAGGACGTAACCAGAGCGAATCAGGGATGTCAGAGCGCTCTTATACTCAAACTCAGCTCCCCAAGCATTTTCATTTCCATAGAAACTTGTCCCAGCATAGGTTAGCTTGGTCAACCTACACCATTCTTCCCGAGAAATTTTAATCTGAGTTTTCTTCACTTCAGAGATCAGGCAATGATCTTCATACCTCAGGTTAGCATAGAACACATAAACCAAGTTGGGGTAAATGGCCTTCTGAATGCTGAAGAGCTTAAGCAAGCCTAGCCTCTCAATCAACTGAAAACTCTCCAGGGGTTCACTTGTGCAGATGGATTGTGTGAGATACCTTGGCGAGATTAACTTCCTCAGTTGGAAGTTCTTTCTGAAGAGCTCAGCCTTCTTGGTGGTGGAGAAGTGCCTGGTCAGGTCCAACCCGGAGATATTGCGTGGAGGGGCACTTGAGGATTCTCCAATGGTGGCCCCTGTTCTTGCATGCTTGGCACGTTGGGTTTGGTCAGCCATTGATGATTAGAGGTGTATGGGAAAGTGTTTGGTTTGGAGGTGTTTGGAGGTATGTGGCTCGTGGGGGATGAAGTGGAGAAGAATAGAGGAGTAGGTGAAGGTGTGGATGGAGAATGGGGTGGATTTGGAGGAGATTTAGTGGTTGGGTTATGGTGGGAGAGGGATTTCGAGTGAGAGGGAGGTGATTTTGGAGGATTTGGTGGAGAATGGAGTGAGAAGGGGAGATTTGAGAGAAGGGGGTTTCTTGAGAGCAGAGGAGAAGAAGGGTCAAATTTCAGAATGAGTGACCTTTCACGCGTCTGAAACCTTTTAAAACCCCTCTGTAATCGATTACATGGTTTGTGTAATCGATTACCAGCTTTCTGTTTACCCCTGTAATTGATTACAATATCAGTGTAATCGATTACCAGCCTTCTGGGACCCTTGTAATCGATTACATTATTTATGTAATCGATTACCTGAGTTCTGGGTTCATTGTAATCGATTACCAGTTTAGTGTAATCGATTACAAAGGTCTTGTAATCGATTACCAGCCTACTAAAACACAGATTTTGCATTTCAAACAGTTAAGGATCAATTTTAAACCTTCCAAAATAGTTCTAAAGCTTCTCAAATCAATTTCAAAACATCATGCAAGCATACAATTCACACAGATTGTGATTCAAAACACATAATCATACAAGATTGCTATTTTTACCAAGAATTACCCCATTTGGATGGATTTGAGATGTTTTTGAGCTTCTTGGAGATCTTTGACATGAGGAAGCACCTGCAAAACAACTTAGGGGGAATCTCTGATGCTCAAGTCAGTATTAGATTAAAAAAATCAAAAATTATGCGGCAAAGGGACATCATTATGTAGAAAAATGTATGTTTATGCAGCAATTTGCATTTTATACAACAAAGCAATGTATTTATGCAGCAATTAGCTTATGCATGATTGATCCAATATGCTAAGTTCATTTCTTATGTAATAGAAGGCTTCTTTTGCTAAAGGTTTAGTGAAAATGTCTGCTATTTGCTTAGTGGTTTCCATAAATTCAAGCATGCAATCACCCTTTTGAACATGATCTCTTATGAAATGATGTCTTATTTCAATGTGCTTTGTTCTTGAGTGTAAAACAGGATTCTTAGATAGATTGATTGCACTAGTGTTATCACATCTTATGGGGACGTGATCCAGCTCAAGACCATAGTCTAGAAGTTGTTGCTTCATCCAAAGGATTTGAGCACAACAACTTCCAGCTGCAACATATTCAGCTTCATTTGTTGATAATGCCACACTATTTTGCTTCTTGCTATGCCAAGAAACTAATAAGCTTCCAAGCAAGTGGCATGTCCCACTAGTACTCTTCCTATCCATTTTACACCCAGCAAAATCAGAATCAGAATAACCAATTAGGCTACATGAAGCACCCTTAGGGTACCACAATCCCATTTGTGAAGTGCCTATTAGATATTTCATAATTCGTTTTACAACACTTAGGTGTGATTCTTTAGGATTTGCTTGAAATCTAGCACACATGCATACGCTAAACATGATATCCAGCCTACTTGCGGTAAGGTAAAGAAGTGAGCTAATTATACCTCTATACTTGGAGGAGAAGAAGAAAGGAAGAAGAAGAAGAAAACGTAAAATGAAGAGAAAATGGTGTGTTTTGGGTGATAATGTGTTAAATGTAATATTTGGTTAATTGAATCAATTCTTTTCCCCTTTTGGGCTGCTGCAGCCGTAAAAGAGAGAGAGAGAAGAGTGGGTGAGAATTGGCTTCTCAAGGAAGCCAAAACATGTGGTCAAAGTTTGGGGTCAAAGCTTCTTAAGGAAGCTTGATTATTTAACTATTAAATTTGAATTAAAGTGGATAGATTAGATATAAAGTAAATTGCATTAGGATAATGTGATAGTATTTTTATTACACACTATTATCCAATAGATAATAGTTACAGTTGACAGAAGTCAGTATTTAATTAATCTGACAGATGAATTTTTCGCTGTATTAATTTAATTGTATCTGTAAAGATTTCTCGAAAATTGTGAAACCTCGTAAACTGTGTCAAGTCTCGGGTTTTGTAAGATCCCCCGTCGACATGTCCATAGTCCAAGGTTCTCAGAGAAAACATCGCGTTTCTCTGGTTCTGCTCAGTGCGCACGTAAAATGAGAAATATATTAAAATATTCGACGGTTCCGGAAAATTCCAAAAAATTGCAAATATTATAAAACGACTATTCGTCATATAATTTTCCAATTTTTGAAGCTCTACAGTCGTTTTCACGACTCTGCTTGAGTTTCACGCAAAACGAGAAATATATTAAAATATTCGTCGTTTCCGAAAAATTCCAAAAAAATTCACATAAATCAAAAATATTAGAAAATGACTATTGGCGGTGAAATAATTAGTTTCCGGAGCGTCACACTGACCCCAGCAATTCTCAGCTCGGTGTGTACGTAAAACGAGGAATATATTAAAATATTCTGCGTTCTCAGAAAAATCCAGAAAAAATCTAGAAAATCCCAAATATTGTAAAATGATTATTTATCCTGAAATTATTAATTTTCGGGATGTTACATAATGCATTTATCATAAGAGAGTTATCAGTTTTAAAGTCCAACCTAAATGAGCTCCCTTCAGGCATTGCAGATGTACCAACTTCTTGAGATTGTACTAAGACAGGAGCATGTGTCATAGAGAATTGAGTGTTGATAGGGTTTGATGATTCAACAAGATTAGAATGACCAGCTTGTAACCCTGTTTCAGAAGGAGCTTCAACATGTTCATTGTGCTCACTCGTTTCTATCTCGACATACAACTTCATGGAAGTTAAGTTAGGATGCTGATCAAAGCAATAAATCATGTATGCAACGTCTTCATCATCTTCTAATGGAAGAGCTATCCATCTCAGTACATTGCTTCATTGTGGAAATCTATACACAACAGTAGACACAACTTAATTTTCTTGGAGTCTTACTTTTAAATGAATTCACCTTTTTAGAAGCTCAAAAGTCCTATAACGTTGAATCATGATAGACTTAGGACAAGGACCTTCATTCATTAAACCATCTTCACCTTCGTACATGCTTTCCGTCTTTTTTTTTTTTTTTAGTATATGTCCATTAACCAACTTCTCTACGTGTTGGCTAACCACTTTTTTGTTCTTCGTTAACCAACTTATTTCACGAGCATAAAAATCATGTGATAAAATCTTGTGTCATTAACCAACTTTTGTACGTAATTGACCACTTTTTTGTTCTTCATTAACTAACTTTTTTCACGAGCATAGAAACAAAGTTGGTTAATGAAGAACAAAAAAGTGTTTAATTACGTATAGAAGTTGGTTAATGACACAAGATTTTACCACGTGGTTTCTATGTTCGTGAAAAAAGTTGGTTAACGAAGAACAAAAAAGTAGTTAACCACGTAGAGAAGTTGGTTAATGAACATATACTTAAAAAAAAAAAAAAACAGAAAGCTGATTTGGTACTGTTCATGGATGGACCCCATGAACAGTAACGGGTGTTAAAAATGGTATTGGTACTATACGCGGTAAGATGAATATTTTCCCCTTCCATAATGAAAATTTTGAGCTATGGTGTGTAAATGGACCCTTTTCTTCGCAGCACACACTCACATGTACAGGCAAAATGTATTATATTATTTTTCAGGCAAAGCCACCATCATAGATCATGTCTCTGACTTCGGACATCCATTTAGTTTGTGGATGCAACAAGACTTTTCATTACAGATTATTTATTTATTTCTTTGAAATGATTGACTGTATTAGTTTTATTCAGATGCTTGAAATATTTAGAGATACTTATTTGAATTGTTTATAAGATTAATTTTGTTTGATCATAAGAGTTCAAAGGTTATGCATACTTTCATTTTTGAAATATTTGGTTTTAATTAAACAACAGAATTAGTGATTCTTGGGTAAAAATGGTTGGCAGATTCATGTTGATGTCAGTGCTCCTTTTGTAGGGATAATAATCTACCCATCCACTATCTGTGAGTGAAATAATTTCTTATTTTACTCATTTTTTATTTCACTCATTTTTAAAGAATGTTATATATTATTCTTTACTTCTTTTTTAAAATTTTAAATTTTAAATTCTCTTTTAATCTAATTATTTTTTCTCATTAATTTGTAAAACAATTTTTTAATTAATGGCTGAATTTTAATTTTTTATTTTTGCAGTGGAAGAGTTGTGACTGATTTATTAGTAAACCTCCTATAAACTTTTTCTGGGCTATTGTAACTTTTTTAATAATTAGATTAGGTTTTACACAATAATTAAAGATTCATATGCAACAATCATTTTCTAGCTGATTCTCTATCGAGATTTGAGAATCATGCTGTACCTTATCTATTTCTTATTTTGGCATGTAAAAAAAAAAACTAATGAATGGCAATATCTACTGATTCAATAACTTCTGATGTTATTACAGCAATCTGATATGAAAATGATTATTACACGTCATTTTTCACATATTTTATTACACCATTTATTTTGAATAATAGAAAAGTATATTAAAAATATGTTTCTCTTACTTTTACTAAAAAATAAGGAAAAGTTTCATCCTACCGCGTACAATACTTACACCTATTTTAATATTGGGTACTGTTTACGGGACTCACCCGTGAACAGTATCAAATTATGTTTTTGTTTCTTTTTTTTTTTAAGTATATGTTCATTAACCAACTTCTCAACCTCGTTAACCACTTTTTTGTTCTTTGTTAATCAACTTATTTCACGAGCATAGAAACCGTGGTAAAATCTTGTGTCATTAACTAACTTTTGTAGGTCATTAACTATGTTTTTGTTCTTCATTAACTAATTACATATAGAAGTTGGTTAATGACACAAGATTTTACCACATGATTTTTCTTGAAATAAGTTGGTTAACGAAGAACAAAAAAATAGTTAACGCGTGAGAAGTTAGTTAATGGACATATACTTAAAAAAAAAAAAAAAAGACAAATACATGATTTAGTCTTATTCATAAGTGAGTTAACAAAGCAAGTTACCCAATATTGAAATGGGTGAAAGATCTTGTCTTGTGACAGATTATCGGGTTAAAAAATAATGAGGTTATAAAAATGAACATAACACTGTTAATATGATATCAGAGACAAAGAGTGACGCGTTGAAAGAAATTAAATAAGAAACATCACCGACATTAACCCCTGCAATAATGGAAGAGTCTAGGGAACGGAATATTCATGCATAGTTTATTCTCGTTTGAACTTTACATGTATCAATCAACCAGATGCATAAGGATTGCAATATTTGGGGATGCATCAGTATTTGAGTTAGATGACAAAAGAAAAGTTGAAACCCTCTAATGGGAAAATCTTCTTCCACAAGTAATATATCTAACTTTTACAGAATATGAGTGATTTCGAAAACAGAAAGAAAAGAATCCGAACGCTAATATTCCATATAAAAAGAAAACAGGGACAATAATAGTCTCAGTTACTAGTTTCCTATTTAAATTATTTATTTTTTCAAAGACAATTAGTATATACCAATCAAATTTAGATTGTTAATTTTCAATGAACAGTGGCTTCGTTTTGTAAAACTTAAAAGGCTATTGTTATTTTTTTGGTTAAATTAAAATTTTGGTCTATATAATTTTTATTCATTTTAATTTAGTTTTTATATTTTTTTTAACTCAGTCTTTATACTTACATATATTTTTAAAATAGTTCATAACACTGCTAATTGACTAACCTAGTGAGTATTATTTTGTCTAATAGGTACTCTTGTACATGCTCATTATTTTTGTAAAACATCTAATAAGTTGTTCTGGACCGTGATCCGGGATACTGCCCTTAGGGGTCAAACCCGGCATATACGCCACCAAGACCCGGAGTACGCACCTCAGCAAGACATCCGTATGTGGGTACTAGTCATACTTCCCAATTAAACATTCCATAGGTCTACGCATGGCCTGATCACTACCTATGACGACCTTTACAGTGTGGGGATCATGACTACCCGCTACAGTGGTTGGCCACTAATGCGACAGGTCCGAGATTTCAGGGATCTGCTTGGACAATCATGGGAGGGAGGCACCCTCCATCAGGCCTCTGCCCAAACGATCATGGAAAGGAGGCACACCCTCCCTCCACAGGCCACGATCTATGCATACATGCACTCTACGACAAATGCTCAAGGACTATACACATACACTATAAGTATCATAAAACACCACTCTAACAAGGTAACCTTAATTCTAATGGTGTACACCTTTATTGTGCCCTATCTGACTTGAGAGTTGGAGTCCTTTTGCAGGTACCCAACCCCCCTGTTCAAGGCTCTTGGAGGTAACAACTCGCACAAGGAGGAGGAAACCACCGTGCACGTGTCTTCTCAGACACCTTCTAGTTCTACATCAGAACATTGGCGCCGACTGTGGGGACTATAAATTTCTAATCCCACCCAGTCATGGTGAACACGAGACAAAACTCAAGGAGGGATGTTGCGCAAACTTCTGCTAACCATAGGCAGGCTTTTGCTACGTATCATCCCCCTTACTCTGTCCCACCACCTACCAACAGAACCTCTGCCGTGAGAAACCAGGCACCCAACGCGGAGTACTGATAATCACATATTTTATTCATTAAGAAACCCTTATGTTTAGTTATTTACACTCTTCATGTACTTAGTTGACTGAATTCGATTATATTTTGTAAGTTTGAACTCGAATCGGACTTAATTGATTTTTTCAGCATTATTCGGGTCTTACACTGTTTCTGTATTTTAGCCATATCTTGAGTTCTAAATGTCTGATAATTATGAATTTTACCTTGTAGGAAAGATAAGAAAGAGCTCTACAACTTTGATAAAGATCTCAAAGACAATTTCAGACATCTAGTGGAGCTAATTGGGCATGGAAATCAGAATACGGGATTTGTGACTGGAACCCAAACAGTGTGTAGTAACCAGAACATAATTCGAGTTTGGGCACATAAAATGGGCTGAAAATTTGTAATCTGAAAGTTAAGACCCATATGTACAACTTTCATGTCAAGCACAAAACTTGATTCGGGCTCCTTGATGGAGATATTGGGTCTGAAAGTCAAAACAGAGGTGCTGAAACTGGTCCTGAACAGTCTGTAGTAATTGAGTCATATCTTGGGTTGTATGATGAATTTTTGGGTGTTTCCAGAGCCATTGGAAAGCTTAGACAATTTCCTAGAACTTTCATGAAGACCACTTGGCTCAGAAATGACGAAATCAATGAGTTCAGCAATAAAGAATTTCGGAGACAAGGTAGCTCACCTACTCACCCACCTACTCATCCACCTACTCATCCACCTACTAATCCCATCTACCCATCTACTACTACTCCGAATCCTCTATAAAAGGAAGCATGTGGAGAGCTCTAGGAACACACACACTTGGTGTTAGAGATAGCTTTTCATAGTTCTTGTATATTTTTCCTTCATTGTAATGGAGAGCTAAGTCACTTCTAGTCAATTCGGGACTCTTGAAGAGATTGTGGCTTGGATTCTTGAGACCTTGGTTATGTAATGTATTTGATTTATATTTGAATTCCTCTTCTCTTCTTCTTCTGTTCTCTTGATCTTGAATGCATGAATGGTGATTCTGTTTATGTTTGATCTGATTTGATCTTGGTTTAAGATTAAGTATTGTGATGAAATTTAGAACTGATTGATCTGAATTAATCACATAACTAAAGATTGAGATTTGTGATGAAACTTAGAACTGATTGATCTAAATTAATCACGTAATTGAAGAGGTTAGGTTACTGATTTGTGCCTAGGTTAATTGAATTCAGTGCTTAAATTGACATATATTTACATGAATGGTGCGATTTGATTTATGTTTATCACTTGTCAATTGAATTATGAACGATTGTCTAGTATGAATTCGGATCGATGCGAGAGATCTCGGTTAGATCCAAGTTAACCATTCAAATGTATTTCAGGTGTTTGTTGAAAGGTCTATGATTGAATCCACCCAATCTCGGATAACCTGAATGGTGATGTTCTTCTAATTGTTATTTCTCTTTAAATCCTGTCACTGCGATCCTTGAACTATCAAAACCCCCTTTTTTCTAACTTTCACTTGATTTGATCAAATTGCATCTACGATCCTTGAGGAGACGATCCGGTGTTGTTCACTATACTACAAGTTTAGGTAATAACTTCGGTTGTAATTTTGACTGAGTTCGGCGCTCGTCAAGTACCAGCGGGAGGGACATTCCGCTTCAAATTCAGATGAGAGTCCCAACCCCTCGCGCAAGATCCTCGTAAGGGATAGACTTGGAATCCAAGGCAAAGAGGGAAACCCCAACACCCACATACACAGAATCCCAGTACGTCAGCGCTTGGGAATGTCGAACGACGATGCCGGCAACCGAGTGTCTCACTCTGAGCATGGGAGCTAGTCCCATATGTCCCAGTGTCAATTTCAGGACATGTTACAACAACACATGGCCATGCTAAACGAGCAATACCGGAGACTGGAAGACATGCAAAGAGCCATGCATGAAAACCAGCCCAGGTCGAACCATACTAATGGAGGACGTAAGGAAGAGAACAACCAAAAAAGGGGTCATGCTGAAGCCACGGTATCCAATGTGGGGAACAACAACTCGAACCGCAGCATCCAAGAGCACCCTTTCTCTGATCAACTGATGGAGTACCGAGTCCCAAGAAACTTCAAGTTCCCCGCTAACTTGGAGATCTATGATGGAACCACGGACTCCCAGGAACATGTAAACGCCTTTGAGCAATCTATGTGCTTCCACGACGGATCCATGGAGTTAATATGTTGTGTCTTCCCTCTCTTCCTAAAAAAGGGAGCCCTTAAATGGTTCTCCGGACTACCACGTAAATCCGTCATAGATTGGTCAAACCTAAAACAACGGTTCCTGCTCCAATACACCACCAGTAAGGAGCAACCCAAGTCCATCGAATCCCTAGCCAAGATTCGGTAGGGGCGAGATGAGCCCCTCCGTGATTACGTAAGACGGTTCATGGTGGCATATGCCAACGTGGAAAGCTTTGACGATAAGATCGCCCTTCACTATGCCATGAGCGGTCTTTGTGTGGGGTCTGAATTCTTTGCGTCCCTCATAAAGAAGAAGCCTGAAAACTTGGGTGAATTCCAGAGATGGTCCCAAAAGTACGTCAACCTGGAGGAAGCAACGGAAGACCAGAGGAGATGAGATAAAGATGAGCGCACTCATCAAAAACCCAATCACGATTCCTTATGGTGCCGATGTCCTAAAGGTAGCCCACCTCGACGAAGGTTTGCTGAGTATACCGCCCTAAACATCCCATGAGAAACGATCTTGAGGAAGGTGATGCAGACCGAGTTCCAGAACATTAGGAGACCACCTCCATTAAAAAGCACAAGCAAAAAGACCACTCCAAACATTGTGCGTGGCATAAAGGTTACAGCCACGACACAGAAGACTGCTACCAACTGCGCGATGCCATTGAGTTCCTAATCAAGGCCGAATGATTGTAGCAATACGTCCTCCGTGCCTAAGATGATGAGCATTGCGGTAGGCGTAGAGAGGACAAGGGATGGAGTCCATCTCCCCCCCCCCCGCAGGAAGATAAACCGAAGTCCGGGAGAAGATCCCAGACACCACCCTGCCGGAATAACAACGATCGTCAGGGAAGAAACAGAGACACTTCACCCAACGACAACGACAGTCATCTCCTCAAACCAAATAGGACGATCAACACCATTGCGGGAGGATTCGCTAGAGGAAGACCATCAAACGGAGCACGAAAAAAAGCATTAAGAATGGCGGTGTTCAGTGTCTCCCACTCTACCCACTCTAACTCCAAACCCAACACAGCAGGAAGAAAGACGCCGTGCATCACCTTTTCAGACGAAGACTACGGTGGAATCATCCCGGATCATGATGATCCCCTCGTTATTTTCGGGGTCATTTCTAATGCCGAAGTACGCCGAATTTTCGTGGATCAAGGGAGCTCAACAGACATTATGTTCCTAGACCTCTACCAGAAGCTAGAACTCCCGCGGTCGGATTTGATCCCTCATGAAGGGGAGCTCACAGGGTTCACGGGTGAAAAGATCACCCCGATGGGGTACTACGAAACTCATTTGACCCTAGGTTCCTCCAAGCTTTTTAGAACAGTCAAGATAAAGTTCTTGGTCATAGACTGCCCTTTGGCTTGCAATATCATCCTTGGCCGTCCCTCCCTAAATGCCCATGGCGCCGTGGTATCCACCACCCACCTCGTCATGAAATTCTCCAATAAGCACAATGAGGTGGTCACTGTCAAGGGCGACCAAGTTGTCGCCAGGAAATGCTACAACAAAAGTTTGAAAATCAACAAGACCTCGGAGAGAGGAAGGTTTGTCAAATCTGGCCCATACAACATACTGATGACCGAGTTGGATGCTAGAGAAGAACTTCGCAGCATCAGACCCCAGCCAGAGGGTGAACGACAACCTCTCCAACTTAGAGACAGGCCAGACCAAATTACCAAGATCGGAGCTCAGTTAGGAGATGACGAAAAACAACAATTGATTAAGCTGTTATTGAAAAATAAAGACCTATTTGCCTAGACGTCATCCGACATACCCGGACTCAACCCTTCCTTCATCTGCCACTGTTTGTCCATTAGCAAGGATATGAAGTCGATTGCTCAAAAAAAGAGAAAGGTCAGCCCTGAAAGGCAACAAGTCATCGAGGAGAAGGTAAAAGAATTACTAAGTTGTGGATTCATTAGGGAGATTGCTTATACCACATGGTTGTCCAATATGGCCCTGGTGAAAAAACCCAACGGAAAGTGGAGAATATGCGTGGATTATACAGATTTGAACAAAGCCTGCCTAAAGGATCCATATCCACTTCCCAATGTGTACTAACTGGTTGACAGCTCTTCAGGCTTCAGGTGGCTATCATTCATGGATGCCTACTCCGGGTACAATCAGATTCCGATGTATCTCAGAGATGAAGAAAAAATCGCCTTCATCACTGGAAGGGCGAGTTACTGCTATAAGGTCATGCCCTTCGGACTGAAAAATACAAGAGCCACCTACCAAAGAATGATGAACAAGGTTTTCAGGAGCCAAGTGGGGAAGATGCTAGAAGTCTACGTCGATGACATGATAATGAAAACACCATAGTGCGGATCCCACACAACAGACCTTGAAGAGGTGTTCGCACAAGTCCGGAAGCATAACATAATACTAAATCCAGAGAAGTGCGCCTTTAGAGTCCACGCCGGTAAATTCTTGTGATTCATGCTAACCCACCGCGGAATTGAAGTCAACCCCGACAAGTGCCAGGCTGTCCTCGACATGAGGAGTCCCCAGTGTGTCAAGGAAGTACAACAGTTGACAGGCAGGATAGAAACCCTCACGCGTTTCCTCTCTAAAGCAGCCCATAACTCTCTTCCCATCTTCAAATTACTCAAAAAGGGAAGAAGTTTTGAATGGACCCCGGAATGCGAGGATGCCTTTTCATCCTTGAGAAAACTTCTATCCTCCCCCCTATCTTGTCAAGACCAAAC
This sequence comes from Ormosia emarginata, assembly GCA_029884605.1. NCBI lineage: Eukaryota > Viridiplantae > Streptophyta > Magnoliopsida > Fabales > Fabaceae > Ormosia > Ormosia emarginata. The sequence goes on from JAQQTP010000073.1 coordinate 21,441,248, forward strand.
AACGGAGAAACGCTCTTCTTGTATCTCTCAGTCCACGAAGAGGCTATAAGCTCGGTATTAATTCGGGAGACGGACGAAGGTCAACAACCAGTCTACTTCGTGAGTAAAGTCCTTCAAGGACCAGAACTCCGGTATCAAAAAGTTGAGAAGGTTGCTTTCACCCTAATCACCATGGCAAGAAGACTGCGACAGTACTTCCAATGCCACCTCGTGGTAGTAAGGACGGACCAACCATCCGCCAAGTATTGCACAAACCAGATTTGGCAGGAAGAATGATTGCCTGGTCAATCGAACTCTCTGAGTTCAGAATCACCTACGAACCACGACTCATAATAAAAGGCCAGGCGTTGTCCGATTTCTTGGTAGAACTTACTTCCAACCCAGGGAATCCAGAAAGAATCTCTTGGACCATCTTCATTGACGGATCCTCCAACCCCAAGGGAAGTGGAGCTGGAGTAATTCTGGAGAATTCAGAAGGATTGACGCTAGAGCATTCCTTGAAGTTTGAGTTCCCTACCTCGAACAACCAAACTGAGTACGAGGCATGCATTGCTGGAATATCCATGGCAAAAGACATGGGGGCAACTAGGATCACACTTTGTAGCGATTCACAGTTAGCAACCTCCCAAATCCGAGGTGAATACCAAGCCAAAGAACCTCTTTTGCAAAGATACTTAGTTAAAGTCCAAGAACTCCTTAAAAGCTTCGAAGAAACAAAGATTGTGCACATCCCAAGGGAGTAAAACTCCAGGGCCGACCTCTTATCTAAACTCGCCAGCACCAAAAGCCCAGGCAACAACCGATCAGTGATCTAGCAAACCCTTCCTCAACCCTCCATCACGAATAATGCCGTCTATCAGGTAGAAAAAGAAGGGACATCTTGGATCACCCCCATCATGGAATACTTACAAACTGGGGTCGTCCTTTCAGACCCCAAAGAAGCCTCAAAGCTAATCAAAACAACAGTAAGGTACACTATATACGACGGTCGATTGTACCGACGTGGTTTCTCTTCTCCCCTTCTCAAATGCCTCACCCCGAAGAAAGTAGAATACGTTTTGGCTGAAGTTCATGAAGGAAGTTACGGACACCACTTAGGAGGAAAAACATTGGCCTTGAAAGTACTAAAGGCGGGATACTACTGGCCAACAATGGAAGATGATTCCCATGCACATGTCCGAATTTGTGACAAGTGCCAGTGCCATTCGGACCAGTATAAAGCCCCCTCAGAGGAGCTATCTACAATGTTCGTACCTTAGCCATTCTACAGATAGGGAATGGACATTTTGGGTCTTTTCCTTCAAGCCCCAGGCCAGCTGAAATACCTGGTGGTAGCGGTAAATTATTTCATGAAGTGGATTGAGGCAGAATCCTTAGCCAGAATCACTGCGGCTCGGATCCAAAAATTCACGTGGCGCTACATTATCACCAGGTCTGGAAATCTGGAGTCCATAGTAACAGACAACAAAACTCAATTCAAAGATAATGGATTCGAAGAGCTACTGGCCGGACTAAAGATAAAACATCACTGCAGCGCCGTTGAAAATCCCAGGACAAACGGACAAGTAGAGGCTACCAACCGGGTTATTGTCCAGGGAATAAAAAGGAGATTGGACGAAGCTAAGGGAAATTGGGCTGAATAGCTCGACCATGTCCTTTAGGCCTACAGGACTACTCCCCACTCTACCACGGGTGAAACCCCTTTCAAACTCACTTATGGAAGCGAAGCAATGATCCCGGTGGAGATTGGAGAACAAAGTTGGCGTCATCAACAGTTTTCGCCCGACAATAACCCTAGTTTGATTAGAGAGGACCTGGACCTGTTGGAAGAAAGAAGACGCGTGGCCCACATACGTGATACCGCCCTCAAACAAAGGACGGCGGCCAGATATAATAAGAAGGTGGTTCCAAGGCATTTGCAACCAGGGGATCTGGTTCTCAGGAGAGCAGACATAGGAGGGAAAAATGTCTCCCAAGGGAAACTAGCCCCTAACTGGGAAGGCCCCTACCGTATCGTCGTCAGCACCGGCAAAGGAGCCTACACGCTGGAAACCGTAACAGGCAGCACAATCAAGAACTATTGAAATGCAGATAAACTTAGGAAATATTATAGCTAGATGCTTATAATGGCCTAGTCTGGTAGTAAAAACTAATGTTTAATCTGTCCTTATTTGGCCTTGTATGGACCTTCATCCCCCAGCACTTATTAATGAAAAAGAGTGGTTTAGATACCACTTTTTCGATAAGAAATCAAAAGCCCAGGTCAGGAGGCGTAGCATACCCAATTGCGGTAACAAGCTACAAGGTCAACACCGACCTCAATACCTAGTATTGTCTACTTCAAAGTTAATGGTACAACGGATCTGATGCCTCGTGGTCCACCCTCATACCTAAGCCAAGTGGGATCCCGCTTAGCCAATACGGTTAACAAGAGGACTCCGGGCAAGGTTTAAATAACAACACATGCCTAAAGCAAAAGGATTCGAAAGCACCAAGCCCTTTGGACAATATATCCTAAGCTAAGGCGTTATTTCTTACACCTAAGTTCAAAAAATTCCATAAGTTTAAAACTATAAACGAGGGAGAAGATACTAAAGGTGTTTATTCTTACCTAAGTGCATATTTCCAAAATGATTGTCAACATAAGCAACTGGATAATAGACTAAGGTGTTTTTTAATACCTAAAGTCCAGAAGGATGTTACCTCTCCGGTATCATGGTTATGGAACTCGGACCATGGTTCTTACATTAGTTGCAAAAGAAAATTTCCAAAGTCCATAACATGGCTGTAATAGACACCATAATGGGCGTTGGACCCAAAATGGACCACGAAAAGTAAAATACACAGGCAGACAAATATGAAGCAAAGGTGTATAAATTTAAAAGCCCAACCAAACAGGGCAATTGTCTTTACAATATAACAAAAAGAAAAAAGAATCAGGGTTCAACCCTACCAGTTTCCGGAGTCTGAGTAGCCCCTGAAGCATCCCCAGAATCTTCTTGAGGAAGGTCCTACACTAAGATGAGCTCCCCGTTATGAAAAACTTTTTCAACACTGAGATTTTCCAAGGCGAGGGTGACACCCGGATTAAAGTGTTAAATCTGGGCTATAGCATTCTGGAACTGATCCCCTCCGATCTTCTCAGAAATAGCATACAGCTCATCTGCATCCTTCTTCAGCTGAGCCGCTTCATCTCGGAAGGAAGCATTGGCCTCCTCAGCCTCAGTTTTGCCCAATTCAAGCTTTTTCTTATCAGCTTCGGCCTCAACCAATGCCCTCTCTAAACTAGTGATTCGCACTTGCGCATCTTCATTAAGTTTGAGGGCGGCGCTAAGCCTCTGAGCGGACTCTTCAATCTTTTGGTCCTTCCTCTTCAAATTAGTTGATGCTTTCCTATCGAGTTCCTCGACAGTCATATCGATATATCGGATGTCGGCAGCAGCACGAAGGGCTAAAGTTTGTAGTTCGGTCAAAGTTTGAACCATTCCCCGTCGGGATATGTGCCCCATCACCCCACCTTTCATAAAGTGTTCATCAATGAATGGTTTGGGGTCAGAACTCCCCGCAATAATAGGCAGGAGAATGGCACTCTATTCCGCATGTCCATTCGTTGCAGCTCTCTTACCCCGGTCAGAAAAGTCCTCCGCAGCTTTCCTCTTCCTCGACTGAAGATCTTGAGGAGACCCCGGGCCCCTAGAGACCTCTTCAACAACAACCTCATGGGGTGCCGGGGCTGTAGCAGGAGGGGCACTCGAAGACCCTGCCCCCTTTCTCCTTGCCTTATACGCATGCAAAGCCACAACAGATTGTCCAGACGCCATACCGCTCACTGAAACAAAACAAGACAAGCAATTCAGAAGGCAAGAAATCAAGAGTACAAACAAAAATAATGCCACACACACAAAGTAAACCACCATACTCTACTTCCCACCTAATAAAGAAAGGAGAAGGTCATCACCAGGGGTCTCAAGGACATCTCTAATATTAATATTCCCGTTCTCAGCATGCTTAGGGATATAAATTCAACCGTCCTAAACTCTTCCAAGTTAAGCTCATCCTTTTCTTTCTCCAAAGGAACGGTCAAGGTGCTCCAAGCATCCGGCGTCCAATACAGCGAAAACTTTGGTTCATCCTCAGCATTTAAGAAAAAGGGATGGAATCCCTCGGCCACCATAACCTTTAAAAACCTGGTCTTAAATCCTTTAAAGCTATCCTGAAAGATATCAAAGGACTTGCGACCGCTTCTGGATTGAATGGTGAGCCAATTTTTCTGTTTCGATGAACCCTGGGGACTTAATCGGGTATAGAAGTAGAAAAAGGAGTTGATCGAACACCTTAGCCTGTTCACCTGACAGAACCTCTCAAAAGCTATAATATAACCCCAGCCGTTGGGATAAATCTGGGTCGGAGCTGCTCGGAGAGTATGGAGGATAGCATCTGAAACTCCGAGAATGGAAGACAGAGCCCTAACTTCACAAAAAGGGGCTCATACATAAACATGAAATGAGAGCCCGCCTCACGACCGGAGCACACCCTCTCGTTCCATTTAGGACATGCAACCACAAACTCCTTATCCTTTTTCTTCTCGTCAGTCAGATGAATGTAATCCATCGACTGCCTCAGGACAACCTCAGAAGAAAAGTTAGAATGATATTTCCAGCCATCCTCCCTGTTACGAAGTGGCTTCAATACTCAATAGGGGGGTGAATTGAGTTTACAAAACAGGTTTGCAATTCTTTCGCAAAACACTCGACTATTGATTTTCGTTGAAGCTATTGACTATTTAAAATGAATGAATTGATAGGAACAATAGATATTGCTTAATAACCAACCAAGAGAGAAGTAATCAAGTAAGAATACAAGCAATGCACAAATATAAAGAGAAGGGTTTAGAGAATCAAACACAATAATTTATCCTAGTTCAACTACCAATCCACTTGTGACCTACGTCCAGTCCTCAAGCAACCACTCGAGTTTTTCCACTATATCTTCAAGCTTCAATAAGTGTTTGACTACCTTTACAAACTTGAGCACTCAACTCCTTGGGATGCCTCACCCTTGAGCTTGAGTCTCTTCAAATAAAGGGATGCCTCACCCTTTACAATATAGAGGGATACCTCACCCTCTCTTTACAAAGCAATCAAGGTTGATATAAAGAAGCTCTCACTAGAGTAAATGATACAAATTAAAGCTCTAAGAATGCTCACAAATGATATCTCAAAGATTAGTAAAAAAACAGAGCAAAGAGTGATTTCAGAGATTGATTCTCATTTTGATGTATTGCTAAGATGTTTCAGTTAAAGAACAACCATCAATGATGCCCCAACAACTGTATTTAAAGCCCATTCATTAAAAGAGCTGTTGGAGGGTGGTTGAAGCTAAGCATTTAATGCATCTAATATAGCCGTTGGGCATATCAGAACACTGGTAATCGATTACAGGGTTTTGGTAATCGATTACATGGAAGATAGAACGTGTTCTTGGCTTTCTGGGCTTGTGGTAATCGATTACATGACTTGTGTAATCGATTATACGCCCTCTGACTTGATGGTAATCGATTACATAGCCCTTTGAACGTGTTCTTGGCTTTCTGGGAACATGGTAATCGATTACCAGCTTGGGTGTAATCGATTACACGTCCTCTGACTTTTTGATAATCGATTACATGGATGATGTAATCGATTACAAGGCTTCTGTTTAGCTTGTAATCGATTACTAAACATTGGTAATCGATTACACTACACTTTAAACTCATTTTTCAAGCCTGAAGAGGATTCATGTCATTCCTAACTTTAAAAAACATGGATTTAAACAATATTGAACTTTGTTTGGCATGATCCAAGATAAAAGAAGTCCTTTTTTTAGGAATTGATCTTTGAAAACCATATTGATTAAAATCATATTTGAAAAACCATTTGAGATATCTTGAGAGCATTTAACATTGATGTTCTAATGCCTATATCTAAACCTCTTGATTTCTTCCTTTGATCTTGGTTTTCTCTTTTGCTCTTGATCTTGATCTTTATCTTTGTTATCATCAAAAACTAATTAACATGCTTCAAGACACATGCATTCACATTCTCCCCCTTTTTGATGATGACAAACTGAACATTGAAAGGAAGAGAAATAATTGCATATATATATATATATATATATATGTATATCAGAGATTTAAACGCAACTCTCCCCTATAATGTATGCACAATATAGGGTTAGTGATATATTCATGTGAGAGCTTTAAATCTAACTCCCCCGTACTTATGCAACACATTAATCTCTCCCCTGTTGGCATTATCAAAAACATATTAGTATTTAGATGAAATTTCAGCAGCATTTCCGCTGATTTTTATGATTTCCCAAAATTTTAAACAGCAGAAACTAAAGAGTTCAAACCAGTCAATATACAATCAATCCAATAGATCAAAATGGAACCAATCAAATCAATATCCAAGTGCATATCAAGATATTTAGTAATTACATCAAGAAGATTTAATAAAGATAATAAGCAAACAAAGACCAACTGATTTTATATATAATGTTTTAATGATATACAGCCAAATATCAGAAAAACAAAGAAACTATCATGGCAAAGGTTCATGATCACTATCAGTGGCCTCACTGTCACTCTCTACATCCGCAACAACATCTCTGAGGTCCACATCATCGTCTCCGGTGTCAAGATCGTCCTCGGAACTAATAAGCTCCTCGTCATCAGCAGGAACTCCAGTAGGAGTGGCAGAAGGGTCAGCAAATGATAAAGGAGCAGTAGGAGGGGTAGAGGATGTGGTAGGTGTAGCATCATCTCTCAATGCAGCATGTTTGGGGCCCTCCAGAAGTGAATGAATAGCAGCAAGCTTCTGATCAGAATAGTCCATCCTCAGCTCTAGGTGATCCACCTTTTGCTCAATCCGGTCCATCCGTGTTTCCACCATGGTGACCAAACTTCCCATTTCTTATAGTAGAAGCTCCAATGTGGCTGAAGCTGGTGGTGCTGGTGCAGGCTGCTCGTCCTCATCCTCCTCATCACTGTCTAGACCACGAGGAATATGCCCATAGCTGCCATGGGCCAAATAGTACCATCGCGCATCAACCTTGCTCAGCTGAAGCTTCTGCAAGGTGTACAGACCAATGGATTGTGGTCCCTTAGAGCTGGTATCCTTGGATTCCTTAGCCAAGGAGATGCGACAGTGCTTCAGGATTGCAGTCACCAACATGGCATAGGGAAGGGCCGAGTTTTTCTTTTTCTTCACATCCAGCATGTGTTGAATGATGTAATTGGCCCAGTTGATTGGCCTGCCAGTGGTCATGGCCCACAAGACCACCACGTCATCTCGCAATACCTGAGAATAATTCCTGCCTCTGGGAATCAAGCCTCGAACCATTAGATAATGGAGTATCCTGTTCTCCATTGTCAGGCCAGTCACCATAACTCTTTTATTATTTCTTGGAAGGACGTAACCAAAGCGAATCAGGGATGTCAGAGTGCTCTTATACTCAAACTCAGCTCCCCAAGCATTTTCATTTCCATAGAAACTTGTCCCAGCATAGGTTAGCTTGGTCAACCTACACCATTCTTCCCGAGAAATTTTAATCGAGTTTTCTTCACTTCAGAGATCAGGCAATGATCTTCATACCTCAGGTTAGCATAGAACACATAAACCAAGTTGGGGTAAATGGCCTTCTGAATGCTGAAGAGCTTAAGCAAGCCTAGCCTCTCAATCAACTGAAAACTCTCCAGGGGTTCACTTGTGCAGATGGATTGTGTGAGATACCTTGGCGAGATTAACTTCCTCAGTTGGAAGTTCTTTCTGAAGAGCTCAGCCTTCTTGGTGGTGGAGAAGTGCCTGGTCAGGTCCAACCCGGAGATATTGCGTGGAGGGGCACTTGAGGATTCTCCAATGGTGGCCCCTGTTCTTGCATGCTTGGCACGTTGGGTTTGGTCAGCCATTGATGATTAGAGGTGCATGGGAAAATGTTTGGTTTGGAGGTGTTTGGAGGTATGTGGCTCGTGGGGGATGAAGTGGAGAAGAATAGAGGAGTAGGTGAAGGTGTGGATGGAGAATGGGGTGGATTTGGAGGAGATTTAGTGGTTGGGTTATGGTGGGAGAGGGATTTCGAGTGAGAGGGAGGTGATTTTGAAGGATTTGGTGGAGAATGGAGTGAGAATGGGAGATTTGAGAGAAGGGGGTTTCGTGGGAGCAGAGGAGAAGAAGGGTCAAATTTCAGAATGAGTGACCTTTCACGCGTCTGAAACCTTTTAAAATCCCTCTATAATCGATTACATGGTTTGTGTAATCGATTACCAGCTTTCTGTTTACCCTTGTAATCGATTACAATATCAGTGTAATCGATTACCAGCCTTCTGGGACCCTTGTAATCGATTACATTATTTATGTAATCGATTACTGAGGAGTTCTGAGTATGTCGATTCGTTTAGTGTAATCGATTACTTGTTTAGTGTAATCGATTACAAAGGTCTTGTAATCGATTACCAGCCTACTAAAACTCAGATTTTGCATTTCAAACAGTTAAGGATCTATTTTAAACCTTCCAAAATAGTTCCAAAGCTTCTCAAATCAATTTCAAAACATCATGCAAGCATATAATTCACACAGATTGTGATTTAAAACACATAATCATACAAGATTGCTATTTTTACCAAGAATTACCCCATTTGGATGGATTTGAGATGTTTTTGAGCTTCTTGGAGATCTTTGACATGAGGAAGCACTGCAAAACAACTTAGGGGAATCTCGATGCTCAAGTCGGTATTAGATTAAAAAATCAAAAATTATGCGGCAAAGGGACATGATTATGTAGAAAAATGTATGTTTATGTAGCAATTTGCATTTTATACAGCAAAGCAATGTATTTATGCAGCAATTAGCTTATGCATGATTAATCCAATATGCTAAGTTCATTTCTTATGTAATAGAAGGCTTCTTTTGCTAAAGGTTTAGTGAAAATGTCTGCTATTTGCTTAGTGGTTTCCATAAATTCAAGCATGCAATCACCCTTTTGAACATGATCTCTTATGAAATGATGCCTTATTTCAATGTGCTTTGTTCTTGAGTGTAAAACAGGATTCTTAGATAGATTGATTGCACTAGTGTTATCACATCTTATGGGGACGTGATCCAGCTCAAGACCATAGTCTAGAAGTTGTTGCTTCATCCAAAGGATTTGAGCACAACAACTTCCAGCTGCAACATATTCAGCTTCAGTTGTTGATAATGCCACACTATTTTGCTTCTTGCTATGCCAAGAAACTAATAAGCTTCCAAGCAAGTGGCATGTCCCACTAGTACTCTTCCTATCCATTTTGCACCCAGCAAAATCAGAATCAGAATAACCAATTAGGCTACATGAAGCACCCTTAGGGTACCACAATCCCATTTGTGAAGTGCCTATTAGATATTTCATAATTCGTTTTACAACACTTAGGCGTGATTCTTTAGGATTTGCTTGAAATCTAGCACACATGCATACGCTAAACATGATATCCGGCCTACTTGCGGTAAGGTAAAGAAGTGAGCTAATTATACCTCTATACTTGGTGATTTCTACCGATTTACCTCCTTCATCCTTGTTCAAGTAACAGGAAGTTCCCATTGGTGTAGTCATTTGTTTTGCTCCTTCCATTCCAAACTTTTTGAGCAACTCCTTACAATTTTTGGATTGACTTATGAAAGTCTCATCCCTTGTTTGCTTGATTTGAAGGCCAAGGAAGAAGTTGAGCTCACCCATCATGGACATCTCAAACTCATTTTACATGATATTAGCAAATTCTTTATAAAAAGAGTCATTAGTAGCACCAAATATAATATCATCAACATATATTTGAACAAGTAAAATATCATGTTTTTTATGTTTGATGAAAAGAGTAGTGTCAACCTTACCCCTAGAGAAACTATTTTCCAAAAGGAACTTACTCAACCTTTCATACCAAGCTCTAGGAGCTTGTTTCAAGCCATACAATGCCTTTTTAAGTTTAAAAACATGGTTAGACAGTTCAAAGTTTTCAAAACCGGGAGGTTGATTCACATACACTTCCTCTTGGATAAAACCATTTAAAAAGGCACTTTTGACATTCGTTTGAAAAAGTTTAAAGTTCATGATGCAAGCATATACAAGTAACATTCTAATGGCTTTTAGTCTAGCTACGGGAGTATACGTTTCTTCATAATCTATACCTTCTTCTTGATTATAACCCTTAGCTACAAGCCTAGCTTTGTTTCTTATTATTAAGCCCGTTTCATCAAGTTTGTTCCTAAAAACCCATTTGGTGCCAATTATGAGATGATCATTGGGCCTTAGGACTAATTCCCAAACTTGATTCCTCTCAAATTGGTTTAGTTCATCTTGCATGGCCAAGATCCAATGTTCATCATTAATGGCGTCATTTATGTTTTTAGGTTCAACTTGAGAAACAAAAACTATATGATTACATGCATCTCTAAGAGAGTTACGAGTGATTACTCCTTTTGATACATCACTTATCACTTTGTCAAGAGGATGATATCTTGATGTTCTCTATTCTTTGGGAAGATCCATGATTTGAGAGTCCTCTTGTCTTGGGGAATCATATGGGCTTTCTTCTTGCTTCTTGACTTCTTTTTCTTGATTTTCTAGGTGAGTTCTTGTAAGGATTTCTACAACATCATCAACAAGCTCCTTTCTCAGCTCATTTGGGTTAGTTTCGTCAAATACAACATGTATGGGCTCTTTTATGGTCATAGTTCATTTATTATAAACTCTAAAGGCCTTACTATATATAGAATAACTAAGAAATATTCCCTCATCAGATTTTGCATCAAACTTCCCTTAGTTATCCTTTCTATTATTTAAAATAAAGCATTTACATCCAAAAACATAAAAATGTGAGACATTTGGTTTCCTTCCTTTGTGTAATTCGTAGGGGGTTTTCTTTAAAATTGGCCTTATTAGAGCCCTATTCATAACATAACACGCGGTGTTAACCACATCCACCTAAAAATACTTAGGAAGGTTGGCTTCATTGAGCATAGTTCTTGCCATTTCTTCTAAAGATCGATTTTTCCTTTCTACAACACCATTTTGTTGTGGTGTTCTAGGGACTAAAAAATTATGCTCAATGCCATGTTCATCATAAAACGTTTCAAATTCATAGTTTTCAAATTCACCACCATGATCACTTCTTATGGATGCAATACAAAAACCTTTTTCATTTTGGATAACTTTAGCAAGCTTTTTGAATGATTGAAAAGCATCATTTTTGTGAGATAAAAACAATGTCCATGTAAACCTAGAAAAATCATCCATAATCACTAAGGCATAATAATTCCCACCAAAGCTCATAGTTCTAAAGGGACTAAAAAGATCCATGTGCAAAAATTATAGAGGTCTAGAAGTTGAAACCACATTTTTAACTTTAAAAGAGACCTTTACTTGTTTTCCCTTTTGACATGCATCACAAAGTTTATTTTTTTCAAATTTGAGCTTTGGAAGACCAATTACTAGTTCTTTAGAAACTAATTTGTTTAAGTGATCCATGTGAATGTGAGCAATTCTTCTATGTCATAATCATGAATCATTTTCTCTAGTCATAAAGCATTTAGCATCATTTGAGGAAATGACATCAAGGCTAATCATATATATGTTATTGACCCTATGACCAACAAACTTAACATGCTTATCATCCTTACCCTCAATTATGCAATAATTTGAATCAAATATTACTCTATTCCCCTTATCACACAATTGGCCAATGCTAAGCAAGTTATGTTTGAGTCCTTCAATAAGTAAAACATTATCAATGGATGAGGAAGGAATCTTACAAACTTTACCAACTCCAAGGATCTTTCCTTTGTTGTTGTCACCATAAGTCACATGTCTACTCTTCTTAGGAACAAGGAAGGAGAACTTGGAGCCATCACCGGTCATGTGCTTGGAGCATCCACTATCAAGATACTAACTTGAACTTTTGGACTTCAAGCACACCTACAACACATATTCAAGTTTTAACATTTGGTCCCCAAAATGTCTTGGGTCCTTGTGTGTTAGGAATAGGCACGGTGCCTTTTAGAACCCAAACCATTTTAGTTCCTACTTTGGTGTTTCTTTTCTTTCTAGCATTCCATATAAATGCACTATGTCCTTTCTTTCCATAATGAAAGCATTTGATAAAGGGGGTACTTCATGTTCTAGATGGAACAAAGAAATTATTGTAGGATTTTTTATGGTTGTTTGGATTGTATCCCAACCCAGCTGTTTGAAAAACACACCTTTGCTTCCCTAGTAACATATTCAAATTATTTTTTCCTATAGTAAATTTTGCAAGAGTTTTTTTCAAGTCCTCATTTTCAATTTCATATTCTTTATATGAAGAACAAGATAAGGGTGTGGGTACATTTTCATGTGAAGAACAAATCATGCATGATGAGTTGGCATCAATAAGTCCTAGAGTCTCATTTTCAACTTTGAGTTCTTCAATTTCCTTTCATTGAATTGTTTTGTTGGCTTAAAACCATTTTGGTTTCATGGAAACAATTCTCCATCTTCTATATGAAGGAGAAAGTTGATAAAGGTTACCGGACATTCCATCTTCTTCTTCTTCGGGTTTTCCTCCATTCATAGACAAAGAAGAATCATTGGAGTAGAAGTATGGTTCCCTTTCCTGAAGGGCTTTTTTCAAACTTCTGACCTTTGATAAAGGACATTCCAATGTGTCCATGTTTTTCACATTCTTTGGAGTAGAAGAGTTCCTTCTCCTTTTTGAAATTTTTAGGAAGAAATCTTCCTTTTTTTTAAGAATCTCTTAACAAGGAGGCTGAAGTTTTCTTCATTCATCTCAAGATTGTCAATACCATCTTCATCATCTTCATCCTCATTATAAATTGTTGAGGAGGTGGCCTTGAGAGCAATCCCCTTTTTCTTCTTATCTTGCCCCTCACTTTGACTTAATCGGTTTAGCTCCAACTCATGTTCTTGAAGCTTTCCAAAGAGGGTGGCCAAAGTCATTGCGGCAAGATTTCTTGATTCCGATATTGCTATCACCTTGGGTTGCCAATTCCTGCTCAAACATCTCAAAAACTTTGTTAATAAGATCTTCATTGGCAAAAGTTTTTTCCAATGAAGCAAGATGATTAATTATATGAATAAAATGTTTTTGCATTTCTTGAATGTTTTCCCCTTGGTTCATTATAAACAATTCATATTCGTGAGTGAATGTATTAATTCTAGATCTTTTTACCTCACTTATACCTTCATGAGTTACTTGCAATGTATCCCATATTTCTTGAGCGGTCTTACAATTTGACACCCTAAAGAATTCATCATATCCTAAAGAAGTAGTGATGAAATTCTTGGCTCTCAAGTTGTATTGAACCTTTTTCTTGTCATGATCAGTCCATCCATTTCTTGGTGTATTTGTTCTAACACCATCACCTAGACGTGTGGGGACAAAAGGACCATTTTCAACGGCATCCCACACATCAATATCAATAGCTTCAATAAAAATCTTCATCCTTTCTTTCCAATATGCATAACCATCTCCATTGAAAAAAGGAGGCCTATTTATAGAAGAACTTTTATTAGAAAAACCATTTGAAGCCATCTCTACTCTTGAAGCGGCTAAGCTCTTTATACAAGAGTCTAGCTCTGATACCACTTGTTACCAAGTGGCTTCAATACTCAATAGGGGGGTGAATTGAGTTTATAAAACAGGTTCGCAATTCTTTCGCAAAACACTTGACTATTTATTTTTGTTGAAACTATTGACTATTTAAAATGAATGAATTGATAAGAACAATAGATATTGCTTAATAACTAACCAAGAGAGAAGTAATCAAGTAAGAATACAAGCAATGCACAAATATAAAGAGAAGGGTTTAGAGAATCAAACATAATAATTTATCCTGGCTCGACCACCAATCCACTTGTGACCTACGTCAAGTCCTCAAGCAACCACTCGAGTTTTTCCACTATATCTTCAAGCTTCAATAGGTGCTTGACTACCTTTACAAACTTGAGCACTCAACTCCTTGGGATGCCTCACCCTTGAGCTTGAGTCTCTTCAAATAAAGGGATGCCTCACCCTTTACAATATGGAGGGATACCTCACCTTCTCTTTACAAAGTAATCAATGTTGATATAAAGAAGTTCTCACTAGAGTAAATGATACAAATTGAAGCTCTAAGAATGCTCACAAATGATATCTCAAAGATTAGTCAAAAACAGAGCAAAGAGTGATTTCAGAGATTGATTCTTATTTTGATGTATTGCTAAGATGTTTCAGTTAAAGAACAACCATCAATGATGCCCCAACAACTGTATTTAAAGCCCATTCATTAAAAGAGCCGTTGGAGGGTGGTTGAAGCCAAGCATTTAATGCATCTAATATAGCCGTTGGGCATGTTAGAACACTGGTAATTGATTACAGGGTATTGGTAATCGATTACATGGAAGATAGAACGTGTTCTTGGCTTTCTGGGCTTGTGGTAATCGATTACATAACTTGTGTAATCGATTACACGCCCTCTGACTTGATGGTAATTGATTACAATATCGATATAATCGATTACATAGCCCTTTGAATGTGTTCTTGGCTTTCTGGGGACATGGTAATCAATTACCAGCTTGGGTGTAATCGATTACACATCCTCTGACTTTCTAGTAATCGATTACATGGATGATGTAATCAATTACAAAGCTTTTGTTTAGCTTGTAATCGATTACTAAACATTGGTAATCGATTACACTATACTTTAAAATCATTTTTCAAGCCTGAAAGAGGATTCATGTCATTCCTAACTTTAGAAAACATGGATTTAAACAATATTGAACTTTGTTTGGCATGATCCAAGATAAAAGAAGTCCTCTTTTTAGGAATTGATCTTTGAAAACCATATTGATTAAAATCATATTTGAAAAACTATTTGAGATATCTTGAGAGCATTTAACATTGATGTTCTAATGCCTATATCTTAACCTCTTGATTTCTTCCTTTGATCTTGATTTTCTCTTTTGCTCTTGATCTTCATCTTTGTCTTTGTTATCATCAAAAACCAATTGACATGCTTCAAGACACATGCATTCACACTCCCCTACGCAGGGGTATACTAACCCCAGACCACGACGGATCCAAATTTGCTCAATCTCAGCCAGAGTGAGATCCTCAGAAGAAGATACTCTGGTCCTAGACCCTCCTTTGCCCTTCGCCATTAAACCTTGAGAGTATTAAAAGGTGCCAGTAAGTAGTTGTCAGAATCATTCAAACAAAAGATTCAGACACAGACACAAAGAACCAGTCCACCGGCTTCCCTTCCCTCCAAAATTTAAATTTCAGAAGGACAACTTCATCGTACGCGGTGCGGCGGAGATGGAATTCCCAGGTTAAGTGGAGAAATTTAAAGACACCAAAGGAATACATCCCATCAGGAAAAGAAAAAGGAATGCATGATTTCCTTACTACTCAATACTAGGTATGAGACAACCAGGAAAAGGAAAAACACCAAGGAGAAGTCAGAAAAGTAGTTACCTCGAATAAACGGTAAGAAACTGCTAGGAAATGGGTGGAAAATACCCTGAAACCTTCACGAATCACCTTTCTTCAACATGAAGCTCTCTGAAGACTACTCAGAAAATGGAAGAAAAATGAGCAAGGAACCCCTAAACCTCCACCTATAAAGGCCAGAATGGTTATGGGGCATTTTCGTCCTCAGATATCCAAATTTCGAAAACATGCTCATCATAGCACACAAGGCTCTAGGCACGTCTATTTGTTGAAAATGCGCCATGTGGCCCTCGCAGTTACAAAAGCAGTTGAAAAGACGCTTGCGCAGAGCAGTTGAATAATAATTCAAACATCACACGGTCTTCAAAGGTTAAGTCTAGATCTTGCTCAGGACAACGATATAAAATCGTGCTAAACTTTTGGTCTCAGAGTCACCATCCGGACTACGACAACCAAGCCGGAATCAACCCTTCCTAGCGCAAATACCCCGGGCTAAGCATTTCGAACTTGTCACTTTACCTTTTCAAGCCAAAGCACCAAGCTGGGGGTATAAGGACGTCACGCCGAAGTAAGTGTTGGACTCACTCCGGCCAAGAATGAAAGAGCACAGATAGACAAGAAGAGATAGCGCCACCTAGGAGTAAGCGTTGGGCTCACCTCGGTCGAACATAAAAACTTCAGATAACGGAAAGAAAAGAAGAAAAAGGAAAATAGAAGGTACAAAGATAAGAGTTTTTATATTTCATTCTCATTTCATACATCATCTTACAATAGAAAAAGAGGGAAAAGAAATTATAGAGGCATACAAACTCCAAAGAAAAGAAAGACATCGGAAGCATCCCGGGCCATGTCGCTTCCATATTTTCTCCGTGGTATGGAGAATCGCCACCACCACCATAGCTCCCTCTTGAAAAAGTGGATTACCTTTGAAGAACCTCGACAACGCCGGCATTGGGAACCAAGACGCCAAATCTTCTGCCTTGCCTCCACCAGTAAAGGCCGGGATGCATCTTCTTTCGTTGGACAGGGCGCAGCCTTTCATGAAGGAGATCGTTCCACTGAAGCCTTAGCCAGTTTTACGATCCTCCCGAAGGCGTTTCAAAGCACAGGGTAGCTTCAATAGTTCCTCCTCCAGCACCAGAGCACCCCGTCCAACACAGAAGGTGACTCAAGCCTTCCCAACAATGGCAAATATCAAACAAGCAATCAAGGTACACTGGGAAAGTAAGCCGCCCCCTGTAATAACGCTAAGAAGTAAGCTGCCTTTTAAAAGGGACATCCAGAGAGGGGGCAAAACAACTTCAAATATTTTGGAAAGAACGAAAATATGGCTCTCGCAATAGGCAGAACTCTCTCAGGATATGAATGAAAGGAAAAGAGAGCCATGAAGGAAGAAGTCGCTCAAAGTGAGGTTGCAGAGGAATGCAATAGAAGAAATGGCCAAATTCCAAATAAAAACTCTTCCCTTTTTATAGGAGAAGCGAGACACTTCTATTGGGCCTAAGAGCAACGTACCGATTGTGTAAGGTAAACTACCCTTAAATGCTCATCGATTCCGATTAGGTGAAGGGGAAGTGTGCTATTGGGAAACACCAGGAAATTAATGGGTCTTTTAAATGCCCAATAAAGTCACAGCTAGTAGTTTTCCAAAGAAGCTCTGCATTCCTGCAAAGCACAGAAAAAGATAAAAGACCTGAGGAACCACACGCAGGAGCAAAGACATACCCCGGATAATGGGATACCGATATATGCCTACCCTGGGAGGTACTCCCCAGACAATGGATGTCGGCCTTTACGGGTTCCCACAATGCAACGAATCCTCGTCCTCAGTCTAAATATCTCGACACTTAATTGGTCCACTTAAGCGCTGAGCTGGTGACAACTGTTCTGGACCGTGGTCTGGGATACCGCCCTTAGGGGTCAAACTCGGCATATACGCCACCAGGACCCAGAGTACACACCTCAGCAAGACGTCTGTACGTGGGTACTAGTTGTACTCCCCAATTAAACACTTCATAGGTCTTCGCATGACCTGATCACTACCTATGATGACCTTTATAGTGTGGGGACCATGACTACCTGATACAGTGGTTGGCCACTGATGTGACAGGTCCGAGATTTCAGGGATCTTCCTGGATGGGAGGGAGGCACCCTCCGTCAGGCCTCTGCCCGAACGATCATGGAGAGGAGGCACACCCTCCCCTAATAGGCCACGATCTCTACATGCCTGCACTCTGCGACGAATGCTCAAGGACTATACACATGTACTATAAGTATCAGAAAACACCACTCTAACAAGGTAACTTTAATTCCTATGGTGTACACCCTCATTGTGTCCTATCTGACTTGAGCGTTGGAGTCCTTTTGCAGAAACCCAACCTCCCTGTTCAAGACTCTTGGAGGTAACAACCGCACAAGGAGGAGGAAACCACTGTGCACATGTCTTCTCAGGCACCATCTGGTTCTACATCAGAACATAAGTGCTTCTGCATTCTAGTAAATCTCTTATAGGTGTTCATTTATTTTGAGTATGTGCTCATTTGTTAAGTAGATGCTCCTTTAAATCCTCTTTTTGTTTCTATAAGGTACTCATTTCTTTTGAATAGGTGCTCATTTGTTAAGTAGTTATTTCTTTAAATACTCTTTTTATCTATGTAAAATATTTATTAGTGAGTAAATTGATGGTTTTATAACAAAAATTGACAATATGAACTACTTTAAAAACTTTTATAAGTGTAAGGACTGATTTGAAAAGTAAAAAACTATAGATACTAAATTAAAAACAAATAAAAATTATAGGGACTAACATTTTAATTTAACCTTATTTTTCGTAATAGGCAGTGAAAAACTAAACTTACATTTCCCTTCCCCGATGAAGAATAAGGTTATATTGAGGCAAAACTTAACTGGCAAAACAATCATTTTTGCCTTTCTCTTAGAATTCGCCATATAGAAGGGAAAGTTAGAAACCTAAATTTTGATGAGGATAAAACTTTATTTTCCTCCCTAACATTTGAGCGAATTCTTAGTTTAGTTTCAAAAGTTTTTTTTCCAATTATGTCCTAAAAATGTTAGAGTCATTTCAATGCCATCTTTTTTCCTACTGTCATCAATTTTATTAATAGCAAACACTAATGTGGCTCCTCTGTATTCATTTGGGACTAAATTGAAACTTGAGTCAAACTTTAGAGACAAAAATAAAGTTTTAACCTATTTAAAATCATATGCATTTGCCAGTGAGGCTTTAACCGATATTGAACTTAAGCCTTCCACCAAAGGTGGGGTGGTTTGATTCCCATCCCATACCCCCCCCCAAATCTTAGCTGGCATTGGCATTGGCATTAAGCTAGCTACTCTCATATATACAAATAATAAAAAAAAATCACATGCATTTTCATCTTCTTCCCAAATTTAGGAACTAGAATTTTTAGTTACAAAAACCTAAACACACTTCTCCAATGCTATTGTGGTAAAAATACAACATTGCATGGTTACCTCCCACACTTCATAAAATCTAGGATGAAGGTTCTAGGGCTCGACAAACAAAGCAATCATATAAATAACCCAAACCCAAAATCGAAGCCACCATCGCAAATTTCCTAAGCCACTGCATGAATCACCTAGAACACAATCCTCAAAAGATAAGCCTACCCTATGCTTTCTAACCACACTTTAGCAACTCAAAATCATCTCCCCAAAATCAGAATACTCAACATCTATGTATCTCATCTCTCAACTAAGAACATAAACTCCACCCAAACTCAACACCCAAAATATAACCCTATAATCCCAACAATAAATAGAAATCCAACCAATGTTAACATAACTGTGAACCACTTGAAGCCAAAAACCTCCACCTTCAACTCCCATTCAGCACTCCCCAAGACCTGTTACACCAAACCAATAATCAAACATACCATTCCTCAATTCCTACACCAAATGAGTCAAGCAAAATAGAGTCATTGTACCCTTGCAACAACACCATTGTCCCCTTTGCCATCATATGAGCTATCGATCTCATGAGCTAGCATCGTCATTCCCTTTCCCTTGTGTGTGTCTCTCCATTATCCATAACTCTAGCAACCAAAATCACCCAAGCAGTAGAAGTGGTTTAGGTCGCTTGTTGATGAGCCAAGTGGACAAGAATAAAAAAACATTTTGGGCCAAATTAAAATTTTGGTCAAACTATAGAGACAAAAATAGGATAATGTAACATTCATAACATAAAAAGAATAGACAAGTAGTAGCCACGTCAATACTTGTCGTTAGTAAAATGAATGGCGTTAAGATCAACGACATTGAAATAATTTAGTAATATTTAGATTGTAATTAATACAAAAAAATTAGGATTAAATTAAAATTTTACTCAAACATTAGGGATGAAAATATAGTTTTAACCTTTTGATGAAGAGTTTGTGAGGCAACTTGCAAGATTGAATATATGAAATTATTATATTTGGATATGCTGCAAATTTAGAATTTGAACTAATAAAAAAGGTTTTATTTTTTAAATTTTTATATATTCTAAATATATATAAACTTTAAGATTCTAAAGTGTGATAGAGTTAAAACTAACATCATAACTTCAAACCTTAACTCCAACGAGCTCTATTTATCCTAAAAATTAAACTTCAAATTATTTATTGAAGATTGGAACATATGTAACTTTTATATAGATTTATTTTATGCTTAAACTTAAATTCATTAAAATTTTAATCACTTGGTTGGAAAAAGGTTATTCTCATGTTAATAAAATTGTCATATTAAACATCTAAAAATTAGGTGAAAGTTCTGACATGAAATTTTTTAACATCAGCACTAGGATATTCTTATTGAGTACTGTTGCTTGAGAGAGCACAAACATTATTTTTCTAATGATATATCCATCATCTTTGTTATTATTATTTCTTCGTTTTATGCTTTTGTATATTTGACCAGGGTATTTCATAAGTATTGTTGTACAACTAACTCCTCAAAAATTATTGTGACTAAGAGACGCTCTTAACAATTGTTTTTTTTTTAGTATTTAAACTTTGATCTTCTCTCTAAGAATATGATTCACTTACTATCACACCCAATCTTTATTGGTATTTCTTTGTTTTCAGGCCTTTATCAAACAAAAACTTTCTTTTGGATGTTTAATGATTTACAAATTATATGTTATGAAATAAGCTTCTTATTTACTTCTTAGAGACAAGGCAGACACATATATGTTTGGTATATAATAAAAGTCATTTATGTGTTTTTTCTTAACAATTCAAATTTTGAGAGCGTTGATTTAAGACATATTATCAGAGTTTGTATGATCAAATTATTTAGAGTTTGATTATTGCTTCCTTCATTCTTCTAAATAAAAAGTTTAATTTCACACTTAATAAATATAGGCTTGTATATTATTCACACTTAAAGTTCAAATAACTTTTATGTGAGAAAATATGTTATATATATTATAAAAATCATTCATCTACCTTTCATTTTTCAACTTAAGTTTTTGGGAGAATTACATCATGACAATATATATGATTGGTATAATTGTAATTTGGCATTACTACGGAGTGGGTGGGAAAGAAAAGCAGTCATTAAGGGTCAAGTAGAATACAACAATGATATTCCTACCGCATACAGTACCACACCAAATTTCACACCTGGTACTGTTCATGGGACCCACCCGTGAACAGTACCAAATCATGCTTCTATTTTGTTTTTTTTTTTAAGTGTATGTCCATTAACCAACTTCTCTACGTCGTTAACCAACTTTTGTCACGAATATAGAAACCATGTGGTAAAATTTTGTGTCATTAACTAACTTCTGTACGTAATTAACCACTTTTTTATTCTTCATTAACTAACTTTTTTCACGAGCATAGAAAAAAAGTTGGTTAATGAAGAACAAAAAAGTGGTTAATTATGTACAGAAGTTGGTTAATGACACAAGATTTTACCATATGATTTCTATATTCGTAAAAAAAGTTGGTTAACAAAGAACAAAAAAGTGGTTAACGACGTAGAGAAGTTGGTTAATGGACATATACCAAAAAAAAATAGAAAGCTGATTCGGTACTGTTCACGGGTGGGCCTCATGAACAGTACCAGGTGTTAGAAATGGTGTGATACTGTTTGCAGTAGGATGAATATTTTGCAGTAGAATAAAGTTATGAGAGCACTTTTGAGAAGAAGACAAACAAAATGTGCTACATTCGCAATTGGTTTCAAAATGTTCAAAGATAATAATTACTTACGTAATATGGCTAAAGAGACGCACCAAAAGCAGTGTTTGGTGAATGGACAAGAAATAGAATTAAGTGAGGGCGATGAGACGAACGTGTTCTTATCTTATGTCTCCTGCTTTTATTAATGCCTTTATATTGTATAGTGTAACACTTTAATTTTTGGATAAATGATTATTTTGTCTCGATTATACTGTTTTATATTTTTTGTATGTTATAAAAATTATTTGAGTATTTTGTGTTTATATTTGAGTATTTTGTGTAATTTACTCCGAGTCAGGAAAATAATTTTTTAATCGAAAAAATCTTATTTTAATTATTCAGAGCTGAGGGATCTTATTAAATCAATTATGAGTGATATAATTGTTAATCTTTTAATTTTTAGGATTTAACTATGTAATAAAATAATTTTATATTATTATAATATTATTTTATCGACAAGATCTCTTGTCTCAAAAACAGTAGAAATTTGCTCTAAAACGACCATGGACCCGAAAAAGTCTGTGGGACCTGTGTTTAATGAAGCAGTTAACGTTTTTTGCTAAACTGAATTCTAAGCCAATGAAAAGAGGTCAACATTAGTGGCTTGACAATTTTTGGACCAATGAGAATTTAGTCCACAAAAATGGTTAGACTTGTTAGATTAAGATTAGAAAGTTTAACCAAGATAATTAAAAACTTAACTAAGTTAGTATAGATGGCTTAATAAGTAACTAAGTGAAGTCAACCTAGTTACAAAACTAGATAGTAAACTTGTAACTAAACAACTTAACATGATGCACTTAAGGCTAACTAAATGACTAACTAAGTTTGCCTAAACCTAATTAGGAGATTAGGAGAAAATTAAACCTAATTTGCTTCTCCATTAGGGCGGTTCGGCCAAGCAAGGAGCAAGCACATGCAAGAAGCTTCAAGAAGAGCTTAGTCATTGCATGACTAGGTTTTCATGCACCAATGAGAAACAAGCTTGGAGGCCAAGCTTTGTTCTCCACCCTTGATCAAATCTAAGGCTATTGAGTGGTCTTGGAAGTCAAACAAAGAGGCCACCTCCTCTTGGATGTTCTACGGCCAAGCTAGGTAAAGGAGACCATTTTCATTTCATTTGCTTTATCTTTACTATCACAAAACCTTTCTTCTCTCTCTTCAAAAATTAAAACCCACCATTGTTGCTCTTTGAAGACCATTCGGCCACACCATTATACACCATCATCCAACCTTCAAAATTTTTATCTAACTCACTTTTCCAAACCTAAACACCATTCTAAGAACATCTCTAGTTGAGAGTTCTTCCAAAATCTTTCATCTTAAGCTTGGAAAATTGCTTTGGAGATTTTTTCTAGAAGGTGGAATTCCTTGTTTTTCATTTCTAACTTCATTTCTAAGGTTCTAAGCCATGATTGATCCATGGTATATGTTTTTCTCCTATAGTTATAACTTGTAAAAAAATTTATTTGAGCATGTTAGGTTTTCTTAGAGGAGAACACAAAATCATCTAGGAAGGAGAGAAAAAGATTTTATCTTCCTTAAAGGTAAGAGGGAGATTTAATCTCATCAACCATGTGTAGTGATGAGAAAATGGATTGTATGTGTGTGAAGAATCCATAAGGATTCACTTGTTTGATTGTTTAAATGCTTTCCTACTTGTGTTTGATTGTTTGTATGCATGTCTAAAAGCTTTAAAATATATTGTATGTGTTGATATATGCATGATTGTTAATTAGGATGTGAATAACATGTAAGGTTTGCATGAGTGTTTCAAAGAGTACAAAAAGGGGCTCCCGGCCTCAACAAGAAAAGAGAACCAAAATGTTCTCAACCATTTTCTAAAGGAAGGATTTAATGGAATTAGGTAAATTATTGAATTACAAAATGAATTAGAAGAAGAAAAATGATCCAAAGATCAAATGTCAATGTTTTACTAATTTCGGCCAACATGCCTTGTAAATGTATAATCAATCCAAAATTTGATGATTTACCTAAAAAGAATGCATTTGTAATGAATTTTCAAGAATTAAAGAAGTAAACTAATTTTATTAGAAATATAGTATAGAAGAAAAATAAACAAGACTCTTGAAAAATACTTATTTTAGAGTTTTAAAAGTATGATTTAAATTTTCAAGGTGTATTTAGTAGTAATAAAATAAACAAAGAATTTTTAGAGGAAAAACGTAGAAAGCACATTTTAAATAGATTTTATAGACAAAATGCTGTCAAATTATATTTAAAACAGACAAATAAAAGAGAACATTTTATAATATACTTATAACGTAAGGAAAATATTCTACGTAGTTTTAAAGTATAGGAAATAGCTTACGTAATTTTAAAATAGAGATTTTAAAGTTTTTCGATTAAGAAAATGATTTAAAAATCTTACGCGATTAAGAAAATGATTTAAAAATACAACGCGATTTAAAAACGTTTGTAAAAATGATGAAATTGTGAAAATGCCATAAAATTTCTACGCGATTAATTGGAACGGTAAGTTTTGCTGTCGGGCCAAAGTGGTGGACCCAGATATGTGGAGATATGGTACTGTTAAGTGGTGACGTACTATATATTGGAATTTGAGGTAAAGGGCGATTTTGCCATGCTGGTATTGATGTATGATTATCTCACCTCTCTATATGTATTGTTTCTCTGTATTATTAATCATGTTATAAAAGAGTTTGAGGAAGAGGAACAGCCTCTAGATTGTGTGTATCCTGAAGAGGAGGAGCAGCAGCAGATAGGAGATCAGTTCGACGAGTGCGAACCTTTCAATCACCCATATCCTTTAGATTGACTTGTGAGTATGGCATTGCCGGGATTTCTTGGTTTCGTGAGGCTGGAGTTTCACGGAGGTTCAGAGGCTTGGCGATTGTGAGAGGATCGAGGATCGATGATCTACTTGGGACGTTTGACTTTGTCCCTACGAGCAGAGTTTGATGCTGAGCCTGCTTTTATTACGACTTTGTATCTACAGTTGGAGATGCTGTTGGATCTGAGGCGTCACTGGGGAGGAATGTTCCGTATCCTTAGTGAGATTAGCATAGTGTCAACAGCGCGGACTCCTGTCCATAGAGCTACGAGACATCCGGATTTTCTATCGTTCGATGATCCATCGGAGGGTTAGAAATCTATGATGTGCACTTGGGCACTTTATGATGTTATACTGTATAATAACTCTTTACTGCTTTATTTAAATATTTTGTAGTTGTAAATTATTTGCATAACTTAAAACAAAATCATATGTATATTATGTGTGCGATAATAGTTTGTTTTATTTCATGTTCCGTGTTATTTTATTTAAGGTTATTTTGTATAAAAAGAAAAATTTTATAACTCATATTAATTACTTATTAAATGTTTTATAACTTGAGTAATATTTTATTTATTTTTATTTTATTGCATCATAAATGTGACATCCCCACAAGGGTGTTACATATAGGAAGGGTTGAAAGAGTCTTATTTAGACTTAGACTTTGTAACACCCTCCGTAGGGCGTCACATTTTAAATAAATATAAAACCAACTGAAAACATTTTGTAAAAGTTTTGATTGTTAAAAGATGAATTTTAAAATTTCATTTCACGAAAATATAAACTTACCAAAAATTTAAGAAAAATCAAAATTAAATTGAATTAACTAATATACATAATCTAAATACCACCAAATATTCATTATAGAAGTAAAACATGTAATTTACAGACTCAGAAAAATAGTAGCAAACCCAATGAAGGTTACTACTAATAGCACGGTAACAACACTAACGAGAAAAAAAAAAACCCAACCTACATGGTCTAATTTACAGACTCGAGAAAAATAGTAGCAAACCCAATGAAGGTTACTACTAATAGCACGGTAACAACACTAACGAGAAAAAAAAAAACCCAACCTACATGGTCCGTTTCTTCACCAACTGCATCCTGTTGAAACTTGGAAGATTTCACCTTGACGTCGTCACCATCTTTAGAACATAGCCTCCAGTAGGTCTAAGAAACTTCCTTCGTCTACTATACGAATTTAACAATACAAACACAACAAAAACAATACAGTAAAGAGGTGAGATCCCCTTTCACCAATACCAAGAACGGTAGCAAAGAATTACACGAATGACAAAGTCATTCCATACACAGATATCACAAATATTATCATGTTATCAATTTATAAATAAAATCAAATAAGCATATATCATAATAAAATGAATAACAATAACAAAATATAACATCACAAATAAATATATACTAAATAACGACATATAATATCATGGATAAAAATATAAGAAATAACCACATCTAAGAAATAACCACATACAAGAAATAACCACATATAAGATCCGAGATAAAAAGATAATAACAACATATAATCATAAGATCACAGATAAAAGATAATAATGTACAGCATATAAACATATGCAATATGACACAATCCTTCTCCATGGAGCTAAAAACAAACAGACATCAGAGAGCGAATGATCCTCAAAATCTATTAGTACCACGGCTACCCAACCAAACTATTACGCTGTCACACGTTGCGTCTATAGCCCCACGTCACATGGAACTCCTTGTCCAAGGCGTGGTGTAGTTCACGGTCTCACGTTGTGGCACTACAGGCAATGTACTATTAGACTTTACAAGATCTCGATTAAACATAGTGTGTATCGAGTCCACTAGTGTGTTGTCATTTACCACGGCCCAGAAGAGCAACCAACTGTCCACATATGGATTTATGCACACTAATGCCTCCAAGTCCATTCAAAATCGAACCACACTACGCTTATCGCACCGACAATACGATGTGATTCACCTCGTCAATCAATCCACCAAAAATTTAGCATAAACTCAACACATAATTCTAAAAATATGAAATTACGAAGATACCCTCAAGATAATAATATGCCCTCAATGGCAGAAAAATAGAAAGCCTGTACGGGTTCACATTTTCCCGACAGCGAAAAAATCCTCAAAAGCCTGTACGGGTTCACATTTTCCCGACAGCGAAAAATCCTCAAAAGCCTGTACGGGTTCACATTTTCCCGACAGCACAAAATAAATACAGCAACGGTCAATCGCGTAGAAATTTTATCGCGTTTTCACAATCTCGTCGTTTTTATAAACGTTTTTAAATCGCGTAAATTTATTTTACTGTTTTTAAAATCGCGTAGAGTTTTTAATACGTTTTCTCAATCGCGTAAGATTT
The DNA here is from genome assembly GCA_029884605.1 of Ormosia emarginata. NCBI lineage: Eukaryota > Viridiplantae > Streptophyta > Magnoliopsida > Fabales > Fabaceae > Ormosia > Ormosia emarginata. The sequence continues at coordinate 21,468,145 of JAQQTP010000073.1, forward strand.
TTAAATCATTTTCTTGTCCGAATTCCTTAAAAACACTGTTTAAAACAAACAAAAATAATATTTAATACATTTAAACTACGTAGAATATTTTTCATACCGTATACTATCTTTTGGACATTTTTTTCTATCTTATTTTTCTGTTTTTAATATAAATTGACAGTATTATGTTTAGATAAATTATAATAATGATTTTCTAGGTTTACTGTCAAAAATTCTTTTTTTTTAATTACAACCAATAAATTATACTTTTAAAAATTACTAACGTGCTTCAAAACACAAGGTGAGCTATACGTTAGAAATTTTACAAAGCTACTGTATTTTGTCTAACAGTAAAAATCATTAGTTTAAACTTCTTAAACTCAATTCTAATCAATTTATTTCTTCAAAACTCATTGTAATAAAATCCTTTTGGCATTTATTACTTAAACTTAGTTGAAAACAATTCTATAAATCAAAAAGATTTAAATTTGTCATTTTGGCCGAAAATCATTCTATGCTTTATAATTCATTCCTAATTATTTCCATACATTTAATCTCTTATAAAATTCTTGATCTAATTTATTTTTATTAAATTATCTAGTCCATAATTAGAAAATAAATTTGGATTAAAAGTATGTGGCATGTTGGCCAAATTTAACAAAGTCTTTGCATTTGATTTTTAAATTAGTTTTCATCTCTTAAATCAATGTCAAATTCATTGTATTCATTAAATCATTGTTTTAGAAAATGGTTTTAGAAATCAAAACATTTAACTTAGGCATGTTGGCCGAAATACCTAATTTTATTCTTGGATCCATAAATTCATTTTTCTTACTTTAAATCAATTTGTAACTTGCCAATTTTCCTAGGTTAATTAAATTCCACATTTAGAAAATTGATGAGAACATTTTGGTTCTCCTGTTTGCCTTGAGGCCGTGAGCTTAGGTTTGTGTTCTTTGGAACACTCATGCAATTCCTTGTATATTATTCACATGTTACAATAATTATCATGCTTATATATATACATACCATATACTAAAACAACCATAAAACACATACAAATTATTAAAGCCATTAGACATGTTACACACATAGCACATACAAAATTTTAAAGCTATTAGACATGCTTTCACATATAATCAATCACAATTAGGAAAGGCTATAAACAATCAAGTTAATGAATCCTTATGGATTCTTCACCACAAACACAAACATTCCTCACCACCAACACATGGTTGATGAGGGTAATCTCCCTCTTACCTCTTGAAGACAAGTATGCTTTCACTCCTTCTAGGGTCTTCGGTTTTCTCCACCAAAACCACCTAACAAGTTTAAACAAAATCTCTACAAATTACTAATATTAAAGAGAGCTTAAACCATGGATAAATCATGGCTTAGAACTTTGAAAAAGAATTTAGAAATAGAAAACAAGAAATTTCACCTTCTAGGTAAAATCTCCCAAGTAGGTTTCCAAGCTTCAAATGAAGGATTTTGCAAGAACTCTTAACTAGAGATGTTCTTAGAATTGTGTTTAGGTATAGAAAACTTGGTTGGATAAATTTTTGAGTGGTTGGATGGTCTTGAAGTGTGTTTGGCCGTGAGCTTGAAGAAAGGGAGAGATATGAGCTTTTGTGGTTTTTGCTTGATAGGAAGATGAAGATGAAGGAATCTTGAGAAATTCCTAACATAAAAGTGTTTTGGTTTGATGAAAGGATTCAAGAAATGATATTGGTAGGATTTATTGAAGTTTGGAGAATGGTTCTTGGTGATTTGGCCGAATCCAAGGGGGAGAGAAAAGGAAAGAATTTTGGTTGTTTGATCTTGGTTCTTTGGAGGAAAAAGATGTGTAGGAGAGTAAATGAGATGAATGGATGAAGGTTGTCTCCATTTGGGAGCCATGGCCGTGGAGCACATGGAGAGAAAAGGGGTGAGAACTTTGCATGTTTGATAATTTTGGAGAAAAGATGAAGACTTTGATTAAATGAAACAAAGTCTCCTATTGACTACACATAGCCGTGAACCACTTTGAGAGAAGGAGATAAATATTTTTGGTTTTGCTTTCTCCAAATGCATGCAAGTTGCCGTAGAAACACATGCACAAAGCCACTAAAATTGACTTGGTCTTACTTGGTTAATTAATTGAAAGATAGTAAGAATTGAATTTGTAATATTTGCTTCATCAAAAGGCTTTGCTTTGCCGTAGAAAGCAACAAAGAGAAGCCATCAATATTGACTATTCTTCATTTGTTTAATTTGGCTTTCTAAATGAATTTCCTAAAGCTTTCTACGTGAATTCACTTTGGTGAATTTGGCTATTAGAGCAAATTGCTCTCTTCCTCCACCGTAGAACACCAAGCTTCAAGAAGCCTAAATTTATTTGATAGCTTGTTTTCTATTGGTTCTTAAAAATTCAAGCCATTAATCTTGACCAATTTCTATTGATTAAATATTTACTAACTTGATTCTTATTGGTTGCTATTTTTGTTGACCAATTCCTATTGGTGCACATTGTATATTTTCTAACATACTTTAACCAATAAACAATAATTATACAATAATTACTGTTTATAAAGTCAGTGTTTATTGTCTAATGGGTAATAAAATGTACATAGATTTTTATTTTAGACTAACAGAGTAGCAATTATTATTAATCATTTTTTTCTACTGATTACCCTTGATGAGTCATAAAGCGAGTCATCAAAGAGAAATTTCTAGAATATGTGACTCACTACGATGAGTCAGTATGATGAGTCATCGTGGAATTTTCTAGAACGAGTGAGTCAGCATGGCGAGTCAACGTAGATATTTTCTAGAGCAGGTGAGTCAGCATAGATATTTTCCAAAACAGGTGAGTCAGCATGGCGAGTCAGCATGCTGAGTCACTGACTGCATCATTGGTTGTGTCATCAATGGTGAGTCACAGCGGTGAGTCATCAGAGAAGCTTCTGGAACTGGCGAGTCACTGCGGTGAGTCACAGGCCGAGTCACCACTTCTGGAACCTTCTAGAAGCTCTGGCCGAGTCATGATGCTGAGGTGTCACGCCACATGTCATCGTCCTATTGGCCCGTTGCGATGAGTCATAGCCACCAATTTTGACCGGCTCCTCATTGGTCCACGTGTACAAGTACTTGATGACTAAACGTGGGTCTCGCAAAATATTTTGGTCCATTGTCACTTATTTGACTTGACTAATAAAATAATATTATAATAATATAAAATTATTTTATTTGTGATTAAATTCTAAAAATTAAAAGATTAATTTTAGGCTATTCATTCGAATTGAGTTTAGTAAGATCCCCGCTCTACGAATAATTAAAAACAGATTTTCCGGTCCGAAAAAATATTATTTTCCTACCTAGGAGCAAATCACACAAAAAGTCCATATAAAATCACAGACAAGTAATATTGAGCCTTGTATCAAGTAGAAAACAATTAAAAACGAGCAAAAAAGCCAAAAAGACATTCGGGGACGTAATGGTCATTTTTCTATTTTTTCCCACAATGTAGCTAATCATCCAAAACGTTCAAATAAAATATCCAATGATATTATATATTTGTATATTACATAGAATAATTTAAAGCAATGGATTCAAGAAAAATTTTATTTCACTTTGTCTTGAAGAAAAATACATAAAACGATTATATAAAATACCAGACGGTATTATACATCTGTTTTTCATATAGAAAAATTTAAAATAATAATTTGATAAAATTTTTATTTTACTGTATCGAAACAAATTATGTAAAACAACCAAATAAAATAACAAACAGTATTATTTTTCTGTATTTCATATAGAAAAATAAGAAATAGTAAAACAGGGACACAACGGTCTTTTACCCAAAAGTTGGGGTGTTACAGACTTAATGCCTTGGCAATAAAAATAAAATAATAGACTCTTAAACCTTTTTTTTTTTTGAGAAAAAACATAATCATGATATATAGAATTCGTGCTGAACTATTTTTTTTTAAAAAAAAGAAATCACAGAAACACTTATATATGGATTCCTATGTCTTAATCAAAAAATAAAAAGTGTTCTGAAGTAGATTCAGATAGTTATTTGAGATAGATACGTACGATGGTTTTCTCTTTATGCAACTGCTGCCAAGCATATTGAACCAGGGGGTGAGTACCTGCAAAGAGACTCTAATGCTCATGTCAGATAGTACACAAGTAGAGTTTATGCAATGAGATAATAAATACCTGATTAGAGTGACTTAGCCTGATATTTATAGAGGTTAAAGAGATATGTTCTCCTTATGGAGAGATACGCTCCCATAATAGTTGTAGGAAAAGATATGTTCCTTATTTAGTTGTAGAGAATCCCTATATTATCAGAATACTGGTATAGTAGTTATGTGCCATTAGAAACATTTGGATGGTGTGTAACGCCCCTTTTTCTCCTTGGTCATAATGAGTAAGAAGAAGGAACGTTGCACTATGGTGAAACGACACACAAATGATTACGGAAAGTTTGAACAATTTTTTTTTCTTAACATAAATCAGGTTAAAACTTCCATTTAATGTACATATACACCTGTTTGTAAATATATCACGTGATTGAGTTAAAATTAAAAGTTCCTCTTCCATATAAAACTTCTGTCAAAAATATCAAAGAGAAATCAACGTGGAATGAAACATACGACCATACACAATATGGATAAATACATACTTTGTACCAGAAACACAAGCCTGTTTAAATTACATTTCCAAAACTATACAAAAAGAAAAATGTGTACCTACCCCAAGAGATACAAATATATACCCGCTAATCCAGTGGTACGTCAGGCTCCCTCAAAATAAACGAACAGCCATCAGTAGCCATCACTTAAAACCAACCCTAAGACTGCCTGGAACGAGAAGGAACCGTAGATGGATCCTCCTCAGGGTCCTCGTCGTCCGACGAGACATCCATCGGGACGACAGAACAGTGGGCAGGAGCCCGGGCAGTAGACAAAAAGGAATCCTTACGAGGGGTATAATACATTTCACCCCACATGTCCCTCACGGGCATGTAGAACTCCAGCCATACAAAGGCATGAAAATCTAGAATAGGAGCGTCATAACGTCTCCACACTAAGGACACCATCACATCGCCGTGGTATACACATCGATCAGTCTGCACATTGATATGCCAGCAGTCCGGACCTCCAAGAAAGTTGATCCGCACGTAGCCAAAAAGTCCATGGAGTCGAAATGACATCCTCAACAACTTCGATCTTAGTCGAGATAAGGCCAGAAACCTTGAAACTTAGTAGTTTCTTTATCTTCCTCACGAGCGTCTTCTCAAGAGCACATGATCCAACCAGAATACAAAATAGAGAAGTTACCGAAAGAGGTGAGATTTCCAACTTTCAGTACCAACATGGCAGCAAGAAAATAAACGGCGTTGAACGCCCACATAAGACACAGTTAATACATATAAGTACATTAATACCCAAAAGCAATTAATGAGAGTAAAGCAGCAAAGAACAATAGTTTAACATTATCCATAGCCAGCTAGCAACATTAGCATTACCAAGAGTCAAATAATATCACAGTCATAATAGTAAACACATTATCCAATCATAAATGCTCAATGGACCATGTGACTGACAACTCACAATGCAACAAGGGTACCAAAGTTCCTAGTCCATGGAGCTAGACGTAAACATTTTCGGAGTGAATGATCAAGGAGTAATACCAGTATCTCAGTAGCCTTAAAATATAGTGTGCTCTCTTTCATAAAATTGTTTGCGCAATGGCTTATACATGGTACCTCAACAGTTGATCGCGATATAGGACAGCGTCTCAGGCAGGATCGTTGATGTGTCGCATTGGTCTATCCCACGGCCCCAGTGGAGCTACCACTGTCTATTGTGAGACACCCACACCCCAACGCCCCCAGGGTCAACAACATATGACACCAACACTTAGTCTACTCGCACCCGCACAAAGGTGTTATTCAAACTCCTAGGCAACACGGCCTTCTCAATAATGTCCAACGGACAATACGCATGCATGATGACACAATGTCCAATCATGTATGCTCATCAATGATGCATTCAACATAAGCATTGCCTTAATGGCACATAAGCATTAATCAATGTCTAACATGACATATCAACAACACATTTATTAAAACATTGCCTCAATGGCATATCATCAATCTTATCTCATTGAGTACGAAATCAATAAGCGCATAACCCACATAGGGAAATCACACTTACATCAACAATTTTCTGTATCAATATATATTCCTTATTTCACACATACCACAATTTCCATGTCATGGATCCGAGAATTCTATTTTCAAAATCATTTCTTCTCTATCGGTATGAATACGTATTCCTATCACATTTAAGTAAAGTAAAATCCTTGAATCCAGGGTTCTTAGGTTATGTTTGAGTTATAAAGGACAAAGAACCATAATCTCAATCATTTCCAGCTCAAAAATCTCATTTTTTGGGTCTTGGTAATCGATTACATCACCCTGATAATCGATTACTAGCGGAACAGAATCCCTGTAATCGATTACAATCTCATTGTAATCGATTACATGATTTCCAGAACCACGGTTTGTAACTTCAAGGCCCTGGTAATCGATTACACAGCCCTGGTAATCGATTACCAATTGGACAGAACCTCTGTAATCGATTACCCATGAGTTGTAATCAATTACGTGATTCCCAGAAGCACCACTTCGTGACATCAGAGGCTTGGTAATCGATTACACCACTCTTGTAATCGATTACAAGCTAGGCAGAATCTCTGTACTCGATTACACCCAAGACGTAATCGATTACCAGATTTCCAGAATCACGATTTTATACCCTTAAGAACTTGGTAATCGATTACAAGCCTCGTGTAATCGATTACCACACGTAATCTTGCAGAAAACAAAGTTCTCCACGTCCTTTAACTCAAACCAAACCAATCATTATCATATTTAATCAACTAGTTACTCAAATATATCATCAAATCATGCAAGAGGCATCAATAAATCATACAAACCCAACAAAATGCACTATCATGAAGAGCAACATAAAAATGAGAGAACTTTGTACATGGTTTTAGAAAACAACAACAACACACATACAAGACATTCCCTTACTACCAAGATTGGTTGAAGAGGATCATCTCCCTCTTATCTATTTGGAAGACAACACAATGTGCCACTCCTTCTTGCCCTAGATTTTCATTTTCCCCCTTCAAGAAAACTCCAATGTGAGTGATCACCACAATGTCCACTCAAACCATGAAAAATAGATTCTTGGTCACCATGGTGGCCAAGAGAAACGAAAATAGTAAGAAAAATGAAAGAAAGTTGAAGGCTTTACCTTAAAGCTTCAAGCTTTAGCTTCAATGGTGGAAGAAAAATAGAAGAAGAAGAAGAACCAAAAGATGGCAACAAAAGAGGACTTGGAATGGTGTAAGAAAGCAAGAATCCTTGATGATGAAGCAAGCAAAGGATTACTGCCTCCAGGAGTGGTTGCACGATGGAGAAGAAAAGAAGAAGAGAGGGAATGGAGAAATGGGTATTTGGGGTTTAGAAAAATGAGAGTGTAATATTAAGAAGAGGAGAGGAATTACTTGGGTTTCCCCCTATAGCTTCTGTCGTAGAAGAGTGGAGAAGGGAGAGAGAAAAAAAATGTGTCAAATAGGAAGCTTCTTGGAAACTTCCTACAAGAGGTTTTAATTAACTAAATTCTCTTTTTCTTCTTTCTTGAAAAAAGGGCTAAAAAGGGTTTGACACAAGGTAATTTTTTTTTTGAATAATGCGATAAGATTTTTATTACGTGTTATTATTTATTGGACATAATTATAGTTGGCAGAAGTCAGCATTAACAAATCTGACAGACAAATTCTCTGTAGTGTTTTATTATTTCATCTGTTAAAATTTCTCAAAAAATGTGAAACCTTGTAAACTGTGTCCATCCTCGAGTTTAGTAAGATCCCCCGTCGACGTTTTCATAGTTCAAGGTTCTCGGAGAAAATGTCTCATTTCTCCGGTTCCGCTTAGTACACACGTAAAACGAGAAATATATTAAAATATTCTGTATTCTCAAAAAATTACAGGAAAAATTCCAGAAAATCACAAATACTATAAGATGAATACCGAGAGTAGAAAAATCAAATTTTGGGGTGTTACATGGTGGAGCTTGGTGAGCTTACCATTAGAAAGATATGTCCATCAGAATACCGTTGATCTAATCTATGGTTGTAAAGGATGAGCTTGGTGAGGAAGGCTTGGATATCAACCTTTGATTTAATGGACGGTGGAGATTGGTCTTACAAAAATGATTAAAAACATTTGTGACCATTGGATGAGGAGAAAGGTAGGGAAGATCTTGACCCTTTATTGTTTAAGATGAATCTAATGGCTAGAATTGCATGGAGATAAGATCTAATGGTTTAGATTTGATTATATTACTACCTAATATCAACCATTGATATGATCAATGGCTCTTGAAGCTTTAGATTATAAGAATGTTAATTAATTAGTAATGTAACAAATTAACCTAATTAAACTAGATTAAGTGTGCATAGAAACTTAATGAGATTAGTAGCTTAATTAGTGATCATCATTAAGGGAGAACATTCAAGAACACATGACATTGCATGTGACTAGGCTTATGACAAGGCTTGGATTAGCCAATGGAAGACAAGCTTGGTGATCAAGTTTTGATCTCAACCCTTGATGAAGTCTAAGGCTTGGATGGAGTCTTGGAAGTCAAACAGAATGGCCACCTTTCTCTCCTTTGAGCTCCACAGCCATGCATTTGCTTTGGAGACCATTTTCACTTCAATTCTATCTTTGTTATCACACTTTCTCTCTTCTCTCTCTTCCAAAAACATAAACCACCATTGTTGTTCATCTTGGAGACCATTCGGCCTCACCATCTACACCACCATTCAACCACCCAAAATTTTATCCAACCTACTTTTCTAAACCTAAACACTATTCTAAGAACATCTCTAGTTGAGAGTTCTTCCAAAATTTATCATCTAAAGCTTGGAAAATTTCTTTGGAGATTTTCCCTAGAAGGTGAAAATCCTTATTTTCCATTTCTAACTTCTTTTTCAAGGTTCTAAGCCATGATTTATCCATGGTTTATGATTTTCTCCTATAGTTATAACTTTTTAAATTTTTGTTTAAGATCTTTTAGGTGTCTTGAAGGAGATCACGAAATCTATAGAAAGGAGTGAAAGAGGTTTAATCTTCCTTTAAGGTAAGAGAGAGATTTAATCTCATCAACCATGTGTGGTGATGAGAAAATGGACTTGTATGTGTGTGAAGAATCCATAAGGATTCACTTGTGTTGATTGTTTAAATGCTTTCTTACTTGTGTTTGATATTGTTTGTATGCATGTCTACAAGCTTTTAAATATATTGTATGTGTGAAATATTGCATAATTATTATTTAGGATGTGAATAACATGTGAGGTTTGCATGAGTGTTCCAAAGAACACATGAAGAGGCTCACGGCCTCAACCAAGAAAAGAGAACTAAAATGTTCTCAACTATTTTCAAAAGGAAGGACTTAATGGAATTAGGTAAATGAATGAATTTCAAAATGTTTTAGAAGAAGAAAAATGATCCAAAGATCAAATGCCAAGACTTTATGAAATTCGGCCAACATGCCTTATAAATGAATGATCAATAAAAAATTTATTTTCTAAGTGTAGAGTTAATGTTTTACTAAAAAAATACATTTATAATGAATTTCCAAGGTTTAAAGAAGTAAACCAATTTTTATTAGAAATATGACATAGAAGAAAAATGAATAAAAACCCTTGAAAAATAATTACTTTTGAATTTTAAAGTATAATGATAATTACTAAAGTGGATTTAGTAATAATAAACTAAGAAAACGAATTTTTAGAGGAAAAACGTAGGAAATACAATTTTAATAGATTTTATAGACAAAATGTTGTCAAAATTTATTAAAAATAGATAAATAAAAGAGAATGTTTCACATTATATTTATAACGTAAGAAAAATTATTTTACGTAATTTTAAAGTAGTAAAAATAGCTTACGTAGTTTTAAAACAGAGATTTTAAAGCCTTTCGATTAAAAAAACGATTTAAAAATCTTACGAGATTGAGAAAACGTTTTAAAATTATTACGTGATTTTAAAAACATCAAAATATATTTACGCGATTTAAAAATATTTGTAAAAATGATAAAATTATGAAAACGCTATAAAATTTCTACGCAATTAATTGGAACAGCGAGTTTTTATTGTCGGGCCAAAGTAGTGGACCCGGACACGTCGAGATACAGGTACTGTCATATGGGACGTACTGTATAATCGAGATTTTTGTCATTGAGGGCATTTGCGTAAATATGAGAATATTTTGAGACTAAGGGTAATTTGGTAATTACTATTTTTATTCATGCATTGAGTTGTGCCAATATGTTTGATTATTGGTGAATTGATTGACGAGGCGAATAACACCGTGTTGTCGGTGTGATAAGCGTAGTGTGGTTCATTTCTTTGTATGGACTTAGAGGCATTAGTGTGCGGAGTATTCCACATGTGGACAGTTGGTCGCTCCTCTAGGCCGTGGTAACTGGCAATACACTAGTGATCTCGACACACACTATACTTAATCAAGATCTTGTAAAGACTATTTTAGTACAATGCCTGTAGTTACACGATGTATGGACTGTGTGCTACTACACAATGAATGGACAGTGGGCTATAGACACAACGTAAGACAGTGCAATAGTTTGGTTGGGCAGCCTGAGGTACTTATAGTTCTTTACGGGTCATTTGCTCTAATATCTGTGTCTAGGTCCATGGAGTAGGAACGAGCCGTATTGTATTTGCATTTATATCATGCCTCAAATCATTATTATTTGTGATATTATATGATACTGTTGTATTAGAATTGCTGTATTAAATTGTTTTATTTACTTACAATGTTATGGTATGCTTTATTGCATGAACTGTTATATCTGTTGTATTTGGCATTTTCTTATTTGCCATGCTGGTATTGATGTATGATTATCTCACCTCTCTATATGTACTGTTTTTTGTATTTATTAAATTATGTTATATAGAGTTTGAGGAAGAGGACCAGCCTCTTGAGTGTGTGTATCCTGAGGAGGAAGAGCAGCAGCAGACAGGGGATCAGTTCGATGACTGCGAACCTTCTGATCATCCATACCCGTTAGATTAATTAGTGAGGATGGCGTTGCCGGGATTTCTTAGGTTCGTGAGTCTGGAGTTTCACAGAGGTTCTGAGGCCTGGCATTTACGAGAAGATCGAGGATCGGTTGTCTATGTGGGACGTCTAACTTTGTCTCTATGAGCAGAGTTTGATACTGAGCCTGTTTTTACCACGACTCTGTATCTACATCTGGAGCTACCATTGGATTTGAGGCGTCACTGGGGAGGACTTTTCCGTGTTCCCAGTGAGATCAGTATAGTGTCAACAATGCAGACTCCTGCTCGTAGAGCTGTGAGGCATCCTGGATACCTATCACCTGAAGTTTCATCTGAGAGTGATCCTTCAGAGGGTTAGGGATCTATGATGTGCACTTGGGCACTTTTTGATGTAGTATTGTATATTAACTCTTTATAGCTTTGTTTAAATATTTTGTAGTTGTATATTATTTGTACTAACTCAAAACAAAATCCTATGTATATTATATGTGATGACAGTTTGTTTTATTTTATGTTCCGTGTTATTTTATTTAGTAATATTCTGTATAAAAGAAGGAAAAAAATTTACAACCCATATTATTTATGTAACAAATGTTTTACAACTTGGGTAATATTTATTTATTTTATTTTATTACATCATAAATGTGACATCCCCATCAGGGTGTTACACGTATACTCAAAAGGACTATCATGACGACTGATAGGAAGATGGCAGAGAAATTTAGAGCAGCGAAAAAGGAGGTTGCCCGGAAACTTTATGGTGCCCTCAAGCTGAATGGGGATGCTCAAGTAAGTATCTCTGACTTAGAGAAGAAACTAGATGATTTCGACTCTGCTAGAAAAAGAGAAAATTCCGAAGCCAACAAAACCATCACCACCCTCAAGGCCCGCATAGAAAACTTGGAGAAAGACGTCGAGGAATTGGATCAAATCTCCGCTAATATTAGGGGAGAACAGTTCCAAAATGTTGTGGCTCAAATCCAACATTTTAACTCTGACGTTACTCGTATTTTGGAAAACCTTAATTTTGAGATGGTTTTTCATGATGAAAAACTCGTTTTGGCAGAGGAACTTGCCCGTGCTAACTCTAGTTTTGCTCCAGAAGCCGCTCAGATTCCGGAAAGAGATAGAGCTGAAACTTGAGTTCTTCCTTCTCTCTTCTTTTTGCCCTATGCGGGGGGCATTTAAATTTTGTAAAGACAATTAACCCAGTGATCGAGGTTTTTAATTTATGTACTTTTGCTATTCGCTTTGTCTTGTTTATTTATTTGTTTTCTATGGTCCATTTTGGGTCCAACGCCCATTATAGTATTTATCATAACCAATTTGTGGACTTAGGAGAATTTCTCATCGAAGGAAAACCATGGTCCAAGATCCTGCACCCATAACACCTAGTGCATGACATTCCACTTGACTTAGGTAAAAATAATGCCCTAGTCTATATTCCAATACCCATACTATCAAGCATTCAGAATCTGGGACTTAGGCAAAAATAATACCTTAGCTTAGGGTTTAATGTCCAAGAAAACTTGGCTTAGGATCGCTTTTGCCTTAAGTATGTGTTATTATTAGACCTTACTCGGGGTCTTTCGTTATGTTACCCAAGTGGCTTCTTTATTCAAGAGGGGGGTGAATTGAGTAGTTTAAAACTTCTTTGAAAACTTTTTACAAACACGTTAAGAACAAAATTTCGTTGAAGCTATTTGTTAAAGGAAATGAACGAACCAAGAAGATAGAAGGATTCAAGTAAATTAGCAAGCCAATAATAAATTATTTAATCAATATTATAATATTTAAAAGCAAATATAAGTAGTAAGGGTTCGGAAAAGCAAACACTGGAGTTTATCCTAGTTCATCTACCAACCACTTGTGACCTACGTCAAGTCCTCGAGAAATCACCCGAGATTTTTCCACTATCAATGCAAGCTTCAATAAGTGCTTGCTACCATTACAAACTTGAGCACTCTTCACACCTTGGGATACCTCACCCTTGTGTTTGAGCCTCGACAGCAGGGATATCTCACCCTTACAAATTTCCTGAGGGATACCTCATCCTAACAAGTTACTGGTGGTTACTAGAGGGATACCTCACCCTTGTTACAATCAATCAAGAATGAAATAGAAGGAAACTCTCTCAAAGAATGTGTATTACAAATTGAAGAGCTAGCAAGCTCTCTTAAGATATTTCAAATATTTAGAAAAACAGAGCAAGAAGATGAGAAAGATGAAACTCCGATTGGATGTTTCTCAATTTGTGTTCTTTATAAAAAATGACCTAGGAAGGTCCATATATACCCTTTTAATGAAAAAGAGTCGTTAGGGTATTTAATAAAAGCATTAAATGCTATAGAAAACACATTTGCGCACTTACAACCCTGTTGTAATCGATTACAATAACAATGTAATCGATTACATTATTCTTAATACGTATTCTGAGCTTTCTGGGCTGTGTGTAATCGATTACAGACTTAATGTAATAGATTACATGGTCTCTGTCAGATATGTAATCGATTACAAGCCTTACGTAATCGATTACAAAGCCTTTAGAAGCAATGTAATCGATTACAAACCTCATGTAATCGATTACGAAGCTACTGACTTTAGAAAAACTGATTCCCGTATGGATGTAATAGATTACCAAGTCATTGTAATCGATTACAAGCCTCCAAAGAACCTATAAACTGATTACTAGACTTAAGATTAAGATTACAAACATGCTTGAATTCATTTTTAAGCCCATATGACCATGAAACATATTGAGTTTAATAAAACTTGGATTTTTAAAGAAATAAGCTTGATTTTCATAATCCAAGATTGAAAAATCATTTGACTTTTGAAAAGGCTCTTTTTAATAAAATACTTGAGATACCAAAAGAGAGCTTCTTACATTAAGATCCTAAAACCTAGAAACTTATCAGCTTTACATTTGGTCTTGCATCCATTTGTACTTGGCCATCATCTTGAGTTTGTTATCATCAAAATCTTGATGAGTACGAGTTCCATGATGTAAGCATTCACATTCTCCCTCTTTTTGATGATGACAAACCAACACAGAGAAAGAGAAGTGATACGAGCAAATATAATATATTAGATATTAAAACATCGCTCTCCCCCTGAGTTCATGCATACTACCCCTTACTCATATGATCTCTCCCCCTTTTGACATTATCAAAAAGGTACGATATAAAGGTTAAGAGACGTAAGCATTCAAAAGAAATTTTGGCAAAGTTTCAGCAGCAAAAAGCTATGTCCAGGATCATCAAACAACCAACAGAGCAGTAGACAAAACAACAGATAAGAAAAGTAGACAATAGTTCAAGCAGTATACTCAGAAAGGCAATCAACAGATATATAAGCACCAGAATAAACAACAGAGAATATAAGCAACCAGTATGCTCAATAATCGAAGGAGCAGAGTATATAAGCAATAGAACAATAAATAAGTATATCAGAGAATATAAACAACAGAAGCACCAGAATAAACAGAGTTATATACAAAATAGTAAATAAATAAATGTTACTGGGTCAGATAGCAACAAAAAGAACATCATGACTTAGACTCCCAGCATCACTCAGTCGCCTTACTATCACTATCACTGTCAGCAGCCATATCAGCAAGATCGACATCATCGTCACTAGTGGCAAGGTCATCCTCAGACCCGAGAAGCTCCTCATCATCATCAAGGACACTGGCTGGAGCATTGGAAGGGCCAACAGCTAATATCGAAGCAAAAGGTATAGCAGGAGGACCAGTAAACTGAGGCTGAGAACTCGGAGTACTCTCTAGTAAGGCTTGAATCATGGCAACCTCCTCATCTATGTGAGAAAATCATTCCTCAAAATGGTGAATTGAGGTACGTAGCTCACTGAACTGGTCATCAATGTGAGTGCAGAGGCTGCGGAGCTCTTGAAGTAGAAGATCCATAAATGGTGGAGCAAGAGCAGCTGGAGATGTATCATCCTCAATATCTTCATCATCACCTCGGGGTATGTGACCATCCATCCCGTGATGAAGGTAATACCAGCGATCATCAATTTTCTTCAGCTGGAGCTTAGTCAGAGTGTGCACACTAATACACTCTTGTCTGTCGGAAGTCTCATCATTTGCCTCTCTAGACAAATAAATATAGAAGTGCTCAAGGATCAGTGTGATAAGCATGGCGTAGGGTAGAGGATGGGGATCCTTCTTCGCATGTAGCATGTGCTGAATGACATAGTAAGCCCAGTTAATTGAGCGGTCTGTGTTCATCGCCCATAGAGCCACGACATCATCCTTTAGAACTTGAGAATAATTGCCTCCTCTGGCAATTAAACCTCTGGCTATAAGGTAGTGAAGTACTCTATTTTCCATTGTAAGGCCAGTCGCCTTAACTCGTGGGGCATGGTAAAAGCCTATTCTAAGCACAGTGTTCAAAGTAGATTTTTAATCATAGTCATCACCCCATTGATTTGATCCAGTAAAGTTTGCACCATCAGAGCTTAACCCAGTTAATTAGTACCAGAGACTAGAGTTGATAATTATAGGTTTCTTCTTAACTTCAGACATCAGGCAGGCACTCTCAAATTTCAAATTTGCATAAAATACGTGAACTAAATCAGGGTAAACTTCTCGCTTAATACTCAGAAATTTAATCAAGTCCAGTCTCTCAAGCAATCAAAAACATTCTAAAGGCTCACTAGAAAGAACTCAGTAATGAGATACTTGGGCTGTATGATTCTTCGAAGATGATACTGTTGGTGAAAGACTTCAGCCTATTTGGAGGTCCTGAAGTGAGCAGAAAGGTCTAAGCCAAGAATGGTGAGAGGTGGAGCCTGGGAAGACAAACCACCAGCTACCCCTGTTCTGGGCTTTTTGGTTTTGCGAGAGGATTCAGCCATTTGGGTGAAGTGGAGTGAAACGGATGGAGGGAAGAGGAAATGAAGGTGTTTACGTGGGGTTTGGTGATGAAAGGAGGAATAAATTTGTGGAAAAAAAGGAGGAATTTGGGATTTGGGTGTATAGATGAGGAGAGAGAAACTCATGAACTGGTGAGGGATTAATGGAAGATTTATGGTGTTTTTGAGAAAGATTTAATCGAGGGTTTTGATAGGATGGTGTTTTCGAGTGATTTAGGAGTAAAAAGGAGAAGTTTGGTGGAGAAATGAGGGGGTGATGGAGGATGTTAGGATGTGGTGGCTACGGCTAGAAGAGAGAGAGAGCTCGAAAAATAAGGCAAAATAGTTGTTGCGCGTGTTCAAGGTTCCTTTTAAAATGTTGGGTAATCGATTATATTTCTAGGAAATTTAGTAATCGATTACGTTGTTTATGTAATCGATTATGTGCTCTCTGACTTTTCATCTGCGCGTTTCAAAACTTGTGTAATCGATTATGCAAGGTGTGTAATCGATTACGCAGGGTGTGTAATCAATTACGAGCCTTCTGACTTTGCTTATTTTTCTTGACAGAACCTTCGTAATCGATTACAGGGGATCTATAATCGATTACAAGCCTTTGAAAGTTATGCTTTTCACTGCAAAAAGTAGAGGGCTTGCCCATTTCACTTCAAAACATTGTCATGGCCTCTTGAAATGATTCCAAACCACTGTGAACCATGAAATCTGTCCAACTTGCATTCATGACTTGATTTTTCCAATAGAACTTGTATCAAGGATCAAATTAACAATTGTCTCCATACTCCAAGGATTTTGGCTAAGGCAAGGAATAAAGAGAATTTTGAGCAGTGGAAGGAGTTAGTCATGAAGGGGTACCTGCAAAACAAATTTAGGCGAGCCTCCGACGCTGAAGTCAGTATTGGCTTAAAAGAAAGTAATTAATATATGATTATGCAGAAAAATATGAATTATGCAGCACATATTAATGTGAATTATGCAGCAAAAATTGATTTATGCAGCAGGATTAAATACAAGATTGATCAAGAATTCCAAGTTCTCTTCTTATATGAAAGAAGATATCTTTAGGTAAACACAGATCATGTTAGGCAAGTTATGTTAAGTAAGAACTTTCTAGTATGCACATTTGTTTTAAGTTTCACACAATGAAGTTCAAAGACACGTTCAAGATATAAGATGAAACACGAACATATCAAACAATATCAACCAAGAGGATATCTAATTCTTATGAACATGTAAATTTCAGTAAAAGATATATGGTCAAGAATAAGGGTATTACCATAAAACAGGTTATTCCAAATAAGATATGTACTCATCTAACATAATCAAGACATGTAGAGATATTTTCAAATTTTGAGTTTAGAAAAGCATAAAACAAGTATACACTTATCCAAAGATTGCAAGTCCAAGGTTCATGGAAACAAGGAAGAGAGCTTGGAATTATTTTCGGTCTTGTGCATGCAGTAGCCACTTTTAAAATGCCACAGTCAACTCTTGGCCTTTAAGCACACCTACAACACACTTCAAATTTTGACTTTTGGTACCCAAATTTTCTTGGGTCCTTGTGAGTTAGTTTACGACATTGTGCCTTTGGGAACCCACACTATTTTAGTTCCCACCTTAGTGTTAATATTTTTCCTTGCATTACATATTGAGGCACTATGTCCTTTCTTTCCGCAATAAAAACATTTAATAAACGAACTACTAGAAGTACTTGAATAGACAAAGAGATTTTTATAAAATTTTTGTTGATTTTTAGGATTATATCTTATCCCTGATTTTTGAAAAGCAACCCTTTGTTTTCCAAGCAAAATATTTAAATTATCTCTACCGAATGTGAATTTTGCAAGTGTGTTCTTTATATTTTCAATTTCTTTTTCAAGAGATTTACATGATAAACAAGATAAAGATGTAGAAGCATGTGTAGAAGAAATTGTGCAAGCATCAATTAATCCTAATGTCTTATTTTTTATTTTTAAATCTTCAATTTCTTTGTTTAAATTGAGAATTTTATTTTCTAAAGTAGAAATTGTTTTCTTAGATGAAGATACTAATTTTGTAAGCCTTAATGATTCATCATGCAATTCTTCAAAGGTATCTTGTAATTCATTATAAGAAAGAGAAAGGTCAAGGTTTGACATTACCTCTATGTCACTTTTGTCTATATCTTCTCCTTTAGCCATGAAGCACAAGTTAGCTACCTCATTATCTGAGCTATCCGTGGAATCCATGTCATTGTCGTCCCATGTTATGTAGGCTCTGCTTCCTTTCTTCTCCTTGGAAGATCTTTTCTCAAATTTTTTTACCTTCATTTGATAAACCGGACATTCCATCTTCATGTGTCCTAATTTTCCGCATTCATAACACGTAGGTGCGGACGAATTTCCTTCCCTTTTGTGATAAGTCATCTTTGGTGAGAAAAGAGGCCTTCTTTGATTTCCTTTCTTTCTAAGAAATCTTCTGAATTTCTTTACGAGAAAACTGAAGTGTTCTTCATTTAATTCTATGTTCTTTATGTCATCTCCATCATCTTCATCATCATCGTCAAGGGTTGAGGAGGTGGCTTTAAGTGCAATCTCATTCTTCTTCTTATCATGTTCTTCACTATGATCAAGTCTGTTAAGCTCCAATTCGTGCTCCTTGAAACATCCCGAAAATTAATAATTTCATGATAAATGATCATTTTATAATATTTGGGATTTTTGTAAATTTTTCTGAATTTTTTTTAGAATACAAAATATTTTAATATTATTTCTCATTTTGCGTGCGAGCTGAGCGGAGTCGGGAAAATGAGATTTTTTCCAAGAACATTGAACTGTGGAAACGTTGATGGAAAATCTTACTAAACCCGAGGTTGGACACGGTTTACGAGATTTCATGTTTTTCGAGAAATTTGATCTGACAGAGCAATAAATCGTTGTGTAATTTTTATCCGTTGGGTAATTAATACTGACTTTTGTCAACTGTAACAATTGTCCATTAGGTAATAGCATGCATTAGAAATCCTATCGCCTTTTCCTAATGTAATCTACTTTATGTCACATCAAATCCACTTTAATTCAAAAGTGATGACACTTTAATCAAAGCTTTTAGAAACTTTGACCCCAAATGACCAAGTTGCCCTAAATACTTACATGGAAGGACAAAACTTTCCCTCCCCATCTCCCTTGTGTGCTACGGCTAAAGCACCCTTTGGGGACAAGGAAATTCAATTTTTCCTTACTCATTTTACTCTTTACTTCACTAACAACAAACCCTAATTTCACTCTACTATCACCCTTCTCTCTCTTCACTTCTTCTTCCTCTTTTTCTCTCAATAGCCCCCTCCTCCTCTCCACTCTCCAATACGGCAGCAGCCCCATTTGGTGGCTACCTCCACCATTTCATCAAGCCAAGCTCATTTCCATCTTCATCTCATCATTCTAAACACTTTTCCTTTTGGATTCATCTCCTAAAAACCTCTATTTCATTTTCCACCATTAGAGGCAAAGCTTGAAGCTTTTGAGGTAAAGTTTTGATCTTTCACTCCTCTTTTTCATTTTCGTTTCCATGGTCAATTTTGTTACCATAGATCATGTCTTTACCAAACCTTGGTGTTGATTTATGATATTGGATTTTTAGGGTTCTTGAGGGCCCAAAACTGAATCCACCTAGAAGAAATCCAAGGAAGCCATTTTTGTGTTCTTCCATTTGCATCTTTTATCATCAAACCCTAACTTTGAAGATCTAGGGTTTTTGTGTGAGTGGAATATGAAAATCACAAAGAATAAATCTCAAGGAGTTTAAGCTTGAGGCTTTAGGTAAATTTCTTCACTTTCTTCACATTTACTTTTCTTCTTCGTTTTCCTTGGTCACCTATGTGACCAAGGATAATTCTTTTCAAGCCTTGGTTTGTGATTATGAAAATTTGACCATTTTATGGTTCTCTTGAAGGTGGAATTTGAATTTGCAACCAAGGAACCAAGGAGTTTGTTTTCTTGAATTGTCCTCTTTAGGTAAGAGGGAGATTTACTCACTTCAACCATTATTAGTGGTGAGGGAATCTTTGTATGCTTACTTTGATTTGTAACTTTTTACATGCTTGTATGTTCTTTAATTTGTTTAATGCCTAAGTGGTGATTTTGGATGTATTAGAGATGTTGATCGTGCTTGATGGTGTTAGGGTTGTTAAATGAAAAATTTGGAGTTTCCTACCCTAATACTATGTCATGATTTTGAATAGAAATTAGGGACCTAAATTGGTGTTTGTACAAAATGAAATAAAGCTTATGTGATTAAAGATTGAATGAGGGCATTAATACAAATGGATGGAAAATTTTAAGGGTTTAATACACTAGGAAGTGGTCACGGTTTTGACCTTGAGAATGGAGAGATTGGATTGATTTCGTGTAAAATAAAATTTGAGTGATTAGATATTAATTGGTTAAAGCATAAAATAGAAAGAAATTGGAACCTTAGTAGCTTAGGGAGGCCACAGTTTTGGCTTAGAACCATGAGGGATTGAATTGTCTTTGGTGAACAAAAATTAAAGTGATTTGATATCAAGAAACTAATACATAAAATGGAAAGGAATTGGGACTTTGAAAACTTAATGCGGCTACGGTTTTAGAGAGAAAGTTTCAGGTTTAAATGATGCCTTGGTGCATTTTGGAACTTAAGAGTTTAGAGACATGTATAATCCATAACAAAGTGGAAGAATTAAATTGAATGATGAGACTTGAGAGGGCCACGGTTTTGAAGGGTAACTTACCCTAAAATTTTTATAATTAACCAAAAGTTTAAGACTTTAAAAATGTGAATCCAAGATAAGAATCTTGGGATGTAAAATTTTATTTGGTATCAAATGACTAATACATAAATGGAAGGTAATTGGAAGTCGGAAGGCTTTGAGAGGCCATGATCTTAGAGCGACATTGGGAGCAAGTGATGCCTTGGTGCATCTTTAGTAATTAAGGACTTGAAAAAGGGCATGATCCATAATGAGATAGAAAGAAATTAATTGATTAGTACTCTTAAGAGAGTCACGAATTTTAAGGATTATTTACCCTAAGGAATTTCATAATTGATTAAGACATAAAACATTGTAAAGGTTGAATTCCATAATATGAAATAATGATAATTGATAAACCATGAATATATATAGATGTTGAGAAGAAATTTTGTACTGTTGTAAGACCCTAAGTGGGGCTAAGTATTTATCGATGGATTTCTTGAGGAAAATTATAATGTATTGACATTGAGCATGAATTATTTACCGTTGTGGTATTGAATATGATAAATGTATCATTGATATGATGTGTTGAAATTTGTAATGAATTATATACCGTTGTGGTATTGCTTATGATGAATGCATCATTGATAAATATACATGACTGGACATTGCATCGTCATGTATATGTGTTGTCCGTTGGACATATTTAAATTGATAAACATACATGATTGGACATTGTGTCATCATGCATATGTATGCCTAAGAGTTGAATAACACCTATGTGCGGGTGCGAATAGACTAAGCGTAGGTGCCATATGTTGTTGGCCCTGGGGGCGTCGGGATACAGGTTCCTCACATGGACAGTTATGAGCTCCTCTGTGCCGTGGGGTAGACCGATGCAAATACACCGACGATCCGAACCGGAACGCTGTCCTATCTCGCGATCAGTTGTTGAGGTGCCACATATAAGCCATTGATGCGCAAATATTTTTATGAGATAAAGCACACTATTTTTAAGGCTAACGATATACTGACATTACTCCTTGATCATTCACTCCGAAAGGTTGATGTCTAGCTCCATGGAGTAGGAATTATGGTATCATAATGCATTGTGCATCGTTCATTGTCGGTCTCATAAATTGTTGAGCATGAACACCTGTAACTGTTATACTTCTGTAATGACTATCTGATGGTTGTGTTGATTTCTAGAATTATTATTGTGATTTTCCTGTTATAATTGATTATTACTATTGCTTACTGCTGTTATGCTTTTACTATAATTATTTCTGTTCTGTTAATGAATATATGAACTGTATTTGCTATGTGGGTGCTCTGCTCCGTGTTGTTTTCTTACTGCCATATTGGTAATGAAAGATGGGCGTCTCACCTCTTTCCTATGTTTCTGTATTTCTTTTTTATATTTATATTTGATAAAAGATCGTGAGGAAAAATAAAGAGGGACCACACTTTTGCCGATTAAATTGGGCGCCTGGACAAGATTTCTTCAGTTACGTACGAGTGCGGCTGTGTGAGGACATTAATGCCTGACTTGTCGACTGGGATTCCGAGCATCATATGTATATGGGGTTGCGACTTTGCCTGCT
This sequence comes from Ormosia emarginata, assembly GCA_029884605.1. Classification (NCBI taxonomy): domain Eukaryota; kingdom Viridiplantae; phylum Streptophyta; class Magnoliopsida; order Fabales; family Fabaceae; genus Ormosia; species Ormosia emarginata. Next base: position 21,490,487 of record JAQQTP010000073.1, read on the forward strand.
AGTAGTGCCTATCCCAAGGATTACTACTTTTCTCCTTTAGTGTTTTGTTCCCGCTGTATTTTATTTGAATATGTAAGTACTATGTTTAGTGTTATCTTATCAGTACCTTGTGTTAAAAACGGATGTACTATATATGAAATATGTTTTTTTTTCCTTCAGTGGTTGTATTAAGTAGCTGGATAATAAATATGTTTCATTCGAGGCTCCTATTTTTTACTTATGCATAATGGAAATAAATTGTTTTGGAATTATTGTCTTTGAGACTGTGACACGCCTGGATTTAATAATTGTGGTACAATGATGATTGTATCGTGGTTATTATATCTAGGTGTGTTACGCTCCTGAAGTTTCCCAAAAAGAGTCGCAAGAGTCATGGTCGCCAAATTTCTTGATTCTGAAATAGTAGTCACCTTAGGATATCAAATCCTGCTCAAACACCTTAAAACCTTGTTAATTAGATTCTCATTAGAAAAGATTTTACCTAATGAAGCAAGATGATTAATGATATGAGTGAACCTCTTTTTCATTTCATGAATGTTTTCCCCAGGGCTCATTCTAAACAGTTCATATTCACGGGTGAGAGTGTTTATTCTCGACCTTTTTACTTCACTGGTACCCTCATGAGTAACTTGTAAAGTGTCTCACATTTCTTGAGTAGTTTTACAGTTTGATATTCTGAAAAATTCATCATACCCCAAAGTTGTGGTAATGATGTTCTTGGCTCTTAAATTATACTAAACATTTTTCTTGTCATCGTTAGTCCATTCATTTCTAGGTGTTTCAACTTTAACACCATCAACAACATGTGTGGGAATAAAAAGGCCATTTTCAACAACATCCCATACGTCGAGATCAATAGCTTCAATGAAAATTTTCATACGTTCTTTCCAATAAGCATACACATCCCCATTGAAAAAGAGTGGTCTGTTTATTGAAGATCCTTCTAAAGAAAAACCATTTGAAGAAACCATTTTCTCTTGAAGCTGCTAAGCTCTTTACACAAGAGCCTAGCTTTGATATCACTTGTTACCTATGTGGCTTCTTTACTCAAGAGGGGGGATGAATTGAGTAATTTAAAACTTCTTTGAAAACTTTTTACAAACATGTTAAGAACAAAATTTCGTTGAAGTGATTTGTTAAGGGAAATGAACGAACCAAGAAGATAGAAGGATTCAAGTAAATTAGCAAGCCAATAATAAATTATTTAATCAATATTATAATATTTAAAAGTAAATACAAGGAGCAAGGGTTCAAAAAACAAATACTGGAGTTTTTCCTAGTTCAGCCACCAATCACTTGTGACCTACGTCCAGTCTTCGAGAAACCACCCAAGATTTTTCCACTATCAATGCAAGTTTCAACTGTTACAAACTTGAGCACTCTTCACACCTTGGGATACCTCACCCTTGTGTTTGAGCCTCGACAGCAGGGATACCTCACTCTTATAAATTTCTTGAGGGATACCCCACCCTCACAAGTTACTTAAGGGATACCTCACCCTCACAAATTACTTGAAGGATATCTCACCCTTGTTACAATCAATTAGGAATGAAATAGAAGGAAACTCTCTCAAAAAGTGTGTATTACAAATTGAAGAGCTAGCAAGCTCTCTTAAGATATTTCAAATATTTAGAAAAACAGAGCAAGAAGATCAGAAAAATGAAACTTGGATTAAAAGCAATGATAAGATGTTTCTCAATCTGTGTTCTCTATAAAAAATGACCTAGGAAGGTCCATATATACCCTTTTAATGAAAAAGAGACGTTAGGGTATTTAATAAAAGCATTAAATGCTATAGAAAATACATTTGCGCACTTACAACCCTATTGTAATCGATTACAATAACAATGTAATCGATTATATTGTTCTTAAAACATATTTTAGGCTTTCTGGGCTGTGTGTAATTGATTACAGACTTAATGTAATAGATTATATGGTCTCTGTCATATATGTATTCGATTACAAGCCTTACGTAATCGATTACGAAGCCTTTGGAAGCAGTGTAATCGATTACGAAGCTACTGACTTCAGAAAAACTGATTCCTGCATGGATATAATCAATTACCAAGTCATTGTAATCGATTACAAGCCTCCAAAGAACCCATAAACTAATTACTAGACTTAAGATTAAGATTACAAACATGCTTGAATTCATTTTTAAGCCCATATGACCATGAAACATATTGAGTTTAATAAAACTTGGATTTTTAAAGAAATAAGCTTGATTTTCCTAATCCAAAATTGAAAAACCATTTGACTTTTGAAAAAGCTCTTTTTAATAAAATACTTGAGATACCAAAAGAGAGCTTCTTATATTAAGATCCTAAAACCTAGAAACTTATCAGCTTTGCATCTAGTCTTGCATCCATTTGTACTTGGCCATCATCTTGAGTTTGTTATCATCAAAATCTTGACAAGTACGAGTTCCATGACGTCAGCATTCACACGTTAACCATATGGGTTTTCTGGGATCCCACCTGGCTTAGGTATGATTTAAAACCTTGGCCTGAGGTTCATTGTCCAAAATTTTTTAGTATTAGAAACCTGTTTGGCTTTGGTATAAAGGAGGACCACAGATGCTGAATCCCCACTGCCTCTTAATTCCTCGACTTTAAAATGGTCGATGCCAGGTATATAGGATTGGTGTTGACCCTATAACTTACTACTAAAGTGCCTCTATGTGCTTGGTGTGTTGTACCTCTTGACCTAGGCTTTTTAATGTGTTTTGTATAGAAAGTGATGTCTGAATAACTTTGTTTTATTAATAGTTTTGAGGACAAAAGTCTGTACAGGGCATACGATTCAAAATTGGGATAGATCAAACGTTAGTTCACTAAAAGACTAGGTCATTATTGGCATCTAGCTATAGTATTTTCTAAGTTTATTCACATTCCAAGAGTTCTTGATTGGCTTGCCTGTTAATGTTTCCAACGTGTAAGCTCTTTTGCCAGTGCTGACAATGATACAGTAGAGACCTTCCCAGTTAGGGGCTAATTTCCCTTGGGAGACATTTTTTCCTCTTATGTCCACTCTCCTAAGTATGAGGTCTCTTGGTTAGAACTTTCTTGGAACTACCTTTAGATTGTATTTGGTCGCTGCCCTCTGTTTAAGGGCAACATTGCGTATATGGGCCACGTGTTTTCTTTCTTCAATTAGGTCCAGGTCTTTCCTGATCAGTTCGGGTTATTATTAGGTGAAAACTACTGGTGACACCAACTTGGTTCTCCAATCTCTACCGAGATCATGGCTTCACATTTGTAGGTAAGTTTGAAGGGGGTTTCGGCCTTGCGAGAGTGAGGCATAGTCCGATAGGCCTAGAGAACATAGTCAAGTTGTTCAGCCCAATTTCCCTTAACTTTGTCTAACCTTCTTTTAATTCCCCGTACAATAATTCTATTGGTGGCTTCGGCCTGTCCATTTGTTCTATGGTTTTCAACAGAACAACAGTGATGCTTTATTTTTAAGTCAGCCAACAGCTCTTTAAAATCCTTATCTTTGAACTGGGTCCCGTTGTCCGTTACAATGGACTCTGGAACTCCAAACCTGGTGATAACATGACACCAAGTGAACTTCTGAATCTACACTGAAGTGATCATGACCAAAGGTTCTGCCTTGATCCACTCCGTAAAATAATCCACTGCTACCACCAAGTATTTCAGCTAACCTGAGGCTTGGGGGAATGATAATCACATATTTTATTCATTAAGAAACCCTTTTGTTTAGTCATTTACACTCTCCATATTCTTAATTGATTGAGTTTGGTATGATTTTGTGAGTTTGAGCTCAAATTGGTCCTAATTGAATATTTTCAGCATTATTGAGATTTGACACTGTTTCTGTATTTTGGCCATAACTTGAGTTCCTAATATCTGATGAACATGAATTTTACCTTGTAGGAAAGCTAAGAGGAAGCTCTACAACTTTGATGAAGAGCTCGAAGTCTGATTCAGATGTCTAAGGGACCTAAGTTTACATGGAAGTCAGAATACGGGTTCTGCCAGTAGAATCCGAATAGTGTGCACTCAAAAAAATCATATCTCAAGATGTAATAATGGAGATGGGCTGAAATTTGGACAGTGGATAGTCAAGATCCAAATAAACAACTTTCATGAAGAACACATTTTGAGAAAAAGAAGTCTAGCAGGTCATTTTGAGTTTACAAGTCGGAACAGAGGTGCTGAAGTTGGGTTTGAGCAACCTACGGTATTTGGGACATATCTTGGGCTTAAGGAAGCCAAATTGGACGAACCAGCTATCCATTTTATAGCCAAGACAAGGATCTACAACTTTGATGAAGAACACTTTTCATGGTTCTGAAGTATAGTGGGTCGTTTTTGGCTTCCAAGTCAGACACGAAATTTTCACCCATCCACTAATCCACTCATCCATCCACTAATCCACTCATCCACTCATCCACTCATCCACTAACTCACCCATTCATCCACTAATACACTAATCCAACCATTTAACCACTCCACCCACTCATCCACTAACTCATCTACTCATCCATCCACTCACCCATTCAAGTCCATAATTTTCCACTCACCAAAAGTCCTTTGGCATTTTTCACTAATTCAACCACTCAACCACTCCACCCACTCATCCACTAAACCAATCCACTAAACCAACCCACTAATCCATCCACCACTCCACTCATCCACCCACTCATCCACCCACTTCCCTTTGTCATTTTGTTACCTTAGACTTCTATAAAAGGCACCATTTATCATGAACAACATGTATTCTCTCCTTCATTTCTCTCTTAGTTTCTTGTTTCTTCATAGTTTCTTCATAGTTTCTCATAGCTTTTGTATATTTTGATGCTTCTCTTCATGGTGATGGAGGGCTAAGCTACTTTCGGTCAATTTAGAACTCTTGAAGAGATTGTGGTTTGGATTCTTGAGACCTTGGTTATGTATTGTATTTGATTTGTAATTGAATTCCTCTTTTCTTCTTCTTTCTTCTTTTTCTTCTTCTTGATCTTGAATGCATGAATGGTGATTCTATTTATGTTGATCTGATTGATCTTGGTTTAAGATTGAGATTTGTGATGAAACTTAGAACTGATTGATCTAAACTAATCACATAAATGAAGATTGAGATTTGTGATGAAACTTAGAACTGATTGATCTAAATTAATCACAGAATTGAAGAGGTTAGGTTCTTGATTTGTGCCTAAGTTAATTGAATTCGGTACTTGAAATTAACATAGATTTTCATGAATGATGCGATTGCGGATTTGTGTTTATCACTTGTTAATTGAATTCTAGACGATCGTCTAGTATGAATTCTGGATTTGATGCGAGAGATCTCGGTTAGATCCAAATTAACAATTCAATTGCACTTCAAGTGTTTTATGAAGGGTCTATGATTGAATCCACCCAATCTTGGATAGGTTTCTAAATTGATTTGCTCTTTAATTGTTATTTCTCCCTTTTAATTTTGTTAAGTGCGATCCTTGAACCATCAAACCCCCTTTGCTAACTTTCACTTGATTTGATTAAATTGCATCTACGATCCTTGAGGAGACGATCCGGTGTTGTCACTGTGCTACAAGCTTAGGTAATAACTTCGGTTATAATTTTGACTGAGTTCGGCGCTCGTCAGAATTTTGGCGCCGTTGCCGGGGAGCTCGTAGGTGTAATCTTTTCATTTTGAGTAACCTTACTAATTTTTTTTTTTTTTTTTTTTCTTACCTATTCTAACAGTTATTTTTCATTTACTAACATTGTTCATACCATACTAACATTTTTATCTTAGCTTTTGAATTTTTCTGAATTAGGAAAGACGGAAAACAGGTGATTACGGGTAACTATTGCAATTTTCGAACTGAAACATGCCCAGAATGAGCTGTAACTTGGTCGGTTGAAGGAAAACAGCTTGATAAACAAGACTCACAGTAAACTGTGAGGTCACCCCTGGTTTTTCGAAATTCTATCATTTAGACCACTTTTTCAATTTTTTAATATTTTTTATTGCATTTTCTAGTTTCATTTTTATGTAGATTTTGTTCTGTGTTGATTCCATAATTTTTAAAAATGTTTAGACATATTAACTAGATTTATTTTTGCATATTTTGAGTGTTGTTTAGTGTATTTTGCTTAGTTGCAGTTTTTGTGTTTTTGTGCTTTAGTTGATGCATGACTAGGTCCAATCGATATCTTGCTTGATCTTGACCCGAGATTGATAGGACCTTGCATAGATTAATTAGAGCTCGTGTGATAAATTCGAGTTAATTCTGAACCTAATTTTAGGAGTGAAACGATAACTTAAGTAATCCCGAAATCATGGTCGATAACATGCATAATAGAACCCTTAAGGAACTTGCTTGCTCCCGATGTATCTTACCAATCTTTGTGCATTCAATATCCCGATCTTGATGCAGATTTTGAGTTGAAATCTGGTTTGATACACTTGTTACCAAAGTTTCATGGTCTTGCGGGTGAAGATCCTCATAAGCACCTGAAAGAGTTCCATGTTGTGTGTTCAACCATGAAGCCACAAGGCATTTCTGAGGAACACATCAAGTTAAGGGCATTTCCCTTCTCACTTGTCGATGCGACCAAAGATTGGTTGTTTTATCTTTCACCAGGTTCGGTCGAAGTTGGAATGACATGAAGAGGTTGTTCCTGGAGAGATTTTTCCCGCCTAGAGAGCTGCTGCAATTAGGAAGGATATATGTGGCATCGAGACGGATGTCCGGTGAGACTTTGCATGAATCTTTTGGGAGAGATTCAAGAAGTTGTGTTCGAGCTGCCCTCATCACCAAATTAGTGACCAACTCTTGATTCAATACTTTTATGAGGGCTTCTTTGCCAAATGATAGAAGCATGATCGATCTTTGCCTCTGGAGGAGCCTTAGTAGACAAAACTCCTACCGCCGCAAGAGATCGATAGCAAACATGGCAGCCAATACCCAACGATTTGGCTCGCGGATCATCACCGCAACCAGAGGAGTTAATGAAATTCAAGCATCTCATATGGACCAACAAAGAATGGAACACAGACTAGATGAATTGACTTCTTTGGTAAGACGGATAGCAATGGGTCAACAACCACCCATGCGAGATGACTGCATCAGTGTGTGGAATTTGTTCTAATTCATCTCATCCTACTGATTCATGCCCTACACTTCAGGAAGATGGTTCCACTTTTCCAGATCAATGTGTTGCTGCAGCTGGTGTTTTTCCTGGTAGACCCCAATATCAGCAACAACAGCAACAATCTAGATATGATCCATTTTCTAGTACTTATAACCCTGGTTGGCGAGACCATCCCAATTTGAGGTATGGGAATTCTAGCCAACAACAACAGCCCCACCAGCAGCAACAACAATTTAGATACCAAGCTGCAGGTCCAAGCAACAAATACCAACAAATACCCCCTGCATTCAGACAACGAGAACTGTTCAGCAGTCTGTCCAATCCACTCCAGCTGAGCCGTCATTGGAAGACGATGAAACAAATGGCCACAAATAACATTCGGTTCAATGAACGTCGGTGCCAACATTCAGAATTTACAAACTCAAATTGGGCGGTGGCAACCACTTGTGAGCGAGCTAAAGAGTCAAGGTTCTAGCCAATTGCCTTCACAAACAATCAACAATCCAAGAGGCAACGTAAGTGCAATTACCTTAAGAAGTGGCAAAGAAGTTGATGTTCCAACCTTGCGGCAAAGAATCGAAATTGACCAGGAAATGGATAATTCGGTCCGAGAAATCGTGCCTCGAAGAAAATTGCAGAGAATTCAGATGTTACCATTCCATTGCCTTTTCCAAATAGGATCACACAATCCAAGAGAACAATGCAAGCGAGAAATGGAAAAAGAAGTCATGGAGACATTCGGGAAAGTGGAAATCAATATTCCCCTCCTAGATGCAATCAAGCAAATTCCAAAATATGCTAAATTTCTCAAGGAGTTGTGCACTCATAAGAGAAGGTTGAAAGGGGATGAGAAGATCAAGCATGGGTAGAAATGTTTCGCAATGATTTTGCCAAGCATGCCACAGAAATGCAAAGATCCTGGAACTTTCACAATTTCTTGCACAATTGGAAACTCTAGATTTGAGCACGCAATGCTAGATTTGGGTGCTTCGATCAATGTCATGCCCATGTCAGTGTATAAGTGTTTAAACATCGGTACTTTGCAACCCACTGGTATCGTGATTCAGTTGGCAAATAGAGCCACTGCTCATCCTGCAGGTGTGCTGGAAGATGTGTTAGTTCGGGTGAATGAGTTGATTTTTCCAGCAGATTTCTACATTCTGGACATGGAAGATGAGTCTCCAACAAACCATGCTCCATTGATTCTAGGCAGACCATTCCTCAAGACCGCCAAGACCAAGATAGACGTGCATGCCGGCACCCTTTCTATGGAGTTTGGCGACAATTTGGTACAATTTAACATTTTTGATGCCATGAGACACCCCCAGAGGAGCATTCTGTTTTCCATGTTGATATGATTGAGATCTTTGGTTGATGATTTCTATCTTGATTTATATCTTTGAATTCCACGATATTGTTGACTATCTTGGTTCTGTTTCTTGTGATACATGTGCCACTTGTGATGTTGAACCATGTCTTTGCATGTCTTTGAGATTTATTCTGTTATGAGTAATGATACGGTGGCCGATGATGCAAAATTGAGAATGAGAGTCGATACCATCTTGAAATTAATGTTCTTGAATTATTTGTTTTGGATCACTTGTTACCTTCCATTGTGCAACCTCCATCTTTGGAGTTGAAGACTTTACGAGACCATCTTAAATATGCATATTTGGGAGATGGTGAGACACTTAGGTGATCATTGCTAAAAACCTACAATCGATCAAGAAGAAAAATTACTCCAGATTTTGAGGCGAATAGGCAAGCCATCGGATGGACTCTTGAGATATTCTGGTATTAGCCCCTCCACATGCATGCATAAGATTTTATTGGAAGAAGGGATTAAACCGGTTAGACAGCCCCAAAGGAGACTAAATCCCCGATTCTAGATGTGGTAAAGAAGGAAGTTACAAAGCTGCTTCAAGGCGGCATTATTTATCCCATATCGACGGTCAATGGGTGAGCCAGGTGCAAGTGGTTCCCAAGAAATGCGGGGTCACGGTGGTTGCAAATCGAACAATGAGCTTGTGCCTACACGAGTTCAAAATAGTTGGCGAGTTTGCATTGATTATAGGCGGCTCAACCAGGCTACCGAGAAAGGATCATTTCCCGCCCTTCATTGATCGGATGTTGGAGCGGTTAGGCGGCAAGTCACATTATTGTTTCTGGATGGATATTCGGGCTATTTTCAGATTCATATAGCCCCGAGAAGACCAAGAGAAGACTACTTTCACTTGTCCATTTGGCACATTTGCATATAGGAGGATGCCCTTTGGTCCGTGCAATGCTCGGTGCACCTTTCGAGGTGTATGGTAAGTATCTTTTCGATTTTTAGAAAATTGCATGGACGTATTCATGGATGATTTTACTTGTCTATGGATCTTCCTTTGATGCATGTTTAGATAGTCGGCTCGGGTCTTGCATAGATGCATTAAGACTAACCTCGTTCTAAATTTTGAGAAATGTCATTTCATGGTAGAACAAGGTATAGTCTTAGGGCATGTGATATCTCGTGAGGGTATTGAGGTAGATCCTGCAAAAATAGATGTTATTTCATGCCTATCTTACCCCACATGCGTGCGGGAGATTCGTTCTTTCCTTGGTCATGCAGGTTTCTATCGACGGTTCATAAAGGATTTCAAAGCAAAATTGCACTTCCGCTATCCAACTTACTGCAAAAAGATGTGGAATTTCACTTTGACAAGAAGTGCCAGGATGCCTTCAATCAATTGAAGCAGGCATTGACCAGTACACCTATCATCCAACCGCCGGATTGGACACTTCCATTTGAACTGATGTGTGATGCCTCTAATTATGCATTGGGAGCTGTTCTTGCACAAAGGGTCGGTAAAGTATCTCATGTCATTTCCTATGCTTCGAGAACTTTAGATCCTGCACAAATCAACTACACCACAACTGAAAAGGAACTTTTAGCAATTGTTTTTGCTTTAGATAAATTTCGATCATATTTGCTTGGTTCTAGAGTGGTTGTGTTTTCAGATCATGCAGCATTGAAGTTTCTCCTGAAGAAGCCCAATGCCAAGCCCCGGTTGATTAGGTGGATGTTGCTACTTCAGGAGTTTGATATTGAGATCCGTGACAAGAATGGAGCGGAGAATTTGGTGGCTGATCACTTGAGTCGAATTGAAAGGGAGGCAGATGTTTTTCCCATCCATGATGTTTTCCCTGATGAGCAGCTTTTCAAGCTGCAAGGCAACATCCCTTGGTTTCTTTGATTTGATTAATTTCTTGGTTGCTAACGCAATACCTGCACATTTCACTAAGGCTAAGATTGATAAATTGAAAAGTGAGTCAAAGTATTATGTGTGGGATGATCCTTACTTATGGAGATTTTGCAGTGACCAAGTAATTAGGAGGTGTGTGCGATGATGAATTCCATTCCATTCTTAGCTTTTGTCATAAACTTGCATGTGGCGGCCACTTCGGTCCTCAACGGATCTGCTAGGAAAGTTTTAGACTCGGATTATATTGGCCCACTCTATTTCATGATGCATATATGTTTTGCAAATCTTGTGATCAATGCCAGAGAACAGGGAATACTTCTCGTAGGAATGAAATGCCCCAGAAACCCTTATTATTCTGTGAGATTTTTGATGTTTGGGGTATTGACTTTATGGGTCCTTTTCCTGTATCATTTGGTTTTGTTTACATTACGCTTCTTTGTGGATTATGTATCTAAATGGGTGGAGGCTAAGGCCACTCGGACCGATGATTCTAAAGTTGTTATGGATTTTATTAGATCACTGATTTTTACGTAGGTTTGGAGTCCCGAGAGCCATCATTAGTGATCAAGGTTCACATTTTTGCAATCGAAGCATGGAGGCTTTGATGAAGAAGTATGGAGTCCAACACAAGGTTTCTACACCTTACCACCCCCAAACCAATGGGCAAGCCGAGGTCTCCAACAGAGAAATTAAGCGGATACTCCGGAGACGGTTCAACCTAACGAGAAAAGACCGGAGCAAGAGGCTTGAGGATGCTTTATGGGCTTACCGGACTGCTTATAAGACACCAATCGGGATGTCTCCGTATCGGATTATTTTTGGAAAAGCACGCCACCTACCGGTGGAAATTGAGCATCGAGCATTTGGGCGGTGAAAAGGTGCAACTTGGACCTAGATCAAGCGAGGTTTGGAGAGGAAGCTGCGGTGCTGACAATTAGAGGAGATCCGCTTGGAGGCATATGAAAGTTCCAAACTTTATAAGGAGAAGACCAAAGCCTTCCATGATAAGTTGATTCGAGGAAAACATTTGAGATTGGTCAAAAAGTTCTCCTCTATAACTCCCGCCTCCGACTCATGCACGGTAAATTAAGGTCTAGATGGGATGGACCATTTATTGTTACTAATGTTTTTCCTCTGGTCTTTCATTCGGATTAAAAGTGAGGTCACCGCCAAAGCTTTCATCGTAAATGGACACCGCCTCAAACAAGTATCATGAACTTCCGAGAGAATGCGAAGTGGAGGTGATGAACCTTCTCCATCCGCATTATGAATAAAAAAAAAAAAAAAAAAAAAAAAAAAAAAAAAAAAAAAAAAAAAAAAAAAAAAAAAAAAAAAAAAAAAAAAAAAAAAAAAGAAAAAGAAAAAAAAAAAGAAAAAAAAAAAAAACACTATGTGCCGACAATAAGGTAGGTAGAGTCGCTCGGAAGCATGTGGAGGTCATTTTTCTTCGGCGACAACAAGCTGCGAAAATCTTGCGGTATGGATTTTATTGGCCTACTTTATTAAAGGTCTACGTTACACCTTTTGCAAAAGCTGCGGAAATTGGTCAAAAGTTCGCTTTGAGATTATCATCCGCACCTACTCCTTGGAAAATTGAGATCTAGGTGGCGCGGTTCTTTTGTTGTCGGACACGCGTATCCTCTCGGCATCGGATCATGCGAGGATCCTAGGAATGGTAATGCGCTTAAGGTTAATGGACAAAGACTCAATCATTCTGGAAAACCAAGTTCTTGAGTTCTTTGTGTTGCTTAGGTTAAGTGGCGGATACGGTACTCCGTGACTCTTGAGTCGGTTTATTCTTCGATTTCCCAAAAAATAAGCCGAACCCTTCTTCTCCTTCAAAATGGATGTCATTCTTTCAAACACGAGAAAACATTTTCCTTCTCTTCCTCAAAATGCTCGAGAAAAATCTACAAAGTTCGATGTGAGAGATTGAGAATGTTAATGCACAAGGGTATGCCGAGAAGATGTACGCTGGATAATTGAAGCAAAGGTCCGATTAGCGGTGAGTCCTCAATTTCATTTGACTCATATATGCCCTAGGTCTTGGAAGAAGTTCATATTCTAAAAGGAGAAGAGCAAAAAGGTTACAAGTCCTGTCACAAATGTGGACGATGGGGCTGTAACAAGCGATGTCGTACTAAGGGGATGGTTTCCGCAAATAGAGAAGATAAAATTTTCTTCATTAAGAATGGATGAGTAAGGAGTCATTAGATGATATCTTATTGACTCTTGAGACGCATTCTTGTGGATTGGTGCATCGAGAAATTCTTAAATTGTGGAATCTCTTCAAGGATGAACAACAACGCTACGATCTTGGGAATCGACTCTAAAAGACCCATTTTGTTTGCCAATTTATAAGAAAATTGGATGGGAAGCTTATCCTCGACTCATAGAAGACGTTTAAGCCGTTCTTGGACGTTAAACCAGGAGGCGGATGTGAGCCATATCCACAAACAATCTGTACATATCATCTTCTTCTTCTTCTTCTTCATGGCATTTTACAAAAAAAAAAAACAAATGAGAAAAAAAAAATGAGAAAAAAAAAAATTCAAAAAAAAAAAAAAAAAAAAAAAAAAAAAAAAAAAAAAAAAAAAAAAAAATGTATACTTCTTAGGGTTGGCTTTGGTAACACAAACCGTGAATGGGGAAATGCATGCATCTGATCCAGCCTTCTTAATTGAAAAACAAAGAAGGTAGATTGTATCCCACATGTGAGGCGGCCGGTCGTATTATGGCCACTTGTCCCTTTTGGGAGCCCTATGTTCTTATTTGGTCTTGAATGGGTCGAATCTTGGTCAACAATGCTTTGGCACAAAGCCGAAAGAGCAGACTACCTCCATCCCAATCTTACGTAAGTATACACTCATCTTTCATCAAGTTTTTTAACAATTTCAAAAAAAAAAAAAAAAAAAAAAAAAAAAAAAAAAAAAGGGGACGTGATGTCACTTGCACTCATGTGTGATATAAAGATACGCCATGGAGACTGTACATACAGGTATGTCATCATTTTCTATTTCTTTTATCTTTGTATCATTTTGTTGTATTTTGATTTTTGTACAGACGATCCTTTGAATGTGGTCCTTCGGGGTTTCTCGACTTCTTTACCTTGATGGTTTTCTTGAAGTCAAAAAAAAAAAAAAAAAAAAAAAAAAAAAAAAAAAAGATTCTGTGTCTCTTAATTTCAACCTTTTCTGACAACCGCCAACCTACCCTCATAGGTGCAATTATTCCCCTTTCCATTCTTTTTCCTATTTAAACACTCCATTTTCTCCATTTTCCTTCAAACTCAGAAACACTCAAAGGGAGGAAGAGTATAGAATGGGGCCTTCTATTCGTAACCTCAAAAATGTCGTGTGTTTTTGTGGGTCGAGTTATGGGAAGGGATTAGAGTTTGTAAACGCAGCTAGCACTCTTGGTCGATCACTTCTGCGAGGAATATTCATCTTGTATATGGGGGAGGTTGTCGTGGGTTAATGGGGGGCTGTATCACTTCTTTGCCTTTGTAAGAGACATCGGGTTCTAGGTATCATTCCGAAACTTTAGCTCAACAGAACATCCTTTGGAAAGACAATCGGGAGGAACTTAAGGTATCATCAATGCATGAACGCATGAAGATAATGCTTGAACACTCGATGCATTCATTGCCTTACCGGTGGTTTTGGTACTTTGGAAGAAATTTTTCAAATTGTCTCTTGGCCGAACCGAACATCCACCATAAACCCATTGGTTTGTTGAATGTTAATAATTTCTTTGATCTTCTGTTATTTTTTCTTGACAAAGCTGTGGAACAGAAATTTATCACTCCTTCGGCAAGACAACTTCTTATCTCTGCCTCCACTATTGATGAGCTGATTGATAAATTAGAAGCTTTTGAGTATGTACCGATCGTATTAGCTCGAGATAGATTGGTCAACAGGAAGCAGCGAAGGAAGTACCAAGAAACAAGAGCCCGATCTGAAACTTTCTCTTTAATGAGTTTGATAAAAAAAAGAAGAAAAAAATTATTGTTGTTTTGTTTAGTATGATATGATTGTCATGGACTTATTAAACCAATTAGTGATGGCGAGTAAGGAGTAATTTTACTCTTGAGACGCATCTTAATTGGTGGCGAGTAAGGAGTTTTTAGGTAGTAATTAATTAGTATTGCATTGTGGAAGTACTAACGTTTTCTTGTTTGATTTCTTTTCAAGGTCTGATGCGGCACTGACAGTGTGTTTCTTTTCTGCTTAGCGATGATTCACTTCTTATCAGGTTGTGTTGCTCTTTTCTATCTCTTTCTTTCACATTGAGGACAATGTTCTATTAAGTGTGGGGAGAGATTTTAGCATGTTTCTGTTTCTTTTCATTTGTAAAAAAAAAAAAAAAAAAAAATTCAAGAAAAAAAAAAAGAAAAAAAAAAGAGGTTCATTGCATGATTGAATAATTTTTCTCCCTTCTTGAACTGATATGCTTGGTGATGGATGATTGAATTTATGAATTGAGTTTGATGGATGCATACCTTGTGAGATTTTGAGCCTAATGGACGGATTCAACATTTATGCCATTCTCTTCTTTCTTGTGTGATTTTCACTCATGTTAATGACCACTCTAGAACTTGCTTTGATTCTTTTTGAGGCTACATTTCACTTGCACGCATGAACATGATTGAGGCCCTCTTTCTTAATTAGCTAGTTTAACCAAATAGCTAACCTTGTTTCCAATATGATATCAAGCACTCTTTTGACTTCTTGAAAATTCTCTCGATTTCGCCAACCTTGTATATTTTCCTTTGCTTAACCCCTTTGAGCTTATTTGACCATTCCTTGTTTCTAGCTCATCATGTGCCTTAAATGAGAAATCGTGTTCTTACTTTACCTTAGGGAATAAAAGAACATTAGCTTGGTTAATGGATGAGTTTTTGAACAAGTGTGGGGGTGTATGTACAAAATGGTTGTTGAAAAAGAAAAGAGTGCAAAAAAAAAAAAAAAAAAATGTATGTATATAGTTATGTTCATATATATATATATATAAAAAAAAAAGAAAAAAAAAAACCAAGTGTTTAAAAAAAAAAAAAAAAAAAGAAAAGGATTGGGAAATGAATATGTAAAGGAATATACACTAGAGTTGGGATGAACTTTTATGCTTGTTATTTGAACTCAGCTCTCATTTGCTTTTATTCTCTTTGGTATTTATCTTCTCATATCCATTTTATCCTCTCCTGTTACCTTGACCTCACTACAACCTTGAATAAAGTCCTCATGATTTGTGTGTGCATGTGTTTTGAGTAGTGGAGAAGTAGAAGATAAAAGCAAGCTTATGGTAGTGCAATTTTCATGGGTTGAATTGAGTGAAATACCTACCTTTTAAACACTTGAGAGATTGAGAGGGAATCTTGTGAAGATCTTTCATTCTCGATTCATGTTGAAGATACCTTGCTTGTTAGTTTGAGATGTGGAGAATTGTTAACTCATGAATGTTTTGATCCTTGAACCTTTGGTTGTTCTTCTTGATTGTAAAATTTTGGTCTTGAGTTTTGCCCAGGAGTGCAAAAAGCTAAGTGTGGGGGAATTTGATAATCACATATTTTATTCATTAAGAAACCCTTTTGTTTAGTCATTTACACTCTCCATATTCTTAATTGATTGAGTTTGGTATGATTTTGTGAGTTTGAGCTCAAATTGGTCCTAATTGAATATTTTCAGCATTATTGAGATTTGACACTGTTTCTGTATTTTGGCCATAACTTGAGTTCCTAATATCTGATGAACATGAATTTTACCTTGTAGGAAAGCTAAGAGGAAGCTCTACAACTTTGATGAAGAGCTCGAAGTCTGATTCAGATGTCTAAGGGACCTAAGTTTACATGGAAGTCAGAATACGGGTTCTGCCAGTAGAATCCGAATAGTGTGCACTCAAAAAAATCATATCTCAAGATGTAATAATGGAGATGGGCTGAAATTTGGACAGTGGATAGTCAAGATCCAAATAAACAACTTTCATGAAGAACACATTTTGAGAAAAAGAAGTCTAGCAGGTCATTTTGAGTTTACAAGTCGGAACAGAGGTGCTGAAGTTGGGTTTGAGCAACCTACGGTATTTGGGACATATCTTGGGCTTAAGGAAGCCAAATTGGACGAACCAGCTATCCATTTTATAGCCAAGACAAGGATCTACAACTTTGATGAAGAACACTTTTCATGGTTCTGAAGTATAGTGGGTCGTTTTTGGCTTCCAAGTCAGACACGAAATTTTCACCCATCCACTAATCCACTCATCCATCCACTAATCCACTCATCCACTCATCCACTCATCCACTAACTCACCCATTCATCCACTAATACACTAATCCAACCATTTAACCACTCCACCCACTCATCCACTAACTCATCTACTCATCCATCCACTCACCCATTCAAGTCCATAATTTTCCACTCACCAAAAGTCCTTTGGCATTTTTCACTAATTCAACCACTCAACCACTCCACCCACTCATCCACTAAACCAATCCACTAAACCAACCCACTAATCCATCCACCACTCCACTCATCCACCCACTCATCCACCCACTTCCCTTTGTCATTTTGTTACCTTAGACTTCTATAAAAGGCACCATTTATCATGAACAACATGTATTCTCTCCTTCATTTCTCTCTTAGTTTCTTGTTTCTTCATAGTTTCTTCATAGTTTCTCATAGCTTTTGTATATTTTGATGCTTCTCTTCATGGTGATGGAGGGCTAAGCTACTTTCGGTCAATTTAGAACTCTTGAAGAGATTGTGGTTTGGATTCTTGAGACCTTGGTTATGTATTGTATTTGATTTGTAATTGAATTCCTCTTTTCTTCTTCTTTCTTCTTTTTCTTCTTCTTGATCTTGAATGCATGAATGGTGATTCTATTTATGTTGATCTGATTGATCTTGGTTTAAGATTGAGATTTGTGATGAAACTTAGAACTGATTGATCTAAACTAATCACATAAATGAAGATTGAGATTTGTGATGAAACTTAGAACTGATTGATCTAAATTAATCACGAGAATTGAAGAGGTTAGGTTCTTGATTTGTGCCTAAGTTAATTGAATTCGGTACTTGAAATTAACATAGATTTTCATGAATGATGCGATTGCGGATTTGTGTTTATCACTTGTTAATTGAATTCTAGACGATCGTCTAGTATGAATTCTGGATTTGATGCGAGAGATCTCGGTTAGATCCAAATTAACAATTCAATTGCACTTCAAGTGTTTTATGAAGGGTCTATGATTGAATCCACCCAATCTTGGATAGGTTTCTAAATTGACTGCTCTTTAATTGTTATTTCTCCCTTTTAATTTTGTTAAGTGCGATCCTTGAACCATCAAACCCCCCCTTTGCTAACTTTCACTTGATTTGATTAAATTGCATCTACGATCCTTGAGGAGACGATCCGGTGTTGTCACTGTGCTACAAGCTTAGGTAATAACTTCGGTTATAATTTTGACTGAGTTCGGCGCTCGTCAGGGAACAGGCCCAAGATGTCCATACCCCATCTGTAGAATGGCCAGGGTACCGACATCATGGATAGTTCTTTTAAGGGAGCTTGATAATGATTCGAGTGACGTTGACATTTGTCACAAACTTAGACCTGCACATGGGAATTGGCCTCCATTGTTAGCCAGTAGTACCTTGCCCTTAGGGCTTTTAAGGCTAAGGCTTTCCTCATGAACCTCGACTAGAACATACTCTGCCTCCTTCGGAGTGAGGTGTTTAAGGAGGGAAGATGAAAAACCACGTCGGTATAATTGATCATCATAGATCGTATACGTCACTGCTGTCTTGATCATCTTAGAAGCTTCTTTGGGGTCTGAAGGTATAGTTCTGAGCTGTAGATATTCCACAATAGGGGTTATCCAAGAATGTTCTTCCTCTTCTACTTGAAACACGGTGCGATATATGTTAGAGGGTTGAGAAAGGGTTTCTTGGATTACTAAACGATTATTACCAGGGCTTTTAGTGCTAGCTAATTTAAACAAAAGGTCCGCCCTAGAATTATATTCTCTTGGAATGTGTTTAATCTTTGCTTACTCAAAGCTTTTAAGGAGTTCTTGTACTTAACTAAGTATCTCTATAGAAGAGGCTCCTTAGCTTGATATTCACCTCGGATCTGGGAGGTTGTGAATTGAGAGTCACTACAAAGCATGATCCTAGTTGCCCCTATATCCTTGGCCATTACTATATCGATAATATATACTTCATACTCTGCCTGATTGTTTGAGGTTAAGAACTCGAACTTCAAGGAGTGCTCTAGTGTCAGACCTTATGAGTTTTTCAGAATTACCCTGACACCACTTCCCTTAAGGCTCGAGGAACCGTCAACGAAGATGGTTTAAGAAATTCCTTTTGGGTCGTTGGGGTCCGATATAAGTTCCTCTAAGAAATCGGATAGCACTTGAGCTTTTATTACAAACCATGGCTTATATGCAATTCTAAACTCTGAAAGTTTGATTGACGAAGTGATCATTCTCTCGGCTAAATCTGGCTTGTGTAACACCTGGCGAATAAGTTGATATGTTCTAACCACCACCAGATGACACTGAAAGTATTGTCACAGTCTCCTTGTCGCAATGACTAGTGTGAAGGCAACTTTCTCCACTTTCTAATATCGAAGTTCGAGACCATGCAGAACTTTACTTATGAAGTAGACCGACTTATGTCCTTCATCCGTCTCCCGGATTAGCACTAAGCTTACGACCTCTTCGTGAACTGGGAGGTATAAGTAGAGTGTCTCACTAGGTTCTGATCTTGTCAAAATTAGAGGAGAAGTATAAGGTTCTTCAAGGATAAAAAAATATCTTTGCATTCCTGGGTCCACTCAAAATTCTTTCCCTTCTTGAGTAGCTTGAATAGGGGAAGAGATTTATGGGATGCTTTGGCTAAGAATCTTGTGAGAGTTGATATCCTTCCTATAAGCTATTGTACTTCTTTAACATTTTGAGGGCTTCTCATGTTGAGTACCGCCTAACACTTATCAGGATTAGCCTCAATTCCACAGTGGGTTAGCATGAATCCTAAGAATTTGCCAGCCTGGACCCCAAAGGCTGTTGGACCTTATGTGTACCGCAAGTGCATGGCCCATTCAAGTAATACAATGAAGAATAAAATTTGTTCCCATAAGGATAAGATTACTTCCAGTGCTAAATATTAACCAATAGCTTAAATAGTTATATTCAAGAACATAAAAATAAGGAAAAAGAAATAAACTAAAGACTAAAATACAATAAAGATAATGATTAGAGATTAGGGAAATCCCTTTTCACCCCCTACTTCAACTAACAATATGCAATCCGCTTTATCAACATGAATGAAATGATTAGATTAGCTTGAGAATCTACTTTTATTGAAAGCCTATGTCTAGGGGTCAATCAACCATGCATCATTTACCTAATTCACTATGTTTCCATGAGAACTAGACCAAACTCCACTCATTAAAGTCTATTCTTAAACACCTGCTATGTATAGCTAAAAGGTATATTTCAATCACATTAGCGAATCAACTCATCCTGCCATTAGAATGGAATTGAACATGCATCAACCATACCTATGATCTCAAATCCAA
This sequence comes from Ormosia emarginata, assembly GCA_029884605.1. Classification (NCBI taxonomy): domain Eukaryota; kingdom Viridiplantae; phylum Streptophyta; class Magnoliopsida; order Fabales; family Fabaceae; genus Ormosia; species Ormosia emarginata. The sequence goes on from JAQQTP010000073.1 coordinate 21,510,411, forward strand.
ATTCTTATGGCTAGGTTCATTAGATTTTATCAAATTAGCTTAAATGTTGATCAAGCACTCAAGAGCATTAAGATCACTATGATTGAACAAAACCACATATACACATAAACTCAAGAAGAACAATATCATTAATATTAATAGGAGGATCCAAAGTATTTCCTAAATATAGCTTAGCTACTCAATGAAAACAAAAATAGAATTACAAAATATATGTTCAAGATAATGGAAGAGAAGAAAGAAAGGGAAGAAGGAAGGAAACTCATGGATTTGATCTTTGATGGAAATCTTCCTCCATGAGGAAGATGGCCTCCAACATTGGCTCCCCAAGCCTCCTCTCAGCCTCAGAATGAAGACCTAGCATAGTTTCTCTAACCCTAAAGGGCTATCCTCTATTAAAAATCTAATAAAATAGTATTTATAGGCTCAGTTTGCTACTGCATGACATGTCTTGCGCCACGGCACGTATACCTCGGATGTAAGTGCTGACAGCAGGTATTGCACATCACATCGCAGTGTGACATATCGTGCTCCGTGGCATGCTCTACTAGAATACTTCATTGGCTTTCTCCTCCAATGTTGGGCCTTGGCTTGCATAAATTCATATCTTTTAAGCCCATCCTACATTAGAGAAATCACCAAGTCAAATATAAGTTGTAAATCCACTTAATCACTTAAGAATATGTATAATTTGCTCAAGATCATATAGGAAGGTGTCCAAATTACATTTGACAAATATAAGCCCAAAACCTTCCAAATATACATAAATACAAGGACTAAGCAATCTATGAAGCACAAATATAGGGCACAAATAACTACATTCTGTGAAGTTATCAAAGGTGCACTTTTTCGAGTTTAACCTCATATTGTACTTCCGGACTTATGCAAATACTTCCTTGAGGTCTGTCGTGTGCGATCCTCCCTGTGGGATTTTTACTATCATGTCGTCAATATAGACTTCTAGCATCTTCCCTACTTGGTTCTCAAAGACCTTATTCATCATCCTCTGATAGGGGGCTCCTGTATTTTTCAATCCAAAGGGCATAACCCTGTAATAGTAGCTCGCCCTATCAGTGATAAAGGCGATTTTATCCTCATCTCCGAGTTATATCGAAATTTGATTATATCCGGAGTATGCATCCGCAAATGATAACCATCTGAAACCCAAGGAGCTATCCACTAATTTATCCACATTAGGAAGCAGGTACGGATCCTTTGGGCAAGCTTTGTTCAAATATGTATAATCCACACACATTGGATAGTCATGTGGTATAAGGAATCTCCCTGATGAAATTGCCACTTAGTAGCTCCTTAACTTGTTCTTCGATGACTTGTTGTCTCTCAGGATCGTCCTTTCTTTTCTTTTGAGTGATCGACCTGGCGTCTTCCTTGATGGATAGGTGGTGACAGATAAAAGCGAGGTTGAGTCCTGGCATGTTGGATGATGTCCAGGCAAAAATATCCCTATTCTTCAACAAGAGCTTCATTAATTGTTGTTTTTCTTCTTTTTCTAAATGTGATCCAACCTTGGTAACCTGATTGGGCTTAGCTCCAAGTTGGAGAGGCTGCAACTCGCCCTCCAACTGGGGTCTAGTGCTGTGAATCTCCTTTTTGACATCCAACTCAGTCATAAATATATTTACCTGATCCAAAACTAGACCGAGAATAACATGTTTTGATTTTATGGGAACCTTGCGAATTCTCAGGCTCTCATTATAGCACTTTCGGGATGCAACTTAGTCGACTTTAATAGTGACAACATTGTTGTTCTTGTTAGGAAACTTCATTACTAGATGGGTGGCAGAGACCACGGCGCCGAGATCATTTAGAGCAAGGCGACCTAAGATGATGTTGTAAGTCGAAGGGCAATCCACGACTAAAAACCTTACCTTGATCGTCTTGAAAAGCATAGAGGACCCCAGGGTCAGATGAGTTTAGGGTCAAATGAGTTTCATAGTAGCCTGCCAAGGTGATCTTTTCACCTGTGAAGCCTGTTAGTTCCCCATCATAGGGAGTCAAGTCTGATCGTGGGAGCTCTAGCTTCTAATAAAGATCCATAAACATAATGTCTGTTGAACTTCTTTAATTCACAAAAATACGACAGATTTCAACATTAGATATTATCCCCAACATGACAAACGGGTTATCGTTATCTAGAATAATTCTGCCATAGTCCTCATCTGAGAAAGTGATGGAGGGTGTCTTCTTTTTCGAAGTCTGTGATTTGAATTCGGAATGGGAGACACTAAATACTGCCATCCTGAGAGCTTTCTTCTGAGCTCCATTTGATGAACCTCCACCAGTAAATCCTCTAGCAATTGTTTTGATTATTCTGTTTAGCTCGGAACAACTGTCGTCATTGTTATTAGGTGGAGCATCTCTATTCCTATCTTGTCGATCATTGGTATCCTGGCAAGGTGGAGTCTGAGATCTTCTCCTAGGACTTCGAGTTCTCCTTCTTCGAGAGCTACATTTATCATCTCTACACCTACCATGGTGCTCATCGTTATGAACATGGAGGATATACTGTTGTAATCGTCCGACCTTAATTAGGAACTCGATGGCATCATGTAATTGGTAGCAATCTTTAGTATCATGGTCATAACCTTTGTGCCATGTGCAATGCTTAGAGTAATCTTTCTGCTTGTGCTTCTTTATGGGGGATGGCCTTTAAATATTTTGAAACTCAGTCAGCATTACCTCCCTCAAGATTGTTTCCCGAGGGGTGTTCAGAGGGGTATAATCAGAGTACCTTCCCCTTAGTAGACTACCTTTGGAACGCTGGGACCATGAGGAATTGTGATTAGACTTTTGGTGAGGGGCTTCACCTTTGTCCCATCTCTTCTGGTCTTCTATTGCTTCCTCGAGGCAAACATATTTTTGAGATCATTTCTGAAAATCTTATAAGTTCTTTGTTCGCTCTTTTACTTACCGCAAGTGCACTGATCACACTTGTAATATAGCTAGGAGTCAGATATCGTTCCCATAAGGACTATTGCTAACTCAGAACTAACTATTAACCAATAGCTTAATAATTTCTATCTAAGAACTTTCAAATTGAAAAAGTTGTGTGTAAACTAATGGAAAAACTTAAACGTTAGCTAGTTGGAATTAAAGTTGATGATTAAAGAATAGAGAATCCTTCTTCATCTTCTACTTCAATTGATGTTATGTAAACCTCTTTAAACATACATGATATGGAATTTGTTGGCTTGAGAATCTTATTCAGTTAAAAGCCTATGTCTAGGTCATTTAATCATGCTTCATTTACCTAGTCGCTATATATCCATGAGATTTAGAGTAAACTCGACTCCTTAAGAGCAAGTCTCAATAATAGTCATGCATGACTAATAGGCATATTTCTATCATATTAGCTAATCAATTTATTCAAGCCAATTGAATGAAATCAAACATGCATCAACCATACATATGATCTTAAATCCAAATTCCTATGTCTAGGTTCATTAGATTTAATCAAAACATATTAAATATTGGCCAAACATTCAAAAGCATTAGGAACAATATGATTGAACAATCCCAAACCATATATATTAACTTAAAGGTTCACAAAATCATCAATATTCATAGAAGGATCCAAAGAAATCCCTATACACAGCCTAGCCACTCATGACAAACGAAAATATATCACAAACACTCATTGTGATGATAAGAAAAGAGAAAAAGATAAAGGAGAGAAGGTTGAAAGCTCAAGAATGGTGATCTATGATGCTTGGATCCTCCTTGTGGAAGGATATGGCCTCCAATGCCACGACGCTACTTGGATTTCTTTAGATGTTGCGGTGCTGGCATCAATGTCGCGACGTTTGCACCTATTTTTCCAGAAATTGAGTGTTTTAATTATCTTATTAATTTCATTACTCAAGTCTAACCTTCTCATTTCTTTTTCAAGTATATATACTTTAAAAATGGGTCCTAAACGAGTCAGACGCGAGAGCAGCGAGCAATCCAGGGAGCCATCTCTCCCTCGAGAGTTTGACTGCACCAAGTTCATTTCTGCTGCTGCGCAGGAATGCTATGGGACTTTGGTCTCAAAGAGTGTTATTGTCGAGAGGGGTTTCAACTTCAAGGAGTCCATACAACTAGACATTGAGGCCACAATCCCTCAGCACTAGTGGGGGGAGTATGAACCTTGCATTCACTTACCCTAAGTCCACCACTGTCGGTGTGCGGAGGCGTTACGTCTCTTTTTCGGCCGAGTCTATTCAAGCGGCACTTTCCTTGCCCCATCCTCCCGAGATATGTGAGTATTTAGAGTTCATCAGATGGGAGCTAATGGATGGGATCTACCTGCGAGTTGTCACAGCTCATATATGTTCCCCTAAGTCATAGCCAGTCATCTAGACCATGTCACAACAGGGTCGAGCGCGATATTTCTCTCGTGCTTACTTGGCCCTAGAGGCCAAGGCCTAGTACCACTTTATCTGCACCAAGATTTTGCCCTCCAACAACCTGTTGGAGGTCACACGCGACAGAGCCATTTTGATCTATGTTATACTGCAGAGGTGTTCGATTGATGTAGCAAACATTCTCTAGAGGTAGCTACGGAGGACAATCAGTGAGCAATGCAACCTTTTCTTCCCCTCCCTCATTCATGCACTATGCCAGAGGCAGGGTGTGCCCACAAACCCATATGAGGAGCTTACTAACGTCAAACAACCTCTCGATGAATAATTCATTGGGAGGGTTAGTGTAGCTCCCCCAGCAGCGGCAATACCTGCAAAGCTCAGAGGCAGGCGCAGGAGCTACCCGTGCTGCCCTGCTTCCCTAGGAGGTGGATGATGTACAAGTTGAGCTTCGCCAGGTGGCCGCCATGCATACTTACACCGTCGAGACTATTCGGTGGTTGGAGGAGTTCCTTCACATCTTGACTCATGACTTCCCCATACCTCCCTATCCTTCCTTTGATGGTGTTGGTCCTTCACATTAGCACCAAGATCTAGCGGCTCATCATGATGATAATGGTGGTGATATTAATCCACTTCCATATCATGATGATAGCAGTGGTGATACGTAGCCCTTTCTGAATGTTGATGAGTAGATTGATGCATTCAAGGCAGTCTCCATTATTTTGTTGTTATTTATTTTTCTTATGTATGCTGTACAGTGAGGGCATTATTTCCCTCAGTTTAATATTTCGGGTGGGTTTGGGAGGTGTCTGGTTATTTTGATTGTTATTGACTGGTTATTTTATTGAAATATTGTTAGTATAATTATTGATATTTTTGGTTAAATTTTTGTTTATTATATGATTTGGTGCACGTAATGGCTGATTTGCATATTTGTTATAGTGAAATTATTTGAATGCATAACATGATGCCATTTGCTAGTGTATTGATTGCCCAATGATAATTATGGATGCAAATTAACCTCAATTTTTTTTGTGAATCCTTATGTGATCTATGAAGCATGCCGATCATTCTAGATTCTTTTTATACATAATGTGTTTTTCGTTCGTATGCATACTTAACTTCAGATTAGATTTGTGTGTTTTTCTAGAGAATGCTTATGGTTAGTACATGTGGAGATGTCTTTCATCTTTAAAATTGTTTTGCAACTCTCTTGAAGTGAAATCCTAGATTATGCATGATTGAAGAAATGATTAGGGTATTGTTTAGACTGGTTGAGCCTTTCAAGCTTACCCTTACATGATAATATCCATAGGTCCCCTTTGAAGCTTTTTAATTATTGGCCTTATATGTTTTTCATTACCATTGTATTTGTTACCATGTTAACCATTCTAATGCATGTAAAAGCTGTAACACCCCAAAAATTCGTATTTTATTTATTTCGGGTGATTCTTAATTATTTTGAATAATTTGACTCGACTTCCGTGGATTTTATAATTTTTGTGATTTTTAGGAATTTTTTGGATTTTTTATGTTTTTTTATTATTTTAATATTATTTTGGAGTACAGATATCTGAACCTTCATATTTTATTTCTTTTTGAAAATCCTTAATGACTTTTACTAATCCGACTTGATTTTCGTAAGTTTTATAATTTTTATGATTTTATAGATGATTATGAAATTTTTATATTTCTCTGATTGTTTTTGGGCTGTCTGTGGGCCCAGGTGGCCTTACGTGGGCTCAAGTGGGTCCCACAAAGTGAAAATTTTTCTACGCATAAAAAAATTTGTACTGTTTAGACGGAGACAGGAGATCTTACTAAACCTGAATCCGGAAACAGTTTTAAAAAATTTCTTGTACTGTATTTAATTATCGGGCAATAAAAATACAGTAAAAATATTATTCGTAGAGTTATAGCAGATATAAAAATAAATATTATACTGCTTAGTCAACATTGGTGGTTTGGATATCCACCATTGATTTAATCAACGGTGGAGACTTGATCTTGATTTAATCAACGGTTGAGAAACAAACTTAATGAAGAAGCATTGGATGATCACCATTGATTTAATCAATGGTGTGTGAATAAACTTAGTTAGGAAGCTTTGGATGTTCACCATTGTTCTAATCAATGGTTGTAAAGACAAGCTTAATAAGGAAGACTTTGAATATCAACCATTGATTTAATCAAGGATGGAAATTTAGTCTTAAAAAGTGACTAGGACCATTTATAACCATTGGATTTAGATTTAAATCAAGGGTGGAGATTTGCTCTTATAAAGTGGCTAGGACCATTTATGACCATTGGATGTGGATTTAATCAACGATGGAGATTTGGTCTTAAAAAGTGATAAGGACCATTTATGACCCTTGGATGTAAAGTTTGAAGGAGTAATCTTGACCATTCATTTTGGAGACACATCTAATGGCTAGAATTTCAAGGAGAAAGATCCAATGGCCTAGATTAAGTCTTCTAACTTAAAGTCTACCTTAATCCTAACCATTGAATTAAGAATTAATCAATGGCTAAGGATGCACAAATAATGGTGGCTTGGAGATTGGTCACATTTTGAAGAAGCAAGAAGGGGGGACAGTTTTGTGATGGTGTAGGAGATTAGCCAAGTTTCAAGACACCAATTATATGTTGTTTTGGTCATTATTGATCATTATTGATCAATTTCAAGAAACTAAGTTATCAAACTTTCTCTCCATTTCTCTTCTCCTCCATGTTTCGGCCAAGCACCCAAGAATTGCCTTCCATCACTCAATTATTTTATCCAACCTTATGTCTTGAATCCTTACCTTATTCTAAGCAACGTTCATGTTGGAGACTTTCTCTAAATCTTTCATCTTCAAGGAGTTTTTCCAAGAGCAAGTTCTAAGGTTTTTGAGGTGAAGTGTAAGGAAACTTCATTTCTTCTCTTCTTTTTCAGGCTCTAACCCATGTCTGATCCATGGTTCCCCTAATTCAAGCTAAATATACTAATAAACTTGTGTTTGCTTTATGTTTAAGAAACTTTTGTTGGTGGAGATCTTGATCAAAGTGCAAAGCAAGGAGCTTTTTGTGGATCTTCAAGAGGTAAGAGGGAGATCCATCTCACCAACCAAGTATGGTGGTGAGAGATGGTCTTATATTTGATGGATGGTGAATCCATGTGAGGATTCATATCCATGGTCATGTAATTATTTGTGGGTGTTTATGTGTTTATGTGGTTTATGTGGTTTATGTGTTTTGTATGGTTTATTGTGCTTACATGATTTGTACGATTTGCATGATTTATTGCTTTTGTTTATGGCATGCTTGTGATATATATGATGATTATGTATATGTATGCCATGATTTGATGATGAAAAAGAAAACAATTTTTGGTTCCAAGGACCAAAAGGAATTTCGGCCAAGACACCTTAAAATAGGTGTTCACAAATTTATTTTGGAAGCAAGAGATTTTAAGTATTTTACTAATTATGAGTAATATGTTGATGATTTTAAGGATTTGCAAAGAAAGTGAAAATGAAAATGAACAAATGAATTGATTTTAAAGACCATGAGTCTCACGGTTTTTGCAAGAAATTTTAATGGTTTTGTTTGTGTAAAAACAAGAATGGTACTTAATTGATTTAGAAGGAAAAATATTTGATGGCCATTGAAACCATGTACCATGGTTTTGGAAGGTTTGTAAATGATTTGGTTTTATGAAACAAAGTGATTTTCAAAGTGGAAATATAATTTGACTTAGTACAAGAATTTTAGAAAGGGAATCAGAGTGTTTTATCACTTGAAAAATGAAATTTTCGTATATGAATGGAAAAGAGAGGTTGAAAGTGTTTGAACCTCAAATTATTTTAAGAAGAGAATTGATTTTTAGAATTGATTTGGAATTATAAAGAATACGTTGGTGACTTGGGATTTTCTAACGTGTAACTCATCCTTTGGGTTTTGGAGTGCGTTAAGAAATTTTAGGATTTGAAACATTGATTTACATCAATGGAAAAGTGATTTTGTGGAATATATTGTGAAAAGGATTTTCTTGAGTAAGAATATGTGAAAACTAATGTGATAAATTATATTATTTTGAGGAAAGGATATATTAAAGGAAAAATGTTGAAAAATGTTTTACGTATCTTAAAAATGTGTTAGAAATGATATTGATTTATTTGAAAGTCCAAAATACTGTTTGGAATATTGAGGAATATTTTACGTGATTGTAAAATGGTGAAAAATGTTTTACGTATCTTAAAATGTGATTTTTAAGTTATACAATTTTGAAAATGGTGGAAGATCGCTACGTGAAATGAGAAAACATGTAAATATTTTTACGTGATTGAGAAAATGTGAAAAAATCAATATATGATTTGAAAATACAACAGAAATGTTACAGAATTGTGAAAACGTAACAGAAATGTTCGCGATTGTGAAAACACGATGAAAGTGTTTTGTGACAATGAAAACGGGATAATATGATTTCGTTGTTGAAAATACAATATGATTATTGTTGAACCAGTGTATGGACACTGTATGAGAAAATGATGAGTTTTGCCTGTGATTGGCATTTGGTGCATTTTACATGCATTGGAAAGATATGCCTGTGATTGGCATTGGTGCATTGAACATGCATTGGAAATGATGAATTTTGCCTGTGATTGGCATTGGTGCATTGAATATGCATTGAAAAGATATGCAATGAAGCATATGATGAAATTGAAAAATATGCATTAAGGCATATGTTGAATTTTGAACAAAAATTAATAGCTAATGCTATTGTGACCCTTGTGTTTAAAAGGGAATGAGAATTGATAGTGAGGTCTATGATGGATCTTGGGGGCGTCGAGGCGCGGCGGTCGACCAGTGAACATTTGTCTGTGGGCTAAGGCTGTACCATGTGCCACTTGGCGATGCAGACCGTTGCAACGCATTGACGATACTCGACAATAACACTATTCTTTTTAACGACTGGGAGATTGTCTATGGGCTAAGCTGGGCATTGTCTGTGGGCTAACACTGGGCAATTGTCTATGGGTTTATGCTGGGTAATTAAGGAGAGCATTCTTCTCGAAATTGTGAAAACCTCCATGGAGTGGTACATTGAGTCTACATGCATAACATATGCATAATAACTGAGCATTGGTTATGATAATTGAACTGTTGAATACTTGATTAATATTGAGGGTATTATCGTAAATATTGAATATCTATTTCTAATTGAGGAATATTGGATGATGATGATGATAAATAATGTTGATGGTATTGTTGTAATTATTGTTATTTTATACATTATGATGATGGCATAATTATAATTATAGTATGATATATCTGTATGGTATGTTGTTTGTGTTATCTCTATGTTACCATGTTGGTATTGGCGTAGGTGATCTTACCTCTTAGTTATATTGTTTCGTTGTGCTTGTATTGTTAAAATTGTATAGTAAATGGAACGAGTTTCTTAGACGTGACGGGAAGTAGATATTCTAAGTTCGGTGACAACATCGAGGAGTAACTATCCCAGATTCAATGGTGTGCAGTGTTGATGAGGAACAGATACATGATGCATTAAGATGGATACAAGACGGAATAAGTATGTTGAGTTTTCTCGTTAGTGTTTTACTGTGCTATTGAGTAGGACCCATCATGGGGTTTGTTACTATTTAAATTGAGTCTGTAAGTTTTATATTTCTTGAATAATTGTTAAATATTATGTGGTATCTGTAATGTATATTAATCAGTTTAAATTTTTTTTTTCAGTATTACTTATAAATATTAGTAAGTTTATATTACCGCAAATTTTTTTTAAAAAACCCATGTTTTATAACTCAAACCTTTTATGAAATCATTTTCAGATTGGGAGTTGGTAGTTAGAAATGTGATGCCCTAAGGAGGGTGTTACAAAAGCATTACATTTTCTTCCTACCATCAATGTTTGTTGAGTGCATGATATGTTATTTCTTGAAGTGAGTTAAGTGATTAAGGGCATTAATATTTTCAAATACAAAAATGAGCCTGAAGGAACTAGAAGTAATAAAAAAAAAGATCGCTTTGTATAAGTATAAAAAAAAAAGAGAAAAGAGACAAGCAAAGCAAATAAAAAAAAGAAGAAGAAGAAAAGTTAAATATGAAAAGCATTACATGGTTATGGTGAGTTTTAATTTTTCACTATTGAATACCCTGTTATTTTCACTTGGTCTCTAGTCTTGAAATAGCCTATTTGTATTTCTCAATGTTTGTATGTATTCTTTTCCTTTCTTTTCTTTCACCCACTACCATTGGCCTGACATTACAAGTTGTTAAAGTCCCTTTTGATCTTCAATTATGTGTAATTTACATTAGTGGAGAGAGAGTTGCATTACAACCAAGTGGATTCTTTTAATTTATATCCATGTGTTTGCTCATAAACTTATCTGGTTGAGTATGATTTGAATTGAAGAGGTTTTGCTTCCATATTTATGGGAAATAGTTTATGCATGATTTGAAGCTTTGATTGTTGGTATGATAAGGATTGTATATGTGTGGACCAGATTATGAGGCATGTGTATTCTTTGAGATTTAATGCAATCATCATACACTAGTGTTGAAGCAAAAATTGTCTTTGCAAGTGTAGTATGACTTTGTTTTGCTCGAGGACTAGCCAAAATCTAGGTTTGGGGGTGTGATAACTCCATAAAATGTAGTTATTTGTGCTCTATCTCTATGCATTATTAATTGCTTTGTCCTTGTTGTTATGCATTGTTAGAAGGCTTTAGCCCCATTTTCATGTAAAATCCATGTTGAGGTCTTCCTTCTAATCTTGTTAAAATTCTTCCTAATCTTTGAATGGATTGAGTTTGATTACATTTATATTTGACTGGTTGATTTCTCAACTGCATGATGGGCCCAAAAGAACCAAATTGATAAGAGCCAAGGCCCTGCATTGGAAGAGAAATCACAAGAAAAGTTTCAGTAGTTCACATCGTGGCGTTGGCATGTTTACGTTGCGGCATGTTGCTCTTTGGCCAGTGCACCCTAATAACCCGAGGCCTTAACGTCGTGGCAAAAGGAAGTGAACATCGCGGCGCTGGTGACCTAATTTTTTGTGCGCCACGGCACGTAGAGTATAACACTGCTGCGTGATGCGCGAAATTTGTGGGCCTATAAATACTTTGTTCGCAAATTTCAATGGGGGGATGTTTAGGACTTTTATTATACTCTTTTAGCTTTTGTCTCCGAGAGAACCCAACAACTAGGACTTCATTCACTACAAAAAAACAAGTAAATTACGACAATTTTAATACGGCAATTCTTAAAAACTGTCGTAATATATAGTATAATACGGCAGTTTTAAGACTGACGTATTTTAAATTTATAAAACGACAGTTTGATGCATAAAACAGCAGTTTAACTGCCATATTTTTAATTTTAATTTTAATAAAAAAGTATTAAATAAAAATTTCACCTTCTCTTATTCTCTCCCGTTCCCTTTTTCTCCCATCTTCCCTCACTTTCTCTATTCTTCTCCTTCTTTTTTTTTCTGCTCCTTGCCCCCTGGAATCAGAGAACCCATGCCGCCTTTCACACCGTTAAGCTCGCTACTCAAATCTACCCAGCCTTTCCTCCACCGACGAGCCACCACCACGCCAAACTCGTACCCACAGCCAAATGACTATCCCCAGCCCCAGGAACCCAGATTTGAGCTCACGCCCCAAGCCACCTCTGCCAGCCGAACCACACCGTGAATGAGCCCAAAGTCCAGCCACCGTGACGGCGAACCACCATGCTTGAAGACCACTATCCTCTCTCCTCTGTTTCTGCCAGAACCGCGACCCGCACAGCAACCACGCGCCACCGCGCCAACATCGCAAATCTGTGCCCACAGTGATCAGTCACCACCATATTCCGAACCAGATCCAGTCATCAACCCACGCAATGTCCGTCCACGTACCTTTGGGTCGCAGCAATGGTGAGACCACCTCATCTTCCTCACGAGCAGAACTGGCGACCTACCGCGCCGCTGCCCAGTCCACGTGCCGTGGGGTGGGTATATGGTGCGTGAAATCTGCAAGTGTACGGTTTCATCGTCAAGTAATAGAAAGATCAAATCCACAGGGACTATGTCTATAAATGCCAATTAATTAATTAATTCAATTAAATTAAACAAAAGGGAATATAATTTTTGATTAACAAGAACGAAGTAACCAAACAATTAAATAAATGAATATCAAAATGCAAATTGAGAACAAAAATAGTAATTGTTAAGGAAAGGTTTTCAGATTCAAGAAAGCTTCCAAGATTGGGGTTAACCACAATGATACAAGACTCCTAATTGACAATCCTCTTATTAACACTTGAAATTCAATTGAAAGTGAATTACCCTAAATTAGTTAATGTTCCCTCTCAAGATACAAGAACCGTGCCCAATTAAACCAATTCCTACTCTCGTGGTAATTGAATCTAAATTGAACCCATTACGCTTTTTGGTAATTCATTAATCCTCGAAAGGCTAAACCTACTCTCGTGATTTAGACCTTAAGTTCAATTCTTATGGTTCCAACACCTAGGTTCACCTTTCAGTACGTCCTTAGATATCTATGAGATGCAAATAAGTAGCCAGCAAATTCACATGAATAATCGCTATAAGGATCGAATCAACAACATTCAACATTAATAAAAGGGGTAAACAATATCAATTAATCATCATCAATGTATCAAATGGAATTGCCCAATCCTAGAAACAAAAGGAACTACTCAGACATGGAGAAGAAGAAACCAGAAATTCAACTTCAAGAATATCCAAACCCGTAATCCAAGAGAGAAGAGAGGAAGATGAAGATGAAGATCAAGAGCCTCCTATGTGCCTTCTCCAAAACCAAATTGGAACCCTAATGTTGTCTTCAGAACATCTATATATACCCCATGGGTTAAAACTGGTCTAAGCTCATCAGAAAAGAGAAAAACGGACTTAAACAATTGACACGCACCCCGAACCACGACCGTGGTTCAGTCCACGGCCAGGCCGTGGTTGTCTTTGTTTGACAACCACAACCGTGGTTCATTCCACGGCCAGGCCGTGGTCTTCTCTAGACTTCCCCTTTTGCTTTTTCACGCAGCTGCTCGATCCATGGCTGTGGTTCAGTCCACGGGCAGGCCGTGGAACCCTATGGAGTGAGCTTTTTGTCCCAAATTGCTACCCTTTAAGCTCCAACTTCAATTGTGGAAGCTTTCCATCCATTTCAAGACCAATTAAACACCAATCCTGCATAACAACACCAAAAACACTACAGTTATCCGAACTAAAGGGAAAAACAAATAAAAAAGGAAACTAAAATGCCTAAAATGCATAAGAATGCATGCAAAACAAGAACAAAACATGATGTTGTTTCACACACATCAAATACCCTCAAGCTTAAGATTTTGCTTGTCCCCAAGCAATAACTAAGACCAAACCAAGGAGTGGGATCAAAAGACAATAATGAATGAGGAACCCGAGGAAACATCCGACCAAGCAATAGGCAAAGGCAAACCAAGAAGCAGAGAGGTAATCAAAATCAAGTCCAATTAGAGGCTAAGTTCTCAGAAACCATGCATCCTCACAGAATTAAGTTCACACTGCTAACCACACTCAAAGTGTTTAAGGGTGAAGACAATTCGCTCAAAATTCCTCTTAGAAAAAGCACTTCCATAAGCTTGATAAGAAACCAAATTTTCACTAATAATCAGCATGCATGCAAGAATCAAAAATTCTTTCAAGGGATATAATGGGGCCATGGGAATGATGTCAGGAAGGATAAAGAAAGGAAGGAATGCACAAAGGGCTAACAATGTTTTCAACAAGCACAAGAAACCCAATAGAACATACATGGAGCAAAGACATTTTTCAATCAAGGTATAATTCCACATTTTCTTCCTTTCTTTTCAAGCTTTCATTTCATGCTTTTCTTTCATTTTCTTTTCCCTTTTTTTTTCTTGGCTTTTTTTTTTATTTTTTTCTTTTTTTTTTTTCTTTTTATTTTATATTTTTTTTTTTTTTTCAAATGGGAGAGACTTCATTTTCAAAACACATGATTACCAATACAACATTCAAACTTAATTTGCTCCATTCAATATTCTAAATGATCACCGATAATGTATCATCATAGGCATCAAGAAAACAATTATACAATAGGCTCAAAATGGACAACTAGTGGATGAAAGTGTAACAAATTCAGAAGGCCAGAAAAATACCTAAGATGCCTTAATCACATTCAAGCATGCAAACCAAGATTTCGCCTCAAAATGGTTTCAAATCAAGTTCTAGAGCACAAAATCAATGAGGAATGACCACTCAACACAAAGAATGGGATGAAAAATCATATAGTGCATAAATCCCATACAGGCTCAAAACTTACTTTTAGAGGTTCAAAAATCAATGAGAAGCACAAATTCAGAGAACATATGCTAATTATCAACTATCAAGAAATCACCTCCACTATCAATTAAAGACAATGCCTGTTGCCTACCACAAGAATCAACAAATTGGGTTCCAAATCAATATCATCTCAAAATCCTCAAAAGAGAGGGGCACAAAGTTCAACCAAAAAGTAGAAAGATAAGATGGTGTGAAAATGCAATAAGAAGATGCAGTGCAAAATGAGACATAAGAATGCATGATAATGAAGATAAAAATAAAAATGAAAAATACTCCTCCAAGCTTAGACCTTACATTGTCTCCAATGTAAAAATCTAAAACTATGGAAGGAATAAATGAAAAGAACTCACTGCGGTGGTGGAAAAGGGAGGCGTGTAGCCATGAACTCGAACATCCGGACTAAAACTTTTTTTTTTGCGGCCAACAGCTATATACATCCCCCTACAAAGGCTCTGAACTCAGGGAGGCACCAAAGCTGACTCAACATTAGCTAACTATGAAACAAAAAAAAATAGAAAAGTGTTAGTCAATAAAAATAAGAAAATAAAGAAAAGAGAGAAAATTTTGGGTTGCCTCCCAAGAAGCGCTAAGTTATAGTCATTAGCTTGACTATGAGTTTGTTCTCTGCTCAAGTGATGTCAATAGAGTGGTACTCAGTCCCCACTCCATCTTCATAGTGTTGCACTCTCTGGCCGTTTATCATAAATGTCTTCTGGCCTTCTATCTTCACCTCAAGCACACCATAGGATAAGACTCGAACAATCTCATATGGTCCAGACCATTTCGAATACAACTTACCTGGATAGAAACGTAGAAGCGAGTTATCAACAAGAACTTTATCCCCTGGTTTAAATCCACGCTTCTTGATACATTTGTCATCCCGCTTCTTTGGTCCTTTCTTGCAGGGCTTGACCTTCTCGAACTTGGAAGCAACCTTGGGCAAGGTCTCCTCTAACATAGCATGAATCATAGATTCTTGTATATCTGAAAGTACAACTCTGTCCACAACATCAGTAGCATCTATGCGATTACATGAATTAGGATTTTTTTCAGAATTGAAGACATTAAAAACTACTTCTTCATCGTTCAATCTCTAAGTCAATTTCCCTTCGTGGACATCACTAATTGCCCTTCCAGTGGCGAGGAATGGTCGCCCAAGTATAAGCGGCATTTTAGCATCTGCTTCCATGTCAAGCACAGCAAAATCAACGGGTATAAAAAACTTACCCACTCTAATAGGAACATCCTCCAAGATGCCTACGGGGTACTTGACGGACCGATCCACCAACTGAAGTGAAATAGTTGGGGATTTCAGCTCACCCACCTCCAACTTCTTGCACACAGAAAGGGGCATAAGACTGACACTAGCCCCCAAGTCACACAGAGCTTTATCAAAATTTGTGTTACCAATCAAGCAAGGAATAGAGAAGCTACCTGGATCTTTTAGCTTAGGAGGCAATTTATTTTGAATTAAAGCACTACACTCCTCAGTTAGAGCTACGGTCTCATATTCCTCAAGTTTTCTCTTATTAGACAAAATGTCCTTAAGAAATTTAGCATAGGTAGGCATTTGTTTCAATGCCTCAGTGAAGGGTACATTAATGTACAATTTCTTAAGGACCTCTAGGAACTTCCCAAATTGCATATCTAGCTTGGCCTTGGCCAATCTTTGAGGGAATGGCACAGGGGGTTGGTATGGTTCAGGGGGTACATACTTAGACACCTTTTCGTTAGTTTCCTCTTCCTCTAAGGGTTGTGTCTTAATGTCTTTTTCCTCATTCCCCTCATCTTTGTCACTCACCTCTTTATCCTTGGGATCCTCTAACTTCTTACCACTTCTCAAAGTAACAGCCATGCAATGTTCATTACCTGGATTCATTTCAGGCTGACTAGGAAACTTACCTTGTTGCTTGTGTGAAGTGCCTGCAAGTTGGGCAATATGAGTTTCTAACAACTTATTATGAATGGCTAAATTTTTAATCTTAGATGACAACTCTCTAATGGCCTCAGTCACAACTTGTCCATGTTGCCTAAACTC
Organism: Ormosia emarginata; assembly: GCA_029884605.1. Taxonomy (NCBI): domain Eukaryota; kingdom Viridiplantae; phylum Streptophyta; class Magnoliopsida; order Fabales; family Fabaceae; genus Ormosia; species Ormosia emarginata. The sequence goes on from JAQQTP010000073.1 coordinate 21,527,188, forward strand.
CTCATTTTGCTTAGATTGACTCTCAACAAAATTCTCATGAAGAGACTCAAGTTTAGAGTTTTGTACCTATTGGAATCCAGAAGAGGGTTTAGCACTACCTTACCCTACTTGGTATTGACTATTCCGATAGGAGAAGTTGGGATGTGACTTCCAACCAGGGTTGTAAGTTTGAGAATATGGATCATTCCTCCCCTTTTGGTTGAAGTCATGGAAATTGTGGCATGATTCCACTTGCTCCACCGGAGCACCTTGTGAGGAGCCAATTCCAACTTGGCATTCAGCACCTATGTGTCCCTGTGCTCCACAAATCTCACAAAAATTGTTAGAAGCACCTATGGCATTAACATGAGCTTTTTCAAGCATGTCAAAACGTTTATTCAAAGAATCAAATTTTGACATAATTAAATCAACCCCGTCTACCTCAAACTTACCTCCCGAGAGTTTTCTTGGGTTATTACCTCTTTCATTTGCCCATTGGTGATGATTTGTGGCAACACTCTCAATGATCTCATAAGCTTCTGTCAGTCTTCTGTTCATCAAAGCTCCACCAGCTGCGGAGTCTAGAGACACCTTCGAAGAATATTCTAGCCCATTATAGAAGGTGTGGACGATCAACCATTTTTCTAACCCATGGTGTGGGCAGGCTTCCAGCAAAGCTTTATATCTATCCCAAGCTTCCGACAATGATTCCCTATCTAACTGAACAAAACTCGTGATTTGGGTCCTCAGATGAGCAATCTTGGATGGTGGAAAGAATTTGTTCAGGAAAGCTTGCTCCAATTGGTCCCAAGAAGTGATGGTCTCGGCGAGAACTGACTTCAACCAAGCCCTAGCTCTATCTCTCAATGATAATGGAAATAGGCGAAGGCGAATAGCATCAACAGAGGCACCTTCAATCTTGAGGGTCTCACAGAATTCTAAAAACATATCCACACGATCGTTTGGGTCCTCTGATGGCAATCCTCCAAATTGGTTCTACCTTATCATGGAGAGTAAAGCAGGTGGTATGGTGAACTGTCTAGCTTCAATGTCTGGCCGAGCAATTCCATAATGCAAACCCCGAGCATTAGGGGCTGCATACTCTTTGAGAGGTCTATTATCAGCAGGTGCAGCCATGACAAGCATTGGTTCAAGTATTTCTCTTGCTCTTTCCTCTCGTTGTCTTCTCCTTCTACGAAGAGTTCTTTCAATTTGAGGATCAGCTTCAATAAGAGTCCCGGAACGTCTAGTACTTTGCATAAACAAGAAAAATTACCTGCAGAGAGTCAAAGAGAAACCAAGAAAGTAGTAAAAAGGTTTAAAATAATTAAATCAAAAATTAACTAATATTTAAGAAAAACACAATCCCCGGCAATGGCGTCAAAAACTTGGTGCGTGAAATCTGCAAGTGTACAGTTTCGTCGTCAAGTAATAAAAAGATCGAATCCACATGGACTATGTCTATGAATACCAATTAATTAATTAATTCAATTCAATTAAACAAAAGGGAATATAATTGTTGATTAACAAGAACGTAGTAACCAAACAATTAATAAAATGAATATCAAAATGCAAATTGAGAACAAAAATAGCAATTGTTAAGGAAAGGTTTTCAGATTCAAGAAAGCTTCCAGGATTGGGGTTAACCACAATGATACAAGACACCTAATTGACAATCCTCTTATTAACACTTGAAATTCAATTGAAGGTGAATTACCCTAAATTAGTTAATGTTCCCTCTCAAGATACAAGAACCGTGCCCAATTAAACCAATTCCTACTCTCGTGGTAATTGAATCTAAATTGAACCCATTAAGCTTTTTGGTAATTCATTAATCCTCGAAAGGCTAAACCTACTCTCGTGATTTAGACCTTAAGTTCAATTCTTATAGTTCCAACACTTAGGTTCACCTTTCAGTACGTTCCTAGATATCTATGAGATGCAAATAAGTGGCCAGCAAATTCACATGAATAATCACAATAAGGATCGAATCAACAACATTCAAGATTAATAAAAGGGGTAAACAATATCAATTAATCATCATCAATGAATCAAAGGGCATTGCCCAATCCTAGAAACAAAAGGAACTACTCAGACATGGAGAAGAAGAAACCAAAAATTCAACTTCAAGAACATCCAAACCCGTAATCCAAGAGAGAAGAGAGGAAGATGAAGATGAACATCAAGAGCCTCCTATGTGCCTTTGCCAAAACCAAATTGGAACCCTAATGTTGTCTTTAGAACATCTATATATACCCCATGGGTTAAAACTGGTCTAAGCTTATCAGAAAAGAGAAAAACAGACTTAAACAGCTGACACGTACTCCGAACCGTGGCCGTGGTTCAGTCCATGGCCAGGCCGTGGTTGTCTCTGTTTGACAACCACAGCCGTGGTTTATTCCACAGCCAGGTCGTGGTCTTCTCTGGACTTCCCCTTTTACTTTTTCACGCAGCTGCTCGATCCATGGCCATGGTTCAGTCCACGAGCAGGTCGTGGAATCCTATGGAGTGAGCTTTTTGTCCCAAATTGCTACCCCTTAAGCTCCAACTTCAATTGTGCAAGCTTTCCATCCATTTCAAGGCCAATTAAGCACCAATCCTGCACAACAACACCAAAAATACTGCAGTTATTCGAACTAAAGGGAAAAACAAATAAAAAAGGAAACTAAAATGCTTAAAATGCATAAGAATGCATGCAAAACAAGAAAAAAATATGATGTTTCACACACATCAGTATACAACCCAACCCTTGCAACTATCATGAATCACTTCCAACCTTTGCTATCTACACTCATAGTGCAGAGCCAAGAGAAAGCCAAGATAGAGAGCTTAGCAAGGAGTATACACACGGGTATATTTGTATTTGAGAAGCAGAAGCAGTGACCTTCACCAATTTCGCGTCTCTGGTCATATTTACTAATTTTATTTTATTTTTGTAAACCTCCTCCCTTCTTAATTCATTACCGGTTCTGTAATGTTACTGAGATTCAATTTGCATTTGAATAATTGATTGCACACCCCTTGTTTGATAAAATGTTGAAGCCACTTTTCTCTTCAAAGTTTGCTTTTGATGATGATGCTTTATTTCGGATTTAGATGTCAAGAGGTTAATTCTGTTTATTTGATTCCCTTTGCTTACCTTTGCTTGATTGATAGTTCTCTGGTAACATGTTGCCCTACCATTCAATATTGGAGGAAGGATAACTTTGGACTATAAATTGTTTACTATTGATGACTGAGTTCATCTTTGGGATCTTTGTGTTAGATTTGGGACTAATTTATGGGAATAGGTAGTTGAATGTATTGTATGTGAATATACCTCTTTATTGAATGGCTTGTACTATAGTCTGTGGACTAAGTGAGAAATTTGTCTTCTTGTTATCAACTCGGGCTGGAGGTCTTGGCATTAATCTTGCTACTGCTGATGTCGTCATTCTGTATGATAGTGACTGGTGAGTATTTCAAACGATTGTGGATGCAGCCATTTGATTTGCATCTGTACCATAATTATTGTTTGTTGATGTTTGATGGTTTTACAACAAGAACCCACAAGTTGACTTGCAGGCTTAGGATCATGCTCATAGGATAGGCCAAAAGAAAGAAGTTCAAGTTTTCCGATTTTGCACTGTGGTTTGCAATTTTGTACTTTATTTTATTGTTCAATTCATTATTCACTGTCTGTATGTGTTAATATCTCATTGCATCTTGGTAATGGTACAGTATACGATTGGGGAGAAAGTCATTGAAAAGGCTTACAAAAAGCTTGCACTTGATGCTCTGGTGATTCAGCAAGGGCGATTGGCTGAGCAAAAGAGTAAGGATTTACAGGATGATTTTCTTGTTTCTTTGCTGCAAGATGTATGGATTCTCTAATATGGTTCCACTAGTTTATATATGCAGCGGTAAATAAAGATGAGTTACTTCAAATGGTTAGATTTGGGATAAAGGAGAGGAGGCAACGACTAAACTTGATGCCAAGATGAAGAAATTTATTGAAGATGCAATCAAATTTAAGATAGATGACAGTATGTAACTTATGAATATAAGCTCTAGCTTTGAAAACCTTAATGGCTTGATCTTTACTAGTTTTTTGCTCCTGTTGATAAATTTGATCTTTACTAATACTGATATTTTCTTTTTGTAGCTGCTGAGTTATATGATTTTGATGATGAGAAGGTAAAGATGACATTTTATTTTGTCCTTGACAACTATGATTGGCTTTTTTTTATTGCTTTGCATCAACCTTTCCTCCCATGCCCCCCTTCTTATCTATTTAACTAACATTGAAATATCTTTTTCCTATATTTAACAAAGGATGAGAACAAATTTGATTTCAAGAAAATTGTGAGTGAAAACTAGATTGAACCACCAAAAAGAGAGCTGAAGTGCAAGTAAGCATTGCCTTTTACATTTTATCCATCCAGATTCATTCAGTATTTTTTAATGATATGAGATATGCTGATTTTCTTTGTTTGGGTTTCTTATTTGTAGTTACTCAGAGTCTGAATACTTTCAATCAAACAATGTGCCAAGGTGGTCCTACTAAACCAAAAGAGCCCCGTATTCATACTAAAATTTGAAGTATGATTCTCCTTAGATTTCTGTAACAAATGATATCAGAGTCTGCCAATGCATCTCCCAGTGTAAGTGAGCAGCACAAGAGTATGGTGACGTCAACATAATAGTGGTTCCGTATTAGATGCTCATGAGTCTAGTGGGATAGGCCCACATTAGGTGCTCATGAGCCTGAACTCTCCAATTTCACAAGTTAGCTTTTGAGGTATGATTCTCTCAAGATTCCTGTAACATAGTTTTTTGCAACAAAAGAGAAAAAAACATATAAGGGAATATAAATCTAGATATCTATCTAATTTGCTATGGATATTTATCCTGGAGTCCTACTATATATCTCAACATAACATATATTCAGTTTAGTGCTCAATAAGTGCACAAGAAAGCAGAAGGATAAACGTGTAGCAGCATATCAATTATTCTTCTTTATCTTTATTTTTGAATTCTCATCGGCTGTAATTAATTTGTACACATGAGGGGTTACTTTGATTAAAGTTTACAATGCTATACAATGAAGTTAGTTATTTATGTGAACTTAGATTGCTTAACTTATTGAAATTGATAAAGGAAGATATTCAATAAGATTTTATTAATCCACGAGTTCATATAATTTCTTTGTTTTAATGATATCAATGCACACATAGATTATCAGAATATATTTATAAAAGTTAGTCTAATATCAGATAAAGAAACATTTCATACTTATCTAAATTTGAATTAAATTATTTCATTAAGACAACAACTCATAAGCATTGGCAAATATCTAAAACATTACCATTGAATAGTGTATGCTTCATAATAATATAACACTAGTAATTCTAATTGACACTTCTTTAAAACCTGCCACCAAGATCGTGTATAGATTCTATAAGCTTACTATATTCTCCTTTGATTTTTCTTTTCCTTTTACTTACTTCTAACCTTGATAGGCAGCGGAGCTGCAAGCTTTTTTCCTCCAACTACAATGGCCTTCTCCACATCTCAATCTCCTACTTTGACAATAGGACAGTAAGTATTTATTTATTTTCCCTGCCCTTAAAGTTTAAGCATGGTGAAATGTTTATTTTTAACTTTTCAAGTAAAATTATTTTATTTCTCTTACTTTTAAATTGCAGGGGAGAATCCAGTCACGTGCAATTGGCTATTGCCATTACTCCCATTACATGATTGTTTTCTCTATATCCATTAAAGGTGTTTTCGGTAGCTTTGTTATATTTGGTAAGTGTTTGCTCTAATTTATTATTCGTTTTTGCCTTTACAGTAAAATTAGTTTCACTTTGAAATGTTGCATAAAAGTGTTGTCGTGAATGTTTTCCTTGACCCGTCTTTTGTTTGGGGTTTAGGTGAAGAAAGGGCCTTTGCTTTTGCTAAATCTTTGAGTTTAATTATTGTTTGATACATTTTTCTCGTCACCCATTTCTGTCTATATATTCTAAGGTAAAAGAAATGTAGCTAACACTTATGATTATTCATGAAAGATAGCAAAACAATGTATTAGGTACTTAGGATGTGTTGCATATCTGTGGTTTTCATTTCTTTTCTTTTTCTATGCAATCAAAGCATGTATATACTTTATAGATACTGAAGGAACATTCTTCTCTATATGGTTCTCATGCTAGACCAGCTACAGTTGCATAAGCACTGATAAGAGAGCTTCCTATGATCCTCAATTATGGGAATTCAAGTAAGCAAAATGGGAAACAGAATAAAAAGCAAAAATAGTAAGGTAATGGGGGAAGTTTTCTATGATTTTATAAAAAATCATGAAGCTGACAAGAATTAAGAGAATCATGGAATAAATATGGTATTTACCGCAAGTATGCCTGCCTGATCTTTTTTTCCTTAACTTCAAAATTGTTAATGCATCTTTTTATAAGTATTTATATAATTATTTTCATTAGCTCTATGTAGCAAAAGCAAGGGCTATTTGATTGATTAGCAATTTAGCATTGAAATGAGGAAAAAAATAGGTGCAAAGAAATGCAAGTGGGTGTGCTGGTGTAGTAAAATTTCAAATCTGGGTCTTGAAGTCATTGTTGGCATTGTCCATCATGATCTATGATTTGAAATTGATTAAGAAGCTATGCTCATGGGCGAGAGATTGATTTCATTCAAAAAATGTGTTTGCTTAATATTCCATTGAAATTATACCATTTTTTTCTTGGAGAAATTCTCTGCTATTCCTAACATAGGTAAATATTAAGTATCTTTTTTATTTGTACTTATTTTTAAAATAGGAATATATTGGTTTCAATTAACTTCTATTTCTCATTTTTTTTTACACAACAATCTTCTTTGATGTTGCTGATTTGCTCTTTGTTGTTTCGAATTCATCTCTACTAATTTATTTTCAGATTTGATGTTACTAAACGTAATTTAGTCATGACCCCGCAATCCTGAAAACATCCATTTCCACATTCAACTTGAATGGGCTGTATAGTTTGATCTCACTTTGTCTTTTATCTGACTAATGTTTCTTAGACCCATATGGAAGAAAAACGAGCCAACAGTCTTTTAAGTTGCTTCGTGGATCGAAATGCTATAGTCGTCACAAGGTAACTGAAAGTCTTAGACCCATACTGATAACTTTAAAAATTGATTTTCTCTCAATAATAGTTTTGATTGTGTATAACATTTAATATTTTGCATGATTTGTTTTCTAATATATCCATTTTTGTAGAATAGGAGTCCCTATGGTGCATCTTGCAAATGCATCTTAAAGATTTAATCATTCATATGTAGTTGTAGCATATTGACATATGTTTTAAATGCTTTGATATGTATTAAAGGTTTTAACTATTTTCTAGCTTAAACCTATTAACAGTGAGTATCTACAAATCCTCTTTGCAATGCACACGTTGCTGAGTATATTCCTCAGTAGAAAATGGTTAACATAGTTTATAAGAGGTTTTTAGACGATATTCCTAATAAGTTTGATCTTCATGTTTTATAATTTTTTATGATTATAGAAACTAATTTATGAAGTATATATGATTCTCCGTAGATTTCTGTAACATTTTGGATTATATTTTGGGTAGCTTTGCTACATTCTTTATTTCTTGATGCTAAAATTTTATAACATGAATAATAGATTGTAGATTATGCTATTGAGCTGGGTTAACATGAATTATGGATTATGGATTATGCTACTGAGCTGGGTTGTCTGCCATTTTTTTTTGGTCGGTTTTAGGTGAATTACGGTAGTTCTAAACGGTCGTTTTATTTTTTTTTGTTGGTTTTATGTAAATTACGACAGTTCTAACCACCGTAATTTATATTTTTTTTGTTGGTGTTATGTAAGTTACGGCAGTTGTAACTGCCGTAATTTATATTTTTTTTGTTAGTATTTTGTGAATTATAGCAGTTCTAACCGCCGTAATTTATATTTTTTTTGTTAGTATTTTGTAAATTACGGCAGTTCTAACCGTCATAATTTACATTTTTTTGGTTGGTGCTATGTAAATTATGGCAGTTCTAACCACTGTAATTTTTTTTTTGTTGGTATTATGCAAATTACGGCAGTTCTAACCGTCGTTTTATGCACCACGAAACTGCCGTTTTATACATGTTAAATTGTGGCGATTGTCGTGGTGGTTAATGAGAAACTACCGTATTATACCGAACGATGAAGTCAATTACATCAGTTTTGAAAACTGCCGCTGATGCAAAAAACGACAGTCAAAATCGCCGTATTATGCAAAAAAAACTGCCGTAATTTACCTATTTTTTTGTAGTGATTTTCGGGCTGAAAGAAAGTTGAAGGAGGCAAGATTGGAGGTCATCTTCATCTTGGAGGGAGATTCAAGCTTCAAGGCTCACCTCATTGGGCTTCATCTTCTGTTCATTCTCCTTTCTCTCTTCCCTTTATCTTGAACATGGATTTTTGTATTGCATTTTCATGTTCAACGAGTAACTAAGTTGTGCTTAGGGTATTCTTTGGATCCCTATATGAATATTGAATGATTTGTACTATTTTCAGTTTATATAAATGATTTGGGTTTTGTTATATCATATGGTGCTTAATGCTCTTATTTGTTTGATTAGCTCGTAGGTGATTTGATGAAATCTAATGAGCTTAGACATAGGACTTCAGGTTTTAGATCATACATATGGTAGATGCATATTCGATTTCATTCCAATAGAGGGATAGATTGATTCGCTAATGGAATAGGCATATACTTCTTAGCCATGCATAGTCATATTTGAGAATCAATCTTAATGCTTGTTGTTTACTCGTGTTCTCATGGATGCATAGTGAACTAGGTAAGTGACATAAGGTTAATCAACCTAGACATAGGCTTTTAACTAAGTTAGTTTCTTAGGCTAACCTAATCTAATCATTTGTATTGCTTAAAAGGATTGCATATTATCAATTGAAGTAAGGGGTGAAAAATGATTTCCTATTTTCTTAACCATATCTTTATCTTTTATTTATGCCTTGTTGTTTATTTAATCAACCCATTTTCTAATTTACGTTTGCTTGCAGAGGATTAATTAAGTTGTATGTTAATATTTAGCATTAGAAAGTAATCATATTCCTTGTGGGAATGTTCTCTACTTATCATTTTTATTACTTGAGCGACCTGTGCACTTGCAGTTAGCAAAAGAGTTACCAACAAGGTAATCTTCCAACAATGAGGTGAGAGTATCTATGTGTTCTTGGGGATCTGTTATGTCGTCATACGAGTCAATGTTTGTTGGGAACTTGAACCTCTTTAGAACTTAGACGCCCATGATAAAGTCAGAGAAGGGGTGGCTAAACTGGTATGGCTTGTCGTGTTGGTTTGAGGGTTCTGGCACTGCGGATGGCTACCAATTGATGAGTTCCTATCTTTCTTCATTGTTGTTAGGCAGGATCTGATCATTGCAGTCGAGATTGTTCTCATCCTCCCGCTTGGAATGGACCGCTTTTTGAAGTTTTGTGATCTGCCTTGCTTGATTTTCTAGGTTTTGGTTTTACGTCAGATGACGTCCATTAAATCCTAGTTCAAAGGTTCGTGATAAGATGATTCTTCCAATGGTGAGGGGACATTCCTCGTCCTGGGGGTGCCTCTTGCTGGTGAGGGACCATGACGATGGAACGTAGCCTGCTTCCAAGGTTCTGCGACTATGGGAGGTTGGCCTAATCCTAGCTAGTAATAGTGGCCTCTGCTCCATCCCACCGCAGATTCTGATATGTGGGATTATGATTTGTAGTAGTTTATTTTCTTGTGTTGACCATCATGGAGATAGGAGTAGCAATTTAGCATTCCCATAGACAACGCCAATATTCAGAACCGAGATCAAAGAGTATACCTGATTACGTCTCCAAACAGATGTTGAAGGGCTATTGATGGTGGTTTCTACTTTGCGCGGCTATGGTAGTGGTGGAAAGGGAGTGGTGTACCTGCTAGGCACTTCGACGCTCAAGTTAAGGTTGCACACTAGGAGAGAAAAGTATACTAGAGTAGATGCATGCCTATGTGGCTTGGTCCCATATTTATAGAATAGGTTTTCTTTCAAGATAAGTAGTATCTAAAGAGATACTGTTTAGATATGATTATGGTTAGTAGCTATAAGAGGATAAGATCCCAAAACATCCTCATTTAAGAGGGATCTAATTAAGATATGATGCTAAGCATAGTAAGCAAGTAACTACCTATAAGAGCTATGCCAGCAAGGGGCCACAATTAGACCAACCAAGGTAGGCTGCTCATGTTAAGCATAGATCCAAAATATAGGTCCAAAACATTTTTATTTACTTTACTTTCAATGCATTTCATTGTCAAGTTTCAAATGAAAAGCTTGCTAAAGGTGGACTGAAAATAGTGGAACACGAATAAATAAAAATTCTGTTCAATCATTCATCATAAACGGTAAATGATCAATTCTAAGCCATTTGCTTCTCCTTCGCTAATTATGGTTGTTTCTTACACATACTTTCTTTTAGGCAGCTGGCAAGAGTGCATGGGTGGAGGGAATGTTTGTTGAAAATGTTGACACCGAGGCTGAGAATTCCAATCTGCTTTCTGGAATTGCCATCTATCGTGGGGGAAATTCTAGCATGTTTTTAGTACACACTAAATATATGTTTCAAAAAGAATTTTTATCATTAATTTTAAATAAATTTACAAAAAATTTAAATTATCAATTTAAAATTAATAATAAAAATCTATCTTAAAAAATACATTTATTATATTTTAGGAACATATAATAATTTCTCTCTATCTATGTGCCTATATCCTGAAATGGTGAGAGATATCATTAATTTTCTATCATCTTCCTTTTAACCCCATATATCATTCTTCAATCATATTCTTTGATTTCAATTTCTTTCCCTTCCCTTTGCCCTACTCCAGTCCTAAGTTATGATAAGATTTATAACTTGAGTTTAATTTTAATTTATTTTCATAATAAAATTCTTTACATTATTATTTAATTATGCATTAATTTAATATTTAAAAAGATTGATTTTTTATGTAATTGTTATCATAATCAAAATCTTTTAGTGATGTGCCACTATATCATTGAATAATAATATAAAAAAAAAACTTATATTTGCAACGGATTAAAATTAAGCTCTTACATCTTTTATTATGCATCGTACAGTCACTTTGTTTCGTGGGTTGAAAATTACAGAAAAAAAATTTATGTCTAATAGATTTTAGAAATTAATTTAGTAGCGCCCTAAACTGACAGATACACCGTATCACCATCTCCAGGTGGTTGATTGCTACATGTAGCTGTTAACAACTAACTGTCTGTGTTTATATAAAAAAAAAACAAACAAACAACTAACTGTCTGTACCGACCGTGGATAGTGGTTGGAAGTTGAATAATAATTAAATAAATAAAAAAATATGCGTAAGTTCCATATGGGCTAAGTTTTGGTTTTCCCACTAGAAAACATATTTGTCTGAATTCTAACATCTCTTTGGAGTGAAATGAAATATTGAGCACGAGGTAGCTAATTTTTTACCTACTGGGAATGTTGAGGTAATGAAGTTGGAAAATGAGGCTAATTGTTGTTTTTTTTATTTGGTAGGGGTTTCCTGTGCAGTGGCGGATTATCTTGTGGACACGGGGGGAACTACCTACGGTCCCCAAAAAAAGTTAACAATTTCATATACATATGTAATAAATATACATGACCTGTAACGTGAGAGAATGAAAGATGTAGTTTTTCGGATATCATCAGACTTAAAAAAGATACTTTTTAGTTAGTTTTATTTATGTTCTTTTATATATATATATAGAGGAGGATCAATTTATATGCTTAAAGTCTTTTTTAAAAAGACATATCATATGAATGCAATCAGTTAGATACATTTGATAATAGCTAAATTTTTATATTATTTTATTAAAAATAGATATTAGATGAAATAATCAATAAAAATGATTGTAATAAAAAAAACTTACACACAGTGTAGATTGATCATTCCTCATATATATATATATATATATATTTATTTATATATATAAACCTTGAATATTACATGCTTAACAGAGAGAGAAAAGACATATCATATGAATGCAATCAGTCTAGATACATATGATAATAGCTAAATTTTTATATTTTTCTTATTAAAAAATAGATATTATCATATCTCAGTAAATTTGATTGTAATAACTTCATTAGATATGCCACACACACATGATAATGCTAAATTTTTATATATATATATATATATATATATATATATATATATATATATATATATATATATATACACACAGAGAGAGAGAGAGAGAGAGAGAGAGAGAGAGAGAGAGAGAGAGAGAGAGAGAGGATCAACTTACACTAATATAAGTTTTTTTGACTTACACTTATTTTAATTATTGATTCACTTTTATCTAATTGTTACTTTTAACGAAATAATCTCAATCATTAGATTGGATCTAATAATTGAAAATGAGTATAAGTCAAAAAAAAAAGATAAATTAGATCCTCATATATATATATATATATATATATATATATATATATATATATGAAAATATAATATATATATATATATAAAATATACATATATATATATATATATACATATATATATATATATATACATATATATATATATATATATATATATATATATATATATATATCATATGAATGCAATCAGTCTAGATATATATGATAATAGTTAAATTTTTATATTTTTTTATAAAAAAATAGATATTATCATATCTCAATAAATTTTTATTGTAATAACTTCATGCTAATATTGATTTTTTTATTTAAAAAAAGTCATTAATTTAATTATGATGATAATTTACGATTAAATACATTTGTTGTTTAGCTCCTTGTAGCTATTGCATAATGATACTTGCACCGGTGAAAGAATGGAGACCACGTGATTGATGAAGGATCAAGCAAAGAAGTAAAAAGAAAATTGGCCACTGTATTGCATGCAATAGAAGCCACACATGTGACCAATTACAAGAGAGATTTAAAAAAAAAAAAAAAAGCTACTGGATCCCACTGTGAAATAAGAGTATAAAAAGAAATTGAAGTGTGTGATGCACAAAAGGCCAAGGAAGAGCTAGGCCCACATGCAAAGAAGAGAAAAAGTTTGGTCTTGATGAGTTTGTTGGGTGAAACGTACACAAATTGAGGAGAATGTTCGGTCTTAATTGGACAAATTATTGGGTAGAATGATTTATTTGAATTTTAGTCATGTTATTATTATGTTATTTTTATGAGAAAAAGTTTTTTTTTATTATCTTACTCAATTTATTTTGTATTATTCATAATTGTTTTTGCATGTATTTTTGTTAAAAATTTGAAATAATTAAAAAATTTAATAAAGACATGTAGATATTATTTTTATGTAATCAATTTGAGTCATTTATTTTTATTTTAAAAGTATTTTCTTAACTTTTTAATATTTTTTGTTAGTGCACATAATTTTTTTCTTTTGTTTCCTACTAGATCGTTTCATTACTGTTATTTTGGGTTAAAGATAAATTTTATATCACACTTGCATTTAGTCTTATGTCATGAAAATTGATAGAATTTTTTGTTTTCTTGAGAGATGATATTAGACCGTATTTCTTATTGTGAGCATTGGAATATATTTTTGTTCTTTCACATATTATTGTTAGTCACCCCTTTGAACCTATTTATTAAGTCTTTCTTTTTTATCCCTTTCCTAAAGTATTTAAGGAAAGAAGCAATATTATTGTAATATAGGAAAGTACAAGGGAAGAAAAAAAATGAAAAACAAAGGGTAAAGTGAAAGTGCAAGAAAAAAAAAATTGAAAAGCTACAAAGTTGGAAAAAGTTGAGAAAAGAAGTGAAAAAGGAAAAAGTTTGGTTTAGGAGTTTGAAAAAAAAAGTGATGTAAAGAAGATAAAGAAAATTGTGCTGAAAGTATAGAAATCAAGCTTCTAAATATTCTTGAAATACTTTTGATATTTACTGTTTTCCTTAACCTTTATATTTTTCATTTACCCACATTACAAGCTTAATAAAATCTTATTTAATCTTAAGAAATTGCTTGGTTCTTTCAATGTACATGACTAATCTTAAGGTATGATATAAAATTTTTTCTTGGCATCTTTTCATGAAACGATATTTATTCCATTTTCTCAGCATTCCTTTTATCATTTTATTTGTGAGCTATTTGCTTTGAGTTTTGCCAACTACTCTACTCATATATACTTGTTATGAGAGACACCATATTTCTGAATGATTTTTATTGGTGAGTGCAACTCTTGTGAGGATTGAACTTGGTTGAAAGATATTTTCTAAAGGGGATTCTAGTTGTGATATTTGGAGGCAATAGGTATATATCGTAGTAATTATATTATTCACATGTATTGAGTTTGATGATGGTAGATGATGAACCTTCAAAAATTTATATTTTTATGGTTCAAAATCTTAGGTTTTCATTTTCTTTTAATCTCTTTGATTGACTTTTGTTCTCAAGTTTTATTATATTTTTATTATTTTAAATTGTGTTCTTATTATGTGTTTTATCTATTTTTGATAGGTAATTAATTGTGTAACATCCCAAAATTTCCTAAATAGTTATATATGGTAATTTTGCTATGATTAAAACGAATTCTACTCTTTAGCGATTTACGTATCTTGTAAAATTATTTTGAGTATTCAAAATCGTCAAATTGCGTATTTGATCGTTTTAAGTGATTTCTTCGTGTCGATATAGGAAAATAATAATTTTCAGGCCAGGGAAAATCTTAAGTATTTATTTTTCTTGATTGTTAATTATTTTTAACAATCTGATTTGATTTTCATACGTTTTTCAATATTTGTGATTTTTGTGGATGATTATAAATTTTTATGGTTATCTGATCGTTTTTGGGCTGTTTGTGGGTCCCAATGGCCTTACGTGGGCCCGGGATGAGTCCCAAAACATGAAAATTTTTCTACGCATAGAAAAATTTGTACTGTTAAGACGGAGACATGGGATCTTACTAAACCTAAATCCAGAAACAGTTTTAGAAAATTTTATTGTACTGTGTTTTGTACTGTATTTAATTATCGGGCGATAAAAATACAAGTAAATATATTCTTTCGTGGGGTTTTAGCAGATAAAAATAGAAATTATACTGCTTAAGTCAACAATAGTAGTTATGACAACTTTTGACGGACTAATAGGAAGCAAGTTTAATGCTTTTGACAGACCAATAGGAAGCAAATCTAATATTGAAGACTTTGATATCAACTGTAGATTTAATCAACGGTGTAGGATTAGTCTAAAAAAATGGCTATGACCATTAATAACCATTGGATAAAGAATTAATCAATGGTGGAGATTTGATCTTATAAAGTGGCTAGAACTATTTGTGACCGTTGGATTTGGATTTAATCAATGGTGGAGATGGATCAATTATGACCATTGGATTTGGATTTAATCAATGGTAGAGATTTGGTCTTCTAAAATGGCTATGACTAATTATGACCATTGGATTAAAAGTAAGAAGGAGTAATCTTGACCTTTCATTTTGGAGATGCATCTAATGGCTAGGATTTCAAGGAGAAAGATCTAATGGCCTAGATTAAGTCTTCTAATCAAAAGTCTACCTTAATCTTAACCATTGAATTAATCAATGGCTAGAAATGCTTTAGATGGTGGCTAATAATGATGACAACTTATTGAAATGCATAATGCATGGGGGGGATGGTTTTGTGGCTATTTTAGGAGTTAAAGGAAAGTTTGAAGACCATTATTACTTGTCTTGGTCAATATGCATCATAATTGATCATTTTGCACTCAAGGAGAATGCATGAAGAGGGGGGATGGTTTTGGTGCTGCATTTAGGAGCTAAAGCACAAGTTGAAGACCATAATTAATCACTTTAGTCATTATTGATCACCTTGGTCTTCATTGAACATTTTCAAGAAACAAAGTTATCAAAATTTCTCTCCATTTCTCTCCTTCTCTAAGCTCATGGCCAAGCACCCTAGATCTACCCTCCATCACTCAAAAATTTTATCCAACCTTATTTCTTGAATCCTTACCTTATTCTAAGAACATCTCTAGTTATGAGTTTTCACTAAATCATTCATCTTGAGCTTCAAATCCAAGCTTCAAGTTTCTATCAAAAATGGTAAAGTTCATATTTCTTCACCCAATCTTTTAGTTTTGATTTTCTAAGCCATGCTTGAACCATGGTTTATCTATTTCTACACTTGTTATTGATTGTAACATTTGTTTATGATTTTTTAGGGATTTTCCAAGGAGCTCTACGAAATTGGTGGAAGGAAAACTAAATATTTTCACTTCATTCTTTACCTTAACCAAGTCTAAGAAGCCTTCCTTTTACAAAAAAAATCAAAAATTCCATCTTTGTTCTTCAAGAGGAATTTCGGCCATATTGATGTGTGTGAAACAACATCATGTTTTGTTCTTGTTTTGCATGCATTCTTATGCATTTTAGGCATTTTAGTTTCCCTTTTTATTTGTTTTTCCCTTTAGTTCGGATAACTGCAGTGTTTTTGGTGTTGTTGTGCAGGATTGATGCTTAATTAGCCTTGAAATGGATGGAAAGCTTGCACAATTGAAGTTGGAGCTTAAAAGGTAGCAATTTGGGACAAAAAGCTCACTCCAGACCGTGGACTGAACCACGGCCATGGATCGAGCAACTGCGTGAAAAAGCAAAAGTCGAGAGAAGAAGTCGTGGAGTCAGACCAGGGACAACCACGGCCTGGCCGTGGAATGAACCACGGTCGTGGTTGTCAAACAGAGACAACCATGGCCGTGGTTCGAGATGCGTGTCAACTATTTAAGTCCGTTTTTCTCTTTTCTGATGGGCTTGGACCAGTTTTAACCCATGGGGTATATATAGATGTTCTAAAGACAACATTAGGGTTCGAATTTGATTTTGGAGAAGGCACATAGGAGGCTCTTGATCTTCATCTTCCTCTCTTCTCTCTGGGATTACGGGTTTGGATGTTCTTGAAGTTAAATTTCTGGTTTCTTCTTCTCCATATCTGAGTAGTTCCTTTTGTTTGGGCAATGCCCTTCGATACATTGATGATGATTAATTGATATTGTTTACCCCTTTTATTAATCTTGAATGTTGTTGATTCGATTCTTATTGCGATTATTCATGTGAATTTGCTGGCCATTTATTTGTATCTCATAGATATCTAGGGACGTACTGAAAGGTGAACCTAGGTGTTGGAACCATAAGAATTGAACTTAAGGTCTAAACCACGAGAGTAGGTTTAGCCTTTTGAGGATTAATGAATTACCAAAAAGCGTAATGGGTTCAATTTAGATTCAATTACCACGAGAGTAGGAATTGATTTAATTGGGCACAATTCTTGTATCTTGAGAGGGAACATTAACTAATTTAAGGTAATTCACCTTCAATTGAATTTCAAGTGTTAATAAGAGGATTGTCAATTAGGAGTCTTGTATCATTGTGGTTAACCCCAATCCTGGAAGCTTTCTTGAATCTGAAAACCTTTCCTTAATAATTGCTATTTTTGTTCTCAATTTGCAATTTTGATATTCATTTATTTAATTGTTTGGTTACTACGTTCTTGTTAATCAACAATTATATTCCCTTTTGTTTAATTTAATTGAATTAATTAATTAATTGGTATTCATAGACATAGTCCCTGTGGATTCGATCTTTTTATTACTTGACGACGAAACCGTACAGTTGCGGATTTCACGTATCAAGTTTTTGGCGCCGTTGCCGGGGAACTGTGTTTTTTTTTAATATTAGTTAAATTTTTAATTTAATTATTTTAAACATTTTTACTACTTTCTTGGTTTCTCTTTGACTCTCTGCAGGTAATTTCTCTTGTTTATGCGAAGTACTAGACATTCCGGGACTCTTATTGAAGCAGATCCTGAAATTGAAAGAACTTTTCATAGAAGGAGAAGACAATGAGGGCAAAGTGCGAGAGAAATACTTGAACCAACACTTATCATGGCTGAACCTATGGACAATAAATCGCTTAAAGAGTATGCAACCCCTAACGCTCGGGGTTTGCATTATGGAATTGCTCGGCCAGACATTGAAGCTAGACAGTTCACCATACCACCTGCTTTACTCTCCATGATAAGGTAGAACCAGTTTGGAGGATTGCCATCAGAGGACCCAAACGATCATGTGGATATGTTTTTAGAATTCTGTGAGACCCTCAAGATTGAAGGTGCCTCTGTTGATGCTATTCGCCTTCGCCTATTTCCATTATCATTGAGAGATAGAGCTAGGGCTTGGTTGAGGTCAGTTCCCGCTGAGACCATCACTTCTTGGGACCAATTGGAGCAAGCTTTCCTGAACAAATTCTTTCCACCATCCAAGACTGCTCATTTGAGGACCCAAATCACGAGTTTTGTTCAGAAAGATGGTGAATCATTGTCGGAAGCTTGGGATAGATATAAGACTTTGCTGGAAGCCTGCCCACACCATGGGTTAGAAAAATGGTTGATCATCCACACCCTCTATAATGGGCTAGAATATTCTTCGAAGGTGTCTCTAGACTCCACAGCTAGTGGAGCTTTGATGAACAGACGACTGACAGAAGCCTATGAGATCATTGAGAATGTCGCCATAAATCATCACCAATGGGCAAATGAAAGAGGTAATAACCCGAGAAAACTCTCGGGAGGTAAGTTTGAGGTAGACGGAGTTGATTTAATTATGTCAAAATTTGATTCTTTGAATAAATGTTTTGACATGCTTGAAAAAGCTCATGTTAATGCCTAGGTGCTTCTAACAATTTTTGTGAGATTTGTGGAGTACGGGGACACATAGGTGCTAAATGCCAAGTTGGAATTGGCTCCTCACAAGGTGCACCGGTGGAGCAAGTGGAATCATGCCACAATTTCCATGACTTAAACCAAAAGGGGAGGAATGATCCATATTCTCAAACTTATAACCCCGGTTTGAAGTCACATCCCAACTTCTCCTACCGGAATAGTCAATACTAAGTAGGGCAAGGTAGTGCTAAACCCTCTTCTGGATTCCAACAGGTACAAAACTCTAAACTTGAGTCTCTTCTTGAGAATTTTGTTGAGAGTCAATCTAAGCAAAATAAGGAGTTTAGGTAACATGGACAAGTTGTGACTGAGGCCATTAGAGAGTTGTCATCTAAGGTTGAAAATTTGGCCATTCATAATAAGTTGTTAGAAACTCAGATTGCCCAACTTGTAGGCACTTCACACAGGCAACAAGGTAAGTTTCCTAGTCAGCCTTAAATGAATCTAGGTAATGAATATTGCATGGCTGTTAGTTTAAGAAGTGGTAAGAAATTAGAGGATCTCGAGGATAAGGAGGTGAGTGACAAAGATAAGGGGAATGAGGAAAAAGACACTAAGACACAACCCTTAGAGGAAGAGGAAACTAACGAAAAGGTGTCTAAGTATGTACCCCTTGAACCATACTAACCCCCTGTGTCATTCCCTCAAAGATTGGCCAAGGCCAAGCTAGATATGCAATTTGGGAAGTTCCTAGAGGTCCTTAAGAAATTGTACATTAATGTACCTTTCACTGAGGCATTGAAACAAATGCCTACCTATGTTAAATTTCTTAAGGACATTTTGTCTAATAAGAGAAAACTTGAGGAATATGAGACCATAGCTCTAACTGAGGAGTGTAGTGCTTTAATTCAAAATAAATTACCTCCTAAGCTAAAAGATCCCGGTAGCTTCTCTATTCCTTGCTTGATTGGTAACACAAGTTTTGATAAAGCTCTGTGTGACTTGGGGGCTAGTGTCAGTCTTATATCCCTTTCTGTGTGCAAGAAGTTGGAGGTGGGTGAGCCGAAACCCACAACTATTTCACTTCAATTAGCGGATCGGTCCGTTAAGTACCCCGTAGGCATCTTGGAGGATGTTCCTATTAGAGTGGGTAAGTTTTTTATACCTGTTGATTTTGTTGTGAAATTCTTCACAATGGAGGTGGCATTTGTTATCCTCCGTTAAAGCTTCTAAAAATGATCCTTTAACCATGCTTAACATGGAAGCAGATGCTAAAATGCCGCTTATACTTGGGCGACCATTCCTCGCCACTGGAAGGGCAATTATTGATGTCCACGAAGGGAAATTGACTTTGCGATTGAACGATGAAGAAGTAGTTTTTAATGTCTTCAATTCTGAAAAAAATCCTAATTCATG
This sequence comes from Ormosia emarginata, assembly GCA_029884605.1. Lineage (NCBI taxonomy): Eukaryota > Viridiplantae > Streptophyta > Magnoliopsida > Fabales > Fabaceae > Ormosia > Ormosia emarginata. The sequence goes on from JAQQTP010000073.1 coordinate 21,547,326, forward strand.
TAATCGCATAGATACTACTGATGTTAGAGGAGACCTTGCCCAAGGTTGCTTTCAAGTTCAAGAAGGTCAAGCCCTGCAATAAAGGACCAAAGAAACGAGATGACAAATGTGTCAAGAAGTGTGAATTTAAACCAGGGGATAAAGTTCTTGTTGATAACTCGCTTCTACGTTTCTGTCCAGGTAAGTTATGGTCGAAATGGTCTGGACCATATGAGATTGTTCGAGTCTTATCCTATGGTGTGCTTGAGGTGAAGATAGAAGGCCAGAAGACATTTATGATAAACGACCAGAGAGTGCAACACTATGAAGAAGGAGTGGGGACTGAGTACCACTCCATTGACATCACCTGAGCATAGAACCAGCTCATAGTCAAGCTAATGACTATAACTTAGCGAAATTTTCTCTCTTTTCTTTATTTTCTTATTTTTATTGACTAACACTTTTTTGTTTTTTTTTTGTTTCATAGTTAGCTAATGTTGAGTCGGCTTTGGTGCCTCCCTGAGTTCGGATTCTTTGTAGGGGGATGTATATAGTTGTCGGCCGCAAAAAAAAAAGGGTTTTAGACCGAATGTTCGAGTTCATGGCTACACGCCTCCCTTTTCCACCACCGCAGTGAGTTCTTTTCATTTATTCCTTCCATAGTTTAAGATTTTTACATTGGGGACAATGTAAGGTCTAAGCTTGGGGGGGTACTTTTCATTTTTATTTTTATCTTCATTATCATGCATTCCCATGTCTCATTTTGCATTGCATCTTCTTGTTGCATTTTCACACCATCTTATCTTTCTGCTTTTTGGTTGAACCTTGTCCCCTTCTCTTTTGAGGATTTTGAGATGATAATTGATTTGGAACCCAATTTGCTAATTCTTCTGGTAGGCAACAGGCATTGTCTTTAATTGATAGTGGAGGTGATTTCTTGATTGTTGATAATTAGCATATGTTCTATGAATTTGTACTTCTCATTGATTTCTGAACCTCTAAAAGTGAGTTTTGAGCCTGTATGGGATTTATGCACTATATGATTTTTCATCCCATTCTTTGTGTTGAGTGAATATTCCTCATTGATTTTGTGCTCTAGAACTTGATTTGAAACCGTTTTGAGGCGAAATTTCTGTGTGCATGCTTGAATGTGATTAAGGCATCTTAGGTATTTTTTTGGCCCTCTGAAATTGTTACACTTTCATCCACTAGTTGCCCATTTTGAGCCTAATGTATAATTATTTATTCTTGATGCCTATGATAATACATTGTCGGTGATCATTTAGAATATTGAATGGAGCAGTTTGGGTTGGAATGTTGTATTGGGAATCATATGTTTTGAAAATGAAATCTCTCCCCTATGAAAAAAAAAACATGAGATGAAAGCTTGAAAAGAAGGAAAAGAAAGGGAGAAATTGTGGAGTTATGCTCTTGATTGAAAAATGCTTTTGCTCTATTTATGTTCTATCGGGTTTCTTGTGCTTATTTAAAATTTTGTTAGCCCTTTATGCATACCTTCCTTTCTTTATCCTACCTGACATCATTCCCATGGCCCTATTATAAACCCTTGAAAGACCTTTTGATTCTTGCATGCATGCTGATTATTAGTGAAATTTTGGTTTCTTATCAAGCTTATGGAAGTGCTTTTTCTAAGAGGAATTTTGAGCGCATTGTCTTCACCTTTAAACACTTTGAGTGTGGTTAGCAGTGTGAACTTAATTCTGTGAGGATGCATGGTTTTTGAGAACTTAGCCTCTAATTGGACTTGATTTTGATTACCTCTCTGCTTCTTAGTTTGCCTTTGCCTATTGCTTGGTCGGATGTTTCCTCGGGTTCCTCATTCATTATTGTCTTTTGATCCCACTCCTTGGTTTGGTCTTAGTTATTGCTTGGGGACAAACAAAATCTTAAGCTTGGGGGTATTTGATGTGTGTGAAACAACATCATATTTTGTTCTTGTTTTGCATGCATTCTTATGCATTTTAGGCATTTTAGTTTCCCTTTTTATTTGTTTTTCCCTTTAGTTCGGATAACTGCAGTGTTTTTAGTGTTGTTGCGCAGGATTGGTGCTTAATTGGCCTTGAAATGGATGGAAAGCTTGCACAATTGAAGTTGGAGCTTAAAAGGTAGCAATTTGGGACAAAAAGCTCACTCCAAAGGGTTCCACGGCCTGCCCGTGGACTGAACCACGACCATGGATCAAGCAATTGTGTGAAAAAGCAAAAGGGGAAGTCTAGAGAAGACCACGGCCTGGCCGTGGAATGAACCACGGTCGTGGTTGTCAAACAGGGACAACCACGGCCTAGCCGTGGAATGAACCACGGCTGTGGTTGTCAAACAGAGACAACCACGGCCGTGGTTCGGGATGCGTGTCAGCTGTTTAAGTCCGTTTTTCTCTTTTCTGATGGGCTTGGACCAGTTTTAACCCATGGAGTATATATAGATGTTCTGAAGATAACATTAGGGTTCGAATTTGGTTTTGGAGAAGGCACATAGGAGGCTCTTGATCTTCATCTTCCTCTCTTCTCTTTGGGATTACGGGTTTGGATGTTCTTGAAGTTGAATTTCTGGTTTCTTCTTCTCCATGTCTAAGTAGTTCCTTTTGTTTCTAGGATTAGGAAATGCTCTTTGATACATTGATGATGATTAATTGATATTGTTTACCCCTTTTATTAATTTTGAATGTTGTTGATTCGATCCTTATTGCGATTATCCATGTGAATTTGTTGGCCACTTATTTGCATCTCATATATATCTAGGGACGTACTGAAAGGTGAACCTAGGTGTTGGAACCATAAGAATTGAACTTAAGGTCTAAATCATGAGAGTAGGTTTAGCCTTTCGAGGATTAATGAATTATCAAAAAGCGTAATGGGTTCAATTTAGATTCAATTACCACGAGAGTAGGAATTGGTTTAATTGGGCACGGTTCTTGTATCTTGAGAGGGAACATTAACTAATTTAAGGTAATTCACCTTCAATTGAATTTCAAGTGTTAATAAGAGGATTATCAATTAGGAGTCTTGTATCATTGTGGTTAACCTCAATCTTGGAAGCTTTCTTGAATCTGAAAACCTTTCCTTAACAATTGCTATTTTTGTTCTCAATTTGCAATTTTGATATTCATTTATTTAATTGTTTGGTTACTACGTTCTTGTTAATCAACAATTATATTCCTTTTTGTTTAATTTAATTGAATTAATTAATTAATTGGTATTCATAGACATAGTCCCTGTGGATTCGATCTTTTTATTACTTGACGACGAAACCGTACATTTACGGATTTCACGCATCACATATCACCTAAAATCACCATCCAATCTCTTTTAATTTCATCCAACTATAGATCTTGAATCTACATGATATTCTAAGCAACTTTCATGTTAGAGACTTTCTCTAAATTATTCATCTTCAACCTTGTTCTTCAAGCTAAAGATTGAAGCTTTATTGGTGAAGTTTGTTAATCTTCACTTTTCTTTTGATTTTCAAGTTCTAAGCCATGTTTGATCCATGGTTCCCCTAGTTCAAACTTAATATACTAATAAACTTGTGTTTTGTTGTGTATTTAAGAAACTTTTGGTGGTGAAGGACTTGGAAAAAGAAGCAAAACAAGGAGATTTTGAGGATCTTCAAGTGGTAAGAGGGAGATTCATCTCACCAACCAAGTATGGTGGTGAGAGATGGTTTGTGTATTTGATGGATAGTGAATCCATGTGAGGATTCATATCCATGGTCATGTAATAATTTGTGGGTGTTTATGTGCTTTGATTATTTGCCTATGCTTGGTATGATTTGCATGATTTATTGCTTTTGATTATGACATATTTGTGATATATATTTGAATATGTATATGTATGCCATGATTTGATGATGAAAAGAAAATTGATTTTTGGTTCCAAAGACCAAGAGGAATTTCGGCCAAGACACCTCAAGATAGGTGTTCACAAATTAATATTTTCATAAATGATGAAATGAGATGTTTAGAAAAAAATAAGGAACATAAACAAAGGGTTTATTTTTCATAGAGTACATGAACACGGTTTTAGAAGGATTTTATTGATTTATTTTGTGTAAAAAGATTCTAAGTATTTTACTAAACATGAGTTTTAGATGAAAAGAGCAATGTTGATTTTAAGGATTTGCAAAGAAAGTGAAAATGAAAAATTAACAAATGATTTGATTTCAAAGACCAAGTACTCACGGTTTTTGTGAAGAAATTTTAATGGTTTTGTTTGTGTAAAACTATATTGACTTAGAAGGAAAAATATTTTGATGATTTCAATAGTCATGTCCACATTTTTGGAGGCTTGTAATGCCTTGATTTTATGAACAAAGTGATTTTCAAAGTGAAAATATAACTTGATTTAATATGAGGATTTTGAAAAGGGAATCAGAGTATTTTATCACTTGAGAAATGAATTTCAGTATGTAAATGGAAAAGAGAGGTTCAAACACACCTCAATTTATTTTGAAGAGAATTGATTTTAGAATTAATTTGAGAAAAATGGAGAATATAATGTTGATTTGATATTTTCTAATGTGTAACTCATACTTTGGGTTTTGGAGAGCGTTAGCAATTTTTAAAGTTAGAAACATTGATTTAATTCAATGGAATTGTGAATTTGTGGAATATATTGTGAAAAGGATTTTCTTGATTAAGAAAATGTGGTAAATAATGTGAGAGGTCATATTATTTTGAGAAAAGAATTTCTTAAAGGAGAAATATGAAAAATGATGTTGAAAATGATATTGATTTATTTGAGAGTCCAAAATAATGTTTGGAATATTGAGGAATATTTTACGTGACTGTAAAATATTGAAAAGTGTTTTACGTATCTTAAAAACGTGATTTTTAAGCTACGCGATTTGAAAAACGTTTAAATATTTCTACGCGATTTGGAAAGCGTTTAAATATTTTACGCGACTGAAATATTGTTGAAAAATCACTACGTGATTAAATAATGAGGGAATATTTTTACGTGATTTCGAAAATGATGGAAAATGGTTTATCCGACTTAAAAGAATGATTTTTAAGTTATGCGGTTGTGAAAATGATGGAAAATCGCTACGGGATTTGAGTAACGTGTAAATATTTTTACGTGATTAAGAAAACGTTGAAAAATTAATATGTGATTTGAAAATGCAACAGAAGTATTGTGGAATTATGAAAACGTAACGGAAATATTGCGCAATTGTGAAAACACGACAAAAGTGTTTTGTGACTATGAAAATGCGATAATATGATTTCGCAATGAAAAATACAGTAAAGATACTGTTGAGCCAATGTGTGGACCCTGATTACGAGATTATGAAATTAAACTGAGAATGGGCCAATATGTGGACCCTGAATATGAAATGATGAATTTTGCCTGTGATTGACATTGGTGCATTGAACATGCATTGGAAATGGTGAATTTTGCCTGTGATTGGCATTGGTGCATTTTATATGCATGAACTAGTGTATGAACACTATATGAGAAAATGATGAATTCTTGCCTATGATTGGCATTGGTGCATTGAACATGCATTGAAAAAGTCCGATGGACTGTATGAGGCTATTTGCCTAGAAGAGACGTACACCTCTTGAGTGGGTGCGATATGCGTAGTGTAAGTCACTTGTTGATCTTGGGGGCATCGGGGTGCGGGTTGCTTATATGGGAGGTTAGTCGCGCTTCTTCCCGTAGGTTAGACCGATGCAACGCACCGATAATCCTGACCGAGACACTATTCTTAATCATAATCTCGTAAAGACTGTCGTGTATATGCTAGATGTGCAAAAATCAAAATGAGGATTATAGCACTTGGTCTGAGGCATTTTGGTACCGACAGATCTTTCGGATCGACTTCTCCGAACTGAGTATTAGCTCCATGGAGTAGGACATTGAGTCTATGTGCGCATGCATGAAACTGAGCATTTATATCTATGTGATACATTAATTGAGGAGTATTGGCTATGACAATTGTGCATCATTATTGAGTATTGATTATGATAATTGAACTGTTGAAATACTTGGATGATGATGATGATAATTAGATGATGTTGGGGACATTATCATGATTACTGTTTATGATAATTGAATTGATAAATGATTTGATGATGATAATTGATTAATGTTGATGGTATGATATATCTGTATGATATGCTATTGTGTTATCTCTACACTACCATGTTGGTACTGGCGTAAGTGATCTCACCTCTTTGTTATATTGTTTGGTTGGGCTTGGTGTTGTAAAAACTATAATAGATGGAACGAGTTGTCTTTGATATAACGGGTGACAAATACCTCTGTGTTTGGAGACAACATCAGACAATGACCTTTCCAGATTGGATAGCTTACAGTGTTGATAAAGAAGAGATGTCTAAGGACAAAGAACAGATGTAGAACAGATGTCTGATGCATCAAGATGGATACACAACATAATACATATGTAGAGTTTTTATCGTTATTGTTGTACCGTGCTATTAAGTAGGACCCATGATGGGTTTGCTACTGTTAAAAAAGAGAGTCTGTTAGTTTTATATTTCTCTTTAAATTGTTAAATATTAATTAGTGTCAATATTGTATATTAAATAGTTTAAATGTATTTTCAGTATTACTTATAATTATCAGTAAGATTATGTTTTCGTCTTCAGCAAGAAAAGGAAATTTTAAAACTCACCTTTTATAACTCAAACCTTTTATGTACTGATTTTCAGATTGGGAGTTGGTAGTCAGAAATGTGATACCCTGAGGGGGTGTTACAAATTGCACACGGAGAAGATTGGATGCCTAAACAATGAGCAAAATTTGGATTCCCGAAGCATCTTGACCTTTCCTCAGTAATTGAGTCATATCTTGGGTTATAGAGATCGGATCGATGCGCCGTCTGCGGCATTGAAAAGCTAACAGAAAATTTTGGAGTTGCACACTTAAGTGCTCATTTTTTGACTGATTAATCGGTCAAGCACAAAGAGGAAAGCACAACACGACTAAGTGGCCAAAAACTGAGTGCTTAAGCGCCCAGTACGTTTAATGATGCGTTTTGAAGCCTATAAATAGAAGAAGTAAGGTTTTTGGGTAGATATCAAGGAAAGAATGCAGCAGCCTTCAAGAGGCACAAACCCTAAAGTGGTGTGGGTGCAATTAGGCTTGAAGATTAGGAATTCTCTTCAACTTTTCCATCTATCTACAATAGAGTTTATCGTATTCTTCCCTTTGTGTTATATTTTCTCCATGTGTAACTAAACTTTTTTCGTTAGGGTGATGATGGATCTTGTTCTTTGATGATGTAAACTCATTATTGTGTTTAATCTATGTTTCTATTTCATGATTTATGTGTTTATCTCTTCTCTTAATGCTTTTCTAAACCTGATCAATTTGGGAATAATTTTTTGGGTTATGTATGATTTGGAAAAATTGTGCACGAACCTATAACTTGTGATAAACGCCATAATTTTCGTAATCGCTAAGAATAGACATTGTGGGTTGTGTGGTATTTCTCTTAATTCTCTCATTTTTTTATAAAACATTCTCTATTTGGAGTTAGACTAAGAGATTAGTTAATTCTAAATAATGTGAAGAGAATTAATATACTAAGGGATTGAATATTAATTAATTTTAGGAATTGACCATGAATCATTGAAATAAAACTTAATTAAACTAATATTTGAATTTTGCATCAAAAAAATTCAATTGAAATCTAACCCCTAACACTTTCATATCATTGTCTTTCACCTTTGCCCAATTGATTATATTTTACTCTTGTTCTTTTTGCTTATTTTTCTTATTATTGTTTTCTTTTATTTTTACCAACTCTCTTTTTCGATAGCTTGGATAGTGTCAATTTGACGAAATTAATAATTATCAACATAATCCTCGTGGGAACGATACTCTATTCACCACTTTATTACTTTTGCGATTTTGTACACTTGCCGATATCACAACAAGTTTTTGGCGCTATTGCTGGGGATTATTAATTGTTAATATTAAGTAATAGTTACAAAAGCACTAATTTAAGCATTTATTTTATTTTTTTTTATTTTATTTTTATTTTATTTCTCTTTTGATTGCCTTGTTTTTCTATATTTCACTTTTTGTTTGCTTATGCAAGATACTGTGGAGCTGAAAAAAATTACTTTTTGATCCAAAAATCGAAAGAATAGCAAGAGCAAACATAAAATCATCTAGAGAAAGAAATAGAATTGAAGAAGAAAAGATGGCAAAAAATACAATTGAATGAAAAAGACGCACTTTAGCTGACTATGCAACTCCTTCTTCTGAAAATGTCTCAACCAGTATTATGTGACCTGCTATCCAAGCAAATAATTTTGAGATTAAATCAGTTTTGCTACAATTGGTACAACAGAATCAGTTTGGGGGAGGTCAGATAGAATATTCCAACTTGCATATTGCTAATTTCTTGTAACTCTGTGATACTATCAAATATAATAGAGTTAGTGATGATGTCATATGATTAAGACTTTTTCCATTTTCTTTGATAGATAAAGCCAAGAGCTAGCTACAAGCCCAGCCTCAAGGAAGCATCCCCATTTGGGATGGAGTTCCTCACTCGGTATTTTCCTCCATCAATGTTCGTGAAGATAAGGAGTGAGATTGCTTGCTTTACTCAAAATCAAGGAGAATCTCTCTATGAAGCGTGGAAATGATTTAAGGAGCTGCTCAGAAAATGTCCTCATCATGCTTTTGAAGTTTGGCAATAGATGCAGATCTTTTACAATGGTTTGAATCATGCAACTAGAGCTATGGTGGATGCATCTGCAGGTGGGTCTTTAAACACTAAGACTCCTAAAGAGGCGCAGGAATTATTTGAGACTATGGCTACCAACGAATACTAGTTGCCTAGTGGAAGGTCTATGATTAAACAAGGAGTTATGGAGCTTAGTACTCTTGATGCTTTACTTGCGCAAAATAAAAGTCTTTCGCAGCAGATAGCCAACCTCAACAAATAAGTTTAGAATATGAAAGTGAATTCAGTGAACCACTAAAGTCTGTTGATGATTTTCAACCAACCCCATTTGGCCTCTTCTCCATTTAACACGAACTTGAAGAAAACTCATTCTTTGCCCGAACACAACTTAATAGAAGATGGATATTAGTAGGAAAACATGAGAACATCAAAGAAAAGTAAGAAAACAAGTTAAATCCCCCTACCTCTCTTCCACAAGGGTGTGGTTTGCTCTAGCTCAAAGGAGTGGATGACCTTGAAGCCCATGCCATTTCCGTACCTGATATGGTTTGGATTGATAAAGCTTCCCAACATATAAGTAGCCTTGCTTATTTGTATTTTCTATGTTGCTAATGAAAGAATCATATTCTAGTAAAACAAAATATATGGATAGTTAATTATTACACTAAATATTTTATTCAATTAGTCCTTTTTATTCTAATTTTTTTTTCTAAAATAACACCATACCTTTATTTTATTTTCCTAATCACATTATTTGTCCTTTTTTTATATATACTAACCTATACTACTTCTTACTTGTATACTTTTCCTAAACATGAATTTCATTCAGGACATATGACACCATATACGCTAACAGAAGCAAGTTGTTCCTAAGCATGAGTCATCTCATATACTATCATAAATAAGCTTATCATATTTATATAGTTTAGCCAAAAGGATGATGTTAAAATTTGGGGAATGGTAAATTCATGATACCAAAAGTTAAATTATGTGTTTAGCATAGTGTAAGGCCATGGTCATGAAGTGGTGGTGGGACTTGGTTAAGGGCACGGTGTTGGCCATGGTTGGAAGGAGAGTGCCAAGGCCATTGGTGGCCATAGTTGGTTGTGGGTACCATATAGAGGGACAAGGGTTAAATTGTGTTAATTACTTGTTATGATGTTAATTGGATAAGTAATGATTATAAATTGAATTTTAGAGTTCATATGGAAGCTTAATTTTGATGATGTCTTATGGTGAAGGCCGTGGTCTATTGCCCATGAGGCGCTAAATGCCTCTAATTTTAGGTGCTACTACTAATAAAGTGGTAACGTTCTTGAATTTAATATATAATCACATTTCAAGTGGTCTTAGCCTTAATGGCCAAGAATGGCCAAGTATGGTTGTTAGGTGCTAATCACCTTAGTTAGGAGTTTTAATGTTGATTGAGTAATAATATGTTGCTTGTTTACTAACTATTAGATAAAACACAGGGTAAATCCATGATAACACAAGGTAGCTATTACCTTTATCTCTTGAGGAAGGTACATTATCCTCTATCTCATTTAAGGGAGGGAGTTTTGTTAGTGTATGCTCTAGAGGCCAATTTATTTTGACCATACTTACTTACATTGTATTATGTTATTTATTTAACGCATAAGGCATTTTATTTATTGTGTTATTTATAATAAACATAATAAAATCCTTAGAATAGTATGTTTAATGCCATAGGACATTAAGTGGATGACTGAATCATGAGATCCTAATCAGAACACTGTTCTTAAATGTCCATAGTCAAACATTATTGTTAATTAGGACAACAACAATGCATTGAGACTAGTATGTGCGTAGACTGATTGCCACATCTCACAGGTCATGGATATGAGATATCAAGTCTTCACATGGGTACATATTAGAGTAATGATGTATTTGTTGGGAATTGCAAATACATCACGTAGCGAAAAAATAAAAAATTCCAACCAAGGATCCATGCAAAAAAGACCATAATTCATGGTTTTTTGAGTTTACCTCTTGAAGCGAGATGAAAAACAAATGACGCGAATCACTAACACCATAACAGTGACAATGTCTCTGTAGTATCCACTCGAATAGACTCACGAACATCCAACATCAGCAAAAAGGAGTCCTACATCTCTGACATAGTGCTAGCTGCGAAGAGAAGAGAAACATGTCACTCTTTCACTCACTATTTTTGTAGGTGCGGCTAGGGTTCTGTTATGCGTGCTTAGCAGCTCCTTTAACAGTACTATTTATAATAGTGACTTCCGTAAGTGAATGTGACCAGTAGCAGGGTTAGCTGTGCAGCCTTTGTACTAATCTGTTATGAGTTAGGCCCATAATGGAATCTTACTCCAAGTTAGATTCTCATTACTCCAATTTAGTCTGTTCTATGTGTGTGACCCTATAGATTCTCATGACGTTTCCAATAATATTAAAATCTCATTTTAATATTACAAGCAGTGAGCGGTATCTAACAACACATCATTGCTACCCAAGTAATGAGAATGTCAGTGATTTGACATAACCTTTCTGTGATCAATGTTACTGTGCAGTTTAGTCCCTTTGTCCAGATATCTAGATTGAACACAAGGCATGGAATGTGTCACCTTTGTATAGTTCAATCTTCTGTTTCCTGATGCTCGAGTATACATAGTAAAAACAAATGAAGTCAATATCTCATATTAACTTATTTAAGCATGACAATGCATTTCATAGTCTTACTTAATCATTGGGCCCGAAGATATCACTCATGTTATGTAAGAGGGACAAATCTCATCTAGGTCACTTACATCCTTCCGCATGATTCACGGTATGTCCAATAACTAACTTTATAATCACCTTGTTAGAGATGGCGTTTGATGTCATTAAAATGTACAACTCCTCATGTAGGAATCATAGTGATTTCAGGTCAAAGGATCACATACACCATTATCTCTATAAGAATTGCTTGTGACACTCACGTAACGATCCACACAGCGTTCTCATGGAGGGTCAGTCCAATACATCATTACTCTAATATTTACCCATATGAAGACTTGATATCTCATATCCATATCCCGTGAGATGTGGCTATCAGTCTATGCACATACTAGTCTCAATGCATTATTATCATCCTGATTAATAATAATACTTGATTAAGGACTGATAATCACATATTTTATTCATTAAGAAACCCTTATGTTTAGTCATTTACACTCTCCATATTCTTAATTGATTGAGTTTGGTATGATTTTGTGAGTTTGAGCTCAAATTGGTCCTAATTGAATATTTTCAGCATTATTGAGATTTGACATTGTTTCTGTATTTTGGCCATAACTTAAGTTTCTAATATCTGATGAACATGAATTTTACCTTGTAGGAAAGCTAAGAGGAAGATCTACAACTTTGATGAAGAGCTCAAAGTCCGATTCAGATGTCTAAGGGACCTAAGTTTACATGGAAGTCAGAATACGGGTTCTGTCAGTAGAATCCGAACAGTGTGCACTCATAAAATCATATCTCAAGATGTAATAATGTAGATGGGCTGAAATTTGGACAGTGGATATTCAAGATCCAAATAAACAACTTTCATGAAGAACACATTTTGAGAAAAATAAGTCTAGTAGGTCATTTTGAGCTTGCAAGTCGGAACAGAGGTACTGAAGTTGGGTTTGATCAACCTACGGTATTTGGGACATATCTTGGGCTTAAGGAAGCCAAATTGGACGAACCAGCTATCCATTTTATAGCCAAGACAAGGATCTACAACTTTCATGAAGAACACTTTTCGTGGTTCTGAAGTATAGTAGGTCGTTTTTGGCTTCCAAGTCAGACACGAAATTTTCGTCCTCAACCACCCGCTCATCCATCCACTAATCCACTCATCCATCCACTAATCCACTCATCCACTCATCCACTCATCCACTAACTCACCCATTCATCCACTCATACACTAATCCAACCACTTAACCACTCCACCCACTCATCCACTAATCCATCCACTAATCCATCCACTCACCCATTCATGTCCATAATTTCCCACTCACCAAAAGTCCTTTGGCATTTTTCACTAATTCAACCACTCAACCCTTCCACTCACTCATCCACTAAACCAATCCACTAAACCAACCCACTAATCCATCCACTCAAACACTCCACTCACTCATCCACTCATCCACCCACTTCCCTTTGTCATTTTGTTACCTTAGACTTCTATAAAAGGCACCATTTATCATGAACAACATGTAACTCTCCTTCATTTTCTCTCACTTTTTCTTGTGATTTCTTTCTAGCTATGTGTAACTAAACCTCCCTTGGTTAAGGGGGGTGATGAAACCGCTAGTATTAATGTTGTAAACTTTGCATATTTGATTATTTCAACACAATTATGTTTTTATTCATATATTTCTGAATCTATTGTTGGTATGAAGGTTTTTGTACTTGTTCCTACTTTCAAAGTAGTAGATCTAGGTTTATTATGCGCGGTTGCGGTAGTAGATCTAGTGGGATGTATGATGTTCATGTGGGTATAATTATCTTTGTGCTATTTGCCAGTTATAAAAGTGGTAGATCTTGGTTTATTATGCTTGTGTTGCGGTATTAGATCTAGAGAAATATATGTTCTAAGTAATTTAATCCCGGTGTGTGATTAGACCTTAGTGTAATTGATTTTCTAAATCTTAATGCAATTGTTGGATAGTTGTAAGAGCGGTTGCTTTATGACTAATCAGTGATTAGGAGTTGATTTGAGCGGTTGCTAAATTGGCCAACACGTAAGGAAAACAGAGATTTAATCTCACAATTGCATAAAAACATAATTGAGCATGTTGGAATAAAAAGGATATGTGGATTTACATTATCATATAAATCTAGTGGTGGATTCAATCTCTTAACCAATTTTCTTATATTGTTGATTTCAGTTTGTTTATTGTTATCTTTGAAGTGTTCATTGTTCATCAAAACTCCAAAACCCCCTTTTTGTTTATTGTTAATCGAGTCTAAATTGAGAATTGTTTAATAGTGTTAATTGAATTGGTTCTCTCGTGGATCGATTACTTACTAACTACAACTAGTTGTAAGGTTTTTATTTTTTCGTGGGCACGACAACCGATTTTTATCTTAATTTTAATCACTACATCCGCACGCATCGTAATTTTGGCGCCGTTCTTGTCGGGAACCAATTTTTTCAATTACACTATTAATTTATTTCCTATTTTTATTCTGTTTTTATTTTATTTTATTTTATTTTATTTTTAATCTTTCTCTTTTACGAGTGTTTTGTAGGTGTTGATGTCCTTTGAAGGAGTAGACGAAGGATTGCTAAATTTGAGGAACTATATTGATCAACTCACTTCACATCCTCAATTTCCCTTCCATCCAGGCTAACTTCCAACTCACACTGCCGACATTGAAGTCGCCGTTACATTGATCTATCAAGTTCGGAGACATTTGAGCCATCTAAAATATCCGAAGAAGTGACAATGGCAGAAAACACTTTAAGGGCATTGGGTGCTCCAGATCTAGATCAACATTGACCTCTTTGCATAGACATTCTTGAAAATGAAGAGGCATTTGAATTGAAATCGCGGTTTAATCCATCTCTTGCCATCTTTCAATGGATTACCTGGAGAGGACCCCAACAAGCACTTGAAGGAAATCCATGTGGTATGTTCTAGCATGAAACCTGCAGAATTCATGTAGAGCAAGTAAGTTGAGAGCTTTTCCATTCTCATTGAAAGACTCAACTAAGGAGTGGCTTTACTACTTGCCACCCGGATCCATCCAATCATGGCAGGACATGGCCCGAACTTTCCTAGACAGATACTTCCCTGCCTCAAAAGCTGCAACAATCAGAAAAGAAATCTGTGGTATTCAACAAAGGCATGGGGAATCACTCCATGACTACTGGGAGAGATTTAAGAAGCTATGTTTCAGCCGCCCTCATCATCAAATAAGTGAGCAGCTTTTAATTCAGTATTTCTATGAAGGCTTACAAGTGATGGATCGCAACATGATTGATTTGCTAGCGGAGGAGCATTGATTGATAAAACTCCTCAAGAAGTTAGAAATTTGATCTCAAGAATGGTGCCAATACTCAACAATTCTACTCTAGAAATGACACCGGAGTAAGAGCGGTGAAAGAAGTAGAGACAACCAAGATACTGAAGACAAATGACTCAATTGATGCTATGGTTCGGCGGTTAATGGATTCGGGTAAAGCACCGGTTCATGCTTGTGGGATCTGTTGTTCATCTGGACATCCCAATCGATATGTGTCCCACTCTCCAAGAAGACACAAATGAGGAGGTAAGAGCAAGAGGGGATATCTTTGGACTTTCAAAAATTACAACCCCTACTCAAACACATATAATCAGGGTTGGAGGGATCATCCAAATTTCAGCTATGCAAAGCAACCTCAAAATCAACCTCAAACTTATGGACCTCCAGATTCCAACAAAGGCAAGTACCTTTCCCTCGAGAGACAAGAAGCAAGTTCAAGCTCCTAAGCAACCGAGCCTTCATTAGAGGAGCTAGTAAAACAAATGGCCACTAATAATTTGCAGTTCCAACAAGAAACAAATGCAACTATACAAAGTTTCAAACAAGAAACAAGGATGCAATCAATAACTTGCAGAATCGATAGACAGTTGTCCACGTAATTCAACAAGTTTCAAAGCCAAGCTTCAGGAAACTACCCTCACAACCAGAAGTGAATCCGAGGGAAAATGCTAGTCTTTGTCACATTGAGAAGCGGAAAGACGATGGATGAGCCTACCTCTCTTCCACCAATCATTCAAGAGAAGGATGAACCACCCAAAGAAGCAAATGATAAGGGGCAAACTTCCAAAACCCCTAAGGTAAGTATTTCGAACCCCTTCCTAAATATGTCACTAAAGCTCCTTTTCCTAGTAGGTTGGTTAAAACTAAGAAAGAAGAAGAGAAAAAGAAATACTTGAGACTTTTAGGAAGGTAGAGGTTAATATCCCTTTGTTAGATGCCATTAAGCGGTACCTAGATATGCAAAATTTACGAAAGAATTATGCACTAACAAGAGGAAGTTAAAAGGAAATGAAAAGGTCCAAGTGGGAGAAAATGTTTCAAATTTGTAATTAAAAAGAAACTCCCAACCAAATGTAAGGACCCGGCACATTCACCATTCCATGCACTATAGGTAACACAAGGTTTGAAAGGGCAATGCTTGATTTAGGTGCATCTATAAATGTCATGCCATATTCTATTTATGCATCTTTATACTTGGGTCCTTTGGAACCTACTTGGTGTTGTTATTCAATTGGTGATAGATCTAATGCATACCCTAAGGGTGTGGTTGAAGATGTTTTGGTACAGGTGAATGAATTAGTGTTTCCGGCAGACTTTTATGTTTTGGACATGGAAGAGGATGAGTCTCCCAAATCTACTCCTATCTTGCTAGGAAGACCATTTTTGAAGACTGCACGGACAAAAATTGATGTGCACTCAGGAATTCTAACAATGGAATTTGATGGGGAATTAATTAGATTCAATATTTTTGAAGCTATGAGATACCCAAGTGATGTGCACTCTGCTTGTTTAATTGATTCTTTTGATCCTTTTGATTCTTTAATTTCTGCACTTTTGATACCGACCATTTTGATACTCTTGATACAATTCTAACTCATAGCTTAGATGTACGGGAGGAAAAGAAGAAGAGTGAAGAAGAGCCATGGAGTGAAGACATTGATGAAATTGTTGTTGCCTTACAAGAGCTCTCTTCCACTCGAGGTAAGAGCATGAGGTAACTTTTGTTGATTTTACTGTTACTACCGATATACCTCAACCTTCGTTGTGCGTGCACTGAATTGGAACCGAAAGCACTACCGATCATCTTAAATACATCTTCTTGGGGAGAAGGACACCCTTCAAAGTAATAATTGCAAAGTCACTCACCCAAGAGCAAGAAGAGAAACCGTAGTAGCTGTTTTGTAGGAACATAAGACACCATTGGTTGGTCAATAGGCGATATCAAGGGTATTAGTCCCTCCATTTGTATGCACAGGATATTAATGGAGGAGGATACTAAACTCGTGAGAGACCCTCGGTGGAGATTGAATCCTCCCATGATGGAGGTTGTGAAAAAGGAGATACTTGAAGCTCCTAAGTGTGGGGGTGATCTACCCCATTTCGACGACAAGTGGGTAAGCCCGGTCCGGGTAGTACCAAAGAAATCGGAATTACCGTGGTAAGAAATGCTGAAAATGAGCTTATTCCCACTAGGTTACTGACATTGTGGTGGCGTGTTTGTATTGATTACGGGAAGTTGAACGCCGCCACGAGAAAAGACCACTTTCCTTTACCTTTCATTGATCAAATGTTAGAAAGATTAGTGGTCATTCTTATTATTGTTTTCTCGGATGGTTTTTCGGTTACAATCAGATTGCCATAGCTCCGAAGACCAAGACAAGACTACATTCACTTGTCCATTTGGTACCTTTGCATATAGGCGAATGCCTTTTGGACTCGCAATGCACCAGGAACTTTCCAAAGATGCATGATGAGTATATTTTTCGATTACATTGAAAACATCATTGAGGTTTTTATGGATGACTTTAGTGTCTTTGGAAATGATTTTGAAAATTGTTTGGAACATTTAACTTTGGTGCTTAAAAGATGCATTGACACTAACCTGGTACTGAATTGGGAAAAATGTCATTTCATGGTGAATGAAGGTATTGTGTTAGGTCATGTAATTTCTGCTAGGGAAATTGAAGTAGATAAAGCTAAGGTAGAACTCATGCATTCTTTGCCACCACCCACTAGTGTGCGGGAGATTCGTTCTTTTATTGGTCATGCGAGGTTTCTCCGGAGATTCATTAAAGACTTTTCTAAAGTCTCATTGCCCCTTTGCAGACTTCTTCAAAAAGATGTTAATTTTAACTTTGATGAGAAATGTATGGAAGCTTTCAATAAACTCAAGAAGTTGTTAACTGTTGCACCTATCATCAGGCCACCCAACTAGGAGTTACCTTTTGAACTAATGTGTGATGCCAGTGACTTTGCAGTAGGAGCTGTCTTGGGACAACGAGTTGATAAAGTTCCTTATGCCATTTACTATGCATCAAGGACTCTAAATGATGCTCAACTTAATTACTCAACCACGGAAAAAGAACTTCTAGCTGTTGTATTTGCTTTAGAAAAATTTAGATCATATCTAATTGGTTCTAAAGTGATTGTGTTTTCAGATCATGCAGCCTTGAAGTATCTTCTAACAAAGAAAGAAGCAAAGCCTAGATTGCTCGATGGATTTTATTGCTCCGGAATTTGACTTGGAGATTAAAGACAAGAAAGGGAGAGCGAAAACTTGGTGGCCGATCACTTGAGTAGATTGGTAAGCGAAGAGGAAGAAATGCCTATCATGGAGACTTTTCGGATGAATATTTGATGGTTGTCAACACCATAATCCCTTGGTATCTTTGACATTGTTAACTACCTGGTTACTAAGGACTTTCCGGAGGGTTTGAACAAGGCCCAAAGAGATAAATTAAGGAGTGATTTGTAAATACTATATCCGGGATGACCCGTACTTATGGAAGCATTGTGCAGATCAAGTCATTAGGAGGTGCATTCGATTCGAGAAACACTCCATCCTCTCCTTTTGCCACACCTATGCATGTGGAGGACACTTTTGACAAGAAAAGGACAGCCAATAAAGTGCTTGATGGTGGTTTCTATTGGACTTCAATTTTCAAAGACGCTACAACTTATGTAAATCTTGTGACCGCTGTCAGAGAACAGGTAATATTGGTCCTCGTAATCAAATGCCTCAGACTCCGATCATTTTTGTGGAACTCTTTGATGTGTGGGGTATTGATTTCATGGGACCATTCCCTCCTTCATTTGGTTTCACATACATTCTTTTATCTGTTGATTATGTGTCTAAATGGGTGGAAGCAAAAGCCACTCGATCTGATGATTCTAAAAGCTCATTGATTTTGTTAAGTCACATATTTTCTCCAGGTTCGGGACCCTAAGGGCTATCATCAGTGACCAAGGGACCCATTTCGCAACAAAACCTTTGATGCTCTATTGAAGAGATATGGAGTAATGCACAGAATTTCCACTCCTTACCATCCACAGACAAATGGGCAAACTGAAGTGTCCAACCGGGAGATTAAGTCAATCCTTGAAAAGACAGTGAATCCCTCAAGAAAGGATTGGAGCACTCGACTTGAAGATGCTTTATGGGCTTATAGGACTGCCTATAAGACTCCCATCGGCATGTCACCATTTCGGTTGGTGTATGGAAAGCCCTGTCATTTGCCCGTTGAGTTGCAACATCGATCTTACTGGGCCATTAAACAAGTTAATATGGAATTGAAAGGTCTTTGGAAAGCAAAGGAAGTTCGATTACATGGAATTGGAAGAACTAAGAAATGAGGCCTTTGAGAATGCCATGATTTATAAGACTAAAGCTAAGGCATTCCACGACCAATTGATTTCGAGAAAGAAATTTCATTGAGAGGACAAAAAGTCCTGCTATTCCAATCAAGACTCAAATTATTTCCGGTGTAAACTGCGTTCTAAGTGGATTGGGCCGTTTGTGGTAACTAATGTTTTTCCTTTTGGTGCAGTTGAGATCAGGAGTGAAATTTCTGGCAAAGCATTTAAAGTCAATGGTTATCGTCTCAAACCATATCATGAACTTCCTGACAGTGCAGAGATGGAAGTGATGACCCTCATCCTTCCACAATATGAGGAGCATTGAAAGTATCATCATGTGGGGCTGAGGACAATAAACTAAGCGCTCATTAGGAGGCAACCCAACCAGATTTGCTCTCTTTATCCCTTTTTATTTTGTGTTTTCATTAGTTTCTTAGATTATGTTTTTATCTGTTTGTTGGTTGTAAGCATTTGAATCTCTAAAAAAAAAACAAAAAAAAAAACAGCTGTGTGCCCGACAATAAGGTAGGTAGTGCCATTAAATTTTGTCACTCGGAAGCATGTGAAGGTCACTTTTCTTCAGCGACAACAACTGCGAAAATCTTGCAGTATGGATTTTATTGGCCTACTTTATTCAAGGTCTGTTACACCTTTTGCAAAAGTTGCGGAAATTGGTCAAAAAGGTTCGCTTTGAGATTATCATCGCACCTACTCCTTGAAAAATTGAGATCTAGGTGGCGCGGTTCTTTTCTTTGTCAAACACGTGTATCCTCTCGGGGCCGTAGATATATTGAGGATCCTAGGAATGGTAATGCGCTTAAAGTTAATGGACAAAGACTCAACCATTCCTGGAAAACCAAGTTCTTAAGTTTTTTTTTTTTGTGTTGCCGGTTAAGTGGCGGATACGGTACTCCGTGACTCTCAAGTCGGTTTATTTTTCAGTTTCCCAAAATAACTGAATCCTTCTTCTCCTTCAAAATGGATGTCATTCTTTCAAACCTGAGAAAACATTTTCCTTCTCTTCCTCAAAATGCTCTGAGAAAAATCTACAAAGTTCAATGTGAAAGATTGAGACTGTTAATGCACAAAGGTATGCCAGAAGATGTACGCTGGATAATTGAAGCAAAGGTTCGATTAGCAGGTGAGTCCTCAATTTCATTTGACTCATATATGCCCGGTCTTGGAAGAAGTTCATATTCTAAAAGGAGAAGAGCAAAAAGGTTACAAGTCTGTCACAAATGTGGACGATGGAACTGTAACAAGCGATGTCATACTTTGGGGATGGTTTTCGCAAATAGAGAAGATAAAATTTTCTTCATTAAGAATGGACTGAGTAAGGAGTCATTAGATGATATCTTATCGACTCTTGAGACGCATTCTTGTGGATTGGTGCATCGTGAAATTCTTAAATTGTGGAATCTCTTCAAGGATGAAGAAAAACGCTACAGTCTTGGGAATCGACTCTAAAAGACCTGTTTGCCAATTTTTAAGAAAATTGGATGGGAAGCTTATCCTCGACTCATAGAAGACGTTTAAGCCGTTACTGGACGTTAAACCAGAGGCGGATGTGAGCCACATCCACAAACAATCTGTACATATCATCTTCTTCTTCTTCTTCATGTCATCTCTCAAAAAAAAAAAGTTATGTATACATCTTAGGGTTGGCTTTGGTAACACACACCGTGAATGGGAAAATGCATGCATCCGATCCAGCCTTCTTAATTGAAAAACAAAGAAGGTAGATTGTATCCCACATGTGAGGCAGGCGACCAGCGTATTATGGCCACTTGTCCCTTTTGGGAGCCCTATGTTGCTTGTTGGTCTTGAATGGGTCGAATCTTGGTCAACAATGCTTTGGCACAAAGCCGAAAAAACGGAGACTACCTCCATCCCAATCTTAAGTAAGTATACACTCATCTTTCATCAAGTTTTTCTAACAATTTCAAAAAAAAAAAAAAAAAAAAAAAAGAGGACGTGATGTCTCATGCACTCATGACGCGTTAAATATAAAGATACGCCATGGACAACTTTATGTACATCTGGTATGTCATCATTTTCTATTTCTTTTATCTTTGTATCATTTTGTTGTATTTTGATTTTTGTACGTGAGACGATCCTTTGAGCAAGGTCCTTCAAGGGTTTCTAGACTTCTTTACCTTGATGGTTTTCTTGAAGTCAAACAAAAAAAATAAAAAAAAAAAAAAAAAATAAAAAAAAAAAAAAAAAAGGAGAAAAGATTCTGTGTTTCTTAATTTCAACCTTTTTGACAACGTACCAACCTACCCTCATAGGTGCAATTATTCCCTTTCCATTCTTTTTCCTACTTAAACACTCCATTTTCTCCATTTTCCTTCAACTCGAAACACTCAAAGAGAGGAAGAGTATAGAATGGGGCCTTCTATTCGTAACCTAAAAAAATGTCTGTGTTTTTGTGGGTCGAAAGTTATGGGAAGGGATTAGAGTTTGTAAACGCAGCTAGCACTCTTGGTCGATCACTTGCTGCGAGGAATATTCATCTTGTATATGGGGAGGTTGTCGTGGGTTAATGGGGGGCTGTATCACTTGTCGCTTCTATAGGAGGCATCGGGTTTTAGGTGTTATTCCTAAACCTTTGGTGAAAATAACATCACTTTGGAAAGACAGTTGGAGAAGAAATTCGGGTAACATCTATGCATGGACGAATGAAAACAATGGTTGACAATTCCGATGCATTTATTGTCTTACCAGGTGGTTTTGATA
Organism: Ormosia emarginata; assembly: GCA_029884605.1. Taxonomy (NCBI): domain Eukaryota; kingdom Viridiplantae; phylum Streptophyta; class Magnoliopsida; order Fabales; family Fabaceae; genus Ormosia; species Ormosia emarginata. The sequence goes on from JAQQTP010000073.1 coordinate 21,569,127, forward strand.
CTTTAGAAGAAATTTTTCAAATTGTCTCTTGGTAGAACTAACTAACATCCACCCATAGACCCATTGGTTTGTTGAATGTTAATAATTTCTTTGATCTTTTGTTATCTTTTCTTGACAAAGCCTGTGGAACAGTAAATTTATCACTCCTTCAAGAAGACAACTTCTTATCTCTGCCTCCACTATTGATGAGCTCATTGATAAATTAGAAGCTTTTGAGTATGTACTGATCCAGGTATTAGCTCGGATAGATTGGTCAACAGAAAGAAGCGGCGAAGGAAGTAACAAGAAACAAAAGCCGGATCTGCGACTTCATCTTTAATGGGTTTGATTTTATTGTACCTTGTTTCTGTTTAAATTTGTGTCACTTTCTCCAACGGGTAATATCTTCTGTCCTTTACTCATCTATATTTTAACATTGAGGACAATGTTGTGATTTAGTTGGGGGGAAGGATAGTTGACCCAAAAATATATATATATATATATATATATATATATATATATATATATATATATATATATATATATATATATATATATATATATATAAATAAAAAAAAATAAAAAAAATTTGTTGTGTTGTTTGGAAAGTATGATATGATTGTCATGTACTTATTAAATCAATTAGTGATGGCGAGAGTAAGGAGTAATTTTACTCTTGAGACGCATCTTAATTAGTGGCGAGTAAGGAGTTTTTTAGGTAGTAACTAATTAGTACTAAAGTTTTATTGTTTGATTTCTTTTCGTGGTCCGATACAGATCGACAAGTGTGTTTCTTTTCTGCTTGGCGTTGATTCACTTCTTATCAGGTTGTGTTGCTCTTTTCTATATCTCTCTTTCACATTGAAGGCAATGTTATATTAAGCGTGGGGGAGAGATTTCAGCATGTTCTTTTTGTAAAAAAAAAAAAAAATTCAAAAAAAAAAAGAAAAGAAAGAAAAAAAGGGGGTTCATTGCATGATTGAATAACTTTTCTCCCTTCTTGAACTGATATGCTTGGTGATGGATGATTAAATTGATGAATTGAGTTTGATGGATGCATACCTTGTGAGATTTTGAGCCTAATGGATGGATTCAACATTTATGCCATTCTCTTTTTTCTTGTGTGATTTTCACTCATATTAATGACCACTCTAGAACTTGCTTTGATTCTTTTTAAGGCTACATTTCACTTGCATGCATGAACATGATTGAGGCCCTCTTTCTTAATTAGCTAGTTTAACCAAATAGCCAACCTTGTTTTCAATTTGATATCAAGCACTCTTTTGACTTCTTGGAAATTCTCGATTCCGCCAACCTTGTATATTTTCCTTTGCTTAACCCCTTTGAGCTTATTTGACCATTTCTTGTTTCTAGCTCATTATGTACCTTAAATGAAAAATCGTGTTCTTATTTTACCTTAGGGAATAAAAAGAACATTAGCTTTGTTAATGGATGAGTTTTTGAACAAGTGTGGGGGTGTGTATACAAAATGGTTGTTGAAAAAGGAAAGAGTGCCTAAAAAAAAAAAAAAAAAAAAAAAGAAAAGGATTGGGAAATGAATATGTAAAGGGATATACATTAGAGTTGGGATGAACTTTTATGCTTGTTATTTGAACTCAGCTCTCATTTGCTTTTATTCTCTTTGGTATTTATCCTCTCATATCCATTTAATCCTCTTCTGTTACCTTAACCTCACTACAACCTTGAATAAAGTCCTCATGATTTGTGTATGCATGTGTTTTGAGTAGTGGAGAAGTAGAACATAAGCAAGCTTATGGTAGTGTAATTTCATGGGTTGAATTGAGTGAAATACCTACCTTTTAAACACATGAGACATTGAGAGGGAATCTTGTGAAGATCTATCATTCTTGATTCATGTTGAAGATACCTTGCTTGTTGCTTTGAGATGTGGAGAATTGTTAACTCATGAATGTTTTGATCCCTTGAACCTTTGGTTGTTCTTCTTGATTGTAAAATTTTGGGTTCTTGAATGTCGTTGGAATTTAAATTTTTGTTAATCTCTTATGTCCTTGTTTTGGTCTTGAGTTTTGCCCAGGAGTGCAAAAAGCTAAGTGTGGGGGAATTTGATAATCACATATTTTATTCATTAAGAAACCCTTATGTTTAGTCATTTACACTCTCCATATTCTTAATTGATTGAGTTTGGTATGATTTTGTGAGTTTGAGCTCAAATTGGTCCTAATTGAATATTTTCAGTATTATTGAGATTTGACACTGTTTCTGTATTTTGGCCATAACTTGAGTTCCTAATATCTGATGAACATGAATTTTACCTTGTAGGAAAGCTAAGACGAAGCTCTACAACTTTGATGAAGAGCTCAAAGTCCGATTCAGATGTCTAAGGGACCTAAGTTTACATGGAAGTCAGAATACGGGTTCTGTCAGTAGAATCCGAACAGTGTGCACTCAAAATCATATCTCAAGATGTAATAATGTATATGGGCTGAAATTTGGACAGTAGATATTCAAGATCCAAATAAACAACTTTCATAAGGACACATTTTGATAAAAAGAAGTCTAGTAGGTCATTTTGAGCTTGCAAGTCGGAACAGAGGTGCTGAAGTTGGGTTTGAGCAACCTACGGTATTTGGGACATATCTTGGGCTTAAGGAAGCCAAATTGGACGAATCAGCTATCCATTTTATAGCCAAGACAAGGATCTACAACTTTCATGAAGAACACTTTTCGTGGTTCTGAAGTATAGTGGGTCATTTTTGGCTTTCAAGTCAGACACGAAATTTTCATCCTCAACCACCCACTCATTCATCCACTAATCCACTCATCCATCCACTAATCCACTCATCCACTCATCTACTCATCCACTAACTCACCCATTCATCCACTCATACACTAATCCAACCACTTAACCACTCCACCCACTCATCCACTAATCCATCCACTCACCCATTCATGTCCATAATTTCCCACTCACCAAAAGTCCTTTGGCATTTTTCACTAATTCAACCACTCAACCCTTCCACTCACTCATCCACTAAACCAATCCACTAAACCAACCCACTAATCCATCCACTCAAACACTCCACTCACTCATCCACTCATCCACCCACTTCCCTTTGTCATTTTGTTACCTTAGACTTCTATAAAAGGCACCATTTATCATGAACAACATGTAACTCTCCTTCATTTTCTCTTAGTTTTTCTTGTGATTTCTTTCTAGCTATGTGTAACTAAACCTCCCTTGGTTAAGGGGGTGATGAAACCGCTAGTATTAATGTTGTAAACTTTGCATATTTGATTATTTCAACACAGTTATGTTTTTATTCATATATTTTTGAATTTATTGTTGGTATGAAGGTTTTTGTACTTGTTCCTACTTTCAAAGTAGTAGATCTAGGTTTATTATGCGCGGTTGCGGTAGTAGATCTAGTGGGATGTATGATGTTCATGTGGGTATAATTATCTTTGTGCTATTTGCCAGTTATAAAAGTGGTAGATCTTGGTTTATTATGCGTGATTTGCGGTATTAGATCTAGAGAAATATATGTTCTAAGTAATTTAATCCCTAGGTGTGTGATTAGACCTTAGTGTAATTGGTTTTCTAAATCTTAATGCAATTGTTGGATAGTTGTAAGAGCGGTTGCTTTATGACTAATCAGTGATTAGGAGTTGATTTGAGCGGTTGCTAAATTGGCCAACACGTAAGGAAAACAGAGATTTAATCTCACAATTGCATAAAAACATAATTGAGCATATTGGAATAAAAGGATATGTGGATTTACATTATCATATAAATCTAGTGGTGGATTCAATCTCTTAACCAATTTTCTTATATTGTTGATTTCAGTTTGTTTATTGTTATCTTTGAAGCTGTTCATTGTTCATCAAAACTCCAAAACCCCCTTTTACTGTTTATTGTTAATCAGAGTCTAAATTGGGAATTGTTTAATAGTGTTAATTGAATTGGTTCTCTGTGGATCGACCCTTACTAACTACAACTAGTTGTAAGGTTTTTATTTTCTGGTGGGCCTGACAACTGATTTTTATCTTAATTTTAATCACTACATCCGCACGCATCAGGGACATTTAAGAATAGTGTTCTATTTCTATCCAGTAGGATCTCACGATCAAGTCATCCACTTGATGTCCTATGTCATAAAACTTACTATTCTAAGAACTTTATTATGTTTATCATAAATAACACACAATAAATGAAATACCTCATATATTAAATAAATAGCATAATACAATGTAAGCTAATACGGTCAAAATAAATTAGCCTCTAGGGTATACACCAACAGTATTGGACTGACCCACCATGAGAATGCTACATGGATCGTTACATAAGTGTCATAAGCGATTCTCCAAGTGACAATGATGTATGTGGTTCTTTAACCTGAAATCACTACAATTCTTATATGAGGAGTTGTATGTTTTAATGCCATCAAACATCATCTGTAACAAGGTGATTATAAAGTTTGTTATTGAACATACCGTGAGTCATGTAGATGGATGTGAGCGACATAGATGAGATTTATCCCTCCTACATAGCAGGACCGATATCTTCGGGGCCTCTGATTGAGTGAGACTACAAAATGCATGGTCATGCTCAAATAAATCAATATGAGATATTGATCTCATTTGTTATTACTAAGTCTACTCGAGTATCAGGAAATGAAAGATTGAACTATACAAAGGTAATAGATTTCATGCCTTGTGTTCAATCTAGATATCTGGACAAAGGGACTAAACTACACAAAAACATTGTTCACGGAAAGGTTTGTCAAATCACTAACATTCTTATTACTTAGATAGCAGCAATGTGTTTCTAGATACCGCTCACTGCTTGTCATATTAAAATAGGATTTTAATATTACTGCCAACGTCATGAGAACCTGCATGGTCACACACATAGAACAAACCAAATTGGAGCAATGAGAATCCAAATCAAACTGGGACTCTATCGTGGGCTAGACTCATAACATATGAGTCCAAGGTAGCCCTATTGCTACTCTCACCTGTATAAGACAGTCACTATTATAAATTGCACTACTAAGGGGCTGCTAAAGGAAGTGCATCTCGAACCCTAGCCGCACCCTAACAAAAATAGTGAGTGTAAGAGTAACAGGTTTATTTTCTCTTCATAACTAGCACTGTGCTAGAGATGTGGGACTCCAAAATTGCAGATGTTAGACGTTTGTGAGTCTGTTCGTGTGGATAACGTAGAGGCATTGTCGCTGCTGCAGTGCTGGTGATTTGCATTGATCATTTTTCTTCTGACTTCAAGAGGTAAACTTGAAAAAATCACAAATCATGGCCCCTTTTTTTGCATGGATCCTTGGTGGGAATTCTTCTTTCTGTTGTGCTTTTGTTTCCATAATTCCCAACAATTTCTCATCCTCAACCTCGAGATAATAGTCTGCCTGTCAAACATGAGCTAGCTCACTCTCAGTAGTTGTACTTTGCTATATAGAACCTATCCCTAACAAGGTGATTTACTCAATCCTTGCTTATGGCAAGGCCATTCTTACCTAATTCATGGGAAAATCTTATTTTTACATTTACATTTCCATAAGCATTATAATTGTCATTCAACTACAATACATTTAAAACCATAGCTTCTCAAGCAAAACTCAGTCTCATCAAATGATCATCAAATGTGTATCCAATAACAACATTCCATACATTGAAATTTACATATCAATTCATGATTATTGAGTTATCAATATCTAATTCAACACATATAACCACTGACTTAATAAGGTAAGCAACATATTCTTACTCAATCAACATTAAAACTCTTAACTAAAGTGATTTACACCTAACAACCATACTTGGCTATTCTTGGCCACCAAGGTAGAGACCTCCCTCACAACAATAACCAATCCATTTCAATTTCAAATGTGATTATAGATTACATTCAAGAGCATAACCACATTATTAGTAGTAGCACCTAAAACTATAGGCATTTAGCACCTCATAGCCAATAGGTCATGGCCTCAACCATAAGACATAATAAAAATTAAGCTTCCACAAGAACTGTAAAACTCAATTTATAATCATTAGATATCTAATTAACATCATAACAAGTAATTAACACAATTTAACCCTTGTCCCTCTATATGGTACTCGCGACCAACCATAGTCTCCTATGGCCTTGGCACATTCCTTCCAACCATGGCCAACATCGTGGCCTTAACCAAGTCCCATCACCACTTCATGACCATCAAAGTGGCGGCCGACCCCTATGGAGAAAGAATCCTCCATGGTTACCAAACCCCTATTGCACCATGGCCAACTTGCAGCCAAGTAGGCCTTCAAACCACCATCAAACTCAACCAAACAACCACATGAGTAGGAAGAATGACTTAGGAAGAGAAGGAAGCCCTTGCATCTCGCCTAAGCTCTCAGTGAATAGGAGGAAGTTGTGAATGAGGTTGGATGTAATATCCCTTCTAAATTAAATATGACAGTATTTATTTTGTATTCTGTATTCATAGGATATACTCATAATTTATTAAATTGTTATAAGGGACGTACGTGAAATTAAAAATTTCTATGTACAAATTGAATTATTTAGTTACAGTGAATCCAAAAGACTGACAAAAGATTTTCTAGAACACTAGAATTTCTTAAAAACATTATTAAGATATGTTAAATAGAATCACGAACTCTGCCTATGCTGAGCTTTGTTGCAAATTCCTACATAGCCGGTCCCAAGCCCGGATAAAAGAGGAGGGTTGTGTTAGGCAGTCGACAGCCAACGTAAAACTTTGTCGAATCTTTATGACATGGATCAAAGAAGTAATTGTGTTAATGCTAGGTCGTTGCCCCTAAGCAACGCGCTGTATGGCTCGAGTACAGTGTCAAATGAGCAAGAGCCGCTGCATCGCCGCCTGGGTGTAGTGAAAAATAAGCAAGGGTTCCCACATTTTCGTGAACGGGTGTGGGTAAAGAAGTTAGTTCACAAGAGTAGGATGCGTTTTGGAACTTGGAATATAGGCACACTTACAGGTAAATTAATGGAAATAGTTGACACCATGATTAGGAGGAGGATTAATTTTATGTGCCTACAAGAAACTAAGTGGGTTGGAGAAAAGGCAAAGGAACTCGACACTTTGGGTTTTAAGCTTTGGTACACTGGCAAGATAAAATCTAGAAACGGGGTAGGCATAATAGTAGATAAGAATTGGAAGAATAATGTTGTGGATGTGACAAGACTTGGAGATAGGATTATAGCTTTGAAGTTTATTGTGGAACAGGAGACTTTTAATATTATCAGTGTGTATGCACCCCAAGTAGGGTTAGACGAGCACTACAAGATTAAATTTTGGGAGGATTTAGAAGGTTTAGTGCAGAGAATACCATTGGGAGAGAAGATTTTTCTAGGTGGGGACCTAAATGGTCATGTGGGGAGCGAATCTAGGGGGTATGAGGGTTTGCATGGGGGTTATGGTCTAGGAGTAGTTAATGCAGAGGGCGAAGCGATTCTAGATTTTGCGGTAGCGTTTGATCTTACAATAACTAACACTTGTTTTAGGAAGCGGGAAGAGCATCTTATCACATATAGAAGCGGGGTTCTTTCTCTCAAATTGATTTCTTTCTATTAAGGAAATCTGATAGAAAGATTTGCATGGATTGCAAAGTCATCCCTGGAGAGAGCTTGACTACCCAACACATGGTTTTGGTTATGGATGTACGAGTTAAGATGAGAGTAAGGAGAAATTGTCGAGACAGAGAGCCAAGGATCAAATGGTGGCAACTAAAGGGCGGAAAACAAATGCTCTTTCAGAGGAGGATTATGGAGGAAGAGATTTGGGAAGTACAAGGGAGTGCTAATGATATGTGGAACGAGATGGCTAAAGGGATTAGGAAGGTAGCAAAAGAGACACTCGGTGAATCAAGGGGCTTTGGACCCAAGGATAAAGAATCTTGGTGGTGGGACACAAGTGTACAAGATAAGGTTAAGGTTAAAGGGAATGTTATAAAGCTTAGCACGTGTGTAAAAATGATGAAAATTGGGAAAAATATAAGGTAACCTAAAAAAGATACTAAGAAGGCGGTGAGCGAGGCGAAAGCTAAAGCGTTTAATAGGTTATATCAATCGTTGGGCACCAAAGACGGAGAAAGGTATATCTACAAGCTTGCTAAAAGTAGGGAAAGGAAGACAAGAGACTGGATCAAGTGAAATGCATTAAGGATGAAGAGGGTAAAGTCTTGGTTATGGAACAAGACATCAAAGATCGATGGAAGGGTTATTTTCACAAGTTATTTAATGAGGAACACGGGGCATTAGGGGACTCAGACATTCTAAACACTAGAGAGGAAGACCAAAATAAAACATTTTATCGTAGAATTCGGGAGTTTGAGGTAAAAGAAGCATTGAAGAGGATGGATAATGGAAAAGCGGTGGGACCGGATAATATACCTATTGAGATATGGAAGTGCCTAGGAGATAAAGGTATAAGCTGGCTTACAAAGCTGTTTAACGAGATATTGAAGTCTAAGAAGATGCCAAATGAATGGAGGAGAAGCACTTTAATCCCTATTTATAAGAATAAGGGAGATATACAAAACTGTGCAAATTACAGAGGATTAAGCTCATGAGTCATACTATGAAGTTATGGGAAAGAGTCATTGAAAGGAGACTAAGACAAGAGACTCATATTTCAGAGAATCAATTTGGTTTTATGCCTGGGAGGTCAACCATGGAAGCAATCTATCTTCTACGAAGATTGACGGAGCGGTATCGGAGGAAGCAAAAAGACCTACACATGGTTTTCATTGATCTGGAAAAAGCCTACGATAGGGTACCGAGAGAAGTCTTGTGGAAGGCTTTGGAGAAGAAAAGAGTTCGTATTGCCTATATTCGAGCAATCCAAGATATGTATGATGAGGTTAAAACCAGTGTGAGAACACCGAGTGGGGTCACAGAAGAGTTCCCTATAACTATAGGACTGCACCAAGGGTCAGCTTTGAGTCCTTATCTTTTTACCTTGGTCTTGGATGTGCTGACTGCGCATATCCAAGAGCCAGTGCCACAATGCATGCTTTTTGCAGATGATATAGTCTTAGTTGGAGAGTCGAGAGAGGAAATAAACGGGAAGCTAGAGTTATGGAGACGGGCTTTGGAAGAACATGGCTTTCGTCTAGCAGGAGTAAGACGGAGTATATGGAATGTAAGTTCAGTAAGAAACATGCTAATGCTAGCTTAGCGGTAAAAATTGGAGATCATACCATACCACAAGTTACACAGTTTAAGTATCTTGGATCCATCATACAAAATGATGGAGAGATAGAAGGAGATGTAAACCATAGGATTCAAGCTGGATGGATGAAATGGAGGTGTGCTTCAGGAGTTATTTGTGATAGGAAAGTGCCTCTCAAGCTTAAGGGTAAATTTTACCGCACAGCTATAAGGCCCGCAATGTTGTATGGTACTGAATGTTGGGCGGTAAAAAGCCAACAAGAGCACAAGATCAGTGTCGCGGAGATGAGGATGTTGCGTTGGATGTGTGGCCATACTAGACAACATAGGATTAGGAATGAATGCATTAGAGAGAAAGTAGGGGTAGCACCTATTGTGGAAAAGATGGGAGAATCTCGCCTTAGGTGGTTTGGACATGTAAGGAGAAGACCCTTAGAAGCCCCTATAAGAAGAGTAGATCAGATGGAGAATAGCCCAATAGCTAGAGGTAGAGGAAGACCAAGAAAGACTATAGGTGAAACGGTTAAAAAAGATCTAGATTTCAATGGCTTTTCTGAAGACTTGGTTCATGATAGGACACAATGGCGTCGTCTGATCCATGTAGCCGACCCCACCTAGCGGGAAAAGGCTTGGTTGTTGTTGTTGTTGTTGTTGTTAAATAGAATCACGAAACTTGTTGGCGTATCCATGTAGATAAAATAAAGTCTTAAGTTGTCCTAAGTAACTAAACTAACCAAATGGTTAGTAAAAGTTAGTTAAAAAATTGAAACAAGATTAGTAACTAAGTTAGGTTAGATTAACCAAATGTCATCATAACCTAGCCATTAACCAATAAAAACCTAGACATTTGTTAGGCTTTCATTAGTTAGAAGTTTTGAGAAGGTACACTTGTTGAATTTACCATTGGATGATTAGAAAGTATAAAAGGAAAGGAATTAAAAAAAGAGAGAGATGAACACTTGAAGTTACTAGGAGTCCCGGCCAAGAGAGAACCAAGGAGGAGGAAAGAAAAAAATTGAAGAAAAAGGGAGAAAAGCTAAGCATTAAGAAGGATTAAGGATTTCTAAGTTCATCCACAAAGAGATCAAGCTAAGAATCTCATCTTTTTCATCTTGGTTTTATCTAATTTGAAGTAGGGAGTTATACCTTTTCTCTAAAGTTTTCTTGATTTGTTTTTGTTTCTATGAGTGTTCTAGTATGGTTCTCACCATGTTTTTAAATTAAGAAGTCTTGTTTATGGCTATTTTGTTAGTTTGAAACCCTAGGCTAGTAAGACTTGAATTTTGTTCTTGAGATTTTGGTTGGGTTTCTATGGAAGTTTATTGAAAGAATAATGTTGTTGGTGGAGATGAATCATAAAGATGATGTTAATTTTTGAGAAATTATGATTAAGAAAGGAAGATGTAAGAACTAGGGTTTTGTTAAAAATTAATTTGGGGATTTTGATCTAAACTTTGATTTTAAATGAAATTGAAGCTAAGAATGATCTTTTGATGTTAGAAGTGATTTAGTAATGATGAGAATGAGAAGAAATTATATTTTGTTTAAAAATGGGTGTCTCAGCCAATCATCAATCTTAAGGTTAGAATTGTTTGTTGATGTGTTATAATGTATCCTATTGTCATAATATTAAAAATTAATGATATAGATTCTATTAATATTTAAATTTTGAGTAAAAGATTGATTATGTTAATATCACCTATTATGAGCTATTGAAGTTGTTATGTGAAAGAGTGATTCAAAGTTGTGACATTTATTTAATTGCCTTGGAGTCTAAAGATGTAACATTAATATTTTGAGAGAAAGATGTATGTCTTCTAGGACCTATTAAGGTGAGTCCATAGAGCAAAGGCACTTGGAACTTAATGGGGAGTCTTGCATGAGTCACTTTTATTGAGCTCCATGTCTCCCTTCCCAGGGCATTTGGGGTGATCACTTTTATTGGGTTCCCTGATTGGGAATGACCACTTAGCTAGGGGACGCCCCAAAAAGTTTGAGATCTCATATATATAATATATATATATATATATATATATATATATATATATATATATATATATATATATATATATATATATATATGAAGTTAAATTATTATTTAGTATGTGTTTTATTGATATAAAGTTAAATTATGTAGTATTCTGTTTGAAAATTATTTTCTACAGTGAATGTAGCTAGACATAGCATAGTTCAAAATAAATGCTTTTAATAACTGTATGATTTCTCTACTGAGAATTTTAAATTTTCACCCCTTATATGTTATGTTCAGAGGAGTAAGATGGTATGCATCACGTTGCTGATTGATATTGATAGTTACTGTGTTTACCATCATGGCGTTGAAGAAATACACATAGTGATTAATGGCATTGACATTCGATACTTTATCATGCATGATTCTGACTACTGATAAGCATGCATGATATGATTGTATATAGACGTAAATAGTTGACTTGGTTGCTTTTTGGGTGTGCTTGTCTACTAATGTATTGACCAACATTGATGATTTAGACATTTTAGATGTATCTTTTGTAATTTTGAACCCACTTGGGGTTTGTAAATATTTTAGACAGATGTATTGGCACATCATATGTAAATATTAAATACTGATGCAGCTAGTGTGATGTTTAAATTTCTGTTGTACTTTATTAATTTTGTATTTCATTTATTCGTTTATCGTATAAATTACAAACAATATAAATATATATATGGGAGTTACAACTTAGTTTATTTAAATATTAAATAAATTCCATTATGTGTTTAATCGTCACACATATTAAATTAAAACTTAAATGAATAATGAAGCACATAATATTCTATCAAGTATTAAGTAAATATAAATATAAATGAGATACGTATAAATAAATGTAGTATAATAATAAAATATAATTAAATTACTGGTAGAATGTTACATTGGATGATTGGAAAAGATAAAGAGTGCATCATGTAGAAATTGAGGAGTGGTGTAAGGTTGTCAACAAGAGCAAGTGAGGTTGGAGACTCTTTGGCCACCATACAAGGTCCTTAGCTATAGCTGCCATGGAGGATTCTCTCTTCTCCTTCTCTGCCTCTTTCTATGTCTATTCTTCTTTCTAATTTGTGATTAAGTGATAGTGTGTGTGTGATTGTAGTGAGGGAGTGTGAGTGGAGGTGAGGGACGTGTTAGTGAAGGGAGAAAGGGTTTAGGTTGGGTTTATCCACTTTAAGTTATGAAACTATCAACCATACATACCCTAGGACATAATAAGGTTTATTTAAAATTCAATGCAAATCCTATAATTATCGTGTCTTAACCCTAACCACTAGAATTGCACCTTAGTGTCTTACCATTTCTTGCTTGAATTTTAATTGGTTTATGGTCAAATCAAATTTTAACTCAACTAATAACCATCTTGAGTTTTAAGCCAATAAGATTTTAGCTAAGTGCTCACCTGATTTTGCATGTAATCCTATTGATAAATGCCTAAACCCACTTATATGCATTTTTATTGGCTATTACATAATTATAAAATCTTTATATTTAATTATTATAATTATTTACTAATTCATTTAATTTTAATATCTTAAACGTATATGCATTAATTTTATAATTATTATATTTAATTAGATAATAATTTCTAAAATTAACTTAATTTATCTTAAGAATTAACTTGCTTGATAAGTTATCAATAATATGGAAACAAGTCAAACAACTTACTACTCACTAATTTTCTCTCGGGTTCAACAAAGACTTTGTAGAGTTTTTTCAAAGTTAGGATCCCTAGAGGGATGACAAATTGATGAGAGGACACTCGGGAGATTAAGAGATAAACCGAGAAGAGGATGGTTTTACTGTTGGTTTCTAAGTCTCAAAAGAAAAAGAGAAGGCAAAACAAAAGAAAAAGGGAATTCAGGATTCATTTTTCACCTGTTCCATGTGAGTCCTCTCTCGTTTTTGATGAAAGTCCTTTTTTGAATATGAGGATACGTAATCTTGATACAAGATTGGTTTTAAAAAATTAATTGTTAATAATGGTGACTTCATTTTTGATTGATTGAGCCTTGGATTGAGCTATCTCAATTTCCTCAAAGGTTTTGGAGTAAGAATCACTTCAAGGTGTTTAGTGTTTTAATTGAACATTTTGGTCCCTAATTTATGGTGTGTTTGTAAGAGTCTTTATCTCCTATTGTTCTAGAGTGTCTAGTCGCATGAATCATCTTTTCTATTCGGGTTCCTAATCAAATTCTCTACTTTTCTTATATTACTTGTTACATCTTATATTCTCCAGGCAAACTTAAGTTGATACCGATCTTGAAGGCTTGCAAAATAGTCATGTGGTTTTGGTGCTTCATAGGGGATTTTAATGCTATTTTAGGGGCTATCTATGAGCAAGAAAAAGAGTTGATTAGGGTCTTTATAACAAAGAATTCCTTGTGAGGAATTTATGGCTTGGTGATTTAAAGGGTTGTAATCTTGTTCATTTAGATACTAGGATTTTCTTAGAGGAGAGTGCATTGTGTACATGGTCTAATAGAAGGAGGGTCTTGCTTTGATTTGAGAGGAGACTTGATAGGTTGCTTTGTAATGACAATTGGTTGTCTTATTGGGATAGTTAGAATTTATGTCACTTTAACTGTAATGATCACTATCCTATTCTTCTTTCTTTGAGGTCCAAAAAATGATTCTTATCATGGTTCTTCCTTCAAGTTTATGAAAATGATTGGATTGATCATGAGTTGAGATCGGAAGTTAATTGACTTTGAATCTTGGAAGCTAGAAGTTCATAGAGTTTTTCTATGTTTGTTTTATCGTAAATTGCAAGAACCCGAAAGTCAAGCTTAAGGCCTGGAACGAGGTGAATTGTTTTGGTAATGTACATATTAAAGTGGAGGAAGCTTTGAAAGCTACACTTTGATGTTATTCACTTCTAAGGCAGAAAATGCAAATAGGTATGGTTACTTCGGATGATTTGATTGATGAAGAGAATAAGGCTCAACAGATCTTTGCCAAGCATTGCACTTCAAGAATCTTTTGGAGGAAAATTCCAGTGTTAAGGGAGGCACGGTTATCTTTTGGTGATAGAAACATTGCGTGTTTTTTTTCATAAGGTTACTATGTTTAGAAATGTGACTCAAAAAATGTCTATCCTCAAAAAGATAATGATATATTGGATTGTCCTTTGATATTGAGTCTCATGTATACCGGATTTCTATTCTAATTTGTTTGCAAAATTCTTGAGGAAGAATGATCTAGTTGATCAAGTGAAGTCCTATGGATCAACCATTGAAGACAATTTGATGCTTACCAATTTGCCTTCTCCCGAGGAAGTTAAGAATCTTTGTGTTTGCTTTGAATGCCAATGGGGCTCGGGTCCTTATGGTTTTGGTGGTCTTTTCTACCAAACCTATTGGGACATTGTTGGTAGGATGTCTTCAAAATGCAATTTTTCCAACAAGGGTGGCTTCTTCCAAACTTAAATTCAAACATAGTGGTTCTTTTTCCTAAGTTTAGTAAATGGTCGATAGAATTGAACATTTTAGACCTATTGCCAATTGCAAATTTTCAATTTAAGATTATCTCTAAATGATTTGAAGGCTTGCTATAGTTGCCCCAAAAATCATTTTAATGAGTTAGAAAAGGCTTCATCAAAGGAAGAAACATATATGAGTGTATTTGTACTACTTCAGAAGCCATAAATCTGTTAGATAAAAAGGCATTTGGGGGGTAATATTGCTTTGAAGATTGACATTAAGAAAGCTTTTGATACATTGGATTGGTCATTTATCGTTAAAAGTTCTATCTTCTTTTGGTTTTGATCCTCTTTTTTGTCATTGGATCAAGGTCATTTTACACTCGCTAAGCTTTCAGTTGTTGTTAATGGAAATCGTTGTTTTTTTTTTCTTGTAAGAGGGGTGTAAGGCAAGGAGATCCTCTCTCACCCCTTTTATTCTGCATTGTTGAGGATGTGCTAAGCGAGAGGAATTTCCAAACTCATTCGGAATGGTTAGTGCGATTCCAAAATTCACAGAAGTTTTCAAACTCCTAGCCATGTCTTATTTGCAGATGACTTTATGTTGATTCGTAGAGGTTCTAAATCTAATGTCCAGGTCATTAGGCATCTTTTGATAAGTTTTAACTTTCTTTTATTTTTCGGTTGCAATTTTGAAAAGTCTAAGTTCTTTTCTGAGGTGGCATTCCAATCTCCGGACTTAATGAAATTAAGTCTATTCTTGATTTGGAAGACTCACTTCCCTTCACATATCTTGGGGTTCCTATTTTTCGTGGTAAGCCAAGAAAATTTCATTTGCAACCTCTATGGATGCCCAGAATCAAAGTCAAATTGGCATCATGGAAAGGTTCAATGCTATCTTTGATGGGTCGTGTTCACCTTGTGCAGTCTATCATTCATGGCATGTTGATTTATTGTTTTCAGATTTATTCTTGGCCACCTTCTTTGTTAAAAGTATTGGACAATTGTGTGAGGAACTTTATTTGGTTTGGAGACATAACCAAAAGGAAACCACATCGTAGCTTGGCACAAGATTTGCAAACCTCTTAATGAGGGTGGTCTTGGTCTTAGATCCTTCAAATCTGTGAATGAAGCTGCTATGCTCAAATTATGCTTGAACATGTTTTCTTACGAAAGGGGCTGGTTTCTTTGAGGGCAAGAGTTTTGAAAGGCAATGTTTTAATCAATCATCATAGGGTCCTCTATTAAATAAAGTGGTCTTAAGAATTTCTGGCATTGATTGTCATTAATAATAGTTGTTGGCAACTTGGATCGGGAGATAGAGTCAACTTTTGGTGTGATAATTGGATTAGTCAACCTCTTGGTTGAATGTTAATGCTTAATATTCCTGTGAATATATGTGATTCTCTCGAAAGCTAAGGTTTGGAATTTCATCAACGATGGTGCCTTTGGAAAATGAATTCTATCATAATTTGATTTTTAAGGTCAAGGTCTTTCTCCAATTCTTAGCAAAGGAGTTAAACCCTCCGGTTTCTTGTGAGGATAGGCTTTCCGGAACCATAATGATTCAAGGAGGAATTCTTACTCTTAAAGAAGCTTATAACTTTCGAGGGTTCCTTCAAAAGGAGCGCAATGCAGCCTTTGGGAAAGCTAATTTGGAATAAATGTATCCCTCCATCTAAATCAATGTCTCTCGGAGATTAAGGCAAATTGAATTCCAACTCGGTGATCATCTTTGGTCTCAAATGGCTTCAAATAAACAAGTTTGTTCCCTTTGTGGATGATTATGAGACATCCCAAAACTTAACCATCGCAATAAGTTTTGCAACGAAATTGAGGATTTGGCTTAGCAATTTGATAGGCATCCACATTGATACATCCTCCATTGAAGAAAAGCAAGTTTGCTTAATGAATTGGAGTTCTCAAGTTAAAGATGTTATATTAGTTGCTATTGCTTACATCATTTGGGCTGTTTGGCTTTGTAGAAATAATCTAAGGTTTGAGAATAAAAGAACCCCTTTTGAGCATGTTTTAAACTTAATCAAAGCTAATATTTCTCTTTTGGGTTCCTTGTCTGCTAGCTCTATGTCTTTCAATATTATCGATCTCATGATTCTTAGAAAATTTCTGACCGTGAAGGGTAAGCCTCCCAAGCCTATTCTAATTAAGGAAGTTATGTGGTATCCTCCAAAGTGTTATTGGATAAAGTGTAATTTGATGCCACATTGCTAAAGGCTTCCCGGATTAGAAACTTGTGGTGGTATTTTCAGAGATAAAAGTGCATCTATTCTTGGTTGTTTCAATCATAACCTTGGTATCTTTTTGCTCTTCATGTTGAGCTTTATGGTGCCATTTTTGCTATTGAAATTGCATTTAAGCGAGGTTGGAGGAATTTTTGGTTAGAGTGTGTGACTCGGTTTTGGTGATTGAGGCTTTTAAGTCTATTTCATCGTGGTTTGATGGCGCATAAGAAATAGTTTAATTGTATGACTTTGGTCAAACAAATGAACTTTGCCTGCTCTCATATTTATAGAGAGAGTAATGTTTGTGCCGATAAACTTGCTTCTTTTGGAACTAGCATACAAGGGTTAATTTGGTGGGACTTAGTACCAAGATTCATTAGTGAGGATTTTATCCGTAATAGGATTGGTTTACCTAATTATAGATTTAAATGAGTCTTCTATAGGTAAGGTTGATGTCCCCTCATTTCTTTTGTATTTTTTATTTTCTTTTAATAATATTATGGGTACTCTTTTTCCTTCATGATGCTTTTATCCCTAAGGAGGGTTTTGCATCATAAGGTTTTAATGAGGCCCTTTTTGCTTTAAAAAAAAAAAAAACTTACTACTCACTATTTCACTAGCTATCGAGTTAAGATATAAGAGAAGATGTTACAAATTGCCCGAGGATTGATATTTTCTGGCACAGGATTTTTGGCAACCTAATTCCCTTGTCTTTCTTCCAAGTTGATTTGCATGAATGGATCATGGAGAATATTATTAATTATGCTCATGTTGCAAGTAAACCTTGGGCATTCCTTTTTGGTGTTGGCATCCATTTTCTCTGGGCTCTGCGAAACGAGAGTACTTTTAGCCCTCATGATCGTGATATAAGGAACATCGTCCTTAGGTTCTGGCTGAAAGTAAAAGGTTATTTTGTTACCCAGGAGGTTGTTCAATTTGTAAAACCTTCTGATCCAGGGAAAGCTCTTTGTCATGCATGGCCTTTCCCTCCTCTTGATTGGGTGTCCTTGAACACAGATGGGTCAGTTATAAACCATAAAAAAACTGCTTGTGGTGGCTTGATTAGAGATGCTTCAGGTGGTTTTTTGGGAGGATTTTCATCGAATTTGGGCATCACTACCATTACTACTGTTGAACTATGGGATGTTTTGCATGGTTTGGAGTTGGCTTGGGAGGTGGGATGGTGTAGAGTCCAACTTCAGCTAGACTGCCAAAGTGCTATTGCTTTTATGAACAATGGTTGTGATAGAGCCCATCATATTCCTTTCCATTGTTCAACGCATTAAGGACTGGCTTTCCAAGGATAGGATTATGACAATATCTCATATTTTTCGAGAATTGAATAGAGCAGCGGATGTTCTTGCTCATGATGATCTTTCTCTTAAGTTCGGTATCTCACATTTCTCTACTTCACCTTCTTGTGTAACAGCGATTTTTGAGGCAAGATGAAGCTGGTGTTGCTTACTAGCATGGGATGCGTTAGTCTTTTCTTTCTTGTTTTGGGTGGTTGTCACCCCGATGTTTACAAAAAAAATTAAAAAAATATATATATAACTAACGGAATCTTTTACATTAAACTGATTATATAACAAAAGCATGTTAAATTTATAATATTGTTTTGTATAAAAAGAATGGAAGAGTGCAAAGGTTATTCTTCTTTTGGTCAAAACAACACACTCATGATTGTAATATATGTATTCCAGACTTTTTTATCAATTCCATGACAAAATTTTGAGGCAAAATAGAGGAAGTGTCTACTGTCACTTCTATTTATTTATTATCACTTCTCTCCAATTAACTTCGTTTTCAGTTTCTTAAAATGCCATTTATTAAATTGTTGAATCAAATTAATGGTATGTTTTCACTCTTATATCCATCTAAATTTCTAGTTAAAAAGTATAATGATGGTTTAAATATAAAAAATACTTCCTAATTATAGTACTAGTTTCTTTTTTCTTTTTTGAATCAATGTGCCATAATCTCTAGAAACAAGAACTAAACACTAAAATACTAGCTAATTAATAATAATAATAATAATAATGCATAGAACTACAGAATACATAAAAACAAAACCAACCATATACTGTGTTGGCTTTATAATACCTCCAAAATGTTTTATAACATAGTAGATATAAGGTACTTGATACAAAACTAGTTTTAATGTAGACATCATAATACCCCCATGAACATTTCCCATGTAAAAACAATCTAGATATAACTATGCACTTTGCAGTCAGATTTCCAACGCCTGGGTCAAATTTTCAAAATTGTACATGTAACACCCTAATGAGGATATCACATTTTTGATACAATAATAATAAAACCTTACTCAAGTTATAAAATATTTAGTACATAAATAATATGAGTTGTAAAATTTTTCATTTTATATATTATATCATTAAATAAAATAAACAGAATACGAAATAAAATAAACTATTATCACACACCATAATATACATATGATTTTGTCTTGAGTATACAAATAATTTACAACTACAAATATTTAAATAAGGCAGTAAAAAGGTTAACATAACACTAAAATAAAAACATGCCCAAGTGCACATCGAAGATTCCTAACCCTCCGAGGGATCCTCCTCAGATAGATCGTTGGATGACAGAAATCCTAGATGTCTCGTAGCTCTACGGACAGGAGTCCGTGCTGTCGATACGCTACTAAGCTCACTGGGTGCATGAAAACGTCCTCCCCAGTAACGCCTAATAGACAAAGGCATCTCTAAATGTAAATAAAAAGTAGTAGTAAACATCGGTGCTCCATCAAACTCTCTATGTAGGGACACAGTCAGACACCCCACATAAACAACCGATCCTCTCTCAGCTCGCAGTCGCCAGGCCTCAGAGCCTCCATGAAACTCAAGTCTCACAAAACCCAAAAACTTGGGCAAAGCCATACCGCGTCACAATCAATCCAAATGATATGGATGATCAAGAGGCTCGCTCCCCTCACACTGGTCGCTCGGCTATTGCTCCTCCTCAGGGTACAAACAATCTAGAGGCTGCTCCTCTTCCTCTTCCTCAAACTCTTTACGGAACATAAATAATAATACAGAAAATACATACAAAGAGGTGAGACAATCTACATCATTACCAGCATGGCAGTACAGAAAACGACAATACATACAGATATCAAAATTGAATACAATAACGCATACCATCACATCATATACAATATATCATTTCAAATAACATTATGATGTAGACCATATATGCAAATGTACACAGACTCATACCTACTCCATGGAGCTAAACACAACATCAGAGAGAATGATCCGAAAGACCTGTCCGTACCTCAGGCTGCCCCAGCCAAACATTTACGCAGTCAAACATCGTGTAAACAGTACATAGTCAAATCATCATGTAAGTAGTACACAGTCAAATCCTCGTGCACAATAGGCATTGGTACCAGACAGCCTCTACAAGATCTTGATTAAGAATAGTGCTTGTTGAGATCGTTAGTGTGTTGCCCATTATCACGACCCAGATGAGTTACCAACTGTCCACATGTGGAATCTCCCGCACACTAACGCCTCCAAGTTCACTCAATGAACCACACTACGCCTATCATACCCACAACACGGTGTAATTCATCTCGTCAGTCAAACGCTAATTCTCAACCAAATTGACACATTTACTCAATGTATGAACATGAACCAAAAATTATGAAAATACCCTCAATATCAATATTTCTAATATAGCACGTCCCCACTTGACGGTACTATTTCTCAATATGTCTGGGTCCACCACTTTGGCTCGACAGCAAAACTCACTGTTCCTTTTAGTCGCGTAAAGATTTTATCGCGTTTTCATAATCGTGTCACCTTTTTCAAATGTTTTTAAATTGTGTAAATATTTTTTGACGTTTTTAATGTCGCAGAGTGTTTTTAAATCATTTTCTCAATCGCATAACATTTTTAAATCATTTCTCAATCGCGTAACGTAAAAATCATTATTTTAAATACGCGTAAGCTATTTCTAGTATTTTTCAACTACGTAAAATATTTTCTCTACGTTCTAATTATATTTTGAAACTTTCTCCATTATTTGTCCATTTTTAATTAGTTTTGACAACATTTTGTCTAGAAAATTCATTAAGTGATATTTTCTACGTTTTCTTTTAAAAACTACCTCTTTTAGTTATAACCATTGTTTACACCTTGAAACTTGCTAACGCGCTTCAAAACCCAAAGGTGAGCTCTACGTTAGTATTTTTCAAGTGTCCAATTTATTTCTTATTTATACTTAATTTCTCTAATTAGGTTTCCAAAACTAAATTCATTTATTTTGTTCTCCAAAATTCATTGCAATTAAATTCTCTTTAAATTAACTAATTAGTCTACATTAGAAAAATAATTTTGGAAACAAATATATATTGAATGACATGTTGGCCGAAATCCAATATATTCTTTACAAATCATCGTTAAATTATTTTCCATCCTCTAAGTCATTGCAAAATTCATTAATCCAATTAAATCAATTAAGTCATGCTTTTAGAAAATGGTTGAGAACATTTTGGTTCTCTTTTTCTTGGTGAAGCCGTGAGCCTCCTTGTGTTCTTTGGAACACTCATGCAAAACTTCACATGTTATTCACATCCTACAATAATTATCATACATCTATAAACGCATACCATATATTTTAAAGCTATAGACATGCTTGCACACAAAATCAATCACAAATAGAAAAGACATTAAACAACCAAGTGAATGAATTCTTATGAATTCTTCACCACAAATACATCCATTTTCTCACCACCACACAGGGTTGATGAGATTAAATCTCCCTCTTACCTTAAGGGAAGACAAACTTCTTCTATACTCCTCCTAGTGATTTTCGTGTGACCTCCAAAGAATCCCTAACAAGCTCAAACAAATTTTAAAGAGTCATAACTATAGGTGAAAAATATAAACCATGGACCAATTATGACTTAGAACCTAAGAAATCAAGTTAGAAATAAGAAACAAGGATTTTCACCTTGTAGGAAAGAATCTTCAAGGTGGTTTTCAAAGCTCAAGATGGATGATTTTGAAGGAACTCTCAACTAGAGAAGTTCTTAGAATGATGTTTGGATTTGAAAAATGGTGTTAGATGAAAATTTAGAAGAGTGGATGATGGTAGCTCAAGAAGAAAACTATGGAGTTTTTCTTGGTGTTCTTGAAGAGAAAGAAGTAAAAACTTAGGTGATAGCAAAGATGAAAAATGAAGAGGAATGGTCTTCCCTCCTATGCATGGCTGTGGAGCTCAATGGAAGTGGCCACCTTTGTTGACCATCCAAGGACTCCTAATGGCCCTAGATGTGATCAAGGGTTGACATCCAAGGCTTTGCTCCTAAGTTAGCTTTCTGTTGGTGTAGAAAATCAAGTCACCAAGCTTCTTGATCCTTCTTGAATGTGCTTGGCCGAATTACTCCAAAGGAGAGCAAACTAAGTTTGTGTTCACTTATGCAATCTAGTTAGACTTAGGTGCATTTAGTTAGGTTGCTTAGTTACTTGTCTAACTTATCTAGTTACTTATGGTTGCTAGCCATTATCTAACTTTACTAGAACCTTCTCTAACTAGAATTCTAATGAGTAGCTAACTAGGTTTACTTCATTTAGTTACTACTTAGACACATTAGATTAACTTAGTTGGGTTTTTCTAGTTACTTACTAACTAGTCTAACCACTTTTGTGGACTAGCTTCCTATTGGCTTAAAAGTTTTCAAGCCATTTATGTTGACTACATGTCATTGGTTTAGAAATAAATCAAGCCCATTTCGTTGACTAGTTTTCCAAACGTGAGTCCCACAAACTTTTCCAGATCCATGGTCCATTGAGTAGAATTCTACTATTTTTAAGATAGTAGGTACTGTCTAATAAAATAATATTATAAAAATATAAAATATTTTTATTGCACAGTTAAATTCTAAAAATTAAAAGATTGATACACGTATTACTCAGAATTGGGTTTAGTAAGATCCCCTAGCTCCGAATAATTAAATTAAGATTTTTTCGGCCCGAAAATTATTATTTTCTTGACTCGGAGTAAATCACATACAATGATCAAATACAGTTACGAAATAGTCAAATTAATTTTATAACACACAGAAAATACAAAACAGTAGATTTAGGATAATATCGTAATTTAACTGAAAGTTAGGGGTGTTACAATACATGTTGGAACTTATAAACAATAAAGCAAATGCAATGGAACATCATCAATCAAATATGCCATCGATATTTTCTCCAGAGAATTTCTTGTATCGTAGCATGATGATGTAACACCCCCCTCAAGGTATCACATTTCTGACTACCAACTCCCAATTTGAAAATCAGTTCATAAAAAGTTTGAGTTATAAAAGGTGAGTTTTAAAATTTCCTTTTCTTGCTGAAGACGAAAACATAATCTTACTGATAATTATAAGTAATACTGAAAATACATTTAAACTGTTTAATATACAATATTGACACTAATTAATATTTAACAATTTAAAGAGAAATATAAAACTAACAGACTCTCTTTTTTAACAGTAGCGAACCCATCATGGGTCCTACTTAATAGCACGGTGCAACACTAACGATAAAAAAACTCTACATACGTATTCTGTTGTGTATCCATCTTGATGCATCAAACATCTGTTCTACATCTGTTCTTTGTCCTCAGACATCTCTTCTTTGTCAACATTGTAAGCTATCCAATTTGGAAAGGTCATTCTCTGATATTGTCTCCAAACGCAGAGGTATTTGTCACCCGTTATGTCTAAGACAACTCGTTCCATCTATTATAGTTTTTACAACACCAAGCCCAACCAAACAATATAACAAAGAGATGAGATTATCTACGCCAATACCAACATGGTAGCATAGAGATAACATAAACAACATACCATACAGATATGTCATACCATAATTCCAATAATGCACTCAACATTAATCAACTATCATCATTCAAAAATTTATCAGTTCAAATCATACGATAATAACAATAATGGCATCAACATTATCCAGTATTTCTCTACAGAATAATTGTTATAGCCAATATTCCTTAATTAATATATCACATTGATATAAATGCTCAGTTTCATGCATGCGCATATAGACTCAATGTCCTACTCCATGGAGCTAATACTCAGTTCGGAGAAGTCGATCCGAAAGATCTGTCGGTACCAAAATGCCTCAGACCAAGTGCTATAATCCTCATTTTGATTTTTGCACATCTAGCATATACACGACAGTCTTTACGAGATCATGATTAAGAATAGTGTCTCAGTCAGGATCATCGGTGCGTTGTATCGGTCTAACCTACGGGAAGAAGCGAGACCAACCTCCCATGTAAGCAACCCGCACCCCAATGCCCCCAAGGTCAACAAGTGACTTACACTACGCATATCGCACCCACTCAAGAGGTGTATGTCTCTCCTAGGCAAATAGCCTCATACAGTCCATCAGACCTTTCTAATGCATGTTCAATGCACCAATGCCAATCATAGGCAAAATTTATCATTTTCTCATATAGTGTTCATACACTAATTCATGCATATAAAATGCACCAATGCCAATCACAGGCAAAATTCACCATTTCCAATGCATGTTCAATGCACCAATGCCAATCACAGGCAAAATTCATCATTTCATATTCAGGGCCAATCATAGGCAAAATTCATCATTTCATATTCAGGGTCCACACATTGGCTCATTCTTAGTTTAATTTCATAATCTCATAATCAGGGTCCACACATTGGCCCAACATTATCTTTACTGTGTTTTTCATTGTGAAATCATATTATCACGTTTTCATAGTAACAAAACACTTTTGTTATGTTTTCACAATTGCGTAACATTTCTGTTACGTTTTCACAATTCCACAACACTTCTGTTGCATTTTCAAATTACGTATTGATTTTTTAATGTTTTCTCAAGCACGTAAAAATATTTACACGTTTCTCAAATTGCGTAGCGATTTTCCATCATTTTCACAATCGTGTAACTTAAAAATCATTCTTTTAAGTCGCGTAAACTATTTTCCATCATTTTCGAAATCACGTAAAAATATTCCCTCATTATTTAATCACGTAGTGATTTTTCAACAATATTTCAGTCCCGTAAAATATTTAAACGCTTTCCAAATCGCGTAGAAATATTTAAACATTTTTCAAATCGCGTAGCTTAAAAATCATGTTTTTAAGATACGTAAAACACTTTTCAATATTTTACAGTCATGTAAAATATTCTTCAATATTCCAAACATTATTTTGGACTCTCAAATAAATCAATATCATTTTCAACATTATTTTTCATATTTCTCCTTTAAGAAATTCTTTTCTCAAAATAATATGACCTCTCACATTATTTATCAAATTTTCTTACTCAAGAAAATCCTTTTCGCAATATATTCCATAAATTCATAATTTCATTGAATTAAATCAATATTTTTAAAAATTACTAACGTTCTCCAAAAATCAAAGGATGAGTTACACGTTAGAAAATATCAAATCAATTACATTTCCACTTGGAAAATCACTTTGTTTCATCAAAATCAAGGCATTACAAATCTTCCATAAAATCAAGGCATTTACAAGCCTTTAAAAAAAACGTGGGCATGACTATTGAAACCATCAAAACATTTTTCCTTCTAAGTTGATATGGTTTTATACAAACAAAACCATTAAAAATCCTTTACAAAATCCATGAGTACTTGGTCTTTGAAATCAAATCATTTGTTAATTTTTTATTTCCACTTTCTTTGCAAATCCTTAAAATCATCAACTCAATGCTTTATTCATAAATGTCCTTAAGTTCCATTAAATTCCATTCTTGTTTTTACACAAAATAAATTAATAAAAATTCTTTTAAAATCGTGTTCATGTACTCTTTGAAAAATAAACCCTTTGTTTATTTTCCTTGTTTTTCTAAACATCCATTTTCATCATTCTTGAAAATATTAATTTGTGAACACCTATCTTGAGGTGTCTTGGCCGAAATTCACCATGTTCTAGAGATCAAAAATTAATTCCCTTGTTCTTGAAAAATTTCTACATAAACTCTAATTATGAGTGTCAAAATCATGATCACTCCACTTTGGCCATTGGAGCCAAAAATTGATTTTCTTTCCATCATCACATCATGATATACATATACATAATTTCAACATATTCTCATCATGCATATTATAAGCATACCATATAAGCCATAAAATCATGCAAAGCATATCAAGCATAATCAAAGCACATAAACACCACAAATAATTACATGACCATGGATATGAATCCTCACATGGATTCATCATCCATCAAATATAAGACCATCTCTCACCATCATGCTTGGTTGGTGAGATGAATCTCCCTCTTACCTCTTGAAGATCCTCAAAAACTCTTTGTTTTGCTTCTTTTTCCAAGTCCTTCACCACCAAAAGTTTCTTAAATACAAAACAAAACATGTATTTATTAGTAAATCAAGCTTAAACAAGATAAACCATGGATCAAACATGGCTTAGAACATGAAAAAGAAGAGAAGAAATGAAGTTTCCTTACACTTCACCTCAAATACCCTATAACTTTGCTCTTGAAGAAAGTCCTTGAAAATAAATGATTTAGAGAAAGTCTCCAACATGAAAGTTGCTTAGAATATCATGTAGATTCAAGATCTATGGTTGGATGAAATTAAAAGAGATTGGAGGGTAGGTTTAGGCGTCTTGGCTGAATGGTTTTCTTAGAAATAGAGAATGGAGTTTTCTTTTGTTCTTGTTCTTGTTCTTGGAAGAGAGAGAATGGAGAGAATTGTTTTTAGTCTTTGGTAGAAATGAAGATAGAAATGAAAACTCTTCCTACCTAGTAGTTGCCATGGAATGCATGGAGAGAAAGGTAATATTGTGTGTGTAGCTTTTTGTTTTTCTTTGATAAGAATGAAAGAAAAGTTGATAGGAAAGATTAGGTGTAGAAATTGTCTTGCATTATTCATTGCATGACCTTAGGTGAGTAGGAGAAAAATGAATCAATTATGGGTAGTTTGTCTTCAAAAAGAAGTGCATGGCCGTAGGATACATGTGCAAAGTCATCAAAAATTGACTTACTTTTATTTAGCTTCTTGAATTATTGTTAAAAGAATGGCCAAGTATAATGAGTAAAAGAATTGGCCCCCCTTCAAGTGCATGACCGAATGCTTCAAATGGAGAAAGTCACCAATATTGACTGTTTCTTTGTTGTGTAATATAAAAAATGGAACATGAATTAATTGAATCAAATTTTCCCCTTTTAACTTTGCATGGCCATAGAGTGAAGAGAGAATTGAGCAAATAATTGGTACTAAATTATTGAGAAATTTTCTAAGTGATAGTAACAAACTTGGACCATTGGATCTTCTTCCTTCTTTAATCTTAGCCATTTAGATAAAGCTACTAAATGGATGGTCAAGATCTCTCCTTCCATGTTGCCATCCAAGGGTCACAATTGAAGTCCAAGCAATTATATAAGACCAAATTTCAACCATAGATTAAATCAATAGTTAAGATTCAATCTTGAAAGTCCAAGACATTATTTGAAGCATTCTAAGCCATTGATTAATTCAATGGTTAGGATTAAGGTAGACTTTAAGTTAGAAGACTTAATCTAGGCCATTGGATCTTTCTCTTTTAAATTCTAGCCATTAGATGCATCTCCAAAATGAAGGGTCAAGATTACTCCTTCTTACTTTTAATCCAAGGGTCATAATTAGTTATAGCCATTTTAGAAGACCAAATCTCCACCATTGATTAAATCCAAATCCAATGGTCATAATTGATCCATCTCCACCGTTGATTAAATCCAAATCCAACGGTCACAAATGGTCCTAGCCACTTTATAAGATCAAATCTCCACCCTTGATTAATTCTTCATCCAATGGTTATTAATGGTCATAGCCATTTTCTTAGACTAATTCCTACACCGTTGATTAAATCTACGGTTGGTATCAAAGTCTTCAATATTAGACTTGCTTCCTATTGGTCCGTCAAAAGCATTAAACTTGCTTCCTATTGGTCCGTCAAAAGTAATCATAACCACTATTGTTGACTTAAGCAGTATAATTTCTATTTTTATCTGCTAAAACCCCACAAAAGAATATATTTACTGTATTTTTATCGGCCGATAATTAAATACAGTACAAAACACAGTACAATAAAAATTTCTAAAACTGTTTTTAGATTTAGGTTTAGTAAGATCCCCTGTCTCCGTCTCAACAGTATAAATTTTTCTATGCGAAAATTTTTTTTCACGTTTTGGGACTCACCCTAGGCCCACGTAAGACCATTGGGACCCACAAACAACCCAAAAACGATCAGATAATCATAAAAATTTATAATCATCCACAAAAATCACAAATATTGGAAAACGTATGAAAATTAAATCGGATTAGTAAAAATCATTAAGGATTTTCAAAAAGAAATAAAATACGAAGGTTCGTATACAACCTCAAAATAATATTAAAATAATAAAAAACACGTAAAAATTTCCAAAAATTTCTAAAAATCACAAAAATTATAAAATCCACAGAAGTCGAGTCAGATTGTTCAAAATAATTAAGAATAGCCCGAAATAAATAAAATACGAATTTTCGGGGTGTTACAGATGACACCTACGATTATGTCAAATATTTTTTTTTAAAAAAAAAGGATTTATGGTAAGGAACTTAGACCAAATGGTCAATTTAACCCCTCATTTAAAGGGCATCAATCATTTTAGATTCCTGTTGAAGGAAATGACCCTAGATGCCCCTCATTTAGCAAAATGTCAGTAACTTTATTTCAACCATTAACCAACCTTAATTAAAGCTAATAGAGATACTTATGTGGCACGTTAAATGCCTTGTTAGCTGCACGTGTGGCAGACCACTCCTATTATCCTAAACGTGAAACGATATCATTTCCTTGCATTTTTCTCCTACTATAAGTGGAACGACATCATTTCTTCCTATCATCTTCCCAATATCTCCCTCCCTGAACCTTAATTCTTAAACCTCAAATCCTTAACCCCCAATTCGACTCCTGCTTCCCATTGCAATAGAGATTATTTGGGTGGGCCTTATATTGGGACTCTATGCGAGCTTCTAGTTGGGACTCTATGCAATCTTCGAGTTGTTGCCTTATGTCTTTAATGGCAGTTATTGAATCTTTGTTACCATCCAATTGTGTCTCCATGGATTCCTCCCTAAAACCTAATAGTGGATCACATTTCATAAATTCTAGTTAGCAACTAGGATTATAGCAAAAATGAAGACTTTTTTACTACAAAGGTACATTAGAGTTACCTTGGAGTACTGACCAAAAACATTGATTCTTAAAGATCAAGAATATGGGAAGTTGAGTAGCAAGGGGTTGGGATGCGGAATCTCACAAATCAAGCAGAGAAGATTTGTGAGATTCTTAAACACCTAGAATACAAGTAATAAAGCAACAAGGGTTGGGATGCGAAATCTCACAAATCAAGTAGAGAGATATTGATCCATAAAACTCACCGAAAGTTAGAGGCTTTCCAATAAGGGTGCAGTGGAGAAAATCCAATGGACTAGGGTGTTCCAGGGTTATAGAACATTGGCGGAGAAGAGATGGCGCAATTACAGGTAATATGATGTTGTTTCGTATTAAGGAAAGGGGAAGGCAGATTGGTCTACCACGTGTGCAACCAACAAGGCACTTGACGTGCCACATAAGTGTCCCTATTAGTTTAAGTGAGGGTGATTAACAGCGGATTAAAGTGACTGAAGTTTTATTGAATGGGGAACTTCTAGGGTAATTTCCCTAAACGGGTGACTATAATGACTGATGCCCTTTAAATGATAGACCAAAATGGCCATTTAGTTTAGGAACTTACCTAGAAAATTAATAAAGCAAATTCAATGGCATGTCAGGATCTAATGTGCAAAAGATATTTTCTCAATATATGCAAAAATAATGCCTTATCGCATGTATAGGATCAATAACCCTTGACCCCCTCATGGTTAGTTGTATGGCATACAAGAGCCTACAACTTAAGTTTGCTTTGAATAAAAGGCCTTTCAGGAAATTGAAAAACAAATTAGTTAGAAATGAGTGACAATAGATAAATAAGAGTGGCAATAGACACTCCCCAAAATAGATAGAAGTGCAAATGTTCGAATGCCTCTGCCAGTTAAACTAATTCAGCGGTGAAGTTACAATAATAATCCCATCAAATTCAAATTCCAAGTAAATGTTAGTTATTTATGTTTATAATGAAATAAGAATATATATATATATAAGGGGGGTCCATTTACACTTAGTATAAGTCAAAACGATTTACACCCAATCTTACACCCTCCATTTTATTTTGATCCTATGACTATCATTTATCTCACTAAATGACCACAGGATCAAAGTAAAATAGAGGGTGTAAGATTGAGTATAAGTATTTTTTACTTACACTAGGTATAAGTGGATCCTTTCCCTATAAGATCGAGTGTAAGTATTTTTTTTACTTACACTAGGTGTAAGTGGATCTCCTCCATATATATATATATATATATATATATATATATATATATATATATATATATATATATATACACACACACATAAGAGCTATTAGCTAGCGTCACAGTTCGATCTAACTATGATCCTACTGCGGCCTTATCAAGGTAGAAGAATGCTGGCCCACAACCAACAATCCTCATCCCAGCACCCATGCTTTCCACTATATATGTCTTTCTGTGAATCAAAACTGTAGTTCGATTTGACTTTGACTCACTTGGCCTTGCAAAGGCAGAATATTGACCTATAACAAGTAACTGCTCTCCTAGCACCTGCCATTAGTTCGTGCCGATCAGGGAATTAAACTCATTGCCTTAGCTCTAATACCATTTGTTGGATCGAGCTCTTTTCATTAGAAAAAAAAATTATAGCTGATAGTCAGAGCGCAACTCTTTCTAGTTAGACTCATCAACAAGTGCCACAGTTCGATTTGACTTCGACTATACCTAAACCTTTCCAAGGCAAGATCTTGACCCATAACCACATTTTTTTGGAGAAAAGGCATGTTTAGGCGAGAAAAGGCATACTCATAGAGTAGCAATGAATATATGCTCCAAGAAAATTTTCACCATTGATTTTAAGTATACTTATATAAGTTTTAAAAATACTTTAAATTAATGGTGGAAACCATACTAAAGCATGCATTTATTGTTGTTCTAAAAACATGTAATAATTTCTCTGTTCAGGGTTCAAACTCCCCAATTTAATAGTAGCCTAGATTTTAAAGACCAGGAGAACTACCATATAAGTTAATGCTCACCAATGAAAACATATGAACATTTATTAGATAAAAATTCCAAGGATAAGTGTAACATCCTTCTTAACATATTAGTCTTAATCACAGTTATAGAAGTTTAGTAGCATATGTATGAGTTACCTGTTCATTCTGGTGACTTTCTGAGTTAGTTTGCATATGTTGCTATAACACCGAATGTGAAAAATAGCTCATATTAGCTCATAATATAGCATAAAGTGCTTAGATAATGTAAATAAATATGGAGACTTTATTTCTAGGTTATAAATACTTAGAATAAGATGTGGTAACATTTTGAGAATCAACTGAACTAGTTTGGTATTTTTACCTACACCGGAAGTATAACATAGCTTAGTGGCTATTAACGATGTATAAGGATAATTGAAAGCAGTCCTAGAATTTTCTATAACACCTATGAAGGTTAGAAAACTTGTTAAGGGAAGATTAAAGTGTCCCTTCCCTAAGAGAGATAACATTTCAAGACAAATATCCAAGTCATTCCTTATCCTTCATTTTTCCTTCACCGCCTCTATGCTCTTTCATCTTCATCTTTGACTTTTCTTTCTCACATTTGCTCTCTTATATGGTTCAACAACAAAGAAGAGAAAAGCAAAGAAAAGAAAGAAGAGAAAGAAGAAGGAAGAAGAAGGAAAGGAAGAAGGAAGAAGAGGAAGGACCAAGTAAAAAGTAAGAAGACCAAAGCTTAAGCATCATCCAAGAAGACCAAGTAAATCCATATTTGCACTTAATATTTAATGGCTGGTTTATACCACCGACTTGTATATTATTTTTATTTTTATTTTATGTCACTTATTTATGCTTAATTGGAATCGTGATTCAAATTCTGGTCGTTTGGTTAAAATTAATCCGGGTAATTTATATATTGATTTGTTTGAATCACAATCACACATAATTAACACAATGGCTAAAAATGAACCACGAGCTGAAAATAAAAGTGTACATAATGAACATGAAAATCAACCATTGCAAACTATGCATGCATATTTGTAACCACCTCGAAATTCTATTCCATTATGTTTTATTTTTCCACTCACTCTAACAATTTTAGATTTAAACCAGGAATGATTTCGTTACTTCCTAATTTCCATGGTTTAGAATCTGAAAGCCCATATTTACATCTAAAAGAATTTGAAGAAGTCTGTATTGCTTTCAATGATCAAAATTGCACTGAAGAGATTATTATGCTTAAATTGTTTTCTTTTTCTTTAAAAGATAAAGCAAAAACTTGGCTTAACGCATTGAAACTAAGATTAATTGGCACACGGCAACAAATGCAAGGTGAGTTTTTAAAGAAATTTTTTCAAACACATAAAACCAATGCTTTGAAAAGACAAATCCATTTTTTTCACAAAATTCAAATGAAGCATATTTTCAATGTTGGGAACGTTTAAAAGATTTGTGAAATTCTTGCCCATATCATGGATTTGAAAAATGGCGCACTATAAGTTTCTTTTATGAAGGTTTAACACCTGAAACTAAATAATTTGTGGAAACAATGTGTAATGGCGAGTTTCTTGATAAAGAACTTGAAGAAGCTTTAGATTATTTAAATCATTTGGCTAAAAATTCTCAATCTTAGCATGGTACTAATCTTTATGAAAATTCAATTAGATTTAACATTGCAAATGCTTGTAAAGGAAAATATCATCTTAGTTAAGAAGAAGATCTAAATGCTAGGTATGCCAATTTGGCTAGAAAGGTTGAACCATGGAATTAGGGAAAGTGAAAGAAGTCAAATCTGTGCAAAATGAAGAAATTTGTGGCATTTGTGACGAATTAGGACACTCGACAAATGAATGTCCAAATATTCCTATTTTTAAAGAAGTTGTGCATGAGCAAGTAAATGCAATGAACAATTTTAAAAAGTCATTTACTTTTTCTTTTTCAAATTCTTACAATCCGGAATGGAGAAATCACCCGAACTTTTGCTGGAGGAATAATAATCAAGCACAATTTATGCAACCACCGCCTCCTCAAGAACAACAAGATTCTCAAAATTCTCAAGAATATGCACCTTATATCTCACCATATAGGAAAAACCTTGAAGGAGCTTTGCATGCATTCATGGAAAAACAAGAGGCCATTAATAAACAAAACACTCAAGCCATGATTGACGTAAAATATACTATTTCCAATCTTACTTCTGCACTCACTATTCATAAGAAAGGAAAATTTCCTTCTCAACCTTAACCGAATCCTAAGGGTCAGTACAGTCTAAATGAGGCAGTTCAGAAAACTAACAAATAAATCAAGTCAATTCAGTGATAACTCTTAGGAGTGGAAAAGTTATTGAAAAACAAATTCCTAAACATTATGATAAAGATGATGAAACAATCCCCCAAGATAAGGAAGAGGTTGATAAGCCATCTAGCCAAAATGAGACCAAACTCTTGCCTCCTCCACCTTCATGTCCTCAAGCATTAAGCAATTCAAGGAAATTGAGCCACCACACTAAAATTTTTGAAATTTTTAAATAAGTCAATGTCAATATTTCGTTGTTAAATGCTATCAAACAGATTCTTTCTTATGTCAAATTTTTGAAGGACTATTGCACTGTTAAAAGGAAATTAAATGTAAAAAAGAATGTTTTTTTGACTGAACAGATAAGTTCCATTATTCAAAGCAATAATGTTTTGAAACATAAAGATCCTAGTTGTCCTACGATTTCATGCATTATTAGAGAACATAAAATTGAACAAGCTTTACTTGATCTTGGTGCTAATGTTAATTTGCTTCCATATTTAGTTTATCAACAACTCAATCTAGGTGAGTTATATAACACCCTCCCTAGGGTATTACATGTCTGACTTCCGACTCATAATCTGAAAATGTTTTCATAAAAGGTTTGAGTTAAAAAAAGATGGGTTTTAAAAATTCTTTCTTGCTGAAACATAAACTTACTGTAATTTATAAGTAATACTAAAAAAAACATATTGAAACTAATTCATATACAATCATTGACACCAATTAATATTTAACAATTTGAAGAGAAATATAAAACTAACAGACTCTTCTTTTTTTTAACAGTAGCAAACCCCATGACGGGTCCTACTAAATAACTAGTATAACACTAACGATAAAACTTAACATACTCATTCCTTATCTTGTATCCAGCTTGTTGCATCGAACTCTACTCCTTGTCTACTCAGAACACCTTCTAACTTGAGACAACCACTCTTCAATGTTTTCATCAATCTCTACGAGTATCCATCGCCTGTTATGTCTAAGACAACTCGATCATTCTATCATTTGATTTTAACAAAGATGCAGACACAACAAACAACATAACAAAGGTGAGATCACCTACGCCAATACCAACATGGCAAAGACAGGAGATAACACAAACAAAGAATATCATACAGATGTCATACCAGAATTTCAATAATGCACTCAACATTAATCAACTATCATCATCATACTATTAACATTATTATCATCACACAATAATCACAATAATACCATCAACATGATTATCATCATCATCATCCAAGTATTTCAAAACAATTGGATATAAATGCTGATTTATGCATGTGCACAAAGACTCAGTTTTTCAAAAACAACTCCATGGAGGTTTTCACAATTTCGATAAGAATGCTCTGGTCAATTGTCAGCCTTAGCCCAAAGACAATCTCCCAGTCGTAGAAAAGAATCATGTTCTTGTCGGTATCGTCAATGCGTTGCAACGGATCGCATCACCAAGTGACACAGGGTACTCGCTTGTGTCCACTTGGTCGACCGCTACTCGACGCCCCAAGATCCATCATAGACCTCACTATCAATTCTCATTCCCTCTTCAACCACAAGGGCCATATACAATAATGCACGAATATATCCGTGCAAGTCCAACCCCAAAGGGCCAAATCTTTTCAATTTCATTTGTTCAATGTATCATATGCCTCAATGCATATTTTTTTCCCAATGCAAATCCAATCACAAGCATCTCTTTCCAATGCATATAAAATGCACCAAATTATACTGTATTTTCAACAACAAAAATCATGTTATCACATTTTCATAGTTATAAAACACTTTCGTCGTGTTTTCAAAATTGCGTAATATTTCCGTTTCATTTTCACAATTCCAAAAGGTTTCTGTTACGTTTTCACAATTCCAAAATGTTTATATTGCGTTTTCAAAATATCGTAACACTTATGTTACGTTTTCAAAATTGAAACATTTTTGTTATATTTTCACAATCGATGACACTTCACATTGCCACAATATAGTAACATTTCTGTTACATTTTCAAAATACCACAACTCTTCTGTTGCACTTTTAAAACACGTACTAATTTTTTAACGTTTTTCTTAATCGCATAAAAATATACGTTTCTCAAAATCGCATAGTATTTTTCCACTGTTTCAAAATCGCGTAACTTAAAAATCATTCCTTTACGTCCCGTAAATCATTTTCTATCATTCTCAAAATATTTAAAACACTTTCCAAATCTCATAATAATTTTCCGCTATTTTCACAATCACGTAAAAATATTCTATCACTATTCAAATCACGTAGTGTTTTTTCAACAATATTTCAGTCGCGTAAAATATTTAAACGCTTTCCAAATCGCGTAGAAATATTTAAATATTTTTCAAATCGCGTAGAAATATTTAAACATTTTTCAAATCGCGTAAAAATATTTTACTGTATTTCAAATCGTTTTTAAGATACGTAAAATATTTTTTAACATTTTACAATCACGTAAAATATTCCTCAATATTCCAAACATTATTTTGGACTTAAATAAATCTATATCATTTTCAACACATTTTTTCAAATTGCGAATTTTAAAAATCACATTTTTAAGATACGTAAAACATTTTTCATCACAATTTCATTACCGAAAATATTTTTTAACCTTCAAAAATTCCTTTTCAACTTTTCTCAAAATAATATAACTTTGTATTTCATTTTTCACATTTCTTTACTCAAGAAAATCTTTTCCACATTTCTTTATTCAAGAAATCCTTTTCCAAAATATAATCCACAAAAATCACTTTTCCAATGATATAAATCAACGTTTCAAAACTTTAAGAATTTCCTAACGTACTTCAAAACTCGAAAATCAATTATACGTTAGTAAATTTTCAAAACACCATTATATTCTCCATTTTTCTCAAATCAATTTTAAAATCAATTCTTCAAAATAAATTGAAGTTCAAACATGTTCAACCTCTCTTTGTCTTTTGTTTACAAAATTCTCTCAAGTGATAAAACACTGATTCTCTTTCCAAATTCCTTGTATTAAATCAAGTTACGTTTTCACTTTGAAAAATCACTTTGTTCATAAAAATCAAGACATTACAAGCCTTTAAAAAAAACGTGGACTTGACTATTGAAACCATCAAATATTTTTCCTTTTAAATTGATATGGTTTTTACACAAACAAAACCATTAAAAATCCTTTACAAAAACGTAAGACTCATAGTCTTTGAAAATCAGATCATTTGTTCATTTTCAATTTTTCACTTTCTTTGCAAATCCACTTTCACTTTCTTTGCAAATCCTTTTTCATTTTCTTTGCAAATCCTTAAAATCATCATTGCTATTTTCATTTAAATCTCATGTTTAGTAAAACACTTAGAAACTTTTTACACAAAATAAATCAATCAAAATTCCTCAAAAACCATGTTCTTGTTCTTCTTGAAAAACAAACCCTTTGTTTATTTTCCACGCTTTTCAAATCAATCCAATTTTATTCTTCCATGAAAATATTAAGTTATAAACACCTATGTTGAGGTGTCTTGGCCGAAAATTCTATGGCCTTTAGAACCAAGAAAATTCATTTTTCTCCACTTCATAATTTTCATTAAACAAATCAATTTCCTTATTCTTGAAAAATTTTCAACATGAACCCTAATCAAGGGCATCAAAACCGTAGCTCTTCCTTGGCTTTTGGAGCCAAAAATCAATTTCCTTTCCACCATCAAGTCATGGCATATACATATATATTTCATCATAAATAATATAAGCATACCATCAAAGCCATAAAAGCATGTATAGCATATCAAGCATATCATCAAAGCTATAAAATCATGCAAAGCATATCAAGCATAGAAAATTAATCAAAGCTCATAAACACCCACAAATTAATTACATGACCATGGATATGAATCCTCACATGGATTCCACATCCATCAAATAAAATACCATCTCTCACCACCATGCTTGGTTGGTGAGATGGATCTCCCTCTTACCTCTTGAAGATCCTTAAAAACTTCTTGTTTTGCTTCTTTTTCTAAGTCCTTCATCACCAAGAGCTTCTCAAATACAAAACAAAATACATAGAAATTAGTATACTAAGCTTGATTAAGAGGAACCATGGATCAAACATGGTTTAGATCATGAAAAAGAGAGAAGAAAATGAAGTTTCCTTATACTTCACCTCAAAAACCCAATAACATGGATCTTGAAGAAACTCCTTGAAGATGAATGATTTAGAAGAAGTTTTCAACATGAAAGTTGCTTAGAATATCATGGAGATTCAAGATCTAAGGTTGGATGAAATTAAAAGAGCTTGGATGGTGATTTTAGGGGTTTTGACCGAATGATATCTCTTGAAGAACAAAGATGAAATTTTTGATAGAAACTTGAAGCTTGGATTTGAAGATCAAGATGAATGATTTTGGAAAAACTCATAACTAGAGATGTTCTTAGAATGGTGTTTAGGTTTAGAAAATCAAGTTGGATGAAATTAAAAAGTGATGGAAGGTGTTCTTGGAGTGCTTGGCCAAAACATGAAGAAGGAGAGAAATGGAGAGAAAACTTGGTAACTTAGCTTCTTGAAAATGTCTAATGATAACCAAGGATGGCAATAATGGTCTTCAAACTTTTTCCTATGTCCTAAAGCTTCTCAATTTCGTAGCTCCCCTCCAATGCATTCTCCTTGAGTGCAAAAATCAAAAGTAAGCCATTATGATGTCTAACTTGACCAAGACATGCAAAAACGACATAAAGCTTGTCTCTTTGTCTTCTAAACACTCCAAAACCATCACCTTCTCTTAATAATGCATTCAATAAAGTTGTCTTCATTATTTGCCACCATTTGAAGCATTTCTAGCCATTGATTAATTCAATGGTTAGGATTTAGGTAGATTTAGGTAGGTTAGAAGACTTAATCTAGGCCATTGGATATTTCTCCTTTAAATTCTAGCCATTAGATGTGTCTCCAAAATAAAGGGTCAAGATTACTCCTTCAAACTTTTAATCCAAGGGTCCTAATTAGTCTTAACTATTTTAGAAGACTAAAT
This sequence comes from Ormosia emarginata, assembly GCA_029884605.1. Taxonomy (NCBI): domain Eukaryota; kingdom Viridiplantae; phylum Streptophyta; class Magnoliopsida; order Fabales; family Fabaceae; genus Ormosia; species Ormosia emarginata. The sequence continues at coordinate 21,607,517 of JAQQTP010000073.1, forward strand.
CTCCACCCTTGATTAATTCTTCATCTAATGGTCATAAATGGTCTTTGTTTCTTTTTAAGACTAAATCTCCACCCTTGATTTAATCTAAATCCAATGGTTATAAATGGTCTTTGTCATTTTTCAAGACCAATTCTACACCTTTGATTACATCAAAGGTTGATATCAAAGCCTTCCTAACTAAGCTTATTCTCACACCATTGATTAAATCAATGGTTATTATCCAAGGCTTCTTTATTAAGTTTGTTTCTTAACCTTTGATTAAATCAATGGTTAATATTCAAACTAAGTATTCTCATCCAAGGGTATAAATCAAGTCAAGCTCTCTTTGTTGACTACACAAGTATAATATTTATTCTTGTATCCTACAAATAATATTTTTTTGTATTTTTATCATAGATAATTAAATACAATATAAAATACAAGATAAGAAATTTTCTAAAAGCTGTTTAGGATTCAGGTTTAGTAAGATCCCCTGTCTCCGTCTAAACAGTACAAATTTTTCTATGCGTAGAAAAATTTTTGCTTTGCGGGACCCACTTGGGCCCACGTAAGGTCACCTGGGCCCACATACACCCCTGGGCCCACAACAGTAAAAAAAATTCATAAGCATCCACAAAAATCACAAAAATTAGAAAATTCACAAATATCTAATCAGATTACGTAAGTTAATTACTTAACGGTAAAAATTAAATTACGTAAAGTTTTCCCCAGTCCAAAAATTTTTATTTTCCTGACACGGAGCAAATCACTCAAAATGATCAAATACACTGACGGAATAATCAAATTAATTTTACAACGCTCAGAAATCACTAAACAATGAAATTCTGTTAACTGTCAAAATTACTGTTTAAGAGATTGAAAATTTTAGGGTGTTACAAGTTAAAACTAACTTCTGTAACTATTCTACTTGCTAATAGATCAATTAAAATTCTAAAAAGAATAGTAGAAGATGTGTTAGTACAAGTTGATAAATGCATTTATCTTGTGGATTTTATTGTCTTAGAAACTGAACCTATGGTTAATAGTTCCAAGTCAATTCATGTTATTTTAAGTCACTCATTTTTAGCAACATCTAATGCTTTGATAAATTGCATAAATGGGATGACAAAGCTAACATTTGGAAACATGACACTGGAGCTAAATGTTTTCAACATATGCAAGCAACCACAAGAAGTCCATGACGAAAAGGAGGAAGCTGACGGGATTGAAGCCATTATAGATAAACATCTTCTAAAAGGGAGTTCTTCTGACCCATTAAAAGTTTGTTTAATTAATTCATTTGATTCAGGTATGCAAGTAGATGATGATATTTCTGAAATATACTCTTTGCTTGATTGTACACAGGTAATGGAATACAAGAGATGGAAACTAAAATTCAAAGAGCTAAAACCCATGAATGATAATACTCATGAAGATGTACCTACATTGGAACTAAAGTCATTACCTGCTGGGTTGAAGTACACATTTTTGGGAGAAGAACAAAGTTTTCCAATAGTAATTTCATCAATTCTTACTGGAGAACAAGAAGGTATATTGACATAAGTACTTAAAAGGTATACAAGTGCAATTGGATGGACATTAAAGGACATAAAAGACATTAATCTATTAATTTGTACACATAGAATACATTTAGAGAATAATGCTAAAACATCGCAACAACCTCAAAGAAGATTAAATCCACACATGAAAGAGGTAGTTAGAGCTAAAGTTCTAAAATTACTTGATATTGGAATTATCTACCCTATCTCTGATAACCAGTGGGTAAGTCCTACACAAGTTGTGCCTAAGAAATCTGGAATAATAGTGGTTGAAAATGAAAAAGGTGAATTAATACCTACGCGAGTCTCATCTAGTTGGCGTATATGTATTGATTTTAGAAAATTAAATGTACCCACTAAGAAAAATCATTTTCCATTACCATTTCTTGATCAAATTCTGGAAAGAGTAGCAGGACATCCCTATTACTATTTTCTTGATGGTTATTCAGGGTATAATCAAATACCATTGCATTAGAGGATCAAGAAAAGATAACTTTTACGTGCCCCTTTGACACTTTTGCATATAGAAGAATGCTTTTCAGCCTTTGTAATGCTCTGGCAACTTTTCACAGATGCATGTTAAGTATTTTTAATGACATAATTGAACATTATTTAGAAGTTTTCATGGATGACTTGACAGTTTTTGGAAATTCTTTTGAAAATTACCTTGATAATTTGGATAAAGTTCTTAAAAGATATGAAGAAAAATGATTTGTATTAAACTCGAAAAAATGTCATTACATAGTTACCTCGGGAATCGTGTTAGGTCATGTGATATCTTCTGAAAGAATTGAAGTTGAAAGGGTCAAAGTTGAATTAATTGCTCATTTGTCTTCCCCAAAAATAGTCAGAGAAGTTCGTTCCTTTTTAGAACATGTAGGATTCTATCGAAGATTCATTAAGGACTTTAGTGTCATATTTAGACCATTATGCAATCTTCTGATAAAAGATGCACCATTTGATTCGACTCAAGAATGTCAAAAATCTTTTGAAAAATTAATTGGTCTTCTAACATATGCTTATATCATGCAATCTCTTGACTGGTCTTTACCTTTTAAGTTGATGTGTGATACTAGTGATTTTACTATTGGGGTTGTTTTAGGCCAAAGAAAGGAAGGTAAGCCTCATGTGATTTGTTACGCAAGTAGAACTTTAAATATTGTACAAATGAATTACATCACTACTGAAAAGAACTACTTGTTGTAATTTTTGCATTGGACAAGTTTCGAGCTTATTTAATTAGTTCTTCTACTGTTGTTTTCACTGATCATGCTACTATTAGATATTTAATGTCTAAGCAGGATGCCAAACCTAGGTTGATACGGTGGATCTTGTTGCTTCAAGAATTCAACATCACAATAAAAGATAAGAAAGAAGTCGAAAATGTTGTTACAGATCATTTGTCTAGACTTACAACAGGCTCACCTTTTGATAACATACCTATCAATGATTCTTTTTCTGGTGAATTTTTATTTTCTGTCAATTCCATGCCTTGATTTGCTAACATAGTCAATTTTCTTGTAATAAGAAAGATGCTAACATGGTCACACCAAGACAGACAAAAGTTTTTGACTAAGGTGAAATTTTTTTATTGGGATGACCCATATTTGTTCAAATATTGTCCTGATCAAATCTTTCAGAGATGTGTGCCCGACAGTGAGGTAGGTAGTGTCATTAAATTTTGTCACTCAGAAGCACGTGGGGGTCCTTTTTCTTCAATGAAAACAGCTACAAAAATCTTATAGTGTGGATTTTATTGGCCCGTTTTATTCAAGGACAACTATACCTTTTGCAAAAGCTGCAAAAATTGTCAAAAATTAAGTTCCATTTCTAAAAGAAATATGATGCCTCTGAACCCTATTCTTGTCATTAAAATGTTTGATTGTTGGGGAATTGATTGCATCAGTCTATTTTCATCCTCATTTGAATTTGTGTATATTTTAGTTACAGTTGATTATGTCTCAAAATGGATTGAGGCGATTCCATGTCAACACAATGATCGTAAAACTGTTCTTAAATTTTTAAAAGATCTTGAGTCGATTTAGAATCCCTCGAGTTATCATCAATGATGAGGGAGCACATTTTTGCAATAAATCATTTGAATCTTTAATGAAGAAATATGGTATTACCCAAAAAATTGTCACCCATTATCATCCTCAAACAAGTGGACAAGTAAAATTAGCAAATAAGGAGATTAAACAAATTTTGAAAAAAACAGTTAACCCAAATTGTAAAGAATTACCGTACTACTTTCAAAACATCTTTAGGCATGTCACCCTATCGGTTAGTCTATGAAAAACATTGTCATTTTCCTATAGAATTGGAGCATAAAGCATTTTGGGCCATTAAAGTTTTTAATTTAAATCTTGATGATGCTTGCAGGATATACAAATTACAAATAAATGAACTTGAAGAATTGAGAAATGATGCATATGAAAACTCAAAAATTTATAAAGATAGAACAAAAGCTTGTCATAACAAATCAATTTTGAGAAAATCTTTTGAAATTGGTCAAAAAGTTCTGCTTTATAATTCTCGTCTGCACCTATTTCCTGAAAAATTGAGATCTAGGTGAACTAGTCCTTTTATTGTCAAACATGTATATCCTTATGGGGCCATAGACATTGAGAATCCTAGGAATGGTAATGTGTTTAAAGTCAATGGACAAAGACTCAAACCATTTTGGGAAAATCAAGTTGCTGAGGTAGAATTCATTTCCCTTTCTAATCCTTGTTATGAGAAAAATTTACTCTAATTTTGTGGCTTTATTTTGTTTTACAATTCTTTATTACCCCAGTTAAGTGGCAGATAACGGTACTCCGTGGCTTTCAAGTCAGTTTGTTTTTCAATTTTCCATAATAACTTATTCCTTCTCCTTTAAAATGGATGTCATTCTTTCAACCCTGAGAAAACATTTTTCTTCCCTCCCTCAAAATGCTCTAACAAAAATTTACGAAGCTAGATGTGAAAGATCGAGATTGTTATTGTACAAGGGTATGCTGGAAGATATACGCTGGATAATCGAAGCAAAGGTCCGTTTAGCAGATGAGTCTTTAATTTCATTTGACTCATACATGCTAGGTCTTGGTAGAAGTTCTTATTCTAAAAAAGGAAGAGATAAAATGTTACAAGTCTGTCATAAATGTGTACGATGGAATTGTAACAAGCGATGTCGTTCTTTGGGGATGGTTTCTGCAAATAGAGAAGATAAAATTTTCTTCATTAAGAATGAACTGAGTAATGAGTCATTAGATGATATCTTATTGACTCTTGATACGCATTCTAGTGGATATATGCATTGTGAACTTATTAACTTGTGGAATCTCTTCAAAGATGAACAAAAATGTTACAGTCTTGGGAATCTGACTTTAAAAGACACTGTTTGCCAATTTAAAAGAAAATTGGATAGGAAGCTTATCTTCAACTCATAGAAGGAGTTTAAGCTGTTACTGGACGTAAAACTAGAGGAAGATGTGAGCCACAACCACAACAACATGTACATATTATCTTCTTCAAAAAAAAAGAGAAAAAAAAAAAAAAAAGAAAAAAAAGGAGAGAAAAAAAATTGAGAAAATGAGGGTGAAACTTTGATTGTACTTGGTCTTTAATTAAATTAGGAGCCTTGGGTGGATGTCCGTCTTTTCATAGACTCGGGAGGAGACCTTCACACACCGGTATGTAAATAAGGTTTATGTGTCATGCTCTGTAGAGAGTCATTCTCAGTGTTCCAAAGTTTACCTTTTAGGCAAGCTGAGATGATGGGCAGATAGAAGCGCCTCGTGTTAGCATACTCGCGTGACTGTGCAACTGAGCTGGATCCTATGATTTAATGTCATGGGCTCTCCAACGACCTCTCACTGGTTGTGGTCATTGGTGGTAGTTGTCAGATTTACGCAGTTTAATTAGTTGCGTCATAGCTCAATCCAAAATATCCCACAAGCAGGAGGGAGAAGAATTCCAAGATTGGCTGAGCCATCTTGGTATTACTGCACTCATGACGCGCAGTATAAACATACGCCATGAAAATTGTACATAAATGTATGTCATCATTTGTTATTATATTTCTTTTATTATTGTATGATTTTATTGTATTTTAGTTTTGGACAGACGATCCTTTGAGCAGAATCCTTTAGGGGTTTCTAAACTTCTTTACCTTAATGGTTTTCTTCAAGTTAAAAAAAACAAAAAAATAAAAGAAAACAAAAAAGACAAAAAAAAATAAATAAATAACAAAAATAAAAAAAGATTATGTGGTTCTTAATTTCAAACTTTTTTGACAACAACCAACCATTTATTATAGGTGCTATCATTACCTTTTTCCATTTTTTCCCTATTTAAACAGTGCATTTTCTCCACTTTTCTCCAACTTATAATCATTCAAAGGGAGGAAGAGTATAGAAATGGGACCTTCTGTTCGTAACCTTAAAAATATATATATTTTTTGTGGGTCAAGTTATGGGAATGATTTAGAGTTTGTAAATGGAGCAAGTACTCTTGGTCGAGTACTTGCTGCGAGGAATATTCATGTTGTATATGGGGGAGGTTGCTGTGGGTTAATGGGGGTTGTATCACTTGCTACTTATATAGGAAGCAATCAGGTTTTAGGTGTCAATCCTGTACCTTTAACTCAACAGAACATCATTGGAAAGACATTTGGGGAGGAACTTAAGGTATCATCTTTGCATGAACGAATGAAGACAATGCTTAATAACTCTGATGCATTCATTACCTTACTAGGTGGTTTTGGTACTTTGGAAGAAGTTTTTCAAATTGTCTCTTGGGCCCAACTGAACATCCACCATAAACCCATAGGTTTGTTGAATGTTAATAATTTCTTTGATCTTTTGTTATTTTTTCTTGACAAAGTTGTGGAACAGAAATTTATCACACCTTCGGCAAGACAACTTCTTATCTCTGCTTCCACTATTGATGAGTTGATTGATAAATTAGAAGCTTTTGTTTATAAACCTGATCCAGCAATAGCTCAGATAGATTGGTCAGAAGGAAGCAGTGAGGGAAGCAACATGAAAAGAAAGCCAGATCTGACACTTCATCTATAACTTTCCTTTACCTTTGATTTTATTTATCGTACTTTGTTTCTGTTTAAATTTGTGTCAGATTTCTCCTACAAGCACTATCTTCTATCCTTTATTCATCTATATTTTAACATTACGGACAATATTGTGATCTACTTAGAGGGAGGATAGTTGATAAAAAAAAATGAGAAGTATGATATGATTGTCAGCAACTTACTAAACCAATTAAGGATGACAAAGTAAGGAGTAATTTTACTCTTGAGAAGCATTTTAATTAAGGAAATAATTATTTTGTGTAGAAGTAACAAATGAATTCTTGGATCATAGCATAAATTGTCTTCTTTCTTAAAAATCACATGCTTGGATATGAATGTTGAATTGGTGGATTGAGAATGATAGAAATATGCCTTGTGAGATTTTGAGCCTATTGATGAATGGATTGAACATTTGTACCATTCTCTTCTTTCATACTTGTTAATTGAGCTCAGCTCTCACGCTCTTTTATTCTCTTTGGTTTTTAACTTGTCAAATCCATATTACCACCCTCCTTTACCTTGACCCTATTACAATCTTGAATAAAGTCCTCATGATTTGTGTGTGAATGTGTTCTGAGTAGTGGAGAAGTAGAAAATAAGCAAGCTTATGGTAGTGCAATTTTTTATGGGTTGAATAGAGTGAAATACTTACCTTTTAAACACTTGGATCTATCATTCTTGATTCATGCTTTTCAACTAAAGTTTCCTTGCTTGTTAATTTGAGATGTGAAGAAATGTTACCTCATTAATGTTTTGATCCCTTGAATCTCTGGTTGCTCTTCTTGATTTATCGAGTCTTTTAGAGTTTTTAGATTTTGAGTCTGTGTCGTTTTTCTTTGTTCCCTAATTTTTATCTTATGTGTTTTACTCGGGAGTGTAAAAGTTATGTATGGGGGAATTTGATAGCAATATAATTTATGCATTTTACAATCCTCTCACTAGGTTTCTTAAGGTTCAATTAGGCTTAATTAAGTTAGTTTTGCCACATTTTATGATATTGAGTTTAATTGGATCATTGAAGAAATTATTACTTGAATTGACCATAATTTGCTTGATTGCATCTTTCAGTAAATTAATTATAATTTGAGTTACAAATATCTAATTGATGTGATTTTGGTCTTGTTGGAAAGCTAAGACAATTCTCTACAACTTTCTTGAGACCTCAAGACCTAGAACACACGTTTGGATAACTCAAATTGGAGTTGAAGCAAAAACTAGAGTTTTGAACTTGACAACTTGACCTATGTGTACCCCTCAGACCATATCTTCAGCTATAGGAGAGCTCTTGGAGTGAGACTGGTGCCATTTGAAAGTTAAGACCCAAATCTACAACTTTCATGAAGAACACAAGAGTCGGATCAGATTTCTTGAAGGTGATATTGGGCTTGAAAGTCAGAACAGAGGAAGTTGTAGTTGAGGCTGGACAGTGTGCAGTAATTGGACCATATCTCGGGCTGTAGGTGATTAAATGGCTGAAATTTTACTAGAAGATAGTTAAGATCTATATCTACAACTTTCATGAAGACAATTTTTCCCCATTCTGACGGCATCGATGAGTTATGCACTGAATCATTTGGTGCTAATGGGGAAACACATATCAAAATAATTTTCCACTCACTTATCTTCATCAAACAACTCCTTTGACATTTACTTATCATCATCAAACCACTCCATTGTCATTTTGTACTCCTTAAGCTCTATAAAAGGGAGCATTGGCTGATCATTTTGATCATCTTACTTAGATTATGCTATTATGTTATTTGTTTCTCTTGTTATAGTTTTCTTTGCTCTAAATTAAAGTTATGTTCATCTTTTTCTTCTTATCTCTTTATTTCTTCTTGTTCATGAGTAACTAATTTTCATTTTGCTTTGGTGAAAGGATGAAGCTTTTGGTAATAAATTAAGGTTTGATTAATTTCTTTCTTGTACTTAAATGATGTATTATCAAGTAGTCATTATATATGTTGTATTTTGTTTCTAATCAATTTAGAAACCCTCTTTGTAAAGTGGAGATCTTGATTCATTGTAGAAAAAATACAATGAATTCTTGAGCCCATTTATAAGTTATGATAGTGGATAATTAAAGGAATCATAATATAATTACGAGATATAATCTTAAATGATCTTTGAATGTTGTATTTTCTGATGGGAATATTATGGATTTCAAACAACATAGTTATAAAAAAATAATTTTGTCTTTAATTTATCATGATGGATCAATTATGCCAGTAAATCCTTTTTCATTTGTAAGAACAATAATTATCATCTTTATTTTTGTGGCAAATCTTTTTTTATCTCAAAAATTTTTTCATCAATTCCTTGTGGATAGACCATCACATGAGAATTTATACTTGAAATGCTCGCACTTGGGTTTGCAACTTTTAATGCGCACGTGATTGACTCAATGACTCCTTTCTTTTCTTCATATTGTTGGTGCATGGTGCATGTTGGATATGATAGAAAAATGGGTTTGAAAGGGATACATGGTCCATTTGTTTCTACTGTTGTTTTCCAATGATTGAAATGTTATGTTAAAGGGTTGATACATGTATGGTTATGTATTTTGAGCTAGTATGCATCCTTATCACTCTATATACATAAGGTTGTAAAAATGGATTTGGATGAGTTGTTCTTTGTTCATATATCCTTATATTGATGATTTAAGAATGTTTATGTGAGTTTTATCATGTTTAGAGACCATGTATGATGTTGAAAACAATTTAGAACTTGATCGTGCAGATCAATAATTAGTTACTAACTCAAAGAAGCTAAGTCTGGAAGTCTGCCTCTGGGCGATTAAGCGCCTAGAAACTGACTGCTTAATCGGTCAAAGGTAGAGAGGAAAAATGGCTAGGCGACTAGGTGCCCAAAATCTAACCGCTTAATCGGTCAATCATAGAAACACTCAATACTGAGTGATTAAGCGCTCAAAAAGTGATCAATTAATTGGTCCATGATTAAAAATCAGTGGGTTTTTGGGTGATTTATCACCAAAGTACAGGAATTCCCCTATTTCCCATTTTGATTAAACAAAGTTCTTTATTTGATGGGATTACATATTTATGCTATATAGTGTGATTTGATACACTATTAGGGATATTTTATGATGGTAATATCCACCTAGTATATCTATGAAAGAGGAAACCATTGTGCATTCAACTAGTTGTGGATTGATAATGGAATACATCTAGTTCATTGAAGAGCAATGATGTTGTGCATTTAGTTCACTTGTAAGGTGAAGGCATAGTCCACTAGATACAAGCATGATGAGATTCATTTGCATTATACATTTATCATATCTTATGAATCATACTTATAGAGAACGAATTGTTCTTTTATTTGCTAAAGTTGAGCTAGAATGGAATGATTATTATGATTTGCTCCCTTATTTACTAAAGTTGAGCTATGAAAGTGTATTTGAAGTATGAATTGCTCCTTTATTTGTTAAAGTTGAGTGAGAATTGCATGTTTATTATGAATTGCTCTTTTACATTGTTGAAGTTGAGCTTATGATGAAATGATGTGGTGTGTGCTCATTATACATGGCACTACATGAACTGGACCTTAAAAGGAAGTGTTCCATTACTTGCTATTCCTTAAATATTGTAACCTTATATGATGTGTACAATCATTTGGCCAGAGAATTATAGGAAATGATCCTTGATAAGGAAGGGGATCCTAAGTTCTCAGAGTGGGATTTCTTAAAAGGTCCTTATCATATATGGGCAAAGTTGGAGATGATCCTTGATAAGGAAGGGTATCCTAAATTCCTAGAATGATACTTCCCAAAAAGGTCCTCATCAATAGCGCCAGGGTTACCGATAAGTTAAAGAGGTAACATATTTTCTCCCTATAAAAAATACAAGGATTCGGGTACCTAGGAATATGCAAGGAGGCATGAAATTTTCATAAGCATTTGCGTTTGACATATCGTAAGCATTTGCGTTTGACATATCATAAGTATTAACATACTACATTTCATAGCATTAACATTTGACATTTCATGTGCATTAACATATGACGTTACAAGAGATGTTAGCTATGTATAGATCATGGAATTGAGTTATGAATGTTTACATAAAGAAAGTATGTAAATGTTGAATGGTAGTGAGTTAAAACTCATCTACTTGTAATTTTTGTGATCTATGAATGTTATGATAATTACTATAAATGGTTAATTATGAGAAACTAAATTATAGCAATAATTGAATTTTCTACCTTGGGAAAAGGAAGGTATAGTTTTGGCTTTTGCCACATTTCTAGATGTTATTAAAAGACTTGATTTCCCCGAAGCAATTATAGTTATTACGACATCATTAAATGTGATAGAATTACTAAGGATTTTTGAATTTTCACCCCTTTATTTGTTTTTGTGATAAATCTAGCACAAGATTCTTCTAAGAAGAAGAAATGAAGATGGTGAACTAAAGTAGTTTGAGTTACTCTTTTGTCCAATGCCTTGTATATTATAGTATTAGCATTGGATTGTATTAGGTTTTTATGTATTATATATGTCTTTAGGGCTTAGTTTGTACATATTCAAATACTGATGTATTAGGAACTTGTACTTGTTTTATTGGTAAATAAAAAGTTTTTAGATGGATAATGTTCATGTAAAAATTGCATTGCCCTCTCAAGGCTCTATATAATAACATTTATGGTTATTATGAAAGTAGTATGATGCTTATATGTTAGAAGTGACATGTCTAATCTTGTTTACTTATGTATGAAAATATAATGGTTTATTGAACACTACATTTGGTATGAGAGTTTATGGCTGAGATATGGACTGACTATGCCTGAGCATGTTTAGTGGTTCCTGTTATATGTTATGCATTTTCTTGTCTCAATGTGAGATGTATGAATAGGATTGCATGACAGCCTTAGGTATGAATGTTACTGGCTATTGTCATATTGTTACATGATATTGAGACTAATCAACTCAATATGTACTGTTCTATGTGTATAAGAAATTATGGCTTCACCAAGGCGTACTCGAGGAAACAAGAAATCTACTAATGAGGGTCCAGTCGATATGATTAGAGTGTTCATAGAGATGGAAATTGCGATGAGGGAGCAGACTACTGTCACCAACAAGGTTTTAGAGAGGTGGAAGCAAATCCGCCTCAACAACCACCACAGGCGGTAAGGAACCAAAATTTCTTAGATCTTTCAGAGTTTAGGAAGGCTAACCCTTCGTCCTTTAAGGGAGAGTATAACCTAGTTAGGGCAGAGGGTGTAACATCCTCCCTAACCTATTAGCATTAATCATAATTAAGGACGCTTAGACTTTAGCATTACTATTGAGATGACAAAAATAAATATGCAAAATTTATATCTAGGTCACAAATAATTAGTATAACCTGTAGTGAATTTTGAAGAGTTAACTAAATTAGTTTGATATTTTTAATAACATAGGATAAATGTTTAAAGGTATAATTAAATAGTTAAGTTGTAACACCCTAATACCAATATCAAGATATAAAGCATTAATCATGTCACTTCTATTCTTACTATACTCCTATTAATAGTAATTAACAAAATGACATAAAGAGAGCCACGATAAAAATAGGTTATACATATTTATATACGTCAAAAGCCTCTAAAGGCAAAGTGTTATATATACATTGTAATTACATCTCAAAGTAGAAATATACAAGAGTTCTTAAGTAGTAAAAGTAAATATCTAGTTTTCTTAACTTCTTTAACCAACAAAGGGGTTTTGATCTCTACCATGGAAACTTGAGGGGTGAGAACATAAAATTTCCAGTAATTAAACATGTAAGACTCATTAAGATAAATCACTTATAAACATAATAAATAATGTTATAGAATGCCCATACAAGGTAAAATGTATAGAAATTTGATGTACCTGATATTACACAATCAAATTAACAAGTGATGGAGGAAAAAATTGGCAAATTGCTTAATTCACTGGTCATATGCCTAACTTGGGAGACTTAAATGGGTTCGTGTTAAGTTTGACTTACTTTACTAAGACATAAGGGTGATCATATTCCTCATGTGCTTGACAAATAGTTTAGCTCACTAAATAGGTGAAGTGTGTAGACACTTACCTTTCTCAATTATAAGCAGTTTAACTACTGTTTTGCAAGGTTATGGAGTTTGGCTCACTTCCTTAATTATGATAATTGTCCTATATAATTTTGCACATTCAACTCATATTAGATTATAAGAGAATAAATTATGCATCTATGATAAGTACACTTTCTTATCAAACTTGTATCTAGTTTACCTTATAATCACAATTCTAGTGATTTTCTAAACAACACAAGTGTGTATAAGGTCCTAGATAACTATTTCAATTAATCAATAACTATCGAATAACTTAACACTCAACTTGTACTCATATATTAGGTGATTATTTCCTTTGTGAAATATCCCTAAAAGTATCTTAATACACTTAAAAAAGCATATAAGAATTATTTCAATTAGTAGGAGACTCCACCACATCAAGAATAACAATCCTGAAAATTCCTAGAACTCACGCCTAGGCGTGACTAAACCACACCTAGTTGTGACCCTCTCTGTCTCGCCTGGCTGAGAAATAGAACACCCTATGCCTAGGCGTGACTCTGCGACTGAAAGTTCTACAAAATTCTTTAGAACAGTTTACTGTTCCATTAATCAAATTCATCACTCTAACCACCAAAAATCTAATACTAAGATATCTCAAACCTCAAATTTGACCCATTAACATGTTGTTGTACTTAAACAACCTTAATTTCACTTAATCATGGATTAGAAAAAATTCCACCACCAAAGACCTAAAATCCCCATTATTGTCTCCAATGGAGATTAATATTTCTTAAGGGTTAAGAACTCATAGTCATACATCTAATAAGGTGTAAACACTCTAATTTAACACTTGGAATTGAAAACCAAGCTCAAAATCTAGATATGCTCATCAAATCCATCTTTTACAATTTATGTAACCTAACTTCAACCGTAGAGAAAATAGAAGAAGAGAGATAAAGTTTTAGGTTAGAATCCCCTACCTCAAGTGTTTAAAGATGGTGGATGATCAATTTACCCTTAGTTCTCTTGTTCCTTCCCTTTCCCTCTTGACTTTGTCTTCTTTTGTTTCCTTGTTTTCTGTTGCTGCCTTTGCTGTTTTTGTGAGAGAGAAGTGAGTAAAATTAGATAACAAATGAAATATCATGTTATAAGTCAATATAGAGGGCTTAAGAACCGTGTATGACTTGTAACCTTAAGATACTTTTCTGATACTTCTTAATATGTTAAAAACACTTAGATTTAGCTAAATTAAGTTTTTCAACTTCCAACAACTTTCAAATAAATACTAGGATTCACCAAAATTATTGTTTCACTATTATCTTATTTTTCCATATCTGCTGTGTAACACCCCCTTTAGGGCATCACATTTCTGACTACCAACTCCCAATCTAAAAATCAGTATATAAAAGGTTTGAGTTATAAAATATGGGTTTTAAAATTTTCTTTTCTTGTTGAAGACGTAAACATAATCTTACTGATATTTATAAGTAATACTAAAAATTAAATTAAATTGTTTAATATACAATATTGACACTAATTAACATTTTTTAATTTAAAGAGAAATATAAAACTAACAGACTCTTTTTTTTTTCACAGTAGCAAACTCATCACGGGTCTTACTTAATAGCACGGTACAACACTAATGATAAAAACTCTACATACGTATTCTATTGTGTATCCATCTTGATGCATCAGACATCTGTTCTACATCTGTGCTTTGTCCTCAGACATCTCTTCTTTGTCAACACTGTAAGCTATCCAATCTGGAAAGGTCATTCTCTGATGTTGTCTCCAAACGCAGAGGTATTTGTCACCCGTTATGTCTAAGACAACTCGTTCCATCTATTATAGTTTTTACAACACCAAGCCCAACCAAACAATATAACAAAGAGGTGAGATCACCTACGCCAGTACCAACATGGTAGTACAGAGATAACACAACAGCATATCATACAGATATATCATACCATCAACATTAATCAATTATCATCATCAAATCATTTATCAATTCAATTTTCATAAACAGTAATCATGATAATGTCCTCAACATCATCTAATTATCATCATCATCATCCAAGTATTTCAACAGTTCAATTATCATAATCAATACTCAATAATGATGCACAATTGTCATAGCTAATATTCCTCAATTAATGTATCACATAGATATAAATGCTCAGTTTCATGCATGCACACATAGACTCAATGTCCTACTCCATGGAGCTAATACTCAGTTCGGAGAAGTCGATCCGAAAGATCTATCGATACCAAAATGCCTCAGACCAAGTGCTATAATCCTCATTTTGATTTTTGCACATCTAGCATATACATGACAGTCTTTACGAGATCATGATTAAGAATAGTGTCTCGGTCAGGATCATCGGTGCGTTGCATCGGTCTAACCTACGGGAAGAAGCATCAACCTCCCATGTAAGCAACCCGCACCCCGATGTCCCTTAGGTCAACAAGTGACTTACACTACGCATATCGTACCCACTGAAGAGGTACACTACTAGGCAAATATCTTATACTACCATTGGACCTTTCTAATGCATGTTCAATGCACCAATGCCAATCATAGGCAAAATTTATCATTTTCTCATATAGTGTTCATACACTAATTCACGCATATAAAATGCACCAATGCCAATCACAGGCAAAATTCACCATTTCCAATGCATGTTCAATGCACCAATGCCAATCACAGGCAAAATTCATCATTTCATATTCAGGGTCCACATATTGGCCCAACAATATCTTTACTGTATTTTTCATTGCGAAATCATATTATCACGTTTTCATAGTCATAAAACACTTTTGTCGTGTTTTCACAATTGCGCAACATTTTTGTTACGTTTTCACAATTCCACAACACTTCTGTTGCATTTTCAAATCACATATTAATTTTTCAACGTTTTCTCAATCACGTAAATATATTTACACATTACTCAAATCGCATAGCGACTTTCCATCATTTTCACAACTGCGTAACTTAAAAATCATTCTTTTAAGTCGCGTAAACCATTTTCCATCATTTCAAAATCACGTAAAAATATTCCCTCATTATTTAATCACGTAGTGATTTTTCAACAATATTTCAGTCGCGTAAAATATTTAAACGCTTTCCAAATCGCGTAGAAATATTTAAACGTTTTTTAAATCGCGTTGCTTAAAAATCACATTTTTAAGATACGTAAAATACTTTTCAATATTTTACAGTCACGTAAAATATTCCTCAATATTCCAAACATTATTTTGGACTCTCAAATAAATCAATATCATTTTCAACATTATTTTTCATATTTCTCCTTTAAGAAATTCTTTTCTCAAAATAATATGACCTCTCACATTATTTACCACATTTTCTTACTCAAGAAAATCCTTTTCACAATATATTCCACAAATTCACAATTCCATTGAATTAAATCAATGTTTCTAACTTTAAAAATTACTAACGCTCTCCAAAACCCAAAGTATGAGTTACACGTTAGAAAATATCAAATCAACATTATATTCTCCATTTTTCTCAAATCAATTCTAAAATCAATTCTCTTCAAAATAAATTGAGGTGTGTTTGAACCTCTCTTTTCCATTTATATACTGAAATTCATTTCTTAAGTGATAACATACTCTGATTCCTTTTCCAAATTCCTTATACCAAATCAATTACATTTCCACTTGGAAAATCACTTTGTTTCATCAAAATCAAGGCATTACAAATCTTCCATAAAATCAAGGCATTTACAAGCCTTTAAAAAAAACGTGGGCATGACTATTGAAACCATCAAAACATTTTTCCTTCTAAGTTGATATGGTTTTACACAAACAAAACCATTAAAAATCCTTTACAAAATCCATGAGCACTTGGTCTTTGAAATCAAATCATTTGTCCATTTTCATTTTTCACTTTCTTTGCAAATCCATTTTTCACTTTCTTTACAAATCCTTTTTCACTTTCTTTGCAAATCCTTAAAATCATCAACTCAATGCTTTATTCATAAATGTCCTTGAGTTCCATTAAATTCCATTCTTGTTTTTACACAAAATAAATTAATAAAAATTCTTCTAAAACCGTGTTCATGTACTCTTTGAAAAATAAACCCTTTGTTTATTTTCCTTGTTTTTCTAAACATCCATTTTCATCATTCTTGAAAATATTAATTTGTGAACACCCATCTTGAGGTGTCTTGGCCGAAATTCACCATATTCTAGGGATCAAAAATTAATTCCCTTGTTCTTGAAAAATTTCAACATAAACTCTAATCATGAGTGTCAAAACAGTGACCACTCCTCCTTGGCCATTGGAACCAAAAATTGATTTCCTTTCTATCATCATACCATGACATACATATACATAATTTCATCATATTCTCATCATGCATATTATAAGCATACCATATTATCATCATGCATATTATAAGCATACCATATAAGCCATAAAATCATGCAAAGCATATCAAGCATAATCAAAGCACATAAACACCCACAAATAATTACATGACCATGGATATGAATCCTCACATGGATTCACCATCCATCAAATATAAGACCATCTCTCACCATTATGCTTGGTTGGTGAGATGAATTTCCCTCTTACCTCTTGAAGATCCTTAAAAGCTCCTTGCTTCTTTTTCCAAGTCCTTCACCACCAGGGGCTTCTCAAATACAAAACAAAGCACACACATAATTAATATATACAAGACTTGAATAAGAAAACCATGGATTAAAATCATGGTTAGAACCTTGAAACTCAAAAGAAAAGTGAAGATTAATAAACTTCACCATTAAAGCTTCAATCTTTAGCTTGAAGAACAAGGTTGAAGATGAATGATTTAGAGAAAACCTCCAACATGAAAGTTGCTTAGAATATCATGTAGATTCAAGATCTATGGTTGGATAGAATTAAAAGAGATTGGATGGTGATTTTAAGTGGTATGGTCGAAATTCCTCTTGGAGAACAAAGATGGAATTTTTTATTTTTGTAAGGGAAAGGTTTCTTAAACTTGGTTAAGGTAAAGAATGAAGCAAAATCACTTGATTTTCCTTCCTATCAATTTCGTAGAGCTCCTTGGAAAATCCCTAAAAATCATAAACAAGTCTCAAAATCAATAACAAGTAAAAGAATAGGTAAACCATGGTTCAAGCATGGCTTAGAAAATCAAAACTAAAAGATTGGGTGAAGAAATATGAACTTTACCATTTTTGGTAGAAACTTGAAGCTTGGATTTCAAACTCAAGATGAATGATTTAGTGAAAACTCATAACTAGAGATGTTCTTAGAATAAGGTAAGGATTCAAGAAATAAGGTTGGATAAAATTTTTGAGTGATGGAGGGTAATCTTAGAGTGCTTGGACAATAATGATACAAATAATAGAAACCAAGAATTTTGGCCCCCCTTTAGAGTGCATGGCTATAGCTATGCTTGGAGAGAAAGGAAAGAATATTTTTGCTTTAGGAAAATGATTAATAATAATGTATAATTGATCAAGACATCTAATAATGTCATAAAGTTTTTCTTTAGCTCCAAAATGAAGCACAAAACCGTTCCCCCTCCATGCATGCATTCCATAATGTTGTCATCTTTTTCAAGCCACCATTTAGAGCATTTTAGGCCATTGATTAATTCAATGGTTAGGATTAAGGTAGACTTTTGATTAGAAGACTTAATCTAGGCCATTAGATCTTTCCTCCTTAAAATCCTAGCCATTAGATGCATCTCCAAAATGAAGGGTCAAGATTACTCCTTCTTACTTTTAATCCAAGGGTCATAATTAGTCATAGCCATTTTAGAAGACTAAATATCTACCATTGATTAAATCCAAATCCAATGATTATAAATGATCCATCGCCACTTTATAAGATCAAATCTCCACCCTTGATTTAAATCTAAATCCAATGGTTATAAATGGTCATAGCCATTTTCTTAGACTAATCCTACACCGTTGATTAAATCTACGATTGATATCAAAGTCTTCAATATTAGACTTGCTTCCTATTGGTCCATCAAAAGCATTAAACTTGCTTCCTATTGGTCCGTCAAAAGTAGTCATAACCACTATTGTTGACTTAAGCAGTGTAATTTCTATTTTTATCTGCTAAAACCCCACGAAAGAATATATTTACTGTATTTTTATTGCCCGATAATTAAATACAGTACAAAACACAATACAAGAAATTTTTTAAAATTGTTTCCGGATTCAGGTTTAGTAAGATCCCTTGTCTCCGTTTCAACAGTACAAATTTTTGTGCGTAGAAAAATTTTCACGTTTTAAGACTCACCCCGGGCCCACGTAGAACCATTGGAGCCCACAAACAGTCCAAAAACGATCGAAGAAATATAAAAATTTATAATCATCCACAAAAATCACAAATATTGGAAAACGTATGAAAATCAAATCAGATTGTTAAAAATAATTAACAATCAAGAAAAATAAATACTTAAAGATTTTTCCTGGCCCCGAAAATTATTATTTTTCTGACACAGAGTAAATCACTCAAAACGATCAAATACGCTGACGGAATACTCAAAATAATTTTACAGTACACAGAAATCACTAAACAATAAAATTTTGTTAATTGCCAAAATTACTATCAACTATTTAGGAAATTTTGGGATGTTACATGCTGGGGATCAATCTGGCATCAAAAGCACAACCAGTATGCCTAAAAATACTAAACTGACTCTGATTGTTCTTAAATTTTAACTACACCTTACTTAGCTTATTTGTGACTTATAAACAAACTCTCTAAGTTTATTTCCCTCAACTTAGCAATTTATGCTACTATTTTAGTCATTTTAAGCTACTTTTCAACTTCTGGGATGCAACTAAGTGCCTAAACTAACTTAGTTTGTCACAACAAAAGACAAACATGTAAAACAAGTGTTATGCTACCTTTTGTAACCATAAACTAGTCTAACATGCTAAAAAGAGGCTATTACATAAGTAGCTTAACTAAGTAGCTCAAAAAAGCATGGATTAAATGGAGATATCAGGAAGACGATGAGAATATTTTGGAAAGGAAAACCAATTAAGGTGAATATCAGTAAACCTATTAACTTAATTCTCAAGTTCAATTTAACTTAAGGAAGAGTAATGGAGCTTAACTGATAAATAGCATTGCATAGGAAATTATAGAATTACACATATAAGGACTAAATGTAGTCCTAAAAATTTCTATAACACTTGTGGAAGTTAGAAAACTTGGTTTTGGAAGATTAAAGTATTACTAAGAGAGACATAAGTTTAAGATGAAATTCCATTCTTATCTCCTCCCACCCTCCACCCTCTACCATCCTTCACACTTCATCTTTATCTCAATATTTGACTTTTCATTCATTCATTTTTTCTTCGATTATATACGGTTCTAGCAGCATCAAGACGAGAGAAAAGAGAAGAAAAACTAAGGGAAGAGAGGGAAGTGCAGAAAAAGGAAGAAAGAAAGAAAGAAAAAAAGAGAAAACTAGCATCAACAAGTTAAGATTGAGGTAATGGTTGTTGCTTAGTTCTTCTTTTCATCTTTTCCTTTTTTGATTATTAAGTGTTATATGGAAGAACTTGACATGAATGAATAGATAGTAGAAGCTATGTGACATATAATTGAGTATGTCTATGGTTTTGGAATTCAAGAATGACTTTGAGACCCTATAAACTTGTATTTGGTGTCCTTACTCCCTTCTATTCTCTATTCTGAAATTTGCATAGTAGACATAGTTAAAAATTAAAGATTTTGATATCTAAGAATTGACATGTGCATGGTATTGAATTATGGATTCATTATTAATCATAGAACATCATGTACTTGAGATTTCAAAAATGGGTATTGGTGAATTTGAGAAGAATATACATAGAATTATGTGTTATGGAACCATATTTTGGTGTAGAAACTACTTAGAAATGAAATATGAGAGGTAAGGATTAGTGACCAACACAAAGGGAAGCATTTTGCACATTCTCCCACTGGGCGATTAGGCACCCAGTAGTTGACTGATTAATCGGTCAGTGGCAGAATGAGACTTTTCTAGAGTGATCAATCGCTTAAGTTTTGGGCACCTAATCACCTAAAGGAATAGGCTTCCCTGCTATTTTATGCAGTGAAAACAAAGTCCTTAGCTTAATGTGATTTTATTCCATATTGTATAATGTGAATTAAAGCACAAATAAAGATATGCTAAAGAGTAAACATGTACAAGCATACTTGTGAAGGTTGATATCTTTATGCAATTATTATGCTTGTGAAATAAGAATAACTTGCACTTAGTCCAAGAATGAACATTGACCTTGTGCATTTGGTATAACTTTGTATTGTACGATCATTGAATTGAGAATTGATCATTCCATGCATTTAGTTACTTAAGAAGTATAGTAATCAAAGTAGGCATGTGGAATATGATGAATGAATGGTATTATACACTTGAAGTGCATTAGAAATTTGTATTGCTTCTTTGGGTTACAAATTGAGCTGTATTGAATAAGAATTTGAGAGTTTCTCCCTTAACTTCTTAAGGTCGAGTTAAAGTTTGAATTTAAATAACAAGTGCTCATAGAATTTGTAATACCCTAATACAAATATCTTAATATAACTTATATATATAAAGTATAAAGCATTAATCATGTCACTTGTATTCTTACTATCCTTCTAATCCCATATAATTAAACAATTAGATATGGAAAGACTAGATGTTTTTGAGTATGTTTAGTCACTTTGATGTAGTACTATGTGTGGAAAATAATTGTTATTAGTCCTAGAATTAGCTTAAACTGCTTAGTAGAAATAAATATGGAGAATTTGTTTCTAGGTCACAAATGTGTAGAAGATGGTGTAGTTAAGATTCGAAGTTAATCGGAGTTAATTTATTATTTTTAAGCATACTGAGTGTATGTTTTAATGCCAGATTGACTAGCAGTAGATATGAAAAAATGTGGAAATGGTGAAACAAGATTTTTGATGAATCTTAGGATTTATTTTAAACTTGTTGGAACTTAAGAAACTTGATTTTGCGAAATCTAATTATTTTTAACATATCAGATGTTACAGTTGAAGTATTAAATAGGCAAAGTGCCTCACTGTTGCTTCCTTTTTCTGCCTTTGACTTTCTTTACCTTTATTAGATATTTTCACTCTCATCTTTACCCATTCCCACGGCTGGCCATAGAAAAACAAAAAGGAAAAGCAAAGAAGGAAGCTAATGGAGGAGAATCAACAACTCAAGAGGAAGAAGAAGAAAAGGAAAACAAGGAGCTTCCATAACCAATCATTGGCCATTTTCAAGACCTTGAGGTAGGGGAACTTTGTTCTTGACCCTTTATTCCATTTTCTCCACCTTGATTCATGAGTTGGCTTGGTGAGGGAAATGGTTTTGAAGTGTTGTTTTTGTGTTCTTGGCTTAATTCTTGTGGTAGAACTTGAGGATGGCCTGTTGTTGAGTTGTTGGGTGTGTGGAGATGAATTATCATCCCTTAAACTCCTTTGTTTCCACTTGAGCTAGGAGATAGAAATTTGGGAATTTAGGTTGATGATTGGTTCATTGATCCATGTTGGAGTGATTTAAAAATTCTATGAAAGTTACAATGTATCATTGGACCTTGGGAGGTGTTGGAAATCACTTAAAATGGAGGTTTGAGTGATTAGAAGACCACTTGTTCCCAATGGAACATTGGCTTTTTTGCAGAATTCTACAAAATTTGGCTTCTGGCAACCAGCGCTTGAGCGCTAGGTGTTGGGCCCTTGAGTGCCCAATGCCAAATAGAGAGCAGCTTTAAGCTGTGCGAGGAGTGCTTGAGCGCTAGTGGAGGAGTACTGAGCGCGCGATGAGTGCCTAAGTACCAGGAAAAGAGCGCCTGATAGCCAAGAGAAGAGTTTCTGAGTGTCTATCGCAGGGGAAAACAAGGGAGACTCTTTGCTGCCTGAGTGCTTAAGTGCCCATTACTGAGCGCCTGAGGGCCCAGTCCAAATTTAACTTGTATAGAACTTTATTATATGCTTCTTAATAAGTGGTGAGACTCTAACAGGAGTATTTAATGAAGTGTTTATATGATGAATGCGTTGGTGTATGCCCTAGAGGTCAATTTAGTTTGATTGTCTTATATATATTGTATTATGCTATGTATTTAATATATGAGGCATTTCATTTATTGTGTTATTTATGATATATATAATAAAGTTCTTAGAATAGTAAGTTCGATGCCATAGGACATCAAGTGGATGACTTGATCGTGAACTCCTAGCGGATAAAAACAAAACACTATTCTTAAATGTCTATAGTCAAGTATTATTACTAATCAGGACGACAGTAATGCATTGAGATTAGTATGTGCATAGACTGATGGCCATATCTCACGGGTCATGGATATGAGATATCAAGTTTTCACATTGATACATATTAGAGTAATGATGTATTGGACTGACTCGCCATGAGAACGCTACGTGGATCGTTACGTAAGTGTCATAAGCGATTCTCATAGTGATAATGGTATATGTGATCCTTTGACCTAAAATCACTACAATTCCTACATAAGGAGTTATATGTTTTAATGTCATCAAACATTATCTGTAACAAGGTGATTATAAAGTTGGTTATTGGACATACCACGAATCATGTGGAGGGATATGAGTGACCTAGATGGGAATTGTCCCTCCTATATAACAATAGTGATATCTTTAGGCCCCCTGATTGAGTGAGACTACGAAATGCATGGCTATGCTCAAATGAGTCAATATGAGATATTAACCTCATTTGTTATTACTACGTCTACTCGAGTATCAGGAAATAGAAGATTGAAGTATAGAAGGGTGACATGTTTCATGCCTTGTGTTCAATCTAGATATCTAGACAAAGGGACTAAATTACACGGTAGCATTGATCACGGAAAGGTTATGTCAAATCATTGACATTCTCATTACTTGGGTAATAGCGATGTGTTGCTAGATACCGCTCACTACTTGTAATATTAAAATGGGATTTAAATATTACTGTCAACGTCATGAGAACCTATAGGGTCATACACATAGAGCAAACTAAATTGGAACAATTAGAATCCAAGTTGGACTGGGATTTAATCGTGGGCTGGACTTATAACAGATGAGTCTAGGGTTGCACAACTTACCTTGCTATTGCTCTCACTCGCATAAGGCAGCAGCTATTATAAATAGTACTGCTAAGGGGCTGTCAAGCCATGTATTACAAACCCTAGTCACACTTGACAGAAACAGTGAGTGAGAGAGTGACATGTTTCTCTTTTCTTTGCAGCTAGCACTATGCCAGAGACGTAGGACTCCTTTTTGCATACGTTGGACGTTCGTGAGCCTATTCGTGTGGATACCGCAGAGACATCATTGTTGTTACGGTGTTGGTGATTCACGTCGCTTGATTTTATCACGCTTTAAGAGGTAAACTCTTTTAAAAACACAGATTATGGTCTATTTCGCATGGATCCTTGGTAGGAATTTTTATTTTTCGCTGCGTGATGTATTCATAATTCCCAACAGAATGTAAATCAATTGGTATGTTAGTTATTATGGTAATTAGCATAGTTGTTTTACATGTTTACAATTATTGAAGGATGTGATCCTCACATTTAAGGATTTATGGTAGGTGAGGAGGAACAACTCCCTCCTTATTATAGTGATGAGCTGAGGATGGACTTCATCTCCCTCATTATTCTGGCAATTAAGGTGAGATCTTCCCTATTTGCTAGATGTTATCTTAAATGGAGAGTAGTTGAGGTGGATTCCTTACTGCCAGAGGTGATCCTAAACCTTTGATTGCGTGAGGATGCACAACTCCCTCCCTATTGTAGAGTAGTTGAAGGTGGTCATTCCTTCTTTACTCTTGGAGTCACGTGAAGCGAGGACATCAATTACCACATAGTTGATAAGTTCACTACTCGAGGTTATTGAAGACTACATAGTTGATCAGACCTGTAACACCCCAACTTTTGGCTGAATGATCGTTGTGTCCCGATTTTGCTGTTTCTTGTTTTTCTGTATGAAATACAAATACGTTTTACAGGCTAAAATTTTATTTGGTCGTTTTACGTAATTTGTTTCATGACGGTAAAATAAAAATTTTCTCAAACTACTGTTTTAATTTTTCTGGGAGATATATAGACATATAGTACTGTCTGTAATTTTATTTGAACGTTTTGGATGATTTGCTTCGTTGTGGGGAAAAATAAAAAAATGACCATTATGTCCCGATTGTACTGTTTTTAATTTTTCTATAGGTTACAATGCTTAATATTACTGTCTGTGATTTTATTTGGACTTTTTGTGTGATTTGCTCCGGGACAGGAAAATAATATTTTTTCGGGCCGGGGAAATCTTATTTTAATTATTCAGAACTGGGGGATCTTACTAAACCCGATTTTGAATGATACTATTGATAATCTTTTAATTTTTAGGATTTAACTGTTAAATAAAATAATTTGTATTATTATAATATTATTTTATTAGTCAGTACAAATAAAATGACAGTGGACCCGGAAATATTTTGCGGGACCCACGTTTAGTTAAAACAGTTAACTTAGTAGCTTAATTAAGCATCATTAGTAGTAGAACTTTCAAGAACATGGTGACTAAGCTTAATGACTAGGCTAATTAGTGACTAAGCATGGTGACTAGGTTAATGACAATGCTAGAATCAACCAATGAGAGTTAAGCTTGCTAACCAAGTTTTAATCTTGACCTTTGATCTATCCTAAGGCTTGGATGAAGCCAAGCAAGGCTACACCTTACATGCTTGAAGTCCACAGCCATTTGGCCTTTGGAGGACCAAAAATCATTTCACTCTTCATGCATTTTCTCTCTTCTCTCTCTTCCAAAAACCCTAAACTCCATTGAAGCTTTCTTGAAGCTCTATTCGGCCAAACACAATCCAAGACCATCCAATCACTCAAAAATTTATCCAACCAAGTTTTTTAAACCTAAACACAAATCTAAGAACATCTCTAGTTGAGAGTTCTTGCAAAATCCTTCATTTGAGGCTTGGAAACCTACTTGGGAGATTTTACCTAGAAGGTGAAATTTCTTGTTTTCCATTTCTAAACTCTTTTTCAAAGTTCTAAGCCATGATTTATCCATGGTTTAAGCTCTCTTTTATGGTTAGTAATTTGTAGTTTTGTTTAAGCTTGATAGATGACTTGGTGGAGTGAAACCGAAACCCTAGGAAAGGTGTGAAGGAGTGTTTGTCTTCATTTAAGGTAAGAGGGAGATTACCCTCATCAACCATGTGTTGGTGGTGAGGAATGTATGTGTTGGTGGTGAGGAATGTATGTGTTTGTAGTGAAGAATCCATAAGGATTCATTCACTTGATTGTTTATAGTATTTCCTAATTATGATTGATTATATGTGAAAGCATGTCTAATAGCTTTAATATTTTGTATGTGTTATGTGTGTAACATGTCTAATAGCTTTAATATTTTGTATGTGTTTTATGGTTGTTTTAGTATATGGTATGTATATATATATGCATGATAATTATTGTAACATGTAAATAATATACAAGGATTTGCATGAGTGTTCCAATGAACACAAATCCAAGCTCACGGCCTCAAGGCAAAGAGGAGAACCAAAATGTTCTCATCAATTTTCTAAAAAGTGGAATTTAATTAACCTAGAAAAATTGACAAGTTACCAATTTGTTTAGAGTAAGAAAAATGAATTTATGGATCAATGGATGAAATTATGTATTTCGGCCAACATGCCAAAGCCAAACAATTATGATTTCTAAAATCATTTCCAAACTATTTTCTAAAACAATGATTTAATGAATTTAGGTAATACAATAAATTTGACATGGATTTAGAAGATGAAAAATAATTTAGAGATCAAATGCAAAGACTTTGTTAAATTTGGCCAACATGCCACATACTTTTGATCCAAATTTATTTTCTAACTATTGACTAGATAATTTAGTTTAATAAAAATAAACTAGATCAAGAGTTTTATAAGAGATTAGATGTATGGAAATAATTAGGAATGAATTATAAACCATATAATGATTTTCGGCCAATATGCCAAATTTAAATGTTTTTGATTTATAGAATTGTTTCCAACCAAGGTTAAGTAATAAATGCCAAAAGGATTTTATTACAATGAGTTTTGAAGAAATAAATTGATTAGAATTAAGTTTAAGAAATTTAAACTAATGATTTTTACTGTTAGAAGAAAATACAGTAACTTTTGTAAATTGCTAACATATGGCTCATATTATATTTTGAAGCATGTTAGTGATTTTCAAAAAGTTAAATTATACGGTTAAAAATTAAGTAAACAGAAATTTTTACAGAAAAGTTAGGAAACCATTATTATAAGTTTTCTAAAACATAATACTGTCAATTTTTATTAAAAATAGACAAATAAAATAGAAAAGATATCCAAAAGACAGTATGCGGTATGAAAAATATTCTACATAGTTAAATGTATTAAATATTATTTTTGTTTATTTTAAATAGTGATTTTAAGGAATTCGGACAAGAAAATGATTTAAAAATCTTACGCGATTGAGAAAACGTATTAAAAACTCTATGCGATTTTAAAAACAGTAAAATATATTTACGCGATTTAAAAACGTTTGTAAAAACGACAAGATTGTGAAAATGTGATAAAATTTCTACGCGATTGACCGAACTGTATATTTTATACTATTGAGAGTATTCTGATATTTTTCTCATTGTCGGGCTATGAGGTGAACCCGTATAGGCTTTGGAACAGTATTTGTCCGGTGGGACTTACTGTATATTTTTATCTTTGAAGGTATTTTGAGAATCTATATTTCTGGACATCTATTGAGTTGATGCCAATTTTGGTGGATTGATTGACGAGGTGAATCACATCGTATTGTTGGTGCGATAAGCGTAGTGTGGTTCGATTTTGAATGAACTTGGAGACGTTAGTGTGCATAATTCCATATGTGGACAGTTGGTTGCTCTTCTTGGCCGTGGTAATTGGCAACACACTAATGGACTCGACACACACTATACTTAATCGAGATCTTGTAAAGTCTAATAGTACATTGCCTGTAGTGACGCAACGTTAGACAGCGTGCTACACCACGCCATGTGACTGTGGGCTATAGACGCAACGTGAGACCGCGGAATAGTTTGGTTGGGCAGCCGTGGTACTAATAGATTTTGCAGATCATTCTCTCTCTGATGTTTGTATGTTTTTAGCTCTATGGAATAGGATTGTGTCATATTGCACATTTATACGTGTTGTTATTTATTATATTTCTATCTCGTGATATTTTTATACGTGTTGTTATTTATTATATTTTTAACGTGATATTTTTATCTGTGTTGTTATTTAGTATATTTTCATCTGTGATATATTTTTATCTGTGTTGTTGTTTATTATCTTTTTGTCTATGATCTTATATGTTGTTATTATTTCTTATATTTTTATCCATGATATATATGTCGTTATTTATTATATTTTTTTATCGTGATGTTATATGTTGTTATTGTTATTCATTTTATTATGATATATGCTTATTTGATTTTATTTATAAATTGATAACATGATTGTATTTGTAATATCTGTGTGTATGGAATGACTTTGTCATTCGTATTATTCTTTGCTACCGTACTGGTACTGGTGAAAGGGGATCTCACCTCTTTACTGTATTGCGTTGTTGTGTTTGCATTGTTAAATTTGTATAGTAGACGAAGGAAGTTTCTTATACCTACTGGAGGCTATGTTCTGAAGATGGTGACAGCGTCAAGGTGTAATCTTTCAAGTTTCAACAGGATGCAGTTTGGTGGAGAAATGGAACATGTAGGTTGGGTTTTCTCGTTAGTGTTGTTACCGTGCTAATAGTAGTACCCGTCTTTGGGTTTGCTACCGTTTATCTGAGTCTGTAAATATTATGTTTTAAATTGTTGTTGAATATTTTGTGGAATATATAATATGTGGATTAATTAATTCAATCTAATTTCTGTTTTACTTATAATTTTTGGTAAGTTTATATTTTCGCAAAAAGATATTTTAGAATTTATCTTTTAAAACTCAAAGCTTTTATAAAATGATTTCATTTGGTTTTATGTTTTATTTAAAAATGTGACGCCCTATGGAGGGTGTTACAAGACCACTGCCCGGAGAGAACATTGTTGGAACTGGGTTCCAGTGCTTATTCAAGACTTGTGGAATTAGATTCCTCTATTTTGTTCAAGGCTCATATCATATCACGACATTACCACAAAATTGGGTGTCCGAAAATGGTATCATAACATTATTCATTACATGTTTAGGATATTGCATAGGCATGAACATAAGACATAATTTAGCAAAGCATAACAATTGTATAGGCAGTTGCTAATTATAACATATTCATGCATGGCAATTGTATGGCCAATTGTATATTTTTTAGAGTATGATGATTACTTAAAGATTTTTTGTGGGAATGAGTTTTCTATATGAACTTATAAAATGAGAATCTATTTCGGGAAGAGAAATGACTTGGTTTTGACTTTTGCCACCTTTCTAGCTTATGTGTGTATGTGACTTGAGTTTAAAAATTTGTTTTTCCCCGAAATGGCTGGAATAATTGTGATGAAATGTTTTGTGGATTCAACTACTGAGAATATGTGATTCTCACCCTATGCGTGTGTTTTCCATAATGTTTCTAGGGAAGAAGACTTATGGAAAGTGAAGTCAAAGCATGAACTAGAAGACTTAGAATAATGTTGCTTTATAGTTCTTTTTGAAATCTTGTATATGTGCCTTGAGAGGCCTAGTTTACTAGTTTGTACATATGTTGTATTTATGAGAAATATAGACGTTATGTGTATATTCTTTCGTTCATGGCTCATATTTTCTATATATGATATTGTTATATTATGTTAGAAATGCTTTAGTAGTTAGTAGCATACCTCGATCTAATTACTATGGTATAATACAGATTATACTGTTGTTATTAAATTTAGGATGTTACAGTTCCAAAATGCTTACTGATTAATGTATTAGAACTAGTTTTCTCTCTCAGATTAGTTGAAAAAGATGTTGAGGGAAGAAACATGATGCTTTAGTAGCACTAAGCCACTAACTTTTGTGATCTTTCTCCACCCAACTTGCTCTCTTCCCCATCTCTGGTAAAAAATGATATACTCACATTAAATTCCTAGTCTGTTTTAGCCTCCCTCTTTCCAAGCATTGGAAATAAAGCATGTTAGGGATAATGAGATCATTGATGAGAATGCAAAATATCATATTTTTATACCTTAATGTTTAGTTTTTTATACTTATTTGGTGCCTAAATATACTTATTATTCTTATATTTTGATTTAGGATGCGAATAGAGGCATTAAGTGCAAAACGAAGCTAATTGGGCGATTTTGGACAATTTCGACATCACTTCGTAATTTAGGCATAACTCTCTCATCTGAGCTTCAATTCAAATGACTCAAGATGTTATGGAAATCTAATAAAAAGATCTACAACTTTCATGTTTTGAGTTTTGAGAGATACTAGCTAAATCAAGGTCGAAATTGGACTTGAAGTTGTTGCTCCTATATTGTTGATGTTCTGGGACGTTCCTTAGCCAGTAATTCTAATATAAGAATCTAACGTGGTATATTTTTGGAAATTTATAGATTAGGTGCATGAAAATTCCAGCCGAAAACACCATTTTCTTAGTTATATTAGGACTCTATTTTATTTTTAATATTTTCCTCAATTAGTTATATTTGGATATTGTTATCTTAGGATAATATTTATAACATCTTTAGGAAATTTGTAGGAGATTTGGTAGAAGCTTTTATAGGAGATTTGGTAGGTGATTTTATAGGAGATTTTATAGGAGATTTGGTAGGCTAGAAAAGCTAATAAATAACGGGTAAAGGGGAGAATCATCATATTTCTCACACTCCGCTTTCCCCCTCTTCTCTCTCTTTTCCTTCAAGTTTTCATTTATTGCCCTGCGTGGCTAAATTTTTAATTGGAATAGAAGCCTTGGAATCAATAAAACAATGAGATCTAATTTATTTTTATTGTTCAATTTATGCTTTGAGTATCGAATATTCTATTTTGACTATTTTCATGATTGTTTCGTTTAATTACTATGAGGCCTACTAGTTTATTATTCGTTGCAATCTATTGCTAAATTAGATATCAAATTTGTAATTATTTGATCCCTCTAATTTGAGAAGTAGCTAAAACTTAATGATTTGTTGCGTAAAAAATTATTAGATCTTAGGAAGAACGCTTGACTAAATTAAATGCAACCACTTGTGCTTGTGTTATTTAATTTCATCGATCTCTCTAATTCTTAAATTGGCTACTAGATTAAACCTTTAGTGCTTGTCTTGGGATGTTTAGTAGTTAAAGTCAATTAGATTGCTTGTTTTCTAATTAACTATGACTAAGGAGAGATAGGAAAACAGTTCCAATGATGAATATTCAAAGTGCAAATTGATATATACTTGCATTGATGATTAGTTATAAAATTCTAATGGTGGATGTTGACTTAGACCAATGTTTGTTCTTTTGATTAATTTTGATACTTTAATTTGAATTGTTGCTTAGTTATTTTTCTTAAAATTATTTTCGTTATACTCAAAATCACCTCATCCACATTCATATAGTATAAAACTAGGTTAGATACGTACTCTTCGTGGGAACGATTCTTACTCATATTACTATATGTGCTTTTAAGAGTATGTGCTTTATTTTTTGTTGTCTGCGACAACACACCAAATTTTTGCGCCATTGTCGATGAGTGATTCTAGTTAATTTTTGTACTTCTTGTAATCCTTATTTCGTTCTTGAAATTTTTAATTAAAAAATATAAAATAAAAAAGTAAATTGTTAGTTTCCAATCATTATGGTTTCTGCAGCAATCTTATTCTGGTAGAACTAGGCCTTGATATTATAGTTTTATGAAGGTAAACAACATTCTAAGCATGAATATTTAATCCTTTAGATTAATAGCCCCACCCTCTCTGTAACACCCTTTTGGAGGATGTCACATATATAAAGAAAATAGATAAAATCTACCCAAGTTGTAAAACACTTAATACATAATAATATAGGTCGTAAAATAATTCCTGTTAAACAGATTATTAAAAATAAAATAATGCGGAAAACATAAACTAAACAGAACAACATCACTCATAATATACATATGTTCCAAGTTACAAGTTATACAAATAATTTACAACTACAATTACAAATATTTAAACAGAAACAAAATAAAAACAAGAAAAGAGTCAATATATACATCCATACGTAGACGCGCCTAAAAAAACATCATGCATATTTAATCCTCTGAAGGATCACTCTCAACATGAAAATGATCATCAGGAGACAAATATCCCGGATGTCTCGACACTCGGCGATAACGAGATCGCGCAGTCGATACGATACTAATCTCACTAGGCTCCGTGGTCATACCACCAAAATGACGCCTAAGAGATAAAGGTAACTCTAAATGTAAAAATACAGTAGTAGTCATAACCGGCTCTCCATCAAATTGTTGACGTAAGGTCACAGTCAGCCGTCCTACATACGTCACAGAGTCTCGGTCTCCTCGCAGATGCCAAGCTAACGATCCTCCATGAAACTCGAGAGTCACGAACCCCAAAAATCCAGGCACCGCCATACCAAAACTAATCAATCCAATGGATATGGATGATCAGATGGTTCTTGATCGTCAAACTGGTCGTCGGCTAGCTGATCTTCCTCCTCCTCGGGGTACAGAACCTCAAGAGGTTGTTCCTCTTCTTCTTCCTCAAACTCTTTACCGCATAAAATAAATATACAGGAAACATACACAATACAGAAAAGAGGTAAGACAATCTAAAATCACCATAAACATGGCCAATAAGAAGACGACAAACAACAGTTATACAATTCATGCAATATGAAAAGCTATAACAGTAAATCGAATGTGAGAATAAAGAAAAAGATTTAATTATCATAACGACACATAATATCACAGATAAAATAATAGAACAGATAAATAATCCTCATAATACTAACCAGATAAAATAGATAGATAAGATAAAATAAAGTTCCAGATATACTCATAAGAAATATGACACGTTCCTACTCCATGGAGCTAAACAACACAGATACCACGATATCGAGGAATGACTCGCAAAAATCTATTAGTACCACGGCTGCCTGTACCAACTATTCCGCGGCCATACGTTGCGTCTATAGCTCCACACCACCACTGGAATTTACCATCCAGCGTGGGGTAGTTCACGTCTCACGTCGTGACACTACGAGCAAATGTACTACTAGACTTTACAAATCTCGATTAAATATAGTGCGTGTCGAGTCCATTAGTGTGCTATCTGTTACACACGGCCCAATGAGCGACCGACTATCCATATATGGAATCCCGTACACTAAAGTCTCCAAGTTCATTAGAACAATGAACCACACTACGTTTATCGCATCGACAACACGATGTGATTCACCTCGTCAACCAAAATTTACCAAACATTGGCAAATTACCAGAATACCCTCAAGGTATAAAAATATATGCCCTCAATGGCAAAAATATACAGTAAGTCCCTCTTGGACAAATACTGTTTCAAAGCCTGTACGGGTTCACCTCATAGCCCGACAGCGGAAAAATACAGAAATCCAGAAAAATATTGTTTCGGTCAATCGCGTAGAAATTTTATCGCGTTTTCACAATCTCGTCGTTTTTATAAACGTTTATAAATCGCGTAAATATATTTTTCTGTTTTTAAAATCGCGTAGAATTTTTAATACGTTTTCTCAATCGCGTAGGATTTTTAAATCATTTTCTTGTCCAAATCCCTTAAAAATCACTGTTTAAATAAACTGTAAATAATAATTAGTACGCGTTTAAACTACGTGTAATATTTTCTATACCGTATAATTGTCTTTTGGACATTTTTTCTATCTTATTTGACCGCTTTTACTAAAAATTGATGAAGTATTTTTTATTTAGAAAATTAATAATAATGGTTTCCTAATTTTTTCGTAAAAACTCGTTTATTTAAATAAACCGGATAATTTAATCTTTTAAAAACTCCTAACATGCTTCAAAATATAGCATGAGCCATATGTTAGAAATTCTTAAAGATTACTGTATTTCCTTTATAACAATAAAATCATTAATTTTAATTCCTTAAATGAATTCTAATCTATTGATTTCTTAAAAACTCTTTTTAGAAAAAAATTCTTGTTAACATATAATGCCTTCTTTATACTTGAAAATGGTTTGGAATTGATTTTAGAAATCAAGAATATCTAGTTTGGCATGTTGGCCGAATTTCCTAAATCCTTTGAAATTGATTTCTAAATTGTTACCAAGTGGCTTCAATACTCAAGAGGGGGGTGAATTGAGTTTGTAAAACAAGTTCGTAATTCTTTCGCAAAACACTTGATTATTGATTTTCGTTGAAGCTATTGACTAATTGAAATGAATGAATTGATAAGAACAATGTATATTGCTTAATAACCAACCAAGAGAGAAGTAATCAAGTAAGAGTATAAGCAATGCACAAGTATAAAGAGAAGGGTTTAGAGAAAACAAACTCAATCGTTTATCCTGGTTCGATCACCAATCCACTTGTGATCTAAGTCCAAATTCCCAAGCAACAACTTGAGATTTTCCACTATATCCTCAAGCTTCAATAGGTGCTTGAATACCTTTACAAACTTGAGCCCTCAACTCCTTGGGATGCCTCACCCTTGAGCTTGAGTCTCTTCAAACAAAGGGATGCCTCACCCTTTACAAATTGAGGGATGCCTCACCCTCTATCTTATACAAGCAATTAAGATTGAATTTGAGAAGCTCTCACTAGAGTAGATGATACAAATTGAAGTTCTAATAATGCTCACAAAGATATCTCAAAGATTGGACAAAAACAGAGCAAGAAAGATTTCGAGTTTGATTCTCGTATGATGTGTTGCTATGATGTTTTTAGGTTCAAGAACAACCCTTAATGATGCCTGACCATTGTATTTAAAGCCCATTCATTAAAAGAGCCGTTGGGGTGGTTAAAGCCAAGCATTAAATGCATTCAATATAGCCGTTGGGCATGTCAGAACCTTGGTAATCGATTACAAGCCTTTGGTAATCGATTACATGGAAAATACAACGTGTTCTTGGCTTTCTGGGCTTGTGGTAATCGATTACATGACTTGGTGTAATCGATTACACGCTCTCTGACTTCATGGTAATCGATTACAATATTGATGTAATCGATTACATGGTCCTTTTGGTCGTGTTCTTGGCTTTCTAGGAACATGGTAATCGATTACATGACTTGGTGTAATCGATTACACGTTTCTCGATTTTTCTGTAATCGATTACAATATTGATGTAATCGACATAAGGCTTTTAGCTTGTAATCGATTACTAAACTCGTAATCGATTACACTATACCTTAAACTCATTTTTCAAGCCTTAAAACTGTTTTATATCATTCCTAAGCTTTAGAAAACATGGATTAAACAAAATGTAGCATTGTTTGGCATGATCCAGGATAAAAGAGGTTCTCTTTTTAGGAATTTATCTTTGAAACCCATATTGATTAAAAACATTTTTGAAAAACCATTTGAGATATCTTTGGAGCATTTAACATTGATGTACTTATGCCTATATCTAAGCCTCTTGATTTCTTCCTTTGATACTTGGCTTTCTTATTTGCTCTTTGGTCTTCATCTTTGACTTTGTTATCATCAAAAACCATTTGACATGTTTCGAGACACATGCATTCACATTCTCCCCCTTTTTGATGATGACAATCTGAATCAATGGAATAAAGAGAAACAATTGCATATATATATGTGTATCAGAGATTTAAGCGCAATCCTCCCCCGTAATGCATGCATGATATAGGGTTAGTGATGTAATCATGTGAAAGCTTTAAATTAAACTCCCCGTACTTATGCAATTCACTAATCTCTCCCGTTGGCATTATCAAAAACACTTTTAAGCGGAAATTTGGACAAAGATTACCTCTGTTTGTCATGATTTCCCAAAAAAATTTAGATAGTAGAAATGCAATCATCCAAATCAGTCCAGAGACAATCAAACCAATAGATCAATCAAACATATCCAAATGGAACCAAGTAAATCAATATCCAAATGTATATTATAATCAAGC
The DNA here is from genome assembly GCA_029884605.1 of Ormosia emarginata. Classification (NCBI taxonomy): domain Eukaryota; kingdom Viridiplantae; phylum Streptophyta; class Magnoliopsida; order Fabales; family Fabaceae; genus Ormosia; species Ormosia emarginata. Next base: position 21,643,257 of record JAQQTP010000073.1, read on the forward strand.
ATATTAAGCAATAAACCAACTGATTTTATAAACAATGTTTCAATCATGTACATCAGAATAACAGAACAACTGAAAAACACTATCATGGCAGAGTTCCATGATCACTATCAGTGGCCTCGCTATCGCTCTCTACATCAGCAGCAACATCTCCAAGGTCAACATCATCGTCACCGGTGTCAAGGTCGTCCTCGGAGCCAAGAAGTTCCTCATTTTCAGCAGGAACAGCAGCTGGAGCGGCAGAGGGATCAACAAATGATAGTGGAGCAGCAGGAGGAGCAGAGGAGGTGGATGGTGCAGCATGTCTGGTGCCCCCCAAATGCGACCGGATGGCAGCAAGCTCCTGATCGGAGTAGTCCATCCTAAGCTCGAGGTGGTCCACCTTCTGCTCAATGCGGTCCAGCCTGGTATCCACTGTGGTGGCCAAACTCCGCATCTCTTGCAGTAGAAACTCCAATGTGACTGGAGCAGGTGGAGCTGGTGCAGGCTGCTGGTCCTCATCATCATCATCATCATCCGGACCATGAGGGATGTGCCCGTAGCTCCCATGAGCCAGATAATGCCATCTCCCATCAACCTTGTACAGCTGAAGCTTTTTCAGAGTCTGCAATCCAATAGATTGAGGTCCCTTGGAGCTGGTATCCTTGGACTCCTCGGCCAGGGAGAGATGCGACGGTGCTCCAGGATGGCAAAGTGACCAAGCATTGCGTAGGGGAGGCGAGTTTTTCTTTTTCTTTACATCCAAAGCATGTGGCCGAATGATGTAATTGGCCCAGTTGATTGGCCTATCAGTGGTCATGGCCCACAAGACCACCACGTCATCACGTAGTATCTGGGAATAATTCCCTCCTCTGGGAATCAGGCCTCGAACAACCAAGTAATGGAGTACCCTGTTCTCCATGGTCAGACCAGTTGCCATCACCCTCTTGTTGTTCCTGGGAAGCACGTAGCCTGAGCGAATCAAGGATGTCAAGGCGCTCTTGTACTCAAACTCGTCACCCCAAGCATTTTCATTACCATAGAAGCTGGTCCCAGCATAGGTGAGCTTGGTCAACCTACACCATTCTTCCCGAGTGATCTTAATCTGAGTTTTCTTCACTTCAGAGATCAAGCAATGGTCTTCATACCTCAGGTTGGCGTAGAACACTCGTACTATGTTGGGATAGATGGCTTTCTGAATGCTTAAGAATCCAAGCAATCCTATCCTCTCAAGCATTTGGAAGCATCAGAGAGGCTCACTCGTGCGTAACGAGTGAGGAAGATAGCGCGGAGAGATGAGCTTCCTTAGTCGGAAGTTCTTCCCGAAGAGCTCTCGCCTTCTTCGTGGTGGAGAAATGTCCGGTGAGGTCCAACCCCGAAATGTTGTGTGGGGGAGCACCTGGAGGACTCACCAACAAGTGGTCCCCGTCCTTGCACGTTTAGTGCGTTGGCTTGGTTCAGCCATGGATGAATGGAAGGGTGTGAGTGGTGTTTGGAGGGTTGTGGCTCGTGGGGGACGAAGGGAGAAGGTGTGGGTGGAAATGTGGTTGATTTGGAGGTGATTTGATGGTTGGGTTATGGTGGGGGAGTGATTTCGAGTGAGAGGGAGGAGATTTTGGGAGATTTGGTGGATAGATGAATGAGAAGGAGAGATTTGAGAGTGGAGAGCTTCGTGAGAGAAGCAGAGGAGAAGAGAAGGTGAAATGTTTAGAATGAGTGACCTTTCGCACGTCGAAGCCTTTTAAACCCCTCTCCGTAATCGATTACATGGGTTGTGTAATCGATTACATGTTTTTGTTTGCTCTCGTAATCGATTACAATTTCAAAGTGTAATCGATTACCGTCTTCTGGGATCCTTGTAATCGATTACAAGTATATGTGTAATCGATTACCCGAGTTCTGAAATGATGTAATCGATTACCAGCCTGTGTGTAATCGATTATTGGTCTGACAGAACCTTTGTAATCGATTACAAGGGTCTTGTAATCGATTACCAAACTACCAAAACTCAGTTTTTGCGTTTCAATCAGCTGAGGATCAATTTTAAGCCAATCAAGTTGATTCACAAGCATGCTAAATCAATTTCAAACATCATTTAGGCATGCAATTCACATAGATTTTGATTTAAACAATTAATCATACAAGATTGTTACTTTTACCAAGAATTACCCCATTTTGGATGGATTGGTCAGTTTTTGCATTTCTTGGAGATCTTTGACATGGGGAAGCACCTGCAAAACAACTTAGGGGAAATCTCCGACGCTTAAGTCAGTATGGAATTGAAAAATAATATTTATGCAACAAATAACCATGATTATGCAGAAAAGGGCTTGATTATGCAGAAATTTAGCTTATACATGATTGATCTAATATGCCAAGTTCATTTCTTATATAATAGAAGGCTTCTTTTGCTAAAGGTTTAGTGAAAATGTCTGCTAGTTGCTTAGTGGTTTCCACAAATTCAAGCATGCAATCACCCTTTTGAACATGATCTCGTATGAAATGATGCCTTATTTCTATGTGCTTTGTTCTTGAGTGTAAAATGGGATTCTTAGATAGATTGATTGCACTAGTGTTATCACATCTTATGGGGATGTGATCCAGCTCAAGACCATAGTCTAGAAGTTGTTGCTTCATCCAAAGGATTTGAGCACAACAACTCCCAGTACCGCAACATATTCACATTTTCATTGTTGACAATGCCACACTATTTTGCTTCTTGCTATGCCAAGAAACTAGTGAGCTTCCAAGCAAGTGGCGTGTCCCACTAGTGCTCTTCCTATCCATTTTGCACCCAAAGCAAAATCAGAATCGGAATAACCAACCAAACAACATGAAGCACCCTTAGGGTACCATAATCCCATTTGTGAAGTGCCTATTAGATATTTCATAATACGTTTTTACAAAGACTTAGGTGTGATTCTTTAGGATTTGCTTGAAATCTAGCACACATGCATACACTAAACATGATATCCGGTCTACTTGCGGTAAGATAAAGGAGTGAGCCAATTATACCTCTATACTTAGTGATTTCTACCGATTTACCTCCTTCATCCTTGTCCAAGTAATATGAAGTTCCCATTGGTGTAGCCATTTGCTTTGCTCCTTCCATTCCAAACTTCTTAAGCAACTCCTTGCAATATTTTGATTGACTTATGAAAGTCCCATTTCTTGTTTGCTTGATTTGAAGTCCAAGGAAGAAGTTGAGCTCACCCATCATGGACATCTCAAACTCACTTTGCATGATATTGGCAAATTCTTTACAAAGAGAGTCATTAGTAGCACCAAATATAATATCATCAACATATATTTGAACAAGTAAAATGTCATGCTTTTTATGTTTGATGAAAAGAGTTGTGTCAACCTTTCCCTAGAGAAACCATTTTCTAAAAGAATTTTCTAAAAGAAACTTGCTCAACCTTTCATACCAAGCTCTAAGAGCTTGTTTTAAGCCATACAAGGCCTTTTTAAGTTTAAAAACGTGGTTGGGCAACTCAAAGTTTTCAAAACCGGGAGGTTGATCAACATATACTTCTTCTTGTATGAAACCATTTAAAAAGGCACTTTTGACATCCATTTGAAAGAGTTTGAAATCCATGATGCAAGCATATGCAAGTAACATTCTAATGGCTTCTAGTCTAGCTACGGGAGCATACGTTTCTTCATAATCTATACCTTCTTCTTGATTATACCCCTTAGCTACAAGCCTAGCCTTGTTTCTTATTATTAAGCCCGTTTCATCAAGTTTGTTCCTAAAAACCCATTTGGTGCCAATTATTGGATGATCATTGGGCCTTGGGACTAATTCCCAAACTTGATTCCTTTCAAATTGATTTAATTCATCTTGCATGGCCAAGATCCAATGTTCATCATTAATGGCCTCATTTATGTTTTTAGGTTCAACTTGAGAAACAAAAGCCATATGATTACATGCATCTCTAAGAGAGTTACGAAAGTGATTACCCCTTTTGATACATCACCTATCACTTTGTCAAGAGGATGATATCTTGATGTTTTCCATTCCTTGGGAAGATCCATGATTTGAGAGTCCTCTTGTCTTGGGAATCATATGGGCTTTCTTCTTGCTTCTTGACTTCTTCTTCTTGATTTCCAAGGTGAATTCTTGCAAGGTTTTCTCGCAACATCATCAACAAGCTCCTTTCTTGGCTCGTTTGGGTTAGTCTCATCAAATGCAACATGTATGGACTCTTCTATGGTCATTGTTCGTTTGTTATAAACCCTAAAGGCCTTACTATGTATAGAATAACCAAGAAAGATTCCCTCATCGATTTTGAATCAAACTTCCCCAAGTTATCCTTTCCATTATTTAGAACAAAACATTTACATCCAAAAACATGAAAATGTGAGACATTTGGTTTCCTTCCTTTGTATAGTTCATAGGGGTTTTCTTTAAAATTGGCCTTATTAGAGCCCTATTCATAACATAACAAGCGGTGTTAACCGCATCCGCCCAAAAATACTTAGGAAGGTTGGCCTCATTGAGCATAGTTCTTGCCATTTCTTCTAAAGATCGATTTTTTCTTTCTACAACACCATTTTGTTGTGGTGTTCTAGGGGCTGAAAAATTATGCTCAATGCCATGTTCATCACAAAACGTTTCAAATTCATGGTTTTCAAATTCACCACCATGATCACTTCTTATGGATGCAATACAAAAACCTTTTTCGTTTTGGACAACTTTAGCAAGTTTTTTGAATGATTGAAAAGCATCATTTTTGTGAGATAAAAACAATGTCCATGTAAACCTAGAAAAATCGTCCACAATCACTAAGGCATAGTAATTCCCACCAAAGCTCATAGTTCTAGAGGGACCAAAAAGATCCATGTGCAAAAGTTGTAGAGGTCTTGAAGTTGAAACCACATTTTTAGCTTTAAAAGAGACCTTTACTTGTTTTCCCTTTTGACATGCATCACAAAGTTTATCTTTTTCAAATTTGAGCTTTGGAAGACCAATTACTAGTTCTTTAGAAACTAATTTGTTTAAGTGATCCATGTGAATGTGAGCAATTCTTCTATGCCATAACCATGAATCATTTTCTCTAGTCATAAAGCAATTAGCATCATTTGAGGAAATGTCATCAAGGCTAATCATATATATATTATTGACCCTATGACCAACAAACCTAACATGTTTATCATCCTTACTCTCAATTATGCAACAATTTGAATCAAATATAACTCTATTGCCTCTATCACATAATTGACTAATACTAAGCAAATTATGTTTAAGTCCTTCAACAAGTAAAACATTATCAATAGATGATGAAGGAGTCTTACCAACTTTGCCAATTCCAAGAATCTTCCTTTGTTGTTGTCACCATATGTGACATGACCATGTTTCTTCGAGAGTAAGGGAGGAGAACTTTGACCCATCACCGGTCATGTGCTTGGAGCAACCACTATCAAGATACCAATTTGAGCTCTTGGTCTTCAAGCACACCTACAACACACATTCAAGTTTTAACTTTTGGTACCCAAATTGTCTTGGGTCCTTGTGTGTTAGAGTTAGGCATGGTGCCTTTAGGAACCCAAACCCTTTTTATTCCAACTTTAGTATTTATATTCTTTCTAACATTGCAAGTGGATGCACTATGCCCTTTCCTACCACAATGAAAACATTGGATAAAGGGGGTACTTGAAGTTTTAGATGGAACAAAGAAATTATTGTAGGATTTTTGGTGATTATTTGGATTGTATCCCAATCCGGCTTTTTGAAAAACACACCTTTGTTTGCTTAGTAGCATGTTCAAATTATCTCTTCCCATAGTAAATTTTGCAAGAGTGTTTTTCAAGTCCTCAATTTCTTTTTCAAAAGCTTTACATGATAAACAAGGTAATGATATGGATGCATTATCATGTGAGGAACAAGTCATGCATGATGAATTAGCATCTATGAGTCCTAAGGTCTCATTTTCAATTTTAAGTTCATTTATCTCCTTAGTTAAAGTAGAAACTTTGTTTGTCAATAGGGAGATTGTTTTATTTGAAGATAAAATCATTTTAGTGAGTCTCAAGGATTCATCATGCAATTCTTGAAAGGCATCTTGCAATTCATCATAAGTAGGTGGAGGTTCTAGGTTAGAAGAGGTTACCTCGGTGTCGCTTTCTCCACCTTCTTCTCCTTGAGCCATGAGGCAAAGATGGGCTTCTTCATCTTCGGAATCGTCGGAAGAACTTAAGTCATTGTCCTCCCAAGCTATGTATGCTCTTCTTCCTTTCTTTTCCTTGGAGGGTCTTTTCTCAAACTTCTCCGTCTTCTTGAGATATGTAGGACACTCCATTTTCATATGTCCGGTTTTTCGCATTCGTAGCATTTTGGAGGAGTAGAGGATCCTTCTCCTTTGTGATATGCTTTCTTTTGAGGAAAGGGTGGTCTTCTTTGAAGTCCCTTTTTCTTTAGAAATCTTCCAAATTTTCTCACAAGGAGACTAAGATTCTCCTCACTTAGTTCAATATTTTCAGCATCCTCTTCACCATCTTCATCATCATCTTCAAGTATGGAAGAGGTGGCTTTAAGTGCAATTCCCTTTTTCTTCTTATCTTGCTCCTCATTTTGACTTAATCGGTTTAGTTCCAACTCATGCTCTTGAAGCTTTCCAAAGAGAGTGGCCAAAGTCATTGCGGCAAGATTTCTTGATTCCGATATTGCCGTCACCTTGGGTTGCCAATTTCTGCTCAAACATCTCAAAACTTTGTTAATAAGATCTTCATTGGCAAAAGTTTTTCCCAATGAAGCAAGATGATTAATTATATGAGTAAAACGTTTTTGCATTTCTTGAATGCTTTCCCTTGGTTCATTCTAAACAATTCATATTCGTGAGTGAGTGTGTTAATTCTAGATCTTTTTACCTCACTTGTACCTTCATGAGTTACTTGCAATGTATCCCACATTTCTTGAGCGGTCTTACAATTTGACACCCTAAAGAACTCATCATATCCTAAAGAGGTAGTAATGATATTCTTGGCTCTCAAGTTGTATTGAACCTTTTTCTTGTCATCATCGGTCCATTCATTTCTTGGTGTATTTGTTCTAACACCATCAACTAGACGTGTGGGGATAAAAGGACCATTTTCAACAAAGCATCCCACACATCAATATCAATAGCTTCAATAAAAATCTTCATTCTTTCTTTCCAATATGCATAACCATCCCCATTGAAAAAGGAGGCCTATTTATAGAAGAACTTTCATTAGAAAAACCATTTGAAGCCATCTTTACTCTTGAAGCGGCTAAGCTCTTTATACAAGAGTCTAGCTCTGATACCACTTGTTACCAAGTGGCTTCAATACTCAAGAGGGGGGTGAATTGAGTTTGTAAAACAAGTTCGCAATTCTTTCGCAAAACACTTGATTATTGATTTTCGTTGAAGCTATTGACTAATTGAAATGAATGAATTGATAAGAACAATGTATATTGCTTAATAACCAACCAAGAGAGAAGTAATCAAGTAAGAGTATAAGCAATGCACAAGTATAAAGAGAAGGGTTTAGAGAAAACAAACTCAATCGTTTATCCTGGTTCGATCACCAATCCACTTGTGATCTACGTCCAAATTCCCAAGCAACAACTTGAGATTTTCCACTATATCCTCAAGCTTCAATAGGTGCTTGAATACCTTTACAAACTTGAGCCCTCAACTCCTTGGGATGCCTCACCCTTGAGCTTGAGTCTCTTCAAACAAAGGGATGCCTCACCCTTTACAAATTGAGGGATGCCTCACCCTCTATCTTATACAGCAATTAAGATTGAATTTGAGAAGCTCTCACTAGAGTAGATGATACAAATTGAAGTTCTAATAATGCTCACAAAGATATCTCAAAGATTGGACAAAAACAGAGCAAGAAAGATTTCAGAGTTTGATTCTCGTATGATGTGTTGCTATGATGTTTTTAGGTTCAAGAACAACCCTTAATGATGCCCCAGCCATTGTATTTAAAGCCCATTCATTAAAAGAGCCGTTGGGGTGGTTAAAGCCAAGCATTAAATGCATTCAATATAGCCGTTGGGCATGTCAGAACCTTGGTAATCGATTACAAGCCTTTGGTAATCGATTACATGGAAAATACAACGTGTTCTTGGCTTTTTGGGTTTGTGGTAATCGATTACATGACTTGGTGTAATCGATTACACGCCCTCTGACTTCATGGTAATCGATTACAATATTGATGTAATCGATTACATGGCCCTTTTGGTCGTGTTCTTGGCTTTCTGGGAACATGGTAATCGATTACATGACTTGGTGTAATCGATTACACGTTCTCTCGATTTTTTCGTGTAATCGATTACAATATTGATGTAATCGATTACAAGGCTTCTGTTTAGCTTGTAATCGATTACTAAACTCTGGTAATCGATTACACTATACCTTAAACTCATTTTTCAAGCCTTAAAACTGTTTTATATCATTCCTAAGCTTTAGAAAACATGGATTAAACAAAATGTAGCATTGTTTGGCATGATCCAGGATAAAAGAGGTTCTCTTTTTAGGAATTTATCTTTGAAACCCATATTGATTAAAAACATTTTTGAAAAACCATTTGAGATATCTTTGGAGCATTTAACATTGATGTACTTATGCCTATATCTAAGCCTCTTGATTTCTTCCTTTGATACTTGGCTTTCTCATTTGCTCTTTGGTCTTCATCTTTGACTTTGTTATCATCAAAAACCATTTGACATGTTTCGAGACACATGCATTCACATAAATTATTTCTCATCTTCTAAATATATGTCAAACTTATTGCATTGTCTAAATTCATTTAACCATTGTTTTAGAAATTGTTTTTTGAAATCGACACATTCATTTTAGGCATGTTGGCCGAAAATACTAAGTCTTACCATTTGAGTTCTAAATTCATTTTCTTTGATCAAATCAACTTGAAACCTTCTTAATTCTCCTAGGTTAATTAAATTACCTTTTAATAAAATTAAGAGAACATTTTGGTTCTCCATTTGGTTAGTGGCCGTGAGCCTTGGTGTGGTGTTCTTTGGAACACACATGCATTTCCTTGACATGTTATTCACATCCTATACATTATCATACAATTCTAACACATGCAATATATTTCTAACACATATAACCTTAATCAAAGCTTGTAGACATGCAATTTAAAGCTTGTAGACATGCAAATTATTACAAACAACAAATAGGAAAGCTATTAACAAATACACAACCACATTAAATAAGCTACTAACAAGCACACACATGAATCCTTATGGATTCTACAATCACAAAATCAACTCCATCTTCTTACCACCATCCATAGGTGATAAGATTTGTCTTCCTCTTACCTTAAATGAAGACAAAAGGATTTCTTTCACTCCTCCTAGGTCACGGTTTTCTCCTTCAAAATACCTAGCAAACTTAAACAAAACTACAAATACTAACCATTAAAAGAGAACCTAAACCATGGATAAATCATGGCTTAGAACTTTGAAAAAGAATTTAGAAAAGAAAAACAAGAGATTTCACCTCCTTGGTACAAACTTCCAAGTAGGTTTTCAAGCTTCAAATGTAAGATTTTGAAAGAACTCTCAACTAGAGATGTTCTTAGGATTATGTTTAGGTTTAGAAAACTTGGTTAGAAGAAATTTTGGGTGATTGGATGGTGTAGATATTGTCTTGGCCGAATGGTGAAGAGAGGAAGCAACAATGGTGTTTAGGGTTCTTGGATGAGAGAGAAGAGAGAAAAGCATGAAAGATGAAGTGAAGAATGGTCTTCCAACCCCTCTTGGCCGTAGACATTCAATGCATGCAAGGTGTGCATGGCTTGGCTTCATCCAAGCCTTAGAATGCATCAAAGGCCAAGATCAAAACTTGGTTAGCAAGCTTGTCTCCCATTGGTTCCTTCTAACCGAGTCACTAAGCCTTGTCACTAAGCTTCATCATCACACTAACCTAGTCACTAAGCTAGTCACCGTGTTCTAGAGAGTTCCTTCACTAATGATGATTAATTAAGCTACTAAGTTAACTGTATTAGCTAAACGTGGGTCCCGCAAAACATTTCGGGTCCACTGTCACTAAGTTATACTGACTAATAAAATAATATTATAATAATACAAAATTATTTTATTTGTGATTAAATCCTAAAAATGAAAAGATTAATTTTAGGCTCATTCAGAATGGGTTTAGTAAGATCCCCACCTCGAATAATTAAAAACAGATTTTACCGGTCCGAAAAAATATTATTTTCCTGCCCCGTAGCAAATCACACAAAAAGTCCATATAAAATCACAGACAGTAATATTGGACACTAAATCAAGTAGAAAACAATTAAAAACAGCAAAAACAGTACAAACAGCACGTTCGGGACGTAATGGTCATTTTTCTATTTTTTTCCCACAACGTAGCTAATCATCCAAAAAGTTCAAATAAAATTACAGACAGTATTAATTGTCTGTATATCTTCCAGAAAAATTAAAACAGTAGCTCGAAAAAACTTTTATTTTACCGTCTCGAAACAAATTACGTAAAAAGACCAAATAAAATTTGAGCCTGTATAAACGTATTTGTATTTCATGCAGAAATCGAGAAACAGTAAAATAGGGACACAACGGTCATTCACACGAAAGCTTGAAAAACAGCAAACAGTACATTCGGTACATTTTCTAAAAATTGGAGTGTTACACTCTCAAGGCCAAATTCCATTATTTTCTAGGATTTTAAGGCATTTTTGTTAGCGTAGAATATTTATTTATTTTCATTACTATAGATTTTTCCTGATTTGTTTTCATAGTTTATTAGAGTTTCCTTGATATCTTCTGACTGTAACTCGATCTTCTAATCAAGGTGATTTGTAGTGTGATCCAGAAATAGAGAAAATTTTGCGTAGGTTAAGGAGGGAAGCATGGAGAGATTTTGAAGGGAATGATCTAGCTCTTGATTCCCTATTTACAAGTGATTCTAATTTAGAAAAAGGAGGATGTCATGACTGAAAATCGAATTTTGAAAGAGCTTGTTGCCCCTGATTTGAAACAACAACCCTTATGCATAATGTTCCCTATTTTAGATGTTGCTGCTACTTTTAAATTAAAATATGGACTAATATATCTCCTGCCTACTTTTCATGGCCCTGAAGGTGAAGATCGCCATAAGTATTTAAAAGAGTTTTATATGGTATGCACGAGTATGAAACCCACAGGGGTGATTGAAGCATAAATTAAATTAAGAGCATTTTAATTTTCTTTGAAGGATTCAGCTAATGATTGACTCTATTATCTACCCTCTAAGAGTATTACCACATGGAATGACATGAAGAAGTCATTTTTGGAGAAATATTTCCTAACTTCAAGGGTAGCCAACATTCTAAAAAAAATTTATGGTGTAAGGAAACACAACAGAGAGTCCTTACACGAATACTGGGAATGCTTCAAGAAATTATATGCAAGTTCCCCTATCATCAAAATAATGAGCAGCTACTTATCCAGTATTTCTATGAGGGCCTTCTACCCACTGATAGGAGCATGATTGATGCTGCAAGTGGAGGATCTTTGGTGGATAAAACTCTTGAGGCCATGAGAAACTTGATTGCAAATATAGCGGCCAACTCTCAATAATTTGGCACTAAGGTTGACCCTTCATCTAAGCATGTTAACAAGGTAAATATTTCCTCCCTTGAACAACAAATTGTGAGTCTAACTTTTCTTGTTCATCTAATGGATGTAGGTAATATGCAAACGGAGAAGGCTTGTGGGATTTGTTTGATAATAGGGCATCCAACCGATATGTGCCCAACTTTTCAAAAGGAGCCCATTGAGCAAGTGAATGTGGTGGGTGGTTTTCCTAGACAACCACAGAAGAAATATGATTCCTATTCGAGCACGTATAATCCGAGATGGAGGGATTGCCACAATCTTAACTATGGAAATCCATAATTAAATTAGTTCACGACTCAAAATCGTCCAAGTTTCCAGTAATATAAGCAGTCATACCCCCTTAGACAACAACCAGGCCAAATTTTGGTATCTCTTTAGAAGATATTATTAAGTCTCTTGCCACTAATACTTTGCAATTTCAAAAATAGATGAAACAATTTCAACAGAGGCAAGGGCTAGTATTCAATGTTTAGACAATCAGATAGGTCAGATGGCAACTGTAATTAGTCAGTTAGAGGTGCAAAGTTCGGGGAAATTACCCTCTCAAACGGTATTAAATCCAAGAGAAAGTACAAGTGTAATTGTTTTGAGAAGTGGTAAAGAGGTTGAGATTCTAGTAAAGGCAGCCCCTATATCATCGAAGCAAGAAAATGAGAAAAACATCATTGCAGACGGGAACGTTCCTAATGATGATGACATACTTAAGCATAAGTTTCTTCCTCTTTGTGATTATAAACCAATACCTCGTTTTCCTCAAGCTTTAGCAGAATCTAGAAAAGATGAGCAAAATAAAAATTTATATAAGACTTTTCGTAGATGTTTGGTAAATATTTCACTTTTAGATGTTGTTAAACAAGTACCTTGTTATGCTAAATTCCTAAAAGAAATGTGTATAATTAAGAGGAAACAAAAACTTAAAAGATGTGATAAGGTGATAGTTGGGGAGAATGTTTCTTCAATTATTCAAAGAAAACTCCTTATGAAGTGCAAAGATCCAGATATGTTTACTATCCCTTGTATGATCGGTAATACTAGATTTGAGAAGGCTATGATAGATTTAGGAGCTTCTATCAATGTCATGCCATATTCTATATATGCTTTTTTAAAACTTGGACTTTTGAATAAAACTGGTGTTGTGATTCAATTGGCTCATAGATCTAATGTCTATCTTAAGGGTGTAGTTGAGGATGTTCTTATGCAAGTTAATGATTTGGTTTTCCCTGTTGATTTCTATGTGCTTGATATGGAGAATGGTGATCAAACTACTCCTATTTTGTTATGAAGACCATTCTTAAAGACAACCAAGACTAAGATAGATGTTCATAGTGGCACACTTACCATGGAATTTGATGGTGAAATTGTTAAGTTTAATATTTATGATGCCATGAAAAATCTTGGCGATGATAATCTATTTATTCTATTAATGTGATTAATTCTTTAGCACATGTGGTTTTTGAATTTGATGAAAAAGATGGATTGGAAGTTGCCATTAAGAAACCTCTTGAGAAAGAGAATGAGGAGCTAGCCTTGACTACTGATTTGTAGGAAACTATTTCAGTGTTAAATGATTTTCTTAAGTTACAACAGTCAGGTAACATTCCTTATATTGCGTTATTGGTTTCTAATGAGGCTCTCATTCCAAATTTGAAGCCTCTCCGCAGTCACCTAAAATATGTGTTCCTTAGAGACGGGAGAAAGTTACTAGTGATCATCTCCAGTAAACTTAGTGCACTATAAGAAGAAAAGCTTATGCAGGTCCTTAAGGAGCATAAGACGACTATTTGTTGGACAATTATGAATATTAAAGGAGTTAGCCCATCTACATGCATGCATTGTATCTTAATTGAATAAGAAGCAAAACCTTCTCATCAGCCACAAAGAAAATTGAATCTACCCATGATGGATGTAGTGAAAAAGGAGATCCTCAAACTTCTTGAAGTTAGAGTGATGTATCTTATTTCATATAGTAATTGGGTTAGCCTGGTTCAAGTGGTTCCTAAAAAGACTGAAATAACTGTTGTGAAAAATCATAATGATGAGTTAGTTCCTACTATTGTTCAGAATAAGTGGCAGGTTTGTATAGATTATAGAAAATTAAATGATGTAACTTGCAATGACCACTTCCTTTTACCTTTTATTGATCAAATGCTTAAAAGATTAGTTAGTCATTCTTACTACTATTTTCTTGATGGTTATTTAGGTTATTTTCATATTGCAATCGCTCCAAAGGATCAAGAAAAGACAATTTTATATGCCTATTGAGACTTTTGCATATCGTCACATGCCCTTTGGTCTTTGCAATGCCCCATGATTAGCATATTTTCAAATTATATTGAGCATATCAAAGAAGTGTTTATGGATGATTTCACAATTTATAGAGACTCATTTGATAATTGTTTGCATAATCTTACACTTGTTCTTCAAAGATGCATAGAAACTAATCTTGTGTTAAACTCTTAAAAATGTCATTTTATGGTTGAACAAGTTATAGTTTTAGGTCAAGTTGTTTCCTATAGGGAAATCGAGGTAGATAAAGCTAAAGTTGATATTATTCAATCTTTACCTTATCCTACTAGCGTGCGGGAAGTTCAGTCTTTTCTTGGATATGCAGGCTTTTATCGAAGATTCATCAAGAACTTCTCCAAAATAGCACTACCCCTATGAAAGTTACTACAAAAGGATGTGGCTTTTGAGTTTGATGAGGCGTGTAAAAAGGCATTTGATAAGCTGAAGGAATTATTGACGTCTACCCTAATTATCTATCCTTTAACTAGAATGTTCCTTTCAAGATAATATGCGATGCAAGTGATTATACAATAGGCGTCGTTTTGGGTCAAAGAATTAGAAAAGCATCTCATTCCATTTATTATGCTTCTAGGACTTTGAATGATGCCCATAGAAATTATTCTACTATTGAAAAGGAACCTTTAGTTGTTGTTTTACTTTAGAAAAGTTTTGATCTTATTTACTTGGTACTAAAGTCATTGTTTACTCTGATCATGTAGCCTTTCGTTATTTGATGACAAAGAAAGAGGCAAAACTAAGATTAGTAAGATGGATACTTCTTTTGAGTGAATTTGATTTGGAGATCAAAGACAAAGGGGGACAAAAAATCATGTCACAGATTATTTGAGTTGTTTAGTTCATATAGAGGATGAACTTTGTCTATAGGAAACATTCCCTAAAGAGCAATTCTTCTTTGCGAGTGTGACATCACCTTGGTATGTGAATTATTCATTGTAAATTATTTGGTTACTAATATGTTACCCCCTGGTTTGTCTAAGGCTCAAAGAGATAAGATCAAGAGTGATGCCAAATACTATGAGTGGGATGACCTATACTTATGGAAGCATTGTGCATATCAAGTGATAAGAAGGTGCATTTTTTAAAATAAAATTATTTTACTTTCACCTTTTGTCATTCTCATTCTTGTGGAGGTCATTTTAGAGCTAAGCGGATGGAGAGTAAAGTGCTAGAACGTGGTTTTCTATTGGCCGTCTTTATTCCGAGATTCATATTCTTTTCTAAGTCATGTGATCATTATCAAAAGACAAATAACATGTCCCAAAGGAATGATATGCCACAAACCCCCATAATATTTTACGAATTTTTTTATGTTTGGGGCATCGATTTTATGGAACCGTTCCTTGTATCCTTCGATTATGTTTATATTTTGCTTGTTGTTAATTATGTCTCAAAATGGGTGCAAGCTAAAGTTACAATGACTGATGATTCTAAAGTTGTTACAGATTTTATCAAGTTTAATATATTCTCCAGGTTTGGAATTCCAAGAGCTCTAACAAGTGATCGAGGCATTCACTTTTGCAATCGAACTATGGAGACTTTGTTGAGAAAGTACCATATGACCCACAAGGTGTCAACTGCCTATCATTCACAAACTATAAGCGAAAGTGTCAAATCAAGAGATCAAGTCCATCATTGAAAAGAAGGTCTATCCAAGTAGAAAAGATTGAAGTTTGCGCTTGGATGATGCCTTGTGGGCATATAGAACTACCTATAAGACACCCATTGTTATGTTACCTTATCATTGGTGTTTGAGAGACCATGCCACCTTCTAGTTGAGTTAGAACACAAGGCTTATTGGGCTATCAAAAGTCTCAACATGAAGATGGATGAAAGTGAAGAACACAGGAAGTTGCAACTACAAGAGTTAGAGGAAATTCACAATGATGCATATGATAGTGCAAGGATTTACAAGGAAAAGAAAAGGCTTTTCATGACAAGATGATCTCTAGGAAGGTGTTTAAAGTTGGTCAAAAAGTCCTTCTATACCATTCATGGCTTCAATTGTTTCCGGGTAAGTTACGTTCTCATTAGATTGGACTTTTTGTTGTTACTAATGTTTTTCCTCATGGTGCTGTTGAAATTCAAACTTTAGCAACTTCCAAAGTGTTCAAGGTGAATGGCCATAGACTTAAGCCCTTCTATAAAGGTTTCCAAGTAAGGAATATGGAAAAACTAGACCTTGAGGATCTGATTTATATTGATTGAAGAAAGAAGTTTTAAGTTGAGCCAACTACAATAAACAAAGGCACTACTTGGGAGGCAACCCAAGGGGAGTTCGTTCTTTTTTCTTATTTTTGCATTTATATTTTAGTTATTTTCTCCTTTTCTTTGCATTTAACCTTATATTGGGGACAATGTAAGTTTTAAGTGTGGGGGAAGGGATTTAGGTTGTGTATGTCATGAGCAAGATTCAATTAAGCTTGAAGAATTCATAATTCATAACATGATTGAATAAGTAATCATTCACGCTTTAAATTAATTAGTTTAGCTATTTTCCTTGAGAATTGTAGTGACTAAACTTGGAAAACAAAAGTTGGTGAGATTTTGAGCCTTTAGACAGACACATCCATATCAGTCTCACTATTTTCTTTCATGTGAGATATTCTTCCATAGATTTGTTTCTCTAGAACTTGCCTTGATTCTCTTTGAGGTCACATTGACACATGCATATATGAACATGATAAGGCCCTCTTTGTTATAAGTTACATAAGCTAAATAGCCTACCTTGTAATTAACTTTTCCCTTTGTTGAACCCATTCGAGCTTTATTGGCCCTTTTCGTTTATTATGAACCCACATTACAAGCTTTAAATATGAGAAAAATAATGCCTTTACCCAAGTTGTAGAACTAGTGGAGCTTTGTTCACCATGTTGGTGCATGCCCTAGAGGCCAATTTATTTTGATCGTACTTACTTACATTGTATTATGCTATTTATTGAATACATGAGGCATTTCATTTATTGCGCTATTTATAATAAACATAATAAAGTCCTTAGAATAGTAAGTTTAATGTCATAGGATATCAAGTGGATGACTTGACCGTGAGATCCTATTGGATAGAATCAGAACACTATTCTTAAATGTCTTTAGTCAAGCATTATTGTTAATTAGGACAATAATAATGCATTGAGACTAGTATGTGCGTAGATTAATAACCACATCTCATGGGTCATGGATATGAGATATCAAGTCTTAACATGGGTACATATTAGAGTATTGATGTATTGGACTGACCCACCATGAGAACGCTATATGGATCATTGCGTAAGTGTCATAAGTGATTCTCAAAGTGATAATGGTGTATGTGGTTCTTTGAACTGAAATAACTACGATTCCTACACGAGGATCTGTATCTTTTAATGTCATCAAACATCATCTGTAACAAGGTGATTATAAAGTTGATTATTGGATATATTGTGAATCATGCAGAAGGATGTGAGTGACCTAGATAAGATTTGTCCCTCCTATATAACATGAGTGATATCTTTGGGGCCCTTGATTGAGCGAGACTATGAAATGCATAGTCATGCTCAAATGAGTCAATATGAGATATTGATCTTATTTGTTATTACTAAGTCTACTCGAGTATCAGGAAATGGAAGATTGAACTATACAAATGTGACACATTTCATTCCTTGTGTTCAATTTAGATATCTAGACAAAGGGACTAAATTACACGAAAACATTGATCACGAAAGGGTTATGTCAAATCACTTACATTCTCATTACTTGGGTAGCAGTGATGTGTTGCTAGATATCGTTCATGAGAACCAACAGGATCACACACATAGAACAAACTGAATTAGAGCAATGAGAATCCAAGTTGGATTAGGATTCTATCATGGGCCAAACTCATAACAGATGAGTCCAAGGTAGCCCAACTAGCCCTACTGCTACTCTCACTCACATAAGGTAGTCATTGTTATAAATAACACTACTAACAGGCTGCCAAAGGAAGTGCATCACGAACCTTAGCTGCACCCTAACAAAAACAGTGAGTGAGAGAGTAACAAATGTCTCTTCTCTTCATAGCTAGCACTGTGCTAGAGACATGGGACTCTAAGATTGCGGACGTTGGACTTTTGTGAGTCGGTTCGTGTGGATAATGTAGAGGCACCGTCGCTGCTACGGTGCTGGTGATTTGCATTGATCGTTTTTCTTCAGGCTTTAAGAGGTAAACTGGAAAAATCACGAATCATGGCCCCCTTTTTACATGGATTATTGGTGGGAATTCTTCTTTTTGTTGTGCTTTTGTTTCTGTAATTCCCAACAATGGTATCAGAGACACTTGCGAAATAATGATTCAGTCTTTTCTGCTTATGTGTTGTATAAAATAACATGATTAATTGTTCTCTTTTTTGGTAAAAGATATTATCTTTAATGTGTTATTTCTGAAATTGAAAGAATCCTTTGCGAAAACTGTTGGTGTATGCCTTAAAGGCCAATTTATTTTGACCATCTTACATACATTGTATTATGTTTTTTATGATATACATAATAAAGTCCTTAGAATAGTAAGTTTAATGCCATAAGACATCAAGTGGATGACTTGATCATGAGATCCTATCAGATAGAAACAGAACACTATTCTTAAATGTCCCTAGTCAAGTATTATTGTTAATTAGGACGACAATAATGCATTGAGACTAGTATGTGCGTAGCCTTATGGCCACATCTCACGAGTCATGGATATGAGATATCAAGTCTTCACATTGATACATATTAGAGTAATGATGTATTGGACAGACTCGCCATGAGAATGCTACGCGGATCGTTACATGAGTGTCATAAGCGATTCTTATAGTGATAATGGTGTATGTGGTCCTTTGACCTGAAATCACTACGATTCTACATGATGAGTTATATGTTTTTATGCCATCAAACGTCATTTGTAACAAAGTGATTATAAAGTTGGTTATTGGACATACCGTGAATCATGTGGAGGGATGTGAGTGACCTATATGGGATTTGTTCCTCCTACATAACATGAGTGATATCTTCGGGCCCCATGATTGAGTGAGACTACGAAATGTATGACCATGCTCAAATGAGTCAATATGAGATATTGATCTCATTTGTTATTACTACGTCTACTCGAGTATCGGGAAATGGAAGATTAAACTATACAAGGGTGATACGTTTCATGCCTTGTGTTCAATTTAGATATCTGAACAAAGAGACTAAACAACATGATAACATTGATCACGGATATGTTATATCAAATCACTGACATTCTCATTACTTGGATAGTAGCGATGTGATGTTAGATACCGTTCACTGCTTATAATATTAAAATGAGATTTTAATATTACTGTCAACATCATGAGAACTTGTAGGGTCGCACATATAGAGCAGACTAAATTAGAGCAATTAGAATCCAAGTTGGACTGGGATTCAATTGTGGGTCGGACTCATAATAGATGAGTTAGTGTTACATAACTTACCTTACTACTGCTCATACTCACTTAAGGCAGTTACTATTATAAATAGTACTTATAAGGGGGGCTGCTAAGTATGCATTACAGAACCCTATCCACACCTACTAAAAGTGAGTGAGAGAGTGATAGGTTTCCTTCTCTTCTCTTTGCAGCTAGCACTATGTCAGAGACGTGAGACTCCTTTTGCGGACGTTGGATGTTCATGAGTCTATTCGTGTGGATACCACAGAGACATCGTCACTATTACGGTGTTGGTGATTCACGTCGCTTGTGTTTATCACGCTTCAAGAGGTAAACTCATTTAAAAAAACTCGGATTATGGTCTATTTTGCATGGATCCTTGGTGGGAATTTTGTTTTTTTCGCTGTGTGATGTATTCACAATTCCCAACAAAAACATAATCTGTTTGATATATTGAATGCGAAACCATGATGATGTTTTCGAAACCATGAATATGTTCTTATGTTGACTATGAAAAATCGATTTATATGAATGTGTGTTTTTACGATGTTTTCTGGTATATATATGATATATACAGCGCTCTGGAAACCTTGTTTTGGTCTGTAGTAGCATCAAATGTTGATGTCAAGTAAACCTTGTTTTTGGGCAAGTGACAGTAGTATTAGGGGTTCCCTATGACGTGAAGTGTTTATGTCCTTATGGCTATGAGGGTTCAAATATTGATGCCCTAACCGTCAGCGGGACCCCCGTGCTACCTCTGCGTAGAGCATCTTTTCTAAGGCATGATATTCAAATCCATTCTTATGATTCACAAAGATAATAATATTGTTTTGAGTTTTTACGTACTTTGTGGTGTATGGTGTATGCTTATGGCCTTAGTCCTCTTATTTTGCTCTTTTGGTTATTTTTAAAATGCGGCATGTGTGTCGTGTCTTTCTCTCTACATTCTGGTTGTACATTCTCTTCTCACCTAACTCCCCTCGTATATAAAACAAAGTTTCTTTATACTTTGTAATGTAATCTTGATGTGGAGGCAAGAGTTATTCATCCAGCTATCCAAGAGTTATATGTGGTGTAATTGAAAAATGTTTCCTCCCTAAATAACCAAATTTTGAGTGATCAGCCAAAACTAACTCAAAGTTAGGTGAAATATGGATCTTGGCCGACTAGGAAATCTTACAATAGGATTTTTCAAGTCAATGTTGAGGGTCATTGATTTGAATAAAATAGTAGGAGACATATTTAATTAAAGACCTTGTTAAATATGTTTATGACATGATACTTATACTTTGCATATTTCTGTTGATAGATGACCATGGCAGCAAACAGTTTGGATAACTTGTTATTACGATCCGTCCTTGAGAAGGACAAATTGTATGAAACAAATTTTCTAGACTGGTACAGGAATCTGAGGATTGTGCTCAAACATGATAAAAAATTATATGTTCTAGAGTAACCCATTCTTGAGTCACCTGCTGCAAATGCCCTTAGAGCTGACAAGGATGCTTGTAAGAAGCATCAAGATGAAGTGTAACATCCTAATACTGAAATATCAATAAATGTAACATTTATAACAATAAACAACATTACAACGTCACTCCTTACGTAAAATATTGTTAATATATTCATAATGCACACTGGAGTCAATATAGAGAGCCTCATGAAATGCGAAAAACATAAACTCATAACAAAATTCATATATATATATATATATATATATATATATATATATATATATATATATATGACATTAGCCTCCCAGAGGCTTGAAGTATTACATAACTAGATTACATTACAAAACAAGTATTACCAATACAAGTCTTAAACTAAGACAGAAGAAATGAAAGCTACATTAGTCTTTCAACTATTGTTTCTTCTTTTTCTTGGAAGAACCTTCACCTAGAATTACATGGCAACACAGCAAGGTGAGAATCAACAGTTCTCAGTATGAGTAAATCAAAACTAGTCATACATAACATAATAAACATAATCTTAACACATACTAAATAAGATATATTTAAATACTCTACAAGGTTATACTTTAGTATCTAAAGAAACCAAGTTAACATACATGCTTAGCTCCCTTACGAACCAAGATGTTTAACTAAGAATGCTGGTTTAGTGTATTATCTTGTGGTAAATAGAGGAAAAGTTCATCCTCACATTACACGTACCCTGGCACTATCGGGAAGTTAAGGTTGAATCCAAGCTCAAAAGAACTTTTCGGACTTCCAACTTATCTCCCTTGGCCTAAATGATTGTGCACATCATCAAAGGATACTTACAAAGAGTAATACTACCAAACCATCCTAATATACACGTATCTAAACACCACATCACCATTCATTATATTTTAAGTGATATAAATGCCACAATAAGTGGCCTAAACCTTAATACATCAAGAATAACATTTTTTAGAATTCTTGGAACTCACGCCTCAGCGCAGCTCTTACACGCCGCGGCGCCTAGCTCTCGGCCATTCTTACGCCTTGGCATGATTTACTCATGTCTCGGTACGTAGCTCTCAGGTGTACTCACGCCTCAATGTGGTTCTCAGTCACGCCATGGCACAAGGGGTTTTTCTACAGAAAATAACACCGTGCACTATTGCATTAGTGCATCTCATGGTATTAGCCATTCCAAAGCAGTTTCTAGGTGACTTTAAGTCCTTAACCAGTTCACTAACACATAAGAATCATCAATCACAAACTCAAACCGCTAACTTTGGATTCAAGAACAAAATCACTCATCAAAAACCTATTTTCCCACTTTGTGCATCAAAGGTCCAAATGAGAAGTTCTAAGTTTCTAATTCAAACTTATACCATGAACAAGTCATAAACAACCTTAGAAACACATTCAAGCAAGAAAAACAATCCAAATACCTCTAAAATCCAATTTGACCTATTATGCATCATTTATGCATCAATGGTGAAAATGGAGAAAAGAAGTTAAAAAGGACGCTAATCCCCTACCTTTAGCATGAGATGGAGCTTTAAGTTTTAGATGTTCTTAAACCTTAGCCTTCCCTTTAGCATTCCTCTTCTCTTTTTTCTCTTTTTCTCTTTGGTTTTCTCCTTAGTTTGCTCTTGTGCTTGCTGTTTGGTGAGTGAGAAAAGAGTGAAGTGAGATAAGAAAGGAGTGAAATATCAAAAAACTTAAGTAAAAAAAAAAAAAAAAAAAAGAGGTCATTTGCGTTTCATGACTCATTTCACTTAAGTTTAACACTGATACTTCCAGATATGTTAAGAACTCTTAGATTTAGCTAAATCAAGTTTTTCAACTTTCAATAACTTTAAAACAAATACTAAGATTCATATAAATTTTTGTTTCACCATTATCTTATTTTTTCATATTTGTTGCTAGTCAATTCGACATTAAATGCACAACCAGTATGCTTAAAAATAGCAAACTAACTTAGTTTTTCATGAAATTTTAGCTACATCTTGTTTCATACATTTGTGACCTAGAAATAAATTATCCATATTTATTTCCCTCAACATAGCCTTTAAAGTCATTATTTGAGTCATTTTAGGCTACTTTTCACCTTCTGTGTTGCAACAAAGTGCTTAAACTAACTCAATTTGTCACAAAATTAAACAGGCATGTTAAGCAAGTCATATGCTACCTTTGTACATATATATAAGTCTAACATGTTATTAAGGATATTACATGAAGCCTTGGATGTCGATTATCTCATGCTTGCCA
Organism: Ormosia emarginata; assembly: GCA_029884605.1. NCBI lineage: Eukaryota > Viridiplantae > Streptophyta > Magnoliopsida > Fabales > Fabaceae > Ormosia > Ormosia emarginata. The sequence continues at coordinate 21,666,263 of JAQQTP010000073.1, forward strand.
CCATGAACTTTAAGCTTCAGAAGCAACATGAGAACATAGAATCTTACGATATGATCGTATACCTGAAAAGGCTCTATCAAGAGCAGGTTAGGCATGAGAGGTACAAAGTCTCAATGGCACTGTTTCAGTGCAAACTGGTAAAGGGAAGCCCTGTTAGTACTCATGTGCTCAAAATGATTGGATACATTGAGAACCTAAAGAGGCTTGGTTTCCCATTGTGTCAAGAGTTGGCCATTGATTTAGTCCTGCAATCGTTGCCAGAGAGTTACATTCAATTTGTCAGGAATTACAATATGAACGAAATTGACAAACCTCTGCCAGAGTTGTTAAGCAAATTAAGAACTGTTGAGCAGGATATTAATAAAGGAAAACGAAAGACCATTATGATGGTCCAATAGAGTAAGGGCAAAAAATAGCTAAAGAAGCCAAAGGACAAGTGAAAGGGCAAGGATAAATTCAAGCCCAACACTTCCATCTTGAAACATGTGGATGGGGTGGCTAAGGTGTGTGCTTCCATTGTGGTCAGACCGGACATTGGAAGAGGAACTGTGACAGGTACCTGGAGGAGCTTAAGAAGAAAAAGGGAAGTGATACTTCCACTTCAGGTATTTTTGTTATAGAAGTCAATTTATCTATTTTTGCATCTTGGGTATTAGATGTTGCATGTGGGTCTCACATTTGTGTAAATGTGCAGGATCTAAGAAGGAGTAGACTGTTGGCTAAGGGTGAAGTCGACCCACGAGTTAGAAATAGAGCAAAAGTTACTGCTTTAGCCGTAGCGACTTATTTTTTTTTCTTTTCCCACTTGGCTTGTTATTGAGTTGGAGAACTGTTATTTTGTGCCTGTTATTAGTAGGAATATCTTTTCTGTTTCTTGTTTGGATAAAAAAAAGGCTTTTTATTTATAATAAAGGGCAAAAGTTACTCTATTTATTTGAATGATATTTTTTATGGTAGTACACAACTGAGTAATAGACTTTATGTCCTCGATCTCGAAATGCCATCTATAACATAGGTTCAAATCAAATAATATGAACCCAACTTATCCCTGGCATTGTCATTTGGGCCATATAAATGAGAAATGCATCTCCAAACTCTATAAAGATGGATTCTTGGACTCATTTGATTTTGATTCATATGAGATATGTGAGCCTTATTTATTGGGGAAGATGACTACAGCCTCATTCACTAGACAAGGTGAAAGGGCTAGTGATCTTTTGGGCCTCATACATAGTGATGTATGTGGACCCCTAAACACACTGGCTAGAGGTGATTTTCAATACTTCATTACATTTACTGATAATTTCAGTAGATATAGGTTTGTGCACCTTATGACTTACCAGGAAGCCATAATGTGCCTATGACTTGATGGATCAAGATGAGCTTATGACTCACCAAGAAGCCATAATGGGCCTAAAATTTGAGAAATGGCTTGAGGTTATGAGATTTGAGATAGAATCCATGTATGCCAACTATGTATGGACCTTGATTGACCCACCTGAAGGGGTAAAACCCATTGGGTGGAAGAAGGTTTTCAAAAAGAAAACTAATATGGATGGTAACGTGCATACCTTTAAGGCGCGATTGGTGGCTAAAAGTTTTAAGCAAATTCATGGTGTAGACTATGATGATACTTTTTTCCTAGTTGCTATGCTTAAATTCGTTTGGATCTTGCTTGCTATTACAGCATACCACAATTATGAAATCTAGTAAATGGATGTCAAGACAACTTTCCTTAATAAAAAATCTTCTCGAGGATGTGTACATGACACAACCTGAGGGTTTTGCCACTCTATAAAGTACTAGAAAGGTGTGCAAGTTGCAACGATCTATTTATGGATTGAAGCAAACTTCTAGAAGCTGAAATCTTCATTTTGATGATACAATAAAACAATTTAGTTTCATCAAGAATGAATAAGAACCTTGTGTCTACAAGAAGGTTAATGGGAGCACAATTGTCTTTCTCGTGTTGTATGTAGATGATGTACTACTCATCAGAAATGACTTCCCTATCTTACGTTCTGTAAAAACTTGGTTAGAAAAATGCTTTTCCATGAAGGACTTGGGTAAAGCCACCTATGTATTAGGTATCAGGATCTATAGAGATAAATCATAGAGATTGTTTGGCCTAAGTCAGAGTACATACATAGACAAAGTATTAAGGCAGTTTAACATGCATGAATCCAAGAAAGGACTCTTGTTTATGTCACATGGTGTAAGCCTATCTAAGGCTCAATCCCCCTCTACCCAAGATGAGAGGGATCACATGAGTAAGATTCCATATGTATCTGCTATTGGATCTATCTTGTATGTCATGTTATGTACTAGACCAGACATCTTGTATACTTTAAGCATGGCGAGCATGTACCAGTCTGATCCTGATGAGAGTCACTGGATTGCTGTCAAGAACATCCTTAAGTACTTAAGAAGGACTAAGGATTCGTTCTTGGTATATGGAGTCGAGAAAGAGCTAGTTGTAAAGGGTTACACTGATGCTAGCTTCCAAATCGATAAGAATGACTCCAGATCGCAATCAGTTTTTGTTTTTTGCCTGAATGGTGGGGCTGTGAGTTGGAAGAGCTCAAACCAGGAGATAATAGCCTATTCTACCATAGAGGCTGAGTATATTGCTCCCTTCAATGTAGCAAAGGAGGCCATTTGGATCAGGAAGTTCATTATTGAGCTTGACGTAGTTCCTAGCATTGTGGACCCAGTGGACCTCTATTGTGATAATGGATCCATTACACAAGCTAAGGAGCTTAGATATCACCAGTGATCTAAACATATATTTAGGCGCTTCCATCTCATTCGTGAGATCATCAATAAAGAAGATGTGAAGATATGTAGAGTGCCAACAGATGATAATATCACTGATCCACTAACAAAGCCTCTTGTGTAGCAAAAGCATGAGGGTCACACAAGATCTTTAGGCATTAGACATATGCTTGATTGGCTCTAGTGCAAGTGGGAGATTGTTGGTGTATGCCCTCGAGGCCAATTTATTTTTGACCGTACTTACTTACATTGTATTAAGCTATTTATTTAATACATGAGACATTTCATTTATTGTGTTATTTATAATAAACATAATAAAGTCCTTAGAATAGTAAGTTTAATGCCATAGGACATCAAGTTGATGACTTGATCGTGAGATCTTATTGAATACAATCAGAACATTATTCTTAAATGTCTTTAGTCAAGCATTATTGTTAATTAGGACAACAATAATACATTGAGACTAGTATGTACGTAGACTGATGGCTACATCTCACGGGGCATAGATATGAGATATCAAGTCTTCACATGGGTACATATTAAAGTAATGATGTATTGGACTGACCCACCATGAGAATGTTGCATAGATTGTTACATGAGTGTCATAAGCAATTCACAAAGTGACAATGGTATATGTGGTTCTTTGACCTGAAATCACTACGATTCCTACATGAGGAGTTATATGTTTTAATGCCATCAAACATCATCTGTAATAAGGTGATTATAAAGTTAGTTGTTGGACATACCGTGAATCATGCAGAGGGATATGAGTGACCTAGATAGGATTTATCCCTCCTACATAACAGGAGCGATATCTTTGGGCCCCTTGATTGAGTGAGACTACGAAATGCATGACCATGCTCAAATGAGTCAATATGAGATATTGATCTCATTTGTTATTACTAAGTCTACTCGAGTATTAGGAAATGAAAGATTGAACTACACAAAGGTGACACATTTCATGCCTTGTGTTCAATCTAGATATCTGGACAAAAGGACTAAACTACCCGAAAACATCGATCACATAAATGTTATGTCAAATTACTAACATTCTCATTACTTGGATAGCAGCAATGTGTTGTTAGATACTACTCACTGTTTGTAGTATTAAAATAAGATTTTAATATTACTACTAACGTCATGAGAACTTGTAGGGTCACACACATAGAACAGTCTGAATTGGAGCAAAGAGAATTCAAGTTGGACTAGGATTCTATCGTGGGCTAGACTCATAACAGATGAGTCCAAGGTAGCCCTGTTGCTACTCTTACTCGCATAAGGCAGTCACTGTTATAAATAGCACTGTTATGGGGCTGCCAAAGGAAGTGCATCATGAACCCTAGCTGCGCTCTAACAAAAATAGTGAAGGAGAGAGTAATATGTGTCTTTTCTTTTCGCAGTTAGCACTGTGCTAGAGACGCGGGACTCCTAGATTACGGACGTTGGATGTTTATACATTTGTTCGTGTGGATAATGTAGATGCACCATCGCTGTTGCATTGTTGGTGATTTACATTGATCGTTTTTCTTATGGCTTCAAGAGGTAAACTAAGAAAATCACGAGTTATGCCCCCTTTTTTTCGCATGGATCCTTGGTAGAAATTCTTCTTTTTGTTGTGCTTTTGTTTCGATACTTCCCAACATACCATTATGATATAAATGGGTGTGTACGAAATAAGTATAGAAGTGTATGAATTTGTGGTATGGCTATGACTGGTGAAATGGAACATGTTTTCATTCTCAATTCATGAGTTCCATTGTTGATGTAATTTTGGTAAAAATCTAAAAAAAAAGGAAGTGATGAAGGAAATTGCTTTTAATGTTACAAACAGTCTATAATTCCTCATAAAATTCCAAGAAAGGGGTCTGTTTATACGTGATATATACAAATTGAAGAAGTAGTTGAATGGAATGATTGGTTTTATTTGTCTTATATATTTGAGCTTGAGTTGATTTATTTTTTTGTTCCGCTAGTTTCGATGGCTTTTGAGTTACATTCCCAAATATTTCCCACCTTGATCTTAAACCCTGTTACATTCACAAATATTTCCCACCTTGAGAAGATATGCAAGCCTATGACATATCATTTCCATTGGAAAGAATTGGAGTGAAACACATAGCCTTCAAACACATGAGAGTCAAGTGTTTATTTTCGTGAGGATCTACATATTTACTTTACTCTATCTTTGAGTGAAAATGCTTACTAAGTAATTGTAAGTTGTTTAAGAATGTTTGTTCATGATATGTTATGAGTTTTGAAGAGCTTGGTTTCTCTTTGTTGATGGCGTTGCAACCTTGGTGTTTGTGGGAAAGTGAATTTGAGTTCTGCTCGAGGATAAACAAAAGTTAAGTGTGAGGAATTTTATGAGAATGCAAAATGTCATATTTTCGTCACTTAATATTTAGTCTTTTATACTTATTTGGTACCTAAATTATATTTTGATTTAGGATGTAAATGGAGGCGTTAAGTACAAAACGAAGCTAATTGGACAATTTTGGACAATTTTGATATCACTTCATAATCTGGGCATAACTCTCTCATCTAAGCTTCAATTGAGATGATTCAAGATGCTATAGAAATATAAGAGAAAACTCTACAACTTTCATGTTTTGAGTTTTGAGAGATACTGGCTGCATCAAGGTCGAAATCATGCTTGAAGTTGTTGCACATACAGTGCTGACATTCTGGGACGTTTCTTAGCCTATAATTCTAATACATGAATCTGACATGGTTTATTTTTGGAAATTTCAATATCTGGTGCACAAAAATTCTAGCTAAAAACACTATTTTCCTAGTTATATCAAAACTCTATTTTATTTTTAATATTTTCCTTAATTAGTTAGATTTAGATATTATTATCTTAGGATAATATTTAGAATATCTTTAGGAGATTTTGTAAGAGATTTTATAGGAAATTTGGTAGGAGATTTTATAGGAGATTTGATAGGAGATTTGGTAGGCTTGAAAAGCTAAAAAGTAATGGGTAAAGAGGAGAAATCATCATATTTCTCACATGCCGCTTCCCCCCTCTTCTCTCTCCTCTACTTCAAGTTTTCATTTATTGCCCTGCGTGGCTAAATTTTTAATTGGTTGAAGGAAATGGAAGTCTCAGAATCAATAAAACTAAAGGATCTAATTTATTTTTATTGTTCAATTTATGTTGAGTATCAAATGTTTTTCTGTTACTATTTTCATGATTGTTTCGTTTAATTATTAGGAGACTTACTAGTTTATTATTCGTTGCAATTTACTACTAAATTAGAAATCAAGTCTGTAATTGTTTGATCCCTCTAATTTGTGAACAAACTAAAATTTAATAATTTGCTATGTCAAAAATTATTAGATCTAAGGAAGAACGCTTGACTAAATTGAATGCAACAACTTGTGTTTGTATTGTTTAATTTCATTGATCTCTCTAATTCTTAAAGTTGCTTCTAGATTAAACCTTTAGTGCTTGTCTTGAGATGCTTAGTAGATAGAGTTAATTAGATCACTTATTTTCTAATTAACTATGACTAAGGAGAGATAGGAAAATAGTTCCAACGATGAATATTCAAAGTGTGAATTGATGTATACTTGTATTAATGATCAGTTATAAAATTTTGATGGTTAATGTTGAATTAGACCAATGTTAGTTATTTGATTAATTTCAATACTTTAATTTGAATTGTACCTTAGATATTTTTCTTAAAATAATTATTTTCATTATACTCAAAATCCTCAATTCACGTTTAAGTAATATAAAATTAGATTAAATATTTTTTGTAAAAATAATCCTTATTCACATTGCTACATATAATTTTAAGAATATATATTTTATTTGTAGTTGCCTGCATATTAATCATCCAACTAATACGCGTATATATAACTATGAACGGCCTAACTACTCATCATCAATGCCCTAATTTGTGCTTTTAAGTCTCTGCGTAGAAATTTATGGTCCTCTTGTCCTGTGATTTCAAGGGAAGCAAAGTGTACGATTTAACTATAACTTTTTGTGGAATATATAATGAATATTGCTGAATACCATAATGGAACGTGGGGATCCCTTAAAAGTCGGTTTTTTGATGTTTTTTAAGGTATGCGTTTTTTTTTGGGGGGGGGGGGGGGGGTGGGGGTGTTTTTAGGCTCTAAGAACAATGGAGTTTTAGCCGAAAACTCTATTAGTTATATTAGGTGACTATCTCATTGCTAATTTTTGGAATAGAGCAAAGGGCAGTAATAATTAGCCTAATGAATAATTCTATATTCTTTCTAATGAATTAGCCTAATAAATTTTCTAATTACTTAAAGAAAAAATTTATTAAATTCATTGAGTTTTTAAGATATTATATACTTGATCTTTTTCTTTTAATATTTTCTTTTTTAGTAAGAATTTTATTAACGTGTGCCTTTAATTCACATGTTAAGAAATAAAAAATAAAAAATATTGTTCAATTGAAGAAATAGAAACTATTAAATAAAATGTTTTGCTAATGAGTGTCGTACTTTTAAAGAATAAAAAATATGAAGTGTTGAGTGAAAAATAAAACATTTAATATATTGAAAACTTAGAATTTTTTTTTATACATACTATTTTTAATTTCTTAATAAATGTTGGGCACTTGTTAGCAAAACTAGATAAAAGTAGAAGAATTTAATATATAAAAAATCTAAAAAAATAATATTTTTAAGTAATTAGGATTATTTGATAAAAAGTAATAAATGTTATTTTTATTCATTAAAATGTGTCTTAATGGCACACATTAACAATAAAAATTATTTGGTGATCATGATCATGAAGCAAGAGAAATCTATTATTCTAAACTATTGAATGTGTGTCATATCATATATAATATTAAAAATATAATTAAAATAAAAGATAAAGATGACTTACAAAATCAATATGATGTACATTGAATAATATACAAAAAAAAATTCTCTAATTTCGAGCGTACCCAATTATTTCTCTGTTAACAATACCCTTAGAGTGACTAAGAGGATGTTAAAAAAAATATTAGGTGGATAATGCATTAGTCTACAAATAATTAACAACTTCTGACAAAATGCATCCTACTAAAAGTTAACTAAACGTATTCACTAGCAATCAAAACAATTTTGTAGCCATTTGGATTTTGGCCCTATTGAGCCATTAGCCTCAACCTATGGTAGGCGGTTTGATTCCCGTCCCCAAACCCCTGAAAATTAAGTTGCAAAGCAAGCTTCTCATAGACCTAAGGTTAAAAAAGAAATCAAAATAATTTTGTAATTTCAGCATATAAATATATTTATTTATATTAGTATAAAATCAGAATTGAAGACTTAGTTTATGATAAGATACAATAACGTCGTTTGATTCATATAATCGATCTCATCTAATGAGAAAAAGTTTGATTGTTGTTGTTGTTATTGCTGTTGTAGTATAAAATCAGAGTGTGTTTATTAACACTCCAAAATACATACTCATAATCTCTATTAACTAATTAAAATTTTATTTTTTTTAAAAAAATCATATATAGCTAACAAGGAATGTATATAGATAATTAGAAGTATCAATAACAACACTCATAAAATCAACACCCCTTTTAATCTTGTACCCATTTTAAAAATTAAATTGAGTATCAGTACTAGCTATATTAAATGACAGTAACTTTTTAATGAATATATATTTTTTTAAACTCTATAAACCGGTGCTTAGCTTTTTAGAGCCATGCTACACATCCCGCAAATCCAAGGACCGGAAGTTATGAACAAAGGGTCGTTTCTAAACATATACAGGTGGAGTCCACAGCATAAAAATCAAGTATTTAACTTTAGTTAGTATTTGCTAACGAGACCTTCCCTAAAGCAGCGACTACATCTGCATCTTAAGGAGAAGGGAACAACTTCGATTCTCACGTACACCTGTGTCCAAACCACTTCCGTACAAATCCCGCTATACCATGACTCAAAAAAAAAAAAATACTTTTGTTAGTATTTGGTCGAGATCCTGGATAAATAATTCTGCCCATATATGTTTTTCAAATTTCTTATTACTAAAAACTCAATAATACTAATTTTTTAATGAGTACTTTAAAATCACTGTTTAAAAATTCAAAAAGAGAAAATATTAAAGAAAAGTGTAGCTTTTTAATGTTTCAATGTATTAAATGATGCACTTTCCGGTTAGTATTTTTACGTTTTACTCTTTAATAAGTGAATACTCAATAGAAAAATTCTTTTTCAAATTTTTAATATATATTTCCTCATACGTTTTTATGGCTACATTAAGGGCACCTTATTGAACAGTACATTTTAAACCGACATCTTGACCTACCTTATAAGCACCGTCCACCGTGCCACCATCCAACCATAATGCATTTATTAATGGGAAGGGAAAATATTAGGATTTAGGTCCATCACCCCAGCCGTGCCAAATTACAGCAGTGGAACGCGTAGAATCCTATAATAACTTACGGTTTCTCAATTGGTTTTTCTTTTGCATTTGGCGGGTGGTCCATTCCATGCCAAGTAAAATACATGAGTTATCTCATATATTTTTATTTATATTAATTAGAAATTAATTAATAATTCTGTCACAGTGAGAGAGAGAGACCATGTAGGTGGGAGACTGACAGAGAACACTAACTGCATTGGTCTCAATGCTTGGTTCATTGAGCCTATAAATAGGTGATGGAAAGGAAGATGAGGGCAGAATAAAGGCTTATAGTTGTGGCTCAAATACGAGACAGGGCTTCCATTTGAGAAAGATTAAAGAGAAACTTTCATTAGGAAAGCAAACCTCTCAGGCCATTGGCTGTTCCTGCTTTCGGGGATTTGTTCCCTCTCTCTCTATTCTTTTTGGCTATTGGGATCCTTTCAAGTTGCTATTTAGAGCTGCTATAAGTTTTAGGACTCTATCGGGTTTTGAATTTTAGTTGACACAGAAAAAGTACCGGAGCCAATAGGAGATATACTATATTGTTGAACATTTTACCAAGGAAGAAGGTGAAACAGATATAACAAGATTTCAAGTATTTACTATCTAGTCCAGTGAAATGGGTGCTCCTTTATCAGCCTGGCCATGGGAGAACTTTGGAATATTCAAGGTATAGTATGTCATGCATCTTCTTGACTCTAATTTCTCTTTTATTGTAAAAATTTTGGTGGTACTGACATGGGGTTTGTATGATCTCAAATTGTATTTCAATGGATAGTATGTGTTATACGGGCCATTTGTGGCCATAGTACTGTATGAAAGGTTTTATGTGGAAGATTCCAACCTCAACTTCAGCTGGTGCCTTCATTTGCTCATACTGTGTGGTCTGAGAGGTTTTCTTCATGTGCTGTGGAATTCTTATAGTAATATGCTTTTTCTTACCCGAAATCGACGGATTCTTCAACAGGGGGTTGATTTCAAGCAGGTTGACAAAGAATGGGACTGGTAAACAATTGGCAATTTTATCAAAATAATTATCTGTGAAAATGAGTTCTTGTATGTATAATGGATTGATGTTTTCATTTTTTTTTTTCTAACAGGGATAACTTCTTAATTCTTCAAGCACTAATTGCCTCCATGACCTATTATATGTTTCCATTCCTTCAAAATCTTCCTCCCTGGAACTTTAAAGGTCTTATTGCTGCTTTGATACTTCATGTGGGAATCTCAGAACCACTTTATTATTGGGTGCATAGAAAGTTTCATGGGGATTATCTTTTCACCCATTACCATTCACTTCACCATTCATCTCCAGTACCGCAGTCATTGACAGGTGAGAACCACAAATACCCATCTTAGTTTTAAGACTCCTCATAGGTTCTGATTTTAGCACGTGATTGTTCAAAGGGAAGGCTAATTATAGAGATGTTCGTTCTGTTAAAGTTTCATAATATCTTAGATACGTTTGAAATGATTTTTGTTGTTTGTCATGCACCAGTTGGAAATGCAACAGTTTTGGAGCATCTTGTTTTGACGGTACTAACAGGAATACCGATCCTTGGGGCGTCTCTGATGGGATATGGATCAGCAAGCTTAATATATGGTTACATTTTGATTTTTGATTTTCTGAGATGTTTGGGCCATTGCAATGTTGAAATTGTTCCGCATCAGCTGTTTGAGACATTCCCATTTATGAGATATCTGCTATACACACCAACGTAAGTTAATTTAGAGCATAAACTGCCACGAGTCCTAAGTACAAAACTCTTTTACTGCCATCACATATTAATTATCAGCCTTTACATAAGAAAGCTCGCATTGAATTTCTCTGTTTTTTGGTGAGAAAAGGTAAAAGCATTTACTATCGCCCAAAAATGGAAATGTACCATATAGTTAAATTGGTGAGGTGATCACTTTTTAGCATACGTTAAGATGAAGAAGGGTGGTAAAAGAAGGGAAATGAGACATTTTAATTAAGTAAACATTCTTTTGAGAATTTTATAAAATCAGTTATGATCCTTTAAATTCCTTCTTTATTCATTTTCATAAACACTTTTAAGCTTTACCAATTTTAGAGAATTTAAAACATCCAAATAAAGGAATGAAATTCATTACTTTAACCTCCATTCTTTTTTTTTTTTCTTTTCCAGTTCTCCCCTTCCCTTTCCCTCGAAACATCCAAACATAAGATGAGGGAAATAAGGGCATAAAGGTAGGTATCTCTAAGACTCTTGTACGGAGTGAAAATAGAAGAGAGAAGAAAGTCATCCAATATGAAAGTAAGAGGTTATATATGATCGATTTAAGCATTTCATTTTCATGCTATGTAAGCTTAAGTTTAAACAAATGGCCCGCAAGAATTGAACTTAATGCAAGTTTTGGACAATAGCTAAGTAGGAGACTATTAAATTATTTGAGGAATAAATTACTAAAGAAATTTGGCCCGAAGATTATTTAAATTTCCGCCACGTAATATTCCTCTTTTGTTGCAAGTTGCAACTACCGAGGAAATGGAACGGTTGGACAGGCATTTTCTATATAGTGGTCCAGTACTCCAGTTATAAGTTCAAGGGAAATGCGACTACGAAACTTCTTTTACTCACATCCATTTCCGATGTAGTTGCGTAGATTCACTTGCTTTTTATTCTCTGCAGATACCACAGCCTACACCACACTGATAAGGACACTAATTTCTGCCTCTTCATGCCTCTCTTTGACGCTCTAGGCAATACGCTTAACAGCAAATCATGGCAATTACACAAAACATTTAGTTCAGGTACAAATAATAAGCTGTGCTATTGCTCATTTCATCTAATTAATATTTTTCTTTTTGACCTCAATGCTCGATGGCTACCCAACATCACTCTAAATACTTCACAAAAAGCTGCATCCAGTTGTGTTCTGATTTTAGGATTTGTCATGTCTTTTTTACCACTAGTTGCACACACCCACTTTTTGTGGCAGCGCTGCTATTCATGCACATTTATGATAAATTTGTATGTGTATCAATGTAGGAAATGGTAGCAGGGTACCGGATTTTGTTTTCCTGGCCCATATAGTGGATGTCACATCCTGTATGCATGTTCAGTTCTGTCTGAGATCCCTCGCTTCTTTGCCATTCAAAACAAGGCTCTTCTTGGTCCCCTTTTGGCCAATAGCCTTGATAGTTTTGCTAGCAATGTGGGTTTGGTCCAAGACCTTTTTAGTTTCTTTCTACTACCTCAGAGGTAGACTGCACCAAACGTGGGTTGTCCCTAGGTTTGGCTTTCAGGTGGGTCTATAATAGTACCCTTTTTTTTTCACCATGAATGCTCTTTAGAATAATGTATATATTCTTTTTCACCGTTTTTGTTCATCTTTCTGTGTTGTTTTAACAGTATTTCTTGCCATTTGCTGCTGACGGTATCAATAAGCATATTGAGCAAGCTATCCTCAGGGCTGATAAAATTGGTGTTAAAGTCATCAGCTTGGCTGCTTTGAATAAGGTTTGGCATATTGAACTTTTTCACTTCTTCTCTTGCTATTAAATTTGACAAAAGAGAAAAAAGAAACATAATTTATTGAATTCCGGTGGTCTCTGAGCATGGTTGTTGAGGGTTTTAATGACTTGTAAGGTAGATCTCTGATACCTGACAAAACCATCCATATAGTACAACATAATTGCCTCAGTGGATGCATATGCATCTATCCGTCAACTATAAGCAACGGTGACCCATTGGCTTTGTAAATTCTGAAAGATAGACATAGATTCAACTTTATATTTAGCTGTATAAAAACAGAAAACTACTTTGTACGCCAAGAAAAAGAAAAAGGAAACAACATATATCAAAGCTTTCGGTGATCATTCAATTAGGATTTCAACTCATGGCACCTCTTTAAGTTTCTCTGGCACAAACACTTTCTAGTTTCTAGGTTTCCAGGATTATTGGGAAATTTTCACTTTTACACGGGGTTGAAGTGTTACCAGGCCCATGGTATATTGTAAAAACAGTAATATTATTTAGAAAAATTTTTACTTAAACTTGGAACACTCAAGTTGAATGCACTAAACTAATTAGTATTTAACATTTTCATAGAATTTTGTGTTATAAATTGTGTGGCACAAAGCTATGTGAAAATATAATCCGCCTAATTGAGTGTTCTAAGTTTATGTAAGAATTTCTCTATTATTTAATGAAACATTTAGATACATGACAAGATCAATGATTTTATGATACTTTCAACTAGTAGTTTCTTACAATTACCACAGGCTAATAAATATCAAAATGAATCCGTGACAGACTAACATTATGTTGTGTACAGGATATCTAGAGGGCAAACTGATATCTAGCTGCACTTGCATGTTACATGCAAGTGGAATTTTGATAAATCAAAAAGAATTATAATGAGACTCATGGTGTTATCTAGAGGACGATTTAATGTTACCATTGCCAGGGTTGGTTTATCATACATTGATTGTTTGCAATTCTTCATATTCACTGTTGACAGAATGAATCTCTAAACGGGGGTGGAAAACTTTTTGTGGACAAACACCCAAACCTTGGAGTTCGAGTTGTTCATGGGAACACCTTAACTGCAGCTGTCATCCTGGATGAAATCCCTAAAGATGTGGAAGAGGTGTTCATAACAGGAGCTACTTCCAAGCTTGGAAGAGCAATTGCCCTCTACCTTTGCCAAAAGAAAGTGAAAGTTCTGGTAAGTGTTCCCCCGGTCCCCACTTCTACTGTTTTCATTAATTTATTATTTCAATTACTGTTGTCTTTTTCAGTTGAGCAACACTTTTTCTTTATACATCTCAGGCATTCACAACTTCGCATAACAATATAAATGATTCCATCTAAGTTAATACATACAGTCGTTATTAAACTTTTTTTTTTTTTGGTTAAAATTAGATAAAATTACATGTAACAATTGCACACTACATGAGTTCTATAAGTAATATTGTTCTTTGTATTTCGTTGCATTATACTTATTTTCCGACCATCTTTTCGTACCTTAAAAAATAATTAAACAAATAAATTTCAATTGGCTAACAACCTACGAACAAAACAAAATCGCAACTTGCAAAGGCAAATGGTAAATGAGGGAAGTTGATTGATTGTGTTACCTGCTAATATCATGGTACTGGGGGCTGGGTTGTAAGCATCGAACCATGAGCTAATAATGGTGATGTCAAAACAAAAATGCTAGCCGAATAATTTTAGCTTGAGCCATTCAAGAAGTTTATTCAGTTCTAATTTATAAATCTGGTAACTCAGTTTTTAATAAATTGAATTATATAATTTGATATGAGATTGTTGGTTTTAGGGAGGAGAGATGACTTACAATTAGATAGTTGATTGATATTTGACAGATGGGGTAATGGAGGAAGGATACGATTATTTGATAAATAAAATAAACTGAAATTTAATTATTTGAAATAGATATGGTTTACAATACGGTGACTTAGGCTTGTTGGATGATAGCCTTATGATGGCTATTTGGTGCTTACAAGACTTACGAACGTGAGCATTATTAATTTATAGGAAGCACAGCCCCGCCTCAATCAAGACAACTTGGAATTCTTTTCATCTAGAATTTTCTACAGTATACTATCTAGATAATTTCTAGTTACTAGGCGTAACTTTTAGAGGCTTCTGTCATCGCCAGTATGGAAACTCCATGATAGTTCTTGATTTTTATCCTGCACCGCCTTGATTGATATTTCTAGAAAATGTGCATCACTTTCTAACAGAGATATACTAGTAGTCTTAATTGAAATTTTAGATCTAAACTTGATAACAATTTAATTCTCATGATGCAATTATGAAGAGTCATGATTCTGTGGCTTATGCAATTGCCACTACTAACGGGCTGAAAGCCACTTTGTAGATGTTAACTCTTTCAGCGGATAGATTCCAGAGGATTCAAAAGGAAGCCCCTCCAGAATACCAAAGCTACCTTGTCCAAGTGACAAAATACCATGCAGCACAAAACTGCAAGGTATTGACACGCTAATATTCTTCTTTTTTGGTTCTTTATTCACAGCTCAAAATGTTAATGATGCTACTTATATGCTAGTATACTTTCCGAAAATTTACCAAGGTTTCTTTCTCATTCTTTCTACAAAAATTCAAACTTTTATCAAATAAATTATGGTATAATAATTTCAATTTCAACGATTATGAGCCATAAATTTGATAGAACCGACACAGAGAAAACCATGTAATTTGCATTGTGATTACTTGTCTTAATCCAGACCTGGATTGTTGGTAAGTGGATCACGCCAAGAGAGCAAAACTGGGCACCCCGTGGAACACATTTCCATCAATTTGTTGTCCCACCTATCTTGCCATTTAGAAGAGACTGCACTTATGGTGATCTAGCAGCTATGAGGTTACCAGAAGATGTGGAAGGCCTTGGTTGCTGTGAGGTGAGCAATCAGCAATATATATCTGTGTCATACTCATTCATTTTCTTGTGTTTCTGGAATTGCATAAATCAAGCTTCCATTCTCATTCTGAATATCTATACATTGTTTTCTTCTTCATCATTTTTGTTTGACACAGTACACGATGGAGAGAGGAGTAGTGCATGCATGCCATGCAGGAGGAGTTGTACATAGTCTTGAAGGTTGGGCTCATCACGAAGTTGGAGCCATAGATGTCAATAGGATCGATGTTGTGTGGAAAGCAGCAATCAAACATGGTCTAAGACCAGTGTCTTCGGGATCCACCGTCAATAATTAAAACCTGAGCCAAAGATTTGAAGACGGAAAAATTAATTTGAACTGAAGGGCATTATAATGTGTTCTAGTGTATTACTCATAAGAGTGGTCATTTAAATGTGGTTAAATTCATTAAAGTTGCGTTATTAATGTTAATGTTGTAAAATGTTCACATCCGTAGTGGTTCATAGCATGATGATTGATGAGGCGAAAGCAAGCAAGCTGGCCCCCTGCATGATTACTTTAATATTTGAAACATTTCCTTTTCCATTAATTTAATGAATACAATATAATCGGAAAGAATCTTGAGAAGGACATGTTCCTACCTTTCAACAAATAAACGTGAATTAAGAAAAAAGAAAGATAACTTTTCAATTTTTTTCTCTCGAAAAGAATCTTGAGAAGGATATGATCCTACCTTTCAACAAATAAACACGAATTAAGAAACAAGAAAGATAACTTTTCAATTAATTCTTTCCCTCGAAAAGAATCGATAAGGACAAGTTCCTAACTTTCAACAAATAAACACGAATTAAGAAAAAAGAAACATAACTTTTCGATTTTTTCCTTGTTAGAGAATTTGGACGTTCTTAAGCGTAGATATACTTTACAAAGTAAAATGCTGTTGAAAGAAATACAAACCAGATAATATTTCAGTATCAATTCAATCTCGTTATTTGTATACTTAAAATTTGATACTTAATTTATATTTTTCTTATATTGACATATAATACATCTATTTTACTTTAAAATATAGTATATCTCAATATTCACTCACACACACTTACACCATTCATTTTTATTTATATATATATAGTTTTTTATATATATATATATATATATATATATATATGGTGTCTATATGGATTGTCAAATTTAATGGTACAAAAAATAATTTTTGTATCAATTTTTTGATATGCTAGCTAGAAATATACTAGCAAGGAGCCCTGCAGATCATGGGCAATATGTAGTATTTTGTAAATAAATGCAGGAAATTAGCAAAGTGAATATACATCTAATGGATTGATGGTGAAACAATACATGGAAAGGGTGTAATATTAAATCACCTAAAATATCATTTTTTTTTTTGCAAAAACACTTAGAACACAAAACTATTAACAGCTTAAGATGATGGATAAGCTAACTAATAACAATACAAACTTAAAAGTCATTGTTTTGAATCGAGTTTAGAGGGATACCTGAACAGGTGGTTAAAGGTGAAAACTTTCGTGGCACAGTAGCAGCAGTGGTGGTGCAAGAAATGAATACCTACAAAAGATACTCGAATGTTCAAGTTAGACCGTGCACAAAGATGGTAGTGTGTAAAGTTAGATGCATACCTTTGAGACCTTACATGGTATTTATAGGAGCGTCTAGGGTGTCAAGAATTGTAGTTCAATTTGAATTGAATGCAATTATTTTGGATCATAATCCATGAGATTATTATCTCTTATAACTTATTTCTCTATTTATGTGAGAGGTAATTAGTGGCAGTATCTACGAGGGATTCTGTGAGAGATTTACTCTTCATAAATAAGTTGATGTACTTATCTGATAGTGCATAATAATATCTAAGATACTATTCTGGTAAGCTGAGTTGCTCTTGAGCTACTAACTCAAAACTCAGTCTAGAACAGTTGCCCCCAGTTTGGCGTTTGGATGTGATAGCTAAGTGTCAAGATATCCGAGTTCAACAAGTGTAACACCCCTTGATGTAGCAACCAGAGCATAATCGTCATTACAACACAGTTACTAAATCCAAGTGTGTCACAGTCATGATAACAGTAACTTAAATTCTCAAGAGTCTATATATATAATTTTTTTTTGACAATCTGCATAGGTAGAAAATATGAGCCTCGAATGAAATATAAATATATTCAAGGCATGATACAACCACTGAAATGAAATCATATCTCTTATGTATATATATATAGTCAATTTACACAAATCGCTGATGACGTAGAATATAATAATTACAGAGCCCAATAAAATACAGCGGGAATAAAACACAAAAAGGGGGAAAAGTAGTGACCCAAGGATAGGTACTACTAGCAGACAAAGCCGCAACCCCATATACACATACGACGCTCGGAGTCCCAGTTAACAAGTCAGGCATCAATGCCTCCACACAACTGCACTCGTACGTAGCCGAAGAAACCTTGTCCAAACGCCCAATCCAATCAACCAAAGTGTGGTCCCTCCTTATCTTCCTCACGATCTTTTATCAATATAAGTATAAAACAGACATACAAGGATATAGGAAAGAGGTGAGACACCCATCCTTCATTACCATTATGGCAGTAAGAAAACGACATGGCGCAGAGCGCCAATAAAGCAATACAGTTCATATATTTATTAACGGCAACAGCAGAATTTATAATAAAAGCAATGCAATTGTAAGCAATAATAAGAATTAATAATAACAACGATATTTATAGTAAAGTAGAACAACAACAGGCAATAGCAGACGGATCACAATAGTATTTCCAAGAATCAACACAACAATCGATAATCATCACAAGTAATAATAATCAAATCACCACACGCATACGGGAAATAAACATTAATGATGACGAGAATATATCATAGTTCATATGCATGCTTTCCCAAAATCCTACTCCATGGAGCTAAACCCAAACGGTCGGAGAGAAAGATCAGAGACATGTCGTGACTCTTTGCCGAGGCCGTGCTATCAATAAATTTTCTCGTGCACAATCATGGCATTGCACAGACATTCTACACTAGATCACGATATAGGACAGTGTCTCGGTCCGGATCGTCGGTGCGTTTGCATCGGTCTACCCCACGGGCAGGAGAGCTACCAACCTCCCATTGATGAGGAACCCACACCCCGACGCCCCCAAGGTCACCAATGACCTACACTTGTCTATTCGCACCCGCACTAAGGTGTGTTCAATCTCCTAGGTAACTTGGCCTTACAATAGTCCACAAGGACAATCACAATGCGTAAGACACTATGCATGAACATGTATGATTCACAATCTCATACAATTCCATAATATGCCACATTAGGCCAATATAAGCATCAATATACAAATGGTCACTCACATGGACCCATAACATCATAATACAAGGATTAAGTCAATTGATGCGTCCTTAGGTTCATTATGAATCTTAACTTAGAATTTGTTTCCCTTCTCAAGGTTCATGTTCAAAATCAATACTTGAAATCAATTTAATATTCCAAGGCAATCCGATTTCCTATAACTTGTAAATTACTTAAGCTATTAAGCCTCACACTCTCTTGTTCTTCACTCACTTAGAATCACCTTAAGTTTTACAATGGTCCCATTCTTAGTCTTCTAAAATTTATGAAGTCTTGACTACACTAAATTCTTCCAATTTATTAGTTGTCCATTTATTACATAGGTTTCTAATTACCTAATCACTTATGCTTCCAACTTATCAAAACCACATACTTACCTAAAATTTGCCCTAGAGGTCGTGGCCTCACAATGGTTACAACCCCAAATTCTCTCAAGTCATCATACTACATGTCATTCCCTTAATTCATTTAAGTGTTCACTTAACAAATTAGTTCACCAAGAACCCTAGTCTTTATGCCTCAAAACCGTAGCCATCATTTAGGCTTCAATCTCAAACTTTTCTTCCATTAAATTCTACTTTGTCACTTGATTAATTCTAGTCTTATGCTTGTTACACATTAACCATAATTTATCCAATTTTCACCCTAAAAACCGTAGCCCTCCAAGAGAGGTTCCCAAATGTTTTTCTTCCATTTCCAATCACATAATCCAATCCAACATACCATTATATACAACAAATCAATCTAAGGTCACAATTATCACAATATATGTTACACTCTTAATTCACTTAAATTTAGATCATCAAAATCAATCCATTTGTCTTTTTACCAAGACCAAAACCATGGCACCCATCTTGGGTATTAAACTCTCAAAGTCTTCCATTCATTAGTGTTAATACTATCAATTCAATTTTTGATTACATGAGTCTTATTTCACTTGTATACAAAATTAATTCTCATCCCTAACTTCTAGTCAAAACCGTGGCACCATGTTGAGGTAGGAAACTCCAAATTTTTCATTTAGCAACCCCAACATGATCAAGCACAATTAATACATCAAACATATTCAATAGCATAATCAAGTATCAATCAAATCCAAGAATACTAAATCATACAAAATTTATAATTCAAGCAAGCATACAAAGAGCATACAAGGATGGATTTCTCCATCAACACACACACAAAGTCTTCTCACCACCATAAGTGGTTGAAATGAGTAGTCTCCATCTTACCAATGTGTAGAAAACAAGAAGAACACCAAGGAAGCTTCTTGAATTTTTGGATTGCACCTCTCCAAAAACCCTAAGAATTCAACTTTGTTAAAATAACATCAAGGCTTGAAAAATGAACCATGGATGGTCATTAAAGAAACCATAATCATGAAAATGAGAGAGGAGAAAGAGTGGTCTTGAAACTTACCCAAAATGCTCAAAGTTGGAGCTTGCAGAAGATGATGAAAATGAAGGATTTTCAAGAAACTCTAAGAAGAAAAGATGTTTAGAATGGTGAAAGGATTTAGGAAATGTAATTAGAAGAAATTTTGTGAAGATTAGGGTGATGAAGAGAGGGCTGGCCGTGTGGTTGCTAGAGAGAAGGAGGAGAGAAAAGTTGAAGAAGAAAGAAGAAGAAGTGATGAGAGAGAAAGTGCCTTGAAATTATGATTAAAGTGTAGAAGAAATTAGCTAAATGAAAGGCTATTATTTGCCTTGCATGGGCTGCCACCAGCCGTGCAAAGAGAGAGAGAAGAGAGAGTGAAAATTGGCTTCCAAGAGAAGCCAAAGCACATGGGTCAATGTTTGGGTCAAATCTTCTTAAGGAAGCTTTGATTATTTAACCATTAAATTTGAATTAAAGTAGATAGATTTGACATAAAGTAGATTACATTAGGATAATGTGATAGATTTTTATTACACACTATTATCCAATGGATAATAGTTACTGATTGATGAAGTCGTATTTAATTAATCGACAGATGAATTTTTTTTGTATTGATTTATTTTTATCCGTTAGAATTTCTCGAAAATTATGAAACCTCGTAAACTGTGTTAAGTCTCGGGTTTAGTAAGATCCCCCGTCGACATGTCCATAGTCCAAGGTTCTCACAGAAAACATCGCGTTTCTCTGGTTCTGCTCAACGCGTACGCAAAACGAAGAATATATTAAAATATTCGTCATTTCCGAAAAATTCCAAAAAAATTCTAGAAAATCCCAAATATTGTAAAATGATCATTTATCCTGAAATTATTAATTTTTGGGACGTTACAACAAGAGCATACGACACTCATAGGACAAAGGGATCAAAGTTATATAAAAAATGTTGGAACTCGCGATGTTTATTCTAAAGGGCCGAGGTCCAAGATGTGTCATAGTATGCCCCCGGTGTTAATGAGTAAGGTCAGGATCCGAAATGGATAACTTTGTTGAAGTCATCATACTGTTATCTAGGATACGTAGTAGGTTGCTCCCATAAAGATTTTTTTTGTGGGGCCCTTCCAATTTTGAATGTCATTTGGTTTGAAACCAAGATTCGTGTTATGGTTTTACCATGGTATCTTGATGAAAGTCCGTGGTCCGGCTTGGATGTCCTTCTGAAACGCCACGCGTCGTTTCAATAATGAACGTTCTAAGCATTGTCTTTTCAACTGCTCTTGTTCAGAAACAATATGTCACGTGGTTGAAGAACAATGGAAGCTACTGTTTGGGATTCATAACGTCATGATCAACTATTTTCAAAATTCGAAACAATGTTGAAGAGATATATCTGCCCCGATTCATGACAATGGTTGGGGATGTTTTCCTCGCTTATAAATAGGAATGGGGGTTTTTTCCTCCCACTTTTCATATTCTCTCACATTTCTGACACTTCTTCTCCGACGAACCAAGGCAATTTCCAACAGTTCCTACAGCGATTGTTGGTGACTTTCAGCCTTTTTCAAGCCCTTTTCACCGTTTAAACTCAAGGTACTCTCCTTCTCCACCTTTTTTTCTTTTCGAAAACACCATTTAGTGAGGGAAAATGTCAAGGAGTTGTGAGAAAACAATACAAAATAGTGGTGTGTCAGTAGAGATTCTGAGTGCTCCATCGTCTCCACCACCTCATCCACGACAGAGGCGTTAAGCTCACAGTGGGGATTCTGATGGTGGTCCGAATTCGTTAACTAGGATGAAGATCTTGGAGGCAATTCGGAGAGCAGATAATGCTAGAGAGTTGGCGAGGCAAAGGCTAGCCTGTTTGCTTTTCGAGCTCGTGCTAGAGTTAGGAAACCTAAGTGAATCGTCTTCTAAATCTAACACAAGTGCGTCCTTTGTAGGTGACGTTATATCCTGAACCCGGAAGGCGACACCATCAGATCATAGGGAGCTCATCTTCCCTCATGATGTCAGCCTATATTAATGGGTTGGCCGAGGGGTCTTGAGCACTCCTTCAAGTGTGATAAGTGCTAGGGACACTTATGAAAAGCAATAATATCTACAACTGACCATGGATGGGCTGAGGGATAGGGAGTACCCCATCCGCCATCTGCCATTCTGCTCTATGCAGATAGAAGACAAACACTTCATATACATGTACGAGGCACTCTTCATAAGGATCAGGGCCCGACTACTATTCTCATAGTTCAAAATAGGGGTGCTTAACCGCGTTCCAACCCAGCTGCATCCAAACGCATGGGGGTTCATTCGAGCTTTCGAGCTCGTTTGTTGGGTTTTTGAGTGGCCATATTCCATTAGATCCTTCTTCTTTTTCTTTACCAGTTCTCACCCTCTGGGAATAGTCACCAAAAGTGATGGTTACTTTGCGAGTGCAAGCTGGTTGCAAAGTATTCAAGTCATACCAAGAGTTTTTCAAGAATTTTAAGAAGAATTTCTTCAGAATAGAGGGGGTTGCGGGGTCAACACCCTTTTTTGTTACCTCGGATGGTGAACCCCTTCTCTACTTATATTTGACTCAAGTCATTTGGGAGTGGAGGATTGTAGAGATTGAAACTTTGTTGTTCGAGCTTCTTGAGGACAAGGCTGATGTTCTTTATTTTCTCATTGAATGGACCGACACAAGGGGGTCCATATAATGTAAAGACATCCTTGATGAGTGTAGTGGCCTAAATATAAAACTATTAGTATATTTGGATTTATACATTAGGAATTAGAATTAGGCACGTCATGGTCCACTATTAATATTCCTTAATATTGAAATAACATAAATATGAGCCTTATGAAGGATGAATAATATATATATAACTGATAATACTCATTTATACAAATGTATACATCATTGTACAATATATCCTAAAGGTACAAATACTTATAAGCCATGTACAATCCTTGGTACCATATAGAAACCAAAACTATACTTCAAATCATATGCTTATGTATTCTTCATCCACATCCTTCATTGTACTATATAGAAGATTCTTTCCCTAGAATTATTATGAAAAGCAATATAAAGGGGAAAAATTCTAGTTGTTTTGGGGAAAAATTATTTCAATATTCAAAGTATAACATATAAGATAGAAAGATGACAAAAGTCAAAATAAGTCCTTTCTCTTCCTGAGGCAGAAATCCAATTATTATCTTTACTAAAATAATTCATACCACCCAATAATAATAAATTATAACTTACATTTGTAGTAAACATTCCAGTTGTGAATTACAACTCAATTTCATCTTTATAATCACATATTCTCAAGTTAACTCCCTGTTCTATATCAATAGCTTCTCTACACAATTCATTCATATACAGTCCATTCTTATAAAATTCTCAAATCAACATTACATATTCCATGTTGACATTAAGGAGTTATTCATTATTATACAATTATTTTAGTAGTGCTCATTTAATAATTATCTTTATATGCTCATTCCCACAGAATCCATATTCATGTAACATAAAGGTAAGGGCTACCTCATATTGTAATATCCCAAATTAATGGTACTAATGACGTATCCAGTTTACACGTCGGTAATTAGAATTTGGTATATCACTTAAGAGTATCATCAGTTTTTTTTAAATATATAATGTGAATATATATAAAGTATAAGCCTTTCGCGGAAACATATTATACATATATTCAGAAATGGAGTTTATACAAACTGTATATCAATGTACATTATATACATAGATCGCCTCATGGGCAAAAAAAAAATCACTACATCTAAGCATAGATATCAAAATAAAAGAACTTAAGACATCTCTACATCTAAAGCTCCATATTATTTGACTACTTGTGTCCTACTTGGAATCATAATGGAAAATTACAGAAAATGGGTGAGAATTATACAATTCTCAGTAGTTTGTTATAAAATCGTGTCATCATAAAAATTCTAGCTATTTCGGGAAAAAATCATTTTAAGAAAGAAAATTAATATTACTCTAGAAAAGTGGCAAAATGCCAAAGCAAGTTCTTTCTCTTCCCAAAATAGACATGCCATTTTGTTTGATTATAAAAATCATTTATGTCATCAATCAATACATCATATCATTTATTCAATAAAGAATAACCTTATATATTAAAGCTAATTTCATACTCATTATTCATCATAAATCTTCATTCATCATTTTTAAAATCAACATCTTATCATATCTCATCAATCATTATATCTCATATCGCAAAATCTCATTAATCATCTTATAATGAAAGGGAATGGAGGAAATGTCCATCCTCACGATACCTTCACTTGGTAGTAGTCTACTTTCAGGTTGGTGCACTTCAACCTATTTATGACAGTCTCATATTGTCACACAGAACTACTCCGAGTAACCCATTCCATAACTAGTGAAGGAATATCCATCCTTAACTACTTAGAAAGGGAGGATATCATCCTTCCTCGCACTATCTTTAATCTAGGATTACCCCAAGTGGAGAGGGAATGTCCATCCTCAACCTCAATTACTTTGGTAAAGAGGAAATGTCCATCCTCTAACCATTTCCAAGTCTTACCCTAGGTACAAGGATATATTTTCCTAGATAATAGGTTACTCTTAAAATTTAATATCATCTTTCAGTCAATCACCTTAATCATCATTCTTACCATGCATGTATAAGATATTTCATCATGTCATGGAATACTTCGAATCACAATCTAATCTCAATCAATTCATTATGCCTATAGAAATCACATGCAAAGTTGTTTAGATGCACGTTTATGTCTCAAAAAGTGATTTGTAATGCAATGATTTAAAGTTTAGCGTTTACATTCAATTCAAATAGGTTAAGGAACTCTATTTCGATAATTTCTCAAGCGAAAACATCAAAACAAAGGTCTAGTAATCGATTATCAAGCCCTGGTAATTGATTACCAGCTTGGCAGAACCTTGGTAATCGATTGCCAAGTGGTGGTAATTATTTACCACTTGCCTAGAAGCTTGGTAATCAGTTACCAACTTGTGCGAATCGATTACCACCATTTTGGAATGTAATTTCGCAGCTCCAAAAATTTGGTAATCAATTACCAAGTCATGGTAATCGATTACCACCTGGAATTTTGTAGAAACAGAGCCTTAAAACCAACATAACCCCAACTAAACCAATATACATCAATCTCAACATCAAATCATCATATAAATGCATTCAAATCATTCTCAAAGTGGAAAACTAAATATGGGTATCATAAAACCCATTTTCAAAATCTCAAGTTTCATAAAAAATCAAAACCATAATTTGAACTTTTATATCATAAACAAATCATAGAAATTTGAACTTTTATATCATAAACAAATCATAGAAACATCATTCAAACTCTTCCATTTGAAAATCATCTCAATGAAACTATCAACCATAAATCTCAAAACTGAAGTAAAAAGATGGGTTAAGTAGAGAAAATAACCCCTACCTCAATCGTGGCTTCTAACTTGTTGCTATTTGCTTCCCTTTATCCTTCCTTCTTTCTTCTTGCTTTCCCTCTCTTCCTCCTTGGTTGTCTTCTTCTTCCTTTTATTTTCTAGCTTTCTTGTTTCTTTTTCTTTTTGCTAAGTGACGTGAGAGAATAGAGAGTAGGTGAGAAAAACACAAAAGATAAGAATGAGAGATGAAGTGGCAGTGGGGAAATAATATAGGAGGGAAAGAATAAAATCCAACTGTAACTTTATATCTATTAAGAATATTTTAATTTTCCATTGACGAGTTTTCTAACCTTCATAGATATTATTAAAAATTATAGGATTTCATTTATTTCTCAGTTTTATCTTTCCACAAATATCATTATATACCTTTACTAGTCACTAAGCTTCATTATTCATCCCTAGGTTAAGTTAAACCTATGGAATTAGATTAAGAAGATTTTAGGTGTTCATTTTAATCTGTTTTTATTCTCAAATTAATCTATTTGACATTTGCTCATAATCTTATGATTTTTTGAGCTACTTGTCTGTTTAGTTTGGTCTTTAAACACTCTTTCAGTGTTAGTAAAAATACCAAATTAACTTATTTGGTTCTCCAAAATTTACTATAACTCATTCGATTCATTTATAGCTTAGAAATAAATTTTTCACATTTATTTCTATCTTCTCAATTGTTTATGCCAAAGTCTAAGTTTATATAAGATATTTTTCATATTCAGTGTTATAGATGTATGCTCAAACTAATCCAAACAATTACTAGAATTATCAGGTAACTCATACCAGTGTTATTGAGCTTCTATAACCCTGACTAGAATTATTAGGTTAGGAAGAATGTTATAATTCTTCTGCCCTTTTTTTTTTTTATAAATTTTATCTTCAAAATTTGAATACCTTATTCAAAAAGCTCTGGATGGCTTGGTATCATAGTAGATTCAAGCTCCTATGTGACATCCTTTGAGTCACCTCTATCCCATAACACCTTTATCAAAGGAATTTGTTTCCCTTTGAGCTCTTTCACTGTTGGGAATTGTAGATGCAACACCCTCCAAAGAGCATTACATTTAAGACTTAAACTTACCAAACTAGAACCAAACTACAAAATAATTAATATTATATATAAGATTTCTAAAATTTTCTTTTACGGATAACCTAATAAAATAAAGAGAACTTAAGTTATAGTAACTGAATAATATACATCATTATACCTAATACTTGTTCTCACAAGACATATATACAAACTTTTTAACATAAAATAAACTATTCCAAAATAAAAGACCTAATAAGAAGAATCCTCAGCTAGATCTTCCTCTGACTCCTCAGACGATAAAACCTTCAGGTGTTGCGAAACTTTACAGGCAGGTGTTCTAGTAGATGACACCACATTGTCCTCTCTAGGGGTATAGAAATGATCACCCCACAGATCTCTGATAGGCATGCATAACTCTAAATGTACAAAAGTAATAAAGGAAAAAGTAGTAACCCTATGGAAAGTCCTACTCCCAATTAGGGTTACCTCCCCAATGTATATAAGACGTTTCGTCTTAAGTCAACATGCCAGGCGTTCACGCCCCCGTGGAGGCATACATTGAAATAGCCAAGAAAACCAGGTCTTGACACCATCCTTAATCCTAAGAAAAATCAACACGCAAATAGAATGGACAAAATGGAAGCGATTTTTCTTCGTTTTCCCCACCGTCTTTACCAAGTATAAACAACAAAGTAGAACAATATAATGAAGATGTGAGATCCCCTACATCAATACCAACACAGCATCATAGAAACAACTATGACAAGCATGTCATTCAAATACAGAAATAACAAGTATATTCATGGTATCAAATAATAAATAATTCAACAAATTTATCAAACGACAATGCATATGCACACAACAGACCAATTCCTACTCCATGGAGCTAAAACATAACTTCAGAGAGAATGATCAAGGAGATATGTCCGTATATCATTAGCCTCAACAAAGTGCTATCACAAATTTAGTGTAGGCTTTATGGCTTATACAAGACATTTTTCACAAGATCAGGAATAGAATAGTGCTTGGTCAAGATCGTCGGTGCAGTGCTTAGTCACCACGACCCAGTGGAGCTACCAACTGTCCACTTGTGGAATACCCGTGCCCCGACACCTCCAAGATCAACAGGTGACCCACACTACTCAATTTGCACTCGTACTTTGGTGTAATTCATCTCCTAAGCGTACAACCTTAATAAACACAGACAAATGTCAAAACATGGTTTTACACATAAACACGCCACCATTGTCCAAAACCATATTTCGATATATCTGTGTCTAGTACGTCATCCCGACAGCTAACTGTTGTTCCTTTAATCGCGTGGCATTTTTATCGCATTTTCACAATTGCGTAATATTTTTGTTACGTTTTCAAATCGCGTAAATATTTTTCAACGTTTTCTCAATCGCGTAAAAATTTTAAAATATTTTCTCAATCGCGTAGCTCAAAAATCATTATTTTTGAAACGCGTAAGGTTTTAACACTATTTTTCAATTGCGTAAAGCTTTTATTAGCTTTTTAAACTTAATTTTGAAACTTTCCAATTTTCGTATAAGATTTAACTTTAATTTCCAACATTTCCTAGATAAAACTCCTTTAGAAAATATTTTCTAATATTTTTCCCAAAACTTGCATTATTTTAATTTAATAAAATCTCTTCCAATTTATTTTACTCCAAATCCTCTTAACTAAAATTCCTTAAATTTCCAAGTTACTTCTTAACTCTAATTCCCAACATCTTTGGACAAAAATTGCTTGATGATTTATAAATAAAATGTTATCCACTTTCTTTTCCATTTTGAAAACCTTAATCCAACTCCTTATTACCTAATTCTCTAAGTTTATAATCAACAAAATAATTTTGACTTGGATTATCCCAAAATAAACATGAAATCCGTGAGTCCCTGTGGTCATTAAGACCAAAAAGTCTTTCATTTCCAATAATAAAACTTTGTTCACTTCCTTCTTTAACTTGTAAAAAACCTTAATTCACATCTTTTGTTATAAAATCCACTAAGTCCATAATTAACAAAATATTTTTGCCTAGATACCCTATTTCTAACTTGTTGGCTGTGAGCCATGTTTGCCTTCGGAGCCAAAAATTTTCATCCTTCCACATTATTCAAATCATACAAAACATATCAATCATCAATTTCTACCATATCAACTATCATGCATACTATTAAAGCAATAAAAGCATATAAAGCAAATAAATACATAATACTAAAGCCATACACACAAGTGAATAAATCCTTATGGATTTTTCACCAACAAATTTCGTTCCTCACCACCATGAGTGGTTGATGTGATTAATCTCCCTCTTATCTTAGATGATGCTTAAATCTTCTTGTATGCCTTCTTTAAGGTAGATTTTCACCACTGCCAAGTTGCTCTTGAAACAAAATAAACAAACAAATATTAACATTTAAGGCTTAACTAAGATGACCATGGATCCAAGTCATGGTCTAGAACTTTAAAATTGATAGAAACATGAAGATTTAAAAAACTTCACCTTAAGAACTTCAAACTTGACCTTGAAAAACAAGATAGAAGATGGATGAATTAGATGGTTTTTTCAACACAAAAGTGTCTTTGAATAGCATGTAGATTGAAGATGTAAAGTTGGATTGAATTATAGAAGATGGGAAGTGTGATTTGAGGGTGTTGGCCGTGAGCTTCTTTGATAGAAAAGTGAGATAGTTTTGTGTATAGTTTTCTTGGTTACTTAAGAGAATGATAGAAAAGATGAAAAGATGAAGTGTAGACTTTTGGTCTCCAAAGATGCATGGCCGTGGACCTCCTTAAGGAGTGAGTCACAAAAATAAGTCATATGGTGAGTGAGTCATAGAGCTTAGTCACCTTGTGAGTCATACAGTGTGGGTGAGTCATGTAGGTTAGTCACCTAGTGAGTCACTAACTAGGTGAGCATAGGGTTAGTCATAAGGTGACTCATGTAGTGAGTCACAAAGAACTCTCTAGAAAAGGTGGCTAGGTTAATGACTAGCACCTAACTAGATATTAACCAGTAGTTATTAACTAATGGACAAAAGCTACTGTGAGTAAAATCAATATTTATTGTCCCATGGGCAATAAAACATACCTAGATTTTATTTGTCAGACAAAATCTTAGAAAAATAAAAATTTGAAAATTGTTTCCGGATTCGGGTTTAGTAAGCTCCCCCTGGCCCCGTATTAACAGTCCAAAATTTTCTAGCCTCGAAAATTTTTTATTTTTCTTGTCCCATGAAAAACACACAAATAGTCCAAAAATAATAATAAAATAATCAAAATAATTCAAATAATTCACAAAAATTATAAAATCACATATAACTGAAAAATGAGAAATTTTGGGGCATTACAGTAAATACATCACGCAGCAAAAAACTAGAAATTTTCACCAAGGATATATCCAAAATAGACCATAATCCGTGTTTTAAAATATTTTACCTCTTGAAATGTGATAAAATCAAGTGACGTGAATCACCAACACCGTAACAACAACGATGTCTCTGTGATATCCACACGAACAGACTCACGAACGTCCAATGTTCGCAAAAAAAAGAAGTCCCATGTCTCTAGCACAATGCTAACTGCGAAGAGAAGAAAAACCTATCACTCTCTCACTCACTGTTTCTGTCAAGTACAACTAGGATTTTTAATGCATGCCTTGACAGACCTTTAGCAGTGTTATTTATAATAGCTGCTGCCTTATGCGAGTGAGAGCAGCAGTAAGGTAAGTTGTGTAATCCTAGACTCATCTTTTATGAGTCTGACGCATGATTGAATCTCAATCCAACTTGGATTCTAATTACTCAAATTTAGTTTGCTCTATGTATGCGACCCTATAGGTTCTCATGACGTTGACAGTAACATTAAAATCCTATTTTAATATTACAAGTAGTGAGCGATATCTAGCAACACATCGTTGCTACCTAAGTAATAAGAATGTCAGTGATTTGACATAACTTTTTCATGATTAATGTTTCTGTGCAGTTTAGTCCCTTTGTCCAGATATATAGATTGAACACAAGACATGGAACATGTCACCCTTGTATAGTTCAATCTTCTGTTTCCTAATACTTGAGTAGAAGTAGTAATAACAAATGAGATCAATATCTCATATTGACTCATTGGAGCATGACCATGCATTTCGTAGTCTCACTCAATCAGGGGCTCCGAAGATATCACTCATGTTATGTAAAAGGAACAAATCTCATCTAGGTCACTCATATCCCTCCACATGATTTGCGGTATGTCTAATAACTAACTTTATAATCACCTTGTTACAGATGATGTTTGATGACATTAAAATATACAACTCCTCATGTAGAAATTGTAGTGATTTTAGGTCAAAGGATCACGTACACCATTATCACTATGAGAATCATTTATGACACTCACGTAACGATCCACGTAGCGTTCTCATGATGAGTCAGTCCAATACATCATTACTCTAATATGTATGCACGTGAATACTGGATATCTTATATCCATCACTCGTGAGATAGGACCATCAGTCTACGCACATACTAGTCTCAATGCATTATTGTCGTCCTGATTAACAATAATACTTGACTAGGGACATTTAAGAATAGTGTTCTATTTCTATCCGATAGGATCTCACGATCAAGTCATCCACCTGATGTCCTATGACATCGAACTTACTATTCTAAGGACTTTATTATGTATATCATAAATAACACAATATATGAAATGCCTCATATATTAAATAAATAACATAATACAATGTATGTGAGATGATCAAAATAAATTGGCCTCTAGGGCATACACCAACAATCATTGCTCTATCCACGATCCCTCTGAGGAATACATGTTCTCCTTTTTCAAATTCCAAAGGCCTTATTCTCTCATCCACATAGCTCTTTTGCCTACTTTAGGCTGTTAACATCTTATCGTTGATCATTCTATTTTGTTCTGTGGTCTGCTGAACTAACTTTGGACCTAGGATAGTTTGTTCTCCAGTTTCATACTAACATAAGGGTGACCTACACTTCCTACCATATAAGGTTTCATATGGTGCCATCCTTATACTAGTATGATAATTGTTATTGTAGGCAAATTATATCAATAGTAAGAACTTATCCCAACTACCTTGTTGTTCTAGTACACAAGCTCTAAGCATGTCTTTCAAGGTTTGGATGGTTTTTTCAGTTTGGCCATCGGTTTACGGATGATAGGATGTACTAAAATTTAGCTTTGCTCCAAAAGCTTTATGTAGGGCTCGCCAAAAACTAGATATGAATCTAGGGTCTCTATCTGATATGATACTTGAGGGGATTCTGTGTAGCCTGACTATTTCTTGAAGGTATAGTTGGGCTAATCTATCCAATGATCGGTTAACTTTTATAGCCAGAAAATGTGCAGATTTGGTTAACTTGTCCACTATAACCCAAATAACATCATGGCATGTCTGGGTTCTTGGCAACCCTATTACAAAATCTATTGTTATACTTTCCTATTTCCATTCGAGAATTTCTAGGGGTTGTAAGAATCCTAAGGGTTTTTGATGCTCTATCTTTACCTTTTGGCAAACTTGGTATTTGGACACATATAATGCTATGTCAGCTTTCATGTGAGGTCACCTAAACATCTTTTTGAAGTCTTGATACTTTTTGGTAGTTCTAGGATGGATTATGTATTTGTTTTTATGAGCTTCTTCAAGAATTTTCTCTTTGATTTCAGATTCTCTTGGAACAAAAAGTCTATCTCCAAACATAATTGTCCCATCTTCAACCTTCTAAACTCCTTTTTCTTTACTAATATGATTTGTTCACCTATCTCCTTTAGAAACTCATCATCTTCTTGTGCATCTGTAATTTGAGTCCTCAAGTCATTATGAATTTTCAACCTATTCAAACAAAGACTATGTGGTAGCACTCATAATGCCCATATTTGGTTCTAAAGGCAGTCTTAAGAATATCTCGAACTTGGATTTGATGGTACCCTGATGTCAAGTCAATCTTTGAGAACATCATTGCTCTCTTTAATTAGTCCATCAAATCATCTACCCTAGGTGTAACATCATCCTTAACATAATGATCCTAATCAGGATTATAGAAGCTCAAAATAATGGTAAGAGTTATATGTTAATTCAGGTAATTTTTTGAACCAATTTGAGCACAATTTTATAATACTAAATACAAGAAAATAACTAAAGTTTCTATAACACCACGAAAATTACTTGTTTTATGATTTATATTTATTTTATAATATTTGTGATTTTTGTGAATTTTTATGAATTATTTGGGTGACTTTGAATATTTTATTATATTTCTCAATTTGCGTGCACGTTAAGCGGGACTGGAAAAATAATATTTTTTCAAGACCAAAAAATTTTGGACTGTGAAACGGGGTCGGGGGATCTTACAAAACCCAAAGCCGGACATAGTTTACGAAGTTTTTGTTTTTTGAGATTTTATCTGACAAATAAAATTCGAGTACGTCCTATTATCCAACGAACAATAAATACTAGTTTTGTTAACTGTAACTTTTGTCCATTAGATAATAACTTTTAGTAAAATGTTAGTCATCTTTTCTAGAAGGTTCACTGTATGTGACATTACCTTGGTGACATCACATAAGTGACATCATCTTTGACTTTTCAAAAAGGTAAAAAATTGGCTTCTTGAAGAAGCTTTGTGTGAAGCTTCCTAAAAAAGCCTCTCTCAAGCTCGTTGGAGAAGCTTGTTTCTCCTCCACCCAAGGAAGGCCCATGGCCAAAGAGAGAGAGAGAGGAGTCTTCTTGTGTAAGTTTCCATTTTTATTCATTTATTTCATTTTCCTTTCATCTTTCTACCTTAACCAAAAACCTACTCATTTTTCTTTCACTTTTCTTCTCTCATTTTTTCTTTTCTCTCTAATGGTTCACGACCAAGGCTTTCTTGGAGAACCAAATTGTGATAGAAGTTCATCCATTATTCATCCATCATTCTCTTTTATCAAACATTCAAGAAAACTACCCACAAAACCCTCATTTTTCTCCTCTTTGTGAGCTACGGTCAAGGCACCCAAGAACACCATCCACTTTTGCTCATCACAAATCAACCACACACATTGGTGAGTCCTAAGCCTAGTTCTTCATTTTTTATCCTCATTTCACTTCCATAAAGGTGAAAACACAAAAAGTTCTCTCTTTTTCTCTCTATAGAAGTTTCAGCCAATACCCCAAGAACCACTCATCCATTTTCTTTAATTTCATCCATCCACATTTCTTGAATCTAGACCACATTTGAAGACTTTTTCATGTTATGACCATCTTCTAAATCTTCCATCTTCAAGCACTTTTTCAAGATCAAAATTTAGGGCTTTTAAGGTGAAAATCTCTCTATTTTCGTTTTCTCTTGATTTCAAGTTTTATAAATGAAGTGATTTTCGGCCATGCCTTGTTTATGGATTATTTGTGGTGTGTGGAAGTTTGAAAACTTCTAGGGTTTGGTTTTGGTGGAGGACGAAAATCAAACAAGGAGACCTCAAGGAGCCTTCTTTTTTATCTTCTCTTAAGGTAAGAGGGAGATTAACCTCATCGACCAAACATGGTGGTGAAAAAATGCAAATTTTGTATCTGTAAGTAAAGAATCCATGTAAAGATTCCTTCACTTGATTGTGTGATTATGGTTTGTGCTTACTCGTTACTTATGTGCTTATTTACTATGTGTGATCATGTGACTTTAACTTGATTTGTGTTCATTTAGCCTTATGTGCTTACATGAAGTTGATGGTATGCATAAAAGTTATATGGTTGTTTAATTTCTATGTTAATTTATTTGCTTGATTGGATGAATTAGATAGTTTGTACTTGGTTACCTATGTTATCTTTGTGGCTTAAAATTATGCATAAATTCGTTATGGTGGGATTTTGATACGTTGTATGCTATGAATATGTGTAAGAGGAAAGAAATTTTAAGTCCAAGAACCTTTATGGCTCACGGCCACTTTATTTAAATTAGGAGTAATCGAGTCAAGGATACTTTATAAATTGTGGATTTAGTGATTAGGTAATAAGAATATGAATTTAAGATTTTTAATGCTTGGAAAGGAAATGTATAAGAATTTAAAAATTAGAAAGAAGAGATTTTTAACAAAGATCATAAAGAGTGAAGGGTGAAAAAGATGTTAAGTTTAAAGTATTTTAGTGTGAGAAGGATTTTTAAGAGGAATATGGGAAACGTATAATTTTTATTAGATCAATAATGATTTTTATAAGAAATGAAAAATGAGTTTTAAAAGTGATTTGAGAATCTAGAGTATTTTATTTAAGAAGAATGGAACAAAGTTTTATTATTAGATAACAGTGAATTTGATTAAGATAATGGATGATAAGTTTTAAAAGTGATTTGAAACTCAAGACATTCTGTTTAAGAGGATTTTAATAAAGGTAATGGAAGTAGTTTTCAGTAAAGTAATACAATGTGGATTTTTGAGAGAACATTGGAAAATGTTTACACAATTATGGAAATAACGGTTTGCTATCGGGCCGGTATACTGGACCTAATTTTTGTTAAAATATGGTTTATGGCCTGTGGAGGCTTGGGTTATGCATTGAGTTATCGTGTGTTGAACATTATCATACATTGGACATTATACATTGGTTTGTTGTTATGCTGATGTGCTGGACCTGGGTGGATCAGTGTTATTATGTAATTGTATGAGCGGTTATATAATATTATTGATACTAAATGGTATTAGACAATTGTATGAGCAGTTGTTTTGATATCATTGGGAACAATACAAGTGGTGGCTTAAGTTATGCATTAAACATCATACAGTTAGTGTCTGTATGGATTTTGTTGCCAAGGAGTGAACGAGAATTGAGTAGTGTGATCCAAGGGAAGGATCTCAGGATGCGTCAGGGCGAGATGATTCATCTAGTGACCTAGTTATCACACTATATACCTCTGGCCATAAAGAACTGTTGCAATGCACTGACAAGGAACTGACAAGCACTATTTTTTTTCGTGGTCATGCGTAGACTGTTATTGAGGGTAGCAGATCTTCTGGAACATTTATCTTTGAGTTTGAGTATTAGCTCCATGGAGTAAGAACTGGTTTATTTTGCATACACATGGTTAGTACACATATTGTCGCGGCATGGTCAACATACATACTGTGGTGATAAAATCATTATATATCTGATGTTTATATTATTGTGGGATATGCTTTTTGATGATATTTATGAAATTGATAACTTGAATATATCTGTAATGTCTGTATGTATGAAATGACTTTTTCATTCGTATTATTTTCTTCACTGCCATTTATGTATGTGATGTAGGGGATCTCACCTCTTTGTTGTATTGTTCTGGGTCACAATTATATTGAAGAAGACTGTGAAGGAAGGCGAGGTCGAATCGTCTGGATTTTAGTGGATTGACTTTTACTTACGGTGATGGCGTCTGGATGAGATTTCTTTGGTTATGTGTGGGTACAACTTCATAGAGATATCGATGTCTGGCGTGTCGACCGTGACACCGAGCATTTCGTGTAGAGAGGGGAGGTGACTCTGTTTAGGAGTAGTATCTATCTCGGGGTTACTACTTTCACCTTCAATGCTTTTGTGCACGTGGAGTTCTCTATTCCCATTAGAGACCTATGTGGTGATCGACATTACACCTCTATGGAGGATTCTATGGAGTCAACTGCTCGGACTCCTATCCGTCGTAACATGTTTGGACCAGGGAATTTTCCCGTTCTGGTTCTAGAGGAAGACTAAGTGGGAGAAATTACCCTTCAGGTATTTACACTTAGGCCAGGTCGAGTTTTTATATGGTAGTTGTATACGTCTTCTATTGTTTGATTATGTAAGTATTATGTTTTGTGTCACTAGTACTTTATATTAAGGACATATCTGTATACATGGAATGTATTTTCTTTTTGAGGTTGTACTTTAAGAGTTGTGTACTAAATATACTTCATTCATGGCTCATATTTTTTACATATACACAATGATTAAATTTTGTAAACCTGTTATTGAGTTGTAGCACGCCTAAATTTAGTGACTGTGGTATAATGACGATTGTGCTGTGGTTATTAAATATAAGGGTGTTACACTAGGTGGTATTAGAGCAGTTCATCCTGTTAAGTTGGGGTATAGACTAACTATGCTTAGACATGTTAGAAGTTTTTGTGTGTTGTGCACTTCCTTGTCTCTTGGTTGAGATGATGGGAAAGGAATGCATGGCTTGCCATAGGTTGATGGTTAGTAGCTACTGATACATAATTACATAATATTGGGGGCTGACCTACTCAATATGTAATGTTCTGTGTGGACAGGAAACTATGACTTCACCTAGGCGTACTAGGAGAATATGAGTTCTTTTAGTAAGGAGTCCAGCTAATATGGTTGAACTCTTTTAGAATTTGTTGCATCTACACTTTTTGTTGTGATATCTCTAGAGCCCATGCTTGAGTCTTTCTAGCTTGTGGTTAAGTTTGTTTAGTTTGTGTTGCGTGATTCTTTGTGTTTGGTT
Organism: Ormosia emarginata; assembly: GCA_029884605.1. Taxonomy (NCBI): domain Eukaryota; kingdom Viridiplantae; phylum Streptophyta; class Magnoliopsida; order Fabales; family Fabaceae; genus Ormosia; species Ormosia emarginata. The sequence goes on from JAQQTP010000073.1 coordinate 21,703,557, forward strand.
TCCGAAAGGAGCCAATATTGTTTGAAAGGGGTTGCGATTAGTTTTGATTCGTCTATCATCGAAGGAAAAGAATGGTTTGCGGTAGGTGCATGCTTGTGAATGCAGGGCATGACAATGAAGGGATGGCTGCGACTGCAGAAGCAATGCAAAGAATAGCTGATGTAACAGTACAACAGAATCAGAAGGCCACTCAACAACATGAATTGATAGTTGAGCCTCATATTTTGTTATAGTTAAATCAGTCTCAGGATATGAGACCCTATAACATTGGACCATATTGGTTCCGAATGAGGAGAAATCGTAAGGTTAAGCAATTCCAATGGAAACTGTATTCACGACCATCAGGGAAGCAGAAGGTAATGCTAATGACAATAGATCTAGCCAGACCTTGGCATTTTTACCAAGATGTAAGAAGTGTGGAGAAAACCACTCAACGAAGGAGTGTAAGATCAAGGGGGTAATCTATTTCAAGAATGGGAAGCCTGGAAACATTTCTAGAGACTATGCTCCACCAAAGAGGAAGTCTTCTGTTAGTGATGCGCGTACTTCAAGACCTCAAGCTGAAGGGAAAGTTTATACCCTGGGTAGAGCGAAAGTTTCCTTGGCTGAAGATCTAAACAATAGAGATTATGCCACAAGAGGTGATCCCTTGACTGTGCTCTATAATTCTGGGGGTAACCCACTCCTTTATGGCTTATGACTGTGTGGATTGATCAGTGTTATCGGTGTTTTCGTTACCTTTTGACTTGTTCATTTTTTGCTTCTATTACTAAACCATTGTTACTATCCTATTGCTCAAACTATCCTATTTGTGTTAAAAACCAAATCTTTTCTATTGATTTGAATTGTTTACCTCATTCTTGAATATATGTGATTTTTGAAATGGATTGGTTATTTTCTAATGATATCCTGCTAGATCGTTCCAATGAAAACCTTAGTATTTCATGAAACTGAGACCTCTAAAATTTTAATGGCCAACCAGGTTGAAGCTTTATTGAGGGAAGGAGCCCAAGGATACATACTATTATTTTCTTTGGAAGTCAAAATTGAGGAGGATATGTATGTTATCCTTGTAATCAATGAGTTTCTCATGATGAGCCCCAATATTGTCAATTAAGGAGAGGGATAGAATTTCTCGTCTACGTGTTGACTATCGCCAGTTGAACAAGATTACGATGAAGAATGAGTATCCTCGGAATAAGATAGACGATTTGATGAATTAGCTAAAAGGAAGTCGTTGTTTTCTTTATGAGGGATTTACGCTCTAGCTATCCTCAAATTCGTGTGAAAGTAGAGGGTGTTCCCAGAACGACTTTTCAAATGCGCTATGGGTATTATGAGTATCTCGTGATGCCATTTGGAGTGACAAATGCTCCTGCCGTATTCATAGATTACATGAATCAGATCTTTCGTCCTTATCTAGACAGATTTGTCATTGTCTTTATCGATCACATTCTGATCTATTCTCGAAAATTGGGAGGAACATGCTGAATTCTCAGTATATTTCTCCAAATTTGGAAGGAGAAGAATTTGGATGCCAAGTTGTCAAAGTGCAAATTTTGGTTGGAGGAGGTTAAATTTTTGGGTCATGAGATTTCAAAGGAAGGAATTGTTGTGGATTCATCAAAGGTTGAAGCAGTTCTTCAATGGGAAAGACCAAAGACCATAACGGAGGTTCGTGGCTTATGGGACTAGTCGGATTTTATCAAAGAGTTATCGATAGGTTCTTCACGATAGCGGGACCTATCACCTAGCTTACAAGAAAAGAATCAAGCTTTTTTTTATGGATCGATGCATGTGAAGAAAGTTTTCAAGGGTTGAAAAGACGTTCGACTAATTCACCAGTTTTGGTTCGACCTGATCCCAATGAACCCTTTGTAGTGTTTTGTGATGTTTCACATCAAGGTTTAAGATGTGTGCTTGTACAGAATAAGAAGGTTGTGACGTATGCTACAAGGCAATCGGGAGTACATAAGGACTACCCTACACAAACTTGGAGTTAGCTGTTGTATGTTTGCATTGAAGATCTGGAGGCATTGTCTACATGGAGCAACATTCAACATCTACAGTGATTATTAGAGTCAGAAAAATCTGGTTAATTATAAGGAGTTAAATATGAGGCGTTACATGGATGACAATGTAAGACACCCTGTGTTGGCACCAAGACAGTGAAAGAATTACGATTGGACACGAGCTTGTACAATAAGCAACTGATAAAGTTAAGATGACTCAGGAAAATATGTAAACAACTCAGAGGAAACAAATTGCATTAGTAAAGGCGATCTGGAATGATGTAATTGGAGACGCAACGTGGGAGCTAGAAGACAAGATGAAGGAACAATATCTACATCTGTTCTAAGGTATGACAAAATTTCGAGGGCAAAATTTCTTTTTAGAAGGGGAGAGTTGTAACACCCCATAAATTGCTTGTTTCGTGATTCATTTTATAATTTTTTTGATTTTTGTGAATTTTTGTGAATTATTTGGGTGACTTTAATTATTTTAATATATTTCTCAATTTGCATGCGCGTTAAGCGTGACCAAAAAAATAATTTTTTTTCGAGCTCAAAAAATTTGGGACTATGAAAGGGGGCTGGGGGATCTTACAAAATCTGAAGCTGAACACAGTTTACGAAATTTTCATTTTTCGAGATTTTATCTGAAAAATAAAATTCGGGTACGTCCTATTATACAATAGACAATAAATATTAGCTTTGTTAACTGTAACTTTTGTTCATTGGATAATTGCTTTTAGTAAAATGCTAGTCATCTTTTCTAGAATGTTCACTTTATGTGACATCAACTTGGTGACATCACATAAGTGACATCATCTTTGACTTTTCAAAAAGGTGAAAAATTGGCTTCTTGAAGAAGCTTTGTGTGAAGCTTCCTAAACAAGCCTCTCTCAAGCTTGTTGGAGAAGCTTGCTTCTCCTCCACTCAAGGAAGGCCCACGACCAAAGAGAGAGAGAGAGGAGTCTTCTTATGTAAGTTTCCACTTTTATTCATTTATTTCATTTTCCTTTCATCTTTCTACCTTAACCGAAAAGCTACTCATTTTTCTTTCACTTTCTTCTCTCATTTTTTCTTTTCTCTCTAGTGGTTCACGGCCAAGGCTTTCTTGGAGAACTATATTATGACTCAAGTTCATCCATTATTCATCCATCATTCTCTTCTATCAAACATTCAAGAAAACTACACTCGAAACCCTCCTGTTTCTCCTCTTAGTGAGCTACGGTCAAGGCACCTAAGAACACCATCCACTTTTGTTCATCCTAAATTAACCACATACATTGGTGAGTCCTAAGCCTAGTTCTTCATTGTTCATCCTCATTTCACTTCCATAAAGGTGAAAGCACAAAAAGTTCTCTCATTTTCTCTCCACAAAAGTTTCGGCCAACACCCCAAGAACCACTCATCCATTTTCTTTAATTTCATCCAGGCACATTTCCTTAATCTAGACCACATTTGAGGATTTTTTCATGTTGTGACCATCTTCTAAATCTTCCATCTTCAAGCACTTTTTCAAAATCAAAATTTAGGGCTTTTAAGGTGAAAATCTTTCCATTTTCGTTTTCTCTTGATTTCAAGGTTTATAAACCAAGCGATTTTCGGTCATGCCTTGTTTACGGCTTATTTGTGGTGTGTGGAAGTTTAAAAACTTCTAGGGTTTGGTTTTGGTAGAGGACAAAAATTAAACAAGGAGACATCAATGAGCCTTCTTTTTTTATCTTCTCTCAAGGTAAGAGGGAGATTAACCTTATCAACCAAACATGGTGGTGAGAAAATGGAAATTTTGTATTTGTAAATGAAGAATCCATGTGAGGATTCCTTCACTTGATTGTGTGATTATAGTTTGTGCTTACTAGTTGATTATGTGCTTATTTACTATGTGTGATCATGTGACTTTAACTTGATTTGTCTTCATTTAGCCTTATGTGGTTACATGATGTTGATGGTATGCATGAAAGTTATATGGTTGTTTAATTGCTATGCTAATTTATCTACTTGATTAGATGAATTAGATAGTTTGTACTTGGTTACGTATGTTATCTTTATGGCTTGAAAGTATGCACAAATTCGTTATAGTGGGATTTTGATATGTTGTATGCTATAAATATATGAAATTTTAAGTCCAAGAACCTTTATGGCTCATGGCCGCTTTATTCAAATTAGGAGTAATCGAGTCAAGGATACTTTATAAATTATGGATTTAGTGATTAGGTAATAAGAATAATAATTTAAGATTTTTAATGCTTGGAAAGGAAATGTATAAGAATTTATAAATTGGAAAGAAGAGATTTTTAACAAAGTTCATAAAGAGTGAAGGGTGAAAAGGATGTTAAGTTTAAAGTATTTTAGTGTGAAAAGGATTTTTAAGAGGCATATGGGAAACGTATAGTTTTTATTAGATCAATAATGATTTTTATAAGAAATGGAAAATGAGTTTTAAAAGTGATTTGAGAATCTAGTGTATTTTATTAGATAACAGTGATTTTGATTAAGATAATGGAGGATAAGTTTTAAAAGTGATTTGAAACTCAAGACATTATGTTTAAGAGGATTTTAGTAAAGGTAATGGAAGTAGTTTTTAGTAAAATAATACAATGTGGATTTTTTAGAAAACATTGGAAAACGTTTACACGATTATGGAAATAGCAGTTTGCTATTTGGTAGGTATACTGGACTCAATTTTTGTTAAAATATGGTTTATGGCCCGTGGAGGCTTGGGTTATGCATTGAGTTATCGTGTGTTGAACATTATCATACATTAGACATTATACACTGGTTCGTTGTTGTGCCGATGTGCTGGACTCGGGTGGATCAGTGTTATTATGTAATTGTATGGACAATTATATAATATCATTGATACTAATGGTATCAGACAATTGTATGGACGATTGTTTTGATATCGTTAGGAATAGTACAAATGGTGGCTTGAGTTATGCATTGAATTATCATGCATTGAACATCATACAGTCAGTGTCTGTATGACTTTTGTTGCCAATGTGTGAATGAGAATTGAGTAGTGTGATCCAAGGGAAGGATCTTAGGGTGCGTCAGGGCGAGGTGATTCATCTAGTGACCTAGTTGTCACACTATATACCTTTGGCTATGAAGAACCGTTGCAATGCACTAACGAGGAACCGACAAGCGCTATTTCTTTTCGTGGTCCAGTGTAGCCTATCATTGAGGGTGGCAGATCTTCTGGAATGTTCATCTCTGATTTTGAGTATAAGCTCCATGGAGTAGGAATTAGTTTATTATGCATACACATGGTCAGCACACATATTGTTGCACCATGGTCAACATATATATTGTGGTGGCATAATCATTACATATCTGTGGTGGATATCTATTGTTATAGTGCTTGATAACTCCACAATTTGTAGTTATTTGTGCCCTATATTTGTGCCATATTGACTGCTTAGTCCTTGATTTGATGCAAGTATGGAAGATTTTAGTTTCATATTCATATAATTCAATTTTCGATGTCTTCCATCATGATTCTAAGAAAATGTTTCTGATTCTTTGATAGATTGAGTACATTTGCACTGGTTAATGAATTGATGATTTCCCTATGGTAGGTAGGGTCCCAACCAAGTGAAACTCAGAAGATTTGGACTAATATTGCAAGAGAAATCCAAGATCGTGGATCAGCTTGTCACGCCACGGCGTGGGGCATTCCCCTATTCAGGCAGAGAGCTACTTATTTTGAACGTCGTGGTGTAGGTACATGAATGCCGCGATGTGGTGACCGAAATTGTATACGCGCTGTGGAGTAAGAAGTTGAATGTCGCAGCGTAACTCTATTTTCTGAGCCCTATAAATACTGTTGCATTAATTTTCTACAGACAGTTAGATTATTTTTGGAGAGCTGCGGCTAGGGTTTTACATTTTACACTGATAGGAAGAAAAAATGACCAAGATTGAAGGCCATCTTCACCTTGGAGGAGGATTGAAGCTTGAAGGATTATCCCTTTGAGATTTCTCTTCTCTTTCCTTCACTTTCCTCTCTCTCCATTTCCATGAACATGAATTATTGTGATATTTTCGTAGGGCTTATGGCTGGCTAAGCTATTTATAAGGTTTTTCTTTGGATCCTCCTATGGAATTTGAATATTATAATCCTTTGAGTATATATACATGATTTGGTTTTGTTCAATCATATAGTACTTAAGGCTTTGCTAGTTTGATCAGCTTTCAATCAATTTGTTAAAATCTAATGAACCTAGACATAGGAATTTGGATTTGAGATCATATATATGATTGATGCATATTCTATTTCATTCAATTGGTTTGAATGCAATGATTCGTTAATGGAATAGAGATATACCTATTACCCATGCATAGTAATTGATTGAGAATAGATCTTAATGAGTGAATTTATGCTATTTTTCATGGAAATATAGTGAATTAGGTAATTGAAGAATGATTGATTGACCTAGACATAGGCTTTCAACTAATATTGATTCTCAAGCTAACCTAATCACTTCGTGTATATTGCTTGTAAGGATTACTTATTATCAATGAAAGTAGGAGGTGAAAAAGAATTCCCTATTCTCAAATCATCAACTTAATCCAATTTTGTAGTTTTAAAGATCTTTTAGTTAATTTACATACTCTTTCTCAATTTATATGTCCTTGAATAGAAATCCTTAAACTATTAGTTCATACTTAGCACTAAAATTAACCTATTTCCTAGTGGGAATGATATCCGACTCCTAGTTATACTACAAGTACGACCCATGCACTTACGGTAAGCAAATGAGCAAACAAATTTTTGGTGCTGGTACCGGAGAATAGCGGCTTAAATTTAGTTTAGCTAATATTAACAATGAGTTTAAGTAGTTCTAGTTCAAGTTTCTTTTATGCATATTAATTTAAGTTATTATTCTTTAATTGTTTCAGGTTATTATAAGTTGACGGAAGACAACGTCACACTAGAGCTAGAGGATGAGAGTTGTGGTAGACCATTGAGGCAGTTTGCTACTCCTCAGATGGATAATCTGCAATCTAGCATCAGACATTCGACCATCCGGTTGGGGGCTTGATATTTTTGTCTTTTTGGTGGGCTGTAATATGTATTTTCTTTTTAGGACATGTAAAGCTTCTGCTTCCTTTGTCTAGCTGTTGATGTATTTAAACATGTATGTTATATATCTGATGTATAAATGTATGGTTTAATCTTTATGATTAATTTTTGCTAAATTCATGTCTTTCCGCTTACAAAAAAAAAAAATTGCCAAATTATTATACGCTTATAAATGAACAAGTTATCACCTACATGTAATTGAACCAGGTCTTAATTTTATCTTTTATTTTTCGTTCGTGTTTGGTGTGATTATCCCTCTCCAAAAAAGGGCGTCACACTAGTTTGGTATCAGAGCCCCGATTTGAGTTTTCTTTTGGGTTTTGTGGTTAGGTCTGTCTTGTGTGTGCTGTGTGATTCTCTGTGTTTGGTTTTCAAAAGGTTACATCTAACTTTCTTTGTGTTCTGTTTAGTCAAAATGTGAAAAAGAGTGATGGCTCGTGGTGGAGGTATTGCTGCAGTCGTCGAGGCGATGCAGAGGATGGTTGATGTTATTGCTTAGCAAGGTGAGAGAGCTGCACAATAGCAAGAGGCAATGGCAGATGCCCAGAATTTGTCAGAATTTTGCTACAACAACCACCTCAGTTTAAAGGAGAGTTTGATCCAGAGAAGGCTAGTCTTTGGGTCAAGGAATTAGAGAAGATATTCTGAGGGATGGGCTGTGTTGATGATCAGAGGGTAACCTATGCTACCTTCATGTTAATCGGAGATGCAGAAGACTGGTGGAATGGAGCTTGAAGATTTATGGAAGCTGAGGGAATGACAATTACATGGGAGGTATTCAAGAACAAGTTTCTAGAGAAGAACTTTCCTGCAAGCAAAAGGCATGCCAAGGAAATGGAATTTCTCGGCCTGAAGCAAGGAAACATGACGGTCAGTGAATATGCTGGAAGATTTGAAAGCTTATCCTAGTTTTCAAGGTATTTCCAGCTCCAACCTGATGAGGAGTGGAAATGTCGCAAATTCGAAGAAGGACTAAGGCACGATCTGAAGAGGATCTTATTGCCTTTGGGGATTGACTAATTCCCAACCTTGTTAGACAAGTGTAGAAGGATTGAAGAGCTCGATCAGTCAAGAGACACAAGAAATCGTAACTTTAGACCTTCTAGGTTCCAAAGAGGAGGTGGCAGCAATGCAAACCACTTTAAAAAAAAACCTTATTCCCGACCATCGGGAAGTCAACAACAATCATATGATGGAGGTCTGAGTGGAAACTCTAGTGGCAACAAAATTGGATAGACTTGGACATCTCCGCCAAGATGTCTAAAATGCGGAAAGGACCACCTGACAAGGGAGTGCACCATCAAGGGAATTATCTGCTTCAGATGCAGGAAGCCTGGACATATCTCCAAAGATTGCAACTAACCCAAGGCAGAGTCTGTTGCCAACAATGCACGAGTTACCAAACCTCAGGTAAGAGGTCGAGTTTACATGATGAGTAGAGCTAAAGCCTCCTAGTCTGATGATCTGATAAAGGGAGATGAGACCATAGGAGGTAATCTTTTATCTGTACTGTATGACTCAAGGGCAACCCACTTTTTTATTGCTTATGAATGTGTGTGTCGACTAGGTTTACCTGTGTCTTCTTTGCCTTTTTATTTAAGTGTTTCTACCCCTGCTGATAAACCTGTTGTTACTACCCAAGTTTGTTTGAACTGTCCTTTATCTGTTAAAGGTCGAATCTTTTCTGTTGATTTAATTTGTTTACCTCTTTCCCAAATAGACGTAATCTTAGGAATGAATTAGTTATCTTCTAACCATATCCTATTAGATTACTTTAATAAAACCTTAGTTTTTCCTAAGCATGAAGTTTCTAGAATTTTGACGGCCAACTAAGTAAAAGCTTTCTTAAGAGAAAGAGCTTAGGGATACATCCTATTGTCTTCCTTTGAAGTTGAGAGCGAGATAGATGTGAATGCTATTTCAGTAATCAATGAATTTCCTGAAGTCTTTCCTGATGATGTACCTGGTTTACCGCTAAAGCGGGAGAATGAGTTTACTATCAATCTTGTACCTGGATCTGGTCCTGTATCCATAGCACCGTACCGGATGTCACCATCAGGAAAAACAGTTGGTGGAGCTTATGGAAAAGCAGTTTATCAGACCCAGTGTGTCATCCTGGGGAGCGCCAGTGTTGTTGGTTAAGAAAAAGGATGGGACTTCGCACTTATGTGTAGATTATCGTCAGCTAAACAAGGTCACAATCAAGAACAAGTATCCACTTCCAAGGATAGACGATTTAATGGATCAGCTGAAGGGAGCCGCAACCTTCTCTAAGATAGATATGCGTTATGGCTATCATCATATCGGAGTAAAAGTGGAAGATATTCCCAAGACGACTTTTCGTACACGTTACAAACACTACGAGTATCTTGTAATACCGTTTGGAGTGACGAATGCACCTGCCATATTCATGGATTATATGAATAAGATCTTTTGACCTTACCTAGACAGATTTGTTGTCGTTTTTATCGATGACATTCTGATTTATTCTTGAAATTAGGAAGAACATGCCGAACATCTCAGCATAGTTCTCCAAATCCTGAAAGAGAAGAAGTTATATTCCAAGTTGTCAAAGTGCAAATTTTAGCTAGAAGAAGTTAAGTTTTTGGGTCATGTAATCTTAAAGGATGGGATTGCAGTGGATCCATCGAAGGTTAAAGCAGTTCTACAGTGGGAGAGGCTAAAGGCTGTGACTGAGATTTGAAGTTTTGAGGGGTTAGCTGGATATTATCGAAGATTCATTGAAGGATTTTATAAGATAGTAGGACCTCTCACTCAACTTACTAAGAAGAACCAAGCTTTTGAGTGGACCGATGCATGTGAAGAAAGTTTCCAAGAGTTTAAGAGATGACTGACTACGGCACCAATTTTGATTCTACCTGATCCAAGTGAATCCTTTGAGGTATATTGTGATGCTCCACATCAAGGATTAGGATGTGTGCTCATGCAAGATAGGAATGTGGTGGCGTATGCTTTGAGGCAGTTGAGAGTGCATGAAAAGAACTATCCTACACATGACCTAGAGTTAGCAACTGTGGTGTTTGCTTTAAAGATATGGAAACACTTTCTGTATGGGGCGATGTTTAACGTCTACAGTGACAATAAAAGTTTGAAGTACCTATTTGAACAAAAGGAGCTGAACATGAGGCAAAGAAGATGGTTGGAGTTTTTGAAAGATTATGATTTTCAACTCCAATATTATCTTGGGAAGGCAAACATCATGGTAGATGCTCTGAGTAGAAAGATGCTTAGTATGTCTGCGATGATGATTAAGGAGAAGGAACTAATAGAGCAATTTAGAGACATGTGGTTGTCTATTGAATTGGCACCAGGAAGAATTCGTTTAAATATGGTTACTATTCTGAATAATTTAATAGAAGAAATACACAAGAAGTAAGAAAGTGATGATTTTTTGAAAAAAGAAAGGGAACTAATGAAGCAAGGCAGTGTGACAACAGTGGAGGAAGAACCTGATGGAGTCCTAAAGCTCAAGGAAAGGATTTGTATACTCTATGATCTGGAGCTTAGGAAAGCAATTCTTGATGAAGCTCATACGAGTAGGTTAAGTATGCATCCTGGAATGACTAAGATACACCAAGATCTAAAACAGTTGTTCTAGTGGCCTGGAATGAAGAAAGATGTAACTCAATATGTGTCATCTTGCTTAGTCTGTCAAAAAGCTAAAATAGAACATCAAAGACCTTTAGGAATATTGCAACCCCTAACCATTCCTGAATAGAAATGGGACAGTATTACGATGGATTTCATGGTTGGATTGCCAAGAACCCGAAAGGGTTATGATTCAATATGGGCAATTGTTGATTGGCTTACCAAGTCTACATACTTCTTACCGATTAATATAAGGTATAATATGGAGAGGTTAACCTAGTTGTATATTGGTGAGATTGTTAGACTTCATGGTGTGCCTTCCAGTATCATTTTCAATAGAGACCCGAGGTTCACGTCAAGATTTTGGTAGAGTCTCCAAGGAGCAATGGGAACGAAGCTACGTCTAAGTTCTGCTTATCATCCTCAAATCGATGGTCAATCGGAAAAAATGATCCAATCATTGGAAGATTTGCTTAGAGCCTGTACTTTGGAATAGACTAGAAGTTGGTATGAAGTCTTACTATTGATAGAGTTCACCTACAATAACAGTTTCCATTCAAGCATAGGGATGGCACCCTATGAGGCTCTATATGGATGACGGTGCAGAACACCTTTGTGTTAGTACTAGGACAAAGAGCACCTTACTGTTGGACCTGGCCTTGTACAACAAACGACTGAGAAGGTCAAGATGATTCAAGAAAAGATGAGGACTACTTAAAGTCAACAGAAAAGCTATGCGGACAAAAAGAGAAAGCCTCTTGAGTTTGAGGAAGGTGATCATGTGTTTTTGAAAGTCACACCTGCGACTAGGGTCGGCCGAGTTGTTAAATCTAGAAAACTCACTCCTAAATTCATCGGGCCTTATCAAATTCTTCGCCGAATAGGTCCAGTAGCTTACTAAGAAGCCTTACCACCTTTTCTTCTAACCTTCACAATGTTTTTCTTATGTCGCAATTACGAAAATATATTCCTAGTCCAAACCATGTCATAGCACCTGATATTGTACAATTAAAAGAGAATTTGACCTATAAGGCACCTCCTGTAAAAATCGAAGATAGGAGGGTGAAGCGACTCAAAGGGAAAGAAATTTCATTGGTGAAAATGATCTGGAATGACATGACCGGAGATGCAACATGGGAATTAGAAGACAAGATGAAGGAACAACATCCACATCTATTCAAAGGTATGAAAATTTCGAGGATGAAATTTCTTTTTAGAATGGGAGAGTTCTAATACCCCGAAAATTGTTTGTTTTATGATAAATAGTCATTTTATAATATTTATGAATTTTTGTGGATTTTTTCAGAAACATTGATTATTTTAATATATTTCTCAATTTGTGTGCGCACTGAGCGGAGCTGGAAAATAAAATATTTTTTCCGAGGCTGAAAAACCTTAAACTATGGAAATGTAAATGGGGGATTTTACTAAACCCAAGGCTAGGCACAATTTATGGAGTTTTTGTTTTTCGAGATTTTATCTCATAAATAAAATCGTTGTACATTTTATTATCCGTTAGATAATAAATATTGGTTTTGTCAACTATAACTTTTGTCCACTGGATAATAGTTTTATTAGAGTGTTAATCACCTTTTCTAGAAGAACACTTTAGTGACATCATCAAAGTGACATCATCACTTTGACTTTTGTAAAAAAAGCTAACAAAGCTTCTCAAAGAAGCTTTGGACAAAACTTCTCAAAGAAGCTTTGGACAAAACTTCTTAAGGAAGCTTTACACCAGGCTTCTAGAGGAAGCCAACTCCCCTATCTCCTCTCCTCCTTTCTTCCACGGCAATGAGATGCAAAATGTGACAAATTTTGTCACATTTTCACCAATGTGACATATTCTTTTCACTATTCAAAAATCCCCAAACACTTTTTTATCACTTTCTCTCTCTACATTTCTCTTCTCTCACTTTTTCCTCTCACACTTTCTCTTCCATTTTCTCCTCTCTTCCACAGTAGCACCTCTCCATTTCCCCTCCATGAATGTTTGATTTCAAGCAACCACTTTGTTTGAATCTACCTTTTCCTTTGAAGATTTTCATCTTTTGTTGGAATTACCTTCAAGAAACTCACTTTCCTTCCATATTTTCTCCTCTCTTCCACGGCCAAGAAGCATCATATTTGGTCATCCACTTTTCTTTCTCAACCAACCTTGTTTCCTATCTCTTCTCATCATCTTGAACCTTTTCTCTTTTGTAACCATCACCTAGATGTACCATTTTAATCTTCTTCCATAAAGCTCTAAAGTTTGAAGCTTTGAGGTAAAAGTTCATGACTTTTCCATTCTTTCTTCTCATTTTTGTGATCTTTGGTCACCTTGGTGATCAAGGACTCCTTTTCCAAGCTTTGATTGTTGATTTTTATGAGTTTGAATATGCTAGGGTTTTGTGGTGGTGGAGGATGAATTTCTAAGAGCTTAAAGGAAGTTGCTTTCTTGTTTATCTCATTTGGTAAGAGCGAGATCATCCACTTCAACTTATCTTGGTAGTGAGGAGCTTGTTTATGTATTGGTTATGAGAAACCCATGTTAGGGTTACTCTCTTTGGCATATGAATTTGTATTGATTTTATCTTATATGAAATTATTAGTTGTATTTGTATATTTTTATGACTTTGGATTGTTCTTGATGAATTGGAAATATGGATGGAAAGTAAGAATTTCTTGCCCTTTGTTTGGAGGTTCACGGCTACATGGCCCAAAAATGGGTCCATAATGAAAACTTGTGTAATAATTTGGGAATTAAGACTCTTGTTAATGAGTAATTAGTAAGGTGAGAAAAAAAATTGTGGAATCTCTTAGTCTCTTGAGGCTCACGGCCTCTTAGGGAGAATATTGGAAAAATTATGTGTTAAGTGGGAACTTAGTTAAATAGATAATTAGAGGTTAATTATGAATTTATAAAATGGAAAGAATAAAGACTAGGATTTTATTCTATAACTAGAGAAATTTTGGCTAAAGGAAAAACATGAGTGTAAGTGAGGTGTTGAGTGACTTAAACTAAATTATCCTAAGTGAATTAGGTTTAAGCTTGAGTAAAGAACTTGTTTAACTCAAGTAATAAAGACTGGGTGAAATATGCAAGAGAATTCCCCTAGAGAGACTTAATAGGAAAAACGTAGAAGTTAAGGCGTGATTTCATAATAAGCGCTAAAGGTATGTTCACACAATTGAGAACTTAATAATATGTTGTTGTGGGTCCATAAGTGGGACCAATAATCTGTTGATAATGAAATTGGCCACTCATGGTGTGATTATGGAAAAGTACATGATTATTGAATATACATGAATATGCATTGAGTCACCATGCATCGTAAAGAATTCAGTGGACTTTGTTGTAAGGCTTTATGACTAGGAGATTGAATCACATCTTAGTGCAAGTGCAAATAGACTAGTGTAGGTCTCGCAATGGACAGTTGGTAGCTCTTCTGTACCGTGGGATAGATTGATGCAAACACACCGACGATCAAGACCGAGACATTGTCCTATATTGCGATCTTGTGAAGAATGTCTTGTATGAGCTATGTTGCGCAATTTTATTGAGATTGAAGCACTTGATTTGAGGCCGATGATATACAGACATGTCTCATCGATCATGCTCTCTGAATGTTGTGTTTAGCTCTATGGAGTAGGACTTTTGGTACCTTGTGCACATGCATAGTTAGTTAACATGTTATTTGGCATATTTATATGATTATGGAAACTGTTGTTTTTATTAATATTATAACTGTCTGGATTATTTAATTGTTGTTATTTGAATCTTGATGCTGCTTATTATTCTTACTGTGCTTTTGGCGTTATGCGTTGTTTATGTTTCTTTATTGCCATAACTGGTAATGATGTTGGGTATCTCACCTCTTTACTTTCTTATCTTGGTTGTATTTGTACTTCTTTAAAGATCAAGGCGAGGACGAGCCTGCGTTTCCTGGTTATTGATCAACCTAGCCATCTGTCCTTGTGATGGCATCCCGGTAAGGCTTCTTGGGGTATGCCAAAGTGAGGTTCCATGGAAGCACTGATAGCTGGCATGTGGATTTCAATACCGAGCATTTTGTCTATGTAGGAGACGTGACTGTGTCTCTAGTATGGAGTTGTTATGACCCCCTATTTTCTCTTTCGATCTTCATGTTTGGTTGGAGCTCTACATGCCTATGCGAGAGGTGTGGAGTGAGTGTGTGTATACCCCACATAAGGATTCAGATTCTTTTCTAAGGAAGATCATGAGGAGTACCCATCTGAGGCTCCTTCTTAGTTGTTGTTGGAGGCATGACTTTTTTTTATAGCCTTTTTGGGAGGTTGGCTCTAATTTATCTTTGGGGGCCTGATGTTTTTGTCTTTTTGGTGGGCTGTAATATGTATATTCTTTTTAGGCTGTGTAAAGCTTCTGCTTCCTTTGTCTAGCTGTTCATGTATTTAAACACGTATGTTATATATCTGATGTATAAATGTATGGTTTAATCTTTATGATTAATTTTTGCTATCCGTTTACAAAAAAAAAAGAAATTTCCAAATTATTATACGTTTATAAATGAACAGGTTATCACCTACATGTAATTGAACCAGTCTTAATTTTATCTTTTGTTTTTCGTTTGTGTTTGGTGTGACTGTCCCTCTCCAAAAAGGGGCATCACAGTCATGGAAGCAAAGTCAAGTTCATTTTAAAAGATGGCATGTGGTTGCATTCTTAAAGGTTGATTTTTTGAAGAATTTCTAGTTTTGGAGGTGAAATAACTAGTTAGAAGGAGAAAATAATATGTTATTTAGACTTTGGAACCAGTATAGCACGTTGAAAACTAAGAAAGTAACCAATTACGAGACCACTCTAACAAATTATGGAGGTATTTTGAGGCTCCTAGAGACCACAAATAACCAATTAGGACCATTTCCTAATATGTTATTTTAGCAAATAGAGGCTCAATCTATTGAAGGTTCATGAAAATAACCAATTAGGACCATTTCCTAATATGTTATTTCAGCAAACAAAGGCTCAATATATTGTAGGATCACGAAAGTAACCAATTAGGACCATTTCCTAATATGTTATTTCAGCAAACAGAGGCTCAATCTATTCAAGGATCATGAAAATAACCAATTAGGGAGCATTCCTAATCGGTTATTTATCCACTTAGAGAGCTTGCCTTTGTGTTTTCCACGCAAATACCCAATTAGCCTCACCACCTAACAGGTTATTTGTTCAACCCGTGGCCTCCCATTCCACTCCCTACGCAAGTAATCGATGGCCTCCCATTCCACTCCCTACGCAAGTAATCGATTAATGTACCTCCCTAACCGATTATTGGGCTCATTAAAATAGAAAAATCGTGACCCCCTTTCACCATTCACGACCTAAAAACTCCATCTTCATCTTCTTCCTCTCATACCCACTCACTCAAACTCCTTACCCACTCCAAATCCAACCAAAATCCACCATTAAAACACATTTTCCATCATTTTCCATCACTTTCCACTGATTAAATCCCACAAATTCTTCTAAAAATCTCACTCCTCTTATTATTTCTCTCTCTAAAATCGTGACATAACCTCCATTATCAACCATGACAAGTAGCTCCTCTCATCCTAAGAAATCACGCACCAAAAATCCGTCCATTCCAAAGGAAACACCTACCCCACATTTTGATCTAGATATTCCTCTGAGTTTGGACCAAAGGAGGTACTTCTCACATAAGGTTCAAATGGCCAAGTATAGGCTTGAAATTCAAGCTCGAAATCTGATTCAACTGAAGTATATGGATTGGGATTACTTCGTCAACAATGGGTTCACCTTTCTCACAGATCTGCTAGAATACCATGGACTGAAGACCTTTGTCACCACAAAATGTGAGTATTTTCTTGAACCTACCAAAGCCTTTTTCTGGAATATGAGTATATATGGAATGAATTTGGTTTCTGAGCTCAAGAGGCATATGTAACACCCCAAAATTTACTAATTTACAGTAATGTCTAAATTATACTATTTTGTGATTTTTGTTTATTGTAAATTTATTTTGACTGTTCTATGACTGTTTTTCATCTTTGTGTGTGATTTACACCTAAGTCAAGAAAATAATAATTTTCGAGTCGGGAAAAATCTTTATATGATTATTTGGAGTTGTAGGATCTTACTAAATCCAATTCCGAGTGATACATGTACCGATCTTTTAATTTTTAGAATTTATCCGTGAAATAAAAAGATTTTATATTTTAATATTATTTTATTATCTGTTGGACAAGACTCATTAAAATAGAAAAATGTACCCCCTTTCACCACCCTCTTGACTTAAAAGCAATAGCTATTCCAAAAGCGAAACTACCCCCATCTGATTCAAGCTGAAGTTTGCTCAGTGGACAATAGACCCAGAAAAGTCTTTGTGACTTACAATTCGGTGAACCAATAGGGATTGGTCAACGTTAGTGGCTTGAATTTTTCTAAGCCAATAGGATGTAGTCAACGATGACGGTTGGACTAGTTAGCTTGAAAACTAAATAACCTAACTAAGTTAGCCTAAAGTTTTTGTAGTAACCAAATAGAGCAAAACTTTGTTTGCTACTTTTTAGAGTTTCTTGTTACAAGAATTTTCTAGAGCCTTCTATAAGATTGGTTAGTCAATCCAATGTAACTAGGTAGTTAGTAAAGAAACTAGGAAATCTAACTAGAATGGCTTAAGCATAACTAGGAAACCAAATGAACCAAAACTTGGTTTGTTCCTCCATGATGCACCACAGCCAAAGTCACCAAAATGAAAGGTTCAAGGCTTAATTTTTCAAGCCTATCTCTTGCAGTGATTATCCTTGCCTCCTATAATATCTATGTAGTAAAATATCAAACAAAATATCTCACTTTTCTCCATACACCTACACGGCCATCACTAGAGAAAATAGAATGTTTTCATTTCATTTTTATCCTACCAAAGACTAAAAATATATTCTCTCCATTCTCTCTCTTCCAAGAACACAAGAAAACTCCATTCTTCCTCGCCTTAGAGCTCTCGGCCTCCACACCAAAACCCTATCTCCACTCTTCTACAATTTCATCCAACACCACTTCTTAAATCTAAACACCATTCTAAACACTTTTCATGTTATAAGTTTCATCTAGTTCAATCATCTAGTGCTTGAAATTTAAGCTTGAAGTTTCTACTCTACAAGGTAAAAATCTTTTTTTCTTGTTTTTAAGTTGATTCTTGAGTTTCTAAGCCATGATTGATCCATGGTTTTTCTTTTTCAAAGCTTAGTTTATGATTTGGTAATTTGTTTAAGCTTGTTAGGGTTTGCTTTGGAAGGTCACAAAATCCTTAGGAAAACATCCAAGAAGAGTTTTGTCTTCCTTAAGATAAGAGGGAGATTTGATCTCATCAACCATGTATTGATAGTGAGAAAATGGATTTGTTTGTAGTGAAGAAATCCATAAGGATTCATTCACTTGGTTGTTTTAAAGCTTTTCTTGTTTGTGATTGTTTTTTATGAGCATGATTTATAGCCTTGATTATATGTTAGAATATATGTTTATGAAAGCATGATGATTATTGTGTATAGTAGGATGTGAATAATATGTTAAGGATTGCATGAGGGTTCCAAAGAACCCAAAGGGGGCTCACGGCCTTAACCCCTCCAACAGGACAAAATTTTCTAAAATATTTTCCTGATAATGGATTAATTAATTTAATGGTGACAAAATTAGATTAAGAATTTTTACAAGGGATTAGATGATGGAAAACAATTAAATATGATTTATGGAGCATATAATGATTTTCCACCAACATGCCTACTTATAATGTTTTTAATCCAAAATTATTTCCTAAGTGTGGACTTATGTAATTAATTTAATGAGGACCTAATTAAATGGATTTTCAAAAAATAAAGGAAAGTAAATTAATTTTTGAGCTTAATTAGTGAAATTAAGCAATGATATGAAATAAAATAAATACTTGAAAAATACTAACGTATAGCTCATTCGTTTGATTTTAAAGCGCGTTAGCATGTTTCGAGATGTACTATTTGGTTAAATCCAAGAAAAGTAATTTTGGAAGGAAATAGTAGGAAATATTACTTAGAGAATTTTTATTAAGGAAATACTGTAAATAAGGTTAAAATATATATATAATGGAGAAAGTTTCAAAATTTAATTTAGAAAGCAAAGAAATATTTACGCAATTGAAAATTATTAGAAAAAACCTTAAGCGTATTTAAAATAATGATTTTAAGCTACACGATTGAGAAAATGATTTAAAATCATTATGCGATTAAGAAAATGATTTAAAAACACTACGCGATTGCAAAAACGTTAAAAAATATTTACGCGATTTGAAAATGTTGGAAAAAAGTTACGCGATTGGGAAAACGCAATAAAATACTTACGCGATTGAAAATACAATAAGGTTACTGTAGGGCTGACATACTGGACCCAAAATTGTGAAAATATGTTTTTTTGGCTGTAGAGGTTGTACGTGCATTAATCATGCGTGGTTAAGTCTGGTGGACTTTATTAAGGCCGGTGGCCTAAAAGTTGAATAACACCTCAGTGTGAGTGCGATATGCATAGTGTAGGTCACTCGTTGACCTTGGGGACGTCGGGGTGCGAGTTTTCCCCAATGGACAGTGGTAGCCCCATTGTACCATAGGATAGACTGATGCAATGTACCGACGATCCAGACCGAGACACTATCCATAATCACGATCTAGTGTAGACTGTCTAGTATAATGCCTGATGTATACGATGGTTAGACTGTATAGCACTTGGTCGAGGCAGTCGTGGTACAGACAAGTTCTTATAGATCATTCTCTCTGACGTTTGTGTATAACTCTATGGAGTAGAAACGAGTCTGTGTACATATGCATATTTGGTCTGCATCATGATGTGATAATTATATTGATATGAGATATTGTGTATGATGTGATAACATGATTCGATGTATTAAATGCCATATCTGTATGTACTGTCGTTTTCTATACTGCCATGCTGGTAATGATGTAGATTGTCTCATCTCTATGTATGCATTCTATGTTATTATTATGTTCTGTAAAGATTTTGAGGAAGGAGAAGAGGAGCAACCTCCGGGTTGTCAGTGTGAGGAGGAACAACATCCTTGTGATCAGTGCGTAGAGGGCGAGCTTCTAGATCATCCTTATTGTTTGGATTGATTTGACATGACATGGCGCTACCGAGTTTTCTAGGATTCATGAGATTGGAGTTCCAAGGGGGCTCCGAAGCCTAGTGTCTTCATGTGGATAGGGGGACTATGGTTTATGTGGGACGACTGACTGTGTCCCTCAGTAGGGAATACGATGGAGTTCCTATGTTCTCTACTACAATTTATGTACACCAAGAGTTACCTTTATCTATTAGGCACTATTGAGGTGGTCGTTTCCATGCCCCTAGTGAGCTAAGTAGTGTGTCGATCGCACGAGCTCCTGTCCATTGGGCTACACGACATCCAGGGTTTCTGTCTTCCAATGATCCATTAGAGGAGAATCCTTCGGAGGATCAGAACTTTTAGTTCTGTACTTGGGCTAGTTTGTAGTTTATTTTGAGTCAAATAATTTATAATTCTATCTAATAGTTTGTACTTAATGTATCCTTAAAAACAAAATTATATGTATAATTATGGTGTGTATTTATTAGTTTGTTCTATTTCTTGTTCGTTTATTTTATTTAGTGATATTATAAACAAAAAGAAAAATTTTACAACTTATATTATTATATGTTAATAAATGATTTATAACTTGGGTAAGATTTTATTATAATTCATCGTAAGTATAATGCTTTAAGGAGGGTGTTACATTAGTTGGTATCAGAGCCCAAGTTAGAGTCTTTTGGGGTTTGTGGTTAGGTCTATTTTGCTTGTATTGTGTGATTCTCTATGATTTGTTTCCGAAAGGTTACATCTGACTTTATTTTGCCTTGTTTGATTGATTGAAGAAAGAAATGTCTCATGGTAGAGGAACGCGTGTGAACATGGGATGTGATACTGATGCAATGACTATAGCTGCTGAGGCCATGCGGTGTATAGCAGAAGTAATTATGCAGCAGAATCAACGAGCAACCCAGCAACATGAGGCGACTACTGATGCTCAGAACCTATCTGAGTTTCGACGTAATAACCCGTCACAGTTCAGGGGTGAGTTTGATCCGGAGAAGGCGAGTCTTTGGATCCAAGAGCTGGAAAAGATTTTTTGAAGGAATAGAATATGCAGATGATTGGAAAGTGACATATGTTATGTTTATGTTAATTGGGGATGGTGAAAACTGGTGGAGAGGAACTTGGAGATTACTACAAGCTGAGGGAAGAGAAATTACGTGGGAGGTGTTCTGTGAAGTATTTTTGGAGAAGTACTTCCCGGCTAGTGCATGACATGCCAAAGAGATGGAATTTCTCGGTTTATGACAAGGCAACATGACTGTTAGTGAGTACGCCATGAGATTTGAGAGCTTGTCAAAGTTCTCAAGGTATTTCTAGATCCAGCCTGACGAG
Organism: Ormosia emarginata; assembly: GCA_029884605.1. Taxonomy (NCBI): domain Eukaryota; kingdom Viridiplantae; phylum Streptophyta; class Magnoliopsida; order Fabales; family Fabaceae; genus Ormosia; species Ormosia emarginata. Next base: position 21,724,733 of record JAQQTP010000073.1, read on the forward strand.
GAGTGGAAATGCCACAAGTTTGAAGAGGGACTGAGGGTTGAATTAAAGAGAGGAGTGTTGCCTATGAGGATGAATCAATTCCCAGCCTTGATAGACACGTGTCCTCGACTTGAAGAACTGGAGCCGTCACAGGATATGAGGAATCACAACTTTGGACTGTCTAGGTTCCAGAAGGGAGGAAATAACAACAACAATTGATTTCAGCGAAAATCGTACTCAAGACCACCAGGGAACCAACCCCAACGATAATCTTTTAAGGGGAGTCCTAGTGGTAACAAAGCTAGTCAAACCGGGGCGTTTACGCCGAAATGTTTCAAGTGTGGGAAAAGTGGCCACATATCAAGAGACTACTCAATCAAGGGACTTATTTGCTTTAAATATGGAAAGCCTGGCCATGTCTATAAGGAATGCAACTAGCCAAAAAAGGAGCCAACAATGAGCAACGTTCGTGTTGCTCAGCCGCAAGCTGGAGGGCGAGTATATACGATGAGCGGAGCTGAAACCTCCCAGTCCGAGGATCTTATTTAGGGAGAAGGTGTCGTAGAAGGTAATCTTTTAACTGTACTATATGATTCGGGTGCAACTCATTCATTTATTGCATATGACTGTGTGAATAGTTTGGGATTACCTGTGTCTTCGTTGAGTTTTCAATTAATTATTTTCTACACTAACTGCCAAGCCTGTTGTTACATCTAAAGTATGCTTGAATTGCCCTATTACCATTCATGATCGAGTCTTTTTTGTTAATTTAATTTGTTTACCTCTCGTTGAAATAGATATAATCTTAGGAATGGATTGGTTATCTTCTAACCATATCCTACTAGACTGTTCCAATAAGACTTTAGTTTTTCCTAAGGATGAGAATTCTGGATTTTTAACTGCCGCTAAAGTCGAATCATTATTGAGGGATGGAGCTCAAGAATATATGTTGTTGTCTTCTTTAGAAGTCAAAAGTGAGAAAGACATGTGTAACACCCCAACTTTAGGATAAATGACTGTTGTGTCCCGAATTGTACTGTTTGTTATTTTTCTGTATGATATAGAGTTTTATTTTACTGTCTGTGATTTTATTTGAACTTTTTGTGTGATTTGCTCCAGGACAGGAAAATAATAATTTTCGAACAGGGAAAATCTTATTTTAATTATTCGGAACTGGAGGATCTTACTAAACCCAATTCTGAATGATACTGTTATTAATCTTTTAATTTTTAGGATTTAAGCTTGTGAAATAAAATAATTTTATATTATTATAATATTATTTTATTACTCATTATAAATAAGTGACAGTGGACCCGAAAAATGTCTGTGGGACCCACTTTTAGATTATAGGACCCACAAATGCCTTGCGGGACCGATGTTTAGGAAACTAGTCAACGTTTTTGGCTAGAGAAATTTCTAAACTAATAGGAAAAGAGTCAACAAAAGTGGTTAGACTAATTAGTTTAGAACTAGATGACCTAATCAAGTTAGATTAGAACTTAACTAAGTTAGTATAAAAAACTTGTTAAGTAACTAAATGATGGTAAATTAGTTAGCTATCTAGTTGGTTTCTAAGTTAAAAAAAATCTATAAGTATCAAGTTAACTAAGTTAACCTAAGTAACTAACTAGTTAGACAAGTAACTAGATTGTTTCACTTAAGTGTAACTAGATGGTTAAGGAGAAGAAAACTTGGTTACCTTTCTCCTTAGGGTATTCGGCCAAAGCTAAGACAAGGCAAGCCAAGAGCTTTCAAGAACAAGCTTAGTCATTGCATGACTAGGTTTGCATGCACCAATGAGAGCTAAGCTTGGAGGCCAAGTGTTTATCCTAGCCATTGATCATTTCTAAGGCTTGGATGAAGCCACCAAAGTGGACACCTCCCTAGGATGAGCTCCACGGCCATAAGCCATTAGGAAGCCAATTTTACTTCATTTTTCTATCTTTTAACTTAAGCTTTTCTCTCACCAAAAACAAGAAACACCATTGATGTTCCTTTGGAGGTCTATTCGGCCAAGACCCCTACACCAATATCCATCCATCTAAAATTCTATCTACCTTACTTTTCTAAACCTAAATACCATTCTAAGACTATCTCTAGTTAGAGATTTCTTCAAAAAAATTCATCTTGAGCTTGGAAAACAACTTTGAAGATTTCTCCTTAAAGGTGAAATTTCTTGTTTTTCATTTCTAATCTCATTTCTAAGGTTCTAAGCCATGATTGATCCATGGTTTATGTTATTCTTCTATGGTAGTAACTTGTAGAATTTATTTAAGCTTCATAGGTAATTTGGAAGGTGAACTCGAAATCACTAGGAAGGAGAGGAGAAGAGTTTGTCTTCATTTAAGGTAAGAGGAAGACTTGAATCTTATCATCCTTGGGTGGTGATAAGAAAATGGATTTGTTTGTGATTGTAGAATCCATAAGGATTCATTTGTGTGTTTGTTGTAATAGCTTTCTTGATTGTGATTTGTATTGATATGCATGTCTACAAGCTTTGAATATATTGTATGTGTTAGAAATGCATGAATAATTAGTAGGATGTGAATAAAATGCAAGGTTTGCATGAGTGTTCCAAAGAACACAAATACAAGGCTCACGACCTCAACACAAAATGGGAACCAAAATGTTCTCAACAAGTTTCTAAAAGAGTGATTTAATTGATTTAGGTAAATTGACAAAGTACAAATTGATTTAGAGTAAGAAAAATGAATCTATAAATCAAATGGTAAGTTTATGGATTTCGGCCAACATGCCAAAGTCAAGTGTTTTTGGTTTCTAAAATTATTTTTAATCTAGGTAAAGTAATAATACCCAAAAGGAATTTTATTACAATGAGTTTTGAAGAATAAAAATAATTAGATTAAGTTAAAGAAGCTAAAACTAAGGATTTTACTGTTTAGGAGACAATACAGTAGCTTTTGTAAAATTTCTAACGTAGAGCTCATTTTATGTTTTGAAGCACGTTGGTAGTTTTCAAAAGTGTAATTAAATGGTTATAATACAAACAAAAGAATTTTTAACAGAAAACCTAGAAAACCATTGTTATAAATTTTCTAAGCAAAATACTGTCAATTTTTGTTAAAAACGGACAAATAAGATAGAAAAGATATCTAATATATTGTATACGGTATGAAAAATATGTTACGTAATTTAAATGTATTAAATATTATTTCTGTTTATTTAAATAGTGATTTTTAAGGAATTCGGACAAGAAAATAATTTAAAAATCTTACGCAATTGAGAAAATGATTTAAAAATAGTACGCGATTTCAAAAACAGTAAAATATATTTATGCGATTTAGAAACGTTTGTAAAAAAGATGAAATTGTGAAAATGCAATAAAATTTCAACGCGATTGACGAAAACAGTAAGTTTTACTGTCGGACCAAAGTGGCGGACCTGGACAAATTATGAAACAGTACTGTCAAGTGGGACGTACTGTATATTGGAGTTTTGCCATAGAGGATATTTTCGTAAATATGGGTACTAATACCATTGAGGGTATTTTGGTAATTATTTTGTTCATACATTGAGTTGTGCTAATTTGGGTGATAATTGGTGATTTGATTGACGAGACGAATTACACTGTGTTGTCAGTGTGATAAGCGTAGTGTGGTTCAACTTGTGTGAACTTGGAGACATTAGTGTGCGGATTATTCCATATGTGGACAGTTGGTCGCTCCTCTGGGCCGTGGTAACTGGTAACACACTAGTGGTCTCGACACACACTATACTTAATCGAGATCTTATAAGGACTATTTTAGTATAATGCTTGTAGTTACACGATGTTTGGACTGTGTACTACACTACGATGTTGTGGACAGTGGGCTATGGACACAACGTGAGACAGTGCAATAGTTGGTTGGACAGCCTAAGGTACTAATAGAACTTGTGGGTCATTCTCTCTAATGTCTGTGTTTTAGCTCCATGGAGTAGGATTGAGTCATATTGCATATGAGTATGTGTTGTACATTATAACATTATTATCTGTAATATTTTATCTATCTGTGACATTACATGATGTTGTTGCCTTTAATTTCTGTGTTATATTATATTATTGTTTATGCTGTTATGGTATGCTATATTGTATGGACTGTTATATTTGTTGTATTGATATTTTCTTATTTACTATGTTTGTAATGATATAGATTGTCTTACCTCTTTATATGTACTATTTTTGTATTTTAAATTATGTTGTAAAAGAGTTTGAGGAAGAGGAACACCCTCTTGATTGTGTATACCCCGAGGACGAGGAACAGGAACAAGCCGAGGATTAGTTCGACGACCAAGAACCATCCAATCATCCATATCCATTGGACTGATTGTGTGAGTATGGCGCTGCCGGGATTCTTCAGTTTTGTGAAACTTGAGTTTCACGGAGGCTAAGAAGCTTGGCGACTGCGGGAGGACAGAGATTCGGTGACTTACGTAGGGCGTCTGACTGTGACCATACGTACAGAGTTTGATGGAGAGCCCATCTTTTCTACTACGTTGTATTTACATGTGGAGTTGCCACTGTCTCTTAGGCGTCATTGGGGTGGTATGTTTGATGCGCCTAGTGAGATTAGCAGTGTGTCAACTGCACGGACCCGTGTCCGTAGAGGGTCGAGGCATCCTGGATATCGGTCTTCTGATGATCATCCTGATAGTGATCCATCGGAGGGGTAGAGATCTATGATGTGTACTTGGGCGGGTCTGCGTTTTGTATATATAGACTTCTTACTGCTTTGTTTACTATTTTGGTTTAAATATTTGTAGTTGTAAATTATTTGTATAACCTATGTCAAAACCATATGTATGTTATGGGTGATGATAGTTTACTTATTTTATGTTCCATGTTATTTTATTTCGTAATATTCTATTTAACAGGAAAAAAATTTACAACCCGTATTACTATGTAACAAATGTTTTACAACTTGGGTAGAATTTTATTGATCTTTATTTTATTTTATTCATAAATGTGACATGCCCACAAAGGTGTTACATTAGTTGGTATCAGAGCCCAAGTTAGGGTCTTTTGGGGTTGTTGTTGGGTCTGTTTTTGCTTGTGTTGTGTGATTCTCTATGATTTACTTCCGAAAGGATGTATCTGACTTTGCTTTGTTATGATTGAAGAAAGAAGATGTCTGGCGGAAGAGGAGCACGTGCGAACGCAAATCGTGTTGTGGATCCGATGATTGCAGCTGCAGAGGCTATGCAGCGAATGGCTGAAATGATTACTCAGCAAAATCAGAGAGCAGCTCAACAAGAAGATACTACTGCTGATGCCCTAAATTTATCTGAATTTAGGCGTAATAACCCGCCGCAGTTTAGAAGCGAGATTGATCCTGAAAAGGCAAGTCAATGGATACAAGACTTGGAGAAGATATTTGAAGGAATGAGATGCACAAATGAGAAGAAGGTGACATATGCAACTTTCATGCTGAGAGGAGACGGTGAACATTGGTGGAGAGGAACTCGCCGATTATTGCAGGCTGAAGGAACGGAAATTACATGGGAGGTATTTTCTGAGGTATTTCTGGAGAAGTATTTTCCTGCGAGTGCTAGACATGCCAAGGAGATGGAATTTCTTGGTTTACGTCAGGGCAATATGACGGTTAACGAGTATGCTTCTAAATTTGAGAGCTTATCGCAGTTCTCAGATTATGCTCAAACTCGACAAGATGATGTGTGGAGATGTCGAAAGTTTGAGGCAGGGTTGAGAGTGGAACTGAAACGAGGAGTATTATCCTTGAAAATGAATCAGTTTCATGCTTTGGTAGATGTTTGTGCACGATTCGAGGAATTGGAGTCGTCACGGGATCCCAGAAACCGTAATTTTGGACCAACAAGGTTTCAGAGGGGTGGTAACAGTAATAATAGTCGGTTTCAGCGCAAGCCGTATTCTAGACCACCAGGGAATCAACCTCAATGACCATCCGTTGGGGAAAATGCTAGTGGTAGTAGAGCTGGGCAGAGAGTGGCGTTTATGCCAACATGTTTTAAGTACGGGAAGAAAGGCCATATCTCTACTGATTGCTCCATCAGAGGAACAATTTGCTTTAATTGTAGACAACCTGGACATGTATCTAAGGATTGTACTCAGCCAGAGAGGAAACCTGCTGTGAGAAATGTTCGTGCTACTCAGCCAAGGTCAGGAGGGCGAGTATATACTATTATCGGAACTGAAGTTTCACAGTCTGAGGATCTGATTCAGGGAGAAGGTGTCATTGAAGGTAATCTTCTGACTGTGTTATATGATTCAGGCGCGACACATCATTTATTGCATATGATTGTGTGGAAAGATTGAAGTTGCCTGTGTCTTCTCTGAATTTTAAATTGATTGTATCTACACCAACTGCTAAACCTGTAGTTACATCTAAGATATGTTTGGATTGCCCTATTGTTATAAAGGACCATGTGTTTTCGGTCAATTTGATTTGTTTGCCTCTTGTTGAGTTAGATGTAATACTAGGAATGGATTGGTTATCTTCTAACCATATCCTTATAGACTGTGCAAACAAAATCGTAGTCTTTCCTAAGGAAGAAAAGTCTAGATTCTTGACTGCTGTTAAAGTTAAGTCATTGTTGAGAGATGGAGTGCAGGGATATATAATATTGTCTTCGCTAGAAGTCAAGAGTGAGAAAGATGTGAATACCATTTCTGTCGTCAATGAATTTCTGAAAACTTTTCCTGATGACGTACCTGGTTTGCCACCGGAGAGGGAAATCGAATTTTCAATTGATTTAGCACCAGGAGCAGGTCCTATCTCAATTGCACTGTACCGAATGTCACCAGCGGAGTTGGTGGAGTTAAAGAAGCAATTGGAGGAACTATTGGAGAAGCAGTTTGTGCGACCTAGTGTTTCACCGTGGGGAGTACCAGTGCTTTTGGTCAAGAAGAAGGACGGAACTTCTCGACTTTGCGTGGATTATCATCAACTGAACAAGGTGACTATAAAGAATAAATATTCACTTCCAAGAATTGACGATTTGATGGACCAGTTGAAGGGAGCAGTGGTATTTTCTAAGATAGATTTGCGATCGTGATATCACCAGATTCGTGTTAAGGTGGAGGATGTACCTAAAACAACTTTTTGAACTCGTTATGGACATTATGAGTATCAGGTAATGCCATTTGGAGTGACGAATGCTCCTTCTATATTCATGGACTATATGAATAGGATTTTTCGTCCATATCTAGACAGATTTGTTGTTGTCTTTATCGATGACATTCTGATCTATTCTCAATCTAAGGAAGAGCATGCTGAACATCTCGGTATAGTTCTTCAGATTTTGAAAGAAAAGAAGTTGTATGCGAAATTGGCAAAGTGTGAGTTTTGGTTGGAGGAAGTTCAATTTCTAGGTCACGTGATTTCCAAAGAAGGTATTGCAGTAGACCCATCGAAGGTGGAGACTATTTTGCAAAGGGAAAGGCCTAAGACTGTGACAGAAGTTCGAAGTTTTGTTGGACTTGCTGGATATTACTGGAGGTTTATAAAAGGTTTTTCTAAGATTGCTGGGCCGCTTACGTAGCTCACAAGGAAAAGTCAAGCTTTTGAGTGGACGGAGGAACGTGAAGCAAGTTTCCAAGAGTTGAAGAAGAGGTTAACAACTGCACCAGTGTTAATTCTACCGGATCCTAACAGATCTTTTGAAGTGTATTGTGACGCTTCTTACTAAGGGTTAGGATGTGTGTTAATGCAAGACCAGAATGTGGTGGCTTATGCTTCTAGACAGTTGAAGGTTCATGAGAGGAACTATCCAACACATGATTTGCAATTAGCCGTAGTGGTTTTTGCATTGAAGGTATGGAGGCATTTTCTGTATGGAGCTATGTTCAATGTCTTTAGTGATCACAAGAGTTTGAAGTACTTGTTTGATCAAAAAGAATTGAATATGAGGCAGAGGCGATGGTTAGAATTCTTAAAAGATTATGACTTTTAACTCCAATACCATCCAGGAAAAGCAAATATGGTAGCTGATGCTCTAAGTAGAAAAGTGATCAGTGTTTCGACAATGATGATAAAAGATGAGGAATTACTCAACAAGTTTAGAAATCTATGGGTGTCAGTGGAATTGGTACCTGGAAAAATTCGCCTAGGTAAGATTATGATCTTGAATGAATTACATGATATAATTCGAGATAAACAGGAGGAGGATACGTTTTTGCAAAATGAAAGAGAATTGTTGAATCAAGGTCATAAGACAACAGTAGATGAAGGATATGATGGAATCTTGAAATTTAAGGGAAGAATTTGTATACCTGATGACCCTGAGCTTAAAAAGACAATTTTGGAGGAAGCTCATACTAGTGATTTGAGTTTGCATCCGGGAATGACCAAGATGTACCAAGATTTAAAAAGGTTGTTTTGGTGGCCAAGGATGAAAAAAGATGTAGCGAAACATGTGGCGTCTTGTCTGGTTTGTCAGAAGGCAAAAGTGGAACATCAGAGGCCAGCCGGTATGTTACAATCGTTAGCTATTCCAGAGTGGAAGTGGGATAGTATTTCAATGGATTTTGTTACCGGATTGCCAAGGACGAGGAAAGGTCATGATTCAATATGGGTTATAGTTGATAGGCTTACAAAGTCAGCGCATTTCCTGCCTATCAATATTAAGTATTCGTTGGAAAGATTAACCCAGATATATATAAGTGAGATTGTTAGACTGCATGGTGTGCCTACATGCATAGTTTCTGATAGAGATCCGAGGTTTACGTCAAGATTTTGGCGAAGTTTACAAGAAGCCATGGTAACAAAATTGCAATTGAGTTCAGCTTATCACCCGCAGACTGATGGCCAAACGGAAAGGACTATACAGTCTTTGGAAGATTTGTTGCGAGCTTGTGTATTGGAGCAACGGGGAAGTTAGGATGAATTTTTATCTTTGATAGAATTCACCTACAACAATAGTTTTCACTCTAGTATAGGGATGGCACCCTATGAGGCGTTATATGGAAGATGATGCCAAACACCTTTGTGTTGGTATCAAGAAGGAGAGAGTATGACTATTGGACCAGATCTTGTGCAGCAGACTACGGAAAAGGTGAAGATGATTCAAGAGAAGATGAAGACGACGTAAAGCAGACAGAAGAGTTATGCTGATAAGCGAAGGCGATCTCTTGAATTTGAGGAAGGTGAGCATGTATTTTTAAGAGTGACTCCTACGACCAGTGTCGGAAGAGTTATTAAATCCAAGAAGCTTACTCCTAAGTTTATTGGGCCTTATCAGATTATCCGTCGAATAGGTCCTGTAGCCTATCAGATTGCTTTGCCGCCTTTTCTATCCAATCTGCATGATGTATTTCATGTGTCTCAGTTAAGAAAGTATATTCTTGATCCGACGCATGTATTACAGCCAGACGAGGTACAGTTAAAGGATAATTTGACGTATGAGACACTTCCTGTTAGGATTGCATACAGGAAAGTAAAGTAGCTTCGAGGGAAAATGATCGAGCTAGTGAAGGTCATATGGAATGACATGACAGGTGATGCTACCTGGGAGCTGGAAGATAAAATGAGGGAGTAGTATCCTCAATTGTTTTGATGTATGACGAATTTCGGGGATGAAATTTTTATTTGTAGGGGAGAGTTGTAACACCCCAACTTTAGGATAAATAACCGTTGTGTCCCGAATTGTACTGTTTGTTGTTTTTCTGTATGATATAGAGTTTTATTTTACTGTCTGTGATTTTATTTGAACTTTTTGTGTGATTTGCTCCGGGACAGGAAAATAATAATTTATGGACCGGGAAAATCTTATTTTATTTATTCGGAGCTGGGGGATCTTACTAAACACAATTCTGAATGATACTGTTATTAATCTTTTAATTTTTAGGATTTAACTGTGAAATAAAATAATTTTATATTATTATAATATTATTTTATTAATCAGTATAAATAAGTGACAGTGGACCCAAAAAATGTCTGTGGGACCCACTTTTGGATTGTAGGACCCACAAATGCCTTGCGGGACCCATGTTTAGGAAACTAGTCAACGTTTTTGGCTAGAGAAATTTCTGAACCAATAGGAAAAGAGTCAACAAAAGTGGTTAGACTAATTAGTTTAGAACTAGATGACCTAATCAAGTTAGATTAGAACTTAACTAAGTTAGTATAAAAAACTTGTTAAGCAACTAAATGATGGTAAATTAGTTAGCTATCTAGTTGGTTTCTAAGTTAATAAAAATCTATAAGTATCAAGTTAACTAAGTTAACCTAAGTAACTAACTAGTTAGACAAGTAACTAGATTATTTCACTTAAGTGTAACTAGATGGTTAAGGAGAAGAAAACTTGGTTACCTTTCTCCTTAGGGTATTCGGCCAAAGCTAAGACAAGGCAAGCCAAGAGCTTTCAAGAACAAGCTTAGTCACTGCATGACTAGGTTTGCATACACCAATGAGAGCTAAGCTTGGAGGCCAAGTGTTTATCCTAGCCATTGATCATTTCTAAGGCTTGGATGAAGCCACCAAAGTGGACACCTCCCTAGGATGAGCTCCACGGCCATAAGCCATTAGGAAGCCAATTTTACTTCATTTTTCTATCTTTTAACTTAAGCTTTTCTCTCACCAAAAACAAGAAACACCATTGATGTTCCTTTGGAGGTCTATTCGGCCAAGACCCCTACACCAATATCCATCCATCTAAAATTCTATCTACCTTACTTTTCTAAACCTAAATACCATGCTAAGACTATCTCTAGTTAGAGATTTCTTCAAAAAAATTCATCTTGAGCTTGGAAAACAACTTTGAAGATTTCTCCTTAAAGGTGAAATTTCTTGTTTTTCATTTCTAATCTCATTTCTAAGGTTCTAAGCCATGATTGATCCATGGTTTATATTATTCTACTATGGTAGTAACTTGTAGAATTTATTTAAGCTTGATAGGTAATTTGGAGGGTGAACCCGAAATCACTAGGAAGGAGAGGAGAAGAGTTTGTCTTCATTTAAGGTAAGAGGAAGACTTGAATCTTATCATCCATGGGTGGTGATAAGAAAATGGATTTGTTTGTGATTGTAGAATCCATAAAGATTCATTTGTGTGTTTGTTATAATAGCTTTCTTGATTGTGATTTGTATTGATATGCATGTCTACAAGCTTTGAATATATTGTATGTGTTAGAAATGCATGAATAATTAGTAGGATGTGAATAAAATGCAAGGTTTGCATGAGTGTTCCAAAGAACACAAATACAAGGCTCACGACCTCAACACAAAATGGGAACCAAAATGTTCTCAACAATTTTCTAAAAGAGTGATTTAATTGATAAATTGACAAAGTACAAATTGATTTAGAGTAAGAAAAATGAATCTATAAATCAAATGGTAAGTTTATGGATTTCGGCCAACATGCCAAAATCAAGTGTTTTTGGTTTCTAAAATTATTTTCAATCAAGGTAAAGTAATAATACCCAAAAGGAATTTTATTACAATGAGTTTTGAAGAATAAAAATAATTAGATTAAGTTTAAGAAGCTAAAACTAAGGATTTTTTCTTGTTTAGGAGAAAATACAGTAACTTTTGTAAAATTTCTAACGTAGAGCTCATTTTATGTTTTGAAGAACGTTGGTAGTTTTCAAAAGTGTAATTAAATGGTTATAATATAAACAAAAGAATTTTTAACAGAAAACCTAGAAAACCATTGTTATAAATTTTCTAAGCAAAATACTGTCAATTTTTGTAAAAAATGGACAAATAATATAGAAAAAATATATAATATATTGTATACGGTATGAAAAATATCTTACGTAATTTAAACGTATTAAATATTATTTCTGTTTATTTAAATAGTGATTTTTAAGGAATTCGGACAAGAAAATAATTTAAAAATCTTACGCGATTGAGAAAACGATTTAAAAATAGTACGCGATTTCAAAAATAGTAAAATATATTTATGCGATTTAAAAATGTTTGTAAAAATGACAAAATTGTGAAAACGCGATAAAATTTCTACGCGATTGATGAAAACAGTAAGTTTTACTGTCAGGGCAAAGTGGTGGACCCGGACAGATTATGAAACAGTACTGTCAAGTGAGACGTACTGTATATTGGAGTTTTGTTATAGAGGATATTTTCGTAAATATGGGTACTAATACCATTGAGGGTATTTTGATAATTATTTTGTTCATACATTGAGTTGTGTCAATTTAGGTGATAATTGGTGATTTGATTGACGAGACGAATTACATTGTGATGTCAGTGTGATAAGCGTAGTGTAGTTCAATTTGTGTGAACTTGGAGACATTAGTGTGCGGATTATTCCATATGTGGACAGTTGGTCGCTCCTCTGGGCCGTGGTAACTGGTAACACACTAGTGGTCTCAACACGCACTATACTTAATTGAGATCTTGTAAGGACTATTTTAGTACAATGCCTGTAGTTACACAATGTTTGGACTGTGTACTACACCACGATGTTTTGGACAGTGGGCTATAGACACAATGTGAGATAGTGCAATAGTTGGTTGGGCAGCCTAAGGTACTAATAGAACTTGGTCATTCTCTCTGATGTATGTGTTTTAGTTCCATGGAGTAGGATTGAGTCATATTGCATATGAGTATGTGTTGTACATTATAACATTATTATCTGTAATATTTTATCTATCTGTGACATTATATGATGCTGTTGCATTTAATTTCTGTGTTATATTATATTATTGTTTATGCTGTTATGGTATGCTATATTGTATAGACTGTTATATTTGTTGTATTGGTGTTTTCTTATTTACCATGTTTGTGATGATATAGATTGTCTTACCTCTTTATATGTACTATTTTTGTATTTTAAATTATGTTGTAAAAGAGTTTGAGGAAGAGGAACAACCTCTTGATTAGGTATACCCCGAGGACGAGGAACAACGACAAGCCGAGGATCAGTTCGACGACCAAGAACCATCCGATCATCTATATCCATTGGACTGATTGTGTGAGTATGGCACTGCCGAGATTCTTTGGTTTTGTGAAACTTGAGTTTCAAGGAGGCTCAGAAGCCTGGCGACTGCGGGAGGACAGAGATTCGTTGACTTATGTAGGGCGTCTGACTATGACCATACGTACAGAGTTTGATGGAGAACCCATCTTTTCTACTACGTTGTATTGACATGTGGAGTTGCCGCTGTCTCTTAGGCGTCATTGGGGTGGTATGTTTGATGCGCCTAGTGAGATTAGCAGTGTGTCGACTGCACGGACCCGTGTCCGTAGAGGGTCGAGGCATCCTGGATATCTGTCTTCTGATGATCGTCCTGATAGTGATCCATCAGAGGGGTAGAGATCTGTGATGTGTACTTAGGTGCGTCTGCGTTTTGTATATATAGACTTCTTACTACTTTGTTTACTGTTTTGGTTTAAATATTTGTAATTGTAAATTATTTGTATAACCTATGTCAAAACCATATGTATGTTATGGGTGATGATAGTTTACTTATTCTATGTTTCGTGTTATTTTATTTCGTAATATTCTGTTTAACAGGAAAAAATTTTACAACCCGTATTACTATGTAACAAATGTTTTACAACTTGGGTAGAATTTTATTTATCTTTATTTTATTTTATTCATAAATGTCACATCCCCACAAGGGTGTTACAACATGAGCACTATTTTTATCATTAATGAGTTTCTTGAGGTTTTTCTGATGAGGTACCCGATTTTCCACCAGAAAGAAAGATAGAGTTTTCTATTGATCTTGTACCAGGAGCTGGTCCTATCTCAATTGTACCATATCGGATGTCACCATTAGCAGAGTTGAAGAAGCAATTGGAGGAACTATTGGAAAAACAGTTTGAACGACCAAGTGTTTCACCATGGGGAACCCCAGTGCTATTAGTCAAAAAGAAGGAAGGAACATCTCGTCTTTGTGTGAACTACCACGAACTAAACAAGGTCACGATAAAGAATAAATACCCACTTCCAAGGATTGACGATTTGATGGACCAACTGGAAGGAGCAGTTGTTTTCTCTATGATAGATCTGCAATCAGGTTATCATCAAATCTGTGTCAAGGTGGAGGATATATCTAAGACAACTTTCTGAACTCATTACGGGTGTTATGAGTATCAAGTAATGTCGTTCGAAGTGACGAATGTTCCTGCTATATTCATGGATTACATGAATAGGATCTTTTGTCCATACCTAGACAAATTTGTTGTTGTCTTTATCGATGATATTCTGATCTGTTCTCAAGATCCATAAGAGCATGTTGAATATCTCAGCTTAGTTCTCCAGGTTTTGAAAGAAAAGAAGTTGTATGCAAAGTTAACGAAATGTGAATTTTGGTTGGAAGAAGTTTAGTTTTTGGGTCACGTGATTTTCAATGAAGGTATTGCGGTGGACCCATCGAAAGTAGGGACCATTCTGCAATGGGAAAGGCCAAAGACATTGATAGAGATCTGAAATTTTGTTAGATTAGCCGAATATTACCTAAGGTTCATTGAAGGTTTCTCCAAGATAGCAGGACCTCTTACACAACTCATAAGAAAGAGTCAACCTTTTGTTTGGACAAAAGAATGTGAAGAAATTTTCTAGGAGCAAAAAAAGAGATTGACGTTTGCACCAATGTTGATTTTACCGAATCCAAGCGAGTCTTTTGAAGTGTATTGCGACGCTTCTTACCAGGGATTAGGATGTGTGCTGATGCAGAATAGAAATGTGGTAGCTTATGCTTCGAGACAGCTGAAGGTACATGAGAGGAACTACCCGACGCACGATTTGGAACTACTCGCAATGGTTTTTGCGTTAAAGATATGGAGACATTTCCTTTATAGGGCCACGTTAAACGTCTTCAGTGATCACAAGAGTTTGAAATACTTGTTCGATCAGAAGGAGTTGAACATGAGGCAGAGACGGTGGCTAGAGTTTTTGAAGGATTACGATTTTCAACTTCAATACCGTCCTGGAAAAGCAAACATAGTGACAGATGCCTTAAGTAGGAAGGTAATCAGTGTCTCTACCATGATGATAAAGGAAGAAAAATTGATCAAGCAATTTAGAGATATGTGGCTATCTGTGGAATTGACACCAACAAGGATTCGTCTAAATTGAGTTACTGTTTTGAATGACCTGTTGGAAGAAATTCGAGAATAACAGGAAGATGATATGTTTTTGCTAAATGAGAAAGAATTCTTGAAGCAAGGTCATATAAGGCAACAATTGAGGAAGGATCTGATGGGATCTTAAGGTTCAAAGGAATGATTTGTATATCTGATGATCTCGATCTTAGGCAAGCAATTCTTGATGAAGTTCATACCAGCAGGTTAAGTATACATCTAGGGTTGGCCAAGATGTATCAAGATCTAAAGCTATTTTGGTGGCCAAGAATGAAGAGAGATATTGCGGAACGTGTGGCGTCTTGCCTTGTTTGTCAAAAGGAAAAAGTTGAACATCAAAGACCTGTTGGTATGTTACAACCCTTGACTATTCTAGAATGGAAATGGATAGTATCGCAATGGATTTTGTTACCGGATTGCCAAGGACTAGAAAAGGTCATGATTATATATGGGTCATAGTTGATAGGCTTACGAAGTCAGCGCACTTCTTCCCAATCAATATCAAGTATTCATTAGAACGATTGACCCAGGTGTACATTAGTGAAATTGTTAGACTTCACGGTGTATCCTCTAGTATAATTTCTGATAGAGATCCAAGGTTTACATTGAGGTTTTGGCAAATCTTACAAGAACCGATGGGAACTAAACTACGTCTGAGTTCTGCTTACCATCTGTAGACCGATGGTCAAACTGAGAGGACTATCCAGTTGTTGGAGGATCTACTAAGAGCTTGCGTGTTACAACAGAAAAGGGAGTTGGGATGAATTCTTGTCTCTGATAGAATTCACCTATAATAATAGTTCTCACTCGAGTATAGGGATGGCACCCTATGAAGCACTGTATAGGCGACGATGCTGAACACCTTTGTATTGGTATCAGGATGGGGAAAGTATGGCTATAGAACTTGATCTTGTGCAACAGACCACAGAAAAGGTAAATGAGGACGACTTAGAGTCGGCAGAAAAGCTATGTAGACAAGTGAAGGAGACCTCTTGAATTTGAGAAAGTTGAGCATGCGTTCTTGAGAGTGACACCTACGACTGGTGTCGGAAGGGTTATCAAATCTAGAAAACTCACTCCTAAATTCATTGGACCTTATCAAATTATTCGTTAGATAGGTCCAGTAGCCTACCAAATAGCTTTACCACCCTTTCTTTCCAATCTCCATAATGTATTCCATGTGTCTCAGTTGAGAAAATATATTCCCGATCCAACTCATGTCATTCAGCCCGATGAAGTACAATTGAAAGAAAATTTGACTTATGAGACACTTCCTGTTAAGACTGAGGACAGGAGAGTGAAACAACTTCGAGGGAAAAGAATTGTATTAGTGAAGGTAATCTAGAATGAAGTGATGGGAGATGCAACTTGGAAGTTGGAATAAAAAATGAAGGAGCAATACCCATAAATTTTCTAAGGCACGGTAAATTTCAAGGACAAAATTTCTTTAGTGGGGGAGAGTTGTAACACCCCAAAATTTGTTAATTTACAGTAATGTCTAAATTGTATTGTTTTGTGATTTCTGTGTACTGTAAATTTATTTTGATTGTTCTGTGACTGTTTTTGATCTTTGTGTGTGATTTACTCTGAGTCAAGAAAATAATAATTTTCGAGCCGAGAAAAATCTTTATCTGATTATTTGGAGTTGGGGGATCTTACTAAATCCAATTCCGAGTGATACGTGTACCGATCTTTTAATTTTTAGAATTTATTTGTGAAATAAAAATATTTTATATTTTAATATTATTTTATTATCTGTTGGATAGTACCTACTGACTTAAAAGCAGTAGCTTTTGCCTAGTGGACAATAGAATCGAAAAAGTCTTTGTGACTTACAATTTAGTGGTGTGGTGTGGATTGTGAATTAAATTTGATATTAAAAACAGGTGCCAAGTCCCACCAAAATTATAAACCTTGCAACCAGTTGTAGTTAGCAAGGGTCGGTTCATAGAGCATTAATTCAATTGACACTATAAATTGATTCTTAATTTAAACACTAAAAAATAGTAAACAATGAAACGGGGGTTTAGTTTGTCAAAATTAAAAACAGAAATTGAATCTAAAACAACAATAGTAAATACGATTTGGAAAATCAATTAAAAGACAATGGTTAAGAGATGGAATCCACCACTAGATTTATATGATTATGCTAGCCCACATATCCTTTATACCAACATGATCAATTATGTTTTTATGTGATTGTGAGATTAATTCCCTATTTTCCTTAAGTTTTGGTTAATTTAGCAACCGCTCAAATCAATCCCTAATCAATAGTTATTTGTAAAGCAACCGCTCTTACACCTACCTATTGATTGCATTAAGATTTAGAAAACCAATCACACTAAGATCCAATCACACACTGGGATTAAATTACTTAGATCATATGCCTCACTAGTCCTACCACCGCAACTGCGCATAGCAATCCTAGTTTTACCACTTTCAAAATTAGCAAAGAGTATAAAAACCTTTATACCAAATTAAGAACAAAAACATATGAATAAAAACACAATTGTATTGATATAAAGAAATATGCAAGAATCACATAATCAAAAATAGGGTTTCATCTTCTCTTAATCGTATAATAAAACTAGCCACACATGGCAAATTCAAAACCAAAAGAATAATAGAAGAAAAACATTGTCAAGAATAGAAGTGCAGAAGAAAACTAAAGATCAAACTAGTTTCCAAAGGTTGGGAATGATTGATCTCCGATTGCTCGAACCCGAGACTCCAATCTTTGATCTAATCTCCTTCTCCCTTGTTCTTGGTCTTCTCCTTAGTCCCTTGACGGTTCTCCAGTACAGACCCCTTTTTGAAGCCCCAAGCAATCCTATTTATAACTTTGGAGACCTAATTTTGCATCATAATTCGTATCTGGCTTTCTGATTCGAAGACACGGCTTACCCCCTGTCAGATGACATGGGCCGTGTCGTTTCACGCGGCCTACCCCCTGTCAGATACACGGGCCCTGTCGTATGACACAGCCTACCCCTTGTCAGATGACACCAGCCCTATCACTTGCTTTCTTCAAATTCTGCCCTGATTCTTCATAGATACTTTTCTTTCTTCACTCCTAGGGATAATATTGATCTCCTAAAAAATACAATGTAATCATGAGTGCTTATAAACACACTTAAGCACAGTTTCATAATAAAGATTCAATTACACTTCATATCTAGAAATTTAGCTAAAAGTTAATAATTAAACACACATGAAGTCCAATTAGATCAAACATATGATACTCAAGATATGGAAATAATTGATAGATCAAATGCCCCCACACTTAGTCTTTTGCACTCCTGGGCAAAACATAAGACCGAACCAGGGAACAAAAAAAAAAACAAAAACAAAACTAAAATCTTTAAAAGACTCAATTTCCAATGATATTCAAGAAAGACAAAAATTTGTAAGCAAGAAGAGTAAGAAAAGATTCAAAGGGTCAAAACATTCAAGAGATAACAAATCTTCACATTGCAAACCAATAAGCATGGTTTCTTCAATTTGAAAAACATGAATCAAGAATGATAGATCCTCACAAGATACACTCTCAATCTCTCAAGTGTTTGCAAGGTAAGTATTTCACTCAATTCAGCCCATGAAAAAAAAATACACTACCATAAGCTTGTTTATCTTCTACTTCTCCACTACTCAAACACATGCACACACAAATCAAGAGAACTTTATTCAAGATTATAATAGGGCCAAGGTAAGGGAAAGAAATAGTATGGATATAGCAAGATAAGTACCCAAGAGAATAAAAGAACATTGAGAGGAACTCAATTGACAAGTAGCAAGCATGAAATTTTTCCTCTAATTCTATGTAATGCATATTCTCTTTACATATTCCTTTCTTTTTTCTTTCTTTCCTTTTACAACCTTTCTTGCATTTATTCTTTTTCTTTGCATTTTTTTCTTCCACCAACACTTTGCATTTTGCATATCAAGGATACAACCCCCACACTTGTACTATGCATTATCCACAAGCAAAAAAGTTCCTCCAATAAAAATGAACCAATATTCTCCCATTCTCTAAGGTAAGGTAAAATCATGGTTT
This sequence comes from Ormosia emarginata, assembly GCA_029884605.1. Taxonomy (NCBI): domain Eukaryota; kingdom Viridiplantae; phylum Streptophyta; class Magnoliopsida; order Fabales; family Fabaceae; genus Ormosia; species Ormosia emarginata. The sequence goes on from JAQQTP010000073.1 coordinate 21,743,792, forward strand.
TTCATATAAGGCATATAATGAGCTAAGACAAAGAATAGGCAAATAGACTCAAAGGGGTTAATCAAAGGAAAATGATACAAGGTTGGCTATTTGGCCAAAGTAGTTACTCAAGAAAGAAAGCCTCAATCATGTTCATGCATGCAAGTGAAAATGTAGCCTAAAAAAGAATCAAAGCAAGTTCTAGAGTGATCAAATGACATGAGTGAAAATCACACAAGAAAAAAGAGAATGACATAAATGCTAAATTCATCCATCAATAAGCTCAAAATCTCACAAGGTATGCATCTATCAATCTCAATCTACCAATCAAATATCCAAAGCCAAACATGTCAAATTCAAGACAGAAGAAGAAATTTATAAAACATACCCTTGAACTTAAATTGCTTCAAACTCATAAACATCACAAATCCCAAAACATCATTGGAAATCAATTAAAAACACACTTTTTTTTATAAAAAAATAGAATTAAATAAAAATTAAAACAGAAAATAGAATGTAAACTCCTCCCCCACACTTAAATTCTATATTGTCCTCAATGTAAAGCTCAAAAGAAAAATAATATCCATCAAAATCATCAATTAATGAAAGACAAGTAAAATAAAATAGGGGGGAAAGAAAAGAAACATCCTTATCAAATGAGGTAGATGAAGAGACTTCCACCAGGATCCCATTGGCGAAAGTTTAATGACCAACTTTTGCTTGAAACAACATGATAACTGTCATTGGGGTCCCATTGGTTGAAGTGTAATGACCAAGTTAAGCTTGAAGCACAAGGGCTTCCACCGGGGTCCCATTGGCTTTTCTTAATTTCCTTAGCTTCACCACTGAAATGTAATATGTGCATTTTGACAATTCCACTGTCATTGTTTATGTTGGATCAAGGTCCAAAAACAAAATCCACTTCAATAGTGACCGCCAGCTAGTGCTTTTCTTTCCCCTATGAAAATTCTTCATTGGCCTGCAACTTCACATCCCTTTGGGTCTTAGATTCTGCAACTGCTTCAAGATCATTGTTGATAGATCCTTTAATATCATTAGCTACTGTATAAACAGAATCATCAACTTTCAAATATGCAGAAATCTTAGCACAAATAGCACATTTCAAATCACCGTCACAATCAGTACATGAGTGACAATGAATAGAATTATTGAAACCAATAAAATTAAAAAATTCATCACACAACTCATCATAACTTTCCTCCACTACAATAGAAAGGGGTTCAAGAATACTTACCTTGGGAGCCTTAAAGTTTTGCCCTTCCTCATTTACCTCTTTAGTCTCTTGGTCTTTCTCTTCAGTGGCTTGTGGAGGAGAAGTAGATTCACCTAACAACTTTTCACTTTGCGATGTGATATCACTAGCATTTTCCTCCACATTCACTTCTGGTGATGATGGAAATTCTTCAGAAAATAAGCTTTGCACCTTGCATAATTCTGTGGTTAACTGCCCTATTAGGTTTTGCAGGTTGTTAACTGAGGCCTTTGTTTCATGTTGAAACTGAATGCTGTTAGTGGCCATTTACCTCATTAGCTCCTCCATCGACGGTTCAGGTTGCCTTGGTGCTTGAGCTTGCCGCAGTCTTGGGGGGAAAGGTGTTTGCCTCTGCTGAAATCTTGGGGGTCCATAAGCTGGAGGTTGATTTTGGAGTTGTATTCTATAGCTCAAGTTAGGATGATCCCACCACCCCGAATTATATGTGTTGGAGTAGGGGTTGTAGTTGTTGGAAGGTTCATAATATCCTCTTACTTCCTTTTCCTCTACATTTGTATCCACTAGGAAAGTGGGACACATATCAGTGATATGTCCGGGTGATAAGCAAATCCCACAAGCATGTATTGGTGCTTTCATCATATCCATTAATCACGTCACCAATAATTGAAGGACATTAGCACCTATAAGACACTTAGAAATAATAAATCAAAAATTAAAAATAAAACAAAAATAGAGTAAAAAAATAGGAAACAAATTAATAGCGCAATTGGATAATTAGTTCCCCGGCAATGGCGCTAAAATTTGGTGTGGTGTGGATTGTGAATTAAATTTGATATTAAAAACAATTGCTAAGTCCAACCAAAATTATAAACCTTGCAACCAGTTGTAGTTAGCAAGGGTCGATCCACAGAGAACTAATTCAATTAACACTATAAATTGATTCCTAATTTAAACACTAAAAAATAGTAAACAATAAAACGGGGGTTTAGTTTGTCAAAATTAAAAACAGAAATTGAATCTAAAACAAAAATAATAAATACAATTTGGAAAATCAATTAAAAGACAATGGTTAAGAGATGGAATCCACCACTAGATTTATATGATTATGCTAGCCCACATATCCTTTATACCAACATGATCAATTATGTTTATATGTAATTGTGAGATTAATTCCCTGTTTTTCTTAAGTTTTGGTTAATTTAGCAACCGCTCAAATCAATCCCTAATCAATAGTTATTTGTAAAGCAACCGCTCTTACACCTACCTATTGATTGCATTAAGATTTAGAAAACCAATCACACTAAGATCCAATCACACACTGAGATTAAATTACTTAGATCATATGCCTCACTAGTCTTACCATCGCAATCGCGCATAGCAATCCTAATTTTACCACTTTTAAAATTGGCAAAGAGTATAAAAACCTTTATACCAAATTAAGAACAAAAACATATGAATAAAAACACAATTGCATTGATATAAAGAAATATGCAAGAATCACATAGTCAAAACTAGGGTTTCAACTTCTCTTAACCATATAAGAAAACTAGCCACACATGGCAAATTCAAAACCAAAAGAATAATAGAAGAAAAACATTGTCAAGAATAGAAGTGTAGAAGAAAACTAAAGATCAAACTAGTTTCCAAAGGTTGGGAATGATTGATCTCCGATTGCTCGAACCCAAGACTCCAATCTTTGATCCAATCTCCTTCTCTATTATTCTTGGTCTTCTCCTTAGTCCCTTGACGGTTCTCCAGTCCAGACCCCTTTTTGAAGCCCCAGGCAATCCTATTTATAACTTTGGAGATCTAATTTTGCATCAGAATTCGTATCTGGCTTTCTGATTCGACGACACGGCCTACCCCCTATCAGATGACACGGGTCATGTCATTTCACACGGCCTACCCCCTGTCAGACGACACGGGCCATGTCGTATGACACAGCCTACCCCCTGTCAGATGACACCAGCCTTATCACTTGCTTTCTTCAAATTCTGCCTTGATTCTTCACATATACTTTTCTTTCTTCACTCCTAGGGATAATATTGATCTTCTGAAAAACACAATGTAATCATGAGTGCTTATAAACACACTTAAGCACAGTTTCAAAATAAAGATTCGATTAAACTTCATATCTAGAAACTTAGCTAAAAGTTAACAATTAAACACACATGAAGTCCAATTAGATCAAACATATGACACTGAAAATATGGAAATAATTGACAGATCATTTAGTGAACCAATAGGAATTGGTAAACGTTAGTGGCTTGAATTTTTCTAAGCCAATCTGATGTAGTCAACGATGACGGTTGGACTAGTTAGCTTGAAAACTAAATAACCTAACTAAGTTAGTTTAAAGTCTATGTAGTAACCAAATAGAGCAAACTTTGTTTGCTACTTTTTAGAGTTTCTTCTTACAAGAATTTTCTAGTGCCTTCTAGAAGATTAGTTAGTACTCCAATATAACTAGGTAGTTAGTAAAGAAACTAGGAAATCTAACTAGAATGGCTTAAGCATAACTAGGAAACCAAATGAACCAAAACTTGGTTTGTTCCTCCATGATGCTCCACAGCCAAAGTCACCAAAATGGAAGGTTCAAGGCTTAATTTTTCAAGCCTATCTCTTGTAGTAGTTATCCTTGCCTCCAAAAATATCTATGTAATAAAATATTAAACAAAATATCTCACTTTTCTCCATACACCTACACAGCCATCACTTGAGAAAATAGAATGTTGTCATTTCATTTTTATCCTACCAAAGACTAAAAATATATTCTCTCCATTCTCTCTCTTCCAAGAACACAAGAAAACTTCATTCTTCCTCACCTTGGAGCTCTCAGCCTCCACACCAAAACCCTATCTCCACTCTTCTACAATTTCATCCAACACCACTTCTTAAATCTAAACACCATTCTAAACACTTTTCATGTTATAAGTTTCATCTAGTTCAATCATCTAGTGCTTGAAATCCAAGCTTGAAGTTTCTACTCTACAAGGTAAAAATCCTTTTTTCTTGTTTCTAAGTTGATTCTTGAGTTTCTAAGCCATGATTGATCTATGGCTTTTCTTTTTCAAAGCTTAGTTTATGATCTGGTAATTTGTTTAAGCTTGTTAGGGTTTACTTTGGAAGGTCACAAAATCCTTAGGAAAGCATCCAAGAAGAGTTTTGTCTTCCTTAAGGTAAGAGGGAGATTTAATCTCATCAACCATGTATTGATGGTGAGAAAATGGATTTGTTTGTAGTGAAGAAATCCATAAGGATTCATTCACTTGGTTGTTTTAAAGCTTTTCTTGTTTGTGATTATTTTTGATGGGCATGATTTATAGCTTTGATTATATGTTAGAATATGTGTTTATGAAAGCATGATGATTATTGTGTATAGTAGAAAGTGAATAATATGTTAAGGTTTGCATGAGGGTTCCAAAGAACCCAAAGAGGGCTCGCGACCTTAACCCCTCCAAGAGGACAAAATGGTCTTAAATATTTTCCTAATCATGAATTAATTATTTTAATGATGAGAAAATTGGATTAAGAATTTTTACAAGGGATTAGATGATGGAAAACAATTAAATATGATTTATGGAGCATATAATGATTTTCTGCTAACATGCCTACTTATGATGTTTTTAATCCAAAATTATGTCCTAAGTGTGGACTTATGTAATTAATTTAATGAGAACCTAATTAAATGGATTTTCGGAAAATAAAGGAAAGTAAATTAATTTTAGAGCTTAATTAGTGAAATTAAGCAATGATATGAAATAAAATAAATACTTGAAAAGTACTAATGTATAGCTCACCTGTTGGGTTTTGAAGCGTGTTAGCAAGTTTCGAGATGTACTGTTTGGTTAAATCCAAGAAAAGTAATTTTGGAAGGAAACAGTAGGAAATATTACTTAGAGGATTTTTATTAAGGAAATACTGTAAATAAGGCTAAAATAGATATATAATAGAGAAAGTTTCAAAATTTAATTTAGAAAGCAAAGAAATATTTTATGCAATTGAAAAATATTAGAAAAAATCTTACGTGTATTTAAAATAATGATTTTTAAGCTACGCAGTTGAGAAAACGATTTAGAATCACTACGAGATTGTGAAAATGATTCAAAAATGCTACACAATTGCAAAAATGTTGAAAAATATTTACGCGATTTGAAAATGTTGGAAAAATGTTACGCGATTGGGAAAATGTGATAAAATACTTACGCGATTGAAAATATAGTAAGGTTACTGTAGGGCTGACGTACTGGTCCCGAAATTATGAAAATATGATTTTTGACTGTAGAGGTTGTATGTGCATTAATCATGCATGGTTAAGTCCGATAGAATTTATTAAAGCCAGTGGCCTAGGAGTTGAATAACACCTCAGTGTGGGTACGATATGCATAATATAGGTCACTTATTGACTTTGGGGACTTCAGGGTACGGGTTTTCCATAATGGACAGTGGTAGCCCCACTATACCGTGGGATAGACAGATGCAACGCACCGACGATCCAGATTGAGACACTATCCATAATCACGATCTAGTGTAGACTGTCTGGTATAATGCCTAATGTATATGATGGTTAGACTGTATAGCATTTGGCTGAGGTAGCCGTGGTACAGACATGTTCTTCTAGATCATTCTCTCTGATGTTTGTGTATAGTTCCTTGTAGTAGGAACGAGTCTATGTACATATGCATATTTGGTATGCATCATGACGTGATAATTATATTGATTTGAGATATTGTGTATGATGTAATAATATGATTCGATGTATTAAATGCCATATCTATATGTACTGTCATTTTCTATGTTGTTATGCTGGTAATGATGTAGATTGTCTCACCTCTGTGTATGCATTCTGTGTTATTATTATATTATGTAAAGATTTTGAGGAAGGAGAAGAGGAGCAACCTCCGGGTTGTCAGTGTGAGGAGGAACAACATCCTTGTGATCAATGCGTAGAGGGTGAGCCTCTAGATCATTCTTATTGTTTGGATTGATTTGACATAACATGGCGCTACCGAGTTTTCTAGGACTCATGAGATTGGAGTTCCAAGGGGGCTCCGAAGCCTGGCGTCTTCATATGGATAGGGAGACTATGGTTTATGTGGGACGACTAACTGTGTCCCTCAGTAGGGAATACGATAAAGTTCCTATGTTCTCTACTACCATTTATGTACACCAAGAGTTACCTTTATCTATTAGGCACTATTAGGGTGGTCGTTTCCATGCCCCTAGTGAGCTTAGTAGTGTGTCGACCGCACGGGCTCCTGTCTGTAGGGCTACACGACATCCAAAATTTCTGTCTTCCGATGATCCATCAGAGGAGGATCCTTTAAAGGATAAGAACTTTTAGTTCTGTACTTGGGCTAGTTTGTGGTTTATTTTGAGTCAAACAGTTTATAATTCTGTCTAATAGTTTGTACTTATTGTATCCTTAAAAACAAAATTATATGTACAATTATGGTGTGCATTTATTAGTTTGTTCTATTTCATGTTCTGTTTATTTTATTTAGTGATATTATGAAAAAAAAGAAACTTTTTACAGCTTATATTATTATTTGTTAATAAATAATTTATAACTTGGGTAAGGTTTTATTATAATTCGTCGTAAATGTAATGCTCTAAGGAGGGTGTTACAACAAAGACTTGTTGTGAGACCCAATGATTGGGCTCTGTATTTTGGTCTAAATCATGTTGGAGTAGTTTTCACAGAGAGTAGTCACAGAAATTGAGAAGGGTATGTTAGAGATGATGCTATTAGGGACAAGATTCAACCAAGCCATGAAGTCCCAATAGGGTCCTTCACTGTTGGGATCCTGAAAGTGGAAGATCGTTTTCTCCACTATGTGTTGGCTTATATTTTAGTTCTGAGAGCCAGCAACTATGCTTTGCTTGAGGAAGAGGATATCTTCCTTCTTCGGGCCATGAAACAAAGACTACACATTAACTGGCCACACTATATCATGCATTATATGAAGAAAACAAGGGAAAAATTGATGATGGACCTTCCATATTCGATGGTTATTGCTAAGATTATGAATCAATACAAGTTGTGTTTATCTGGTGAGGGATTCAATCACCTTACCAGTCACCACAAGTTTGCAAAGGCCACCATAAATCGAACGAAAATCAAGATGGTTAATGGTGCTTAGGTTTATGGTGTTGGGCATGATGTAGCAGCATAAGAAGAAGAAATGCCCGCTACCCCTGCTGATGTGCCTATGGAAGAGGCCTATGTCACCCATGAAGATTGAATCCTTGCTTTCATAGCAGATCTTAGAGCTCAATATATGGGCATTCAAACCCATCTCACAGATTTTTGAGTTTATCACGAGCATAGCAATGCAACCATCTATGACCGCTTAAGTGCTATTGAAGATCGTTTGGATAAGCTTAAGCATCATCATCCACCACTGGAAGATCATGGGGATTAAGCATGGATTATGTCACTTTCTTTATTATGCTTAAGCTAATCTAATCATTTTGTTTATCAATTGAATATGTTGTTAGCTTATGACCTTGCTGAACAATAGTATGACTTTGATATATTTTGGTATAACTTGGATAATGCTTTGCTATGACTAGTCTGTTGATATGCATATATTCTAATCTGGTTATAGTATTGTTGGATTACTCTTGAATATTTGTTGAATGACAATGGTTTTGTGGACATGTTGTTACTTCTCTTGTTGTCAAAAACTCTTTTTGTATATCTTTTTTATCATGAGAAAAGATGAGAAGTTTTTGGTATATATGTCATTGAGAAAAGAAACACAAAATAGAACAAGATTTAATTTTTTTTAATGATCTTGGGATTCCAAAATAAAGGGGGAGCTGTGCATCTCTGATCTAATCACCTCTTGAAAAATAGAGGGGGAGTAAGTCCCTATCCTTTTGTGAGTTCTAATTTATTTGAACTAACCTTTTTCTCAATGGATGTTTGTCAACATCAAAAAGGGGGAGAATGCGATTAACATTAGTAATGACAATGATTTTGATGATGACAAATAAGAGAAGTGATGGCTATGCAAAAATCAAGTCCCAAGGTTCTTCAAGTATAGCTTATAGGACTTAGATCTTATGTTAAGAATAATAAGAATCACATTAGCTCATGTCTTGTTGTTCACTCAACTTAAATCCTTTTGCAAAATCATGTTTTATATTGATCATGTTTGAGAAAAATGTTTTTAGAAAGGATGAAAAGAAAATCATGTTTCATACTTGTGAAAATACTCATCAAGTATGTGGAAAATAATTTTAGAAAGGTTGAAAATGATTTGGGAAAGTTTGGTTATGAAATCCTTTAGAAATCTTGTTTTCTTGGTGAACCAATAACGAATTATGTGTTTTGAATAGCTGATTATGTGTTTTGAATAACAGGTTATCTGAAAACAATAACTGATTATATGATTTCAAATAACAGATTATTTGAAATCCATAACAAGTTATTCACCTTGGCAGAAACGTTCCAATTGGTGTTTTAAAGTGAATAACTTGTTATGGAAAGTCCATAATAGGTTATTTGCATGTTGGGAACGTTCCCTCTTATTTTTTAAATGTTCCTAACCGATTAGGGATGCCAAATAACATGTTATTTTCGTGCTATAATGTTTCCTGATGAAACAAATAATCTGTTAGGCAAAACCAATAATCTATTATTTGAAACCAAATAACCTATTATTGAACACCAATAATCTGTTATCTGGGTGATAACTTCAGAAAATGAAGTTAAATCACTTGAATTTGATTGTATTTGAGCATGCTATCCTTAAGTTTTCAAGGCCACAGGTTCAATTATTGCATGACTTTGGTGAATTAAGCTTGTTAATTCAAATAATTAAGAATTGAATCTTTGAAGATCATGTTTATGGAAGTTGGATGGATTATGGTTTGATGGACTTTAGCATTATTTTGATACAGGTATCTAAGATGGGAAAGGCCTTGGAAGGGATGAGGAAAGTGAAGAGAAGCTCAAATTATGAGGAAAATATCAAGGGAAGGTGCTTCCAACCCACGCCTAGGCATGGCCCTTGCAGTTTCTCAGGGATTCCAGGCAGAGACATCCACGCCTAGGCGTGGCAAGTTCAATTTTTCAGTGTTTTCAGACAGAGACACCCACGCCTAAGCGTGTTAAAGTCACGCCTAGCCGTGGCAAGCTGAGGAAAGGCACATGATTCATAACCATGCCTAGGCGTGGGAAAGCCATGCCTAAACGTGGTTAAAACCCTGGTCCGCAATTTTGGCCCTTTTTATCTGATTTTGGAGAGCATTTTGAGCACCTTCAGTTTTGACAAAGCATGAAATCCCTAGAGCAAGTGAGAGGAGGAGGAACTCTTAGAAGATAGAAGTAATTCAAGTGAAGAATCAAGATCAAGGAGGAAGATCAAGCATTGGATTCTCTCCATTCTTGTTCATTCTTTCCTTTTTCTCTCTTGATTTGTAATTTGATGGGTTTCTTGAATTCATTAGTTTGCTCCTCTTTTATGATGTGTAACTAAACTCTAATCTAGGGGCTCTCAAGGATCTTACTATGGATTTGATTAATGTGTAATTAGTTGGGTATCCTTTCAATGAAATTGGTTTTGTTCATCCATATTTATGCTTAGTGCTTGTTATTGATTGGTCATTAATTGCATGATTTTAATATTCCAATTGAACTAGAAATAGGGTGTTGTGAATATGGATATGGTATGGTTGATGTATGTTCAATTACATTCTATTGGTATGAGTGTGTTGATTAACTAAGGGGATGGACACATGCCTCTTGGTCATGCATGACAAGTGTTTGATAATTGGTCTCAATGAGTGATTCTTATGTTAACTCACATGGACACATAGTGGATTAGCTAGGTTTCACATGGGTAATTGCCCTAGACATAGGCTCTTATCTATTGATGGTTATTTGCTAACAAATATCATTTTCATTGATTGGTGCTTGTTAATTGCAATTATTCATTGAAGTAGCAAGTGAATAGGGACCCCTAGGCTTTAATTATTCTCATCTTCTCTTGTGGAATTAGTGTTTGGTGTTTTTCTTATTTTATTTCTTTTAAATTGTTATTTTAATTGCTACCCACTCTCACATTTCGATTGGTTGGTTAAGAATTGTGGATATTGATTAAGTTCTAGCATTCTTCTAATTGTCAATCCCTTAGGATACGATACTCTAACTCTCATTTATATTACTTATCGACCCGTGTGCTTGCGGAGTTACAGTTAACAACCAACAAGTTTTTGGCGCCGTTGCCTGGGGTTGAGTTTAGATTTTGTGTTATTTCTTACATCTATTTGCAATTCTTATTTCAAGTTTCGTTTGTTTTGTTTTGCATTTTTTGATTTTTAGGTACTTGGCTCTTGTATGCGAAGAACTCAAGGTGTGTCTTGATTTCCTTACGATCCTGAGATCGAGAGGACATTTCGTAGATTGCTAAGAGAACAACAAGTACAAGAACAAGCACTAAATTTGGTTAATGAATCTGAGATGGCGGAGGAAGCAAATGTCGAAAGACCTTTGAGAGAATATGCCACCCCAAGTGCTAGAAAAATCCGATCTAGCATTAGAAGGCCAACGGTACAAGCACAAACTTTTGAGATCAAGCCTATAATTATTCAAATGGTTCAGAATAATGTGCAATTTGGAGATTTACCCCATGAAGATCCTAATGCTTATCTAGCCAACTTTCTGGAGATATGTGATACTTTCAAGCACCATGGAATGACTGATGATGTGGCTCGCTTAAGGCTCTTCTATTTTTCCTTGAGAGATAGGGCTAAGGCATGGCTTCAATCCTTACCTGAGCATTCCATCACTACTTGGGAAGAGCTAGCTCAGAAGTTCTTGAACCGATTCTTTCCTCCCATGAAGGCAATGAAGTACAGAAATGACATCTTGTCCTTCAGGCAATTTGAAGGAGAAACTTTATATGAAGCATGGGAGTGATTTAAAGATTTGCTAAGGAAGTGCCCCCACCATGGCATAGCAAAATGGATGTTGGTTCATACTTTCTACAATAGCTTGACAACCTCCATTCGTTCCATAATTGATGCAGCAGCTGGAGGAGCGCTTATGAGTAAGACTGTGGATGCAACCTACAACCTTTTGGAAGAGATGCCTAATAATAATTATCAGTGGCCAGGAGAGAGAGTTGCTCCGAGGAGAGTGGCAGTCGGGATACATGAAGTTGATGCTCTCACATCACTTTTCGCTCAAGTAGCAGCACTCTCCAAGAAGTTTGACACCATGGCAGTTAACTCAATTGCAAGCGAAGCTAATATCACAGTTGAGATTTGTGATCATCATGGGGACCGTCACTCTAGTACAAATTATACGGCTAGCTTGGAGAGTGTACAATATGCTAGTCAATTCCGTCAACCAAGTCACAACACTGATTTTGGTAATACTTATAACCCCAATTGGCGGAACCATCCTAATCTCTCATGGGGTGGAAATGTTCAAGGCTCTTCCTCATCTTATCAGCATAATCAAGCACCTCGTGCTCCTCAAGGTTTTCAACAACAGAGCCCTCTTCAAGCCCAAACTTCAACATCGAATTCAACTTCTAATTTGAAGATGTTTGCTCAGTTTATGACCAGTCAACAAGATTACACGACCAAGACTGATTCAAGGCTAGCATCCAACGATGCATTAATGCAAAGCCAAACAGCTTCATTGAGGAATCTTGAGACTCAAGTGGGCCAACTTGCCCAAGATCTAAATAACAGGCCCCTAGGGAATTTCTCAAGTGACACCATCAACAATCTTAAGGGTGCCCCTAACGAGCAGTGCAAGGCTATATCATTGAGGAGTGGGAAGGAAATTGAAGGGAATCCCAAGACTAAACTTCTTGAAGAAGAAGTTGAGGTGGCATAAGATGAAGTGGTTGTGAGCAAAGAGGTTGAGAAAAATGAGGAAATTGCAGAGGGAAAGGTTGAAGACATGAAGAAGAAGGACAAGCCTTATACACCACCTTTACCTTTCCCCAACCGATTTGTTAAACAAAAGCTTGATGCTCAATTCAAAAAGTTCTTGGAGATTTTCAAGAAGCTTCACATCAATATTCCATTTGCTGAGGCATTAGAACAAAGGTCGAATTATGTGAAGTTCATGAATGACATCTTGTCCAAGAAGAGGAAATTGGGGGACTATAAGACTGTAGCTCTCATAGAGGAGTGTAGTGCAATCTTGCAGAATAAGCTACCTCCCAAATTGAAAGACCCAGGGAGCTTCACCATTTCATGCACAATTGGGAGTCAATTCTTTGGAAAAGCTTTGTGTGATCTAGGGGCAAGCATAAACTTGATGCCCTTATCCATCTTCCAAAGGCTAGGTTTAGGGGAGGTGAAGCCTACTCCGGTTACTTTGCAACTAGCTGACGTTTTGGTCAAGGTGGACAAGCTAATCTTTCCAGTTGATTTCATCATCTTGGACATGGAGGAAGACCACAATGTACCTTTGATTCTTGGGAGACCTTTCCTAGCCACAGGTAAGATTGTGATCGATGTGCAAAAAGGTGAGCTCACTATGCAAGTCAATGATGAAAAGGTAACCTTTTATATTTACAAATCCATGAAATCTCCAATTGATCATGAATAATGCTCCTACATAGGTATGATTGATCCAGTAGTCAATGATGCATTTCATACTAGTTCTACTGATGATTCCCTTGTTTTAGCTTTGACATCCATATGTGAGCACATAGAGAAGGATGATGTTATGGAATGTATTAAGCTACTTGATTTGTCAGGAATCCAAGCTTTGAACCCCTGACTGCAAAGTCTAGCCAAGACTATAAATAAGGCGCTTGCTAGAAGGCAACCCAACTTCTTAACCCTATCTCTTAGCTAGGATAATTTTATGCATGATTTAGAGTTTTTCTTTATATTTTAATTGTGTTTTTGATAGCTTAAAAAAAAAAGGATTAATGGTTGCCTGAGAATATGCATTAAAATTGATGAGTGTTCTAAGAGGCAAATTGAATTTTGTTTGCATGCCAGAAGTTTGATTTGAGTATCCAATGATTGTGTGGATCATAATTCACCTCACTGCTTAGGAATTCGCTTGTAAAAATTTAGAATTTTGTGCTTACACTTATTGCCATAACTGTGTATGAGAGAATTTCCCTATTGCATATGTGGTGGATTTTGGAATATGAATGAAATGCATGGTTGGAGAAATTTATGATTGGCATGTTTTGCATCTTAGAAGCTTGTATGATTCCCTTTTGAGGCGAAATCCTAGGCAATGCTTTTTTAAGGAAATGACTAGGGCATATGTTTGGACCGATTGGGCCTTTCAAGCTAACCTTGATTGAATGATATCCCTAGTACCCCTTTTGAAGCCTAGTGTACGTGTGTGTGGCCTAATTTTTCCTTCTTTAAACCTAATCTCTCCACCCTCTTAAACCATGCTTGTGAAAGAAAAATTCTTCCCCTCATTACAGGTCCCTTGTTGAACACATGATTGAGCAGTTCTGTTGGTTTGAGCCATAGTGTTTTGCATAATGCTAAGAATCCAAGAATTTATGGTTACTAGCTTTCACTCAAAAAAAAAAAGGAAGAAATGAAAAGAAAAAAAAGAAAGAAAGAAAGTGAATAAGTGGGTTGTTGTGTGAATTGAAGCCCTTTTGCGATGAAAATAAGGTTGTATATATGATCTTAGAAATATAAAAAAAATGAAATGATGAGAAAATGGAATAAAGAAGGTTGATTCTTCAATTTGGATTCTGTTTGTGTATTTATATGCTTGGCTTGATTCAATGGAAGTGGTTGATTATGTGTTTGATATTTGAATTCAAATCCTTTCCCTTCTTTCTTAGCCACTACCCTTAGCCTTACATTACAAGCTTAAAAGACCCTCATGATCTTTGATTCTGTCTTGCCTACATTAGTGGAGAAAGGGATGAAGGACATTCTTTTGAGAGTGCATGTGCATTTTATAAATTCATCCATCTTGCTCTTCATGATTAGGAAAGGGTCTTAAACACATTAGCTTGGGAAATCTTTCATGCACAAAAATGACATTCAAGGGTAATCAAGATAGTTGGGAATTTCTTACATGTGTGGACCTTGTTGTGAGGTTGGATTGTGATTTCTGAGGGTATGAATGATAATTGGGAGTTGGATATGCCTTAGTTCAATTTGCCTCATGTTTCCTGAACTTTGGATTGGATTGTATTCCCTCTTCCTTTGCTTGGATTAGTTTGCTCGAGGACTAGCAAAACTTTAGGTTTGGGGGTGTGATAACTTCAAAAAATGAAGTTAAATCACTTGAATTTGATTATATTTGAGCATGTTATCCTTAAGTTTTCAAGGTCATAGATTCAAATATTGCATGACTTTGGTGAATTAAGCTTGTTAATTCAAATGATTAAGAATTGAATCTTTGAAGATCATGTTTATGGAAGTTGGATGGATTTTAGTTTGATGGACTTTAGCATTATTTTGATACAAGTATCTAAGATGGGAAAGGCCTTGAAAGGGATGAGGAAAGTGAAGAGAAGCTCAAATTGTGAAGAAAATATCAAAGGAAGGTGCTTCCAACCCACGCCTAGGCGTGACAAATCCACGCCTAGGCATGGCCCTTGCAGATTCTCAGGGATTCTAGGCAGAGGCATCCACGCCTAGGCGTGACAAGTTCAGTTTTTAAGTGTTTTCAGACAGAGACCCCCACGCCTAGGCGTGGCAAGCTGAGGAAAGGCACGTGATTCATAACCACGCTTAAGCATGGTTAAAATCCTGGTTCGCGATTTTGGCCCTTTTTATCTGATTTTGGAGAGCATTTTGAGCATCTTCTGTTTTGACAAAGCACAAAATCCCTAGAGCAAGTAGGAGGAGGAGGAACTCTTGGAAGATAGAAGTGATTCAAGTGAAGAATAAAGATCAACGAGGAAGATCAAGCATTGGATTCTCTCCATTCTTGTTCATTCTTTCCCTTTTCTCTCTTGATTTGAAATTTGATGGGTTTCTTGAATTCATTAGTTTGCTCCTCTTTTATGATGTGTAACTAAACTCTAATCTAGGGGCTCTCTAGGATCTTACTATAGGTTTGATTAATGTGTAATTAGTTGGGTATCCTTTCAATGAAATTGGTTTTGTTCATCCATATCTATGCTTAGTGCTTGTTATTGATTGACCATTAATTGCATGATTTTAATATTCCAATTGAACTAGAAATAGGGTGTTGTGAATATGGATATGTATGGTTGATGTATGTTCATTACATTCTATTGGTATGAGTGTGTTGATTAACTAAGGGGATGGACTGTCCATGTTGGTCATGCATGGCAAGTGTTTGATAATTGGTCTCAATGAGTGACTCTTATGTTAACTCACATGGACACATAGTGGATTAGCTAGGTTTCACATGGGTAATTGTCCTAGACATAGGCTCTTATCTATTAATGGTTATTAGTTAACAAATATCATTTTCATTGATTTGTGCTTGTTAATTTCAATTATTCATTGAAGTAGCAAGTGAATAGGGACCCTTAGGCTTTAATCATTCTCATCTTCTCTTGTGGAATTGGTGTTTGGTGTTTTTCTTATTTTGTTTCTTTTAAATTGTTATTTTAATTGCAACCCACTCTTACATTTCGATTGCTTGGTTAAGAATTTTGTGGATATTGATTAAGTTCTAGCATTCTTCTAATTGTCAATCCCTTGGGATACGATACTTTGACTCTCATTTACATTTCTTGTCCACCCGTGCGCTTGCGGAGTTACAGTTAACATCCAACACTGGGATAATAGAAAACATTTTCCAATGGCTCTATTGGAGCATTTAATGCCTCCAACAACTACCAACGACTCTAAATTGATTTGGACTATAAATATTAGTGGTTGGGCATTAAAAATAAGTTGGAGAACAATCTGAAAATCATACTTGAGCATTAAATTCGTGTTTATTCATCTATTTCTATAAACCCCTATTTTTTAGCTAAGTGTGTGATTCTTTGATTCCACAAGCTTCAATTTATATTATCCATTCTTGAGAGAGTTTCAATACATCTATATCTTTGTATAATCTGTAAAGAGAGAGTGAGGTATCCCTCAAAATTGTAAGGGTGAGGTATCCCTTGGAAATAGAGGCTCAAGCACAAGGGTGAGATATCCCAAAGTGTGTTGAGTGCTCCATCTTGTAAAGATTGTCAAGCACCTGTTTGAAGCTTGAAGATATAATGGAAATCTTGGGTCTTTACTTGAGGACTAGACGTAGGTCACAAGTGGATGTGTGGCTGAACCAGGATAAAACTTTGTATTTGTCTTCCTAAACTCATCTCTTTTACTTTGTGCACTGTTTTATTAAATATCTTGCATACTATCTTACTTAATTGTTTTACTTATAAGTAAAAGTCCTCTATCCTCTCCATCCATTCAATTCTAATAAACAATAGTTTCAACAAAAATTGATAATCAAGTGTTTTGCTAAAGAATTACGAAATTATTTTACATACTCAATTCACCTCCCTTTTGAATATTGAGGCCACTTGGTAACATTATTCGAATAAGGCCCTGCATTATTCAAATAAAGGTTCAAAATCCATCAGGGTGCGCATGGTCTTATTTGAATAACCAAATGGTTATTTGAGTATCATGTTTTCCAGAAACCTATTCTTAAATGGCTTATCCGAATAACAAGCCTGTTATTCGAATAACAAGCTTTTTATAAAACAATTTTTTTAGTGGGTTATTCGAATAATACATATGTTATTTGAAGAACATGTTTCAGAGGCAAATTTCCTTCGTGCTATGTGAAGCCTTATTCTAATAACATAGTTGTTATTCAAATAAGAGCTCATTCCATATATAGAAATAACGGCTAGTTTGCAGCCATTAATGCTGCTCCAACCACCCCGACAACTCTAAACTTAAATGAGCTATAAAGATATCATCCTCTTGACAAGGTGATAGATGATGTATTAAAAGGGGTAATTATTCGAAACTCTCTTAGAAATGCATGCAACCATATGGCCTTTGTCTCTCAAGTTGAACCTAAAGACATAAATGAGGCCATTGATGATGAACATTGGATCTTGGCCATGCAAGATGAACTAAGCCAATTTGAAAGAAATCAAGTTTGGGAATTAGTTCTAAGGCCCAATGATCATCCCACAATTAGCACCAAATGTGTCTTTAGGAACAAACTTGATGAAACAGGCTTAATAATAATAAACAAAGTTAGGCTTATTGCTAAAGGTTATAATCAAGAAGAATGAATAGATTATGAGTAAACATATGCTCCCATAGCTAGATTAAAGGCCATTAGAATGCTACTTACATATGCATGCTTCATGGATTTCAAGCTTTACCAAATGGATGTTAAAAGTGTCTTTTTTAATGATTTTATACAAGAAGAAGTGTATGCGGAATATGTAACACCCACCGTAGAGTATCTCATTTCTGACTAATTATTATTAAACCATACTCAAGTTATAAATCATTTATTAATATAATAATACAAGTTATAAAATTTCACAGATATCATAATTAAATATAATGAAAAGAACATAAGCAATATAAACTGAATAGTACACACTATACACATACATACGATTTTGTTCTCAAAAGAAACATATAAATACAAATTGTTGACAAAATATAAACTAGCCCAAGTCCATGCCTAGGGAGTAAGGTCCTCAAATGGATCCTCCTCCTCCTCCTCCTCAGACAAAGTCCCCAGTTGAGGTATGTTGCTACGGGTAGGAGTTCGGGCAGAAGATACCACAGAGTCCTCACTTGGTGTATAATGGAAATCACCCCAAATTTCTGTAACAGGTATATTTAACTCTACACGTATATTGGCGCTAAAAGTAAAAGCAGCAACCCCATGAAGGGTCCTACTGATAAACACAGTAACCTTTCCATGGTACACCATGTGCTCTGTATCCAAGCTAATGTGACATGCATCTATACCTACGTGGAAGTGCACTGTAACATAATCGGTAAGATCTTGTCCCGTTGCCATTCAAAAACTCAGAAATCAACACAAACAAAAAGGATACGACTCTTCTTCGTCTTCCTCGCTGTCTTTACCAAAACATAATATATTATAGAAATAACATACAGAGAGGTGAGATCACCTACATCAATATCAACATAGTAGTAGAGAAATAGTAAAGATAGTAATATCATACAGATATAACAAATAATGAATACAGTCATGGCATCAAGTATAAGTTAATTTAACAGATATAAAATATCACAATGATATGTAGATAAACTATGCACATGCATAATGAACCAGTTTCCTACTCTATGGAGCTAAATAGAATTTCAGAGAGAATGATCTAGAAGACATATATGTATCTCGTCAGCCTCAAATCAAGTACTTTAGTATTATCAAAATGTACATCATGGCTTTATATAAGACATTCTACACCAGATCGTGATTAAGAATAGTGTCTCAGTCTGGATCGTCAGTACGTTGCATCGGTCTGATCCACGGCACAGTGGGGCTACTAACTGGCCATTGTAGAAAACTCGCACCCGAACGCGTCCAAGGTCAACAAATTACTTACACTATGCCTATCGCACCTGTACTAAGGTGTAATTCAACTCCTAGGCCACCGACCTTAACATAGTCCACCAGACTTACACAATGCATGATCAATGATTCAATGTATAAAACAAGTCAATTACAGGCCAAAATCACAACCTTATATTTTCGGGTCCAATACGTTGACCCGATAGTAATCCTACTGTATTGTCAATTGCGTAGAACTTTTACCGCATTCTTATAATCGTACAACATTTTTGTCGCGTTTTCAAGTCGCATAAATATTTTTCAACGTTTTCTCAATCGCGTAAAAATATGTGAATGTTTTCTAAATCGCATAACTCAAAAATCCACGTTTTTTAAATGCGTAAGGTTTTTCTACTATTTCTCAACCGTAAAAAATATTTCTTGACGTTCTAAATTCAATTTTGAAACTTTCTAAGTTTAAAATATAATTTGGATTTCAATTTCCTATTTTTCTCATTAAAACTCCTCTAAGTAATAATTTCTGACGTTTTCCCAAAAATATGATTTATTTTAATTTAAAAAAACCTTCTCTATTTATTTTACTAAAAATCCTTTTTAACAAAATACCTCAAGTTACAACTTCACTTCTCATCCCTAATTTCTAACACCATAGTCGAAAATCACCCTTTGTGAAATGATAAAATTTATTTGTTTCTGTTTCCATCTTATAAATCTTTAATTTAATTTCTTTTCACCTAATCATCTAGGTTTACCATTAATAAATTATTATTTTTTTTGCACTAGATTACCTTATTTGGACTTCATGGCTGAAAGCCATGTGGTCTTTAGAACCAAAATTCATTAATTCATTTCCTTACTTCCTAATCATCTAACTTCACCATTCATAAAATAATTTTGACTTGGAACACCCATGTTGGGGCATGGAGACCGAGAGCCTCATAAGTCTTTGGGACCAAAAATTTCTTTCCTTTCAAGCATAAACATAGAATACAATCATACTTTAATCTACATAATCCTACTATATCAAATTCATGCATAATATCAAAGCTATAAAATAATATAAAGTAAATAAACATAAATCACTAAATTTATACAAACAAGTGAATAACCCTCACATGGATTCTTCACTTAACAATCATAATTTTGTTCCTCACCACCATACTTGGTTGATGAGGTAAATCTCCCTCTTACCTTGGATGATCCTCCAAAGCTCCTAGTATGCTTCCTTCAAGTAGATTTTCTCCACCAAGTTGAACTTAAAAACAAAGAAAACATGCAATATTAACATCCAAGGTTTATCAAAGATGACCATGAACCAAAGTATGGTCTTAGAATCTTGAAATGGAGAAGAAAGATGAAGAATAGAAAACTTCACCTAAAAACCCTTGATCTTGAGCTTGAAGAACAAGGTTGAAGATGGAAGATTTAGGCTAAAATCTCAACTACAAAGTATCTTAGAATGGTATAAAGATGCAAGATATAAGGTTTACTTGAATTATTGAAGGTTGGATGGTGGTTTATGGTGCCTTGGCTGAGAGCCTCTTGGAGAGAAAAGTGAGAGCTTTTGTGTAGTTTCTTTTATAGTAAAAGAAGATGAAGATAAGAATGAGTGAAGTGTAGGATTTCTCCCCCTACAAGCCTTTGGTCGTGGGCTTCCTCATGGGTGAATCACAAATGCGACTCACTCAATGAGTCATGGTTGAGTCACCCTTGAGTCATGTAGGTGAGTCAACACCATTAGTCATCTAGGTGAGTCACCAATGGGTGAGTCATAGAAAGTGACATATAGGTAAGTCACTTGGATGACTAGGTAGCAAGAAGATATTTTTTGGTATACTTTAACCAATGGATAATAGCTACTGCTTATAAAATTAGTGTCCATTGTCCAATGGATAATAGCTTTACCCAATGGATAATAAAACAAAACAAAATCACTGTAAAAGAAAATTTCAAAAACTGTTTCGGTTTTAGTAAGCTCCCACGGCCTCGAATCAACAATCCAAAATTTTTCGGTCTCAAAATTTTTTTTATTTTTCTTGGCCCACATATAGTCTAAAATAATATTAAAATAATAAAAATTATAAAATTCATATATATTAAAAAAATGAAATTCAGGATGTTACAGAATAACCTCCCAATTTTGAAAACTTTGAACTGCCCAACCATGTTTTTAAATTGAAAAAGGCTTTGTATGAATTAAAACAAGCTCCTAGAGTTTGGTACGAAAGATTGAGCAAGTTCCTTTTAGAAAAAGGATTCTCTAGAGGAAAGGTTGACACTACTCTTTTGTTGGGAATTGCGGATACATCACGCAGCAGAATAATAAAAAATCTCTCACAGAATCTATGCAAAAAAGCCATAATCCGAGTTTTAAAACATTTACCTTTTGAAACATGATAAACTCGAGCGACATGAATCACCAACATCTTAATAGCGACAATGTCTCTGCAGCATCCACACGAACAAACTTGCAAAATGTCTAATGTTTGCAGTCTTGGAGTTTGACCACTCTACAATAGTGCTAGTTGTGAAGAGAAAAGAAGGAAACTTGTCACTCTTTGACTCACTTTCTGTAAGTGCGGCTAGGGTTATATAATATCTTTTTAGCAGCCCCCTTAGCAGTACTATTTATAATAGTGACCGCCTTAAATGAGTGTGAGCAGTAGCAAGGTAAGTTGTGCAACCCTAGACTCATTTATTATGAGCCAGGCCCACAATTGAATCTGAGTCTAACTTGGATCCTTATTGCTCCAATTTAGTCTGCTCTAAGTGTTTGACCCTGCAGGTTCTCATGACGTTAGTAGAAATATTAAAATCTCATTTTAATATTACAAACAGTGAGCGGTATCTAGCAACACATCACTACTACCCAAGTAATGAGAATGTCAGTGATTTGACATAACCTATCCGTGACCAATGTTACGTGTAGTTTAGTCCTTTAGTCCAGATATCTGGATTGAACACAAGACATGGAACGTGCCACCCTTGTTTAGTTCAATCTTTAATTTCCTGATTCTCGAGTAGACATAGTAATAACAAATGAGATCAATATCTCATATTGACTCATTTGAGCATGGTCATGCATTTTGTAGTCTCACTCAATTAGGGCCCCCAAAGATATCACTCTTGTTATGTAGGAGGGACAAATCCCATATAGGTCACTCACATCTCTCCACATGAATCGCGATATGTCTAATGACCAACTTTATAATCATCTTGTTATAGATGACATTTGATGGCATTAAAGTACACAACTCCTCATGTAGGAATCGTAGTGATTTTAGGTCAAAGGACCACATACACCATTATCACTATGAGAATTGCTTATGACACTCACGTAACGATCCACGTAGCGTTCTCATGGTGGGTCTATCTAATACATCATTACTCTAATATGTATCCATGTGAAGACTTGATATCTCATATCCATGACGTATGAAATATGGTCATCAGTCTACGCGCATACTAGTCTCAATGCATTATTGTTGTCCTAATTAACAATAATGCTTGATTAGGAATATTTAAGAATAATGTTTTATCCAATAAGATCTCACGATCAAGTCATCTACTTGATGTCCTATGGTATCAAACTTACTAATCTAAGGACTTTATTATGTTTATCAAAAAAGAACATAATAAATGAAATGCCTCATATATTAAAATTAGCATAATACAATGTATGTAAATACAGATAAAATGCATTGGCCTCTAGGGCATACACCACCATCTTTTCATTAAGCATAAAAAGCATAATATACTTCTTGTTCAAATATATGTTGATGATATTATATTTGGTGCTACTGATAAGTCTCGTTGCAAAGAATTTGGTAACCTTATGCAAAGTAAATTTGAGATGTCTATGATGGGTGAACTCAACTTCTTCCTTAGTCTCCAAATTAAGCAAACAAGGGATTGGACTTTCATAAGTCAATCCAAGTATTGCAATGAGCTGCTCAAAAAGTTTGGAATGGACAATGGCAAGCATATGGCTACATCAATGGGCACATTTTGCTATTTGGACAAGGATGAAGGAGGTAATCCTATAGAAATTACAAAGTATAGAGGTATGATTAGCTCACTCCTTTATTTTATGGCAAGTAGGCCTGATATTATGTTTAGTGTATGCATGTGTGCTAGATATCAAGCTAATCCTAGAGAATCACACTTATGTGTTGTAAAAAGAATGATGAAATATCTAATAGATACTTCACAAATGGGTTTGTGGTACCCTAAGGGTGCCTCATGTAGCCTAATTGATTATTCTGATTTTGTTGGATGCAAATTGGATAGGAAGAGCACTAGTGGAACATGCCACCTACTTGGAAGCTCACTAGTCTCTTGGCGTAACAAAAAACAAAATAATGTGGTGATAATCACATATTTTATACATTAATAAACTCACATTTTTAGTCATTTACACTCTCCATGTACTTAATTGATTAAGCTTGGTTATGTTTTGTAAGTTTGGACTTAAATTGGACTTAATTGATTTTTTCAGCAATATTTTGGTCTTATATTGTTTCTGTATTTTGGTTATATCTTGAGTTCTAGATGTCTTATAATTATGTATCTTACCTTGTAGAAAAGATAAGAGAGAGCTTTACAACTTTCGTGAGAGCTCTAGGGCAAAATCGAACATCTAGTAGAGCTAATTAGGCTTGGAAGTTAGAACATGAGTTTTGTGAGTGGAACTCAAATAGTGTGCAGTAATCACTGCCTAATTCTAGTTGAAAGAATTAAAATGGGCAGAAAATTTGGCATCTGAAAGTTAAGACCTATATATACAACTGTTATGAAGAATACAAGAGCTCATTTAGACAGCTTGAAAGTCATGTTGGGTCTAGAAGTTAAAACAGAGGTGCTGAAATTGGGCCCGAGTAGTCTGCAGTAATTGGATCATATCTTGGGCCGTAGGATGAATTTTTTGATGATTCTAGTGGCATTGGAAGATGAGACAATTGGATAGAACTTTCATGAATACCACTTTGCTTAGTTTTGACGTTAACCATGAGTTCATCACTGAAAGATTTCAGAGACAAGAAATTTCAATAATTTTCCACTCACAAAAGTTCTTTGGCATTTTCCACTCATCTACCCATTCATCCCCTCACTCATTCATCAATTCCTTTGTCATTTTGTATCCTTAATACTCTATAAAAAGGACCATAGGCAGATCATTTGAAAAATCTAGGTTAGAGAGGAAGATCATGCTATTATGTTGTTGTAATTTTCTTTTGTTGTAAATAGAAGTTATGATCATCATCTTCTTCTTCTTCTTTCTTTCTTTCTTCTTGCTCATGGGTAACTAATTTTCATCTTGCTAGGGTGAAGGGGTGAAGCTTTTGCTAATAAAATAAGATTAGATTAATTTATTTCTTGTGCTTAAATTATATATTATCAAGTGATCATTATACGTGTTGTATTTTATTTCCAATCAAATTAGAAACCTTCCTTGTAAAGTGGAGTTCTTGATTCATTGTAGACGAGTGGTTTAGCACAATGAATGCTTGAACCCATTTACAAGTGTAGGTGTTGGTAAATAATTAAAGAAACCATAATATAACTACGTATATAATTCTAAATGGACTTTGAATGTTTTATTCTCTGATTGGAACCTCCATTGTGCATGGATTTCAATTGAGTTATAAAAAGAATTAATCTTGTCCTTAATTTATTATCAAAAGTGGATCTCCTAGCCTAAGTAAGTTCTTTAATTTAATTGTAACAAGTTTTATTATTTTTATTGTTATGACAAAGCCTTTCCTTACCTCAAAGAATTTTTATTCATCAATTCTCTATGGATCGACCTCGGACTCTCGGGAAATTTATTACTTGAGACAACCTGCACTTGGATTTGCATCCTTTAATATGCATCAAGTTTTTGGAGCTGTTGTTAGGGACTTGATTTGAAGTTTTAATTTATTGAGGTTCTTTTTCTTTAATAAAATATGTTCTTTCTTCTCCCTCACTAGAGCAAAAGATCAGCTTGCTGGTCCTTCTGTTTCTTTACTAACCCTCTAACTTTCTAATGTTCTAACTTATTAACTTACTAACCTACTAACTTTCTAAATTATTAACTAACTTTTTTTATTTATGTCATTTATTTATGATTTTTATTTACGCTTTCTGACTTACTAACCTTCTAACTTTTATATTTATATCATTTATTTATGCTACTAACTTTTTAATTTATGTCATTTAAGTTTGCTTTCTGACTTACTAACCTGTACATTATTTTTTTATTTTTTAGTTTTAAGTCATTTATTTATGCTTAATATTTAATGACTGGTATAAATCGCTGACTTGTACATTATTTTTTTTATTTTAAGTCATTTATTTATGCTTAATTAGTATCGTGATATAAATTCTGGTCGTTTGGATAAAATTAATTCTAGTACTTTATATATTAATTTGTTTGAATCACAATCACACACAATTGATATAATGGCTGAAAATGAAAGTGTACATGATGAACATGAAAATCAACCGTTACGAACCATGCATGAATATTTGCAACCACCTCGAAATTCTAGTCCATTATGTTTTATCTTTCCACTCAATGCCAACAATTTTAGATTTAAGTCAGGTATGATTTCTTTACTTCATAATTTTCATGGTTTAGAATCTGAAAGCCCATACTTACATCTAAAAGAATTTAAAGAAGTATGTATTACTTTTAATGATCAAAATTGTACTGAAGAGATTGTTAAGCTTAAATTGTTTCCTTTTTCTTTAAAAGATAAAGCAAAAACTTGGCTTAACACTTTGAAACCAAGATTAATTGGCACATGGCAAGAAATGCAAGGTGAGTTCTTAAAGAAATTTTTTCCAACACATAAAACTAATGCTATGTAAAGACAAATCCAAAATTTTACCCAAAATTCAAATGAAGGATATTTTCAATTTTGGGAACGATTTAAAGATTTGTTAAATTCTTGCCCACATCATGATTTTGAAAAATGGTGCACTATAAGCTTCTTTTATGAAGGTTTAACACCTGAAACCAAACAATTTGTGGAAATAATGAGCAACGGTGAGTTTCTTGATAAAGAACCTGATGAAGCTTTAGACTATTTGATCCAGTTGGCTGAAAATTCTCAATTTTGGCATGATACTAATATTTCTGAAAATTCAATTAGATCTAACCTTGCAAGTGCTAATAAAGGAAAATATCACCTTAGTCAAGACGAAGATCTAAATGCTAGGTCTACTAGTTTGGCCAGAAAAATTGAAGCAATGGAATTAGGAAAAACAAAAGAAATCAAATCTGTGCAAAATGAAGAAATTTGTGGCATTTATGATGACTTAGGACACTCAACACATGAATGTCCTAAGATTCATGTTTTTAAAGAAGTTGTACATGAGCAAGTAAATGCAATGAATAATTTTAAAAAGTCATTTACTTCTTTTTTTTCAGATACATATAATCCGAGATGGAGAAATCACCGAACTTCAGCTGGAGGAATAATAATCAGTCACAATTCGTGCAACCACCACCTCTTCAGGCACAACAGGGCTCTCAAAATTCTCAAGGATATGCACCTTATGTCCCACCATATAGGTAAAACCTTGAAGAAACACTGCATGTATTCATAGAAAAGCAGAAGGCCATTAATAAACAAAACAATCAAACTATGAGTGACATAAAAGAAATTCTTGCTAAACTTTCTTCTGCACTCACCATTCACGAGAAAGGAAAATTTCATTCTCAACCTCAACCAAATCCCAAGGGTCAGTACAGTCTAAGTGAAGGTAGTTCAGAAAACCAATAAATAGATCAAGTCAAGTTAGTGAAAACTCTTAGGAGTGGAAAAGTTGTTGAAAAACAAATTCCCGAACCTTTTGAAAAAGAAAATGAACCAATTCCTCAAGAAAATGAAGAAGTTGACCAAAAGGAGACCAAAATCTCGCTTGCACCCCCATTTTCTCAAGCATTAAACAATTCAAGGAAACTGAATCATAACACTAAAATTTTTGAAATTTTGAAACAAGTGAATGTCAATATTCCTCTGTTAGATGCTATCAAACAAATTCCTTCTTATGCCAAATATTTGAAGGACTTGTGCACTGTTAAAAGGAAACTAAATGTGAAAAAGAAAGCATTTTTGGTTGAACAGGTAAGCTCCATTCTTTAGAATAATAATGCATTGAAATATAAAGACCCTGGTTGTCCTACAGTTTCATGCATTATTGGAGAACATAAAATTGAAAAAGCTTTACTTGATCTTGATGCTAGTTGCTTCCATATTCAGTTTATCAGCAACTCAACTTGGGTGAGTTAAAACTAACTTCTGTAACTCTTCTACTTGCTAATAGATCAATTAAAATTCTAAGAGGAATAGTGGAAGATGTGTTGGTGCAAGTTGATAATTTCATATATCTTGTGGATTTTATTGTCTTGGATATTGAACCTATGGTTGATAGTTGCAAGTCAACTCCTATTATTTTAGGCCCTCCATTTTTAGCAACATCTAATGCTTTGATAAATTGTAAAAATTGAGTGGTGAAGCTAACATTTGGAAACATGACACTGGAGCTCAATGTTTTTAACATGTGCAAGCAACCACAGGAAGTCCTTGATGAAAAGGAGGAAGTTGAAGGAATTGAAGCCATGATAGACGATCATCTTCAAACAAGGAGTTCTTCTGACCCATTAGAAATTGTTTAGTCAATTCATTTGATTCAGGTATGCAATAAAATGATGATATCTCTGAAATATGCTCTTTGCTTGATTGGACACAGGTAATGAAGTACAGGGGATGGAAGCCAAGATTTGAAGAGCTAAAACCCATGAATGATAATACCCATGAAGAAGTACCCACACTGGAACTAAAACCATTACTTGCTGGGTTTAAGTACACATTTTTGGGAAAAGAGCAAAACTTTCCAGTGGTAATTTCCTCATCCCTTACTGAAGAACAAGAAGGTATGTTAACAGAAGTACTTAAAAGGCATAAAAGTGCAATTGGATGGACATTAAAAGACATAAAAGGCATTAATCCATTAATTTGTTCACATAGAATACATTTAGAGGATAATGCTAAAACTTCTCAACAACCTCAAAGAAGATTAAATCCACACATGAAAGAGGTAGTTAGAGTTGAAGTCCTTAAATTGTTTGATGTTAGAATTAACCTATCTCTAATAGCCAGTGGGTAAACCTTACACAAGTTATGCATAAGAAATCTGGAGTAACAGTGGTTGAAAATGATAAAGGTGAATTAATACTTACGCGAGTCTCATCCAGTTGGTGTATGTGTATTGATTTTAGAAAATTAAATGTTGCTACTAGGAAAGATCATTTTCCCTTGCCATTTCTTGATCAAATTCTGGAAAGGGTAGCAGGACATCCATACTACTATTTTCTTGATAGTTATTCGGATTATAATCAAATATCAATTGCATCGGAGGATCAAGAAAAAATCACTTTCACATGCCCCTTTGGTACTTTTACATATAAAAGGATGCCTTTTGGCCTTTGTAATACTCCAACAACATTCTAAATATGCATGCTAAGTATTTTTAGTGACATGCTTGACTATTATTTAGAGGTTTTCATGGATGACTTAACAGTTTTTGGAAATTCTTTTGAAAATTGTCTTGATAATTTAGAAAAAGTTCTTAAAAGATGCGAAGAAAAAAGATTTGTGCTAAATTGGAAAAAATGTCATTACATGGTTACCTCTGGAATCGTGTTAGGTTATGTGATATCTTCTAAAGGAATTGAAGTTGATAAGGCCAACGTTAAATTAATTGCCCATTTGCTTTCCCCAAAAATAGTCAGAGAAGTTCGTTCCTTTTTAGGATATGCAGGATTTTAGAGAAGATTCATAAAGGACTTTAGTGACATATCTAGACCATTATGTAATCTTTTGTTGAAAGATGCATCATTTGATTGGACTCAAGAATGTCAAAATTTTTAAAAAAATTAATTAGTCTTCTAACATCTACTCCTATCATGCAATCCCCTAACTGGTGTTTGCCTTTTGAGTTGATGTGTGATGTTAATGATTTTGTTGTGGGCGTTGTTTTAGGCCAAAGAAAAGAAGGTAAGCCTCATGTGATTTGTTACGCAAGTAGAACTTTAAATAGTGCACAAATGAATTATACCATAACTGAAAAAAAACTACTTGTTGTAATATTTGCACTGGACAAATTTCAATCTTATTTAATTGGCTCTTCTATTGTGATTTTCACTGATCATGCTGCTTGATATTTAATGTCTAAGCAGGATGCCAAACTAAGATTGATACGATGGATCTTATTGCGTCAAGAATTCAACATCACAATAAAAGATAAGAAATGAACGGAAAATGTTGTCGCTGATCATTTGTCCAGACTTACAACAGGCTCATCTTTTGATAACACACCTATCAATGATTCTTTTCCTGATGAATTTTTATTTTCTGTCAATTCCATGCCTTGGTTTGTTAACATAGTCAACTTTATAGTAACAAGAAACATACCACCTCAATGGACGCACCAAGATAGAAGAAAAATTTTGATAGAGGTGAAAAAATTTTATTGGGATAACCCATACTTGTTCAAATATTATCTTGACCAAATCTTTCGAAGATATGTGCCCGACAGTAAGGTAGGTAGTGCCATTAAATTTTATCACTCTAAAGCATGTGGAGGTCACTTTTCTTCAAACAAAATAACTGCAAAAATCTTGCAATGTGGATTTTATTGGCCCATTTTATTTAAAGACTGCAATACTTTTTGCAAAAGTTATGAAAACTGTCAGAAATTGGGCTCTATTTCAAAATGAAACATGATGCCTCTGAACCCTATCCTTGACATTGAAATTTTTTATTGTTGGGGAAATGATTTTATGGGCCCATTTCCATCTTCATTTGGATTTGTGTATATTTTGGTTGTAGTTGATTATGTCTCAAAATGGATTGAGGCGATTCTATGCCGACACAATGATCATAAAACTGTCCTCAAATTTTTAAAAGAAAATGTCTTATGTCGATTTTGAATCCCTTGAGCTATCATTAGTGATGGGGGAACACATTTTTGCAATAAACCATTTGAATCTTTAATAAAGAAGTATGATATTACACACAAAATTGTCACCCCTTATCACCCTCAGACAAGTGGACAAGTTGAATTGGCAAATAGGGAGATTAAACAAATTTTGGAAAAACGGTTAACCCAAATCATAAAGATTGGTCTTTTAGACTAAATGATGCACTTTGGGCTTATCGTACTGCTTTCAAAACATCCTTGGGCATGTCACCATATCAGTTAGTCTATGAAAAACTTTGTTACTTGCCTGTAGAATTGGAACATAAAGCATTTTGGGTCATTAAAGCTTTCAACCTAAACCTTGATGATGCTTGCAAGATATGCAAATTGCATTTAAATGAACTTGAGGAATTGAGAAATGATGTATATGAAAAATCAAAGATTTATAAAGCTAGAACAAAAGTTTTTCATGACAAGACAATTTTGAGAAAATCTTTTGAAATTGGTCAAAAAGTTCTGCTTTATAATTCTCATCTACACCTATTCCCTAGAAAATTGAGATCTAGGTGGAGTGGTCCTTTTATTATCAAACATATGTATCCTCATGGGGCTATAAATATTGAGAA
The DNA here is from genome assembly GCA_029884605.1 of Ormosia emarginata. Lineage (NCBI taxonomy): Eukaryota > Viridiplantae > Streptophyta > Magnoliopsida > Fabales > Fabaceae > Ormosia > Ormosia emarginata. The sequence continues at coordinate 21,774,078 of JAQQTP010000073.1, forward strand.
TCCTAGGAATGGTAATGTGTTTAAAATCAATGGACAATGACTCAAACCATTTTTGGAAAACTAAGTTGATGAGGTAGAATTCATCTTTCTTTTTTATCCTTGTTATGAATAGAATTTATTCTAATTTTGTTGCCTTCTTTTTGCAGTTCTTTGTGTTCCTGATTAAGTGGCGGATAATGGTACTCTGTGGCTCTCGAGTCGGTTTGTTTTTAGTTTCCCAAAATAATTGATTCCTTCTCCTTTAAAATGGATGTCATTCTTTTAAACCTGAGAAAATATTTTCTTTCCCTCCCTCAAAATGCTCTGAAAAAAATCTACAAAGCTAGATATGAAAGATTGAGATTGTTAATGCACAGGGGTATGCCAGAAGATGTACGTTGGATAATTGAAGCAAAGGTCCGACTAGCAGGTGAGTCTTCAATTTCATTTGACTCATACATACCAGGTCTTGAAAGAAGTTCGTATTCTAAAAAGAGAAGAGCAAAAAGGTTACAAGTCTATCACAAATGTGCACGATAGAATAGTAACAAGCGATGTTGTTCTTTGGGGATGGTTTCCGCAAATAGAGAGATAAAATATTTTTCATTAAGAATGGACTGAGTAAAGAGTCATTAGATGATATCTTATTGACTATTGAGACGCATTCTTGTGGATTTGTGCATCGTGAACTTCTTAATTTGTGGAATCTCTTCAAGGATGAAGAAAAACATTACAGTCTTAGGAATCTGACTCTAAAAGACCCTGTTTGCTAATTTAGAAGAAAATTAGATGGGAAGTTTATCCTCGACTCATAGAAGGCGTTTAAGTCGTTACTCGACATGAAACCAGAGGCAGATGTGAGCTATATCCATAACAATCTGTACATGTCTTCTTCTTCTTCTTCTTCTTCTTCTTCTTCTTCTTCTTCTTCTTCTTCTTCTTCTTCTTCTTCTTCTTCTTTATGTTTTCTTAAAAAAAAGAAAAAAAAAGAAAAAAACAAGGTTAAAAGAGACAAAAATGAGAAAATGAGGGCGAAACTTCGGTTTGACTTGGTCTTTAATTAGATTAGGAGCCCCAGATAGATGTTCGTCTTTTCATATACTCAAGAGGATACCTTCACACACCGATATATAAATAAGGTTCATGTGTCATGCTCTGTAGAGAGCCGTTCTCAGTGTCCCAAAGTTTACCTTCTAGGCAAGCTTAGATGATGGGGAGATAGAAGTACCCCGTGTTGGCATACTCGCGTGACTATGCAACTGAGCTGGATCTTGTGATTTAATGTCATGGGCTCTCCAGCGACCTCTCACTGGCTGTGGTCCTTAGGTGGTAGCAGTCAGATTTACGCACTTTAATTAGTTGCGTTATAGCTCAATCCAATATATTCCACAAGCAGGAGGGAGAAGAATTCCAAGATTGGTTGAGCCATCTTGGTATTACTGCACTTATGACGTGTAGTATAAAGATACGCCATGAAAATTGTATATAAAGGTATGTCATCATTTGTTATTATATATCTTTTAACTTTGTATGATTTTGCTGTATTTTGGTTTTGGATAAACGATCCTTTGAGCAGGGTCCTTCAGGGGTTTCTAGACTTCTTCACCCTAATGGTTTTCTTGAAGTAAAAAAAACACAAAAAAATAAAAAAAAAAAGATTATGTGTTTCTTAATTTCAAACTTTTCTAACAACAACCAACCTACCCTTATAGGTGTTATTATTACCATTTTCATTCTTTTTCTTATTTAAACACTCCATTTTATCCACTTACCTCTAACTTAGAATCATTCAAAGGGAAGGTGAGAATAGAAATAGAATGTGTTTCTATTCGTCAACTTAAAAGTATCTGTGTATTTTGTTGGTCTAAGTATGGGAAGGGTTTAGAGTTTATAAATGCAGCTAACACTCTTGGTCGATCACTTGCTGCAAGAAATATTCATCTTGTATATGGGGGAGGTTATCATAGGTTGATGGAGGTTGTATCACTTGCTGCTTATATAGGAGGCAGACAGGTTTTAGGTGTCATTCCTAGACCTTTCATTCAATAGAACATCACTGAAAAGTCAATTGAGGAGGAACTTAAGGTATCATCTATGCATGAACGAATGAAGATAATGCTTAACAACTCTGATGTATTCATTGCCTTACCAGGTGATTTTGGTACTTTGGAAGAAAATTTTCAAATTGTCTCTTAGGCCCAACTGAACATCTACCATAAATCTATAGGTTTGTTGAATGTAAATAATTTTTTTAATCTTTTGTTTTCTTTTCTTGACCATGCTGTGGAACATAAATTCATCACACATTCGGCAAGACAACTTCTTATCTCTGCTTCCACCATCAATGAGTTGATTGATAAATTAGAAGCTTTTGTTTATAAACCTGACCCAGCAATAGCTCATATAGATTGGTTAGCAAGAAGCAGTGAGGGAAACAACTTGAAACAAAAGTTTGATCTGACACTTCATTTATAACTTTTCTTTACCTTTGGTTTTATTTACCATACTTTGTGTCAGATTTCTCCAATAGGTAATATCTTCTATCCTTTACTCATCTATATTTTAACATTGAGGACAATGTTATGATCTGGTTGGGGGGAAGGATAGTTAACCAAAAAAAAAAAAAAAAATTAGGAAGTATGATGTGATTGTCATGGACTTACTAAACCAATGAATGATGGTAGAGTAAGGAGTAATTTTACTCTTGAGACACATCTAAATTGAGAAGTATGTTTAGTAATATGACTGTCAGAAACCTATTCATAGTAAAACCAATTAAGGATGATAGAGTAAGGAGTAAATTTTGCCTTGGAGGTAAGTTTACTCTTGAGACGCATCTTAGTTGAGGAAATAATTATTTTGTGTAGAAGTAGCAAATGGATTCTTGGATCTTAGCATAAATTGTCTTCTTTCTTAAAAATCACAAGCTTGGATACAAATGTTGATATAGTGGATTGAGAATAATAGAAATATACCTTGTGAGATTTTGAGCCTATTGATGAATGGATTGAATATCTGTACCATTCTCTTCTTTTTTGTGTGATTATTTTTCACTCATGAATTGTTACTCTAGAACTTGCTTTGATTCTTTTTTAGGCTACATTTTCACATGCATACAAAAACATGATTGAGACATTTTTTCTTGAAATAGCTACTTTAACCAAATAGCCAGCATTGCTCAGTAGCATGTTGTCTCAATATGATATCAAGCACTCTTATGACTTCTTGGAAATTCTCTGATTCCTGCTAATGTAAGGCATTGAAAATGGCCTATTTCCTCTTGCTTAACCCCTTGAGCTTATTTGACTATTCCTTGTTTCTAGCTCATTACGTGCCTTTCTAAAAAAATATTTTTACCCAACCTTAGGGAATAAGAGAGCATTGACCTTGTTCTTGAACAAGTGTGGGGTGTGTGTGCAAAATGATCAAAAAAAAAGAAGGAGTTGATCACCGCTGCAATCAAAGGATTATCAAAGTCTCATGATACACCATGTGACATATCCATACCTAGAATAAAGGTGGATGCTTGGAAACAACAAGAAGAGAAGGAGAAGATTCAGACTTAACAATGAATTTAATTCACCAATTTGGGATTGATCTTCAACAAAACATTAGTCAAATATTGGTCATTGTCCTTTATGATGAATGTTCTCAAACATCTTCTCCACTCTAACTGTACCATAATGCTCTTTTATTCTCTTAATATTTATCTTCTCATATCCATATTATCCTCTCTCCTTTACCATGGCCCTATTACAACCTTGAATCAAGTTGTAACACCCCAAATTTCCTAAGTTTTCGACAGTAATTTTGACAGTTAACAAAATTTTACTATTTAGTGATTTCTGTGTGCTGTAAAATTATTTTGATTATTCCGTCAGCGTATTTGATCGTTTTGAGTAATTTACTCCGTGTCAAGAAAATAAAAATTTTCGGGCCGGGAAAAACTTTACGTAATTTAATTTTTACCGTTAGGTTTTAATTATTTTACGTAATTTAATTTGATATTTGAGCGTTTTCTAATATTTGTGATTTTTGTAGATGATTATGAAATTTTTTTCTGTTTGTGGGCCTAGGGGGTGTATGTGGGCCCAGGTGGCCATACGTGGGCCCAGGTGGGTCCTGCAAAGTGAAAATTTTTCTACGCATAGAAAAATTTGTACTGTTTAGACGGAGACAGGGGATCTTACTAAACCTGAATCTGGAAACAGTTTTAGAAAATTTCTTGTACTGTGTTTTGTACTGTATTTAATTATCAGGCGATAAAAATATAGTAAATATATAATTTTGTGGGGTTTTAGCATATAAAAATAAATATTATACTGCTTAAGTCAACATTGGTGGTTTGGATATGCACCATTAATTTAATCAATGGTGGAGACTTGATTTTGATTTAATCAACGGTGGAGAAACAAACTTAATAAAGAAGTATTGGATGATCACCATTGATTTAATCAATGGTGTGGGAGTAAACTTAGTTAGGAAGCTTTGGATGTTCACCATTGATCTAATCAATAGTGGAGATTTAATCTAAACAAGCTTAATAAGGAAGACTTTGATATCAACCGTCGATTTAATCAACGGTGTAGAATTGGTCATATAAAGTGGCTATGACCATTTGTAACCATTGGATATGGATTTAATCAATGGTAGAGATTTGGTCTCAAAAAGTGACAAAGACCATTTATGACCATTGGATGAAGAATTAATCAAGGGTGGAGATTTGGTCTTGTAAAGTAACAAGGACCATTTATGACCATTGGATGTAAATTTAATCAATGGTGGAGATTTGGTCTTAAAAAGTAGCAAAGACTAATTATGACCCTTGGATTAAAAGTAAGAAGGAGTAATCTTGACCCTTCATTTTGGAGACACATCTAATGGCTGTAATTTAAAGGAGAAAGATCCAATGGCCTAGATTAAGTCTTCTAAATCAAAAGTCTACCTAAATCCTAACCATTGATCTAATCAATGGCTTAAATGGCTTCAAATAATGGCTAGTAAAATTTGTCACACTTTAAAGAAGCAAGAGAAGGGGGGACGGTTTTGTGCTTGTCTTAGGTGTTAAAGGAGGTTTGATGACCATTATTGGTGGTCTTGGTCAATGGTGCATCATTATTGATCATTATTGATCAATTTGCACTCAAGGAGAATGCATTGGAGGGGGGCTACGGTTTTGAGAAGCTTTAGGACATAGGAAAGTTTGAAGACCATATTATTGATATCCTTGCTTTCCTTTGTCTTCTCTAAAACCAATAACTAATCAAGCTTTTCTCTCCACTTTCTTTTCATGGAGGTTTCGGCCAAGCACTCCAAGAACACCTTCCATCACTCAAAAATTTCATACAACCTAGTTTCTTGAATCCTTACCTTATTCTAAACAACTTTCATGTTGGAGACTTTCTCTAAATCATTCATCTTCAAGGACTTTCTTCAAGATCAAAGTTATCGGGTATTTGTGGTGAAGTGTAAGAAGACTTCATTTCTTCTCTTCTTTTTCATGATCTAAACCATGTTTGATCCATGGTTCCTCTTAATCAAGCTTAGTATACTAATTTCTATGTATTTTGCTTTGTATTTGAGAAGCCCTTGGTGATGAAGGACTTGGAAAAAGAAGCAAAACAAAGAGCTTTTGAGGATCTTCAAGAGGTAAGAGGGAGATCCATCTCACCAACTAAGTATGGTGGTGAGAGATGGTATTATATTTGGTGGATGGTGAATCCATGTGAGGATTCATATCCATGGTCTTGTAATTTATTTGTGGGTGTTTATGAGTTTTAATTATTTGCCTATGCTTGATATGCTATGCATGATTTTATGGCTTTGATGGTATGCTTATATTATGCATGATGAGTATATGACATGATTATAGTATATGTATGTGTATGCCATGATGTGTTGATGGAAAGAAAATCAATTTTTGGCTCCAATGGCCAAGGGAGAAGGCTACGGTTTTTAATACCTTTATTAGGGTTCATGTTAAAATTTTTCAAGAACAAGGAAATTGATTTGTTTAAATAAAAATTATGAAGTGGAGAAAATGAATTTCCTTGGTTCTAAAGGCTATGGGATTTTCGGCCAAGACACCTCAACATAGGTGTTTATAACTTAATATTTTCATGGAAGAATAAAATTAGATTGATTTGAAAAGCAAGGAAAATGAACAAAGGATATGTTTTTCAAGAGAACAAGAACACGTTTTTTTAAAGGGATTTTATTGATTTATTTTGTGTAAAAAGTTTCTAAGTGTTTATTAAACTTAATTTCAAAAAACAAAACGGGCAACGTGGATTTTAAGGATTTGCAAAGAAAGTAAAAAAGGATTTGCAAAGAAAGTGAAAAAGGATTTGTAAAGAAAGTAAAAAAATGAATTTGAACAAATGAGTTTGGTTTTTATGACCATTGGTATTTCGATTTTGAAAACAAAGATTTTAATGGTTTTGTTTATGTAAAACCAAATCAATTTAGAAGGAAAAATATTTGATGGTTTCAATAGTCATGTCCACGTTTTTGAAGGCTTGTAATGCCTTGATTTTTATGGAACAAAGTGATATTTTACAAAACGAAGTGTTTTGTCACTCAAAAGATTTGACAGTTTTAAATGAACATGTTCACAGTTTTTGAAGACTTACGGATACCTTGATTTTATAACGAAATGATTTTCGTACAAGAATTTGGAAAGGGAATTAGAGCGTTTATCACTTGAGAAATCAAGTTTTTGTAAACGAAAATGTTTTCAAACTTCAATTTATTTTGAAGAAGGTTGTGTTTGGAAATGATTTGGAAAAAATAAAAAATATAATGGTGTTTTGAAAATTTACTAACGTATAACTGATTTTCGAGTTTTGAAGTACGTTAGGGAATTTTAAGATTTGAAACATTGATTTATATCAATGGAAAAGTGACTTTTGTGGATTATATTTTGGAAAAGGATTTCTTGAGTAAAGAAATCTGGAAAAAGATTTTCTTGAGTAAGAAAATGTGTTAAATAAAGTATAAAGTCATATTATTTTGAGAAAAGTGGAAATGGAATTTTTGAAGAGTGAGAAATATTTTCTGTAATGGAATTGTGGTGAAAAATTATTTACGTATCTTAAAAACGTAATTTTTAAAGTACGTGGTTTGAAATACAGTAAAATATTTCTAAGTGTTTGGAAATATAGTAAAATATTTCTACACGATTTGAAATACAGTAAAATATTTCTACACAATTTGAAATATGGTAAAATATTTCTATGCAATTGGAGATGCGTTGAAATATTTTTAAGCGATTTGAATTACGTTTAAATATTTTGCGAACGATGAAAAAGTTTTAATTATTTTACGTAATTTAAACTACTATTAAAAAATCACTACGTGATTTAGCAACCATAGAATATTTTTACACGATTGTGAAAATGACAGAAAACTGCTATGAGATTTGGAAAGTGTTTTAAATATTTTGAGAGTGATGGAAAATGATTTACGTGACTTAAAAAAAATGATTTTAAGTTACGAGATTTTGAAACAGTGGAAAATACTATGCGATTTGAGAAATGTATATTTTTACTCGATTGAGAAAAATGTTAAAAAATTAAATACGTGATTTAAAAGTGCAACAGAAGAGTTGCAGCATTTTGAAAATGTAACAGAAATGTTACAAAATTTTGTAAACGTAACAGTAGTGTTACGGTATTGTGAAAACGTAATAAAAACGTTTTGGAATTTTTAAAAACATAACAAAAGTGTTACGGTATTGTAAAAATGTAAAAGAAGTGTTATGGTATTGTGAAAATATAACAGAAACATTTTTGAATTGTGAAAACGTAACAAAAATGTTACGCGATTGTGAAAATATGGCAAAAGTATTTTATGACTATAAAAACATGATAACGTGATGATTACTTCCAAAACAGTGTATGAACACTGTATGAGAAAAAGATAAGTTTTGCCTGTGATTGGCATTTAGTGCATTATACATGCATTAGAAAAATATGCATTGAGGCATATGATTACATTGAACAAATGGTTGGACTTGCACTGATATATTCGTGCATTGTATAAAATATAGCTAATAGCTATTTTGGCCCTTGTGGTTGGACTTGCACTGAGATATTAGTGCATTGTATAAAATATATTTTTAAAAAATTATGAGTTAAACCTGTGATTGGTATTCTATCTATGATTTGGTATTTAGTGCATTACACATGCATTGGAATGGTCCGATGGACTGGATATGGCTAATTGCCTAGGAGAAACGTACACCTCTTGAGTGGGTGCGATATGCATAGTGTAAGTCACTGGTTGACCTTGGGGGCATCGGGGTGCGGGTTGCCTATAGTGGGCAGTGAGTCGCTCTACTGTAACCATGGGTTAGACCGACGCGACCAACCGTTGATCCTGACCGAGACACTATTCTTATTCAAGATCTGATAAAGACTGTCGTGTATATGCTAGATGTGCAAAAATCAAAATGAGGATTATAGCACGTGGTCTGAGGCATGTGGTACCGACAGATCTTTTCGATCATTTCTCCGACCTGAGTTTAGCTCCATGGAGTAGGAAATCGAGTCTTGTGCACATGCATAATCTGAACATTTATATCTGTGTGATATATTAATTGAGGAATATTGGCTATGACAATTGTTTTGAATACTTGGATGATGATAGTTGATTAATGTTGATGGCATGATCATAATTGTGGTATGATCTATCTATATGATATGCTACTTGTGTTATCTCTGTGCTGCCATGTTGGTATTGATGTAGGTGATCTCACCTCTTTGTTTTATGTTTTGGTTGGGTTTGTGTTGTGAAATAAATATGTAATAGATAGAATGAGTTTTCTGAGAAGAAACTGATGGTAGATACTCAGAGATTGATGAAAACATTAAAAAGTGGTTGTCTCAAGTTCGAAGATGTGCTAGATAGACAAGGAGTAGAGTTCTGATGCATCAAGTTGGATACAAGAGAAGAAACGAGTATGTTAAGATTTAACATTAGTGTTATACCGTGCTATTAAGTAGAACCTGTCATAGGGTTACTACTGTTAGAAAAAAAAAAGAGTCTGTAAGTTTTATATTTCTTGAATAATTGTTAAATATTACGTGGTATTTGTTATATGAGTTTAAATCAGTTTAAATATATTTTTCAGTATTACTTATAAATTTCAGTAAGTTTATGTTTCAGTAAGAAAGAAATTTTAAAACCCATCTTTTATAACTCAAACTTTGTGCGAACTTTTTTTTGATTATGATTCGGGAGTCAGACATGTGATACCCTAGGGAGGGTGGTACACAAGTTCTCTTAATTTTTGTGTGCATGTGTTTTGAGTAGCGGAGAAGTAGAAGATAAGCAAGCTTATGGTAGTACAATCGTTCATGGGTCGAATAGAGTGAAATACTTACCTTTTAAACACTTGAGAGATTGAGAGTGAATTCTGTGAGGATCTATCATTCTTGACTTATGCTTTTCTGCTGAAGTTTCCTTGCTTGTTGGTTTGAGATGTGAATAAATGTTACCTCATTAATGCTTTGATCCTTTGAATTTCTGGTTGCTCTTCTTGATTCATCGAGTCTTTTAGAGTTTTTAGCTTTTGAGTCTGTGTCATTTTTGTTTGCTCCCTAACTTTGGTCTTATGTGTTTTGCGCAGGAGTGCAAAAAGCTAAGTGTGGGGGAATTTGATAATCACATATTTTATACATTAATAAACCCTCATTTTTAGTCATTTATACTCTCCATGTACTTAATTGATTAAGCTTGGTTATGTTTTGTAAGTTTGAACTCAAATTGGACTTAATTGATTTTTCCAGCATTATTTTGGTCTTATACTATTTCTGTATTTAGGTCATATCTTGAGTTCTAGATGTCTTATAATTATGTATCTTACCTTGTAGGAAACATAAGAGAGAACTTTACAACTTTAATGAAGAGCTCCAGGGAAAAATCAGACATCTAGTAGAGCTAATTGGGCTTGGAAGTTAGAACCCGAGTTTTGTGACTGGAACCCGAACAATGTGCAGTAATCATTGCATAATTCGAGTTCAAGGAACTGAAATGGGATGAAAATTTGGCATCTAAAATTTAAGACTCACATCTACAACTTTTATGAAGAACACAAGAGCTCATTCGGAAAGCTTGGAGGTCATATTTGGTCTGGAAGCCAAAACAGAGGTGTTGAAACTGAGCTTGAGCAGTCTACAGCAATTGGGTCATATCTTAGGCTGTAGGATGAATTTTTCAATGATTCTAGTGTCATTGGAAAGCTAAGACAATTTCCTAGAACTTTCATGCAGACCACTTTGCTTAGTTCAGATGTAATCCATGAGTTCATCACTGAATGATTTCAGAGATAAGAAATTTCAATAATTTTTCACTTACAAAAGTTCTTTAGCATTTTCCACTCATCCACTCACTCATTCATTAATCAATTCCCTTGTCATTTTGTATCCATAATCCTCTATAAAAAGGACCATAGACAGATCATTTGAAAAATTTGGGTTAGAGAGGAAGATCATGCTATTATGTTGTTGTAATTTTTTTTTGTAAATAGAAGTTATGATCATCATCTTCTTCTTCTTTCTTTCTTTCTTCTTGCTCATGGGTAACTAATCTTCATCTTTCTTGGGTGAAGGGGTGAAGCTTTTGGTAATAAAATAAGGTTAGATTAATTTATTTCTTGTGGTTAAATTATATATTATCAAATGATCATTATACATGTTGTGTTTGTTTCTAATCAAATTAGAAATCCTCCTTATAAAATAGAGTTCTTGATTCATTGTAGACAAGTGGTTTGGCGCAATGAATGCTTGAACCCATTTACAAGTGTAGGTGTTAGTAAATAATTAAAAGAACCATAATATAACTACGTATATAATTCTAAATGGACATTAAATGTTTTAATCTCCGATTGAAACCTTCGTTGTGCGTGGATTTCAATTGAGTTATAAAAAAAATATTGTCCTTAATTTATTACCAAAAGTGGATCTCCTAGCCCAAAAAGTTCTTTAATTTAATTGTGAACAAGTTTTATTATTTTTATTATTGTGACAAAGTCTTTTCTTACCTCAAAGAATTTTTCTTCATTAATTTCTTGTGGATCGACCTCGGACTCCTGAGAAATTTATTACATGAGACAACCTGTACTTGGATTTCCATCCTTTAATATGCATCATATGGCATTGTCTACGACTGAAGCTGAATATGTTGCAATAGGTAGTTGTTGTGCTCAAATCCTTTGGATGAAGAAACAACTTCTAGACAATGGTATTAAGCTTGATCACATCCCTGTAAGGTGTGATAACACTAGTGTTATCAATTTATCTAAAAATCTCAATTTGTACTCAAGAACAACACACATTGAAATTAGACATCATTATATTCGATCATGTTCGAAAAAGTGATTGTTTGCTTGAGTTTGTTGAAGCCACTAAGCAACTAGCTGACATTTCCACTAAGTCTTTGGCAAAAAGATGCATTCTTTTACATAAGAAGAGAATTGGGCATAATTGATCAATCATATATATGAATGGATGCTTGTATTTAATGCTTTAGCATTGATTTATTTCTCTTGAATTATTACTGACTTGAGCATCAAAGATTTCCAAAAATTTGTTTTGCAGGTACTCCATCAAGTGGGTAAGAACTCTCCTATTCATCTTATGTTTAAATGAATTTAGCGGTGTTTTTATGTTTAGTCGTATTCGAATAAGACATGTCTTGTTCGAATAATATGTTCCAATAACCCCCATTTTATGTTTTAATAGTATGCCTTATTCGAATAACACTTGATAGAAAAGTTCTAAAAATATATTCTTTAAGATGATATTTGAATAACCTTCTGGTTATTCGAATAAAGCTTAGCTGAAAGCCAAGTCTGAATGTTTTGCTATTTGAATAATAGATATGTTATTCGAATAACATTAGGCTGAAAACCATGACCTTTGAGATATGATGTTGTTATTCGAATAACACAAGTGTTATTCGAATAATGCTTGGCAATGAGCCAAGACATTTGATCTACTACTTATTATTCGAATAACATGTGGGCTATAAAAGGGAATCCACACGTATTCTCCCTCATTTCTCAAGTTTTCTCTCCTTCCTCTACTTTCCTCTCCACGACACACCAAACATCCATCTCCATTGTCATACCTTCCTTCACCTCTCTCTCTCTATCTAAACCACTCTCCTATTAACCCAAACACCATACCCACACTCAAAACTCTCCAATGGCCTCCTCATCCAAATGCCCACGTACAAAGACCACTCCCACCAATAATTCCCTTGATCTTCGACGACTCTCATCCAATGAAGATGACTAGAAATGCTTTAGGGAGCACTTCTGGAATAGAAATCTAGTGCAACCCAAATATATGGATCAAAAGTTCTTTGAAGATGAAGGCAGATTTGAGTTCCTAGACTTCCTTGACCACCAAGACGTACTCTAGTTATGCAGCTACAAAGACACTATTTTCCCAGACCTAGTGAAGATGTTTTACTGCAACTTGAAGTTAGATGGTCCAAATATCATCTCTGAAGTCAAGGACCAGCAAATTGTAATCACACCGGACGATTGGATGGAACACTTCAACTTGAGTGCAACGGGAACGACCATTGAGGAAGACAGCAGGCCATATGTGCTGGAATATGTCAAGGAGGGTTCTATGCCACTTATTGTGAAGCCTGGCAAGTAGTGGCTTAAGGTTGGATTAAAGAGCGGCACACTGAACAGTCAGGACAGGATGTTCCACTATGCGTATGCCCACATTCTTGCCTCTTGTGGTAGCAATTATGCTTACCTGACAAAGGATGACATTTTTATGCTCTTGGTGCTGAGGAAAAACTGGAGGGTCAACTGGCCCAATTTCATTGGGAAGCGCATGATGAAGGCAAAGAGCCAAGAGAACTCTAACTTGCCTTATGCTCAACTCATGTCTGGCTTTCTCAAAAAGTATAGCATGATCCGAGAGACTAAGAGACCAATCAAGTTCACCAACTTCAACATCTTTAGAGAGTACACTCTGAAAAAGATGAAAATGGTTACAAATAATATTGGAGGATGGATGTACCCTGTAACAACCTAATATTTGTACCCTAATATATCTAGCATATACCTGGATAAATAGTATCAGTTATGCTACTTCTAACTTAAGCATCAAATAATCCATAACATTTAAAACAAATAATTATGGAGAGCCATAACTAAAGTTATACATATAAACTTTATACATACAACTTTTACTCTTTCAAAGCAAATATAAGATAATTACATAAGCTTTGAATGGAATATATTAAAACTAATCTAATTTATTTCTTCTATTATCTTCATTTTCTTACCCTCTTGTAGGGCCTTGACCTGCTAACAATGAAACATAATGGGGTGAGAATATAGAATTCTTAGTAATAACACATATCCCACAGTATTAAAACTAAATATATACAAAGAAAAATTTCTAAATTAAAACTCGTATATGTAACTTAATTACACTTAGGAATGGTTTTCCTTCATTTGACATTAAGTCTACTTATCCTTAGCCTGACTTAGGATATCTTCATCCTTAGTCTAGCATAGGATACACTAATCCATGGCTTGGCTTAGGATTTCTCATCCACAGCCTAGCGTAGGATATACTAATCTACAGCCTGACATAGGATTTCTCATCCACAGCCTAGTGTAGGATATACTGATCCTTTTATGAAACACTTTGGTATCACCACTTTACCAGGCTTACCCGGTAATGTTCACTACTTAGATAACTAATTCTTTCATGAAACACTCTAGTGTCACCACTTTACTAGGCTTACCCAGCAATGTTCACTACTTAGATAACTAATCCTTTCATGAAACACTCCGGTGTCACCACTTTACTAGGCTTACCCAGTAATGTCCATTACTTGGATAACTAATTCTTTTTAAATAAAGGGATCAACTCTTACCAACTAGGTCCTATGACACTTAACTATTGCCAACAAGACCCTATAGCACCTAACTCTTGCCAACTAGGCCCTATGGCGCTCAACTCTTGCCAACTAGGTCCTATGGTGGTCAACTCTTGCCAACTGGGCACAATGGCATGCAATTCTTGCCAACTAGGCCCTATGGCACGCAACTCTTGCCAACTAGGCCCTATGACACTCAACTATTGTCAACTAAGCCTCATGGCACTCAACTATTTCCAACTAAGCCTTATGGCACTCAACTGCTGCCAACTAGGCCTTATGAAGCTCAACTCTAACTATTAAAAGAGTTACTAGTGTTCATAGGGCTCAAACCATACCCAAAACACCTCAAATATTGCATAAAAGGCTGATTTTCAAGATTACACTGAATGTGCATTATAACTTCAAAAATTTTGAAATTTTATGAGCATATAGCCAAAGTTATACGGCATTTTGCATATGCCAAAACAGGGCATTCTTTGATTTACCCAATTGTGACTTGACTTTAAATTGAAATTGAGAACAAACTACAAGTGGTAAAATTCTGAAATTTGACAAGCAAGAAGCCTTACATCTTAGATTCAAAATGCCACTAGTCCCATGTCGATATGATATCGTAGCAAGAAATTATGCAATCTGGTTTACTGGCTGCCAGAATGCCTTTTTCTGCAGAATATGCCTTGGATTCAAACATAAACTAGTACTGATGGACTTATTCAATAATTCTAAATCTTTTACCACATGAATCCTTATGTCTTATCTTTCAAATGGCACTAAAATTAGGTGATTCTAATATCTACAGCTCAAGTTATGCAACAAATAATACAGGTTGTATGGATGTTGCCCCGTCCACGCCTATGCTTGGTTTTACCACACCTAGGCGTGGTACTCTGTGTCTTGCAGGGTGGAAAACTGATCAACCCCCCTATAGGCATGGAAATCCTGCACCTAGGCATGACCATTCTACAGAAAATTCAGCAGAATGCGTTTTCTGCATAATCTTGGTTCCAAACCAAGTTTCACCTTAAAATCTCACTTCTAGATGATTTCTATCGTCACTAAGGGTCTCTAAACTTGTTGTAAAACTCATTTCTTCCTTTAGCTCAATCAAACTTTGATTGAAACCTAATCTTTCACCTTAAAACCCATAATATCAACTATGTAACCAAAAGGAAACTATGAGTTCTAAGGCTTCCAAACTATCAACCAAGCATCACACTAGTTAGAATCTAACTCATTTCAACTAAATAAGCAAGAAACCAACATATAAATTCCTATTCTCACCTAAAACCTAGTCTTTCTTCATCAAATTCAACCAAGAAATAAGATGAAGATAGAAAGAAATGGCTAAAACAAACACCCCTACCTTGTGGTGATTACCAATCTTGGAGTCTCTTGATCTTACTCTTGATCTTCCTTAGGTCCTCTTGCTCTTTCTTCTCTTTCTTCCCCTTCCTCTCCTCTTTCCTTTCTCTCTTTTCTTTCTTTTTTTTTCCCCTTTTCCCCTTTCATTTCTTCCTATTTCTTTTTTGTTGGGGTTTGGGGACATGAGGGGAAATAGAAAAAAAAATATTTAAGTTTCTATACTAAAACTTATATCTGCTAAGGACACTTGAATTATACTAATTCAAGTTGTCCCAGCTTCCAGAAACTTTAGAATAAATACTAGGATTCATCTAAATTGTTGTTTCACTGTTATTCTATTTTTTCATATCTGCTGGGGGTCAATCTGACATTAAAAGCACAACCAGTATACCTAAAAATACCAAACTGACTCCGATTGTTCTCAAATTTTAACTGTACCTTATTTAACTCATTTGTAACTTAGAAACAAGTTATCCATGCTTGTTTCCTTTAACTTAGCAATTTATGCTATTATTTGAGTCATTTTAGGCTACTTTTCAACTTTTGTGTTGCAACAAAGTGCCTAAATGAACTCTGTTTGTCACAAAACTTAACTGGTATGTTAAGCAAGTATTAGGCTACCGTTGTAACTCGTTTACTTGCCTAACATGTTCTTGAGGGTGTTACATTTCTCCCATTCTTTTAAAATTTTATCCTCAAAATTACTTTTATCTTGCCAAAACTTTAAGCAATCTTACTTTATATGGGACTCCAACTCCCAAAAAGGCTCCTTCGATGCCAACTTCACTCTTTACTATCCTCTGGAAAATAGAATCTAGACTCTTATTCTGCTATGTTCTTTTTCCTTCTAGGCTACCAAACATTATCCAGAGATCTTATCACATTTAGTAGCCTCTAAATGGATGGTATACTTTCTTTTGTGAGCCTCATCTAGAATCCCTTCCTTTAATCCTTAATTCTCTTGGAACACAAAGTTTGTCTCTAAACTCAGTCGCTCCAATCTCAGTCATAACAAAATTCTTTCGGTTTTCTTAGAGGATTTGCTCATTCATGTCCCTTAGAGTTTCATTCTCTTCTTGAGTTTTAAAAATCTACGTCCTTAAGTCATTTACTATGCCCACTCTACTCACTATGAGACTATGTGGCACCATAAACACTGCTAGACTCAAATTTCTAAAACTCTCGAGAAGTTCACTCTATCTTGGACCATCATCAGGGATACTTGCAGAACTTCCTGCCTAGTGCATCAGCCCTTGCAATGGCTGTACCTAGATGACACTATAACTCAAAGTTATGATCCTATCATCACAACCAAGTTCTGCTTAGCATTCCATCCATCATCTTTGTCTTTTGTTTAGATTTTTCTGACTAAACAAGTATTACAAACTCATATGATCATTGAACATCTCAAACCATCTACTAGCTTAACTCACACTATACCGATAAAGAGTTATGCTTCTCTCTTAGGTGGTAACTCATTTATTTTCCTAAGAAATACTTCTAGATGTCTTCTTATCACAAATACATTCCCTAAAACTTGTTCAACTTCCACATACTAGGAAAAAGGAAAACATATCCTTAAATCTCCTCTACTTAGAAGTTGTTCACTTGTTTAGCTCTCAAAACATAAACTCAAAAGAGATAAACATAGAAGAATTATTAGATATAGACCTCAATGTCCAATCCAATTAATCCAAAACCATGTCTAGTCTAACGTCCATGTTAAAAAGAGATAAACTAATAAGATTCGCAAGGGAAATCTTACCTTCTATCTTTACACAATAATCCAAACTTACTAAGGAAATTGTGACTAACTTTCCTGTTGGTGTAAACATAGACAAAATGTAACGCCCCAATTTTTAGAAAATATTCTGAATGTACTGTTTGCTGTTTTTCATGCTTTTGTGTGAATGACCGCTGTGTCCCTATTTTTCTGTTCTCGATTTCGTATGAAAACAATTACGATAATACTGAGGCTCAAATTTTATTTGATCGTTTTACGTAATTTGCTTCGAGACTAGTAAAATAAAAATTTTTTCGATTCTCTTGTTTTAATTTTTTTCTGAAAGATATACAGCTATATATAATCGCTCATGGTATTGGATATTTTATTTGAACGTTTTGGACGATTACCAACGTTGTGGGAAAAAAATGGGAAAATGACCGTTACATCCCGAACGCATCTTTTTTGCTTGTTTTTTTGCTATTTTTAATTGTTTTCTTCTTGATTTAATGTCCGATAATACCGTCCTAAAGTGATTTTATATGGACTTTTTGTGTGATTTGCTTCATTGTGGCGGGAAAATAATATTTTCGGGCTGGGGAAAATCTTATTTTATTATTTAGAATTGGGGGATCTTAAAAAAGATACAACAATATATAATGCATAAAGGAGGCAATAAGCACAAACCCGATTTCGAATGAGACTAAAAATAATCTTTTAATTTTTAGGATTTAAGCATCACAAATAAAATAATTTTATATTATTATAATATTATTTTATTAGTCAAGTATATTTTAGTGACAAAGTGGACCCGAAAATATTTTGCGGGACCCACAATTAAGTAACGGTTAGATCGGTAGCTTAACTAATCACCGTTAAGTAGAACTTTCGAAACAGGTGACTCGGACTAGTCGACTCGTGAGTAAAATTAAATACATCGCGTGTGACTCAGCATGTGAGTCACCAAGAGCTAACCAATAGGAAATAAGCTTGCTCACCAAGGCTTGATCTTGACCATTGATTCATCCAAAGGCTTGGATGAAGCCAAGCAAATGGTCCACCTTGCACCCCACTTGATGGCTACGGCCAAGAGGTCTTGGATGACCAAAATCACACTTCATCTTCATCACTTTTCTCTCTTCTCTCTCATCAAAACCCTAGCCACCATTCTTGTTCATTTTCTTCACCATTTTCGCCAAGACCAATACTACACCATCCAACCATCCAAAAATTTTTCTAACCAAGTTTTCCTAACCTAAACACTATTCTAAGAACCTTTCTAGTTGGGAGTTTCTTCAAAATCTTCCATTTAGGGCTTGGAAATCAACCTTGAAAGTTTTACCTAGAAGGTGAAATTTCATGCTTTTCTTTTTCTCTTCTTTTTCAAAGTTCTAAGCCATGATTTTTCCATGGTTTAGCTTCTTTTTCATGGTTAGTAACATGTAGATTTTGTTTGAGATTTCTAGGTATTTTTGAAGGTGAAAACCGAACCCTAGGAGGTGTGAAAGCAAGCCTTTTGTCTTCATTTAAGGTAAGAGGAAGACAATTCTTATCATCTCTTGATGGTGGTAAGAAGATGGAGCCATTTGTGATGTTTGTAGAATCCATAAGGATTCGGTGGTCATGTGTTAATTATGTGTGTATTTGTTAATTTTTGTGTTTGTTAGTGTTTAAGTTTATGTGGTATTTGTTAGTAGTTTTCTTGTTTGATGATTGTAATAATTTTTGCATGTCTATTAGCTTTTGATTGCATGTCTATAAGCTTTAATTTAGGTTTAGGTGTTAGAAAATATATTGCATGTGTTAGAAAATACAATGCATGTGTTAGAATTGTATGATAAGGTATAGGATGTGAATAACATGTTTAAATTTGCATGAGTGTTCCAAAGAGCACAATCCAATAGCTCACGGCAATGACAAGTTTGGAGGACCAAAATGTTCTCTTGATTTTTCCTAAAGTGTAACTTAATTAATTTAGGAGAATCAAGAAAGTTTCAAATTGATTTGATCAAAGAAAATGCATTTGGAAATCAAATGGTAAAGATTTAGTATTTTTTGGGCCAACATGCCTAAAAGGTTAATTTGATTCCTATCAATTATTTCTAATATGATTTAGTGAACTTAGACAATATAATATATTTGATATGATTTGGAAGGTGAAAAACAATTTAGAAATCAAATGCAAAAGTTTTATGAAATTTGGCCAACATGCCAATATAGGTAATCATGATTTCTAAAACTTAATTCCAAACCTTTTTCAATCAAAAAGAGACAATATAAGTTAAAAAGAAATTTTCCTTAATGATTTTTGAAGAAACAAATAGATTAGAATTAAGTTTAAAGAATTAAAACTAATGATTTTGTCATTAGGAAGGAAATACAGTATTTTGAGAGTTTTCTAACATATAGCTCACTCTAGGTTTTGAAGCATGTTAGAAAGTTTTCAAAAAGAATTAAAGTTATATGATTAAAGTTTTAGGTAAACAGAAATTTTATGGATAATTTAGGAAACCATTATTATGATATTCGAAACAAAATACTGTCAATTTTTAGTAAAAATGAACCAATAAGATAGTAGAAATATCCAAAAGACAAGTATACGGTATGGAAAATTATTCTACGTAATTTAAATGTACTAGATACTATTTCGCATTTTGTTTAAACAAGTAATTTTAAAGGCATTCGAATAAGAAAATGATTTAAAAATCCTACGCGATTGAGAAAACGTATTAAAAATGCTACGCGATTTTAAAAACAGAAAAATATCTTTACGCGATTTAAAAACGTTTGTAAAACGACGGAATTATGAAAACGCGATAAAATTTCTACGCGATTGACCGTTACTATATTTATTTTATGTCACGGAAAATGTGAACCCGTCATGATTATTTTTTTGAAAATTTTTCATTGTCGGGAAAATGTGAACCCGTCTGATTATTTTTGAGGATCTTTCATTGTCGGGAAAATGTGAACCCGCATGTGCTTTTGAGAATTTATTTCTTCTTAGGGAAAATGTGAACCCGCATGTGCTCTCTATTTATCTCGTTATGTGTGCCAAGTTTTTGGTGGATTGGTTGACGAGACGAATCACATCGTGTTGTCGATGCGATAAACGTAGTGTGGTTCATTGTTCTAATGAACTTGGAGACTTTAGTGTACGGGATCCCACATGTGGACAGTTGGTAGCTCCGCTGGGCCGT
Source organism: Ormosia emarginata (assembly GCA_029884605.1). NCBI lineage: Eukaryota > Viridiplantae > Streptophyta > Magnoliopsida > Fabales > Fabaceae > Ormosia > Ormosia emarginata. The sequence continues at coordinate 21,794,265 of JAQQTP010000073.1, forward strand.
GATAAACCTATAGCACACTATGGTACTCGACACACACTATATTTAATCGAGATTTGTGAAATCTAGTAGTACATTTGCCTGTAGTGCCACAACGTGAGACCGTGAACTACACCACGCCTGGATGATGGATTCCTGTGTCGTGGGGCTATAGACGCAACGTGTGACAACGCAATAGTTGGTGGGGTAGCCGTGGTACTAATAGATTTTACGAATCATTCCTCTCTCTGATACTTGTGTTTTCTTTAGCTCCATGGAGTAGGGTTTTGTCATATTGTTAATTTATCTCTATGTCTATTTATTTCCATCTTATCTATTTATTGTTTATCTGTATTTTATTTGTTTATTTTATCCGGTTCTTGTTACTATGTTTGGTTATTATATCTTATCTGTTTATTCTTATCTTTCTTATTTTATCTTTCTTATTTTATCTGTGAGGCAAACACAAATCTTACCTTCTATCTTTACACAATTCCAAACTTACTAAGGAAATTGTGACTAACTTTCCGTTGGTGTAAACATGTATACGTGATGTGATATATTGTTATGATATTTAAATCTTACTCTAAATTGTTCTTCTTTCTGTTATAGTATTTAGTAATGCATGAATTGTATATATATGTTGTTTGTCGTCTTCTTATTGGCCATGTTGTGATGATTTTATGTTGTCTTACCTCTTTGTTATATGTATTTTCTGTTTATTTATTTTACGCGGTAAAGACTTCGAGGAAGAGGATCAACCCCTTGAGATCTTGTACCCCGAGGAGGAGGAAGATCAACAGGCAGACGACCAGTTTGACGATCAAGAACCATCCGATCATCCATACCCTTTGGATTGATTGTGTGGGATGGCAGCGCCAGGATTTTTGGGATTCGTAGAGCTAGTATTTCATGGAGGTTCTCTGGCTTGGCATTTACGAGGCGATCGTGATTCTGTGACATATGCAGGACGTGTGGACCGTGATTCTACGTCACCGATTTGATGGAGAGCCCATTATGACTACGACGTTATTTCGCATTTAGATGGAGAGCCCATTATGGAAATTACGCATTAACACGTTATTTCATATAAGCATTTTTAGAGTTACCCTTATCCATTAGGCGCCACCGGGGTACTTGAAAACCCCGAGCCTAGTGAGATAAGCATCGTATCGATGACGCGATCCCGTTATCGCCGTGCGTCGAGACATCCGGGATATTTATCTCCGATGATCATTTTCATACTGAGAGTGATCCATCAAAGGATTAGATAACCATGATGTTTTTTTTGGGCGCGTCAACATGTATCGTCACAGATATATTAACTCTTTTATTGCTTTCTTTCTTGTTTTTGTTTAACTAGTTATAGTCTTTGTTGTAAATTATTTGTACAGCTTATAACTTAATCATATGTATATTACTAGTGATGATGTTTTTTTTTATTTCGTATTTTCCGCATTATCTTTTTATATCATATTTCTGTCTATCAGGAATTATTTTACAACCCGTAATAGTATTTAACAAATGTTTCACAACTTGGGTAGATTTTATTTCTATTTCTTTTATTTTCTTTTATGTGTGACATCCTCCAAAGGGGTGTTACACAAAACATAAGGAAACTCAACATAGGTAAATCTGATCTCTTTATATGCTCATATGAAATCAAAGAGTGTGGTATTCTTGATTCATATACTAAAACTTAGAGATCATCATTAACTATATCTTTATCTCATGAAATCAGGAATCTAAGCCACTTCCTTACTACTAGGAGTATAAACTCTTACTTTAACTTGAATTTTGAGGTTAGGCACTGCTCCCAACTTTTGTATACACTTATTCAAAAGTGTTCTAGTTAGCTATAAGTATAACATACTATTTGGCCAACTCAACTAGGTCTGCCCCCATGCAAACTCCCTCATCTATCACACTTTGATCCCTTCACTTTTTAATGTAGCAGTCACCTATTACTTCTAGGGTGTTGTCACATCATAAGAAGACTACTAACAAATACACAACACTTGGTTGATGAGGGTAATCTCCCTCTTACCTCTTGAAGAACCTTTGTATGTCTACTAAGATAATGTTAGGCACTGGCACAAATATTCAATTCCCACCTTTAGTCTGCAGCCCTTCTTAGGATTTGAACCCATGACCAAACCTTTTGTTTCCCTTAAAGGAAACACCTCTCACCAGTTGAGTTGTAGCTCAACTGGTTTTTATCTTGAAGATAACTAGGTTTAGAAGCATACTTCTTATACATATTATCTTCTTTCTTCCTCTTGTGGAAACCTTGCGACTATTGCTCCACTAGAGGCTAGCTATAGGGACCCTCAACTATTCTCTTTGATTGGCACTATCGGCACCATTATGCCTTTCTCGATTAATCGAAACTAAGCCTCTCTTTGTCTGTTTCAACTAATCAAAATTATGCCAATTGAATAGTTCTCCATCTATTCGATCACCTTTGAAAGTATGTCATTCTGAATTACTGCTCGAAAGCTAACATCATTTTTTTTAACATCGAAATCTTACTTACTCAAATAGTACACTTAGTCTACCCGATCAAGGCTAGTCTGTCTCTCTAAATTGTTCCAATTGAATAGCTCTCTAAGTCTGTTCAATTAGCCTTGAAGTCTATGCTATTTGAATTTTGCTCACTTGGTAAACTGACTCACTATTGAGATCTTACAAATTCGAATAACTGGTGTAATAAAAACCTGGTATCATCTATTCTCTTCGAGTTACTAATCTAGTCTGATTCGAAAAGAATATTGCATAAGGACAAAATGAAAACTTTCACAACAACGACTTTCTTATTCTTTCACTTTTCTACTAATCCTTTATTCTACAAGTATCTAATGACACCATAGCTCATGTAGAAAAAGATCGGAAACTCAACTTCACTTATTCATGATTTTACTTCGAGTATCATGAAGAACTTGATACTATCTATCCTTCGTCAACCTTGACAAACAAAGAATGGTGAGTACAAAAAAATGAACACCACAACCCCTTAACTCAGAGTTCTATGGGTTGAAGTTCGAATATGTAGTCTCCTCTGTATTTATCACTTACTTATTTGAATTTAGCCATTTATTGGCACACTAACATGCCACCTTATTCAAGTCTTGAGAACTATATCTCATTGACATTATGTTCACCAAAACTCTACCTCCTTTCTAACATATAGGAGATAACCAAAACTCTTAGATCATTTGAACAAACCTCAACTGTAGAGATTTCCTCCATTTTCTTAAGCCACTTCCCCTAATCCAAATGGGTCTTACTTTTCCATAAAAGATGTAGGATTGACCTTTCTAAACCTTGAAAGATTTAGGGAGTTTCAGTCTTTTATTACCACTATCACATACACTGACTGTATTAGTGGTACTAATTGTTGAGATGAAATTACTTTCATTTCTTCTAAAATTTTGCTTGTGATAACAGTCTGTTTCCTCCTAGCAGTTACCGTCCCTAAGAACACTTCAGCTATAATAGTTGATGCTTCACTAGAAAAGTTCTTATTGCTTCTAACTCGCCTTGGTGAAGTAATGGTTTCCTAGAACACCCTCATTAGGATGTCACATTTACGACAAATTAAAATAAAATCTTACCCAAGTTATAAATCATTTAGTACATATAATAATATAAGTTGTAAAAATTTTCTATTTGTACATTATATCATTAAATAAAATAAACAGAACATGAAAGAAAACAAACTATTAAATGCACACCATAATTATAAATATGATTTGTTTTTTAAAGATACAAATAAATACACACTATAAACTATTTAATAAGACAGTAAACTATTTAACTCATAACAAACTGTAAACTAGCCCAAGTACACATCTAGAAGTTTTGATCCTCCGAAGGATCCTCCTCTGGTAGATCATCAAAAGACAGAAACCCCAGATGTTGTGTAGCCCTACGGACATGAGTCTGTGCTGTCGACATACTACTAAGCTCACTAGAGGCGTGGAAACGACTACCCCAATAGCGCCTAATAGACAAGGGCAACTCCAAATGTACATAAATAGTTGTAGAAAACATAGGGACTCCATCATATTCCCTACTGAGGGACACAGTCAAACGTCCAACATAAACCACAGTCTCCCTATCATCTTGTAGACGCCAGGCTTCAGAACCCCCATGAAACTCTAGTTTCACGAACCCCAGAAAACGCGGTAGCGTCATAACGCATCAGAATCAATCCAAAACGATAAGGATGATCTAGAGGCTCACCCTCATCGCACTGATCACTCAGATGTTGTTCCTCTTCGTACTGACAATAGGGAGGTTGCTTCGTTTCGCCTTCCTCATAATCTTTACTGAACACAATATTAATACAAAAATACATACAAAGAGGTGAGACAATCTGCATCACTATAGCATGGCAGTATGGAAAACGACAGTACATATAGATATAACATTCAATACATCAAATCATACTATCACGTCATACACAATATCTCATATCAGTATAAATATCACATCATGATGCAGACCACATATGCAGATGTACACAGACTCGTTCCTACTCCATGGAGCTAACCATAAACATCAGAGAGAATGATCTAGAAGATATGTCCGTAGCTCCGGCTAACCCAGCCAAATACAACACAGTTTATTCATCGTGTACAACAGGCATTGTTCCAGACAGTCTAAACTAGATCGTGATTAAGAATAGTGCTTTTTCGACATCGCTAGTGTGTTGCCTGTTACCATGGCCTAGAGGAGTTACCAACTCTCCACATGTGGAATCCTTCGCACACTAACGCCTCCAAGTTCACTCAATGAACAACACTACGCTTATCGCACCCGTACTACGGTGTAATTCATCTCTTAAGCAACTTGTCAATATCCACCAAATTGACACATTTCTCTATGCATGGTGCATGAGCCAAAATACACATATCACAATACTATGATTTTTCACAACCACACGCCATCACTTGGTAGTACCATATTTCAACATAACCGGGTCCACCACTTTAACTCGACAGCAAACTGCTGTTATTCTCAATCGTGTAAATATGTTATCGCGTTTTCACAATCGCATCACCTTTTTCTAACATTTTCAAATCACGCAAATATTTTTTGATGTTTTTGTAATTGCGTAGTGTTTTTAAATCATTTTCTCAATTGTGTAGTGTAAAAATCATTATTTTAAATGCGCGTAAGGCTTTTTTAATATTTTTCAACTATGTAAAATATTTCTTTACTTTCTAAATTAAATTTTGAAACTTTCTCCATTATATATTTATTTTTAGCTTGATTTACAGCATTTCATTTTGAAAATTCTTTAAGTAATATTTTCTATTGTTTCCTTTAAAAATTATCCTTTTGAGACATAACCAATATTTACATCTCGAAACTTGCTGACGCGCTTCGAAACCTAACTGGTGAGCTATACGTTAGTACTTTTCAAGTATTTATTTTATTTCTCCTCCTTACTTAATTCCTCTAATTAAACTCTAAAATAACTTCACTTTCTTTTATTCTGTAAAATTCATTAAATTGAGTTCTCATTTAAATTAATTATATAGTCCACACTTAGAAAATAATTTTGGATCAAAGATATCATAAATGGCATGTTGGCCGAAAATTCTCTATATGTTCTATAAATCATCTTTAATAATTTTCTAGTATCTAAGTCCTTGTAAAAATCCGTAGTCCCATTAAATTAATTAATCCATGATGTAGAAAATATTTGAGAACATCTTGGTTCTCTTTGTGGTGGTGAAGCCGTGAGCCTCATGGGTTCTTTGGAACCCGTATGCAATTTCTTTTCATGTTATTCACATCCTACTACATAAAATATTATCATGCCTTCATAAACACATTAAAACATATATCAAAGCTATAGACATGCTTGCATAAAAAAATCATCACAAATAGGAAAAGCTTTAAACAATCAAGTGAATGAATCCTTATGGATTCTTCACCACAAACACATCCATTTTCTCACCACTAATACATGGTTGATGAGATTAAATCTCCCTCTTACCTTTAAGGAAGATAAACTCTTCTTGGATTTCCTCCTAGGGATTTTGTATAGCCTTCAAGAGATTCCTAACAAACTTAAACAAATTACAAAATCATAAACTAAGCTTTGAAAAAGGAAAACCATGGATCAATCATGGTTTAGAACTTCAAGAATCAATTTAGAAACAAGAAACAAGGATTTTTACCTTGTATAGAAGAAACTTCAAGCTTGTTTTCCAAGCACTAGATGGATGATTTTGAAGAAACTTACAACATAAAAGATGTTTAGAATGGTGTTTAGGTTTAAGAAGTGGTGTTGGATAAAAATTTAGAAGAGTGGAGGTTGGTCTATAGAGTGGTGGCCGTGAGGTTCACAAGAGAGAAAAAGAGAAATTTTTTTTGGTGAAACTTGCTTTAGAAAATGGATGAAGATGGAATGAACTAACAAAGTGTCATCCTTAGCTCCTCCTAGAGCCTTATGGCTGTGGAGCTCCAAAGGAGGAGGCCACTTTGTTTGACCACTCAAGACCTCCTAATGACCTTAGATGAAATCAATGGTTGATCTTCAAAGCCTTTGCCTCCAAGCTTGTTTCCTATAGGCTTAGATACTTGAGTCATTTGGTTCTTGAAGCTTCTTGTAGGTGCCTTGACCGAATTGCTCAATGGAAGAGCAAACCAAGTTTTGGTTCATTTGGTTTCCTAGTTAGGCTTAGGTCAATCTAGTTAGATTACTTAGTTCAATTCCTAACCATTTAGTTTCTTAGGTGTAAATCATCAATGTCTTGAAGAATGGCGAAGCTTCCTAACTATGGGTTCCAAGGAAAAGCTAACCAAGTTTCATTCCATTTAGTTATTACATAGAATATAAACTAACTTAGTTAGGTTTTCTAGTTTCTTTGCTAACTACTTAGTTACTTACTAACCATCTAGTTACATTATGCATTAACCATTCTTTCTATAAGGTGCTAGACAACTCTAGTAACTATGGACTCTAAAGAGTAGAAAACTAAGTTTGCTCCATTTAGTTACTACTTAGGCTTTTTAGATTAACTTAGTTAAGTTTAGGCTAACTTAGTTTAAGGCATCTAGTTTCTAACTAACTAGTCTAACCATTTTTATTGACCTCTTCCTATTGGTTTAGAATTTCAAGTCATTTATTTTGACCAAGTCCCATTGGTTCACAGAAAATATTTTCCAGACAATAGCTATATAAATTATTACTCAATGAACAAAACATTACTGCTTACAAAACAGTAAATATTTGTTTGCTGTAAAATAAAAATATAGTATTTTTTTCACAGATAATTTCTAAAAATTAAAATATTAATACACGTATCACTCAGAATTGGGTTTAGTAAGATCCTCCGACTCCGAATAAATACGTAAAGACATTTCCCGACACAAAAATTATTATTTTCCTGACCTGGAGTAAATCATACACAATAATCAAATACAGTCACGGAATAGTAAAAATAAATTTACAGCACACATAAATCACAAAACAGTATAATTCAGACAATACTATAAATTAACAGATTTTGGGGTGTTACATTTCCCAAAAACAATACGTGTGATAGTAACTATTAACACTCAAACCTAAGGCCTATCATGCAATCCTATCAACATATCTCATATATGTGACAAGAAATGCATAACACAGTCGAAAATTACTAAACTGGCCTAAGCCTAGTCAGTCTATACCCCGGCTCAGGATGAACTGCTCTGATACCATAATGTAACAGTCTAACATCTGTACCCTAGTATGTCTAGCATATACTTAGATAAATAGTATCAGTTCTACTACTTCTAACTTAATCATCAAATAATTTATAACATTTAAAACAAATAATTATGGAGAGGCATAACTAAAGTTGTAATCTACTTTATGTCAAATCTATCTACTTTAATTCAAATTTAATGGTTAAATAATCAAAGCTTCCTTAAGAAGCTTTGACCCAAACATTGACCCATGTGCTTTGGCTTCTCTTGGAAGCCAATTTTCACTATCTCTTCTCTCTCTCTTTGCACGGCTGGTGGCAGCCCATGCAAGGCAAATAATAGCCTTTCATTTAGCTAATTTCTTCTACACTTTAATCATAATTTCAAGACACTTTCTCTCTCATCACTTCTTCTTCTTTCTTCTTCAACTTTTCTCTCCTCCTTCTCTCTAGCAACCACACGGCCAGCCCTCTCTTCATCACCCTAATCTTCACAAAAATTTCATCTAATTACATTTCCTAAATCCTTTCACCATTCTAAACATCTTTTCTTCTTGGAGTTTCTTGAAAATAATTCATTTTCATCATCTTCTTCAAGCTCCAACTTTGAGCATTTTGGGTAAGTTTCAAGACCACTCTTTCTCCTCTCTCATTTTCGTGATTATGGTTTCTTTAATGACCATCCATGGTTCATTTTTCAAGCCTTGATGTTGTTTTAACAAAGTTGAATTCTTAGGGTTTTTGGAGAGGTGCAATCCGAAAATTCAAGAAGCTTCCTTGGTGTTCTTCTTGTTTTCTACACATTGGTAAGAGGGAGACTACTCACTTCAACCACTTATGGTGGTGAGAAGACTTTGTGTGTGTGTTGATGGAGAAATCCATCCTTGTATGCTCTTTGTATGCTTGCTTGAATTATAAATTTTGTATGATTTAGTATTCTTGGATTTGATTGATACTTGATTATGCTATTGAATATGTTTGATGTATTAATTGTGCTTGATCATGTTGGGGTTGCTAAATGGAAAATTTGGAGTTTCCTACCTCAACATGGTGCCACGGTTTTGACTAGAAGTTAGGGATGAGAATTAATTTTGTATACAAGTGAAATAAGACTCATGTAATCAAAAATTGAATTGATAGTATTAACACTAATGAATGGAAGACGTTGAGAGTTTAATACCCAAGATGGGTGCCACGATTTTGGTCTTGGTAAAAAGACAAATGGGTTGATTTTGATGATCTAAATTTAAGTGAATTAAGAGTGTAATATATATTGTGATAATTGTGACCTTAGATTGATTTGTTGTATATAATGGTATGTTGGATTGGATTATGTGATTGGAAATGGAAGAAAAACATTTGGGAACCTCTCTTGGAGGGCTACGATTTTTAGGGTGAAAATTGGATAAATTATGGTTAATGTGTAACAAGCATAAGACTAGAATTAATCAAGTGACAAAGTAGAATTTAATGGAAGAAAAGTTTGAGATTGAAGCCTAAATGATGGCTACGGTTTTGAGGCATAAAGACTAGGGTTCTTGGTGAACTAATTTATTAAGTGAACACTTAAATGAATTAAGGGAATGACATGGAGTATGATGACTTGAGAGAATTTGGGGTTGTAACCATTGTGAGGCCACGACCTCTAGGGAAAATTTTAGGTAAGTATGTGGTTTTGATAAGTTGGAAGCATAAGTGATTAGGTAATTAGAAACCTATGTAATAAATGGACAACTAATAAATTGGAAGAATTTAGTGTAGTCAAGACTTCATAAATTTTAGAAGACTAAGAATGGGACCATTGTAAAACTTAAGGTGATTCTAAGTGAGTGAAGAACAAGAGAGTGTGAGGCTTAATAGCTTAAGTAATTTACAAGTTATAGGAAATCGGATTGCCTTGGAATATTAAATTGATTTCAAGTATTGATTTTGAACATGAACCTTGAGAAGGGAAACAAATTCTAAGTTAGGATTCATAATGAACCTAAGGACGCATCAATTGACTTAATCCTTGTATTATGATGTTATGGGTCCATGTGAGTGACCATTTGTATATTAATGCTTATATTGGCCTAATGTGGCATATTATGGAATTGTATGAGATTGTGAATCATACATGTTCATGCATAGTGTCTTACGCATTGTGATTGTCCTTGTGGACTGTTGTAAGGCCAAGTTGCCTAGAAGATTGAACACACCTTAGTGCGGGTGCGAATAGACAAGTGTAGGTCATTGGTGACCTTGGGGGCGTCGGGGTGCGGGTTCCTCATCAATGGGAGGTTGGTAGCTCTCCTGCCCGTGGGGTAGACCGATGCAAACGCACCGACGATCCGGACCGAGACACTGTCCTATATCGTGATCTAGTGTAGAATGTCTGTGCAATGCCATGATTGTGCACGAGAAAATTTATTGATAGCACGCGGCCTCGGCTCGAGTCACAGACATGTCTCCTGATCTTTCTCTCTGACTGTTTGGGTTTAGCTCCATGAAGTAGGACTTTGGGAAAGCATGTATATGAACTATGATATATTCTGTCATCATTAATGTTTATTTCCTATAACTGTGACTGATTTGATTATTATTATTGTGATGATTGTCTGATTGTTGTGTTGATTCTTGGAAATACTATTGTGATCTGTCTGTTATTGCCTGTTGTTGTTCTACTTTACTATAAATATCGTTGTTATTATTAATTCTTATTATTGCTTACAATTGCATTGCTTCTGTTATAAATTCCGTTGTTGCCGTTAATAAATATATGAACTGTATTGCTTTATGGGCGCTCTGCGCCGTGTCGTTTTCTTACTGCCATAATGGTAATGAAGGATGGGTGTCTCACCTCTTTCCTATATCCTTGTATGTCTGTTTTATACTTATATTGATAAAAGATCGTGAGGAAGATAAGGAGGGACCACACTTTGGTTGATTGGATTGGGCGTTTGGACAAGGTTTCTTCGGCTACGTACGAGTGCTGTTGCGTGGAGGCATTGATGCCTGAGTTGTTGACTGGGACTCCGAGCGTCGTATGTGTATATGGGGTTGCGGCTTTGTTCCGCTAGTAGTACCTATCCCAGGTCACTACTTTTCCCCTTTTTGTGTTTTATTCATTTGTATTTTATTGGGCTCTGTAATTATTATATTCTACGTCATCAGCGATTTATGTAAATTGACTATATATATATACATAAGAGATATGATTTCATTTCAGTGGTTGTATCATGGCTTGAATATATTTATATTTCATTCGAGGCTCATATTTTCTACCTATGCAGATTGTCAAAAAAAAATTTATATATATAGACTCTTGAGAATTTAAGTTACTGTTATCATGACTGTGACACACTTGGATTTAGTAACTGTGTTGTAATGACGATTATGCTCTGGTTGCTACATCAAGGGGTGTTACATTAGGTGGTATCAGAGCAGTTCATCCTGTTGAGCCGGGGTATGGACTTGCTATGTTTAGACATATTAGAATTTGATCTGTTGTGCACTTCCTTGTCTCTTGATTGAGATGATGGGAAAGGAATGTATGGCTTGCCATAGGTTGAATGTTGATAGCTATTGTTATACAGTTGCATGATATTGAGGACTGGCCTACTCAATGTGTAATGTTCTGTGTGTACAAGAAACTATGACTTCACCTAGGCATACTGTGTTAGGAAAATAGGAATTCTTTTGTGAGGAGATCAAAGGATTTTGGAAGACCGATCTTCTGGAGAAAGAAATAGTTGGTGTAAGTTAGGTTCGTGAAGCAGTTTGGAAGTTAACAACTTACGAGAAATTACGCTATGGAGGCAAAATGAAGAAGTTCAAGCTGGAAGCTGTTAAGATTCGTAAATTAGCTTGTCTTGCTTGAATGGTCTGCATTGTGTGACTCTTTGTGTTTGGCTTCCGAAGGGAGGCAATATTGTTTGAAATAATTACGTTTGTTTTATTGTGTTATGTTTAGTCCGTCTTCGAAGAAAGACACCGGCTCGTGGCAGACGTACACATATGAGCGTAGGATAAGACCATCGAAGTATGGCTGCGATCGCAGGAGAAATATGAAGGATAGCTGATGTGACAATTCACCCAGATCAGAGGACCGTACAGTAATGAGAATTGGAAGTTGTGGTTTAAAATCTATTGAAGGAAAGTCAGACTTGGGATAACCATGGACTACCTAGATTCCAAAGGAGGAATAATGGAAAAGCTAACAAGTTAAACGGGAACTACGTTCACGGGTACCGAGAAAGTAACAACAACACCCAACCCGTAGGGAAAGTGCTAGTAGTAGTAGATCCAATCAGACCTCAACATTTGGAGATCTAAACAAGGGAAGTTACGCCTCAAATGACGATCCGATAATCGTGCTGTATAATTCTGGGGGTAACCCTTTCCTTTTACAATTGGTGACTGTATGGATCATTTGGATTCATTTGTATCTTTCTTATCTTTGACGTAGTTGTTTCCATTTCTGTCACTAAGACTTATCGTTGACACTTAAGTTTGTTTAATCTATCCTATTTCTGCTAAAGATTGAACCTTTTGTTGATCTATCTTGCTTACCAAGAATCATACATATTAGATTTCATGATTTCAGAGATTGATCGGTTATTTTCGGTCATTATCTGCTAGAGCGTTCCGATAAGAACCTTAGTGATTTTCGAAACTAAGGCTTTTGAGTTCGTAACAGCCAACAAAGTTGAAGCTTTGTGAGGGAAAAGAAATCCAAGGATACGTGTTACCTTTTGCAGAGGACAAAAGAAAAGGGAATATGACTGTCACCATTGTAGTCAGTAAGTTTCTCGTGATGAACTACAGTGCTGTTAGTTAAGGAGAAGAATGGAACATCTCAGTGAGATGAGCACCATCGTTAAACAAACGAGACTATGATCAAGGGCGAGTATCCTCGGAGAAAGATGTACGTTCTGGTCATCATTAAATTCACGGGAGATTGAGGATGTCCCCGAAATGATTTCGAATGCGCTATGGGCATTATGGGTGTCTCGTGATGCCGTTCGGAATAACAAATCCTCTTGTCGTATTCATGAGTGACATGAATTGTATCTTTTGTCCTTACCTAGACTAGAATTGTCATTGTCATTAATGATGACATTCTGATCTATTCTCGAAAATATGGAGATACACGTTGGACGTCTCGGCATAGTTTTCCCGACTTTAAAAGAGAGAGAGTAAATGCCAAAGTATCAGAGTACAGATTCTTAATTGAGAAGGTTCAGTTTTGGATCATGAAATTCCAAACGGAGGGATTGTTGTGGATTCCCAAGAGATTGAAGCAGTTCTTCAAAAGGAAAGATCGGAGACCGTAAAAGAGACACATAACTGGTGGAATTAGTTAGTTTTATCGAAGAAGACACAAAGATTGAAGGAGTATCAATGGGTCCTCCAAGATAGCCGGATATTTTGCTCAGTTTGCAAGAAGAGAATCAAAACTTCTATGGACTAACGCGTGTGAAGAAAGGTTTTAAAGGTCGAGGAGACATTCGAATGCTTGTCAGATTTGGTTCTACCTAATCCCAGGGAACTGTTTGGAGAATTTTATGCTTCACAGTAAAATCTAGGATATGTGTTCATGCAAGGTTGGGAAAGTTGTGACTTACACCTCAAGGTAGTTGAGGACACATTGGGAATTGCCTAACTCACGGTTTGGTGCTAGCCATAGTTAAAAATTTCTCTGAGAATATGGAGACGCTTGCTACGATCAACGCCTTTAACAATCACAAGGACCTGAAGTATCCATTCGAAAAAAAAAAGCTGAACATGAGACAGGAAAGGTGATTAGGGTTTTGAAGGAGTATGACGTCTAGTTTCAGTGTCGTCCTGTCTGGGTCACTAATAAACCCACTCCAAAATTCTTTTGACTATATCAAATTTCGTTTCAGGTTTGGTTCAATAGCTTGTCAACAGATTCTGTCATCCTTTCTTTATAAATCTCCATGATATCTTTCATATGTCACGATTGCGAAAGTATGTCACCGATCCAGCCACGTCATCAAACTAAACCCGGTGCAATTCAGAGAGAGTCTGATTTATGAGAAACTTCTCGTGAAGATTGAGAATAGAAGAATAAAGCAACGCAAAGATATAGAGATCGCGTTGGTAAGGGTGATCTAAATTGACGTAACTAGAGACACAATCTGAGGGTAAGAAAATAAGATGAAGAAACACGTTAATGTTTGATCTAAGGGATGAAAATTTTGAGGACGAAATTTCTATTTGAAGGGGAGTGTTGTAACGTCCCAAAAATTAATAATTTCAGGATAAATGATCATTTTACAATATTTGGGATTTTCTAGAATTTTTCTGGAATTTTTCGGAAACGACGAATATTTTAATATATTTTTCGTTTTACGTGAAACTCGAGCAGAGTCGGGAAAACGACTGTAGTGCTTCAAAAATTGGAAAATTATATGACGAATAGTCGTTTTATAATATTTGCAATTTTTGAGAATTTTCTGGGAATTTTCCGGAACCGTCGAATATTTTAATATATTCTTCATTTTGCGTGCGCACTGAGCAGAACCAGAGAAACGCGATGTTTTCTCTGAGAACCTTGGACTATGGACATGTCGACGGGGGATCTTACTAAACCCGAGACTTGACACAATTTACGAGGTTTCATAATTTTCGAGAAATTCTAATAGATAAAAATAAATCAATACAGCGAAAAATTCATCTGTCAGATTAATTAAATACTGACTTCTGTCAACTGTAACTATTATCCATTGGATAATAGTGTGTAATAAAAATCCTATCACATTATCCTAATGTAATCTACTTTATGTCAAATCTATCTACTTTAATTCAAATTTAATGGTTAAATAATCAAAGCTTCCTTAAGAAGCTTTGACCCAAACATTGACCTATGTGCTTTGGCTTCTCTTGGAAGCCAATTTTCACTCTCCCTTCTCTCTCTCTTTGCACGGCTGGTGGCAGCCCATGCAAGGCAAATAATAGCCTTTCATTTAGCTAATTTCTTCTACACTTTAATCATAATTTCAAGACACTTTCTCTCTCATCACTTCTTCTTCTTTCTTCTTCAACTTTTCTCTCCTCCTTCTCTCTAGCAACCACACGGCCAGCCCTCTCTTCATCACCCTAATCTTCACAAAAATTTCTTCTAATTACATTTCCTAAATCCTTTCACCATTCTAAACATCTTTTCTTCTTGGAGTTTCTTGAAAATCCTTCATTTTCATCATCTTCTTCAAGCTCCAACTTTGAGCATTTTGGGTAAGTTTCAAGACCACTCTTTCTCCTCTCTCATTTTCGTGATTATGGTTTCTTTAATGACCATCCATGATTCATTTTTCAAGCCTTGATGTTGTTTTAACAAAGTTGAATTCTTAGGGTTTTTGGAGAGGTGCAATCCGAAAATTCAAGAAGCTTCCTTGGTGTTCTTCTTGTTTTCTACACATTGGTAAGAGGGAGACTACTCACTTCAACCACTTATGGTGGTGAGAAGACTTTGTGTGTGTGTTGATGGAGAAATCTATCCTTGTATGCTCTTTGTATGCTTGCTTGAATTATAAATTTTGTATGATTTAGTATTCTTGGATTTGATTGATACTTGATTATGCTATTGAATATGTTTGATGTATTAATTGTGCTTGATCATGTTGGGGTTGCTAAATGGAAAATTTGGAGTTTCCTACCTCAACATGATGCCACGGTTTTGACTAGAAGTTAGGGATGAGAATTAATTTTGTATACAAGTGAAAGAAGACTCATGTAATCAAAAATTGAATTGATAGTATTAACACTAATGAATGGAAGACTTTGAGAGTTTAATACCCAAGATGGGTGCCACGGTTTTGGTCTTGGTAAAAAGACAAATGGGTTGATTTTGATGATCTAAATTTAAGTGAATTAAGAGTGTAATATATATTGTGATAATTGTGACCTTAGATTGATTTGTTGTATATAATGGTATGTTGGATTGGATTATGTGATTGGAAATGGAAGAAAAACATTTGGGAACCTCTCTTGGAGGGCTACGGTTTTTAGGGTGAAAATTGGATAAATTATGGTTAATGTGTAACAAGCATAAGACTAGAATTAATCAAGTGACAAAGTAGAATTTAATGGAAGAAAAGTTTGAGATTGAAGCCTAAATGATGGCTACGGTTTTGAGGCATAAAGACTAGGGTTCTTGGTGAACTAATTTGTTAAGTGAACACTTAAATGAATTAAGGGAATGATATGTAGTATGATGACTTGAGAGAATTTGGGGTTGTAACCATTGTGAGGCCACGACCTCTAGGGCAAATTTTAGGTAAGTATGTGGTTTTGATAAGTTGGAAGCATAAGTGATTAGGTAATTAGAAACCTATGTAATAAATGGAAAACTAATAAATTGGAAGAATTTAGTGTAGTCAAGACTTCATAAATTTTAGAAGACTAAGAATGGGACCATTGTAAAACTTAAGGTGATTCTAAGTGAGTGAAGAACAAGAGAGTGTGAGGCTTAATAGCTTAAGTAATTTACAAATTATAGGAAATCGGATTGCCTTGGAATATTAAATTGATTTCAAGTATTGATTTTGAACATGAACCTTGAGAAGGGAAACAAATTCTAAGTTAGGATTCATAATGAACCTAAGGACGCATCAATTGACTTAATCCTTGTATTATGATGTTATGGGTCCATGTGAGTGACCATTTATATATTGATGCTTATATTGGCCTAATGTGGCATATTATGGAATTGTATGAGATTGTTAATCATACATGTTCATGCATAGTGTCTTATGCATTATGATTGTCCTTGTGGACTGTTGTAAGGCCAAGTTGCCTAGGAGATTGAACACACCTTAGTGCGGGTGCGAATAGACAAGTGTAGGTCATTGGTGACCTTGGGGGCGTCGGGGTGTGAGTTCCTCATCAATGGGAGGTTGGTAGCTCTCCTGCCCGTGGGGTAGACCGATGCAAACGCACCGACGATCCGGACCGAGACACTATCCTATATCATGATCTAGTGTAGAATATCTGTGCAATGCCATGATTGTGCACGAGAAAATTTATTGATAGCACTGGCCTCAGTAGCCGAGTCACAGACATGTCTCCTGATCTTTCTCTTCCACTGTTTGGGTTTAGCTCCATGGAGTAGGACTTTGGGAAAGCATGCATATGAACTATGATATATTTTGTCATCATTAATGTTTATTTCCTGTAACTGTGACTGATTTGATTATTATTACTGTGATGATTGTCTGATTGTTGTGTTGATTTTGGAAATACTACTGTGATGATTAATATATATATCCTTAAAAATCACTATTTAAATAAACAGAAATAATATTTAATACATTTAAACTACGTAGAATATTTTTCATACCGTATACTGTCTTTTGGATATCTTTTCTATCTTATTTGTCCGTTTTTAATAAAAATTGACAATATTATGTTTTAGAAAACTTATAATAATGGTTTTTTAATTTTTCTGTAAAAATTCTGTTTACTTAATTTTTAGCCGTATAATTTAACTTTTTGAAAACCACTAACATGCTTCAAAATATAATATGAGCCATATGTTAGCAATTTACAAAAGTTACTGTATTTTCTTCAAACAGTAAAAAAATCATTTGTTTAAACTTCTTAAACTTAATCAATTTATTTCTTTAAAACTGATTGTAATAAAATCCTTTTGGCATTTATTACTTAATTTTAGTTGAAAACAATTCTATAAATCAAAACACATTTAAATTTGGCATTTTGGCCGAAAATCATTCTATGCTTTATACTTCATTCTTAATTATTTCCATACATTTAATCTCTTATAAAACTCTTGATCTAGTTTATTTTTACTAAATTATCTAGTCAATAGTTAGAAAATAAATTTGGATCAAAAGTATGTGGCATGTTGGCCAAATTTAACAAAGTCTTTGCATTTGATCTTTAAATTATTTTTCATTTTCTAAATCAATGTCCAATTCATTGTATTACCTAAATTCATTAAATCATTGTTTTAGAAAATGGTTTTAGAAGTCAAAACATTCAACTTAGGCATGTTGGCCGAAATATACATAGTTGCCATTTGATCTTTAAATTCATCTTTCTTGCTTTAAACCAATTTGTAATTTGTCAATTTTTCTAGGTTAATTAAATTCCACTTTTAGAAAATTGATGAGAACATTTTGGTTCTCCTCTTTGCCTTGAGGCCGTGAGCTTGGATTTGTGTTCTTTGGAACACTCATGCAAATCCTTGTATATTATTTACATGTTACAATAATTAACATGCATATATATATACATACCATATACTAAAACAACCATAAAACACATACAAATTATTAAAGTTATTAGACATGTTACACACATAACACATATAAAATATTAAAGCTATTAGACATGCTTTCACATATAATCAATCACAATTAGGAAAGACTATAAACAATCAAGTGAATGAATCCTTATGGATTCTTCACTACAAACACATACATTCCTCACCACCAACACATGGTTGATGAGGGTAATCTCCCTCTTACCTCTTGAAGAACCTCCAAAGTTCCTTGTATGTCTCCTTCAAGCAAACTTTCTCCACCAAGAGTTTCTTGAAAAACAAAGAAAACATGCAATATTAATACCTAAGGCTCTAGAATAAAATAATCATGGATTAAAATCATGATTAGAACTTTGAAATGGATAGAAATATGAAAATTAAAGAACCCTACCTTCAAGGCTTCAAACTTAAGCTTTGAAGAACAAGATAGAAAAAGGATGATTTAAGCTTAGGTTTCAACTACAAAGTGTCTTGAAATGAAGTAAGGAAGTAAGAAATAAGGTAGTTTAGAATTATAGAAGAGTGAGTGATGGAAAAGGTAAGAAGGCCGTGAGGTTGGAGAAGAAAAAGAGAAGAAATATTTGAGAGATTTGCTTGTTTGATAGCTTTGGAGAAAAGATGAAGACTTTGATTAAATGAAATAAGTCTCCTATTTGCTATGCATGGCCGTGAATCACTTTGAGAGAAGGTGAGAATTATGTTTGGTTTTGCTCCCTCCAAATGCATGGTCATAAATGCATAGGAATAAGAATGAATTGAATTGTTGAATATTGCCTTCCTAAAGGCATGCATTGCCGTAGAAGCACATGGAAAGAAGCCACTAAAATTGACTTGGTCTTACTTGGTTAATTAAATGTAAGATAGTAAGAATTGAATTGTAATATTGGCTTCACAAAAGTTGCTTTGCCATAGAATGAAATCAAAGAGAAGAAACCAATGTTGACTAGTCTTTATTTGGTTTAACTTAAGTCTTCTACGTGAATTCACAAAGTGAATTGATCATTTAGAGAAATTTTTTCTTCTCCTTCACCGCAGCATCAACAACTTCAATAAGTCCAATATTTGTTTAAAAGCTTGCTTCCTATTGGTCCTTAAAGAGTCAAGCCATTATTCTTGACCAATTTCTATTGGTTGAATATTTACTAACTTGATTCCTATTGGTTGCTATTTTTGTTGACCAATTTCTATTGGTGCACACTATATATTTTCTAGTATACTTTAACCAATGAACAATAATTACTGTTTATAAAGTCAGTGTTTATTGTCTAATGGATAATAAAATATACATTGATTTTTATCTTACACTAACAGAGTAGCAATTATCATTGATCATTTTTTTCTACTGATTGCCCTTGATGAGTCATAAAGCGAGTCATCAAAGAGAAATTTCTAGAACATGTGACTCACTATGATGAGTCAGTATGATGAGTCATCGTGGAACTATCTAGAACGGGTGAGTCAGCATAGCGAGTCAGCGTAGATATTTTCTAGAGCAGGTGAGTCAGCATGGCGAGTCAGCATGCTGAGTCACTGACTGAGTCATCAGCTGCATCATCAATGGTGAGTCACGGCGAGTCATCGGTGAGTCATCAATGATGAGTCACGGCTTTACGAGTCGGCATGGTGAGTCATCATAGAAGCACGGAACAGGTGACTCACTATGGTGAGTCACGGGTGAAGTCACCGCTTCGGAACCTTAGGAATC
This sequence comes from Ormosia emarginata, assembly GCA_029884605.1. Taxonomy (NCBI): domain Eukaryota; kingdom Viridiplantae; phylum Streptophyta; class Magnoliopsida; order Fabales; family Fabaceae; genus Ormosia; species Ormosia emarginata. Next base: position 21,813,940 of record JAQQTP010000073.1, read on the forward strand.
TGTGAGTCATGGTCTTTGAGGTGTCACGCGACATGTTGAGTTTCTATTGGCCCATTGCGATGAGTCATCATCCACTAGATATTTTTCAAGAAAAATATCATCCAGCAGATAATAAAACATACCCCGATTTTATTTGTCAGATAAAATCGTAGGAAAATAAAACTTCAAAAACTGACTCCGGTTTCGGGTTTAGTAAGCTCCCCCGGCTCCGGATAATAATAAAATTTCCCTGGTCCAGAAAATTTTAAATTTCCTGACTCGAAGCAAATCACATAAAACACCTAAATAAAATCATGAGACAGTAATATAAAACACTGTATCATACAGAAAAATTTAAAACAGTACATTCAGGACGTAATGGTCATTTTTCTCATTTTTTCCACCACCGAGCAAATCACGCAAAACGCTCAAATAAAATTACAGACAGTAAAATATAGCTGCATAGCATACAGAAAAATTTAAAACAGTAATTTTGACAAAATTTTTATTTTACTGTCTCGAAGTAAATTACGTAAAACAACCAAATAAAATTAGAGCCTGTAAAATATACTTGTATTTCATGTAGAAAAACAAGAAACAGTAAAATCGGGACACAACGGTCATTCACCCAAAAGTTGGGGTGTTACACCATGCACAACCGTGAAGTACCATCCTTCTTTTTGACTAGTTGTACCGGCGCTCCCCATGGCAACACACTAGGTCTAACAAATTGCTTCTCCAAGAGCTCTTCCAACTGCTTCTTGAGTTCAACTAGCTCCGCTAGTGACATTCTGTACGGCACTATAAAAATACGACCAACTCCAGGTACAAGGTCAATGATAAACTCGATCTCCCGCTCCAGTGGTAAACCAGGTACATCTTTAAGAAAGACTTCAGGAAATTCTCGAACCACAGGAAGTGTGTTCATATCTACCTTATTCTCGATCTTTAAAGAAGACAATAACATGTATCCTTGAGCTCCTTCTTTGAAGAAAGCTTGAACTTAGTTGGCCATCAAAAATCTAGAATTCTCATCCAAAGGGAAAACTATGGTTTTACTAGAACAATCTAACAGGACATGGTTAGAAGATAACTAATCCATTCCTAGGATTACGTCTAACTGAAAAAGTGGTAAACAGATCAAATCAATAGAAAAGATTCAACCTTCAACAATCAATGGACAATCCAGACAAACTTTGGTGGTAACAACAAGTTTAGTAGTAGGGGTTGAAACAATTAATTTAAAAGGCAAAGAAGGCATAGGTAAATAAGTCTTTTGACACAATCATAGGAAATAAAAGAATGGGTTGCCCTAGAGTCATACAATACAGTTAAAAGATTACCCTCTATGAGACCTTCTCCTTGTATAAGATCTTTGGATTGAGAGGCTTCAGCACCACTTAGGGTGTAAACTCTACCTCCAACTTGCGGTTTCGCAGTTCTTGCAGCATTAACCGAAGGTTCAACCTTCGTCGAGTTGCAGTCGTGAGAAATATGTCCGGTCTTCCCATATCTGAAACAAATGATCCCTTTGATTGTGCAATCCCTCGTGTAGTGCTCCTTCCCGCACTTCATGCATCTTGGTGTAAATGCCGTAGTTTGACGAATTCTACCCGGACTTCCTCTAGGACTTCCACCTTGTGGTCTTTGTTGCTAATTTCCTGGTGGTTTTGAATAAGGTTTTTTCTGGTAGCGATTTGTATTACTATTTCCTCCTCTTTGGGACTGAAAAGGCCCAATGTTGCGATTCCTCGTGTCTCGCGCTTAGTCTAAGTCTTCCACCCAGTCCAAAAAATGATTAATCTTCAGTGTTATAATAGCTCTTTTCACATCATGCCTTAAACTTCCTCGAACTTCTGACATTTCCACGCTTCATTCGGTTGGTGCTGAAAGTAAGTCGAGAACCTTGATAAGCTCTTAAATTTTGTAGCATACTCACTTACAGTCGTATTTCATTGCCGCAAACCAAGAAACTCCATCTCCCTAGCATGTCTGGCACTTTCCGGGAAGTATTTATTCAAGAATTTCTCCTTGAATACCACCCAAGTAATTTCTAGACCTTGTGTCTCTAGCAATCTCTGTTCTCCGGTCCATCTATCCTCTGCGTCTCTAATCAGCATAAACGCAACATAAATCACCTTCTTGTCGTTAGCATAGTTCATCCCCGTGAATATCTTTTCCAGCTCCTACAGAGTAGCCTTCTCAGGATCAAAATCTCCTTTAAATTGTGGAGGGTTAGTGTGATGAAATTCCACCAAGTTTTGAGCATCAGCAGTGGCTTCAAGTTGTTGTGCAGTCCTTGCTTGTTGTTGAGTAGTCTGCTGGTTCTGTTGTTGCATAGCCTCAGCCATCTTCTGAATTACTTCAATCGATGTAGTCATGTCTCCTCTACGAGCCATAATTCTCTTTCAAGTGAAACTATACAAAACATAGGGGAAAGAAAGATGTATCTTTTCGGAATACCAAATACAGAGAATCACACAACACAAACAAGACAGTCCAAAACTACAAGACCCAAAAGAAAACTTAAACCAGGGCTCTGATACTAAGACAATATAGCGCCCTTTTTCTAGGAGAATAAGGGATGTCACACCATCGTAATGCGAAATAAAATGTGAAAAATACGTATATCATAGATAAAGACTCAGTTCATTGTTAACCTTCAAATTATCATTTCCAATCGCAAGTATGTATTAATCGAGTATTAAGATAAATGTACATGTTATTTTTTTTTTGTGAATTTTTTGAAGAGGTAATAATAAGTGTAGATACAATGGAAATCGACATGAAATTAAAAGTCATACATTCACATTATATATATATATATATATATGCATGAAGCCTGTTTAGTTATATCTCAAAATATAAAAAAGTAAAGGCTTTACCCACCCAAGATGTTTACAAAATATACATCCCATCAAATTGGCAAAATGTCAGGCTTCCTAAAAAGATAAACGGATAGCCATCAGTAGCCACTGACAGTATCAGCCCCTAAGACTGACGAGAAGGGACCATAGCAGGGTCCTCCTCGTCCGATGACATTGCCATCGGAGCTATCGAATTTCGAGCAGAAGCTCGAGCAGTGGAGAGGAAAGAGTTCTCTTAAGGGGTATAATAAAAATCATCCCACAAATCTCTAATAGGTAGGTAAAACTCCAAATAGACAAAAGTAGTAAAATCAAAGGCAAGCGGGTCATAGCGACCCCAGGCTAAAGACACAGTCAGCTCCCTGTGATAGGTGCAACAGTCCATGCTTAAGTTTATATGCCAGCAATCTGGACCACCATGAAAGGTCATCCTTGCGTAACCCAAAAATCGGCGCGGACGCGAAGACATCTTCAATCAGCACTAGTTGTAATCGGCCTAAAAGCTAGGAAACTCAGGCGCTTCCTTTTCTTCCTTGTGAACGTCTTCTCGGAAGCACATAATTTAAGACAGAAGTATAAATATACAGAAAAGAGGTAAGATACCCAGCTTTCATTTCCAAGATAGTCGTAAGAAAATAGAACAGTGTTGGATGCTCATATAACATTACAACACATACAGTTATCGACAGTAGTAATCAAGTTAGCGATAAAAGAGAAATAACAACAGAATCTCACGTTGTAAATAGTTTATTGAATCAGATAATTCAACAATCATAAGTACTAATGCTCAATGAAATATGAGACTGACAATGGACAGTGCACAATGCATTATGGTACAAAAAATCCTACTCCATAGAGCTAGACATCAACATTTCAGAGAGAATGATCAAGGAGTCATGCCAATATCTCGTTAGCCTTAAAAACAAAGTGCTTTATCTCATAAAAATGTTTGCGCAATATGACTTATACATGGCACCTCAACAGTTGATCGTGATATAGGACAACGTCTCAGTCCGGATCGTTGGTGTGTTTACATCGGTCTATCCCACGACCCCAATGGAGCTACCACTGTCTATTGTGAGACACCCGCAGCTCGACGCCCCCAAGGTCAACCACTATGACCCTATGCTTATTCTACTCGCACCCGCACAAAGGTGTTATTCAATCTCCTAGGCATACATAGCCTTTCTAAATAAAGTTCAATGGACATCACATATGCATGATGACTTGACTCAATTTACATCATGTATGTGTATCAATGATATGTTCCTCATAAACAATGCATCACATGCATATTCATCAACAAGTATTTCTCATGGGACATATTATACGACATATAGACAATTCTCAACAACTTCATGCCACAATTTCATCAAGTATAAATCAACAAGTATTTAGTCCTACATATGGACTCACAATAGCATAAAACCAATTCTCAATATCAACATATATGCATACATGATTCAACACATATCACAATTCCATATTATGGATCCTACATTTTCAACGTCCTAAGTCTTGATAAATTATAAGATTTTTGGGCTAGTAAACCCTTCAAAAACCATGGCCTCCAAAGACCATTACTAACTCAATTTCTTCCATTATGAGCATCAATCCTTTAATGTTCGATTACATAGGTTTTATTAAACACAAATTCAATTCAAACCCTTAATAATTAGGGCCAAAACCGTGGCCTCTCAAGAGAGTAGAAAACCCTCAAAATTTCATTTCATGCATTAATCATTTTATACCTAATTGCATAAGTTTTATTTTACACAAATCAATTCCAACCCTAGAAATTCATGGCCAAAACCGTGGCCTCCCCATAGGGTAGTAAACCCTCAAATTTTTCATTTATTAAATCTTACATTATCAAGCATTCCAACATCCCTAATGCATTCAAAATCACAAATCAATCATTAATCTCAATCAAGAACACATAGCCATGAAAAACCATCAAATAAAGTAAGCATTTAAATATGGATTTCTCCATCAACAACCACACAAAGGTCTCCTCATCACCAATAATGGTTGAAGTGAGTAAATCTCCCTCTTACCTAAAGGAAGAACACGAAATCACCTCCTTGGTGCTTCTTGGTGGATTCGGTTTTGGCTCTTCAAAACCCTAGAAATTCAAACACAAAGAATCAACAACCAAGTCTTGAAAAATATGAATCCTTGGTCACATTGGTGACCAAGGAACACGAAAATGAAGAGAAGGAAAAGGAAGAATGGAAGCTTTACCTTAAAGCTTCAAGCTTTGTTCTTGGAAGACAATGGTGAAGATGATGGATTTTGAAGAAAACTTTCAAATAGGAAATGTAGAGAATGATGAGAGGAATGTAAAAATGGTGTTGGTGAAGTTGGAAGATGAAAAGAAATGGCCACATTTAGGGCTGCAAAACCGTGAGGGAAGAAGGAAGAAGAAGAGAGAAGTTGGAGAGAAAATAAAGACGAAAGTTAGAGAGAGAAAGTGATAGTTGAATAAGTAAAAAACAAGTGAAATGTGTTCAGTGTGTGGGAAGAAAATTTTGCTTCCCCAAGGGCACATTGTCGCTGCAAAGAGAGAGGAGAGAAGGGGTTGAGTGGCTTCCTCAACAAGTGTAACATTTTGAAGATTAATAACTTTAGCATAAATAGTCGGTTTATAATATTTGTCATTTTTAGAAATTTTTCTGTATTTCTCTGTGAACGTGGAATATTTTAATATTATTTTTCGTTTTATGTGCATGCTTAGTGGAGCCGGGAAAATGAGATATTTTTCCTGAGAACCTTGAAATGTGGAAACGTCGAAGGGGCATCTTACTAAATTCGAGGCCAAACATAATTTACGAGGATTCATATTTTTTGAGATTTTTATCTGATAAATAAAAATCGCAGAATAATTTTATTATCCGTTGGACAATAAATATCAATTTTTTTTAACTGTAATTTCTGTCCGCTGATAAAAAATCTGATACATCGTTAGTCATATTCTAGAGAACACTTTAGTGACATCACAATGATGACATCATTACAATGACATCACTTTGACTTTTCTAAAGGAGGAAGCTTCCTAGCACCTTCCTCTTTGGCTTATTGGAGAAGCTTGGAGGAAGCTTCCTTGCACCTTCCTATTGGATTCTTCCAGAAGTCAATTCCTCTCTCCTCCTCTCCACCACACATTTTGAGGGCTCTTTGTGGCCACACATTTTAATTCACACACTTACACAAAATACACCTAATTACACATCTCACTTCATTACACTTTGCTATCACTTTATCTCTCTAATATTTCTCTCTCTCTTCAAGCATCTCTTCCATTTCTCTTCATCTTCTCTCTTCATCTTTTTCTCTCAACTTGCTCTTCCTCTCTTCCTCTCTATGGGCAACCGAAATCCCCCTCTCCATGCACACCCATTGTTGTTTCCTCCAATCACTTTTAATTCTTGAAATTACTCATCACTTGGAAGGTGATCTTCTTGTTGGATCTTTTTCTTTCACAAAGAAAGTCATCACCTTTCTCTCCTCCTCCTCTCCTTTTTCGGCCAAGACACCATTTTTGGAGTCTTCAATCTTTTCTTTCAAACAATCACATTTCCTTGATCTCCATTACATTTTAAACACTTTTCTAGTTAGAGTCATCTTCAAAAACTCAACCTTTCCTCTCCATTTTCTCCCCTCTTCCACGGCCAAAACCTCTATTATTGGTCATCTAAGCTTTTTCACCAAACCAACCCTTGATCTTGAATCTAGACACCATTCTAAGCAACTTTCATGTTGTGACCATCATCAAAATCATCCATTTTTGTTTTGGATCTATCAAGCTTCAAAGTTGGAAACTTTAAGGTAAAGTTCATGACTTTTCCACCTTTTCTCCTCATTTTCGTGATCCTTGATCTCTTGGGTGATCACAAGTCCATTTTCTAAGCTTTGATGATGATTGTGATGAGTTTTGATGTCCTTAGGGTTTCCTTGAAGGTGTAGTACGAAAATCCCCACAAGGGACCAAGAGGCTTGCTTCCTTGTGTTGTCTTCAAGAGGTAAGAGGGAGATAATCCTCTTCAACCTATCTTGGTGGTTAAGAGACCTTGTGTGATTGTTTGATGGAGAAATCCATATTTGTATGCTTACTTTGTTTGGTAATTTTGCGTGCTTATGTATTCTGGATTTGGATTAACACTTGAATTGTGATCTTGAATGTATTGAATGTGTTAAAAATGCTTGATCATATTAGGGTTGTTAAATGAAAAATTTAGAGTTTCCTACCCTAATGTGATGCCATGGTCTTGACTAGGGTTTTGGGATATAAATTGGTTTTGTGTACAAATAAAATAAAGCTTATGTAACTAAATGTTAGAATTAATGGATGGAAAATTTTAAGCGTTTAATACCCTAAAGTGAGGACACGGTTTTGGCCATGGACCCTAAGAGATTGGATTAAGTTATTGCAAAATAAAATTTAAGTGATTTGGTATCAAGAGACTAGTGCATGAAATGGAAGGGATTTGGGACTTCAACCCTAGGGAGACTCATGGCCTCTAGGAGGATTAATGGTCCAAGTTGTGATTCTTGGTGCAACATTGGGAAATTTTAGATTCCTTAGGAGTTCATAAAATGGAAAGAATAAAGGAAAAGACTTTATCCTATGGATTGGAGTGACTTTGACATAAGGGAAGAACAAGAGAGTGGTGAGGCTTGTAAAACCTTCGAGTAATTTTTAAGTGAGCATAATTGATTAGATTAAGGAACTTGATCAACCTAAAGGAATGAAAATTTAATGAGGACTACAAGAGAGTCCCTCTAGAGAATGAATTCATAAGAGATGTTAATTAAAGTGAAACCCGAAATAAACTTCTAAAAGTGTGCTATCACTCTTAAGAAATTAATACTATATTATTATGGGTCCGTGTTTGGGACTAGAATTTTGTTGATTCTTATTTGGCCAAATTGTGGCATGTATGAAAAATAAATCATTATTGTTGGATATATATGATTGTGCATGGAGTCAACATGCATTGAGCATTACACATTGTTGGTTATTGTGTCGATGTGTTGAAACCTGGTGGATCAGTGTTATTATGTAATTGTATGGGAGGTTATGTAATATTATTGATACTAATGGTGTTAGACAATTGTATGAGCGATTGTTTAATATCATTGGGGATGGTACAATGATGGCTTGAGTTATGAGCATTCGCATTGAAAAATTTGCTCAGTCGATGACAGTTAAAAGGTTGTATGAGCCTATGAATGAGAATTAGATAGTGTGGTCTATGATGGATCTCTGGGTGCGTCAGGGCACAGTGATCCCTCTAGTGACCTATTTTGTCACATTGTATACCCCTAGCCGAAAAGCCGATTGCAACACATTGCTGAGGAACCGACTAGCACTATTCTCTTCGTAGTCCGGCATAGACTGTTATTAAGGGGGCAGAGACTACCAGAACGTTCATCTTTGAAATGGAATAGAAAATCGTGGTACCAAGTGCACATGCATTGTGAGTCGGCATATCATTTGGCACTCATTTATATGATGATTATACTATTGTGTTATTGATGTCATGATTATCTGAGATGTTTTTAATTGTTCATTATGTGAGATTCTGATGTTGTTTTCTTTTACCGTATGTGATTACTATTGCTTAAATGTTATTGCTCTGCTATGTGGGCGCTCTGCACCGTTCTATTTCTTTACTGCTATAATTGGTAATGTAAGTAGGATGTCTCACCTCTTTCCTGTATCCTTATATTTCTATTATATATTTATTTGTTAAAAGATCGTGAGGAAGGAGACGAGGGACCATACCCTTACTGATTGGATTGAGTTGACTCATCATATTTCGATATGGCGTCTAGACGAGATTTCTTTGGTTACGCACGGGTGTAACTTCATGGGGGCAATGATGCCTAACATGCCGATTTGGACTCCGAGAATCACCTATATATGAGGTTACAGCTTTGTCTGCTAGTAGTGCCTATCCCAAGGATTTCTACTTTCCTCTTTTGTGCTTTAGTACCTGTTGTATTTTATTTGAATATGTAAGTAATATATATTTCATGTTATTAATGCTTTATGTTAAGGATGAAAATACTATATGTGGAATATGTTTTCCTTCCGTAGTTGTGTTTTAAATGGTTAGGGACTAAATATGCATTCATTCGGGGCTTATATTTTCTATTTATGCATAATGGAAATAATTAATTTTGAAAATATTATTTTGAGACTGTGACACGTCTTGATTTAGTGACTGTGGTATAATGACAATTGTGTCGTGGTTCCTATATCAAGGGGTGTTACGCTAGGTCGTATCAGAGCAGTTCATCCTGTTAAGTCGGGGTATAGACTCACTATGTTTAGGCATATTAGAACTTTCGTAGGTTGAATGTTAGTAGCTACTGTTATTGAGTTGCATGATATTGAGGACTGGCCTACTCAATATGTAATGTTCTGTGTGTACAGGAAACTATGACCTCGCCTAGGCGTACCGTACTGTATTAGGGGAATAGGAATTCTTTTAGTAAGGAGATCAAAAGGTTTTGGGGAACTGATCTTCTGAAGAAAGGAATAACTGGTGTAAGTATGGTTTAAGAAGCTATTTGGGGGTTGACGACTTGCATGAGGTTACACCATAGGAGGCAGAATGAAGAAGCTCGAGTTGGAGACTGTTAGGATTCGTGAATTGAACTTGTCTTGTTTGAATTGTGTGATTCTGTATGTTTAGTTTCTGAGATGAGACAATGTTATTTGAAATAATTATGTTTGTTTTGTTGTGTTATGTTTTGTCCATCTTCGAAGAAAGTCAATGGCACGTGGCAAACGTACGCATGTGCGCGCAGGACAAGACAATGGGAGTATAGCTACGACTGCAGAAGAACGGCAAAGGATAGTTGAGATGACAACTCACCAAGGTCAAGGGGCCACACAATGACTAGAATTGGAAGTTGAGGTTCAGAATCTATTGGAGGAAAATCAAAATTGGGGCAACCTTGGACTGCCTAGATTCCAAAGGAAGAATAATAGAAAGGTTAATCAGTTTAAGCAGAAACCTTATTCACAATTATCAAGGAAACAACAACAACACCCAACTCATAGAGAAAGTGCTAGTGGTAGTAGATCCAATCAGATCTCGACATCTCTGCCGAGATGTAAGAAATACTGAAAGAACCACTTCACGAGGGAGCGTAAGATCAAAGGGATAATCTACTTCAGGTGCGGAAAGCCCGGACACGTTTCTAAACAATGTGCTTTAACGAAGAAGAAGTCTTCTGCTAATGATGCGTGTGCTTTAAGATCCCAAGCTGAAGGGAAAGATTACACCCTGGATGGAGCAAAGGTTTCCCATACTGAAAATCTAAACAATAGAGATTGTGCCACAAACGATGATCCCATAACTGTGCCGTAAAGTTCTGGGGGCCACCCATTTCTTTATAGTGTATGACCGTATGGATCATTTGGATTCATCTATGTCTTTATTATCTTCGACTTAGTTGTTTCTATTTCTATTACTAAGACTTGTTGTTGGTACTTAAGTTTGTTTAATCTATCCTATTTCTACTAAAGATCAAATCTTTTGTTCATTTGTTTTGCTTACCTAAATTCACACCTATTACAATTCATGATTATAGAAATTGATTGGTCACTTTCTAGTTATATCTTGCTAGATTGTTCCAATGAAAATCTTAGTGATTTCCGAAACTAGGACTTTTGAATTCGTAACGGCCAATAAAGTTGAAGCTTTGTGAGGAAAAGGAGCCTGAGGATACATGTTGGTGTCTTCCTTGAAGGACAAAAGCAAGGGGAATATAAATGTCACTCTTGTAGTCAAAAAGTTTCGCATGATAAGCTACAATGCTGTCGGTTAAGGAGAAGAATGGAACTTCTCGGTGAGATGAGGACTATCGCCAATTGGACAAGATTACAAGCAAGAATGATTGTCCTCGGAGAAAGATGAATGATTCGATGGACCAGCGAGAAAGGAGTCATTGTTCTCTCCAAGATAAATGTACGTTATGATCATCATTAAATTTGTGGGGAATAGAGAAGGTCCCCAAAATGATTTTTCAAACGCGCTATGGGTACTATGGGCATCTCGTGGTGCCGTTCGAAGTAACAATCGATCATATCGTATTTATGAACTGTATGAACCAAATCTTTCATCCTTGCCTAGATAGGATTGTTGTTGTCCTTATTAATGACATTCTGATCTATTCTCGCAAACGTGGAGAAACATGTTGGGCATCTCGATCTGATTTTCCAAACTTTAAACGAGAAGGAGCGAATGCCAAAGTATAAAAAAAATAAAAAATAAAAAAATTCTCTTTTGAGGAGGTTTAGTTTCGAGTCATAAGAATTCAAATGAAAAGGGTTGTTATGAGTCCGTCAAAAGTCAAAGCAATTTTGCAATGGGAAAGACAGAAAACCATGACACCCTTGTAATTTACAAGGTTAGTTTCCATCGAAGGAGCGTCGATGAATTCTCCAAGATAGTAGAATCCCTTACTTAGCTTACAAATAGAGAATCAAACTTTTTGGTGGACTAACACATATAGAGAAAGTTTTCCAAGGATTTAGGAGATATTTAGATGCTCGCTAGTTTTGGTTCTACCTGATCTCGGGGAACCATTTGAAGTGCTTTGTGATACTTCGCATTAAGGTCTAGGTTGTGTGCTTATGCAAAGTTAGGAAGTTGTGACTTACGCCTCGAGATAGTCGATGGTGCATGATGAGAATTACCTAACTAATGACTTGGGATTGGCTGCAATTGTATCTACTCTGAGGATATGGAGACACTTGCTGCAATCAACACCTTTAGAAATCGTAAGGGCCTAAAGTATCCATTCGATAAAAAGGGACCGAACATGAGACAGAGAAGGTGATTAAAATTTTTGAAGGAGCATGATGTCTAGCTTCAGTGTCGTCTTGTCTGAGCTACCAATAAACTCACTCCAAAATTCTACAAACTATATCAAATTTCTTTTCGGATTGGTCCGGTAGCTTACCAACTAGTTTTACTACCTCTTCCTAATATATTCATAATATCTTCCGTAGGTCATAATTGCGATGGTATATCTCTGATCCAGCGAAGCCATCGAACGGGACATAGTATAATTAAGACAGAGCTTGATCTATGAAATGCTTCTTGTTAAAATCGAGAATAGGAGGGCAAAGCAACATGGAGGCAGGGAGATCACATTGGTAAGGGTGATCTGAATTGACGTGATTAGAAGCGCGACGTGGAGGTCAGAAGATAAGATGAAGAAACAACGTTAATATTTATTCTAAGGAACGAAAATTTTGAGGACAAAATTTCTATTTGAAGGGGAGAGTTGTAACATTCTGAAAATTAATAATTTTAGGATAAATAGTCATTTTGTAATATTTGTGATTTTTGAAAAAAAATTTGTATTTTTCTGTGAACGTGAAATATTTTAATATTATTTTTTATTTTGCGTGCACACTGAGTGGAGCCGGGAAAATAAGATATTTTTCCCGAGAACCTTGAATTGTGGAAACGTTGATGGGGAATCTTACTAAACCCGAGGCCAAATACGATTTACGAGGTTTCACGTTTTTTGAGATTTTTATCTGATAAATAAAAATCACAGAATAATTTTATTATCCGTTGGACAATAAATATCAGTTTTTGTTAACTGTAATTTCTGTCCGCTGATAATAAATCTGATACAACATTGTCATATTCTAGAGAACACTTTAGTGACATCACAATAATGACATCATCACCATGACATCACTTTGACTTTTCTAAAGGAGGAGGCTTCCTAGCACCTTCCTCTTTGGCTTGTTGGTTGGAGGAAGCTTCCTTGCACCTTCCTATTGGCTTCTTCAAGAAGCCAATTCCTCTCTCCTCCTCTCCACCACACATTTTGAGGGCTCTTTGTGGCCACACATTTTAATTCATATACTTACACAAAATACACCTAATTACACATCTTACTTCATTACACTTTGCTATCACTTTATCTCTCTAATATTTCTCTCTCTCTTCAAGCATCTCTTCCATTTCTCTCCATCTTCTCTCTTCATCTTTTTCTCTCAACTTGCTCTTCCTCTCTTCCTCTTCATTGCCAACCGAAATCCCCCTCTCCATGCACACCCATTGTTGTTTCCTCTAATCACTTTTAATTCTTGAAATTCCTCATCACTTGGAAGGTGATCCTTCTTGTTGGATCTTTTTCTTTCACAAAAGAAAGTCATTACCTTTCTCTCCTCCTCCTCTCCTTTTTCGGCCAAGACACCATTTTTGGAGTCTTCAAGCTTTTCTTTCAAACAATCACATTTCCTTGATCTCCATTACATTCTAAACACTTTTCTAGTTGGAGTCATCTTCAAAAACTCAACCTTTCCTCTCTATTTTCTCCCCTCTTCCATGGCCAAAACCTCCATTATTGGCCATCCAAGCTTTTTCAATAAACCAACCTTAGATCATGAATCTAGACACCATTCCAAGCAACTTTCATGTTGTGACCATCATCAAAATCATCCATTTTCGTTTTGGATCTATCAAGCTTCAAAGTTAGAAACTTTAAGGTAAAGTTCATGATTTTTTCACCTTTTCTCCTCATTTTTGTGATCCTTGATCTCTTGGATGATCAAGGGTCCCTTTTCTAAGCTTTGATGATGATTTTGATGAGTTTTGATGTCCTTAGGGTTTCCTTGAAGGTGTAGTACGAAAATCCCCACAAGGGACCAAGAGGCTTGCTTCCTTGTGTTGTCTTCAAGAGGTAAAAGGGCGATAATCCTCTTCAACCTATCTTGGTGGTGAAGAGACCTTGTGTGATTGTTTGGTGGAGAAATCCATATTTTTATGTTTACTTTGTTTGGTGATTTTGCATGCTTATATATTCTTGATTTGGATTAACACTTGAATGGTGATCTTGAATGTATTGGATGTGTTGAAAATGCTTGATCATGTTAGGGTTGTTAAATGAAAAATTTGGGGTTTCCTACGCTAATGTGAGGTCACAGTCTTGACTAGGGTTTTGGGATATAAATTGGTTTTGTGTACAAATAAAATGAAGCTTATGTAACTAAATGTTAGAATTAATAGATGAAAAATTTTAAGGGTTTAATACCCTAAAGTGAGGCCACAGTTTTGGCCATGGATCCTAAGAGATTGGATTAAATTGTTGCGAAATAAAATTTAAGTGATTAAGTATCAAGAGACTAGTGCATGAAATGGAAGGGATTTGGAACTTCTACCCTAGGGAGGCTCACGGCCTTTAGGAGGATTAATGGTCCAAGTTGTGATTCTTGGTGCAACATTGGGAAATTTTAGATTCCTTAGGAGTTCATAAAATGGAAAGAATAAAGGAAAAGACTTTATCTTATGGATTGGAGTGACTTTGACATAAGGGAAGAACAAGAGAGTGGTGAGGCTTGTAAAACCTTCGAGTAATTTTTAAGTGAGCATAATTGATTAGATTAAGGAACTTGATCAACCTAAAGGAATGAAGATTTAATGAGGACTACAAGAGAGTCCCTCTAGAGAATGAATTCATAAGAGATGTTAATTAAAGTGAAACCCGAAATAAACCTCTAAAAATGTGTTATCACTCTTGAGAAATTAATACTATATTATTATGGGTCCGTGTTTGGGACTAGAATTATGTTGATGCTTATTTGGCTAAATTGTGGCATGTATGAAAAATACATCATTATTGTAGGATATACTTGATTATGCATGGAGTCAACATGCATTGAGCATCATACATTGTTGGTTATTGTGCTGATGTGCTGAAACCGGGTGGATTAGTGTTGTTATGTAATTGTATGGGCGGTTATGTAATATCATTGATACTAATGGTGTTAGACAATTGTATGGGCGATTGTTTAATATCATTGGGGACAGTACAATAATGGCTTGAGTTATACGCATTCGTATTGACCAATTTGCTCAGTCGATGACTGTTAAAAGGCTGTATGAGCCTATGAATGAGAATTGGATAGTGTGGTCTATGATGGATCTCTAGGTGTGTCAGAGCGCAGTGATCCCTCTTGTGACCTATTTTGTCACATTGTATACCCATGGCCAGAAAGCTGATTACAACGCACTTACGAGGAACCAACAAGCACTATTCTCTTTGTGGTCCAGCATAGACTGTTATTGAGGGGGCAGAGACTATCAGAACGTTCATCTTTGAAATGGAACAGATAATCTTGGTACCAAGTGCACATGCATTGTGAGTCGACATTGTGAGTTGGCATATCATTTGGCACTCATTTATATGATGATTATACTATTGTGTTATTGATGTCATGATTATCTGAAATGTTTTTAATTGTTCATTATCTGAGATTCTGATGCTATTTTCTTTTACCGTATGTGATTATAGTTGCTTTAATGTTATTGCTCTGCTATGTAGGCGCTCTGCGTCTTTCTGTTTCTTTGCTGCCATAATTAGTAATGTAAGTAGGATGTCTCACCTCTTTCCTATATCCTTGTATTTCTGTTATATATATATATTTGTTAAAAGATCGTGAGGAAGGAGACGAGGGATCACACCCTTACTGATTGGATTGAGCTGACTCATCCCATTTCGATATGGCGTCTGGACGAGATTTCTTCGGTTACGCACGGGTGCAACTTCATGGGGGCAATGATGCCTAACATGCTGATTGGGTCTCCGAGCGTCACCTACATATAGGGTTGTGGCTTTGTCTGCTAGTAGTGCCTATCCCAAGGATTACTACTTTCCCCTTTTGTGCTTTAGTACCCGCTGTATTTTATTTGAATATGTAAGTAATATATATTTCGTGTTATTAGTGCTTTAAGTTAAGGATGAAAATACTATATATGGAATATGTTTTCCTTCCGTGGCTATGTTTTAAATGGTTGGGGACTAAATATGCATTCATTCGGGGCTTCTATTTTCTATTTATGCATAATGGAAATAATTAATTTTGAAAATATTGTTTTTAGACTGTGACACATCTTGATTTAGTGAGTGTGGTGTAACGACGATTGTGCCGTGGTTCCTATATCAAGGGGTGTTACAACAAGTCTAAGGCACTGTGGTCATTTGGTAGTCAAAGCTTCTCAATGAAACTTTGATTAAAATACTATATTTTTGAATTAAAGTGAATTTGATTAGACATAAAGTGGATTACATTAGGATAATGTGATAAGATTTTTAATACATGATATTATCCAATGGACAATCATTACAGTTGACAGAAGTCGGTATTAATTGTCCGACGAATAATAAATTACATAGTAATTATTATTTTATCTGATAAAATTCTTAAAAAATGTAAAATCTCGTAAATTGTGTCCGGCCTTGGGTTTAGTAAGATCTCCCGTTGATATTTCCACAGATCAAGGTTCTCGAAAAAAATATTGCATTCCCCGGCTCTGCTCAGTTTGCACGTAAAATGAAGAATAATATTAAAATATTACGTATTCTCAGAAAAATTCCTAAAAATCACAGATGTTATAAATTGAATATTTATAATAAAATAAATAAATTTTAGGGTGTTACACGCCGCGGTGCGAGTTCGTGGGTTTGTCTATTAATACTGTTTCATCAGATATTTTGGGGTGTGTTGGGTAGGAGTCAAGACATAGGCAAAAAGCTTGAGTTTTCTCACTGTTTTGGAGAGCTTTGAAGAGATTTAGAGAGGAGACCAGCACCATCCAAGGAGGATCAAGCATCCTAAGTTCACATTATATTGTTTTATCTCTTCTCTCTTTATACTCTCTATCTCTAGGTCATGGGCATGAAATCTTTCTTGAGATATTCATGTTTCATGGATAGCTAAGCTATTTTTAGGGATTCATTTGGATCCTTTTATCTACATTAGTGATTTTGTAACCTTTTAAGTTATTAATGATGATTAGTTTGTTCATTTATGTCTTTCTTAATGCTCATAGGTGTTTGGCCAACATTTATTGTGATTTTGGTAAAATCTTATGAACTAGACATAGGAATCTAGATTTTAAATCATGGATGCGGGTGATGCATGTTTAACTTCAGCCTAATGGTAGGATGAATTAAGTTAATAGGATAGACATATACCTATTAGTCATGCATAACATTTGTTAAGAATTAACCTTAATGCTTGGTGTTTACTCTAGTTTTCAAGGACACATAGTGAGCTAGGTGAATAACATAGGGCTAATTGACCTAGACATAGGCTTTTAGCTAAAATAGTTTCTTAAGCTAACAAAACTAGTCATCATTACTACTTAGAAAGGTTGCAAGTTACCAAGTAAAGTAGTTGATGAAGGAGTCCCTATACTCTTAATACTGTCTTTTTCTCCTAATCTATTGCTTTTGAGTCTTTAAGAATTGGCTACACAAACTCTTCCTAATTGATATATGTTTGAATAAAACTTCATTGAACTTTTGGTTAATTTTTGGCATTAGAAATTGCTCATTATCCATTTGGAAACGATCTTTCTCATCATTATATTACTTTCGCAGCCTGTACGCTTGCGGTAAACCAAAGGTCTAACAATAGCCTATTCTTCACATACTCTATTTTTTAGCTTTAAAAGTGTGAATCTATGTACTCATTGATCATCAACTTGTATTATCAATTCTTGAGAGAGTTTTTTATCATTCATACTTTGTATAATCTGTAAAGGAGAGGGTGAGGTATCCCTCAAATTGTAAGGGTGAGGTTTTTCTTGAAAGAATAGGCTCAAGCACAAAGAGTAAGGTATCCCAAGATGTGTTGAGTGCTCCAACTTGTAAAGGTCATCAAGCATCTATTGAAGCTTGAAGAATTAGTGGAAAATCTTGGGTGATTACTTGAGGACTGGACGTAGGCCACAAGTGAATTGGTGCCTGAACCAGGATAAATCATGTGTTTGATTCTCTAAACTCTACTCTTTAATATTTTGCACTATTTCATTGGCATTGCTTAGCTTGGTTGTGATAATTGTGAATAAAAGTGATAACTTCAGATAATGAAGTTAATTCACTTGAATTTGATTGTATTTGAGCATGCTATCCTTAAGTTTTCAAGGTCATAGGTTTAATTATTGCATGACTTTGGTGATTTAAGCTTGTTAATTCAAATGATTAAGAATTGAATCTTTAAGGGTCTTATTTATGGAAGTTGGATGGATTATGGGTTAATGGACTTTAGCATTGTTTTGATATAGGTATTTAAGATGGGAAAGGCCTTGGAAGGGATGAGGAAGCAAAGAGGAGCTTAAATAAAGAAGAATGCAAGACAGAAGGAAAAGTTGTCAACCCATGCCTAGGCGTGACAAATCCATGCCTAGGCGTGGCCCTCTCAGGCTCTCAGACCAATTCAGGCAGAGACATCCACGCTTAAGCATGGGAAAGTCACGCCTAGGCATAACACTCTCAGATTTCTAGGGTTTTTAGACAGAGGCACCCACGCCTAGGCTTGGAAAAGCCATGCCTAGGCATGGCTAGCAGATGCCAACACATGATTCATAATCACGCCTAGGCGTGGGTAAAACCCTGGTCCACGATTTTGGCCCTTTTTATCTGATTTTGAGGGCATTTTTCATGATCTTCTATTTTCACAAAGCACAGAATCCCTAGAGCAAGTGGGAGGAGGAGGAACTCTTGGAAGATAGAAGTGACTCAAGTGAAGAATCAAGATCAAGGAGGAAGATCAAGCATTGGATTCTCACTATTCTTGTTCATTCTTTCCCTTTTTTCTCTTGATTTGTAATTTGATGGGTTTCTTGAATTCTTTAGTTTGCTCCTCTTTTATGATGTGTAACTAAACTCTAATATAGGGGCTCTCTAGGATCTTACTATGGATTTGCTTAATGTGTAATTAGTTGGGTATCCTTTCAATGAAATTGGTTTTGTTCATCCATATCTATGCTTAGTGCTTGTTATTGATTGGCCATCAATTGCATGATTTTAATATTCCAATTGAACTAGAAATAGGGTGTTGTGAATATGGATATGGTATGGTTGATGTATGTTCAATTACATTCTATTGGTATGAGTGTGTTGATTAACTAAGGGGATGGACACATGCCTTTTGGTCATGCATAGCAAGTGTTTAATAATTGGTCTCAATGAGTGATTCTTATGTTAACTCACATGGACACATAGTGGATTAGCTAGGTTTCATATGGGTAATTGTCCTAGATATAGGCTCTTATCTATTGATGGTTATTAGCTAACAAATATCATTTTCATTGATTGGTGCTTGTTAATTGCAATTATTCATTAAAGTAGCAAGTGAATAGGGACCCCTAGGCTTTAATCATTCTCATCTTCTCTTGTGGAATTGGTGTTTGGTGCTATCTTATTTTGTTTCCTTTAAGTTGTTATTTTAATTGCAACCCACTCTCCTTCGATTGCTTGGATAAAAATTTGTGAACTTTGGTTAAGTTTAATATTCTTCTAATTAATCAATCCCTTATGACACAATACTCTAACTCCCCTTTATGTTACTTATCGACCTGTTCGCTTGTGGATTTACGAACCAACAATGGCTAGCAGATGCTAGCACGTGATTTATAACCATGCCTAGGCGTGGGTAAAACCCTGGTCTGCGATTTTGGCCTTTTTATCTGATTTTGAGGGCATTTTTCATGATCTTCTGTTTTCACAAAGCACGGAATCCCTAGAGCAAGTGGGAGGAGGAGGAACTCTTGGAAGATAGAAGTGACTCAAGTGAAGAATCAAGATCAAGGAGGAAGATCAAGCATTGAATTCTCACCATTCTTGTTCATTCTTTCCTTTTTCTCTCTTGATTTGTAATTTGATGGGTTTCTTGAATTCTTTAGTTTGCTCCTCTTTTATGATGTGTAACTAAACTCTAATCTAGGGGCTCTCTAGGATCTTACTATGAATTTGATTAATGTGTAATTAGTTGGGTATCCTTTCAATAAAATTGGTTTTGTTCATCCATATCTATGCTTAGTGCTTGTTATTGATTGGCCATCAATTGCATGATTTTAATATTCCAATTGAACTAGAAATAGGGTGTTGTGAATATGGATATGGTATGGTTGACGTATGTTCAATTACATTCTATTGGTATGAGTGTGTTGATTAACTAAGGGGATGAACACATACCTTTTGGTCCTGCATAGCAAGTGTTTGATAATTGGTCTCAATGAGTGATTCTTATGTTAACTCACATGGACACACAGTGGATTAGATAGGTTTCACATGGGTAATTGTCCTAGACATAAGCTCTTATCTATTGATGGTTATTAGCTAACAAATATCATTTACATTGATTGGTGCTTGTTAATTGCAATTATTCATTGAAGTAGCAAATGAATAGGGACCCCTAGGCTTTAATCATTCTCATCTTCTCTTGTGGAATTGGTGTTTGGTGCTATCTTATTTTGTTTCCTTTAAGTTGTTATTTTAATTGTAACCCACTCTCTTTCGATTGCTTGGATAAAAATTTATGAATTTTGGTTAAGTTTAACATTCTTCTAATTAGTCAATCCCTTGGGACACGATACTCTAACTCTCCTTTATATTACTTGTCGACCCGTGCGCTTGCGGATTTACTGACCAATAGAAAGCATTATATCTTCTCTATCCATTCATTTCAACCATTCAATAGCTTCAACAAAAATTGGTAATTAAGTGTTTTATAAGAGATTTGTGAAAAATATTTTATAAACTCAATTCACCCCCTCTTGTAAAACCCCTAGATTTAATAACTACGGCACAATCGTCATTACACCAAAGTCACTAAATATAAGCATGTCACAGTCTAAAAAATAATCTTTTTAAAATAAATATTTCATTTATGCATAGATGGAAAATATAAGCCCTGAATAAATGCATATTTAGTACCTAACCATTTAAAAACATAACCACTTTAAGAACAATATACTCTATATATAATATTTTCGTCTTTAACACAAAGCACTAATAACACGAAATATAGTACTTATATATTCAAATAAAAGATAACAGGTACAAAAGAACAAAAGGGAAAAGTAGTAATCCTAGGATAGGTACTACTAGCAGACAAAGCCGTCACCCCATATATTTATACGACGCTTGGTGTCCCAGTCGATACGCTAGGCACCAATGCCCCTATGGAGTCGCAACCGTACATAACCGAAGAAATCTCATCCCAACGCCATAATGAAAATAGTGAATCAGCCCAATCCAATTAGTAAGGGTGTGACCCCTCGTCTTCTTCCTCTTACGATCTTTTAACAAATATATATATAATAGAAATATAAGAATACAGGAAAGAGGTGAGACATCCTACTTACATTACCAATTATGACAGTAAAGAAACAGAACAACGTAGAGCGCCCACATAGCAAAGCAATAACATTTAAGCAGCAGTAATCACATACGATAAGAGAAAACAGCAACAGAATCTCAGATAATGAACAATTAAAACATTTCAGATAATCATGGCATCAATAACACAATAGTATAATCATCATATAAATGAGTGCCAAATGATAGGCCGACTCACAATGCCGACTCATAATGCATGTGCACTTAGTACCAAGATTTTATATTCCATTTCAAAGATGAACATTCCAGAAGATCTGCCCCCCTCAATGACTGTCTACACCGGACCACGAAGAGAATAATGCTTGTCAGGCGCGTGATGTGTTGCAATCGGTTTATCATGGCCAGGGGTATATAAAGTGATAACATCATCACAAAATGAACCACCGCACCTCACAGTCCTCAATCAGATCTATCATAGATCACACTATTCAATTCTCGTTCATTCACCATGAAAGAATAGTGATTTGTCGGGCCCGAAATACGTGCAATCGGCTTTCATCGTGCCTTATGCCCCCCCAGATCCATCAAAAATCACACTATCAATTCTCATTTATTCACCGAGTAAAGAATAGTAATTTGTCAGGCCCGTAATACATACAATCGGTATACACCGTGCCTTACGCCCCCCTATAGGTCCATCCACTGGACCTCACTTATTCAATTCTCATCCATAGGCTCATACAGCCTTTTAATAGTCATCGACTGAGCAATTCGTTCAACGTATACTGATTCAATACATAATCATAGGCTCATCCAGCCTTTTAACAGTCATCAACTGAGCAAATTGGTCAATGCGAATATGCATAACTCAAGTCATCATGGTACTGTCTCTAATGATATTAAACAATCGCCCATACAATTGTCTAATACCATTAGTATTAATGATATTACATAATCGCCCATACAATTTTATAATAACACTGATACACCCAGTTTCAGCACATTGGCACAATAACCAACAGTGTATAATGCTCAATGCATGTTAACTCCATGCCCAACCATGTATATCCAACAATAATGATATATTTTCCATAACACGCCACAATTTGGCCAATTTAAATATCAACAGAATTTTAGTCCAAACACAGACCCACAATAGTATAGTATTAATTTCTCAAGAGCAATAGCACACTTTTAGAGGCTTATTTCGGGTTTCACTTTAATTAACATCTCTTATGAATTCATTCTCTAGAGGGATTCTCTTGTAGTCCTCATTCAATCTTCATTCCTTTAGGTTGATCAAGTTCCTTAATCTAATCAATTATGCTCACTTAGAAATTACTCTATGGTTTTGCAAGTCTCACAACTCTCTTGTTCTTCTCTTATGTTCAAAATCATTCTAATTCATAAGATAAAGTCTTATTCTTTATTCTTTTCCTTTTATGAACTCTTAACGAGTCTAGAATTCTCTAATCATCTAAGTCTCCATTTTAGCATTACATTTTGTGGCATTTTGTCTTAAGAATCCATGAGCCTCATTATAACAAAGTCTAACCCTTTTTCCTTCACCACAATGTTGATCACTTATTATTTAATCACTTAAGACCCAAGGTTGCACAAAGGTCACAACTTAAACCAACAAATCTCCTAGAGGTCGTGAGCCTCCCAATGGTGTGAATCTAACTAATCTTTCCACCACATTGTTAGTTACTTTCATTAAATTAGTCAAGTTCCAAAGTTGCTACAAATTTAAATCTTGAACCCTAACAATTATTCAAGAGGCCGTGGGCCTCCCAATGGGTAGGAACCCGAAGTTTTCCATTTTATTCATTTGCCTTTTAACTCTTCATCACCTAAGTTCCAATCTTTACAAAACCACATCTTGAATACCCAAAAATGTGGCCTCTTGGACGTGAATCCAAAAGGGCAAAGAACCCTAAAATCTCTTCACATGACAATCCAAGCAATCCAATATATTTTTACATAGTCATCAAGACATATAATAACAATCAATAAATCATACAAGTCAAAATAGTACAAAATCATGAAGAACATCACAACCAAGAGAGCAATCCCACATGGATTCCTCATCAACAACATAAAGAAAACGTTTCCTCACTACCAAGATTGGTTGAAGAGGATTATCTCCCTCTTACCTATGGAAGACAACACAAGAAAGCAAGCCTCTTGGTCCCTTGTAGAGATTTTCGTACTACACCTTCAAGGAAACCCTAAGGGCATCAAAACTTACCAAAATCATCATCAAAGCTTAGAAAAGGAACCCTTGATCACCCAAGAGATCAAGGATTACGAAAATGAGGAGAAAAGGTGGAAAAGTTATGAACTTTACCTTAAAGTCTCCAACTTTGAAGCTTGATGGAACAAAATGAAAATGGTAGATTTTGGTGATGGTCACAACATGAAAGTTGCTTAGAATGGTGTCTAGATTCAAGATCAAGGGTTGGTTGGAATTAAAGAAGATGGATAGTGTATTTTGAGGGGTGAGGCCATGATGATAGTGAGAGGATGGAGAAGAAAGGTGAGCTTTTTAGAGAGTGATTCCAACAAGAAAGGAAGATCTTCAATGGAAGTGTAGATTCAAGCAAGATAGAAGCTTGAAATCAAGCATTCATGGAGAGGAAATGGAGGGTGTAGCAATGGAAGAGAGGAGGAAGAAGGAAGAAGAAAATGTGAGAGAAAAAGTGAGAGGAGAGAAATAGTAGAGAGAGAAAGTAGTAGCTTTTTGTGTGTTGAAATTGTAAATAAGTGTGATAAAGGGAGATGCATAATTTTGGCTCTCCAAGATGTGCATTGCCGTGGAGTTAGAGAGAAGGAGGAGAAAATGGTTGAGAGAAAAGTGTAGAGAGAGAAAGTGATAGTAAAGTGAAATAAAATGAAATGTGTAATTATGTGTATTTTGTATAAGTGTATGAATTAAAATGTGTGGCCACAAAGAGCCCTAAAAATGTGTGGTGGAGAGGAGGAGAGAAGAAATATGGCTTCTTGAAGAAGCCATTAGGAAAGTGCAAGGAAGTTTCCTCCTAGCTTTTCCAATAAGCCAAAAGGAATGTACTAGGATGCTTCCTCCTTTTGAAAAGTCAAAGTGATGTCATGGTGATGATGTCACCATGGTGATGTCATTAAAGCGATCTCTAAAATATGACTAATACTGTATCGGATTTATTATCAGTGGACAGAAATCACAGTTAATAAAAATTGATATTTATTGTCCAACGGATAATAAAATTATTCTGTGATTTTTATTCATCAGATAAAAATCTAAAAAAATATGAAATCTCGTAAACCGTGTTTGACCTCGGGTTTAGTAAGATCTCCCATTGACATTTTCACAATTCAAGGTTCTCGAGAAAAATATCTCATTTTTTCGGTTCCGCTTAGCGTGTATGCAAAACGAGGAATAATATTAAAATATTTACCGTTCACAAAAAAATACAAAAAAATTCACAAAAATCACAAATATTATGAAATAACTATTTATCATAAAATTATTAATTTTCGGGGTGTTACACCTCATAAGTATTGAGGCCACTTGGTAACAAGTGGTATCAGAGCTAGACTCTTGTGTAAAGAGCTTAGCAGCTTCAAGAGAAGTGATGACTTCAAATGATTTTTCTTTCGAAAGTTCTTCTATAAATAGACCCCCCTATTTCAATAGGGATAGTTATGCCTATTGGAAAGAAATGATGAAAATTTTTATTAAAGATATTGATTTAGATATGTTGGATGTCATTGAAAATGGTGTTTTTGTTCCCACACGTACTATTAATGGTTAAAGAACTAATACTCCAAGAAGTGAATGGATTGATGAGGACAAAAAGAAGGTTCAATACAAATTGAGAGCTAAGAACATCATTACCACATCCTTGGGGTATAATGAATTCTTTAGGGTGTCCAAGTGTAAGACTGTCAAAGAAATATGAGATACTTTGCAAGTAACTCATGAGTAAAACGATCAAGAATAAACACTCTTACTCATGAGTATGAATTGTTTAGAATGAATCAAGGAGAAAGTATTCGATAAATGCAAAAGAGATTCACACATATTGTAAATCATTTTATTTCATTGGGAAAGAAATTTCCTAATGAAGATCTTATTAACAAAAAGTTTTGAGATGGTTAAGCAAGAATTGACAACCCAAAGTAATGGCTATTGCAGAATCAAGGGATTTATCAACAATGTCTCTAGTCACTCTATTTGGGAAGCTCTAAGAGCATGAATTGGAGCTAAATAGGCTCAATTAAAATGAGGAGCATAATAAGAAGAAAAAAGGGATTTCACTCAAAACCACCTCCTCCATAATTGAAGATGATGAAGATGAAGTATGAAACCTTGAACTGAATGAAGAAAATCTTAGTCTTCTTGCGAGGAAGTTTGAAAGTTTTCTTAAGAAGAAAAGAATTCAAAGAAGGTCACCTTTCCCTCCAAAGAAGACGTATCATAAAGGGAAAGGAATCTCATCAACTCCAACATGTTATGAATGCAGAAAATCGAGACACATGAAAATGGAATGCCCCATGTATCTAAAGAAGACAGAGAAGTTTGAGAAAAGACCTTCTAAAGAAAGAAAAAGAAGAAGGGCTTACATAGCATGAGAAGACAATGATATAGATTCCACCAATAGCTCGAAAAATGAGGAAGCTCATCTATGTCTCATGGCTCAAGGAGAAGAAGGAGAGGAAAGGAAGAAGGGCTTACATAGCCTGAGAAGACAATGATATAGATTCCACCAATAGCTCAGAAAATGAGGAAGCCCATCTATGTCTCTTGGCTCAAGGAGAAGAAGGAGAGAAGAGTGATGTAACACCCTCCGTAGGATGTTACATTTATTAAGAATTATTATAAAATCTTACCCTAAGTTATAAATCATTTATTAATATAATAGTACGAGTTGTAAAATTTTTCTTTTTGTGGATAACATAATTAAATAAATAAGACATAATAGGAAATACAACTACTGAATATACTACACCATAATTATACATATAATTTTATTTCTAAGGATACACATAAGTACACACTGTTAGACAGAACTATAAACTATTTGACTTAAAATAAACTGCAGACTAGCCCAAGTGCATAACTAAAAGTTCTGACCCTCCGACAGATCCTCCGATGGATCCTCGGAAGATAAGAACCTTGGATGACGTGTCGTCCTACAGACAGGAGTCCACACAGATGACACAATGCTAATCTCGCTAGGGGTATAGTAGCAACCACCCTAATACTGTATAATAGATAATGGAAACTCCAAATGCATGTAAATATTGACATTAAAGTAAAGGTTTCCATGATAAACCCTACTTAGGAAAACAGTTAGATCTCCTATGTAGATAATACACTCTCTATCTAGGTGAACACGCCAAGCCTTCGAACCCCCTCAGAACTGTAGTCTCATGTATCCAAGAAAACTCGGCATCGCCATACCAAATCAATCAACAGAAACAAAAAGAGGTAATCCTGTAGTTTCCTCTTCTTCTTCAACATCTTTACCAAACATAAAATAAAACAGTACAATACAACAAAGGGGTGAGACTACCAACACTAGTACCAACATAGCAGTGAAAATATAGGAATGACAATAATGTCATACATATATAACAAACAATAAATAAAATCATGGCATCAAACATTAATCAATATTTGACAATTAAAATATCACAAAGATATAGATGTACAAACTATGCACATGCACATAGACCTATTTTCCTACTCCATGGAGCTAAAACATAAGTCGGAGAAATTGATCTAGAAGATCTATCAGTATCACAACTACCTCAGACCAAGTGCTACAACTTTCATCAGTTTGCACATCTAGCATTATACACAACAGTCTACGCCAGATCTTGATTAAGAATAGTGTCTCGGTCTTGATCGTCGGTGTATTGCATCGGTTTGATCCACGGTACAATAGAGCTACCAATTACCCATTCTGGAAAACCCGCACCCCGATGCCCCCAAGGTCAACAAGTGACCTACACTATGCCTATCGCACCTGCACAAGGTGTAATTCTCTCCTAGGCCATTGGCCTTAACTAAGTCCATCGGACTTTTACAATGCATGTTTAATGCACACAGACCAATTACAGGCCCACATCATAATTTCACATATATGTGTCTCACACATTGACCCAACAGTAATTCTATTGTATTTTCAAACACGTAGTCATTTTACCGCATTTTCACAACCGCGCAACATTTTTGTCACGTTTTCAAATCGCGTAATTATTTTTTAACATTTTCTCAATCACGTAAAAATATTTAAACATTTTCCAAATCGCGTAGCGATTTTTCAACGTTTTTGAAAACGCATAGTTTAAAAATCGAATTTTTTAGTCGTGTAAAGAATTTTTCATCATTTTTCAACCTCGTAAAATATTTTTCAATATTCTAAACATCATTTTGGATTTTTCACAAATTAATACAACTTCTAACTTTATTTTTTCACATTTTCTCATTTAAGAAATCCTTTCCGTAAATTTTCCACTATCTCATATAAAATTGCTTTTTCATTGATTTAAATCAATCGTTCTAGCTTAAAATTTTCTAACGCACTCCAAAACCCAAATGGTGAGCTATACGTTAGTAAACTTCAAGTCACTAATTTATTTCTGATTCATAGATTAAATCTACTATTAAAATTCATCTTTATAAAATATTTTGAGGTTCATACAATTTCAACCTCACTTTCCCCTTCATGGTCGAAATCTCTCTTTTTCAAATAATAAATTATTTTATTTCTATTTTTATTTCTTAAGCCCTTGTATCAATTTCCTTGCACCTAATCAACTAAGTTACCATTGATAAATCATATTTTTACACAAAACTACTCCATTTAAGCCTTCTTGGTGGTGAGGTACATGGTCATTGGAACCAAAATATTGATTCATTTCCTTGCTTCTTACTCTTCTCATTTTATTATTACCTAAGTGGCTTCAGTACTCAAGAGGGGGTGAATTGAGTTTTAAAAAACTTTTTCGCAAACCCTTTTTAACAAAGATTTCTCGAAGCTGTATATTAAAAATATAAAGATGATTAAATGCCTTAAGAACAGAAAATAAACTATTAAACAATAATAAATAAATTGCAATAAATAAAGAGATAAAGAGAAGAAAAGCAGACACGATATTTATCCTGGTTCGACCACCAACCACTTGTGACCTATGTCCAGTCCCCGAAACACAGTTCGAGATTTTTTACTATTTAATACAAGCTTAAAACAGGTGTTTGCAACCTTTACACAACAGGAATACCTCACCCTATTTACTAGAGGGATACCTCACCCCCTTTAAAGGATACCTCACATTCTTTACAACAAGGGATACCTCACCCTTTTATTGAGGGATACCTCACCCTCACAATTTCACTAAGGGATACCTCATCCTTTTACAAAGAACTAGAATATAGACGAAGAGAAACTCTCACAAAGAGTAAATATTACAAATTGAAGCACTAGGAAGCTCTCTTAGGATATCTCAAAGTTTTAGCGAAAAGAGCACAGAAAATATGAGAAAATAGAGAATCACATTTTTGGCACAAGCAAAAATAATTCAAATGGTTGGGCAACCTTCAAAAGAGACCCAAGGTCTCTATTCATAGAGCTTTTTGAGAAACTAGCCGTTGGAGCAATTAAATCACGTAATGAATGCAAATATGCTCGTTTCTTTCCATTTCAGAATTCGTGGGTTATTTGAATACCTTCATGGTTATTCAAATATCACTGTTTTGTGAAAAACATTTCTGATATATGTTATTCGAATACCATCAGGGTGTATTTGAATACCACTGATTTAAAGACTTACGAAAAACATATCTTAAGGAAGTTATTCGAATACCATCAGGATGTATTTGAATACCTCTGTTTTAAAAGGCTTGTGAAAACGGTTCAAAATGATGTTATTCGAATACCTATTAAATGTATTCGAATACCTCTGTTAAAAAAATAATTTTAAACACTTTTGAATATGCAGAAAATGATTCTTTGGATTTGGAATATTAATTTTGAAAACATTTCTTTGCAACCAAAACCAATAAGATATCAAAAAGACTTCTCACATAAGGACTCTAAGTTCTAAAGCTAATCTTGAAGTTCTTGGACTTGGTCTTCTCATCATCTTCATGTTTGTTATCATCAAAATTATTGTCCATGTCAACTAGCTAATTACATTCTCCCCTTTTTTGATGATGACAAACTAACATTTGAGAAAAGCATTAGTTCATATAAATTGGAATTCACAAAGTTAAATTTTGAGAAACTTACTCCCCCTCTTTATCGTAAGAGGTGATTTATATCAAAGATATGTACAACTCACCCTTACTTTTGGAATCCAATATCCAATTTTTAGTCTTACCTGACTTTTGCTTTTTCTTCCCCTGACTTTTCTCAATCAAAGAACTCAATTTTCTCCCTCTTTTGTCATGATAAAAAAGATGGGGCAAGTATTTTTCTCCCCTTTTTTATCATATCAAAGCAATATGATATATATATTCAGGTTTAACATTTGCATATCCTCAAGTTGAATGAACTTTTTCCATTTAAATGTGTGCTTGAGGTAGTTATCTCCCTACAACAAAATTCAAAGTACTTTCTTTGGTATCCATTAATTTTTGGATCCATAGAGGTTAGCCAAACTCATAAGCAAATAATCATTCAAAATAATAAGGCAAAACAACAAATGAGTTCACAAGGGCATAAGATATTTCATTGATTAATTTGGCCAAGTAACCACTTGTTTGATACCACTTGTTATTATGTTCATACCACTTGTT
Organism: Ormosia emarginata; assembly: GCA_029884605.1. NCBI lineage: Eukaryota > Viridiplantae > Streptophyta > Magnoliopsida > Fabales > Fabaceae > Ormosia > Ormosia emarginata. Next base: position 21,843,745 of record JAQQTP010000073.1, read on the forward strand.
TGATACCACTTGTTACACTTGTTACCACGTTCATATATTTATCAAAACAGTAGCCAATTACATTTGGTTAAGCATTTGTATTACAAAGAATTTAACATATGCAACATATTCTTGAGAAAATGAAGGGGCAAGAACAAGCTAAGAAAAATACATTTAAGTGCATCATGTGATTTTTATTTAAGGCATAAACTATAGGCTCAAAAGAAATAAGATGTATTTCATCAAAAGCATGTCATTCATAGAGTCAAATATATTTACATTGCATTTGCATCAGAAAAGATAGAAACGGAACAGAGATCAAGACGTAAATTTGGCTTTCAGCCATGCGCTATTCGAATACCTCTTACTGTATTTGAATACCCCTTTCAAAGAAGAAAACAAAAATAGGTGCAAGTATTCGAATATCTTATAAGTATTCGAATACTCCAGAGGTAAGTGAGAAACACTGATCTGATATGTCTCTGGTTATTCGAATAGCTATTTAGTTATTCGAATACACCAGCTTATAGAAACATAATATTGCTGTACTGATATATGGTTATTCGAATAGCCATAAGTCTATTCGAATAGACTTATCAGAAAAAACACAGATTCACATGTACAAAAGCAATGGTATTCGAATACCATAGAGAGCTATTCGAATAACTTAAATAGGAAAACATATATATTATGTCCAAAAATGCATATTTGAGAGACGAAAAACTTACCCGATGATGGAAACACTTATCCAAAAAAAAATGCAAGTCCAAGCTTCATAGAGACAAGGAGGAGAGCTTAGAATTATTTTCGGTCTTGTGCTTGTAGTAGCTACTTTCAAAATGCCATAGTCAGCTCTTGGCCGTCAAGTACACCTAAGACACATTTCAATTTTTAGCTTTTGGTACCCAAATTTTTTTGGGTCCTTGAATGTCAGTTTTGGGTATAGTACCCTGAGGAATCCATACCATTTTAGTTCCAATTTTTGTATTTATTTTTTTCCTTGCATTGCATGTTGATGCACTATATCCTTTCTTTCCACAATAGAAACATTTAATAAAAGGACTATTTGAAGTACTAGAATTAACAAAGAAATTTTTATAAAATTTTTGTTGATTTTTCAGGTTATATCCTATCCCGACTTTTTGAGAAACAGCTCTTTGTTTTCCTAATAAGATATTTAAATTATCTCTTCCAAAAGTGAATTTAGCAAGAGTGTTCTTTAAATCTTCAATTTCTTTTTTAAGCATATGACAAGAAGAACAAGATGAAGATGTAGAAGCATGTGAAGAATGAGTTGTGCATGCATCAATTAATCCTAATATCTCATTTTTAATTTTTAATTCTTCAATTTCTTTGTTTAAAATGAGAATTTAGTTTTCTAAAGAGGAAATTGTTTTCTTAGATGAGGAAATTATTTTAGTGAGCCTTAGTGATTCATTATGAAGTTCTTTAAAGGCATCTTGTAGTTCATCATAAGAAGGTAATAAATCAAAACTTACCTTATTGTCGCTTTCTTCTTCTTCTCCTTTGGTCATAAGACATAGATAGGCTTCCTCGCTATCTAAGCTATCAGTGGAGTCCATGTCATTTTCATCCCATGCTATGTAGGCTCTTCTTTCTTTGGAGGGCTTCTTTTCAAATTTCTCTATTTTCCTTTCGAAAATTGGGCACTCCATCTTCATGTGTCCAAGTTTACCATAGTCGTAGCAAGTTGGAATTGATGACGTTTTTCTTTGAGTTCTCTTTTTCCTGAGAAATTTTCTAAATTTCCTTATAAAAAGGCTGAGGTTTTCTTCATTTATTTATGTGCCTTCTTCATCATCATTATCACCATCACTATCATTAGTTGAGGAAGTGGCTTTGAGTGTGATCCCCTTCTTCTTCTTATCATGTTCCTCACTTTGGTCAAGTCTGTTGAGTTTTAATTCGTACTCTTGAAGTTTGCCGAATAAGGTAGCTAACGTCATTGTTTATAAGTCTCTTGATTCTGATATAGTTGTTACCTTAGGCTGCCAAATCCTATTCAAACATCTCAACACTTTGTTAATCAAATCTTCATTAGAAAAATTCTTACCTAATGATGCAAGATGATTTACAATGTGGGTGAACCTCTTTTGCATTTCTTGAATGCTTTCTCCTTAGTTTATTGTAAATAATTCATATTCACGAGTTAGAGAATTATTTCTCGACCTCTTAACTTCACTAGTACCCTCATGGGTAACTTGTAAAGTGTCCCACATTTCTTTAGCAGTTTTGCAATTTGAAATTCTAAAAAATTCATCATGCCCCAAAGCTGTGGTAATGATATTTTTGGCTACCAAGTTATTTTGAACTTTTCTTTTATCATCTTTAGACCATTCACTTCTTGGTTTTTTAATCTTTATACCATTGATCTCTCGCGTAGGTATAAATGCGCCGTTTTCGACAGCATCCTACACATCTAGATCAACAGCTTCGATGAAAATTTTCATTCTTTCCTTCCAATATACATAACCATCCCCATTGAAAAAGGGTGGTCAGTTTATGGAAGTTCTTTCTGAAAAACCAATTGATAAAGTCATGTACTCTTGAAGCGGCTAAGCTCTTTATACAAGAGTCTAGCTCTGATACCACTTGTTACCCAAGTGGCTTCAGTACTCAAGAGGGGCGTGAATTGAGTATTAAAAAACTTTTTCGCAAACCCTTTTTAACACAGATTTCTCGAAGTTGTATATTGAAAATATAAAGATGATTAAATGCCTTAAGAATAGAAAACAAATAATTAAACAATAATAAATAAATTGCAATAAATAAAGAGATAAAGAGAAGAAAAGCAGGCACGATATTTATCCTGGTTTGACCACCAACCACTTGCGGCCTACGTCCAGTCCCCGAAACACAGTTCGAGATTTTTCACTATTCAATACAAGCTTAAAACAGGTGCTTGCAACCTTTACACAACAGGGATACCTCACCCTATTTACTAGAGGGATACCTCACCCCCTTTAAAGGATACCTCACCTTCTTTACAACAAGGGATGCCTCACCCTTTTATTGAGGGATACCTCACCCTCACAATTTCACTAAGGGATACCTCACCCTTTTACAAAGAACTAGAATATAGACGAAGAGAAACTCTCACAAAGAGTAAATATTCCAAATTGAAGCACTAGGAAGCTCTCTTAGGATATCTCAAAGTTTTGGTGAAAAAAGCACATAAAATATGAGAAAATAGAGAATCATGTTTTTGGCACAAGCAAAAATAATTCAAATGGTTGGACAACCTTCAGAAGAGACCCAAGGTCTCTATTCATAGAGCTTTTTGAGAAACTAGCCGTTGGAGCAATTAAATCACGTAATGAATGCAAATATGACCGTTTCTTTCCATTTCAGAATTCGTGGGTTATTCGAATACCTTCATGGTTATTCGAATACCACTGTTTTGTGAAAAAAATTTCTGATATATGTTATTCGAATACCATCAGGGTGTATTCGAATACCACTGATTTAAAGACTTACGAAAAACATATCTGAAGGAAGTTATTCGAATACCATCAAGATGTATTCGAATACCTCTATTTTAAAAGGCTTATGAAAACGGTTCAGAAGGATGTTATTCAAATATCTATTAAATGTACTTGAATACCTCTGTTAAAAAATTAATTTTAAACACTTTTGAATATGCAAAAAATGATTCTTTGGATTTGAAATATTAATTTTGAAAACATTTCTTTGCAACCCAAACCAATGAGATATCAAAAAGTCTTCGCACACAAGTACTCTAAGTTATAAAGCTAATCTTGAAGTTCTTGGACTTGGTCTTCTTATCATCTTCATATTTGTTATCATCAAAATTATTATCCATATCGACTAGCCAATTACATTTATTGTTCATAAAAATATTTGACTTGAAATCTCCATTTTTAATGTATAGAAATCGTGAGCCTCCTAGGCCATTGGAATCTAAACTAATTTTCCTTTCCAACATATATCATGACATATAATCATCATATCATACTATAACATACATCAAGCATACCATTAAAGTAATAAAATCATATAAAGCATAAAAGCATAAATAAATAAATAAATTTATAGCACATAAGCACACATATAAATCAATTACACAACCATGGGAATGAATCCTCACATGGACTCACCACCCATCACATACAAGTTTATCTCTCACAACCATACTTGGTTGGTAGATAGATCTCCCTCTTACCTTGTGGTGAAGCGTCCAAAGCTCCTTGCTTTGCTTCTTGTACTAGTCCTTCACCACCAAGAGCTTCTTGAACATAAAAACAAACACAAGTTTATTAGCATCTAAAGCTTGAATAAGAAGACCATGGATCAAAACATGGCCTAGAACATCAAAATGAGGTAAGTAGTGAAGAATCCATAATCCTCACCTTAAAAACCCTAGAACTTGACCTTGAAGAAAGGCCTTGAAGATGAATGATTTAGGACTTGGCCTTAACTACAAAGGTTCTTGGATTGATGTAAGGATTCAAGAAATGATGTTGGTAGAAATTATTGAAGTTTGGAGAGTCAATTTAGGGTGCTTGGCCGAAACTCTGGAGAATAGAAAGTGAAAGAGCTTTTTGTGTTAGTTCTTGAATGTTTGGAGGAAATGATGAACAAGTGATAAAGTGAAGTGTTTTAATGAATATTGTCACCTATTTGGAGTGCATAGCCGTGGGATTCAAGTGAGAGAAATGTGAGATATTTTTGGCTTTGCTTTGATGAATATTGAACAAGAAAATGACCAAGTGCATAATGAAGTAAATTTGGCTCCATTTTGGCATGCATGGCCGTGAAGCACACCAAGGAAGTGGCCACTTTGCTTGACCATTCAAGACTTCACCATGAACCTCTCAAATGCTATTAGCTCCCACTAAAGTTGTCATAGTCATCCATGTTGACCAAGCTTTCCTATTGGTTCATAATGGAGTCATAGCCTACATGTTGGACTAGACCTTGCTTAGCCTTACATACAGTCAAAAATATCAAAAACTCACAAAAATCACAAATATTATAAAACTCAATAAAAGTCAAATCAAATAGTAAAAATAACTAAGTGTCGACAGTAATAAATAAAATATGAATTTTCGGGGTGTTATAACTCTCCCCCTCTAAAAAGAAGTTTCGTCCTCAAAACTTAAACATATATTAAAACAAATACAGATACTGTTCTTCTATTTTTTCTTCTAACTCCCATGTTGCTTCTCGACTTATGTCATTCCAGACTACTTTAACCAACGAAATCTCTTTACCTCTGAGTTGTTTTATCCTCCGATCCTCGATCTTGACGGGAAATGTTTCATAGGTTAAGTTCTCCTTCAGTTGTACTGTGTCCGGTTCAATAATATGAGTGGGGTCAGGAATGTATTTTCGCAATTGCGATACATGAAATATAGTGTGAAGATTCAATAGAAAAGGCAGTAATGCAATTTGACAAGCTACCGGACCTATCCAACGAAGAATCTGATACGGCCCGATAAACTTTGGAGTGAGCTTTCTAGACTTAATCACTCGTCCAACTCCAATCGTAGGTGTCACTCGCAAAAATACATGGTCACCTTCTTCAAACTTTAATGGTCTCCTCCTTTTATCAGAATAGCTTTTTTGCCGAGTCTGAGTTATTCTCATCTTGTCTTGTATCATCTTTACTTTTTTTGTAGTTTGTTGTATAACTAAAATAGCACTTTCACTGTCCTAATACTAACACAATGGTGTTCTACATCGTCTCCCATACAATTCCTCATAGGGTGCCATCCCTATGCTTGAATGAAAGTTGTTGTTGTAGGTGAATTCTATCAAAGGTAAGAACTCATCCCAACTTCCAATTTGTTCCAAAATGCACACCCTCAATAAATCCTCTAATGACTGAATCGTCATTTTTGATTGACCATCTATTTGTGGATGGTAAGCAGAACTTAGACGCAACTTCATTCCCATCACTCCTTGCAAACTGTGCCAAAATCTCGATGTGAATCTCGGATCTTGATCCTAAATAATACTGGAAGGTACACCATGAAGTCTAATGATTTCACCGATGTACACTTGGGTCAACCTCTCCATTGAGTACTTAATGTTAATTGGCAAGAAGTGCATTGACTTCCTAAGCCTATCAATAACTACCCAAATAGAATTGTGACCTATTATAGTCTTTGGTAGTCCAGTCACAAAGTCCATTGCTATATCATCCCTCTTCCATTCAGGAATAGACAAAGGTTGCAACATTCCAGAAGGTTTTTGATGTTCAACCTTATCCTTCTAACAGACTAAGAAGAACGATACATATTCAGCGACGTCTTTCTTCATTCCCTGCCACCAATATAGTTGCTTCAAGTCTTGATACATTTTATGGCTTTGGGATGGATATTCAGCTTACTCCAACGAGCTACATCAAAAATTAATCTCCTAAGTCCTTGATCGTTGGGCACACAAATCATTCTTTTAAATTTCAAAATTCCCTCTGTTCCTTCTTTAAATTCCAACAATGTGCCTTGTTTTATCGCTTCCTCCACTTCTTGAAAATATTGGTCATCCTTTTGTCTTTCTCAAATTTCTTCTACCAAACTATTTGAGATAGTGATCATGTTCAAACACATCTTTCCCAGTGTCAACTTCATAGACAACCGCATATCCTGAAATTCTTCTATCAATTCACTCTCCTTGATCATCATAACAGAAGCACTAAGCATTTTCCTACTTAAAGCATTCGCTACGACATTCGCCTTCCTGAGATGATACTGTAATTGAAAATCATAGTCCTTTAGAAATTCTAGCCAACGCCTCTGCCTAATGTTCAAATCTTTTTGGTCAAATAGATACTCCAAGCTTTTATGATCACTAAAGACATTGAAAGTCGCTCTATATAGAAAATGTCTTCACACTTTCAATGCAAACATCACAGCTGCCAATTCCAAATCGTGAGTGGGATAATTCCTTTTGTGTACCTTTAATTGCCTTGAAGCATATGCCACTACCTTCTGGTTTTGCATAAGTACACAACCCAATCCTTGGTATGAAGCATCGCAATATACTTCAAAAGGTTCATTAGGATCAGGTAGAATCAATATCGGTGAAGTAGTCAATCATCTTTTCAACTCTTGAAAACTTTCTTCGCATGCATCAGTCCATACGAAAGGTTGATTCTTCTATATGAGTTGAGTAAGAGGTCCCGCTATCTTGAAAAATCCCTCAATAAACCATCAATAGTAACCGCCTAATCTAATGAAACTACGAATCTCCGACACAGTCTTCGGCCTTTCCTATTCAAGAATTGTCTCCACTTTGACGCATCAACCTCAATTCCTTCCTTTGATATTATGTGTCCTAAAAATTGAACTTCGCTTAACCAAAATTCATATTTGGACAACTTTGCGTATAACTTATTCTCCTTCAAAATTTGGAGAACCACTCTGAGATGTTCAGCATGTTCCTCCTGACTTCGAGAGTAGATTAAAATGTCGTTAATAAAGATAACTATAAACTTGTCCAAGTAAGAATGAAAAATCCTATTCATGAAATCCATGAATATGGTAGGTACATTCGTCACACCGAATGACATTACTTGATACTCGTAATGTCTATATCGCGTCTGAAATGTTGTCTTAGGGATATCTTCCACTTTCACACAAATCTGGTGATAGCCAGACCGTAAGTCAATTTTGAAAAACACTACAGCTCCCCATAGTTGATCCATCAGATCATCAATCCTTGGAAGAAGATATTTATTCTTAATCGTAATCTTGTTCAACTGTCGATAGTCTACACATAGACAAGAAGTCCCATCCTTCTTTTTGATCAATAACACTAGGGCTCCCAATGATGATACACTAGGTCTCACGAATTGCTTCTCTAACAATTCCTCCAATTGCTTCTTAAGTTCTGCTAATTCTGATGGCGACATCCTGTAGGGCGCCATAGATATAGGTCCAGCTCCTGGTACTAAGTCAAGAGCGAACTCTACCTCTCTTGTCGGTGGTAAACCAAGTATATAATCCGAAAATACTTCAGGAAATTCGTTGACTACAAAAATATCTTTCACAGCTTCTTTGCATCGAACTTTCAAAGAAGACAACAATAAGTATCCTTGAGCTCCTTCTCTCAAACAAGCTTCGACTTGAGTGGCCATTAGGAATCTAGAATCCTTAGCCTCGAGAAAAACTAATGTCTTGTTGGAACAGTCTATCAGGATATAGTTAGAAGACAACCAATCCATTGGAAAGAGGCAAACATATCAAGTCAACATGAAAGATTCTGTCCCTAACACAAACAGGGCAATTCAAGCAAACTTTTGCAGTAATCACAGGTTTATCAATAGGAGTAGCAACACTTAAGTCAAAAGGTAATGTAGTCATAGATAAACCTAAATGTTCCACACAATCATAGGCAATGAAAGAATGGGTTGCTCCCATATCATATAATACAGTTAAAGGATTACCTTCAATGGCACACTCCTCCATAATTAGATCATCTGACTTGAGGCTTCCTCCCCGCTCATAGTATACACAAGACCACCCGCATGTGGTCTAGCAGTACGAACATTTCCTACAGAGGGCTCTGCCTTCAGTTGATTACAGTCTCTTGAGAGATGTCCAGGCTTCCCACATCTGAAGCATATGATTCCTTTATGTGTGCAGTCTTTAGTCAAGTGTCCATTTCCACACTTAAAACATTTGAAAGTAGAAGTCCCTGCATGACCAATCTTGTTACCACCAGAACTTCCCCTATAAGGTTGTTGTTGAGTCTGACTTCCTGATGGTCTAGCATATGGTTTTTATTGATAACAGTTGTCATTGCTACCTTTTCCTCTTTGGAACCTAATAGGTCCAAAGTTATGGTTTCTTGCATCACGATGATGGTCTATCTCCTCAATTCTACGGCATTTCTCTAACAACACTGGGAACTAATCGATTCCTAAGGGCACTACTTCCCGCTTTATGTCATGTCTCAACCTCTCTTCAAACTTCCTACACTTTCATTCTTCATCTGGTTGCATATGAAAATATCCCAAAAACTTAGACAAGCTTTCGAACTTCGCAACATACTCACTTACTGAAATCACCCTCTGTCGCAGGCTAAGGAATTCTATCTCCTTAGCATGTCTAACACTAGCTGGGAAATACTTTCCCAGAAATCTTTGCTTGAATAGTTCCCATGTTACAACTCTCCCTTCAACTTCTATTAACCTTTGGGCTCCTACCCATCAATCTTCACCATCACCAACCAGCACAAAGGTCGCATAAGTGACCTTTCTTTCATCAGTACAACCTATACCAGTGAATATTTTCTCTAGCTCTTTGATCCAAAGATTAGCTTTCTCTAGGTCAAATTCTCCATTGAACTGTGGCGGATTATTCCTACAAAACTCTAACAAATTAGTTCTAAGTTTCCTCGGTTGCCCTTTGATTTTGTTGCACGATGACATCTGACATCCTTTGCATTGCTGCTACAGCTGCAGCCATGCCTTGATTGTCATTTTCAACATTCACACGTCCACCTCGAGTATTCATATGTCCTCTTCCTCGTCAAGCCATCGTAATTCTCAGAAATTAAACTAAACAACACAAAATAGAAGTCAAGTACAATCACTTCAAACAATATTGTTTTCTTTCGAAAACCAATACAGAGAATCACACAACACAAACAAGACAGACCTAATCACAACCCAAAAGACTCTAACTTGGGCTCTGATACCAACTAATGTAACACCCTCCGTAGGATGTCACATTTATTAAGAATTATTATAAAACCTTACCCCAAGTTATAAATCCTTTATTAATTTAATAGTACGAGTTGTAAAATTTTTCTTTTTGCTGATAACATAAATAAATAAGACATAACAGGAAATACAACTACTGAATATAACACACCATAATACATATAATTTTGTTTCTATGGATACACATAAGTACACATTGTTAGACAGAACTATAAATTGTTTGACTCAAAATAAACTGCAGACTAGCCCAAGTGCATAACTAAAAGTTCTGACCCTCAGACAGATCCTCCGATGGATCCTCGGAAGATAAGAACCCTGGATGACGCGTAGTCCTACAAACAGGAGTCCACGCAGATGACACATTGCAAATCTTGATATGGGTATAGTAGCAACCACCCCAATACTGTATAATAGATAATGGAAACTCCAAATGCATGTAAATATTGACATTAAAGTAAAGGTTCCCATGATAAACCCTACTTATGAAACAGTCAGATCTCCCATGTAGATAATACACTCTCTATCTAGGTGAACAAGCCAAGCCTCCGAACCCCCTCGAAACTGTGGTCTCATGTATCCAAGAAAACTTAGCATCGCCATACCAAATTAATCAACAGAAACGAAAAGAGGTGATCTTACTGTTTCCTCGTCTTCTTTAACATCTTTACCAAACATAAAATAAAATAGTACAATACAACAAAGAGGTGAGACTACTAACACCAGTACCAACATAGCAGTGAAGAGATAGGAATGACAGTAATGTCATACAGATATAACAAAATAAATAAAATCATGGCATCAAACATTAATCGATATTTGACAATTAAAATATCACAAAGATATAGATGTACAGACTATGCGCATGCACACAGACCCATTTTCCTACTCCATGGAGCGAAAACAAAAGTCAGAGAGATTGATAGAAGATCAGTTGATATCACAGCTGCCTCAGACCAAGTGCTACAACTTTCATCAGTTTGCACATCTAGCATTATACATGACAGTCTACGCCAGATCTTGATTAAGAATAGTGTCTCGGTCTAGATCGTCCATGCGTTGCATCGATCTGATCCACAGTACAGTAGAGCTACTAACTGCCATTGTGGAAAACCCGCACCCCGACGCCCCCAAGGTCAACAAGTGACCTACACTGTGCCTATCGCACCAACACAAGGTGTAATTCTCTCTTAGGTCATTGGCCTGAACATAGTCCATTAGACTTTTACAACGCATGTTTAATGCACACAGACCAATTACAGGCCCAAATCATAATTTCACATATATGGGTCCCACACATTGACCCAATAGTAATTCTACTGTATTTTCAATCGCGTAGTCATTTTACCGTATTTTCACAACTGCGCAACATTTCTCAATCGCGTAAATCTATTTGAACGTTTTCCAATTCACGTAGCGATTTTTTAACGTTTTTTAAATCACGTAGTTTAACAATCACATTTTTAAGTCTCGTAAAGCATTTTTCATCATTTTTTAACTTCGTAAAATATTTTTCAATATTCTAAACATCATTTTGGATTTTTCACAAATTAATACAACTTCTAACTTTATTTTTTCACATTTTCTCATTTAAGAAATCCTTTCCGTAAATTTTCCACTATCTCACATAAAATTGCTTTTTCATTTATTTAAATCAATCGTTCTAGCTTAAAATTTCTTAACGCACTCCAAAACCCATAGTGTGAGCTATACGTTAGTAAACTTCAAGTCACCAATTTATTTCTCATTCATAAATTAAATCTACTATTAAAATTCATCTTTATAAAATATTTTGAGGTTCATACAATTTCAACCTCACTTTCCCCTTCATGGTTGAAATCTCCCTTTTTCAAATAATAAATTATTTTATTTCTATTTTTATTTCTTAAGCCCTTGTATTAATATCCTTGCACCTAATCAACTAAGTTAACATTGATAAATCATATTTTTACACAAAACAACTCCATTTAAGCCTTCTTGGTGGTGAGGTACATGGTCATTGGAACCAAAATATTGATTCATTTCCTTGCTTCTTACTCATCTCATTTTATTGTTCATAAAAATATTTGACTTGAAATCTCCATTTTTAATGTATAGAAACCGTGAGTCTCCTAGGCCATTGGAACCCAAAATAATTTTCCTTTCCAACATATATCATAATATATAATCATCATATCATACTATAACATACATCAAGTATACCATTAAAGCAATAAAATCATATAAAGCATAAAAGCATAAATAAATAAATTTAAAGCACATAAGCACATATAAATCAATTACACAACTATGGGAATGAATCCTCACATGGACTCACCACCCATCACATACAAGTTTATCTCTCACCACCATACTTGGTTGGTGAGATAGATCTCCCTCTTACCTTGTGGTGAAGCCTCCAAAGCTCCTTGCTTTGCTTCTTGTACTAGTCCTTCACCACCAAGAGCTTCTTGAACATAAAAATAAACACAAGTTTATTAGCATCTAAAGCTTGAATAAGAAAACCATGGATCAAAACATGGCCTAGAACATAAAAATGAGATAAGTCGTGAAGATTCTATAATCTTCACCTTAAAAACCTTATAACTTGACCTTGAAGAAAGTCTTTGAAGATGAATGATTTAGGACTTGGCCCTAACTACAAAGGTTCTTGGATTGATGTAAGGATTCAAGAAATGATGTTGGTAGAAATTATTGAAGTTTGGAGAGTGAATTTAGGGTGCTTGGCCGAAACTATGGAGAAGAGAAAATGAGAGAGCTTTTTGTGTTAGTTCGTGAATGTTTGGAGGAAATGATGAACAAGTGATAAAGTGAAGTGTTTTAATGAATATTGTCACCTATTTAGAGTGCATAGCCGTGGGATTCAAGTGAGAGAAAGGTGAGATATTTTTGGCTTTGCTTTGATGAATATTAAACAAGAAAATGACCAAGTGCATAATGAAGTAAATTTGGCTCCATTTTAGCTTGCATGGTTGTGGAGCACACCAAGGAGGTGGCCACTTTGCTTGACCATTCAAGACTTCACCATGAAGCTCTCAAATGCTATTAGCTGCCACTAAAGTTGTCATAGTCATCCATGTTGACCAAGCTTTCCTATTGGTCCATAATGGAGTCATAGCCTACATGTTAGACTAGACCTTGCTTAGCCTCACGGTTTTCTTCCTACTGGTACACAATAGATATTTTTGGTAAATATTAACCAATGGACAATAGCTACTATATTTTTTATTGTCCAATAAATAAAATAGAAAAATATACAGTAAAAGAAAATTTTGAAAATTATTTCTAGTTTTGGGTTTAGTAAGATCCCACAGTCCCGTATTAATAGTTAAAAAAATATTGGCTCCAGAAAATTTTTTATTTTTTCTGGGCCCGCCTCGGGTTTGCCCTAGGCCCATATACAGTCAAAAATATCAAAAACTCACAAAAATCACAAAAATAACAAATATTATAAGACTCAATAAAAGTCAAATAAAATAGTAAAAATAACTAATCATTGACAGTAATAAATAAAATAAGAATTTTTGGGGTGTTACAAGTGACACCGAGATAACTTCTTCTAACCTTGACTCTTCACCCTCCTATAATGAATTGCAAGATGCTTTTCAAGAATTGCATGATGAATCCTTGAGGCTCACAAAAATGATTTTATCTTCTAACAAAACAATCTTTTTATTTATAAACAAAGTTTCCATTTTAAAAAAGGAGATTAATGAACTCAAAATCGAGAACAAGACTCTAGGACTTATTGATGCTAACTTATCATGCATAACTTGTTCCTCATATGACAATGCTTCCACTCAATTACCTTACTCATCATGTAAATCTTTTGAAATGAAGATTGAGGATTTGAAAAATACTCTTGCAAAATTTATCTTTGGAATAGACAATTTGAATGTGTTACTAGGGAAACAAAGATGTGTTTTTCAAAAATTCGGTTTGGGGTATAATCCCAATAACCAACAAAAGTCTTACAAGAATTTCTTTATTTTCTTAAGTACATCAAGTAGCCCCTTTATCAAATGCTTTCATTGTGAGAGGAAAGGGCATAGTGCATCTACATGCAATGTTAGAAAGAACATAAACACTAAGGTTAGAACAAAAATGGTTTGAGTTCCTAAGGGCACCTTGCCTAAATCTAACACACAAGGACCCAAGAGAATTTGGGTACCAAAGGTTAAAACTTGAATGTGTTTTGTAGGTGTACTTGAAGACCAAAAGCTTAAGTTGGTATCTTGATAGCAGTTGCTCCAAGCACATAACAGTTGATGGCTCCAAGTTCTCCTTTCTTGCACCAAAGAAGCATGGTCATGTCACATATGGGGACAACAATAAATGAAGGATCCTTGGAGTTGGAAAAATTGGTAAGAATTCTTCTACTTCAATTGATAATGTCTTGTATGTAGAAGGACTTAAACACAACTTGCTAAGTGTAATATCCTCCCTAGCCTAATAGTCCTAATAAGAGTTTTAGAAGGTCAGTAATACTGGTAAGAGTTATCTGTTAATTCAGGTAATTTTTTGAACAAGTTTGAGCATAATTCGATAACATTGAATACAAGAGAATAATTAAAGTATCTACAGAATCAGTTGATATGATGAAAATAAATATAAAAAATTTATTTCCTAACTAAGAATCATTTATAATAGTTGTAGAAAATTTTAGAGAAGCTACAGAGCAAGTTTGGTATTTTTAAAGATACTGCTAAGAAATAGCAATAATAATAATGGAACAACTAAGTATCTCAAAAAATTATGAAATTACATGGAGTTGGCAATTAAGACATGGATAATAATTTGGAATAAAATACCAAGTACAATAAGTATAAAAAAGTTTATTACTTAATCCTTCGGTTTAATTCAATTCGAGACTGAGTAATGAAACATAACTGATAAATAGCAGTATATGGAAAATTATGAAAAAATAGATCTGAGGACTGAGATGAGTCCTAATTTTTTCCCTAATACTTATGGATATTTGAAAACTCAACCTTGGAAGATTAAATTATATTTAGCAGATCAAAAGTTCCAACCTAAAATTTTGTTAGAAATTTTAACCAACCCACCGCCCCAATAAAGTGTCTATATTTCTCCATCATCTTCATTCACTTTTCTATCATTTTTCCTCATCTCTTTCACGGTTCAAATAGAGGAACAAAACAAAGGATAACATTTACATACTTTCACCTTTCATTTTCTATTTTCATCCTTCATTTTTCCATCTTCATCCAAGCTTTAGTTTCATTTCTTTCCTCCACTCTTTTGTATATCTCACAGCTAGAAATAGCCCAAATCTGGGCATAAAACAAAGCAAGAAATGGTAGCCAAGAGAAGAAGAAAAGGTGAAGAAAAAGAAGGAAAATGAAGGGAACTAAGGCTTAAGAAGCAAGGAGGGAAGGTAGGGGTTCTTACCTTCAAACTTCTCTTGTTTTTGCATTGATATTGAAACAAAAAAAAAATTGGTTCTCTTTCATTTTTAGCTACAACCAGCCAAGATAAAAATAAAAGAAATCTTTTGTTGATTTGTGTTATAGTTCCTACCTTTTTCTTGTTCTTGCTCTATGGATTTTAAATTTAATTGGGTAACCATGGAGCTTGTAGAGCTCACAGGTAAGACTAGTGTAATCGAAAATTTTTATTTGAATTTGTTCTATTTATTCTATTAATTCTTGTCATGAAGATCTTGTGAATGGATTTGATATGTAGGAAGAGAAAATGCATGGTCTTGGGTTATTTAGAGATTATGGCTAAGTTCATGTAAAAGGGGTTGTTGGTAGTTTTGGTGATTACTTATGTTACCATATTCATTTGCTAATTAAGTTGTTTAAAGAAGTGAGGTGAAATTAAAAAAAATTGCAAAGATGAATTTATTGTGAATCTTAGTCTTGTCTCACTTGATCAAGTGTGATAGAGACTGCGAATTACTTTTGATCATGCAAGTTTGGATCATTGTGTTACAAAACTTAATTATGTATAGTTATGCTTAATGAGGCATACTTTAATTACTAAGAATGTATGGAAAAGTTTGGGTACTAGTAATGGCTATATAGGCCGAATTTAGAATTCAAAGAGATAGGGTCAACTCCAAGTAGCATTCCAATGTATAAGTGTTTGATTTTTTTTATTGAATATTATATAAGTTTGGAATTGTGCACTCATTGAGAATTATGCACTTGTTGAGAATCATGAAATATGATAAATAAAATCTATTTGTATTGCTCCTGGATTTAACAAATTGAGCTTGAATTTGAAATGGTGTTACTCCTTGAATTATCAAGTTGAGTTTGAATTTAAAATTGTGAATTGAGAATATGCTCCCTTGAATTAAAAGGGTGAGCTAAAATAATATATTGAATGAAAGTATGAATAATCAGTGCTCAGAAAATCAGAAATTGAATTGGAATTGAGAATGAGAATTGGGGCAATTATCCTTGAATGGGGAGGTAATTGTCAATGTTTTCCCATTCAGTATCCTTTAGTATATGTGAACCATTGGTTCACTTAGTATAGTGAATTCGAAGATGATCTTATATGAGGGAAGGGTATTCGAGATTTTATTTGAACCATGGAGATGAACTCTTGTAAGGAAGGTGTATCCTATGTTCTAGTATAAATTCCTCACAGTATCAATATCAGTATTAGTATCAGTATATTCCTCACGTATTAATTCCCTCATAAGATACTAGTGGTAGTGTAAGGCCCTGAATCACTCCCTACCATGAGTATATAGAACCCGAGCTATGTGAGGTAGCTCCCACTCTGAGGTGCTTGAGATATGGGTTCTGTGGGATTGCGAGTATTTAGAATGAGCACTGAGATTTGAATTGTATCTGAATGTTAGGATATGACTTGAATATGTATCTGAATATTTGAATGAGCACTGAAATCTGAATTAAATTTGTATGTCACTTTGGGACCTAAGATTTATTGGAAATAATGTATAGATTGTGTTTGAATATGAAATTGGAAATGAATATGCAATTGGAAATGAAAATGAAATTGGTACTACAGTATCGTTATTTGAAGACAACTTGTGGAAATTATTTATGATTGAAATTTGTATTGAATTTGAATATGAATGTTTGTATGCTTGTTATATTATGAATACGAATATTTGTACGAAATTGATTTCATAGTAATTATGTTTAGTACAATTACGAGAATTATATATGTTTGGAATTTGTATTATTGATAAAAGATATTTTTAAACTATTAATTGAAATTCTGTTTCGGGAAGAAAAGGGACTAGATTTGGTATTTTGTCACCCATCTAACTATAGTAATATGTATAGATATATATATATTCAAAATTGAATTTCAAAGAAATGTATGTTTCCCTGAAACTGTTGGAATTATTGTGATGACACATTTTCATAATAGAACTACTGAGAATCAGTATTCTCACCCCATTATATGTATGTATTCCATGATAATTTCAGGTTCAAGACTTGCAGTGCAATGGCACAGGTAAAAGTGGATATTTGCTTTGAATTAAGTCTTTTGTATAATGATTGTACGAAAAACACATTGAAGATTTATGATACATATTTGTACTAAGGAGTACACTTTGTATAAACATCTTTCAGTATATGTAAACTATTGTTACACTCTATCTAGGCTAACATTTTGATATATTAAAGTATAATATATTTAAAATTTTATTTTAAATTTTTAAGTGATATGCTTACTATTAATTACTATGGTGTAATTCTGAATACACTTTAGTATTAGTAGTAAGGGCATTACACTAAGTATTAGTCAATTATGTGATAAAGGTAATAGAGTTATATTTGATTCTAATTGTTGCATAATTGAGGATAAGGACGACAAGCTAGTTAAGTTTGTTGGTCATAGAATTGATAACATATATATATGATTAACCTTGATAATATTACCTCTCAAAATGTAAGATGTCTCATGAGTAAATAGAGTGATTCATGGCCATGGCATAAGAGAATTTTCTACATTCATATGGATCAACTAAAAAAACTTGTTTCTAAAGATTTAGTGATTGGTCTTCCAAAGCTCAAATTTGAGAAAAATAAACTTTGTGATGCATGTTAAAAGGGTAAACAAGTAAAGGTTTCTTTCAAAGCTAAAAATGTTGTTTCTTCTACTGGACCTTTACAACTTTTGCACATGGATCTTTTTAGACCATCAAGAAGTATGAGCTTTGGGGGTAACTACTATGCTTTTGTGATCGTGGATGATTACTCTAGATTTACATTGACTATTTTCCTTACTCATAAGAAGGATGTCTTTCTTGCATTTAGAAAACTTACAAAGGTTATTCAAAATAAGAAGAATTGTAGCATTACATCCATAAGAAGTGATCATGGTGGGGAATTTGAAAATCATGAATTTGAAATGTTTTGCAATGAAAATGGCATTGAGCATGATTTTTTTACTCCTAAAACTCCACAACAAAATAGAGTGGTTGAAAGGAAAAATCAATCTTTAGAAGAGTTAGCAAGAACTATGCTAAATGAAACAAGCCTTCTTAAGTATTTTTGGGTGGAAGCGGTAAGTATCACTTGCTATGTTATGAATAGGATTCTAATAAGGCCCATTTTAAAGAAAACCCCCTATGAAATATACAAAGGAAGGAAACCAAACATTTCCCACTTTCACGTCTTTAGTTGCAAATGCTTTGTTTTAAACAATGGAAAAGATATCATAAGTAAGTTTGATGCTAAATCCGATGAAGGAATATTTCTTAGTTACCCACTTAGTAGTAAATCCTTTTGAATTTTAATAAGAGAACTATGACTGTTGAAGAATCAATACATGTTGCTTTAGATGAAACTAACCCAAATGAGCCAAGAAAGGAGTTTGTTGATATCATTGCAGAAATCTTGGCAAAAACATATTTAGAGAATCAAGAAAAAGAGCCTAAAAAGCAAGAAAAGAGACCCTTTGATCCCCTAAGGCAAGAGGATTCAGAAATCATGGACCTACCCAAGGAATGGAGGACATCAAGATATCATCCTCTTGACAAGGTGATAGTTGATGTATCAAAAGTGATAATTACTCGAAACTCTCTTAGAAATGCATGCAATCATATGACATTTGTCTCTCAAGTTGAACCTAAAGACATAAATGAGGCCATTGATGATGAACATTAGATCTTAGCCATGCAAGATTGTTGGTCGTAGCTTCTGAATACTCAAGAAGGGGGTTTGAATTGAGTAATAAAACTTTTCGAAACTTATTCCCCTTTTTGCAAAAACTAATTCTTTTCTTTAACTAAGAAAAAGATTTTGTCAACTAACAAACCAAAATGTGTTTTTGCAAGATATATTGCAATCAAGACTTGAAACTTAACAAGAATTATTAACAGTAATTATGATTTCAGATATGAATAAGATTATAAACTAATCAAATCATGTAAACATCCCTAACATATTGTTTAACTCATACAATCAGCAATAAAGCATATAAAGAGTTAAGGGATAGAGAAACTTGCAAATCGAGATTTATCCTGGTTCAGCTACCTCATCTGGTAACCTACATCCAGTCCCCACACCACTGTGAGTTTTATCCACTATTGAAAAATCAATATACAAGATTCTTTACGCAAGCTTCAATTCTGGATTCCTTCTATCCATATGACAGCTTTTCAAGTCAAAGCAATCTTGCAATTCCCACAAGAATTCCTTCTATTCTTGCACAGCTCCAAGAGTCCCTTCTACTCTTGATTTCATCAGCGAGAGAACCTTCTCTCTTATCTCTCTTTTGCAAAATATGAAAAGATTGATTCAGATTCTAAAAATCAGATACAACAATTTGAAGTTCTATAGAAAAGAATACTTTGTTTTCTTTCAAAGAAAAGCTCTCACAGTATTTGTGTGTTGATCTCAAATTTCAAATTGATTGTCATTATAAAAGTGTTTGCCAATGTCCTTATGTAGGTATATAACAAAATAGATCCGTTGGACACACTTTATAAATCAGTTAAGATCAAAACAGATTCATCTAAAAAAATGTTATCAGTCAATCGATTAGTACATAGATGTATTAAACAAAAATTCACTTTTATAACATGTGTACATCGATTGCCTAATCGATTGTGTTCTTGGAAGTTCTTGATCTTGATTAATACACATATGAGTACATCGATGTTGTTCTTGAAACACATTCGTATTTTCAGCCCAGAAGATTATACATCGATTACCTAATTGATTGTATAACTATATCAAAAAGTTCTTGCTTCTATTCTGGTTTATACATAGATATATCAATCAATGTACAGATGCAAAATTGCATACTGATCAAGTAGTCTAGAATAAATCGATGTATACATAGATGTATAACACTTATACATGGATGTACACTTAGATTTTCATTAAGTTCTTAACCGATTGATGTATACATAGATGTATACCATTTATACATAGATGTACACTGAGGTTTTCATTAAAGGTTAGTTAATTAATGGAAAGTACATTGATGTACACATAGATGTATAGACTTATTAATTAACCTTTTTCATTCTTAATCCATTTTTACTTTTGAAAACCATATTTACTTGTTGTGAGAGCTTAATCAAAGAATTAAACAAAGTCTTTTCTTTACAAAAAGATTCCTAATGATCTTCATTGAATTCCTTCTTCATGATGCTCCTTCTTTAAGTTTTCCTTCATGATCCTTGATCCTTTGCATCCACTGTTCTTACTTCATTAAATCTCATTAATAAAATCAAGCTTGGCAAGTAGTTAGTAAATCAAAGTAATAATCATGTTAAGTTTAGTCATTAATCAAAACATACTAAAGTCATTTATCCATAAACTCCCCCTCTTTGATTGATGACAAACTTACCATACATAACATGTTTATCATTCAATATATCTCAGAAGTAATTAAAAAATATCAAAGTAAATATCAGAGTAAAAATGCAGCAGTTATTGGAGATTTACTCCCCCTGTCTAATTGACACTTTATATCATTTGAACATGTATAGGATCATTGCATCATTATTTAAATCATTAGTTCTAGTTGTTTTATTTAGTAGTATGGTACACATTCTCCCCGTTTGTCATTATCATGTATGGGAGATTTAAAGTATTTAAAACAAGTAATATACGAGAAATTTGATCATTCAGTGATATCAGCATAATCAAAACAAATTATATATTCATCATTGTTCAAAAACAGTAGAACAAGCACAACAAAAAAAATACTAATATCATTCTAGATACACTCAAGACACCCTAAGATCTAAACATCTTCATTGGTCCTTGGTTCTTCAGTGTGTGCTGAAGCTTGGGTTGCTTGCTCTTCAGGATTGCCTTCCTCTTCAGGTGCAGCAGCAGCAGCAGCAACTTCTCTAGCTATATTCACAACATCTTCAGAAGTTGGATGAACTTCTGGAGGTGCAGCGATGGAAATGCCTAGATGTTGATGCAAAGTGGCCATTTAGCCTTCCAATGTATTTAGTCTGAGACTCAGATAGTCAATAGACTATTTCATCACTATATGATGTTTGGTTTGCCTAGCCTCAAAACTTTGAAACATTTGGAGCAGCTTGTCTATCTTGTTGTCCATCTCAGAGTTGTCCATAGCAGCTCTTGGTTCTTCACCAGCTATCCTAACCCACTCTCCATTAGCTTTAGCAAACTTCATCTTGCTAGTGGTTCCTTTACCAAACTTGTGAGTGGCCTCCCTAGATTGAAACTTCTCTTCATTGTCCAAAGAGGCTCCAAAGTGTTCTAGTAATCTTACCACAAGTCCAGGATAGGGTAGGGTAGCTCCACTGATTTTACAATCAAGCATGTGTCTAGCAATTATAAAGCTCCAACTCATCTGCTTCCTTTGAATTATAGCCCATAGTAGCAAAATATCATTATTCTGTAATACAACATGATTACCAGATCTTGGTAATAGCATCCTGCTCAGCACATATTGCAGGAGCCTATGCTGAATGTGCATAGAGCTGATGTTGATCAGTCTTCCTTCTGGAGCATTTTCAACTAGAAGCACCTTCTTTGCTTCTTCTCTATCGAAATTCTTAACCCATACACTGTCAGGTCCAGTGCCAGCATGATTACTTCCTTTGTAATCTAGTCCAGTAAATTGAGCAAACTCAACAAAAGTCATCTCAATTTTTGTGTTCTTCACTTCAGCAAAAAATCCATCATTATCCATCTCAAAAGTACAGTAAAAAGCTTTGATTAATGTAGGATAAATGTCGCTCCTTATTTGCGAAAATTGACTCAGATTATACTCCTCTAATATCTTGTGAAACGTAAACTCATTTTCCTCAAAGTAATTGAAATCTACAGTCCTAGCCTCATGAATGTCCCTATTTTTGAAATCATTCTTGTAACGCATAATGTACTCCTCATCAGAAAAATACCTTTTGAGAAGTTCATTCTCAGTAACTCCTTCATCATCATCTTCTTCTTCTTCTATCCTCTTTCTCTTCTTTTGAGCATTTTTCTTTTTGGGTGTTTCCTTTTCCCTTTTCTTCTTCTCTTGTTTCTTGGGTGCTGGTTTTGAAGATTTAGCAACCTTTTTCCCTTTATCTTACATCTTCTTCAAGCTTTGGATTGGAAACTTGTCAATCCTTTGAGAAGACAGGGCTTTCTCAGTTGTTTTTCTTTTAGGGCGTGTAGGGGTTGCAATGAGTGAAATATAGTGAGAAGAGGAGGATTGAGTTGAGGAGGAAGACGTGGAGTGAGAGGGAACAGGTATAGAGGGTTGAGGTTGTTTCACACGAGCCATTGGAGACGATTTCGAGCTCTGTTAGGGTTCGGGTGAGTGAAATTTGGATTTGAAAAAGTGAAAGATTTGGAGGGAAGGGTTGAAATTTATAAACCCAGATCAATCAATCGATTACCTAATCGATGTATTAAGGGGTTTTTCCTCCAATACACACGTGCTAATCAATGTACTTAGCATTAGGATTTTCCTTTTGAACCAGATACATCGATGTATTAATCGATGTATATGCTAAGTCAGAGTATCAAGTTCTGAAAACTTGTACTCAATCGATGTGTGAATCGATATATAAACAATTGCAGCAAAAACAATTGATGTATACGCAATTACAGAAATTCTAACAATTTCAGTATACAGATAATCGATGTACAAATCGATATATAGGATAAGTAGAGAGTCATAAATTTTAAAATTATTATACAATTGATGTTACAATCGATGTATAAGATACCCTGTACCTATTTCATCAAAATAATCAATTGAGCAATCGATGTATATGATATCTTGTACCAATTTCATCAAACTAATCGATGTTCCAATCGATGTATAATGACTTCTAGTACTTATTTCATTAAATTAATCGATTTTCCAATAAATGTATATTGACTTCCAGAGAGTCATGTTTTCTGATTTTTGAATCCAATCGATGTACAAATCGATGTTCTAATCATTTTAAAACAATAGTACTTGTATCAATCGATTATCTAATCGATGTAAGGATACTTAACATGAATTTCTAAGTTTGTACATAGAATACCTAATCGATGTATCAGCTTTTAGGTTAAGCATTTTGTCTAAATAAATCGATTGTGTAATTGATGTACAAGCATCAAACATCAAATTATAGTGCATTTAACATTCAAAACATCAAGCATAGGTAGGATCAATTATTCCTAATTCTCTTTTTATGTAGGAAAAGCTTTCTTTAGCCAATGGTTTAGTGAAAATATCAGCTAATTGCTTAGATGTATCTACACATTCAATGACTATATCTCCACTTTGAATGCGATCCCTTATGAAATGATGTCTTATCTCAATGTGTTTGGTTCTTGAATGCATTATAGGATTCTTAGTGAGATTTATAGCACTAGTATTATCACATTTGATTGGTATTTTCTCTAAGAGAACACCATAGTCCATAAGTTGTTGTTTCATCCAAAGAATTTGTGCACAACAACTTCCTACTGCAAAATATTCTGCTTCAGTAGTGGACAAAGCCACACTAGTTTGTTTCTTACTAAACCAAGAAACTAATGAGTTTCCTAGAAGGTGGCAAGTTCCACTAGTACTCTTCCTATCTGACTTGCATCCAGCAAAGTCAGAATCAGAATATCCTACTAAGTTACATGTTGATCCTTTAGCATACCATAAACCCATTTCTTTAGTTCCTAATAAGTATTTCATGATTCTTTTTAAAGTAGATAAGTGTGATTTCTTAGGATCAGATTGATATCTAGCACACATACAAACACTGAACATTATATCAGGTCTACTTGCTATTAAATAAAGTAAGGAACCAATCATACCTCTGTACTTGGAAACATCTACTGATTTACCTTTCTCATCTTTGTCCAAGTAGCATGATGAACTCATTGGAGTAGCCATTTCCTTTGCATTCTCCATTCCAAACTTCTTCAATAATTCTTTGCAGTACTTAGTTTGGCTTATGAACGTCTCATCATCACATTGTTTGATTTGTAATCCAAGAAAGAATGTAAGCTCTCCCATCATGGACATTTCAAACTCATTTTACATTAATTTGGCAAATTCCTTACATAAAGATTCATTAGTAGCACCAAATATAATATTATCAACATAAATTTGAACAAGTAGTATGTTTTGTGCTTTTCTTTTAGTGAATAGTATTGTATCAACTTTTCCTCTTATAAAACCCTTTTGAAGTAAGAAATTACTTAGCTTTTTATACCAAGCTCTTGGAGCTTGTTTAAGTCCATATAAGGCTTTAGTGAGTTTATACACATGATTAGGAAGTTCATTTATTTCAAAACCAGGGGGTTGACCAACATACACTTCTTCTTGTATATATCCATTTAGGAATGCACTCTTAACACCCATTTGATACAATTTAAAATTCATAATACATGCATATGCTAACAACATTCTAATGGCTTCTAATCTAGCCACAGGTGCATATGTCTCATCATAGTCAATTCATTCTTCTTGATTATAGCCTTTGGCTACTAATCTAGCTTTATTCCTTACTATGATACCAGTTTCATCAAGCTTATTCCTAAACACCCATTTTGTACCAATTATTTGTTTATCCTTGGGTTTTGGAACAAGTTTCCAAACTTTATTTCTTTCAAACTGATTAAGTTCTTCTTGCATTGCCATAGTCCAGTTTTCATCAATAATTGCTTCATTTATAGTTTTAGGTTCGACTTGTGATACAAAAGTCATATTATTGCATGCATTTCTTAAGGAATGTCTAGTGGTTACCCCTTTGGATATTTCACCAATTATGTTGTCCAGAGGGTGATTTCTTGCAGTTTTCCATTCTTTGGGTAGATCTTCATATTGAGCTTCTGCTGGAATTTTCACTGCTTTATCCACTTTGACATTGTCCTGCTTTTCCTCAAGTTGAATCTCTTCTAAAGTTTCTGCAGCATCATCAATAAATTCTTTTCCCAACCTTTTGGGGTTAGTTTCATCAAATGTAACATGCACAGATTCTTCAATTGTTTGTGTTCTTTTATGAAAGATTCTAAAAGCTTTACTAGATGATGAATAGCCTAGAAATATTCCTTTATTAGCTTTAGGATCAAACTTTCCTAGATTATCCTTTCCATTATTTAGTACAAAGCATTTACAACCAAAGACATGAAAATGTGAAACATTTGGTTTTCTACCTTTATAGAGTTCATATGGAGTCTTTTTCAAAATTGGTCTAATTAAGACTCTATTCATTACATAGCAAGCTGTGTTTACAACATCTGCCCAAAAATATTTTGGCATGTTTAAGTCATTCAACATAGTTCTTGCTATTTCTTCTAAAAATCTGTTTTTCCTTTCTATAACTCCATTTTGTTGTGGAGTTCTTGGAGCAGAGAAATTATGTTGAATTCCCAACTCTTCACAGAATTTATCAAATTCTTCATTTTGAAATTCTCCACTATGATCACTCCTTATAGAAGTTATTTTCATGTCTTTTTCATTTTGTACTAACTTAGCCATTTTCTTAAAAGCTGTAAAAGCTTCATTCTTATGTGCTAAGAAGAAGGTCCAAGTAAATCTAGAGTAATCATCAACTATAACTAATGCATATAAATTTCCTCCAAAACTTTTGGTCCTAGAGGGTCCAAATAAGTCCATGTGCAGAAGTTGTAAAAGTCTTTCAGTTGAAACTATATTCTTAGCCTTAAAAGATACTTTAGTTTGCTTGTCCTTTTGGCATACATCACATAAACCATCCTTTGAGAACTTGGTATTGGGAAGTCCAATTACCAATTCTTTAGAAATAAGTTTGTTTAGATGATCCATATGAATATGTCCTATTCTTCTATGCCATAGCCAATTTTCCTCTTCCTTAGATATCAAACAACATACATCACTAACAGAAATATTCTCTAAATCTATCTTATATATGTTATTCAATCTATTACCTATCAGTTTTGCATTACTATCATGTTTGTTTTCTATAATGCAACTACTAGGGTTAAAGAATACCTTATAACCTTTATCACATAGTTGACTAATGCTTAGTAGATTGTGCTTAAGCCCTTCCACATATAGTACACCTTCTATCTTGGTAGTAGTGTTTCTTCCAATTGTTCCAACTCCTAAGATCCTTCCTTTGTTGTTATCCCCATAGGTAACACTTCCACCTTGTTTGGGAGTGAAGGATGAGAACTTTGTAATATCTCCAGTCATATGTTTGGAGCAGCCACTATCAAGATACCAATTTGAGCTTTTGACTCTCAAACACACCTACAAAACAGATTTTAAGCATTTTACTTAGGTACCCAAGTTTTGTTGGGTCCTTTGGTGTTAGTCATCACATATGTTCCCTTGGGAACCCAAATTTGTTTAACATTAATCCTTGAAGGATTTCTAAAATAGCATGTAGAAGTTGTATGTCCTTTTCTTGCACAATAGAAACATTTAACAAAAGGACTAATAGAAGATTTAGGTGCAACAAAGAGTTTCTTAAAAGCCTTATCATGCAATGCTAGTTTATATCCTATTCCAGCTTTGTAATACACTCATTTTTGTTGTCCTAATATGGCATTTAGATTATTTCTTCCCATTGTATATTTAGATAGACTGGTTTTTAATTTTTCCACTTCTTTTTTCAGAATCTTGCAATTAGTACATGTAGAACTAGATGCATTTAGCTTGTTGTTCTTAGCTTCTAATTCTTTAATCTTAATTTGAAGAAATGCATAATCACTACATTGTTTAGCAATGACTTTCCTAGATGACATTAATTGCTTAGCAGTTTTCAAGTATTCACTATGCAATCCATCAAAAGCATCTTGTTGTTCATCAAAGGTATGAGGAATTTCATTTACCTCATCTTCATTGTCACTTTGATGATTAGTCATAAGACAAAGATTTGCCTCTTCTCCCTTAGAATCTTTAGAGGAATCCATATCATTTTCCTCCCATGCTATGTATGCTCTTCTTGGCTTTCTATTTTTCTTGTCCTTGGACTCATGATTGTCATGCTTGTCCTTCTTTTGGAGTTTAGGACACTCATTCTTGTAATGTCCAGGTCTTCCACATTCATAGCAGTTCACATTAGATTTTGAACTTTCAGCTTTTGAAGTGTTCTTCTTGGAAAAGAAGTTTGAGGGCCTTTTGTTGAAGGTTTTCTTCTTTTTGAGGAATCTCTTAAACTTTCTAACTAGCAGTCCCATATCTTCTTCAGATTCACCATCTTCTTTAACTTCTTCATCTTCATCACTGTCAAGGCTTTCTTTGGAGACATGTGCTTTAAGTGATAAACCTATTTTCTTTTTCTCCTTCTCTTCATGATCATTCAATTAATGCAACTCCATTTCATGCTCTTTAAGTTTTCCAAATAGTGTAGCAATATTCATGGTTGTTAAGTCCCTTGATTCAGCTATAGTAGTAATCATTGGTTGCCATTCTCTTATCAAACATCTCATGATTTTGTTGATTTGTTGTTCATCTGAAATGCTCTTTCCAAGTCCATTCAGTTGATTCACTATGTGAGTGAACTTCCTTTGCATATCATTGATGTCTTCACCATTCTTCATGTGAAAGAGTTCATAATCGTGCATGAGTGAGTTCATTCTTGCTCTCTTTACATCACTAGTTCCTTCATGAGTAATTTGCAGCGTATCCCATATTTACTTGGTTGTCTTACAATTTGAAACCCTGAAAAATTCATCATAACTCAAGGCAGAAGTTATAATATTCTTAGCTTTAGCATTATAACCTACTTTCTTTTTGCCATCATCATCCCATTCACTTCTTAGTTTTTCTTTCTTAGTGCCATTTGCATCAAGAGTGTGAGGAATGTATGGACCATTCTCAACAGCATCTAATACATCAATGCCACTTGCCTCCAGGAATATTAACATTCTTTCTTTCCAATACATATAGGCAGTGCCATTGAAAGCACGGGGTCTTGCCAAGGAAGCCCCTTCTCCCAATATGTCATTTGAAGCCATCCTCTTAAGCTGTTAAGCTTTACACAAGAGTGAAAGCTCTGGTACCACTTGTTGGTTATGGCTTCCGAATACTCAAGAAGGGGGGTTGAATTGAGTAATAAAACTTTTCGAAACTTATTCCCTTTTTTACAAAAACTAATTCTTTTCTTTAACTAAGAAAAAGATTTTGTCAACCAACAAACCGAAATGTGTTTTTGTAAGATATATTGCAATCAAGACTTGAAACTTAACAAGAATTATTAATAGTAATTATGATTTCAGATATGAACAAGATTATAAACTAATCAAATCATGTAAACATCTCTAACATATTGTTTAACTCATACAATCAGCAATAAAGCATACAAAGAGTTAAGGGATAGAGAAACTTGCAAACCGAGATTTATCCTGGTTCAGCTACCTCCTCTGGTAACCTACATCCAGTCCCCACACCACTGTGAGTTTTATCTACTATTGAAAAATCAATATACAAGATTCTTTACATAAGCTTCAATTCTGGATTCCTTCTATCCAAATGACAGCTTTTCAAGTCAAAGCAATCTTATAATTCCCACAAGAATTCCTTCTATTCTTGCACAGCTCCAAGAGTCCCTTCTACTCTTGATTTCATCAGCGAGAGAACCTTCTCTCTTATCTCTCTTTTGCAAAATATGAAAAGATTGATTCAGATTCTAAAAATCAGATACAACAATTTGAAGTTCTATAGAAAAGAATACTCTATTTTCTTTCAAAGAAAAGCTCTCACAGTATTTGTGTGTTGATCTCAAATTTCGAATTGATTGTCATTGTAAAAGTGTTTGTCAATGTCCTTATATATGTATATAACAAAATAGATCCGTTGGACACACTTTATAAATCAGTTAAGATCAAAACAGATTCATCTAAAAAAATGTTATCAGTCAATCGATTAGTACACATATGTATTAAACAAAAATTCACTTTTGTAATATGTGTACATCGATTGCCTAATCGATTGTGTTCTTGGAAGTTCTTGATCTTGAGTAATACACATATGAGTACATCGATGTTATTCTTGAAACACATTCGTATTTTCAGCCCAGAAGATTATACATCAATTACCTAATTGATTGTATAACTATATCAAAAAGTTCTTGCTTCTGTTCTGGTTTATACATAGATATATCAATCGATGTACAGATGCAAAATTGCATACTGATCAAGTAAGTCTAGAATAAATCGATGTATACATAGATGTATAACACTTAGACATGGATGTACACTTAGATTTTCATTAAGTTCTTAACCGATTGATGTATACATAAATGTCTACCATTTATACATAGATATACACTGAGGTTTTCATTAAAGGTTAGTTAATTAACGGAAAGTACATTGATGTACACATAGATGTACAGACTTATTAATTAACCTTTTTAATTCTTAATTCATTTTTACTTTTGAAAACCATTTTTACTTATTGTGAGAGCTTAATCAAAGAATTAAACAAAGTCTTTTCTTTACAAAAAGATTCCTAATGATCTTCATTGAATTCCTTCTTCATGATGCTCCTTCTTTAAGTTTTCCTTCATGATCCTTGATCCTTTGCATCCACTGTTCTTACTTCATTAAATCTCATTAATAAAATCAAGCTTGGCAAGTAGTTAGTGAATCAAAGTAATAATCATGTTAAGTTTAGTCATTAATTAAAACATACTAGAGTCATTTATCCACAAAGATGAACTAAACCAATATGAATGTAATCAAGTTTAGGAATTAGTTCCAAGGTCCAATGATCATCCCATAATTGGCACGAAATGGGTTTTTAGGAACAAACTTGATGGAACAGGCTTAATAATAAGAAACAAAGCTAGGCATGTTACTAAAGGTTATAATCAAGAAGAATGAATAGATTATGAGGAAACATATGCTCCCGTAGCTAGATTAGAGGCCATTAGAATGCTACTTACATATGTGTGCGTCATGGATTTTAAGCTTTACCAAATAGGTGTTAAAAGTGTCTTTTTAAATGATTTTATACAAGAAGAAGTGTATGTGGAACAACCTCCTAATTTTGAAATCTTTGAACTGCCCAACAATATTTTTAAATTGAAAAAAGGTTTTGTATGGCTTAAAACAAGCTCCTACAGCTTGGTATGAAAGATTAAACAAGTTCCTTTTAGAAAAAAGATTCTCTAGAGGTAAGGTTGACACTACTCTTTTCATTAAGCATAAAAAGCATAATATACTTCTTGTTCAAATATATGTTAATGATATTATATTTGGTGCTACTGATGAGTCTCTATGCAAGGAATTTGGTTACCTTATGCAAAGTGAATTTGAGATGTCTATGATGGGTGAGCTTAACTTCTTCCTTGGTCTCCAAATCAAGTAAACAAGGGATGGGACTTTCATAAGTCAATCCAAGTATTGCAAGGAGCTACTCAAAAAGTTTTGAATGGACAATGGCAAGCATATGGCTACACCAATGGGCACCTCTTTCTATTTGGACAAGGATGAAGAAAGTAATCTTGTATAAATTACAAACTATAGAAGTATGATTAGCTCACTCCTTTATCTTACGGCAAGTAGGCCTGATATTATGTTTAGTGTAGGCATGTGTGCTAGAAATCAAGCTAATTCTAAAGAATCACACTTATATGTTGTAAAAGAATTATGAAATATCTAATAGGCACTTCACAAATGGGTTTGTGGTACCCTAAAGGTGCCTCATGTAGCCTAATTAGTTATTTTGATTCTGATTTTACTGGATGCAAATTGGATAGAAAGAGCACTAGTGGAACATGCCACTTGCTTGGCTCACTAGTCTCTTGGCATAGCAAGAAACAAAATAGTGTGACATTGTCTACAGCTGAAGCTGAATATGTTGCAGCTGGGAGTTATTGTGCTCAAATTCTTTGGATGAAGCAACAACTTCTAGACTATGGTATTAAGCTTGATCACATCCCTATAAGGTGTGATAACACTAGTGCAATCAATTTGTCTAAAAATCCCATTTTGCACTCAAGAACAAAACATATTGAAATTAGACATCATTTTATTTAGATCATGTTCAAAAAGGTGATTGTATGCTTGAGTTTGTTGAAACCACTAAGCAACTAGCTGACATTTTCACTAAGCTTTTGGCCAAAGATGCATTCTTTTACATAAGAAGAGAATTAGGCATAATTGATCAATCATATATATATATATAAATGAATGCTTGTATTTAATGTTTTATCATTGATTTGTTTCTCTTGAATTGTTACTAACTTGAGCGTCAGAGGTTTCCCAAAATTTGTTTTGCTGGTACTCCATCAAGTGGGTAAGAAATCTTCTCTTCATTTGATGTTTAAATGTATTTACTGGTGTTTTTCTGTTTAGTCTTATTCAAATAAGGCATGTCTTATTCGAATACCATGTTCCAATAACCCCCATTTTATGTTTTAATAGTATGCCTTATTTGAATAAGGCTTCCCTTATTCGAATAACACTTGACATAAAAGTCCTAAAAATCTATTCTTTAAGATGTTATTCGAATAAAGCTTGGCAAAAAGCCAAGTCTGGATGTTTTGCTATTTGAATAATAGATATGTTATTCGAATAACATTTGGCAGAAAACCATGACCTTTGAGATACGATGATGTTATTCGAATAACACAAGTGTTATTCGAATAACGTTTGGTAGTGAGCTAAGACATTTGATTTACCACTTTGTTATTCGAATAACACCATCGTTATTCGAATAACATGTGGGCTATAAAAAGGAATCCATACGTATTCTCCCTCATTTCTCAAGTTTTCCCTCCTTTGTCTGCTTTCCTCTCCACAACCCACTAAACATCCATCTCCATTGTCACACCTTCCTTCACATCTCCCTCTCTCTCTATCTAAACCACTCTCTTATCAACCGAAACACCATACCCACACTCAAAACTCTCCAATGGCCTCCTCATCCAAATGCCTACTTATGAAGACTGCTCCCACCAACAATCCCCTTGATCTTCAATGACTCTCATCCAATGAAAATGACTTGAAACACTTTAGGGATAACTTTTGGAACAGAAATCTAGTGCAACCCAAATATATAGATCAAAAGTTCTTTATAGATGAAGGTGGATTCGAGTTCCTAGACTTCCTTGACCACTAAGGTGTACTCCAGTTATGCAGCTACAAAGACACCATCTTCCTAGACCTAGTAAAGATGTTTTACTGCAACCTGAAGTTCGATGGTCCAAATATCATCTCTAAAGTCAAGGACCAGTAGATTGTAATCACAACGACATATTGGATGGAGAACTTCAACTTGAGCATAACGGAAACGACCATTAAGGAAGGCAGCAGGCCATACATGCAAGAATATGTCAAAGAGGATGCTATGCCACTTATTGTGAAGCCTGGCAAGCAGTGGCCTAAGGTTAGATTGAAGAGCGCACACTGAACAGTCATGACAGGTTGCTCTACTATGCATATGCCCACATTCTTGCCCCTCGTGGTGGCAATTATGCTTACCTGACGGAGGATGACATTTTATGGTCTGGGTGCTAAGGAAAAACTAGAAGGTCAACTAGCCCAATTTCATTGGGAAGCACATGATGAAGGCAAAAAGCCAAGAGAACTCCAACTTGCCTTATGCTCTGCTCATTTCTGCCTTTCTCAAAAAGTATGGCATGATATGAGAAACTGAGAGACCAGTCAAGCTCACCCATTTCAACATCTTTAGAGAGTACACTCTGAAGAAGATGAAGATAGTTCCAAATATTATTAAAGGATGGGTGCACCCCAATGAGCTAGAGGATGCTAGCATCGATGAACAAGGTCATGGTGATGAAAATGCTGGTGAAGATGCTCCTGCTCCTGCTCTAGTCACCTTAGAACAAATCATGGCCACTCTGCTTGACAACTGCACTTACATGAAGAACACCTTTTTTGTTCTACTTGACAGAATAGAAGGTGTTGAACATGAAGTGGTTGCATTACGAGCTCAGCAACTGAATCAAGTACCCCATTCCCCTCCTCCTCCACTAGACACTTGTTTCTAGGATCCTTAGTTCTTAGAATCTTTGTTTTTGATGCTTTTGATTATGTTTTGTATTGACTAGTCTGTCATGAAACTGTATTGGGTTTGGCCAAACTTTTTTTTGAATGAATGAAATGACAACTTCCTTTACTTGTAATTCTAGCTTACTATCTTGGTATATATCTTTGCTCAAATGACAAATGCGTATATCTTGTGAACTTAAATTGAATATTCATTGCTTGCTTTGGACTTTTCTCGCCCCATCTTTTTTTTATCATCACAAAAGTGGGAGAAGAAGCTAAACACATCTAATCTTGCTTTAGATTGTTATTGAGAAAAGACAAGAAAATATAAATCGGATCTTGGGATTCCAAAAGAAAGGGGGTTGCGTATAACTCGAAATTAAACTCACCTCTTATCAAAAAGATGGGGAGTAAGTCTCTCTAATTGTCTTTGTAAATTCCAATTTGTTTGAACTAACTCTTTTCTCAAATGGTTGTTTGTCATCATTAAAAAGGGAGAGAATGTGATTGGCTATTAATCTGTGAAGGACTTGTTTTGATGATAACAAACATGAAAATGTTGCAAGATCAAGTCCAAGACCTTCAAGAATAGTTTTAAAACTTAGATCATTCTGTAAAGATATAAAAGGTTCACACTAATGCTCTATAAATAACATTTTCAAAGAATCCAAATAGGACATATGTTTTCAAGGCTTCAAATGGTTTTTGGTTTTCAAAAGAAACAAACACAAAGTGCCCAAAAATTTATAAGATCATTTGGGATCAATTGGCAATGTTTAAAAGCTATATGAAATGTTTCTTTTCAAATGGCTTATTCGAATAACAGTTTTGTTATTCGAATAACCAATGTCAGAGAAGCCAAGAATCTCATCTAGGTAAGCTTTATTTGAATAAGGCCCTGCTTTATTCAAATAAAGGTTCAAAATCCTTCAGGGTGCGCATGGTCTTATTCGAATAACCAAATGGTTATTCGAATAATATGTTTTCCAGAAACGTGCTCTTTAATGGCTTATTCGAATAACAAGCCTGTTATTTGAATAACAAGCTTTTCAGAAAATAGTTTTTTAAGTGGGTTATTTGAATAACACATATGTTATTCGAATAACACGTTCCAAAGGCAAATTGCCTTCATGCTATTTGAAGCTTTATTCGAATAACAAAGTTGTTATTTGAATAAGAGCTCATTCTAGAAATAGAAATAACGGCTAGTTTGCAGCCATCAATGCTCCTCCAACCATCTCAATGACTCTAAACTTAAATGAGCTATAAATATAAGTTGTTAGGCATTTATAAAGGTTAGAGAATCAATCTGAAAATTATGGTAGAGCATTAATTCGAGCTTTCACAGCCTATTCTTCACTTACTCTATTTTTTAGCTTTAAAAGTGTGAATCTATATACCCATTGATCTTCAACTTGTATTATCCACTCTTGAGAAAGTTTCTTATCATTAATACTTTGTATAATCTATAAAAGAGAGGGTGAGGTATCCCTCAAATTGTAAGGGTGAGGTATCCCTTGAAAGAAGAAGCTCAAGCACAAAGAGTGAGATATCCCAAGGTGTGTTGAGTACTCAAACTTATAAAGGTCATCAAGCACCTATTGAAGCTTGAAGAATCAGTGGAAAATCTTAGGTGATTACTTGAGGACTGGACGTAGGTCACAAGTGGATTGGTGGTTGAACCAGGATAAATCTTGTGTTTGATTCTCTAAACTCTACTCTTTAATATTTTGCACTGTTTTATTGGCATTGCTTGAATACTATCTTGCTTGGTTATGATATTTGTGAGTGAAAGCATTTTATCTTCTCTATCCATTCATCTCTATTATTCAATAGCTTCAATGAAAATTAGTAATCAAGTGTTTTATAAGAGATTTGCGAAAATATTTTATAAACTCAATTCACCCCCTCTTGAGTATTGAGGCCACTTGGTAACGTGTATGTATGTTAAACTCAGTTTATCTAATTACTAAAGTTAGACCTTGTAGAGATTTTTAAACATGTCTTATTCTACATTTATTGAGATTATGCTTATTATGTTATGTTATGTATAACTGTCTTGGTTTTCTCATATCAAGAAATGTTGATTCTCACCCCCACTATATTGCCATGTAAATCCAAGTGAAGTCTCTTCAAAGAATAAGCAAAAAAAGAAGTTGAAAAACTAGAATAGTTTTAGTTTTATTGCGTCTGTAATGTCCTAGGACTGCCTACAGGATTTATGAATGTTTCCACAAACCAACACGGGTCTTTTTAGTGTGCTTTGTCCTCACTCACACGCATCCTAGGAAACTTCCCAGGAGGTCGCCCATCCCACAATTGCTCCATATGACACCCCTAGATCTAATAACCACAGCACAATCATCATTACACCACAGTCACTAAATCCAAGCGTGTCACAGTCTCAACATAGATCTTTTTGAAAATTGCCATTGTACATAAATAAAAAATATGAGCCCCGAATGAAACATATTTAGTACTTAACCATATAAAATACAACCACTGAAGGAAAAACATATTTCATATATAATATATTCGTCCTTAACACAAAACACTGATAACACGAAACATAGTACTTACATATTCAAATAAAAAATGACGAGTACAAAAGGCACTATAGAGGAAAAGTAGTAATTCCTGGGATAGGTACTAGTAGCAGACAAAGCTACAACCCCATATATATATATGTGATGCTCGGAGTCTTAGTCGACAAGTCAGGCATCAATGCCCCCATGAAATTGCACCCATACATAACCAAAAATCTCGTCCAGACGTCATATAAAAAATAATGAATCAACCTAGTCCAATCAGCAAGGGTGTGGTCCCTTTTCATCTTCCTCATGATCTTTTATTAAATATGAATATAAAATAGAAATACAGGGATACAGGAAAGAGGTGAGACATCGTGGCAGTAAAGAAACAGAACGGCGCAGGACGCCCACATAGCAGAGCAACAATATCAAATAGTAATAATCACATATGGTAAAAGAAATAGCAACAGAGTCTCAGATAATGAACAATTAAAACATTTCAGATAATCATGACATCAATAAAACAATAGTATAATCATCATATAAATCAGTGCAAATTGATATGCTGACTTACTATGCCGACTCACAATGCATGTGCACTTAGTACCAAGATTTTCTATTCCATTTCAAAGATGAACGTTCCAGAAGATCTGTCCCCCTCAACGACAGTCTACGCCGGACCATGAAGAGAATAATGCTTTGTCGGGCCCATAATGCGTTGCAATCGGTTTATCATGGCCAAGGGTATATAAAGTGATAACATCATCATGAAATGAACCACTGCGCCTTACGCCCCCCATAGATCCATCAGGGATCACACTATCCAATTCTCGTTCATTCACCACAAAAAGAATAGTGATTTGTCGGGCCTGTAATGCATGCAATCGGCTTTCACCGTGCCTTACGTCCCCCACAGATCCATCACAGATCACACTATTAATTCTCATTCATTCACCGAGTAAAGAATAGTAATTTGTTGGGCCCGTAATGCGTGCAATCGGTATACACTGTGCCCTACACCCCCTATAAATCTTTCCACTAGATCTCACTTATTCAATTCTTATCCATAGGCTCATACAACCTTTTAACAGTCATTAACTAAGCAAATATTCAATGCATGTTGACTCAATGCATAATCATAGGCTCATCCATCCTTTTAATAGTCATCGACTAAGCAATTAGCCAAGGCATATTGACTCAATGCATAATCATGTATATTCAACAATGATGATACATTTTCCAAAATATGCCATAATTAGGCCAAGTTAAACATCAATAGAATTTTAGTCCCAAACATGGACCCACAATAGCATAGTATCAATGTCCTCAAGAGTGACAACACAACTTAATTAACATCTCTTATGAATTCACTTTCTAGAAGGAGTCTCTTGAAGTCCTTTTTCAATCTTTATTCCTTTAGGTTAATCAAGTTCCTTAATCTAATCAATTATGTTCACTTAAAATTACTCTAAGGTTTTACAAGTCTCATAAACTCTCTTATTCTTCCCTTATATTCAAAATCATTCTAGTCCATAAGATAAGATCTTGTTCTTCATTCTTTCCATTGCATGAACTCCTAAGGAATCTAAAGTTTTCCAATCATCTAAGTCTCTACTTTAGTACTACATTTTGTGGCATTTTGTCTTAAGAGACCGTGGGCCTCATTATAGTAAAAGTCTAACCCTTTTTCTTTCACCACAATGTTGATCACTTATCATTTAATCACTAAGTCCTAAGGTTGCACAAAGATCACAACTTAAACCCATAAATCTCATAGAGGCCGTGAGCCTCCCTAGGTGAAAACTTCCAAAAGTTTTCCATTACAATCAATAATTCTTCATCACCTAATCACCTAAGTTCCAATGTCTCAAAAATCAAACTTAAATTCTCAAAATTTTGCCTTAAGATTGTGACCCCCAAAATGGTAAGTAAACCCTACATTTCTCCATACATCAATCCAAACATTCCAACATACAATCCATAGCCATCAAAACATGCAAAGACAACTAATAGCTCATACAAGTCCAAATAAATACACAATCATGAAAACAACACAACAAAGAGTGCAATCCTCACATGGATTCCTCATCAACAACATCAAGAAAACGTTCCCTCACCACCAAGATAGGTTGAAGAGGATTATCTCCCTCTTACCTATTGAAGACAACACAAGAAAGCAAGCCTCTTGGTCCCTTGTGGAGATTTTCATCCTACACCTTCAAGAAAACCCTAAGGACATCAAAACTCACCAAAATCATCATCAAAGCTTAGAAAAGGAACCCTTGATCACCTAAGAGATCAAGAATCAGGAAAATGGGGAGGAAAGGTGAAAAAGCTATGAACTTTACCTTAAAATCTCCAACTTTGAAGCTTGATGGACCAAAGTGAAAATGGTAGATTTTGGTGATGGTCACAACATGAAAGTTGCTTAGAATGGTGTCTAGATTCAAGATCAAGAGTTAGTTGGAATTAAAGAAAATGGATGAGTGGTTTAGAGGGGTGAGGTCGTGGAGAAGGTGAGAGAATGGAGAAGAAAATTGAGTTCCTTATAGGTGATTTCAACAAAAAAGGAAGATCCTCAATGGAAGTGTAGATTCAAGGATCAAGATGAGTTCAGCAAGCTAATGAAGATGGCCTCCCATGGTGGTTGTAACACCCCAACTTTTCCTAATTTTTTACTAAATTACGATTTTGTCCTGATCGTAATGTTTTCTGTTTTTTGTGTATTATAAAATAAATTTGACAGTTTCATGACTGTATTTGATTATTTTGTGTGATTTATTCCGAGTCAAGGAAATAATAATTTTCGGGCCCGGGAAAAATCTTTGTTTGATTATTTGGAGCTGGGGGATCTTACCAAACCCAATTCCAAATAATATGCATATCAATCTTTTAATTTTAGAATTTATCTGTAAAATAAAAATATTTTATATTTAATATTATTATTTTATTGGTCAGTACAAACCAAAAGGACTATAGACCCGAAAAAGTCTGTGGGTCCCACATTTAGAAAATCAGTCAACGTTAATGGCTTGATTATTTTTAAGCCAATAAGAAAAAGTCAATAAAAATGGCTTGAATAATTCTAGACCAATAGGAAATAGTCAATAATAATGGTTGGACTTACTAGATTAGTGAATAGAAAATAAGACTAAGTTAGTTTAAAATCTAATTAAGTTACTCTAAAGTGTTTAAGTGGTAATCAAATGGATTAAACCTAGTTAGTTATTTATTAAAATTTTAGTTAGGCAATGAATTAGCATAATCAAGAAGGTGATTAGTGATTTTAAGTAACTACATGATTTACTAAATAACAAAGAAACCTAACTAAATTTACCTAAACCTAACTAGAATGGCTTAATAAGCATAATTAGGAGACTTAAATGAATTAAAATTTGATTAGTTCTTCCTAAGTGTAATTTCAGCCAAGCACATCCAAGAGCATTCAAGATGGTGCTAGACACTTGATGGCATGTTGAAGATCCACCCTTGATTTCATCTAGGGTCATTAGGAGTCCTTAGAAGTCAAGTAAGGAGGCCACCTCCTTTAGGGAGCCTCACAGCCATGCATTATATTGGGGTATTTTTCACTTCATCATCTTCATTTCAATCATTCTAACCTATTCTCTCCTTTCTTTCTTTCAAGAACACAAAGAAAACTCCATAGTTTCTCCTTCTTGAGCAATTCGGCCACCATCACAAAACCATACCTCCACTCTTCTAAAATTTCATCCAACACCATTTCCTAAACCTAAACATCATTCTACGAACATCTGTAGTTGAAAGTTTCTTCAAAATCATCCATTTGAAGCTTGGAAACCAACCTTGAAATTTATTTCCTACAAGGTAAAAATCCTTGTTTCTTGTTTCTAACATGATTCTTGATGTTCTAAACCATGATTGATCCATGGTTTATCTTTTTAAACCATAGTTATGACTTGTTAAAATTGTTTAAGCTTGTTAGGGTTTTCTTGGAGCTAGACGAAATCCATAGAAAGAGATCCAAGAAGGTTTTGTCTTCCTTACAGGTAAGAGGGAGATTTAATCTCATTAACCATGTATGGTGGTGAGAAAATGAATGTGTTTGTGGTGAAGAATCCATAAGGATTTCATTCACTTGGTTGTTTAAGAGTTTTTCCTATTTGTGTTTGAATTTGTTTGCAAGCACGTCTATAGCTTTAATATTTTATATGTGTTTGTAGATGCATGATAATTATTGTAGGATGTGAATAACATGTTGAGGATTTGCATGAGTGTTCCAAAGAACACATTAAACTCACGGTTTCACTACTAAAAAGAGAACCAAAATGTTCTCAAATATTTTCTAAAACAAGGATTAGTTAAATAAATGAATGAATGATTTTTATAAGGATTTAAAGAATGGAAAATAATTTAAAGAGGATTTGTTAAAGATTTAGTAAATTTCGGCCAATATGCCATATAATATACATTTGATCCAAAATTATTTTCTAAGTGTAGAGTAAGTAATTAATTCAAAGAGAACACAATTTCAATGAATTTTTAGAGAATAAAATAAATGAACTTTCATTAGGAACTTAATTAGAGAAATTAAGTATGAATGAGAAATGATTGAACACTTGAAAAATACTAACGTATAGCTCACCCTTTGAGTTTTGAAGCGCATTAGCAAGTTTCAATGTGTAAATATTGGTTATAACTAAGAGAGGTAATTTTTAAGGGAAAACGTAGGAAATACCATTTAATGGATTTTCTAGACAAAATGTTGTCCAAAAATAATTAAAAATAAACAAATAATGAGGGAAGTTTCAAAATATAATTTAAAACGTAGAGAAAATATTTATATAGTTGAAAAATACTAGAAATAGCTTACACGTATTTAAAATAATGATTTTTAAGTTACACGATTGAGAAAACGATTTAAAAACGTTACGTGATTGAGAAAACGATTTAAAAACATTTCATGATTTTAAAAATGTTGAAAAATATTTAGGTGATTTGAAAACGTTTGAAAAAGGTAACGCAATTGTGAAAATGCGATAAAATATTTTTGCGACTAAAAGGAACAGTAAGTTTACTGTCTGGCCAAAATGGTGGACCCGGACATGTTGAGAAATAGTACTGTCAAGTGGAGACGTACTATATTTGGAAATGTTGAGACTGAGGGTATTTATGTAAATATGGTGACATATTGAGAGTGAGGGTATTTACGTAATTATGGTTCATTATATTGTAAAATATTAATAATAAGGATATTTCTGTAATTATGACTCATTATATTTAGAAATTCAATATTGAGGGTATTTGTGTAATTTTTGGTTCATGTTCAAACATTGAGAGATGTGTCAATTTGGTTGAAATTGACATTTGACTGACGAGATGAATTACACTATGTTGTGGGTGTGATAGGCGTAGTGTGGTTCCTTAAGTGAACTTGAAAGCGTTAGTGTGCAGAGGATTCCACATATGGACAGATGGTAGCCCTTTTGGGCCGTGGTAACAGGCAACACACTAGCGATCTCGACAAGCACTATTCTCAATCAAGGTCTTATGAAGACTGTCTGGTACAATGCCCATTGTGCACGATGTTTTACCTGTGTACTAACTACACGACGATTTGACTATGTACTATTTACACGACGTTTGACTGTGTAATAGTTGGTTGGGGCAGCCTGAGGTACTGATAGTTCTTCTGGGTCATTCTCTCTGATGTAATTGTGTTTAGCTCCATGGAGTAGGGGATGAGTCTATGTACATTTGCATTTGTGGTTTGCATCGTTATGAGCCATTTATATTTAGTTTGAGATATTTTGTATGCTATGATAATATGATTTGTTGTAA
Source organism: Ormosia emarginata (assembly GCA_029884605.1). Taxonomy (NCBI): domain Eukaryota; kingdom Viridiplantae; phylum Streptophyta; class Magnoliopsida; order Fabales; family Fabaceae; genus Ormosia; species Ormosia emarginata. The sequence continues at coordinate 21,885,168 of JAQQTP010000073.1, forward strand.
TTGTCATAACTGTATGTTTTTTCGTTTTCTTTACTACTATGTTGGTAATGATGTAGATTGTCTCACCTCTTTATATGTATTTTCTGTATTATATATTATGTTCCGTAAAGATTTTGAGGAAGAGGAAGTGGTAGAGGAGCAGCCTCTCGATTGTTTGTACCCGGAGGAGGAGCAGCAACCGAACGAGTAGTTTGAGGAGGGTGAGCCTCGAGATCATCCATATTATATGGATTGATTGCAACGTGGTATGGCGTTACCGGAGTATTTCTATCTTCTGATGATCTCTCCGAAGAGGATCCTTCGGAGGATCAGAACTTTTAATGTTATGCTTGGGCTAGTTTATGGTTACTTTAAACCAGACAGTTTACTGTTTTAATTAAATAGTTTGTAATGTGTAAATTATTTGTACCTATTAAAAACAAAATCATATGTATAATTATGGTGTGTATGTAATATTTGGTTTTACTTCATGTTTTATTTATTTTATTTTATGATATAATGTTCAAAAAGAAAATGTTCATAACTTCTATTATTATATATTAAGAAAATGATTTATAACTTGGGTAAGGTTTTATCATATTTATCGGAAATGTGACATCCCCATTTGGGTGTTACAGTGGTGACTGTCGTGGAAGAAGAAGAGAGAAGGAGGAGAAAATAGTTGAGAGAAAAAGTGAGAGGAGAGAAATAGTAGAGAGAGAAAGTGATAGAAACTTTTGAGTGAAATGAAAATGTGATGTGTGGTTGAGAGAAAAGATGACAAATGGTCATCTTCTCCTTCCTCCAACGATAGCCACACAAAAAGGGAGGAGAGAGGGATTGACTTCTCCAACAAGGCAAGAGGAATATGCTAGGAAGCTTCCTCCAAGCTTCTCCAACAAGCTAAGCTTCCACCTTTTTGAAAAGTCAAAGTGATGTGACATAACGTGGATTTCCTTTGGATAAGGTGATAGGATTTTTATTACAAACTATTACCCAATGGACAATTGTTATAGATAGCAAAGCCAATATTAAATGTCTAACGGATAATAAAATGTACAGTGATTTTTATTTTTTTTTATTTGATAAAAATCTCGAAAAACATGAAACCTCGTAAACTGTGTTTGGCCTCGAGTTTAGTAAGATCCCCTGTCGACGTTTCCACAATTCAAGGTTCTCGGGGAAAATATCTCATTTCCCCGGCTCCACTTAATATGCACGTAAAATGAAGAATAATATTAAAATATTTCACGCTCTCAGAAAAATTTACAAATATTACAAATATTACAAAACGACTATTTATCATGAAATTATTAATTTTTGAGATGTTACACTCTAGGTCAAGCACGCTTAACGATGGAGTTCTTATGTTCTAAGCTCCTGAAAAGAAGTTGCAACTTATTGATATGGTCACGCCTAATCAATTCCTTTAAGTCATCCTCAACTATGCAGTCTCATACTTGCATAATCTCTGAATCTCTCTCATTCCAGTGCGTATTCAGTTCATTCATGGGACCCTTCGCCTAGAAGTCTACCAGGAGCCGCTCATTGATGCTTTCTCTTAGCACCAGTGACCACTCCCTACCTTTGTCGACCCCGGGACGCCACATGCACTAATGTAACACCCTCCGTAGGGCATTACATTTATGACAAATTATAATAAAACCTTACCCAAGTTACAAATCATTTATTAACTTATAATAATATAAGTTGTAAAAATTTTCTTTTTTGTTTATAATATCACTAAATAAAATAAATGGAACATGAAATAGAACAAACTAATAAATACACACCATAATTATACATATAATTTTGTTTTTAAGGATACAATAAGTACAAACTATTAGACAAAATTATAAACTATTTGACTCAAAACAAGTCACAAACTAGCCCAAGTACAGAACTAAAAGTTCTGATCCTCTGAATGATCTGTTAGGAATTGCAGTTACATCACGCAGCGGAATAATAAAAATTCCCTCACAGGATCCATGTGAAAAAGCTATAATCTGAGTTTTAAAATGTTTTAAAAATGTTTACCTCTTGAAGCGTGATAAACACAAGTGACGTGAATCACCAACACCGTAATAACGATGATGTCTCTGCGATATCCACATGAACAAACTTGCAAAACATCCAACGTCCGCAGTCTTAGAGTCTGACCTCTCTACAACAGTGCTAGCTACGAAGAGATGAGAAGGAAACCTGTCACTCTCTCACTCACTTTCTGTAGGTGCGGCTAGGGTTCTGTAATGCATTCCTAGCAGCCCCCTTAGTAATGTTATTTATAATAGTGACTGCCTTAAGTGAGTATGAGCAGTAGCAAGGTAAGTTGTGCAACCCTAGACTCATTTGTTATGAATTAGGCCACAATTGAATCCGAGTCCAACTTGGATCCTTATTGCTCCAATTTAGTCTGCTCTAAATGTGCGACCCTGTAGGTTCTCATGACGTTGGTAGTAATATTAAAATCTCATTTTAATATTACAAACAGTGAGCGGTATTTAGCAACACATCGATGCTATTCAAATAATGAGAATGTCAATGATTTGACATAACCTATCTGTGACCAATGTTTTTTGTATAGTTTAGTCCATTTGTCCAGATATCTAGATTGAACATAGGGCATGGAACGTGTCACCCTTATTTAGTTCAATCTTCAGTTTCCTGATTCACTTAATCCATGATTAGGAAAATAATTTAGAACACTTTGTCCTTTGTGGTGGTGTAGGCCGTGAGCCTCATGGGTTCTTTGGAACCCTCATGTAATTCCTTATCATGTTATTCACATTCTACTATACACAAAACTATCATACCTTCATTAAAACATATAATCAAAGCTATAAACATGCTTGCATAAAAAATCATCACAAAAAAGAAAAGACTTAAAAAATCAAGTGAATGAATCCTTATGGATTCTTCACCACAAACAAATCCATTTTCTCACCACCAAGACATGGTTGATGAGATTAAATCTCCCTTTTACCTTAAGGAAGACAAAACTCTTCTTGGATTTTCTCCTAGGGATTTCGTGCACCACCAAGAAAAATCCTAACAAGCTTAAAACAATTCTCAAAGTCATAAACTAAGCTTGAAAAAGGAAAACCATGGATCAATCATGGCTCTAGAACTCAAGAATCAATTTAGAAACAAGAAACAAGGATTTTACCTTGTTGAGTAGAAAACTTCAACCTTGTTTTCCAAGCACAAGATGGATGAACTAGCTTAAGTTCACAACTAGAAAAGTGTTAGGTTCAAGAAATGGTGTTGGATGAAATTATAGAAATGTGGATGTAGGTTTGGAGCGTGGAGGCCGAGAGCTCCAAAAATGGAGAGAAATGGAATTTTGGTGTTCTTTGAAGAGAGATAATGGAGAGAATTTATATTTTTGTCAAGTAAGACAAAGATGAAGTTAGAAGTGAAATGAAAATGAAGACCCCTCCTCCTTGTAGCTGTTGTGGAGTGAATTGAGAGAATATGTAAGATTTTTTGTGTTAGATATTTACCATATAGATATTTTTGGAGGCTAGGATATTTACCATAAGTGATAAACTTGGAAAATTAGTCTTGATCCTTCCTTGTTAGTTGCCTTGGCCGTGAAGCATTATGGAGAAGCAAACCAAGTTTGGTTCATTTAGTTTCCTAGTTAAGCTTAAGCTAACCTAGTTCTAATTCCATTGCTTCTAATTAAATCAAGCTAACTTAGTTAGATTTCCTAGTTACTTAGGTGTGACTAACAAGCTTCTAGAATGTACTAGAAAAATCTTGTAACAAGAATCCCTAAAGAATGGCAAACTAAGTTTCATTCCATTTAGTTACCACATATAATCTAGGCAAACTTAGGTTTTCTAGTTACTAAGTTAACTAGTCAAGCCACTTTGGTTGACTACATTCCATTGGATTAGAAAATCAAGCCACCATCGTTAACCAATTCCTATTGGTTCACCGAGTTGTAAGTCACAAGGACTTTTCTGGTTCCTATTGTCCACTGGGCAGAAGCTACTACTTTTAAGTCAGTAGGTACTGTCCAACAAATAATAAAATAATATTAAAATATAAAATATTTTTATTTCGTAGATAAATTCTAAAAATTAAAAGATCGGTACACATATCACTCAGAATTGAGTTTAGTAAGATCCCCTAGCTCTGAATTATCTGATAAAGATTTTTCTCAGCTCAAAAATTATTATTTTCCTGACTTGGAGTAAATCACACACAAAGTTTAAAAAAAACAGTCACGAAATAGTCAAAATAAATTTACAGCACACATAAATCACAAAATAGTACAATTCAAATATTATTGTAAATTAGCAAATTTTGGGGTGTTATAGCTTAGTACGAACCTTATATTTATATATACTTGTTATGTAATGTAAGAGAATTATGTATGTATACCTTTTTTCAGGCTAATATATATATATATATATATATATATATATATATATATATATATATATATATATATATATATATATATATATATATATATATATATATATATATATATATATATATATATATATATGCATGTTTTTGCATTTCATAAGGCTCTCATTAATAACTAAACGAGTTATTATGGATTGAAGTTTTATGTTTTATGTATAGTTAGGAAGTGACATAATTGATACTATTTATCTGTAAATATCCAGGATGTATTCAAATACTTGTATTAGGGTGTTACATGTGGGAATAGCAATGCAAGACCATTTTCCTTTCCCATTCAAGGACAAATGTCCAATATCTTTTATTCTATAAGCACTTATTATTAAATTCAAATATTATCTCAACCTTATGGTTTAAGGGAGCAATTCTCAATTCTTTATTCAAATACAACTCAACTTTGTATTCCAAAGGAGTAATACAAATTTCTAGTACACCTTTAATCATAGCAAGTGTACAATATCATCATTTCATCATATATCATGTACATATAATGGTCATTCCACAAATAACTAAATACATTATATCATCCATTCTCATTCATTCCAAATGCATCTAAATATCAATTCTAAAGTTATTGGATGTATAATCATATCACTAGAAACTATACATTATGATTTTGGATCATAATTTTGTTACCAAGTGGCTTCAATATTCAAGAGGGGGTGAATTGAGTGAATAAAAACTCTTTGAAAACTTTTATCAAACACTTGAAAAGCAATTTTCTTTGAAGCTATTTATCAATTGAAGTGACTAAATAGAGAAGATAGAAAGATGCACTTGTAAATGAACAAACCAAACAAAAAGTATTTGAGTAAATATACATAATTAAAACACAAATATAAAGGTGCATGAGCTTAGAGAAGTAAACACAATGTTTATCCTGGTTCGGCCACCAACTATTTGTGACCTATGTCTAGTCTTCAAGTAACCACTAATATTTTTTCACTATCAATCCAAGCTTAAACAGGTGCTTGCTATCGCTACAAACCAAAGCACTCTTCACACCTTGAGATACCTCACCCTCATGCTTGAGCCTCAACTTTCAAGGATACCTCACCCTCGTTACAAAGAATCAAAGTGTATAAAAGATGAAACTCTCTTAAAAGTATGTAATACAACTAGAAGCCCTATGAAGCTCTTCAAGAATATTTCAAATATTTGTAAAAATAGAGCACAAAATGATTAAAAGATTGATTCATGAATTAGAGCAACATAAATGTGTTTCAAGTTGTTGGGTGTTACTAAAAGATGACCCAATGATGTGTATTTGTAGTTTTCTATCCAAATTCATTTGGGGAGATTTAGTATCTAATTAAATGCTAAGAAAAGAGTCGTTGCCGACTTTTAGGCTCGTGGTAATCGATTACATGAGCCTTATAATCGATTACATGGCTCTAAGAACATGTTCTGGGTTTTCTGGGCAGGATGTAATCGATTACAAACCTCATGTAACCGATTACATGGCATCTGTTAGAGTTGTAATCGATTACAAAGCTTGTATAATCAATTACAAGGCCTCTAACTTTGGAAAAATGGATTCCTGCATAGATGTAATCAATTACCAGGCCTTGGTAATCGATTACTAGCTCCCAAAGAAGTTGTTAATTGATTACTAAGCCTTTAGATAATATTACAATCATCCTTGAACCCATTTTTTTAGCCCAATTAAGCTTGATAAACATGTCTAACTTAGAAAAACTTGGATTTTCAAGATATAAACTTAAGTTTCATTGTCCAAGTTTAAAAACAACATTTCTTTAAAAACGATCCATCAATTTAAGAGTTGATTTTAAAAAGACCTTTCAAAATCATTTTGAGATATGTTGAGATATATTGAGAGTTTCTTACATTAAGACTCTAAGCCCTATAAACTATACTAAATATACCTCATTTGGACTTGGTCTTCATCTTGGCTTTGTTATCATCAAAAACTTCATGTTCTTCATGACATAAGCATTCACAAATTCAAGTTTACATTTGGTCTCCAAGGAGTAAAAAATCTATTTTCTTAAAACAGGAGATTGGTAATCGATTACCATTTGTGGTAATCAATTACCACATACTAATATCTCAAAATAGAGGCTTAATAATCGATTACCAGCTGAAAAGAAGCTTAGAAATAGATTACACACAAATGGTAATCGATTACCATTTACAACTTTTGTCTTCTAGAAGCCTAGTAATCGATTACCCCCTTGTGGTAATTAATTACCACATTTCCAGCAACATTTTTCGCAGCTTGGTAATCAATTACATTCTCGTGGTAATCGATTACCAGCTAGAATTTTGCAGAAAACATAGATTTTAAACCAAACAACCCAAAACAAGCCATATATAATACAATCACAAGACAATTACTTTATATATATTTACTCAAACTAGTCTCAAAATGATATATCAAAAATGGGTAAACATCAGAACCCATTTCATTAATTACAAATTCATAGAATTTCAAAGCCAAATCCAATCTCAAACACATAAACATAACACAAAATACCATTCTATCTTCATCAATCTAACATTCATTTCAAAACACTCATTCAAATTTTCAACTCTAAACGCTTTGGAAACAAGAAAAAAATTGGTGAAGTAAAGAAATATAACCCCTACCTTAACTCTTTTTATGAAGCTATTTATTGCCTATCTTTTATTTTTCCTTCTTGTTCCTTCATTATTCTTCACCTTTCTTTGCTCCCTGGTTGTTCATTCTTCTGTTTCTTGATTTTTCACACTTTCTTTTCTTCTCTATTTCTCTTTCTTTTTCTCTTACCATTTCTTTCTTTTTCATCCTCTATCACTTTTAACCGAGAGAAGCAATAAAATGAACGGCGGAGACGGAGACAGGGGATCTTACTAAACCTGAATCCAAAAATAATTTTTAGAAAATTTCTTTTATTGTGTTTTGTATTGTAATTAATTATCAGGCGATAAAAATACCGTAAAAATATTATTTGAAGGGTAATAGCAGATAGAAAAATAAATATTATACTACTTAAGTCAACATTGGTGGTTTAGATATCCACCATTGATTTAATCAATGGTGGAGACTTGATCTTGATTTAATCAATGGTGGAGAATTAGTCTAATAAAATGGCTATGACCATTTATAACCATTGGATTTAGATTTAAATCAAGGGTGGAGATTTAGTCTTACAAAGTGGCTAGGACCATTTGTGACCATTGGATTTGGATTTAATCAACGGTGGAGATGGATCATTTATGACCATTTGATGTGGATTTAATCAATGGTGGAGATTTGGTCTTCTAAAATGGCTATGATTAATTATGACCCTTGGATTTAAAATATGAAGGAGTAATCTTGACCCTTCATTTTTGGAGATGCATCTAATGGCTAGGATTTCAAGGAGAAAGATCCAATGGCCTAGATTAAGTCTTCTAACCTAAAGCTAAACCTAGAATCTACATTAATCCTAACCATTGATCTAATCAATGGTTAAGGTTTCTCTAAAAGGTGGCTAGTAATAATGGTCACTCAAGGAGAGTGCATGTAGAGGGGGGGACGGTTTTTGTGCTTGTTTAGGAGCTAAAGCAAAGTTGAAGACCATTATTAGTTGTCTTGGTCACTTATTGATCATTCTTGATCATTTCTTTCAAGCAAGCTCTTCAAAATTTTTTCTCCTTCCTTCTCCAAGCTAGTTTCGGCCAAGCACCCAAGAATGCCTTCCATCACTCTTTAATTTCAAACAACCACATATCTTGAATCCTTACTTCAATTCAAGAACCTTTGTAGTTTACACCAAGTTCTAAATCTTCCATCTTCAAGGAGTTTTTCCAAGAGCAAAGTTATAGGGTATTTGAGGTGAAGTGTAAGGAAACTTCATTTCTTCTCTCATTTTAATGTTCTAAGCCATGTTTGATCCATGGTTCCTCTTCTTCAAGCTTGATATGCTAATAAATATATGTTTTGTTTTGTATTTAAGAAACCTTTGGTGGTGAAGGACTTGGAAAAAGAAGCAAACCAAGGAGCTTTTGAGGTTCTTCAAGAGGTAAGAGGGAGATTTATCGCACCAACCAAGTATGGTGGTGAGAGATGGTTTTGTATTTGATAGATGGTGAATCCATGTGAGGATTCATATCCATGGTTGTGTAATTATTTGTGGGTGTTTATGTTGTTTAAGTGCTTTGCATGATTTATTTGTGCTTACATGCTTAGTATGATTTATTATTTTGATTATGGCATGCTTGTGGTATTTATGATGAAATATATATATGTATGCCATGATTTGATGATGAAAAGGAAAATAATTTTGGTTCCAAAGAACCATAGAGGGACACGGCCTCAAGAGTGATTTTTGAGTAAAAAGATTCTAAGTATTTTACAAATCATGAGTTTTAAATGAAAAGAGCAATGAGTTGATGATTTTAAGGATTTGCAAAGAAAGTGGACATGAAAATGAACAAATGATTTGATTTCAAAGACTATGAGTCTCACGGTTTTGTTAAGGAATTTTTAATGGTTTTGTTTGTGTAAAACCATATTGACTTAGAAGGAAAAATATTTGATGGTTTCAATGGCCATGTACCACGGTTTTGAAGGCTTGTAATGCCTTGATTTTATGAAAACAAAGTGATTTTCAAAGTGGAAATATAATTTGATTTAGTACAATGATTTTTGGAAAGGGAATCAGAGTGTTTTATCACTTGAGAAATGGAATTTTCGTATGTGAATGGAAAAGAGAGGTTAAAAGTGTTTGAACCTCAATTTATTTTGAAGAGAATTGATTTTAGAATTGATTTGAGAAAAATGGAGAATATAATAGTGATTTGATATTTTCTAATCTATAACTCAACCTTCGAGTTTTGAAGTGTGATGAGGAATTTTAAAGATTTAAAAACATTGATTTACATCAATGGAAATGGTGAAATTGTGGAATTTATTGTGAAAAGGATTTTCTTGAGTAAGAAAATGTGGAAAATAATATGAGAAGTCATATTATTTTGAGGAAAGGATTTCTTAAAGGAGAAATGTGAAAAATGATGTTGGAAATGATATTGATTTTTTTTAAAGTCCAAAATAATGTTTGGAATATTGAGGAATATTTTACGTGGTTGTAAAATGGTGAAAAATGTTTTACGTAACTTAAAAATGTGATTTTTAAGCTACGCGATTTGAAAAATGTTTAAATATTTCTACGCAATTTGAAAAATGTTGAAATATTTCTACGCAATTTGGAAAGCGTTTAAATATTTTTACGCGTTTGAGATATTGTTGAAAAATCACTACGCGATTTAAAAATGGTGGAATATTTTTACGTGATTGATGAAAACGTTGAAAAATCACTACGTGATGAATGGAATATTTTTACATGATTGAGAAATGATGGAAAAATCGCTATGTGATTTCAAAACGCAATATAAATGTTGCAAAATTGTGAAATGTAACATAAATGTTGCGTGATTGTGAAAACACAACAAAAGTGTTTTGTGACTATGAAAACACGATAACATGATTTCGCTATTGAATATATAGTATGATTACTGTTGAACCAGTGTATGGACACTGTATGAGAAAATGATGAATTTTGCCTGCGATTGGCAGTGGTGCATTGAACATGCATTAGAAATGATGAATTTTGCCTGTGGTAGGTATTGGTGCATTGAATATGCATTGGAAAAATATGCATTGAGACATATAATGAAATTGAACAGAATTGCATTGAGATATTCGTGCATTGAACAAAAATTAATAGCTGATAGCTATTGTGACCCTTGTGATTGAAGAGGGAATGAGAATTGATAGTGAGGTCTATGATGGATCTTGGGGGTGTCAAGGCGCGGCGGTCGACTAGTGGATGTTAATTGGCAAAATGACCATGTGCCACTTGGCGATGCAGTCCGTTGCAACGCATTGACGATACCCGACAATAACACGATTCTTTTTTACGACTGGGAGATTGTCTTTGGGCTAAGGCTGACAATTAACCAAAGCATTCTTCTCGAAATTGTGAAAACCTCCATGGAGTAGGACATTGAGTCTATGTGCACATGCATAACATATGCATCATTATTGAGTATTAGTTATGATAATTGAACTGTTGAATACCTAGATAATGTTGAGGGCATTATCGTAAATATTGAATATTTATATCTGTGTGATATAATAATTGAGGAATATTGGATGATGATGATGATAATAATATTGATGACATGATTGTAATTATTGTATCTGTGTGATGACAATAATGTTGATAGCATGATTGTAATCATGGTATGATATATTTATATGATATGTTGTTTGTGTTATCTCTATGCTACCATGTTGGTATTGGCGTAGGTGATCTCACCTCTTTGTTATATTATTTTGTTGTGTTTGTATTATTTAAAATTATATAGTAGATGGAACGAGTTTCTTAGACGTGACTGGAGACAAATATTCTGAGATTGGTGATAACATGGAGGAGTGACCATCCCAGATTGGTTAGTGAACAAATTTGAGGAGGAACAGATATATGACGCATCAAGATGGATACAAGACGGAATAAGTATGTTGAGTTTTCTCGTTAGCGTTTTACCGTGCTATTAAGTAGGACCCGTTATAGGGTTTGCTACTATTTATAATTGAGTCTGTAAGTTTTATATTCCTTGAATAATTGTTAAATATTAATTGGTGTCGATATTGTATATTAAACAGTTTAAATATATTTTTCAATATTACCTATAAATTTCAGTAAATTTGCGTCAGCGAGAAGAAATTTTGAAACCCACCTTTTATAACTCAAATCTTCTATGAACTTATTTTCAGATTATAAGTTGGTAGTCGGAAATGTGATGCCCTACGGAGGGTGTTACATTTAGTCCCTAAACACATCATTTAATAATTGTCTTTATATTCACTATACACTATTACTCTTCCTTAGGTTAAAGTAAACCTAAGGAGATAAACTAGTAGGCTTACAGGTATCTGCCTTAACCTATAACCATTTTCAAAATAACATCCATCCTTTAATTGACATTTTCACAAAATATCATAGTTTTCCAAGCTACCTTCCTATTTAATTTGGTAGTTAAACACTCATTCTGTGGTATTAAAAAATACCAAATTAACTCAGTTAATTCCTCAAAACTCACAACAACTCATTCTAATTATTTGTGGTTTTAGAAATAAATTTTCCTTATTTATTTCTATCATCTAGGTAATTTACACTAAATTATAAGCAAATATGAGATATTTTTCTACATTCTGGGTTATGTAACACCCTCGAAAACATGTTAGACTTGTTTATAGTTACAGAGGTAACCTAATACTTGCTTAAGATGCCTATTTAATTTTGTGGCTTTCTAAGTTAGTTTAGTCACCTTGCTGAAACACTATATGAAAAATAGTTGTTATTAGCTCAGGAAATGACTTAAACTGCTTGGTTAATGAAAATAAATATGGAGAGTTTGTTTCTAGGTCACAAATGAGTGGAATAAGGTGTAGTTAAATTTTGAGAACTAACTAAATCTGTTTCGTATTTTTAAGCACACTGTGATAGTATTTTAATACTGGATTGATGACTTAGATATTTGGAAACTTATGGAAATGATGAAACTAGGATTAAGATGAATCCTAGGATTTTCATTAATTCCTATAGAAGTTAGGAAACTTAATTTGGAGAAATCTAAGTGTTCTTAATAGATTGAAAGTTCCAACAAAATATCTTTGCCACTTTTGTGACTCACAGTTTCGCCACTTTCTTTGACTTTGGTAAGAGATTTTTCTCTCATTCTCACCCACTCTCTACGTTTGCTAGCAGAAAAATAGAAGAGAAAAAAATAGAGAAAATAGAGGAGAAGGAGCAGAAAACGAAGGATGAAAGTTAGAAGAAGAAAAAGGAAGAGGTGAAGAGAAAACCTTGGGCTCATTTTTCTTGGACACTAGAGGTAGGGGACATTGTTTCATGACTCTTTTCCTTCTTTTTCTTCATTTTGCTTCATGAGGTTGCTTGATGAGAAAATGGGTTTGGGTGGGTTATGAGTTTTCCTTGGTTGGTTCTTGTTTTTCTTGGCTTAGTATGTGGTATTTGTGGTTTAGTTTGATTATGGTTATGACTTACAACATGTTTATGTCTATGTTCTTCCATGAATCTTGAGTTGGAAAAATGGGCTTGAAGGTGGAGCTTTTTATTCATTTTTCATCATGTTAGTGTGTTGAGAAAAATGTTTAAGGGTTATATCTTGTTTGAGGATCATGGTTGATGTTACAAATCACCTAAAACTTGTGTTAGAAGAGTTGAAACCTAGTTTGGAATTGATGAAACAGGAGAAACCTATTTTTGACTAACTGGCACCTAGGCGCCCAATGACCAACATGACGGGGAAGGACTTCATGGTGCACTGGTGCCTTAGGCGCTAGGTCCAAATTTTTCCAGGACCTTTGTTTTGTTAAAATAAAGTTCCTTACTTGTGTAGATCCTTCATGTATGCTTCCTAATGAGTTATGAGACTCTAATAGGGGTATTCAATGAAGAAATGAACTATATTGGTTGACATGTGATCTTTTAATTTTTTCTATATCTTGAGTATTTTATGTTTGATCTAATTGGACTTCATATGTGCTTAATTGTTAACTTTTAACAAAGTTTCTAGATATGAAACTTAATCGGATCTTTATTGTGAAACTATGCTTAAGCGTGTTTATAAGTACTCATAATTACATTGTGTTTTTTAGGAGATCAATATCACCCCTAGAAGCAAAGAGAGAAGAGTATATGTGAAGAATCAGGGCTGAATATGAAGCAATTAAGTAACACAGCCCGTGTCCCCAGACACGGGGTAGGCCATGTCCTTCTCTGGTATCACAAATTGGGTCTAGTTCTGAATGTGCCCCAAACACAGCCCATGTCCTAAGACATGAGGTGGGCCATGTATTTCTCTAGTACTTCAAGAAGGATCCTGCTCTGAGCTTGACCAACAACACGACTCGTGTCCTCAGACACAGGGTAGGCCGTGATCCTCTCTGACTTTTAATTTTGCTGAAATTATGCTGACAAACCCTGATACGGGGTAGGTCGTGTCATATGACACGGCTCGTGTTGTCGATAGGGTTACCTAAGCTCCTAAAAGGAGACATCTGGACTAAAAGCCGCCAAGGAACTAAGGAGAAGACCAAGAACAAGGGAGAAAGAGATTGGATCGGAGATTAGAGTCTCTGGTTCGAGCAATTGGAGATCAATCATCCCCAACCTTTGAAAACTAGTTTGATCTTTAGTTTTCTTCTGCATTTTCATTCTAGACAATGTTTTTCTTCTGTTTTTCTTTTGATTTTGAATTTGCCATGTGTGGCTAATCTTCTTATTTGGTTACGGGAAGATGAAACCCTAGTTTTGATTATGTGAATCTTGCATATCTCTTTATATCAATTCAATTGAGTTTTTATTCATATGGTTCTAATCTTAATTCAATATAAAGGTTTTTATACTCTTTGCCAATTTCGAAAGTGGTAAAACTAGGATTGCTATGCGTGGTTGCGGTGGTAGGACTAGTGAGACATATGATCTAAGTAATTTAATCCCATTGTGTGATTAGATCTTAGTGTGATTGATTTTCTAAATCTTAATGCAATCATTAGGTAGGTGTAAGAGCGGTTGCTTTACAAATAACTAATGATTAGGATTTAATTTGAGTGATTGCTGAATTAAGTGAAACTTAAGGAAAACAGGGAATTTATCTCACAATCACATAAAAGCATAATTGGTTATATTAGTATAAAAGGAACATAAATTAGCATAATCATATAAATCTAGTGATGGATTCCATTTCTTAACCATTATCTTTTGATTGGTAATTCAAATCGTGTTTATTGTTATTGCTTTAGATTCAATTTCTATTTTTAGTTTTAACAAACAAATCCTCTTTTTATTGTTTACTGTTTTTGAGAGTTCAAAATTAGGAATCAATTTATACTGTTAATTGAATCAGTTCTCTGTGAATTGACCCTTGCTAACTACAACTAGATGCAAGGTTTTTATATTTTTGGTGGAACTTGGCAACTAATTTTTATTTTAAATTTTAATCACAATATACACCACACCAAATTTTGGAGCCGTTGCCGAGGAACTAAGTGTCCAATTGCGCTATTAATTTGTTTCTTATTTTTCACTCTATTTTTGTTTCAGTTTTTAATATTTTCATTCCTTCTTTTCGACTGTTGTGCGGGTGTTCATGTCCAGTGGTGAAGTGAATGAACAATTAAGGAATCTAAGGTTTTACTTCGAACAAGTCAGCTCACAGTTTCCTCTTCAATTCATACCTACTGACGTCGAAGCTGCCCATAGATTTATCCAGTTCTAAGATATCTTCTAAAACATCTGAACAAGTGGTGATGGCAGAAAATAATTTAAGGACACTAGGTGCTCAAAATGTGGACTAACAGTCTCTGTGCATAGAAATTTCCAAAAATGAAGAGGCATTTGAGTTGAAGTCCGGTTTAATCCATCTTTTGCCATCTTTCAATGGATTAGCCGGGGAGGACCCCAACAAGGATCTAAAGGAGATCCATGTGGTGTGCTCTAGCATGAAGCCTACGGGAATTCCAGTGGATCAAGTCAAGCTCGGAGCTTTTTCATTTTCATTGAAAGATTCTACAAAGGAGTGGTTGTACTATTTGCCACCAGGATCCATTAATTCATGGCAAGACATGGCTCGGGCTTTCCTGGATAGATACTTCCCTACCTCTAAAGCCACCACCATTCGAAAAGAAATTTGTGGCATCCAATAAAGGCATAGGGAATCGCTTTATGATTACTGGGAGAGGTTTAAGAGACTTTGTGCTAGCTACCTTCAACATCAAATCAGTGAGCAACTTCTGATTCTATATTTCTATGAGGGTTTATTGGTGATGGATCGTAACATGATTGATGCTGCTAGTGGAGGAGCTTTGGTTGACAAAACTCCTCAAGAGACTAGGAACTTGATAGCAAGAATGGCTGCAAACACTCAATAATTTTTCGCCAGGAATGACGCTGGAGTGAGCACAGTTAAAGAGGTAGAAACGACTAGTTTGTAGCAACAACTGACTTAGTTGATTGCCATGGTTCAACAGCTTCTGGATATTGGGAAAGCACTGGTGAATGCCTGTGGGATTTTTTGCTCTTCGGGACATCCCATTGATATGTGTCCCACTCTACAAAAGGACACATATAAGGAGGTAAAGGCGGTAGGGGGATATTCTGGATCTTCCACAAACTACAACCCCTACTCTAACACATATAATCCGGGGTGGAAGGATCATCCCAACTTGAGCTATAGAAAGCAGCCTCAGAATCAACCTTTAGCCTATGGACCTCCAGGATTTCAATAGAGACAAGCACCTTTCCCTCCAAGGCAACAACAAGCTCAAGCTCCTAAGCAACCTGAGCCATCACTGAACGAGCTAATTAGGCAAATGGCCACTAATAACATTTAGTTTCAACAAGAAACAAGGGTCACAATTAATACCTTGCAAAACTAAGTGGGGCTGTTAGCCATAAAAATTAACAAGGTTTAGAACTAACTTTCTAGGAGACTTCCCTCACAACTAGAAGTGAATCCGAGGGAAAATATTAGTGTTGTCACATTGCGAAGTGGTAAGAGGTTAGATGAACCTCCACCTCCCCCACAAGTCATTAAAGAGAATGATCAAGAGCCAAAGGAGGTAAATGAGGAGGGGCAAAATGTAACACCCTGAAAATTCGTATTTTATTTATTTCAGTTGATCCTTAATTATTTTGAGTAATCGGACTCAACTTCCGTGAATTTTATAATTTTGTGATTTTTAAGAATTTTTGGAAGTTTTTACATTTTTTATTATTCTAATATTATTTTTGAACTATATATAAGCCTTCGTATTTTTTTTCTGGCAATCCTTAATTATTTTTACCAATCTGATTTGATTTTCATGAATTTCACAATTGTTATGATTTTTTTTGAATTTTTGTGATATTTTAGATATTTTAATATATTTTAGATATTTCGAGATATTTTGAATATTTTAATATATTTGAGATATTTTGAATATTTTATTATATTTTTTATATTTTGGAATATTTTGAATATTTAATATATTCTAGATATTTTGGGCTATGTGTGGGCACGGGGCAGGCCCGGAAAAATAAAAAAAATTTTGGCCAGAAAATTTTGTACAGTTGATTTGAAGCCGGGGGATCTTACTAAACCCGAAACCGAAAACAATTTTTGAAGTTTTGTTTTTCTACAATTTTATTTGACAAAATAAAATCGAGGTACGTTTTATTATCCATTGGATAATATCTTTCTTAGAAATATTTAGTGGATAATTCTAGACGCAAGCCTAATCACCCACTCTAGAATGTTCTAGACTATTCTAGAAGACTCTAGAAAATGCCTCGTTACGCGCCTAGTCATCAAGTACTTGAGTACTTGCTTTATATATGGACCAATGAGGAGCTGGTCAAAATTGGCGGCTATGACTCATCATAGAGGACAAATAAAAGCTTGACATGTGGCGTGACACCTCAGCACCTGATGACTCGCCATGTTCTAGAAACGATGACTCGCCACATTCTGGAAGCTTGTAGAAATGCTGACTCACCTTGTGACTCGTCGCAGTGAGTCACACGTTCCAGATGGTTCCCTGACGACTCACCATGCTAACTCAGCGTTATGACTCACCATGCTAACTCAGTTGTTCTAGAAATCTCCACGGTGACTCACCATGTTGACTCATCATAGTGAGTCACATGTTCTAGAAACTTCTCTTTGATGACTCGCTCTGTGACTCATTAAGGGTAATCAGCAGAAAAATGATCAACAATAGTTGCTACCCAACCAGAACAAGAGAAAAATCTAGGTATATTTTATTATCTATTGGACAATAGACACTGACTTTATAAGCAGTAATTATTGTTCATTGCTTAAAGTATACCAAAAAATATCTTGATCAAAATATCTTAAGCCTTCATCTTTTTCATAAAGTCTATAAATAGGAAGGCTTTAATTCATTTTCATCTTTTGCCTGAAGCTCTCACCATTTCCTTTCCTTGTGCTCCATGGCCATGCACCCAAAATGGAGCCAAGTTCACTCCATTATACACTTGGTCATTTCATTGCTTAACATTCATCCAAGCAAAACCAAAAATCTCACCTTTTCTCTCTTGGTCTTCCACAGCCATAACACTCAAGTAGGAGACAATATTTATCTTTTCAATTCACTTACTCTCTTACACTTCAATTTCTCTAAAGAACCAAGAACAAGCAACAAAAACTCTCTCACTTTCTCTCCCTCCATGGATTCGGCCAAGCACCAAAGATCCACTCTCCAAACTTCTATAATTCTTACCAATATCATTTCTTGAATCCTCTCATTAATCCAAGACACTTTCATGTTATGAATTTCTCAAGATTCATTCATCTTCAACTTCCCATCAAGCAAAGAACACAAACTCTTACCTTTCTCTCCCACAAAGGTCGCGGCCAAACCATCTTGCACCACCCTCCACTCTTCTATAATTTCAAACAACCTTATATTTAGTATTTTTACATCATTCTAAGATACTTTGTAGAAGAAACCTAAGCCTAAATCATCCATCTTCATCCTTGTTCTTCAAAGGAAGCTCACGGTCACACCCTTCCAAAATACCTTCCAAGCTTCAATAATTCTAAACAACCTTAGATCTTGAATCTTCATGCAATTCTAAGGAACTTTCATGTTGAGACTATCTTCCAAATCATTCACTTTCAATCTTGATCTTCAAGTTCAAGATCAAGAGCCTTTAGGTGAAGATTTGTGTTCTTCATCTTTCTTTTCTTTGGTAAGTTTCTAAGACCATATTTTGGCTTATGGTCACTTTTGATAATCTTGAACATTAATATTGTATGTGATTCTTTGTTTTAAGTGCTACTTGGTGGAGTAGATCTATTTCAAGAAGAATAACAAGGAGCTTTGGAGGTTTCACCAAGAGGTAAGAGGGAGATTACTCTCATCAACCATGTGTTGGTGATGAGGAGTGGATTTGTGTGTGGTGAAAAAATTCATAAAGATTTATTCACTTGGTTGTGTATGCCTAAGTGTTTTATGTTATGTTATATATGGTTTTATTTCGTTGATAGCTATGCATGATTTTATTGCTTAATATGAGTTTTATTGCTTTAATAATATGCATGAATATGTGGTAGTATAAATATGATTTAAATGATATGTGCACATTATGATATATGCTGCAAAGAAAAGAATTTTGGTTCCAATGACCATAAAGAGGCTCACGGTTTTCACTCTTGTTTCAGAGCAAACTAATTGTAAATGTTTTACTAAGTGTAATTTAGATGATTTAGTAACAACTAATTGGATTAAAGATTTTTACAAAGAAAAATGAGATAGAAAATGAATTAATATTCAACGATGAAATAAAGAATTGATTTTTGGCCAACATGCCTACTTATGATGTTTTATCCAAAACTATTTTTAAAGTGTCGACTTATGTAATTAATTTAATAAGAATTTAATTAGATTGATTTTTTGGATAAACAATGGAAAGTAAATTAGTTTTAGAATTTAATTAGTGAAATTAAGTAATGATATGAAATAAAACAAATACTTGAAAAGTACTAACGTATAGCTCACCCATTGGGTTTTGAAGCGCGTTAGCAAGTTTTAAGGTGTAAATATTGGTTATGACTAAGAAAGGTGATTTTTAAAGGAAAACATAGAAAATACCACTTAACGGATTTTCTAGCCAAAATGTTGTCAATAAAAGCAAGAATAAATACATAATGGAGAAAATTTCAAAATATAATTTAGAATGTAAAGAAAATATTATACGTAGTTGGAAAATATTAGAAATATATTACGCGTATTTGAAATAATGATTTTTAAGCTACGCAATTGAGAAAAATAATTTTTAAATATTACGCGATTAAGAAAACGATTTAAAAATATTATGCGATTGAGAAAATGATTTAAAAATACTACGCGATTTTAAAAACGTTGAAAAATACTTACGCAATTTGAAAACGTTTGAAAAATGTGATGCAATTGTGAAAATGCGATAAAATATTTATGCGACTAAAAGGAACAATAAGTTTACTGTCAGGCCAAAGTGGTGGACCCGGACAAGTTGAGAAATAGTGTTGTCAAGTAGAGACGTACTATATTTGGAAATATTGATAGTAATGGTATTTGTGTAATTATGGTTTATATATATGCATTGAGAGATGTGTCAATTTGGTTGAAATTGACAATTGGTTGATGAGATGAATTACACTGTGTTGTGGGTGTGATAGATGTAGGGCGATTCATTTGAGTGAACTTGGAGGCGTTAGTGTGCGGAGGATTTCACATGTGGACAGTTGGTAGCTCCTCTGGGCCGTGGTAACCGGCAACACACTAACGATCTTGACAAGCACTATTCTTAATCAAGATCTTATGGAGACTGTCTAGTACAATGTCTGTTGTGCACGACATTTTGACTGTGTACTATTTATAAGATGTATAACTGTGTAATAGTTGGTTTGGGCAGCTTGAGGTACAGACAGGTCTTTCGGATCATTCTCTCTGATGTTGTGTTTAGCTCCATGGAGTAGAAATATGGTGCATTGTGCATATGTATAGTCAATATACATATTGTTGTGGCATTGTCAAGATACATAATATGGTGACACATTTATTTTACATATATTGATGATATATGTTATGGTAAAACCATTGTTGTTTATTTTATTGCAATATATGTTCACTAAAACTATTTGTAAATTGATAACATGATTATACTTGTGATATCTGTGTGTATGGAATGACTTTGTCATTCGTATCATTCTTTACTACCATACTGGTATTGATGAAAGGGGATCTTTCCTCTTTGTTGTACTATTTTGTTGTGCTTGTATTGTTAAAATTCATATATTAGGCGATGTGAGTTTCTTAGACT
Organism: Ormosia emarginata; assembly: GCA_029884605.1. Classification (NCBI taxonomy): domain Eukaryota; kingdom Viridiplantae; phylum Streptophyta; class Magnoliopsida; order Fabales; family Fabaceae; genus Ormosia; species Ormosia emarginata. The sequence continues at coordinate 21,905,468 of JAQQTP010000073.1, forward strand.
TAACTAGAGGCAATGTTCTGAGGTTGGTGATGGTGTCGAGGAGTGTTTCTCCCAGTTTCGACAGTGAGCAAACTTGGTGGAGGAACGAAACAAGTATGTTGAGTTTTCTCGTTAGTGTTGTTATCGTGCTATTAAGTAGGACCCGTCATTAGGTTTACTACTGTTTCTTGAGTCAGTAAATTTTATGTTTTAAATGTTGTTGAATATTATGTGATATAAGTAATATTTGTATTAATCAGTTCAGTCTATTTTTTTTACTTATAATTTTTAGTAAGTTTATGTTTCCGCGAAAAGAAAATTTTAAAATCCATATTTTAGAACTCAAAGCTTTTATGAAATGATTTTCAAGTTTTAAGTTTTTAGTCGAAATGTAATGCCCTATGGAAGGTGTTACACAAAACTCTAAGGCCCCTAAGGTAAGTATTCCTGCATCGCTTCCTAAATATGTCACTAAGGCTCCATTCCCTAGTAGGTTGGTTAAGACTAAGAGAGATGAGGCTGAGAAGGATAGAGATTTTCTTGAGACTTTTAGGAAAGTAGAAGTCAATATTCCATTGCTGGATGCAATCAAGCAAATCCCAAAATATGTCAAGTTTCTTAAGGAAGTATGCAACCAGACGAGGAGGCTGAAGGGTAATGAGAGAATCAATATAAACCAAAATGTTTTAGTCCTCATTCAGCCTATGCCTCAGAAATGTAAAGACCCAGGGACTTTTACAATTCCATTGTTATAGGTAATTAAAAATTTGAGCATGTCATGCTAGATTTAGGTACTTCTATTAATATAATGTCTATGTCTATTTTTAACTCTCTTAGACTTGGCCCTTTTCATTCTATAAATGTTGTGATTCAGTTGGCTAATAGAAGCACTATGTATCTAGCCAGATTAATTGAAGATGTATTAGCAAAGGTTGATGAGTTAATCTTTCTTGTAGATTTTTATGTTCTGGAGATAGAGGTGGAGTCACCATCCAACAAGGCTCCGCTCATTTTAGGGAGGCTATTCCTCAAAACAGCAAGGACCAAAATAGATGTGCATGTAGGAACTCTATCCATAGAGTTTGGAGACTCAGTTGTTCAGTTTAACATTTTTGATGCTATGAAGCATCCCATGGAGGAGCATTCTATTTTTCATATTGATTTACTTGCTGATTTAGTTGAGGAAACTTATGATGAGTTGTGTGATGAATTTCCTGATATTATTGGTTTCAATGATTCTATCCATTGTGACTCATGTACTGCTTCTGATGATGATATGATATGTGCTATTTGTGCTAAAATTTATGCATTCTTGAGAGCTGATGATTCTGTTTATACAGAAGCTAATGGTATTGAAGGATCTATCAACAATGCTCTTGAAGCAGTTGTAGAATCTAAGACACAAAGGGAGGTGGAGTTAAAGTCCATTGAAAAATTTGCAAAGAAGGGAGAAAAGCATCGGATGGCAGTCACAACTGGATCCTGGTCCAACATAAGCAATGACAATGGAGTTGCCAAAGTACACATTGCATTCTAGTGGTGGCGAAGTCAAGGAAATTAAGGAAGACTAATGGGACCCTGGTGGAAGCCTACTTATTTGATAAGGATGTTTCTTTTCTTTCTCTCTATTTTATTTTACTTGTCCTTCATTAATTGATGATTTTGATGGCTATTATTTTTCTTTTGAGCTTTACATTGAGGACAATATAGAATTTAAGTGTGGGGGAGGATTTTATATTCTGTTTTCTATTTTAATTTTTATTTTCTGATTTCTACATTTTAATTCTGTTTTTGTTTTTTAAATTTTGTTTTTCATGTTTTTTAAAAAAAATATTTATGTGTTTTTATTTGATTTCCAATGATGTTTTAAGATTTGTGAAGTCTATGAGTTTGAAGCAATTGAGATTCAATGTTTGATTTATAAATTTCTTCTTCTATCTTGAATTTGATGTAACATTCCGAAAAATACATATCTGATCATGAATCATCGTTTTATAATATTCTTGATTTTTAGGAATTTTTCTGGAATTTTTCGGAAACGACGAATATTTTAATATATTCCTCGTTTTACGTGCACACCGGGTGAGAATTGCTGAGACCAGTGTAACACCCCGGAAATTGAATATTTCACCATGAATAGTCATTTTCTAATATTTGTGATTTATGAGAATTTTTCTAGAATTTTTCGGGAACGACGAATATTTTAATATATTCCTCGTTCTGCGTGAAACTCGAAGCAGAGTCGTGAAAACGACTGTAGTGCTTCAAAAATTGGAAAATTATATGACGGATAGTCGTTTTATAATATTTACAATTTTTGAGAATTTTCTGGGAATTTTCCGGAACTGTCGAATATTTTAATATATTCCTCGTTTTGCGTCTGTATTGAAAGCGAGAAATCGGAAACGCGATGTTTTCTCTGAGAACCTTGGACTATGGATAAGTCGACGGGAGATCTTACTAAACCCGAGACTTGACACAGTTTACGAGGTTTCGCAATTTTTGAGAAATCTTTACTGATACAATTAAATCAGTACAGCGAAAAATTCATCTGTCAGATTAATTAAATACTGACTCCTGTCAACTGTAACTATTATCTATTGGATAATAGTGTGTAATAAAAATACTATCACATTATCCTAATGTAATCCACTTTATGTCAAATCTACCTACTTTAATTCAAATTTAATAGTTAAATACTCAAGCTTCCTTAAGAAGCTTTGACCCCAAACTTTGACCACTTGTGTGGCTTCCAAAGGAAGCCAATTTTTGTCACTCATTTCTCCCTCTCTCATTTACGTATCTGCAGCCCATGAAGGAGAAAAGAATTGGTTTTAATTGTCCAAATAATTCATTTACCTCTTTATCACCAAAACACATTTTTCCTTCTTCATTTACGTTTCTTCTTCTTTCTTCTTCTTCAACCATTTCCTTTCTTCTCTTCCAGCCACCACACGTCCAGCCACCCTCCAAGACCCCAACCTTCATAAAAATTTACTTCAACCATATTTTCTTAATCTCCTACTCCTTCTCATCATCTTTTGTGCTTGGAGTTTGCAAGAAAGCTTCCATCTTCAACCATTTCTCAAGCTTTGAAGGTGAGCTCCCATGGCTGAAAATTTTCAGATTTCCACTCCATTTTCGTTTCTAATTTTCATCTTGATTTAATGGTCATTTCCTTCTTCTTTTTCACACCATTACATTGTTCTAACTTGGACCACATTTTCTAGGGTTTTTGGAGCTTCAAATCCGAAAATCAAGTGCTTCTTGGAGTTTTCTTGGTTCTTCATCTTGGTAAGAGGAAGATTAATCCTCCTCAACCTCTTTAGCAACTAGGAATCTTGCATTTGATTTTTGGAGGAAGAACCACATGGTGGTTGTTCTTGAAATTGCTTGAAAATTTGATTCTTTGATTGTTGTCTTAATTTAGTTTTGAGTAGTTGATTGAGTGGTTAATCATTCATGTAATTTTGTGGTTGATATCCATGCTTGCTTGCTGAAAATTCTGGTGCTGAATACCCCCTGGATGTGCCACGGTTTTGACTCTGTTTTGGGGCTGTTTTTGGGCTGGAAATTGGATGGAAATGATGCTTAAATTTTGATCAATGTAAGGCTAATTAAATCAAGTAGTTAAGGGTGATTAAAGTGGACAAAATTCTGGTTGCTGGACCATTACAAGTGTCACGGTTTTGACTCTGTTTTGGGGCTGTTTTTGGGCTGGAAATTGGATGGAAATGATGCTTAAATTTTGATCAATGTAAGGCTAATTGAATCAAGTAGTTAAGGTTGATTTAAGTAGACAAAATTCTGGTTGTTGGACCTTGGTGAGTGCCACGGTTTTGGGCTGTTCTTAAGAGCAGAAATTGGTTAAAATTGTGTCAAGAATAATGCTAGGTGAATTAAGTAAAGGAAGGCTAAACTAGTGAGAAGAAAATTGGTAACCTAGGACCCTATGGTGTGCCACGATTTTGAGGGCTTGAAGGAGGGGAAAAGATAACAAATTTGAGATGTCAAGACTTGAATTAATCAAGTAACTAAATGTAGAATTAATAGTAGGAAACTTGCAACGATAATTTTTATGATGAGTTGTGGTTAAGACTTAGGAAATGTGCTAAATTTGGAAGGTAATTGTAAGAATCAAATAGCTTGGATCAAAACAACAAATAAATGGACCTAATGATGTGAACATGATTTATTTGAAACCTTGGGAAGACCAAGACCTCTAGGTGAAAATTTGAGTTAAGACTTCATAACCCAATACTAGGATTACAAGTAATCAAAGAATACAAGAGCTTAAGGACTTCATAAACCTTAATGAACCAATGAGATAATTTTCATAAGACTTAGAGATTTTAGAAATCCACAATGGACCTAAATTATGTTCCTTGAATTATAAATTGATATTATGTTGATGTTGGGTTCTTTTTGGATGCAAATTGCTTATTGCACTCTCTTGATCAAATATGGTATATTATGAATTTGTATGAGATTGTGGATCATACATGAGCATGCATAGTGTCTTATGCATTGTGATGTCCTTGTGGACTGTTGTAAGGCCAAGTTGCCTAGGAGATTGAACACACCTTAGTGCGGGTGCGAGTAGACAAGTGTGGGTCTTGTTATGACCTCGGGGGCGTCGGGGTGCGGGTCCTCCACAATGGGTAGTTGGTAGCTCCTTTGCCCGTGGGGCAAACCGATGCAAACGCACCGACGATCCGGACTTGACACTGTCCTATATCGTGATCTAGTGTAGAATGTCTGTGCAATGCCATGATTGTGCACGAGAAAATTTATTGATAGCACTGGCCTCGGCAGCCGAGTCACAGACATGTCTCCTGATCTTTCTCTCCGACTGTTTGAGTCTAGCTCCATGGAGTAGGAAATTGAATATTGTGTCCATACATCATGGGATATTCTGACATCTGAAAATTATTGCTTACATGATATTTAAGTGTCTGAATTTAACTGCCTGGATATTATGAATTATTCATTGCCTCTATTAATGATTGCTTGACTGGTTATCTGTTTAAAAGCTTATTAATTGCCTTTACATGCTACGTGGGCGTTATGCGCCGTTCGGTTCTTGGTTGCTGTATTGGTATTGAGTGTAGGATATCTTACCTCTTTCCCTGTGCTTCTATTATTTGCTGTTTATGTGCACCTTGTGCTGATCGAAGACGACGGTGAAGAGACGGAAGAGCCTGCCTTCCCCGGCTTCTGGCCTGCACAGGATTGACTTTGACTGCGATGATGTCTGCACGCATGCGCGGATTTTTGGGAGATGTGCGTCTGACCTTCCTTGGAGGGCCGGAGTGCTGGCACATTAACCTAAACTCCGACCGCTGTGTGTATGTGGGAGACGTGTCAATATCACTTGCCTGGAGACGCCATGAGGCACCGGTCCTCACTTGCTACCTCAGCCTACGCTTGGAGTTTTACCTGCCTATCAGGGAGATGTGGGGTCCCCGCTATTACACCCCGCAGGAGGATTCTTTCGACTCCACTGCTCGGGCCCCGTCCCGTGCATCTGTGGTTCCTATGGATGAGTCCTCGGATGAGGAAGATCCTGATGAGGGTCCTCCCGATGATCCCGAATCGGTCCCTTTTATTTGAGGGGTCGATGATCATTGGTGGCTACCGATGGTGCCGGTGTTTTTGTTTTGGGGGCTGATGTATCTTTCTTTTGATTTGGGCTGTATATTTTGTATATGCATGAGGTATATATGCATGTTTCCCTTGGGGTGGGTATAGTTTTGCTTTTTGATGATGGCCAGGCTTGTATTTATGAAACAGTTGTATTAAATTCTATATATATGTATGCATGCTATTCAGGTGCAAATTTCTATGTATTGTTTTATTCGTCATTTTATCCGCACTCCGTAGTATCATTATTATTATTATATAAAAAAAAAATATTGTCAAGTTTGCTCACATGGTTAAACATTAATTAATTAAAATGAACCGGGTCTTAATCGTTAATTATTTAATTTCCGCATTTTACTTTGTTTGACAATGTGACGTTCCCTCCCAAAAAGGGGCGTTACATTAAGTTGGTATCAGAGCCCCGGTTTATGTTTTCTTTGGGTCTTGAGTGTGAGTCTGTCTTGTTTGTGCTGTGTGAATCTCTGTGATGGGTGTCTTGAGTGGATTCCTCTGACTTTTCTTATGTTTTCAGTAATTCAATTTGAGAGAAAAGCAAGATGGCAAGAGGTGGAGATATGGCAGCTGCTATTGAAGCGATGCAGAGAATGGCTGAAGTCATCGCCCAACAGAATGAACGCGCTACTCAACAACAAGAAAGAGCTGCTCAATAGCTTGAGGCGACCGCCGACGCGCAAAAACTTAGCGAGTTTCGTCGTCATAACCCTCCGCAATTCAAGGGGGAGTTTGATCCCGACAAGGCCAATCTATGGATCAAGGAGCTGGAAAAAGTCTTTCGTGGCATGAATTGTGTGGAAGACAAGAAGGTAAATTATGCGACTTTTATGCTTCGTCGAAATGCCGAAGACTGGTGGAATGGAGCTCAAAGGGCATTAGAAGCCGAAGGAGCGAGAGGTCACTTGGGAACTGTTCAAGGAGAAATTCTTGGGCAAATACTTTCCTGCGAATGCGAGACACGCAAAGGAGATGGAGTTCCTCAACCTGAGACAGGGGAACATGACTGTCAGCGAATACGCGGCCAAGTTTGAGAACTTGGAGAGATTTTCAACACATTACCAGCATCAAACTGATGAAGCCTGGAAATGCTGGAAATTCACCGAAGGACTGAGGTACGAGGTAAAGAAAGCTGTGATTACCTTGAAAATGAAGGTATTCTCGGAACTGTTAGACACTTGCTGCGAAGTTGAAGCCTTGGAGCAGGCTAGAGACGCGAGAAACAGGAACTTTGGGCCTGTACGGTCCCAAAGAGGTGGAGGCAGTGGTTCAAACCGCTTTCGAAGAAACCCTATTCCCGACCAACGGGAGTCAACAACCAACCGGTGGAAGTTCGGTGGAGGTTCTTCCGGGAACCGAATCGGTCGAATACGACCTACCCATCCAAATGCCTCGAAGTGTGGGAAGGATCATCTCACAAGAGACCGCACGATAAAGGGAATCATTTGCTTCGGATGTGGCAAACCGGGCCATATGTCCGAGATCGCAACCAAGCAAAGGCTGAACCTTCGGTCAATGCAACCCGAGCCAAGAAACCGCAAGCCGGAGGTCGAGTTTATACTATGAGTGGAGTGAAGCTCGAATCCGAAGACTTGATTCAAGGAGAAGGCGCCATAGAAGGTAATCTTTTAAAAGTCTTGTATGACTCGGGGCAACCCATTCTTTCATATCATATGATGTGTGCTACGACTTGGTTTACCCGTGTCCGAACTACCTTTTGAATTGATTTGTTTCAACCCCCACCGATAAACCGGTAGTTACTACCAAAGTCCGTTTGAAGTGTCCTTTGATTGTTGAAGGTCGAGTCTTTTCTCGTCGATTTGATATGTTTACCTCTTTCACGGTTAGATGTAATCCTAGGGATGGACTGGTTATCTTCCAACCATGTTCGTTAGATTGTTCTAGTAAGACCATAGTCTTTCCTGTGGATGAGAATTCTAGATACTTGACGGCCAACCAAGCACGAGCTTTCTTGAAAGAAGGAGCTCAGGGGTACATGCTATTATCTTCTTTGAAAGTTGAGAGTGAGGCTGATTTGAGTACTATTCCGGTAGTGAAGGAATTTCCTGAGATCTTCCCTGAAGAAGTACCTGGTTTACCACCGGCACGTGAAATCGAGTTTGCTATTGATCTAGTACCGGGAGCTGGTCCCGTGTCTATAGCACCGTACCGAATGTCACCGACAGAATTAGCCGAACTTAAGCAGCAGCTAGAAGAGCTTTTGGAGAAGCAGTTCGTTAGACCAAGTGTGTCTCCGTGGGGAGCACCTGTGCTACTAGTTCGAAAGAAGGACGGTACCTCGAGATTGTGTGTGGACTACAGGCAATTGAACAAGTTGACAATCAAGAACAAATATCCTCTCCCGAGAATTGACGACTTGATGGACCAACTGAAGGGGGCAGCGGTATTTTCGAAGATTGACTTGAGATCTGGGTATCATCAGATAAGAGTGAAGACGGAGGATATACCCAAGATTGCTTTTCGTACGCGATACGGTCATTACGAGTATCTTGTGATGCCGTTTGGTGTGACGAATGCGCCTGCTATTTTCATGGACTATATGAACCGCATCTTTCGTCCGTACTTGGATAGGTTTGTTGTCGTCTTCATTGATGACATCCTGATATATTCCCAGAATCAGGAGGATCATGCTGAGCACCTCAGCATAGTTCTTCAGATTTTGAAGGAAAAGGAATTGTATGCCAAGCTGTCGAAGTGCGAGTTTTGGCTTGATGAGGTGAAGTTTTTGGGTCATGTGATCTCAAAAGAAGGAATCGCAGTGGATCCATGCAAAATGGAAGCAGTATTACAGTGGGAACAACCGAAGTCAGTGACGGAGGTCCGTAGTTTCGTTGGTTTAGCTGGATATTACCGGAGGTTCATAGAAGGGTTTTCCAAGATTGCCGACCGCTCACTCAATTGACAAAGAAGAATCAAGCTTTCGAATGGGTGATAAATGTGAGCGAGTTTTCAAGAGTTGAAGAAACGGTGACTACCTCACCGTATTAGTGTTACTCGATCCGAATGAACCGTTCGAGGTGTATTGCGACGCTTCGTATCAAGGTTTGGGATCTGTCTTATGCAACACCGAAAGGTGGTAGCCTATGCTTCGCGACAGTTGCGAGTGCATGAAAAGAATTACCCGACTCATGATTTGGAGTTGGCAGCTGTGGTTTTTGCTCTAAAGATATGGAGACATTTCCTTTATGGAGCGACATTCAATATCTTCAGTGACCACAAGAGCTTGAAGTACTTGTACGACCAGAAAGAGTGAATATGAGACAGCGGAGATGGCTGGAGTTTTTAAAGGATTATGATTTCCAGTTGTTGTACCACCCCGGCAAGGCGAACGTTGTGGCTGACGCCTTAAGTAGAAAGACTATCGTGTTTCTGCCTTGATGATTAAGGAAAGAGATCTCATCGAACAATTTAGAGATGTATGGTCATTTGTTAAGTTGGAACCCGGAAGAATTTGCATGAATATGGTTACCATCTCAAGCGAGTTGATGGAAGACATACGGGAAAAACAGAAGACCGATGAATTCTTGCAAGGAATAAGAGAACAAATGAAACAAGGCGAGAAAACAGAGTTCGAAGAAGGAACGGATGGAATTTTGAGATTCCGAGGTAGAGTTTGCATTCCTCGTGACCAAGAGCTTAGACGATATATTGTGGATCATGCCCACACTAGCAAGCTAAGTATGCACCCTGGTATAACGAAGATGTACCAAGACTTGAAGAAGTTGTTCGGTGGCATGGACTAAAAGTGATGTCACTAGATGTGTATCGACTTGTCTAGTCCGTCAAAAGCCAAAGTGGAACATCAGCGACCCGCAGGGTTTGCAACCATTGTCTATTCCTGAATGGAAGTGGGACAGCATCGCAATGGACTTTGTTGTGGGATTGCCAAGGACGAGGATGGGACATGACTCGATTTGGGTAATAGTTGATCGACTTACAAAATCGGCTCATTTCCTCCCGATTAACATAAGGTACAGTTTGGAAAAGCTGACCCGACTGTATATCGGGAAAATTGTCAGATTACATGGTGTGCCTACGAGTATAATCTCGGATAGAGATCCGAGGTTTACCTCAAAGTTTTGGCAAAGTTTACAAGCTTCGTTGGGGACAAGATTGCGCCTGAGTTCAGCATATCATCCGCAAACCGATGGTCAATCGGAAAGAACGATTCAATCTCTGGAAGACCTACTTAGAGCTTGTTCTATGGAACAGACTGGAAGTTGGGATGAAGTTCTACCACTGGTGGAGTTCACCTACAATAACAGTTATCATTCGAGTATAGGGATGGCACCCTATGAAGCTCTGTATGGAAGACGGTGTCGAACACCATTATGTTGGTACCAAGACGGCGAGCGTCTTACGATTGGACCAGATATTATCCAGCGAGACGACCGAGAAGGTTAAGATGATTCAAGAGAAGATGAGAACCGCTCGAGCCGATGAGAAGAGCTATGCGGATAAGAGAAGAAAGCCTCTTGAGTTTGAAGAAGGTGAGCATGTGTTCCTGAAAGTCACACCCACGACTGGGGTCGGCCGGGCCTTGAAATCTAGAAAACTCACTCCAAAATTTCTTGGACCTTACCAAATTCTTCGTCGGATAGGTCCAGTAGCTTACCAGATAGCCTTACCCCCTATTCTTTCAAACATACATAATGTATTCCATGTGTCACAACTTCGTAAATATTTACCTGATCCAAGTCATGTCATAGCACCGGACACAGTACAGTTAAAAGAGAACCTGACCTATGAAACGTCTCCTGCGAGAATCGAGGATCGACGGATAAAGCAACTACGAGGCAAGGAGATTCCATTGGTAAAGGTGATTTGGAATGAAGCAACTGGTGATGCGACTTGGGAATTGGAAGATAAGATGAAGGAGCAACATCCAGAATTATTTTAAGGTATGTAAATTTCGAGGACGAAATTCCTTTTAGTAGGGGAGTGTTGTAACATTCCGAAAAATACATATTTGATCATGAATCATCATTTTATAATATTCTTGATTTTTAGGAATTTTTCTGGAATTTTTCGGAAACGACGAATATTTTAATATATTCTTCGTTTTACGTGCACACTGGGCTGAGAATTGCTGAGACCAGTGTAACACTCCGGAAATTGATTATTTCACCATGAATAGTCATTTTCCAATATTTGTGATTTATGTGAATTTTTCTAGAATTTTTCTAGAACGAGGAATATTTTAATATATTCCTCGTTCTGCGTGAAACTCGAGCAGAGTCGTGAAAACGACTGTAGTGCTTCAAAAATTGGAAAATTATATGACGGATAGTCGTTTTATAATATTTGCAATTTTTGAGAATTTTTCTGGGAATTTTCCGGAATCGTCGAATATTTTAATATATTCCTCGTTTTGCGTTTGTGCACTTGAAAGCGAGAATCGGGAAACGCGATGTTTTCTCCGAGAACCTTGGACTATGGATAAGTCGACGGGGGATCTTACTAAACCCGAGACTTGACACAGTTTACGAGGTTTCGCAATTTTGAGAAATCTTTCTTGATACAATTAAATCAAGATAAATGCGAAAAATCATCATCTGTCAGATTAATTAAATACTGACTTCTGTCAACTGTAACTATTATCTATTGGATAATAGTGTGTAATAAAAATACTATCACATTATCCTAATGTAATCCACTTTATATCAAATCTATCTACTTTAATTCAAATTTAATAGTTAAATATTCAAGCTTCCTTAAGAAGCTTTGACCCCAAACTTTGACCACTTTGAATTAGCTTCCAAAGGAAGCCAATTTTTGTCACTCATTTCTCTCTCTCATTTACGTGATCTGCAGCCCATGAAGGAGAAAAGAATTAATTTTAATTATCCAAATAATTCATTTACCTCTTTATCACCAAAACACATTTTTCTTCTTCTTCATTTACGTTTCTTCTTCTTCTTCTTCTTCTTCAACCATTTCCTTTCTTCTCTTCCAGCCACCACACGTCCAGCCACCCTCCAAGACCCCAACCTTCATAAAAATTTACTTCAACCATATTTTCTTAATCTCCTACTCCTTCTCATCATCTTTTGTGCTTGGAGTTTTCAAGAAAGCTTCCATCTTCAACCATTTCTCAAGCTTTGAAGGTGAGCTCCCATGGCTGAAAATTTTCAGATTTCCACTCCATTTTCGTTTCTGGTTTTCATCTTGATTTAATGGTCATTTCCTTCTTCTTTTTCACACCATTACATTGTTCTAACTTGGACCACATTTTCTAGGGTTTTTGGAGCTTCAAATCCGAAAATCAAGTGCTTCTTGGAAATTTTCTTGGTTCTTCATCTTGGTAAGAGGAAGATTAATCCTCCTCAACCTCTTTAGCAACTAGGAATCTTGCATTTGATTTTTGGAAGAAGAACCACATGGTGGTTGTTCTTGAAATTGCTTGAAAATTTGATTCTTTGATTGTTGTCTTAATTTAGCTTTGAGTAGTTGATTGAGTGGTTAATTATTCATGTAATTTTGTGGTTGATATCCATGCTTGCTTGCTGAAAATTCTGGTGCTGGAACCCCCTGGATGTGCCACGGTTTTGACTCTGTTTTGGGGCTGTTTTTGGGCTGGAAATTGAATGGAAATGATGCTTAAATTTTGATCAATGTAAGGCTAATTAAATCAAGTAGTTAAGGGTGATTAAAGTGGACAAAATTCTGGTTGCTGGACCATTACAAGTGTCACGGTTTTGACTCTGTTTTGGGGCTGTTTTTGGGCTGGAAATTGAATGGAAATGATGCTTAAATTTTGATCAATGTAAGGCTAATTAAATCAAGTAGTTAAGGTTGATTTAAGTGGACAAAATTCTGGTTGTTGGACCTTGGGGAGTGCCACGGTTTTGGGCTGTTCTTAAGAGCAGAATTTGGTTAAAATTGTGTCAAGAATAATGCTAGGTGAATTAAGTAAAGGAAGGCTAAACTAGTGAGAAGAAAATTGGTAACCTAGGACCCTATGGTGTGCCAGTTTTAGGGCTTGAAAGGTTGATAACAAATTTGAGATGTCAAGACTTGAATTAATCAAGTAACTAAATGTAGAATTAATAGTAGGAAACTTGCAACGATAATTTTTATGATGATTTGTGGTTAAGACTTAGGAAATAAGCTAAATTTGGAAGGTAATTGTAAGAATCAAATAGCTTGGATCAAAACAACAAATACCTATGGACCTGATGTGAACATGATTTATTTGAAACCTTGGGAAGACCAAGACCTCTAGGTGAAAATTTGAGTTAAGATTTCATAACCCAATACTAGGATTACAAGTAATCAAAGAATACAAGAGCTTAAGGACTTCATAAACCTTAATGAACCAATGAGATAATTTTCATAAGACTTAGAGATTTTAGAAATCCATAATGGACCTAAATTATGTTCCTTGAATTATAAATTGATATTATGTTGATGTTGGGTTCTTTTTGGATGCAAATTGCTTATTGCACTCTCTTGATCAAATATGGTATATTATGAATTTGTATGAGATTGTGGATCATACATGAGCATGCATAGTGTCTTATGCATTGTGATGTCCTTGTGGACTGTTGTAAGGCCAAGTTGCCTAGGAGATTGAACACACCTTAGTGCGGGTGCGAGTAGACAAGTGTGGGTCTTGTTATGACCTTGGGGGCGTCGGGGTGCGGGTCCTCCACAATGGGTAGTTGGTAGCTCCTTTGCCCGTGGGGCAAACCGATGCAAACGCACCGACGATCCGGACTTGACACTGTCCTATATCGTGATCTAGTGTAGAATGTCTGTGCAATGCCATGATTGTGCACGAGAAAAATTATTGATAGCACTGGCCTCGCAGCGGTAGAGTCACATACATGTCTCCTGATCTTTCTCTCCGACTGTTTGAGTCTAGCTCCATGGAGTAGGAAATTGAATATTGTGTCCATACATCATGGGATATTCTGACATCTGAAAATTATTGCTTACATGATATTTAACTGTCTGAATTTAACTGCCTGGATATTATGAATTATTCATTGCCTCTATTAATGATTGCTTGACTGGTTATCCGTTTAAAAGCTTATTAATTGCCTTTACATGCTACGTGGGCGTTATGCGCCGTTCGGTTCTTGGTTGCTTTGTATTGGTATTGAGTGTAGGATATCTTACCTCTTTCCCTGTGCTTCCATTATTTGTTGTTTATGTGCACCTTGTGCTGATCGAAGACGACGGTGAAGAGACAGAAGAGCCTGCCTTCCCCGGCTTCTGGCCTGCACAGGATTGACTTTGACTGCGACGATGTCTGCACGCATGCGCGGATTTTTGGGAGATGTGCGTGCGTCGACCTTCCTTGGAGGGCCGGAGTGCTGGCACATCAACCTAAACTCCGACCGCTGTGTGTATGTGGGAGACGTGTCGATATCACTTGCCTGGAGACGCCATGAGGCACCTGTCCTCACTTGCTACCTCAGCTTACGCTTGGAGTTTTACCTGCCTATCAGGGAGATGTGGGGTTCCCGTTATTACACTCCGCAGGAGGATTCTTTCGATTCCACCGCTCGGGCCCCGTCCCGTGCATCCGTGGTTCCTATGGATGAGTCCTCGGATGAGGAAGATCCCGATGAGGTCCTCCTGATGATCCCGAATCGGTCCCTTTTATTTGAGGGGTCGATGATCATTGGTGGCTACTGATGGCTGCCAGTGTTTTTGTTTTTGGGGGCCTGATGTATCTTTCTTTTTGATTTGGGCTGTATATTTTGTATATGCATGAGGGTATATATGCATGTTTCCCTTGGGGTGGGTATAGTTTTGCTTTTTGATGATGATGGCAGTGCTTGTATTTATGAAAAAATTGTATTAAATTCTATATATATATATGCATGCTATTCAGGTGCAAATTTCTATGTATTGTTTTATTCGTCATTTTATCCGCACTCCGTAGTATCATTGTTATTATTATAAAAAAAAAAAGAAAAAAAAATATTGTCAAGTTTGCTCACATGGTTAAACATTAATTAATTAAAATGAACCGGGTCTTAATCGTTAATTATTTAATTTCCGCATTTTACTTTGTTTGACAATGTGACGTTCCCTCCCAAAAAGGGGCGTTACATTTGACATGCTTAGTTTTGGATGTTTGATTAGTGGATTGAGATTTATAAATGCATACCTTGTGAGATTTTGAGCCTATTGATGGATGGATTTAGCATTTATGTCATTCTTTCCTTTCTTATATGATTTTTTACTCATGTCATTTGAAGTGGTTGAGTTCTTAAGAACTTGCTTTGATTGATTTTTAACAATATATTTTCATTTGATTATAACATGATTGAGGCCTTCTTTCTTGATTAACTACTTTGATTTTGCCAACCTTGCATCATTTCCCTTTGATTAACCCTTTAAGCCTATTTTCCTATTCTTTGTCTTATCATTACATGCCTTATGTGAAAAACCATTGACCTTAAGTAGGGAATGAAAGAATTTTGGTTCATTCTCATTTGTGAGGAGTCTTTTGCTTGAAAGTATTTAATAGGACAAACCAATCATTGGATCATATTAAATTGATGTGTAATATGCAAAGTGTTTCAAAAAAACTAGAATGAATGCAAAAAGGTTGTAAAGAAAAGAAAGACAAATTTCTACAACTTTCATGAAGATAAGATAAAAGAGGATTTGCATAACTATATAGATTTGAGGGGATAAAATTTCATGTTTGTCAATTGAGTTCCTTCCCAATGTTCTTTTATTCTCTTAACTTATCTTGCCATATCCATATTAAGACCTAAATTACAAGGTTTTCCCTTACACTTGACGACATCTTGAATTACAACCTTGAATAAAGTCCTCTTGATTATGTATAGTAAACTCATAATATCACATTTAAGGTGGTATTCATTACCAAATTTCCCAATGGAAATAAAATAATATTTAATATAATAACCAGTTGTAAAATTTCTTGATATGAGCTAATAATATAATTTTGGTGGAGCAAAATATAACAATTAAACATTATCACAAATAATTACATCATATACATAATCTCATCAGTATTAGCATACTTAAATATATAGATGTATCCTTGAATTCTATAAAAAAGCTTTGGTGCTCATTCAGACATCTTTGATCTTTAAAGATTACTATACTATTATGTTAGAGTACACGTTGAAATGTAGTTTTCTTTGAGAACCATTTTTTTTTCTTCGGATCCTCCTAGGACTCCTCGAGTAAGATCAGGAATCTTGGATGAAAGCGTGGTTTGGTGAAGAAGCAAAAGACTACACATATCATCCAAAATTCTCATTAGGAGCTTAAATAGTAGTAAGTGATCATTAATACTATCAATGGTTTGGAATTTAGAAAATATGTACATTACAACTTGATTCATTTGGATATTGACATAATGTAAAGGAGACCATACATACAAGTACTTAGTGGAAACGACAGTCAAACTCCTATGTAGATAATACACCCCTAATCTAAAATGAACATCAACCAAGCCTCCATTTGAACCTCCTGAATTGTAGCCTCATGTACCCAAGAAAAACTTGGCGCGCCATTTATTACCAAGAATCGGATCTCCTAACTCAAGCAAAGCTCTTTTCGACCTTCTTGAAAACTCTTGCTCACTGTCTTTACTAATTACAATTACAATACAATAATAGCATACAAAGAGGTAAGATTACCAACACCAGTACCAACATGGCAGTAAAGAGATATAAATGACAATTAATGTCATACAGATATAACAAATAATAATACAGATATAACAAACAATAATTATAATCATGGCATTAAACATTAATCAATTTTTGACAAATAAAATATCACAAGATATAGATGTACAAATTATGCATATGCACTCAGACTCAATTTCCTACTCCATGGAGCTAACTCAAGTCGGAGAGATTGATCTAGAAAATGATGGCCATGGATGGCCAAATTGAAAGAAAATGTGACCTAGTTGATGTTTAGATCTTGATTATACACGACAGTCAACCCCAAATCTTGATTAAGAATAGTATCGGTCCAGATCGTCGAGCGTTTTGCATCGGGTTTGATCCACGATTTTGAAGAGCTAGTACCAACGCCCATTCATGGAAAACCCGTGGTCCTTAGCCTTGAACGCTCCCAAGGTCAACAAGTAAACCTACATTATGTATATCACACCACACAAAGGTGTAATTTCTCCAAGGCCATTGGCCTTTTTAACAAATGTCCATTTAAGGAAGTTTTTTCAATGCATGTTCATTGCATACAAGTCAATCACATGCTAAAGTCATATTTCACATATATGGGTCCATACATTGGCCCAACAGTAATTCAACTGTATTTTCAATCGCATAATTATTTTACTACATTTTCACAATTGCGTAACTTTTTTGTCGCGTTTTCAAATCGTGTATTGATTTTTCAACATTTTCTCAATCGTGTAAAGATATTTAAACATTTTTCAAATTGCGTAGTGATTTTTCAACATTTTTGAAATCGCGTAGATTAACAATCATATTTTGAAGTAGCGTAACACATTTTTCATCATTTTTCAATTGCGTAAAATATTTCTCAAAATTTTAAACATCATTTTGGCTTTCTAAAAATTAATATGACTTCTAACTTCATTTCTCCACATTTTGTTATTTAAGAAATCCTTTACACAATATATTCCATAAAATCACCTTTTTATTGATTTAAATTAATATTTCTAGCTTAAAATTTCCTAACACGCTCCAAAAACCTTTAGAGTGAGCTATATGTCGGTAAACTTTAAGTCACCAATTTATTTTTCATCATAACTATATTAATTCTAAAAGATTTGTTTACTATATAAATAATTTGAGATTCAAACACTTTCAACCTCGCTTTTCTTTTCATAAAACGAAATCTCCCTTTTTCAAATAATAATTGTTTTGTTTCTGTTTTTATTTCTTAAATCCTTGTATTAATTTCCTTGCATCTAATCAACTAAGTTACCATTTATAAATCATATTTTTACACAACAAATCCATTTTAGCCTTCATGGTCGTGGGGTACTTGGTCTTTGAAACCAAAACATTTATTCATTTTCCTTGGTCTTCTAAACATCCAATTTACCACTCATGAAAATATTAACTTGGAAACACCTATTTTGAGGTGTTGAGGCCGTGAGCCTCATGATCTTGGGAATCAAATATATTTTTCCTTTTCAACATCTATCATGGCATACATGGCATATAATCATTATACTATATATCAAACATACCTTTAAAGAAATAAAATCATATAAAGCATAAATAAATAGAAAATTCTACATAAATACAAAAACATTACATAATAATGAATTTACATAATTTTAAATAATTGGTGAATAGACACAACCATGGATATGAATCCTCACATGGATTCACCACCCATCACATACAAATTCATCTCTCTTACCATCATACTTGGTTAGTGAGATAGAAAAAATTTACCTTGTGGTAAAGACCAAAGCTCCTTGCTTTGCTTCTTGATACTAGTCCTTCACTATATAGAGCTTCTTGAACATAAAACAAACACAAGTTTATTAGCATCTAAAGTTTGAACAAGAAAGCCCATGGATCAAAACATGGCCTAGAACATGAAGATGAAATAAATAGTGAAGTTCCATAAACTCCACCTTAACACCCTAGAACTTGAGTCATATAAAATTCCTTGAAGATGGATGATTTTGGTCAAGACTTCAACTACAAAGTGTCTTGTATTTAGATAAGGATTCAAGAAATAAGATTGGTTAAAATTATTGGAGAGTGGAGATGTGATTTAGGCCTCTTGGCAGTGGGGTTTAGGGAAGAAAAGAGAGAGAAGTTTTGAGAGTTTTGGTGATAGTTTTCTCTTTGAGTGAAAGATGAAGATGAGTGATAGAAATGAATTAAAATCCAAGTCTCATATTTTGAGTGTATAGTCGTGAGATGATAGAGATAAGAGTGAAATATTTGTGTTAATCTTTAATGTAGATCTTTATGGAAACTTCCAAGAGATAGGATTGAATTTGAACCATTGGATCCCTCCTCCATGAAGCCTTAGAATATTGAGATTTGCATATTCAATGTTGGAGGGTCAAGAGCTTCTCTTCCATTCTTGTAATCCAATGGTCATGAAAAAGTTTCCTAGCCACTTTGTGAGACTAATACTCTACCATAGATTAAATCAATATATTCATTGGATATCCAAAGTCTTCACCTCTAAGCTTGCTTCCTATTGGTTAGAAGAAGTCATAGCCAATAGGTTGAATTTGTTGACTTTCACTTGAAAATTTTAGTCTTGAAGTTTTCTATCCTATTGGAAGTGAGAATTTATAGAGACAAGGCTACAAAAATTATTATTCAATGAAGAGAATATTACTATCACAAGTTAGTAATTATTTTTTTTGTAAAATAAAAAATACAATATATTTTTATTTCAAGATAATTTAAAGTAAAAAACTTTAAAAGATTATGTAACATGTAATTTCTAAAATTGGGTTTAGTAAGATCCACTTGGTTCCTTTTAAATATGTAAAGATTTTACCCGGAATAGAAAATTATTATTTGAGGGAAGACCCGAATTATATCACACGTAAAAACGATCAAATATAGTCAGAAAAAGTAAAAAATAATTTTACTATAAATAAATCTTAAAATAGTACAATTTGTCATTCTTATCATCAAATATAATTTTGGGGTGTTATAACTTTCCCCCTCTAAAAAGAGGTTTTGTCCTCGAAACTTAAACACATACTCAAAACAAATACGGATATTGTTCTCTTATCTTATCCTCCAATTCCCATGTTGCTTCTCCACTTACGTCATTCCAAACCACTTTAACCAATGAAATCTCTTTACCTCGGAGTTGTTTTATCCTCCGATTCTCGATCTTAACTGAAAATGTTTCATAGGTTAAATTCTTTTTCAGTTGTATTGTGTCTGGTTCGATAACATGAGTGGGATTAGGAATGTACTTCCACAATTGCGATACATGAAATACATTGTGAAGATTCGATAGAAAAGGCGATAATGCAATTTGATAAGCTACCTGACCTATCCGATGAAGAATCTGATACAGCCCAATAAACTTTGGAGTGAGCTTTCTTGACATAATCACTTGTCCAACTCTGGTCGTAGGTGTCGTAAAAATACATGGTCACTTTCTTCAAACTCAAGCATATCTCCTAATTTATGAAGATAGCTTTTCCAAATGCCAAGTCTCGAGTTATTCTTGTCTTGTCTTGAATCATCTTCACTTTTTCTGTAGTTTGTTGTACAAATTCCAGTCCTAAAAAAGTACTTTCACTATTCTGATTCCAACACAATAGTGTTCTGCATTGTCTCCCATACAATGCGTTAGAGGGTGTCATCCCTATACTCGAATGAAAACTATTGTTGTAAGTGAATTCTATCAAAGGTAAGAACTCATCCCAACATCTAGTTTGTTCTAGCACACAAGGCCTCAACAAATCTTTGAAGAAATGGTTTGGAATCTTTGATCTTCGACTGATCATTTTTGTGGATGGTAAGCAGAACTTAAACTTAATTTTGTTCCCATCGTTCCTTGCAAACTGTGCTAAAATCTCGACGTGAGTCTCGGATCTCGATCCAAAATAATACTAGAAGGTACACCATGAAGTCTAATAATTTCAATGATGTACACTTGGGTTAACCACTCCATTAAGTACTTAATGTTAATTGGCAAGAAGTGCGCCAACTTCGTAACCCGATTAATAACTATCCATATAGAATCATGACCTTTTCGAGTCTTTGGTAGTCCAGTCACAAAGTCCATTGTTATATCATCCCAATTCCATTCAAGAATAGACAAAGGTTGCAACATTCCAGAAGGTCTTTGATGTTCAACCTTAGCCTTCTGACAGACTAAGCAGGACGATACATATTCAGCAACGTATTTCTTCATTCCTTACCACCAATACAATTGCTTCAAATCTTGATACATTTTTGTGGCTCTAGGATGCATACTTAACTTACTCCTATGAGCTTCATCCAAAATTAATCTCCTAAGTCCTTGATCGTTGGGCACACAAATCCTTCCTTTGAATTTCAAAATTCCATCGGTTCCTTCTTTGAATTCCAACATCGCGCCTTGGTTCCTTGCTTCCTTCACTTCTTGCAAGTATTGATCATCGTTCAGCCCCTCTCAGATTTTATCTATTAAACTATTTGAGATAGTGATCATGTTCAAACACATCTTTCCCGACGTCAACTTTATAGATAACTGCATATCCTAAAATTCTTCTATCAATTCTTTCTCCTTGATCATCATAACAGAAGCACTAAGCATTTTTTCTACTTAAAGCATCCACTACGACATTCGCCTTCCCGAGATGATACTGTAACTAAAAATTGTAGTCTTTTAAAAATTCTAACCAACGCCACTGCCTCATGTTCAACTCTTTTTGGTCAAACAGATACTTCAAACTCTTATGATTACTAAAAATAATGAACATTGCTCCGTAGAGAAAATGTCTCTAAGCTTTCAATGCAAACACCACAGCTGCCAATTCCAAATCATGAGTAGGATAATTCCTCTCATGTACTTTTAACTGTCTTGAATCATATGCCACAACCTTCCGATTTTGCATAAGTACACAACTCAATCCTTGGTATGAAGCATCGTAATATACTTCAAAAGGTTCATTCGGATCTAGTAAAATCAATACCGATGAAGTAGTCAATCGTCTTTTCAACTCTTGAAAACTTTCTTCGCACGCGTCAGTCCATGCAAATAGTTTATTCTTCCATGTAAGTTGAGTAAGAGTTCCCGCTATCTTGGAAAACCCCTCAATAAACCATCGATAGTAACTAGCTAATCTGATGAAACTACAGATCTCTGATACAGTCTTCGGCCTTTCCCATTCAAGAATCGTCTCCACTTTGAAGCATCTACTTCAATTCCTTCCTCTGATATTACATGTCCCAAAAACTGAACTTCACCTAACCAAAATTCACATTTGGACAACTTTGCATATAGTTTATTCTCCTTTAAAATCTGGAGAACCACTTTGAGATGTTAAGCATGTTCCTCCTGACTTCGAGAGTAGATTAGAATGTCGTCTATTAAGACAACCACAAACTTGTCCAAGTAAGAACGAAAAATTCTATTCATGAAGTCCATGAATATGGCAGGTGCATTCGTTACACCGAACGACATCACTTGATACTCGTAATGCCCATAACGTGTCTGAAATGTTGTCTTGGGGATATCTTCCACCTTCACACAAATCTGGTGATATCCAGAACGTATATCAATTTTGGAAAATATCACTGCTCCTTGCAGTTGATCCATCAGATCATTTATCCTTGGAAGTGGATATTTATTCTTAATTGTAATTTTGTTCAACTGCCGATAGTCTACAAATAGATGAGAAGTCCCATCCTTCTTTTTGACTAATAACACTGGAGCTCCCCAGGGTGACACACTAGGTCTCATGAATTGTTTCTCCAATAATTCCTCTAGTTGTTTCTTAAGCTCTGCCAATTCTGATGGCGACATCCTGTAGGGGGCCATAGATATAGGTCCAGCTTCCAGTACCAGATCAATAACAAACTCTACCTCTCTTGTCGGTGGTAAACCAGGTATATTTTCAGGAAAGACTTCAGGAAATTCGTTGACTACAAAAATATCTTTCATAGCATCTTCGCTTTGTACTTCCAAAGAAGATAATAATAAGTATCCTTGAGCCCCTTCCTTCAAACAAACTTCTACTTGAGTGGCCATTAGGAATCTAGAATCCTTAGCCTTGGGAAAAACTAATGTCTTATTGGAATAGTCTATCAGGATATGGTTAGAAGATAACTAATCCATCCCTAAGATTACATTAATCTTAGAAAGAGGCAAGCATATCAAGTCAACATGAAAGATTCTATCCCTAACACAAACAGGACAATTCAAGCATACTTTTGCAATAATCACAGGCTTATTAGTAGGAGTAGCAACACTCAAGTCATAAGGGAATGTAGTCACAGATAATCCCGAACATTCCATACAATCATAGGTAATGAAAAAGTGAGTTGCTCTCGAATCATATAATACGGTTAAAGGATTACCTTTAATGGCACACTCCTCTATAATTAGATCCTCTGACTTCGTGACTTCCTCCTCGCTCATAGTATACACACGACTTCTTCAACAACGTGGTCTAGAAAGTGGACATTTCCTACAGAGGTTCCACCTTATATTGATTCTTTCGACCTCTTTGAGAAATGTCCTGGGCTTCCCACATCCGATGCATATGATTCCTTTGTGTTGGATCCTTAGTCAATTGGTCATTTCCACACTTAAAACATTTGGATGTAGAAGTTCCAAGCTTGACCAAACTTGTTTCCACCGAAACTCCTCCAAAGGATTTGTTGTCGAGTCTAACCTCCCGATAGTCTAGCATATGGTTTACGAATAATGAGTATAGATTGCCGTTTCTCTCTTTGATATGGTACACCGCCACCCTTTCCTCATAGACAAGTTTTCAAACTTAGCATCACCATGAAGCATATTCACTTACCGACATCACCCCTTGTCACTAACCAAGGAATTCCATCTCCTAGAGAAGCATGTCTAACACTCCTCCCAAGGGAAATACTTTTCATCATAGGCCTTGAGCTTTGCTTGAAGAGTTCCCAAGTTTCAACTCTCCCTTCACCTTGTATTAACCTTCGGGCCCCGAAATACCAATCTTCACCATCACCAACTAGCACAAAGGTCGATAAGTGACCTTCTCACCGATCAGTACAACTCATACCATCGAATATTTTCTCTAGCTCTTTGATCCAAAATTGGCTTTCTTTGGGTCAAATTCTATCGTTGAACCATTGGCAGATTATTTCTACGAAACTCGACAAATTCTTGAGTTTCGAACAAGGATTTGCCCTTTGATTTTGTTGTACGATGACATCTGCCATCCTTTGCATTGCTGCTACAGCTGCAGCCATGCCTTGATTGTCATCTTCAACATTCATATGTCTAGCTCTAGTATTCATACGTCCTCTTCCTTTTCCAGCCATCGTAATTCTCAAAAATCAAACTAAACAATACAAGACAAGAGTCAAGTATAATCATTTCAAACAATATTGTTTCCTTTCATAAACTGAACACAGAGAATCACACAACACAAACAAGACAGACCTAACTACAAACCCAAAAGACTCTAACTTGGGCTCTGATACCAACTAATGTAACACCCACCGTAGGGCATCACATTTTAAGGTTATTCATTACCAAATTTCTCAAGTTATAAAATAATATTTAATATAAAAGTACAAGTTGTAAAATTTCTTGATATTGATAAACTTAGTCGAATATAACAATACTAAACAGTATCACAAATAATTTACATCATATACATAATCTCAGAATTTTGGTGATAGTTTTCTCTTTGAGGGAAGAAAAGATAGAGAAGTTTTGAAAGTTTTGGTGATAGTTTTCTCTTTGAGTGAAAGATGAAGATGAGTGATAGAAATGAATTAAAATCCAAGTCTCCTATTTTGAGTGTATAATCGTGAGATGATAGAGATAAGAGTGAAATATTTGTGTTAATCTTTAATGTAGATCTTTATGGAAGCTTCCAAGAGATAGAATTGAATTTGAACCATTGGATCCCTCCTCCATGAAGCCTTAGTCGTGAGATGCATCTTCAAAATGGAGGGTCAAGAGCTTTTCTTCTATTATTTCCATCCAAGGGTCACAAAAAGTCCTAACCACTTTGTGAGACTAATCTCTACCATAGATTAAATCAGTGGTGGATATCCAAAGCCTTCACCTCTAAGCTTGCTTCCTATTGGTTAGAAGAAGTCATAGCCATTATGTTAGACTAACACTTTGCTTAGTCTTGAAGTTTTCTTCCTATTGATGCACAGTAGATATTTTCCAGACAATGGCTACATAAATTATTATTCAATGAATAGAACATTACTGCTCACAAGTCAATAATTATTTGTCCACCGTAAAATAAAAAATGCAGTATATTTTTTTTCACAGATAATTTCTAAAAATTAAAAGATTATGTCACATATCTCTTGGAATTGGGTTTAGTAAGATCCCCAAGACTACGACCAAAACACGTAAAGATTCCCTAAGGAAATCATTATTATTTTCCTCTAAATTTAAATCACACACAACGCATCAAATATAGTCACTAAATCAAAAATAATCATTTACTTATACCACAAACCAAATCACAAAACAAGAAGATATCTAAAAATTCTTTTCGAATAGCTAATTTTGGGGTGTTACAGTGAATGCATGTGTTTGAGTAGTGGAGAAGTAGAAGATAAGCAAGCTTATGGTAGTGCATTTTTCATGGGTTGAATTGATTGAAATACTTACCTTGTAAACACTTAAGAGATGATAGAGAGTCTTGTATCTTCCATGTGAATCTATCATTCTTAATTCATGTTTTTCAAATTGAAGATACCTTGCTTGCTAGTTTGAGATATGAAGAATTGTTATCTCTTGAATGTTTTGACCCCTTGAATCTTTTCTCGCTCTTCTTGCTTACAAACTTTTGCCGTTCTTGAATATCATTGGGAATTGAGTCTTTAAAGTTTTTAGCTTTTGAATTTGTTTTGTTTTTCCTTGTTCCCAAGTTTGGTTTTATGTTTTTGCCAAGGAGTGCAAAAGGCTAAGTGTGGGGGTATTTGATCTGTCAATTATTTCTATATCTTAAGTGCTTTATGTTTGATCTAATTGGACTTCATATGTGCTTAATTGTTAACTTTGAGCTAAGTTTCTAGATATTAAGTTTAATCGGATCTTTATTGTGAAACTATGCTTAAGCGTGTTTATAAGCACTCATAACTACATTGTGTTTTTCAAGAGATCAATATCAACCTTAGAAATAAAGAGAGAAGAGTATATGTGAAGAATCAGGGCTGAATATGAAGTAATTAAGTAACACAACCCATGTCCCCAGACACGGGGTAGGTTGTGTCCTTCTCTGGTTTCACAAATTGGGTCAAGTTTTGAACGTGCCTTCCTAAACACGGCAATTAATCCAAGTTCACCCATTAAGATTCATGTACTTCTTTACTTCAAGAAGGATCCTTCTCTGAGCTTGACCAACAACACGGCCCGTGTCCTCAAACATGGGATAGGTCATGTTCCTCTCTGACTTTAATTTTGCTGAAATTATACTGACAAACCCTGACACGGGATAGGTCATGTCATATGACATGACCCATGTCATCTCATCAAGAAAGTAGATATGAATTCTAATGATGCACTAGGTATCCAAAGTTATAAATAGGGTTACCTAAGGTCCTAAAAGGAGACATCTGGACTGGGAGCCACCAAGGAACTGAGGAAAAAACCAAGAATAAGGGATAAGGAGATTGGATCAAAGATTGGAGTCTCGAGTTCGAGCAATTAGAGGTCAATCATCCTCAACCTTTGGAAACTTGTTTCTTTCCTTTTCTTTCAGTCACACAAGTCTCTAGCCAAAAGTCCCTTTAGGTTTAGTGTTTTTCCCACTTTCATTCTAGACAATGTTTTTCTTCTATTTTTCTTTTGATTTTGAATTTGCCATGTGTGGCTAATCTTCTTATTTGGTTAAAGGAAGATGAAACCCTAGTTTTGATTATGTGAATTTTGCATATCCCTTTATATCAATTCAATTGAGTTTTTATTCATATGTTTCTGCAATCTTAATTCAGTATAAAAGTTTTTATACTATTTGCCGTGTTTAATTTTCAAAACTAGATTGAATTTGATAAGTGGTAAATTAGGAAGTTGAGACATATGATCTAAGTAATTTAATCTTAGTGTGTGATTAGATCTTAGCTCAAGTTGTGATTTTTCGTTTTTAAATCTTAAATACAGACATATCATTAGGTAGGTGTACTTCTAATGAATTCTTTACAAATAACTAATGATCATATAGGACATCTTTTTTTAAGCGAAACTAAAGGAAAACAGGATTTATCTCACAGGATTACATAAAAGCAAATGTGGTTAAATTGGATTATCAAAAACACCTAAATCTACCTCAAATCAAAAGATGGAATGTAAGTTAGCATAATCACATAAATCTAATGGTGGATTCCATCTCTTAACAATTGTCTTTTGATTGGTAATTCAAATCGTGTTTATTTTATTGCTTTAGATTCAATTTCTATTTTTAGTTTTAATAAACAAACCCCTATTTTATTATTTAATGTTTTTGAGAGTTTAAAATTAGGAACACCCTTGTGGGGATGTCACATATATAAAGAAAAATAAATAAAATCTACCCAAGTTGTAAAACATTTATTACGTACTAATACGGGTTGTAAAATAATTCCTGTTAAATAGAATATTATTAAATAAAATAATGCAGAAACATAAAACTAACAGAACAACATCACTCATAATATACATATGGTCCAAGTTATAAGTTATACAAATAATTTACAACTATAACTACAAATATTTAAACAGAAACAGTAAACAAAAGCAGTAAAGAGTCAATATATACATACGCAGACGCGCCCAAAAATACATCATAAATATTTAATCCTCGATGGATCACTCTCGGAAACTCATCGAAGATAAATAAGGATGCCGACACTCGGCGGAAACGAGACCGATAGTCGATACGAGAGTCATCTCACTAGGCTCAGTGGACACACCACCCCAATGACGCCTAAGAGATAAAGGCAACTCTAAGTGTAGAAACACAGTAGTCGTCATCACTGGCTCTCCATCAAACATAAGTCGTATGGACACAGTCAACCATCCCACATAAGTCACTGAGTCTCTGTCTCCCCGCAGATGCCAAGCTAACGATCCACCGTGAAACTCGAGTGTCACAAACCCAAAATCCGGCACCGCCATACCCAAACTAATCATCCAATGGGTATGGATGATCGGATGGTTCTTGGTCGTCGATCGATCTTCGGCTTCTTGCTGCTCTCTCTTCCTCCTCGGATACAAAACTCAAGAGGTTGTTCCTCTTCCTCAAACTCTTTACCACGTAAAATAAATATACAAAAAACACATACAATAAAGAGGTAAGACAAACTAAAATCATCACAAACATGGCAAATAAGAAAACGACAAACAATAGATATATAGTTCATGCAATATAAAAAGCTATAACATTAATTAATAACGAGAATAGTATCACAACAACGCATAATAATATAATATCACAGATAAAATAATATCAAATAAAATAATATCACGGATAAAATAAAATAAGAAATAAACAAATTATCATAACAATAACCAAATAAAATAAACAGATAAAATAAAATAATATCAAGATATAACCATATATAATATGACACGATCCTACTCCATGGAGCTAAACACAAACAGATATCAAAGAGAGAATGACTCGCAAAATCTATTAGTACCACGGCTGCCCAACCAAGCTATTGCGCTGTCACACGTTGCGTCTATAGCCCCACGTCACATGGAATCCATCATCCAAGGCATGGTGTAGTTCACGGTCTCACGTTGTGGCACTATAGGCAATGTACTATTAGACTTTACGAAATCTCGATTAAAAATAGTGCGTGTCGAGTCCATTAGTGTGCTATCGGTTACCACGGACCGACTGTCCATATATGGAATTCCATACACTAACGTCTCCAAGTTCATAAAGACAATGAACCACACTACGTTTATCGCATCGACAACACGATGTGATTCACCTCGTCAACCAATCCACCAAAAATTGGCATAAACTCAAATATGAGAAATTACAAGATATCCTCAATAAAAAATAAAGATAAAAAGATACAAGTAAGTCCCACCGGACAAAACATTGTTCCAAAGCCTGTACGGGTTCACCTCATAGCCCGACAATGACAGAAAAATACAAAAATACCGTTTTGGTCAATCGCGTAGAAATTTTATCGCGTTTTCACAATCTCGTCATTTTACAAACGTTTTTAAATCGCGTAAATTTATTTTTCTGTTTTTAAAATCGCGTAGAGTTTTTAATACGTTTTCTCAATCGCGTAAGGTTTTAAATCATTTTATTGTCCAAATCCCTTAAAAATTCTTGTTTAAATAAACAGAAATAATAAATAATACGTTTAAACTACGTAAAATATTTTTCTATACCGTATATCTTGTCTTTTGGACATCTTTTCTATCTTATTTGCCCATTTTTACTAAAAATTGATAGTATTTTGTTTAGAAAATTATATAATGGTTTCCTAATTTTTCCATAAAAATTCTATTTACTTAATTTTTAACCGTATAATTTAATCCTTTTGAAAACCACTAACATGCTTCAAAATAAAGTATGAGCTATATGTTAGAAATTTTCAAAAGTTCTTGTATTTCTTTTCTAACAGTAAAATTATTACTTTTAATGATTAAACTTAATTCTAATCAATTTATTTCTTTAAAACTCATTTTAGAAAAATTTTTTTTAACATATATTGCATCTTTATACTTGAAAATGGTTTGGAATTGATTTTAGAAATCATGAATTCTTGGTTTGGCATGTTGGCGAAATATACATTTGGGTCATTTGATTTCTAAATTCATTTTCCTTGATCTAAACAATTCTATCTCTTGTTAATTTTCCTAGGTTAATTAAATTACACTTTAGGAAAATAATGAGAACATTTTGGTTCTCCTTTTGGGTCAATGGCCGTGAGCCCTAGTGTTGTGTTCTTTGGAACACTCATGCATTCCTTAGCATGTTATTCACATCCTATACATTATCATGCATTTCTAACACGCAAATTATCAAAGCTTGTAGACATGCAATTTAAAGCTTGTAGACATGCAACTACATACAAATTATTACAATTATCAAATAGGAAAGCTACTAACAACCACACAAACAAGCTACTAAACAAACACAAACAAAGGAATCCTTATGGATTCTACAATCAACAAATCAAACTCCATCTTCTTACCACCACCCATGGATGATAAGATTTGTCTTCCTCTTACCTTAAATGAAGACAAAAATATTCTTTCACACCTCTTCTAGGTTTCGGTTTTCCTCCTTCAAAACCTAACAAACTTAAACAAAATCTACAAGTTACTAACCATAAAAGAGAGCTTAAACCATGGAGAAATCATGGCTTGGAACTTTGAAAAAAGTTTAGAAATGGAAAACAAGAAATTTCACCTTCTAGGTAAAATTTTCCAAGTAGGTTTCAAGCTTCAAATGGAAGATTTTGCAAGAACTCTCAACTAGAGATGTTCTTAGGATTGTGTTTAGGTTTAGAAAACTTGGTTGGATAAATTTTGGGTGGTTGGATGGTATAGAACAAGGCTTGGCGAAACTAGCTTCAAGGAAGCTTCAATGGTGTTTAGGGTTTTTGGAGAGAGAGAAAGAGAAAATTGCATGAAAGTGAAGTGATTTTTTTGGTCTTCCAAATGCCATATGGCGTGTAGCCTTCAATGCCATGCAAGGTGTCGATGGGCTTGGCTTCATCCTAGCCTTAGAATGGATCAAAGGTTAAGATTAAAACTTGGTTAGCAAGCTTGTTTCCTATTGGTTGAGTTTAGCATAGTCATCTAACCTAGTCACATGCTTAGTCACTAATTAACCTAGTCACCACACTTAGTCATCATGTTCTAGAGAATTCCTTCACTAATGATGCTTAATTAAGCTACTAAGTTAACTGTTTTAATTAAACGTGGGTCGCAAAACATTTTAGGGTCCACTGTCATCTAATTATATTGACTAATAAAATAATATTATAATAATACAAAATTATTTTATTTGTGATTAAATCCTAAAAATTAAAAGATTAATTATCGTCTCATTCGAGAATTGGGTTTAGTAAGATCCCCCAGATCTGAATAATTAAAACAAGATTTTCCCGGCCCGAAAAATATTATTTTCCTGTCCCGAGCAAATCGCACAAAAAGTCCAAATAAAATCACAGACAGTAATATTAAGCACTGTAACATATAGAAAAATTAAAAACAGTACAATCGGGACGTAACGGTCATTTTTCCATTTTTCCCCACGACGAAGCAAATCATCCAAAACGTTCAAATAAAATTATAGACAGTATTAATTGTCTGTATATCTCCCAGAAAAATTAAAACAGTAGCTTGAGAAAATTTTTATTTTACCGTCTCGAAGCAAATTACGTAAAACGATCAAATAAAATTTTAGTCTGTAAAATATATTTGTATTTCATACAGAAAAACAAAAAACAGTAAAATAGGGACATAACAGTCATTTACACACAAGCTTGAAAAACAGCAAACAGAATATTTGGGACATTTTTTTAAAAATTGGGGTGTTACAACTCTCCCCAACAAATAAAAATTTTGTCCTCGAAATTTGCTGCTCATCAAAACAAATGAGGATACTGATCCCTCATTTTATCTTCCAACTCCCAGGTAGCATCACCCGTCACATCATTCCATATAACCTTCACCAGCTCGATCATCTTCCCTCGAAGCTGCTTTACCTTTCTGTCCTCAATTCTAACAAGTAAAGTCTCGTAAGTTAAATTCTCCTTCAACTGTACTTCATCTAGTTGTATAACATGCGTCGGATCTGGTATATACTTCCGTAACTGAGATACATGAAATACATCATGCAGATTAGATAGAAAAGGCGGCAAAGCAATATGATACACCTCAGGACCTATACGTCAGATAATCTGATACGGTCCAATGAACTTAGGAGTAAGCTTCTTAGACTTGATAACTCTTCCGATACCGGTCGTAGGAGTAACTCTTAGAAACACATGCTCACCCTCCTCAAACTCAAGAGGTCATCTTCGTTTATCCATATAACTCTTCTGTCTGCTTTGCGTCATTCTCATCTTCTCTTGTATCATCTTTACCTTCTCCGTAGTCTGTTGTACAAGATCTGGTCCAACAGTCATGCTTTCTCCATCTTGATACCAACATAACGGGGTTCGACATCGCCTTCCATACAATGCCTCATATGGTGCCATCCCTATACTTGAGTGAAAACTATTGTTGTAGGTGAATTCTATCAAAGATAAAAATTCATCCCAACTTCCTCGTTGTTCCAAAACACAAGCACGCAACAGATCCTCCAAAGACTGTATAGTTCTCTCTGTTTGACCATCAGTCTGCGGATGATATGCCGAACTCAGTCGCAACTTAGTTCCCATAGCTTCTTGTAGACTCCGCCAAAACCTTGACGTAAACCTCGAATCTCGGTCAAAAACTATACATGTAGATACACCATGTAATCTAACAATCTCACTGATGTACAACTGGGTTAATCTTTCCAACGAATACTTAATATTAATTGGTAAGAAATGAGCCGATTTAGTAAGCCTATCGACTATAACTCATATTGAATCATGACCTTTCCTTGTCTTCAGCAAACCAGTAACGAAATCCATTAAGATACTATCCCATTTCCACTCTGGAATAGATAACGGTTGCAACATTCCAGCTGGTCTCTGATGTTCCACTTTCGCTTTCTGACAAACCAAACAAGACTCCACATACTCTACTACGTCTCTTTTCATCCTTGGCCACCACAACAACCTTTTCAAGTCTTGGTACATCTTGGTCATCCCCGGATGTAAACTAAGGTCACTAGTCTGAGCTTCTTCTAGGATCGACTTCTTCAATTCAGAATCATCATGCATACAAATTCTTCCCTTAAACCTTAAGATTCCATCTGCTCCTTTTTCTACTGTCGCTTTATGACCTTGCTTTAACAATTCCCTCTCATTTTGCAAAAACACATCTTCCTTTTGTTTATCTCAGACATCATCAAGAAATTCGTTTATGATCACGACCTTAAATAAACGAACTCTTTCAGGTAGAAACTCCACAGACAACCATAGATCTCGAAACTTGTTAATCAACTCTTCTTCCTTGATCATCATTGCCGAAACACTAAGCACCTTTCTACTCAAGGCATCAGCTACCACATTAGCTTTTCCCGGGTGGTATTGAAGTTGAAAATCATAATCCTTTAAGAATTCCAACCATCGCCTTTGCCTCATATTCAATTCTTTCTAATCAAACAAGTACTTCAGACTCTTGTGATCACTAAAGACATTGAACAGCGCTCCATACAGAAAATGCCTCCACACTTTCAGAGCAAAAACCACTGCAGCCAATTCCAAATCATGCGTTGGATAGTTCCTCTCATGAACCTGAAACTGACGAGAAGCATACGCCACAACATTCCGGTTTTGCATCAAAACGCAACCTAACCCTTGATAAGAAGCATCACAATACACGTCAAAAGTTCCCTTAGAATCTGGCAAGATCAACACAGGTGCAGTTGTTAACCTCTTCTTCAACTCTTGAAAACTGGCTTCACGTTCTTCCGTCCATTCAAAAGCTTGACTTTTCCTCGTAAGTTGTGTAAGTGGTCCAGCAATCTTCGAAAAACCTTCGATAAACCTCCGGTAATAACCAGCAAGTCCAACAAAACTTCGAACCTCTGTTACCGTCTTAGGTCTTTCCTACTGTAAAACAGTCTCCACTTTTGATGGGTCTACTGCAATACCTTCTTTCAAAATTACGTGACCTAAAAACTGAACTTTTTCCAACCAGAACTCACATTTAGCCAACTTTGCATACAGCTGCTTTTCTCTCAAAATCTGAAGAACAATACCAAGATGTTCAGCATGCTCTTCCTTAGATTGAGAATAGATCAGAATGTCACCGATAAAAACAACGACAAACCTGTCTAGATACGGACGAAAAATCCTGTTCATATAATCCATAAATATGGCAGGAGCATTCGTCACCCCGAATGGCATTACCTGATACTCATAATGTCCATAACGAGTTCGAAAAGCGGTTTTCGGTACATCTTCCCCTTAACACGAATCGGTGATAACCCGATCTCAGATTTATCTTGGAAAATACCACAGCTCCTCTTAACTGATCCATCAAATCGTCAATTCTTGGAAGCGGATATTTATTCTTGATAGTCACCTTGTTCAGCTGACGATAATCCACACAAAGCCGAGAAGTTCCGTCCTTCTTCTTAACCAAAAGCACTGGCGCACCCCATGGCGAAACACTTGGTCGCACAAACTGCTTCTCCAACAATTCCACCAATTGCTCTTTCAGTTCCTCCAACTCTGCTGGCGACATACGGTATGGTGCAATTGAGATAGGACCTGCTCCTGGTACTAAATCAATTGTCGATCTCCCTCTCAGGTGGCAAACCAGGTACGTCATCAGGAAAAACCTCTGGAAACTCGTTGACAACAGGAATAGTATTCACATCCTTCTCATTCTTAACCTCTAGAGAAGACAATGCCACATATCACTGTGCTCCCTCTCTTAACAAAGACTTGACCTTAACAGCAGTTAAGAATCCAGACTTTTCTTCCTTAGGAAAAACTATGGTTTTACTGGCACAATCTATAAGGATATGGTTAGAAGATAACCAGTCCATCCCTAAGATTACATCTATCTCAACAAGAGGTAAACAAATCAAGTTGACCAAAAACTTACGATTCTTCACAACAACAGGACAATCCAAACATATCTTTGATGCAATCACAGGTTTAGCAGTTGGAGTAGAAACACTCAATTTAACATTCAAAGAAGACACAAGCAACTTCAATCTTTCCACACAATCATATGCAATAAACGAGTGTGTAGCACCAGAGTCATATAACACAATCAGATGGTTACCTCCAATGTCACCTTCTCCTTGTATAAGATCATCAGATTGAGAAATTTCTGTTCCCGTCATAGTATATACTCGTCCTCCAGATCTCGGTTGAGTACTCCCTGGCTTCTGTTGATTAGCACGAACATAACGAACAGCAGGTTTCCTTTCCGGCTGAGTACAATCCTTCGACATATGCCCAGGCTGTTTATAGTTAAAATAAACTATCCCCTTAATCGTGCACTCTAGAGAGATATGACCTTTCTTTCCGCACTTAAAACATGTTGGCGTAAACGCCACTTTCTGTCCAACTCCACTACTACTTGTACTTCCACCAATTGGTGGTCGTTGAGATTGACTCCCTGTTGGTCTGGAATATGGCTTGCGCTGAAACCGATTCGTATTACTACCTCCACCTCTTTGAAACCTTGTCGGCCCAAAGTTACGATTCCTCTGATCTCTCGACGGCTCCAATTCCTCAAGTTGCGCACATGCATCAACCAAAGCATGAAACTGATTTATCCTCAAGGATATCACCCCTCGTGTCAGTTCCACTCTCAAGCCCGATTCAAACTTCCGACATCTCCATGTATCATCCGGTCGAGTTTGAGCATAATCCGAGAATTGAGACAAATTCTCAAATTTTGTCACATACTCATTCACTGTCATATTTCCCTGTCGCAAACCAAGAAATTCCATTTCCTTGGCATGCCTAGCACTTGCAGGAAAATACTTTCCCAGAAAAGCATCAGAAAATACTTCCCACGTAATTTCAGTTCCTTCAGCTTGTAAAACTTGGCGAGTTCCTCTCCACCAATGTTCTCCATCTCCTCTTAGCATAAAGACAGCATAAGTCACCTTCTTATCATCTGTGCATCTCATTCCTTCAAAAATTCTCTCCAAGTCTTGTATCCATTGACTTGCTTTCTCCGGATCAACCTCGCCTCTAAACTGTGGCGGATTGTGGCGCCTAAATTCAGATAAATTTAGGGCATCAGCAGTAGCATCTTGCTGTTGAGCTGCTCTCAAATTCTGCTGCATCATTACTTCAGCCATTCGCTGCATAGCTTCAGCAGCCGCAATCATAGGGTCCACATCACGATTCACGTTCGCACGTCCTCTACCTCGTCCAGACATCTTCTTTCTTCAAACAGAACAAAACAAAATTAGATACATCCTTTCGGAAGTAAATTACAGAGAATCACACAGCACATACAAAAACAGACCCAACCACAACCCCAAAAGACTCTAACTTGGGCTCTGATACCAACTAATGTAACACCCTTGTGGGCATGTCACGTATATAAAGAAAAATAAATAAAATCTACCCAAGTTGTAAAACATTTATTACGTACTAATACAGGTTGTAAAATAATTCCTGTTAAACAGAATATTATTAAATAAAATAACGCGGAAACATAAAACCAACAGAACAACATCACTCATAATATACATATGGTCCAAGTTATAAGTTATACAAATAATTTACAACTATAACTACAAATATTTAAACAGAAACAGTAAACAAAAGCAGTAAAGAGTCAATATATACATACGCAGACGCGCCCAAAAATACATCATAAATATTTAATCCTCTGATGGATCACTCTCAGGAAACTCATCAGAAGATAAATATCCAGGATGCCTCGACACTTGGCAAAAACGAGACCGCGCAGTCGATACGATAGTCATCTCACTAGGCTCAGTGGACACACCACCCCAATGACGCCTAAGAGATAAAGGCAACTCTAAGTGTAGAAACACAGTAGTCATCATCACTGGCTCTTCATCAAACGTAAGTCGTATGGACACAGTCAACCGTCCCACATAAGTCACTGAACCTCTGTCTCCCCGCAGATGCCACGCTAACGATCCACCATGAAACTCGAGTGTCACATAACCCAAAAATCCTGGCACCGCCATACCCAAACTAATCAGTCCAATAGGTATGGATGATCAGATGGTTCTTGGTCGTCGTACTGATCTTCGGCTTGCTGCTCTTCTTCCTCCTCAGTATACAAAATCTCAAGAGGCTGTTCCTCTTCCTCAAACTCTTTACCACGTAAAATAAATATACAAAAACACACATACAATAAAGAGGTAAGACAAACTAAAATCATCACAAACATGGCAAATAAGAAAACGACAAATAACAGATATACAGTTCATGCAATATAAAAAGCTGTAACATTAATTAATAACAGAATAGTATCATAACAAATAAAATAATATCACAGATAAAATAAAGTAAGAAATAAACAAATTATCATAACAATAACCAAATAAAATAAACAGATAAAATAAAATAATATCCAAGATATAACCATATATAATATGACACGATCCTACTCCATGGAGCTAAACACAAACAGATATCAGAGAGAGAATGACTCGCAAAATCTATTAGTACCACGGCTGCCCAACCAAACTATTGCGCTGTCACACGTTGCGTCTATAGCCCCACGTCACATGGAATCCATCATCCAAGGCATGGTGTAGTTCACGGTCTCACGTTGTGGCACTACAGGCAATGTACTATTAGACTTTACGAAATCTCGATTAAAAATAGTGCGTGTCGAGTCCATTAGTGTGCTATCGGTTACCACGGCCCAGCGGAGCGACCGACTGTCCATATATGGAATTCCATACACTAACGTCTCCAAGTTCATAAAGACAATGAACCACACTACGTTTATCGCATCGACAACACGATGTGATTCACCTCGTCAACCAATCCACCAAAAACTGGCATAATCTCAAATTACCAAGACATCCTTAAAGATAAAAAGATACAGTAAGTCCCACCGGACAAATACTGTTCCAAAGCCTGTACGGGTTCACCTCATAGCCCGACAGCAGAAAAATACAGAAAATACCGTTTTGGTCAATCGCGTAGAAATTTTATCGCGTTTTCACAATCTCGTCGTTTTTACAAACGTTTTTAAATCGCGTAAATATATTTTTCTGTTTTTAAAATCGCGTAGAGTTTTTAATACGTTTTCTCAATCGCGTAAGATTTTTAAATCATTTTATGATCCAAATCCCTTAAAAATTACTGTTTAAATAAACAGAAATAATAAATAATACGTTTAAACTACGTAAAATAATTTCTATACCGTATACTGTCTTTTGGACATCTTTTCTCTCTTATTTGCCCGTTTTTACTAAAAATTGACAGTATTTTGCTTAGAAAATTATATTAATGGTTTCCTAATTTTTCCATAAAAATTCTATTTACTTAATTTTTAACCGTATAATTTAAACCTTTTGAAAACCACTAACATGCTTCAAAATACAGTATGAGCTATATGTTAGAAATTTTTGAAAGTTACTGTATTTCTTTTCTAACAGTAAAATTATTACTTTTAATCCTTAAAATTAATTCTAATGAATTTGTTTCTTTAAAACTCATTGTAGAAAAATTCTTATTAACATATATTGCATCTTTATACTTGAAAATGGTTTGGAATTGATTTTGGAAATCATGAATTCTTGGTTTGGCATGTTGGCCGAAATATACATTTGGGTCATTTGATTTCTAAATTCATTTTCCTTGATCTAAACAATTCTATCTCTTGTTAATTTTCCTAGGTTAATTAAATTACACTTTAGGAAAATAATGAGAACATTTTGGTTCTCCTTTTGGGTCAATGGCCGTGAGCCCTAGTGTTGTGTTCTTTGGAACACTCATGCATTCATTAGCATGTTATTCACATCCTATACATTATCATGCATTTCTAACACATGCAAATTATCAAAGCTTGTAGACATGCAATTTAAAGCTTGTAGACATGCAACTACATACAAATTATTACAATTATCAAATAGGAAAGCTACTAACAACCACACAAACAAGCTACTAAACAAACACAAACAAGGAATCCTTATGGATTCTACAATCACCACAAATAAAACTCCATCTTCTTACCACCACACATGGATGATAAGATTTGTCTTCCTCTTACCTTAAATGAAGACAAAAATATTCTTTCACACCTCTTCTAGGTTTCGGTTTTCCTCCTTCAAAACCTAACAAACTTAAACAAAAATCTACAAGTTACTAACCATAAAAAGAGAGCTTAAACCATGGAGAAATCATGGCTTGGAACTTTGAAAAAAAGTTTAGAAATGGAAAACAAGAAATTTCACCTTCTAGGTAAAATTTTCCAAGTAGGTTTCCAAGCTTCAAATGGAAGATTTTGCAAGAACTCTCAACTAGAGATGTTCTTAGGATTGTGTTTAGGTTTAGAAAACTTGGTTGGATAGAATTTTGGGTGGTTGGATGGTATAGAACAAGGCTTGGCCGAAACTAGCTTCAAGGAAGCTTCAATGGTGTTTAGGGTTTTTGGAAGAGAGAGAAGAGAGAAAATTGCATGAAAGTGAAGTGATTTTTTTGGTCTTCCAACATGCAATAGCCGTAGCCTTCAATGCCATGCAAGGTGTCCATGGGCTTGGCTTCATCCTAGCCTTAGAATGGATCAAAGGTTAAGATTAAAACTTGGTTAGCAAGCTTGTTTCCTATTAGTTGAGTTTAGCATAGTCATCTAACCTAGTCACATGCTTAGTCACTAATTAACCTAGTCACCACACTTAGTCATCATGTTCTAGAGAATTCCTTCACTAATGATGCTTAATTAAGCTACTAAGTTAACTGTTTTAATTAAACGTGGGTCCCGTAAAATATTTTCGGGTCCACTGTCATCTAATTATACTGACTAATAAAATAATATACAAAATTATTTTATTGGACAGTTAAATCCTAAAAATTAAAAGATTAATTATCGTCTCATTCAGAATTGGGTTTAGTAAGATCCCCCAGTCTGAATAATTAAAACAAGATTTCCCCGGCCCAGAAAAATATTATTTTCCTGTCCCGGTGCAAATCGCACAAAAAGTCCAAATAAAATCACAGACAGTAATATTAAGCATTGTAACATATAGAAAAATTTAAAACAGTACAATCGGGATGTAACGGTCATTTTTCCCCACAACGAAGCAAATCATCCAAAACGTTCAAATAAAATTACAGACAATATTAATTGTCTGTATATCTCCCAGAAAAATTAAAACAGTAGCTTGAGAAAATTTTTATTTTACCGTCTCGAAGCAAATTACGTAAAACGATCAAATAAAATTTTAGCCTGTAAAACATATTTGTATTTCATACAGAAAAATAAGAAACAGTAAAATAGGAACATAACAGTCATTTACACAAAAGCTTGAAAAATAGCAAACAGAACATTCGGGACATTTTTCTAAAAATTGGGGTGTTACAGAATCAATTTATAGTGTTAATTGAATTAGTTCTTTGTGGATCGACCTTTGCTAACTACAACTGGTCGCAAGGTTTTTATATTTTTTGTGGAACTTGGCAACTGATTTTTATTCTAAATTTTAATCACAATCCACACCACACCAACATGCTAATTGTTGTGGTAATTAGTCATTGTTTTCCATGTTTGTGATTGCTGAAGGATGTGATCCTCACATTTGGTGATAATATATGATAGTGTGAGGAGGTAATATGCCCTCCCTATTATAGTGATGAGCTGAGGACGATCTTTCCCTCCCTCATTATTCTGGTAGTTGAGGTGAGGAGGGTTATTCCCTCCTTCTTTACTACGTATTATCTTAAATGGAAGATAGTTGCGAAAGGATATTCCCTCACTGTCAAAGGTGATCCTAACAAGTAGATAGTGTGAGGATGGACATTGCCTCTATATTACGGAGTTGTTGAGGAGGACAATTCCTTCACTACTTTTGTTGACTCATGACATATACTCATGACATATCATAACATTACTAACTCACATCTCATAAATGCATTCTTAGGTTATAGCATTGGCATTAATATAAGGCAATTCTATGCATTATTAGTTGCATGGTGATTGTATGGGCAATTACTAATTTCTACGCCATAACTTATTCATGACGTTACAATTGTATGGGCAATTTCTTACGTTTGAGAATATGGTGATGATTTGAAGATTGTGTGTGGAAATGATTTCTATACAAACTTATAATTGAGATTCTATTTTGGGAAGTGAAAGGAAGTTGTTTTGGCTTTTGCCGCCTTTCTAGTGTGATCTATGATTTACTTGCTTTTCCCCGAAATAGTTGGAATGATTGTGATGGCATGGTTTATTAGTTAAAGTACTGAGGATTTGAGATTCTCACCCCGTGTGTTGTGATTTCCATAATGATTCCAGGGACGAAGATTTATGGATAGTAAAGTGCAGACAGGAGCTTAGAGCTTAGCCTAGTAGTTTTAACTTGTATCTAGTAGTTTCTTTTTGGATGTATGTTGGCACCCTTTTGAAACTCTGTTTATATTTTGTGCCTTGAGAGACCTAGTCTACAAATTATGTACATATTGTATTTGTGAGAAATACATACATTATATATTATTCATCCTTTTTGTAGCTCATATTTTTTGTATATACATAACTGTTATATTAGAAAATGTTAATTGGTTGATAGTAGCGTGCATGAATCTAATTACTTTCGCATAATTTTGATTATACTATTGGTATTAAATTTGGGATGTTACAGGTTGTAAAATCATACCTAAACTAGCTTAGAAAATAACCAAAAGTTAACAAATAATTAGCACAAAAATTAATGAGCTTCTATATCAATTATTAAGATTAATAGGTTAAGGAAGATGTTATAATTCTTCCCTCCTTTTTAAAAATCTTGTCCTCTAAATTTGGTTATCTGATATGAAAGGTTCCAAGTAATCTCATATTATACTAAAATCTAACTTCCAATTAGTTCTAATTCTTAAGTAGCTTCTCTTGATTCGATTCCATTCCCTACCTCCTTTATAGTAAAAATCCGTCTTAATTTATCTTCCTCTAAGTTCTTTGACTTCAATTTAGATACAACCATAAAGGTAATGTTTGATTTTAGGAATAGAATATGCCTTAACTTCCTCTAAGTCTTAGGCAAGTATATTTAACAAAATGATTTACTACGTCAAAATCATTACATGTTCCAATACCCTATTCAGTACCATAATTATCTTAATTTGGATTAGATTAACAACTAATCATCACAATTAGTTCAATCAAAACAAGAATACCACTAAATTACCAATACCTTATTTTAAGCAATATATATATAGTATCAAGTTCAAAATTGTTATGCAATCCAATAATCAAAACCAAATATAATTGAATCTTAAGAAAACAAAATTATATGAACTTAGTTCATCAACTTCATGTCAATATCACCACTTTCTTTCAAACTATCACACATACATGAATAAATTGTCAACTTATGATTTGATTAGTGTCAAAATCTCATAAATAATATCAATTGGGATTTATCACAAATAATCCTAAAAAGAATACCCAAAGATAGATCTCGGATATTTACCCTATCTTATGGCCAACATCATTAAATAGCTTCATTTATTTCTCAAGTGAAATTTCTATATTTCTATTAATACAAGAGGAGTTAATACCATACTTGTAACACCCCGAATTTCATTTTTTTTCTACATAAATATTAATTTTCTAATTTTTATGATTTTTGAGAATTTTGGTAGATTTTTCTGAGATTAAAAATATTTTAGTAATATTTTAAACCGTCTGTGGGCCCACGGTGGGCCCGGAAACACCAAAAAATTTTAATGGCCAGAAAATTTTGTACTATTGATGTGGGACCGGGGATCTTACTAAATCCGAAACCAAATACAGTATCAAAAATTTTCTTATACTGTGATTTTAT
This sequence comes from Ormosia emarginata, assembly GCA_029884605.1. Taxonomy (NCBI): domain Eukaryota; kingdom Viridiplantae; phylum Streptophyta; class Magnoliopsida; order Fabales; family Fabaceae; genus Ormosia; species Ormosia emarginata. The sequence goes on from JAQQTP010000073.1 coordinate 21,947,352, forward strand.
TATTCGCTGTACAATAATTACTAGTTTGTGATCAGTAATTTTTATTCTGTGAGTAATAATTTCTTGTAGCTATAGCTAGATGATAGCCATGTGCTACTAGTATGAAGAAGTCAAAATTAGTGGCAAGGACCATTTATGACCGTTGGATGTGGATTTAATCAACGGTGGAGATTTGGTCTTATAAAATGGCTAGGACCATTTATGACCCTTGGATGTAAAGTATGAAGGAGTGATCTTGACCCTTCATTTTGGAGATACATTTAATGGTTAGGATTTCAAGGAGAAAAGATCTAATGGCCTAGATTAAGTCTTCTATCTAGAGGCTATAATTAGAATCTATATTAATCCTAACCATTGATCTAATCAATGGCTAAGAATGCCCAAAATGGTGGCTAGTAAGATTGGTCACATTTTGAGAATGCAAGAAGGGGGGGACGGTATTGTGAAGGCTTAGGAGTTTAGCAAAGTTTGAAGACACCAATTATTAGTCATCTTGATCATTCTTAATCATTTCCTAAAGCAAAGCTCTTCAAACTTTTCTCTCCATTTCTCTCCACAGCACCATTCGGCTAAGCACCCAAAGACAACCATCCAAGCTTTTAAAATTTCATCCAACCTTATTTCCTACACCTACACATCATTCTAAGACACTTCTATGTAGAAGACTTAAGCAAAATCCTTCACCTTCTACCATTTCTACAAGTTAGGGTTCTTGAGATTTCAAGGTAAAAAAATTCTTCTTCTTTGTTTCTAAGTTGATTTTTGAGTTTCTAAACCATGATTGTTCCATGGTTTCTCTTCTTCAAACTTTGTTTGTGACTTTGGTTGGTTCAAGTTTGTTAAGCTTTTCCTTTGGAGCCACACGAAATCCATAGAAGACTAAGCAAGAAGGAGTTTTGTCTTCCTTGAGGTAAGAGGGAGATTACCCTCATCAACCATATGTTGGTGGTGAGGAGATGACTTTGTTTGTGGTGAAAAATTTATAAGGATTTATTCACTTGTATGGTTTAAGCTTGCTTTATTTATGGTTGGTTTATTTTTAAGCTTTGATTATATGCTTGTTTAAGTATATTATATGTTTATGGTAGCATGAGGAATATTGTGTAAAGTAGAATATGAGTTGTATGATGAGAAAAATTGTATGGTGGTTCCACAGAACCTAGGGGAGGCTCACGGTTTTGACTACTACAAAGGGAACAAGATGATTCAAATTAATTCCTAAGTTATAGATTAATGATCTTAAGGATAAAAATTGGATTAAAGGTTTTGGTAAAGGATTTTGATGATGGAAAATGGTTTTGTAAAGGATTTTAGTAATGAAAAATGATTAAATATGAATAGAAACCCTAAACCTAATTTTTGGCCAACACACCAAAGTGTGTTATTTTAAACCCTAAATTATTTTACCAAGTGTGGATTTTGATAATTAGTTACAAGAATTGGAATTAAGGAATTTTTAGTAGGAAAAGGAAAAATGGACTTAAGGGTAGGAATTAAATTAGTATGTAAGCTATATTATTTAAGTAAATCAAAGAAATCAAATTTTTGGAAAGAACCATAGAAAATATTATGTAAAGAATTTTTAGAAAGAAAATATTTTCAAGAAGGCCAAAATATACATATATTATAGAAGGATTTTATAAAATAAATTTAGAAAGTTGAGAAAAATATTTTACGTAAGTGAAAAATGCTAGAAAACCATTACGCGATTTAGAAATTACTATTTTTAAGCTACGTGATTGATTTTTACGTTACGCGATTGAGAAAATAATTTTAAATTATTACGCGATTGAGAAAACGTTTAAAAACCTCTACGCGATTTAAAATTGTTTGAAAATATTTACGCAATTTAGGAAACGTTTGAAATTATTTATGTGATTTAGAAAATGTTTAAAAATATTTATATAATTTAAAAACGTTGGAAATTAATTACGCGTTTGCGAAAATGTTGAAAAATATTACGTAATTTGAAAATGTAAGAAAAACGTCACGCTGTTTCAAAAATACGATAAAATGTTTACGCAATTGGAAATTACAGCAGTTGGCTGTCGGGCTGTCGTGGTGGGGCCCGTTATGTTGAAAAGTGATACTATCAAGAAATGATGCGTATTTTTGAAATACCATAAAATAATAGTTGTGTGTATTTTTGAATCATACATCATGCATGGAAAAATATGTCAAGTAAGGCGATTGGCCTAGGAGATGGAAATTACACCTTCGTGCGGGTGAGAATTGCGTAGTTACGATCTTCAGTGATCTTGGGGACGTCGGGGTATGGAATGTCATATGTGGCCAGTTGGTAGCACCACTGCGTCGTGGTATGCTTTGCAAACACACCGACGGTCTCGATGGAGTTACTACTCTTTTCGTGATATGGTTGAGAGTGTCTTGTATTAGCCATGTTGTGCGCTATGATATGATAAACAATACATGATTTGAGGCTAACGGTATATAGACATGTCCTCCCTATCATTCTCTCTGAAATTGTGTTTAGCTCCATGGAGTAGGAATTGGGTCGTTGTACACATGCATAATGAGTCAGCATATTGGTGTGACAATTATGCCTATTTATATGTTTTCTATGATATGATATGATATGACTATATGTGATATATATTATACCTGTATCTTTTACTGTCATTTTCTATACTGCCTCATTGGTATTGATGAAAGGGGATCTCATCTCTTTATTATATTGAATTTGTGTATTGTATGTATTTGATGAAGACCGAGGAGGCTGATAAGTCGTTTTACTATCAGTAGTTGTTTTTCTATATTTATCTAATATAGCGGCGAGGCGCCAAGTTTTAGGGTTTGTCACGGTTCGATTCCACTGTGGGATTGATGCGTGGCGGGTTAACTTAGATAGGAAAAGGTTTGTGTATACCGGGGATCTGACTTTGACTTTAAGTGGTACTAGGGATGGTACTCTTGTCATGACACAACATGTGTCTGTTCGTTTAGAGTTTTATATGCCTATATGTGAGCTGTGGAGTAGGAACACCTACATTCCACATGAAGACACCATGATGTCTACTGTTAGGACACCAACTAGGCGTGTGCTGTATCTGCCAGGTTTCTTTGATGACTACACTGAGAAGAAGGATGATCCCAATGAGAGCCTGAACCTGTAGTTTGTTGGGGTTTTAGTTTAGTATTTTTATTTTGGTGTGTACTGTATATATAACTTTTGGGGGTGTAATTATGTAAATTATTTGTGAACAAGGTTTGTAATATGTAAAATATGGTGTGTTAGTTTAAATTACGTTTCACGTTTAATGTTTTTATTTATTATTAGTTATTCCGCAAATGAAATTTTAAAAACAGTATTTTTATAAGATTAATTCTTTTACAACTCGGGTAAGTTATATTAGAATTAGTCTTAAATGTGACACCCTACAGTGGGTATTGCAATACTAATAAACTCATCTTTTGATGAGTTTTGTGACCCTATCCCCATAACACCATTATCAAACAACTTTTAAGTTCTTAATACTCAAGTATTAAAACAAAAATTTTGCATACATCAAAAATAAAAAATTGTGAACCTTTTTAGTTTTAACTCTAATACTATCCAATAAAAAATTAATTTCTATTCCTTAAATAATCCAAAACTAAACTAAACTTTTAAGATTCACCACTAACTAATCTAAAAGAAACTGATTTCTAACTCCAAACTTTGACTCCACATTTGTAATCATAACAATAAATCAAATCGAAAAATCAATGTAAAAGAGTCATAACATTATTCATTTCACTCTTTTAAAACCATTCCATGCAATTATTTAAGAAACAAGATAGTAATAAATTGTCACCATATAAATTAGTTTGACTATTAACTGTAACTCTTCTATACATTCAAACTTCAGACATATCATGATAGTAAGTTATTCTTCCATTATACAGCAAAATAAATTATAAACTAGATCTCTCAAGTAGTAATACCTGAATCACAAATTAACAATTATAAATCATATCATCTTACTGCTAACTCAACATCTATTCTTTCCAATCACCTTCTACTTCACAACTTGATTATCAATAAATTAGAATATAATACTAATAGTCCATGTAACAACCAAACAATACCAACAAAGGGTAAACAAATAAGATTCATAAAGTAATCCTATACCTTATGCGTACACAATCTTTAAGAGTTTTATCTTTGACTATGTACTTACCTTGTTTCAAATCAAGAAAGTGAGTTGCCTCTTCTCCACTTGAAGTGGAATCTCGTTCCTTCACTTGTGATTTGAGACTAGGTTTCTTCTCTTGTTTATAAATACATTTTCTAGTGTAATGTCCTTTCTTACCACAAGCATAACACACTGTTTGATCTAGCATACAAACCTTTTTACCATGATATCTCTCACACTTTGCACATTCAGGTCCCCAAGTTCTTGTTTGAACTTATTTTCCTTTATCTTGTAAATGCTTGTCCTGAGAAACACATTTCTCTAATCTCAACATTCACTTTTTTTCTCTTCTGAGAACTTTGTGTTTCATGCTTCTATGAGAGTTTAAGATTATAAGACTCTATAATTCTACATTCGCTAAATAAAGTAGCAAAATCCCTTATCTCCAATTACTTTACTATTTTTCAAATATCCTCTGTCAATCCCATTTCATATTTTACACATTTTCAATCTTCATCGGGATTGTTCTTAAGATAAAAGAATAACTTAGAACATTCTTCAAATTGAACCACATACTGATCTATAGTCATATCCTCTTGTTCAAGTCTTAAAAATTCTAATCCCTTTGCTTTCTATAAATCATGGGCATAATACTTATTCAAGAAAGCAATTATGAACATCTTCCAGATAATTTGGGTACCTGCTATCTCTAACAATAGTATCTATCCATCATCTTTATGTCTCTCCAACCAACATATAAGAGGCAAAAGATATCATTTGTTCATCATTATAGGCTACAACAGTAAAAATCTTTTCCATATCCATAATCCATCTACCAGCTTTAATTGGACTATATTCTCCTTTGAAGAAAGAAGGAATAACTTTACTCATTTCTAATAGATCTTAATTTTTCATGAGCCTTATATTATCTATTGACTATCTCAGTGGGTTATTTCCTATCCTTTCTAGTAATCTATTAGTGATGGCATTTTGCTCCCTCATTGCAGTAGCCACACCTTTAAAAGTTCTAGTCATTTCAGTCATATCTTCATTTACAAGTCCTCTAGTATAGCATGGGTTCGCCCGATAGATTCCAAAGTTTCCTCTATATAACATCCTAATACCGATAACGTAATATACCAGGTATATACCTGGATAAACAGTATTAGCTATGCTACTTGTAAATTAAACATCATATTAATCTATATCATTTTAAACAAATAATAATGGAGAGCCTTGCGAAAACTAAAAGTTATATATATACAACAAAAGCCTCATCAAGAAGAAAGTCATACATACAACTTTTCTTTATAAACTAAAAGCAAACATAATTAAATACATTAACTTTATCCATAAAAATAATTAAAACTATTCTAGTCTTCATACATCTTCTTCTTCCCATTGGAAAAGCTTTTAATTGGATTTACATAGCAACACACGGGGTGAGAATTCATAATCCTTAGTTTAAGCATTCCAATACTAGAGTTTAATAATTCACAATGAATAAACCACAACATAACATAAGATTATACTCGCAACAGAATTATGAGTCAATACTATCAGAATATACATACGCTTTATGTAGCATTCTTAAAGCAAGCTATAATCTTATCTCACATTTGTAACAAAATGATATCTAACAACTGCCCATACAATCATAAGATATCATCAAACAAGACAACCGCCTATACAGCTGTCATCGAAGGCAAAATGTAACACATACACAGAATAACATAGTTCACATATAAAAATAATTACCATGAAGTGCAATGATTATGTTCTGTATGATTATGCTCAAAGAAAATTATGTATGATAGTGTGTATACAATGTCATGAAATTTGGCTATTCCTCTTTGTAGGGAGGGAATCTGTTACCTCCTTAACCTACCAAGTAGGGAGGGAATATGTTACCTCTTTAACCTACCTTATGCTGAGTAGACTTTTTCACTACCTCAAACTGGTAGGAACAACAAGTGTGTGTGATGAATGTGGTGATATATCTAACTCTTACATAACCACCACATAACTCTACCAAGTATGTCCTTACACTACTAGCTCTACCTCAACTCTATGAGAGCATTCATGCACTATGGCACTTAGCTATTGCTAAACAATCTAAGTATACTCGTATCTATCTTGCCTTACTATCACACTACAAGTGAAACCCTATGCCACACAAGTGTTCTCAAGGTCCTAGATACCTGTCACTGGCAATCCGTACTCTATGGATGCACCTAGCTTCAAACCTCCCCATATATACAAGGTGGTCCTTCTCTCAAGGTAATACCTCTATTAGTGTCTCAACACACTCTAGGAAGTATATATGAAAGATTCCAGCTAGTAGGGAACTTCATTTCAATAAGATAAAAATCTTGTGAAATTCTGGACTAGGCACTCAAGCGCCAGCTACCTAGTGTTCAAGCGCTGGCTTGGCAACGGCATTCCTCTGTCTTCCTTTGCAACTGGCGCTCAGGCGCTCCTTACCTGGCGCTCATAATCCAGTTCTCAAGAGCTCACAATCGAGCGCTCAGGTGCTAGGTGCACAGCAGCACGCGCACTTCTTTTGGACATTGGGCGCTTGAGCACCCAAAACCTAGCCCTTAGGCACTGATTTCCCATAACATTTTCTGCAAAATTTTGTAGAAAAACTTAATTATTTTATTGATTTTTGAATCAAAACCACTCATCCAAAACCATTTTCTACATGGTTTCTATCCATAAACATGATCTTAAATCACCTTTAGACCTTCATACAAGTTTTTTAATCATTCAACTTCATGATCAAAACACAAGTATGCTAACCTTTTATCATCAAAACCCATATTTCAACAACTCAAAATCATGGATTTCCATGACTACTCACATGCTCTACAACATTACCTAGCATGTCTCAACTCATTACAAGTCCTAACTCATGTTCCTAATGAGTTATACCAACTCAAAACTCATTGGAAACATCTCAAACCCATTTTTCAACTCTAACTTGCATGCATCATACATGAGGAAGGGAGTAGAAAAATGAAGGAACAAACACCCCTACCTCTTGTATGGATGATGATCTTCAAGCTTGGTCTTTACTTTACCCTTTTACCTTTCTTAATTCTCCCCTTTCTCTTCTTTTTTTCCTCCCCATTCTTTTTCTCTTTCTCCTCTATTTCCTACTTTTGACCGTGAGAAATGGAGAGGAAGAGGACTCAAATATGACTTCTTAAGGATAACCACTAATGTGGTACTAAAACTTCCGATCTATTAAGAACACTTGGATTAGTGAAGAATTGTGTAGCATTATTGCCTAGTGATATAGGGAGATGATTAGGAGTTGTTGAGTAAATGAGTGATTGTCAAGAGAGTTTTGAGTTTTGTGAAACCTTTTTGATAAATATTTATCTTGATTGTTGATATATACTTAAGTAGGGCATGAATACATGAGAGAGTGACTAATCATTCAAGCTTTGAATTGCTTTTTGGAGTTGGAATTTTTTTTTTTAAACCTTTGTATTTGCATTCACCTAAAAAAGATGAGTTTTACCCTTAATTTCATTCTTTTTCATTGCATGGGAACAAGCAATATTTAAGTTTGGGAATATTTGATGAGTGTAAAATACACTCATCTTTTGGTTTATTTATTAGGATTTTTAATTTATTTTTATTTAGTTTTGTTTATTTTTATTTATTTTTAATTTAGTTTTACATAATTATCTCTTCACCTAGTCATATTTGAATTTTCAAGATAAATCATCGATTTTGTAAAAAATAAGAAATTCCTAAAGATAAATATTTGAAGGATTCTTATCATATTATTGGATGCTAATTAGAGTTCTAATTGGACACAATCTTAGATTGGAGATTGGATAAGAATTCTCAAAGGTTGTATTTGGAATGAATAAAAATTAAACATAATTTGATTTGAATTGATTTGATTTAAAAATCAAATTTTGTGTTTGAAATTAATTAAAATGAGAATTGATTTGATTTGATTTTATTATTTTATATTTTAACCCTTATAAAAAGTAGTTAGAGGTAATTACTAAGAGTAAAATAGTCCACTTATTTCAAATCAAATCAAATCTTAACAAATCATATAAAATTTCTAAAACAAAATGAATAAAATCCATGAGATTTTAGAAATCAAATCGTTTCCTATTTTTTAACATTCCAAACATAAAATTTAATTAAATTTGATTTACAAATCAAATTATTTCTCATTTTTTTACATTCCAAACACACTCAAAGAGATTAGATTTTGAGTAAAATTCGGATTCCCGTAGCATCCTAACCATTCCTCAATAATGGAGTCATATCTTGGGCTATGGAGATTAGATTGATGCGCCATTTGCGGAATTGAAAAGATGATAGAAAATCCTACAACTTATCTATTGAGATCGAAGGAAAATTCGTCCATGTGGAGGGTGAGAAAAATCGTGCAAGTTAGATATGAAAAGTTATCAATTTTTCTATAAAAAGGAAAAAACGAGTTTAGCAAAAGAACTCTCTTTTGGTTCAAAAAATACATGAAAAATATAAAGTTTTGGAGGCTCAAAGGCAGCAAAGGAACAATCCCAAGGAGAAAAGAAGGATCCTTCATGGAGTTCGAGATCAAATCACCATTAAAGGCACTTTGGTTTCTTCTCTACAGTTTAATAATGATAAATTCTCTTTCCTCTTCCTTTCTTTTCTTCTCTTTTGTTATGAGTAGCTGAATTCATGTTCTTCTAGGGTGAAGATGTAACTTGATTCAATCGACATGTATTAAGATTGAATTTTTAATTAACTTCTTTTCTATTCAATTTGAGTGCTTATTATGGTTTTTAATTCTTTTATGAAATTAGTCACTCATAAATTAATCTAGTGAGATGTGTGTAGAATCAGAAGATTTGCATATAACTTAGACCATAAATAATAAGTGTCATGATTTAAAATTATCTAGGAATAGAGGTTATAGGTTGTGTGGGAGAATTATGATAGTTTTCATGAGAATCCATAGAGTGAAGGTTACGCCTTTAAAAGTTGGGGTTTAGATCAAGGAATTAACTACGAAATGAAAATTAAAGAGAATTAACTCACCAAGGAATTGAGTTTTAATTAATGAAGGGATTTTTCCCATCTATTAAATGACTATAAATTAATTAGAATGAAGGTCTCAAAGCTACTCTATTATCTATGATTAATTATTGAATTAAGTGAAGTCAAATCCCTAGTGTTTTAATTTCGTGTGTTTACATCCTTAATGTGTTTTACATTTGTGTGCTTTGTTCTCTCTTTTCCTTCTTAATTTCGTGTGATCTTGTGTGTTTTTATCTTTTATAATTTTGTGACTTTAATTGCTTTGAATCACTCTTAATTATTAGTTGCTTAGATAGTATTAATATCAGAGAAGTGATACTTGATAAACTGATTCCTCATGGGAACGATATTCTACTTACTCTTTATTACTTGTTCGATCCGTGCACTTGCAGTAATATCGCCTAAATTAATACATAATCACATGTGGGGCGATCACCTGCTCCCACAGGGAGGATTGCACATTGGCAAGTTTTGCTATCATAATATGACATTGTCTATGTCATCTAAAAAGCAGTAAAAGGCAGCACTCGTGTGAAATTCTTGGTCAGTCAACTTGTGGAGGATTATGAGTCTATGTAGTGTGAATTCCCTGATGAAGATATAATGATTTTATTTAGAGAAGAAGAATCCTCGGAAAAAGAAAAGTGGACTTTGTTGTTCGATAGAGCTTCTAATTCACTTGGGCATGGAATTGGAGCTATACTAATTTCTCCTAAAAATAATTTCATTCCAATCACTGTCAGACTATGCTTTGATTGTACAAACAACGTACCTGAGTATGAAGCATCTGCCATGGGAATCCAAGCAGCAATATAATCAAAGGCAAAAGTTCTTGAGGTATATAGGGACTCTGCCTTGGTCATTCATCAACTAAAGGGAGAATGGGAAACTCAAGATGCTAAGTTAATCCTTTATCATGCTTACATCAAGGAGCTAATTGAACAACTTGATGAAGTCACATTCCATCATGTCCCTTGGGAAGATAATTAGTTGGCTGATGCTTTAGCCACATTGTCGTCAATGTTCAAAGTAAGCCATAACAAGGACTTGCCACTTATAAAAATAGAAAGTCATGACCAGCCAGCATATTGTCAAATGGTATAAGTGCAGACAGATGGGAAACTATGGTATCATGACATCAAATACTTTATCAAGAGTAGAGAGTACCCTCCAGATGCTTTAGAAAATGACAAAAGGACCCTCAGAAGACTCGCAATGAGTTTCTTTCTAAATGAGGAAGTGCTCTACAAGAGGAACCATGACATGGTGCTGTTAAGATGTGCTAAGGCAACGAAGGTAGATAAAATCATCAAAAACGTTCATGAAGGTTCTTTTGGAACTCATGTAAATGGGCATGCAATGGCAAGGAATATCCTAAGAGTTGGATACTATTAGTTGACAATGGAAACTGATTGCTTCAATTATGTGAAGAAGTGCCATAAATACCAGACATATGCTGACAAGGTTCATGTAGCACCAATACCTTTGAATGTTTTAACAACACCTTTGCCATTCTCGATGTGGGGAATGGATGTCATAGGGCCCATTGAACTAAAGGTCTCAAATGGACATCATTTTATTCTTATTGCAATTACTTCACAAAATGGGTCGAAGCTGCTTCCTATGCCAATGTGACCAAGAGTGTAGTGATCAGGTTTGTCAAAAAGGAGCTGATTTGTCATTACAGTTTGCCAAGCAAAATTATCACTGACAATGCCACTAATCTGAACAATGAGATGATGATGAAGATGTGTGAGAATTTCAAAATTGAGCACCACAATTCTTCTCTTTATCGCCCTAAGATGAATGGGGAAATTGAGGTAGCAAACAAGAACATCAAGAATATTATCCAGAAGATGGTTGTAACATACAAAGATTGGTACGAAATGCTACTATTTGCACTGCATAGTTATCGCACATCCGTTTGTACTTTAACTTGGGCAACCCCATTCTCTTTAGTTTATGGAATAAAAGTTGTACTCCCTATTGAAGTGGAAATCCCATCATTAAAGGTGTTGATGGAAACTAGATTAGAAGAAGCTAAATGGGTCCAAACTTGACTTGATCAGTTAAACCTTATTGAAGGAAGGAGATTAGCTACACTATGTCATGGCCAGTTTTACCATAAGAGAATGATGAAAGCCTATGCAAAAAAGGTGCATCCTCGACAGTTTCAAGGAGGAGACTTAGTACTCAAGAAGATTCTCCCCATTCAAAAGGCCTTCTCGGGAGAGGCCTTGATTCTCACAAACATGGATGGTGAAGATTTACCACTTCTTCTAAATTCAGATGTAGTCAAAATGTATTATGCTTTAAAAAAAAAGAAAAAAAAAGTGGCTCGCTAGGCTGAAAACCTGAAAAGGCGACCTAGACAAAAGTTAGAGCTACCTGCTAGGTTGAAAAATGATACCTGACACATCCAAAGAAATGGACTTGCCTTAAGTCACAAACTGGGGCAGTTTGAGTTTATGAAGGCCAAATTGGGACAATCTGAATTTTTAATGAAGAAGCATGAAATGCTTTAATACACGAAGATTTGGGCTGAACTAGGGCAATTTGAATATATGAAGTCTTGTCATGAAACGCTCCCAATGCATCAAATCATACTCTTAGAAACAGACAAAAGGATGTTTAAGGTTGCATACATGGAAAATTAACATTGATCATCCTAAAGAGCATTATTGAAAAAGCTAAAAAGCCCCACTCCAACATTTCTTTTGTAAATCTTTCAATTCTAATCTTTTTTGTACTGTTATTCTTGTACTTTTCCTTTCTATAATGATAACTCATTTTCATGGAAACCTATTGTTAATTCAATATGCATTTCTCATGATAGATTTATATTGAGATGTGAAACATATGACAGTATTGCAAAGGCATTTAGATTTGCTTTAACAATCTCAAAAGATCATGGGAAACACAATGAATTCTTGATAAGAGTATTGTTGAGAAAAGGAAAAATAACCAAGCAAATCATAAGGCAAATTAACGAATCTCGTTACTATTTGACCTTGATCCTGTTGTGGGAAAAAATCATTAAGAGTCATGGAACCAAGAGCAACTCAATTAAAACTCTAATGTGTCAAAATTGTTTACCCAATTTGTTCATGAGGATCTTTATAGTAGGACACCTATTGTATCATGCATCATCTCAAGCATCATATGCATTTACAAAATCAATACAATTTTAGTTCCTAAGTCCTCATGTAACACCCCAAATTTCTGTATCTCTTAAACAGTAATTTTGACAGTTAACAGAATTTTACTGTTTAGTAATTTCTGTGCACTATAAAATTATTTTGTTTATTCTGTCAGCATATTTGATCGTTTTGAGTGATTTACTCTGTGTCAGGAAAATAAAAATTTTCAGGCCGAGGAAAACTTTACGTAATTTAATTTTTACCGTTAGGTAATTAATTTACGTAATCTGATTTGATATTTGTGCATTTTATAATTTTTTTTGATTTTATCGATGATTTTGAAATTTTTCCTGTATGTGGGCCCATATGGTCCTATGTGGGCCCAGGTGACCTTACGTGGGCCCAGGTGGGTCCCGCAAAGTAAAAATTTTTCTACGCATAGAAAAATTTGTATTGTTTAGACGGAGACAGGGGATCTTACTAAACCTGAATCCGGAAACAATTTTTAAAATTTTATTATATTGTATTTTTGTCTTGTATTTAATTATCGGATGATAAAAATACAAGAAAATATTATTTGTAGGATACAAGAATAAATATTATCTGCGTAGTCAACAAAGAGAGCTTGACTTGATTTATACCCTTGGATGAGAATACTTAGTTTGAATATTAACCATTGATTTAATCAAAGGTTAAGAAACAAACTTAATAAAAAAGCTTGGATAATAACCATTGATTTAATCAATGGTGTGAGAATAAGCTTAGTTAGGAAGGCTTTGATATCAACCATAGATGTAATCAAAGGTGTAGAATTGGTCTTGAAAAATGACAAAGATCATTTATAACCATTGGATTTAGATTAAATCAAGGGTGGAGATTTAATCTTAAAAAGTAACAAAGACCATTTATGACCATTGGATGAAGAATTAATCAAGGGTAGAGATTTGGTCTTCTAAAATGGCAAAGACTAATTATGACCCTTGGATTTAAAATTTGAAGAAGCAATCTTGACCCTTAATTTTGGAGACACATCTAAGGGCTAGAATTTAAAGGAGAAAAATCCAATGGCCTAGATTTAGTCTTCTAAAATTAAAAATCTACCTAAATCCTAACCATTGAATTAATCAATGGCTAGAAATGCTCCAAATGGTGGCTAATTATTATGGTCATTTATTAAATGCACAAGGAGAAGCATGCATGGAGGGGGATGGTTTTGGATTGTTTAGAAGACAAAGAAAAAGAGGCTTTATGACCATTATTAATTGTTTTATGTCATTGTTAAGTAGTCTTGGTCAATATTTCATCATAATTGATCATTATTGATCAATTAGCACTCTTAGAAGAATGCAAGGAGGGGGGCTACGAATTTGGTCTGAATTTAGGAGCTTTGAAGACCATAATTGATCACCTTTGGTCATTATTGATCATTCATTCTTGTCTCCAAAATTATCAAGAACCAAAACACAAAAGTTTTCTCTCCATTTCTCTCCTTCTTCATGTTTTGGCCAAGCACTCCAAGAACACCTTCCATCACTTTTTAATTTCATCCAACTTGATTTTCTAAACCTAAACATCATTCTAAGAACATCTCTAGTTATGAGTTTTTCCAAAATCATTCATCTTGATCTTCAAATCCAAGCTTCAAGTTTCTATCAAAAATCAAAAATTTCATCTTTGTTCTTCAAGAGAAACCATTCGGTTATCTACCCTAAAATCACCATCCAAGCTCTTTTAATTTCATCCAACCTTAGATCTTGAATCTACATGATATTCTAAGCAACTTTCATGTTGGAGATTTTCTCTAAATCTTCCATCTTCAAGGAGTTTTTCCAAGAGCAAAGTTCTAAGGTTTTTGAGGTGAAGTGTAAGGAAATTTCATTTCTTCTTTCTTTTTCAAGATCTAAACCATGTTTGATCCATGGTTTTCTTAATCAAGCTTAGTATACTAATTTTTATGTATTTTGTTTTGTATTTGAGAAGCCCTTGGTGGTGAAGGACTTGGAAAAAGAAACAAATCAAGAAGCTTTGGAGGATCTTCAAGAGGTAAGAGGGAGATCCATCTCACCAACCAAGCATGGTGGTGAGAGATGGTATTTTATTTGATAGATGTGGAATCCATGTGAGGATTCATATCCATGGTCATGTAATTAATTTGTGGGTGTTTATGAGCTTTGATTAATTTTCTATGCTTGATAAGCTTTGCATGATTTTATAGCTTTGATGATATGCTTGATATGCTATACATGCTTTTATGGCTTTGATGGTATGCTTATATTATTTATGATGAAATATATATGTATATGCCATGACTTGATGGTGGAAAGGAAATTGATTTTTGGCTCCAATAGCCAAGGAAGAGCTACGGTTTTGATGCCCTTGATTAGGGTTCATGTTGAAAATTTTCAAGAACAAAAGAATTGATTTTTGAGTACTTAGAACATGGTGGATTTCGAACAAGACACCTCAAAATAGGTGTTCACAAATTAATATTTTCATGAAAGATGAAAATGGATGATTTGAAGAGTATGGAAAATAAACAAAGAATTTATTTTTCAAGAGAACAAGAATATGATTTTTGGAGGAATTTTTATTGATTTATTTTGTGTAAAAAGATGCTAAGTGTTTTTCTAAATATGAGTTTTGAATGAAACGGACAAATGATAATTTTAAGGATTTGCAAAGAAAGTGAAAAAGGATTTGTAAGGAAAGTAAAAATGAATTTGAACAAATGGGTTTGGTTTTTATGACCATCGGTATTTCGGTTTTGAAAATAAAGAATTTTTAATGGTTTTGTTTGTGTAAAACCATATCAATTTAGGAGGAAAATATTTGATGGCTTCAATGGCCAAAGACTCTACGATTTTTGGAGGTTGGAATAATTTTGGTTTTTATGAAACAAAGTAATTTAAAAGTGGAAACAAAATGTTGAACAAAATGTTTTAGTATAAGGATTTTGGAAAGGGAAATCAAAGTATTTTATCACTTGAGAAATGAACTTTCATATGAAAATGAAAAAGAAAAGTTGCAAGGGTTTGAATCTTAATTTGTTTTGAAGAGAATTGATTTGGGAAAAATGGAGAATATAATGGTGTTTTGAAAATTTACTAACGTATAACTTATTTTCAAGTTTTGAAATACGTTAGAAAATGTTAAGTTTTGAAACGTTGATTTACATCAATGAAAAAGTGATTTTGTGAATTATATTTTGAAAAAGAATTTCTTGAGTAAAGAACTGTGGAAAAATATTTTCTTGAGTAAGAAAAATTAAATGAAGTGTAAAGTTATATTATTTTGAGAAAAGTTAAAAAGGAATTTTTAAACGTCAAGAAATATTTTCTCTGTAATGAAATTATGGTGAAAAATTATTTACGTGATTTTTAAGTTACGTAATATAGAAAAATATTTCTACGCGATTTTAAATACGTTAAAATATTTCTACGCGATTTGAATTACGTTTAAAAATTTTACATAATCTGAATTACTATTGAAAAATCACTACGTGATGGAAAAGTGATGAATTATTTTTACGTGATTGTGAAAATAGCGGAAAATCGTTATGTGATTTGAAAAGTGTTTTAAACATTTTGAGAATGACAGAAAATGATTTATGCGACTTAAAAGAATGATTTTTAAGTTACGCGATTTTGAAACAGTGGAAAAATACTATGCGATTTTGAGAAACGTATATTTTTACGCGATTAAGAAAAATGTTAAAAAATTAGTACGTGTTTTAAAAGTGCAACAAGAAGAGTTGCGATATTTTGAAAATGTAATGTAAATGTTCTTGTATTGTGAAAACGTAGCGAAGTGTCGTCACAAGATTGTGAAAATATATGTAAACATTTAGAATTTTGAAAACGTAACATAAGTGTTATGATATTTTGAAAACGTAATATAAACATTTTGGAATTGTGAAAACGTAATGTAAACGTTTTGGAATTGTGAAAATGAAACGAAATATTACGCAATTTTGAAAACACGGCGAAAGTGTTTTATAACTATGAAAATGTGATAACATGATTTTTGCTTTGTTGAAAATACAGTATAATTTGGTGCATTTTATATGCATTGGAAAGAGATGCTTGTGATTGGATTTGGTGCATTATACATGCATTGGAAAAAAAATATGCGTTGAGGCATATGATACATTGAACAAATGAAATTGAAAAGATTTGGCCCTTTGGGGTTGGACTTGCACGGATATACTCGTGCATTGTATATGGCCCTTGTGGTCGAAGAGGAATGAGAATTGATAGTGAAGTCTATGATGGATCTTGGGGCGTCGAGGCGCATGGCGGTCGACCAGTGGACACAAGTAGCGAGTACCTGTGCCACTTGGCGATGCAGTCCGTTGCAACGCATTGACGATACCCGACAAGAACACGATTCTTTTCAACAACCTGGAAGATTATCTTTGGGCTAAGGTGACAATTGATGAGCATTCTCCTCGAAATTGTGAAAACGTCCATGGAGTTGTTTTTGAAAAATTGAGTCTTTGTGCACATGCATAATCGAACATTTTATATCCGCATGATATATTAATTGAGGGATATTGGTTATGACAATTGTTTTGAATACTTGGATGATGATAATGATAATTAGAACATTATTGTAATTTGTTGTTTATGATAATTAAACTAATAAATGATTAGATGATGATAGTTGATTAATGCTGATAGCATGATTATGGTATGATCTATCTGTATGATATGTTGTTTGTGTTATCTCTATACTGCCATGTTAGTATTGGCGTAGGTGATCTCACCTCTTTGTTATGTTGTTTTGTTGTGTCTGTACTGTTAAAATCAAATAATAGAAGGATCGAGTTGTCTTAGACATAACGGGCGATGGACACTCTGAGATTGGTGACAACAATAAGGAGTGGACATTAAGGACTCGAAGGTGTGCAGTGTTGACAAAGAACAGATGTAGAACAGATGTCTGATGCATCCAAATGGATACAAGAAGGAATAAGTATGTTAAGTTTTAACGTTTGTGTTATACCGTGCTATTAAGTAGAACCTGTCATAGGGTTACTACTGTTAAAAAAAAAAAGAGAGTCTGTAAGTTTTATATTTCTCTTTGAGTTATTAAATATTAATTGGTGTCAGTATTGTATATGAGTCTGTTTCAATATGTTTTTTCGTATTACTTATGAATTTCAGAAAGTTTATGGTTCAGCAAGAAAGAAATTTTAAAACCCATATTTTATAACTCAAACTTTGTGCGAACTTCTTTCAGATCATGAGTCGGGAGTCGAAAATGTGATACCCTAGGGAGGGTGTTACATTAGTTGGTATCAGAGCACGGTTTGAGTCTTTTGGGGTTTGTGGTTAGGTCTATTTTGTTTATGTTGTGTTCTCTGTGTTATTGTTTTTCGAAAGGAAACAATGTTGTTTATAATGGATATCAGATCCATTGTATTTCGATCCGCACGCCTCGAGAAAAAAAAAAAAAAGGGCGGCTCGGGATAGTTGTGCTTGTGTGGAAGTGGAACATGTTACTAGTAATGCAGTTGCAGCTATGGCAGCAACGGGAGCAATGTGGAAAGACGACTGCACGAACAGAGAATCGCTAAACAGCGGAAAGAAAAGAAAGTTGAAGTTCAGGATCTGGTGGAAGAGAATCAGTCTTGGAATATAAGATTTCGTAATTTTAGAACCCGATATTTTTAAGGATATTTGGAAAGTGATTGATTTCAACAGAAGATGTATTTACAACCATTGAGGAAACCAAAGGCAGTAACTGATGTGAAAGAAGGTACTTAATGAAGGAATGTACGTCAAGAAAATAAAAGTTTATTTGAAATGGTTACATCTGGTTTCTATTTTATTTTGATTCGTCCATCTTTGAAGAAAAGAAATGACTCGTGATAGACGTGTGCATGTGGAAGCGAGACATAATGGTGGTGATATGACTGCAACTTTGGAAGTAATACAAACAGTGGATGAAGCAATTATACAGCAAACTCAGAAGATTGTTTCGCAGCAAGAATCGATTTCTTAAGCTAAGATTTAGTTAGAGTTAAATCAATCTCATGATGAGAGACCCTGTAACGTTGGACTATATTGGTTACGAAAAAAGGGAAATCGTAAGGTCAAGCGATTCTAACAGAAAACGTACTTGCAATCTCCAAGAAGTCAACAACAACAACAATCTTGTAGAGAAAGTACTAGTAATGACAAGTTTAGTTTGATTGTGACATCTGCACCGAAATGTAAGAAGTGTGGAAATGGGCACTTAACGAAAGATTGTACGTCCAAGGAAATAATTTGTTTTAAGTACGAGAAGTTTGGAACACAATCTTTGAAAATAGAGTTCCAATGAAAACAGAGTTTTCTGTTAGTAAAATCTTGGATAGTAGGGAAAGTCGTTGCTCTGAATGGAACGGGAGTGTTCGGAGCGGAAGATTTAAACAATGGAGATTGTATCATTGGAGCTAATCCTATAAACCACATTGAATATTTCTGTGAATAACCTATTCCTTATGGCATATGATTGAGCAGATCAATTATATGTTAGAGTTATTCGTAATCCTCCAATTTGCTTACTTCTGTTTCTATTCTTAGCCGATCAAGCTACTCAAATTATTCAAATCATTGTTATAGATCAAATCTTTGTGTTAGTTTGATTTGTTGTTCAAAATTTTTGTGTTAGTTTGATCTGTTTCATAAACAGACGTGATCTTTGAAAATGGATTAGTTATTTTCCAACCATATCCTATGAAATTGTCTCAATACAGTATTAGTATTTCAGAAAAACTCATTCCTGAAAATCAGGCAAAATCAAATTCTTGTTGAATATGTTTAGTAACATATTAGATCATTTCGCTACCTTTTCTTCCTAAACCTCTATAATGTTCTTTCATATATTGCATTTGCAAGAAAGAATATTTTGCAAGAAAGGATATTCCTATTTAAAATCCATGTCATAGTATCTGGTATAAAATGCGATTGAAAGGAGAACTCGGTTAGTAAGACATTTCCTGTTAAAGAAGCTAAAGCTGGAGAATAAAGTGATATGAGGATAAGAAAATTTTAAGTAATACATTACATTAGTTGGAATTTATCTGAGAAAACTATTCTAGGCATGAATGAAGGTTGGTAGCCGCTGTATTGATATCAGAGAATTCATTCTTGAAGATCGAGTTACATCCAATTCTTTGCGGAATATGTTCGATAACATATTCGATTCGTTTTGTTCTTTTCCATGATGTTTTCTTTCATCTACTGCAATTGAAGGAATATCTTGCAAGAGAGAATATTCCTATGTATATCCAGGTCAGAGTATCAAAGTGGCGCAGTGGAAACGTGGTGGATTTTTCAAAAGTTGAAAAAGTCTGTCTATGGGAAAAGTTAAGACAGTAATGGAAAACCGTCGCAAAAATTTATTGAGATATTTGTTTGATCAAGGGAAGTGAACAAGAGATAAAGAACTTTCAATGGTTTAAAATCGTTTGGAATAACGTAAGAGGTGAAACTACATGGGAACTGAAGAAAAGATAAAGGAATAATGTCATTATTTATTCCGAGGGTGTGAAATCATGGTCATGAAATTTCGAGGACGAAATTTACAGTAAAGAGGGAGTATTGTAACACCCCAAATTTCCGTATCTCTTAAACAAGATAATTTTGTGAGTTAATGTAATTTTCTTGTTTAGTAATTCTGTCAAATCGTAAAATTATTTTGTTTATTCTCGTCAACGTATTTGATCGTTTTGAGTGATTTACTCCGTGTCAGGAAAATAAAAATTTTCAGGCCGAGGAAAACTTTACGTAATTTAATTTTTACCGTTAGGTAATTAATTTACGTAATCTGATTTGATATTTGTGCATTTTATTATTTTTGTGATTTTATGGATGATTTTGAAATTTTTCCTGTATGTGGGCCCATGTGGTCCTATGTGGGCTCAGGTGACCTTACGTGGGCCCAGGTGGGTCCCGTAAAGCAAAAATTTTTCTACGCATAGAAAAATTTGATGCTTGTTTTAAACGGAGACAGGATCTTACTAAACCTGAATCCAGGAAACAGTTTTTAAAATTTTATTATCTTGTGTTTTGTCTTGTATTTAATTATCGGATGATAAAAATACAAGAAAATATTATTGTAGGATACAAGAATAAATATTATCTTTGCGTAGTCAACAAAGAGAGCTTGACTTGATTTATACCCTTGGATGAGAATACTTAGTTTGAATATTAACCATTGATTTAATCAAAGGTTAAGAAACAAACTTAATAAAGAAGCCTTGGATAATAACCATTGATTTAATCAATGGTGTGAGAATAAGCTTAGTTAGGAAGACTTTGATATCAACCATAGATGTAATCAAAGGTGTAGAATTGGTCTTGAAAAATGACAAAGACCATTTATAACCATTGGATTTAGATTAAATCAAGGGTGAAGATTTAATCTTAAAAAGTAACAAAGACCATTTATGACCATTGGATGAAGAATTAATCAAGGGTAGAGATTTGGTCTACTAAAATGGCAAAGACTAATTATGACCTTTGGATTTAAAATTTGAAGAAGCAATCTTGACCCATAATTTTGGAGACACATCTAAGGGCTAGAATTTAAATGAGAAAAATCCAATGGCCAGATTTAGTCTTCTAAAATTAAAAATCTACCTAAATCCTAACCATTGAATTAATCAATGGCTAGAAATGCTCCAAATGGTGGCTAATTATTATGGTCATTTATTAAATGCACAAGGAGAAGCATGCATGGAGGGGGATGGTTTTGGATTGTTTAGAAGACAAAGAAAAAGAGGCTTTATGACCATTATTAATTGCTTTATGTCATTGTTAAGTAGTCTTGGTCAATATTTCATCATAATTGATCATTATTGATCAATTAGCACTCTTAGAAGAATGCAAGGAGGGGGGGCTACGAATTTGGTCTGAATTTAGGAGCTTTGAAGACCATAATTGATCACCTTTGGTCATTATTGATCATTCATTCTTGTCTCCAAAATTATCAAGAACCAAAACACAAAAGTTTTCTCTCCATTTCTCTCCTTCTTCATGTTTTGGCCAAGCACTCCAAGAACACCTTCCATCACTTTTTAATTTCATCCAACTTGATTTGCTAAACCTAAACATCATTCTAAGAACAGCTCTAGTTATGAGTTTTTCCAAAATCATTCATCTTGATCTTCAAATCCAAGCTTCAAGTTTCTATCAAAAATAAAAAATTTCATCTTTGTTCTTCAAGAGAAACCATTCGGTTATCTACCCTAAAATCACCATCCAAGCTCTTTTAATTTCATCCAACCTTAGATCTTGAATCTACATGATATTCTAAGCAACTTTCATGTTGGAGATTTTCTCTAAATCTTCCATCTTCAAGGAGTTTTTCAAGAGCAAAGTTCTAAGGTTTTTGAGGTGAAGTGTAAGGAAACTTCATTTCTTCTTTCTTTTTCATGATCTAAACCATTTTTGATCCATGGTTTTCTTAATCAAGCTTAGTATACTAATTTTTATGTATTTTGTTTTGTATTTGAGAAGCCCTTGGTGGTGAAGGACTTGGAAAAAGAAACAAATCAAGAAGCTTTGGAGGATCTTCAAGAGGTAAGAGGGAGATCCATCTCACCAACCAAGCATGGTGGTGAGAGATGGTATTTTATTTGATGGATGTGGAATCCATGTGAGGATTCATATCCATGGTCATGTAATTAATTTGTGGGTGTTGACGAGCGCCGAACTCAGTCAAAATTATAACTGAAGTTATTACCTAAACTTGTAGTGCAGTGACAACACCGGATCGTCTCCTCAAGGATCGTAGATGCAATTTGATCAAATCAAGTGAAAGTTAGCAAAGGGGGGTTTGACAGTTTAAGATCGTACTTAACAAAATTAATGGAAGAAATGACAATTAAAGAGTAGTCAATTTAGAAACCTATCCAAGATTGGGTGGATTCAATCATAGACCCTTCATAAAACACTTGAAGCGCAATTGAATTGTTAATTTGGATCTAACCGAGATCTCTGCATCAAATCCAGAATTCATACTAGACGATCGTCTAGAATTCAATTAACAAGTGATAAACACAAATCCGCTAATCGCACCATTTATGAAAATCTATGTTAATTTCAAGTACCGAATTCAATTAACTTAAGCACAAATCAAGAACCTAACCTTTTCAATTCTCGTGATTAATTTAGATCAATCAGCTTCTAAGTTTCATCACATATCTCAATCTTCATTTATGTGATTAGTTTAGATCAATCAGTTCTAAGTTTCATCACAAATCTCAATCTTAAACCAAGATCAAATCAGATCAATATAAATAGAATCACCATTCATGCATTCAAGATCAAGAAGAAGAAGAAAAAGAAGAAAAGAGGAATTCAATTACAAATCAAATACAATGCATAACCAAGGTCTCAAGAATCCAAACCACAATCTCTTCAAGAGTTCTAAATTGACCCAAAGTAGCTTAGCCCTCCATTACCATGAAGGGGAGCATCAAAATATACAAAACTATGAGAAACTATGAAGAAGCAAGAAGAAACTTAGAGAGAAATGAAGGAGAATTACATGTTGTTCATGATAAATGGTGCCTTTTATAGAAGTCTAAGGTAACAAAATGACAAAGGGAAGTGGGTGGATGAGTGGATGAGTGAGTGGAGTGTTTGAGTGGATGGATTAGTGGGTTGGTTTAGTGGATTGGTTTAGTGGATGAGTGAGTGGAATGGTTGAGTGGTTGAATTAGTGAAAAATGCCAAAGGACTTTTGGTGAGTGGGAAATTATGGACATGAATGGGTGAGTGGATGGATTAGTGGATGGATTAGTGGATGAGTGGGTGGAGTGGTTAAGTGGTTGGATTAGTGTATGAGTGGATGAATGGGTGAGTTAGTGGATGAGTGGATGAGTGGATGAGTGGATTAGTGGATGGATGAGTGGATTAGTGGATGGATGAGTGGGTGGTTGAGGACGAAAATTTCGTGTCTGACTTGGAAGCCAAAAACGACCCACTATACTTCAGAACCACGAAAAGTGTTCTTCATGAAAGTTGTAGATCCTTGTCTTGGCTATAAAATGGATAGCTGGTTCGTCCAATTTGGCTTCCTTAAGCCCAAGATATGTCCCAAATACCGTAGGTTGCTCAAACCCAACTTCAGCACCTCTGTTCCGACTTGCAAGCTCAAAATGACCTACTATACTTGTTTTTCTCAAAATGTGTTCTTCATGAAAGTTGTTTATTTGGATCTTGACTATCCACTGTCCAAATTTCAGCCAATTTACATTATTACATCTTGAGGTATGATTTTATGAGTGCACACTGTTCGGATTCTACTGACAGAACCCGTATTCTAACTTCCATGTAAACTTAGGTCCCTTAGACATATGAATCGGACTTCGAGCTCTTCATCAAAGTTGTAGAGCTTCCTCTTAACTTTCCTACAAGGTAAAATTCATATTCATCAGATATTAGGAACTCAAGTTATGGCCAAAATACAGAAACAGTGTCAAATCTCAATAATGCTGAAAATATTCAATTAGGACCAATTTGAGCTCAAACTCACAAAATCATACCAAACTCAATCAATTAAGAATATGGAGAGTGTAAATGACTAAACATAGGGGTTTCTTAATGAATAAAATATGTGATTATCAGGTGTTTATGAGCTTTGATTAATTTTCTATGCTTGATAAGCTTTGCATGATTTTATAGCTTTGATGATATGCTTGATATGCTATACATGATTTTATGGCTTTGATGGTATGCTTATATTATTTATGATGAAATATATATGTATATGCCATGACTTGATGGTGGAAAGGAAATTGATTTTTGGCTCCAATAGCCAAGGAAGAGCTACGGTTTTGATGCCCTTGATTAGGGTTCATGTTGAAAATTTTCAAGAACAAAAGAATTGATTTTTGAGTACTTAGAACATGGTGGATTTCGAACAAGACACCTCAAAATAGGTGTTCACAAATTAATATTTTCATGAAAGATGAAAATGGATGATTTGAAGAGTATGGAAAATAAACAAAGAATTTGTTTTTCAAGAGAACAAGAATATGATTTTTGGAGGAATTTTTATTGATTTATTTTGTGTAAAAAGATGCTAAGTGTTTTTCTAAATATGGGTTTTGAATGAAACGGACAAATGATAATTTTAAGGATTTGCAAAGAAAGTGGAAAAGGATTTGTAAGGAAAGTAAAAATAAATTTGAACAAATGGGTTTGATTTTTTATGACCATCGGTATTTCGATTTTGAAAATAAAGAATTTTTAATGGTTTTGTTTGTGTAAAACCTTATCAATTTAGGAGGAAAATATTTGATGGCTTCAATGGCCAAAGACTCTACGATTTTTGGAGGTTGGAATAATTTTGGTTTTTATAAAACAAAGTAATTTAAAAGTGGAAACAAAATGTTGAACAAAATGTTTTAGTATAAGGATTTGGAAAGGGAAATCAAAGTATTTTATCACTTAAGAAATGAACTTTCATATGAAAATGAAAAAGAAAAGTTGCAAGGGTTTGAATCTTAATTTGTTTTGAAGAGAATTGATTTGGGAAAAATGGAGAATATAATGGTGTTTTGAAAATTTACTAACGTATAACTTATTTTCAAGTTTTGAAATACGTTAGAAAATGTTAAGTTTTGAAACGTTGATTTACATCAATGAAAAAGTGATTTTGTGAATTATATTTTGAAAAAGAATTTCTTGAAGAAAGAATCGTGGAAAAATATTTTCTTGAGTAAGAAAAATTAAATGAAGTGTAAAGTTATATTATTTTGAGAAAAGTTAAAAAGGAATTTTTAAACGTCAAGAAATATTTTCTCGTAATGAAATTGTGGTGAAAAATTATTTACATGATTTTTAAGTTACGTAATATGGAAAAATATTTCTACGCGATTTGAATTACGTTTAAATATTTTACGTAATTGAATTACTATTAAAAAAATCATTACTATTGAAAAAAATACGTGATGGAAAAGTGATGAATTATTTTTACGTGATTGTGAAAATAGCGGAAAATCATTATGTGATTTGAAAAATGTTTTAAACATTTTGAGAATGACGGAAAATGATTTATGCGACTTAAAAGAATGATTTTTAAGTTACGCGATTTTGAAACAGTGAAAAAATACTATGCGATTTTGAGAAACGTATATTTTTACGTGATTAAGAAAAATGTTAAAAAATTAGTACGTGTTTTAAAAGTGCAACAGAAGAGTTGCGGTATTTTAAAACGAATGTAAATGTTCTTGTATTGTAAAAACGTAACGTGAAGTGTCACGATATTGTGAAAATATAAAGTAACCGCTTTTAGAATTTTGAAAACGTAACATAAGTGTTACGATATTTTGAAAACGTAATATAAACATTTTGGAATTGTGAAAACGTAACAGAAACGTTTTGGAATTGTGAAAATGAAACGGAAATATTACGCAATTTTGAAAACACGACGAAAGTGTTTTATAACTATGAAAATGTGATAACATAATTTTTCTTTGTTGAAAATACAGTATAATTTGGTGCATTTTATATGCATTGGAAAGAGATGCTTGTGATTGGATTTGGTGCATTATACATGCATTGGAAAAAAATATGCGTTGAGGCATATGATACATTGAACAAATGAAATTGAAAAGATTTGGCCCTTTGGGGTTGGACTTACGGATATACTCGTACATTGTATATATGGCCCTTGTGGTCGAAGAGGAATGAGAATTGATAGTGAGGTCTATGATGGATCTTGGGGCGTCGGCATGGCGGTCGACAGGTGGACGGTGGCGAGTACCCTGTGCCACTTTAGCGATGCGAGTCCGTTGCAACGCATTAACAATACCCGACAAGAACACGATTCTTTTCAACAACTGGAAGATTGTCTTTGGCTAAGGCCGACAATTGATGAAAGCATTCTCCTCGAAATTGTGAAAACCTCCATGGAGTTGTTTTTGAAAAAGCGAGTCTTTGTGCACATGCATAATCCGAACATTTTATATCGCATGATATATTAATTGAGGATATTGGTTATGACAATTGTTTTGAATACTTGGATGATGATAATGATAATTAGAACATTATTGTAATTTGTTGTTTATGATAATTAAACTAATAAATGATTAGATGATGATAGTTGATTAATGCTGATAGCATGATTATGGTATGATCTATCTGTATGATATGCTGTTTGTGTTATCTCTATACTGCCATGTTGGTATTGGCGTAGGTGATCTCACCTCTTTGTTATGTTGTTTTGTTGTGTCTGTACTGTTAAAATCAAATAATAGAAGGATCGAGTTGTCTTAGACATAACGGGCGATGGACACTCTGAGATTGGTGACAACAATAAGGAGTGAACATTCAGGACTCGAAGGTGTGCAGTGTTGACAAAGAACAGATGTAGAATAGATGTCTGATGCATAAATGGATACAAGAAGGAATAAGTATGTTAAGTTTTAACGTTAGTGTTATGCCGTGCTATTAAGTAGAACATGTCATAGGGTTACTACTGTTAAAAAAAAGAGAGAGTCTGTAAGTTTTATATTTCTCTTTGAGTTATTAAATATTAATTGGTGTCAGTATTGTATATGAGTCTGTTTCAATATGTTTTTCCGTATTACTTATGAATTTCAGAAAGTTTATGTTTCAGCAAGAAAGAAATTTTAAAACCCATATTTTATAACTCAAACTTTGTGCGAACTTCTTTCAGATCATGAGTCGGGAGTCGAAAATGTGATACCCTAGGGAGGGTGTTACACCTCACACTCATTGCCTTTAGGTTTTCTGTTAAGCTTCGGTGGATACCCGACTCTGTAAACTTTTACTTTTATGTTTTAAGTTTTCTATCAAGCTTCAGTGGATACCCATCTCCGCAAGCTTTTTACTTTTTGCTTTAGGCTTTTTATCAAGCTTCAACTGATACCCGACTCTGCAAGCTTTTTACCTTCCTGCTTTAAGTTTTCTATCAAGTTTTTTACCTTTTCTACTTTAAGCTTTCCGTCAAGCTTCGACAGATACTCGACTCCACAAACTTTTTACCTTTTCTGCTTTAAGCTTTCTATCAAGTTTCAACAGACACCCAACTCCGCAAGCATTTTAGCTTTTTGCTTTAAGTTTTCTATTAAGCTTAGGCAGACACCCGATTCCACAAGCTTTTTACCTTTTCTTCTTTAAGCTTTCTGTTAAGCTTCAGTGGATACTCGACTCTGCAAGCTTTTTATCCTTCTACCTTTAAGTTTTCTGACAAGTTTTTATCTCTCTGCCTTTTAGTTCTTTGTCAAGCTTCAACGAATACCTGACTCCGCAAGCTTTAAGTTTTTGTTAAGGTTTGACAGATACTCGACTCCACAAGTTTCTTACCTTGTTCCTATGAAGCTTCAGTGGATACCTGACTTCGTAAGCTTTTTACCCTTCTGCCTTTAAGTTTTTTGTTAAGCTTTTTAGTTCTCAGTCAAGCTACAACGTATACCCAACTCCATAAACTTTTTTTTTCATTTCTGCTTTAAGTTTTTGTTAAGCTTCGAGGAATATCCAACTCCGCAAGTTTCTTACCTTGTTCCTGTCAAGCTTCGGCGAACACTCGACTCCGCAAGTATTTTACCTAACTCCGTAAACTTTTTTTTTCATAAAAAATTTAGTTCTCTGTCAAGCTACAACGTATACCCGACTCTGTAAACTTTTTTTTTCATTTCTGCTTTAAGCTTTTTGTCAAGCTTCAGTGAACACTCGACTCCGCAAGCATTTTACCTTTTTGCTTTAAGTTTTTTATTAAGTTTCGGCAGACACCTGACTCCGCAAGCTTTTTACCCTTTTGCCTTTAAGTTTTTTGTTAAGCTTTTAGTTCTCTGTCAAGCTACAAAGTATACCTAACTCCGTAAACTTTTTTTTTCATTTCTGCATTAAGTTTTTGTTAAGCTTCGATGAATATCCAACTCGGCAAGTTTCTTACCTTGTTCCTGTCAAGTTTCGGCGAATGTCCGACTCTATAAGCTTTCTTAACCTTTTGAGTACCCAACTTCGTAAGCTTTTTACATTTCTATCAAGCTTCAACAAGTCTTCGTACCCATTGTCTTTAAGTTTCTGGGTTTCTATACCCATCTCCTTTAAGTCTTTGGATCCATATACTTGTGGCCTTTACCTTTTGGAGTCCTCATACCCCACATTTTTACCTTGTTTTAATGGCTATTGCGTTTTGCATCAATCCGCACACTTTATATAGTAGGAAAAAAAAAAGGAGATAACCAAAAAAAGGAAAAGGAAAATTTTTATGGATAAAATTGAATCAATTTCTTTGCTTTCCATTTAGTTTAAATGTAAAACAAAGGAGGACAGTTGTTGATACCCAATTTTATCCATAAGATTTTTATTTTTGTTGTTTAATCAAGGACTAATAATTGTGTTTGTGAACACGCAATTTTTGTCCAAACATTTTTTTTTGTTTTGTTTTGTTAGTTTTTTTAGGAAAGTAAGAAAAATGAAAAGAGAAAATTAAAAAAATGATAAAAATGAGAAATACAAAACAAAGAAATAAAATAATTAAACATTGTTGAGAAAAAAAATCATATTAGTTGAGCTGTGACAGCTTATTAATCTTGTAACTTTTAGAATAATCTAAGTTGTGACAACTTGATGATTCATTTTTTTTAAACAAAAAAAATAAATGAATTTTCAAAACAAAAAAAATCTTTTCTTAATTAAAATTAACCAACTCACAATTATTTTATAAAGAACAACGTGAATTTGAGTTTCCCATTGCATCAAGGGATACGTAGGAGCAGGAACTTATTTCTTCCAAGTCAAAATTAATGTTCATAATTTGATTATTTCTTTTTATTTTATAAACAGTTACAATGTTTTTTTAGGGGTAAAATATATATATTTGAGATTATTAAAATTTGTACATTTAACTTAAGGTATTGTTATTAGAACGAGCAGTGTAAGGTACTAATATCTTCCCTACCTATAATTGACTCCCGAATCCAAACTCATTTTGCAAAATATCAGTTTTCTTAATTAAAGGATTTTTCTAATGTTTTCCCAATTTAAATAACATTGGTGGCGAGTTCATTATTTTCTAAATTCTATTTTTTTTGTCGTCATGTCACAATCCCGATTGCGACACCTGAGAAGGTAAGCTATGATTGATTCCTCTGTGGCGCAACATCAACGATTTGAGGAGCGAGAGGGTGAGTACCTGCAAAAGGTACTCTGACGCTCAAGTCAGTGGTTGCTTGTGGAGGATATTGTGTAATGCATACATTTGACCTCTTGTTAAGCTGTTATATAGAGACGCATGAGCGTGTAAAAAGTGTAGGGGGTCTGAGCATATCAGTGAGTATTGCGCTCTGCCCCCTTACAGTGCAGGAAATCATTGTTCCGTATGATTTGTCTCCTCTTTCTGAGTGGAGTGGTGTCTCCTCTTTTCTGCTAGGGGGGACATGTTTAGTGGGCAAGCGATTTTCTGCACATCACACATCTAAGGACCAACCTGGCAGGTCGGGTTACTCTAGTTTTATGGGCACATACCTATTCTAGAACAGTTGCCCCCAGCTTCGCGCTTGGATGAGATAATTAAGTGTCAAGATACATGTTTAACTGGAGCACACAACACATAATGGACAAAGGGGTCTGAGTCAATGTTCTATGTTAAATCTCATTATATTCTCTCAAAGGGTCGAGGTCCGTTATATATCATAGTGAAAATCCAGGGTACGTGAGTAAGGTCAAGATTTGGGTTGGATTCCTCTGCTTATGTCATCATCCTGGAGTCCGAGGTAGATAGTTAGTTGCCTTCATGTTGTGTGGGGTCTATTGTGGTTAATTCTCAGGCCGATATCTTAGGTATCGTTTCACCGTGGGGTTTACTGAAGGTCTAGTGTTCGACTTACATGTCCCTTCATGGTGTCATGCGTCGCTTCAATTTTGAATGTTCTGAACCTTGTCCTTTTGATTGCCTTCGTTCAAAAGCAATGCCACACGTGGTTGAGGAGTAGTGGGTGTCGCCATTTGGGATTCGTAATGCCATGATGAACCACTTTTAAGTTTCAAAAAGTGAATGTCATGATGGGTCATTTTGAATAAAATGCCTTGTCTGTGTTGAAACGGCATACCCTTCCCCTAATAGTAGGGGTTGGTGGTGACTTTCCATGCCTATAAATAGCGGTGGAGAGGGGTTTTCTCCATTCTTTGCCCCAAATCTACTTTCCAGATTTTCACATCCAAAATTCCTTTCTCCGATGAATTTCTTGCAGTTGTTGGCATTTCAAGGCTTCTTCGGCATTTTTTTCATTATTCAATGCCTTTTTCCTTCGGTACTTAATGTACTCCTTATCTTCATCCTTTCTATTTTTACCCTTTTGAACCTTTAGTGGGAGGCACTTAGTGGGGAGAAATGTTGGGTAGTGAGGAGTTGGTGTAGGACAGTGGCCTGTCAATGGGTGTTATGAGTATTTGATGGTGTTAGGAGATTTGAGTGATTCTTCGGGATCTAACTCGAGCGCGTCCTCTACAGGTATGGCGCGAAAACGAAGGGCTACGCCTACAGAGCGGGGGAGGACTGTTCTCAGAGGAGGAGGAAACGTTCGTCTTTCCTCGTGACGTCGACAGATATCTGCTGGTGGATCGAGAGGTTTTGGGTACTCCCTCCAATGTGAGAACTGCTGGAGATGTCCTGGAAAAGCAACAATACCTGATACTGACTGTGGATGGGCTCAGAGAGCAAAAGTTTGTGATTCAGAACCCGTCGGAGGAAGAGAGGGTGTGCTCAACCTGTACGGAGGGCGAGCACTTCATGTATATGTATAACGCCATTTGTACCCAGACTGAGGTGAGGTTTCCATTTACTAACTTCGAGATGGGCATTCTCAATCATCTGTGGGTGGCGCCCACTCAACTTCATCTGAATGCTTAGGGGTCTGTCTAGGCATTCGAGCTGGTTTGCTGGGTCTTTGGGTGATCGTACTCGGTCAAGTCTTTCTTTTTCCTTTTCTCTTGTTTGACCACCTCCGGGAGTAACCAAACCAAAGGGTGGGTTATGCTACTTGAACATAGTGGACGTACGGTCTTCAAGCCCTATCAAGAGTCCTTCAAAAAATTTAAAAGGTGAGTCACGCCTTCATTTATATTGGATTGATGTTAGTTGGGGGCAGAGCAACAAAGAGTTGGAAACTTTGAGCTCTAAAATCCCTCCTTCCGAGGCTTTGTTCTTGGAATTTTTGATTGATTGGACCAAAAGGGGGCCATTTCTTGTAAGGATATCTTGGATGAGCCTGCTACTTCTATAAAGGTTGTGTTAGGTACCTCGTCTTATGCATTTCTCTTTTGTACTTGCCTTCTTGCATGAACTTGTCTAGGTGTGGTAACACTCTTCTTTTTGTCTGCAGAAAGCATGGCTCCTCCTTCCAAACTTCAGCGCCTGGCTGAGATATTGGCGGCAAAAAGTGGTGAGACGTCGAGGTCTCGGCCCCCAGTAGTTGCTCAAGAGGTGACTGTTGTGGTCTTCACTCCTCCAAGCAATACGACTCCTCCTCCTCGTGCAGCTATGGCAGTCTCTCCTCCTATTTCGTCCATTGGGGTACAAGACATTGAAGCGGGCTTTCCTGTTCCGCCATTGTGGCCCCAAAAAAGGTAAGCAAAAGGCAGCAGGGATGATAGTGGGAAAAGGCCAGCCATTAAAGTCATTTTGGAGTGTCCCAACGTGTTTGAGGACCTATTGGCATGAAGTTTGATGGTGCTCCTCTTAGACTCCTACCAGTGTCAGTTTGGCATCATGAGGCTAATCCTTCTGGCTTCATTAGCAGCCCCTTATACAATTAGACCGAGGTCGAGGCGTTAGATTAGCTTGGCATGCCAAAGTTCTTCCATACGGCTTAGCTGGGGGTTTGTAGCTTGTCTCTTTTCTTCAGCTCGTGGAGGAAAATTAGGGTTCCTCCAGGGATATTTCTAGTTTAGAGGGGGGAGCTCAACATCCTCTAAAGTGACAAGCAAAAGCTCAAACTAGATCTTGGCGAGTAAAGAAGGCTACTAGACCTGGCTATCACAGAGGCGACCCAAAAGGATAAGTAGCTCAAGTCGCTCAGCATTGAGGTTAATAAACTGCAGGCTGAGGTTGACCGCCTAACCGTAGATGCTTCCGTTATCCCTTTCTCCATGCTCGAGTTGCTAAGATGGACTCTCGCCAAGTCAAGGCTGCCGAGGCTGACAAGCTTTGGGCTCAACTTGGTCAGGTGAAAACTCGAGAGGATGAACTGAAGAAGAACCTGACTTTGTCCAAGTCCGCCTTTGCTTATGCCCAGGTTCAGTATGAGCTTTTGAAGAGGAAGCTCGATCGGACCGTGGATGATTGGTCAACGTTTGTGGAGGAGACATTTGAAAATGTCCTCAGCCAACTCTTCCTTCTTAATCTCGGACTTAACGAGGAGGAGATTGCCATGCTGAAGGAAGGTTGAGATGGTCAAATTGTGGACATAGTCACTTTAGAAGTTGTCCTTAGTAATCCAACAGATCACAAGGTAGAAGGTGGTGAAAGGGTAGAGTCGAACGCTGGCCAAGATGCGAGTAGGGTGATCGCGGCCGAGGTGATGCAAATTGAGGCTGGGCAAACTGAGGCAGTAGTGGAGACCTTAGAATACCAAAGCGCTACTTTTTTATGCCTCTTTTTGTTTTGTTGTCCTTTGTATGGGGTTTTGCTTTTGTATTTGGACACTTTCTACTATCAGGGCGAGTCCAATGCTCTACCCTGGCATTTCCTTCAAGCTTGTTGAATTTTTGCCTTTGCTAAACCAAGATGGGTTAGACACTCAATCTTAGTGTTGACTTTATACTTAAGCAATTTTGCTTGCGTAGCTCACCGAGGTGGGTCTAACGCTCGATCTCGGTGGCGATGATTTAGATCTGACGTCTTTTTGATAACTTTTGCTCTGCAGTTGTAGCAATTTGTGCTTGCTTAGGAACCACTGTTTTGGATTTATTGGGAGTTAAGATTGCTTTAATGGCCACAATAATTTTATGCTCTGTTCCCCAACTGCTCATTGCCCTTATGGCTAATCGCAGGGGAAGAGTAGTCAATCGTGTCTTCAATTGTGTAGCTAGTTCACCTCATTCATGGACCAATCAAGATGTGTTACTTATTCTATAAATAGGAAATGTTTGTAGTGGGGCTGTCATCTGTTCCCTTTGTCTTCTGGTTATAACTGAGCATGGATTTTCTCCAAAGAATGGTCCTTTTCTTGCTTCTTGTGAGCGTATGGAGGGTTGTGCCCCCTTCTGAGGCCATTTTCCGGCTCTTCCCCAAATTCACGAATATGTTTCCTTTTTGGCTGACGTGTTCTAGAGGCCTTTCTTTGAAAGAGAATAGCTTCCTCTTTGTAAAGTAGGTAATGTCTGAAGTGAGAATAAGATTTGCTTTTCTGAACATTTTGTTTTTCGTTGTATTGTTCAGTTGAATTGTTACTATCTTGTGTAGTTGTTTTTGTGGTTCTGAGATTGGTCTAATGCCAAGTTTCAATGTATGTTTGCATAACAAACATTTGCTTCACTTGGCCGAGGTGAGTACAAAACTCAACCTCAGAGGTAGAGCTCGTTTGATTGGATGAGCATTCACTTCACCAACCAAGATGAATACGAAGCTCGACCTCGGTGGTAGGATTCGTTTGATTGGACAAACATTCACTCCACCAACCGAGATGAATACGAAACTCGATCTCGGTGGTATGGTTCGTTTAATTGGACGAAGATTCACTTCACCAACTGAGATGAATAGGAAACTCGACCTTAGTGGTAGTGTTTATTTAAATGGAGGCATTAGCCATGTGGCATGGATTCCACTATCCTGGGCTACGATCGATTATTCTTAACCACTACAAACCACATTGGTCGATGGCTAAGGTGCGGCTCAAATAGGCACGAGTTAAGACCCTTGATCGCGCTGCTTGACCCTAGAGGGTATTCACGTGAATGTCAGAATAGTTGATCCTTTTCGGACCTTGTATTCCTTGGACCTCGCCAAGGCATGGTGACCTTAGGGGATATGGCGTGTCGGGCTACTCATGGACTTGAGGTCACAATCACAATACCGACTTCAAATGAGATAATAGTTAAAAAGAGTTCATTTATTGATATCCAAAGATGTTTACACCGTTGAAGTAATAATTGTAGGATATTATGTGATCGTCTGAGTTACTTTAGTGTAGTGGCGACCATCCTCCTGGTTGTCACATCAAGGTTGCGCCTTGTCTTGATTTAGGACATTAACCCGAGGTGACCGCGGGCTAGGATTCTCATTCTTTGTTGGGGAATGTCTTCTTTGGTAAGAGGGAGAGGGACTCCGAGGGCTGTAACTTTGTTTCCTACGGTGGCCCTCTTTCCAGTCATTGTTGTAGTTTCGATGCACGTATCGGCCTAGACGTTCATCCCAGATGAGAGACTTGATGGCATCGTGGAGGTTGGTACAATCTTCCATGTTGTGACCATGGTTGTCGTGTCAAGTGTGGAACTTGGATATGTCCTTTTGCCTCTTTATGGGGGGAGGTCTTTGCGCATCTCAGAGCTCAGTGTTCATGACCTCTTGGTAGATTTGAGCTTGGGGTGTGTTAGGGGGATGTAACTCTCAAACTTCCCCTTGAGATGTGATCTCGAATTCCGACCCTGTTGATTGGATTGTTCCCCTGGTTTGGGTTTAACATCTTCTCTTTCAAAGTGCTTTCTAGCCCTGAGAACATCTTTGGCATTGATGTATTCGTGGAACTCGTCCATGGTCTTAGGCTTCTTTTTTGCTAGTGAAAAGGAGAAGTATCTTAGACGAAACCCTTCTCTGATATAGAATGGTCCGAGTCTTTCATCCCAGTCTTGTATGTTTACGATCTCTTTGTTAAATCAAGATATAAAGTCTCGTAGGGACTCCTCCTTCCCTTGCTTGATCTGGGTGAGACAAGATATGGATTTAGATTGTACTTTGCTGGTGGTAAAGTGCATTAAAAATCTTAAGGATAGACCTTCCCAGTTAGCGATAGACTTCGGGGCTAAAGTGCTAAACAATCTCAGGGCAGCTTTCTTCAATGACAAGGGGAAAGCTCAGCACAAGAGCAAATCACCTCCCCCAATGAACAAGAGTGCCGAAGTGTAGGCATTCAGATGTTCCTGTAGGTCCGAGGTCTCATCATAGGGTTCAATGTTGGTGGGATACTCTAACTACTTAGGGATCTTGTACGCCATCAGTTCATAAGAGAATGGTTGGTTTTGGGAAACCGAGCTTCTAGCTCTAGGTTCTTATTCTCTTGCCTGGGTATGCCTAATGTGGCAACCAAGATCCGTGATCCGTGAATTATCTAGAAGGCAGTCATCTGTGTGGGGTCTTTGGTCATCTCTACGATCCCTTTTGAAAGATTGGTTTTCGCTGCCCTGGTCTTGGTTAGTTATTCGCACAAAGTTACAGAGTATTTCATCTTAGCGCTAGATTTGCTCATCCTGGAGTTTGACCAATGAGAGTAGTTTTGCCCTGGATAGCTCCTGATGGTCGATTCCAACAGGGCGAGACTGAGCTTCATTATCCATATGGTCACCAAGATGGTGCAACACTAATATTCGTTGTCTAGCATCTTTAGAGAGTGCCCTTTGTGGACCAAGGTGTTGCCGTGTTGAAACTCTCTGGGGGGGAGGGGGAAACTCTCTCTAGTGAAAGAAGGCTCGTGCCCGTCCTACCCAGGTTTCTGTTGGGGTACTACTGGTTCATGAGCAGTAAGGACTGATGCTGGATGGCGATTTGTTGTAGGGGAGCATACACCGCAAAAGCTCGATTTTGGTTTGTTAGAGTCTGTTTCCTTCTTGTGTTCACCATTGTGATAGTGGTAGGTGGAGTCTTGAGAGTGGTGTTAGGAGTAAAAATTTATCTTCTCCACAGACGATGTCAATGTTCAAAACTGAGTTCTAATATTTACCTGAGAAGGTAAGCTACGGTTAATTCCTCTATGGCGCAGCAGCAACGATTTGAGGAGTGAGGGGGTGAATACCTACAAAGATACTCTCACGCTTAAGTCAGTGTTTGTTCGAGGAGGATATTGTGCAATGGAATTAATTCATACATTTGTCCTTTTATTGAGCCTTTATACAGAGACGTATGAATGTGTAAAAAGTGTAGGGAGTCTGAGTGTATCAGTGAGTATTGCCCTCTGCCCCCTTACAGTGCAAGAAATCGTTGTTCTGTATGATCTGTCTCCTTCTCCCGAGTGAAGTAATGTCTCATCTTTTCTGTAGGGAGAACACGCTTAGTGGGCAAGCGATTTTCTATGCATCGCACATTTGAGGACCAGTCTGGTGAGTCAAGTTGTCCAATTTTTTGGAGCTTATACCCATTCCAAAACATAAACAAAGCTAATTACTTGTGTATTGCTACTATAAGATGTGTAAGGAATGAAGAGCAACCGAGAAATAGAAGAATCAAGGGAACTTACCTCAATCCCAAAAGAAGAAAAAAGAAAAAATCCACAAAGAAAACCTCTTCCTTTTCACGTTTTCATCCCAACTCAATTTTACTCACACAGTTTTGGTCACAATTGCCCCCAAAAGCTCTCGGCACTTTTCAGACTTCTGCCTCTCTCACGTGTGTTATTGTGCAAATGGGCAATGATATTATTTATAGGAAATTATTGAAAACCCTAATTCCTATGTAAAGACGAACCTATTAAATGATAATTAATCACACAAGATCCTAATAGAATTAGCCTCCTAAATTATTCCATAAGTTATTTTCTTTTAATCTTCATATTAAGAAAATAAAATCAAGATTCCTATTTATGAACTTTCCTCCTTGATTGGGCTGTCAAAATCTCTAAATTTCAATTCTTTTCTTTTCAATCTTGAATTTATTTTTAAGAATATCAAATCATAATTCCTTATTAAAAACATATTCCCCTATTTTGAACTTTCTACCTTAATTGAGTTATCACAATCTCTCAATTTTAATTCTTTCGTTTTAAATCCTAAATTTATATTTTAAGAATATCCAATCATGATTCCCACAATATTATTTATTTAATTTTTCATGAAGGCTTTTATTGAGCTATGAATTGGACTTGGATGACATGATGCAATTTATCTCGAGAATAGAGAATTAGGCTGCTTTATTTTCTTCCCACCATTTTGACTATTTCCTATTTTCAATTGTTTTTGAGTTTCAGAATTTTTCAATTTCTTTTTTTTTCTAAAAAAATTAAAAACAGACCCGATCAAAATAGGACATTCACACAAAGGGAAGACAGGTATTTAGTAACACAGGTCCACTGCTCCTTCCATCTCTGTACAATACTACTGTATTTGTTTCCAAGTAATTCCTAAATTTCTAGCAACCACAATGTTACACCAAAGTGAATTCTCTAGACAAAATATAAGCAAAGAAGAGTACGTATAACAGCAATACTAGAGACCTAAACAATTAATTTATCACAATTAAGAATAATCCATTACAAAGTAACAGGTAACATTTTGGTTCATATAAATCAGACTTACATCCTTCAACAGTTATTTATCTGACTTGTATACTTCGATGAAAGTCAATTTCGGGAAACTACAAGTAGTCAGCAAGCAATAAGCAAACACATAATGTATTCAATAAAATATCCCAATATGCCTCACCATGAACCTTAAAGAATTTTCCCCCAAATTATGATGAAAAGAACAGTAATGCAGAAGTTAAAATAGATGCAGATAGAAGAATAATGGAAAATGCATATCTTTAATTTGTCAATTTTAGGTTCAGCAGCTAAACATGATTCGCTAGACAAATACCTATAAAAGATTATCTAATATGTTATAATAGATATTCATTTAACATACTTAATACTGTCACAACAAATGATAGTATGAAATTCAGCTAATCGTAAGCCACCCCATAACAACCATTCATGCAAAATATCAATGAATTCATTTCACTCTAGCGTTTAGAACATATAAATCATATTTATACCCAAAGAGACACCATTTCTTCATCACATCTTACCAACACAGCTAAAATTAAGGAAAAGAGCATTTCACAACCAGTGTTTAGAAGGAAGCTGTTAGGCATCGTTACTGAAGTGTGTGTTGTGAATAAAGGGCAGAAGGATTTGGGGCTGTAACAACCTGGCCTGGCCTCTGGCAGGAGGTGTGGGAAGCAAATGGGAATTGGTTAGGAGCAAGGATAAAAGGGAGGGAAGGATCTTGAAGGAGGCATCCAGTCAATGAGTGAGGATTTGGAGTCTTTTGGCAGGGAGAAAGCATATCCCTAAAAGAGTCTGCAGTGTCTCTATCATTTCTGTTCTTGCTTTGCTTCAGTTTTCGATTAATTACAAAAGTCTTCCTCTGCTGTAAGGAGTTAATCTCCATTTGTTTTTTAAAGAAAATCCAAGTTCCTATCATTTGGAATCAGAACCTGGTTACTAAAAACAATAATTAACTGCTGAGAGCACCAGTTTGCTGTTTTATTCATCAACTGACTTTATGTTCTCCTCCAGAACACAATGTTTCTTGTAAACAAAGGCTCATTCAATAGACGTGAGACAGAGGTATGTTCCTAAAGGTCACTAAGACTTGGACCCTACTAAATTAACTAGGTGCATGAATTATCACTATCACCAAAAGAAAAAAATAAAATATTAAACAAATGCTTGATATGCTAATACAATAAAGAGGATCATTACTACTAACAGATGAACAAGGCCTCACGAGAAAATGATACGGGTATAAGGAATCACATATATTTCCAATAAAAAAATGACCCAAAAAAGTAAGGACCTCCCTTTAGAAATTATATAAGCATCCATTCTCCAATAACTTAAGATATTATTTTACCAAGTTTTATAACCGGTTTCTTAAAATGATTGCTTCAGTGGACCATGCATTGAACCATGGCCCAAATAATATCTCACCTGCACTTGTAAGTTAAAAACAGTAATTGTCAGGAAATTAGAGTAAACAATCAAAGTACTTAACTAGAAAATTTTTAGATAAACAGGCGAAAATTTAACTGGAATCTATGCATTGGTAAGATTTTAAGGCATTCAATGCTTCAAAAAAACGATGGGAACTATCACCCAAATATTCAGGAATTCACCTTCTACACTTTTTCAAATATACAACCAAAAACCCAAAACTTAAAATTGGAAAACCTAAAAGGAAGAAATAAAGAAAAAAAAAAAAAACCATTGCTGCAATTCATATCAGAGATTCTAAACACAGAGGAAGAACAGGAACTTACATAGTCGAAAAGCGATAAATTGAAGCTTACAAGCAATAAAAGCATTGATATCATTAATAGCACATGTCCAAAGCTGCTTATCCTCTTCACTTTCAACACCGACCAAGGAACCCCGAACCCAGGCATTCAATCGAACAGGTGTCCGGCAAGAGGGACACGCAGCCACCTTGAC
Source organism: Ormosia emarginata (assembly GCA_029884605.1). Taxonomy (NCBI): domain Eukaryota; kingdom Viridiplantae; phylum Streptophyta; class Magnoliopsida; order Fabales; family Fabaceae; genus Ormosia; species Ormosia emarginata. Next base: position 21,987,062 of record JAQQTP010000073.1, read on the forward strand.
CAACCACGCGTCCACGCACCTCCTGTGAAACGCATGACCGCACGTGACGAGCTTTCTGCACCACTGGCCGCTCTGGAAGCCCTCCAAGCAGACAACACATTGGGCATCATCTGGTTTGGTTTCCTTGGCGACCTGGAAGTGGGGGAGCCTGTTGACGTCAAGAGACGCGAACCCATTTTCGAGGTGGAGGCGGTGTAGGAGATCGCGAAGGAGGCAGAGTTGGAGGATGAGGAAGGCCGCGAAGGCGAGAAAGAGGAAGAAGAAAGCGAGGAGAAGTATGATGATGACGGCCTTGAGGAAGAGAAAAAGGAGCTTGGAGGTTGATTTTGTTTGGGATTGGTGGTTACGGTGAGGAATAGGAGGCGGAGGCGGCATGGGAATGGGAATGAGATTGAAATTGGTTTTTAAAATTTGGGGATGATGGACTGTTGGGAGAAGGAAAGCATTGCTGGTAAATTAAATCCAACAAATAAGAAAGTAGAGCGTTTTTTAGCTTAACGAAAGTAGTGCGTTTTGTTTGAGAGATTCTTGTGTAATATTGGCATATGTACTTCTATTCTATGCACTCAACTAATTATAATTTATAAAGAATAAGATTTACATTATGTTTCGATAACAAATAATAGAAAAAAAAAAAAAAATAAAAAAAATAAAAATAATTTTTTATGTTTGATAATTTTAAAATGTATAAGAATGAAATAGAACACATAGATAATTTTTTATTTTATTTTTTCTTTAAATGCTCAATTTTTGTTCTCCTAAAATTGAGGTAAAATGGAAGGAACACATGTTTCATTCCGTCTCTTTAATGAATCTTCCAAATAAAGAGAGGAAGAATTATATTCCTTTTCTTTTTTTTTTCTTTTCGATCTTTCCCCACATATTCTGTTCTGTTCCATTAATGAAAAAACATCTAAACAAAGGGTTAGGTGTGCACCAAAAAAAAAGGTTTGAACAAAAAATACTAGAATAAAATTTAGGTAAAATTTTTTAAAAAAAATTAAATAAATTTAGGATACTTAAGTTAGCAATAGTCTAATCGCATTGTATATCAATGATTACCTATCATAGTTAATGATTAATTAACTATGATTATTAACTATCATAGTTAATAATTAACTATCATAGCTAATCACATTGTTTATTAGTGATTAGTTATCATAGTAAATGATTAATAAACTATCATAAATAATGACAATTAATAATGTAATTGTCCTAATGTACTTAACTTTAGATGTACTATGTTTATGAAAGAATTTAATAATTCTTAAGTGCATGAGTTATTGTTTTCTAATAAAAGTATTTTTTTAATGCCTCATGAATGAAAACTTTACAAAAGAGAATGGCAAAAGAATATTTTAGTCCTTTTATGTTTATTTCTTTTTTAAAATTGGTCTCATATCATTTTTTGTTAATTTGATCATTTATCTTGTAAATTGTTTATAATGTCTTTCTTCCTTTACACTATATTTGAATGACAAGTAATGAGGAGAAAGAAAAGGAAATGGAGAGAACGTAAATAATTTTTTGTATTTGGGAGTTTTAAAATGTATAGGAATGGAACGGAGCGGAACACATAGGGAATCATTCTCTCCCTCTTCCCCTCAAATGTCCAATTTTTGTTCCCTCCAAAATTGAGGTGGAATGGGAGGAACACATGTTCCGTTCCGTCCCATTAACGAATCTTCCAAACAAAGAGGAGGGAAACTATGTTTCATTCATTCCCTTTCCTTTTCGATCCATCCCCACTTATTCCGTTTCGTTCCATTAATAAAAAAACATTCAAATACAAGATTATGATTTTGTCATTTCCCTAATGAAAATGATGATGTCTCGTTAACGGTAATGACATGGCTATCACCATGGACGGATCCAAGGGGGTGAGCATGGGCCTTGACCCTCCTTTTCTCATTAATTTCTTTTAAGTATTAATAATTTAATTAAATTTATTAAAAAATAAAAAAGATAATTATATTAATCTTTTATAAAGTTAATATTTATTATCTTGATACTCTTATTTAAAAATTATACATACATTCCGATTTTATATATTGTTATTACATTCTAATATCTTTCTTTGATTACAAAATTATATATACATTCCCTACTTTATGTACAAACATTACACAAATTTTCATTGAAAATACAAAATAAGAAAAGTATGAGTAATTTTTCAAACAAAAAAATGTGAATATTATAAGCATTAACCTCATAAGAGGTCAATATAATTATATCAAATATAAAGTGATGAAGTTAAAAGAGTTTATACTTGATATGTATTTGACATATGATTCATGATTATTTTATATACATTGATATTACAATTTCAACTCATCTTTCTATTAATTTTTAATCTTTATATAATAAATCTACAAGCTCATCTCACTTTTACATTCACTATCTTCCTTTTTTTAATTAATTATATATATATATATATATATAAACTTAATTTTGCTTATAAATCATGATGTAAAGGATAACTATTATTGTGATGCATTTAATATCTAATATATATTTTTTAAAATTTTTTGCTTTATTTTTAAATCTTCTTATATAATAAAAGAAAACTACTCTTTTAAAGTAAACAAATAAGAGTATATTTATCCTTAATTTAAAATAAGACATTTTGATCTTAATTTGTTAAATAATTTAAAAGAGAATACATCTTTATTTACTAACTTTTAATTTTTTATATTTAATAATATAATTCATGATTTTTGACTATTTCACTAAATATTTTTTAGATCCATCCCTAACTATCACATGACAATGATACAGTTACTATCAATCAGTAACACATCATTATTTCTGTTATGGGTAATGAAATCTTAATAGAATGATTATATTAAAAATAATTTGTAAAATAAAAGACTAAATTGACAAAAAATAATAATATAAGACCACATTAAAAGAAGAAATAAAAATAAGGGACTCTACCTATTTGGTCGGTATGAAATGATTAAAAATGTATACATATTATATTTTTATTAAAAAAATAACAACACAAATATTTAAAAAAATTTACGTAAATTTTGTATATCAATAAATGATACATCAATACTTTAAACTATAAAATATTAATATGGTACAAAAATTTATATAATTATTTAATTTTGATAAACCTACTACACATAACTTATATCGATTATATTTATATAAGAATTTATCCGTTTTGTTTTGTAATCAATAAAAGTAAGAGTGAAACTATTAGCAATTTAAATTATATATTTACACTCTTCATTAATTAATTAAAATTATAATTTTTATTTTAAAAAACTATAAATAAATAATAAAAATTATAAATAAACAATTGAGAGAACCATCATTATCATCATGAAAGTAAATATGCAATGTGGATGCCAGACGATAGAGTCGGAAAATTGCACATGACTACTAGAAGAAAAAGGGGTGTGTCACTCTCTCATGTACAAATTTTCCGATTAAATGCTTCTTGTTCACTGGCCGTTGATTTGCTTTCCTATTCAATGGTTGTTGTCTTTTTAAAATTCATCCTTACATCTGGACTGTTCATCTGTCTCTTCCTTATCCAAGGGTTAAGAAATCACTCGTTTAGGTTTGAACTCAATTTTTATCTCATTACATTTCAAAATTAAAATGCGTTAAGAAACAAATCTATGATAATAGGGCAATTTTTTTCTTGCTGGTGGTGGACTTTTTTATCTTCTTCTCCAACCTTCCGTTTCTACAAACTTTCTTTATTGCAGTCTCATCTCATCTGTCTCTCTCTTTCTCTCTCTCAGTTTCTTTAACTCTAATGCTTCCGTTTCTATTGTGACCTTTTGACTTGTAATTTTATTATTTGTCAAATTTTTATATTTTAATTTTTTTAATTCATTTATAAATTTATATTATATTTTATAAAAATGTTACAGTGATATGCAATATAATTTAACATTTGTCTTATATTAAAATATAATAAACTAAAATTATAGGTATTGTTATTACACAAAAAACATTTTTCTTTGACTTGATTCTTCAATCTCTATCTTTTTCTTGGAGGAGAGAAAATTAGAAGAAACAAATATTATTTGTAAAAATATTTTCAATTTAGGAATGATTAATTATCAATCATTCTTGGAGCATAAAAAACAAACCGAGTGGTTAATTTTCCTTTGGAAAGATTTTTATTTCACGTGTAATGAGGTGTTCTAGGAGATGAAAATCTTAGAGAACGTGGAGCTCATGAAGCGTTGGTGCAAAGCATGCTGCGAATGTACGGCTTTATTTTGGGGTGTGTGATACTCTGCAATGAGTAATTCGTAGGTGAGTACAATTTATTATAAATATTTAAATTATTATTTGATATATATAAAATAATAAAAATTATTATAAAATTATATTAATTATTAATAATATTTTTATATATATTAAATAATAATTTAATTATTTAAATAATGATATAATAGATTATATTTACTTAAAAATTTATCCTCCATAAGTGGTATTTGGACCATGGGGTTTGCTAAAAGGGGTTAAATTTACCTTCAACTAATTCTTTGCTAATATTACTCATTTTATTGTTCAGTTTATGTTTTGTTGCTTATTATTAATGTTTAGTAGTAAATATTGAGATGCACTAGAATAGGCATAAAGGGATGTTTTTCTTCTTGGGCAAATAGTAGAGCGTGTTGAAACGAGAGTGATTGGTATCTGTAAAAAAATTTCAACGCTTAAGTCAAGTTATGCACAATTAAGGTTTAAGCAATAGACCAATAGTTACTTGTTAAAGATGATTGAGCCTGATATTTATAGAGGTTGAATAGGGAAACACGTCCCCTTGACTGTTGCAGAAGATCCTTATAAAACTATAATGTTAATACTGCAATTATGAGCAATTAAAGGCAATTATGAACGTTATTATTACGCAAGATCATGATTGGAAGTTACGGATAATCGTGGGATTCACCCACTACGTAAAGCTTGCGATAATGTTGTTGCTGCCCAATGTGTCACAAGTGAATTCCCGTTGGAGTGTCAACAGCGGACTCCGGCTAGATGCGTGTCGGGTTAACCCATGTGACTAGTGTCCTGGATCACGGTCCAGAACAGTTGCCCTCAACTTGGCGCTTAAATGAGACATCTAAGTGTCAAGGTAAATCTTAATGCCCCTAAGTCACGAGATTCATGCCTTACATGAAGCTGAGGTTCGTAATGCCCCAAAGGAATCAAGAGCTTTGATTGAGGCATTAACATGAGTAAGTCACTTCACACTCGTAGACGCGTCCGGTCATGGTCCACGCGTCAGGTGATTAGAGGTGCACATTCCAGTGTGTAATCGAGGTCCGTAATATAAACTAGGATTATTATCGTGTTTATTTCTTTTTCCATGATCAGTACTAGGTCCAACGCCCAAACTTTTGAGCACTCAGAACGCCTTTGAGGACTTAGGCAAAATAAAAGGTGAACAATAACCATAGTCTTTAATGTTAATGGTCTAGTTCAGAAAACTGTCTAACACTTAGGAATTTTCAAGTTCAAAACTAATTTAACATAGAACATCCATGGTAGGTGCATAAATGGCGAACAATGGATGTCGTAACCCGTGTTGCCAATTAATTACACATAACCACAAAGTGGTTATGGCCAAGTGTTGAGGATTTAGGTTAGGACCCACAACTCACAATAAAATTGCTAAAGTCGATTTTATGGGTCATTCATCTTAACCTGGATTCTAAGAAACCCCATATCCCATAAGGAACAAACTCTGTAGACATTCTCAAGACAGGGTCCAGCTTAAGGGTCACAAAAATTGGGGCAGATCAAACATAAAGAAAACTAAGAGGCTAAGCCTTAAAAGACACTTAGTTATAGTACTTTCTAAGTTTGTCTGTATTCTAATAGTTTTTTATTGGCTTTGCAGTTAATGTCTCCAATGTGTAAGCTCCCTTGTCGGTGCTGATCACGATCCGGTAGGAGTCTTCCCAATTTGGGGCTAACTTCCCTTAGGAGGCATTCCTACCACCAATGTTCGCTCTCCAAAGTACTAGAACACCTAGCTTGAACTTTCTTAGGATAACTTTCAAGTTATACCACGTCACCGTTTTCTGTTTGATGGCAACATCACGTATGTGAGCGACGTGCCTTCTTTCTTCTAGAAGATCTAAGTCCTCCCTAATCAGTCTGGGTTTCGATGAGAATTGTTGGTGACGCCAACTGGGTTCCTTTATCTCCGCCGAGATCATAGCCTCGCAACCATAAGTAAGTTTGAAGGGGGTTTCTCCTATTGTGGAGTGAGGCGTAGTTTGGTAGGCCCAAAGGACGTGATCTAGTTGTTCGACCTAGTTTCCCTTAGTTTTGTCCAGCCTCCTTTTGATTCCTTGAACAATAACCCAGTTGGTGACTTCAGTCTGCCCATTAGTTTTGGGATTCTCAACCGAACTGCAAAGGTGCTTTATTTTGAGCTCAACAAATAGCTCTTCGAAACCTTTATGGATGAACTGGGTTCCGTTGTCCATCACAATGAACTCTGAGACCTCAAACCTGGTGATGATATAGCGCCAAGTGAATTTCTGGACTCGAGCAGAGGTAATCATGACTAGAGGCTCTGTTTCGATCCATTTAGTGAAATAATCAACAGTCACCACCAAGTACTTCAGTTGTCCAAGTGCTTGAGGAAATAGCCTAGGATATCCATACTCTATTTGTAGAATGGTCAGGATACGGACGTCATGGATAGTTCTTCAAGAGGAGCTTGATAATGGCATGAGTGACACTGACATTTATCACAAACTCAGATGTATGTGAGGGAGTCAGCTTCCATTGTTGGCCAATAGTATCCAGCTCTAAGTGCCTTCAAAGCTAAGGCTTTGCCCCCGAAGTGGTGTTCACAACTCCCCTCATGGACCTCAGCCAAAACATACTCTGCCTCTTTTGGTGTGAATCATTTGAGGAAAGGTAAAGAGAACCCGCAGCAGTATAACTGTCCATTGTAGATAGTGTATCGAACTGCGATTCTAACTAACTTGGATGCTTCCTTATTGTCAGGATGGGCTCCAGACTAAAGGTACTCCATTATTGGGGTGATTCAAGTATGATCCAAGTACTTATCAACATTTTCCCCACTTGGCCCTCGAAAACCTTATTCATCATGCTCTGATAGGTGGCTCCTGCATTCTTTAGTCCAAATGACATAATCTTGTAGTAGTAGCTCGCCCTCTCATTGATGAAAGCGATTTTGTCTTCATCTCTAGGGTACATTGGGATTTCGGAGTACGTATCCATGAAAGACAATAAATGGAAGTCAGAGGAGCTGCCAACCAGTTTATCCATATTGGAAAGTGAGTACGAATCTTTTAAGGTAAGCTTTGTTTAAATCTGTATACTCCACACACATTCTCCACTTCCCATTTGACTTCTTCACCAAGACTACATTAGATAGCCATGTTGTGTAAGCTATCTCCCTGATGAAGACGATATTAAGCAGCTTATTGACTTGTTTCAATGGCTAGCTGCCTTTCTGGGCCAACCTTTCTCTTCTTCTAGGTGATCGACCTCACATCTTTCTTTATAGATAGGTGATGACAGATGAAGGCGGGGTCAAGCCGAGGCATGTCGGAGGACGTCCAGACAAAGAGATCTTTGTTTTTCTCTAAGAGCCCAATCAATTGGCGCCTATCTTTTCCTCCAAGTTTGCCCCAATCTTGGTGACTTGATATGTCTTAACACCAAGTTAGAGCTACTATAATTCACCCTCCAGCTGGGTCTGGTGCCTCAGATCTTTTCTTGCATATCTAACTCAATTATGAGAATGTTGACTTAGTTTAGGACCAGGGTAGATGTGCTGGCTTCTATTCTCTTAGGAGTCTTGCTGATTTTGAGGCTCTCATTATAGCATTTGTGTGCCATGATTTGGTCTTCCTTGAATGTGATAACCTCGTTGTTTTTTGTTAATAAATTTCATGGCTAAGTGGGTGGTAGACACCACGGCAGCAAGTGCATTCAATATAGGATGGAGATGATATTTTATGCTGAGGGGCACTTCACAACCAAAAACTTGACCTTGACAGTCTTGAAAAGCTTGTTGCTTCCTAGGGTCAAGTAAGTCTCAAAATACAGAGTGATTTTTCACCAGTAAAATCGGTGAGCTCGTAATTATAGGGGGTCAGCTCTGAATCTGGGAGCTCTAGCTTCTCGTACAGCTCCATGAACATAACATTCGTTGAACTAGAGGGCGCCTTCTGATCTCTGGCTTGTGATTTGGGTGCGAAGTAGGGGAAGCTCAACACTGCTTTCTTGAGTGTTTTTCTTCGAGTGTTGTTGGATGACCTACTACCCGCGAAACCTTCAGTGATAGTGTTAATGGTTCAATTAACCTAGGTATAGCAGCCATCGTTGTCTTCTGACAGAGTGTCTTAGTTCTGATCCTGCTGATTATCAGTATTATGGCGACATAGACTATGGGACCTTCTCCTTTAGTGTGAAGACGGGCTTCGCCTAGGACTAGGGTTGCACTTTCTTTCAATCCATATACCGCGGCATCCATTGTTTTGGACTTGGATGATGTATTAATCCAACTGTCCTGCCCTATTCAAGGACTCAATGGTGTCACGAAGTTGGAAGCAATCTTTTTTGTCATGGTCGTAGCCCTTGTGCCATGAACAATGCTTGGTACGATCCTTTTATGCATATTTCTTCAGACGAGATGGCCTCTTCATGTCCTGGAACTCGGTCTAAAACACTTCCTTCAAAATCGTTGTGCGTGAAGTGTTTAGAGGGGTATATGTTGAGTATTTGGTTTGGGTGAATCCTTAGAGAATTTTTGGGGCTGAGGGAAGTTCTAGTTGCCTTTTTGGTGAGAGGACTCACCCTTCTCCAATATCCTCTTAGCCCTTAGTAACCTCCTCCAAGTTTATGTACTTTTGGGACCGCTCTCAAAATTCTTCCATACTCCCTAGCTTTCTCTTTGCCAAAGATTGGAAAAACTGAACGTCAGTCTAGAGGTCACTCCTAACATAGTGGAGAGCAATCCTCTCATTGAGGTTTTCCACATTATACAAGTTGTATTGAACATCTCACGGTATTCGCGAAGGGGCTTGTCATGCCCTTGGCAAATCTCATAAAGAGATTCAATAGATCTGGGTTGTTCCTTACTAGTGGTATAGTGCAGCAAGAAACACTGTTTAAGGCCCATCCAGCTGGTGACGGATACCGATGAAATGTCACGAACCATCCAAGGGCCGGTGATACACGTAAAATACACTAAGAGCAAGTGCACTCTATCATATAGTAATATAGGACTTGAGTCCCAGTTGTCGATCCCACGAGGAATAAGAGGTGATTACTAGATTCGCTAAACCCTTAGTTATTTAAACAATCGTAGGTGTAAAGAGAAATTCAAAATAAACTCAAACAACAGATAAAGAAGAAAGATGGACTATTAATCAATATAGAGATAAATCACTTAGAGGGAAATTAGGGTGCAAGGTTCACTTGAATCCAATTAATCGAGTTTTCATTTGTTTATATTGTAAGGTAATTCTCTTGTCAAATTCTCTTAAATGCTATTGAGTCCCAAAATCAATATTCTATTCCCAATTAATCACCTATTTGGTCAATTTGTTGAATTAACTAAGAATGTATTAAGCCCCAATTCAAGAGATAAATTAACCTAATTGTCAATTTAATTGGTAAAATAAATTTATGTTTGATCATTCACCAACCTAATCCTAGGTTTATTATATGAGTCCACTCATTGGTTGCGGATGGCCACTGTTCAAACAATGAATTAAAGCATGCCAAAATTGATCAAGTCTTGACAAGAATTCAAGCAATACAATAAACCTAATAAAATTACCTTAATCAAATTCGAATTAAAAATTAATTAATTAGGAAAACAAGATTTCCCATAACCCTAGCTATGTGATTAGCTATTCATGTTCAATAACAAACCCAAATCATAACATAAATCCATGGAAGGAAAAACATAAAGAAAGGGGAAAAACTAGAGAGAAGATAAATCAAAACCCCTTTAATGGAGATTATGATCTTCAAGCCTTCAAGAATTACATCCTCTCTTCGTAGCCGTCTTGAAGAGATTCCTAGCAATCCTTTCTTGTGATTTTTCTCCCAAAAGTCTATTGCCGCAAAAGTGGCTCCAGGTTTAGGGGTTCGGTGCTATTTATAATAATCAGGGCAAAGCTATAAGTTTCTATGAACAGAAGGCCTCACACGACTGTGTCTAAGCTCGACACGATCGATAATCAAATCCAATCTAGTAAGATCATTTAGCATTTAAAATAATTAGAGGCTTGGGTCAAGCTTGCATCTGTTTTCCTTACCAACCAGTTGAGGTCACTCATCCTTCCATCACTCAAGTGTTTAAGGATAAGGATATCACTCCAGTTTCTCTAGATAAATGCATTACCATAGGCTTGATTATAAATCTCATCTCCACTTCCAAGTTCACACACAATACAAGAATAAAAAAAGCTTCCTTTGGTTGTAACAGGGCCAAAGGGAACAATAAAAGGTAGGAAAAAGATAAATAAAGGTAAAGATTGTTCATGGATAAATTGATACTAAATAGAATTAGGTTGAAAAGAGGATAAATAAAACATAATGCACAAAGGTATAACTGATTCTCATTTTCAACCCAATATTCTCATTATTCTTCACCAACAATCCTTTACTTTCTTCTTCTCTCTCTAACTTTTTTTTTTTTTTTTTTTAAAAGGGACACGACCGTGTCGAATGGGGATATAGTTGTGTCTTATGTAGCTTCTTGAACAGAAGTGATGAGAAAGTTAGACATAATCGTGTTTAACTCCTCTATCATTTCTGTAAAATAACACACGGCCATGTGCCTGGCCCAGACTCACACAGAAGCATTTTTAGGGTTAGACACGACCGCGTCTTACTCCTAAATCGCTTCTAGAATAAGAAAAACAAAGCAACAACTGAAAAACCAAATGCAAGGACTAAGAATGTTATGAGTAAGGATAGAAACACAGGTTGCCTCCTATGAAGTGTTAAGTTATAGTCATTAGCTTGACTATAGGTCAGTGCCATGCTTAAGTAAGGTGGATGAAGTGAGGCTCAGTCTCCACTCCTTCTTCATAGTGCTTCGTTCTCTAGCCATTTATCTTGAATGTTTCTTGGCCTTCTTTCTTCACCTCAAGCATATCGTACGGTAAGACTTGAACAACCTCATATGGTCTGTACCATCTTGACCTTAATTCACTCGGAAAGAAATGTAGACATGAGTTATAAATGAGAATTTTATCCCCAATCTTAAACTCACACTGCTTGATACGCATGTCGTGTCACTTCTTTGTTCTCTCCTTTTAGAGCTTGGCATTCTCATATGCCTCCAGACAAAGTTCATCCAACTCATTGAGCTGGTTACATCGTTGTGCACCTGTAGCTTTCACATCAAAATTCAGCAATTTAAGTGCCCAATATGCTCTATGTTCTAATTCCACAGGTAAGTGACAGGCCTTACCAAACACAAGTCTATATGGGGATATGCCAATGAGGGTTTTGAATGCAGTTCTATATGCCCACAATGCATCGTCCATCTTCAAAAACTAATCTTTATGAGACGTATTAACAGTTCTTTCCTAAATCTTTTTCAATTCACGATTGGAAACATCCACTTGGCCACTTATTTGTGGATGATAAAGGGTGGAAACCTTATGAGTGACACCATATTTGCTCAGAATATTTTCAAATTGTTTGTCGCAAAAATGAGTGCTGCCATCACTTAAGATTGCTAGAGGTGTGCCAAATCTAGTAAAAATATTTCGTTTCAAAAATTTTACCACCACCCGAGCATCATTAATAGGCAACACCACTGCCTCAACCTATTTGGAAACATAATCCACAACAAGAAGTATATATTGATTAGAAATTGATTTCGAAAAGGGAACCATGAAATCAATGCCCCAGGCATAAAAAAAATTCGTATATCAACATGTTATTCAATGGCATATCATGTTTCCTAGAGATGTTACCACTACGTTGGCATTTATCACAAGTTCAAACAAATTCAAAAGCATCATTAAACAAAGTTGGCCAATAAAACCCACATTGTAAGACCTTTTGTGTAGTTCTAGTGGGACTGAAGTGGCCACCAATTTCCCTAGCATGATAATGCTCAAGAATGGAATCACTTTCATTACCATGAATGCATCTCCTAATGACACTATCAGCACAAATCTTAAATAAGTATGGATCTTTCCACAAATAATGCTTAACATCATGTAAGAATTTCTTCTTTCTTTGATAAGTGAGATTTGGTAGAAGGATATTACTTGCGAGGAAGTTCACAAAATTAGCATACCATGGTAAATGGGAGATGGCAAGGAGGTGCTCATTAGGGAATGATTCATTTATGGCAAACTCAATAGTGGTCTCCAATACCTCCTCATCTAATCACGATAGGTGGATAGCCACAAGATTTTCCATCCCCTTTTTGCCACGTATCTCAAGATCAAACTCTTGTAGCAAGAGAATGTAGTGTCCCGGGGCCGACGAGGGCGGGGAGTGGACGCCAGTGCAAGAGAAGCACAGACAAGGAGCAGCTTATGGCAGACTTCTAGGCGAAGGGTCCCATGAATGAACTGAATACACACCGGAATGAGAGGGATTCAGAGACTATGTAGGTATGAGACTGCATAGTTAACGATGACTTAAAGGACTTGATTAGGCGTAGCCATATCAATAAGTTGTAACTTCTTTTCGGGAGCCTAGAACATAAGAACTCCATGGTTAAGCGTGCTTGACCTAGAGTAATTGTGGGATGGGTGACCTCCTGGGAAGTTTCCTAAGATGCGTGTGAGTGAGGACAAAGCACGCTGAAAAGACCCGTGTTAGTTTGTGGAGACACTCGTCAATCCTGCAGGTAGTCCCGAACATTACAAATGGTATCAGAGACGGGACCTCTCCCAGTACGGTGTAGTTCGGGGACGAACCAAGCGGAAGTTAGTGGGCATGTGGTGTCCCGGGGCTGACGAGGGCCGGGAGTGGACGTTGGTGCAAGAGAAACACAGACAAGGAGCGGCTCCTAGCAGACTTCTAGGCGAAGGGTCTCATGAATGAACTAAATACGCACCAGAATGAGAGGGATTCAAAGACTATGCAGGTATTGGACTGCATAGTTGAGGATGATTTAAAGGAATTGATTAGGCGTAGTCATATCAACAAGTTGCAACTTCTTTTCGGGAGCCTAGAACATAAGAACTTCATGGTTAAGCATGCTTGACTTGGAGCAATTGTGGGATGGGTGACCTCCTGGGAAGTTTCCTAGGATGCGTGTGAGTGAGGACAAAAGCACGCTAGCAACTCTTTTCAAAAAGACTCGTGTTGGCATAGTTGTGGAGACACTCAGTCACCCCCCGCTATATCGTCGCATCACACATGAGCTCAAAAGGTGAGGACGTAGGGGCAACGATGAGAACTTTTCCCCACGTTTAAGCATGAATAAGAAAATCAATCCTTCATTAGGAGCAGTAATTTTTCTTGCTTGCGTAGAACAACCTTAACAGATTTAGGTGGGGAAGTGACTTTTATGCCCCAAAATAAGAGAATTGAGGTAGCTCCAAGGCGAAATTTATCAAAAGCAAATACTGCCGCTAGCAACTCTTTTTCAATAGTAGTGTAGTTTCTTTGTGCTTCATTCAAAACATGACTAGCATAGTAAATGGTTTGGAAAATTCTATCTTTCCTCTAGTCCAAAACGACCCCAACTGCTATATCGCTCGCATCACACATGAGCTCAAAAGGTGAGGACTAGTTAGGGGCAACGATGATGGGTGCACTAATTAACTTTTCCTTCAAAGTAACAAATGCGTTTAAGCATGAATAAGAAAAGTCAAATCCTTCATTAGGAGATCCATCAAGGGTTTAGTAATTTTTGAAAAGTCCTTGATGAACCTACGATAAAACCTTGCGTGCCCCAAAAAGCTTCGAACAACCTTAACAGATTTAGGTGGGGACAATTTTGTAATTACTTCCACCTTCGCCGGATCAACCTCTATACCCTTAGGTGATACCTTATGCCCCAAAATAATGTATTCTTGTACCATAAATTGGCACTTCTCCTAGTTTAACACTAGGTTGGTGCTCCTGTATCGCTCCAAAACTAAGCTGAGATTGTGTAAGCAATTATCAAAAGAGGCGTCAGTTTCTAGGTTGGTGCTCCTGTATCGCTCCAAAACTAAGCTGAGATTGTGTAAGCAATTATCAAAAGAGGCGTCAAATACAGAGAAATCACCCATGAAAATCTCAATACAACCCTCTATCAAGTAAAAAAAAAAGGTCATCATACACCACTAAAAAGTATTCGATGCATTACACAATCCATAGGGCATCCGTCTATATGCAAATGTACCATACGGGCATGTGAAAGTGGTTTTTTTCCTGATCCTCAAGTGTAACGGGTATTTACATATAGCCAGAGTACCTATCCAAACAATAGAAAAATGCATGACCTGAAAGTTTCTCTAACATTTGATCTATAAAGGGTAAGGGGAAATGATCTTTTCGAGTAGCATAATTCAATTTCCTATAATCAATGCACATGCGCCACCCGTTCACATTTCTAATGGCTATAAGTTCTTTCTTTTCATTCTCTATGACCGTTGTATCCTTTTTTTAGGTACCACTTATACCAGACTCACCCAAGGACTATTAGAGATGGGGTATATAATGCCTCCGTCAAGAAGCTTTATTACCTTATTCTTTATGACCTCTTTCATGTTTTGGTTGAGGTGCCTTTATGGTTGCACAAGTGGCTCGTTCTGTGCCTCCATGTAAATTCAGTGTGTGCATATGGTAGGGTTAATGCTCGTGATGTCATGAATGGTCCACTCGAATGCCTTCTTATTCTCCCTTAACATCATAATAAGCGTCTCCTCCATCGAACTCGGAAGCAAAATGAAGATAATCATGGGTAAAGATGATGAAGGATCCATAAAAGTATATTTCAAATTAAAGGGAAGGGACTTGAGCTCAAGTTCGGGAGGCTCCTCAATTGAGGGTTTTGGTGCATGTATGTTTTCCCTATCCAAATCCTCATAATGCCCCCATGATCTTCTTCCTCCCAAGGACATGCCAGCTTCCAACCATATTATAATTTCCATAACCTCTTCATCATCCTCAAAGTTGGTGAGAGTCACGGTCAAAATCTTCTCTAGTCCATCATCAGTTACAGATTCCTGCAGATATGAAAACACAGTACTATCGTGACATCATTAGCATCTATGCAATTACATGAATAAAAGGAACTATGACTTTTTACAGAATTAAAAACATTAAAAACCACTACCTCAGCATTCAATCACAGGGTCAACTTCCCTTAATGGACATCAATTATGGTCTTTCCAGTGGCGAGGAATGGGTGCCAAGGTATGATTGGAACCTCGATGTCCTCCTCCATGTCTAACACAATGAAGTATGTTGGAAAAATAAATTTGTCCACCTTTACCAAAACATCCTCCACCACACCGCGAGGGTAAGTGATGGATCTATCGGCCAACTATAATGTCCTTATTATTATTACCAATAGTGCATCTGGGATTACACCTTAGTAAAAATAATAATAAGTACATTATTCTAATTTATAACAAAAAACTTTCAAATATATATATACCTCCTTTCAGTATATATACATATACTGAAAGGAGGTTTATACAGAGTGTACATTATAGTACAAATACATATCATATGCCTTCAAGGCAATATCTGTACAATCATTGCACAAAAGTCTTAAAATCCAAAATAAATATCAGCTTCTGCTTGGGCCATTGCGCTACAAATAGCGATCCTGGAATTATCATGGAATACAAAATAACAATAGGGTGAGAATACTAATTCTTAGTAGATTCTATTATGAAAAAGGTGTCATCACAATAATTTCAGTTGTTTCAGAGAAAAATACATTCTTTTTAAAACTCAAGTTAAATATATACATATATATAATTAGAAAGGTGGCAAACTTCCAAATCTGGTCCTTTCTCTTCCCAAAATAGAATTCCATTTAATAATTTCAAAATCATCATTTATCAAACAATATAGATTTCATTCATAAATAATTTCAGGAATTATTTCCAAATACAAATACCATAATACCAAATTCATTTAAAGTTTCAAATACATATTCAAATTGTAACCATGACATATAAATTTAATTCAGATTTCAGTGCTCATTCATATACTCGTTTATCCCACAAAACTCATATCTCAAGCATCACAAAGGATGGGAGCCACCTCATATAGCTCAGGTTCCATATACTCATAGTAGGGAGTCAATCCCGGCCTCTTACTACCACTAGCATCCTGATAACTTCATAGAATGCAGTTATTTGTGCCCTATTTCTGTGTGTTATTGATTGCTTTGTCCTTGTTGTTATGCATCGTTGGAAGGCTTTAGCCCCATTTTCATGTAAAATCCATGTTGAGGTCTTCCTTCTTATCAATCTAAAATTCTTCTTAATCTTTGATTGGATTGAGTTTGATTGAATTGAGTTTGATTGTATTTGTATTTGACTGGTTAATTTCTCAATTGTAAGATGGGTCCAAAAGAACCAAATTGATGCGAGCCAAGGCCCTGCATTAGAAGAGGAATCACAAGAAAAGTTTCAGTAGCTCACGTCATGGTACTAGCATATTTACACCGCGACGTGTTGCTCTCTGCCTGTGCACCTCGATAACCCAAGGCCTTCGCTCCGCGATGCAAGGAAATTGAACGCTGCAGCAGTGGTGACCTAATTTTTGCATGCCGCGACACATGTTGTGTAATGCCTTGGTTTGAAGCACAAAATCTATGGGCCTATAAATACTTTGTACACAGATTTTGAAAAAGGGGGAGCTTTTTAGGACTTTACTTTACTCTTTTAGTTTTTGTCTCTCCAAGAACCCAATGACTAAGACCTCATTTTTGGGCTGAAAGAGAACTAAATAAGCTAAAATTTGAGGTCATCTTCATCTTGGAGGGAGATTCAAGCTTTAAGGCTCACCCCATTGGGCTTCATATTCTGTTCATTCTCCTTTCTTTCTTCCCTTTATCTTGAACATAGATTTTTGTATTATATTTTCGTGTTCAATGAGTAGCTAAGCTGTGTTTAGGGTATTCTTTGGATCCCCCTATGGATATTGAATGATTTGTACTCTTTTGAGTTTATATAAATGATTTGGGTTTTGTTCTACCATATAGTGCTTAATGCTCTTATTTGTTTGATAAGCTTTTAGCTGATTTGATGAAATCTAATGAGCCTAGACATAGGACTTTGGATTTTATGTATGGTAGATACATGTTCGATTTCATTCCAATGGTAGGATAGATTGATTCGCTAATGGGATAAACATATACTTCTTAGCCATGCATAGTCATATTTGAGAATCAATCTTAATGCTTGTTGTTTGCTCTAGTTCTCATGGATGCATAGTAAACTAGGTAAGTGACTTAAGGTTAATCGACCTAGACAAAGACTTTTAACTAAGTTAGTTTCTCAAGCTAACCTAATCTAATCATTTGTATTGCTTAAAAGGATTTCATGTTATCAATTGAAGTAGGGGGTAAAAAAGGATTCCCTATTTTCTCAACCATATCTTTATCTTTTCTTTATGCTTTGTAGTTTAATTAATCAACCTTTTTTTTCTAATTTACGTTGCTTGAATAGAATTAGTTAAGTTGTAGGTTAATATTTAGCTTTAGATAGTAACCATAGTCCTCATGGGAATGATCTCTACTCATCATTTTTTTCACTTGTGTGACTCATGCACTTGCGGTTAGCAAAAGAGTTACCAACAAGGTTGGCAACTCACCAACACATCTTATGAGGGAATTAATACGTGAGGATTATACTGATACAATGAGGAATTTATTCAAGAATACATGATTCTCCTTCCTCACAAGAGGTCTTCTCCATGATTCTAATGGAATTTTGAATACCCTGCCCTCATACAGGATCGTCTCTAAAATTCACTATACTAAGTGAAGCACAACTCACATAAGAACAAAGGATACTAAGTGAAAAAATATGGACTAATTACCTTCCCATTCAAGGATAATTGTCCAATTCTTATTTTCAATATAGATTCAAATTATGAGAGCATTGACATATCAAACATACATTTAAAATATTATACTTAAATTCTTAAATTCAATGCTAGCTCAACTTGACTTAAGGGAGCATATTATTAAATTGTTACTTAAATAGCTCAACTTTGTATTACAAAGGAGCAATGCTATATTTAGTACACCTATAACTCAAAAATAAGTGTACAATACATTTATTTAATCATTTACTACATACACATTAAGGTTATCACCCAAATAACTCAATATACTTTATAATCCATGCTCAATCATTTCGAATGCACCATAATTGTAATTCCAGAATTCAATTTATGCTTAATTGTATCACAAGAAGTTAAACATGATGATATTGATCATGATTTAGGGTTACATTAAGTTTTTAATGTCAAGGAACTCTATTTTTCTCAAAACATGTTGATGGTAATTGATTATACTCTGTGGTAATAGATTACCCAGAGGCTTGGTAATCGATTACTAGCCTCTGGTAATCGATTACAAGTCTGGCAAAAGCTTTGTAATCGATTACCATATTGTTGTAATCAATTACAACATGCCCAGAAACATATTTCGTAGCTGGGTACTTGATTACCACCTGATTTTATGAAAAAAAAAACAAAATTTTCAGGTTATAGTAACCTAAACTAATCATATATATATATATATATATCACAAACAACAGCAATATTCCACAGAAAACAAGCAAAATAGTCCACGAAGTGGTAAACCTAATATGGGTAATCTTCAAACCCATTCCATCAAATCACAAATCCTTGGAATTCAAGTAAAAAAATCAATGTAAATTTCCAAGCATAACAATAGAGTACCATTCATTCAAAATACTTATTCAAGATTTTAAGAAATCAAAACAAGAAAAAGGAAGTATAAAAACAACAACCCCTACCTTAGGTTATTTGGATGCCTTTCCCTTTATCTTTATTCTTTTTTCCTTCTTGCTTTGATTCTTCAATCTTCACCTCCCTTTTTACTCAAGCTTCCCTTGTCATCAAGTAGTAAAGGATAGGTAATTCCCTCACTACTTGGGGTAATCATAGATCTTGGATAGTTTAAGTAACGTACCTCTCTCTCTATCCCAGACGATTGATAGTGTGAGGAAGGAAGATACCCTCCCTATCAAGGTAGCATGAGGATGAGATTTATTCCCTCTATATTATGATTCTTGATTGAGGATGAGATTTATTCCTTCATTTGATATGGCTTAGTTACTCAGAGTAGCTTTGTGTGGCAATTCGATTGTCATAAATAGGTTGATATGCACTAACCTAAAAGCAGGCTACTACCAAATGATTGGTATTGTGAGGCTAGTACACCCTCCATACCCTTGCTTTTGAGATGACATATGTGTCCTGATGATTTGAGATATGAATATTGAGAAATAAGATTTATTGATGTGATTTTGAAAATCAATGATATAGATGAGTTTTTGTATGAAATTGGATGAAAAGATTTATGACTTGATGATTTAAGATTTGATTATATGGATCATAATTCGATGACATGAGATTTGATAAAATGATCTACGATTTGGCGACATAAATGATTTTCATAATGATAAAATGAACATTTATTTCAGGAAGAGAAATGACTTGATTTGACATTTGGCCACCTTTCTATTGAAGGATGATTATTTCTTTGTTGTGATGACATGATTTTGGTAAGCTATTGAGAATTTCATAATTCTCACCCCCTACTTCTATGATTTCCATGATGTTTCCAGGCAGGACCCAAGCAACCAAGTAAGATGGAGTTTTGGCAAGACGAATTTTATTTAGTTCTTTTAATTAGATATTTGTAATTAGTTATACTGATTTTGTGCCATGAGGCAATCTATGTATATATTGCACAAGGATGTACAGTTTGTATAAACTTCATTTCATGATATATGTATATTATGCTTCAGTGAAAGGCTCATATTTTGATATCTATTCAAATTTTGTATTTGAAAAATTAATGATATTCAAAAGTAATGTACCAAATCCTAATTACTGATGTGTAAACCGGATACATTATTAGTACTAGTATTTTGGGATGTTACACCAACTGTAGTGAAATGGTGGTGGGCTTTAGTTCCTACATTCCCAATTTCTTAAAAGCAGAGAAAGACATCAAATTTATACTAGAACCTAAATCACATAATGCTTTCTGAAAATAAGAGTTACCAATAGAGTAAAGAATAGTGAAACTCCCAGGATCTTTTAATTTTAGTAGTAGCTTCTTTAAGAGAATGGCAGAGCACTCTTCATTTAGCCTTACTATCTCAAATTCCTCAAACTTACATTTTTTTGCGAGTATTTCCTTCAAGAACTTTGCATACTTGGGCATTTGGGAGATGACTTCAACAAACAGAATGTTAATTTGTAATTTCTTGAACATCTCCAAGAATTTAGCAAATTACTTTTTTTGCTGAGTGTTCTTGAGCCCTTAAGGGAATGTAATAGAGGGCTTCTGTGGCTCACTTACATGCACCACAGAGGATACTTCACTTGCCTTCTCTTTTTCCATATTAACTGACTCATTAAGAGTATCTTCATGCTCTTGCATTTGATTCTTCTTTTTCTTGGAGAGCTCCTTAAGTTCCTTGCCACTTCTTAGGGTAATTATCTTGGCATGTTCCTTCATATTAGGCTCAATAGTGCTAGGCAATGTTCCCAGTGCCTTTTCTGACATCAAGGTAGCTAACTGGCTAATTTGAGTTTTCATGCTCTTCATTCGGGCCTTTAAATTATGAATGTATTTCATCACATAATTTTTAAAACTTGGTTTCTCTTTAGGTGCTTGGAAAACTAGGGGTGGATGTGGAGCTCTCTGATTGCTCTGTTGATTGCCCTGTTGATTTGCCCATTTGAAATTGGGGTGGTCCCTCCAATTAGGATTGTACATATTGGAATATGGATTGTACTGCAGCCGGTTGAATTTGCCAACAAAATTTACTTCTTCGAGCTCGGGAGCAAAAAGACTACCAACTTGATAGTTTGAACCTTTATGCCCTTGTTTACCACATGCTTCACATATGATTTGTGGGGCTACACTATTTCCTACCATCAGAGTCTCAACCTTTTTCATCAATGCTTCCAATTGACTCAGAATGGCAGAAGAGGAGTCAACAACATGCACACCTACTTGTTTCTTAGTCATCTGGCACCCATTTTGCCATTGATAACTGTCAGGTGCCATCTTTTCAATCAGTCCATGGATTCCAGTCGATGTTTTCCTCCAACTTGTACCTCCCATGGCAGCATCAATAAGTGAATAGTTGGCATGTGACAGACCATTGTAAGAAGTCTATACCTACTGCTATATGGGTAATTCGTGATGTGGACATCTCATCACCAACTCTTGAAAACGTTCCCAAGCTTCATAGAGAGTATCCATATCAAACTGCAAAAAAGTAAAAATATCATTCCTTAACTTAGCAGATTTAGAAGCAAAAAAATACTTAGCTAAAAACTGTTGTGTCAACTGATCCTATGTGGTGATGGAACCCCTTGGTAGTTATGTTAACCATTGACTCGCTATATCCCTAAGAGAGAAAGGAAATAGTCACAATTGAATTGCATCATCTGTCACCCCATTATACTAGATGGTGTCACACAACTGTAAGAACTTGGCCAAATGTTGATTTGAATCATCCAAAGGTAATCCACCAAACTAAACAGAAGTTTGAATCATGGAGATCAATGCCGATTTGATATCAAAGTTGTTGACCGCCACGACTAGTCTTGTAATACTCCCTTCGTATCCTCTAGCTGTGGGCATGGAATATTCGAGCATTGTTCACTCCTCTTGGGTAGCTCGTTCTTCATTAGTTCCATTAACTGTTTATCTCTCCATCCTCTTTATAGCTTCTTTAGCCACAACTTCAGTATGAGATTACTTCCTTAACCTACGAGCTATTTTCTCAATTTCTGGATCAAATTGCTGATTAGGAGATTGAGAACGAGTAAGCTTAAACAAGAAATAAAAGCAATGAGATGAAGTGACAAATGAATTAAAAATAAAAATAAAATAAGAAATAAAATAAAAGTTCATCTAAATTAACTAGAGCTTTCATCTCTAATATCACTAAACTTATTCCCCGGCAACGGTGCCAAAAAATTGATACGCGTAAAATATACTAAGAGTAAATGCACTCTATCGTATAGTAATATAGGACTTAAGTCCCAATTGTCGATCCAAAGAGGAATAAGAGGTGATTGCTAGATGCACTAAACCCTTGGTTATTTCAACAATCGTAGGTGTAAAGAGAAACTCAAAATAAAATCAAACAACAGATAAAGAAGAAAGATGAAATATTAATCAATGTAGAGATAAATCACTTAGAGGAAAAATAAGGTGCAAGGTTCACTTGAATCCAATTAATCAGGTTTTTATTTGTTTATGATATAAAGTAATTCTCTTGCCAAATTCTCTTAAATGCTATTGAGTCCCAATGGTCATGTGTAACGTCCTTACTACTAATACTAAAGTGTATCCAGAATTACATCACAGTAATTAATAGTAAGCATATCACTTAAAATTAACAATAAATATTTCAAATATACTTTACTATGTTATACAAAAAATATGAGCCTAGACGGGTGAATTAATATACATATAATGATAGGATGTTTTTACAAGAGTACTTTATAGTACAAAAATACATCAATTGCCTTCGAAGCACTATTCATACATCCCTTATACAAAACTTCAAATTCCTAATAAGTTTCAACTTCAGCTGCAATTGTAGTGCTCCAAGATTCGATCTTGGAATTATCATGGAATATAAATAGAAATAGGGTGAGAATACTAATTCTCAGTAATTCTATTATGAAAATGTGTCATCACAATAATTTCAGCTGTTTCGGGAAACAAATACATTTCTTTGAAATTCAATTTGAATTTATACTTATATATATAAGTTAGAAGGGTGGCAAAAGTGTCAAATCTAGTCCATTCTCTTCCTGAAACAAATTTCATTTAATAATAGTTTTCAAATATATTCCTTATCAAATAATATAGATTTCAATCACAAATAAATTTCAGGAAATGTAACATCCCAACTTTTGGGTAAAAGATAGTTGTGTTCTATTTTCTTGTTTCTTGTTTTAAACGTATGAAATACGAGAAAAACAATCTTGTTTGTTATTTTATTTGATAGTTTTACATGATTTGTTTCGATACGGTAAAATAAAAATTTTATCAAATTACTTGTTTTAAATTTTTACGTATCAAAAGCAGGATGTATAATCTTGTCTAGTATTTTATATAATGGTTTTACGTATTTTTCTTCCAGACAGTGAAATAAAAATTTTTTAGAAGCTCTTTGTTTTAATTTTTCTGAAAGATATACAGTATATATATCTTCTTTGGATATTTTATTTGAACGTTTTGGACGATTACCTACGTTGTGGGAAAAAAAACAAAAAAATGACCGTTACGTCCCGAACGTCTTGTTTTTCCTGCTTTTTCTTTGTTTTTAATTGTTTTCTTCTTGATTTAATGTCCGATAATTTGTCTGTGATTTTATATGGACTTTTTGTGTGATTTGCTCGGGGTAGGAAAATAATATTTTTTGGCCGGGAAAATCTTATTTTATTATTTAGAATTGGGAATCTTACTAAACTTGGGTCTGAATGAGACTAAAAATAATCTTTTAATTTTTAGGATTTAAGCGTCAAATAAAATAATTTTATATTATTATAATATTATTTTGTTAGTCAGTATAAATAAGTGACTACCGGACGAAAATATTTTGCGGGACCCACGTTTAGTCCTTAAGTGCTGTACACGTGGACCAATGAGGAGCTGGTCAAAATTGGTGGCTATGACTCATCGCAACGGGCCAATAGGACGATGACACGTGGCGTGACACCTCAGCATCATGACTCAGCAGCTTCTAGAAGGTTCCAGAAGTGCTGACTCGGCCTGTGACTCACCGCAGTGACTCGCCAGTTCCAGAAGCTTCTCTGATGACTCAGCGCTGTGACTCACCATTTATGATGCAGCCAATGATGCAGTTGTGATGCAGTCAGTGACTCAGCATGCTGACTCACCTGCTTTGGAAAATATCTACGCTGACTCGCCATGCTGACTCACCTGCTTTGGAAAATATCTACGCTGACTCATCTGCTCTAGAAAATATCTACGCTGACTCGCCATGCTGACTCACCCGTTCTAGAAAGTTCCACGATGACTCATCATACTGACTCATCGTAGTGAGTCACATGTTCTAGAAATTTCTCTTTGATGACTCGCTTTATGACTCATCAAGGGCAATCAGTAGAAAAATGATCAATAATAATTTCTACTCTGCTAGTATAAGATAAAAATCTATGTATATTTTATTACCCATTAGACAATAGACATTAGCTTTATAAGCAGAAATTGTTGTTCATTGCTTATGATAAACCGAAAAATATCCTAAGCCTTCATCTTTTTCCTGGAGTCTATAAATAGGAGAGTCTTGGCTCATTTTCAACTTTGGCAAGAAGCTCTCACCTTCCTTTTCTCTCCATGTGCTCCACGGCCATGGCTCCCAAATGGAGACAATCTCCACCCATTCACCTCACTTACTCTTCTACACATCCTTTTCTCCAAAGAACCAAGACCAAGCAACCAAAATTCTTTCTCATTTCTCTCCCCCTTGATTCGGCCAAAGCACCAAGAACACTTCTCCAAATTTCTATAATTCCTACCAATATCATTTCTTGAATCCTCTCATCAATCCAAGACACTTTCATGTTAGGAATTTCTCAAGATTCCTTCATCTTCATCTTCCTATCAAGCAAAAACCACAAAAGCTCACATCTCTCCCTTTCTTCAAGCTCACGGCCAACCCTCAAAAATCACCTTCCAAGCTTCTAAAATTCTAAATGACCATAGATCTTGAATCTCCATACCATTCTAAGGAACTTTCATGTTGGAAGTTTTTCCTAAATCTTCCATTTTCTACCTTGTTCTTCAAAGCTCAAGTTTGAAACCATGAAGGTGAAATTCTTTAATCTTCATGTTTCTATCCATTTTAAAGTTTTAATCATGATTTTAATCCATGATTATTCTAGTTTAGAGCCTTAGGTATTAATATTGTATGCTTTCTTTGTTTTCAAGGAGCTCT
This sequence comes from Ormosia emarginata, assembly GCA_029884605.1. Lineage (NCBI taxonomy): Eukaryota > Viridiplantae > Streptophyta > Magnoliopsida > Fabales > Fabaceae > Ormosia > Ormosia emarginata. The sequence goes on from JAQQTP010000073.1 coordinate 22,012,231, forward strand.
TGGAGGAGGAAGCTTGCTTGAAGGAGACATACAAAGGACTTGGAGGTTCTTCAAGAGGTAAGAGGGAGATTACCCTCATCAACCAAGTGTTGGTGGTGAGGAATATATGTGGTTGTGTTTGTAGAATCCATAAGGATTCGGTGGTGTGCTTGTTTTGATGTGTTAATTATTTGTGTGTTTGTTATTTGTGTGTTTGATAATTTGGTGCTTACTAGTAGGTTGTTGTGTATTTGTTAGTAGTCTTCTTATGTGATATTTGTAATAAATTGCATGTCTACAAGCTTTAATTCGCATGTCTACAAGCTTTGATAATATGGCATGTGTTAGAAATGCATGATAATATATAGGATGCAAATAATATGTCAAGGATTGCATGAGTGTTCCAAAGAACACGTTAACAAGGCTCACGGCCATGATTTAAATGGGGAACCAAAATGTTCTCTTAATTTTCTTAAAAGGTGACCTAAATAACCTAAGAGAATTGGTAAGATATCCATTTGTTTAGATTAAGAAAAATGAATTTGGAAATTAAATGGCATAACCTTACATTTTCATCCAACATGTCTAACTTCAACACTTTGATTTCTAAAACTATTTTCTAGGGTAAGGATTAAATCAATGTAGACAATACAAGAGATTAAACATGTATTTAAAAGGTGAAAAATAATTCAGAAATCAAATGCAAAGTTTTTATCAAATTCGGCCAACATGCCAAATTATACATTCATGATTTCTAAAAATTAATTCCAAGCTATTTTCAATCAAGAAGAAGCAATACAAGTTAAAGTAAATTTTCTACAATGAGTTTTAAAGAAATAAAATAGTTAGAATTAAGTTTAAGAGGTTAATACTAATGGTTTTTACTGTAAGAAGAAATACAGTAGCTTTATAAAATTTCTAACGTATAGCTCATCGTGTGTTTTGAAGCACGTTAGGAATTTTCAAAAGTATAATTATTTGGTATTAATAAAAATAAAAAGAACTTTTAAATGGTAAATTTAGGAAATCATTATTATAATTTATTAAACAAAATCTTGTCAATTTTTAGTAAAAATGGATAAATAAGATAGAAAAGATGTCCAAAAGACAATTATACGCTATGAAAAATATTCTACGTAATTTAAAAGTACTAAATATTATTTAAATACATTCTGTTTTTGTTATTTAAGGAAGTTGGACAAGAAAACGATTTAAAAATCTACGCGATTGAGAAAACGTATTAAAAATGCTACGCGATTTTAAAAACAGAAAAATATCTTTACACGATTTTTAAACGTTTGTAAAAACAACGAGATTTCAAAAACGCGATAAAATTTCTACGCGATTGACCGTTACTATATTTATTTTTCATTTGTCGGGAAAATGTGAACCCGCATGAGGCTTTTGAGGTTATTTATTTGTCGGGAAAAAGTGAACCCGTATGTGCTTTCTACGCTATTGAGGGTATATTTTTATCTTGAGGGCATTTTCGTAATTTCATATATTTGGAATTATGTTTTGTCTTTATACCAATTTTTGGTGTTTTGGGTTATATGAGACGAATCACATCGTGTTGTCGATGCGATAAGTGTAGTGTAGTTTATTGTTCTAATAAACTTGGAGACTTTAGTGTACGGGATCCCACATGTGAATGAGTTGGTAGCTCATTTGGGCCGTGGTAAACCGATAGCACACTAATGTACTCGACATTCACTATATTTAATCGAGGTTTGTAAAGTCTAGTAGTACATTGCCTATAGTGCCACAACGGAGACCGTGAACTATACTACGCTGGATGGTGGATTCCCAGTGTCATAGGCTATTGACGCAACGTGTGATCGCGTAATAGTTGGTCAGCCGTGGTACTAATAGATTTTGCAAGTCATTCTCTCGATATCTGTTTGGGTTTAGCTCCATGGAGTAGGGTTGTGTTTTGGTGTATTTGATTATATCTTGGATAATATTCCATTTTCTCTATTTATCTTTATCTGGTAATATCTTGGATGTTTTTACATTTTCTCTATTTATATTTATCGATAATTTTTATGTTAGTTGTCCATTTCTTATCTTATTTTATCTGTGAGATTGATTTATCTATGTGGTTTTCTTTATTTGTGTTATATCTGTGATATTTTTATTTGTGATCTTTCATATCGATATTAATTGTTTATATGTTGTATTTTGTCTGTGCATTATTGTATTTTTGTTCTGCTGAATGATTTGTTGTTATTGAATTTAATCTTTATTTTTATTGTCTTGTTATGATATTTTATATGGTATGAATTGTTATATCTATCCCGATAATGTTATTACTTGTTTATTTTATTAGGTTGTATGCATATTAGAAATATTTGATAACATGACTATAATTGTGATTATCTCGTGTGTATAGAATGACTTTGTCATTCGTATTATTCTTTACTAAAATCTTGATGCTTGGTGAAAGGGGATCTCACCTCTTTCTGTGTTGTTTTTGTTTGGTTTGTATTCTTCGAATTCGTATAGTAGGCGGAGCACATTCTTAACCCTAGGGAGACAATATTCTCGAAGATGGTGGCGACGTCATTGAGTGGTCTTACAAGTTTCAACAAGATGCGGTTGGTGAAGAAACAGGACTATGTAGGTTGAATTTTTCTCGTTAGTGTTGTTCCGTGCTATTAGTAGTACCCGTCTTTGGGTTTACTCTTGTTTCTCGAGTCTGTAAATATTACGTTTTAACTTATATGAAATGATTGGTGATGTGTATGTTAATCTGTTAAATTTAATTTCCATTTTACTTAAAATTTCCGATAAGTTTGTATTTCCGCAATAAGAAATTTTAAAATCCATAGTTTAAAACTCAAAGCTTTTATAAAATGATTTTAATTAGTTTTAAGATTTGTTTATTATTTTAAAATGTGACGCCCTACGGAGGGTGTTACAGGAAATATCTCCAATACAAATACTATGATATCAAATTCATTCAATAGTTCATATACTCACAATATCAAATTCAGTTAATATTTCATATACTCATTTAAGTAATAATATGACCAAAAAAAATTCAATTACATTATTCATATACATACTCAAGTCATAATTTAATATATACAAATTCAATTTCATCTTAGTCCTCATTCAATTATTCATTCAAATACTCATTTATCCCACAGTACCTATATCTTAAGCATCACAAAGGATGGGAGCCAGCTCATATGGCTCGGGTTCTATATACTCATGGTAGGGAGTGATTCAGGGCCTCACACTACCACTAATATTATATGAGGGAATTAATACGTGAGAAATTTACTTATAATGATACTATGAGGAATTTATTCAAGAACACAAGACCCCCCTTCCTTACAAGAGGTCATCTCCATGGTTCTAATGAAATTTCGAATATCTTGCCCTCATACAGGATCATCTCAGAAATCCACTATACTAAATGAACCAATGATTTATATACTGAAGGATACTGAGTGGGAAAGCATGGACAAATTACCTTCCCGTTCAAGGATAATTGTCCAATTCTCATTCTCAATACAAATTCCATTTTCATGAGCACTGATCATTCAAACATTCATTCAATACATCATTCTAGCTCAACCTTAAAATTTAAGGGAGTATATTCTCAAATTCACAAATATGCAATCACATTCTCAAACTCATAAATATACAATTCCAAAATATAATCCAAATTCTCATTCAAGCTCAACTTAAGTAATCAAAGAGCATCATCAATAGATTTCATTCATCACATTCTACAAATTCTCAAACAAGTGCATAATGAAATATCATTCTCATTATCATACACGATAAGTATACAATTTCTAATACAAATTCTCTTTCTCATCAAAGAGTTATATGCAATGAATTATCATTATCAAACTCATCCAAGTGTTCATTACAAGAATTTAAAGATAGAATGTCAATTCCTTTTTTTAATAACCAAAAATATAGCCTCACCAAAATTCCTTCCAAATTTTAAAATTCAAACCTTAAGATTATAATCATACTAATACACTATTAAACATTCAAAAATAGAAGCCTCAGTTTTAGGCATTGCATGACCCCAAAATCACCTTTTTAGAAGAAATTTGGTCTAGAAAATTGCCCAAGTTTTGGCTAAGATTCTTAATAAACCAAGCATGAATTTCCAACCTTTAATAAACTAATAACCTTGTTAAAAATCAGATTTTTCAGCCACTTCATTAGGAAAACAAAATTCATACAAATAAAGCTCTTATCAACAACCACAACAAATACAAGCTCAAGGAGTCATGAACCAATGGAGAATAAGGAAGGAAATCATCTAATACTACCCCTCACCCTCCAAACCCTCACAACCCCATCAAGTTAAAATACCAAAAATGCTCAAATTCATCACTATATATTCATGATTAAAACAAAGGAATGAAAGTAAGAGTTGCAAGCTTCAAAAACTCCTACCTTGGCTCCCTAAGCTCACAATTTTAAGAGTAAAAGGAGAGGAAGATGGAGCTTGATGATGGTGATTCTTGGCTCTTTGGAAAGAGGAAGTGATGAGGATTTAATTCCTCTAACTACACCAACTTAAGATTATGGCTCTAAGGTGCTCATAAAAGAGATTACAACCCAAAAACCATTTCTTTCTCCTTTCTCTTCTCTCCTCTGTTTTTCATTTCTTCCTTCTGTTTCTGGAGCTTTCTCTAGCGTAAAAATGAAGCCAAAAGAGAATAGGAAAGTCAAATAAATATATAAAACTTTGTGACCAATTTTTATATGCTAACACTTTTGTATCTGTTAAATACATTTTAATTTTTCAAAGTTGAGTTTTCAAGTTACCATAAGTATTAGGAAAAATTTTAGGACTCATCTTAGTCCTCAGATCCAATTTTTCATAATTTTTCATATATTGCTATTCGTCAAATAAGTTACACTACTTTTTCAAATTAAATCAAACTTGTAAAACAGGTAAATATGTCTGCCTTAAAATATTTTCTATACCAAAATATTCTTCATATTCTACTTATCATCTCCATGAAATTACATAATTTTCTGAGCTGCTTAACTGTACTAGCTATTTTTTTAGTAGTATTCTAAAAAATACCAAACTTGCTCTATTGATTCTCCAAAATTTTATACAAGTCTTATCAATGGTTCTTAAATAGGAAATAAATTTTTCGTATTTATTTTCATCATATCAACTGATTTAGCAGATACTTTAATTATTATCTTGTATTAAGTATTATAGAATTACACTCAAATTACTTCAGAAAATTATCCAAATTAATAGATAATTCTTACCAGTATTATTGAGCTTCTATAACTCTAATTAGGACTATTAGGTTAGGGAAGATGTTACATCATGGATAATCAATATTCTATTCCCAATTAATCACTTATTTGATCAATTAGGTGAATTAACTAAGAATGCATTAAGCCCCAATTCAAGAGATGAACTAACCTAATTGTCAATTCAATTGAAAGAATAAATTGATGTTTGATTATTCACTAACCTAATCCTAGGTTTATTATATGAGTCCACTCATTGGTTCTGGATGGCCACTGTTCAAATAATGAATTAAAGCATGTCAAAATTGATCAAGTCTTGACAAGAATTCAAGCAACACAATAAACCCAATGAAATTACCTTAATCAAATTCGAATTGAAAATTAATTAATTAGGAAAACAAGATTCCCCATAGCCTTAGCTATGAGATTAGCTATTCATGTTCAACGACAAACCCAAATCATAACAAAAATCCATGGAAGGAAAAACCTAAAGAAAAGGGAAAAACTAGAGGGAAGAGAAATCAAAACCCCTTTAATGGAGATTGTTATCTTCAAGCTTTCAAGAATTACGTCATCTCTTCATAACTGTCTTCCAGAGATCCCTAGCAATCCTTTCTTGTGATTTTTCTCCTAAAAGTCTGTTGTCACAAAAATGTCTCTAGGTTTAGGGGTTCGCTGCTATTTATAATAATCAGGGTAAAACTGTAAGTTTCCATGCACAAAAGGCCTCACACGGCTGTGTCTAAGATCGATATAGCCGTGTCTCCAACAGAGCTCGTAAGTTCCATGTCAGGGAGACATGGGTGTGTCTCCCAGGGACACGGTCGTGTCTCAAAGTCAGAAGCGTTCCCCATGTTAGACAAGGTTGTGACTAACTCAGGAATTACTTCTGAGTTGACACAGGACCTTGTCTAAGCCAATGTGATATTTTTTTGTTTTGAAAACGCGGTGTCTTCGCCTACTTTCACTCTAAATAAGACAAATTCCTTTAAATATGCATAAACTGAAGACAATGATAAGAACCTATATAAAATTCACCAATAAACAAAAGTAAATCACCATAATTCATCTGGTTTGAGACTACAAAATATGGACTTATCAGTCGGTTTCTTTAAGGAGAGATGGAAGGTGCAACACAACAATTGTGGGGATCCCCCATGGAAGTGCATAGATTGAACATAGATATCTATGTGTTCCTAGGGGCCCATAATCCCATCATAAAGTTCCACTTTGGTTGGAAACTTCAAGTTTTTAAGATCCTTATACTCCATTAATTAAGCAGAGAATGGATGCTCTGATTGTCGAGGTCCGAGTTGTTATTAACAACATTGGACATTTCGATGTCAGCGTATGATATTTTTCTCTGATCGTTGACCGTGTTCTGCCTTCTGTCATCATGGTGTGGTCCAAGTTGGCCCTCATGCATAGATCGCTCTAGATTTTATAGATCGCTCTAGATTTTCTAGTCTACGATGTTGCTCCTCCAACACTTCGCTTATAGTCGCACTATGTCCAGCAGATGGGTTCTTGACATGTCAAATGGATAATTGTGAGATTCATCCATTGCGTAAATTGTAACAGTCCCTTTTTAGCATGTTAAACTAGTATATGGTTACAAAAGGTAGCATAATACTTGTTTTACATAAGTGTCTATTTTTGTAACAAACTGAGTTAGTTTAGCCATTTAGTTGCAACCCAGAAGTAAAAAAATAGCTTAAAATGACTCATATAGTAGCTTAAAATGACTCATATAGTAACATAAATAGCTAAGTCAAGGGAAATAAACCTATAGATTTTGTTTCTAAGTCACAAATAAGCTAAGTAGAATGTAGTAATAAGAGTCTGTTTGGTATTTTTAGGCATACTAGTTGTGTTTTTAATGTCAGATTGATCCCCAACAAATATGAAAAAATTAGATAATGGTGAAACAATATTTTGATAAATCCTAGTATTTATTTCAAAGTTGGAAGTTGGAAAACTTAATTTAGATAAATTTAAGTATTTTTAGCAAATCAGGAAGTGTCAATGTTATGGATAAGTGAAATAAGTGACATACGGGAGAAGCAACTCTTATACTTGATATTTCCCTTAACCTTTCATCACTTTTCACTCATCTATTTCTAACAAAAATAGAACCCCAACGTAGAGTAGAGAAATAAGGAAGAAAAGAGGAGAAAACTGAGGGAGAAGAAGAGGAAAAGAGCAAGAAAGCTAAGGGCAAGGCAAAAATTGAACAACCACCATCATAGAGGACTTGAGGTAAGGGATTCTAACCTAAATCTTCATCCCTCTTCTTCTATTTTCTTTATGGTTGAAGTTAGGTTACATAATGGTAAAAGATGGTTTTGATGAGCAAAACTAGGTTGAGTTTGGTTTTCAATTCAAAGTGTTAAGTTAGAGTGTTTATATCATGTTGGGTATATGTTTATGAGTTCTTACCACTTAAGAACCCTTGACTTTTCACTACAAAAAAACAAGTAAATTACGGCGGTTTTAATACGGCAGTTCTTAAAAACTGCCGTAATATATAATATAATACGACAGTTTTAAGACTGACATATTTTAAATTTATAAAATGGAAGTTTGATGCATAAAACGGCAGTTTAACTACCATTTTTTAATTTTAATTTTAATAAAAAATATTAAATAAAAATTTCACCTTTTCTTATTCTCTCCTGTTCCCTCTTTTTTCCCATCTTCCCTCACTTTCTCTATTCTTCTCCCTCTTTTTTTTTTCGCTCCTTGCCCCTGGAATCAGAGAACCCATGCCGCCCTTCACCGTTAAGCTCGCCACCCAGATCTACCTAGCCTTTCCTATAACACCCTAAATTTCCATATCTCTTAAACAGTAATTTTGACAGTTAACAAAATTTTACTGTTTAGTAATTTCTGTGCACTGTAAAATTATTTTGTTTATTCCGTCAGCGTATTTGATTGTTTTGAGTGATTTACTCCGTGTCAGGAAAATAAAAATTTTCGAAATTTGGGGAAAACTTTACGTAATTTATTTTTTACCGTTAGGTAATTATTTTACGTAATCTGATTTGATATTTGTGCATTTTATAATTTTTGTGATTTTATGGATGATTTTGAAATTTTTCCTGTCTGTGAGCCCCGTAAGGGATATGTGGGCCCAGGTGGGTCCCACAAAGTGAAAAATTTTTCTACGCATAGAAAAATTTGTCTTGTTTAGACGGAGACAGGGGATCTTACTAAACCCGAATCCAGGAAGCTTGCAGTTTTTAAAATTTTATTGTATTGTGTTTTGTCTTGTATTTAATTATCGGATGATAAAAATACGGTAAAAATATTATTTGTAGGATACAAGAATAAATATTATCTTTGCGTAGTCAACAAAGAGAGCTTGACTTGATCTATACCCTTGGATGAGAATACTTAGTTTGAATATTAACCATTGATTTAATCAAAGGTTAAGAAACAAACTTAATAAAGAAAGCTTGGATAATAACCATTGATTTAATCAATGGTGTGAGAATAAGCTTAGTTAGAAAGGCTTTGATATCAACCATAGATGTAATCAAAGGTGTAGATTTGGTCATATAAAGTGACTATGACCATTTCTAACCATTGGATTTAGATTAAATCAAGGGTAGAGATTTAATCTTAAAAAGTAACAAAGACCATTTATGACCATTGGATGAAGAATTAATCAATAGTGGAAATTTGGTCTTCTAAAGTAGCAAAGACTAATTAGGACCCTTGGATTTAAAGTTTGAAGGAGTAATCTTAACCATTAATTTTGGAGACACATCTAAGGGTTAGAATTTAAAGGAGAAAAATCCAATGGCCTAGAATTAGTCTTCTAAAATTAAAAGTCTACCTAAATCCTAACCATTGAAGTAATCAATGGTTAGAGATACTTCAAATAATGGATAGAAAAGATGACAACATGATTTAATGCATGCAAGGAGGGAGACGGTTTTGGCTTGTTAGAAGACAAAGAAAAAAATAATTCAAATGCATTAATTTGGTGCTTTGTGTCATTGTTAGAAGTCTTGATCAATGTTTCATGCATTATCACCTTTCTTTCAATTTTTCCATCACACTCCACGGCTATGCATCAATTTTGGAAGACACAAAATAATACTTGGTCATCTTCTAACCATAATTGAAGACTTTAGTCAATTATACTACATGGTTGCCTTGTTTTCTTCCTTAGGAAATTTCTTGGAAAGGGACTAAAATTAATTCATTTCCTATCATTCTTTTCTCTCTTCACTCTACGGCAATGCATAGGAGGAAGGGGCCAAAAAGCATTTCATTCATTTGCTATCATAATTCATCTTTGTTTCCTCCAAAAAGCCTAAGACTTCATTGAACATTTTCTCTCCATCCTCCTATGAGCTAGTTTCGGCCAAGCTCTCCAAGAAGCACCTTCCATCATTTTTAATTTCATCCAACCTTATTTCTTGAATCCTTACATCATTCTAAGAACATCTCTAGTTATGAGTTTTTCCAAAATCATTCATCTTGATCTTCAAATTCAAGCTTCAAGTTTCTATCAAAAATCAAAAATTCCATCTTTGTGCTTCAAGAGAAACCATTCGGTCAAGACCCTAAAATCACCATCCAAGCTCTTTTAATTTCATCCAACCTTAGATCTTGAATCTCCATGATATTCTAAGCAACTTTCATGTTGAAGACTTCTTCTAAATCATTCATCTTCAAGGAGTTTCTTCAAGATCAAAGTTATTGGGTTTTTGAGGTGAAGTGTAAGGAAACTTCATTTTCTTCTCTCTTTTTCATGATCTAAACCATGTTTGATCCATGGTTCCTCATAATCAAGCTTGATATGTTAATTAACTTGTGTTTTGTTTTGTATTTGAGAAGCCCTTGGTGGTGAAGGACATGGAAAAAAGAAACAAAATCAAGAAGCTTTGGAGGATCTTCAAGAGGTAAGAGGGAGATCCATCTCACCAACCAAGCATGATGGTGAGAGATGGTATTTTATTTGATGGATGTGGAATCCATGTGAGGATTCATATCCATGGTCATGTAATTAATTTGTGGGTGTTTATGAGCTTTGTTAATTTTCTATGCTTGATATGCTTTGCATGATTTTATAGCTTTGATGATATGCTTGATATGCAATACATGCTTTTATGGCTTTGATGGTATGCTTATATTATTTATGATGAAATATATATGTATATGCCATGACTTGATGGTGGAAAGGAAATTGATTTTTGGCTCCAATAGCCAAGGAAGAGCTACGGTTTTGATGCCCTTGATTAGGGTTCATGTTGTAAATTTTCAAGAACAAAAGAATTGATTTTTGAGTACTTAGAACATGGTGGATTTCGAACAAGACACCTCAAAATAGGTGTTCACAAATTAATATTTTCATGAAAGATGAAAATGGATGATTTGAAGAGTATGGAAAATAAACAAAGGATTTGTTTTTCAAGAGAACAAGAATATGATTTTTGGAGGAATTTTTATTGATTTATTTTGTGTAAAAAGATGCTAAGTGTTTTTTTTTCTAAACATGAGTTTTGAATGAAACGGGTAAACGTTGATTTTAAGGATTTGCAAAGAAAGTGAAAAAGAATTTGTAAAGAAAGTAAAAATGAATTTGGACAAATGGGTTTGGTTTTATAACCATTGGTATTTCGGTTTTGAAAACAAAATTTTAATGGTTTTGTTTGTGTAAAACCATATCAATTTAAAAGGAAAAGTATTTGATGGCTTTAATGGTTTTGTTTGTGTAAAACCATATTGATTTAGAAGAAAAAAAAATGTTTTGATGATTTCAATAGTCGTATGTCGCGTTTTTGAAGGCTTGTAATGCCTTGATTTTTAGAACACAAAGTGAATTTCAAAGTGGAAAGCGTGAAGCTGGATTTAATACAAGGATTTTGGAAAGGGAATCGAAGGCGTTTATCACTTGAGAAAATCAAGTTTTTGTAAACGAAAATGTTTTCAAACTTCAATTTATTTTGAAGAAGGTTGTGTTTGGAAATAATTTGGGAAAAATGGAGAATATAATGGTGTTTTGAAAATTTACTAACGTATTACTTATTTTCAAGTTTTGAAATACGTTAGATAAATGTTAAGTTTTGAAACGTTGATTTATATCAATGGAAAAGTGATTTTTGTGGATTATATTTTTGGAAAAAGATTTTCTTGAGTAAGAAAATGTGAAAAAATGAAATACAAAGTTATAATTTTTTGAGAAAAGTTGAAAGGAATTTTTGATGGTTAAGAAATATTTTCTGTAATGAAATTGTGATGAAAAATATTTTACGTATCTTAAAAATATGATTTTTAAGCTACGCAATTTGAAAAAAATGTATTGAAAATGATATTGATTTATTTAAGTCCAAAATAGTGTTTTGGAATTTTGAAGAATATTTTACGTGATTGTAAAATGTTGAAAAATATTTTACGTATCTTAAAAGTGATTTGAAATACTGATAAAATATTTATACGCGATTTGAAAAATGTTTAAATATTTTTACGCGATTTGAAATATTGTTGAAAAATCACTACGTGATTTGAATAGTGATAGAATATTTTTACGTGATTGTGAAAATGATAAAATAATCGTTATGAGATTTGGAAAGTGTTTTAAATATTTTCAGAATGATAGAAAATGATTTACGTAACGTAAAAGAATGATTTTTAAGTTACGCGATTTTGAAACAGTGAAAAAAAATATTATGCGATTTGAGAAATGTATGTTTTTACGCGATTGAGAAAACGTTAAAAAATTTGTACGTGGTTTAAAAGTGCAACAGAAGAGTTGCGGTATTTTGAAAACGTAATGAAAATGTTCTAATTAAATTGTAACGTAACTTGATAATGTTACGGTATTGTGAAAACGTAATTAAAATGTTTTGGAATTTTAAAACGTAACAAAAAGGTTACGGTATTTTGAAAATGCAATGAAATGTTGTGGAATTGTGAAAAACGAACGGGAATGTTGCTTGATTTTGTGAAAACACGACAACAATGTGTTTTATAACTATAAAAAAAAATAAGATGATTTTGTTATTAAAAAATACAAGTATGATTCTTTGTGAACCAATGTCCATACACTATTTGTGAAAACAATGAGTTTTGCTTGTTATTGCACGTGGTGCAATTTAGATGCATTGGAAATATATATATATATATATAATTATGAGATATACCTGTGATTGGTATTATACCTGTGATTGGTATTTAGTGCATTATACATGCATTGGAATGGTCCGATGAGGACTAGATATGGCTGATTGCCTAGGAGAAACACACATCTTGAGTGGGTGCGATATGCGTAGTGTAAGTCACTTGTTGACCTTGGGGGCATCGGGGTGCGAGTTGCCTACACGGGTGGTTGGTCGCGCTTCTTCCCGTAGGTTAGACCAATGCAACACACCGATGATCCTGACCGAGACACTATTCTTAATCAAGATCTGATAAAGACTGTCGTGTATGTGCTAGATGTGCAAAAATTAAATTGAGAATTAAAGCACGTGGTCTGAGGCACGTGGTACCGGCAAGTCTTTTCGATCATTTTCTCCGACCTAAGTTTTAGCTCCATGGAGTAGGAAATCGAGTCTTGTGTACATGCATAATCTGAACATTTATATCTGTGTGATATATTAATTGAGGGATATTGGTTATGACAATTGTTTTGAATACTTGGATGATGATAATGATAATTAGAACATTATTGTAATTTGTTGTTTATGATAATTAAACTAATAAATGATTAGATGATGATAGTTGATTAATGCTGATAGCATGATTATGGTATGATCTATCTGTATGATATGTTGCTTGTGTTATCTCTATCTTTGCCATCTTTGGTATTGGCGTAGGTGATCTCACCTCTTTGTTATGTTGTTTTGCTGTGTCTGTACTGTTAAAATCAAATAATAGAAGGATCGAGTTGTCTTAGACATAACGGGCGATGGATACTCAGAGATTGATGAAAACATTGAAGAGTGGTTGTCTCAAGTTCGAAGGTGTTCTGAGTAGTCAAGGAGTAGAGTTCTGATGCAACAAGCTAGATACTAGATAAGGAATGAGTATGTTAAGTTTTATCGTTTGTGTTATACCGTGCTATTTAGTAGGACCGTCATGGGGTTTCTATCTTGTTGAAAAAAAAGAGTCTGTTAATTTTATATTTCTCTTTAAATTGTGAAATATTAATTGGTGTCAATATTGTATATTAATCAGTTTAAATATATTTTCAGTAATACTTATGAATTTCAATAAGTTTATGTTTCAGTAAAGAAAGAAATTTTAAAACCCATCTTTTTATAACTCAAACCTTGTGTGAACTTCTTTACAGATTTTGAGTCGAGAGTCAGACATGTGATACCCTAGGGAGGGTGTTACATTAGTTGGTATCAGAGCTTAAGGTTTAAGTGTCAGAGCACGGTTTGAGTCTTTTGGGGTTTGTGGTTAGGTCTGTTTTGCTTGTGTTGTGTTCTCTGTGTTATTGATTTCCGAAAGGAAACAATGCTGTTTATAATGGATATCAGATCCATTGTATTTCGATCCGCACGCCTCGAGAAAAAAAAAAGGAAATGGCTCGGGATAGTTGTACTTGTGTGGAAGTGGAACATGTTACTAGTAATGCAGTTGCAACTACGGGAGCAACGGGAGCAATGTGGAAGGATGACTGCAGGAACAAAGGACCGCTGATCAGTGGGAAAGAAATGAAAGTTGAAGTTCAGGATCTAATGGAAGAGAATCAGTCTTAGAATATAAGACTACGTAATTTTGGAACCTGATATTTTTAAGGATATTGGAAAAGTAATTGATTTCAATGAAAGATGTATTTACAACCATTGAGGAAACCAAAGGCAGTAACTGATGTGAAAGAAGGTACTTAATGAAGAAATGTACGTCAAGAAAACAAACGTTTATTTGAAATGGTTACATCTGGTTTCCATTTTATTTTGATTCGTCCATCTTTGAAGAAAAGAAATGACTCGTGATAGACGTACGTGTGTGGAAGTGAGACATAATGGTGGTGATATGACTGCAACTTTGCAAGTAATACAAACAGTGGCTGAAGCAATTCTACAGCAAACTCCGAAGATTGTTCCACAACAAGAATCGATTTCTTAAGCTAAGATTTAGTTAGAGTTAAATCAATCTCAGGATGAGAAACCCTGTAACGTTGGACCATATTGGTTACGAAAAAGGGAAAATCGTAAAGTCAAGCAATTCCAACAGAAAACGTACTTGCAATCTCCAAGAAGTCAACAACAACAACAATCTTGTGGAGAAAGTACTAGTAATGACAGGTTTAGTTTGACTATGACATCTGCACCGAAATGTAAGAAGTGTGGAAAAGGGCACTTAACGAAAGATTGTACGTTCAAGGAAATAATTTGTTTTAAGTGCGGGAAGTTTGGAACACAATCTTTGGAAATAGAGTTCCAATGAAAACAGAGTTTTCTGTTAGTAAAATCTCAGGTAGTAGGAAGTGTTCGGAGCGGAAGATTTAAACAATGAAGATTGTGTCATTGGAGCTAATCCTATAAACCATAGTGAATATTTCTGTGAATAACCTATTCCTTATGGCGTATGATTGAGTAGATCAGTTATATGTTAGAGTTATTCGTAATCCTCTGATTTGTTTTCTTCTGTTTCTATTCTTAGCCTATCGAGCTACTCAAGTTATTCAAATCATTGTTATAGATCAAATCTTGGTGTTAGTTTGATCTGTCGTTCAAAATTTTGTGTTAGTTTAATCTGTTTCATAAACAAACGTGATCTTTGAAAATGGATTGGTTATTTTCCAACCATATCCTAAGAGATTGTCTCAATACAGTATTAGTATTTCAGAAAAACTCATTCCTGAAAATCAGGCAAAATCAAATTCTTGTTGAATATGTTTGGTAACATATTAGATCACTTTGCTACCTTTTCTTCCTAAACCTCTATAATGTTCTTTCATATATTGCATTTGCCAAAAAGAATATTTTGCAAGAAAGGATATTCCTATTTAAAATCCATGTCATAGTATTTGATATAATGTGGTTGAAAGGAGAACTCGGTTAGTGAGACGCTTCCTGTTAAAGAAGCTAAAGCTGGAGAATGAAGTGATATGAGAATAAGAAAATTTTAAGTAATACATTACATTAGTTGGAAGTTTTCTGAGAAAAACTATTCTAGGCATGAATGAAGGTTGGTAGCCGTTGAATTGATATCAGAGAATTCATTCTTGAAGATCGAGTTACATCCAATTCTTTGCTGAATATGTTCGATAACATATTCGATTCGTTTTATTCTTTTCCATGATGTTTTCTTTCATCTACTGCAATTGAAGGAATATCTTGCAAGAGAGAATATTCCTATTTATATCCAGGTCAGAGTATCAAAGTGGCGCAGTGGAAGCGTGGTGGATTCTTCAAAAGTTGAAGAAGTCCGTCTATGGGAAAAGTTAAGACGGTAATGGAAAAGCGTAGAAAAAAATGATTAAGATATTTGTTTGATCAGGAGAAGTGAACAAGAGATAAAGAACTTTCAATGGTTTAGAATCGTTTTGAATAACGTAAGAGGTGAAACTACATGGGAACTGAAGAAAAGATAAAGGAATAATGTCATTATTTATTAGAAGGTGTGAAATCATGGTCATGAAATTTCGAGGACGAAATTTCGTAAAAAGGAGTATTGTAACACTCTAAATTTCCGTATCTCTTAAACAGTAATTTTGACAATTAACAGAATTTTACTGTTTAGTAATTTCTGTGCACTGTAAAATTATTTTGTTTATTCCGTCAGCGTATTTGATTGTTTTGAGTGATTTACTCGTGTCGGAAAATAAAAATTTTCGGTAGGGAAAAACTTTACGTAATTTATTTTTTACCGTTAGGTAATTATTTTACGTGTCGATTTGATATTTGTGCATTTTATAATTTTTGTGATTTTATGGATGATTTTGAAATTTTTCCTGTCTGTGAGCCCCGCAAGGGATATGTGGGCCCAGGTGGCCATACGTGGGCTCAGGTGGGTCCCACAAAGTGAAAAATTTTTCTACGCATAGAAAATTTGTACTGTTTAGATGGAGACAGTGGATCTTACTAAACCTGAATCCGTAAACAGTTTTTAAAATTTTATTGTATTGTGTTTTATACTGTATTTAATTATCGGATGATAAAAATACAAGAAAATATTATTTGTAGGATACAAGAATAAATATTATCTTTGCGTAGTCAACAAAGAGAGCTTGACTTGATCTATACCCTTGGATGAGAATACTTAGTTTGAATATTAACCATTGATTTAATCAAAGGTTAAGAAACAAACTTAATAAAAGCGCTTGGATAATAACCATTGATTTAATCAATGGTGTGAGAATAAGCTTAGTTAGAAAGGCTTTGATATCAACCATAGATGTAATCAAAGGTGTAGATTTGGTCATATAAAGTGACTATGACCACTTGTAACCATTGGATTTAGATTAAATCAAGGGTAGAGATTTAATCTTAAAAAGTAACAAAGACCATTTATGACCATTAGATGAAGAATTAATCAATGGTGGAAATTTGGTCTTCTAAAGTAGCAAAGACTAATTAGGACCCTTGGATTTAAAGTTGAAGGAAGGAGTAATCTTAACCATTAATTTTGGAGACACATCTAAGGGTTAGAATTTAAAGGAGAAAAATCCAATGGCCTAGAATTAGTCTTCTAAAATTAAAAGTCTACCTAAATCCTAACCATTGAAGTAATCAATGGTTAGAGATGCTTCAAATAATGGATAGAAAAGATGACAACATGATTTAATGCATGCTAAGGAGGGGGACGGTTTTGGCTTGTTAGAAGACAAAAGAAAAAAAAAATTCAAATGCTTTAATTTGGTGCTTTATGTCATTGTTAGAAGTCTTGATCAATGTTTCATTCATTATCACCTTTCTTTCAATTTTTCCATCACGCTCCACGGCTATGCATCAATTTTGGAAGACACAAAATAATACTTGGTCATCTTCTAACCATAATTGAAGACTTTAGTCAATTATGCTACATGGTTGCCTTGTTTTCTTCCTTAGGAAATTTCTTGGAAGGGGACTAAAATTAATTCATTTCTATCATTCTTTTTCTCTTCACTCTACGGCAATGCATAGGAGGAAGGGGCCAAAAAGCATTTCATTCATTTGCTATCATAATTCATCTTTGTTTCCTCCAAAAAGCCTAAGACTTCATTGAACATTTTCTCTCCATCCTCCTATGAGCTAGTTTCGGCCAAGCTCTCCAAGAAGCACCTTCCATCATTTTTAATTTCATCCAACCTTATTTCTTGAATCCTTACATCATTCTAAGAACATCTCTAGTTATGAGTTTTTCCAAAATCATTCATCTTGATCTTCAAATTCAAGCTTCAAGTTTCTATCAAAAATCAAAAATTCCATCTTTGTGCTTCAAGAGAAACCATTCGGTCAAGACCCCTAAAATCACCATCCAAGCTCTTTTAATTTCATCCAACCTTAGATCTTGAATCTCCATGATATTCTAAGCAACTTTCATGTTGAAGACTTCTTCTAAATCATTCATCTTCAAGGAGTTTCTTCAAGATCAAAGTTATTGGGTTTTTGAGGTGAAGTGTAAGGAAACTTCATTTTCTTCTCTCTTTTTCATGATCTAAACCATGTTTGATCCATGGTTCCTCTTAATCAAGCTTGATATGTTAATTAACTTGTGTTTTGTTTTGTATTTGAGAAGCCCTTGGTGGTGAAGGACTTGGAAAAAAGAAACAAAATCAAGAAGCTTTGGAGGATCTTCAAGAGGTAAGAGGGAGATCCATCTCACCAACCAAGCATGGTGGTGAGAGATGGTATTTTATTTGATGGATGTGGAATCCATGTGAGGATTCATATCCATGGTCATGTAATTAATTTGTGGGTGTTTATGAGCTTTGATTAATTTTCTATGCTTGATATGCTTTGCATGATTTTATAGCTTTGATGATATGCTTGATATGCTATACATGCTTTTATGGCTTTGATGGTATGCTTATATTATTTATGATGAAATATATATGTATATGCCATGACTTGATGGTGGAAAGGAAATTGATTTTTGGCTCCAATAGCCAAGGAAGAGCTACGGTTTTGATGCCCTTGATTAGGGTTCATGTTGAAAATTTTCAAGAACAAAAGAATTGATTTTTGAGTACTTAGAACATGGTGGATTTCGAACAAGACACCTCAAAATAGGTGTTCACAAATTAATATTTTCATGAAAGATGAAAATGGATGATTTGAAGAGTATGGAAAATAAACAAAGGATTTGTTTTTCAAGAGAACAAGAATATGATTTTTGGAGGAATTTTTATTGATTTATTTTGTGTAAAAAGATGCTAAGTGTTTTTTTTCTAAACATGAGTTTTGAATGAAACGGGTAAACGTTGATTTTAAGGATTTGCAAAGAAAGTGAAAAAGAATTTGTAAAGAAAGTAAAAATGAATTTGGACAAATGGGTTTGGTTTTATAACCATTGGTATTTCGATTTTGAAAACAAAATTTTAATGGTTTTGTTTGTGTAAAACCATATCAATTTAAAAGGAAAAGTATTTGATGGCTTTAATGGTTTTGTTTGTGTAAAACCATATTGATTTAGAAGAAAAAAAAATGTTTTGATGATTTCAATAGTCATGTCCACGTTTTTTAAGGCTTGTAATGCCTTGATTTTTAGGAACACAGTGAATTTCAAAGTGGAAACGTAACTGGATTTAATACAAGGATTTTGAAAAGGGAATCAGAGCGTTTATCACTTGAGAAAATCAAGTTTTTGTAAAAGAAAATGTTTTCGAACTTCAATTTATTTTGAAGAAGGTTGTGTTTGGAAATAATTTGGGAAAAATGGAGAATATAATGGTGTTTTGAAAATTTACTAACATATTACTTATTTTCAAGTTTTGAAATACGTTAGATAAATGTTAAGTTTTGAAACGTTGATTTATATCAATGGAAAAGTGATTTTTGTGGATTATATTTTTGGAAAAAGATTTTCTTGAGTAAGAAAATGTGAAAAAATGAAATACAAAGTTATAATATTTTGAGAAAAGTTGAAAGGAATTTTTGATGGTTAAGAAATATTTTCTGTAATGAAATTGTGATGAAAAATGTTTTACGTATCTTAAAAATGTGATTTTTAAGCTACGCAATTTGAAAAAAATGTATTGAAAATGATATTGATTTATTTAAGTCCAAAATAGTGTTTTGGAATTTTGAAGAATATTTTACGTGATTGTAAAATGTTGAAAAATATTTTACGTATCTTAAAAGTGATTTGAAATACAGTAAAATATTTGTACGCGATTTGAAAAATGTTTAAATATTTTACGCGACTGAAATATTGTTGAAAAATCACTACGTGATTTGAATAGTGATAGAATATTTTTACGTGATTGTGAAAATGACAAAAAAATCGTTATGAGATTTGGAAAGTGTTTTAAATATTTTGAGAATGATAGAAAATGATTTACGTAACGTAAAAGAATGATTTTTAAGTTACGCGATTTTGAAACAGTGAAAAAAAAATATTATGCGATTTGAGAAACGTATGTTTTTACGCGATTGAGAAAACGTTGAAAAATTTGTACGTGGTTTAAAAGTGCAACAGAAGAGTTGCGGTATTTTGAAAACGTAACAGAAATGTTACGAAATTTTGTAAACGTAACAGTAATGTTACGGTATTGTGAAAACGTAATTAAAATGTTTTGGAATTTTAAAAACGTAACAAAAGGGTTACGGTATTTTGAAAACGCAACAGAAATGTTGTGGAATTGTGAAAACGTAACGGGAATGTTGCATGATTTTGTGAAAAAACATGACAACAGTGTTTTATAACTATGAAAAAAAATAAGATGATTTTGTTATTAAAAAAATACAGTATGATTACTGTGAACCAATGTCCATACACTGTTTGTGAAAACAATGAGTTTTGCCTGTTATTGGCACGTGGTGCAATTTAGATGCATTGGAATATATATATATATATATATATAAAATTATGAGATATACTTGTGATTGGTATTATACCTGTGATTGGTATTTAGTGCATTATACATGCATTAGAATGGTCCGATGAGGACTAGATATGGTGATTACTCAGGAGAAACACACCTCTTGAGTGGGTGCGATATGCGTAGTGTAAGTCACTTGTTGACCTTGGGGGCATCGGGGTGCGGGTTGCCTACACGGGTGGTTGGTCGCGCTTCTTCCCGTAGGTTAGACCGATGCAACACACCGATGATCCTGACCGAGACACTATTCTTAATCAAGATCTTGATTAAGACTGTCGTGTATGTGCTAGATGTGCAAAAATTAAATTGAGAATTAAAGCACGTGGTCTGAGGCACGTGGTACCGGCAGGTCTTTTCGATCATTTTCTCCGACCTGAGTTTTAGCTCCATGGAGTAGGAAATCGAGTCTTGTGTACATGCATAATCTGAACATTTATATCTGTGTGATATATTAATTGAGGGATATTGGTTATGACAATTGTTTTGAATACTTGGATGATGATAATGATAATTAGAACATTATTGTAATTTTTTGTTTATGATAATTAAACTAATAAATGATTAGATGATGATAGTTGATTAATCTTGATAGCATGATTATGGTATGATCTATACGTATGATATGTTGCTTGTGTTATCTCTATCTTGCCATCTTTGGTATTGGCGTAGGTGATCTCACCTCTTTGTTATGTTGTTTCTTTGTGTCTGCATCTTGTTAAAATCAAATAATAGAAGGATCGAGTTGTCTTAGACATAACGGGCGATGGATACTCGAGAGATTGATGAAAACATTGAAGAGTGGTTGTCTCAAGTTCGAAGGTGTTCTGAGTAGTCAAGGAGTAGAGTTCTGATGCAACAAGCTGGATACAAGATAAGGAATGAGTATGTTAAGTTTTATCGTTTGTGTTATACCGTGCTATTTAGTAGGACCCGTCATGGGATTTGCTACTGTTGAAAAAAAAAGAGGCTGTTAATTTTATATTTCTCTTTAAATTGTGAAATATTAATTGGTGTCAATATTTTATATTAATCAGTTTAAATATATTTTCAGTAATACTTATAAATTTCAATAAGTTTATGTTTCAGTAAAGAAAGAAATTTTAAAACCCATCTTTTTATAACTCAAACCTTGTGTGAACTTCTTTACAGATTTTGAGTCGGGAGTCAGACATGTGATACCCTAGGGAGGGTGTTACATTTCCTCCACCGACGAGCCACCACCACGCCGAACTCATACCCACAGCCAAATGACTATCCCCACCCCCAGGAACCCAGATCTGAGCTCACGCCCCAAGCCACCTCTGCCAGCCGAACCACAACGTGAATGAGCCCAAAGTCCAACCACCGTGACGACGAACCACCGTGCTTGAAAACCACCGTCCTCTCTCCTCTGTTTCTGCTAGAACTGTGACCTGCACAACAGCCACGCGCCATCGCGCCAACATCGCAGGTCCGTGCCCACGGTGACCAGTCACCACCGTCTTCCGAACTAGATCCAGTCGTCTACCCACGCAGCATCCCACCATGCACCTTTGGGTTGCAGCAACCATGAGACCACTTCATCTTCCTCATGAGCAGAACTTGTGACCTATCGCGTCGCCGCCCAGTCCACGTGTCGTGGGTAGGTATACAACCCAACCTTTGCAACTATCATGAATCACCTCCAACCTCTGCTATCTACACTCACAGTGTAGAGCAAAGAGAGAGTCAAGATAGAGAGCTTAGCAAGGAGTATACACATGGGCATATTTGTATTTGAGAAGCAGAACCAGTGACCCTCACCAATTTCACGTCTCTGGTCATATTCACTAATTTTATTTTATTTTTGTAAACCTCCTCCCTTCTTAATTCATTACTGGTTCTGTAATGTTACTAAGATTCAAATTTGCATTTGAATAATTGATTGCACACCCTTGTTTGATAAACTATTGAAGCCACTTTTCTCTTCAAAGTTTGCTTTTGACGATGATGCTTTATTTCAGATTTAGATGTCAGGAGGTTAATTCTATTTATTTGATTCTTTTTGCTTACCTTTGCTTGATTGATATTTCTCTGGTAACATGTTGCCCTACCATTCAATATTGGAGGAAGGATAACTTTGGATTATAAATTGTTTACTATTAATGACTGAGTTCATCTTTGGGATCTTTGTGTTAGATTTGGGACTACTTTATGGGAATAGGTAGTTGAATGTATTGTATATGAATGTACCTCTTTATTGAATGGCTTGTACTGTAGTCTGTGGACTAATTTTTGAGTTTCTTTATGCTTATAACAGGATGTCTATCTAGCTTGTTGTTTCTCTTTTGTTAACGCCTAGCTAGTTATTTAATGAATTAACATTTGTGGCTTGTGGATATATCCGTAATTTGGTTCAGGGTCATCTGGTTTGTTTCAATCATTTGGTTGTTTCAATTCTAGTTGGGCTCTGATCTTCGAGTGTTATTAATCACCCCACGACTGTGTGTATTTGCTTAATCAATGACTAATTAATCATGAATTGGTGGAATAAGTTCTTGATCTATCAATTTTCTTGTGCATGAATGAAGTACATCCATAGGTTGTTGTTTATTGTTTAAGGTATTTTGCTTGGTATATTGGATAATATCATATAGCAAAGTTTGATTTTAGCCTAGGGTTGTCCCAAGTTTGACTTGTGCCCTGGAAGTTTCTAAAGAGCGTAAGTGAGCCCTAATGATGTGCTTATCCTTCTTGTTGGTATTTTGTGAGGTTGTGCAGTTGTATCAGTGTATCACGCACAATTCATTTGTTTTTCCTTTTCCTTTTATCTTTTGAGATGCTTCTTTTATGGCGTGCACTATGGAGTTCTTGTGCTTGTGCTAGAAATAGCTTCCGGATACTGATCCCTTTTAAACCATAGATAAATTATTCAGTGATCCGTTACACAGATGTGGATGATGATGGCCGATCTTATTTTCGATCTCCTTTCTGTGATTTTGAAATTGTAGTTCCTGTGACCTGCAGCAATTTGGAAGATGAGCATTTTTTAGCATTGCTAACATGTTTACAATTATGTTATAACCTTGTTTTCATTTTTCTTTATTCCTTGATTGATTAGAAAACTGTCCAATGACTAGTTATAAATTATAGTTCCTTGCTTAAATGCATTTATATATAAAATCTGAATAGAAAATTTGTCCACTTGATATGGTGCACTGTCCTGATATGGATCAAGAAGATACAAGATTCGGTGATCCAACAGCCATCATAGTTAAAAACAAGGAAAAATGAAATAGGACATTTGAATATTTAAGGAATGATGCAATCAGGCAATTTACACATTCAAGCTTACGAAAGGTATGTTTTACTTATCTCAAAATTGTTGTGTTCTAAAATTGTAATCTAGCACATTTTGGCTTTATGAGCATTCATTTCTTGTCTAACTCAATTAAATATATTGATATTTTGATCTATAGTGGACATTGAAGTCTGAGAAATCTAACATTTGGTCTGGTAGTTCAGCAATGCTTGGCAAGAAACTGGCTTGCAGGGGAAACAAACAAGAAGCAATACCTGATCCATTTTTGTCACCATTTATCTGCAACATGCCTGTTCTAAACGCTAACGATATCCATCTAGATGAAGACTCCAGCAGCAACAAGGATTTAGACATTCCTTACACAAAAAGGTATGGTTCTTTATCCATATGGGTTTTGAAGCCATAGTAAGTTGGTATAACAAGAGAAAAACTTGAGAAACTTCTAATGCAGAGTATGCTACATACAAAAGGATGACCTTAAATTATTGTATTTGTATAGTACATTTCTAAATTATAAGTGGATCTACAACTACAAGATATATGACTTGTACTTGAAGTTTATTTATTGGTAGATTATCAGTAACCTACATTCAATTTTAAAAGGACCAAAAAAAGATCAAATTAGTTTAAAATATTTGAAATATCTGGGTCTTAAAAGTTTCATGATGTGATAGGTGTATGTATAGGTGTATAGTTACATACTTTCTCTCTTTGATTTGTCCCTTTAAAATTATATTTGTTATAGTCATTAGGGGTGGGGGGAAGTAACAAGATCTGTTAACAACATTGAATTAGGAATGCTAACCTTGTTGTGTCCAATGCCGGTGATTGTCGCGCTGTCATTAACAGAGGAGGTGTTGCAAAAGCCCTCACATCTGATCACCAGCCTTCAAGGGAAGATGAAAGGGACAAAATTGAGACTCTGGTAAGCTTTTCTTATCAGAGAGGTGTTTGGTATCCAAAGCAGCCAAACAATTGATAGAGCTAGTTCATCACATGCTGCAGGTATACAATCCATAATAATGAATATTTTCAAATGACTCCATGCAGCTTATTTTATTTCAAATACAAGCTTAGGAGTTAGGACTTTCTTTAATATGCTCTTGATGTTTTAATCACTAAATTTGTACTAGTTTTCACCGCACCCAATCATGATCCAGTCATTTCCTTTAGAGGACATTCTCAGTATGGCTTAACTCTTGCGGCTGCTACTTTTGGTATAAAGCTGCTAAATTGAAGGGAAAGTATATGAACAAAATAACCTTTTCTTCCCATAGTTCTAACCTCTTATAGAATGAGTGTCTTGAAGTGGTGGCCAGTGCCAAAGCCCTGTGAATTGCAGAGTTATGGGTGGTGACAAAATATTATCATAACAATTGGACTTTAGTCAAAGGTCTCTAACCAGTTACTTTGATGAGAGGTTTATATTGTTCATCCAATAGCATGAAACAGAGGTCTCCGTTGACCATAATATTCACCTTGTATCTATTATCCAGCAATGGTGTCATTTTGAATATGGAGACTAGACATAGTCATTTTGATGATTAAATTCTTTAAAATGTTAATATTTATTTAAATTCTTTGAATTGTTAATATTCATTGAGGTATATATTTGATTTTATTTTTTAAATGATGGATTATCTTGTTGATAGGCATGTGATTTATTATTCAATGAGTCGTATATTGAATATGATTTTCAAACAAAAGAAGAAAATTAAGATGGTTGAAAGAAATATAAATAATCTAATGGAAGCCTGAAGTACTTATTAGAGTGCTGGAGAAAGGAAAAGAAAAAGAAGAATTGATATGAGACATATTTTTTTTGTTGGGATTAGCTTTATGAGGAGATTTAAATTTGTAATTTTGTATAGTGTTGAAATTACATTGTTAAGGCTTTAAATTTTGTTTGATAACTTGGCCATAGATGACAAGGTGCATGGTTTGTTTATTTGTTCTTTAATGTCATTAATACTGTAATGATAATCATTTGGGAGTCTTAGTCTGATTCTTGAACCATACTCTTAGATACTCTTAATTAAATTAACATTTATTTAAATATTTTCAGTTAATTGACATGCAATCTTTTTTATATTAATAATGAAATTGATCTTTATAAATGACAATCTTTGTACAGGATGTTTGCATGTCATCAACAAGAGTTGCTTTGGAATTTTATCACGCAGCTAGAGATGTTATACTTCTTTATGAAGTTGTTGTCCCTGTCAAGGTTAGGCCATGTAAGGCAGTGGCATACTGGAAAAGCCTTAATGCTGCTTTTTAGTATTTGTTTCATCAGGGAAATATTTCATTGGGTAAATTTAATGAAGTAACACAAGTTTAGAGCCAATGTACTGTTATTTATTCTAGAAGATGTCCTTTGTTCTATTATTTAATAATTATTTATAAACATTTATTATAAATACTTAACAATTATCCTAAATATTAAACTTATCATATCATGATACCATAAATTACATAGAAATTCTTGTAATTGATGACTAGTGACAAAAAATCCTAACATTTCTTATCAGAAGAGATCGTGATCATAAATGTTCTAATAAAACAAAAGCGTTTGTCCATTTGATATAGTAGACCCAAAATTTCTATCGAATCTTAAAACGAACAAACAAACCAAAATTTTGGCATAATAGAGAAACTTACATAAATCTATGGTCTCAAAAGAGTATTGATACTATCTAGACTATATTCTAGTAGCTAGTATGATCTCTAGTATCTATATTGCATATTATTTTGAGCAAGCTGACTTAACTTGAATTTCTAATGATTCTAGTTTGGCCTCATTAGTCTATTGAAGTTTTAACTTTTAAAGCTTCTTTTGAATGTTTGTTTATGTTATATTTGTATGGATAGATTCCTTACAAATTTAGTTAAATGACTCACTTCCTTACAAATTTAGTTACACGACTCACTTCCTGACAAATTTAGTTGGTTAGATGGCTTATTTATTTGAAGGATTAAGTATGATGAACACATTTGTATTTTGGGAAATTACGGCTGTTTTATTCTTTTTTTTTGTTAGTTTTATGTAATGAAGTTTTAACTGCTGTAATTTACATTTTTTTTGTTGGTGTTATGTAAATTACGACAGTTCTAACTACCGTAATTTATATTTTTTTTTGTTGGTGTTACATAAATTACGGCAGTCAAAAATGTCATTTTATGCACTACGAAACCGCCATTTTCTACATGGTAAATTGTGGTGGTTGTCGTGGCGGTTAATGGGAAACCGTCGTATTATATTGAACGGCAAAGTTAATTACGTTAGTTTTGGAAACCGTCGCTAACGCAAAAAATGGCAGTCAAAAACCCCGTAATATGCAAAAAAAACTGTCGTAATTTATCCGATTTTTTGTAGTGGATCTATTGGAGACAAAAATGGTGATTTTAGGTCTTAGGTGGTGGAAAATCCAGTAATCCATGATTAAGTAAAATTAAGGTTGTATAAGAATCACAACATGTTAATGGTGTAACACCCCGATGTAGGGCGTCATATTTACGACAAATTAAAATAAAAACCTTCCCAAGTTATAAATCGTTTGATAACAAGTACAACACGAGTTGTAAAATTTTAGTTATGTATTCTAAGAAGATCAATAATCATCCTATACAAATCCAATCATCTTCCATTATTGTTTCAACCTTCGTCCTATGGCTATTTCTTCTTACGGAAAACATTACTAAATAAAATAAAAACAGAACATGAAATAAAATACATTATTACATACATACCATAATATCCATATGGTTTTGTTTAAAAAAATATATTAAAAATTAACTCATAAACCATTTGACACAAAAGAATAGATAACAGACTTGCCCAAGTACAACAGACTAAGAAAACCCAAAAATACAGTACAGACATAACCACCACAAAACAATTAAGCCAACCAGTAACGATAATCCAATGGCTCGCCTCCTTCGTGCTGGTCCTCGGGTTGCTGTTTCTCTCACAGAAAATTAAGAGGTTGATCCTCCTCACCGTCTTTACCATACATATTAATAACATAAAAATACATACAAAGAGGTGAGACAATCTATCATCATTACCATCAGGCAGTATAGAAAATGATAAATACAACTAGATATGTCATCAAAACATGTTATTACGACATATATAACATTTCATATAATATATCAGAATAATATAATATGCAGACTCATAATGCACATGTACACGACACAAACCTACTCCATGGAGCTAAACACAACCAATCAGAGGGAATGATCCGGAAGAACTCGTCACATCAACTCATTTGCCGCGGCCACGTGCTACACAATCAAATTCGTCGTGGCTCGCACAGTACACAGTCAAATTCATCGTGTACTACAGGCATTCAACAAGACCGTCCCCAACAAGATCGTGATTAAGAATAGTGCTTTGTCAAGATCACTAGTGTGTCATGCTCGGTACCACGGTCCAGAGGAGCTACCAACTATCCACATGTGGAATTTCCGTACACCAATGCCTCTAAGTTCAATAAATGAACAACACTACGCCTATCGCACCCAAACAGGGGTGTAATTCATCCTCTTAGGTATAACTCGTCAATGACACTAAAAACAACATATTCTTCAATACATGGTGCAAGACTCAAAAATTCACATATATCATAATATCATCAAATCACATGGTCAAGTGCCATAACTCGGTAGTACCATCCTTCAATATAACCGGGTCCAACCCGACAGCATACCGCTGTTATTTTTAATCGCGTAAATATTTTACCGCATTTTCACAATCTTATGATTATTTTCCAACGTTTTCAAATTGCGTAGGTATTTTCCCACATTTTTTTATCACGTAAATATTTTTCAACGTTTCCAAATGTCATAGTTATTTTCCTACGTTTTTAAAATCATTTTCTCATTCGTGTAATATTTTTAAATCATTTTCTCAAGCACGTAACATTTTTAAATCATTTTTCACCGTATGAGATATTTCTTGACGTTCTAAATTAATTTTTGAAAACTTTCTGAAATTAAAATCCTTTTTAATAAAGTACTTAGAGCGCTAAATAAATTTTAAAGCGTATTCTCAATTATCATAATAAAAATTACTAAATTGAGTTCTCATTAAATAAATCTTTTAAAACTACCTTTAAGAATATATATATATATATATATATATATATATATATATATATTAATCTAAACACCAATTTTTTTTTGACTTGTTAGCCCAAAATTAATTTATTTTACATAACCAAATATATAATCATTTCCTATCTCCTTTTCCTTTGTAAAATATTTAATCCAATTATTTGTTACTTAATCCTCTAAAATCTATACTTGACAAATAATTTTAGATTAAAAGTATATTGAATGACATGTGACCGAAATTTACTATGACTTCAACAAATCAAGCATTTGAAAATACATACATCAAAACCAATCATACAATAAAGTAAAACCATAAACATTCAAGTAAATGAATCCTCATGGATTCTTCACCACACACAATCCATTTTCATACTACCAAAATAGTTGATGAGATTAAATCTCCCTCTTACCTCTTGAAGACTATCCTTCTTGAAAGCTTCCTTGGAGAATTTTGTGTGGCTTCTAGAAAATACCTATGAAGCTTAAACAATTTACAAAATACAAAACTAAGCTTGAGAAAGAATAACCATGAATCAATTATGGCTTAGAAATTTAAAAACAAATTTAGAAATAGGAAACAAGAATTTTACCTAATAGGGTAGAAATTTCAACCTTGATTTCCAAGCTCAAGATGGTTGATTTCGAAGAAACTCACAACATGAAAGATGTTTGGAATGGTGTTTAGCTTTAGGAAATGAGGTTAGATAAAATTATTGAAGAGTGGAAGTGTGATTTGGGAGTGGTAGCCGAATGGCTTAAGAAATGGAGAAAAGATGAAGTTCTTCTTTGAGTTCTTGTGTTCTTGAAGAAAGAGAATGGAGAGAATAGATAGGAGTGATGGAAAATTAAGTGGAGAGGTCTCCTACACTATATATAGCCATGTGGTGCATTGGAGGAGTGAGTGGAATGATTTGTGATAATTGCTTGGTGGAGCACTCAAGGAGACAATGTGGTGCATGCTAGCTCACTAAAGTGTATGATTAAGTGTGATGGAATCAAAATGATAGCCTAAAAATCATGTGCATTGTCTTGGAGTTACATGGAGTGAATGGATGGAAATTCATTGAATATTTGAGTGGGAGACAAGGTAGTTGAAGGATGACTAAACTCCAAGTGATCATAAATGATAGAATGCATTATTATGCATTATTTGAAGAATCATTCACCTTCTTGATGGACATGGCCATGTGGCCTTGGTGGAATTCACTAACAAAAGAATCTCATTCCATGTTATAATGAAATGCATGAGTTGTACGTGGGTCAAAGTGTTTTATCTCTTTGGTTTCTACATTAAACATACTAGGTCCACTAACATGATTATAGAATCTAGGTAAATAGAAAACTTAATTACTAGGGCTAGGTAATTAGGTTTATGATTTCACTTACAGTAAGTAGATTTATAAGCTTAACCTAAGGTAAATAGATTTATGACTTTAACCTAGGGTAAATAAATTTTTATAACTTTAACCGACGGTAAATAAATTTACAACTTTAACATAATGTAAATAGGTTTATAACTTTAACCTAAGGTGGATAGATTTATGATTTTTCCTAAGGTAAATAGATTTATAATTTTACCTACGTCTATTTCTCTACGTAGATTTTAACTCGTAGTTAATTTCAAATTGACAAAAATTACTGCGGTAAAAACTAATTTTTATTGTCTAAAATTTACTGCGGTAAAAATTAAATTTTTACTATGGTTCAATAATAATGCGTATCTAGATAAATTGTCAAACAACAAAGATTTTTGAATACTGTTTCTGGTTTCGGGTTTGGTAAGATCCCCCGGCCCCACTGAACAGTTCAAAAATTCATCCGGCCTGGGAAAATTATTATTTTCCTGACTCAGAGTAATTCATACACAAAGATCCAAAATATTCACATAACAATTAAAATAAATTTATAACACACAGAATTTACAAAACAGTACAGTTTAGTCGTTACTATAATTTATCAAAAATTGGGGTGTTACAACTCTCCCCCACTAACAGAAATTTCGTCCCTGAAATTTACCGTACCTTAGAAAAGATATGGGTATTGCTCCTTCATTTTATCTTTAGCTTCCCAAGTCGCATCACCTGTTTCTGCATTCCAGATAACCTTCACCAATATAATCTCTTTTCCCCGAAGTTGCTTCACTCTCCTGTCCTCAATCTTAACAGGAAGTGTCTCATAAGTCAAATTTTCTTTTAGCTGTACTTCATCGGGCTGTATGACATGAGTTGGATCGGGAATATATTTTCTCAACTGAGACACATGGAATACACTATGAAGGTTGGAAAGAAAGGGTGGTAAAGCTATTTGGTAGGCTACTGGACCTATCCGACGAATAATTTGGTAAGGTCCAATGAATTTAGGAGTGAGTTTTCTGGATTTGATAACTCTTCCAACACCAGTCGTGGGTGTCACTCGCAAGAATACGTGTTCACCTTCCTCAAATTCAAGAGGTCTTCTTCTCTTATCTGCATAGCTTTTCTGACGACTCTGAGTCATCCTCATCTTTTCCTGAATCATCTTCACTTTTTCCGTTGTTTGTTGCACAAGATCAGGTCCAATGGTCATGCTTTCTCCATCTTAATACTAACACAAAGGTGTTCGGCATCGTTGCCCATACAGTGCCTCGTAGGGTGCCATCCCTATGCTTGAGTAGAAACTGTTGTTGTAGGTGAATTCTATTAGAGACAATAATTCATCCCAACTCCCCTTCTGTTCTAACACACAGGCTCTCAGAAGATCCTCCAATGACTGGATAGTCCTTTCCGTCTGACCATCTGTCTACGGATGGTAAGCAGAACTCAGACGTAATTTTGTCCCCATAGCTTCTTGTAAGCTTTGCCAAAACCTCGAGGTAAACCTTGGGTCTCTATCAGAAACTATACAAGAGGGTACACCGTGAAGTCTAACAATTTCACTAATGTACACCTGGGTTAATCGTTCCATTGAATACTTGATATTGATTGATAAGAAGTGTGCAGACTTCGTAAGCCTATCAACTATAACCCATATAGCATCATGACCCTTCTTTGTTCTTGGCAAACCAGTAACAAAATCCATTGATATACTATCCCATTTCCATTCTGGAATAGTCAAAGGTTATAATATACCGGTAGGTCTTTGATGTTCAACCTTTGCCTTTTGACAGACTAGACAAGACGTAACTCGATCCGCAACATCTCTCTTCATCCTTGGCCACCAAAACATTCGTTTTAAATCTTGATACATTTTAGTCATTCCTGGATGCATACTCAATCTACTAGTATGTGCTTCATCAAGAATCGCTTGCTTCAGGTTGGGATCATTAGGTATACAAATCCTACCCTTGAACCTTAAGATTCCGTCAGATCCTTCTTCAACAGTTGCTGGATGACCTTGCTTTAAGAATTCCTTCTCGTTCTGTAAAAATGGATCATCATCTTGTTTCTTTCGGATTTCCTCCAACAAGTCATTCAAAACAGTAACCTTACTCAAACGAATCCTTCCTGGTGACAATTTCATAGATAGTCTCATATCCCTAAACTGTGTTATCAACTTTTCTTCCTTTATCATCATAGCTGAGACACTGATCACCTTCCTACTTAAGGCATCTGCCACAACATTTGCTTTTCCTGGATGGTATTGAAGTTGAAAATCATAATCTTTTAAGAACTCTAACCATCGTCTCTGCCTCATGTTCAATTCCTTTTGATTGAACAGGTATTTTAAACTCTTGTGGTCACTGAAGACATCGAATGTAGCCCCATAAAGAAAATGCCTCCATATCTTTAATGCAAAAACCACTGCGGCTAACTCCAAATCATGCGTTGGGTAGTTCCTTTCATGTACCTTCAGTTGTCTTGAAGCATAAGCTATCACATTCCTATTCTGCATCAGCACACATCCTAATCCCTGGTAAGATGTGTCGCAATACACCTCAAAAGACTTGCTTGTATCTGGTAAAGTCAACACTGGTGCAGTCGTCAATCTTTTCTTCAACTCTTGGAAACTCTCTTCGCATTTGTCTGTCCAAACAAAAGCTTGATTCTTCCTCGTGAGTTGTGTAAGAGGTCCTGCTATCTTGGAGAAATCTGTAATAAACCTTCGATAATAACCACTAATCCAACAAAGCTCCGAATCTCGAGGTCCACCGTCTTGGGCCTTTCCCATTGCAGAATTGTTTCCACATTTGATGGATCCACCTGCAATTCCATCCTTAGAAATCACGTAACCCAAAATTGCACTTCCTCTAACCAAAATTCGCACTTTGACAACTTTGCAAAGCAAAGCTTCTTTTCTTTCGGGATCTCGAAGAACTATCTTTGAGATATTCAGCGTGCTCTTCAGGACTTTGAGAGTAGATCAGAATGTCATCGATAAAGACAATGACAAAACTGTCTAGGTATAGACGAAAAATCCTATTTATGTAATCCATGAATATTGCAGGAGCATTCGTCACACCGAACGGCATCACTTGATATTCATAATGCCCATAGCGAGTTCGGAAAGCTATTTTAGGTATATCATCTACCTTGACACGAATTTGATGGTAACCTGATCGCAAATCTATCTTGGAGAAAACCGTTGCTCCCTTCAGTTGATTCATTAAATCATCAATCCTTGGAAGTGAGTACTTGTTCTTTATCGTAACCTTGTTCAATTGGAGATAATCCACACAAAGACGAGAAGTCCCATCTTTCTTTTTCACTAACAGCACCGAAGCTCCCCATGGCGACACACTCGGTCGTATAAACTGTTTTTCCAACAGTTCCTCTAATTACTTCTTCAATTCTACTAATTCTGAAGGCGATATCCGATACGGCGCAATCGAAATAGGACCTGCTCCTGGTACAAGATCGATAGAAAATTCTATCTCTCTTTCAGGTGGTAAACCAGGTACATCATCGGGAAAAACTTCAGGAAACTCGTTGACGACAGAAATAGTATTCACATCCTTTTCGCTCTTGACTTCTAAAGAAGACAGCAACATGTATCCTTGAGCTCCATCCCTCAATAATGATTCGACTTTAGCGGCAGTTAAAAATCCAGAATTCTCATTCCTAGGAAAAATTAAGGTCTTATTGGAACAGTCCAATAGGATATGGTTAGAAGATAACCAATCCATTCCTAAGATTATATCTATGTCAACAAGGGGTAAACAAATTAAATCAATAGAAAAGACTCGACCATGAATGCCAACAGGACAATTCAAATATACTTTAGAAGTAACAACGGGCTTGGCAGTTGGTGTAGAAACAATTAATTGAAAACTCAGAGAAGACACAGATATACCCAACCGATCCACACAGTCATATGCAATAAATGAGTGAGTTGCACCCGAATCATCTAGTACAGTTAAATGATTACCTGCTATGACACCTTCTCCCTTGATAAGATCTTTAGACTGGGAGGCTTCAACTCCGCTCATCGTATATACTCGCCCTCCAGCTTGTGGTTGAGCAGCACGAACGTTACTCAGTGATGGCTCCTTCTTTGGCTGGTCGCATTCCCTATAAGAATGCCCAGGCTTTCCACATCGGAAGCAAATAAGTCCCTTGATTGAACAATCTCTGGACATATGACCACTCTTGTTACACTTGAAACATTTTGGGGTAAACGCCACCGCTTGCCCCGCTTTGTTGCCACTAGAACTTCCCTCAAAAGATTGATTTTTGGGTTGGTTCCCTGGTGGTCTCGCATACGGCTTCCGCTGAAATCGGTTGTTGTTGTTGTTTCCTCCTTTTTGGAATCTAGTTGGTCCAAAGTTCCGGTTCCTCGTATCCCTTGATGGCTCTAGCTCCTCGAGTCGTCGACAAGTATTCATCAATGCTGGGAATTGATTTATTCGCATCGGCAGCACACCTCATTTCAATTCCACTCGTAATCCTTCCTCGAACTTGCGACATTTCCAAACCTCATCAGGTTGGATCTGGAAGTACCTCGAGAACTTAGACAAGCTCTCAAATTTTGCAGCATATTCATTCACTGACATGCTACCTTGACGTAAGCCAAGAAATTCCATTTCTTTGGCATGTCGCGCACTTTCTGGAAAATATTTTTCCAGAAATACTTCGCAAAATACTTCCCACGTGATTGCTCTTCCCTCGGCTTGCAGTAGCCTCCTAGTTCCTTTCCACCAATTCTCGCCATCACCCATCAGCATGAATGTGGCGTAAGTCACCTTTCGATCTTCAGGACATCCTATCCCTTCAAATATCTTCTCCAGCTCTTGAATCCATAGACTAGCCTTCTCGGATCAAACTTGCCCGGAAACTGCGGTGGGTTATTGCGTCGAAACTCGGACAAGTTATGAGCATCAATATTTATTTCTTGGCGATTGGTACGCTTGTCGGTTACTGTTGTGCTATCACCTCGGCTATTCTTTGGATAGCTTCGACAGTACGATCATCGCGTCGGTGTCACGTCCCGTATTCACGTGTGTTCCTCTTCCATAAGACATATCGTTCTTCAACAAGTCAAATCAGAAAAAAGTTAGATGCGTCCATTCAGAACAAATCACAGTGAATCACACAACACAAGCAAAACAGACCTAACCACAAACCCCAAAAGACTCTTAATTTGGGCTATGATACCAACTAATGTAACACCCCGATGTAGGGCGTCACATTTACGACAAATTAAAATAAAAACCTTCCCAAGTTATAAATCGTTTGATAATAAGTACAACACGAGTTGTAAAATTTTAGTTATGTATTCTAAGAAGATCAATAATCATCCTATACAAATCCAATCATCTTCCATTATTGTTTCAACCTTCGTCCTATGGCTATTTCTTCTTACGGAAAACATTACTAAATAAAATAAAAACAGAACATGAAATAAAATACATTATTACATACATACCATAATATCCATATGGTTTTGTTTTAAAAAAAATATTAAAAATTAACTCATAAATCGTTTGACACAAAAGAGTAGATAACAGACTTACCCAAGTCCAACAGACTAAGAAAACCCAAAAATACAGTACAGACATAACCACCGCAAACAAATTAAGCCAACCAGTAAGGATAATCCAACGGCTCGCCTCCTTCGTGTTGGTCCTCGGGTTGCTGTTTCTCTCACAGAAAATTAAGAGGTTGATCCTCCTCACCATCTTTACAATATATATTAATAACATAAAAATACATACAAAGAGGTGAGACAATCTATCATCATTACCATCAGGCAGTATAGAAAATGATAAATACAACTAGATATGTCATCAAAACATGTTATTACGACATATATAACATTTGATAGAATATATCAGAATAATATAATATGCAGACTCATAATGCACATGTACACGACACAAACCTACTCCATGGAGCTAAACACAACCAATCGAGGAATGATCCCGAGAAGAACACATGCATCAACTCAATTCGGTACTTGCGAGGCCACGTGCTACACAGTCAAATTCGTCGTGGCTCGCACAGTACACAGTCAAATTCATTGTGTACTACAGGCATTCTATAAGACCGTCCCCAACAAGATCGTGATTAAGAATAATGTTTTGTCAAGATCACTAGTGTGTCATGCTCGGTACCACGGCCCAGAGGAGCTACCAACTGTCCACATGTGGAATTTCCGCACACCAATGCCTCCAAGTTCAATAAATGAACAACACTACGCCTATCGCACCCAAACAGGGGTGTAATTCATCCTCTTAGGTATAACTCGTCAATGACACCAAAAACAACATATTCCTCAATACATGGTGCAAGACTCAAAAATTCACATATATCATAATATCATCAAATCACATGGTCAAGTGCCATAACTCGGCAGTACCATCCTTCAATATAACCGGGTCCAACCCGACAGCATACCGCTGTTATTTTCAATCGCGTAAATATTTTACCGCATTTTCACAATCTCATGATTATTTTCCAACGTTTTCAAATTGCGTAGGTATTTTCTCACATTTTTTTATCACGTAAATATTTTTCAACGTTTCCAAATCTCATAGTTATTTTCCTACGTTTTTAAAATCATTTTCTCATTCGTGTAATATTTTTGAATCATTTTCTCAAGCACGTAACATTTTTAAATCATTTTTCACCATAAGATATTTCTTGACGTTCTAAATTAATTTTTGAAAACTTTCTGAAATTAAAATCCTTTTTAATAAAGTACTTAGAGCGCTAAATAAATTTTAAAACGTATTCTCAATTATCATAATAAAAATTACTAAATTGAGTTCTCATTAAATAAATCTTTTAAAACTACCTTTAAGAATATATATATATATATATATATATATATATATATATATATATATATATATATATATATATATATTAATCTAAACACCAATTTTTTTTTGACTTGTTAGCCCAAAATTAATTTATTTTCCATAAACAACTATATAATCATTTCCTATCTCCTTTTCCTTTGTAAAATATTTAATCCAATTATTTGTTACTTAATCCTCTAAAATCTATGCTTAAAAAATAATTTTAGATTAAAAGTATATTGAATGGCATGTGACCGAAATTTACTATGACTTCAACAAATCAAGCATTTGAAAATACATACATCAAAACCAATCATACAATAAAGTAAAACCATAAACATTCAAGTAAATGAATCCTCATAGAATCTTCACCACACACAATCCATTTTCATACTACCAAAATAGTTGATGAGATTAAATGTCCCTCTTACCTCTTGAAGACTATCCTTCTTGAAAGCTTCCTTGGAGAATTTTGTGTGGCTTCTAGAAAATACCTATCAAGCTTAAACAATTTACAAAATACAAAACTAAGCTTGAGAAAGAATAACCATGAATCAATCATGGCTTAGAAATTTAAAAACAAATTTAGAAATAGGAAACAAGAATTTTACCTAATAGGGTAGAAATTTCAACCTTGATTTCCAAGCTCAAGATGGTTGATTTCGAAGAAACTCACAACATGAAAGATGTTTGGAATGGTGTTTAACTTTAGGAAATGAGGTTAGATAAAATTATTGAAGAGTGGAAGTGTGATTTGGGAGTGGTGGCCGAATGGCTCAAGAAATGGAGAAAAGATGAAGTTCTTCTTTGAGTTCTTGTGTTCTTGAAGAAAGAGAATGGAGAGAATAGATAGGAGTGATGGAAAATTAAGTGGAGAGGTCTCCTACACTATATATAGCCATGTGGTGCATTGGAGGAGTGGGTGGAATGATTTGTGATAATTGCTTGGTGGAGCACTCGAGGAGACAAGGTGGTGCATCTGCTACCACTAAAGTGTATGATTAAGTGTAATGGAATCAAAATGATAGCCTAAAAATCATGTGCATTGTCTTGGAGTTACATGGAGTGAATGGATGGAAATTCATTGAATATTTGAGTGAGAGACAAGGTAGTTGAAGGATGACTAAACTCCAAGTGATCATAAATGATAGAATGCATTATTATGCATTATTTGAAGAATCATTCACCTTCTTGATGGACATGGCCATGTGGCCTTGGTGGAATTCACTAACAAAAGAATCCCATTCCATGTTATAATGAAATGCATGAGTTGTACGTGGGTCAAAGTGTTTTATCTCTTTGGTTTCTACATTAAACATCTTAGGTCCACTAACGTGATTATAGAATCTAGGTAAATAGAAAACTTAATTACTAGGGCTAGGTAATTAGGTTTATGATTTCACTTACAGTAAGTAGATTTATAATCTTAACCTAAGGTAAATAGATTTATGACTTTAACCTTGGGTAAATAAATTTTTATAACTTTAACCGACAGTAAATAAATTTACAACTTTAACCTAATGTAAATAGGTTTATAACTTTAACCTAAGGTCGATAGATTTATGATTTTGCCTGAGGTAAATAGATTTATAATTTTACCTACGTCTATTTCTCTACGTAGATTTGAACTTGTAGTTAATTTCAAATTGACAAAAATTACTGCGGTAAAAACTAATTTTCTTGTCTAAAATTCTATGCGGTAAAAATTAAATTTTTCTTGTGGTTCAATAATAACGCGTATCTAGATAAATTGTCAAACAACAAAAATTTTCAAATACTGTTTCTGGTTTCGGGTTTAGTAAGATCCCTACCATTGAAGCAGTTCAAAAATTCATCCTACAGGAAAATTATTATTTTCCTGACTCGGAGTAATTCATACACAAAGATCCAAAACATTCACATAACAGTTAAAATAAATTTACAACACACAGAATTTACAAAACAGTATAGTTTAGTCGTTACTGTAATTTATCAAAAATTGGGATGTTACAAATGGATCATATTTAAGGTTTGTGATAGCTTAGAATCAGAATTTGAGTGATTGGAATGATAATTTTGAGGAATGGAACAATAAATTGTTCTGCAGAATTCTGCAGTCGTGTTGTCACGCCTAGGCATGACTAAACCACGCCTAGGCGTGGGTTGTCGTGTTTCTCAACCAAGCGAGACAGAGAGTGTCACGCTTAGGCGTGAGTTCCAAGAGTTTTCAGCATTGTCTTTCTTGTTGTGTTGGAGTTTCCTACCAATTGAAATCATTCTTATATTTTTTTTAAGTGTATTAAGATACTTTTAGGGATATTTCACAAAGGAGATAATCACCTAATATATAAGTACAAGATGAGTGTAAGTAATCAATATTTATGGATTATTGATATAGTTATCTAGGACCTTATATACCCTTGTGTGATTTAGAAAATGACTAAGTTTGTGATTATAAGGTAAACTAGATAAAAGCTTGGTAAGAAAGTGTACTTATCATAGCTACATACTTTATTCTCTTATAATTCAATATGAGTTTAATGTGCAAAATTATATAGGACAAGTATCATAAGTAAAGAAGTGAGTCAAACTTCCTAATCATGCAAAAGAGTGAGTTAAACTCTTTTCTTAGAAGATAATGAAGAGAGGTAAGTGTCAGTACAACACTTTACTTAAGGCAAACTAGTGAGCTAAACTAATTGTCAAGCACATGAGGATTATGATCAACCTCATGTAGGTGTAGTAAAATGAGTAAAACTTACTAACCCGAGCCTTGGGATGAGTTAAGTCCTGAGTTAGACATTGAAACGAGATAAGCAATTTGTCAAGTTTAGTTGGTGTTATACATTTGTATGGATGACTATGTAATACCAAAGTATATTAGATTTTTATACATTATACAGTTGTATGGGCTACAATATAATGTGATTACTAATTATGCTTATAAGTGATTTATATTATTGAGTGTCATGAAATACATGTTTATTTACTGAAAAATTTTATGTTCTCATCCCTTTTCATGTTTCCATGATAAAAGCAGGTTAAGACCCTTCTAAAAGGGTTAAGCTGATGAAGAAAGAGCAACAAGAATAGATAGCTATTAGTTTTTTTTGTATGGACAACTCTTGTATAATTTACTTTAAGATGTAGTTTTGTTGTATATATAACGTGAAGCCCTTAGAGGCTTTTGATGTATATATGTATGACCTACTTTTATCGTGGCTCTCCATAATAAATTACTTAATATATGATTAAACATATAATAAGTAGAAATGACATGTTTAATACTTTATATATCTTTATATAAGTAGTTATATCGAGATATTTGTATTAGGATGTTACATAAATCATGAGATAATATTGCTGCTATCGAATGCTGTAGTCCGACATGCGTTGTGTCGGGATCTCAATAATGTGTCACGAATGAATTTTTGCTGGGATGTCAACAGTGGACTTCAACTAGATGCATGTTAGGTTGACCCATAGGACTAGTGTCCCAAATCACGGTCCAAAACAACTAATTATCTAATGTATTACAATAAAACAATGAAAGTTGAGGTTTTAATATTGGGTTTTCTTCGTTGTGGATATATAGTCTATGGGGAAGAATGTTATTTTTATTGATCTTTGATCACATTTAAATTGTTATCCATAAGTTACTCATCATTGGCTATTATATAGGTAAACTAAAACCCAGTGCAAATATAGCTACCAAAAAGATATATATTATCTTGGAGCAGTTGTTAAAAAGTTAAACCTAATCATAAATATTTCCAAGTATATGGCTTATTTTGTGGAAAAAGAAGAAAATAATGAGAACAGCGATGATATTCTAAGGCTGGCCCAGTTGGTTTTCTTTTGTAGTCAATCTTACATGTTAATACACACACAAGGTGACAAATTTGTTTTTGTATCCATCTTTCCTATCTGATTACGGTTTTTGGATTGCCTTCCGCAGTTTCTCTAACTGGTCATTTGTCAAACATATACAGAGGAAGCGAATGGAGAAAGCTTTGCCCTTTATCAACTTATCAAATCTCCTCCTCTGTTCATTTTCATCTGGGTTGCTTACAAAGACAACAAAGTTGGGAACTTTTAACTCTAATACGGTGTTATCGGGGAATTTTGCCTTGGGTGAGTATGATTACACAATTTATAGACAAAGAAAGAAATGCTTGGATTTCGGAGCAAGGATAAAACGGATGGGGGAAGGATGGCATCCAATCATTAAGTGAGGATTTGGGGCCTTTGGATAAGGAGGAAGCAAATCCCTCTAAGAGTCTTCAGTGTCCCTATGATTTCGGTTTTTGGTTTTGCCTCGGTTTTCGAGGAATTACAGATGTCTTCCTCAACTGTAAAGAGTTAATCTCCATAATTTTTGAAGAAACCCAAGTTCCTATCAATTAGTATAAGAGTTAGGTTATTTCAAACAACAATTAACTGTTGAAAGGACCAATTTACTGCTTTATTCAACAACTGACTTTTTTTAATAAGTTATGTTCACCTCCATGTCAATGTTTCTTGTAAAGAAAGGCTCATTCAATACATGTGAGACATAGGTATGTTCATAAAGGTCGCTAAGACTTGCACTCTACTTAATTAACTAGGTACATGAATTATCACTATCACCAAAGAAAGAAATATTATAAAAATGCTTGATATGCTAATACGGTAACTAAAGCATTTCATTGCTACGAACACATGAACAAGACCTCACATGAAAATGATAAGAGTATAAGGATTCATATATATATTTCCAATAAAATGACCTGAAAAAGTAAGGACCTCCCATTGGAAATTATATAAGCATCCATCCTCCAAGAACTTGAGATATTATTTTACCAAGATTTATAACTAGTTTCTAAAAACGATTGCTTCAGTGGACCATGCATTGTGAACCATGGCCCAAATAATAACTCACCTGCACTTGTAACTTAAAAACATAAATTGTCAGAAATTTAGAGTAAACAACCAAAGTGCTCGACTAGAAATTTAGTTGAACAAGCGAAAAATTAACTGGAATCTATACATTGGTAAGATTTGAAGGCATTCAATGCTTCAAACAACGATGGCAAGTTGGGAACTATCACCGAAATATTTAGGAATTCTATAACATCATCCTTTTAGCTCAACTATATATATGAATTGTAAGAGCATGCTTATAATATAGATGAGTAGTCTGATGTTTGTTATGTCTGAACTATGAGCTTTCTTATAATATAGATGAGATGTTTCATATGCTAGATGAAATTTATGTTTGGAAAATGCTAAGTCTGAATGTATGAACACTTGAATTATATGATCAAAGTGTGTAGGTAAGTGTACAAGTAAGAATAGGACATGATAAAGGGCATAGGAAAATGAAATGAAGCTATAGAGTTAATTTTAGAGAAGCTTGGGAATAAAAATAAGCTTCAATAACAAATTAAATTTTCCCAAGGTCCTAACCAAGTGACAACCGACCACTGTCTTGTAAATTACACCACACACACTTCTCATATCTCACTATAGGCAACAAGTTAAAGAGGGGCTTAAGCTTGAAGCTACCTTGACTTAAAGAACAAGTTGTGAAATAAATTAAAAAAAGTAATAAAAGAAGAGTGGGAGGACAAAGAGAGGGAGAGACCGAATAGAGAAGGTGCAAGTTTGAGCGGAAAACTTGGAAACTTCTAAGCTTGCATGCATAGCAAGGAGTCATAATTTGAGCTAGAGCTTGTTAGCAAAGTTGGAGAGGAGAAAGAAAGCTTCAATGTGATCTAAAAATCAAGCCAACCCGTCCATCTTTTCTTGTGTTCTTCTTGGTTGAGGCAGGCGGAAACTTTGCTTTTCTAACTTTTTCCTTTGTTTCTCACTCTTCTCTACTCATGGCTATCTTGTTCCTGAATATTTTGGGTGAAGGAGGATTTTTTTTAACTTCAATTTTGATGCTTAGAGTTTCGGCTATGGGGGTTTGAGCATGCATGTTAAATTTGAAGTTGTATAAGAGCTAGGGATGTTGATTAGTGGGTGAACTTAAGTAAATATCTTGAATTGAGAGTT
Source organism: Ormosia emarginata (assembly GCA_029884605.1). Classification (NCBI taxonomy): domain Eukaryota; kingdom Viridiplantae; phylum Streptophyta; class Magnoliopsida; order Fabales; family Fabaceae; genus Ormosia; species Ormosia emarginata. The sequence continues at coordinate 22,055,092 of JAQQTP010000073.1, forward strand.
TAGATTTCACTCGTGCCAATGGGATGCTTTCGGTTTATGAGAGACGAAGAACTTTCAAGTGAATTTTTCTAACCTCTACTTGATTTTGAAATTTATGTATGATTAAAGATGAAGGTTTTGGAGTGATTCTGGTAATTAGAAGTTTTTTAATGTTACATGAAAATTCGGGTCTTGTGGGGTTGGAAAAAGGTTGATTTTTGACCTAAAATAGAATTTAAGTTTCCTTAGTTAATCTAGTTAAAATTTGCTTGATAAGCTAGCCCATAACAAGACTCAATCACCTGATAAATTATCATAACTTTGCAGTTTGATTAGCCAGCTAACAGTTTTCAATCAGCCAGCTCATCTTCGAGTAAGTCAACTAATAAGTTTATCATACAGCTAGCTTATATTTTAGATAAAATAGATAAAAACTAATATCAGATAGCTTGCTCATAAATTAAGTTAGTCACCTAGTAACAAACTTTAACTAGTCAGCTCATAATATGAATCAGTTAGCTAGCTCATAAAGTAAATCAGACAACTTATAGCTGTTTCAGTAAGAAAGCTCATCTTTATGATCAGTCAACTTATTATCTGAGTTAGGTAGCTTACTATTGAGTTATAGTTTGCTGATATTGCGTCTCTTTTTGTCATCTCATCGTTGGACTAGTATGCTGATATTGTTTCTCAGTTAGTCATCTCATTGTTTGGACTAATCTGCTGATATTGTTTCTTAGCAAGTCATCTCATTATCTGGATTAGTCTATTGATAATGCTTTGCATTACTCATCTCATCATTTGGATGAGTCAACTGATTGGCAAGAAGAGAAAGAATATGAACATTTTGATATTTTGTTTATGATGTATGCATTTATGATATGAGAATCCATATGAGAAACATGTTCAAGCGTATGCTATGATAAATGCTCATGATGATGCAAAATTGATGATGAAAACTTAAAGACCCTTTATGGGTGGGGAAAGGATTCTCGGTAAGCGAGATGATCTACATATATTCTCTTTATGTGTTGAGACCCTTTACAGGTAGGGAAATGACCCTCTGTTAGGGAAGTAATCCACAGAGATTCTTTCAATGTGCGGCAAAGAAGGCCAATGAGTGAACTCGTGGTATATGTACATGAGGGGCAAGATAGGCCATCCAAAATGACATCAGATGAGAAAGAAGATAAGAGAAAATCAAAACTCCAATGAAAAGGATCATGGTTTGATTGAGCATTGCATTCATTATCATCTTCTTTGAACTATTGAATCATTTTATGGGTTTGATATATTAGTGTGGGAATTATATGAACTTGTATAGCCATGATTACTAAAAATGTTTTCGGTAGTAATACTGCTGGAAGCACCATGTTTTCCACTGTTTTTACTGATATTTATCTACTAAGAATTTTCCAATTCTCACCATTACCATGGTATTTCCAGAGCCTGATAGTTATAAATGCTTTATGTGGTTATGGTGCTTGGGGGTGGAGATAGGCCAGGTTTATTTACTAGATACTGGTGGATACTTTTACTTTCATGTGCATGCCAGTAAAGGTGGCAATAGCATGAGAAAGGTGATTGAATCATGCTTCCAATTTTCTGAACTTTTTCTGCAATCTTAAAAGCTTCACAAGTTTTTTCAATTTGGATAGATAAAAATTAGAAGTAGAAGCTTATAAAGTTGAGGTATATTGCTTAAGGAATAACACTAATAAAAGATACACTTCAGAATTATTCTTTTCTTAACTTCAAAAATTTAGTTTAATACCAAGAGTTCAATCATTCGTTCATACATTCAAGCTTAACAAGGAAAAGAATACTTAACTAAACATACAACCATAAATCAATCTCATGGATCCAATGAAATCCATATGAGTGTAAGCAAACTAAGCAATTCCTAATGCCTTTATGAATTCATTGAACTCCCAATCCGATAGGCAAAACCATTATTCCTATCTTCACTGATGTAGCAAACACATTCTAAGAGATCAAAAGGTCTTTACCGAGGTTGTAACGGGGGTAAAGGGTTAAAATTAATATTGAAAGAAGTGGTAGGAAATCATAAGCAAAAGTGAGAGAAACCACAATAAAAAAGATCAAAACAAATTAAGAATAAGAAATGTTAATAACATCGCTGATGCATTTGTCAACCCAAAGGATATCACAAGGTACTCATAATGTCCATATCTAGTTCTAAAAGTAGTCTTAGGGATATCCTCTTCCCTAACCTTTATTTAATGATACTCAAATCGAAAATCAATTTTTGAGAAAATCGAAGCTCCTCTCAACTGATTCGTTAGATAATCTTTCCTAGGCAACGAATACTTATTTTTTATGTTTACCTTATTCAACTTCCTGTAATCCACGCAAAGCCTCATGGTACGATTCTTCTTTTTCACTAATAACACATCTGCTCCTCACAGGGAAACACTTGGTCTTATGACTTGATTTTCCAACAAATCCTTGATTTGTTTTTTAAGTTCTACTAAATCTAACATTGCCATCCTATTGGGTGATATAGATGTAGGTCTTGTCTCAAGCACTCAATCTATAGTAAACTCTATTTCTAGCTCGGGTGGCAACTCAACTATTTCACTTGAGAATACCTCAAGATATTATCTCACCATAGGTATATCATCTATGCTCTGCTCAACCTCAACACTTAGAGATAAAAGGAGAACATATCCTAGAACTCCCTCCACTAAACAGTGATTCATATGGTTCGCACTGAGATATACTGACTTAGAAGGAACAACTCTAGAAGGTATTTTTGACAAAAACATAAGGGTTTTATTTGAACAATTCAAAGCTACATGGTTGAAGGACAACTAATCCATGCTAAGAATGACATCAATATCTACAAGGGGTAAACAGATTAGATTTACGAAGAAAATCTTATCTTCTACTTTTATACAACGACCAAGACACACTTTTAAAGTTGTAACTAGTTTACCGGTGGGAGTAGACACAGAAAAGTTATGTGAAAGTTCAAATACAAGTAAATCCAGCATTTTCACACAAAGATTAGAAACAAAGGAGTGTGATGTTCTCGAATCATATAACACAGTTAAAAGATGATCATGGATTATGCCTTTACCTTGGATAAGGTCCGAAGACTAAGTCACCTCTTCACCGCTTAGAGTGTAAACCCTTCCCTTGGCCTGAGGTTTTGTTGTGAATTTTCGCAAGCACACAGATCGTTCAAGTAGTAAAATAAAGATCATTCCCTTGAGGATCAATTGATTACTAACTCTTCCAATGACTTTGATTATTTAAGTTGTTAAAAACAATAGTGAAAGCTCAATTAAAATCAAGACGAAAATCAAAGCAATAAACTAAGCAAATAAATCTAGAAAAGTTAAGATTCAACTAAGATTTAAAGCCCTAGGACTAGGAATTCACTACACTATCCCCTATGATAAATTGTAATCTTATCTTTGCTAATGTTCAATTATGTTCTTGAAGGTGGTTTGTCCTAAATTGTTTAAAGCTCAATTTCTTGGCACTAAAAACGTGTTAAAACTCTATCAATCTCATTCTCATGACAATTTATTCACGTTCCAACCTATTAGGTTTTATGACAATCATTTGCTCCTCAAAGGATTTAAGCCTATGTCTAGGTCTCAATTCCTATGTTCAATTCTTAGATTATCTAGCAATTAGGTTTCATCTTTTGATCATTCACCTAAAACCTAAGATCATGTAAATATGACTGACAACATACCACAAGCATTAAGCATACTATGAATGAATCAAGAACAATAATTTTCTATTAACAAAGAATCAAATTAACAATTCAACATAGTAAAGTAGAGAGTTGTATCCTAATCTTAGAAAAAGCAATTTAACCACTTATAGCTAATGTAGCACAAACAAGAACAAAAGTTGAAAAGGCAACCATGATTCAATCTTAATAGAAGATGGAGAAGATGAAGAAGGAGAAGATGTCTTCAATGGTTGAACTTCAATTACTCCTGAACTTGTCTTCCAAAACCCTAGCCTCCAATCCTTGGTTGAGAAAATAAAAACCTCTCTTTTGCCTATCAAAGTTTGTCGTCGCAAAAGTCCCCTAAAAGGTCTAGAGATTTGCTCTATTTATAATAGTTTGGGGGGGGGGGGAAACTGCCTATTTTTCACTCCAGAAGACCTCACACGGTTGTGTAACTTGAAAAATCATATAACTTACACAGTAAGGGGACACACAACTGTGTATCCTTGGTAGAAGCATTTTCCAAGTTAGACAGGGTCGTGTCTAACTCCTCAATCGCTTTTGAGTAGACACAAGGCCTTGTCCAACTTCAGACGTTAAAAACCCTATCAAAATGTCACCGTTTGGATAAGTGATCTCATGAAATTTTAAGGGTTTTGTCTTAGCTTTCCAATGCCACCAGTTTCAGCCCAGTATGACTCCTACAGCTTAAGATACGGGCCAATCTTTGCAGACTACTCAGGTTCTAGCAACAACACCTCTGTTCTGACTTCTAGGCCTAATATGACCCACTAGACATTCGATTCTGCTCTGGAGCTCTCATAAAAGTTGTAGCGCTTCCTCTCAGCTTTCCTACAAGATAAAATTCATAATTGTTAGATGTCTATAACTCAAGTTATACCTGAAATACAGAAATAGTGCAAAATTGCCACAATGCTGAAAAATACAACTAAGCCCAATTTGAACCCAAACTTATAAATGATGACCAAAATTAATCGATTAAGTACAAGAAAGGTAAAAAATGTTGAATATGAGGATTAACTAATATATAAAAAATGGTGTTTATCAATCGTGTAAATGATCCTCTTTTGCTCTGAAAATGCGGTGTCTTTGCCTGCTTTCACTCCAATTGTGATAAACCTCTTTAATCTGCGAAAACGAAGACAATGATAAGGATCTGTCTAAAATTCACCAATAAACATAAGAAAATTACCATAATTTATCCGGTTTAAGACTATAAAATATAAGTTTATCAACCTCCCCGCACTTGAGCTTTGCTTGTCCTCAAGCAAAGAATAAACATAAAAAATAAGATTAAACTCAACATCAAGAAACATGAATCAAGGGAAATTCCACAATTTAAAAATTTAATTAAGCTCGACAATCAAATCCAATCAAGCAAGATAGTTTAGCACTTAATACCATTAGAGGCTTGAGTCTATCTTGCACCTTTTCTCTTTACCAACCATTTGAAATCACTCATCTTTCCATCGCTCAAGTGTTTAAGGACAAAGAGATCACTCAAATTTCTCTTGAAAAATGCATTACCATAAGCTTGGTTATCAATCTCATTTCCACTTCCAAGTTCACATACAACACAAGAATCAAAAGGACTTCTTTTGGTTGTAATGGGGCCAAGGGGAATAATGAAAGGTAGGAAAAAGACAAATAAAGGTAAAGAACGTTCATAGATAAATCGATACAAAACAAATTAGGTTAAAAAGATGATAAATAGAGCATATTGCACAAAGGTAATACTAATTCTCATTTTTAACCCAATAATCTCATTATTCTTCACTAATATTCCTTTTCTTTCTTCTTCTTTTTCGACTCCTTTTTTTAATCAACCCTGGAAGACAAAAAATGATTTTTCAATTAACATATCAGATGCTTCAAAGAATCCAACTTGATTATTCAATTACGTATCAAAAGAATTCAATTTCAAGCTCAAATAGGGCAACTAAGAGATTATTTTATCAATGCAACTCTAGAAGTTAAGAAAGAATTAAGCCTAATTGCATTAATCATGTTCAAGTCTGTATGTGAATCATTAAAGTCTCAATAAGATATCAAAGCAAGTTCTTGCCCACATCAATCAAGAGAAATCTCACTCCACAAGAAAAATAGGATTTTGTTATGAAAGATCTGTATATTAAAGCTCAAAACTCACTTTCTGGATAATGTTAATAAAGAGAACAAATGCAAGCAAACATGGTTAATTTCCAAATAAGATACTAAATGTTTCAATACTCAATTAAAAAAGATTGCCTTGCACAAAATCAGTTCATGAGTAGTGGATTCCCCTCTCAAACATATTTTTATCAGCTAAAAAATAATCAAGAAATTAATACACAATTCCAGTTTAATTACCAACAATACTCAAATATTCATTGATTCAATGTAATCAAAATTAACAGTTAAGTACATAAAATTTTAAATGTACCCCCTACACTTAAGATGAACATTGTCCTCAATGTGAAAAAAATAAAATAAAAATAGCATAATAGAGGATAATGAAACTTTACTGAAAATTAAACACAAAATCACGAAGGAGGTGAGGGAGGTAGAGCCTGAGGAAGGCGTGTAGTCATGAGCTCAAATATCTATCTAACTAAGAGGCGACATGTTGTTGAAAACTGCATAAGAGAAACAAAAAGGGTCAAGATAAATTTTTTTTCTTTTTTATATATATGTAAGAAAAAACAAAGCAAACACCGAAAAATTAAATGCAAAGATAGAAATACAGGTTGCCTCTTGTGAAACACTAAGTTATAGTTATTGGCTTGACAATGGGCCGATTCTATGCTTAGGTGATGCTAGTGGAGTGGTGCTCAATCCCCACTCCTTCTTCATAGTGCTTCACTCTCTGGCCATTAATCAGGAATGTCTTATGGCCTTCTTTATTCCCCTCAAGCACACCGTACGATAAGACGCAAACAATCTCATATGGTCTACACTCTTTTGACCAAACCTTACTAGGAAGAAGACAAAGATGTGAGTTGCAGATAAGAATTTTATCCCCAATCTTAAACTCACGCTACTTGATGCACTTGTCATGCCGTTTCTTTGGTCTCTTCTTGCAGAGCTTGGCATTCTCAAAGTTGGTGTTACCATTGTGCACCAAACACTTCTCTAATGGGTTTTGTGGATGAATTTTAGTGTGCACCTCTCTAGCTAGCCTTTCTTCCATATCAACCCTCAAGTAAGAATCAACAATGGTTGATTGCTTGGAAACTTGAGACAAATTAAACTCAGCAACTTCTTCACCTACTTTGAGGGTTATTTTCCTATGCTTCACATCAAACACGACTCCAACAGTGGCTAGGAATGGCCTGCCCAAGATGATGGGGATTTGAACATCTACTTCCATCTCAAGCACAACAAAATCGACCGATATGTAAAACTTTCCCACTTTCAATGGTACATTCTCAAATATGCTAATAGGATGTTTGATTGATCTATCTGCTAATTGAAGAGAGATGGTGGTTGGTTTGAGCTCCTCAATATCAAGTTTTTCACAAATAGAAAGGGGCATCAAACTCACACTTGCCCCAAGATCACACAAAGCCTTGTTACTATTCATGTTCCAAATTAAGCATAAAATTGAAAAGCTACCCGTGTTACCAAGTGGCCTCAATACTCAAGATATGGGTGAACTGAGTATATAAAATATTTTCATAAATCTTTCACAAAACACTTGATTATCGATTTTCGTTGAAGCTATTGATTGATAGAGATGACTGGATAAAGAAGATTTAATACTTTCACTCACAAAAGAACCAACCAAGCAAGATAGTATTCAAGCAAGCAAATATAAACAATGCAGAAAGGTAAAATAGTAGGGTTTAGAATATCAAACACAAGGTTTATCCTAGTTCAGCCACTCCTTGTGACCTACGTTCAGTCCTCAAGTAATCACCCAAAATTTTTCACTAAAACTTCAAGCTTGAACAGGTTCTTGCTACCTTTACACAATAGAGCACTCACCACACTTTGGGATACCTCACCCTTTGTGTTTGAGCCTTAAATTCAAGGGATGCCTCATCCTTACAAATTGTTTGAGGGATACCTCACCCTCTTTACAAAGAATTAAAGTGTTTGATAGATGAAACTCTCACAAGAGTATGTAATACAAATTGAAGCCCTAGGATGCTCTTCAAGAATATATCATATTTTAAGCAAAAATAGAGCACAAGATGATTCATGGATTGATTCATGGATTAATGCAATAGAAATGAGTTTCAAGTTGTTGGTTAGCCATTAATGATGACCCAAGACATGCATTTATAGAGTTTGAACACAAAGGAGCCGTTGGGTGCATTTAATGATAGCATTAAATGCCAAGAAAGTAGTCATTGGCTACTGTCAGACCTATTGATAACTTCACAGAATGAAGTTATTTTTACCCTATATCTATGCTTCATAGATTGCTTAGTCCTTGTATTTATGCATATTTAGAAGGTTTTAGGCTTAGATTTGTCAAATGCAATTTGGACACCTTCTTATATGATCTTGAGCAAATTGTACATATTATTAAGTGATTAAGTGGAATTATAACTTATATTTAATTTGGTGATTTCTCTAATGTAGGATGAGTTCAAAAGAGATGAATTGATGCAAGTCAAGGCCCAACATTGGAGGATAAAACCAAGGAAACATTCCAGCATAGCACGCCACGGCGCAAGGAAGTGCACGTCGAGACATGAGCGCCTCACCTGCTACCTATACTTACATCTGAGTCATGGGCGCCACGGTGCTGGGTTATGCACATCGCAACGTGATGCGCCTCACTTGCTGTCAGTACTTACGCCACGACGTGATGCGCAGAACTGAGCTTATAAATAGATTTTTATTAGATTTTTATAGGATGACTGTTTAGGGTTAGAGAAGTTGCACTAGGTCTTCGTTTCTGATGCTGAAGGAGGCCAAGGGAGCTAAAGTTAGGGGCTATCTTCCTTATGGAGGGAGATTCAAGCATCAATGGCAACATCCATAAGCCTTTCCTCCTTTCTCCCTTTTCTTTCTTCTCTTCTATGATTTTGAACATGTATTTTGTGATTCTATCTTCGTGTTCAATGATGTAGCAGTTGTTTTAGGGAATACTTTGAATCCTTTTTATGAATATTAATGATTTTGTTCTCCTTTGAGTTTGTATGGATGTATGATTTTGTTCAATCATATGGTTCTTAGTGCTCTTGATAGTTTGACCAATTGTTAAGTAATTTGTTGAAATCTAATGAGCCTAGACATAGGACTTTGGGTTTTAAATCATATGTATGATTGATGCATGTTCGATTTCATTCTAATGATGGAATGAGTTAATTTGCTAATGGGATAGAAATATACCTCTTAGCCATGCATAACGTGTGTTTGAAAATAGATCTTAAAGAGTAAAGTTTGTGCTAGTTCTCATGGAAACATAGTGGATTAGGTAAATGAAGCCATGATTGATTGACCCCTAGACATAGGCTCTTAACTAATAAAGATTCTCAAGCTAACCTAATCATTGTATTCATATTTATGAAGAGGATTGCATATTATTAGTTGAAGTAAAGGGTGAAGAAGGATTTCCTTAAGCTCTAGCCATTATCTTTATTGCTTTCCTAGTCTTTAGTTTATATCCCTTTTCCTTATTTTTATGTTCTTAAATAGAATTACTTAAACTATCAGTTAATACTTAGCATTAGAAATAAACTTATCCTCATGGGAACGATACTTTACTCTTCACTTTATTACTTGAATGACCCGTGTACTTGCGGTACACAAAAGGTCTAACACCTATGGTAATCGATTAAATGTTCTATGTAATCGATTACATGGCTATTAGAACATGTTCTTAGCTTTCTAGGCAGGATGTAATCAATTACAATGCTCATGTAATCGATTATAGAGCCTCTGCTTGAGATGTAATCGATTACAACACTTGTCTAATTGATTACATGGCCTTTGCCTAACTTATAATCGATTGCAACACTTGTGTAATCGATTACACTGACTCTTAAACTTATTTTTAAGCCCAATTAAGCTTGATAACCATTTCCAACATAGAATTTACTTGGATTTGATAAGATATACACTTTAAAAAGATTATCTGAGATTTAAAACAACACTTCATTAAAACTCAAACCTTCAATCTTAGAGATGATTCTAAGATCTTTCAAAAACCATTTTGAGACTTATTGAGATATATTGAGAGCATCTTACATCAAGAGTTCTAAGACCTATTAAACTATATCAGATATACCTCTTTTGAACTTGGTTTTTGTCTTGACTTTGTTATCATCAAAAACTTCATTCATATGCTTCATGACGCATAAGCATTCACATTCTCCTCATTTTTTTATGATGACATAATAACATAGGAAAAAGAGTAGTATTTCTAAATGTATGTCAATTTAAGCACAACTCTCCCCCATTGTTTATGCATGAGATGAGACAAAAGTTAAGTATAAGTTATATATGAAAAACTCCCATGTTCTCATGCAATCGATGCAACATATATGTTATATCTCTCCCCCGTTGGCATTATCAAAAACAAAAACATAAGCATTCAATAGGCAAGCACCAATACCAACAGTATTTCAGTAGCAGTGAGCATGATACGGGCATTATTAGAGTATAACATCATTGTAATATTAAGGTATAACCAGTCAACAGCTCAAAAGGATGCATAATAATAAGATGATATAAACATTATATTCAAAATAACCAGCCATATCCAGAGTAAAGAAGCAACAAAATGCTAATGGGTTAGAAAAAAATGTGAGTAATAAAAACATCATGACTAAGCCTCATGGTCACTCAGTCGCCTCACGGTCACTGTCACTGTCATCTACTATATCATCAAGATCCACATCGTCATCATCTGTATCAAGATTATCCTTAGAACCAAGAATCTCCTCATTATCGTTAGGAACTCCAGCAGTAGCACCAGAAGGACCAACAAAGGAAATGGGTGCATGAGGTGCAGCAAAGGAGGTGAGACCACTAGAATATCTCCTCGGTAAATAACCCAGTCCATCCAGGAAAGATCGAATAGAGGCTAACTCCTGATTAGAGTGATCCATCCTTAGCCTAAGATGATCTACTTTCTTCTCAATGTGATCCATCCCAGTTCACAAGTTACGCATCTCCTGAAGTAAAAGCTCCAAGGTAGGTATGGCTAGAGCAGGTTGTTTGACCTTCTTCTTCTTCATCATCCTCAGCCTCTCAAGGAATATGACTATAACTGCCATGAAAGAGATAGTACCATTTGTCGTTGAGTTTTCTCAGCTGAAGTTTTTGTAATGTATGCAGGCTAAAAGACTGTGGCCCTTTAGAACTAGTATCATTTGCCTCTCTAGACAAAGAAATGTATAAGTTCTCTAGAATGGTTGTGACTAGCATGGCATAGGGCAGGGCATGGTTTTTCTTTTTGGCTTGCAACATATGCTGAATAATGTAATATGCTCAGTTGATTTGTCTCTTAGTGTTCATAGCCCACAAAGTCAACACATCATCCTTAAGAACTTGGGAGTAGTTGCCTCCCCTAAGAACCAATCCTCTAGCCACAAGGTAGTGGAGCACCCTATTTTCCATTGTTAGCCCAGTAGCCATCACCCTCTGTTTTCCCTTAGGAATCTCATAGCTAACTCTAAACAAGGAAGATAATGCAACCTTATACTCATACTCATTTTCCTATACATTCTCACCACCACGAAAGTTTGCACCATCAAATGACAGCTTAGTCAACCTATACCATAGCCCCCTAGTAACAATTATCTATTTCTTTTAAACCTCTAAAATTAGGCAATTATCCTTATATTTCAAATTAGTATAAAATACTTTGACTAAATCCGGATAGATGTCTTTCTTAATACTTAGAAATCTATTAAACCAAGTCTCTCAACAATTCTAAAACTCTCTAATGGTTCACTAGAGCAAAAGTCCTTAGTTAGATACCTTGGTGAGAAGATCTTTCTCAACTAAAAAATTTTGCGGAAGAACTAAACTCTCTTGGTGGTAGAAGTTTTGAGTGAGGTCCAACCTAGGAATGGTGAGAGGAGGAGTATGAGAAGACGTTTTGACTGAGACCCCTGTTCTTGGCCTTTTTGTTCGCTTTGAAGATTCTGCCATTGTGGTGAAATAAGGTGAAAATGATGTAGGGAAGGTGTTTTCGTGGGGTATGGTGATGGAAAGAAGATAAAATTTATAAGAGAATGGTGGAGTTTGTGGGTTAGGGCTAGAGAGAGAAACCCATACATAAGAGGAGATGGGGATATAGATTTGGGGTGTTTTGGATGGGAAATTGGTTAGGGTTATTGTAAGGGTGAGGAATTTGAGTGTTTAGGTGGTGGAATGGTGTAATTTGGGCAAGAATTGAGAGAGAAATAGGGAGATTTTGGGAGAGGGTTTTGTGAGTTTGCAGAGAGAGAAAGAGGTTATAGAGTAAAAATGGCTTCTTCGCGCATCTGAGCCTTTTAAAACCCCCTTGTAATCGATTACATTGGGCTTGTAATCGATTACACGCATTCTGGGTTCCTTGTAATCGATTACAAAGTGAGTGTAATTGATTACATGATTTCTGAAAACGTTGTAATCGATTACATTGATGGTGTAATCGATTACGTGCTTATTGACTTGGTTTTGAACGCTTAGTAGAGCCTTTGTAATCGATTACAAAGCTCTTGTAATCGATTACAAGCCTTTTGAACTTGGATTTTACACTTCAAACCGTAGAGGGCTAACTCTAAAACCTCCAAACTACTTCCAAAACTTCCCAAACCAATTCTAATCATCATGTTGGCTTAAAAACTGACTAGTTCATGACCCAAACACATGTTCTTGCAAAAATACCATCCTTATCAAGAATCAAACCACTTTAACACCATCTTGCAAAAATCACTTTTCCAACTAAAATGTTGAGCTTTTTAGAGGACTTAGTCATAATGGAGTACCTGCAAAACAAATTTAAGGGAGCCTTCAACGCTCAAGTCAGCATTGGATTCAAAATATAATAATTATGCAGTAGAGATTTGAATTTTGCAGCAACACTTTAAATTATGTAGCAAAACTTTGAATTATGTAGCAAGATGTAGCATTATGTAGCAAATTATGCAATAAATTTTGAGGAAATTAAAATGCAAGATTGATCCAAAATGCCAAGTTCTCTTCTTATATAAAAGAATGCTTCTTATTTAAAGGCTTGGTGAAGATATCAACTAGTTGTTTAGTGGTTTCAACAAACTTAAGCATTCAATCATCTTTTTGAACGTGATCCCTTATAAAGTGATGTCTTATCTCAATATGCTTAGTTCTAGAGTGCAAAATAGGGTTTTTAGACAAATTGATTGCACTAGTGTTAACACATCTTATAGGGATGTGATCAAGCTCAAGACCAAAGTCTAGAAGTTCTTGCTTCATCCAAAGGATTTGAGCACAACAACTCCTAGTTACAACATATTCAACTTCAGCTGTAGACAATGCTACATTATTTTATTTCTTGCTATGCCAAGAAACTAGTGAGCTTCAAAGCAAGTGACATGTCTCACTAGTGCTTTTCCTATCCAATTTGCATCCCGCAAAATCAAAATCAGAATAACCAATAAGACTACATGAGGAACCTTTAGGATGCCACAAACCCACTTGTGAAGTGCCAATTAGATACTTCATTATTCTTTTTACCGCACTTAAGTGTGATTCTTTAAGATTTGCTTGATATCTTACACACATGCACACACTAAACACAATATCAGGCCTACTTGCTGTAAGATAAAGGAGTGAGCCAATCATACCTCTATATTTTGAGATTTCTATAGATTTACCTCCTTCATCCTTGTCCAAATAACAAAAGGTGCCCATAGGTGTAGCCATATACTTGGTGTTGTCCATTCTAAATTTTTTGAGCAACTTCTTACAATATTTGGATTGATTTATGAAAGTCTTATCCTTAGTTTGCTTGATTTGGAGTCCAAGGAAGAAGTTGAGTTCACCCATAATAGACATCTCAATTTCATTTTGCATAATATTGGCAAACTCCTTACAAAAGATTCATTTGTAGCACGAAATATTATATCATCAACATATATTTGAAAAAAAGTATGTCATTGTTTGTCCCTTTGTGTACCACAAGTGCACGGGTTGCGCAAGTAATATAATGATCAGTAGGATATTGTTCCCACGAGGATACATACAATTTCTAATGTCAATTATCAACCAATAGCTTAAGTAATGATATTCAAGAACATTCAAATGTAGGAAATGTTTGTGTAAGTTAACTACAAAATAAAAGACTTAAATGCTGTAAATCGGGAATAAAAGGTAATGATTAGAGAATAAGGAATCTTTCTTCACCCTCTACTTCAATTGGTAATATGCAATCCTCTTAAGCAACATAAAGGAAAATGGATTTGTTAGCTTAAGAAACTAACCTTGTTAATAGCCTATGTCTAGGTCAATTAACCATGTTTCATTTACCTAGTTCAGTATGTTTCCATGAGAACTAGAGCAAACTCCACTCATTAAGAACTATTCTCAACGATTACTATGCATGACCAAGAGATATATGTCTATCCCATTAATTAATTAACTAATCCTACCATTAGAATGAAATTAAACATGCATCAACCATATCCATGATCTCAAATCTAAATCCTTATGTCTAGTTCAATAGATTTAATCAAATTACATTAAATGTTGGCCAAACACTCAAGAACATTAAGAGAAATATGGTTAAACAAACCCAAGTCATCTATATTAATTCAAAGGGTTACAAAATCATCAACATTCATAGAGGAATCCAAAGAAATCCCTAAATATAGCTTAGCTATCCATGAAACACGAAAATCTATCACAAATAATCATGTTCATGACAATAGAAGAGAGAAAGTAAAAGAAATGAGAGGGAAGCTCAATGAATGTGATCCTTGATGCTTGAATCTTCCTCTTTGAAGAAGATGGCCTCCAATTTTTCTTCCTTTGGCTTCCTTTCGATGCCAGTATTAACCTTAGCAGTTGTATTTCTATCTTCAAAATTCTCATCCTTCTAAATGCTCTAAAAATATTATATATAGGCAAAATTTAAGTTATGCACCGCAGCGTGCTTCACTCCTAGGTCACTACGCCGCGGCATAAAGATTGTTGCGCTGCGGTGTAAAACTCTCAGGTTTAAGTACCAGCAAGGTTGATTCACCACACCGCGGCGTGATCATGCTTGCGCCGCAGCGTGAGGTATTGAATTACATCTTGGGCTTTCTCTTCCAATGTAAGTCCAAGTCTTCCACAATTCTACTTGTTTGGAGCCTTTCCTATAATAGAGAAATCACCAAGTTAATAACAGTTGCAAATCCACTTAATCACCTAAAGAATCAGCAAGATTTTCTCAAGATCATATAGGAAGATATCGAAATTGAATTTGATGAATATAAGCCTAAAATCTTTCATATGTGCTTATTAACAAGGACTAAACTATCTATAGAGCATAGATATAGAGCATAAATAACTATATTTTATGAAGTATCACACTCCCAAACTTGGATTTTTTCTAGTCCTCGAGCAAAACAAAGTAAACTTGCATTGATAACTCATGCTCAACATACATTCAGCAACTATTAAGAATTCCATTTCCACTTAACCCATAACTAGTGTGCAATGATGGTATAACCCCTCAAAGAATGATAATTTGTCATAATCAACTCTACACATACACAATCTTTAGCATGCTAACATTCAAGGCCTAATTTTATGCAAATCACATCTCCCACAATCATGCAAGCTAAACTTCTCCTATTCAAGTTATACATATGCAAATAAGTTTATGAGCATACATGCATAGGAATCATATAATCCACAAGATTATTTTTAAACTCTCTCTCCACTAATGTAAATCATACATTATTAAGGATCAAAAGGGACTTCTATAGCTTGCAAATGTAAGGCCAATGGTTATGGGAAGAAGAACAAACGGGAAATGATTCAATACAAAACATTGAGAAACATAAACATGTTATTTCCATACTTGAGCCTCCAAGTGAAACTATTAGGGTATTCAAAAATGCAAGACTAGAAATCTATCCAAAACCATTCAATCCTTTTGGATTTCTCTTTTCTTATTTCATTCAATTATTTTTTTTAAACAAAGCAATGCCTTTTCTTTTATTGCATATGGTTCCTTCAAGCTCATTTTTGTATTGAACATGCATTAATACCCATAATCATTGGACTCACTTCATGAAATAACAAATTGTGTAATCAACAAACATTGATGGTAAGATGAAAGTGCAATATTTTCACATGCATTAGAATGGTTACATAGTAAGGAATATGGGGGTGGTTGGAAAACATACAAGGCCAAACATTAATATAAGGCTTCAAAAAGGGACCTAAGGATACAATCTTATCAAGGTAAGCTTGAAAGGCTAAATCAGTCCAAACAATGCCCTAAGATTTAGGCCGTGGCAGTCCTAAGATCAATGCCTTCCTCTAGCTCCCAACGAAGGAACTTAGTATACTTGTATATCTCCGAGGGAGGAGGCAAGCTCAAGGCCGCTCTGATAGATATAGCGGAATAGGATACCATGCGTCCACGCACTCTAGCTGTAGTTGTAACACCCTGAATTTCATTTTTTTCTGCATAAATATGAGTTTTATAATTTTTGTGATTTTTCAAAAAATTTCTGGAATTTTCTGGAATATTGATTATTTTAATATTATTTTTGGACTATGTGTGAGCCTAGGGGGCTATATGTGGGCCCAGGCAGGCCTGAAAAAGTAAAACTTTTCCAGAGTCAAAATTTTGTGCTGTTGACGTGAGGCTGAAGGATCTTACTAAACCCAAAATCAGGAATAGTTTTCAAAATTTTCTTCTACAGTAATTTTTTATCTGTTTATTAACCATTGGATAAAGCTATTGTCCATTGGACAATATATACCGATTTTATAGGCTGTAGCTATTAACCATTGGGTAATAACTACTAGAAAAATATTTAGATGCTAGTCAGCAATGATGGTTATGACATCTTTATGTCAAACCAATGAGAAACTAGTTTTTTTGTTATGGACCAATAGAAACAAGTCAATAATAAAGGATTGAAATTTTAGTGTTACAACATTGGATGGAAGACTTGGAAGGTGAAAACTTTGATCACCACTTTGCTAGAGGAAGCTACAGCCAAGGGCTTGAAGGAGAGGAATTCAATGGTTTAAAATCCATTCTTATCTTTATAGTAATATCTTGCCTCCACAAATATCTATATGGTAAAAATATCAATATAAACACAAAATATTACACTCTTTTCTCCAAGGCACTCCACGACAATAGCTATAGGAAAGGGGTCTTGGACTTTATTTCATATCTATCTACATCTTCATCTTTCACTCAAAACAAAACTATCATCAAAAGCTACAACAAATTCTCTCTTTTTTTCCTCTCAAAGCTCCAAGCCCAAGAGCCATTAATATACCTTCCATCACTCTATAATTTCATACAACCACACATATTGAATCCTTATACCCATCCAAGAAACTTTGTAGTTGTAACCAACTTCAAATTCCATCATCTTCTACCTTTTCTTCAAGCTTCAAGTTTAAAGATTTTTTAGGTGAAGTACTTCAATCATCTTATTTCTATCTATTTAAAGTTTTAAACCATGATTTGAATCCATGGTTGTCTTAAAGAAGCCTTAGATGTTAATATTGTGGGTTTATTTTGTTATTTCAAGAATCAATCGGTGGAAAAAAAAAGCTTGAATCAAGGAGCAAAGTAAAGAATAAGCGACTACATCTAAGATAATAGGGGGATCTATCTCACCAACCAAGTATGGTGGTGAGAGATAAACTTGTATTTGATGGGTGGTGCATCCATGTGAGGATTTATTTTCTTGGTTGTATAATTTATTTATATGTGTTTATGTGCTTTAAGTTTATTTATTTGTGTTTATTTATTTATTTATGTGATTTATAGCTTTATTATAATGCATGATTATGTGATAGTAGAGATATGATGATTTATGTGTTATGTATATTATGATGTATGTATTGAAAAGAAACAAATTTTAGGCTCCAATGGCCTATGAGGCTCACGGCCTCTATACCTTGAAAATGGAGATTTCAAACCAAATATTTTTATGAACAATAAAATGAGATGAATAAGAAGCAAGGAAATGAATAAATGTTTTGGTCCCAATGACCATATACCTCATGGCCAAGAAGGCTTAAATGGAGTAGTTTTGTGTAAAAATATGATTTATCAATGGTAACTTAGTTGATTAGGTGCAAGGAAATTAATTCAAGGATTTAAGAAATAAAAATAGAAACAAACAAATTATTATTTTAAAAAATAAAGAGATTTTGTCCACAATGGTGAAAGAAAAATGAGGTTGAAGGTGTTTGAACCTCAAAGTATTTTATTAAGATAAGTTCTTAGGAGACTTAATGGAAGAAAGTTTTTAAAAGGATGATTAATTGAAAATAATACAGTTTTGACGTAAAACGTCAGAAAATAATCAAAATAGGGATTTTTATAAAAAAAAATTGAAATAATTGTTCAAAATTCGTATTTTATTGAGAAAGTTTCAAAAATTAAATTTAGAACGTCAAGAAATATTTTATACAGCGGAAAACAGTAAAAAAACACTGCATATTTCAAAAACGTAGATTTTTAAACTACACAATTTAGAAAACGTCAAAATATTTTTACGTGATTGACAAAAATATTGAAAAATATTTACGTGATTTGAAAACGCGATAGAAATATTGCGCGATTGTGAAAGCGCGACAAAATGACTACACGATTGAAAATACAATAGAATTACTATTTGGCCAACGTGTGGGACCCATATATGTGAAATTATAATTTTTGCTTGTGATTGGCCTGTGTGCATCTATTATGCATTATAAAAGTCTAATGGACTATTGTTAAGGCCAATGGCCTAAGAGTTGAATTACACCTTTGTGCAGGTGTGATAGGCATAATGTAGGTCACTTGTTGACCTTAGGGGTGTTAGGGTACGGGTTTTCCACAATAGGCAGTTGGTAACCCCATTGTACCATGGATTAGACCGATGCAACATACCGACGATCTAGACTGAGACATTATTCTTAATTAAGATCTGGCGTAGAGTGTAGTGTATAATGCCGGATGTGCAAAAATGATGAAAATTATAGCACTTGTTTTGAGGCAGTCGAGATACCGACAGATCTTCTAGATCATTCTCTCCGACTTGTCTTTAGCTCCATGGAGTAGGAAATTGGGTCAATATGCATGTGCATTGTATATATCTTTGTGATATTTTATTTGTTAAATATTGATTAATGTTTGATGCCATAACTATATTCACTGTTTGCTATATCTATATGACATTACTGTCATTTCTGTCTCTTTACTGCTATGTTGGTATTGGTGTTGGTAGTCTCACCTCTTTGTATGTTGTTCTTGTATTGTATTTGTATTTGGTAAAGATGGTGAGGAAGGCAGTGAAGAGCAGATTTCTTTTGTTGACCCTGACTTCTGAGTTGATGGCATCGAGACCTAGTTTCTTTGGTTACGCGAGACTGCTGTTTCGTAATGGCGCTGAGGCTTGGCATCTTAGTCCTCATGAGGAGGGTCTTATTTATCAAGGAGAGTTGACTGTCTCTCTGAGTAGAATCTATCACGAGGATCCTTTCTTTTCTGTTGATATATATGTACATCTAGAGTTTCCCTTGTCAATTAGACAGTTTTGGGGTGGTCGTTACCGTACCCCTAGGGAAGTTAGTGTGGTGTCATCCTCTCGGACTCTTGTCCGTAGGACTACTTGTCACCCAAAGTTTTTATCTTCCGAGGAGACAAAGGAAGATCCTGAGGAGGACCTGTTTGAGGGTTCTGCTCCATAGGTGTGTATTACTTGGGCCAGTCCTAATGGTAATAGTAACGTTTATTACTTTTTAGAACTTCATCTATATATATTTAAGTTTGACAGTACCTATGTTATGTATATGATGTATATTACTTTGTGATACTGTTTGGTATTTTTTTATATATATCCTGGTAAGTTATATTATCAGTATCAAGAAACTTTATCACTCACATTTATATTATAAAATATTATTTTATAACTTGGGGTAATTTGGTAATGATTAATATAAAAATGTGATACCCTACGGTGGGTGTTATAGTAGTAGTCTCCTGCGAAGCGAATACCGCGTTCTTGTAGAACTCACGAACAACTGGAAGAATGGCAGCAAACTTTGGGTGTTTGGCAAAAACATCGTAGTTGTGGTGGTTGATGAGCCTCTCTATCTCCTGATGGATGGCCTGGGTGAATGTGAAGCCACGCTATGGAATAACTTGTCTAGTGACCAATGTAGTGTATCTCTGAGCAGCTGCTGCTGAAATAAACCTTCTCCTATTAAACTCAGGAGGGGGAGAAGGCTCTCGGTTACACTAGCTGGTAGATGCTCTCTGACGTTTGGGAGGCATAGTGTCTGAGGTATAGTATACCTAAACCTGTCAAAATATACAAACTATTAGATTTGAGTATGTAAAAGTAGGATAACATGTGAAACAGTTAAAGTATGCACATATGTGGACCACATGCCACAACATACACATATTCCCTCCTAAATATTTGTTAGTATCATTTATATTATATTATTTATTTATTTTTTTGGTTAAACATGCATGCCGTAGCGTGCATACCTGGTGCATCGCGGCGTGTTGCTCTTGGGTTTTTGGCCCTGAGCACCCAAAAATGCATTTGCGTCGCGGTGTGAGGAGTCTATCTGTATAATTCTGCAGCAACTCCATTCTGCTGTCAATTTTTCCTCCTAGTGGTCTCTAGCACCTGTAACACTTGGGTTCCCTCCCAATAAGGGCCTTAGTTATAGTCTCGGCAGGACTTGAGTTTCCTTTAATCATGGATCTACTAAAGTGAGTAATGTCCTCCTCCTTTCAATCTCTCCTCCATAATAAGGTTTTAGGTGCTGGCCATTAACCTTAAAGCTTGATGAGCTATTTGGTGGAGCAATCTCTATGGTTCCATGGGGGAACACTTTCATTACCACAAATGGCCCCGACCATCTTGATTTCAGCTTTCCAAGAAACAATCTGAGCCTAGAGTTGTACAGAAAGACTTGTTATCTTGGCTCAACACTCTTATCAACAATAAGCTTATCATGCCATCTCTTAACTTTTCCTTTGTAAAGCTTGGCATTCTCATAAGCTTGCAAGCAAAATTCATCCAATTCATTTAACTGGAGAAGTCGTTTCTCACCTCCTGCTTGAAGATCAAAATTGAGCTTCTTTTTTATAGCCCAATATGCTTGGTGTTCCAATTCAACCGGCAGGTGACAAGCCTTTCCTAACACAAGGTTGTAAGGAGACATGCCAATAGGAGTCTTAAACGTTGTTCCATAAGCCCACAAAGCATCTTCCAACCTCTTGGACCAATCCTTTCTTGAAGGACTTACAGTTTTCTCCAAGATTCTCTTAATCTCACAGTTGGAAATTTCAGCCTGCCTACTTGTTTATGGGTGGTATACTATGGCAACCCTATGAGAGACTCCATACTTCCCTAGGAGCTCTTGAAAACATTTATTACAAAAGTGAGAACCTTCATCACTTATAATAGCTCTTGCGATACCAAAGCAGGTGAAAATACGCTTCTTAAGAAATTGCACCACCACTTTCAAGTCATTTGTGGGCAAGGCTACTACTTCAACCCACTTGGAGACGTAATCAACTACCACCAAGATATACAATTGACCGAAGGACGATATGAATGGACCCATAAAATCTACCCCCAAACATCAAATAACTCCACTTCCAACATGATGTTAAGTGGCATTTCATTTCGTTTTGAGATGTTCCCTGTTCTTTGACACCTATCATGTAATGCCCCTTTTTGAGGAGGGAACTTCACACCAAAAAGGACAATGCGAAAAATAAAACATAAATCAAGACCTGTTTCACTATAAAATAGATAATCCTGTTTAGTTGTAAATCGTGTGAGTAGTTTGGCGAATACTTTTTTTTTCTCGTTTAAAAGAAAATGATGAAACATGATTATAGCAAAAAATTAATATGAGAAGTAAATCATACATCACATATACATTTATACCATATCATACTTGTTTAGTTACATCGTCAGATATACAAAATAAACAAAAGTTTTACCCACCCCAAAAGATTACACATGTACAGCCCACCAAAAGACAAAATATTAGGCCCTCAAAAAGATTTACAGATAACCATCAGTGGCCATCAACTGCATCAGCCTCTAAAACTAACGAGAAGGAACCGTGGCTGGATCCTCCTCGGGGTTTTCATCGTCAAAGGAAATCCTCATCGGAGCAACCGAGTTATAAACGGGGGCTCGTGCAGAGGATAAAAACAAATCCTCACGTGGAGTGTAGTAAAGATCACTCCACATATCACGAATAGGTAAGTAAAACTCTAAATGAACATTTGCAGTGAAAGAAAAAACAGATGGGTCATAACGACCCCAAGCCAGTAACATTGTCACGTCTCCATGGTAGACACAGTGGTCCGTGCACAAGTTGATGTGCGAGCAGTCCGGACCTCCATGAAAAGTCAGTCGAACATAACACAAAAAGCCACGTGGACGGGATGTCATGCTCCAAGCAGGTACTAATCGAAGTCGGGCCAAAAGTCAGGGAATTCGTGCACTTCCCCTTCTTCACCAATGTCTTCAGAGAAACACATAAATGTACAGAATAGCAAAAAATACAGAAAAGAGGTGAGGCATCCTACATTCAATACGCAATAAAGAAATAGAATGGCGCAGGACACCCACATAGCATAGCAAGAATAATAATCAACATCAAAATTCACATAATAAATAAATTAACAAATCCAGGCAGTTATACATAAATAAATAGTAGTTCCATCATCATATGAATAAATAAATGCCAAATGATATGTTGACTCACTATGCACGTGCACATGGTACCAAAATCCAACATTTGGTACTACAAATCCTACTTCATGGAGCTAAACAAAAACATCAGAGAGAATGATTAAGGAGACATGTCAGTATCTCGTCAACCATAAAAATAAAGTGCTTTCCAAAAAATCAATCATTTGCGCATTAAGGCTTTATACAGCGGCATTCTCATAGGATCGCGATATAGGACAATGTCTCGGTTCGGATCGTCGGTGCGTTTGCATCGGTCTATCCCACAACCCAGAGGAGCTACCAACTGTTCATTCGTGAGACACCCGCACCTCGACACCCCTAAGGTCAATGATATGACCTACACTTAGTCTATTCGCACCTGCACTAAGGTGTGATTCATCTCCTAGGCATACAGCCTTACAACAGAGTCCATCGGACTTTCACAATGCATGATGACTCAATGCATATTCATGTATATTCAACAATAATATACTTTCTCATAACGTGCCACATTTTAGCCAAGATAAACATCAATAACATCCATGTATATTTAACAATAATATACTTTCCATAACATATCACAATTTGTCCAAGTTACACATCAATAATTCCTTAGTCCCACTCATAGACCCACAATAACATAGTATCGAGTTCTCAAAAGTGGTAAAACACTCTTTAAGGTTCATTATGAATTTCACTTTAGTTTAACAATTCTTATGAAATCTTTCTCTAGAGGAATTCTCTTAATTAGTCAAGTTTTTTGTTTAATTTAAATCATACTTAGAAAATTATTCTAAGGTTCTCCAAATCTCACGAACACTCTTGTTCTTTTCTTAAGTCTAAAAATTGTTCTAAGTTATCGGATAAAGTCTTATTCTTCATTCTTCTCATTTTATGAACTTATAATGAATCTCTAATTTTCTAATTGACCAAGTTCTTTACTTTAGTTTAATTGTAACATCCTAACATTGAAATCCATATAACTGGCTGATTTTGCTCTAGGCGTCTAGGCGTCATCTCTTCAGCGCCTGAGCGCTGGTTGAGCATTTGGGCACTCTCTACGAAATGCCTGAGCGCTAACCAGTTTGCGTTACAGGAAATTTTTCTTGGGCGTTGGGAACTTAGGCATCCAAACGCCAACTCCTGAGTGCTAGTTTAGCGCCTAGGCACTCTATACACAGCGTCTGAGCGCTAATGCATCAGTAAGAATTCTGTAGAACTCATTTTCTGTAGAATCTTGATCCCCATTTCAAGGTTTATCATCAAACTCAAGCAATCCAATACATGGTTCATAGTCATCAAGATACACAATGAAAATCAATAGATTCATACACATCAAAATGGCAACAAATCATGAAAAATAACATAACAAAGAGAGTAATCCTACATGGATTCCCTCATCAACAACACCAAACAAACGTTTCCTCACCACCAAGATAGGTTGAAGAGGATTATCTCCCTCTTACTATTGAAGATAACACAAGAAAGTAAGCTCATTTCTCTTTGGTAATTCTGTCCCCCACCTTCAAGAAAATCCTAGGGTGAGCAACTTTCAAAATGTTCACTCAAACCATAAAAAGAGGAGTCCTTAGTCACATAGGTGACCAAGAAAAACAAAAAAGAGAAGAAAAGAGAAGAAAGTTAAGAACTTTACCTCAAAAGCTTCAAGCTTGAGCTTCAATGGTGGAAAATGGAAAAGGAAAAACTAGTGGATGACCACCAAGGAGAAATCTCTTAGGATGATGAGAGGATGCAAGAAGTGGAAGTAGTTTGGCAAGCTAGTGAAGATGATCCTTCCATATGTGGGTGGCGTGGAAGAAGAAGAAGAAAAGAGGAAGAGAAGAGCTTGAGAGAAAATGAGAGAAAGAAAATGGTAGAGATAGAAAGTAATAGATTTTTGTGTTTTGAAATTAGAAATGAATGTGATAAAGTGAAAAGCACAATTTTGGCTCCCCAAAATTGGCCTTGCTGTGGAACAAGAGAGAGAGGAGGGGAAAAGGCTTCATACATTGCTTGGAAAATTTCTAGGAAGTTTTCTTGAGAAGCTTTAGTTAGATTTTGCAAAAGTCAACTTGATTAGACATAAAGTAGATCGCTAGATAAGTTGATAAGGATTGTTACTACAAGCTATTACTCAATAGACAATTATTACAGTTAACAGTAATCAGTATTTATTATCCAACGGATAATAAATTGTACAGCGATTTTTATTTATTAGATAAAAATCTCAAAAAATACAAATCTTGTAAACTGTGTCCGGCCTCGGGTTTAGTAAGATCCCCAGTCGACGTTTCCACAGTTCAAGGTTTACCAACCTCGGAGAAAATATTTCATTTTCCTAGCTCCGCTCAGCGTGCATGCAAAATGAAGAATATATTAAAATGTTTAATATTTTCAAAAAAATTCACAAAAATCACAAATATTGTAAAATGACTATTTATCACGAAATTATTAATTTTCGGGGTGTTACATATTACATCTGGCCACGAAGGAAACAACACTTTAAATAGCGATGGCCAATAAAATCCTGCTTGTTTTACCTTAGCGGATGTTCTTTCTCCACCAAAATGGCCACCATAGGGGGAGGCATGACATTGCTCGAGGATATTCTCAGTTTCCTCTAAGGGCACACATCTTCTGATTATATGATCATCACATTACCTGAAGAGATAATGCTCATCCCATAAATAAAACTTAACATCATGCAAGAATCTTTTCCTTTGTTGGTGATTAAGATTTGGTGGTAAAACATCACTCACAAATTAGTACCGCCAATTCAAATTTTGCCCTATCATACTTATCCTCTTCCATTGATAAATGAACTAAATTAATATAAAAATTCAAATTGACCACTATCCCTGAGAAAGGTATTTATAGCAATATACCTCATTCCTTTTTTGCTCTCTCTTCCTGCTAATTTGTATTCTCTTAGAAGTGTAACTCTCTAAAATCCCTAACTTTCCAAAGTTCCCTAATTTTCCATGGCTTGCGATCATTGTACATCTTCTTATGGACATCTTCCTCGCCTTCTCCAAGCGTCCATAGGAGTGAAGTTCGTCCAACTCCTAACACTTAATTTTGCCATGTCAGAGCAAATTGAGAGAATCCTTTAAGACCCAACTCTTGATGTAACTCAAGCTGAACTTCTTCAATCGTAGGTATTAGTTCCTTGTGAAAATACCTCTGGTTTTTATTTTCATGGTCCTTCTAGTTCTCTAGCTAACTATCTCAAAGAGAGTTATTATCCCTTCTGTAACACCCTAACACAATTTTCATAAAATAAATGATATATTTCAAGATAATTAGTATCAAGTATGTCAATTCCTAACAATGCCTAAAATATAAATCCATAATAACATGTATAGTCATTATAGAGAGCCACGAAGGATGAAAATGGTTACATATATACATCACTGGCTAAGAAGCCATACTGTAATATATAAACTTTTATAGAATAAAAGTAAAGCAAATAAATACAAGTTAAAGCATCAAGAAACAAAATAACTAAAACTAAGCATTTTGTTTCTTCTTCTTCTTGCCCTTTCTCTTTGGAGGGTCTTGTTCTGGATTTACATGGAAACACAATGGGGTGAGAAATCACAGAAATCTCAGTATGAGTAAACCAAAACCAACAGTTATTCATTTACAACAAATAAACAACTAACACATTAAGTAAATCTTACAATAGATAAATGAGCCACTGCTCAACACTACTGGAATATAATACGTACTCTCTATGTAACATTCACAAAGCAAGAAATAACCTAACTCACATTTATATTGAACAATAATACTAAACAATCGCCTAAACAATCGCCTATACAATCGTAAGATATCACCAAGCACACGAGCAAACAAGCAAGACAACCGCCCATACAATCATCAACAAATGCAATGCTTTATGTTATGATGTATGGTTATGCTCACACAATATCTAATAATATAATGATGCAATGCCAGTGTAGGTTTTAGTTTTTGAAAACACATGTTACTTACTTATTCTCAAGAAAAACATTCCCTTGTATATAGTGAGTAGGATAGGCACAGTAGCCCTTACATTATTTCGTAATAAGTGGATTCCTTCCTCTCACGATACTAAGAGTACTGCTACCACCCGCATACCGTTAACCCTGACCATCATAGCATAAAAGCTAGGAGAATTTAGATCCAACACCTCATTCTCAGGTCATATGGTTGTGCATACCATCTAAGGTTACAATATATAGGAATCAATGTATAACAAATTTGAAAACCAAAAGTACAAGGACAATTCCAAATCACATTTGAAACAATCACAAGATCCTTCTAATCTAGTGAAAAACATTACTAGTACATGTACATCTTAGCCTCACTTATCCAACAAAGTAGTAAGAATCATGTAACTAGCACACTTATATTTCGAACCTCACATCATCACTCCACAAGTGATTTTAAAGTCTACCTCATGTTAAACAAGGTCCCAAATACTTCCCATGGCATTCCATACCTCAAGGGTTGCCTAGGTTTCACAATTCCTCACATATGCTAGGTGGTTTTCTCTCCAAGAAATACCTCGACTAGTGTCTCATGTAACAACCCGAATTTAATAACCATAGTATATCACTACAGTCATTAGATTCAGACTTGCTACTTCACAGCTATGCAATTTCCAATATAACAAAATATCATTACATATAGAAAATATGAGCCTCGAATGAATATATATAAATATTATACCACAACTGTATTTCTCATAAATACAATATATACATAATATCAAAAGAAACTACCTAGCTACACTAAGCTAATCACTCTAAGCTCTTGCTTCTCTTTTTGGAGAACTCGTACCTGGATTTACATGGAAATATAATCGGGGTGAGAAATCACATCTCAGTAGAAGTATTCCAAAACCAACATTTTATACATTCATAGAGAATTTACAATTACCAAACTAACACTTCAATCACAGAAGTACACAAAACAACATCTCCATCTCAGAGACATGCAACTGCCCATACAATTTCCATGACATGAATATGTTATGATTAGCAATTGCCCATACAATTGCCATGTTATGCCAAATTATGTCTAGTATTTATATCTATGCAAATCCTAAGTATGAAATGAGTAATGTTATGAAACCAAGTCCATGGTAATGTCATGAATGCATGAATCCTAAATAAAATGAAGAAAGTTCATCCCAAGTCTCGAACAAGCACTGGAAATCCTACCAGAAATCAACACTCCAGGTAGTGAAATCCATCAACTACTCGGTCTCAACATCGAAGAGGAAGTCCATCCTCAAATCACTATAATAGGAAGGATACCATCCACCTTACCAATTATAGATTACCCTCATTTATGGGGCTCACAACTTTCAATAAAGGCAAAACATACAATCATGTATATAGTCACGTCTAATCACTCTCCTTAATTAACATCACACAAGTAGTAAGGATATTACTCACCTTCACTACTCAACAAACCTAGAGAGGATATTACTCACCTCCACTAGTCAACAATTGTAATGCCCCCTTTTCTAAATACCCACGAAGAAGGGACGTCACACTATAGTAGAATAAAACATAAATCAAAATAAACTAAATTTGAAATGCGAAAAATAGTAATTGTTTTTTTTTGTTCATAAACCCGGTGATCTTTATATGGTTATTTAATTTCCTTTGCAATTGTCACTATTTTTTTTTTTAATTTTATCATTATAATTTATTGTCATTACCAAGTAGAGTAAAAAAGGCTTATTTAAAATCCATGACGTATAGAGATAATAATTAAAATGGTCGCAATAAACAAAATTTTAACAACGTAAGATAATCTATACACAACATATATATATATATGAATAAGCCTGTTTAGTTACATTCTAAAATGTACAAAAAGCAAAATATGTACCTACCCAAAGTTATACAAATATACCCTAGCATGTATAGCAAAACTTCAGGCTTCCCAAAAAGATAGACGGTTAGCCATCAGTAGCTACCACTAGTATCAGCTCCTAAGACTGACGAGAAGGGACCATAGCAGGGTCCTCCTTAGGGTCTTCTTCGTCCGAGAAAACATCCATCGGAGCGATAGAGCAACGGGCAGGAGCCTGAGCAGTGGACAAAAAGGAGTCATCACGTGGGGGTGTAGTACATATCAGCCCACATGTCCCTAACAGGCATGTAAAACTCCAGCCAAACAAAAGCATAAAAATCGAAAATAGGGGCGTCATAACGACCCTATGCTAAGGACACCATCAACTCCTCATGGTACACGCATCGGTCCGTTTACACATTAATGTGACAGCAGTCAGGGCCTCCGTGGAAAACTATCCGAGTGTAGCCCAAAAATCCGCGGGGGCGACATCATCCTCGATCACTTCAATCGTAGTCCAGCTAGAAGCCTGGAAACTCAGGGGCTTCCTTATCTTCCTCACGAACGTCTTCTCGAAAGTACACAAATAAACAAAAAATATAGAAATACAGAAAGAGGTGAGACACCCAGCTTTCAGTACCAAATTGGCAACGAGAAAACAAAACGGCGTTGGACACCCACATATAACACGATTCAAGCATTTAATCACAGTAATAATAAAATTTATAGTAAAGGCAAAATAACCGCATATAGTAATAAATTCACCAACAACAGATACATAATAGTAATACTACCAGCAGTCAATAGTTTAGATATTCAAGCAATTATTACGGGAATAAAACAATTGTAAATGCTCATGATCAATGTATTATGGGACTGACAACTCACGATGCTCAAGGTACCAAAAATTCCTACTCCATGGAGCTAGACATAAATATTTTATAGAGTGAATGATCAAGGAGTAATGCTAGTATATCGTCAGCCTTAAAATATAGTGTGCTTTATCTCATAAAAATGTTTGCGCAATTAGCTTATACATGGCACCTCAACAGTTGATCGCGATATAGGACAACGTCCCAGTTAGGATCGTCGGTGTGTTGCATTGGTCTATCCCACAGTCCCAGTGGAGCTACCACTGTCTATTGTGAGACACCCACACCTCGACGCCCCCAAGGCCAACAACATATGACCCTACGCTTAGTCTACTCGCACCTGCACATAGGTGTTATTCAAACTCCTAGGCATACATAGCCTTTCTACTAATGTCCAACAGACAACACATATGCATGACGACACAATGTACAATCATGTATGTTTATAAATGATGCATTCATCATAGCATATCACAATGGTATATTTACATATATACACATACATATTCATTTCTCAATATCATCACATCATGATATTCTCAAGTACATAATTAACAACGATTAACCCACATAGGGGTCCACAATAGCATAGAGTCAAATTCCATATCAATACATATTTCAAGTGTTCATCCACTATCACAAGTCCACATTATGGATTCACATTTTCAAAGTCTTAAGCTTTGATTATTATGATAATTTTAGGTTACTTTAACCCTTCAAACCGTGACTTTCTAAGAGTTATTATCCAATTTAATTCTTCCATATGATTAAGAGTTATGCATGGCTCTAAATTCTTAAGTCTCCAAAAATTAATCAAGGTATCAATTAGCTCCTAATTTGTCTCTAAAAACCGTGGCCTTTCTTGGTCACTAAAGCTCCAATTCTATCCATTTTATACACTTGTTACTTGATACCTAGTTACTTAGATTTTAATCTACACACAAAACCAATTCAATCTCTCAATTCTCAAGGTCAAAGCCGTAGCCTTCAATGGTCTTCAAAGTTCCAATTTTCCCTTCCATTTTATGTGTTAGTTTCTTAACATCTATTCACTTAAATTTTAATTCATTAAGATCAATCCATTCCCTTATTGTTCAAGTCAAAACCGTGACCATCATTTGGGGTAATAAACCCTTAGAATTTTCCATTCATAAATTTTTATTGTCATCATTCAACATTTAATTTCATAGCTTCATCTTATTATGTACAAAAACCAATTTCCAACCCAAACTCTTCTCACAACCGTGGCCTTCATGTTAGGGTAGGAAACTCCACATTTCCCATTTAGCAACCTCAACATGATCAAGCTCATTTAACACTTCCAATCTACTCAAGAATACAAATCAAACATTAGTCAAATTTAAGAACACATAAACAAGCAAAAATCACAAAACACATGAACATACAAGGGTTCCCTCACCACCAAAATTGGTTGAAGTGAGTAGTTTCTCTCTTACCTAATGGAGAATCACGAAAATGATCTCCTCCTTGCTCCTTGTGATTTCGGTTTTGTGGCTCCAAAAACCCTAGGATTTTCAACCATCAAGAATCACCATTAGACATGAAAAAGAATGGATCCATGGTCATCAAAGAGACCAAGGAGCACGAAAATGAAGAGAAAAGGGAAGAAAGGTTGAAGCTCGCACTTAAAGTGAGAGACTTTAACTTGGAAGACAATGGAGAAAAGGTTGGATTTTGGAGAAACTTTGTGAATGAAAGTTGTAGAGGAGATAAAGGTGAGTGTAGAAATATGTTTAGTGAAGAGAAAAAGTGAAGAAAATGGTGGAGGAAGAGGGGCTGCAAACCGTAGCTATGGAGGGGTTTTAGAGAGAAGGAAGAGCAAATGAAGAAAGAGTTTAGAGAGATAAGTGAATAGGTAAGTAATGAGATATTTTGGAGTGTTTAGGTTAAGTGAATGAAGTCATATTTTC
The DNA here is from genome assembly GCA_029884605.1 of Ormosia emarginata. NCBI lineage: Eukaryota > Viridiplantae > Streptophyta > Magnoliopsida > Fabales > Fabaceae > Ormosia > Ormosia emarginata. The sequence continues at coordinate 22,086,314 of JAQQTP010000073.1, forward strand.
CCTCCTTTGGGCTTGGTTAGCTGCGACAATGAGGGGAGAAGAGGGGAAAAATTTTTAGCTTCCCATGCAAGCCAAGGGCAAGGTAGTCTTTTGGGTAAAACTTCTCAAAGAAGCTTCCTAATTAGGGTACAATAATTTGAATTAAAGTGACTTGATTAGATATAGAGTAGATTGCATTAGGATAATGTGATAGGATTTTTATTACAAGCTATTATCCAATGAATAATAGTTACAGTCGACAGAAGTCAGTATTAATTAATTTGACGGATGAAATTTACATAGCGTTTTATTATTTTATCTGTTAAAATTTTTTGAAAAATATGAAACCTCGTAAATCGTATCCAGCCTCAGATTTAGTAAGATCCCTCGTCGACGTTTCCACAGATCAAGGTTCTCGGGAAAAATATTTCATTTTCCCAACTCCGCTCAATTTGCATGCAAAACAAAGAATAATATTAAAATATTCCACGTTCTCAGAAAAATTCCAAAAAATAACAAATATTATAAAATGAACATTTATGATAAAAGAAATAAATTTTGGGGTGTTACAACACTCCCCAACAAATAAGAATTTCGTCCTCGAAATTTTCATACCTTAAAATAATTCTGGGTATTGCTCTTTTATTTTGTTCTCTAATTCCCAAGTTGCATCTCCGGTCATCTCATTCCATATTACGTTTACTAATGAAATGTCTTTCCCCCTGAGTTATTTCACTCTCCTATCCTCAATCCTTACAGGAGTTGTTTCATAAGTCAAGTTCTCCTTTAATTGTACTGAATCAGGTGCAATGATATGATCAGGACTTGGAATGTATTTTCGGATTTGTGACACATGAAAAACATTATGGAGATTTGAAGGGAAAGGGGGTAAGGCTATTTGGTAAGCAACAGGACCTATCCGACAAAGAATTTGATAAGGTCCAAGGAATTTTGGAGTGAGCTTTCTAGGTTTGAGAACCCGACCGACCCCAGTCGTAGGCGTGACTTTCAGAAATACATGCTCACCTTCTTCGAATTCAAGAGGTTTTCTTCTTTTGTCCGCATAGCTCTTTTGTTGACTCTGAGCTGTTCTCATCTTCTCCTGAATCATTTTAACCTTCTCCGTTGTCTGTTGAATGTGATCAGGTCTAACTGTAAGCCGCTCTCCATCCTGATACCAGCATAATGGGGTTCTACACCTTCGTCCATACAGAGCTTCATAGGGAGTCATCCCTATACTTGAGTGGTAACTGTTGTTGTAGGTGAATTCTACCAAAGGTAAGATTTCATCCCAACCTCTAATTTGTTCTATAGCACAAGCTCTCAGCAAATCCTCTAATGATTGGATTGTTCTTTCTGATTAACCGTCCATCTGAGGATGGTATGCAAAACTCAATCGTAGCTTTGTCCCCATTGCTTCTTGAAGACTCTGCCAAAACTTCGATGTAAATCGAGGATCTTGGTCAGAAACAATACTTGTAGGTACACCATGTAATTTAACAATCTCACCGATGTACAACTGAGTCAACTTCTCCAAAGGATATCTTATGTTGATCAGCAAAAAGTGCGCTGACTTTGTAAGTCGATCTACAATCACCCATATTGAATCTTGACCTCTCTTCGTTCTTGGCAATCCAACAACAAAGTCCATGGCAATGTTATCCTATTCCCATTCGGGAATAGTCAAGGGTTGCAAAAATCCTTAAGGTCTTTGATGTTCAATCTTTGTCTTCTGACAAATCAAACAAGATGATAGGCATCTAGCGATATCTCTTTTCATTCCATGCCACCAAAATAACTTCTTTAAATCTTGGTACATTTTAGTCATACCGGGATGCATACTCAACTTGCTTGTATGAGCATGTTCAAGAATGTACTTCCTCAGTTCTTGATCTTTTGGCACACATACCCTACCTTGGAATCTTAAAATTCCATCACTTCCTTCTTCTAATGTTGAAACACTGCCCTGCTTTATCAGCTCTCTTTCGTCTTGCAAGAATTTGTCAACCTTCTGCTTCTCTCGGGTGTCATCCATTAATTCGCTCGAGATCGTGACCATGTTTATGCAGATTTTACCCGGCGTCAATTCCACAAAAGACCATATGTCTCGGAATTGTTCTATCAAGTCTTTCTCTCTGATCTTCATGGTAGAAACATTGATTGTTTTCCTGCTTAAGGCATCAGCCACCACATTCGCCTTCCCAGGGTGATACTGAAGTTAGAAGTCATAGTCTTTCAAAAATTCTAACCATCTTCGCTGCCTCATGTTCATCTCCTTCTGATCGTACAGATACTTCAAGCTCTTGTGGTCACTAAAGATGTTAAACGTTGCTCCATACAGGTAATGTCTCCATATATTCAAAGCAAACACCACCGCAGCTAACTCCAAGTCATGCGTTGGGTAGTTCTTCTCATGCACTCGTAAGTGTCTTGAGGCATAAGCCACCACTTTTCTGCCTTGCATAAGAACGCATCCCAATCCTTGATATAAAGCGTCACAGTACACCTCAAATGGTTCACTTGGATTAGGCGGAACTAACACGGGTGAAGTAGTTAGTCTCCTCTTTAGCTCCTAGAAACTTCCTTCGTAAGCATCTATCCATTCAAAAGCCTGATTCTTCCTGGTGAGTTTAGTAAGAGGTCCGGCAATCTTAGAAAATCCTTCAATGAACCTCTGGTAATATCCGGCTAATCCAACAAAGCTTCGAACTTCCTTTACCGTCTTTGGCCTTTCCCATTATAGTACCGTTTCAACATTCGAAGGATCAACAACAATTCCTTCATTCGAAATGACATGGCCCAAGAATTTCACTTCATCCAACCAAAACTCACACTTAGACAATTTAGCATACAACTATTTCTCCTTCAAAATCTGAAGAACTATATTGAGATGTTCAGCATAATCCTCCTGATTTTGTGAATAGATTAAGATGTCATCGATGAAAACAACAACGAATCTGTCAAAATAAAGACAAAAGATCCTATTCATATAGTCCATGAAGACAGCAGGTGCATTAGTCACACCAAAAGGCATTACCAAATACTCGTAGTGTCCATAACGTGTACGAAAAGAAGTTTGGGAATGTCTTCCACTTTTACTCAGATCTGGTGGTAGCCCGACCGCAAATCGATCTTGGAAAACACAGTCGTTTATTTCAGTTGGTCCATTAGGTCATCTATCCTCGGCAATGGATACTTGTTCTTGATCGTGACCTTATTCAATTGACGATAATCCACACATAGTCTTGAAGTATCGTCCTTCTTCTTGACCAGCAACACTGGTGCTCCCCAAGGTGATACACTGGGTCTCACGAATTGCTTCTCCAAAAGCTCTTCCAATTGCTTCTTGAGCTTAACTAGCTCTGCTAGCGCCATAATGTAACATCCCGAATTTAATAACCATAGTATACTACTACAGTCATTAGATTCGGACGTGCTACTTATCAACTATGCGATTTTCAATATAACATAACGATATTATAAAGAAAATATGAGCCATTTATGAATATATAAATATTACATCACAATAGTATTCCTCATAAATACAATACATACATCATTTCAAAATAAACCACCTAGCTACACTGAACTAAGCACTCCAAGCTCCCGACTTCAATCGCTTCATTTCCCCCAAAGCTTCCTCCCTGGAATCATCATGGAAACATACACAGGGGGTGAGAATTACGCATTCTCAGTAGTTCCACGCAGTTAAAACATGTCATCACAATCATTCCAGCTATTTCGGGGAAAAACATCAAGTGAAAACACAATATTACTAGAAAGGTGACAAAAGCCAAAATCATGTCCTTTCTCTTCCCGAAATAGAATCCCATTTTATAAGTTGTATAGAAAACTCATTTCCACATATAACTAATAAAATCACATTTCACATCACAGAAGTAAATTACACTTCATTCCCAGAAGCCAACAATAATAATATACAACCGCCCATACAATCATACACTATTGTCATGTATGTATGAGTCGTAGTGAGGATAAATCCACCCCAACTACTCATCATACGTAGTGAGGACATCGCCCTACCTCGACTACTCTGGGTCACCAAGAGTAAAGAAGGGATGCCCATCTTCAACTACTTTTTTACAATGAGGCATCTTACCCCATCAAACAACTAGGAGAAGCATTACATCTCAACTAGTCAAACTATACCATACAATCCCTAGTTACCTACAATAATTAGGATAACAATTGATTTTCATGCATCACGAATACACTTCATTCACAGAAGCACAATAACACTCCCATCTCAGAAGTACACAACAACAACATCTCCATCTCAGAGACACACAAGAACAACATCTCCATCTCAGAGACACGCAATCGCCCATACAATTACAATGTTTATGAGTTTATGTCATGATAGCAACCGCCCATACAATTGCCATGTTATGCCAAGGTATGTCTAATGTATATGCCTATGTAAAACTTAAGTATGAAGTGAATAATGCATGATACCAAGTCCATGGTAATGTCATGAATGCATGAATCTTGAACAAAGTAATGAAAGTCACATCCATAACCTTGGACAAGCACTGGAAGTCCATCCAGAAAATAACACTCCGGGTAGTGAAATCCATCAACTACACGGTCTTCAAAACGGAGAGGAAGTCCATCCTCGGAATCATAAGGAAATCCATCCTTATCAACACACAAACATAAAGAGTAAACCATACACCTCAACTATGTTTCACAATCCTATCATGCACAACAATTACTAATTACATCACATAATTAGTTCCACAATTAATTTATATGCACATCAAGTTTAGTTTATAACCATTTTATCCAAATACTCTTAAAAGTAATTCAACACTTTCAAAAGAGTAAACATGAGTGATTCCAACACTAATGGAAACTCGTTTTCTCAATTCACATTTCACAATATACATATGTATATCCATGCCTAATTACCTCACATAAATAGCATTACAAATCACTTTGATTTATCACATTCTCATGTCATTAAATACCTTTAAAAGGCTAATTTTCATAAATGCACCAGAAGTACATCCTAACTTCAATGATTCTAAAATTTATACCACATGAAGCCTTATGTCTTAGCTTTCAAATGACTTTGAAATCAGGTCATTCTGATATCTACAACTCAAGTTATGCAACAAACAATGCAAGTTGTCTGAATGTTGTCCTGTCCACGCCTAGGCTTGGTTTTACCACACCTAGGCGTGGTTCTCTCTGTCTCGCAGGGCTGAAAACTGATCAACCCACGCCTAGGCATGGAAATATCACGCCTAGGCATGATCATTCTACAGAAAATTCTGCAGAATGTGAAACACTATTTCAAGATTTTGGCCACTCCAACTCAATTTCTAAGTGATTTAGGGTTCCTAACATGTTTGCTAACATGAAGGAAACATAAAATACTAATTGATTTCATCAAAATTGGATCAAAACACTAAATCATTCATCAAAACCCTAAAATCAACACTTAGAGCATTTTAGGTCCAAATGAAAAATTTTCAGTTTCTAATTCAAACTCTTAGTATGAATAAGTCATAAACAGTACTTATAACTCATCCAAGTAAGAAAATCTCATAAAACATATCTATATCTCATTTTGACCCTTTAAGCACCAAAGGTGCAATTATGGTGAAAATGATAAACATAGAAGGAGATGAGTAGAAAACCCCCTACCTCTTGTAAACAAGATGAAGATGAAGCCAAGAATAAGCCATGGAAGATCCAAGCTCCACTTGATTCCTCCTCCTTCTTCCTCTTCCTCTTCCTTCTCCTTCCTTCTTCCTTTTCTCTTTCTCTTTTCCCTTTTCTTTCTTTTCATTTTCTGCCTCCCTCCCCCTCTCAACTGAGAGTTAATAGGGAGAAATAGGAGGAAAAGCCCATTTTGCCCTTAAAACCATACTGAAACTTATATCTGCTAAGAACATTCAGATTTCACCAAATCCAATTCTCTAACCTCCAACAGACTTAAAATAAATCATATGATTCATTAAAAATCTATTTTTACCATTTCCATATTTTTCATATCTGCTGGCTGTTAATCCGATATTAAAACACATAGCCAGTATGCTTAAAAATACCAAACTAACCCTGATAAATCTTAAATTTTAACTATAACATAGTTCACACATTTGTGACCTAGAAATAAACTCTCCACATTTATTTCCACAAACTAAGCAAATTTAAGCCACTTTCGAAGCTAAAAATAACTATTTTCCACACATAGTGTTACAGTAAAGTGCCTAAACGTGCTCAAACAGTCACAAAACTTAACAAACATGTTAAGCAAGTATTAGGCTACTTCTGTATCCATATATAAGTCTAACATGTTTTTTCAGGGTGTTACACGATAGGGCGCTATGGAAACAGGGCCTGATCCAAGCACAAGATCAATGGTAAATTCAATCTCCCGCTCCGGTGGTAAACCAGGTATATCTTCGGGAAAAACTTCAGGAATTCTCGAACTACAGAGATCGCGTCCACATCAACCTCATTCTCGACTTTCAAAGAAAACAGCAGCATGTATCCCTGAGCTCCTTCTTTCAAGAAAGCTTTCGCTTGTTTGGCCGTCACAAATCCAGAATTCTCATCCAAAGGAAAAATTATGATTTTTCTAGAACAATTTAATAGAATATGGTTAGCAGATAACCAATCCATCCCTAAGATCTCATCTAATAGAGATAAGGGCAAACAGATCAAATCGACAGAAAAGATTCGACCTTCAACAATCAATGGGGAATTTAAATAGACTTTGGCAGTGACAACGGGTTTAGCAGTTGGAGTTGAAACAATCAAATCGAATGGTAAAGAAGACACAGGTAAACCAAGTCTTTTCACACAGTCATATAAAATGAAAGAATGAGTTGCACCAGAATCATACAGTGCAATTAAAAGATTACCTTCAATGAGACCTTTCTCTTGTATAAGATCTTTGGATTCAGAGACTTCAGCACCACTCAGGGTGTAAATCCGACCTCCAGCCTATGGTTTGGTGGTTCTAGCAGCATTGACGGAAGGTTCCGCCTTGGCTTAATTACAATCACGGGAAACATGTCCCAGTTTCCCGCACCTAAAACAGATGATCCCCTTGATAGTGCAGTCTCTTGTGTAATGCTCCTTCCTGCACTTCATGCACCTCAGCGTAGATGTCGTATTCTGACCTGTCCTTCCCGGGCTTCCACTAGGACTTCCACCCTGTGATCTTTGTTGTTGATTTCCAGATGATCTGGAATAGGGCTTCTTCTGGTAATGGCCAGCACCACTGCTTCCTCCTTTTTGAGACCGAATTGGCCCAAAGTTTCTGTTTCTCGCCTTATGCGCCTGGTCTAAACTTTCCACCCAGCAGCATGTATTAAGCAGTTCAGAAAATTGAGTAATCTTTAGGTTATGACGGCTCTCTTCACGTCATGTCTCAGGCCTTCTTCAAACTTTCGACACTTCCAAGCTTCATTGGGTTGGTGTTGAAAATAAGTTGAGAACCTTGACAAGCTCTTAAACTTAGCAGCATATTCGCCCACGAACATATTTCCATGTCGCAACCCCAGAAATTCTATTTCTTTCGCGTGTCTGGAACTTTCAGGAAAATACTTGTTAAAGAACCTCTCTCTGAACACTTCCCAAGTAATCGCCCAATTCTCAGCTTGCAACAACCTTTGCTCTCCTATCCACCACTCCTCAGCGTCTCCAATCAGCATAAACACTGTATAGGTCACCTTCCTGTTATCGGCATAGTTCATGCTAGTAAATGTCTTTTCCAGCTCTTTGATCCAAAGAGTGGCTTTCTTAGGGTCAAACTCTCCTTTGAACTGAGGAGGGTTCATGCGACGAAACTTCGCCAAATTCTGGGCATCAGCTATAGCCTCTAGTTGTTGTGCAGTCCTCGCCTACTGTTCCACCGTTTGCTGATTCTGCTGCAGCATTGCTTCTGCCATTTTCTATATCACTTTAATAGTAACAGCCATGTCTCCTCTGCGAGCCATATTTTCTCTCAAATCAAACTACACAAAGCACAGAGAAAAGTCAGATGTATCCTTGTAGAATACCAAACACAGAGAGTTCACACAGTATAAACAAGACAGTCCAAAACCACATGACCCAAAAGAAAATCTAAACCCGGAGCTCAGATACTAAGACAGTGTAACGCCCTTTTTTTCTAAATACCCGCAAAGAAGGGATGTCGCACTATAATAGAATAAAACATAAAGCGAAATAAACTAAATTTGAAATGTGGAAAATAGTAATTGTTTTTTTTTTGTTCATAAACCCGGTAATCTTTATATGGCTATTTAATTTCCTTTGCAATTGTCACTGTTTTTTTTAATTTTATCATCATAAGTTATTGTCATTACCAAGTAGAGTAAAAAAGGCTTATTTAAAATCCATGACGTATAGAGATAATAATTAAAATGGTCGCAATAAATAGAGTTTTAACAACGTAAGATAATCCATACACAACATATATATATATATATATATATATATATATATATATATATATTTATATATATATATAATATGAATAAGCTCGTTTAGTTACATTTCAAAATGTACAAAAAGCAAAATATGTACCCACCCAAAGTTATACAAATATACCCCAACATGTACAAAAAAACATCAGGCTTCCCAAAAAGATAGACGGTTAGCCATCAGTAGCTACCACTAGTATCAGCTCCTAAGACCGATGAGAAGGGACCGTAGCCGGGTCCTCCTCAGGGTCCTCTTCGTTCAAGGAAACATCCATCGGAGCGACAAAGCAACGGGCAGGAGCCCAAGCAGTGGACAAAAAGGAGTCACAACGTGGGGTGTAGTACATATCATCCCACATGTCCCTAACTGGTATGTAAAACTCCAGCCAAACAAAAGTATAAAAATCAAAAACAGGGGCGTTATAATGACCCTTTGCTAAGGACACCGTCAGCTCACCATGGTACACGCATCGGTCCGTCTACACAATAATGTGCCAACAGTCAGGGCCTCCATGAAAAACTATCCGAGTGTAGCCCAAAAATCCGCGGGGCGCGACGTCATCCTCGATCACTTTAATCGTAGTCCAGCCAGAAGCCTAGAAACTCAGGGGCTTCCTTGTCTTCCTCACGAACGTCTTCTCGGAAGTACACAAATAAACAGAAAATATAGAAATACAGAAAAATGTGAGACACCCAACTTTCAGTACCAAATTGGCAACGAGAAAACAAAACGGCGCTGGATGCCCACATATAACACAATTCAAGCATTTAATCACAGTAATAATAAAATTTACAGTAAAGGCAAAATAACCGTATATAGCAATAAATTCACCAACAACAGAAAAAATAATAGTAATACTACTAGTAGTCAACAGTTTAGATATTCAAGCAATTATTACGGGAATAAAACAATTGTAAATGCTCATGATCAATGTATTATGGGACTGACAACTCACGATGCACAAGGTACCAAAAATTCCTACTCCATGGAGCTAGACATAAATATTTTTCAGAGAGAATGATCAAGGAGTAATGCCAGTATATCGTTAGCCTTAAAATATAGTGTGCTTTATCCCATAAAAATGTTTGCGCAATTGGCTTATACATGGCACCTCAACAGTTGATCGTGATATACGACAGCGTCCCCGTTAGGATCGTTGGTGTGTCGCATTGATCTATCCCACGGCCCCAGTAGAACAACCACTGTCTATTGTGAGACACCCACACCCCGTCGCCTCCAGGGCCAACAACATATGATCCTACGCTTAGTCTACTCGCACCCACACATAGGTGTTATTCAAACTCCTAGGCATACATAGCCTTTCTACCAATGTCCAACGGATAACACATATGCATGACGACACAATGTCCAATCATGTATGTTTATAAATGATGCATTCATCATAGCATATCACAATGGTATATTTACATATATACACATACATATTCATTTCTCAATATCATCACATCATGATATTCTCAAGTACATAATCAACAACAATTGGCCCACATAGGGGTCCACAATAGCATAGAGTCAAATTCCATATCAATACATATTTCAAGTGTTCATCCATTATCACAAGTCCACATTATGGATTCACATTTTCAAAGTCTTAAGGTTTGATTATTATGATAATTTTAGGTTACTTTAATCCTTCAAACCGTAACTTTCTAAGAGTTATTATCCAATTTAATTCTTCCACATGATTAAGAGTTATGCATGGCTCTAAATTCTTAAGTCTCCAAAAATTAATCAAGGCATCAATTAGCTCCTAATTTGTCTCTAAAAACTGTGGCCTTTTTTGGTCACTAAAGCTCCAATTCTTTCCATTTTATACACTTGTTACTTGATACCTAGTTACTTAGATTTTAATTTACACACCAAACTAATTCAATCTCTCAATTCTCAAGGTCAAAGCCATAGCCTTCAATGGACTTCAAAGTTCCAATTTTCCCTTCCATTTTATGTGTTAGTTTCGTAAAATCTATTCACTTAAATTTTAATTCATTAAGATCAATCCATTCCCTTATTGTTCAAGTCAAAACCGTGACCATCATTTGGGGTAATAAACCCTTAGAATTTTCTATTCATAAATTTTTATTGTCATCATTCAACATTTAATTTCATAGCTTCATCTTATTATGTACAAAAACCAATTTCTAACCCAAACTCTTCTCACAACCGTGGCCTTCATGTTAGGGTAGGAAACTCCACATTTCCCATTTGGCAACCTCAACATGATTAAGCTCATTTAACACTTCCAATCTACTCAAGAATACAAATCAAACATTAGTCAAATTTAAGAACACATAAACAAGCAAAAATAAAAAAACACATGAACATACAAGGGTTCCCTCACCACCAAAATTGGTTGAAGTGAGTAGTTTCTCTCTTACCTAATGGAGAATCATGAAAATGATCTCCTCCTTTCTCCTTGTGATTTCAGTTTTGTGGCTCCAAAGACCCTAGGATTTTCAACCATCAAGAATCACCATTAGACATGAAAAAGAATGGATCCATGGTCATCAAAGAGACCAAGGAGCACGAAAATGAAGAGAAAAGGGAAGAAAGGTTGAAGCTTGACCTTAAAGTGAGAGACTTTACCTTGGAAGACAATGGAGAAAAGGTTGGATTTTGGAGAAACTTTGTGAATGAAAGTTATAGAGGAGATGAAGGTGAGTGTAGAAATGTGTTTAGTGAAGAGAAAAAGTGAAGAAAATGGTGGAGGAAGGGGGGGCTGCAAACCGTAGCTATGGAGGGGTTTTAGAGAGAAGGAAGAGCAAATAAAGAAGAAGGAGTTTAGAGAGATAAGTGAATAGGTAAGTAATGAGATATTTTGGAGTGTTTAGGTTAAGTGAATGAAGTCACATTTTCCCTCCTTTGGGCTTGGTTAGCCGCGACAATGAGGGGAGAAGAGGGGGAAAATTTTTAGCTTCCCATGCAAGCCAAGGGCAAGGTAGTCTTTTGGGCAAAGCTTCTCAAAGAAGCTTGCTAATTAGGGTACACAAATTTGAACTAAAGTGACTTGATTAGACATAAAGTAGATTGCATTAGGATAATGTGATAAGATTTTTATTACAAGCTATTATCCAATGGATAATAGTTACAGTCGACAAAAGTCAGTATTAATGAATTTGACGGATGAAATTTACACAGTATTTTATTATTTTATCTGTTAAAATTTTTTGAAAAATGTAAAATCTCATAAACTGTGTCCAGCCTCGGGTTTAGTAAGATTCCCCGTCGACGTTTCCACAGATCAAGGTTCTCGAGAAAAATATTTTATTTTTTCGGCTCCACTCAATTTGCACGCAATACGAGGAATAATATTAAAATATTTTGCGTTCTTAGAAAAATTCAGAAAAATTCTAGAAAATCACAAATATTATAAAATGAACAGTTATGATAAAATAAATAAATTTTGGGGTGTTACAACAATCATGATGAGGAATTACTTACCTCAACATAAAGAGGAATTACTTACCTCATTATTCAATCAATATAAAGAGGATATTACTCACCTCGTTACTCAACAACATCGAGAGGATATTACTCACCTCAATATGATTCAATCAACATTAAGAGGATATTGCTCACTTCAAAATATTTCACAAACATCACATGCAATACAATTACTAATTACTTACCATAATTAACCCACAATTGATTTACTTGCATCTCAAGTTTATTTCACAAACATTTCATCCAAATACTTTTAAAAGTACTTTAACACTCTTAAAAGAGTACACATGAGTGATTCCAACTCCTAGGGAAACTCATTTTCTTAATAGCATAATACACAATTTATGTATGTATACATATACATGCTTGATTACCTCACATAATTAGCATTACAAATCATTCTTGATTTATCACATTTTCATTTCATTAAGTACTCCTATTAGAGTCTCCACACTCACTAAGAAGCATAAAATAAGGAAGTACACCTTTCACAGGCTCCATTGCATCACACAACAATTTCTTCATAAACATATCATGCAAAACAATTACTAATTACTTACAATAACTAGTATCACAATTTATTTACTTGCATTCCACAATTCACTTCATTAAATACCTTTACTAAGGTCTCATCACACTTATAAAGGCATACATGAAATGTTCCAACACTTAGGAAAGCTCGTTTCCCCCAAAACAACATTTTGCCTCTTTTCTCAATCTCAACCTTCGACCTTTGCTCAGTAAAATGAACATAACTTTAGCTACGGAGGTCAAAACTAGGTGATTCTGGTGGCATTGGAAAGCTAAGAGAAAAAGCTACAACTTAGAGTGAAACACGACCCCTTATATCTTCGAACACAAGTCGTGTTTTTAGGACAGACACATTCTGCAAAAAATTCTACAGAACCATGTCACTATTCCATTGGCCAAATTCATGGATTTTGGCCACTCCAATACAGTTTTTAGGTGATTATAGGTCCCTAACAAGTTCACTAACACATAGGAATCATAAAACACCAATTGAGTTCATCAAAAATGGATCAAAACACCAAATCACTCATACTTGGTCATTCAAAACCTAAAACCCTAAATTCTCTTCTCAAATGGAAGATCAAGGTATATAAGGGCTGGAAATCCATTTCCATGCACCCAACAACTCATATACAAACCATCCTCAAGTTTCCCAACAAGATTCAAGCCAAACAACCAAAAATAACTCAAAACCTAAATCACTACATCAAGCCAAACTAATGAACAAGATGAAGAGAATAGGAAAATGAGCAAAACAAGATTTCCCCCTACCTCAAGGTATTGAAGATGAAGCCAAGGATGGATCCAAGCTTCAGTTAATTCCTCCTCTTTCTTCCTCTTCTTCTTTTCTCCTTCGCTTTCCCCTTCTTTCTTTTCTTTTCTCTTTTTTGTTTTCTTTCTAAAAACTGTGGCCTTTCTTGGTCACTAAAGCTCCAATTCTTTCCATTTTATACACTTGTTACTTGATACCTAGTTACTTAGATTTTAATTTACACACCAAACTAATTCAATCTCTCAATTCTCAAGGTCAAAGCCATAGCCTTCAATGGACTTCAAAGTTCCCATTTTCCCTTCCATTTTATGTGTTAGTTTCGTAACATCTATTCACTTAAATTTTAATTCATTAAGATCAATCCATTCCCTTATTGTTCAAGTCAAAACCGTGACCATCATTTGGGGTAATAAACCCTTAGAATTTTCTATTCATAAATTTTTATTGTCATCATTCAACATTTAATTTCATAGCTTCATCTTATTATGTACAAAAACCAATTTCTAACCCAAACTCTTCTCACAACCGTGGCCTTCATGTTAGGGTAGGAAACTCCACATTTCCCATTTGGCAACCTCAACATGATTAAGCTCATTTAACACTTCCAATCTACTCAAGAATACAAATCAAACATTAGTCAAATTTAAGAACACATAAACAAGCAAAAATAAAAAAACACATGAATATACAAGGGTTCCCTCACCACCAAAATTGGTTGAAGTGAGTAGTTTCTCTCTTACCTAATGGAGAATCATGAAAATGATCTCCTCCTTGCTCCTTGTGATTTCAGTTTTGTGGCTCCAAAGACCCTAGGATTTTCAACCATCAAGAATCACCATTAGACATGAAAAAGAATGGATCCATGGTCATCAAAGAGACCAAGGAGCACGAAAATGAAGAGAAAAGGGAAGAAAGGTTGAAGCTTGACCTTAAAGTGAGAGACTTTACCTTGGAAGACAATGGAGAAAAGGTTGGATTTTGGAGAAACTTTAAGAATGAAAGTTATAGAGGAGATGAAGGTGAGTGTAGAAATGTGTTTAGTGAAGAGAAAAAGTGAAGAAAATGGTGGAGGAAGGGGGGGCTACAAACCGTAGCTATGGAGGGGTTTTAGAGAGAAGGAAGAGCAAATAAAGAAGAAGGAGTTTAGAGAGATAAGTGAATAGGTAAGTAATGAGATATTTTGGAGTGTTTAGGTTAAGTGAATGAAGTCACATTTTCCCTCCTTTGGGCTTGGTTAGCCGCGGCAATGAGGGGAGAAGAGGGGGAAAATTTTTAGCTTCCCATGCAAGCCAAGGGCAAGGTAGTCTTTTGGGCAAAGCTTCTCAAAGAAGCTTCCTAATTAGGGTACAAAAATTTGAACTAAAGTGACTTGATTATCCAATGGATAATAGTTACAGTCGATAAAAGTCAGTATTAATTAATTTGACGGATGAAATTTACACAGTATTTTATTATTTTATCTGTTAAAATTTTTTGAAAAATGTAAAATCTCGTAAACTGTATCCAGCCTCGGGTTTAGTAAGATCCCCTGTCGACGTTTCCACAAATCAAGGTTCTCGGGAAAAATATTTTATTTTCCTGGCTCCGCTCAATTTGCACGCAATACGAGGAATAATATTAAAATATTTCGCGTTCTTAGAAAAATTTAGAAAAATTCTAGAAAATCACAAATATTATAAAATGAACAGTTATGATAAAAGAAATAAATTTTGGGGTGTTACAACAATTATGATGAGGAATTACTTACCTCAACATAAAGAGGAATTACTTACCTCATTATTCAATCAATATAAAGAGGATATTACTCACCTCGTTACTCAACAACATCGAGAGGATATTACTCACCTCAATATGATTCAATCAACATTAAGAGGATATTGCTCACTTCAAAATATTTCACAAACATCACATGTAATACAATTACTAATTACTTACCATAATTAACCCACAATTGATTTACATGCATCTCAAGTTTATTTCACAAACATTTCATCCAAATACTTCTAAAAGTACTTTAACACTCTTAAAAGAGTACACATGAGTGATTCCAACTCCTAGGGAAACTCATTTTCTTAATAGCATAATACACAACCCCTTATGTCTTCGAACACATGCAATACAATTACAAATTACTTACCATAATTAACCCACAATTGATTAGTGTTTCTAGTTTATTTCACAAACATTTCATCCAAATACTTTTAAAAGTACTTTAACACTTTTAAAAAGTACACATGAGTGATTCTAGGGAAACTCATTTTCCATAATACACAACCTCTTATGCCAGCCGTGTTTCTATTCCATTGGCCAAATTCATGGATTTTGGCTACTCCAATCCAGTTTCTAGGTGATTATAGGTCCCTAACAAGTTCACTAACACATAGGAATCATAAAACACCAATTGATTTTATCAAAAATGGATCAAAACACCAAATCACTCATACTTGGTCATTCAAAACCTAAAACCCCAAATTCTCTTCTCAAATAGAAGATCAAGGTATATAAGGGCTGGAAATCCATTTCCATGCACCCAACAACTCATATACAAACCATCCTCAAGTTTCCCAACAAGATTCAAGCCAAACAACCAAAAATAACTCAAAACCTAAATCACTACATCAAGCCAAACTCATGAACAAGATGAAGAGAATAGGAAAATGAGCAAAACAAGATTTCCCCCTATTTGTCACACATAGCATTGCAACAAGGTGCCTAAACGTTCTCTCGCCATAAGACAAATGAGAAAACTTGGCTTCTTATATGATAAAACTCCCGATATGTATTAGGCTACCTTTCTAGTACCTATATACAAGTTTATCATTTTTTTCCAGACAAATAATCCAAGCATTAAAACACACAAGTAGGTGTTACACCTCAACACACTTAGGAAAGCATATATGAATGATCACAATACTTAGGAACTTCCAAAGATATCAAAAACACATTTTTGAAGATCCTAGAGCTCACATTGCGGCACCCCCCGTGCCACGTTGTGGCACGCTGCTCTCGGGTTCCAATACTGTGAATGCTTATGTCTTGAAGCATATCAAATGAGTTTTTGATGATAACAAAGTCAAAGATGAAGACCAAGATCAAAAGAAAAGACCAAGACAAAAAGATGAAGACCAAGATCAAAAGAGGTATATTAGATATAGGTCTTAGAACATCAATGTGAAATGCTCTCAAGGTATCTCAATTATATTCAAATGGTTTTTCAAAGATCTCATAAATCAACTTGTTTTTCAAAGTTCATATTTTAAAGAAATGTTGATTTCAATCTTGGATTATGTTAAACATTTGTAAATCTTGTTTAGTCCAAGTACCCTAATGATAAAAATGGCCTGGAGACTTAATTGGGCTTGAAAAATGTATTTAAAATGTAATGTAATCGATTACACGTGTGTGGTAATCGACATGTGCTAAACAAGCCTTGTAATCGATTACATCAATATTGTAATCGATTACCATCTGCCCAGAAAGGCAAGAACACGTTAAAACGACCATGTAATCGATTACATCAATCATGTAATCGATTACCAGAAAGTCAGAGAGCATGTAATCGATTACATAGGTTTGGTAATCGATTACCACAAGCCCAGAAAGCCAAGAACACGTTCATACAACTATGTAATCGATTACCATGAGTGTGTAATTGATTACCAGCATTCTGACATGCCCAACGGCTATATTTTCTTGGCATTTAATGTTGCCATTAAAGCCCCCAATGGCTCTATTGATCTAAAAACTTATAAATACACATCTTGGGGCATCATTTGTGGCTAACCAACAATTGAGAAACATCATTCAATCACTCTAATACGAGAATCATCATTAAATCTCTTTTGCTCTATTTTTGTATATATTTGAGATATTCTTGAAGAGCATCATAGGACTTCAATTTGTGTAATCTACTCTTGTGAGAGTTTCATCTTGTAAACACTTTGATTCTTTGTAAAGGGGGTGAGGTATCCCTCTAGAGAAAAGAGAATGAGGTATCTCTCAAAGATTGTAAAGGGTGAGGTATCTCTTGTGGTGAAGAATGTGAGGTATCCTTCAAAGGTTGTAAAGGGGGTGAGGTATCCCTCTAGTGAAAAGGGTGAGGTATCCCGGTTTTGAGGCTCAAGCACAAAGGGTGAGGTATCCCTCTTTTGTGTAAAGGTTTTCAAGCACCCGTTCAAGCTTGAAGTTTAGTGGAAAATCTTGAGTGGTTTGCTTGAGGACTGGATGTAGGTCACAAGGGGTGGCTGAACCAGGATAAATCCTTGCGTTTGTTCTTCAAAACTCTATCTCTTTACTTTGTGCTTTAACTATATATGCTTGAGATGAGTTTGTTATTTAGCTTTGCTTTAATACTTTCTATCTTAGGTTGTTTATTTGTAAGTTGTTCATTTGATCGTATTTATCTATTCACTTCAATTAAACAATAGCTTCAACGAAAATTTGATAAACAAGTGTTTTGCGAAAGATTTGCAAAAATATTTCATAAACTCAATTCACCTCCCTCTTGAGTTTGAGGTCACTTGGTAACAAGTACCAAGCACACACTAAGACTCATGCCGCGACATAGCCTCACTCACGTCATGGCATGAGGTGCATTTCTGCAAAATTCTGCAAAAAACACAGGGTCGGGTATTGTTCCATTAGAACAAATTCCATATTTTGGCCACTCCTAGTTAGTTTCTAGGTGATTTTAGGTCCCTAACAAGTTCACTAACACATAGGAAACATCAATCACTAACTCAAATCACTAACTTTGGGTTCAAGGACAAAATCACATATCAAACCTAACTTTTCTCACTTTGTGCATCAAGAGTCCAAATGAAGAGTTCTAAGTTTCTAACCCAAACTCATACCATGAACAAGTTATAAATGACCATTAAAACACATCCAAGCAAGAAAATCAGTCCAAACACCTCAAAATCTCATTTTTACCTATTATACCTCAACCAAGCATAAAGATGGAGAAGAAAAAAAGAAGTTATAAGAACTTAAAATACCCTACCTTTTATGCAGCAAAGATGGAGATCAAGCCTTGGATTTGCCCTTAAGTTTCCTCCTCTTTTCCTCTTCATTTTCTTCATTTCTTTCACTTTTCCCTTCTTTCTCTATTGAGCCTCTGCTGAACCGTGGAGAGAATGAGCAAGGTGAATAAAAACGAAGAGAAATAGGCAAAGAAAGTCTACAAAAGAGGCTATAGAAATGTGAGTGACTTAAGTCGCTCATGGTATTGAGCTGTATCACATACATCTGTTATGTACACTTAGATTTCTCCAAATCAAGTTTCCTAACTTCCAACAAGCTTAAAATAGATTCTAAGACTCATAAAAAATATTATTTCACCAATACCATATTTTTCCATATCTGCTGGGAGTCAATCCAGCATTAAAACATACAAACAGTATGCTTAAAAATACTAAACTAACTCTGATTATTCTCAAATTTTAACCACAACACATATTACACATTTGTGACTTAGAAACAAATTATCCACATTTATTTCCATTAGCTAAGCCTTTTAGGCTAATATCTGGGTCATTTTAAGCTACTTTTCACCTTTCGAGGTGCAACAAAGTGCCTAAACTAACTCAGATTGTTACAAAATTAAACAGGCATGTTAAGCAAATATTAAGCTACTTTTGTAACTACTTACAAGTCTAACATGTTTTTGAGGATGTTACACCTTCAATAAGGAATGTCAATTTTTCCTTACCAAACCCCAAATTCCAAAGTACCCTTAGATAAAGAAAATGGTTATTAGAACTTTCCAGCAAGCCTTTGAAGATTACATTGGATGGCTTAATAAGATTTAAGTTGTTAAAGCTAAAAAATAGAAAATGAAGGGGATTTATAACATCATTCATAGTTCTAGGTATGAAATCCAAGATAACCCAACTAAGATAAGAGCGGCCATTACTTTATGGTATCCCACTACAAGTGGTTTTGCCCTTCGACGTGGGTTTATGGTCCCAAATTTGTTCGACATGGTGGCCATTATTGGTGTTAGGTGTAACATCCTACCATTCATTTTATTATAATTTAATAATACTGATAGCATATTACGTACTACGTTTATTATTTCTTATTTAATAAAATAAGTGCAACGGTTTATTACATAACGGAATTGAATTAATACTTAAATAAATTAGGTTGAAATTATCATTTGTAATTGTGAAACTATAAGGCTTACATATCAATGGAATATAATTCCAACCAGAAAATTTTCATAGTAACATACTAGCTATATTTATATTTAATATTTACATCAAGTGTGCGAGTACATTTGTCTAGAGATATTTACAAACCTCAAAAAAGTACAAAATTATAAAAAGAAGACATCTACAATGTCTAAATGAATAATCTGGTTTGTACATCAATTAGAAGTGCACACTGACTATGCAGCCACATCAACTATGTACATCTATGCACAGCTACTTCATGTATGCATTGTCAGTCAGAATAATGCATGATGCAGAAGCGGATGTGAACGTCGTCTATCACTAGACGGATTTCTTCAGTAGAAGAGTAAAATGCATAATGAGCATCAAGATCAATTAATAGAGTAATGCATACCATCCTGATTCTTTGAACATAATAGATAAAGGGTGAGAATTTATAATTCTCAGTAGGGAAAATCACATAGTTAAAAACCATTTTTATTTGAACTATATTATGCCCAGCTGCATTCACTGCAGAAAATAAATTTTAAGCAAAGTACTGCATAACTTTATTTTATATCAATAAAATACATACTAAATAATACCATTTTATAAAACATTTTACATTTCTTTATCTTTTTCTTACATGACCAATAACATAACATAATATAGTTGAGATCTCAAACTTTCTAGGGCATCCTCTAGCATAGTGGTCATTCCAATAAAGGAACCCAATAAAGGTGGTCATTCCAGTTAAGGAACCCAATAAAGGTGGTCATTCCAGTTAAGGAACCCAATAAAGGTGGTCATTCCAGATGCCCTTGGAGGAAGTTATGGAACCCAATAAAGTGACCCACGTAAGATTTCCTTAATAATAACTTAAATCATTTCCATCATAGATCATATCATTTGATCATAAATCATTTCATTTCCATCATCGATCATTTTCAGCATAAATAATTTTATCTAAACCATTTCATAATAAATCTTTTTATCATAAATCATTTTATCATAAATTATTTTCCTTGATCATTCTCCTTGATCATACTTATGACATTAACATAATCCATCAAATACCTCTTAGGTTATCTAATTTAATCAAAAGCATCGGCTTTGCATAATAATCAATTGACTTCATTTTTATATCATAAATCCAAGGATCAAACACTAATTATGGACCATGGTACCTACTAGACCAAATGTATAACTATAGTGCCATCAAGTTATTTTCTTTTTATTCACTTAATTCTAGTAACATTTAGGCCTCTAGCTTTCAATTCCACCATTAATTTCATCTTAACTACTATGTTAGACAAAATCCCTAATTTAGTAAGAACAAGAATCCTATCTTTTAATCTTCATCAATTGACCACAATACTTCGAACCAAGATTCAATTGATATCATTTATTCTTTTTATGATTACAATATTAAAATGCTATACAACTCATCAACAAGCAATTTTATCTCTAATTGACATGCTTGGCCGAATTCACCACCAATAGACAATGAAGATTTTCTTCTCGTTCTAATCATTCTTAGACCATTTCTATCATCAAGAACTCATTTCTAACATCAATTTCACTTTAAATCAAAGATTAAACCAAAATACCTAAATTGATTTTGATTAAAACCCTAGTTCTTAAATCTTTTTCTGTTAACCATATTTCCTCAAAATTAACATCAATCATATGATTCTTTCTTCATCAAGAACTATATCCATTCCTTAATCATCCATTGAAACTCAATCAAAAACTCAAGATCATAATTTAAGTCCTATTAACCTAGTGTTCCAATCCAACGAAAACATGCATCAACAAAGTTTCTATGGAATAAAATCATGCTTCTTAGCCATAGTAGCCATAATAGAACACTTCTATTAAGAGAATAACTCAAGGAAAATAGAAGAAGTATGATTCCCCTACCTCTTGTTCTTGAAAGAACTTGCAAGAAAAGTTGAAGATCTTGGATCTAGCTACTTGATTCTCTTGAAAACTAGCTTGAAAATCTATGGATCCTTCTTGTTCTTGACTTTTCTCCTTTGTCCTTATTTTTCTTCTCCTCTTCCTCCTTCCTCCTTGCTTGACCGAATACTCTAGCACCTTTGGCAGTGTTCATTTTCTTTATTTTCTATTCATTTTTCTTTTTATATTTTCTAACCATCCAATAGAAATTGAATCAAGTGGCCTTTCTCCAAGCTTCTAACCAATTAGGAGCCTACCAAATGGCTAGGTTTTCATTGGTTCTTAGTTAAGTTATGATGACTTAGCTACTCTAACAAAACTAACCTAACTAAGTTACCAATCTAGTTTCATAAACTAACTAAACTACTAACCAAATTAATTAGTATAATTACTTAGGGTTTTAGAGCTTTGTTTTATTCATTTTTTTCTTAATTTATATTTAACATATCTCATATAAATATTTTTTACAATTTCTAGCGTTCTAAAAATTCTTCTGTCAGTCTTTCAGATTTACTGTAAATAAATAATTCAATTTGTATGCAAAATTTTTAAATTCCATGCACGTCCCTTATACGCAAAAAAAATTAATTTCACGTACGTCTCTAATAATAATTTAATAAATTACACGTATGTCCTAAGAATACAAAATATAAATTAAATACTGTCATATATAAGAATTTAATTTAGAAGGGATATTACATTTCTCCCCTCCTTTTTTAAAAAATTTTGTCCTCAAAGTTTACCTCGTGAAAATAAGTATGGATACCTTCGTTGCATTTCCTCTGTCTTTTCCCAAGTTACTTCTTTTGGTGTTAATCTTTCCTATAATACCTTGACCAAAGGGATCTTTTTTCCTCTTAACTAATTCTCAGAAGTGTCCAAAATCTGTACAGGTTCGATAGAATAAGTCAAGTTTTTTCTTAACTATATTGGTTCACTAGATAGGATGTGAAAAGGATTTGAACAATAGTTTCTAAGCTGAGATACATGAAAGAGATCATGAAGATTTGATAGACTAGGTGGAAGAGCTATTTGATAAGCTACTGACCCTACTTTCTTAAGAATTTGAAATGGAGATAGGAATCGAGGACTCAATTTCTTAGATTTAAGTGCTTTGCCTATTCCAATTATAGGAGAAATTTTTAAAAATTACATGTTCTCCTTCTTGAAATTATAGATGTTTTTTTCTTTGATCAACATAACTTTTCTTCCTACTTTGTGTAGTAAGCATTATCATTGATAAATTTTATTTTCTTTGAAGTTTGTTGCACTATGTCTAGTCCTAGTAAATTTATTTTTCCAACCTCATACCTGCATAGTAGCGATCTACACTTTCTGTCATATAAAGCTTCATAAGGTGCCATCCTAGTACTAGAATTATGACTGTTATTGTATACAAACTCTATTAATGGTAAATACTGATACCAATTTCTTGTCTATTCTAATACACAGGCTCTCAACATATTCTCTAGTGTTTGAATGGTCCTTTCAATTTGTCCATTAGTTTGGGGATGATAGGTTATACTAAAACAAAGTTTAGTGCCTAATATCTGCTATAGTGTTCCCCAAAATCTAGAGGTAAACCTAGGGTCCCTTTCAAATATGATACTAGAAGGAATACCATGTAATCTGACAATCTCATTAATGTACATTTGAGCCAATCTATCTAATGAATAAGTGACTTTGATTGCTAAAAGATGGGCTGTTTTGGTTAATCTATCTACAATGTCCCAAATAGCATCATGCCCCGAAGAAGTTCATGGCAATCCTATCACAAAACCCATTACCACACTATCCTATTTCCATTCAAGAATCTCTAATGCTTGAAGTAGACTGGTTGGGCTTTGGTGTTATATCTTAACTTTTTGACATGTTAAATACCTAGCTACAAATCTTGCGATTTCTTTTTACATCTTAGGCCACCAGAAAATTTTCTTAAGGCCTTGATATATTTTAGTGGTTCCTAGATGAATGGTATATTTACTACAATGGGCTTCCTCCAGTATTTGATTTTTCAATTCTTTATCATCTGGAATACACAGTTTGCCCCTATACATCATAGTCCCATCATTTGTTACTTGAAATTCCCTTTGTTTTCGTTGAGCAACCTAATCTTTGATCATTTGTAAAAATTGATCAGTGTTCTGTTTTTGCCTAACTTGTGATTTAATTTCATTGACAATTTTAGTTTCACTCATGCACAAAATTTTAGGTTGTAGGGTTATTGAGAGATTCAAATCTCGAAATTTCTCTAACAACTCAAATTCTTGAATCATTAGATAGGATACATGTAGTGACTTTCTGCTAAGAGCATCAGCTACCATATTAGCTTTTCCTATGTGAAATTTCAATTCAAAATCATAGTCTTTCCAAAATTCTACCCACCTTCTTTGTATCATGTTTAGTTTTTTTTTATCAAAGAGATATTTCAAAATCTTATGATCACTGAATACTTCAAATTTAACTCCATATAGATTATGCCTCACTGCTACCAATTCTAAGTCATGAGTTAGCTAATTTTCCTCATATGGTCTCAATTGTCTTGAAGCATAAGCAACTACTCTCTCATTTTGCATCAAAACATATCCAAGACCCTTCTTGGAAGCATCACTATACACTGTAAATTTTTCTTTAGGGTCAGGGATAATCAATATAGGAGTTGTAGTTAATTTGACTTTTAATTCTTGAAAACAATTTTCACATTCATTAGTCCATTCAAAAGGCTTTTCCTTCCTATTTAATCTGGTCAAAGGTAACACCAATTGAGAAAATCATTTAATGAATCTTTTGTAATACCTGCTAATCCTAGAAAATTCCTAATTTTAGTGATGGTTATTGGTCTCTCCCATTGCATTACTGCTTCCACTTTACTAGGATCAACTTAACTCTTCCTTGTGATATCACATGCCCTAGAAATTTTACTTCTTGAAGCCATAATTCATATTTTTCTAACTTAGCAAACAATTATTTTTCTCGTAAGATTTGAAGGACCTGTCTAAGATGTTGTTCATGATCTTTCGCTGTCTTCGAATAGATAAGAATATCATCTATGAAAATAACCACAAATTGATCCAAATAAGGTCAAAAAATGCAATTCATGTAATCCATAAATACTATTGGGGGCATTGGTCAATCCAAAAAGCATAACTAGATATTCATAGTGTCCATATCTAGTTCTAAAAGTAGATTTAGGAATATCTTCTGGCTTAATCCTAATTTGATGGTATCCTAATCTGAAGTGTATCTTAGAGAATATTGAAGCTCTCCTAAGTTGATCCAACAGGTCATCAATTCTTGGAAATGGGTATTTGTTTTTAATGGTTACTTTATTCAACTATCGGTAATTTACAGTGTAACACCTTGGAGAACATGTGAGGCTTGTATATGAATACAGAGGTAGCTTAATACTTACTTAACATGTCTGTTGAATTTTGTGACCTTCTGAGCACATTTAGTCACTTTGTTGTAACATTATGTGTGAAATATAACTATTTTTAGCCCCGGAATTAGATTAAACTACTTAGTTAATGGATATAGATGTAGAGAATTTATTTCTAGAGTACAAATGTGTTAAAGATGGTGTAGTTAAAATTTGAGGTTAATCAGAGTTAGATTGGTATTTTTAAGCATACTGGTTATGTGTTTTAATACCGAATTGACTACCAACATATATGGAAAAATATGGAAATGGTGGAAAAAGATTTTTGATGAATCTTAGGATTTATTTGAAACTTATTGGAAGTAAGAAAACTTGATTTGGTGAAATCTAAGCATTCTTAGTAGATCGAGAAGTATCAGTTGGTCACTTAAGTGACCAAGTATCCCACGGTTCTCTTGTTTCTGCCTTGGCTATTTGAAGCTTTCAAAATGAGATATTTTTCTCATTTCTCACCTCTCTTTCACGACTGTAGCAGGGGAGCACAAAAGGAAAACCAATAAAGAAGCAAAAGGAGGTTCATCATCAACCAAGGAGTAGGAAGAGTTTAGTGGTGGAGAGGAGCTGCTCTCTGACTTTATTTCTAGCCATTAAGGTACGAGTTTTTGTGTTCTTTAGCTCATTTTCTTCCATTTTCACCATTTTTGCACATGTGGTGCATAATTGGTTAAATTGATTTCTAGAGGTGTTTGAAGTGTTTTTCTTGCTTGAATGAGTCTCTTTGGTTGTTTATGACTTGTTCATAAATTAAGTTTGAGTTAGAAACTTAGAACTTGTCATTTGGACCTTGAATCCTAAAAGTGAGAAAGTTAGGTCATGGATGAGAGATTTGGTCTTTGGATCCAAATTGGAGGTTTTTGTTGGTGATTAATGATTCCTATGTGTTAGTGAACTTGTTATGGACCTTAAATCACCTAGAAACTGAATTGGAGTAGCCAAAATCTGGGACTTGTTCCAATGGAACAGTGCACGGATTATGCATAATTCTATAGAATCGTGTTTCTACTATTGGCACCGCTGCATGGCCGAGTGATGCCGTGGTGTAAGAGTGATGCTACAACTAGTATTAAAACCCGAGAGCAGAGCACCGTGGCGTGCCAAAACTGTGCCGCGGTGTGAGCTCCATGACCTTCAAAAATGTATTTTTGACATCCCTGGAAGTTCCTAAATGTTGAGATCATTCATGTCGCCTTTCTAAGTATGATGAGACTCTAATAAGAGTATTTCATAAAGTGTTGGTGTGGTGAATGTAAATCAGTTGGTATATTAATTATTATGGTATTTAGCATCATTGTTGTTCATGCTTGAGTCTCTTTACTTGTGTAGACCCTTTATACATGCTTGTTAATGAATGATGAGACTCTAATAGGGGTATTTAATGAAGAGTTTATGTGGTGAGTGTAAATCAATTGATATGTTAAATTGTTGTAGTATTTAGCATTATTGTTGTTCTTACTTAAGATGATAGATGTAAGCCAATTGGAATGCTAACTATTATAGTGATTGACATCATTGTATTTCATACTTGTGGTTATGAATGTAAATCAATTGGTATGCTAGTTATTGTAGTAATTGACATCATTGTTTTTCATAACTATATTGATGGAGGATGAGTTCCTCACCTTTGGTGATCATGTATGATTTTGAATGAGGAGGTAACAAACCCTTCCTATCATAGTGATCTTTATTGAAAACTGCGTAGTTGATGAGTTCACTACCCAGAGATAAGGCTTCTGGAATTGGGTTCCGGTGCTTGTTCAAGGCTTATGGAATCGGGTTCCTTCGCTCTGTTCAAAGCTCATGCATATCATACAGTTCCTGAGTGATTGAGGATGAGTTCCTTTGCTAATTCTAAGGAATCATAACATTATCCACATTCATATTTAGGTTTTTGCATTGGCATAAATATAATGCATAATTTGGCATAGCATGGCAATTGTATGGGCGGTTGCTAATCATAACATATTCATGCATGACAATTGTATGGGAAATTGCTTATTTATGAGACTGTGATAGTGTTTACGAGTATTGTGTGAAAATGAGTTTTCGATACAAACTTATAAAAATGAGAATCTATTTCGAGAAGAGAAAAGACACAGTTTTGGCTTTTGTCACCTTTCTAGCTTTTATATGTACTTTTCTTCGAAATAGTTGGGATGATTATGATGACATGTTTTATGGACTTCAGTATTGAGAATGTGTGATTCTCACCCCATGTGTGTGTTTCCATAACGATTCCAAGGAAGAAGACTTATGGAAAGTGAAGCGCAGGTAGGAGCTTAGCTTAGTTTATTTCTATTGTTTCTTTTGAAACATGTATCTTTTGTGCCTAGAGAGACTTGGTTTGTAAACTTTGTACATGGTTTGTATTTTTGAGAAATACCAACGTTATATATATTATCTTTTGTTCGTGGCTCATATTTTCTTATATAATGTTGTTATGTTGTATTAGAAATGTTTTATTAGTTAGTAACATGCTTGGATCTACTTACTATGGTATAATATAGATTATACTATTGTTATTAAATTTGGGATGTTACACAATTACCTATATTGAAGGTGTAATTGGCTATTGAAGATAGTTTTGATGATAACAAACATGAAGATAATGGCAAGATCAAGTCCAAGACCTTTCAAGAATAGTATTAGGACTTAGATCAGTTGTAAAGGTAAAAATGTTCACACTTAAGCTCTAAATATGTTTTTCAAAGAACCCAAAATTAGCACACATGTTTTCCAAGTTTTAAAAATGAGTTTTGAATTCATAAGGAAAGGCTTTTAGGTGTCTAAAAGGTTGTTGGAACTCTTAATGACATTTGGCTAAATTTCAAAGTTGTTTAAATAGTTTTTTCAAAGGCCCTAATCGATTAAAGGGTTTCTCTAATCGATTAGCAAAAGTCAGAATGCCCAGCATTCAATTTTTTAAAAGCCATAATCAATTAGACCTTATGCTAATCGATTAGGCTATTCCATAAACTCATCTTTGCTGTGCTAATACGAGGATAATCGATTTGGCACTTCCTTTAATCGATTATTTGGGTTGCCAAAAATAGAAATTAACCGCTAGTTGCTTGCATTTAATGCTCTCAACCACTCCCAACGATTCTTTAATGACTTAGGTTATAAATACAAGTCATTGGGAATTAAAGGAGAGAAGGAAATCATTCTGAAACATCTTGTTGAGCATTTAATATGAGCTTTACCAGCCTAAATCTTTAACACTTTGTTTTGAGCTTGAAAATGTGATCAATCCTTCTACCCATTGAGCTTTAACTTGTATTATCCACTCTTGTGAGAGTTTATCATTCAAATATATTTTGATTTCCTGTATAAGATGGTGAGGTATCCCTTGATAGAGAAAAAGGTGAGGCATCTCTTGATGGAGAAGAGGGTGAGACATCCCTCGAAAGTTGTAAGGGTGAGGTATCCCTTATTTTTTAGGCTCAAGCACAAAGTGTGAGGCATCCCAAGGTATGTTGAGTGCTCTTGGTTGTAAAGTTTTTCTTAGCACCCGCAAATTCTAGGAGATAGTGAAGAAAATCTCAAGTTAAGCTTAGGGACTAGATGTAGGCCACAAGTGGTTGGTGGTTGAATCAAGATTAATTCCTGAGTTTGATTCCCTCTTCCCTACACGCTTTAATTTTAGCATTTAATGCAGTATATTTATTTATTGCATATCTTGTCATCTTGATGTTTTGATTCTAAGAACTTGATATCTAGCTTTTTTTTTCTTGATTTATCCTATAATCCAAGTTATATTTGAATAATTTGTAATAGTTGTACCTTTATTATGCATGTTCAGTTGTATTTATTAATTGAGTGCTTCAAAATGATTAATTTCTCAATGTTGTTGTAAAAATTTGTAATCACTCAATTCACCCCCCTCTTGGGTGATGGTTGTCATGGCTAACAGAAGGCAATCTATTGTTTTGGACTGGGTTTCAGGTTAGCGGATCATAAGCAACCCGGCTCGCTAAATTTGGATCTCATATATTTATACGCACTATTAGATAAGTAAATTTACCTATTTATGAGGCGCAAATCTCTCACAGAATCCCTGATAGATATGGATATCAATTACATCCCACATAAATAGGAAATTAGTTAAAAGATATAATAATCTCATGGGTTCTTATCCTAATTAACAACATTTAAGTCTGATTGAACTACGATTCTTATCACTAAAGATGCTTTTATAAAAACCCGGCAAGGTAGCAAAGTTAAGCATTTAATTCCAAATACTACCCACCTTGTGCATGACCTAACTTAAGTGTTAGAGTGCCTTTTGTAGGTACTTACCCTCTCGCATTACCGTTGCAACCACTATGCATCGAAGGAAACCACCATTTTCAATATATTCAGGTATTTATCTGAACCTTATGTAGAACATTGACGCCGTCTATGGGAAGAGATAAACTTCAAGTCCCACCACCACCATCATGGTAAACAGTAGACGAAATCAAAATTGAATATCTACTGCGCATAATCCACCATCTACTAGTCGCCACCGTGGCTCCGTCCTAATGCACAACCCTTACGGGTCACACCTCAAAATGGTAAATCCTTACGGGTAACACTTCAAAAATGTAAACCCAAACAGGATATACCTCAAGATAAATCCAAATGGGTACCCAAGAGAGTAAACCCAAATAGATAATTTGTAGGATTTTCTGTTAGATTTTCAATGGCACAAACGACTTGTCGATCTGATCTCTGTAACTCAAGATATGACTCAATTAATGAGGAATTGTTAGGATAGTGCGAGAATCCGAATCAAATCTCTTTGAAAATCCTTATCCAATTTTCATTATTAATGGCAACTTAATTACATAAAGTTGTCAACATAAGATTTGAATACCTTTTTCTTAGCTTTCAAATGCTACTAAAATAAGGTAAATTGCATACTTATAGAGAAATTTGTCCTTAATTTACTGAGACAAGTTTGATAATGATACTTTCCTTAATCAATCTTTGATCAAATCTCTTGTTTCCTATTTCTTTTTGTTGAATCCATATAAATTAGGAATAAATATCTCACTCAAATTAAGAAACTTCATAAGATCATTACATTAAAAACAGAGATACTTGATCATCAAGTAAAAATTATTTGCACTCCAATTAATAATCTAATTTGATCTTTAAAATTTATGAATGCTAGTAGACTTGGTCAAACTTTATCATCCGTTTTACATACAATTTTTTACCTTTTTAATGCATGAACTGGGCATTAATATCTTCATGAAAGTTGTAGAAATTTTTTTCATCTTTCCATAGACACCAAGATTAACTTAATCTAAACTTTGTAGCAAAAGTTATACTCAAAATACTGCATCAGTGTCTTTATGCTCTTCATCAAGATTTTAATAATCATGCCTAAAATACTACAAAAATCCTTAATATTCCTACAAAATACAATAAAAACACATTTAATTCAATGGGTCCAGAATTCACTCAATATCATAAATAAATACTATAATTTATATCTAAAAGTATTCAAATCCTTCAAATATTTATTTTTAAGATTTTCTTATTTTTGATCAAAATCTAATGATTTATCCTAAAAATTTAAATATAACTAGGTGAAGAGATAATTATTTAAAAATAAATTAAAAATAAATAAAAATAAACAAAAACTAAATAAATATAAATAAAAAACTAATAAATAAACACAAAAGATAAGTGTATTTTACACTCATCAGCGCTGTCTGTGGGAAAATATAAACTTCAAGTCCCACCATCACTATCATGGTAAACAGTAGACGAAATAAAAAATCACATATCTGTTGCGTATAATCCACCATCTGCTAGTCGCCACTATGGCTCCGCCCTAGTGCATAACCCTTATGGGTCACACCTCAAAATAGTAAACCCTTACGGGTCACACCTCAAAATAGTAAACCCTTACGGGTCACACCTCAAAAAAGTAAACTCAAACAAGATATACCTCAAGAAAAACCCAAACAGGTCACACCCAAGAGGGTAAACCCAAAAAAGGAATACCCAAGAGGGTAAACCTAAATGGGGATTACCGTACTCTAGAAGGTAAACCCAAAAGGGGACTACTATACTCCAAGAAGGTAAACCCAAAAAAAGACTACTGTAAGCCAAGAAAGTAAATCTAAAAAGGAAATACCCAAGAGGGTAAACCTAAATGGGGACTATCGTACTCCAGAAGGTCAACCCAAGTGGATAAACTCAAATGGGAACTATCATACTCCAAGAGGGTAAACCCAAAGGGAGACTACTATACACCAAGAAGGTAAATCCAAAAAGGGAATATCCAAGAGGGTAAATCCAAATGGGGACTACCGTACTCCAGAAGGTAAACCCAAGAGAATAAACCTAAATGGGGACTACTATACTTCAAGAGGGTAAACCCAAAAGGAGACTACCATACGCGAAGAAGGTAAATCCAAAAAGAAAATACTCAAGAGGGTAAACCTAAATGGGGACTACCATACTTTAGAAGGAAAACCGAAGAGGGCAAATTCAAAAGAGGACTACTATACTCTAAGAAGGTAAAGCCAAGAAGGTAAACCCAAAAGAAGACTACCATATACCAAAAATGGCACTAGAAGAAGATTGCTACAACGACATATTTCTTTAACTAAAAGAATCCACATAATTACCATTTTTATAATTGATTTTTATGCAATTATTATATTTTATAATTGTTATCCAACATATTATCTATTGGCATAATACCATAAATTATCAAAATGGTCTATTGCTAACGGGTGATCTTCAAAAGGTGTGGCAACAAACATCATTAGATAAGTATATCTATTAATGTTAATCAATGATGTTACCTTTGTCGTGGAAGAAATGCTGTTAGTAGCATCTTGATCTAATCTTATCAGGGAATTAGATTTTACGTAATGACATTTACATGTCTCAATGGAAAACCACACCCGAGCCGAATACACAAAAAATAATGGCACTAATTGCCAATTTTATCTCAGTTTAGACAAGACATCGCATCTATGAGTACCTCGACCTTGACTTGCTCTCGTTTCGGTCAGTACTTAAGCGTGACTCCACGTTCACAAGTACCTTAGCTTAGAGGACCTAGGAGCTTGGTCATGCCTCCTGTGATTAGCATTAGCAATGACAATGATTTTGATGATAACAAACAAAAGAAGTGATAGCTATGCACAGATCAACTTCCAAGGTTCTTCAAGTATAACTAATAGGACTTAGATCTTATGTTAAGGATAATAAGAATCACACTAGCTCATATCTTGTTTTGCACTTAACTTAAATCTCTTTGCAAAATCATATTTTATGTTGATCAAGTTTGAGCAAAATGTTTTTTAGAAAGGATGAAAAGAAAACCATATTTTATACTTGTGAAAATACTCATAAAGTTTGTGGGAAATGATTTTAGAAAGGTTGAAAATGATTTGGGAAAGTTTGGTTATGAAATCCTTTAGAAATCTTGTTTTCTTGGTGAACCAATAACAGATTATGTGTTTTGGATAATAGGTTATCTGAGAATAATAACTAATTATGTGATTTCAAATAACAGATTATTTGAAATCCATAACAGGTTATTCACCTTGGCAGAAACGTTCCAATTAAGGTTTAAAGTGAATAACTTGTTATGGAAAGTCCATAACAACTTATTTGCATGTTGGGAACGTTCCCTCTTATATTTTAAATGTTTTTAATCGATTAGGGGTGCCAAATAACTTGTTATTTTCGTGCTATAGTATTTTCTGATGAAACAAATAATCTGTTAAGCAAAACCAATAATATGTTATCTGAAACAAAATAATCTGTTATAGATAACTTGTAATATGTTATCTGGGATAGCAGAAAACACCTCCCAATGGCTCTATTGGAGCATTTAATGCCCCCAACAACCTCCAATGGCTCTAAATTGGTTTGGGCTATAAATGAAAGTGGTTGGGCATTAAAAACCAGTTGGAGAATAATCTGAAAATCATTATTGAGCATTAAATTCGTGTTTCACCATCATTTTCTCTAAACCCCTGTTTTTGAGCTAAGTGTGTGATTCTTTGATTCCATAAGCTTCAATTTGTATTATCCATTCTTGAGAAAGCTTCATATCATTCATACTTTGTATAAGCTATAAAAGAGAGGGTGAGGCATCCCTCCAATTTATAAAGGGTGAGGTATCCCTTGAAAGAAGAGGCTCAAGCACAAGGGTGAGGTATCCAAAGGTGTTGAGTGCTCCAACTTGTAAAAGTCATCAAGTACCTGTTGAAGCTTGAAGAATTAGTGAAAAATCTCAGGTGATTACTTGATGACTTGACGTAAGCCACAAGTGGATTGGTGGCTGAACCAGGATAAATCTTGTGTTTGTTCTTCTAAACTCTACTCTTTAATATTGTGCACTATTTTATTGAGTTTGCTTGAATACTATCTTGATTTGTTGTAATATTTGTGAGTGAAAGCCTTATATCTTATCTATCTATTAATCTCTGTTACTCAATTGCTTCAACGAAAATTAATAATCAAGTGTTTTACAAGGGTTTTGCGAAAATATTTTATATACTCAATTCACCTCCTTCTTGAGTATTGAGGACACTTGGTAACACCTCCATCCTAGCTAGTACCTCAGCAGTGACTTTGAGTCAACGAGTACTTCGACCAGTTCTCATCTAAGCCAGTACCTCGGTCGTGACTTCGTGTCCATGAGTACTTCTGCCCGACATCATCTCGGCGCAACCCACAAGGTTATTTGGCCTTGGAGAGGTTTGAGAAATACAAGTTCCGAAGAGGATCAGATATTTCGATATCCATACATGAAGGTCAAATAGGGGAATCCACTTGACCGGTATCCGAGTTCAAAGAGTGCATTTAAGGGTTTTAACATGTACCCTAATGAGCCTGATCTTAACCCATAAGCTTAAAAGTTCACAAAGGCTAAGCGTATTCGATCTAGCCCAAGATAGTGGACTCCACACCAAGAGGCTTTTGTGTCAATTGTTTTACAATTTTAGCATTGAGCCTACACTACAAAAAAAAGGTTTAAAATGACAATTATTTGTTGCATATTACAACGGTTATAACTGTCATTTTTTGCCTCAATGACAATTTTCAAAATTGACATAATTACCTCTGCCATTCGATATAATACTACAGTTTCCCATTAACCAACAATTTTATCATGTATAAAATGACGATTTAGTTTTTGCATAAAACAGCAGTTTAAGACTGCCATAATTCACTTAAAAATTATGGTTTAATTGTGTATAAAATGACAGTTTAAACCACCATAATTTATAACATAAAACGGAAGTTTAAGACTGTTGTAATTCACCTAAAAATTAGAGTTTAATTGTGTATAAAATGATGGTTTAAACCACCGTAATTTGTAGCATAAAAAAGGCAATTTTGAACTGCCATAATTCACTTAAAAATTACTGGTTAATTGTGTATAAAACAACAATTTCAAACAATCATAATTTATATAACAATACATAGTTTACTTCAAAGATTGTGGCAGTTCTTAACCATCCTAATGCAAGCTATTTTTCATGTTTATTATGATAATTCTTGTTCGCCAAAACCCACAAATATAAATATAATAATTTTGCTTAATGAAATGTAAAAAGAAATACTCATTAATTTAATTAACCAAGTATCCAATTTAACATAAGTACATTAGCTCAATAATTACAAATTATAAGTCATCAAAGTTGAGAAATAACATCCTAATTAGTAACATGAATACACAAGTTAAATAACTTCAAATTACATATAGGTCTTAAAAGTTTTAAGAAATAACATCTTAAATAGTAATTCATTTGGCAACAATTGATAAATTAATTAATGAGGACTCGAAATATCCACTGATTGAAGAGTTTTACTTCTATTTCATGATCTTCTTGGGTCATTAGGCGATAGAGTCCCACTACCTTTATCTGGTACCTACAAGAAAGACAAAATTATGCTTGAGATTCTCCAAACATAAGTGGCAAGGGTCTAGGCCTATCCCCATGATCATCAATGTGTTTCCACTTAAGATAATTCAGTAAATAGAATTCCAAAAAGCGCAAGAGTGTCAAATATAATGTGCTAAGAAGAATACATATGTATCTACCTTATCCAAGGGGCAGGTTCATTGTCACATCTAAGGAATAGATATCGGCAAACTTTGAAACCCTAGTTAGGAATATGTCATTAGATACGCTACGCTGCATAATATATATAATCAAACTATCATGAAATTGCACATATATGTCTACCTGCAATCCCACTATCTGCCAGCACTTTTCAATTCTATAAATTCCATCATACCGCACTCCACTCCGAGGGGCATATGGGGAATGCTTTTCCTTGTGAGATCTGCTAGCTCATTAGAGGTTATGCGTAAAGATATGATAGAGTGTAGATTAAGGCTCAAAATATATTGAATTAATTGAAATTCTCATGGTTAATCACAGTTTAATTGAGCAAGCCAATCATATAATAAATTTAACACAGTCCCAACCAAAAATAGCAATTGATAAGACCCAATGATCTACCAATTCATAAATATTGAATTATGGACTCAAAATCTCGATTTTACACTACTTTAGCCATAACAGTAGCAATAAATCTTTTGTACCAATATTATCTAAGCCACTATAAGTAATAAGTAATAAGTGCCATTGCTTTTTCCCAATTGATCCAGAAGCTAAACTTCTGTTTCGAGTCTTGGTCAAGAAAAATAATAAATAAAAGGCTGACCAAACACAATCTAAGAGGAAGCTCACCTATTTTGTAAATGCAGTTTGATACCGAGTTTCTTCATTCATCTTCAACTTCATAGGTCCATAGACTCTAAAATAACCAATAAAGAATTTACAGGTGCAAAAGTAACTCAGATACAACTACAATATCCTCCCCTTCGAATCTCCCACCTAAGGTGTTTCCAGTAGAATAGCAATTTTGCTATTTCAAGCTAATAATTTTAATTTGAAATAGCATACTGATCTAGCCCACTATACACTAGCAAACTGACCGCATAAAATAGAATATGAAGCACTTGAAAGAATTCAACTTCCAAGCTAGCATATGCTCGCCTCACAACACGAATGGGATAACCATTTAGACAACTAACTTGGAGTGCCCGATTGTACTATTCAAACTTCTGGTTAAAAGAGTAGTGTGTCTTATTTGTTCGCTTGTTGCCTGTTAGATACTTACCACCACTGCATGCAGCAAGGGACATGTCAAGAAATGAAAGAGTTAACAGGAATATTAATTATGCATGAACCATATATATATGAGCACATATATTGTATTATACATTACAAAGTATAAAGCACCATCAGGTATGCAGAATGATCAATCTTGCATCAAGACATAGCATACATAAATTGAAAAGCACAACGAGTCTTGTAAAGAACATTGCACACAGCCAGGAAGCAAAGTGATACTTGTCAGATTATGAACAAGAGAAAAGACGAGTTCTAACAATATTCAAACCAATTAGTTCACTTAACAAAAAGGAGTTCATCCACAGATAGCGTATGAGAACCAAGATATGCTAAAAAACCATACTACGTTTGGAATGGAGAATAGAAATTGACCCAATCGGTTTTGTACCCATCCCAGGACAAGTAAATTAAATCAAATCAGGACATCTCTGGTGTGGTGTGAATTGTGATTAAAATTAAGAATAAGATTCAGTTGCCAAGTTCCACCAAAAATATAAAAAACTTGCAATTAGTTGTAATTAGCAAGAGTCGATCCATAAATAACTAATTCAATTAACACTATGAATTGATTCATAATTTAAATTCCAAAGATTAACGTGCAGTAAAAAAAAGGGTTTTGGGGTTTTGATGAGTATTGAATCAAATCAACAACAATAATAATAAAACAAACTAGAATTGACAGATTAAATAAATTGGTTAAGAGATGGAATTCACCACTAGATTTATATGATATTTTTAGCCCACATATCCTTTTTATTCCAACATGATCAATTATA
Organism: Ormosia emarginata; assembly: GCA_029884605.1. Lineage (NCBI taxonomy): Eukaryota > Viridiplantae > Streptophyta > Magnoliopsida > Fabales > Fabaceae > Ormosia > Ormosia emarginata. The sequence goes on from JAQQTP010000073.1 coordinate 22,123,024, forward strand.
TTTCTATGCAATTGTGAGATTAAATTTATGTTTTTCTTAGGTTTTTGGCTAATTTAGCAACCGTTCAAATCAACTCATAATCACTGATTAATTATAAAGTAACTGCTCTTACAACTAACCAATAATTGCATTAAGATTTTTTTAAAAAATCAATCACGCTAAGATCTAATCACACACTAGGATTAAATTACTTAGATCATATATTCCTCTAGATTTATCACCGCAACTGCGCACATAATAATTCTAGAATTGCTACTTTAGAAACTGGAAAGGATACAAAGACCTTTATACTAACATCATACAATCCTCTAGATTTATCACCGCAACCGTGCACATAATAAACCTAGATCTACCACCTCAAAGATGGCAAGAGTATAAAGATTCTTTTATCATAATAATGATCAGAAATATATGAATAGAAACACAACTGTATTGAAATAAACGAATATGCAAGATTCATAAAATCAATACTAGAGTTTCATCCCCTCTTAACCAAATGAAAACTTAGCCACACATGATAAATTCAAAAGCAACAGAAAAATATAAGAAAGACATTGTATGAAATAAAGTTGTAGAGAAAACTAAAGATCAAACAAATTTCCAAGGATAGAAATTGATTGTTCTCTAATTGTTCAAACTCGAGACTCCAATCTTCGATCAGATCTCCCTTCTTCTTGTTCTTCTTCTTCTCTTTAGCTTCCAAAACTCAAATTACAAATTAAATATGAAAGGAAATGATAAATTGCGTAAGAAACTAAAAGAAAAACCTAAAACTAACCTAAAAACTATCTGAAAACTAAAAAACTCTGTCCCCTGCCTTCTGCACTTGTATTTATAGAGAATTTGGGGTCCAACAGGAGACACGGTTGTGTCTCCATTAGACACGTTCGTGTCTCATAACTCAGAAGTTTTCCGAGAGTTAGACACGGTCGTGTGAAGCCAAAAGGGGGAGATACGACCGTGTGTCTATGAGACACGACCATGTGTCTATTAGACACGACCATGTGTCTATGAGACACGACCATGTGTCTATGAGACACGATCATGTCACATGTCACAATAGCATGTTCAACAAATTCTTACAGGATTACATACACATTTTGACTAACTTCAGCATTTGTTGCAAGTTTTGGGAGAGACACGGCCGTGTGTCCATGAGACACGGTCGTGTCTCATGTCAACATCAGTGTATTGGAGAAGCTTGGGGGACATAGACGTGTGAGTGGGAGACACGGTCGTGTCTCTTGTAAAAATAACATTTCTGCACGTTTTTGGGTAGGCAAGGCCATGTGAGTGGGAGACACGACAGTGTCTCAAGTCAAAAGCTTCATCCAAGTTAGACATGGCTATGTCTAAGTCCTTAATCGCTCCTGAACTGACACGGAACCTTACCAAAGCCAGAATGGACCTCTTTTGCCTTGAAAACTCGGTATCTTCGCTTGCTTTCTTCCAAATGTATTAAATCTCTCAATTTTACAAAAAAGGAAGATAATGATAAGGATCCAACTAAAACTCACTCTTAATTACAGGTAATTAACCAATAAAAGTTATCAAAATTAGCTCCGATCACACCCCTACACTTGAGCTTTTGCTTGTCCTCAAGCAAATAATAGGAATTAACAGAATGATCAAACTCAACATCCAGAGATATGAATCAAGGGGAATTCCAGAATTTTAAAAATTTAAGATCAACAATCAAATCTAATCAATCAAGATCATTCAGCAATTTAAAACAATAAGATTCTTTAGCCTAGCTTGCAACTTTTCTCTTCACTAAACATATGAGATCACTCATCTTTCCGTTGCTCAAGTGTTTAAGGACAAAGAGACCACTCAAATTTCTCATGAAAAATGCAAAACCATAGGCTTGCCTATCAATCTCATCTCCACTTTCAAGTTCACATACATAGTAAGAATCAAAAGGGCTTTATCTGGTTGTAACAGGGCCAAGGGTAACAATCAAAGGCAGGAAAAAGGTAAATAAGGGTAAAGAACTATCAATACAGAGCAGAATCAGGCTGAAATCATGATGCACAATGATTTAAACAATTCTCATTTTCAACCCAATATTTTCATTATTCTTCACCAACAATTCTTTTCCTCTTTTATATATATATATATAAATACCCTTGAAAATAAAAACATTTTTTCAAGACTTTTTGATCAACATATCAGATGCTCCAAAGAGTTCAACCTGATTATTTAGTTGAGTATTCAAAGAAATCAAATTTAGACACAAAATGGGGCAACTAAGGAGTTATTTTATCAATACAACTCTGAAAGTCAAGAAAGAATAAATCATAATTGCCTTAATCATATTCAAGTATGTATGTGAATCATTAAAGTTTCAACAAGATATCAAAGCAAGTTCTAACACACATCAATCAAGAGAAAATTCACTCCAGAAGGAAAATAGGACTTTATTTATGAAAGATCCAGTCGTTAAAGCTCAAAACTCACTTTCTGGTTAAATTGATAAAGAAAACAAAAACAAGCAGACATAGCTAATTTTCAACAAAGATGCTGAATTTCACTTTTCTTAATTGAACAAGATTGCTTCACACAAAATAATCTCATGATCAATAGATTCCCCTTTCAAACATATCTATCAGCTCAGAATAAATCAAGCTTAATTACCAGCACTACTCAAGTGTTTTGAAAAAAAATCAAAGATAATACCACTCCCCCAGACTTGATATAAACATTGTACTCAATGTGTGAGAGAAATAAATAAAAGGGGTAAAGAAAAGAGCAATACAACCTGATGATGACTGAAATAATGGTAGGCAGAAAAAAAGAGCAATAGTCACACATGCAAATGAATGCACTCGAAAAATCCCAAACATATGCGTAATATTTAAAACAACATAACAAAAATAACAAAAAAACTAAGAAGAAGAAAAAAACATGGGTCATTTAGAGTCAGATTCCCAAGACTGTAACACTTATGTTCATCCCTGAAGAAATTCCACAAACAAGAAGTTCATGATGCACAGTTCTCAAGAATGCATCTCAAGAGTCAATAAGATTATTGACTCCTTACTCAGCCCATTTGTAAAAAAGTATAATTTAACTTCTTAGCTTGCGGAAACCATCCCCGAGGACTTGACTTGATAACTCAGAAAAGCATTACAACACAAAATGGAGAAAGAAGGTAAATCTGGTTAGGTTGCCTCCCAACAAGCGCCTATTTAACGTCATTAGCTCGACGTTGGGACACTTCTTAGTAATCTTTATAATGTGGATGAAGAAGGGTCATCTCTTTCACTTCTTCATTGTCTGGAAGCTCATGATAAGGCTTGAGACGGTGTTCATTGACCTTGAATATTTTTCCAGATGCCTCACTCATGATTTCTACTGCACCAAAAGGAAAAATATTAGTCACCACAAATGGTCCAATCCATTTAGAACATAGTTTACCTAGAAGTAATTTTAGTCTGGATTGGTACAGTAACATTTTTTGTCCTTTGTTAAAGTTCTTCTTGGAAATTGTTTGGTCATGGAATGCCTTAGTTTTTGTCTTATAAATGAGGGCATTTTCAAAGGCTTCATTCCGCAGTTCTTCCAACTCCCGTAGTTAGAGCTTCCTATACTTCCCTGCACCTTCCAAGTCCAAATTGACTTGCTTAACGACCCAATAAGAGCAATGTTGCAGCTTAATGGGCAAATGACAAGACTTTTCAAATACTAACCGAAATGGGGATATACCAATTGGGGTCTTATATGCAGTCTTGTAAGCCCATAATGCATCATCAACTCTTAAACTCCAATCCTTGTGTGTTGAATTAACAGTCTTTTCAAGGATTTGACTTGATTTCATGGTTGGATACTTCAGTTTGCCCATTTGTCTAGGGATGATAGGGAGTGAAAATTTTGTGCATCACTCTATATTTCTTCAAAAGAGCATCAAACGATCTGTTGCAAAAATGCATCCTTTGATCACTGATTATGGCTTTCGGAGTTCTAAACCTGGAGAAAATATGTGACTTTACAAAATCCACAACAGTTTTAGAATCATCAGATCTGGTGGCTTTTGCTTCCACTCATTTAGACACATAATCAACAGATAAAAGAATATATGAAAAACTAAAAGAAGGGGAAAATGGTCCCATGAAGTCAATGCACCACACATCAGATACTTCCACAAAGATGACCGGGGTTTGAGGCATTTGATTCCGAGGACCTATATTGTATGTTCTTTGACAGTGGTCACAAGACTTACAGAAGTTGTAAGTATCCTTGAAAATTGTTGGCTAATAGAAACCATTGTCAAGTACCTTGTTGGCTGTCCTTTTTATTCTAAAATGTCCTCCACAGGCATAGGTGTGACAAAAAGAGAGAATGGAGTGAGTTTCTGAGTTCGGAATGCACCTCCTAATGACTTGATCTGCACAATGTTTCCAGAGATAAGGATCATCCCATGTGTAATACTTACAATCACTCCTCAGTTTATCTCTTTGAGCCTTGTTCCAGCCTTCTGGAAAGTTTTTGGTGACCAAGTAATTTATAATATCAGCATACCAAGGGATTATAGCCTTGATGGCCATCAGATACTCATCTGAAAAACTTTCTATGATTGGTATTTCCTCCTCCTCAGTCACCAACCTACTCAAATGGTCTACTACCAAGTTTTCGCTTCCTTTTTTGTCTTTTATTTCCAAGTCAAATTCCTAGAGCAGTAGAATCCATCAGAGCAATCTACGCTTCGCTTCTTTTTTTGTGAGAAGATACTTCAAGGCTACATGGTTTGAAAAAATAATTACTTTAGAATCAATAAGATATGATCTGAATTTTTCTAAAGCAAACACCATAGCTAGAAGCTCTTTTTTCAGTTGTAGAGTAATTAAGTTGAGCATCATTTATAGTCCTTGATGCATAATAGATAGCATAAGGTACTCTATCAACTTGTTGTCCTAGGACAACCCCTACCGCGAAGTCATTGACATCACACATCAACTCAAATGGTAATTCCTAATTTGGTGGCCTTATAATAGGCGCAATAGTCCTCAATTCCTTGAGCTTAGTGAAAGCTCCCATACATTTCTTATCAAAGATGAATGGAAAATCCTTTTGAAGTAGTTTGCAAAGGGGTAATGATATTTTGGAGAAATCCTTGATGAATCTCTGGTAGAAACTTGTATGACTAATGAAAGAACGAATTTCTCACACACTAGTAGGTGGGGGTAAAGAATGCATGAGTTTTACCTTAACTTTATCTACCTCAATTCCCCTAGCAGAAATTACATGACCTAACACTATACCTTCCTCTACCATGAAATGACATTTTTCCCAATACAGCACATGGTTAGTGTCAATGCATCTTTTTAACACCAATGTTAGGTGTTTTAAACAGTTCTCAAAACCATTTCCAAGAACACTGAAATCATCCATAAAGACTTCTATAATGCTTTCAATATAATTAGAAAATATGATCATCATGCATATCTGAAAGGTCCCTGGTGCATTGCAATCTAAAAGACATTCACCTATAAGCAAAGGTACTAAATGGACAAGTGACAGTGGTTTTGTCTAGATCTTCTGGAGCAATGGCAATCTAATTATAACTTGAAAATCCATCCAGAAAATAGTAGTGAGAATGACCAGCTAATCTTTCCAACATTTGATCAATAAAAGGTAAAGGAAAGTTATCTTTTCTAGTGACAGCATTCAGCTTCCTATAATTAATGCAAACACGCCACCCTGTTTGTAACCTAGTGGGGATAAGCTCATTTTCAGCATTTCTTATCACAGTAATTCCAGATTACTTTAGTAATACATAGACTGGGCTTACCTACTTGCTATTAGAAATAGGGTAAATCACTGCCATACTTAGGAGCTTTAGTATCTCCTTTTTCATAACCTCCATCATAAGAGGATTCATCCTTCTCTTGGGGTCTCTCACAGGTTTGGCACCCTCCTCCATTAAGATTCTGTGCATGCAAATGGAGGAATTAATACCCTTGATGTCAGCTATCGACCAACCAATGACTATTTTGTGCTCTTACAAAACAGCCACCAATTTCTCTTCTTATCCTTGGGTTAGTGACTTTGCAATTATCACTGGAAGTATGTCCTTCTCTCCTAAGAATATGTATTTAAGATGATCAGGTAATGCTTTTAGTTCTAATTCGGGTGCCTGCACAACAAAATGTTGAGGTATATCAGTAGTAATTAGTAATTCAACAAAGGAAACCTCATGTTCTTATGAAGTGGAAGGAGCTCTTACAAAGCAGCTACGGCATCATCAATGTCTTCATCCCATGGCTCTCTTTCATCATCTTTCTTTTCTTCCTGTACATCTAAGCTCTGAGTCAAAACTGTATCAAGAGCAGTAAAGTGGTCAAACTCAAAAGCTATAGAAACTAAAGAATCAAAAGCATCAAAAGAGTCAATTAAACAAGCAGAGTGCACATCACTCGGGTATCTCATGGCCTCAAAGATATTGAATCTGATCAGTTCCCCATCAAATTCCATTGTCAATGTCCCAGAGTGCACATCAATTTTTGTCCGAGCAGTCTTCAAGAATGGTCTCCCTAACAAGATAGGAGCAGAGTTGGGGGATTTGTCCTCTTCCATGTCTAACACATAAAAGTCTGCCAGAAACACTAATTCATTCACCTACACTAAAACATCTTTAATAACACCCTTTGGGTATGCATTAGATCTATCAGCCAATTGAATTATAACATCAGTTAGTTCCAAAGGACCTAGATGTAAAGATGCATAAATGCAATAAGGCATGCAATTTATAGATGCACCTAAATCTAGCATTGCCCTCCCAAACCTTGTGTTACCTATAGTGCATGGTATGGTGAATGTACCAGGATCCTTACATTTAGTTGGGAGTTCCTTTTTAATTACACCTGAAACATTCTCTCCCACTCTTTCATTTCCTTTTAATTTCCTTTTGTTAGTGCATAATTCTTTCAAAAACTTTGCATATCTAGGTACTTGCTTAATGGCATCTAGCAAAGGGATGTTAACTTCCACTTTCCTAAAGGTCTCCAGGATCTCTTTTTCAGCTTCTTTTTTCCTAATCTTTACCAATCTACTAGGAAAATGTGCTTTAGTGACATATTTAGGAAGTGGTTCAGGGATACTTACCTTAGGGGCTTTAGAACTTTGCCCCTCCTCATTTGCTTCCTTGGGTGTTTCATCCTTCTCTTTAGTGATTGGTGGAGAAGATGTAGGTTCATCCAATGTCTTCCCACTTCTCAATGTGACAACACTAGCATTTTCTCTTGGATTTACTTCAGGTTGTGAGGGAAGTTTTCCCGAAAGTTGGGTCTGAACCTTGTTGAGTTTTGTGATTATCTGGCCTAGTTGATTCTGTAGGTTGTTGATAGTGACCCTTGTCTCTTGTTGAAATTGAAGGTGACTAGTAGTCATTTGCATAATTAACTCTTCCATTGAAGGTTCAGGTTGCCTTGGTGCTTGAGCTTACTGCTATCTTGGGAGGAAAGGGGCTTGCCTTTGCTGAAATCCTGAAGGTCCACAAGCTTGAGGTTAACTCTAGGGTTACTTTGCATAGCTAAAGTTAGGATGATCCCTCCACCCCTGATTATATGCGTTAGAATAAGGGTTATAACTTTTTGAAGGTCCAAAATATCCCCCTATTGCTTTTGCCTCCTCATTTGTGTTATCTTAGAGAGTGAGACACATATCAATATGATGTTTGGGTGAATAACAAATCCCGCAATCATTAGCTGGTGCTTTTCCATTATCCACTAACCGCTTAACCAAAGTAATTAATTGAGTCATTTGCTGTTGTAAACTGGTTGTTCCTACCTCTTTAACTACTCTCATTCCAGTGTCATTTCTAATGTAGAATTGTTGAGTGTTTGCAGCCATCCTCGAGATCAAGTTTCTTACTTCTTGAGGAGTTTTATCAACCAATGCTCCTCCACTAGAAGCATCAATCATGTTGTGATCCATCACCTATAAATCCTCATAGAAATACTGAATTAACAGCTGCTCAGTGATTTGATGTTAAAGGCAACTAGCACATAGTTTCTTAAATCTTTCCCAATAATCATGAAGTGATTCCCTATGTCTTTGTTGGATGCCGTAGATTTCTTTTTTGATGGTTGCGGCCTTTGAGGCAGGAAAATATCTAACCAGGAAAGCTCGAGCCATGTTTTGCCATGAATTAATGGATCCAGGTGGCAAATAGTACATCCATTCCTTTGTAGAATCTTTTAATGAGAATGGAAAATCCCTGAGCTTAACTTGTTCTACTGAAACTTCTGTAGGCTTCATGCTAGAACAAACCACATGTGTCTCTTTTAGATGCTTATTAGGATCCTCCCCAGCTAATCCATTAAAAGATGGTAAAAGATGGATTTGGCCGGATTTCAGCTCAAATGCCCTTTCACTTTCTAGAATTTCTATGTAAAGGGGTTGTTGGTCCAAATCAGGAGCACCCAATGTTCTTAGAGTAGATTCTACCATCACCACTTCTTCAGATACCTCATCAGATATCTCTCAACTTGATAGATCTGTATGGCGGGCAACTTCGATGTTAGCATGTGTGAATTGAAGGGGAAACTGTAAGCTGACTTGTTCAAAGTAAAGCCTTAGATTTCTCAATTGCTCGTTTAATTCACCACTAGACATGAACACCTGCAAAACAGTCGGAAAGAAGGAAAGAAAGTATTAAACTGAAACAAGAACTGAGTGAAAAATAGGGAACAAATTAATAGCGCAATTGGACAATTAGTTCCCCAACAACGGCTCCAAAATTTTAGTGTAGTGTGGATTGTGATTAAAATTAAGAATAAGATTCAGTTGCCAAGTTCCACCAAAAATATAAAAACCTTGCAACTAGTTGTAGTTAGTAATGGTCGATCAACAGAGAACTAATTCAATTAACACTATGAATTGATTCCTAATTTAAACTCTAAAGATTAACATGCAGTAAAAAAAAGGGTTTTGGGGTTTGATGAATATTGAATCAAATCAACAACAACAATAAAAAAAAACTAGAATTGACAGATTAAATGAATTGGTTATGACATGGAATCCACCACTAAATTTATATGATATTGCTAGCCAACATATCATTTTTATTCCAACAAGATCAAGTATATTTCTATGCAATTGTGAGATTAAATCTCTGTTTTCCTTAGGTTTTTGGCCAATTTAGTAACCGCTCAAATTAACTCCTAATCACTGATTAATTATAAAGCAACCGCTCTTACAACTAACCAATAATTGAATTGAGAATTTAAAAAAAATCAATCATGCTAAGTTCTAATCACACATCAGGATTAAATTACTTAGATCATATATTCCTCTAGATTTATCACTGCAACCGCGCACATAATAATTCTAGAATTACCACTTTAGAAACTGGCAAAGATACAAAAACCTTTATAATAACATCATACAATACTCTAGATTTATCACTGTAACTGTGCACATAATAAACCTAGATCTACCACTTTAAAGATGGCAAGAGTATAAAGATTCTTTTATCACAATAATGATCAGAAATATATGAATAAAAACACAACTGTATTGAAATAAATGAATATTCAAGATTCACAAAATCAATACTAGAGTTTCATCCTCTCTTAACCAAATGAAAACTTAGCCACACATGATAAATTCAAAAGCAACAGAAAAACATAAAAAAGACATTGTATGAAATAAAGTTGCAGAGAAAACTAAAGATCAAACTAGTTTCCAAGGATAGAGGATGATTGATCTCTAATTGCTCGAACCCGAGACTTCAATCTTTGATCAGATCTCCATCCTTCTTGTTCTTCTTCTTCTCTTTAGCTTCCAAAACTCAAATTACAAACTAAATATGAAAAGAAATGATAAACTACCTAAGAAACTGAAAGAAAAACCTAAAACTAACCTAAAAAATATCTGAAAACTAAAAAACTTTGTCCCCTGCCTTCTGCACTTGTATTTATACAGAATTTGGGGTCCACTAGGAGACGCGGTTATGTCTCTATTAGACACGGTAGTGCCTCATAACTTAGAAGCTTTCCAAGAGTTAGACAAGATCGTGTGAAGCCAAAAGGGGGAGACACGACCGTGTCACATGTCACAATAGTGTGTTCAACAAATTCTGACAAGATTGCGTGCACGTTTTGACTAACTCCAGCGTGTGTTGCAAGTTTTGGGAGAGACACGGTCATGTGTCCATGAGACACAGCCGTGTCTCATGTCAACATCAGTGTATTAGAGAAGCTTGGGGGACATAGTCGTGTGAGTGAGAGACACAGCCGTGTGAATAGGAGACACGACCATGTCTCTTGTAAAAATAGCTTTTCTGTACGTTTTTGGGTAGGCACAGTCGTGTGAGTGGGAGACACGACCGTGTCTCAAGTCAGAAGCTTCATCCAAGTTAGACGTGGCCATGTCTAAGTCCTTAATTGCTCCTGAATTGACACGGAACCCTACAAAGCCAGATTGAACCTTTTTTGCCTTGAAAACTCGGTATCTTCGCTTGTTTTCATCCAAATGTATTAAATCTCTCAATTCTACAAAAACGAAGATAATGATAAGGATCCAACTAAAATTCACTCTTAATTACAGGAAATTAACCAATAAAAAGTTATCAAAATAACTCTGATCAATCTACAATAGTCAACTCAACACAGAACCACTCAAGTTTTTCATCGAATAGTTTGCATGCAGTTACTCAAATATAATACCTCAAATTATGATATGATTAGAACCAACCAGATTTCAGTCTCAGTCATTAGTTAATATGATTCACACAAACCGACAGCACAAGAAGATGGATTACCCTTACCCACTAAAAACCTTGATGGTCTTGCCTCTCTACTCCTGCGTACCAGTGCCACTCTCTGAAGCTCAAACCTTGCTGGTCTCAATAGCTCGCTCTTGTTGTCTCTGTGGTCGCACACTGCTCTCTTCCTTCTACGTGAGTGAGTGAGGTTATTGGGGTCAGAGAGCTGGGTGGGTCAGAAAGCAATAGGAAAAGTGAGGGAAGATGAAAATGTTAGGGAAAAAGAGGGAATGTCTGTGGGAGAGCAATAAAGAAGCTGAAGGAAGATGAAAACAACAAAAAAGAGGCAAATTATTTAATATTTTTATTAAAATTAAAATTAAAAAAATGAAAGTTTCAAACTGTCATTTTATGAATCAAACTATCTTTTTATAAATTTAAATTATGTCAATCTTAAAACTATTGCATTATATTATATATTACGATGATTTTTAAGTACTACAGTAAATTACTTATTTTTTTTAGTGCTAACCCATTAGCCTAAAAAATGTTTAAAGTTGTTAAGAGTATTAGATCGTTGCCGCGATAGTGGACGCCACTCCAAGAGGATTCAATGTCAAAATTATACTTTGAAGTTTCATACTTATTTGGCTAAGTGTCAACAAAAGTAGAGAAAAATTCTGATAAATAAACTGAGCAGACCCGACCACCGAGATCGAGCATTGGACCCATCTCGGTTAGGAAAAACACGAGTGTTAATTAAGTGTAAAATAAAATCACCGGGGTCGAGCGTTGGATCCATCTCGGTTAGGAAAAACATGAGCATTTGCTAAGCATAAATAAAATCACCAAGATCGAGCATTGGACCCATCTCAGTGAAGAAAAAAAAAGGCAATAGGAATATAAAAATTCTAAGTGCTTAAATATATGCTTGAAACTGGGACTTGTTCATGTACAAATAAAATAAACCCCATACAGGTGTTGATTAAAAATAATAATTTGAAGTTGATAGAATTTTGGTGGTTATGAGACTTTTGATGTGGTAGCTATTGTGAGTTATGAAAATTATGAGAATTATTCCATGAGTAATGAAGAATTATGTTTTGTCATTAGGGAGAATTATTTCATTGAAGTTATGCAGTTATAGAATGGTTTATTTCATGAGTTAAAAGAAAATTATTATTGTTAATTATGGAGAGTTATAGAATGTGTAAGGTGTCTTTCACTTCTATAAGTATCCTATGTATTTTGAAGTTTGTTGAGAAGAAGAAATAAAAAAATTTCTAGTGTCTCTTCTATTATTCTTCCACACTAACAAAGTGGTATCAACAACTAGTGTGATTTAAGTGATGGAAAATAATGGAATGGTTCCATTTCAATTCCCTTATCTTAAAAAAGATAACTATGAAACTTGGTCTCGTCGTATGAAGGCATTGCTTGGATCACAAGATGCTTGGGAGATCGTAGAGAATGGCTACACTAAGCCACAAAATAAGGCCACTTTGTCTCAAAATGAGAAGGAAGCATTGGCAAAGTCAAAGAAAAAGGACTAACAAGCCTTGTCCCTCATCCATCAAGGTTTAGATGATTTGATGTTCGAGAAGGTGAGCAATGTGTCCATCGCGAAAGAAGCTTGAGGAATTTTGCAAAAGTCTCTCCAAGGTGTAGACAAGGTGAAGAAGGTGTGACTTCAAATTTTATGACGTGAGTTTGAAGCTTTGCACATGACGGAATCCGAAAGTTTTTCGGATTATAGCTCAAAGGTGTTGGCCAATGTTAATGAAATGAAAAGGTATGGTGAAAATATTGAAGATGATCATGTGAAAGATAAGATCATTCGCTCTTTGACTCCAAAGTTTGATTATATAACTTGTGCTTTTGAAAATTCAAATGATTTAGACACTATGATCGTTGATGAGTTGCTTGGAACTATATTAGCCGAAGAAAAAAAATTGTTAAAAAGACAAAATAAGCCTTTGGAGCAAGCCCTCAAAGCCAAGGTTTCATTACAAGATGATGGAGGAGATAATAGTCAAAGAGGACATGGACATGGACGAGGAAGATGGTGTGGTCATGGCCAAGGTGGAAGAGGCAACTGTGACAATTCCAATAATCATGAGATAAGCCATCATTCAACTAGGGGCCATGGAAGATGAGTGACTAAAGGAAGAGCCAACTATCCTAAAACAAATGGGAGGAAGTATGACAAGTCTAATATTGAATGTTTCAATTGTCATAAATTTGGACATTATGCTTCAGAATGTTGTTATAATACTAATGGTGTTGAAGAAAAAGCCAACCTTATTGACAAAGAAGAGGTTGAAGAGCCAACCTTATTGTTAGCACTCAAAGATGATGAAAAGGATGAAAAGAGCTCACGATATCTTGACAATGGTGCAAGAAATCATATGTGTGGCTATAAAGAAAAAATTATGGAGCTTGATGAGAAAGTGAAGGGTAATTTTTCATTTAGAGACACCTCAAAAGTCCAAATTCAAGGCAAAGGTACCATTTTAATTTCTCTTAAAAATGGTGGTCACAAGTTAGTTACCAATGTTTACTATGTACCCAAATTAAAAAGTAATATTCTGAGTTTGGGACAACTTGTTGAGAAGGGATATAAAATTCATATGAAAGATCATTATCTTTAGCTTAGAGACATAATGCTAACTTGGTAGCTAAGGTGTCTATGACAAAAAATAGAATGTTCATGTTGAATCTTAATACAATTGAAGTAAAATGTTTGAAGGCCAATGTTGAAGATGAAGGATGGTGTTGGCATATGTGATTTGGTCACTTGAATTTTGAAGCACTCAAAGCCTTAGGAGAAAAGAAGATGGTGAAAGGGATGCCTTCAATTAACTATCCTAATCAATTATGTGAAGCTTGTCTCATTGGAAAACATGCAAGAGAAAGATTTCCAAATGAGGTAACTACAAGAGCAACTAAGCCATTACAACTTGTTCACGCTGATGTGTGTGGCCCAATCAATCCTTCCTCATTTGGTAAAAATAAATATTTTTTACTTTTTATTGATGATTATAGTAGGAAGACTTGGGTTTATTTTATAAAGCAAAAATCTGAAGTATTTGTGACCTTTAAAAATTTCAAGGTTCTTGTAGAAAAGGAGAGTGGTTATGTAATCAAATCTCTAAGATCCGATAGAGGGAGCGAATTTACATCTAAAGAATTTAATGAATTTTGTGAAACAAATGAAATTCGTTGCCCTCTAACGGTTCCTAGATCACCACAACAAAATGGTGTAGCAGAGAGAAAAAATAGAATTGTTCTTAATATGACTAGATGTAACACCCCGATGTAGGGCGTCACATTTACGACAAATTAAAATAAAAACTTTCCCATGTTATAAATCGTTTGATAATAAATACAACACGAGTTGTAAAATTTTAGTTATGTATTCTAAGAAGATCAATAATCATCCTATACAAATCCAATCATCTTCCATTATTGTTTCAACCTTCGTCCTATAGCCATTTCTTCTTGCGGAAAATATTACTAAATAAAATAAAATAAAATAGAACATGAAATAAAATACATTATTACATACATACCATAATATCCATATGGTTTTGTTTTTTAAAAAATAAAAAATTAAATCATAAACCGTTTGACCCAAAAGAGTAGATAACAGACTTGCTCAAGTCCAACAGACTAAGAAAACCCAAAAAATACAGTACAGACATAACCAAAACAAAACAATCAAGCCAACCAGTAAGGATAATCCAACGGCTCGCCTCCTTCGTGCTGGTCCTCGGGTTGCTGCTTCTCTCACAGAAAATTAAGATGTTGATCTTCTTCACCGTCTTTACCATACATAATAATAATAACACAGAAATACATACAAAGAGGTGAGACAATCTGTCATCATTACCATCAGGCAGTATAGAAAACGATAAATACAAACAGATATGTCATCAAAACATGTTATTACAACATATATAACATTTCATAGAATATATCAGAATAAAATAATATTCAGACTCATAATGCACATGTATATGACACAAACCTACTCCAAGGAGCTAAACACAACCAATCAGAGGAAATGATCTCGGAAGAACCTGTCTGTCAACTCGGCTGCCGCGGGCCACGTGCTACATAGTCAAATTCGTCGTGGCTCACACAGTACACAGTCAAACTCATCGTGTACTACAGGCATTCTACAAGACCGTCCCCAATAAGATCGTGATTAAGAATAGTGCTTTGTCAAGATCATTAGTGTGTCATGTTCGGTACCACGGCCCAAAGGAGCTATCAACTGTCCACATGTGGAATTTCACACACCAATGCCTCCAAGTTCAATAAATGAACAACACTACACCTATCGCACCCAAACAGGGGTGCAATTCATCCTCTTAGGTATAACTTGTCAATGACACCAAAAACAACATATTCCTCAATGCATGGTGCAAGACTCAAAATTCACATATATCATAATATTATCCAATCACATGGTCAAGTGCCATAACTCGGCAGTACCACTTTTCAATATAACTGGGTCCAATCCGACAACATACCGCTGTTATTTTCAATCGCGAAAATATTTTACCGCATTTTCACAATCTCATCAACGTTTTCAAATTGCATAGGTCTTTTCCCATGTTTTTCTCAATCACGTAAATATTTGTCAACATTTTCAAATAGTGTAGGTATTTTCCTATGTTTTTAAAACCATTTTCTAAATTGCGTAACATTTTTAAATCATTTATCAATTGCGTAAATTAAATATCACCATTTTAAATACGCGTAAAGTATTTCTACTATTTTTCACCATATAAAATATTTCTTGACATTAATTTTTGAAACTTTCTGAAATTAAGAATTTTTTTTTATAAAATACTTAGAGCTCTAAATCAATTTTAAAACGTATTCTCCATTATCATAATAAAAATTACTAAATTGAGTTCTTGTTAAATAAATCTTTTAAAACTACCTTTAAGAAAATATATTTATTTATTTTTTATCTAAACACTAATTCTTGACTTGTTGGCCCAAAATTAATTTATGTTCCATAACCAAATATATAATCATTTCCTATCTCATTTTCCTTTGTAAAAATCTTTAATCCAATTATTTGTTACTTAATCCTCTAAAATCTATACTTAAAAAAAGTAATTTTAGATTAAAAGTATATTGAATGGCATGTGATGGAAATTTACTATGTCTTCAACAAATCAAGCATTTGAAAACACATACATCAAAATCAATCATACAATAAAGTAAAACCATAAACAATCAAGTAAATGAATCCTCATGGATTCTTCACCACACACAATCCATTTTCATACTACCAAAATGGTTGATGAAATTAAATCTCCCTCTTACCTCTTGAAGACTATCCTTCTTGAAAGCTTCCTTAGAAAATTTAGTGTGGCTCCAAGAAAATACCTATCAAGCTTAAACAATTTACAAAATACAAAATTAAGCTTGAGAAAGAATAACCATGGATCAAACATGGCTTAGAAATTTAAAAACAAATTTAGAAATAGGAAACAAGAATTTTACCTAATAGGGTAGAAATTTCAACCTTTATTTCCAAGCTCAAGATGGTTGATTTTGAAGAAACTCACTACATGAAAGATGTTTGTAATGGTGTTTAGCTTTAGGAAATAAGGTTGGATAAAATTACTAAAGAGTGGAAGTGTGATTTGGGAGTGGTGGTCGAATAGCTCAAGAAACGGAGAAAAGATGAAGTTCTTCTTTGTGTTCTTGTGTTCTTGAAGAAAGAGGCTAGAAAGAATAGGTAGGAGTGATGGAAAATGAAGTGGAGAGGTCTCCTACACTATATATAGCCATGTGGTGCATTAGAGGAATGGGTGGAATGATTTGTGATAATTGCTTGGTGGAGCACTCGAGGAGACAAGGTGGTGCATGCTAACTCACTAAAGTATATGATTAAGTGTGATGAAATCAAAATAGATGGCCTATACACATGCAATTGTCGTGGAGTTACTTGGAGAGAATGGATGGAAATTCATTGAATATTTGAGTGGGAGACAAGGTAGTTGAAGGATGACTAGACTCCAAGTGATCATGAATGATAGAATGCATTATTATGCATTATTTGAAGAATCATTTGCCTTCTTTGAGAGACATGGTTGTGTGGCCTTGGTGGAATTCACCAACAAAAGAATTCCATTCCATGTTATAATGAAGTGCATGAGTTGTAGGTGGGTCAAAGTGTTTTACCACTTTGGTTTCTAAATTAAACATAATAGGTCCACTAACATGATTATAGAATCTAGGTAAATAGAAAACTTAATTACTAGGGCTAGGTAATTAGGTTTATGATTTCACCTATGGTAAGTAGATTTATAACCTTAACCTAAGGTAAATAGATTTATGACTTTAACCTAGGGTGAATAACTTTTTTTTTAACTTTAACCGACGGTAAATAAATTTATAACTTTATCCTAATGTAAATAGGTTTATAACTTTAACCTAAGGAGAATAGATTTATAATTTACCTAAGGTAAATAGATTTCTGGTTTTTGGTTTAGTAAGATCCCCCGGCCCCACGTGAATAGTTCAAAAATTCATTTGGCCTGGGAAAATTATTATTTTCCTGACTCGGAGTAATTCATACACAAAGATCAAAAACATTCATAGAACAGTTAAAATAAATTTACAGCACACAGAAATCTCAAAATAGTACAATTTAGTCATTACTGTAATTTATCAAAAATTAGGGTATTACAACTCTCCCCCACTAACAGAAATTTCATCCCCAAAATTTACCATACTTTAGAAAAGATGTGGGTATTGCTCCTTCATTTTATCTTCAACTTCCCAAGTCGCATCACCTGTTGCTGCATTCCAGATAACCTTCACCAATATAATCTCTTTTCCCCGAAGTTGCTTCACTCTCCTATCCTCAATCTTAACAGGAAGTGTCTTATAAGTCAAATTTTCTTTTAGTTGTACTTCATCGGGCTGTATGACATGAGTTGAATCGGAAATATATTTTCTCAACTGAGACACATGGAATACACTATGAAGGTTAGAAAGAAAGGGTGGTAAAGCTATTTGGTAGGCTACTGGACCTATCCGATGAATAATTTGGTAAGGTCCAATGAATTTAGGAGTGAGTTTTCTGGATTTGATAACTCTTCCAACACCAATCGTGGGTGTCACTCACAAGAATACGTGTTCACCTTCCTTAAATTTAAGAGGTCTTCTTCTCTTGTCTGCATAGCTTTTCTGACGGCTTTGAGTCGTCCTCATCTTTTCCTGAATCATCTTCACTTTTTCCGTTGTTTGTTGCACAAGATCAGGTCTAATGGTCATGCTTTCTCCATCTTGATACCAACACAAAGGTGTTCGGCATTGTAACACCCTTATGGGGATGTCACATTTATGAAATAAAATAAAATAAAGATAAATAAAATCTACGCAAGTTGTAAAACATTTGTTACATAGTAATACGAGTTATAAAATTTTTTCGGTTAAACAGAATATTACGAAATAAAATAACACGGAACATAAAATAAACAAACTATCATCACACATAATATACATATGGTTTTGTTTTAAGTAGTACAAATAATTTACAACTATAATTATTTAAACCAAAACAGTAAACAAAGTAGTAAAACGTCTATATATACAAACGCAGACGCGCCTAAGTACGCATCATAAATATCTAACCCTCTAAAGGATCACTCTCAGATGAAACTTCAGGTGATAAGTATCCAGGATGCCTCGACCCTCTACGGACTCTAGTCCGTGTTGTCGACACGCTGCTGATCTCACTAGGAGCATCAAACATACCACCCCAATGACGCCTAAGAGATAGCGGTAACTCCACATGTAAATACAATATAGTAGAAAAGATAGGCACTCCATCAAACTCCGTACGTATGGTCACAGTCAGACGCCCTACATACGTAACCGAATCTCTGTCCTCCGGCAGTCTCTAGGCTTCAGAGCCTCCGTGAAAATCCAACCTCACGAAACCAAAGAATCCTGGTAGCGTCATACTTATACAATCAATCCAATGGGTATGGATGATCAGATGGTTCTTGATCGCCAAACTGATCCTCGGCTTATTGCTGCTCCTCGTCCTCGGGGTACACACACTCAAGAGGTTGTTCCTCTTCCTCAAACTCTTCTTTTAAAGACATAATTTAAAATACAGGAACACATACAATAAAGAGGTAAGACAATCTATATCCCCACAAACATGGGAAATAAGAAAACGACAATACAACAGATATAGCAATTCATACAATATAGCATACCATAACAGCATAAATAATAATATAAAGTAACATAGAAATTAAAAGTAACAGCATCACATAATGTCATATATAAAATGGTACAGATAAAATGGTACAGATAAACTAGTACAGATAAAATAGTACAGATAATAATATTACAATGCACAACACATAAATCATATGTAATGCGACTCAACCCTACTCCATGGAGCTACAACCACATACATCAGAGAGAATGATCCGTAAAATCTATTAGTACCCCAGGCTGCCCAACCAAACTATTCCGCTGTCTCACGTTGCATCTATAACCCACTGTCAAACGTCGTGTAGTAGCATACAGTCTCACGTCGTATACTACAGGCATTGCACTATCATAGATTTTACAAGATCTCGATTAAGATTCATGCGTGTCGAGACCATTAGTGTGTTACCAGTTACCACGGCCCAGAGGAGCGACCAACTGTCCACAAATGGAATAATCCGCACACTAATGCCTCCAAGTCCATACAAAAATGAACCACACTACGCTTATCGCACCGGCAACACGATGTTATTCATCTCGTCAATCAAATCACCAATGATCAACCACATTGGCACAACTCAAATGTATGAATCAAAATTACTAAAATACCCTCAATGGTATCAGTATCCATTTTTATGGAAATGCCCTCAATGGCAAAATTACAAAAATGCCCTTAATGGAAAAATTATGAAAATGCCCTTAATGGCAAAATTACGAAAATACAGGATGTCCCACCTGACAATACTGTTCCACAACTGTCCGGGTCCACCACAGTATAAATTTTATCGCGTTTTCACAATTTTGTCGTTTTTACAAACGTTTTTAAATCGCGTAAATATATTTTACTATTTTTGAAATCACGTATTGTTTTTCAAACGTTTTCTCAATCGCGTAAGATTTTTAAATCATTTTTTTGTCCGATTTCCTTAAAAATTTACTATTTAAATAAACAAAAAATAATATTTAATACGTTTAAACTACGTAGGCTATTTTTCATAACATATAAAGTATATTGGATATCTTTTCTATCTTATTTGTCTGTTTTTAGCAAAAATTGACAGTATTTTGCTTAGAAAATATATAACAATGGGTTTCTAAGTTTTTTTGTAAAAAATCCGTTTTAATTTATATTACCACCATTTAATTATACTTTTGAAAACTACTAACGTGCTTCAAAACATAAAATGGGCTCTACGTTAGAAATTTTACAAAAGCTACTGTATTTTCTTCTAAACATTAAAATCATTAGTTTTAACTTCCTAAACTTAAATCTAATCATTTTTATACCTCTAAACTCATTGTAATAAAATTCCTTTTAGTATTTATTACTTCTCTTTGTTTAAAAACAATTTTAGAAATCATAAACACTTGGCTTTGGCATGTTGGCTGAATTACACAAATTTTGCCCTTTGATCTTTAAATTCATTTTTCTTGCTCTAAATCAATTTTGTATCTTATCAATTCACCTAAGTTAGTTAAATCACTATTTTGGAAAATTGTTGAGAACATTTTGGTTCTCATTTTATATTGAGGTCGTGAGCCTTGAATGTGTGTTCTTTGGAACACTCATGCAAACCTTGCATATTATTCACATCCTACTAATTATTCATGCATTTCTAACACATACAATATTTTTAAAGCTTGTAGACATGCATATTAATACAAATCACAAATAAGAAAGCTATTAAACAAACAACACAAATGAATCCTTATGGATTCTACAATCACAAACAATTCCATTTTCCTATCACCACCCAAGGATGATAAGATTTAAGTCTTCCTCTTACCTTAAGTGAAGACAAACTCTCTTTCACTCCTTTCTATGGTTTCGATTTCACCCTCCAAAGTCACCTATCAAGCTTAAACAATTTCTACAAGTTACTAACATTGAAAGAAAGCTTAAACCATGGATCAATCATGGCTTAGAACCTTGAAAAAGAGTTTAGAAATGAAAAGCATGAAATTTCACCTTCAAGGTAGAATCTCCAAAGTAGTTTTTCAAGCTTTAGATGATTAATTTTGCAAGAACTCTCTACTAGAGATGTTCTTAGAATTGTGTTTAGGTTTAGAAAAGTAGGTTAGAAGAAATTTTGGGTGAATGGATGGTGAAAACAAGCACTTGGCCGAATGGACCTTCAAGGTGTGTAACGCCCCAATTTTTAGAAAATATTCTGAATGTACTGTTTTCTGTTTTTCATGCTTTGGTATGAATGACCGTTGTGTCCCTATTTTTCTGTTCTTGAATTTTGTATGAAAACAACTACGATAATACAGGTTCAAATTTTATTTGATCGTTTTACGTAGTTTGCTTCGAGACGGTAAAATAAAAATTTTTCTGAACTACTGTATTAATTTTTCTGAAAGATATACAACTAAATAATACTTCTTGGATATTTTATTTGAACGTTTTGGACGATTACCTACGTTGTGGGAAAAACGGGGAAATGACCGTTACGTCCCGAACGTACTGTTTTCTCTGTTTTTGTCTGTTTTTAATTGTTTTCTTCTTGATTTAATGCGAGAAAATCGTCTGCGTGATTTTATATGGACTTTTTGTGCGATTTGCTCGAGACGGGAAAATAATATTTTTAGGGCCGGGAAAATCTTATTTTATTATTTAGAATTGGGGGATCTTACTTAACCCGATTCTAAATGAGACTAAAAATAATCTTTTAATTTTTAGGATTTTTGTCAAATAAAATAATTTTATATTATTATAATATTATTTTATTAGTCAAGTATGTTTTAGTGACAAGATGGACCCGGAAATATTTTGCGGGACCCACAATTAGCGAAACGGTTAGATCGGTAGCTTAATTAATCACCGTAGTTGTAGAACTTTCGAAACAGTGACAAGCTAGTGACTCGTGAGCATTTATTACGCAGTGTGACTAAGCCATGTGAGTCACCGGAACCAACCAATGAGAAGTAGGCTTGCTCACCAAGGCTTAATCTTAGCCTTTGATTCATCCAATGGCTTGGATGAAGCCAAGCAAGGTGCCCACCTTGCACCCCACTTGAAGTCCACGGCCAAGAGGCCTTTGGTGACCTAAAAATCACTTTGTCTTCATCACTTTTCTCTCTTCTCTCTCATCAAGAACCCTAGCCACCATTCTTGCCCATTTTCTCCACCATATTCGGCCAAGCTTGTTTCCTAACACTCCAACCATCCAAAAATTTTTCTAACCAAGTTTCCTTAATCTAAACACCATTCTAAGAACCTTTGTAGTTGGGAGTTTTTTCAAATTCTTCCATCTAAGGCTTGGAAACCAACCTTGGAAGTTTTACCTAGAAGGTGAAATTTCATACTTTTCTTTTCTCTCTTCTTTTTCAAAGTTCTAAGCCATGATTTTTCCATGGTTTAGCTTCTTTTTCATGGTTAGTAACATGTAAGTTTTGTTTGAGATTTTTAGGTGTTTGGTGGAGTGAAAACCGTGACCTAAGGAGGTGAGAAAGCAAGTTTTTGTCTTCATTTAAGGTAAGAGGAAGACAATTCTTATCATCCCTTGATGGTGGTAAGAAGATGAGTTGTTTGTAGAATCCATAAGGATTCGGTTGTGGTGTGTTTATTGATGTGTATTTGTTAATTTTTGTGGTTGCTAGTAGCTTAAGTGTTATGTGTTAGTAGCTTTCTTATTTGGTAATTGTAATAATCTTGCATGTCTAATAGCTTTTGATTGTATGTCTATAAGCTTTAAATTAGGTTTGTGTGTTGGAAATATTTTGCATGTGTTAGAAATATTTTGCATGTGTTAGAGATATAAATGCATGTGTTAGAATTGTATGATAAGGTTTAGGATGTGAATAACATGTGTAAGTTTGCATGAGTGTTCCAAAGAACACAATCCAATAGCTACGGCAATGACAAGTTTGGAGGACCAAAATGTTCTCTTGATTTTTCCTAAAGTGTAGCTTAATTAACCTAGGAGAATCAAGAAAGTTTCTAATTGATTTGATCAAAGAAAAATGCATTTAGAAATCAAATGGTACAAACTTAGTATTTTGGGCCAACATGCCTAAAGGATTAAATTGACTATAGATAACTATTTTCTAAAATGATTTAATGAACTTAGACTATAGAATACATTTGATATGATTTAAAAGGTGAAAGACATTTTGGAAATCAAATGCAAAAGTTTTATAAAATTCGCCAACATGCCACTATAGGAATTCATGATTTTAAAAACTTGTTTCTAAACCTTTTTCAATTAAAAAGAAACAATACAAGTTAAGAAGAAATTTTCTATAATGATTTATGAAGGAACCAATTGATTAGAAGTAAGTCTAAAGGGTTAAAATTCATAATTTTATCATTAGGAAGGAAATACAAGTAATGTTAAGAAATTTTCTAACATATAGCTCACTTTCGGTTTTGAAGCATGTTAGAGATTTCAAAAAGAATTTAATGAAATGGTTAAAAATTAGGTAAATAGAAATTTTATGGAAAATTTAGAAAATCATTATTATAAATTTATAAACAAAATCTTTGTCAATTTTTAGTAAAAATTGAACCTATAGGATAGTCAAAATATCCTAATGAAAGATTATACGGTATGAAAAAAATTATTCTACGTAGTTTAAATGTACTAAATATTATTTCTATCTGTTTAAATGGTAATTTTAAAGGCATTCGAATAAGAAAATGATTTAAAAATCCTACGCGATTGAGAAAACGTATTAAAAATGCTACGCGATTTTAAAAAACAAATATCTTTACCCGATTTTTAAACGTTTGTAAAAACGACGAGATTTCAAAAACGCGATAAAATTTCTACGCGATTGACCGTTACTATATTTATTTTATTTGTCGGGAAAATGTGAACCGCATGAGCTTTACGCCATTGAGGGTATATTTTTATCTTGAGGGCATTTTCGTAATTTCATATATTTGGAATTATGTTCTGTCTTTATGCCAATTTTTGGTGTTTTGGGTTGTGAGACGAATCACATCGTGTTGTCGATGCGATAAATGTAGTGTGGTTTATTGTTCTAATAAACTTGGAGACTTTAGTGTACGGGATCCCACATGTGATGAGTTGGTAGCTCGTGGGCCGTGGTAAACCGATAGCACACTAATATACTCGACATTCACTATATTTAATCGAGGTTTGTAAAGTTTAGTAGTACATTGCCTATAGTGCCACAACGGAGACCGTGAACTATACTACGCCTGGATGGTGGATTCAGTCTGCCGTAGGCTATTGACGCAAACGTGTGACCGCGTAATAGTTGGTTGGGCAATACCGTGGTACTAATAGATTTTGCAAGTCATTCTCTCGATATCTGTTTGGGTTTAGCTCCATGGAGTAGGGTTGTGTTTTGGTGTATTTGAGTATATATTGGATAATATTCCATTTTCCTCTATTTATCTTTATCGGTAACATCTTGGATGTTTTTACATTTTCTCTATTTGTATTTATCGATAATTTTTGTGTTAGTTGTCTATTTCTTATCTTAGTTTATACGTGAAATTGATTTATACGTGTGAATTTCTTTATTTGTGTTATATACGTGATGTTCGAAACACTAGGATATTTAATATGTATTCTTGTTATAGCTTATTCGTATTGTATGAACTGTGTAGTAGTTGTGTGTCGTCTTCTTATTTGCCATGTTGCGATGATTTTATGTTGTCTTACCTCTTTATTGTATGTGTCTATTGTCTATTTATTTTTATGCGGTAAAGAGTTTGAAGAGGAAGAAGAGGAACAACCTCTTGAGATCGTGTACCCGAGGAAGAGGGAGATCGACGGGCAACCGACGATCGGTTTACGAGCAAGAACCATCCGATCATCCATACCCTCTCGGATTGATTGTGTGGGGGATGGCGACGCCATTTTGCATTTTTGGGATTCGTAGAGCTGGTATTCCATGGAGGTGATCGGCTTGGCATTTACGAGAAGATCGTGCTTCGTTACCTATCTTTGGACGTATGACCGTGATTCTACGTCATCGGTTTGATGGAGATCCGATTTCGACGACGACGCTTTTTTCGCACTTAGAGTTACCCTTATCCATTAGGCGTTATTGGGGTCTTGAAAACCCCGAGCCTAGTGAGATAAGCATCGTGTCGACTGCGCGATCCCGTTATCGCCGTGTGTCGAGACATCGGGATATTTATCTCGATGATCATTTTCACACCGAGAGTGATCCATCGAGGATTAGATAATCATGATGTTTTTTGGGCGCGTCGGCGTATGTACGTATATATTAACTCTTTTATTGCTTTCTTTCTTGTTTTTGTTTAAATAGTTGTAGTCTTAGTTGTAAATTATATGTACAGGTTTATAACTTAACCACATGTATATTATTAGTGATGATGTTTTTTTTTTATTTCGTATTTTTCGTATTATCTTTTTATTACATACTTCAGTCTATCAGGAATTATTTTACAACCCGTAATAATTTTAACAAATATTCCACAACTTGGGTAGATTTTATTTCTATTTATTTTATTTTCTTTTATGTGTGACATCCTCCAAAGGGGTGTTACAAGGTGCATCTATGGTGTTTTCTTGTTTTTGGAAGAGAGAGAAGAGAGAAAAGCTTAAGTTAAAGATAGGAAATGAAATGATAATTGCCTTCCAAAGAGCACTTGGCCGTGGAGTTCAATTGCAAAGGAGGTGTCCATTTGGTTGGCTTCATCCAAGCCTTAGAAATAATCAAAGGTCAAGATGAAGTCTTGGCCTCCAAGCTTAGCTTTCATTGGCTAATCCAAGCCTTGTCATTAAGCCTTGTCATTAAGCCTTATCATTAAGCCTAGTCATTAAGCCCTTAGATATTTCACCACTAATGATGTTTAATTAAGCTACTAATGTTGACTACTTTTACTAAACGTGGGTCCCGTAATCATTTCCGGGTCCACTGTCATTTATTTATATTGACTAATAAAATAATATTATAATAATATAAAATTATTTTATTTTACAGTTAAATCCTAAAAATTAAAAGATTAATAACTGTATCATTCAGAATTGGGTTTAGTAAGATCTCCCAGCTCCGAATAATTAAAATAAGATTTTCCCGGCCCAGAAATTATTATTTTCCTGACCCGGAGCAAATCACACAAAAAGTTCAAATAAAATCACAGACAGTAAAATAAAATAGTATTTCATACATAAAAACAACCAACAATACAAAAAGGACATAACGGCCATTTATCCTAAAGTTAAAAAATAGAAAACAGTACATTCGGGACACAATGGTCATTCACCAAAAGTTTAGGGTGTTACAACTCTCCCCAACAAATAAAAATTTCGTCCTCGAAATTTGTTATACCTTAGAACAAATGAGGATACTGCTCCCTCATTTTATTTTCCAGCTCCCTGGTAGCATCACCTGTCACATCATTCCATATGACCTTTACCAGCTCGATCATCTTCCCTCGAAGCTGCTTCATCTTTCTGTCCTCTATTCTGACAAGTAAAGTCTCGTAAGTCAAATTATCCTTCAACTGTACCTCATCTGGTTGTATTACATGTGTCGGATCAGGAATATACTTCCTTAACTGAGACACATGAAATACATCATGCAGATTGGATAGAAAAGGCGGGAAAGCAATCTGATATGCTACAGGACCTATTCGACGGATAATCTGATACGGTCCAATGAACTTAGGAGTAAGCATCTTAGACTTAATAACTCTTCCGACACCGGTCGTAGGAGTCACTCTTAAGAATACATGCTCACCCTCCTCAAACTCAAGAGGTCTTCTTCGCTTATCAGCATAACTCTTTTGTCTGCTCTGCATCGTCTTCATCTTTTCTTGTATCATCTTTACCTTCTCTGTAGTCTGTTGTACAAGATCTGGTCCAATAGTCATACTCTCCCTATCTTGATACCAACACAGAGGTGTTCAACATCGTCTTCCATATAACGCTTCATAGGGTGTCATTCCTATACTCGAGTGAAAACTATTGTTGTAGGTGAATTCTATCAAAGATGAAAATTCATCCCAACTTCCACGTCGTTCTAACACACAGGCACGCAACAGATCTTCCAAAGATTATATAGTCCTCTCCGTTTGACCATCAGTTTACGGATGATAAGCTGAACTCAACCGCAATTTAGTTCCCATGGCTTCTTGTAAACTTCGCCAGAACCTTGATGTAAACCTTGGATCTCGGTCAGAAACTATACATGTAGGCACACCATGAACCTTACAATCTCACTGATATACATCTGGGTTAATCTCTCCAACGAATACTTAATATTGATGGGCAAGAAATGCGCCGATTTAGTAAGCCTATCAACTATAACCCATATTGAATCATGACCTTTCCTTGTCTTCGGTAATCCAGTAACAAAATCCACAGAGATACTATCCCACTTCCACTCTGGAATAGCTAACGGTTGTAACATACCGGCTGGCCTCTGATGTTCTACCTTTGCTTTCTGACAAACCAGACAAGACGCCACATGTTCCGCTATGTCTCTTTTCATCATTGGCCACCAAAACAACCTTTTCAAGTCTTGGTACATCTTGGTCATCCTCAGATGCAAACTCAAATCACTAGTATGAGCTTCATCTAGAATCCCCTTCTTAAGTTTAGAATCATCGGGTATACAAATTCTCCCCTTGAATCTCAAAAGTCCATCTGCTCCTTCTTCTACCGTCGCCTTATGACCTTGCTTCAACAATTCCCTTTCATTTTGTAAAAACGCATCTTCCCCTTGTTTTTCTCGAACTATATCAAGCAATTCATTTATGATCACGACTTTACATAGGCAAATTCTTCCAGGCACAAACTCCACTGACAACCACAGATCTCGGAATTTGTTAATCAATTCCTCCTCCTTTATCATCATCGCCGAAACACTAATTGCCTTTCTACTCAAGGCATCAGCTACCACATTAGCTTTTCCTAGATGGTATTGGAGTTGAAAATCATAATCCTTCAAGAATTCTAACCATCGCCTCTGCCTCATATTCAATTCTTTTTGATCAAACAAATACTTTAAACTCTTGTGATCACTAAAGACATTGAACATTGCTCCATACAGAAAATGCCTCCACACCTTCAATGCAAAAACCACAGCAGTTAATTCCAAGTCATGTGCTGGATAATTCCTTTCATGAACCTTTAACTGTCTAGAAGCATAAGCCACCACATTCCGATTTTGCATCAATACACATCTCAGTCCTCGGTAAGAAGCGTCACAATACACATCAAAAGTTCCATTAGAATTCGGAAGAACCAACACTGGTGCAGTTGTTAACCTCTTCTTCAATTCTTGGAAACTTGCTTCACGTTCCTCCGTCCATTCAAAAGCTTGACTTTTCCTTGTGAGCTGTGTAAGCGGTCCAGCTATCTTAGAAAAACCTTCGATAAACCTCCGGTAATATCCAATAAGTCCAACAAAACTTCAAACTTCTGTCACTGTCTTAGGCCTTTTCCATTGCAAAACAGTCTCCACCTTCGATGGGTCTACCGCAATACCTTCCTTGGAAATCACGTGACCTAAAAATTGAACCTCTTCCAACCAAAACTCACACTTTGCCAATTTTGCATACAGCTTCTTTTCTTTCAGAATTTGAAGAACTATACCGAGATGTTCAGCATGCTCTTCTTTAGTCTGAGAATAGATCAGAATGTCATCAATAAAGACAATGACAAATCTGTCTAAGTATGGATGAAAAATCCTATTCATATAGTCCATAAAGATAGCAGGAACATTCGTCACTCCAAATGGCATTACCTGATACTCATAACGTCCATATCGAGTTCGAAAAGTTATTTTAGGTACATCCTCCACCTTCACACGAATCTGATGATATCCCGATCTCAGATCTATTTTAGAAAATACCACTGCTCCCCTCAACTGATCCATCAAATCGTCAATTCTCGGAAGTGGATATTTATTCTTTATAGTCACCTTGTTCAGCTAACGATAGTCCACACAAAGTCGAGAAGTTCCGTCCTTCTTCTTAACTAAAAGCATTGGTGCTCCCCATGGTGAAACACTAGGTCGCACAAACTGCTTCTCCAACAGCTCCTCCAATTGCTTCTTTAACTCCACCAACTCTGCTGGTGACATCCGATACGGTGCAATTGAGATAGGACCTGTTCCTGGTACTAAATCAATTGAAAATTTGATCTCCCTCTCCGGTGGTAAACTAGGTACGTCATCAGGAAAAATCTCTGGAAATTCATTGACGACAGGAATAGTATTCACATCTTTCTCATTCTTGACATCTAGAGAAGATAATAACATATATCCCTATGCTCCCTCTCTCAACAACAACTTGACTTTAACAGCAGTCAAGAATCCAGACTTTTCTTCCTTAGGAAAGACTAGGGTTTTGTTTGCACAGTCTATAAGGATATGGTTAGAAGATAACCAGTCCATTCCTAGTATTACATCTAACCCAACAAGAGGCAAACAAATCAAGCTGACAGAAAACACACGGTCCTTTATAACAACAGGACAATCCAAACATATCTTAGACGTAATTACAGGTTTAGCAGTTGGTGTAGATACAATCAGTTTAACATTCAGAGAAGACACAGGCAACTTCAATTTTTTCACACAATCATATGCAAAAAATGAATGTGTTGCACCAGAATCATATAATACAGTCAGAAGATTACCATCAATGACACCTTCCCCTTGAATAAGGTCATCAGACTGAGAAACTTCCGTTCCCGTCATAGTATATACTCGCTCTCCTGACCTCGGTTGAGTACTCCCTGACCTTGGCTGATTCGCACGAACATACCGTATAGCAAGTTTCTTTTCCGGCTGAGTACAATCCTTAGATATGTGCCCAGGCTGTTTGCAATTAAAACAAACTGTTCTACGGATGGAGCATTCAGTAGAAAGATGGCCTTTCTTTCCGCACTTAAAACATGTTGGCGTGAACGCCACTCTCTGACCAGCTCCACTACCACTTGCACTTCCCCCAACTGGCGGTCGTTGAGATTGATTCCCTGGTGGTCTAGAATACAGCTTGCGCTGAAACCGACTGTTATTACTGCCACCACCCCTTTGTAATCTTGTTGGTCCAAAATTATGGTTTTTCTGATCCCGTGACGGTTCTAATTCCTCGAGTCGTGCACAAGTATCCACCAACGCATGAAATTGATTCATTCTCAAGGATACCACTCCTCTTTTCAATTCCACTCTCAACCCTGCTTCAAACTTCCGACATCTCCACATATCATCTGGTCGAGTTTGAGCATAATCTGAGAATCGTGACAAGCTCTCAAATTTAGAAGCATACTCATTTACTGTCATGTTACCCTGACGTAAACCAAGAAATTCCATCTCCTTGGCATGTCTAGCACTCGCAGGAAAATACTTCTCCAGAAATACATCCGAAAATACCTCCCATGTAATTTCTGTTCCTTCAGCCTGCAACAACCGGCGGGTTCCTCTCTGTAATTGGCTAGCTATCATGGACAATGGTTTTGATGATAACAAACATGAAGTTAATGAGAAGACCAAGTCCAAGACTTTCAAGAATAACTTTAGGCCTTAGGATCCTTTGTAAGGAGCCTTTTGGATATCTCATTGGTTTAGGTTGCAAAGAAATGCTTTTCAAAATAAGTTTCCAAAATACAAAAATCATTTTTCTCTGCTCATTCGAATGTGTTAAAACTGTTTTTGTCTCAGGGGTATTCGAATACACCATATGGTATTCGAATAACCATGTTTCAATATCCATACGTTTTCTGTTTTTCAAAGTGGTATTCGAATAACCACACTTGGTATTCGAATAACCTTTATCTGAACTGTTTCTCAAAAACATTTTAAATCAGTGGTATTCGAATAACCTATTAAGGTATTCGAATAACCTTCTTCAGAACTGGTTTTCATGGAGCTTTTCAAAATGAGTTATTCGAATACCTCATAAGGCATTCGAATACCGTATCCCAGAAATGGCTTTACGAAGCTTTCGAAAATGGAAAGAAACGGCCATATTTTTTATTTAATGGTGTTTTTAATTGTTCCAACGGCTGTTTTCCTCAAATGCTCTATAAATAGAGACCTTGGGTCTCTTCTGAAAGGAGCCTAACCACTTGAATTATTTTTGCTTGTGCCAAAAACGTGATTCACTATTTTTCTCATATTTTCTGTGCTCTTTTCGTAAAAATTTTGAGATATCCTTAGAGAGCTCCATAGTGCTTCAACTTGTGATATTTATTCTTTGTGAGAGTTTATTTTTCATCTATTCTCTGTTGTATTTCTGAGAGGGTGAGGTATCCCTCGAAGGCTTTTGTAAAAGGGTGAGGTATCCCTTAGTGATATTGTGAGGGTGAGGTATCCCTCAGTAAAAGGGTGAGGTATCCCTTGTTGTAAAGAAGGTGAGGTATCCTTCATAGGGGGTGAGGTATCCCTCTAGTAAATAGGGTGAGGTATCCCTGTTGTGTAAAAGTTACAAGCACCTGTTTTAAGCTTGTTTTGAATAGTAAAAAATCTCGAACTGTGTTTCGGGGACTGGACGTAGGCCACAAGTGGTTGGTGGTCGAACCAGGATAAATATCATGCCTGTTTTTCTTCTCTTTATCTCTTTATTTATTACAATTTATTTATCATTGTTTAATTATTTATTTTATGTTCTTAAAGTATTTTATCATCTTTATATATATTCATTATATCGTTTCAAAAAATTGTATCAAAAAGGGTTTGCGAAAAAGTCTTTTAATTACTCAATTCACCCCCCTCTTGAGTACTGAAGCCACTTGGGTAACAAGTGGTATTAGAGCTAGACTTTTGTATAAAGAGCTTAGCCGCTTCAAGAGTACATAGCTTCATCAAATGGTTTTTCAGAAGCAACTTCCATAAATCGACCACCCTTTTTCAATGGGGATGGTTATGCATATTGGAAGGAAAGAATGAAAATCTTTATCGAGGCTATTGATCTAGATGTGTGAGATGCTGTCGAAAATGACATATTTATACCTACACGAGTTGTTGATGGTATAAAAACCGAGACACCTAGAAATGATTGGTCTAAAGATGATAAAAGAAAAGTTCAAAATAACTTGGTAGCCAAAAACATCATTACCGCAGCTTTGGGGCATGATGAATTTTTCAGAATTTCAAATTGTAAAACTGCTAAAGAAATGTGGGACACTTTACAAGTTACTCATGAGGGTACTAGTGAAGTAAAGAGATCGAGAATAAATTCTCTTACTCGAGAATATGAATTATTTAGAATGAACCATGCTGAAAGCATTCAGGAAATGCAAAAGAGGTTCACCCACATAATAAATCATCTTGCATCATTAGGAAAGAATTTTTCTAACGAAGATTTAATTAACAAAGTATTGAGATGTTTAAGCAGGATTTAGCAACCAAAGGTAACAGCAATTTCAGAATCAAGGGACTTGACAACCATGTCCTTAGCTACCCTATTTGGAAAACTTCAAGAGTATGAATTAGAACTCAACAAGCTTGACCAAAGTGAGGAACACGATAAGAAAAATAAAGGGAATGCACTTAAAGCCACCACCTCCACTATTAATAATGAAGAAGAAGACGATGGAGATGACATGGACAACATTGAGTTAAATGAAGAAGACCTCAGTCTTCTAGTGAAGAAATTCAGAAGGTTTCTCAAAAAGAAAGGAACTCAAAGAAGCCTCTTTCCCCAAAGAAATTTGAAAAGAAGCCCTCAAAGGAAAGAAAAGGAAGAAGAGTCTACATAGCTTGGGATGACAACGACATGGACTCATCTGATAACTCAGATAGTAAGGAAGCCCATCTATGCTTTATGGCCAAAGGAGAAGAAGAAGAAGAAAGCGACACTGAGGTAATTTCTAACTTTGACTTATCTCCTTCTTATGATGAACTTCAAGAAGCTTTCGAAGAATTGCATGACGAATCGATAAGGCTCACAAAATTAATTTCTTCATCTAAGAAAACTATTTCTTCTTTGGAAAATCAAATTCTAATTTTGAATAAAGAAATTGAAGAATTAAAAATTGAAAATGAGACATTAGGATTAATTGATGCATGCTCATTTCATTCCTCACATGCTTCTACTTCTTCGTCTTGTTCTTCATGTCATTTGCTTGAAAAAGAAATTGAAAATTTAAATAACATTCTTGCTAAATTCACTCTCGGAAGAGATAATTTAAATATCATATTAGGAAAACAAAGGGTTGTTTTTGAAAAAGCTAGAATTGGTTATAACCCAAAAAATCAGCACAAACCGTATAAAAATTTCTTTATTTATTCAAGTACTTCTAGTAGCCCATTTACTAAATGTTTTTATTGTGGGAAAAAGGGTCATAGTGCATCAACATGCAATGCAAGAAACAATATTAATACAAAAATTAGAACTAAAATGGTATGGGTTCCTAAGGGTACTATACCCAAAACTGACATTCAAGGACCCAAGAAAATTTAGGTACCAAAAGCCACAAATTGAAATGTGTTGTAGGTGTGCTTGAAGGCCAAGAGCTAACTTTGGCATTTTGAAAGTGGTTGCAGCAAGTACAAGACTAGAAATAATTCCAAGCACTCCTTGTCTCTATTAGGCTTGGACTTGCATTTGTTTTATATATGAGTGTTTCCATCAAAAGGTAAGTTTCCATATCTCAAATATACCTTTCTGGACGTAAAATATGTGTTTTTATGTTTAAGTTATTCGAATACCTTCCTATGGTATTCGAATACCATTGCATCTGTACGTGAAAATCTATGTTTTTCTGATAGGTCTATTCGAATACCATCATAAGGTATTCGAATACCATACATCAGTACAGCAATATTATGTCTCTATAAAGCTAGAGTATTCGAATAACTAATATAGCTATTCGAATACCCAGAGACTTATCATATCAGTGTTTCTCACATGCCTCTGGAGCATTCGAATACCTTCTAAGGCATTCGAATACTTGCACCTGCCTTGTCTTCTTTTCTGTGGTGGGTATTCGAATACAGCAAGAGGTATCGAATACCACATGGCTGAAAATCAAATTTACGTCGTGATCTCTATTCTATTTCTTTTTTTTTTATGCAAATGCAATATAAATATACTTGATTTTATGAATATCATGCTTTTGATGAAATATATCTTATTTCTTTTGAGCCTAAATAAAAATTACATGATGCTCTTAAATGCATGTTTCTTAGCTTGCTCTTGCACCTTCTTTTTATCAAGAATATGCTGCATATTTAAATTCTTTGTAACGTAAATGTTTAATGTAATTGGCTACTATTTTAATAAATATATGAACAAGTGCAACAAGTGGTATCAAACAAAGTGGTATGAACGTAATAACAAGTAGTAACAAGTGGTAACAAACAAGTGGTTAATTGGCCAAATTAATCAATGAAATATCTTTTGCCCTTGTGAACTCATTTGTTATTTTGCCTTATTATTTTGAATGATTATTTGCTTATGAGTTTGGCTAACCTCTATGGATCCAAAAATTAATGGATACCAAAGAAAATGCTTTGAATTGTTTTGTAGGGTTATAACTACCTCAAGTACACATTTCAATTGAAAAAGTTTATTCAACTTGAGGGAAATGAATGAAGAGGACATGAGGGGACTTTCTTCAAGTACATTGAAATGGAATAGTCAATGGAAGAAAAGCTCAAGACTATCTTAAATGCCAAAATATTCTTTCTTACATGAGTAGCATGCTTAGCATTGACAAAAGTGCCAAATTGGATATTATCTTGCTAATGTTGTCATTGCATATAGGGTAAATAATGTTAATTCTATACAATGCTCTGATCCCTATAGCATATTTCATCAAGGTAAAATATTTAATATCTATGATTCTCTTGATATATGGCAGATTCATAAGAAATTGACAACAAGTGGTTATATTTGATAACAAGTGGCAAATGTTTTACATTTTGATAACAAGTGGTATCAAATATAAGTAATTCTCGTGGTAAATGTAATGATTGTTTTGATGATAATACAATGCAATTAGTTGATCTATGAATGAATATATTTTTGCTCATGTGCTGAATATTATGCTTATATTGCTAAATTTATAAAATTAAACTCTGTTGCTATTCTTGTATGCTATGAATGAACATATCTTATTGGACTGGAATATACTCTGTTTAGCCTTATGCTTTATCTTGCCCCATCTTTTTTATTATGACAAAAGGGGGAGAAAAAGCTTGAATTATTTGTTTGAGAAAAGTCAGGGGGAGAAAAAGTAAAAGTTTGGTAAGACAAAAATGGAAATTGGATTCCAAAAGTAAGGGGGAGGTGCTATGCACATCTCTGATATAAATCACCTCTTAAGAAAAAGAGAGGGAGTAAATATCTCTAAACAAACTTTGTGAATTCCAATTTATATGAACTAATGCTTTTCTCAATGATAGTTTGTCATCATCAAAAAGGGGGAGAATGTAATTGGCTAGCTATCATGGACAATGGTTTTGATGATAACAAACATGAAGTTAATAAGAAGACCAAGTCCAAGACTTTCAAGAATAGCTTTAGGCCTTAGGATCCTTTGTAAGGAGCCTTTTGGATATCTCATTGGTTTAGGTTGCAAAGAAATGCTTTTCAAAATAAGTTTCCAAAATACAAAAATCATTTTTCTCTGCTCATCCGAATGTGTTAAAACTATTTTTGTCTCAGGGGTATTCGAATACACCATATGGTATTCGAATAACCATGTTTCAATATCCATACGTTTTCTATTTTTCAAAGTGGTATTCGAATAACCACACTTGGTATTCGAATAACCTTTATCTGAACTGTTTCTGAAAAACATTTTAAATCAGTGGTATTCGAATAACCTATTAAGGTATTCGAATAACCTTCTTCAAAACTGGTTTTCACGGTGCTTTTCAAAATGAGTTATTCGAATACCTCATAAGGCATTCGAATACCGTATCCCAGAAATGGCTTTACAAAGCTTTCGAAAATGGAAAGAAACGGCCATATTTTTTATTTAATGGTGTTTTTAATTGTTCCAACGACTATTTTCCTCAAATGCTCTATAAATAGAGACCTTGGGTCTCTTCTGAAAGGAGCCTAACCACTTGAATTATTTTTGCTTGTGCCAAAAATGTGATTCACTATTTTTCTCATATTTTCTGTGCTCTTTTCGCCAAAACTTTGAGATATCCTTAGAGAGCTCCATTGTGCTTCAACTTGTGATATTTATTCTTTGTGAGAGTTTATTTTTCATCTATTCTCTGTTGTATTTCTGAGAGGGTGAGGTATCCCTTGAAGGCTTTTGTAAAAGGGTGAGGTATCCCTTAGTGATATTGTGAGGGTGAGGTATCTCTCAGTAAAAGGGTGAGGTATCCCTTGTTGTAAAGAAGGTGAGGTCTCCTTCATAGGGGGTGAGGTATCCCTCTAGTAAATAGGGTGAGGTATCCCTGTTGTGTAAAGGTTGCAAGCACCTGTTTTAAGCTTGTTTTGAATAGTAAACAATCTTGAACTGTGTTTCGGGGACTAGACGTAGGCCACAAGTGGTTGGTGGTCGAACCATGATAAATATCGTGCCTATTTTTCTTCTCTTTATCTCTTTATTTATTGCAATTTATTTATCATTGTTTAATTGTTTATTTTATGTTCTTAAAGCATTTTATCATCTTTATATATATTCATTATATTGCTTCAAAAAATTGTATCAAAAAGGGTTTGTAAAAAAGTCTTTTAATTACTCAATTCACCCCCCCTCTTGAGTACTGAAGCCACTTGGGTAACACTCTCCACCAATGTTCACCGTCTCCTCTCAGCATGAAAGTTGCATACGTCACCTTCTTATCATCTGTGCATCTCATCCCTTCAAATATCTTCTCCAAATCTTGTATCCATTGACTTGCCTTCTCAGGATCAATCTCGCCTCTAAACTGCAGCGGATTGTTATGCCTAAATTCAGATAAATTTAGGGCATCAGCAGTAGCATCTTGCTGTTGAGCTGCTCTCTGATTCTGTTGAGTAATTACTTTTGCCATTCGCTGCATAGCTTCTGCAGCTGCAATCATTGGATCCACAGCACAATTCACATTCGCACGTCCTCCTCTTCCGCCAGACATCTTCTTTCTTCAATTATAACAAAACAAAGTTAGATACATCCTTTCGGAAGTAAGTCACAAAGAATCACACAACACAAGCAAAAACAGACCCAATCACAACCCCAAAAGACTCTAACTTGGGCTCTGATACCAACTAATGTAACACCTTTATAGGGATGTCACATTTATGAAATAAAATAAAATAAAGATAAATAAAATCTACCCAAGTTGTAAAACATTTGTTATATAGTAATACGGGTTGTAAAATTTTTCCGGTTAAATAGAATATTACGAAATAAAATAACACGGAACATAAAATAAACAAACTATCATCACATATAATATACATATGGTTTTGTTTTAAGTAGTACAAATAATTTACAACTATAATTATTTAAACCAAAACAATAAACAAAGCAAGTAAAAAGTCTATATATATAAACGCAGACGCGCCCAAGTACGCATCATAAATATCTAACCCTCTGAAGGATCACTCTCAGATGAAACTTCAGGTGATAAGTATCCAGGATGCCTCGACCCTCTACGGACTCTAGTCCGTCTTGGTCGACACGCTGCGATCTCACTAGGCGCATCAAACATACCACCCCAATGACGCCTAAGAGATAGCGGTAACTCTACATGTAAATACAATACAGTAGAAAAGATAGGCACTCCATCAAACTCCGTACGTATGGTCACAGTCAGACGCCCTACGTACGTAACCGAATCTCTGTCCTCCCGCAGTCTCCTGGCTCCAGAGCCTCCGTGAAAATCCAACCTCACGAAACCAAAGAATCGTGGTAGCGTCATACTCATACAATCAATCCAATGGGTATGGATGATCGGATGGTTCTTGATTACCAAACTGATCCTCGGCTTGTTGCTGCTCCTCGTCCTCGGGGTATACACACTCAAGAGGCTGTTCCTCTTCCTCAAACTCTTCTTTTAAAGACATAATTTAAAATACAAGAACACATACAATAAAGAGGTAAGACAATCTATATCACCACAAACATGGGAAATAAGAAAACGACAATACAACAGATATAGCAATTCATACAATATAACATACCATAATAGCATAAATAATAATATAAAGTAACATAGAAATTAAAAGTAACAGCATCACATAATGTCATATATAAAATGGTACAGATAAAATGGTACAGATAAACTAGTACAGATAAAATAGTACAGATAATAATATTATAATGCACAACACATAAATCATATGTAATGCGACTCAACCCTAGTCCATGGAGCTACAACCACATACATCAGAGAGAATGATCCGTAAAATCTATTAGTACCCCAGGCTGCCCAACTAAACTATTCCGCTGTCTCACGTTGCGTCTATAGCCCACTGTCAAATGTCGTGTAGTAGCATACAGTCTCACGTCGTATACTACAGGCATTGCACTATCATAGATTTTACAAGATCTCGATTAAGTATAGTGCGTGTCAAGACCATTAGTGTGTTACCAGTTACCACGGCCCAGTGGAGCGACCAACTGTCCACAAATGGAATAATCCGCACACTAATGCCTCCAAGTCCATACAAAAATGAACCACACTACGCTTATCGCACCGGCAACACGATGTTATTCATCTCGTCAATCAAATCACCAATGATCAACCACATTGGCACAACTCAAATGTATGAATCAAAATTACTACAATACCCTCAATGGTATCAGTATCCATTTTTATGGACATGCCCTCAATGGCAAAATTACGAAAATGCCCTCAATGGCAAAATTACGAAAATAGAGTATGTCCCACCTGACAATATTGTTCCACAACTGTCCGGGTCCACCACTTTGGCCCAACAGTAAAACTTTCTGTTTTCATCAATCGCGTATAAATTTTATCGCGTTTTCACAATTTTGTCGTTTTTACAAACGTTTTTAAATCGCGTAAATATATTTTACTATTTTTGAAATCGCGTATTGTTTTTCAAACGTTTTCTCAATCGCGTAAGATTTTTAAATCATTTTTTTGTCCGATTTCCTTAAAAATTTACTATTTAAATAAACAAAAATAATATTTAATACGTTTAAACTACGTAGGCTATTTTTCATACCTTATAAAGTATATTGAATATCTTTTCTATCTTATTTGTCTGTTTTTAGCAAAAATTGACAGTATTTTGCTTAGAAAATGTATAACAATGGTTTTCTAAGTTTTCTGTAAAAATCCTTTTTAATTTATATTACAACCATTTAATTATACTTTTAAAAACTACTAACGTGCTTCAAAACATAAAATGAGCTCTATGTTAGAAATTTTTCAAAAGCTACTGTATTTTCTTCTAAACATTAAAATCATTAGTTTTAACTTCCTAAACTTAAATCTAATCATTTTTATACCTCTAAACTTATTGTAATCATTTTTATACCTCTAAACACTTGGCTTTGGCATGTTGGCCGAATTACACAAATTTTGCCCTTTGATCTTTAAATTCATTTTTCTTGCTTTAAATCAATTTTGTATCTTATCAATTCACCTAAGTTAGTTAAATCACTATTTTGGAAAATTGTTGAGAACATTTTGCTTCTCATTTTATATTGAGGCCGTGAGCCTTGAATGTGTGTTCTTTGGAACACTTATGCAAACCTTGCATATTATTCACATCCTACTAATTATTCATGCATTTCTAACACATACAATATTTTTAAAGCTTGTAGACATGCATATTAATACAAATCACAAATAAGAAAGCTATTAAACAAACAACACAAATGAATCCTTATGGATTCTACAATCACAAACAATTCCATTTTCCTATCACCACCCAAGGATGATAAGATTTAAGTCTTCCTCTTACCTTAAGTAAAGACAAACACTCTTTCACTCCTTTCTATGGTTTTGGTTTCACCTTCTAAAGTCACCTATCAAGCTTAAACAATTTCTACAAGTTACTAACATTGAAAGAAAGCTTAAACCATGGATCAATCATGGCTTAGAACCTTGAAAAATAGTTTAGAAATGAAAAACAAGAAATTTCACCTTCAAGGTAGAATCTCCAAAGTAGGTTTTCAAGCTTTAGATGATTGATTTTGCAAGAACTCTCAACTAGAGATATTCTTAGAATTGTGTTTAGGTTTAGAAAAGTAGGTTAGAAGAAATTTTGGGTGAATGGATGGTGAAGACAAGCACTTGGCCGAATGGACCTTCAAGGTGCATCTATGGTGTTTTCTTGTTTTTGGAACAGAGAGAAGAGAGAAAAGCTTAAGTTAAAGATAGGAAATGAAATGATAATTGCCTTCCAAAGAGCACTTGGCCGTGGAGTTCAATTGCAAAGGAGGTGTCCATTTGGTTGGCTTCATCCAAGCCTTAGAAATGATCAAAGGTCAAGATGAAGCCTTGGCCTCCAAGCTTAGCTTTCATTGGCTAATCCAAGCCTTGTCATTAAGCCTAGTCATTAAGCCTTGTCATTAAGCCTAGTCATTAAGCCTTTAGATATTTCACCACTAATGATGTTTAATTAAGCTACTAATGTTGACTACTTTTACTAAACGTGGGTTCCGCAATCATTTCCGGGTCCACTGTCATTTATTTATATTG
The DNA here is from genome assembly GCA_029884605.1 of Ormosia emarginata. NCBI lineage: Eukaryota > Viridiplantae > Streptophyta > Magnoliopsida > Fabales > Fabaceae > Ormosia > Ormosia emarginata. The sequence continues at coordinate 22,163,519 of JAQQTP010000073.1, forward strand.
ACTAATAAAATAATATTATAATAATATAAAATTATTTTATTTTACGATTAAATCCAAAAAATTAAAAGATTAATAAGCTGTATCATTCGAGAATTGGGTTTAGTAAGATCCCCCAGCTCCGAATAATTAAAATAAGATTTTCTCGGCCCGAAAATTATTATTTTCCTAACCCGGAGCAAATCACATAAAAAGTTCAAATAAAATCACAGACAGTAAAATAAAACAGTATTTCATACAAAAAAATAACCAACAGTACAAAAAGGACATAACGGTCATTTATCCTAAAGTTGAAAAACAGAAAACAGTACATTCGGGACACAACGGTCATTCACCAAAAGTTTAGGGTGTTACAGGCATCGTCACCCATACAGTGCTTCGTAGGGTGCCATCCCTATGCTTGAGTGGAAACTGTTGTTGTAGGCGAATTCTATCAGAGACAAGAATTCATCCCAACACCCCTTCTGTTCTAACACACAGGCTCTCAGAAGACCCTCCAATGACTAGATAGTCCTTTCTGTCTGACCATCTGTCTGCGGATGGTAAGAAGAACTCAGATGTAATTTCGTCCCCATAGCTTCTTGCAAGCTTTGCCAAAACCTCGAGGTAAACCTTGGGTCTCTATCAGAAACTATACAAGAGGGTACACCATGAAATCTAACAATTTCACTAATGTACACTTGAGTTAATCGTTCTGTAATTGGCTAGCTATCATGAACAATAGTTTTGATGATAACAAACGTGAAGACAAACATGAAGATGATAAGAAGATCAAGTCCATGTGTTTCAAGATTAGTCTTAGGACTTAGGATCTATCATGTATGGAGCTGTCAATTAAATATCTCAAATGATTAAGGATAACCTAAACTGAAGTTTTAAAGTTGCTTTTAAAAGATCAAATGTTTTAGAGGTTAAAAACAAGCATTTCGAAGCTTTTTAGAAAGGTTTTATAACTGCTTTTAACTGAGGTATTCGAATACCTCAATATGGTATTCGAATAACCTGATTCGTAACTGATATTTTCTGCTGTGCCAAGACAGAGGCATTCGAATACCCCATATGGTATTCGAATACCCTAGTTTCAGAATGAACCTTTTTAATGAGGTATTCGAATACCCCTGACTGGTATTCGAATAACCCCAACTTAATCAGTTTTCAAACAGAGTTTTTGACAGAGGTATTCGAATACTTCCTTCAGGCATTTGAATACCCCACGAGAATCAGAGTTAAGTTTTCAAATTCCATACGAGAATCATAAAGTTTTAAACGTAATTAAATGCTCCCAACGGCTCTCTCTCTCTCTCTTGATGCTCTATAAATAGAGGCCTGGGACACTTCTGAAAACCCCCGAACTTTTGATCAATTTTTTACTTGGCTAAAAACGTTTTTTACATTATTTTCTCTCTTTTTCTGTGCTCTTAATATTGAATCTTTGAGATATCTGTGAGACAGCTCTTTAGCACTTCAATTTGTATAATTTACTCTGAGTGAGAGTTTCTCTTCTTCATATATTATTAAATCTTTTGTTGTAAAAGGGTGAGGTATCCCTCGGTGAATTGTGAGGGTGAGGTATCCCTCGGTTAAAGGATGAGGTATCCCTTGTTGTAAAGAAGGTGAGGTAAGGGGTGAGGTATCCTCTAAGGTTTGTGTAAGGGTGAGGTATCCTGTGGTGAGGCTTTAGCACAAGGGTAGAGTTTCCCTGTGTGTGAAAAGTGCTCTATTGTAAAGGTTGCAAGCACTGTTTTTAAGCTTGTATTGAATAGTGAAAAATCTCGAAGTGTGTTTCGGGGTTGGACGTAGGCCACAAGTGGTTGGTGGTCGAACTAGGATAAATATCGTGCCTGCTTTTCTACCCTTAATCTTTTATCTTTATGCACTTTATTTATTCTTGCAATTTAATTATTAATTATTCTTCTTATCTTCATCTTATTCACGTCTTTTAATAATTAAATTCAGTATAGTTTATTTGTTTAAGGCTTTTGCGAAAAATCTTTAATTACTTAATTCACCCCTCCTCTTGAGTACTGAAGCCGCTTGGGCAACAAGTGGTATCAGAGCTAGACTCTTGTATAAAGAGCTTAGCCGCTTCAAGAGTACATGGCTTCATCAAATGTTTTATCAGAAGCAACTTCCATAAATCGACCACCCTTTTTCAATGGGGATGGTTATACATATTGGAAGGAAAGAATGAAAATCTTTATAGAGGCTATTGATCTAGATGTGTGGGATGCTGTCGAAAATGGCGCATTTATACCTACACGCGTTGTCAATGGTGTAAAAACCGAGACACCTAGAAGTGATTGGTCTGATATGGATAAAAGAAAAGTTCAATATAATTTAAAAGCCAAAAATATTATAACTACTGCTTTGGGGTATGATGAATTTTTTGGAATTTCAAATTGTAAAACCGCTAAAGAAATGTGGGACACTTTACAAGTTACCCATGAGGGTACTAGTGAGGTAAAGAGGTCGAGAATCAATTCTCTAACTCGCAAATATGAATTGTTTAGAATGAACCAAGGAGAAAGTATTCAAGAAATGCAAAAGAGGTTCACCCACATTGTTAATCATCTTGCATCATTAGGAAAGAATTTTACTAACGAAGATTTGATTAACAAAGTGTTGAAGAATTCTATAACTACTGCTTTGGGGTATGATGAATTTTTTAGAATTTCAAATTGCAAAACCGCTAAAGAAATGTGGGACACTTTACAAGTTACCCATGAGGGTACTAGTGAGGTAAAGAGGTCGAGAATCAATTCTCTAACTCGCAAATATGAATTGTTTAGAATGAACCAAGGAGAAAGTATTCAAGAAATGCAAAAGAGGTTCACCCACATTGTTAATCATCTTGCATCATTAGGAAAGAATTTTACTAACGAAGATTTGATTAACAAAGTGTTGAGATGTCTTAGCAGGATTTGGCAACCCAAAGTAACGGCTATTGCGGAATCAAGAGACTTATCAACAATGTCTCTAGCAACCCTATTCGAAAAGCTTCAAGAACATGAGCTGGAACTAAATAGGCTCAATCAAAGTGAAGAGCATGATAAAAAGAAGAAGGGAATTGCACTCAAAGCCACCTCTTCCATACTTGAAGATGATGATGAAGGTGGTAAAGAGGATGCTGAAAATTTTGAACTAAGTGAGGAGAATCTTAGTCTCCTTGTGAGAAAATTCGGAAGATTCCTAAAGAAAAGGGATTTCAAAGAAGACCACCCCTTCCTCAAAGAAGGCATATCACAGAGGAGAAGGATCCTCCACTCCTCCAAAATGCTACGAATGTGGAGAATTGGGACACATAAAGATGGAGTGCCCAACCTATCAAAGGAAAGTGGAGAAGTATGAGAAAAGGCACTCAAGGGAAAAGAAAGAAAGAAGAGCCTACATAGCATGGGATGACAACGACATGGACTCCACTGATAGCTCAGATAGCGAAGAAGCTCAACTTTGTCTCATGGCCAAAGGAGAAGAAGAAGAAAGCGAAAATGAGGTAAGTTCTAACTCTACTCTACTCCCTTCTTATGATGAGTTACAAGATGCCTTTGAAGAATTGCATGATGAAACTTTAAAACTCACAAAACAAATTTCTTCTTCTAAGAAAAAAATCTCTTCTCTAGAAAATCAAATTCTTATTTTAAATAAAGAGATTGAAGAACTAAAAATTGAAAATGAAACTTTGGGAATTATTGATGCATGCTCATCTCATCCCTCACATGCTTCTACTTCGTATTCTTGTTCTTCATGTCATCTGCTTGAAAATGAAATTGAAGATTTAAAGAACACCCTTGCCAAATTCACATGTGGAAGAGATAATTTAAATATTTTATTAGGAAAACAAAGGGTTGTTTTTCAAAAGGCTGGAATAGGATATAACCCGAATAATCAACACAAATCCTATAAAAATTTCTTTGTTAAATCTAGCATTTCATGTAGCCCATTTGTTAAATGTTTCTATTGTGGAAAGAAGGGTCATAGTGCATCAACATGCAATGTAAGGAAAAACATTAATACAAAAATTGGAACTAAAATGGTATGGGTTCTTAAGGGTACTATACCCAAAACTGACATTCAAGGACCCAAGAAAATTTGGGTACCAAAAACCAAAAATTAAATTGTGTTGCAGGTGTGCTTGAAAGCCAAGAGCTCACTTCGGCATTTTTTGAAAGTGGTTGCTGCAAGCACAAGACTATAATGAATTCCAAGCTCTCCTTCTTGTCTCTATCAGGCTTGGACATGCATTAATTTTATATAGGAGTATTTCCATCAAAAGGTAAGTTTTCATATCTCAAATATACCTTCTAGACGTAAAATATATGTTTTTATGTTTGAGTTATTCGAATACCTCCCTGTGGTATTCGAATACCATTGCATCTGTACGTGAAAATCCATGTTTTTCTGATAGGTCTATTCGAATACCATCATAAGGTATTCGAATACCATACATCAGTACAGAGTTCTTGTGGTTTTATAAGCAAGGGCATTCGAATACTTAAATATGTATTCGAATAACCTGAAAAATCTTTATCAGTACTTGTTACATGCTATCTGGAGTATTCGAATACCTTCCAAGGCATTCGAATACTTGCTCCTTCTGGAGTTTATAAATTGTGGTAGGTATTCGAATACGGCAAAAGGTATTCGAATACCACATGGCTGAAAGCAAGTTTTACGACGTGTTCTCTGTTTCGTTTCTGCTCCTTTTCTTATACATATGCAATGAAAATATATTCCAACTATGAATAACATGTTTTAGATAAAATACATCTTAGTTCTTGAAACTATGTTTTGTACCTTAAATAGAAATTACATGATGTCCTTAAATGCATATTTTTGCTTGCTCTTTCACCTCCTTTTTCTAGAATATGCTGCATATTTAAATTCTTTGTAAGGTAAATGCTCAATGTAATTGGCTACTATTTTAATAAATATACAAGTGCAATAAGTGGTATATGAAATATTTAATATCTATTGCTTTTTATTGATATATGGCAGATTTATAAGAAATTGATAACAAGTGGTAAATGCATTACTTTTTTGACAACAAATGGTATCAAACAAAGTAGTATGAACGAAATAACAAGTAATAACAAATGATAACAAATGATATCAAACAAGTGGTTACTTGGCCAAATTAATCGATAAATATTTTTTTTTTTGCCCTTGAGAATCATTTGCTGCTTTTGCCTCATTGTTTTAAATGCTTATTGGCTTATGAGTTTGACTAACCCCTTTGGATCCAACATTAATGGATACCAATGAAAGCACTCTGAATTTTGTTGTAGGGGGAACACTACCTCAGCACAAATTTAAATGGACAAAATTCATTCAACTTGAGGACATGCATATGTTAATTTATATTATTTTAATATGATAAAATGGGAGAGAAAAATACTTGCCCCATCTTTTTGATTATGACAAAAGGGGGAGAATGGTATCAACTGTACAAAAGGGGGAGAACAAGTTTAAATGTCTTTGTTTGAGAAAAGTCAGGGAGAAAAAGTCAAAACAAAAATAGAAATTGGATTCCAAAAGTAAACTTTGTGCACATCTACGATATAAACCACCTCTTATGAAAAAGAGGGGGAGTAAGTATCTCTAAACTAACTTTGTGAATTCCAATTTATATGAACTAATGCTTTTCTCAAATGTTAGTTTGTCATCATCAAAAAGGGGGAGAATGTAATTGGCTAGCTATCATGAACAATAGTTTTGATGATAACAAACGTGAAGACAAACACATGAAGATGATAAGAAGATCAAGTCCATGTGTTTCAAGATTAGTCTTAGGACTTAGGATCTATCATGTATGGAGCTGTCAATTAAATATCTCAAATGATTAAGGATAACCTAAACTGAAGTTTTAAAGTTGCTTTTAAAAGATCAAATGTTTTAGAGGTTAAAAACAAGCATTTCGAAGCTTTTTAGAAAGGTTTTATAACTGCTTTTAACTAAGGTATTCGAATACCTCAATATGGTATTCGAATAACCTGATTCGTAACTGATATTTTTTCTCTGTGCCAAGACAGAGGCATTCGAATACCCCATATGGTATTCGAATACCCTAGTTTCAGAATGAACCTTTTTAATGAGGTATTCGAATACCCCTGACTGGTATTCGAATAACCCCAACTTAATCAGTTGTCAAACGAGTTTTTGATGAGGTATTCGAATACTTCCTTCAGGCATTCGAATACCCCACGAGAATCAGAGTTAAGTTTTCAAATTCCATACGAGAATCAGAAAGTTTTAAACGTAATTAAATGCTCCCAACGACTCTCTCTCTCTTGATGCTCTATAAATAGAGGCCTGGGACACTTCTGAAAACCCCCGAACTTTTGATCAATTTTTTACTTGGCTGAAAACGTTTTTTACATTATTTTCTCTCTTTCTCTGTGCTCTTAATATTGAATCTTTGAGATATCTGTGAGACAGTTCTTTAGCACTTCAATTTGTATAATTTACTCTGAGTAAGAGTTTCTCTTCTTCATCTATTATTCTGATACTGTTGTAAAAGGGTGAGGTATCCCTTAGTGAATTGTGAGGGTGAGGTATCCCTCAGTTAAAGGGTGAGGTATCCCTTGTTGTAAAGAAGGTGAGGTATCCTTCAAAGGGGTGAGGTATCCCTCTAAGGTTTGTGTAAGGGTGAGGTATCCTGTAGGTGAGGCTTTAGCACAAGGGTAGAGTTTCCTGTGTGTGAAAAGTGCTCTATTGTGTAAAGGTTGCAAGCACCTGTTTTTAAGCTTGTATTGAATAGTGAAAATCTCGAGCTTGTGTTTCGGGAATTTGGACGTAGGCCACAAGTGGTTGGTGGTTGAACCAGGATAAATATCGTGCCTGCTTTTCTACCCTTAGTCTTTTATCTTTATGCACTTTATTCATTCTTGCAATTTAATTATTAATTGTTCTTCTTATCTTCATCTTATTCACGTCTTTTAATAATTAAATTCAGTATAGTTTATTTGTTTAAGGCTTTTGCGAAAAATCTTTAATTACTCAATTCACCCCCCCTCTTGAGTACTGAAGCCACTTGGGCAACACGTTCCATTGAATACTTGATATTGATTGGCAAGAAGTGTGCAGACTTTGTAAGCCTATCAACTATAACCCATATAGCATCATGACCCTTCTTTGTTCTTGGCAAACCAGTAACAAAATCCATTGATATACTATCCCATTTTCACTCTGGAATAGCCAAAGGTTGTAACATACTGGCTGGTCTTTGATGTTCAACCTTTGCCTTTTGACATACTAGACAAGACGTAACACGATCCGTAACATCTCTCTTCATCCTTGGCCACCAAAACATCCGCTTTAAATCTTGATACATCTTAGTCATTCCTGGATGCATACTTAATCTACTAGTATGTGCTTCATCAAGAATCGCTTTCTTCAGGTCGGGATCATTGGGTATACAAATCCTACCCTTGAACCTTAAGACTCCATTAGATCCTTCTTCAACAGTTGCTGGATGACCTTGCTTTAAGAATTCCTTCTCGTTCTGTAAAAACGGATCATCATCTTGTTTCTTTCGGATTTCCTCTAACAAGTCATTCAAAATAGTAACCTTACTCAGACGAATCCTCCCTGGTGCCAATTCCACAGATAGTCTCATATCCCTAAATTGTGTTATCAACTCTTCCTTTATCATCATAGTTGAGACACTGATCACCTTTCTACTTAAGGCATCTGCCACAACGTTTACTTTTCCTGGATGATATTGAAGTTGAAAATCATAATCTTTTAAGAACTCTAACCATCGTCTCTGCCTCATGTTCAATTCCTTCTGATTGAACAGGTATCTTAAACTCTTGTGGTCACTGAAGACATCGAATGTAGCCCCATAAAGAAAATGCATCCATATCTTTAATGCAAAAACCACTGCGGCTAACTCCAAATCATGCGTTGGGTAGTTCCTTTCATGTACCTTCAGTTATCTTGAAGCATAAGCTACCACATTTCTATTTTGCATCAGCACACATCCTAATCCCTGGTAAGATGCGTCGCAATACACTTCAAAAGACTTGTTTGGATCTAGTAAAGTCAATACTGGTGCAGTCATCAATCTTTTCTTCAACTCTTAGAAACTCTCTTCACATTTGTTTGTCCAAACAAAAGCTTGATTCTTCCTCGTGAGTTGTGTAAGGGGTCCTACTATCTTGGAGAAATCTACAATAAACCTTCGATAATAACCAGCTAACCCAACAAAGCTTCGAATCTTAGTCACCGTCTTGGGCCTTTCCCATTGTAGAATTGTTTCCACCTTTGATGGATCCACTGCAATTCCATTCTTAGAAATTACGTGACCCAAAAATTGCACTTCCTCTAACCAAAATTCACACTTTGACAACTTTGCAAACAACTTCTTTTCCTTCAGGATTTGAAGAACTATGCTGAGATGTTCAGCATGCTCTTCAGGACTTTGAGAGTAGATCAGAATGTCATCGATAAAGACAACGATAAATTTGTCTAGGTATAGATGAAAGATCCTATTCATGTAATCCATGAATTTTGCAGGAGCATTCGTTACACCGAACGGCATCACTTGACATTCATAATGCCCATAGCGAGTTCGGAAAGTTGTTTTAGGTATATCTTCTACCTTGACACGAATTTGATGGTAACCTGATCGCAAATCTGTCTTGGAGAAAATCGCTACTCCCTTTAGTTGATCCATTAAATTATCAATCCTTGGAAGTGGGTACTTGTTCTTTATCGTAACCTTGTTCAATTGGTGATAATCCACACAAAGACGAGAAGTCCCATCTTTCTTTTTCACTAACAGCACCGGAGCTCCCTATGGTGACACACTCGGTCATATAAACTATTTTTCCAACAGTTCCTCCAATTGCTTCTTCAACTCTACTAATTCTGAAGGCGACATCCGATATGGCACAATCGAAATAGGACCTGCTCCTGGTACAAGATCGATAGAAAACTCTATCTCTCTTTCCTGTGGTAAACCGGGTACATCATCGGGAAAAACTTCAAAAAACTCGTTGACGACAAAAATAGCATTCACATCCTTTTCGCTCTTGACTTCTATAGAAGACAGTAGCATGTATCCTTGAGCTCCATCCCTCAATAATGATTCGACTTTAGCGGCAGTTAAAAATCCAGAATTCTCATTCCTAGGAAAAATTAAGGTCTTATTGGAACAGTCTAATAGGATATGGTTAGAAGATAACCAATCCATTCCTAAGATTATATCTATGTCAACAAGGGGTAAACAAATTAAATCAATAGAAAAGACTCGATCATGAATGCCAACAGGACAATTCAAACATACTTTAGAAGTAACAATGGGCTTGGCAGTTGGTGTAGAAACAATCAATTGAAAACTTAGAGAAGACATAGACAAACCCAACCGATCCACACAATCATATGCAATAAATGAGTGAGTTGCACCTGAATCATACAGTATAGTTAAAAGATTACCTGCTATGACACCTTCTCCCTTGATAAGATCTTTAGACTGGGAGGCTTCAGCTACACTCATCGTATATACTCGTCCTCCAGTTTGTGGTTGAGCAGCACGAACGTTACTCAGTGATGGCTCCTTCTTTGGCTAGTCGCATTCCCTATAAGAATGCCCAGGTTTTCCACATCGAAAGTAAATAAGTCCCTTGATTGAACAATCTCTGGACATATGATCACTCTTGTTACACTTGAAACATTTTGGAGTAAACGCCAATGCTTGCCCCGCTTTGTTACCACTAGAACTTCCCCCAAAAGATTGATGTTGGGGTTGGTTCCCTGGCAGTCTCGCATACGACTTTCGCTGAAACCGATTGTTGTTGTTGTTTTCTCCTATTTGGAACCTAGTCGGTCCAAAGTTCCGATTCCTCATATCCCTTGATGGCTATAGTTCCTCGAGTCGTCGACAAGTATCCATCAATGCTGGGAATTGATTTATTCGCATCGGTAGCACACCTCGTTTCAATTCCACTCGTAATCCTTCCTCGAACTTGCGACATTTCCAAACCTCATCAGGTTGGATCTGGAAGTACCTCGAGAACTTAGACAAGCTCTTAAATTTTGCAGCATATTCACTTACTGACATGCTACCTTGACGTAAGCCAAGAAATTCCATTTCTTTGGCATGTCACTCACTTTTCGAAAAATATTTTTCTAGAAATACTTCGCAGAATACTTCCCATGTGATTGGTCTTCCTTCGGCTTGCAGTAGCCTCCTAGTTCCTTTCCACCAATTCTCGCCATCACCCATCAGCATGAATGTGGCGTAAGTCACCTTTCGATCATCGGGACATCATATCCCTTCAAATATCTTCTCCAACTCTTGAATCCATAGACTAGCCTTCTCTGGATCAAACTCGCCCCGAAACTGCAGCGGGTTATTGTGTCGAAACTCAAACAGGTTATGAGCATCAATATTTATTTCTTGGTGATTGGCTGCTTGTCGGTTCTGTTGTACTATAACCTCGGCTATTCTTTGGATAGCCTCGACAGCTGCAGTCATTGCGTCGGTGTCACGTCTCGTATTCACATGTGTTCCACGAGACATGTCGTTCTTCAACAAGTCAAATCAGACAAAATAAAAGTTAGATGTATTCGTTCGGAACAAATCTGTCATCATTACCATCAGGCAGTATAGAAAATGATAAATACAAATAGATATATCATCAAAACATGTTATTACAACATATATAACATTTCATAGAATATATCAAAATAAAACAATATGTAGACTCATAATGCACATGTATATGACACAAACCTACTCCATGGAGCTAAACACAACCAATCAGAGGGATTGATCCTGGAAGAACCTGTCTGTTAACTCGACTATCGCGGGCCACGTGCTACACAGTCAAATTCGTCATGGCTCGCATAGTACACAGTCAAACTCATCGTGTACTACAGGCATTCTACAAGATCGTCCCCAACAAGATCGTGATTAAGAATAGTGCTTTGTCGAGATCATTAGTGTGTCATATCCGGTACCACGGCCCAGAGGAGCTACCAATTGTCCACATGTGGAATTTCGCACACCAATGCCTCCAAGTTCAATAAATGAACAACATTACGCCTATCGCACCCAAACAGGGGTGTAATTCATCCTCTTAGGTATAACTTGTCAATGACACCAAAAACAACATATTCCTCAATGCATGGTGCAAGACTCAAAATTCACATATATCATAATATTATCCAATCACATGGTCAAGTGCCATAACTCGGCAGTACCACTTTTCAATATAACCGGGTCCAACCCGACAACATACCGCTGTTTTTTTCAATCGCATAAATATTTTACCACATTTTCACAATCTCATCAACGTTTTCAAATTGCGTAAGTCTTTTCCCATGTTTTTCTCAATCACGTAAATATTTTTCAACATTTTCAAATAGCGTAGGTATTTTCCTATGTTTTTACAACCATTTTCTAAATTGCGTAACATTTTTAAATCATTCATCAATCGCGTAAATTAAATATCACCATTTTAAATACGTGTAAAGTATTTCTACTATTTTTCACAGTATAAAATATTTCTTGACATTAATTTTTGAAACTTTCTGAAATTAAGAATCTTTTTTTTTATAAAATACTTAGAGCTCTAAATCAATTTTAAAACATATTCTCCATTATCATAATAAAAATTACTAAATTGAGTTCTTGTTAAATAAATCTTTTAAAACTACTTTTAAGAAAATATATTTATTTATTTTTATCTAAACACTAATTCTTGACTTGTTGGCCCAAAATTAATTTATGTTCCATAACCAAATATATAATCATTTCCTATCTCATTTTCCTTTGTAAAAATATTTAATCCAATTATTTGTTACTTAATCCTCTAAAATCTATACTTAAAAAAATAATTTTAGATTAAAAGTATATTGAATGTCATGTGACCGAAATTTACTATGTCTTCAACAAATCAAGCATTTGAAAACACATACATCAAAATCAATCATACAATAAAGTAAAATCATAAACAATCAAGTAAATGAATCCTCATGGATTCTTCACCACACACAATCCATTTTCATACTACCAAAATAGTTGATGAGATTAAATCTCCCTCTTACCTCTTGAAGACTATCCTTCTAAAAAGCTTCCTTAGAAAATTTAGTGTGGCTCCAAGAAAATACCTATCAAGCTTAAACAATTTACAAAATACAAAACTAAGCTTGAGAAAGAATAACCATGGATCAAACATGGCTTAGAAATTTAAAAACAAATTTAGAAATAGGAAACAAGAATTTAACCTAATAGGGTAGAAATTTCAACCTTTATTTCCAAGCTCAAGATGATTGATTTTGAAGAAACTCACAACATGAAAGATGTTTGGAATGGTGTTTAGCTTTAGGAAATAAGGTTGGATAAAATTATTGAAGAGTGGAAGTGTGATTTGGGAGTGGTGGTCGGATAGCTCAAGAAACGGAGAAAAGATGAAGTTCTTCTTTGTGTTCTTGTGTTCTTGAAGAAAGAGGCTAGAAAGAATAGGTAAAAGTGATGGAAAATGAAGTAGAGAGGTCTCCTACACTATATATAGCCATGTGGTGCATTGGAGGAGTGGGTGGAATGATTTGTGATAATTGCTTGGTGGAGCACTCAAGGAGACAAGGTGGTGCATGCTAACTCACTAAAGTATATGATTAAGTGTAATGGAATCAAAATAGATGGCCTATACACATGCAATTGCCGTGGAGTTACTTGGAGAGAATGGATGGAAATTCATTGAATATTTGAGTGGGAGACAAGGTAGTTGAAGGATGACTAGACTCCAAGTGATCATGAATGATAGAATGCATTATAATGCATTATTTGAAGAATCATTTGCCTTCTTTGAGAGACATGGTTGTGTGGCCTTGGTGGAATTCACCAACAAAAGAATTCCATTCCATGTTATAATGAAGTGCATGAGTTGTAGGTGGGTCAAAGTGTTTTACCACTTTGGTTTCTAAATTAAACATAATAGGTCCACTAACATGATTATAGAATCTAGGTAAATAGAAAACTTAATTACTAGGGCTAGGTAATTAGATTTATGATTTCACCTATGGTAAGTAGATTTATAACCTTAACCTAAGGTAAATAGATTTATGACTTTAACCTAGGGTGAATAATTTTTTTTTTAACTTTAACCTACGGTAAATAAATTTATAACTTTATCCTAATGTAAATAGGTTTATAACTTTAACCTAAGGTGAATAGATTTATAATTCACCTAAGGTAAATAGATTTATGATTTTACCTACGTCTATTTCTCTACGTAGATTTTAACCGGTAGTTAATTTTGAATTGACAAAAATTACTGCAGTAAAAACTAATTTTTACTATCTAAAATTTACTGCAGTAAAAATTAAATTTTTACTGTGGTTCAATAATAACGCGTATCTAGATAAATTTTCAAACAACAAAGATTTTCGAATATTATTTTTGGTTTTGGGTTTAGTAAGATCCCCCGGCCCCACGTGAATAGTTCAAAAATTCATTCGGCTTGGGAAAATTATTATTTTCCCGACTCGGAGTAATTCATACACAAAGATGAAAAGCATTCATAGAACAGTTAAAATAAATTTACAGCACACAGAAATCTCAAAATAGTACAATTTAGTCGTTACTGTAATTTATCAAAAATTAGAGTGTTACACTAGATGTATGTTGAAAGCCAAAAATATGCCTAAAGAATTTTGGGCCGAAGTTGTTTCTTGTGCAGTTTATTTCCTCAACCACTCTTCAACAAAGAATCTGAAGGATCTAACACCACAAAAAGCATGGAGTGGGACCAAATCCAATGTCAATCATTTGCAGGTTTTTAGAAGTGTTGCTTATGTTCATGTACCCGATCAAGGGAGATCCAAGCTAGATGATTGAAGTGTGCAGTATGTTCTTATTGGCTATGATCCAAATTCCAAAGGCTACAAGTTGTACAACCCCAGCAATAGCAAGATTATTGTGAGTCGAGATGTGAAGTTTGATGAAAAAATTACTTGGAGATGGGAAGCACAAGAAAAAAGAAGTTATGATTTCTTTCCATACTTTGAAGATGAAGAGCAAAAGACCATGACGCCTATCCAAGAACAGACTCCACCACCATCTTCCATTCATGAAGCATCCTAATCTTCCAAAGAAAGTTCTAGTGAAAAGCCAAGAAAAATGAGAAGTGTTGAATAATTATATGATATAATTGAACCTTTTGATTTGTTTTGCCTTCTTATTGACAGTGAACCTTTAGATTTTGACGAAGCTTTCAAAGACAAAAGGTGGAGACAAGCCATGCAAGAGGAAATTGATGCCATTGAAAAGAATAACACTTAGGAGTTATCATCTCTTCCCAAGGGTTATGAGGTAATTGGAGTCAAATAGGTGTTCAAGATAAAGAAGAATGTCGAAGGAGATATAGAGAGATATAAAGCAAGACTCATTGTAAAAGGATACAAGCAAAAACATGGAGTTGACTATAAAGAAGTGCTTGCAGTCGTTGCCTGCATGGAAATAATTTGTTTGATCATTGCTTTGGCTGCTCAAATGAGGTGCAAGATTTATCAACTTGTTGTAAAGTTCACTTTTCTTAATGGCTACTTAGAAGATGAGGTATATGTTGAGCAACCAATTGACTTTGTGGTAGAAGGGCATGAAGATAAAGTCATGAGATTGAAGAAGACATTATATGGGTTGAAGCAAGCACCAAGAGCATGGAATAGCCATATCGACAAGTATTTTCAAGATAATGGCTTTGTTCGATGTGTTCATGAATATGCTCTTTATGTTAAAGCATATGCAGGATTTATTAACTTGTTGTAAAGTCTGCTTTCCTTAATGGCTACCTAGAAAAGGAGGTATATGTTGAGCAACCAATTGACTTTGTGGTAGAAAAGCATGAAGATAAAGTCTTGAGATTGAGGAAGGCATTATATGGGTTGAAGCAAGCACCAAGAGCATGAAATAGCCATATCGACAAGTATTTTCAAGATAATGGCTTTGTTCGATGTGTTCATGAATATGCTCTTTATGTTAAAGCATATGACAATGGAGATATTTTGCTTGTTTATCTTTATGTTGATGATCTTATTTTCACCGGAACTAATCCTACTTCGTTTGAAGGATTCAAGAAGGCTTTGGTGCATGAATTTGAGATGACCGATAGTGGACTCATGTCATATTATTTAGGCCTAGAGGTGAAACAAATGGAGGGTGGAATTTTTATTTCTCAAGAAGCCTATGCAAAGGAGAATTTGAAGAAGGTCAACATGTTTGATTGTAACTCCGTGAACACACCCACGGAATGTGAAGTTAAATTGTCAAAGTTTGATGATGGAGTGAAAGAAGATCCCACCATTTTCAAAAGCCTTGTGGGAAGCTTGATATACTTGACTTCGACAAGACCCGACATTTTTTTTGCAGTTGGAGTAGTGAGACGCAACATGGAATCACCTACTTCTACATACATGAAAGTTGCTTGGAGGATTCTTTATTACCTAAAAGGTACAATTGATTTTGGGCTATTTTATTCATTCTCTGATGATTTCAAGCTTGTGGGATATTGTGATAATGATTTGTGGGAGATGTTGATGATAGAAAGAGCACTACCAATTTTGTATTCTTTATGGGAGACTGTGTTATTTCATGGAGTTCTAAAAACAATCCATTGTCACACTTTTAACTTGTGAGTCCTATGTGGTGGCAACTTATTGCACTTGCCATGCTATATGACTTAAAAAGTTATTGAAAGAAATTTATTTTTCACAAGAGGAAGTAACAAAGATTTGTATTTATAACAAGTCCGCACTATCTCTTGCTAAAAATTTGGTGTACCATGATTGAAGCAAGCAAATAGACACAAGATTTCATTTTATTAGAGAGTATGTTGACAACAAGGTGATTGAGCCCAAATATGTGAAGACTCAAATCAAATTATTGATATTTTTACTAAGCCTCTCAAGTTTGAAGAATTTCAAAAATTACATGCAAGACTTGAAATAAAGAAGAAGACTTCAAATTAAAGAAGAGTGTTGATTAAAAATAATAATTTGAAGTTAATAAAATTTTGGTGGTTATAAGACCTTTGATGTGGTAGCTATTGTGAGTTATGAAAATTATGAGAATTATTCTATAAGTAATGAAGAATTATGGTGTGTCATTAGGGAGAATTATTTCATTGGAGTTATGTAGTTATAGGATGATTTATTTCATGAGTTAAAAATTATTAAATTATTATTATTATTATTATTATTAATTAGGGAGAGTTATAGAATGTGTAAGGTGGTATCTTATGTATTTTGAAGTTTGTTGAGAAGAAGAAATAAAAAAATTCTAAGTGTCTCTTCTATTATTCTTCCACACTAACAACAGGTGGCAAAGTGAAAAGAAACAAAAAAATACATCAGTCATCCTCTGGGATGGGCCCCACAACCGTCTCCGAAGTCTCTATACATCTTTTGCTAGGTTGCCCTCCATATTCTCCTCTTCCACTTCCTTGCCGACCTCCGCCATCACAGGAACTTGGTTCACAGGTCGCGCTATTTCCAAGTTGATAGAGTTACCTATAGAGGCAGTACTCATGTTAGAATCAGAAGAAGACTCACTAAGGTTCTCTAACTCTATCAAGAGCGCGAAGATCAAATATGTTGGTCATTGTCGTGCAAGTTCTCTGACATAAACCACCCTTCATAATGCCTCTAAGATATCCATCCTAGTTATCGGCCTCAGACCTATATTAGAATCATCACCATGAAAAGAACGTCTCCGCCACGCCTGAGGTGGCAGGCGCGACGAAGACAATGGAGCACTAAGGATTTCTAAGGAAACACTCTCCTCACCATTATTTTGTGACATTTTCCCTTTCACAATGCAAAATTATGGAAGAAAAGAAATGTGAGAAAAGGACGTACCTCGTTTTTAAAGAGGAAAGGTGTTGAGAGGTTGAAATAACAAAAGAATAGCTCTTGGAGTCTAGTTGAAAATCGCATGGGTTCACTATCGCAAGAAAGCAGAAATGGAAGAAAGGAAGAAAGTGAGGGGTGCTTCTCTCACTCCCTTTTTATAGACGCGGAGGACCACCCAACTGTTACCACGAATAAGGGAAAAAACGTCTCTTCCCCTTCATTTTGAAATTTAAAAATGGTAATCATGGCATTACGAATCCTAAACAGTGACTCCCTCTATCTTTTGGCCACATGGTGTATTATTTCTGAGTAGAGCAGTTGAAAGGACAATGCTCAAAATGTTCAGAATTGAAATGACACATGACATTGCAAGAGGGCATTCAAGCCAGATTGTAACACCCCTCTTAGGGCATCACATTTCCGACTACCAACTTATAATCTGAAAATCAGTTCATAAAAGTTTTGAGGTATAAAAGGTGGGTTTCAAAATTTCTTCTCATTGAAACGTAAATTTACTGAAATTTATAGTTAATATTGAAAAATATGTTTAAACTATTTAAAACTCATATAACAGATATCATTTAATATTTAACAATTATTCAGGAAATATAAAAATTACAGACTCAATTAAAACAGTAGCAAACCCCGTTACGGGTCCTACTTAATAGCACGGTAAAACACGAACAAGAAAACTCAACATACTTATTCCTTCTTGTATCCATCTTGATGTACCATGTATTTGTTCCTCATCAATACTGTATACCATCGAATCCTGAATGACCACTCCTCTATGTTGTCACCAATCTCAGAATATCTATTACCCGTCATGTCTAAGACAACTCGTTCCTTCAACTATATAATTTTTTAATAATACAAACACAATAAAACAATATAACAAAGAGGTGAGATCACTTACGTCAATACCAATATGGTAGCATAGAGATAACACAAACAACATATCATACAGATATATTATACCATAATTATAATCATGTCATCAACATTATTATCATCATCATCATCCAATATTCCTCAATTATTATATCACACAGATATAAATATTCAACATTTACGATAATGCTCTCAACATTATCCAGGTATTCAACAGTTCAATTATCATAACCAATACTCAATAATGATGCATATGTTATGCATGTGCACATAGACTCAATGTCCTACTCCATAGAGGTTTTCACAATTTCGAGAAGAATGCTCTGGTTAATTGTCAGCCTTAGCCCAAAGACAATCTCCCAATCGTCGAAAAGAATCGTGTTATTATCGGGTATCGTCAATGCGTTGCAATGGATTGTATCGCCAAGTGGCATATGGTCCAGCCTTAGCCCATAGACAAATATCCACTGGTCGACCGCCGCGCCTTGACACCCCCAAGATCCATCATAGACCTCACTATCAATTCTCATTCCCTCTTCAACCACAAGGGTCACAATAGCATCAACTATTAATTTTTGTTCAATGCATAAATATCTCAATGCAATTTTGTTCAATTTCATCATATGCCACAATGAATATTTTTCAATTTCATCATATGCTTCACTGTATATCTTTCCAATGCATATTCAATGCACCAATGCCAATCAAAGGCAAAATTCGCCATTTTCTCATACAGTGTCCATACACTGGTTCAATAGTAATCATACTGTATATTCAATAGCGAATTCATGTTATCGCGTTTTCATAGTCACAAAACACTTTTGTCGTGTTTTCACAATCGCATAACATTTCTGTTATATTTTCACAATTCCACAACACTTTTGTTGTATTTTCAAATCACGTATTGATTTTTCAACGTTTTCTCAATCACGAAAAAATATTTACACGTTTCTCAAATTGCGTAGCGATTTTCCACTATTTTCACAATCGCGTAACTTAAAAATCATTCTTTTAAGTCGCGTAAACCATTTTTCATCATTTTCAAAGTATTTAAATGCTTTCCAAATCATGTAGAAATATTTTAACGTTTTTCAAATCGCGTAGCTTAAAAATCACATTTTTAAGTTACGTAAAACATTTTTCACCATTTTACAACCATGTAAAATATTCCTCAATATTCCAAACATTATTTTGGACTTCCAAACAAATCAATATCATTTCCAACATCATTTTTCACAGTTCTCCTTTAAGAAATCCTTTTCTCAAAATAATATGACTTCTCATATTATTTTCCTTATTTTCTTACTCAAGAAAATCCTTTTCACAATAATTTCCACAATTTCACCATTTTCATTAATGTAAATCAATGTTTTCAAATCTTTAAAATTCCTCATCACACTTCAAAACCCAAAGGTTGAGTTATAGATTAGAAAAATATCAAATCACTATTATATTCTCCATTTTTCTCAAATTAATTCTAAAATCAATTCTCTTCAAAATAAATTGAGGTTCAAACACTTTCAACCTCTCTTTTCTATTCACATATGAAAATTCCATTTCTCAAGTGATAAAACACTCTGATTCCCTTTTCAAAAATCCTTGTACTAAATCAAATTATATTTCCACTTTGAAAATCACTTTGTTTTCATAAAATCAAGGCATTACAAGCCTTCAAAACCGTGGTACATGGCCTTTCAAACCATTAAATATTTTTCCTTCTAAGTCAATATGGTTTTACACAAACAAAACCATTAAAAATTCCTTAACAAAACCCTGAGACTCATAGTCTTTGAAATCAAATCATTTGTTCATTTTCATTTTTCACTTTCTTTGCAAATCCTTAAAATCATCAACTCATTGCTCTTTTCATTTAAAACTCATGATTAATAAAATACTTAAAATATTTTTATTCAAAAATGTCCTTGAGTTCCATTAAATTCTATTCTTGTTTTTACACAAAATAAATCAATAAAAATTCTTTTCAAAACCGTGAACACTACTTCTTGAAAAACAAACCCTTTGTTTATTTTCCTCGCTTTTTTAATCATCCAATTTTATCATTCATGAAAATATTAATTTATGAATACCTATTTTGCGGTGTCTTGGCCAAAATTCCTCTTGGTCTTTGGAACCAAAAATCAATTTCATTTCCATCATCAAATCATGGCATATATATATATATTTCATCATATATACCATAAGTATGCCATAATCAAAAGTAATAAATCATGCAAATCACACCAAGCATAGGCAAATAATCAAAGCACATAAACACACACAAATTATTACATGACCATGGATATGAATCCTCACATGGATTCACCATCCATCAAATACACAAATCATCTCTCACCACTATACTTGGTTGGTGAGATGGATCTCCCTCTTACCTCTTGAAGAACCTCAAAAGCTCCTTGGTTTGTTTCTTTTTCTAAGTCCTTCACCACCAAAAGTTTCTTAAACACACAACAAAACATATATTTATTAGCATATCAAGCTTGAACAAGAGGAACCATAGATCAAACATGGCTTAGAACATGAAAAAGAGAGAAGAAATGAAGTTTCCTTACACCTCACCTCAAATACCCTATAACTTTGCTCTTGAAGAAAGTCCTTGAAGATGAATGATTTAGAGAAAGTCTCCAACATGAAAGCTGCTTAGAATATGGTAAGGATTCAAGAAATATGGTTGTATGAAATTAAAGAGTGGTGGAAGGTGGAATATGGTGTCTTGGCCGAAACTTTGTTTGGAGAGAAAAAGAGAGAAATTTTTGCTAAGTTTTGCTTTAGGAAAGTTCATGAATGATGAAGAATGATCAATAATGACCAAAGGTGATCAATTATGGTCTTCAAATTGTGCTTTAGCTTCTAATGCAGCACCAAAAACCGTTCCCCCCCCCCCCATGCACTCTTCAAAGAGTGACCAATCTCCTAGCCACCATTTTAAGCAATCTTAACCATTGATTAGATCAATGGTTAGGATTTAATGTAGCTTCTAGGTTTAGGCTTAGATAGAAGACTTAATTTAGGCCATTGGATTTTTCCTCCTTGAAATCCTAGCCATTAGATGTGTCTCCAAAATGAAGGGTCAAGATTGCTTATTCAAACTTTACATCCAAGGGCTATAAATGGTCCTAGCCACTTTGTAAGACTAAATCTCAACCGTTGATTAAATCAAGATCAAGTCTCCACCATTGATTAAATCAATGGTTGATGTCCAAGCCAATAATGTTGACTTAAGCAGTATAATATTTATTTTTCTATCTACTATTACCCCTCGAATAATATTTTTACTGTATTTTTATCACTTGATAATTAAATACAGTACAAAATACAGTAAAAGAAAATTTCAAAAACTATTTTCGGATTCAGGTTTAGTAAGATCCCCCATCTCCGTCTAAATAGTACAAATTTTTCTATCCGCAGAAAAATTTTTACTTTGCAGGACTCACCTGGGCCCACGTAAGGCCACCTAGGCCCATAGACAGCCCAAAAACAATCAGAGAAATATAAAAATTTCATAATCATTCACAAAAATCACAAATATTAGAAAACATATGAAAATCAAGTCAGATTGTTAAAAATAATTAACAATCAAGAGAAATAAATACAAAAAGATTTTCCCTGGCCCGAAAATTATTATTTTCTTGACACAGAGTAAATTACTCAAAACGATCAAATATACAGATGGAATACTCAAAATAATTTCACAATACACAGAAATCACTAAAGAGTAGAATTCTGTTAACTATCAAAATTACTGTCTAATAGAAAGGAAATTTAGGGTGTTACACAGATCACGGATTTGCATCATCATATTATGATAAATCATAATACAGATCTCAGTTCAAGAACAAATTACTTTCAGAATTAAATAGGCCCCATAGGCAAAATCTATATGAGGGCAACTTACTACGAATCATAGATGATGGTGTAATTGTAACACCCACCGTAGGGTATCACATTTATGTTACTTAATTATCAAATTACCCCTTTTATTATAAAATATGTTTTGTAATGTAAAAACAAGTTGTAAAATTTCTTAATATCAATAAGATAAACTTAGCAGAAAATAAAAATATTAAACATCATCATAAATAATTTACATCATATACACTACAAAAGTAGTGTCAAAATTATTTATATACAGACATAGTCCTCAGAGTATTGAAACATTATTTAAAACTAACATACTGCCTAAGTATTACTAGACAACAGAACTTTCAGATGGGTCCTCCTCAGATTCCTTAGCAGGCTAGAATCCGACTTGATGTGAAGTCTGTAACACCCTAAATTTCCTAAATATTTGACAGTTAACAGAATTCTACTGTTTAGTAATTTTTGTGTACTATAAAATTATTTTGAGTATTCCGTCAATGTATTTGATCGTTTTGAGTTATTTACTCTATGTCAAGAAAATAATAATTTTCAGGCCGGGGAAAAATCTTTAAGTATTTATTTCTATTGATTGTTAATCATTTTTAACAATCGACTTGATTTTCATACGTTTTCTAATATTTGTGATTTTTGTGGATGATTATAAATTTTTATATTTATCAAATTGTTTTTGGGCTGTTTGTGGGCCTAGGTGGCCTTACGTGGGCCCAGGTGAATCCCACAAAGTGAAAATTTTTTTACGCATAGAAAAATTTGTACAGTTTAGACGGAGACAGGGGATCTTACTAAACCTGAATCCAGAAACAGTTTTTAAATTTTTCTTTTACTGTGTTTTATACTGTATTTAGTTATCAGGCGATAAAAATACAGCAAATATATTCTTTCTTGGTGTTTTAGCAGATAAAAATAAATATTATACTACTTAAGTCAACAATAGTGGTTATGACCATTTATATCAACCATCCATTTAATCAACGATGTAGGATTAGTCTAAGAAAATGGCTATGACCATTTATAACCGTTGGATTTAGAATTAATCAAGGGTGGAGATTTGGTCTTACAAAGTGGCTAGGACCATTTATGACCATTGGATTCGGATTAAATCAACAGTGGAGATGGATCATTTGTGACTATTGGATTTGGATTTAATCAATGGTGGAGATTTGGTCTTCTAAAATGGTTATGACTAATTATGACCCTTGGATTGAAAATAAGAAGGAGTAATCTTGACCCTTTATTTTTGGAGATGCATCTAATGGCTAGGATTTCAAGGAGAAAGATCTAATGGCCTAGATTAAGTTTTCTAATCAAAAGTCTACCTTAATCATAACCATTGAATTAATCAATGGCCTAGAATGCTCTAAATGGTGGCTTGAAAAGATGATCACTTATTGATCACTTATTGCATGCATTATGAAGGGGGGGACGGTTTTTGGAGCTTAAGGCCATAGCAAAAAGTCTATGACCATTATTACACATTATTGATCATTCTTGACCATTCCAAAAAGCCTAAGCTCTAAGAAAATTTTTTCTTCTTCTCCTCCAAGCAAGTTTCGGCCATGACACCTAAGAATGCCCCCCATCACTCAAAAATTTTATCCAACCTAGTTTCTTGAATCCTTACCTCATTCTAAGAACATCTCTAGTTTTGAGTTTTCACAAAATCATTCATCTTGAGCATCAAATCCAAGCTTCAAGTTTCTATCAAAAAGGGTAAAGTTCATATTTCTTCACCCAATCTTTTAGTTTTGATTTTTTTAAGCCATGCTTGAACCATGGTTTACCTCTTCTTTTACTTGTTATTGATTTAAGATTTGTTTATGATTTTTAGGGATTTTTCCATGGAGCTCTACGAAATTGGTGGACGGAAAACTAAGTGTTTTCACTTCATTCTTACCTTAACCAAGTCTAAGAAACCATTCCCTCACAAAAATCAAAAACTTCATCCTTGTTCTTCAAGAGGAATTTCGGCCATACCACCTAAAATCACTATCCAATCTCTTTTAATTTCATCTAACCATAGATCTTGAATCTACATGATATTCTAAGCAACTTTCATGTTGGAGACTTTCTCTAAATCATTCATCTTCAACCTTGTTCTTCAAGCTAAAGATTGAAGCTTTATTGGTGAAGTTTATTAATCTTCACTTTTATTTTGATTTTCAAGGTTCTAAGCCATGTTTGATTCATGGTTTATCTTGTTCAAGCTTGATTTACTAATAAATATATGTTTTGTTTTGCATTTGAGAAGCCCTTGGTGGTGAAGGACTTGGAAAAAGAAGCAAAACAAGGATCTTTTGAGGATCTTCAAGAGGTAAGAGGGAGATTCATCTCACGAACCAAGTATGGTGGGGAGAGATGGTTTGGTATTTGATGGATGTTGAATCTATGTGAGGATTCATATCCATGGTCATGTAATTATTTGTGGGTGCTTATGGGTTTATGTGGTTTATATGCTTAGCATGATTTATTTATGTTTGCATGCTTAGTATGATGTTTATTTGCTTTTATGGTATGCTTATGATATATATGTTGATTATATGTGATGTATGACATAAAAATTATTGAAAAGGAAAATAATTTTTGGTTCCAAAGACCATAAGGATTTCGGCCTCAACACCTCAAAATAGGTGTTCACAAATTAATATTTTCATGAATCGTAAAATTGGATGTTTAGAAAAGAAAGGAAAATAAACAAACGGTTTGTTTTCAAAGAATAAGTGTTCACGGTTTTTGAAGGATGTTTTGAATCAAAAGATTCTAAGTATTTTACAAATCATGAGTTTTAAATGAAAAGAACAATGAGTTGATGATTTTAAGGATTTGCAAAGAAAGTGAAAAATGAAAATGAACAAATGATTTGATTTTTAAGACTACGAGTCTCACGATTTTTGTGAAGAATTTTTAATGGTTTTGTTTGTGTAAAACTATATTGACTTAGAAGGAAAAATGTTTTGATGATTTTAATAGTCATGTCCACGTTTTTGAAGGCTTGTAATGCCTTGATTTTATGGAAACAAAGTGGAAATATAGTTTGATTTAGTACAAGGAAATTGGAAAGGGAATCAGAGTGTTTTAACACTTGAGAAAAATGGGATTTTCGTATGAAAATGGAAAAGAGAGGTTGAAAGTGTTTGAACCTCAATTTATTTTGAAGAGAATTGATTTTAGAATTGATTTGAGAAAAATGGAGAATATAAGAGTGATTTGATATTTTCTAACGTGTAACTCATCCTTTGGGTTTTGGAGAGCGTTAGTAATTTTTACAGTGAGAAACATTGATTTAATTCAATGGAATTGTGAATTTGTGGAATTTGTTGCAAAAAGGATTTTCTTGAGTAAGAAAATGTGAAAAATAATGTGAGTAGTCATATTATTTTGAGAAAGGTTGAAATGGAATTTTTTGAAGGTTGAGAAATATTTTTCGTTGTGAAATTATGGTGAAAAATGATTTACGTAACTTAAAAACGTGATTTTTAAGCTACGCAATTTGAAAAATGTTTAAATATTTCCACGCGATTTGGGGAACGTTGAAATATTTTTACACAATTTTGAAAGCGTTTAAATATTTTTACACGTTTAAGATATTGTTGAAAAATCGCTACACGATTTAAAAATGGTGGAATATTTTTACGTGATTGATGAAAACATTGAAAAATCAATACGTAATTTGAAAACGTAACAGAAGTGTTGCGGAATTGTAAAAACATAACAGAAATATTACGCGATTGTGAAAACACGATGAAAGTGTTTTGTGACTATAAAAATGCGATAATATGATTTCGCTGTTGAAAATACAGTATGATTACTATTGGGCCAATGTGTGGACCCTGATTATGAGATTATGAAATTAAACTGAAAATGGGCCAATGTGTGGACCATGAATATGAAAATGATAAATTTTGCCTATGATTGGCATTGATGCATTGAACATGCATTGAAAATGGTGAATTTTGCCTGTGATTGGCATTGGTGCATTTTATATGCATGAACTGGTGTATGAACACTATATATGAAATTTGCCTATGTTTGGCATTGGTGCATTGAACATGCATTGGAAAGGTCTGATGGACTGTATGAGGCTATTTGCTTAGGAGAGACGTACACCTCTTGAGTGGGTGCGATATGCGTAGTGTAAGTCACTTGTTGACCTTGGGGGCATCGGGGTGCGAGTTGCTTACATGGGTGGTTGGTCCGCTTCTTCCCGTAGGTTAGGCCGATGCAACACACTGATGATCCTAACCGAGACACTATTCTTAATCGAGATCTCGTAAAGACTGTCATGTATATGCTAGATGTGCAAAAATCAAAATGAGGATTATAGCACTTGGTCTGAGGCATTTTGGTACAGACAGATCTTTCGGATCAACTTCTTCGAACTGAGTATTAGCTCCATGGAGTAGGATATTGAGTCTATGTGCGCATGCATGAAACTGAGCATTTATATCTATGTGATATATTAATTGAGGAGTATTGGTATGATAATTAAACTGTTGAATAATACTGGATGATGATGATGATAAAAAATGTTGAGGGCATTATCGTGTATATTGAATGATATTTGAACTGATAAGTGATTGGATGACGATAGTTGATTAATGTTGAAGGCATTATTGGAATTTTGGTATGATATACTGTATGATATGTTGATTGTGTTATCTCGGTGCTACCCTATTGGTATTGGCGTAGGTGATCTCACCTCTTTGTTATATTGTTTCGCTATGTTTGTATTATTAAAATTGAATAGTAGATGGAACGAGTTGTCTTAGACATGACGGGTAGTAGATATTCTGAGATTGGTGACAACATGAAGGAGTGGTCATTCAGGACTCGTTGGTGTGCCGTGTTGGCAAGGAACAGACATCTGATGCATCAAGATAGATACAAGAATGAATAAGTATGTTAAGTTTTCTCGTTAGTGTTGTACCGTGCTATTAAGTAGGACCCATTATAGGGTTTGCTACGGTTAAAAAGAGAGAGTTTTCTGTTAGTTTTATATTTCTCTTTAAATTGTTAAATATTAATTAGTGTCAATATTATATATTAAATATATTTTTAGTAATACTTATGGATCTCAGTAAGTTCATGTTTCCATCTTTAATGAAAAGAAATTTTAAAACCCATCTTTTATAACTCAAACCTTATTTGTGAACTTCTTTACAGATTAGGAGTTGGGAGTCAGAAATGTGATACCCTGAGGGGGGTGTTACATTAGTTGGTATCAGAGCACGGTTTGAGTCTTTTGGAGTTTGTGGCTAGGTCTATTTTGCTTGTGTTGTGTTTTCTGTGTTTTTGATTTCCGAAAGGAAACAATGTTATTTGAAATGGTTACATCTGGTTTCCATTGTATTTTGATTCATGTGTCTTTGAAGAGAGGACGATGGCTCGTATTAGACGTACGCGTGTGGAAGCAAGACGTAATGATGGTGATATGATGGCAACTTTGGAAGTGATACAAAAAGCGACTAATGTAAATATACAGCAAACTCAGAAGATTGTTCAACGACAAGAATTGATAGCTAAAGCTAAGATTTTGTTGGAGTTGAATCAGTTTCAGGATGAGAGACCCTGTAACGTTGGACCATATTGGTTACGAAGAAGGAGAAATCGTAAGGTCAAGCGATCCCAGCAGAAAACATACTCAAAATCTTCGGGAAGTCAACAACAACAGTAATCTTGTGAAGGAAGTACTAGTTGTAGCAGGGTTGGTCTGACTGCGACATCTGCACTGAAATATCAGAAGTGTGGGAAAAATCATCTGACAAAGGATTGTACGTTCAAGGAAAAAAAATTGTTTCAAGTATGGAAAGCCTAGACACATTTTCAGAGATTGTGTTCCATCAAAGACGAAGTCATCCATTAGTAATAAACGTGCTTTGATATCTCAAGTAGAATGGAGCGTCGATTCTCCAAGTAGAGCAAAAGTACTCCAGACTGAAGACCTAAGTAAAGAAGATTGTGTCACAGAAAGTGATCATTTGATTGTATTGTATAATTCTGGAGGTAACCTATTTCTCTATGGCATATGATCGTGTAGATCAATTAGAGTTATCCATGTCTTTGTTATCTTTTAACTTGTTTACTTCTGTTTCTATTATTAGCCTATTGTGCTACTCAAGTTATTCAAATTATCCTATTGTTGTTATGAATCAAATTTTTGTGTTAGTTTGATCTGTTTATCTCTTTCATAAATAGATGTGATCTTTGAAACGGATTAGTTATTTTCTAACCATATCCTATGAGATTGTCTCAATAAAGTGTTAGTATTCCAAAAAATTCATTCTTGAAATCGGGTTATATCGAATTCTTTGTTGGATATGTCCAGTAACATATCAGATAGTTTTGCTGTCTTTCATAATGTTTTTCGTGTATCGCAATTTGCAAGAAAGGATATTCTTGTTTATATCCATGTCATAGTATCAGAGTGACGCAGCAGAAACATGGTGGATTATTCAAAAGTTAAAAACGGTAATGGAAATCCGTAGAAAAATTTATTGAGATATTTTCTAAGATTGTAGGACTTCTTACCTAGCTTATCAGAAAGAATTAAGTGTTTGTATAGACTGATGCGTACAAGGAGAATTTTTAGGAGTTGAAATATGTTTGAGTACTTTTCTGGTATTAGTTTTGTCTAATCTCAGTAAACCATTGGAGGTGTACTATGATGTATTACATCGGAGCTTAAGATATGTGCTTATGCAGAATAGAAGAGTTATAGGGTATAATTTTAGGAAATTGAAGTCACTTGAAAAAAAAAGCTATTCTACGTATGAATGGAGGTTAGTAAATGTCGTGTTGTATTAGAAGTATGAATATACTTTCTTTGTGGAGTAATATTTAACATCTTCAGTAATTATAGGAATCTGAGATATCTGTTTGATCAGGAGAAATTGATCGCTAGACAAGAGATTTTCATTGGTTAGAATAATATGGAATGATGTAAGTGAAGATGCAATGTGAGAATTGAAAAATAAGATAAAGAGCAATATTTATATTTATTTTAAGGATGTGAAATCAAGTTTATCAAATTTCGAGGACGAAATTTCTTTTTAGAAGGGGAGTATTGTAACACCCCAAATTTCCTAAATATTTGACAGTTAACAGAATTCTACTTTTTAGTGATTTTTGTGTACTGTAAAATTATTTTGAGTATTCCGTCAGCGTATTTGATCGTTTTGAGTGATTTACTCCGTGTCAAGAAAATAATAATTTTCGGACCGGGGGAAAATCTTTAAGTATTTATTTCTCTTGATTGTTAATCATTTTTAACAATCTGACTTGATTTTCATACGTTTTCTAATATTTGTGATTTTTGTGGATGATTATAAATTTTTATATTTATCAGATTGTTTTTAGGTTATTTGTGGGCCTAGGTGGCCTTATGTAGGCCCAGGTAGGTCCCGCAAAGTGAAAATTTTTCTACGCATAGAAAAATGTGTACTGTTTAGATGGAGACAGGGGATCTTACTAAACCTGAATCTGGAAACAGTTTTTAAAATTTTCTTTTACTGTGTTTTGTACTGCATTTAATTATCGAGCGATAAAAATACAACAAATATATTCTTTCTTGGTGTTTTAGCAGATAAAAATAAATATTATACTGCTTAAGTCAACAATAGTGGTTATGACAACTTTTGATGGACCAATAGGAAACAAGTTTAATACTTTTGATGGATCAATAGGAAGCAAGTCTAATATTGAAGACTTTGATATCAACCGTCGATTTAATCAACGGTGTAGAATTAGTCTAAGAAAATGGCTATGACCATTTATAACCATTGGATTTAGAATTAATCAAGGGTGGAGATTTGGTCTTACAAAGTGGCTAGGACCATTTGTGACCGTTGGATTCGGATTAAATCAATGGTGGAGATGGATCATTTGTGACCATTGGATTTGGATTTAATCAATGGTGGAGATTTGGTCTTCTAAAATGGTTATGACTAATTATGACCCTTGGATTGAAAGTAAGAAGGAGTAATCTTGACCCTTTATTTTTGGAGATGCATCTAATGGCTAGGATTTCAAGGAGAAAGATCTAATGGCCTAGATTAAGTCTTCTAATCAAAAGTCTACCTTAATCCTAACCATTGAATTAATCAATGGCCTAGAATGCTCTAAATGGTGGCTTGAAAAGATGATCACTTATTGATCACTTATTGCATGCATTATGAAGGGGGGGACGATTTTTGAAGCTTAAGGCCATAGTGAAAAGTCTATGACCATTATTACACATTATTGATCATTCTTGATCATTCCAAAAAGCCTAAGCTCTTAGAAAATTTTCTCTTCTTCTCCTCCAAGCAAGTTTCGGCCATGACACATAAGAATGCACTCCATCACTCAAAAATTTTATCCAACCTAGTTTCTTGAATCCTTTCCTCATTCTAAGAACATCTCTAGTTATGAGTTTTCACAAAATCATTCATCTTGAGCATCAAATCCAAGCTTCAAGTTTCTATCAAAAAGGGTAAAGTTCATATTTCTTCACCTAATCTTTTAGTTTTGATTTTTTTAAGCCATGCTTGAACCATGGTTTACCTATTCTTTTTGTTGTTATTGATTTTAAGATTTGTGTATGATTTTTAGGGATTTTTCCATGGAGCTCTACGAAATTGGTGGAAGGAAAACTAAGTGATTTCACTTCATTCTTACATTAACTAAGTCTAAGAAACCTTTCCCTCCCAAAAATCAAAAACTTCATCCTTGTTCTTCAAGAGGAATTTTGGCCATACAACCTAAAATCACCATCCAATTTCTTTTAATTTCATCCAACCATAGATCTTGAATCTACATGATATTCTAAGCAACTTTCATGTTGGAGACTTTCTCTAAATCATTCATCTTCAACCTTGTTCTTCAAGCTAAAGATTGAAGCCTTATTGGTGAAGTTTATTAATCTTCACTTTTCTTTTGATTTTCAAGGTTCTAAGCCATGTTTGATTCATGGTTTATCTTGTTCAAGCTTGATTTACTAATAAATATATGTTTTGTTTTGTATTTGAGAAGCCCTTGGTGGTGAAGGACTTTGAAAAAGAAGCAAAACAAGGATCTTTTGAGGATCTTCAAGAGGTAAGAGGGAGATTCATCTCACCAATAAAGTATGGTGGTGAGAGATGGTTTGGTATTTGATGGATGTTGAATCCATGTGAGGATTCATATCCATGGTCATGTAATTATTTGTGGGTGCTTATGTGTTTATGTGGTTTATACGCTTAGCATAGTTTATTTGTGTTTGCATGCTTAGTATGATATTTATTTGCTTTTATGGTATGCTTGTGATATATATGTTGATTATATGTGATGTATGCCATAAAAATTGTTGGAAAGGAAAATAATTTTTGGTTCCAAAGACCTTGAGGATTTCAGCCTCAACATCTCAAAATAGGTGTTCACAAATTAATATTTTCATGAATCATAAAATTGGATGTTTAGAAAAGAAAGGAAAATAAACAAAGGGTTTGTTTTCAAAGAATAAGTGTTCGTGGTTTTTGAAGGATGTTTTGAATCAAAAGATTCTAAGTATTTTACAAATCATGAGTTTTAAATGAAAAGAGTAATGAGTGGATGATTTTAAGGATTTGCAAAGAAAGTGAAAAATGAAAATGAACAAATGAATTGATTTTTAAGACTACGAGTCTCACGGTTTTTGTGAAGAATTTTTAATGATTTTGTTTGTGTAAAACCATATTGACTTAGAAGGAAAAATATTTTGATGATTTTAATAGTCATGTCCACGTTTTTGAAGGCTTGTAATGCCTTGATTTTATGGAAACAAAGTGGAAATATAGTTTGATTTAGTACAAGGAAATTGGAAAGGGAATCAGAGTGTTTTAACACTTCATAAAAATGGGATTTTCGTATGAAAATGGAAAAGAGAGATTGAAAGTGTTTGAACCTCAATTTATTTTGAAGAGAATTGATTTTAGAACTGATTTGAGAAAAATAGGAATATAAGAGTGATTTGATATTTTCTAATGTGTAACTCATCCTTTGGGTTTTGGAGAGTGTTAGTAATTTTTACAGTGACAAACATTAATTCAATAGAATTGTGAATTTGTGGAATTTGTTGCAAAAAAGATTTTCTTGAGTAAGAAAATGTGAAAAATAATGTGAGTAGTCATATTATTTTGAGAAAGGTTGAAATGGAATTTTTTGAAGATTGAGAAATATTTTTTGTAGTGAAATTATGGTGAAAAATGATTTACATAACTTAAAAACGTGATTTTTAAGCTACGCAATTTGAAAAACATTTAAATTTTTCCACACGATTTGGGGAACGTTGAAATATTTCCACGCAATTTGGAAAGTGTTTAAATATTTTAACACATTTGAGATATTGTTGAAAAATCGCTACGCGATTTAAAAATGGTGGAATATTTTTACGTAATTGATGAAAACGTTGAAAAATCAATACGTAATTTGAAAACGTAACAGAAGTGTTGCGGAATTATGAAAACGTAACAGAAATGTTATGCGATTGTGATAAACACATATTTTATTCATTAAGAAACCCTTATATTTAGTCATTTACACTCTCCATATTCTTAATTGATTGAGTTTGACATGATTTTGTGAGTTTGAGCTCAAATTGGTCCTAATTGAATATTTTCAGCATTATTGAGATTTTACATTGTTTCTGTATTTTGGTCATAACTTGAGTTCCTGATATCTGACAATCATGAATTTTATCTTGTAGGAAAGCTAAGAGGAAGCTCTACAACTTTGATGAAGAGCTCAAAGTCTGATTCAGATGTCTAAGGGACCTAAGTTTACATGGAAGTCAGAATACGGGTTCTGTCAGTAGAATCCGAACAGTGTGCACTAACAAAATCATATCTCAAGATTTAATAATGGAGATGGGCTGAAATTTGGACAGTGGATAGTCAAGATCCAAATAAAAAACTTTCATGAAGAACACATTTTGAGAAAAAGAAGTCTAGTAGGTCATTTTGAGCTTGCACGTCGGAACAGAGGTGCTGAAGTTGGGTTTGAGCAACCTACGGTATTTGGGACATATCTTGGCCTTAAGGAAGCCAAATTGGACGAACCAGCTATCCATTTTATAGCCAATACAAGGATCTACAACTTTCATGAAGAACACTTTTCGTGGTTCTGAAGTATAGTGGGTCGTTTTTGGCTTCCAAGTCAGACACGAAATTTTCGTCCTCAACCATCCACTAATCCACTCATCCATCCACTAATCCACTCATCCATCCACTAATTCACTCATCCACTCACCCACTCATCCACTAACTCACCCACTCATCCACTCATACACTAATCCAACCACTTAACCACTCCACCCACTCATCCACTAATCCATCCACTAATCCATCCACTCACCCATTCATGTCCATAATTTCCCACTCACCAAAAGTCCTTTGGCATTTTTCACTAATTCAACCACTCAACCATTCCACTCACTCATCCACTAAACCAATCCACTAAACCAACCCACTAATCCATCCACTAAAACACTCCACTCACTCATCCACTCATCCACCCACTTCCCTTTGTCATTTTGTTACCTTAGACTTCTATAAAAGGCACCATTTATCATGAACAACATGGAACTCTCCTTCATTTTCTCTCAGTTTTTCTTGTGATTTCTTTCTAGCTATGTGTAACTAAACCTCCCTTGGTTAAGGGGTGATGAAACCGCTAGTATTAATGTTGTAAACTTTGCATATTTGATTATTTCAACACAGTTATGTTTTTATTCATATATTTCTGAATCTATTGTTGGTATGAAGGTTTTTGTACTTGTTCCTACTTTCAAAGTAGTAGATCTAGGTTTATTATGCGCGGTTGCAGTAGTAGATCTAGTGGGATGTATGATGTTCATGTGGGTATAATTATCTTTGTGCTATTTGCCAGTTATAAAAGTGGTAGATCTGGGTTTATTATGCGCGGTTGCGGTATTAGATCTAGAGAAATATATGTTCTAAGTAATTTAATCCCGGTGTGTGATTAAACCTTAGTGTAATTGGTTTTCTAAATCTTAATGTAATTGTTGGATAGTTGTAAGAGCGGTTGCTTTATGACTAATCAGTGATTAGGAGTTGATTTGAGCGGTTGCTAAATTGACCAACACGTAAGGAAAACAGAGATTTACTCTCACAATTGCATAAAAACATAATTGAGCATGTTGGAATAAAAGGATATGTGGATTTACATTATCATATAAATGTGGTGGATTCAATCTCTTAACCAATTTTCTTATATTGTTGATTTCAGTTTGTTTATTGTTATCTTTGAAGCTGTTCATTGTTCATCAAAACTCCAAAAACCCCCTTTTACTTGTTTATTGTTAATCAGAGTCTAAATTGGGAATTGTTTAATAGTGTTAATTGAATTGGTTCTCGTGGATCGACCACTTACTAACTACAACTAGTTGTAAGGTTTTTATTTTCTGGTGGGCCTGACAACTGATTTTTATCTTAATTTTAATCACTACATCCGCACGTATCAGAATTTTGGCGCCGTTCTTGGGAACTAATTTTTTCAATTACACTATTAATTTATTTCCTATTTTTATTCTGTTTTTATTTTATTTTATTTTATTTTATTTTTAATCTTTCTTTCTGAGTGTTTTGTAGGTGTTGATGTCCCTTGAAGGAGTAGACGAAGGATTGCTAAATTTGAGGAACTATATTGATCAACTCACTTCACATCCTCAATTTCCCTTCCATCCGGCTAACTTCCAACTCACACTTGCTGACATTGAAGTGCCCGTTACATTGATCTATCAAGTTCAGAGACATTTGAGCCATCTGAAATATCTGAAGAAGTGACAATGGCAGAAAACACTTTAAGGGCATTGGGTGCTCCAGATCTAGATCAACAGCCTCTTTGCATAGACATTCTTGAAAATGAAGAGGCATTTGAATTGAAATCCGGTTTAATTCATCTCTTGTCATCTTTCAATGGATTACCCGGAGAGGACCCCAACAAGCACTTGAAGGAAATCCATGTGGTATGTTCTAGCATGAAACTGCAGGAATTCATGTAGAGCAAGTCAAGTTGAGAGCTTTTCCATTCTCATTGAAAGACTCAGCTAAGGAGTGGCTTTACTACTTGCCACCCGGATCCATCCAATCATGGCAGGACATGGCCCGAACTTTCCTAGACAGATACTTCCCTGCCTCAAAAGCTGCAACAATCAGAAAAGAAATCTGTGGTATTCAACAAAGGCATGGGGAATCACTCCATGACTACTTGGGAGAGATTTAAGAAGCTATGTTTCAGCTGCGCCTCATCATCAAATAAGTGAGCGACTTTTAATTCAAGTATTTCTATGAAGGCTTACAAGTGATGGATCGCAACATGATTGATCTTTGCTAGCGGAGGAGCATTGATTGATAAAACTCCTCAAGAAGCTAGAAACTTGATCTCAAGAATGGCTGCCAATACTCAACAATTCTACTCTAGAAATGACACTGGAGTAAGAGCAGTGAAAGAAGTAGAGACAACCAGTATACAGCAGCAAATAACTCAATTGTCTGCTATGGTTCAGCGGTTAATGGATTCAGGTAAAGCATTAGTTCATGCTTGTGGGATCTGTTGTTCATCTGGACATCCCACTGATATGTGTCCCACTCTCCAAGAAGACACAAATGAGGAGGTAAGAGCGATAGGGGATATCTTTGGACTTTCAAAAAATTACAACCCCTACTCAAACACATATAATCCGGGTTGGAGGGATCATCCAAATTTCAGCTATGCAAAGCAACCTCAAAATCAACCTCCGGCTTATGGACCTCCAGGATTCCAACAAAGGCAAGTACCTTTCCCTCAGAGACAACAGCAAGTTCAAGCTCCTAAGCAATCTGAGCCTTCATTAGAGGAGCTAGTAAAACAAATGGCCACTAATAATTTGCAGTTCCAACAAGAAACAAATGCAACTATACAAAGTTTCAAACAAGAAACAAGGACTGCAATCAATAACTTGCAGAATCAGATAGGACAGTTGTCCACAGAATTCAACAAGTTTCAAAGCCAAGCTTCAGGGAAACTACCTTCACAGCCAGAAGTGAATCCGAGGGAAAATGCTAGTGCTGTCACATTGAGAAGCGGAAAGACGATGGATGAGCCTACCTCTCTTCCACCAATCATTCAAGAGAAGGATGAACCACCCAAAGAAGCAAATGATAAGGGGCAAACTTCCAAAACCCCTAAGGTAAGTATTTCTGAACCCCTTCCTAAATATGTCACTAAAGCTCCTTTTCCTAGTAGGTTGGTTAAAACCAAGAAAGAAGAAGCGAGAAAAAGAAATACTTGAGACTTTTAGGAAGGTAGAGGTTAATATCCCTTTGTTAGATGCCATTAAGCGGTACCTAGATATGCAAAATTTACGAAAGAATTATGCACTAACAAGAGGAAGTTAAAAGGAAATGAAAAGGTCCAAGTGGGAGAAAATGTTTCAATTTGTAATTAAAAAGAAACTCCCAACCAAATGTAAGGACCACTGGCACATTCACCATTCCATGCACTATAGGTAACACAAGGTTTGAAAGGGCAATGCTTGATTTAGGTGCATCTATAAATGTCATGCCATATTCTATTTATGCATCTTTATACTTGGGTCCTTTGGAACCTACCGGGTGTTGTTATTCAATTGGCTGATAGATCTAATGCATACCCTAAGGGTGTGGTTAAAGATGTTTTGGTATGGTGAATGAATTAGTGTTTAAATGGAGACTTCTATGTTTTGGACATGGAAGAGGATGAGTCTCCTAAATCTGCTCCTATCTTGCTAGGAAGACCATTTTTGAAGACTGCACGGACAAAAATTGATGTGCACTCAGGAATTCTAACAATGGAATTTGATGGGGAATTAATTAAATTCAATATTTTTGAAGCTATGAGATACCCAAGTGATGTGCACTCTGCTTGTTTAATTGATTCTTTTGATCCTTTTGATTCTTTAATTTTGCATGACTTTTTATCTTGACCATTTTGATGCTCTTGATACAATTCTAACTCATAGCTTAGATGTACAGGAGGAAAAGAAGAAGAGTGAAGAAGAGCCATGGAGTGAAGACATTGATGAAATTGTTGCTGCCTTACAAGAGCTCTCTTCCACTCCAGAAGAGCATGAGGTAACTTTTGTTGATTTACCTGTTACTACTGATATACCTCAACCTTCTGTTGTGCAGGCACCTGAATTGGAACTGAAAGCACTACCTGATCATCTTAAATACATCTTCTTAGGGGAGAAGGACACCCTTCCAGTAATAATTGCAAAGTCACTCACCCAAGAGCAAGAAGAGAAACTGGTAGCCGTTTTGCAGGAACATAAGACAGCCATTGGTTGGTCAATAGCTGATATCAAGGGTATTAGTCCCTCCATTTGTATGCACAGGATATTAATGGAGGAGGATACTAAACCTGTGAGAGACCCTCAGCGGAGATTGAATCCTCCCATGATGGAGGTTGTGAAAAAGAGATACTTGAAGCTCCTAAGTGTGGGGGTGATCTACCCCATTTCGACAGCAAGTGGGTAAGCCCGGTCCGGGTAGTACCAAAGAAATGCGGAATTACTTGTGGTAAGAAATGCTGAAAATGAGCTTATTCCCACTAGGTTACGGGGTGCGTGTTTGTATTGATTACGAGGAAGTTGAATGCCGCCACGAGAAAAAACCACTTTCCTTTACCTTTCATTGATCAAATGTTAGAAAGATTAGTGGTCATTCTTATTATTATTTTACGGATGGTTTTTCTGTTACAATCAGATTGCCATAGCTCCAGAAGACCAAGACAAGACTACATTCACTTGTCCATTTGGTACCTTTGCATATAGGCGAATGCCTTTTGGACTCTGCAATGCACCGGGAACTTTCCAAAGATGCATGATGAGTATATTTTCTGATTACATTGAAAACATCATTGAGGTTTTTATGGATGACTTTAGTGTCTTTGGAAATGATTTTGAAAATTGTTTGGAACATTTAACTTTGGTGCTTAAAAGATGCATTGACACTAACACAGTACTTGAATTGGGAAAAATGTCATTTCATGGTGAATGAAGGTATTGTGTTAGGTCATGTAATTTACGCTAGGGGAATTGAAGTAGATAAAGCTAAGGTAGAACTCATGCATTCTTTGCCACCACCCACTAGTGTGCGGGAGATTCGTTCTTTTATTGGTCATGCGAGGTTTCTACGGAGATTCATTAAAGACTTTTCTAAAGTCTCATTGCCCCTTCTGAGACTTCTTCAAAAAGATGTTAATTTTAACTTTGATGAGAAATGTATGGAAGCTTTCAA
Source organism: Ormosia emarginata (assembly GCA_029884605.1). Classification (NCBI taxonomy): domain Eukaryota; kingdom Viridiplantae; phylum Streptophyta; class Magnoliopsida; order Fabales; family Fabaceae; genus Ormosia; species Ormosia emarginata. Next base: position 22,201,432 of record JAQQTP010000073.1, read on the forward strand.
TAAACTCAAGAAGTTGTTAAGCTGTTGCACCTATCATCGAGCCACCCAACCGGGAGTTACCTTTTGAACTAATGTGTGATGCGGTGACTTTGCGGTAGGAGCTGTCTTGGGACAACGAGTTGATAGAGTTCCTTATGCCATTTACTATGCATCAAGGACTCTAAATGATGCTCAACTTAATTACTCAACCACGAGAAAAGGAACTCTAGCTGTTGTATTTGCTTTAGAAAAATTTAGATCATATCTAATTGGTTCTAAAGTGATTGTGTTTTCAGATCATGCAGCCTTGAAGTATCTTCTAACAAAGAAAGAAGCAAAGCCTAGATTGCTCCGATGGATTTTATTGCTCCAGGAATTTGACTTGGAGATTAAAGACAAGAAAGGGAGCGAAAACTTGGTGGCCGATCACTTGAGTAGATTGGTAACGAAGAGGAAGAAATGCCTATCATGGAGACTTTTCCGGATGAATATTTGATGGTTGTCAACACCATAATCCCTTGGTATGCTGACATTGTTAACTACCTGGTTACTAAGGACTTTCCGGAGGGTTTGAACAAGGCCCAAAGAGATAAATTAAGGAGTGACTGTAAATACTATATCTGGGATGACCCGTACTTATGGAAGCATTGTGCAGATCAAGTCATTAGGAGGTGCATTCCTGATTCTGAGACACACTCCATCCTCTCCTTTTGCCACACCTATGCATGTGGAGGACACTTTGGCAGTAAAAGGACAACCAATAAAGTGCTTGACAGTGGTTTCTATTGGCCTTCAATTTTCAAAGACGCTTACAACTTCGTAAGTCTTGTGACCATTGTCGAGAACAGTAATATTGGTCCTCGTAATCAAATGCCTCAGACTCCGATCATTTTTGTGGAACTCTTTGATGTGTGGGGTATTGATTTCATGGGACCATTCCCTCCTTCATTTGGTTTCACATACATTCTTTTATCTGTTGATTATGTGTCTAAATGGGTGGAAGCAAAAGCCACTCGATACGATAATTCTAAAGCATTGTAGATTTTGTTAAGTCACATATTTTCTCCAGGTTCGGGACCCCAAGGGCTATCATCAGTGACCAAGGGACCCATTTCTGCAACAAAACCTTTGATGCTCTATTGAAGAGATATGGAGTAATGCACAGAATTTCCACTCCTTACCATCCACAGACAAATGGGCAAACTGAAGTGTCCAACCGGGAGATTAAGTCAATCCTTGAAAAGACAGTGAACCCCTCAAGAAAGGATTGGAGCACTCGACTTGAAGATGCTTTATGGGCTTATAGGACTGCCTATAAGACTCCCATCGGCATGTCACCATTTCGGTTGGTGTATGGAAAGCCCTGTCATTTGCCCGTTGAGTTGCAACATCGATCTTACTGGGCCATTAAACAAGTTAATATGGAATTGGAAGGTCGAAAGCAAAGGAAGTTCAAGATTACGAGGAATTGGAAGAACTAAGAAATGAGGCCTTTGAGAATGCCCGATTTATAAGACTAAAGCTAAGGCATTCCACGACCAATTGATTTCCAGAAAGAAATTTCACGAGAGGACAAAAAGTCCTGCTATTCCAATCAAGACTCAAATTATTTCCGGGTAAAGCTGCGTTCTAAGTGGATTGGGCCGTTTGTGGTAACTAATGTTTTTCCTTTTGGTGCGGTTGAGATCGGGAGTGAAAATTCGGCAAAGCATTTAAGGTCAATGGTCATCGTCTCAAACCATATCATGAACTTCCTGACGGTGCGAGAGATGGAAGTGATGACCCTCATCCTTCCACAATATGAGGAGCATTGAAAGTATCATCATGTCGGGCTGAGGACAATAAACTAAGCGCTCATTGGGAGGCAACCCAACCAGATTTGCTCTCTTTATCCCTTTTTATTTTGTGTTTTCATTAGTTTCTTAGATTATGTTTTTATCTGTTTGTTGGTTGTAAGCATTTGAATCTCTAAAAAAAAACAAAAAACAAAAAAAAAACAGTTGTGTGCCCGACAATAAGGTAGGTAGTGCCATTAAATTTTGTCACTCGGAAGCATGTGAAGGTCACTTTTCTTCAGTGACAACAACTGTGAAAATCTTGCAGTATGGATTTTATTGGCCTACTTTATTCAAGGTCTATTACACCTTTTGCAAAAGTTGCGGAAATTGGTCAAAAAGGTTCTGCTTTGAGATTATCATCTGCACCTACTCCTTGAAAAATTGAGATCTAGGTGACGCGGTTCTTTTCTTTGTCAAACACGTGTATCCTACGGGGGGCCGTAAATATTGAGGATCCTAGGAATGGTAATGCGCGTAAAGTTAATGGACAAAGACTCAACCATTCCTGGAAAATCAAGTTCTTGAGTTCTTTGTGTTCTTTGGTTAAGTGGCGGATACGGTACTCGTGACTCTCAAGTCGGTTTATTTTTCGTTTCCCAAAATAATAACTGAATCCTTCTTCTCCTTCAAAATGGATGTTATTCTTTCAAACACGAGAAAACATTTTCCTTCTTTTCCTCAAAATGCTCGAGAAAAATCTACAAAGTTCGATGTGAAAGATTAAGATTTGTTAATGCACAAAGGTATGCCGAGAAGATGTCTGTTGGATAATTGAAGCAAAGGTTCGATTAGCGGTGAGTCCTCAATTTCATTTGACTCATATATGTCCCGGTCTTGGAAGAAGTTCATATTCTAAAAGGAGAAGAGCAAAAAGGTTACAAGTCTGTCACAAATGTGGACGATGGAGCTGTAACAAGCGATGTCATACTTTGGGGATGGTTTCCGCAAATAGAGAAGATAAAATTTTCTTCATTAAGAATGGACTGAGTAAGGAGTCATTAGATGATATCTTATCGACTCTTGAGACGCATTCTTGTGGATTGGTGCATCGTGAAATTCTTAAATTATGGAATCTCTTCAAGGATGAAGAAAAACGCTACAGTCTTGGGAATCTGACTCTAAAAGACCCTGTTTGCCAATTTTTAAGAAAATTGGATGGGAAGCTTATCCTCGACTCATAGAAGACGTTTAAGCCGTTACTGGACGTTAAACCAGAGGCGGATGTGAGCCACATCCACAAACAATCTGTACATATCATCTTCTTCTTCTTCATGTCATCTCTCAAAAAAAAAACAAAAAAAACAAAAAACAAAAAAAAAAGAGGACGTGATGTCTACTGCACTCATGACGCGCAGTATAAAGATACGCCATGGACACTTTGTACATATGGTATGTCATCATTTTCTATTTCTTTTATCTTTGTATCATTTTGTTGTATTTTGATTTTTGTACTGACGATCCTTTGAGTTGTGGTCCTTCAGGGTTTCTAGACTTCTTTACCTTGATGGTTTTCTTGAAGTCAAAAAAAAAAATAAAAAAATAAAAAAATAAAAAAGTAAAAAAAAGGGAGAAAAGATTCTGTGTTTCTTAATTTCAACGTTTTCTGACAATGTGACCAACCTACCCTCATAGGTGCAATTATTCCCCTTTCCATTCTTTTTCCTACTTAAACACTCTATTTTCTCCATTTTCCTTCAACTCAGAAACACTCAAAGGAAGGAAGAGTATAGAATGGGGCCTTCTATTCGTAACCTCAAAAATGTCTGTGTTTTTTGTGGGTCGAGTTATGGGAAGGGATTAGAGTTTGTAAACGCAGCCTAGCACTCTTGGTCGATCACTTGCTGCGACGAATATTCATCTTGTATATGGGGAGGTTGTCGTGGGTTAATGGGGGCTGTATCACTTGTTGCTTCTATAGGAGGCGATCGGGTTTTAGGTGTTATTCCTAAACCTTTGGCTGAAAATAATATCCTTTGGAAAGACAGTTGGAGAAGAAATTCGGGTAACATCTATGCATGGACGAATGAAAACAATGGTTGACAATTCGATGCATTTATTGTCTTACCAGGTGGTTTTGGTACTTTAGAAGAAATTTTTCAAATTGTCTCTTGGTCGAACTAAACATCCACCATAGACCCATTGGTTTGTTGAATGTTAATAATTTCTTTGATCTTTTGTTATCTTTTCTTGACAAAGTCTGTGGAAACGTAAATTTATCACTCCTTCAGCAAGACAACTTCTTATCTCTGCCTCCACTATTGATGAGCTCATTGATAAATTAGAAGCTTTTGAGTATGTACCTGATCCGGTATTAGCTCAGATAGATTGGTCAACAGGAAGCAGCGAAGAAAGTAACAAGAAACAAAAACCAGATCTGCGACTTCATCTTTAATGGGTTTGATTTTATTGTACCTTGTTTCTGTTTAAATTTGTGTCAGCTTTCTCTAACAGGGTCTGATGCGGTACTGACAGTGTGTTTCTTTTCTGCTTGGCGTTGATTCACTTCTTATCAGGTTGTGTTGCTCTTTTCTATATCTCTCTTTCACATTGAAGGCAATGTTATATTAAGCGTGGGGGAGAGATTTCAGCATGTTCTTTTGTAAAAAAAAAATTCAAAAAAAAAAAAAAAAAAAAAGGGGTTCATTGCATGATTGAATAACTTTTCTCCCTTCTTGAACTGATATGCTTGGTGATGGATGATTAAATTGATGAATTGAGTTTGATGGATGCATACCTTGTGAGATTTTGAGCCTAATGGATGGATTCAACATTTATGTCATTCTCTTCTTTCTTGTGTGATTTTCACTCATGTTAATGACCACTCTAGAACTTGCTTTGATTCTTTTAAGGCTACATTTCACTTGCATGCATGAACATGATTGAGGCCCTCTTTCTTAATTAGCTAGTTTAACCAAATAGCCAACCTTGTTTTCAATTTGATATCAAGCACTCTTTTGACTTCTTGGAAATTCTCTGATTCCTGCCAACCTTGTATATTTTCCTTTGCTTAACCCCTTTGAGCTTATTTGACCATTCCTTGTTTCTAGCTCATTATGTACCTTAAATGAAAAATCGTGTTCTTATTTTACCTTAGGGAATAAAAGAACATTAGCTTTGTTAATGGATGAGTTTTTGAACAAGTGTGGGGGTGTGTATACAAAATGGTTGTTGAAAAAGGAAAGAGTGCCTAAAAAAAAAAAAAAAAAACCAAGTGTTTAAAAAAAGAAAAGGATTGGGAAATGAATATGTAAAGGGATATACACTAGAGTTGGGATGAACTTTTATGCTTGTTATTTGAACTCAAAGCCTCTCATTTGCTTTTATTCTCTTTGGTATTTATCTTCTCATATCCATTTTATCCTCTCCTGTTACCTTGACCTCACTACAACCTTGAATAAAGTCCTCATGATTTGTGTGTGCATGTGTTTTGAGTAGTGGAGAAGTAGAAGATAAGCAAGCTTATGGTAGTGTAATTTTCATGGGTTGAATTGAGTGAAATACCTACCTTTTAAACACTTGAGAGATTGAGAGGAATCTTGTGAAGATCTATTATTCTCGATTCATGTTGAAGATACCTTACTTGTTGGTTTGAGATGTGGAGAATTGTTAACTCATGAATGTTTTGATCCTTGAACCTTTGGTTGTTCTTCTTGATTGTAAAATTTTGGACTCTTGAATGTCGTTGGAATTTAAAATTTTGTTAATCTCTTATGTCCTTGTTTTGGTCTTGAGTTTTGCCCAGGAGTGCAAAAAGCTAAGTGTGGGGGAATTTGATAAACACATATTTTATTCATTAAGAAACCCTTATATTTAGTCATTTACACTCTCCATATTCTTAATTGATTGAGTTTGACATGATTTTGTGAGTTTGAGCTCAAATTGGTCCTAATTGAATATTTTCAACATTATTGATATTTTACACTGTTTCTGTATTTTGGTCATAACTTGAGTTCCTGATATCTGACAATCATGAATTTTATCTTGTAGGAAAGCTAAGAGGAAGCTCTACAACTTTGATGAAGAGCTCGAAGTCTGATTCAGATGTCTAAGGGACCTAAGTTTACATGGAAGTCAGAATACGGGTTCTGTCAGTAGAATCCGAACAGTGTGCACTAAAAAAATCATATCTCAAGATGTAATAATGGAGATGGGCTGAAATTTGGACAGTGGATAGTCAAGATCCAAATAAAAAACTTTCATGAAGAACACATTTTGAGAAAAAGAAGTCTAGTAGGTCATTTTGAGCTTGCAAGTCGGAACAGAGGTGCTGAAGTTAGGTTTGAGCAACCTACGGTATTTGGGACATATCTTGGCCTTAAGGAAGCCAAATTGGACGAACCAGCTATCCATTTTATATCCAAGACAAGGATCTACAACTTTCATGAAGAACACTTTTCGTGGTTCTGAAGTATAGTAGGTCGTTTTTGGCTTCCAAGTCAGACACGAAATTTTCGTCCTCAACCATCCACTAATCCACTCAACCATCCACTAATCCACTCATCCATCCACTAATCCACTCATCCACTCACCCACTCATCCACTAACTCACCCACTCATCCACTCATACACTAATCCAACCACTTAACCACTCCACCCACTCATCCACTAATCCATCCACTAATCCATCCACTCACCCATTCATGTCCATAATTTCCCACTCACCAAAAGTCCTTTGGCATTTTTCACTAATTCAACCACTCAATCATTCCACTCACTCATCCACTAAACCAATCCACTAAACCAACCCACTAATCCATCCACTAAAACACTCCACTCACTCATCCACTCATCCACCCACTTCCCTTTGTCATTTTGTTACCTTAGACTTCTATAAAAGGCACCATTTATCATGAACAACATGGAACTCTCCTTCATTTTCTCTCAGTTTTTCTTGTGATTTCTTTCTAGCTATGTGTAACTAAACCTCCCTTGGTTAAGGGGGTGATGAAACCGCTAGTATTAATGTTGTAAACTTTGCATATTTGATTATTTCAACACAGTTATGTTTTTATTCATATATTTCTGAATCTATTGTTGGTATGAAGGTTTTTGTACTTGTTCCTACTTTCAAAGTAGTAGATCTAGGTTTATTATGCGCGGTTCTTGCGGTAGTAGATCTAGTGGGATGTATGATGTTCATGTGGGTATAATTATCTTTGTGCTATTTGCCAGTTATAAAAGTGGTAGATCTGGGTTTATTATCTTGTGATTTGCGGTATTAGATCTAGAGAAATATATGTTCTAAGTAATTTAATCCCGTTGTGTGATTAGACCTTAGTGTAATTGGTTTTCTAAATCTTAATGCAATTGTTGGATAGTTGTAAGAGCGGTTGCTTTATGACTAATCGGTGATTAGGAGTTGATTTGAGCGGTTGCTAAATTGACCAACACGTAAGGAAAACAGAGATTTACTCTCACAATTGCATAAAAACATAATTGAGCATGTTGGAATAAAAGGATATGTGGATTTACATTATCATATAAATCTAGTGGTGGATTCAATCTCTTAACCAATTTTCTTATATTGTTGATTTCAGTTTGTTTATTGTTATCTTTGAAGCTGTTCATTGTTCATCAAAACTCCAAAACCCCCCTTTTACTGTTTATTGTTAATCAGAGTCTAAATTGGGAATTGCTTAATAGTGTTAATTGAATTGGTTCTCTGTGGATCGACCCTTACTAACTACAACTAGTTGTAAGGTTTTTATTTTCTGGTGGGCCTGACAACTGATTTTTATCTTAATTTTAATCACTACATCCGCACGCATCAGATTGTGAAAACACAATGAAAGTGTTTTGTGACTATAAAAATGCGATAATATGATTTCGCTATTGAAAATATAATATGATTACTGTTAGGCCAATGTGTGGACCCTGATTATGAGATTATGAAATTAAACTGAGAATGGGCCAATATGTGGACCCTGAATATGAAAATGATAAATTTTGCCTATGATTGGCATTGGTGCATTGAACATGCATTGGAAATGGTGAATTTTGCCTGTGATTGGCATTGGTGCATTTTATATGCATGAACTGGTGTATGAACACTGTATATGAAATTTGCCTATGTTTGGTATTGGTGCATTAAACATGCATTGGAAAGGTCCGATGGACTATATGAGGCTATTTTCCTAGGAGAGACGTACACCTCTTGAGTGGGTGCGATATGCGTAGTGTAAGTCACTTGTTGACCTTGGGGGCATCGGGGTGCGAGTTGCTTACATGGGTGGTTGGTCGCGCTTCTTCCCGTAGGTTAGACCGATGCAACGCACTGATGATCCTGACCGAGACACTATTCTTAATCGAGATCTCGTAAAGATTGTCATGTATATGCTAGATGTGCAAAAATCAAAATGAGGATTATAGCACTTGGTCTGAGGCATTTTGGTACAGACAGATCTTTCGGATCAACTTCTTCGAACTGAGTATTAGCTCCATGGAGTAGGATATTGAGTCTATGTGCGCATGCATTAAATTGAGCATTTATATCTATGTGATATATTAATTGAGGAGTATTAGTTATGGTAATTAAACTGTTGAATAATACTGGATGATGATGATGATAAATAATGTTGAGGGCATTATTGGAATTTTGGTATGATATACCTGTATGATATGTTGTTTGTGTTATCTCAGTGCTACCATGTTGGTATTGGCGTAGGTGATCTCACCTCTTTGTTATATTGTTTCGCTGTGTTTGTATTATTAAAATTGAATAGTAGATAGAACAAGTTGTCTTAGACATGACGGGTAGTAGATATTCTGAGATTGGTGACAACATGAAGGAGTGGTCATTCAGGACTCGTTGGTGTGCAGTGTTGACAAGGAACAGACGTCTGATGCATCAAGATGGATACAAGAAGGAATAAATACGTTAAGTTTTCTCGTTAGTATTGTACCGTGCTATTAAGTAGGACCCGTCATAGGATTTGCTACAGGTAAAAAGAGAGAGTTTTCTGTTAGTTTTATATTTCTCTTTAAATTGTTAAATATTAATTGGTGTCAATATTGTATATTAAATATATTTTCAGTAATACTTATGGATCTCAGTAAGTTCATGTTTCCGTCTTTGATGAAAAGAAATTTTAAAACTTATCTTTTATAACTCAAACCTTGTTTATGAACTTCTTTACAGATTAGGAGTTGGGAGTCGGAAATGTTATACCCTGAGGGGGGTGTTACAAAGTCCTACGGACAGCTGCCCGCGCAGACGACACTATACTAATCTCCGTTGAGATGTGAAACCTACCACCCTAATACTGTCTAATTGACAACAGAAATTCAACATGTACAAATATAGTTATAGAAAATAACAAATCTCCATGAAAAATCCTGCTCATGATGATCGTTAACTGTCCCTGATAAATTAGTCCCTCCTCATTGGGACTAAGCCTCCAAGCGTCAGCTCCGTCGTGGAACTGTAGTAGCACGTACCCAAAGAAACTTGACCGGGCTGGCATCCGATCAAAACTTCGTTTCCTCTACAGGAATCTGCTCCTCTTCGCCCTCTTGTTCAATCCTTTGTTCTGCGTCTTTACAAATATAAATACAGTACAAAATAGGCATATAAAGAGGTGAGATCACCTACGCTAATACCAACATGGTAGCATGGAGATAACACATACAATATATCATACAGATACATCATACCATAATTATAATCATGCCCTCAACATTATTTATCATCACAATAGATGTAATTAACAATAATTACGATCATGCCCTCAATACTATCCAAATATTCAACAGTTCAAATAACACACCGATATCAATGCTCAAGTATTATGCATGTTCACACAGACTCAATTTCTTACTCTATGGAGCTAAAACTCAAGTTGGAAAGATTGATCGAAAAGATCTGTTTATACCAACATGCCTCAGACCACGTGCCACAATTCCCATAAGTGTTTATACTTCTAGCATATACACGACAGTCTTTATCAGATTTTGATTAAGAATAGTATCTTGGTCAGGATCATCGGTGTGTTGCATCGGTCTAACCCACGGTACAGAAGAGCTACCAACTGCCCACTGTAGGCAACCCGCACCCCGATGCCCCCAAGGTCAACGAGTGACTTACATTACGCATATCGCACCCACTCAAGAGGTGTACTTTCTCCTAGGCAATTAGTCTTATCCAGTCCGTCGGACCTTTCCAATGCATGTACAATGCACCTTTCTCAGTTCAAATTCATAATTTCACATTCAGGGTCCACACACTGGCCCGTTCTCAATTCAATCTCAAAATCTCATATTCAAGGTCCACACACTGGCCTAACAGTATTTTTACTGCATTTTCAATTGCGAAACCATATTATCGCATTTTCTCAATTGCGCAACAGTTTTGTCGCGTTTTCAAATCATGTATTGATTTTTCAATGTTTTTTCAATCGTATAAAAATATTTAAACGTTTTCCAAATAGCGTAAAAATATTTAAACGTTTTTCAAATCGCGTAGCGATTTTTCATCATTTTTGCAATCGCGTAGCTTAAAAATCATGTTTTTAAGTTACGAAAAGCATTTTTCACCATTTTTCCACTACGTAAAATATTTCTCAACCTTCAAAATTCCATTTTGACCTTTCCAACTTTCATACCTTTTTTTGCTTTTCTTTTCCATATTTTCTTACTTTAAAATTTCTTAACGCGCTCAAAAACCCAATGAGTGAGCTATACGTTAGTAAATTTTAAGTCACCAACATATTCTTATAATTCTAATTCAATTCTAAAAATTAATCCTCTTCAAAACAAGTTGAGGTTCAAACACTTTCAACCTCTCTTTTCCATTCATATACGAAATTTCCCTTTTTCAAGTGACAAAATACTTTGTTTCCATTTCTTTAATCCTTGTAGTTAATCAATTAAATTTCCATTCATAAATCATATTTTTACACAAAACCACTCCTTTTAAACCTCCATGGCCATGAGGTACTTGACCCTTGAAACCAAAACATTTGTTCATTTTCCTTACTCTTCTAAACATCCAATTTTACCATTCATAAAAATATTAACTTGGAAACACCTATTTTGAGGTGTTGAGGCCGAAATCCTCATGGTCTTTGGAACCAAAAATTGTTTTCCTTTCTAATAATTATTATGGCATACATAACATATAATCAACATATTATATTTCAAGCATACTATAAAAGCAATAAAAATCATACCAAACATATAAGCACAAATAAATCATGCAAAGCACATAAACCACAACAACACCAACAAATAATTACATCACCATGGATATGAATCCTCACATGGATTCACCATCCGTCAAATACAAGTTCAGCCCTCACCACCATACTTGGTTGGTGAGATGAATCTTCCTCTTACCTCTTGGAGAAACCTCCAAAGCTCATTGGTTTGCTCTTAAACAATTGATTCACCACCAAAAGCTTCTTAAACACAAAGCAAAACACAAGTTCATTAGCATATTAAGCTTGAACAAGAAAGACCATGGATCAAATCATGGCCTAGAACATGAAAAAGAGATAAAGAGTGAAGTTTTCATAACTTCACCTTAAAACCCCTAGAACTTGCTCTTGAAGAAAGTCCTTGAAGATGAAAGATTTAGAGCTTGGACTAAACTACAAAGGTTCTTGGAATGAGGTAAGGATGCAAGATATGTGGTTGTTTAAAATTATAGAGTGATGGAAGGTGGTGTTGGGTGCTATGGCCGTGAGCTAGCTTGAAGGGAAAGGAGAGAAAATTTTTGTAAAAGCTTTAGGTTTTGGAAATGATAAAGATAAGTAATGAAATGGTCTTGAAACTTTGCTATGGCCTTAAGCCATCACCAAAACCGAACCTCCCCTTTGATCTCTAGGGTTTTGTCCAAGTTCATTAGCCATCATTTTGGGCATTGTTAACCATTGATTAAGATATTGATGTATCTTCTAGGTTATAGCTCTTAAATGATAAGACTAAATCTAAGTCATTGGATCTTTCCTACTTGAAATCCTAACCATTAGATGTATTTCCAAAATGAAGGGTCAAGATCACCTCTTCATACTTTCCATCCAATGGTCATAAAAAGTCCTTGCCACTTTGTGAGACCAATCTCCACCCTTGATTAAATCAATGGTGGATATCCAAAGCCTTCCTCACCAAGCTTGCTTCCTATTGGTTCGTCATAAAGTTGTCATAACCACTAAAGTTGACTAAGCAGTATAATATTTATTTTTATATGCTATTACCCGACAGATAATTATTTAGTGTAGTTTTTATTGCCCAATAATTAAATACAATACAAAACACGGTAAAAGAAAATTTTGAAAACTGTTTCCGGATTCGGGTTTAGTAAGATCCTCGTCCCTGTCTCAACAGTACAAAATTTTCTAGTCATAGAAAAATTTTTATTTTTCCAAACCTACCTCGGGACCGCATACATCCAGAGAATAATATTAAAATAATCAAAAAAATATAAATCTCACAAAAATTCACAAAAATCATAAATATTATGAAATTCATGGAAATCAAATCAGATTTGAAAAATTAATTAAGAATCAACAGATATAAATAAAATACGTAAGATTTTTTCCAACCCGAAAATTATTATTTTCCTGACACGGAGTAAATCACACAAAACGATCAAATGCATTCATGAAATACTCAAAATAATTTTACAATAGACAGAAATTACTAAACAGTAAAATTCTGTTATTATTGTCAAATATCTAGAAAATTTGGGGTGTTACAACTCTCCCCCTCTAAAAAGAAGTTTCGTCCTCGAAACTTAATCACATACTTAAGACAAATATGGATATTGTTCCTTTATTTTATCTTCCAATTCCCATGTAGCTTCACCGCTTACATCATTCCAGACTACTTTAACCAATGAAATATCTTTACCTCGGAGTTGTTTTATCCTCTGATCCTCAATCTTGACTGGAAACGTTTCATAGGTTAAATTCTCCTTCAGTTGTACGGTGTCTGGTTCGATAACATGGGTAGGATCAGGAATATATTTCCATAGTTGTGATACGTGAAATACATTGTGAAGATTTCACAGAAAAAATGGTAATGCAATCTGATAAGCTACCGGACCTATCCGACGAAGTATCTGGTACAACCCGATAAACTTTGGAGTGAGCTTCTTAGACTTAAGCACTCGTCCAACCCCAGTCATAGGTGTCACTCGTAGAAACACATGGTCACCTTCTTCAAACTCAAGCGGTCTTCTCCTTTTATCAGCATAGTTCTTTTGCCGAGTTTGAGTTGTCCTCATTTTATCTTGAATCATCTTCACTTTCTCTGTTGTCTGCTGTACAAATTCTGGTCCTAGAATAGCACTTTCACCATCATGATACCAACACAACAGTGTTCTGCATCGTCTCCCATATAATGCCTTATAGGGTGCCATCCCTATGCTCGAATGAAAACTGTTGTTGTGCGTAAATTCTATCAATGGTAAGAGCTCATCCCAACCTCCAGTTTGTTCTAGAACATAAGCTCTCAACAAGTCCTTTAATGACTGAATCATTCTTTCTGACTGACCATCTATCTGTGGATGGTAAGCAGAACTCAAATGTAGCTTCGTTCCCATTGCTTCTTGCAAACTATTCCAAAATCTCACCGTAAATCTCGGATCTCGATCTGAAATAATACTGGATGGTACACCATGAAGTCTAACAATTTCACCGATGTATACTTGGGCCAACTTTTCCATTGAGTACTTAATATTAATCGGTAAAAAATACGACGACTTTGTAAGCCAATCAACAATTGCCTAAATAGAATCATGACCTTTTCGAGTCTTTGGTAGTCCTATTACGAAATCCATTGATATGTCATCCCATTTCCATTCAGGAATAGGCAAAGGTTGCAATATTCCAGATGGTCTTTGATGTCCTAATGTAACACCCCTTGATGTAGCAACCGAAGCATAATCGTCATTACACCACAGTTACTAAATCCAAGTGTGTCACAGTCATGATAACGGTAACTAAATTCTCAAGAGTCTATATTTTTTTTTTGACAATATGCATAGGTAGAAAATATGAGCCTCGAATGAAATATAAATGTATTCAAGCCATGATACAACCACTGAAATAAAATCATATCTCTGATACATATATATATATATATATATATATATATATATATAGTCAATTTACACAAATCATCGATGACATAGAATATAACAATTACGAGTTCAATAAAATACGGCGGAGTAAAATACTAAAAGGGGGAAAAGTAGTGACCCGGGGATAGGTACTACTAGCAGACAAAGCCGCAACCCCATATACACATACGACGCTCGGAGTCCCAGTTGACGAGACAGGCATCAATGCCTCCACGCAGTTGTGCTCTCACGTAATTGAAGAAATCTCATCCACACATCCAATCCAAATCAACCAAGATTCTTCTTCATCTCCCTCACGATCTTTTATCAAACGTACATATATATATATATATAACAGAAGCACAAGAATACAAGAAAGAGGTAAGACATCCTACCATCATTACCAATCATAGCAACTAGAAACAGAACGGCGCCACGCGCCCAATTAGCAACTCAGAATATCATATTCAATTTAATGAGCAGAAATTCCAACAGTAAGCAATTAAACAATTCCAGGCAGATAATCATCACAGTAATTATTAAATCAGTCATAGTTATGGAAAAATAAATATTAGCAATGACAGGGTATATCATGACTCATATGCATGCTTTCCCAAATTCCTACTCCATGGAGCTAGACTCAATCAAGCGGAGAGAAAGATCAGGAGATATGTACGTAACTTTCGGTACAGAGGCCGTCTGCTATCAATAAATTTTCTCATGCGCAAATCATGACATTGTACAGACATTCTACACTAGATCACGATATAGGACAAAGTGTCAAGTCCGGATCGTCGGTGTGTTTGCATCGGTTTGCCCCACGGCACGGAGGAGCTCTAAAGCGTCCATGTGAGGGACCCACACCCCGACGCCCCGAGGTCATAACACGACCCACACTTGTCTATTCGCACCCGCACTAAGGTGTGTTCAATCTCCTAGGCAACTAGGCCTTACAACATCCACACGGACATCACAATGCATAAGACACTATGCATGCTCATGTATGATCCACAATCTCATACAAATTCATAATATACCACATTTGATCAAGAGAGTGCAATAAGCAAATTTACATCCAACAAGAACCCAATATCAACATAATATCAATTTATAATTCAAGGAACATATTTTTGGTCCATTATGGATTTCTAAAATCTCTAAGTCTTATGAAAATTATCTCCTTGGTTCATTAAGGTTTATGAAATCCTTAAGCTCTTGTATTCGTTGATTACTTGTAATCCTAGTATTGGGTTATGAAATCTTGACTCAAATTTTCACCTAGAGATCATGGTCTTCACAAGGTTTCAAATAAATCATGTTCACATCATTAGGTCCATTTACTTGTTGTTTTGATCCAAGCTATTTGATTTTTATAATTACCTTCCAAATTTAGCTCATTTCCTAAGCCTTAACCACAATTCATCATAAAATTTATTGTTGCAAGTTTCCTACTATTAATCTACGTTTTTAATTGCTTGATTAATTCAAGTCTTGATGTCTCAAATTTTTGCTATCTTTTCCCTCATTCAAGCTCTCAAAACCGTGGCACTCAAGAGGTCCAACAACCAGAATTTTATCCACTTTGATCACTCTTAACTACTTGATTTAATTAGCCTTACATTGATCAAAATTTAAGCATCATTTCCCTTCATTTTCCAGCCCAAAAACAGCCCCAAAACAGAGTCAAAAACCGTGACACATTTAATGGTCCAGCAACCAGAATTTTGTCCACTTTAATCACCCTTAACTACTTGATTTAATTAGCCTTACATTGATCAAAATTTAAGCATCATTTCCATTCAATTTCCAGCCCAAAAACAGCCCCAAAACAGAGTCAAAAACCGTGACACATGTAATGGTCCAGCAACCAGAATTTTGTCCACTTTAATCACCCTTAACTACTTGATTTAATTAGCCTTACATTGATCAAAATTTAAGCATCATTTCCATTCAATTTCCAGCCCAAAAACAGCCCCAAAACAGAGTCAAAACCGTGGCACATTCAGGGGGTTCCAGCACCAGAATTTTCAGCAAGCAAGCATGGATATCAACCACAAAATTACATGGATAATTAACCACTCAATCAACTACTCAAAGCTAGATTAAAATAGCATTCAAGAACCCAATTTCAAGCAATTTCAAGAACAACCACTATGTGGTTTTTCTTCCAAGAATCAAATACAAGATTCCTAGTTGCTAAAGAGGTTGAGGAGGATTAATCTTCCTCTTACCAAGATGAAGAACCAAGAAAAATTCCAAGAGCACTTGATTTTCGGATTTTAAGCTCCAAAATCCCTAGAAAATGTGGTCCAAGTTAGAACAATGTAATGGTGTGAAAAAGAAGAAGGAAATGACCATTAAATCAAGATGAAAACCAGAAACGAAAATGGAGTGGAAATCTGAAAATTTTCAGCCATGGGAGCTCACCTTCAAAGCTTGAGAAATGGTTGAAGATGGAAGCTTTCTTGAAAACTCCAAGCACAAAAGATGATGAGAAGGAGCAGGAGATTAAGAAAATATGGTTGAAGTAAATTTTTATGAAGGTTGGGGTCTTGGAGGGTGGCTGGACGTGTGGTGAAATTTGGAAGAGAAAAAAAAAGAAATGGTTGAAGAGAGAAAGAAGAAGAAGAAACGTAAAAAGGAAGAAGAAATGTGTTTTTGGGTGTTAATACATTTAGATGTAATATTAGGATAGTAAAAACCAATTATTTCACTTGAGTGGGCTGCAGATCACGTACAAGAGAGAGAGAATTGAGTGACAAAATTGGCTTCCTTTGGAAGCTAATTCATGTGGTCAAAGCTTGGGGTCAAAGCTTCTTAAGGAAGCTTGAATATTTAACTATTAAATTTGAATTAAAGTGGATAGATTTGATAGAAAGTGGATTACATTAGGATAATGTGATAGTATTTTTATTACACACTATTATCCAATAGATAATAGTTCTGGTTAATTGAGTCGTATTTAATTAATCTGACAGATGAATTTTTCGCTGTACTGATTTAATTGTATCAGTAAAGATTTCTCAAAAATTGCGAAACCTCGTAAACTGTGTCAAGTCTTGGGTTTAGTAAGATCCTCCGTCGACTTATCCATAGTCCAAGGTTCTCAGAGAAAACATCGCGTTTCTCTGATTCTGCTCAGCGCGTACGCAAAACGAGGAATATATTAAAATATTCGACGGTTCCGGAAAATTCCCAGAAAATTCTCAAAAATTGCAAATATTATAAAACGACTATCCGTCATATAATTTTCCAATTTTTGAAGCACTACGGTCGTTTTCACGACTCTTGCTCGAAGTTTCACGCAAAACGAGGAATATATTAAAATATTCGTCGTTTAGAAAAATTCCGAGAAAAATTCACATAAATCACAAATATTGGAAAATGACTATTCATGGTGAAATAATCAATTTCCGGAGTGTTACACTGGTCTCAGCAATTCTCAGCCCAGTGTGCACGCAAAACGAGGAATATATTAAAATATTCGTCATTTCGGAAAAATTCCAGAAAAATTCCTAAAAATCAAGAATATTATAAAATGATGATTTATAATCAAATATGTATTTTTCGGGATGTTACATTCCACCTTAGCCTTCTGACAGACTAAACAAGATGATACATATTCAGCGACATCTTTCTTCTTTCCTTGCCACCAATATAACTGCCTCAAATCTTGATACATCTTTGTGGCTCCTAGATGTATACTCAGTTTACTCCTATGAGCTTCATCCAAAATCAATCTCTTAAGTCATTGATCGTTTGGCACACAAATCCTTCCTTTAAACTTCAGAATTCTATCAGCACCTTCGCTAAATTCAAACACCGCTCCTTGGCTCCTTGCTTCCTTTGCTTCTTGCAAGTACTGGTCACTGTTCTGTCCTTCTCGTATTCTATCCATTAAACTATTCGAGATAGTGATCATGTTTAAACACATCTTCCCTAGCATCAATTTCACAGAAAAACGCATATCCCGAAATTCTTCTATCAATTCCTTCTCCTTGATCATCATAACAGAAGCACTAATCATCTTCCTACTTAAAGCATCCGCTACGACATTCGCCTATCTGGGATGATACTGTAACTGAAAGTCATAATCCTTTAGAAACTCTAGCCAACATCTTTGTCTCATATTCAACTCTTTTTGGTCAAACAGATACTTCAAACTTTTATGATCACTAAAAATAGTGATCGTTGCCCCATAGAGAAAATGCCTCCACACTTTCAATGCAAACATTACAGCTGCTAATTCCAAATCATGAGTTGGATAATTCCTCTCATGTACTTTCAACTGCCTTGACGCATATGCTACAACCTTACAGTTCTGCATAAGTACATAACCTAATCCTTGATATGAAGCATCACAATATACTTCGAAAGGTTCGTTTGGATTAGGTAGAATCAATACCGGTGAAGTAGTCAGTCGTCTTTTCAACTCCTGAAAACTTTCTTCGCATGCATCAGTCCATTCAATTGGTTGATTCTTTCATATAAGTTAGGTAAGAGGTCCTGCTATCTTAGAAAACCCCTCAATAAACCGTCGATAGTAACTAGCTAATCTGATAAAATTACGGATCTCCGATATAGTCTTCAGCCTTTTCCATTCAATAATTATCTCCACTTTTGAAGCATCAACTTCAATTCCTTCCTCCGATATCACGTGTCCCAAAAATTGAACTTCACTTAGCCAAAATTCACATTTGGACAACTTGGCATACAACTTATTCTCCTTCAAAATCTGGAGAACCACTCTGAGATGTTCAGCATGTTCCTCCTGACTTCGAGAGTATATCAAAATGTCATCAATAAAGACAACAACAAAGTTATCCAAGTACGAACGAAAAATCCTATTCATGAAGTCCATGAATATGGTAGGTGTATTTGTTACACCAAACGGCATCACTTGATACTTATAATGCCCATAACGTGTCTGAAATGCAGTCTTGGGAATATCCTCCGCTTTCACATGAATCTGGTGATAACCAGAATATAAATCAATCTTAGAAAATATTGCGGCTCCTCGCAATTGATCCATCAGATCATCTATCCTTGGAAGTGGATATTTATTCTTAATCGTAATCTTGTTCAGCTGTCGATAGTCTACACATAAACGAGAAGTCCCATCCTTCTTCTTTACCAACAACACTGGAGCTCCCCATGGCGACACACTTGGTCTCACGAATTGTTTCGCCAATAAATCCTCCAGCTGTTTCTTAAGCTCTGCTAACTCTACTGGCGACATCCTGTAAGGTGCCATAGATATAGGTCCAGCTCCAGATACTAAATCAATAGCAAACTCGATTTCTCTTTCTGGCAGTAGTCCAAATATATCTTTAGGAAATACCTCAGGAAATTCATTAACAACGAAAATATCTTTCAAGACATCTTCGCATTGAACCACCAAAGAAGATATCAATAAGTACCCTTGATCTCCTTCCTTCAAACAAGCTTCCACTTGAGTAGCCGTTAGGAATCTAGAATCCTTAGCCTCAGGAAATACTAACGTCTTACTGGAACAGTCTATCAGGATATGGTTAGAAAACAACCAATCCATTCTTAAGATTACATTAATCTTGGAAAAAGGCAAACATATGAAGTCCACATAAAAGATTCTATCCTTAACATAGACAGGATAATTCAAACATACTTTTGTAGTAATCACAGGCTTATCAGTAGGAGTAGCAACACTCAAATCATAAGGCAATGTAGTCACAGTCAATCCTAAACGCTCCACATAATCACATGCAATGAAATAATATGTTGCTCCCGAATCATATAACATTGTTAAAGGATTACCTTCGATAACACACTCCTCCATAATCAAGTCCTCAGATTTCGCAGCTTCCTCCCCGCTCATGGTATACACACGACCACCCGCCCGTGGCCTCGCAGTACAAACACTCCCTACAGAAGGTTCCACCTTTAACTGATCACATTCTCTGGAGAAATGTCTAGGCTTTCCACATCTATAACAGATAAGTCCTTTATCTTGACAATCTTTGGTGAGATGATCCTTCCCACACTTAAAGCATTTGAATGCAAAAGTTCTAGCTTAACTTGTCTTGCTGCCACCAGAACTTCTCCTAAAAGATTGTTGTCGAGTCTGACCTCATGTCGGTCTGGCATACGGTTTCTGCTGATAACGGTTGCCACCGCTACCCTTTCCTCTTTGGAATCGCGTAGGTCCAAAGTTCCTATTTCTCGCCTCTTGTTGATGATCAATTTCTTCAACCTTCTGACACTTGTCCAACAATGCCGGAAACTGATCAATTTCCAAGGTTGCTACAGCTCGCTTAATGTCAAGTTTCAACCCCTCTTCAAATTTTCTGCACTTCCATTCCTTGTCCGGGTGCATTTGAAAATACCTCAAAAACTTAGACAAACTTTCGAATTTTGTAGCATATTCGCTTATGGACATTACCCCTTGCCTTAAACTAAGGAATTCTATCTCCTTAGCATGATGAACACTAGCTGGGAAATACTTCCCCAGAAATTTCTGCTTAAAGAGCTGCCACGTCATAACTCTTCCCTCAGCTTGTATCAATCTTCGGGCTCCTGCCCACCAGTCTTCTCCATCTCCTACCAGTACAAAAGTTACAAAAGTAAGCTTACGTTCATCGGTACAACCCATACCTTCAAATATCTTTTCTAGTTCTTTGATCCTCAGATCAGCTTTCTCTGGGTCAAATTCTCCACGAAACTTGGGTGGATTGTTTCTATGAAACTCCGACAAACTTTGAGCATCCTCAGTTGCTCTTTGGTTTTGCTGCACAACGACATCAGTCATCCGTTGCATTGCTGCTACAGCTGCAGCTATGTTTTGGTTGTCGTCGCCAACATTTCCAACTCCTGCTTTAGTGTTAACACGTCCTCTTCCTCATCCAACCATTATGTTTTCTCCAAATCAAACTGAACACACAAAGAAGAGTTAAGGTTAATCTTCAAACAATATTATTTTTCAAAAGGAAACTAGCCACAGAGAATCACACAACTTAAACAAGGCAAACCTAACCACAAACCCAAAAGACTCTAACTTGGGCTCTGATACCAACTAATGTAACACCCATCGTAGGGTATCACATTTATGTTACTTAATTACCAAATTACCCCTTCCATTATAAAATATGTTTTGTAATGTAAATACGAGTTATAAAATTTCTTAATATCAATAAGATAAACTTAGCAAAAAATAAAAATATTAAACATCATCACAAATAATTTACATCATATACATTACACAAGTACTGTCAAAATTATTTATATACAGACATAGTCCTCAAAGTATTAGAACATTATTTAAAACTAACATGCTACCCAAGTATTGCTAGACAGCAGAACCCTCAGACGGGTCCTCCTCAGATTCCTCAGTAGGCTAGAATCCAACTTGACGCGAAGTCCTACGGATAAGTGTCTGCGCAGATGACACTATACTAATCTCCGTTGGGATGTGCCAATACTGTCTAATTGACAACGAAAATTCAACATGTACATATATAGTTATAGAAAAAAATGAATCTCCATGAAAAATCCTGCTCATGATGACCGTTAACTGTCCATGATAAATTAGTCCCTCCTCATTGGGACTAAGCCTCTAAGCGCCAGCTCCGCTGTAGAACTATAGTCACACGTACGCAAAGAAACTTGACCGGGCTGCCATCCAATCAAAACTCAGCTTCCTCAACAGGAATTTGCTCCTCTTCGCCTTCTTGTTCAATCATTTGCTCAGCATCTTTACAAATATAAATACAGTACAAAATAGACATACAAAGAGGTGAGATCACCTATGCCAATACCAACATGGTAGCATGAAGATAACACATACAATATATCATACAGATACATCATATCATAATTACAATCATGCCCTCAACATTATTTATCATCACAATAGATGTAATTAACAATAATTACGATCATACCATCAACATTATCCAAATACTCAACAGTTCAAATGACACACCAATATCAATGCTCAAGCATTATGCATGTGTACACAGACTCAATTTCCTACTCCATGGAGCTAAAACTTAGGTAGGAGAGATTGATCAAAAAGATCTGTCTGTACCAACATGCCTCAGACCACGTGCCACAATTCTCATAAGTGTTTATACATCTAGCATATACACAACAATCTTTATCAGATCTTGATTAAGAATAGTGTCTCGGTCATAATCATCGGTGTGTTGCATCGGTCTAACCCACGGTACAGAAGAGTTACCAACTGCCCACTGTAGGCAACTCGCACCCCGATGCCCCCAAGGTCAACGAGTGACTTACACTATGCATATCGCACTCACTCAAGAGGTGTACTTTCTCCTAGGCAATTAACCTTATCCAGTCCATCGGACCTTTCCAATGCATGTACAATGCACCTTTCTCAGTTCAAATTCATAATTTCATATTCAGGATCCACACACTAGCCCGTTCTCAGTTCAATCTCATAATCTCATATTCAGGGTACACACATTGGTGCAACAGTATTTTTACTCTATTTTCAATTGCGAAACCATATTATTACGTTTTCTCAATCGCGCCACAGTTTTGTCGCGTTTTCAAATCACGTATTAATTTTTCAACATTTTCTCAATCGCATAAAAATATTTAAATATTTTTCAAATCGCGTAGAAATATTTAAACGTTTTTCAAATCGCGTAGCGATTTTTCATCATTTTTGTAATTGCGTAGCTTAAAAATCACATTTTTAAGTTACAAAAAGCATTTTCCACCATTTTTCCACTACGTAAAATATTTCTCAACCTTCAAAATTCCATTTTGACCTTTCCAACTTTCATACCATTTCTTGCTTTTCTTTTCCATATTTTCTTACTTTAAAATTTCCTAACCTGCTCAAAAACCCAATGAGTGAGGTATACGTTAGTAAATTTTAAGTCACCAACGTATTTTTCATAATTTTAATTCAATTCTAAAAATTAATCCTCTTCAAATTAAGTTGAGGTTCAAACACTTTCAACCTCTCTTTTCCATTCATATACAAAATTTCCCTTTTTCAAGTGACAAAACACTTTGTTTCCATTTCTTTAATCCTTGTACTTAATCAATTAAATTTCCATTCATAAATCATATTTTTACACAAAACCACTCCTTTTAAACCTCCATGGCCATGAGGTACTTGGCCCTTGAAACCAAAACATTTGTTCTTTTTCCTTACTCTTCTAAACATCTAATTTTACCATTCATGAAAATATTAACTTGGAAACACCTATTTTGAGGTGTTGAGGCCGAAATCCTCATGGCCTTTGGAACCAAAAATTATTTTCCTTTCTAATATTATGGCATACATAACATATAATCAACATATTATATTTCAAGCATACCATAAAAGCTATAAAAATCATACCAAACATATAAGCACAAATAAATCATGCAAAGCACATAAACCACAACAACACCAACAAATAATTACATAACCATGGATATGAATCCTCACATGGATTCACCATCCATCAAATACAAGTTCACCTCTCACCACCATACTTGGTTGGTGAGATGAATCTCCCTCTTACCTCTTGGAGAAACCTCAAAAACTCCTTGGTTTGCTTCTTGAACAATTGATTCACCACCAAAAGCTTCTTAAACACAAAACAAAACACAAGTTCATTAGCATATTAAGCTTGAACAAGAAAGACCGTGGATCAAATCATGGCCTAGAACATGAAAAAGAGATAAAGAGTGAAGTTTCCATAACTTCACCTTAAAACCCCTAGAACTTGCTCTTGAAGAAAGTCCTTGAAGATGAAAGATTTAGAGCTTGGACTAAACTACAAAGGTTCTTGGATTGAGGTAAGGATGCAAGATATGTGGTTGTTTAAAATTATAGAGTGATGGAAGGTGGTGTTGGGTGCTATGGCCGTGAGCTAACTTGAAGGGAAAGGAGAGAAAATTTTTGTAAAAGCTTTAGGTTTTGGAAATGATAAAGATAAGTAATGAAATGGTCTTGAAACTTTGCTATGGCCTTAAGCCATCACCAAAACCGAACCTCCCCCTTGATCTCTAGGGTTGTGTCCAAGTTCATTAGCCATCATTTTGGGCATTGTTAACCATTGATTAAGATATTGATGTATCTTCTAGGTTATAGCTCCTAAATGATAAGACTAAATCTAAGTCATTGGATCTTTCCTACTTGAAATCCTAACCATTAGATGTATTTCCAAAATGAAGGGTCAAGATCACCTCTTCATACTTTCCATCCAATGGTCATAAAAGTCCTTACCACTTTGTGAGACCAATCTCCACCCTTGATTAAATCAATGGTGGATATCCAAAGCCTTCCTCACCAAGCTTGCTTCCTATTGATCCATCATAAAGTTGTCATAACCACTAAAGTTGACTAAGCAGTATAATATTTATTTTTATCTGCTATTACCCTATGGATAATTATTTATTGTAGTTTTTATTGTCCGATAATTAAATACAGTACAAAACACGGTAAAAGAAAATTTTGAAAACTGTTTCCAGATTTGGGTTTAATAAGATCCCCCGTCCCGTCTCAACAGTGTAAAATTTCTGGCCATAGAAAAATTTTCATTTTTACGGACCTGCCCCAGGTCCGCATACAGACCGAGAATAATATTAAAATAATCAAGAAAATAAAAATCTCACAAAAATCATAAATATTATGAAATTCATGAAAACCAAATCAAATTTGAAAAATTAATTAAGAATCAACAGATATAAATAAAATACGTAAGATTTTCCATGGCTCAAAAATTATTATTTTCCTAACAAAGAGTAAATCACACAAAATAATCAAATGCATTCACGGAATACTCAAAATAATTTTACAGTACACATAAATTACTAAACAGTAGAATTATGTTATTACTGTCAAATATTTAGAAAATTTGGGGTGTTACAATAATGACTTTAAGCAGAGTGATCCATTTCGGATCCCGGCCTTACTCATTAACACTGGGGGCATTCTATGACAAATCACGGACCTCGACCCTTTAGTCAAAACATCGGAAGATCCGACATTTTTGTTATGACTTGGATCTCTTTGTCCCATGCTTGTCGTTTGCTCCTATTGAACTCAGATATCTTGACACTCAGTTGTCACATCTTATAAGTGCTAAGCTGGGGGCAACTGTTCTGGACTGAGATTCAGGTTAGTAGATCATGAGCAACCCAGCCCGCTAGATTTGGATTCCAGATATTTATGTGTGCTATAAAATAAGTAAATCTACCTATTTATTAGGCACAAATCTTTCACAGAATCCTTCATAGATATGGATGTCAATTACATCCCACATAAAAGAAGGAATTAGTTATAAAAGATAACAATCTCATGGATTCTTATCCTAATTAATAACATTCAATTCAAATTGAACTACGAATCTTATAACAAAATACACTCTTATAAATCCCCCGCAAGGTAGTAAAGGTATCTATCTAATTCGAAAAGCTACCAACATTGTGCATGGTCTAACTTGAGCGTCAGGGTGCCTTTTGCAAGTATCCATCTTCTCGCACCATCATCGTTGTCACCGTGCTATAGAGGATTCCACCTTCATTAACCAATTCAGGTATTTCTCTAAACCCAGTTTAGAATGTCTACTTTAATTGATAATGAATTACGATGTTGTGCACATATGATAATGCCAAATTAAAATATTTTTTTCATTGATTTTCCACAATTAATGGTATTGAGCCATATTCAATGAATTCCGGTCAGTCTTTTGCTTCCATTATTTGAAGTTTTATTTCGTTAAGAAATGAACTACCCAATATTCAACCCAATGATTAAGAAACTGTTTTCTATTCCTTGATTTCTTAAATTCAAATTTTGAGTCCAGTAGCTAGAAGAATTTTTTCGAAACACAGGTTGATATGAAGATGCAGCATTAGATCTATTATTAATCGACACACAAAATGACCCAAATGTACTTCATATATAATAAAAACAATTGAGGTTTCAGCCGAATGCACTTACAGGGAGGGACATCCCCACTACCTTGAGTGAGGATGATTTGTTACCTTGAATTTATAAACTCTTAAAAACTGCCCATATCCATTACTTTTAAGTTTGTCTTAGCATTTTCACACTTTAATTGATGTTTTGGTCTAGACATTAAGAGTAAGAGTAGGTGTACGTACTGGGCCACAAAAGACACTTCAGCATTTAAGTTAAGGGTAGTGCCAATATACAAGTGCGTAATGAAAACTGAGTTTACAGTTTGACAAATTGAGTTTACAATTTGATTAAATCCGGTGGACACCCTAAATTTGGGGCTCTTTAATGACCCATTTGAAACTTGGGTAGTAAAGTTCAGTGAGATCAAGATAGAGGGGATAAGTGAATTCGACTTGCGCAAAAGCTCCAGAGAAAGAAAAGAATAAGAATAAATAATGGACGTCATCAAAGCCTGAAAACACGAAGTGGTAACAAACCAGAAGAAAAGGCATCAAACTGGACCTTTTCAAGGTATATCTAGAGTCACTGTATCAATAAAGTACGACTGCCGTAGAAATAAGAACTGTTTGCTAAAAATATTTAGCACCCAAAAATCACGCTTAAGGTCAAGGACAACATATCTTTAATCATGTCCTAGTTGACCACGCATAAAATTTCTGCAATGACCTATATTGAAGGTAATCTACTTTACTTTAATTGATATTGAAATACGATGTTGTGCATATATAACAATGCCAAACTTTCATTATCTGCTTGAAAATTTTTAAAATATTTTTTTCATTGATTTTCCACAATTAATGGTATTGAGCCATATTCAATGAATTACGGTCAGTCTTTTGCTTCCATTATTTGAAGTTTTATTTCGTTAAGAAATGAACTACCCAATATTCAACCTAATGATTAAGAACTGTTTTCTATCCTTGATTTCTTAAATTCAAATTTTGAGTCCAGTAGCTGGAAGAATTTTTTCGAAACACAGGCTGATATGAAGATGCAACATTAGATCTATTATTAATTGACACACAAAATGACCCAAATGTACTTCATAGCATATAATAATAAAAACAATTGAGGTTTCAGCCGAAAGCACTTACACGGAGGGGGCTTCCTCACTACCTTGAGTGAGGATGATTTGTTAACTTGAATTTATAAGCTCTTAAAAACTGCCCACATCCATTACTTTTAAGTTTGTCTTAGCATTTTCACACCTTAATTAATGTTTTGGTCTAGACATTAAGAGTAAGAGTAGGGGCTTTTTTGACCAAAATGTTCTCAGTGGCAAAAATATTTACCAAAATGCTACAATTTTCAAACTATTTATCGAAATGCTACTGTTTTTGTCACGGTGAAATTTTTTATTCATTGTTGTGCCACGTATGATACGTCAAAGGAGATGGCATTTTCCAAGTGAATACGCTAACACGCATGACGTTTTTCATGTGTAAACGCAAAACGTGATGGCGTATTCCATGTGTAAACGCAAAACGTGATGGCGTATTCCATGTGTAAATGATGATCACATATTTTATACATTAATAAACCCTCATTTTTAGTCACTTACACTCTCCATGTACTTAATTGATTAAGCCTAGTTATGTTTTGTAAGTTTGGACTCAAATTGGACTTAATTGATTTTTTCAACACTATTTTGGTCTTACGTTGTTTCTGTATTTCGGCCATATCTTGAGTTTTAAATGTCTAATAATTATGAATTTTACCTTGTAGATAAGAGAGAGCTCTACAACTTTGATGAAGAGCTCAAAGTCTCAATCAGACATCTAGTGGAGCTAATTGGGCTTGGAAGTCAAAACACGAGTTTTGTGTCTAAAACCTGAATAGTGTACAGTAATTAGAGCATAACTCGGGCTGCAAGAATTATCTTGGGCTGAAATTTGGACAATTGAAAGTTAAGACCCAGATCTAAAACTTTCATGTTGAACACAAAACTTGATTCGGGCTCCTTGATGGTGATATTGGGTCTAAAAGTCAAAACAGAGGTGCTGAAACTGAGCCTGAACAGTCTGTAGTAATTGGGTCATATCTTGGGTTGTAGGGGTGATTCCACAGCCATTGGAAAGCTTAGACAATTTCCTAAAACTTTCATGAAGACCACTTGGCTCAGAAATGACGAAATCAATGACTTAAGTAATGAATGATTTCGGAGACAAGAAATCTCAATGATTTTTCACTCTTATCTTCACCATTTGGCATTTTCCACTCATTCATCCACTCATCCACCCACTCCTAATCAGCCCCCTTATCATTTTGTATCCTTAATCCTCTATAAAAGGCACCACTGGCTGATCATTTGGAGCACTTGGTATTAGGCTTAGTTTTTTACAAGTTGTGGTTATGCTTGTTTATTATTTTCTTTTGTTGTAATTTTCTCTTGTTCTAAATTGAAGTTATGTTCATCTTTCTCTTCTTCTCTCTTTCTTTCTTCTTATCCATGAGTAACTAAATCTTTATCTTGCTTGGGTGAAAGAGTGAAGCTCTTGGTAATGAAATAAGTTAGATTATTTTATTTCTTATGCTTAAATGATATATTATTAAATGAACATTATATGTGTTGTATTTTGTTTCCAATCAATTTAGAAACCTTCTTTGTTAATGGAGATCTTCTTGGTAATGCTTGAACTCATTTACAAATATTGGTAGATAATTAAAGGAATCATGATATGATTACATATATAATTGAACTTTGAATGTTATATTTTCTGATTAGAACCTCCATTGTGTGTGGATTTTAATTGAGTTAAAAAGAGAAATAATCTTACCTTTAATTTATTACCAAGAGTGGATTTCCTAACCCAAGCAAGCCCTTAAATTCATTTGTGAACTTGTTTTATTACTTTTGGTGTTGTGACAAATCCTCTTCTTACCTCAATTAATTTTTCTTCATCAATTCCCTGTGGATCGACCTCGGACTCCCAAGAAATTTACTACTTGAGACAACCTGCACTTGGGTTTGCATCCTTAAATCCCGTAGTCAAGTTTTTGGCGTCGTTGCCGGGGACTTGATTTGAAGTTTTGATTTATTGAGGTTCGTTTTCTTTAATAAAATCTATTCACTCTTCTCCCTCACCGGAGCAAAAGATCAGCTTGCCGATCCTTCGGTTTCTTTGTTAACTCTCTAACTTACTAACTATCTAACTTACTAACCTACTAACTTGCTAACATACTAACTTTCTAACTTTTATATTTGTGTCATTTATTTTTACTTTTTAATTTATTTTATTTTATTTATTTTCGTCATTTTTTTTTCGTTAGTGGGGGTAACTCTCCCTTTTATTTTACACACTAACTTAGTGGGGGAAACTCTCCCTTTTACTTTTCTGTTATTTATTTTTCCGTAATCTAACTTAATGAAATAATATTTCTTCTTCTCTTCTCTTTCGCCGGCTCTGTGGGGCTCTGTCACTCTCCGGCTTTCATATTTAAATTTACTTTCTGCACTTTATTTTTATTTTTATTTTTGGGTGGTTGGTTTATACCACATCCTTGTTAATATTTAATGGTGGGTTATACCGCCAACTTGTACATTATTTTTGTTTATTTATTTTAAGTTATTTATGTATGTATGCTTAATTGGTATCGTGATTTAAATTCTGGTTGTTTAGTTAAAATTAACCCTTGTACTTTATATATTGATTTGTTTGAATCACAATCACACACAATTGACATAATGGCTGATAATGAAAGTGTACATGATGAACCTGAAAATCAACCGTTGCGAACCATGCGTGAATATTTGCAACCACCTCGAAATTCTAGTCCATCATGTTTTATCTTTCCACTCAATGCCAACAATTTTAGATTTAAGTCAAGTATGATTTCTTTACTTCCTAATTTTCATGGTTTAGAATCTGAAAGTCCATATTTACATCTGAAAGAATTTGAGGAAGTATGTATTACCTTCAATGATCAAAATTGCACTGAAGAGATTGTTAAGCTTAAATTGTTTCCTTTTTCTTTAAAAGATAAAGCAAAATCCTGGCTTAACACTTTGAAACCAAGATCAATTGGCACATGGCAAGAAATGCAAGGTGAGTTCTTAAAGAAAATTTTTCCAACACATAAAACCAGTGCTATGAAAAGACAAATCCAAAATTTTTCCCAAAATTCTAATAAAACATATTTTCAATGTTGGGAACGATTTAAAGATTTGTTAAATTCTTGCCCATATCATGGTTTTGAAAAATGGCGCACTATAAGCTTCTTTTATGAAGGTTTAACTCCTGAAACTAAATAATTTGTGGAAACAATGTCCAATGGTGAGTTTCTTGATAAAGAAGCTGATGAAGCTTTAGATTATTTGAACCAGTTGACTGAAAATTCTCAATCTTGACATAGTACTAACACTTCTGAAAATTCAATTAGATCTAATCTTGCAAGTGCTAATAAAGGAAAATATCACCTTAGTCAAGAGGAAGATCTAAATGCTAGGTTTGCCAGTTTAGCCAGAAAGGTGGTGGAAGCCATGGAATTAAGAAAAGCAAAAGAAATTAAATCTGTGCAAAATGAAGAAATTTGTGGCATTTGTGATGACTTAGGGCACCCAATACATGAATGTCCAAACATTCCTGTTTTTAAAGAAGTTGTACATGAGCAAGTAAATGCAATGAATAATTTTAAAAAGCCATTTACTTCTTCTTTTTTAGATACATACAATCCGGGATGGAGAAATCACCTGAACTTCAGCTGGAGGAATAATACTCAGTCACAATTCGTGCAACCACCACCTCCTCAGGCACAACAAGACTCTCAAAATTCTTAAGGATATGCACCTTATGTCCCACCAAATAAGAAAAACCTTGAGGAAACACTGCATGCATTCATAGAAAAGCAAGAGGCCATTAACAAACAAAACAATTAAACCATGATTGACATAAAAGAAACTCTTGTCAAACTTACTTCTGCTCTCACCATTCATGAGAAAGGAAAATTTCCTTCTCAACCTCAACCAAATCCCAAAGGTCAGTACAGTCTAAATGAAGGGAGTTCAGAAAACCAACAAATGGACCAAGTCAAGTCAGTGATAACTCTTAAGAGTGGAAAGGTTGTTGAAAAACAAATTCCTGAATCATGTGAGAAAGAAGATGAACCAATTCCCCAAGAAAATGAAGAAGCTGACTAAAAGGAAACCAAACTCTCTCCTTCACCCCCATTTCCTCAAGTATTGAATAACCCAAAGAAAATGGACCACCGCACTGAAATTTTTGAAATTTTGAAACAAGTGATGATCAATATTCCTCTGTTAGATGCTATCAAACAAATTCCTTCTTATGCCAAATATTTGAAGGACTTGTGCACTGTTAAAAGGAAACTAAATGTGAAAAAGAAAGCATTTTTAGATGAACAGGTAAGCTCCATTCTTCAAAATAATAATGCGTTGAAATATAAAGACCCTGGTTGTCCTACAGTTTCATGCATTATTGGAGAACATAAAATTGAAAAAGCTTTACTTGATCTTGGTGCTAGTGTCAATTTGCTTCCATATTCAGTTTATCAGCAACTCGACTTAGGTGAGTTAAAACCAACTTATGTAACTCTTCTACTTGCAGATAGATCAATCAAAATTTCAAGAGGAATAGTGGAAGATGTGTTGGTTCAAGTTGATAAATTCATATATCCTGTAGATTTTATTGTCTTGGATACTGAACCTATGGTTAATAGTTGCAAGTCAATTCCTGTTATTTTAGGCCGTCCATTTTTAGCAACATCTAATGCTTTGATAAATTGCAGAAATAGAGTGGTAAAGCTAACATTTGGAAACATGACACTAGAGCTTAATGTTTTTAACATGTGCAAGCAACTACAAGAAGTCCTTGATGAAAAAGAGGAAGTTGAAGGAATTGAAGCCATTATAGATGATCATCTTCAAACAAAGAGTTCTTCTGACCCATTAGAAATTTGTTTAGTCAATTCATTGGATTCAGGCATGCAATTAGAAGATGATATCTCTGAAATGTGTTCTTTGCTTGATTGTACACAGGCAATGAAGTACAAGGGATGGAAACCAATATTTGAAGAGCTAAAACCCATGAATGATAATGCCCATGAAGAAGTACCCACACTTGAACTAAAGCCATTACCTGTTGGGTTGAAGTACGCATTTTTGGGAGAAAAGCAAAACTTTCCAGTGGTAATTTCCTCGTCTCTTACTGAAGAACAAGAAGGTAAGTTAACAGAAGTACTTAAAAAGTATAAAAGTGCAATTGGATGGACATTAAAGGACATAAAAGGCATTAATCCATTAATTTGTACACATAGAATACATTTAGAGGATAATGCTAAAACTTCTCAACAACCTCAAAGAAGATTAAACCCACACATGAAAGAAGTAGTTAGAGCTGAAGTCCTTAAATTGCTTGATGTTGGAATTATCTATCCTATCTCTGATAGTCAATGGGTAAGCCCTACACAAGTTGTGCCTAAGAAATCTGGAATAATAGTGGTTGAAAATGATAAAGGTGAATTGATACCTACACGAGTCTCATCTAGTTGGCATATGTGTATTGATTTTAGAAAATTAAATGCTGCTACTAGGAAAGATCATTTTTCCTTGCCATTTCTTGATCAAATTCTAGAAAGGGTAGCAGGACATCCATACTACTGTTTTCTTGATGGTTTTTCGGGTTATAATCAAATACCAATTGCATTGGAAGATCAAGAAAAGACCACTTTTACATGTCCTTTTGGTACCTTTGCATATAGAAGAATGTCTTTTAGCCTTTGTAATGCTCCGACAACATTTCAAAGATGCATGTTAAGCATTTTTAGTGACATGATTGAGCATTATTTAGAGGTTTTCATGGATGATTTGACAATTTTTGAAAATTCTTTTGAAAATTGTCTTGATAATTTGGAAAAAGTTCTTAAAAGATGCGAAGAAAAAGGATTTGTGCTAAACTGGGAAAAATGTCATTACATGGTTACCTCAGGAATAGTGTTAGGTCATGTGATTTCTTCTAAAGGAATTGAAGTTGATAAGGCCAAAGTTGAATTAATTGCTCATTTGTCTTCCCCAAAAAAAATCGAGAGAAGTTCGTTCCTTTTTAGGACATGTGGGATTTTGAGAAGATTCATTAAAGACTTTAGTGCCATATCTAGACCATTATGTAATCTTCTGTTGAAAGATGCACCATTTGATTGGACTCAAGAATGTCAAAAATCTTTTAAAAAATTAATTGGTCTTTTGACATCTGCTCCTATCATGCAATCTCTTGACTGGTCCTTACCTTTTGAGTTAATGTGTGATGCTAGTGATTTTGCTGTGGGCGCTGTTTTAGGCCAAAGAAAGGAAGGAAAGATGCCGCCTCAATGGACGCACCAAGATAGAAGGAAATTTTTGACGGAGGTGAAAAATTTTTATTGGGATGACCCATACTTGTTCAAATATTGTGCTGATCAAATCTTTCGGAGATGTGTGCCCGACAGTGAGGTAGGTAGTGTCATTAAATTTTGTCACTCGGATGCATGTGGAGATCACTTCTCTTCAAAGAAAACAGCTACGAAAATCTTGCAGTGTGGATTTTATTGGCCTACTTTATTTAAGGACTGCTATACTTTTTGCAAAAGTTGTGAAAATTGTCAAAAGTTGGGCTCAATTTTAAAAAAAGAAACATGATACCTCGGAACCCCATCCTTGTCATTGAAATTTTTGATTGTTGGGGAATTGATTTCATGGGTCCATTTCCATCTTCATTTGGATTTGTGTATATTTTGGTTGCAGTTGATTATGTTTCAAAATGGATTGAGGTGATTCCATGCCGACATAATGATCATAAAACTGTTCTCAAATTTTTAAAAGAAAATATCTTGTGTCGATTTGGAATCCCTCGAGCTATCATAAGTGATGGGGGAACACATTTTTGCAATAAATCATTTGAATCTTTAATGAAGAAATATGGTATTACACACAAAATTGCCACCCCTTATCACCCTCAGACAAGTGGACAAGTTGAATTGGCAAATAGGGAGATTAAACAAATTTTGGAAAAAACGGTTAACCCAAATCGTAAAGATTGGTCTTTAAGACTAAACGATGCACTTTGGGCTTACCGTACTGCTTTCAAAATATCTTTGGGCATATCACCCTATCGGTTAGTCTATGTAAAACCTTGTCACTTGCCTGTAGAATTAGAACATAAAGCATTTTGGGCCATTAAAGCTTTCAATCTAAATCTTGATGATGCTTGCAAGATACGCAAACTGCAATTAAATGAACTTGAGGAATTGAGAAATGATGCATATGAGAACTCAAAGATTTATAAAGCCAGAACAAAAGCTTTTCATGACAAGACAATTTTGAGAAAATCTTTTGAAATTGGTTAAAAAGTTCTGCTTTATAATTCTCGTCTGCACCTATTCCCTATAAAATTGAGATCTAGATGGAGTGGTCCTTTTGTTGTCAAACATGTGTATCCTCATGGGGCTATAGATATTGAGAATCCTAGGAAT
The DNA here is from genome assembly GCA_029884605.1 of Ormosia emarginata. Taxonomy (NCBI): domain Eukaryota; kingdom Viridiplantae; phylum Streptophyta; class Magnoliopsida; order Fabales; family Fabaceae; genus Ormosia; species Ormosia emarginata. The sequence goes on from JAQQTP010000073.1 coordinate 22,235,702, forward strand.
GGTAAGGTGTTTAAAGTCAATGGACAAAGGCTCAAACCATTTCTGGAGAACCAAGTTAATGAGGTAGAATTCATCTCTCTTTTTTATCCTTGTTATGAATAGAATTCACTCTAATTTTGTTGCCTTGTTTTTGCAGTTCTTTGTGTTGTCGGTTAAGTGGAAGATACGGTACTCCGTGACTCTCAAGTCAGTTTATTTTTCAGTTTCCCAAAATAACTGAATCCTTCTTCTCCCTTAAAATGGATGCCATTCTTTCAAACCTGAGAAAACATTTTCCTTCTCTCCCTCAAAATGCTCTGAAAAAAATCTACAAAGTTCGATGTAAAAGATTGAGATTGTTAATGCATAAAGGTATGCCAGAAGATGTACGCTGGATAATTGAAGCAAAGGTCCGACTAGCAAGTGAGTCTTCAATTTCATTTGACTCATACATGCCAGGTCTTAGAAGAAGTTCGTATTCTAAAAGGAGAAGAGCAAAAAGGTTACAAGTCTATTACAAATGTGGACGATGGAATTGTAATAAGCGATGTCGTACTTTAGGGATGGTTTCCGCAAACAGAGAAGATAAAATTTTCTTCATTAAGAATAGACTGAGTAAGGAGTCATTATATGATATCTTATTGATTCTTGAGACGCATTCTTGTGGATTGGTGCATCGTGAACTTCTTAATTTGTGGAATCTCTTCAAGGATGAAGAAAAATGCTACAATCTTGGGAATCTGACTCTAAAAGACCCTGTTTGCCAATTTATAAGAAAATTGGATGAGAAGCTTATCCTCGACTCATAGAAGGCGTTTAAGCCGTTACTGGACGTTAAACTAGAGGCAGATGTGAGCCATATCCACAACAATATGTACATATCATCTTCTTTTTCTTCATGTCATCTTTCAAAAAAAAATTCAAAAAAAAAAAAAAAAAAAAAAAAAAAAAAAGAAAAAAGAAAAAAAATGTTTGAACAAGGACGATCCGGAAAGAGTACCATGGCTTTAATTAGTTGTGGAGCCCCAGCCTTTAGCTGACCCGTTATTGACTCGGGTGGACCTTTGCACGCTAGTCCTTAAAAAAATTCGTGAGTGTCTACTACACTGGTGACACGCAGTATAAAGATATGCCACTACTGCACTCATGACGCGCAGTATAAAGATACGCCATGAAAGCTGTACATACATGTATGTCATCATTTGCTATTATATTTCTTTTATCTTTGTATGATTTTGCTATATTTTGATTTTGGACAGACGATCCTTTGAGCAGGGTCCTTTAGGGGTTTCTAGACTTCTTTACCCTGATGGTTTTCTTGAAGTAAAAAAAAACAAAAACAAAAACAAAAAAAAAAGAAAAAAAAAAGAAAAAAGATTCTGTGTTCCTTAATTTCAAACTCTTCTGACAATAGCCAACCTACCCTTATAGGTGCAATTATTACCCTTTCCCTTCTTTTTCCTATTTAAACACTCCACTTTCCTCTATCTCAGAATCAATCAAAGGGAAGGTGAGAATAGAAATGGAAGGTGTTTTTGTTCGTTAACTTAAAAATGTCTGTGTTTTTTGTGGGTCAAGTTATGGGAAGGGTTTAGAGTTTGTAAATGCAGCTAGCACTCTTAGTTAATCACTTGCTGCGAGGAATATTCATCTTGTATATGGGGGAGGTTGCCGTGGGTTAATGGGGGCTGTATCACTTGCTGTATATATAGGAGGTAGTCAGGTTTCAGGTGTCATTCCTAAACCTTTAGCTCAATAGAACATCACTGGAAGGACAGTTGGAGAAGAAATTCAGGTGGTTTTGGCACTTTGGAAGAAATTTTTCAAATTGTCTCTTGGGCCGAACTGAACATCCATCATAAACCCATTGGTTTGTTGAATGTTAATAATTTCTTTGATCCTTTGTTATTTTTTCTTGACAAAGCTGTGGAACAGAAATTTATCACTCCTTCGGCAAGAAAACTTCTTATCTCTGCTTCTACTATTGATGAGCTCATTGATAAATTAGAAGCTTTTAAGTATGTACCTGATAAGGTATTAGTTCAGATAGATTGGTCGAGAAAGCGAGGAAGAAGAAAAGAAAGCTAGATCGACACTTCATCTTTAATACCTTTGATTTTATTTATCGTATTTTTTTTTCTGTTTGTGTTAGATTTCTCCAACAGGTAAGATCTTCCATCCTTTACTCATCTATATTTTAACATTGAAGACAATGTTGTGATTTAGTTGGGGGGGAAGGATAGTTGACTACCAAAATTTTTTTTTCTCTTTTCTTTTTTGGGAAGTATGATATGATTGTCATGGACTTAGTAAACCAATGAATGATGACAAAGTAAGGAGTAAGTTTACTTCTGAGATGTATCTAAATTGGGAAGTATGTTTAGTGATATGACTATCAGAAATCTATTCATAGTAAAACCAATTAGTGATGGCAGAGTAAGGAGTAAATTTTGGAAACAATTTATTACTCTTGAGATGCATCTTAGTTGGAGTAGTAATTAATTAGTATTGATTTGTGGAAGTAACAAAGTTTTGTCTTTTGATTTCCTTTGAAAGATTCAAGTGAATGCACTATCACATCCTTGGAAGCAATTGAAATTCAGGAATCATAGCATGATTGAATAAATTATCTTCTTTCTTAAATTTCACATGCTTGGTTATGGATGTTGAATTGGTGGATAGAGAATGATAGAAATATGCCTTGTGAGATTTTGAGCCTATTGATGAATGGATCGAATATCTGTACCATTCTCTTCTTTCTTGTGTGATTTTCACTCATGGAATTGTTACTCTAGAACTTACTTTGATTCTTTTTTAGGCTATATTTTCACATGCATACATTAATATGATTGAGGCATTTTGAAATAGCTTTGACCAAATAGCCATTTTTGTATATTTTTCATTATGTAACCCCTTTAAACTTGTTTGACCATTCCTTGTTTTAAGCTCATTTCATCCTTCAAAAAAAAAACATGTTTTTAACCAACCTTAGGGAATAAGAGAGCATTGACCTTGTTCTTGAACAAGTGTGGGGGTGTGTGTGCAAAATGATCAAAAAAAAAATATTTGACCACCATTGCAATCAAAGGATTATCAAAATAAAGGTGGAGGCTTGGAAACAACAGGAAGAAAAGGAGAATGTTCAAGTCTAACAATGAATTCAATTCACCAATTTAGGATTGATCTTCAACAAAGCATTAGTCAAATATTAGTGATTGTCCTTTATGATGAATGTTCTCAAACATTTTCTCCACTCTAACTGTACCATAATGCTCTTTTATTCTCTTTGGTATTTATCTTTTCATATCCATATTATCTTTTCTCCTTTACCATGACCCAATTACAACCTTGAATAAAGTCCTCTTGATTTTTGTATGCATGTGTTTTTAGTAGCGGAGAAGTAGAAGATAAGCAAGCTTATGGTAGTGCAATTGTTCATGAGTTGAATAGAGTGAAATACTTACCTTTTAAACACTTGAGAGATTGAGAGTGAATTCTGTGGGATCTATCATTCTTGATTCATTCTTTTCAACTGAAGTTTCCTTGCTTGTTGGTTTGAGATGTGAAGAAATGTTACATCATTTATGCTTTGATCCCTTGAATTTCTTGTTGCTCTTCTTGCTTCATCGAGTCTTTTAGAGTTTTTAGCTTTTGAGTCTATGTCATTTTTCTTTGTCTCCTAACTTTGGTCTTATGTGTTTTGCCCAAGAGTGCAAAAAGCTAAGTGTGGGAGAATTTGATGATCACATATTTTATACATTAATAAACCCTCATTTTTAGTCATTTACACTCTCCATGTACTTAATTGATTAAGCCTAGTTATGTTTTGTAAGTTTGGACTTAAATTGGACTTAATTAATTTTTTCAGCACTATTTTCGTCTTACGTTATTTCTGTATTTCGGCCATATCTTGAGTTTTAAATGTTTGATAATTATGAATTTTACCTTGTAAGAAAGATAAGAGAGAGCTCTACAACTTTGATGAAGAGCTCAAAGTCTCAATCAGACATCTAGTGGAGCTAATTGGGCTTGGAAATCAAAACATGAGTTTTGTGTCTCAAACCTGAACAGTGTACAGTAATTAGAGCATAACTCGAGCTTCAAGAATTATCTTGGGCTGAAATTTGGACATTTGAAAGTTAAGACCCAGATCTAAAACTTTCATGTTGAACACAAAACTTGATTCGGGCTCCTTGATGGTGATATTGGGTCTGAAAGTCAAAACAGAGGTGCTGAAACTAGGCCTGAATAGTCTGTAGTAATTGGGTAATATCTTGGGCTGTAGGATAAATTTTTAGGTGATTCTAGAGCCATTGGAAAGCTTAGACAATTTCCTAGAACTTTTATGAAGACTACTTGGCTCAGAAATGACGAAATCAATGACTTAAGCAATGAATGATTTCAGAGACAAGAAATCTCAATGATTTTTTACTCTTATCTTCACCATTTGGCATTTTTCACTTATTCATCCACTCATCCACCCACTCCTACTCAGCCCCCTTGTCATTTTGTATCCCTAATCCTCTATAAAAGGCACCATTGGCTGACCATTTGGAGCACTTGGTGTTAGGCTTAGTTTTTTTACAAGTTGTGGTTATGCTTGTTTATTGTTTTCCTTTGTTGTAATTTTCTCTTGTTCTAAATTGAAGTTATGTTCATCTTTCTCTTCTTCTCTCTTTCTTTCTTCTTATCCATGAGTAACTAAATTTTCATCTTACTTGGGTGAAAGAGTGAAGCTCTTGGTAATGAAATAAGGTTAGATTATTTTATTTCTTGTGCTTAAATGATATATTATTAAATGAACATTATATGTGTTGTATTTTGTTTCCAATCAATTTAGAAACCTTCTTTGTTAATGGAGATCTTGATTTATTGTAGACAATAGGATTGGCACAGTGAATGCTTGAACTCATTTACAAATGTTGGTAGATAATTAAAGGAATCATAATATGATTACATATATAATTGAACTTTGAATGTTATATTTTTCGATTGGAACCTCCGTTGTGTGTGGATTTCAATTGAGTTAAAAAGAAAAATAATCTTACCTTTAATTTATTACCAAGAGTGGATTTCCTAACCCAAGCAAGCCCTTAAATTCATTTGTGAACTTGTTTTATTACTTTTGGTGTTGTGACAAATCCTCTTCTTACCTCAATTAATTTTTCTTCATCAATTCCCTGTGGATCGACCTTGGACTCCCGAGAAATTTACTACTTGAGACAACCTGCACTTGGGTTTGCATCCTTAAGTCCCGCAGTCAGTAAACGCCACGCGTGTTAATGTATCCACGTTGGATGCGCCATACGTGTTGGCGTATCTAGACACGCCCCTGCTTCTAAATTACACATAGCCCTATCTAACTCAATTGAAGCTTCTGACTTTGAGACACGACCATGTCGTGTTCTCATGCGACCGTGTGAGTCTTCTTGATGTGTAAAATAAGTTGTTTTATACTCAAATCATTCTTAGTATACTTAAATAAAATCCTTTTTAATTTTTTTTTGTAAAATATTATAATTTAATTATACCTAATATTAAAACTGATACATTTTATCTAATCTCAATTAGGTCAAGTCTCGACCTAATTAAATCTAAAGCCAAGTCCAGGTTTAGAAAATTAGGTCTGTGAAATTATCAAGTTAAACCTTACCAAATCTAGCCATGAGTAGTGATGAGGACCCTTAGCGCATTACAATAAATTTTTACACTCAAAATTAATTTTGAAAATCGATGTTGATCACGCCCTTAACATCATGACCGGTCCATGTGCTAGAATATCAACCTAGTGAGCCTAACAAAATCAAATAACCTTAATAGTTTAAACATTCTGATTCTATAGAAAATTCGACAGAATATACCCTAAAAATTAGACGTTCTCAAAAGTATTGCATCATGCATAATGAAACATATTTATATATATTTTGATTTCCATATCAATAGAGCACATATAAGATGTATATGTTGGTGTATGCCCTAGTGGCCAATACATTTTGTTTGTATTTACATACATTATATTATGTTATTTTATATGAGGCATTTCATTTATTGTGTTCTTTTTGGTAGACATAATAAAGTCCTTAGAATAGTAAGTTTGATACCATAGGACATCAAGTGGATGACTTGATCGTAAGATCCTATTGGATAAAATACTATTCTTAAATGTCCCTAGTCAAGTATTATTGTTAATTAGGACAACAATAATGCATTGAGACTAGTATGTGCGTAGACTGATGACCACATCTCACGGGTCATGGATATGAGATATCAAGTCTACACATGGATACATATTAGAGTAATGATGTATTGGACAAACCCGCCATGACAACGCTATATGGATCATTACGTGAGTGTCATAAGCGATTCTCATAGTGATAATGGTGTATGTGGTCCTTTGACCTGAAATCACTACGATTCCTACATGAGGAGTTGTGTGTTTTAATGCCATCAAACGTCATCTGTAACAAGATGATTATAAAGTTGGTTATTAGACATACCGCGATACATGTGGAGGGATGTGAGTGACCTAGATGGAATTTGTCCCTCCTACATAACAGAGTGATATCTCGGGGCCCCATGATTGAGTGAGACTACGAAATGCATGGTCATGCTCAAATGAGTCAATATGAGATATTGATCTCATTCGTTATTACTATGTCTACTCGGGAATCGGAAACCGAAGATTGAACTAAACAAGGGTGACACATTCCATGCCTTGTGTTCAATCTGGATATCTGGACAAAGGGACTAAACTACACGAAAACATTAGTCACGGATAGGTTATGTCAAATCACTGACATTCTCATTACTTGGGTAGCAGTGATGTGTTGCTAGATACCGCTCACTGTTTGTAATATTAAAATGAGATTTTAATATTACTACCAATGTCATGAGAACCTGTAGGGTCGCACACTTAGAACAGACTAAATTGGAGTAATCAGAATCCAAGTTGGACTCGGATTCAATTGTGGGCCTAACTCATGACAGATGGGTTTAGGGTTGCACCACTTACCTTGCTACTGCTCACACTCACTTAAGGCAGCCTTTGTTATAAATAATACTGCTAAGGGGGCTGCTACTAGGTTACATCATAACCCTAGCCGCACCTACAGAAAGTGAGTGAGAGATAGTGAGGTTTTCTTCTCCTCTCTTCGCAGCTAGCACTACGAAACAGAGGCGTGACTCCTTTTTGCAAGTCTGTTCGTGTGGATACCGCAGAGACATCGTCACTATTACGGTGTTGGTGATTCACCTCGCTTGTGATTATCACGCTTCAAGAGGTAAATTTTAAAAAACTCGGATTATGGACTTTTTCGCATGGATCCTGTGAGGGAATTCTATTATTCCGCTGCGAGACTTTTGATCCGCAATTCCCAATAGTATAAACATAACATAAACATTTATACATATACAAACAGTCATCCTAGATTAAGCAAATGTAATAAAAGGATAATAAATTAATTACAGTACAACGACTACATCAATGAGAAAGGTCAGGGTCAGAATGTGGTGGTTTGTGATGGGGATCAGAATAAGGTCCTGGTTGTGATGGGTGAGAATATGGTGAGTAACCCATATACGGTGGATATGGAAAAGACGGCGTAAGGGTAAAGGTCAAAGAATATAGTGATGGGTAAGTGTAAGTAGGTGGTGGGTATGCTGTGGATGGTGGGTAACCTATAGATGGTGGATAACCGGGATTTGGTGGGTAAGATAAAGGTGGTGGCTAAGATGGTGGGTAAGTAGCAGTAGTAGTAGGTGGGGGTTAAGTCCTAGGCACACCTGAAGAATCAGAGTCCTCTGAAGGTCGTAGTCGTGACCGAGTACTCGCTAACCCTCTCCTTCTACGATGCATCCTCTACTCATCGGACTGCTCAGATGGTCCTAGAATGTCATCTGTAAGAGGAGCTGGATGAAGTTGATCAAATGTAATGCGATCATGCTCCATCACTAATGAATAAGATATCCTCTATGGACTATAGAAGGGTAGCCATACTAAATCTCGAACTAGGGTTTCTGGCCGAAGCATGGACGTTCTCTGCAATGTCAACCTAAGATACAGATATAACATATGTCATCATCAATCAATGCAAAATACATTTAGCAAATAGCATAACATATTAGTAGGTAGCTTACCACAAGCCCAATAGATGCACCAGTATGAGAAATCCAATGCTTGGTGATTCGTTTGTACCAGTTGATGTACTCAAAATACGCAATGAGGGGAGCTTCCAACGGCCTTCTAGTAACACACTTTTCCCTCCGACTGTCCTAAATGGCTATGTGTGTAAGGTGTGTGGTTCGCCAATCCTCCTCATGTCTTCTTGTTAATATAATCAAGTGCAACTCGTCAGGTTAGTGTAGTCTTCGTGGAATCGGTTAGTCCAGACCAAAATGACGCATCACCCTATCTGCCTAGTGCCACTCAACAATCGGATGATGATCAAAGCAATCTATCATGTAAGCAACGTCTTCATCATCTTCTAACGGAAGAGCTATTCATCTCAGTACATTGCTCCATTGTGGGAATCTATACACAACACTGGACACAACTTGATTTTCTTGAAGCCTTAATTTTAAATGAATTCTTCTTTTCAAAAGCTCAAAAGTTGTATCACGTTGAATCATGATAGACTTAGGATGATGACCTTCATACATTAGATCCTTTTCACCTTCATACATTCTCCCATTGTAGTAAATGAGAACAAAGTGTTTGACCATCTTAAACTTCTGAATAATAACAACACAACACATATGAAATCAATCAACACATATGTCAATGAAACAAATTTGTTTTATACCTGACTAATTTCAATAAACTCACAATTTTAATCAATTGAAAATAATAAAAATTACAAAAACCCTAATAATATTCAAACTATTAAATACACATTTTTTACAAACAAATTCTAAAAAAAAACCTACTACCTAACAATAAAACAAATATACAATACACATTTAATATAAAAACACACAAAAATAAATAATAATTCCAACAATAAAAAATTCAACAATAAATATAACAATAATAATAAAGCGGTGATAAAAATACTTACATATATGGTCAAAAAAGTCTTTCTCATAAGTTACAGCCAAATGAGAGTTTAAGAGAGAGTTTAGAGAGAGAGGAAGGCTAAAGAGAAGGTGAAAATTTGAGAAATGAGAGAAATGGTTGTGAGAGGGGAGAAGAGGTGCTTATATAGGGTGTGATGAGGGATACGCCAACACGCGTGGTGTTTACACGTGGAATACGCCATCACATTTGGCGTTTACACATGGAAAACATCACGCGTGTTGGCGTATCCACGTGGAAAACACCATCTCCTCTAGCGTATCGTACATGACACGCCAACGAATAAAAAATTCTATTGTGACAAAAACGGTGGCATTTCGATAAATAGTTTAAAAATTGTGATATTTTGGTAAATATTTTTGCCACTGAGGGCATTTTGGTCAAAAAGCCTAAGAGTAGGTGTACGTACTGAGCCACAAAAGACACTTTAACATTTAAGTTAAGGGTAGTGCCAATATACAAGTGCGTAATGAAAACTGAGAGAGTGAGAAAAGAGAGAAGGTGTGAGTGGGAGGAGAAGAATGTGGAGGGAAGGTCAAACATCTCATGTACGATTAGTGGAGGAAAATACAACTGCTTTGTTCATTGATAATTTGCCCTTGTCAATGTCTAGATCCTGACTTTTGTAACTATTCAAACATGAAGGTAAGATTGCAGATGTGTACCTATCCATGAAAAAGAGAAAAAACAACGAAAAGCCTTTTGGATTTGTTCGTTTCTATTGGAGAAATGAAGCGTTGAGAGCAGTAGAGAGACTAAATGGATTGGTGATTAGGGGTAACTCAATATCAATAAAAGAGGCAGCCTACTCAAGGACAACCCTCAGAAGAAAGTGGTGAATAATAAGGTTTCACAACAGGTTTTGGAAAAAACTGGAAAAGCAAACTGGTTGAACTGGTTGAAGTTTAGGGATGGGAGATCTTATAGAGAGGTAGTTGGGACCAATGTTACGGCAAAGCAGGACAACAAGGAAAGGGAATAGATAAGGGGGAGGAATGCAAAAAATCAAGAATTGATAAAAGTTGTCATAACTTTCTTGAAGAGGTGATGAAGGTGGTGAAAAGTTATTATGCAAGGATAAAATGGGGTGGCTGGAAAAAAGTATAGTTAGTGAAACGTCTTACCCTATGGATATTGATGTCTTGGCAACAAAGTTGATCAGGGAGTGGTCTTCAATCTCAAATGTAAGGGATATGGGCAAGTATAAGGTTCTATTGACCTTTTTGTCTAAGGAAGATATGGAGGAAGTGTTAGCTTCAAGGGGGAACTTGTTGAAGAATTACTTTCATGATTATAGAAGGTGGTCTGAGGAAGAATTCTGCCTAATCAGGAGAATGTGGATTGAATGCCTTGGTATTCCTCCCCATGCATGGTTGATGCACACTTTTTTCTTGACCAAGTCTAAAAACTTGATGTGGGATTAATTGTTGCATTGCGAACCCAAGTGCAGGTTGTCTCAAGTAATAAATTCTCAGGAGTCCGAGGTCGATCCACAGGGAATTGATAAAGAAAAATTAAAGTAAGGTAAATATTTTGTTACTACAGTAAAAAAAATATTTACTTAGGTAAAAAAATTCACTCTTGGTAAATAAAGTAAAAGTAAGATTAATTCCTTTTTATAACTCAATTGAAATCATACATAATGAAGATTCCAATCGGAAAATATAACATTAAAAGTTCATCACGTAATTATATTATGTTTCCTTTAATTATTGCCACCACTTGTAAATGGGTTAAAGCATTCACTGTGCCAATCCTATTGTCTACAATAAATCAAGAACTCCTCTTTACAAGGGTAGTTTCTAAATTATTAGAAACAAAATATAACATGTATAATAATTACTAGAAAATAAATCATTAAAGCACAAGAGAGGAATAAATCTAACCTTATTTTATTACCAAGAGCTTCACACTTTAACCCAAGTAAACTGAAATTTATTTACACATAGAGTAGAAAGAAGAAAAAGAGAAAAAGAAAGAGAAAGAAAATTGAAGGGAGACTGAGGAGAGGAGGTTGGAGCTGCCTAGAACCTCACTCCCCTCTCTCTCCCCGAATCTCCTTCAATTCTGATGCAATTGCCTATTTATAGGCAAAGTTTGGTTACTGTGCAATGCATAGTAACCAAACTTAATGATTATGTCTTCAACGTCATCCATGACGTTTTTGTATTTTTTTTTGTATTTTTTATAATAATTGAACAAACGTGTACAGCCATGTCTCTTATTTTTTTTTCATTTTTGAGAAAAGTGGTCTTCATGAAAGTTGTAGGCCTAAATATTTGCTTTAAAATGGCTTTAGTTTGAGTCCAAAATCATGCCTAAAACTCAAGATATGGTCCAATTATTGCAGAGTATTTAGACCCGATTTCAGCTCCTCTGTTTTGACTGCAAAGCTCAATATCACCCAATAGACCTCAGAATCTGAAAAAGTGTTCAACATGAAAGTTGTAGGGAATTGTCTAAGCTTTCCTACAAGACCAAAATCACATCAATCAGATATTTGTAACTCAAGTTATAGCCAGTTTACTAAACATATCCAAAGAGATAATTAAGGCTAATTAATGCAATAATTTGTTTAATGATCCAATAAGGTTCAATATCATAAAATGTGTCAAGATCAACTTAATTAAGCTTAATTGAACCTTAAGAAGCCTAGTGAGAGGATTATAAAATGTATAAAATACAGTGTTATCAATGGTCTGGTGATAATATTAGAAAAATTAGAGATTGTTGGGGTGAGGTTGTTTGTTTTGATAGAGAAACTGAATTCACCACTTCTTTTGGTTCTGCAAAAATCCTCATTGACACATTATATTGGCCATATATTGAAAGGTTGGATTTATCTTTTAGTTGGAGGTAAAGGCTTCAATGTTTATGTCAAGGAAATTGGTAGAGATGTTGTCAACGTGTGGAGCAAGATCATTAGCAATCCAAACCAGAGGTGCACTTCGACGGAGCCCTCTAAGCATAGAAGTTTGGATGTGGACTTGCCGGAGAAGGTGAATTGGTTGTTATAACTATATTTGTAATGACACCTAGGGAAGAGCATGAGTTGGACGGTGGCACTCAAGGAAATAATGGTGTCTTGGAAATGGTCAGTGGTAACTTGAAGTGGTATGGAATTCAACGACCTAGTGTTGATTTCGGAGAATAACAATTAATGATGAATAAAGGCCCCTCTCCTAAGGTGACGCACATGGTGTCATTGGGTGATGATAGAAGAACTGAAGAAGTGGCTATTGAGTTGCAAATGATCTCTATTAGGCTTAACAGAACTAAGAGCCCATCTCGTGTTAGAAAGGATAGGTTAGTAGGCTGTGAAGTGGACTCAAGCCCCAACAGTTTTTGTGTGTTTGAGAGTGCAAACTCTCAAGTGTTTCCTCCAGGCTTTGGGTCGTTACTAAATGGAAATAAGGAGCTCACTTTTGAGAAAAGCAGTGAAGAAAACTTGGGACAAAATAGAATAGAAACAAATCAAGCTAAAGTTCCAGTAGTTTCTATCGTGAACGCTGAACAGGGAAATGTTGCAGAGGAATTCGTGGAAGCACAACGAATATGGGAGTTGGGGAAAAAGGTTGGACTGGTAGTAGCAAATGAAGAGGAAATGATCCTAGCTCTCTTAAATACTAGGAAGTCATGGAAGGAAGGATGTGGGAAAGCTTCAAAGATGATGGGACAATGGGGTAGATGTTGAGCCTCCTATCTCTTTCAGGTGTGTTCTCTGTTTATTTTATGAAGTTTATTTGCTGAAATATTAGAGGAATTAGGGGTGGGGGAAAATGTTCTACAATGAAGAAGTTGGTGGTTGAAAAACAAATTTCATTCTTGGGGCTTGTTGAAACTAAACACTCTTAAATTTTTGTCCATAAAATTCAAAGTTTTTGGGGGTATGATTGATTATGAGTAGTGTGCAGTGGACATTGTAAATGGGTGTGGGGTCTATTTGTATATGGGAGAAAGAGTTCTTTAGGCAGGAAAACATTGTCAAAAGTTAGAGATGGATTTGTGTGGAAGGTATGATTCAAGAGAATAATTTCCATTGTGTTGTTATCCTGGTTTATGGTTCTCATACTCGTAGTGAAAGGAGTATAATTTGACAGGAATCGTTACAGCTTAAACGAGTGGTTTTGGTTCCCATGTTGATAATAAGGGACTTTAATGAGGTTCTGATGAATGAGGAAAGAAGAGGTGGCTATGCTATGACTCTAAGTATCTCAAAGTTTGTTGAATGGATGCAAAATATAAGTCTCATAGATATTCCTTTCATTGGAAGCAAATTCACATGGTCTAGAGGAAGATCATAGAGTAAATTGGACCGTGTCTTTGTCGAGAGTGAGTAGTATGTAAAATTTCAGGATTTAAAGTTATGAGGATTAAAAAGGTCTATATGGGACCACTCTCCTTTATTGATTGAATCAAGAAATTTAAGGTGGGGGTCCAAAGCCTTTTAGATCGCTATATGTATGGTTCTTCCATAAGGATTTTATTAAAAAGGTGAAGGTGGAATGGAAAAACTTGGGAGATGCATCAATGGTAGAAAAATTGAAGGGGCTAAAAATCCCTTTAAGGAAGTGGAATAAAGATGTGTTGGGCCATATTAATAAATATATTAATCGTTTGGAGGCAGAGATGGGTAGACTTGATTCTCTGGTTGAGGAAAAAAATCTTGATGAAGTCAATGAGGCTAGAAGGAAAGCGCTTTTAAGTCAATTGGAGATATGGTATAGGCAAAAAGAAAATTACTGGAGATAATTATCAAGAGACAAATTTATTAAGGAGTCAGATAGAAATACAAAATATTTTCATACACTGGCTATTGCAAGAAGCAGGAAAAAACATATACTTAAATTGAAGGTGGGAAGATGAATTTTTCAGGATCTAAAGCATATAAAAAAAGAGGCAAGAAAATTCTTAAAAGACTTATACAAGTAGGTCCCGTTGCCACAAATTGAGCTTCAAGAAGATATGTTACCATGTATTTCTTATGATCAAACCATCTCCTTAGAAATTATGCCAACTGTAGAAGAAATAAAAAATGTTGTCTGGTGCTGTGATCCTACGAAATCACTTGGGTATGATGGTTTTAATCTAAAGTTTATAAAAAACATGTGGAATGTGATTGGTAAAGACTTCTTTAAGTTTATTATTGATTTCTTTTCTTCGGGATTTCTTCTGAAAAAGGTAAATGTGACTTGGGTGGCATTGATTCCAAAAATAGAGGGTGCAAGTAATATGTCAAAGTTTAGACCTATCAGTATGGTTGGCTGCATATACAAGGTAATTTGCTAAAATTCTAGCTAGACGAATAAAAAAGGTTATGCCAAATTTAGGGGGTGAGACTTAATTTGCATTTGTTAATGGAAGGCAGATTCTTGATGGGCATTTATAACTAGTGAAGCGGTCCACTGGATTAAAAAAAATAAGGTGTGAGCAGTTCTTTTGAAGCTTGGTTTTCAAAAAGCTTATGATTCTGTTAGGTGGAGTTTCATCGACCATGTTTTGAAAATTATGGGTTTTGGGGACAAATGGCAAAGATATCTCAATGCATATCAATTGCTTCTATGTCAATTCTGGTAAATGGATCACCCACAGAACCTTTCAATATGGAGCATGGAATAAGGCAAGGTGACCCTTTATCCCTTTTTTTATTTGTCCTAGTTGCAGAAGTATTTAATCGGATGGTATGCAGAGCTAAGGAAGCTAGGTTGATTGAGTGTGTCTGCATTGGAAGAGATAGTGTTGAGTTGTCTCACTTATAATTTGCATATGACACGATAGTTTTTTATCCCTCCAAATGGCACATCATTGCTAACTATAGAAGGTTGTTGGATTGCTTTAGTGTTATGTTTGGACTGAAGATTAATTATGCAAAATCAAACCTTATTCCTTTTTATTGCTCGCAACAGTGGGTTGAAGATTTGAGTAGCAACCTCTTTTGTATGGTTGTTTCCTTGCCAATTAAATACTTGAGAATTCCTCTTGGCTCAAATCCGAGAAAGCTTGAGACATGGAGACTGATGTTGAACAAGATTGAAAAGAAGCTTGCATCATGGAAGACAAGGCTTCTATCCAGGTCAAGTAGACTTGTTTTAATCAAATCTATCCTTAATAATCTATCTTTGTATTATCTTGGACTTTTCAAAATTCTGAAGATTGTGGTAAAAAAAATATTAGACTTCAAAGTAGATTTTTTTGGAGTTGTGATCCAAATAAGAGAGGTATTCCTTTAGTTAAGTGGAGTCTTATTCATAAACCCAAAATTTTGGGAGGTCTTGGTGTGGGGGATTTGATTATTAAAAATGTTGCTATACTTTTTAAATAGTGGTGGCATTTTTTTTATATGGAAAAATTATTATAGAAGAGGGCTATATGTTCCACCTATAACCAGAAGTGGGAAAGATCACTTATAAATCAAAATATAACATCTAGTGGGGGTCCTTGGTCTATTATTTGTAATGTTTCAAAGTTTTAGAATGAAGAAAAACAAATAATGCAGAATGGTATTTGGATGAATGTGGGAAATGACAGATTCTCTTTATTTTGGGAAGATTTGTGGATTGGGGATGAGCAGCTTAAAGATAAATTTCCAAGGCTCTATGCGGTTTCTTTGCAAAAAAAATAAGTTGATTGCAAATTTTGGAGTGTGGGATGGTTCGGTTTGGAGATGGAATTTTCTTTGGAGGTGGTTGTTATTTGTTTGTGAGCTACAACAACTTAATGAGTTAAACAAATTGTTATCTGAGGTTTCTTTTAACAGTGAGGAAGATGATAAGCTTTTTTGGAAATTTGACTCTAAAGGATGTTTTTCAGTCAAGCCTTTCATGTTTGCTGAAGCTAATATGTCTGGCTCGTTGTGTATCACTAATAACAGTACAAAAGGTGTCTGGTAAGGCCTTGCTCCTCCAATGGCTGAATTACTTGTGTGGTTTGTGTTGCTGAGAAGATTAAATACTAAAAGTCGTCTTTGGAAGGTTAATTTGATTCAAGAATGTGATATTAGGTGTCCTTTTTGTAATCTAGACATTGAAAGTATTGAACATCTTTTTTTCACTTGTGTTTTCTCCTGGAAACTATGGTGTTCTTGTTTGGATTGGTAGGCTTTTTGTTGGTCTATTCCGTTGGACTAGCACACTTTTTTTTATTCTTGGATGGATATCGGGTTAGTTGGATTTCAAAAAAAGATGTGGGTATCCTTATTTTTTGTAGTTATATGGACTATCTAGTAATCGAGAAACAGGTTGGTGTTTGAGAAAGTGGAGGTAAATTGGGCACAAATTTGTATCATTGTTAAAATGAGAGTTAGGTATTGGACTAAGGGATGGTGTTTTGATTTTTCTTTCACTCCAGATTTGTTGGTATCTAATTTGCAGCAAGTGAAGTGTTGGCAGCCTCCTGGTGTAACAAGGCAGAAAACTTATAGCTGGTCTACTCTGCCTAAGGGTGTCTATACGTGGACCTTAAAAGACGCCTTACGAAGTAATTTGGGAAAGGTCGTCATTGGTGGTTCTCTTCAGGACTTATGTGGAAAACCTTTGTGTGTTTGTGCTAAATCTGTGGACTTTTCTGATGATTTGGAAGCTGTTTTGCAGGCTTTCATTTTTATTCTTGAAGTTTGTCTTCAAAAATCTTGTTTATTACACAGTCCGATTTGATTGCGTATAACTCCTTGCTTGCTTTATCTTGGACGGGTAATGAGAAGAATGTTCGCTGGTGTCTGCATTTTCTATGGAATAAGTTACAATTTATCAAGAGGAGTTTCAAGGATTTACGTTTTGTCCACCAACAAAGAAACTTTAAGTACAAAGCAGGTCCTTGGGTTAATTTAGATGATCAACAGATCTCTTGATTTTGTTCTTGATTTTGTTTTGATGTTTTTTTGTATTCTTCTTGGTTATCTTTTTATTCTCGTTTACATTTGTTCTTGCTCCTATCTGGTTTGGCGAATTCTTTGAGCCTGTAACTCTATTATTTATATACAAAAAAAACAAGTTTACTTAATGGAATTGCCCTATATTTATACCTGAAGAATCCGACTCAGGCTTCAGAATTAAGCCTTACAGGAGGATAACTCTTAGAGGAGGATAACCCTTTCGATGGGTTGAGCCTAAGTTTTTAGGTGTTAAGAGGTACCAATATCGGTAAAGGTATTCTAATAAAGAAATTATCACTAATATCATCTAATCATCTCTTGTTTCAAGTCATTACGATTATTCCTAAACTATTTTAGGACATTTGGTTTCTTTCTCACAACTCGTTCCTTTTGGTTTTGATATCATTATTTTACCTTACTTTTAAAATTTTTTTTCTCTTTTATTTTAATCATGTTGCCATTATCTCTCTTCTCCTCACTTTCTTTATTTCCTTCCTCTGTCTTTCTCCTTTTTCCTTTTCTTCCCTTTTCTGTCTATCTCTATTTCCTTTTTTTCGTTTATTTCTCTTTATGTTTTTTTATCTTTCTTCTTTTGAATTATTAATTTTTATCCAAATTTTCTTTAGAATGTTCTCAATTTTTTTTCTTTACCAATGTCTTTATGCATGCATTCGTTTACTCTATTTTTTAGTCCAAGCATAGTTATGTCTAAATAAAATTCGTTTGAAGGATAGACAATTCAAAATTTTAATTTTAATTCTAATTTTATTAGAATGAAATTGATTAAGAATCTTAGTTTTTATAATTAGAGCAAATACAAAATTGAAGTATAGAATTAAAATTATGAACTGAATTGAAGGAGAGGGCGCCGCCACCGATGGTAGTCAAAGGATGCCTGATGGTAGTTGGAGAGTGCCGCAGGCGACTTGGTTAGCATTGATAACAATGGTTGTCGGAGTATGTAATAAAGATAATGAATTTGATTTTTAAATTTCATACTTAAAATTGTAATTTTTAGAGTCTACGTTAAAAATTAAAAATAATATAAATTAATTATTTTCCAATTTTATGAAATTAAACTCAAAATTATAATTTTAATTCTAATATATACACTAAATAAGATAATTAAAATTAAAAGATCTAATTTTAGTTTTAAATATAATTTCATACGAAAATGAAAACATAATAAAATCCTTAGAAGTACTCATTTAATTTCATACTACTTTAGTTTTGAGCATAGAGATATATATTATTTGACTGGATGATAATTAGAAAACGTCAAGTCGACAAATTTTGTGAAATACTATTTTTTATGTGGAGAAAATATGGCTATAATTAAGGCACCTCAAAAACTCAAATTCTAGATAGTCAAGCTGCTGGGTAGAAATGTGTGGAGACTGTCACCTATTTGTAAAAATATGGAATAATGTTATGTGCTAAGCTTTCACTATAATTCAAAATATAATTCCATACGAAAATGACACCATAATAAAATCCTTAGAAGTACTCATTTAATTTCATACTCCTCCAGTTTTAAGCATAGAGATATATATTATTTGACTGGATGATAATTAGAAAACGTCAAGTCGACAAATTTTGTGAAATACTATTTTTTATGTGGAGAAAATATGGCTATAATTAAGGCACCTCAGAAGCTCAAATTCTAGATAGTCAAGCTGCTGGGTAGAAACGTGTGGAGACTGTCACCTATTTGTAAAAATATGGAATAATGTTATGTGCTAAGCTTTCACTATAATTCAAAATATAATTCCATACGAAAATGACATCATAATAAAATCCTTAGAAGTACTCATTTAATTTCATACTCCTCTAGTTTTAAGCATAGAGATATATATTATTTGACTGGATGACAATTAGAAAACGTCAAGTCGACAAATTTTGTGAAATACTACTTTTTATGTGGAGAAAATATGGCTATAATTAAGGCACCTCAAAAGCTCAAATTCTAGATAGTCAAGCTCCTCGGTAGAAACGTGTGGAGACCGTCACTATTTGGAAAAATATGGAATGATGTTATGTGCTAAGCTTTCACTATAAAAAAGGGTACTGATCCCACCAGATTTTGATTCAGAACACATTCGCAAACTACTTTGAAAAAGGTTCAAGTCATATATACAGTACTATATATAATCAAACTGTAGTTTCATCATATATTGCAATAATATGGCAATCAAAATGAATGCAGTGCTTGTCATGGGGCTTGTCATCATAAGCCTTGTCTCAGTGACATCTGCCATTTCCGGAACTGCCACCTATTACACAGTTTACGTTCGTGAGTAGCAAACTTTTTTTTTTTTTCTGCATGCTTAGCTATTAGCTGCTTTAGAATATTGTTTTTTGTTTTCTTCATCATAATACCTATTTTGATTATGACAACAATTAATTAAAACAATAATAATAAAGTCTTTTTTTATTAAGTAAGATCAACTATATAAATTAAAGATGAAATTGTGTTCTTTAACACAATCATATCATCTATCCAAATCATAAAAAATCAACAAAAATTTACATTAACTGTCAACCTAACACTTAATTAACTAGCCAAAATTTCATATTTATTTCATTTTTGCATAAACTTTTGCAGTTGACCTTTAGTTCTTTACACGTGTTGCACTTGCACATATCAGTGATTGATGAAGGATAGCCAGCTATCTCTTTCCATAAATTTCCATCTCATAATAACGCATGAAAAACATGCATGATCCTGTAGTCAAGGCATGTATCAAGAACATCATTGTTTGTCACATCCCAATATTAACTAATAAAGGAATTATGGCTTGCATTCATGTGCACAGAAAACGTATGCTTTTTCCCTTTTTTCTTATCTTTTCGTAGGAAAAAACTAATAAGTATATGTTACTCAAATTATATCAGTCGGATGTTACTGGCGTGCTTCGGATTCCATATCCCAGAGGGTCAAGCAAAGGCCCACCCGAATAATTACATCGAATGACTTTTTTTCTTCAACATTATGTTAAGATTTTTAATAATTGATGAAATTGAATAAAATATAATGAGATAAGATTAGACAAGATAAAAGTATTATTTTATTATTTGAATATTTATAATAAAATAAAATAAAGTTATTATTTTATTATTTGGAAAGTTAATGATTTTTAGTGAGATAAGATAAAATTCATAATAAAAAAGATGATTTCATCCCATATCTTTCAAATTGAAAAAAAGAAAATTGATGATTTTTAGTGGGATGGGCTGAAATCAATTTCATCCACTCACATCCCATTTTATCTTTTTTTTAACATAATTAAACAATAAAATCTATCTCTATTACATTCTATTCTCTTCACTTCCACTTAATCTCACCCATTGCAAAATAGGCTGCTCAACTAGACACCGTATGCCAACGAATCTTTTAGGAATAACCGCCAAGTGAGGTTACCAGTGTTGGTCCAACCCGTTTTGGCATAACATATGCTTTCTAGTTAGATCTACGCTTCCACTCCGGTCCGTAGTTTGTCAAACTAATTAAATTCACGCAGTTTTTTTAACAAATTAATCATATTGATGACGACTAAATACACCCCACGCTGCTCCAGAAAACCAAGGACGATATTGTATATATAAACTATTTTATGTTATATATATAGACATGAAGATGATAACATGCTATGTGGTTGGCACTTGACTTGGCAGCATCTGCATGTTATGGGTACCAAGACCAGGGCACGATGATCGCAGCTGCAGGCGATGCACTCTGGGCCAATGGAGCTGCATGTGGTCAAATGTATAGGATCACATGCACAGGTCCTACCAACCAAGGTGTGCCTCAGCCATGCAAGGGTGGCAGTGTTACCGTGAAGATTGTGGATCATTGCCCTTCCCCAGGGTGCCAAGCTACCATTGATCTCTCACAAGAAGCTTTCTCTGCTATCGCAGACGTCAATGCAGGAAAAATTCAAATTGACTACACCCGGTAACTCCACTTCTATAGCCATCTCTAGTTAATTTCATTGGAGCTACTCACGCCTAGCTATTTATTTTACGTAACTGACTTTTCTTCTTTATCTTGTGTCGTTACATTCAGGGTGTGATGCTCGTAGAACACATGAGTCGAGCTGTCTGGAGGACCAAGGCAACTCGAAATAACATTGACAAATATATCATAAATAAAATTGAATAAACTTCGATAAGAATAATTATATGAGATGTATGTGATGGAAAATGGAGCTTTTTCCATGGATACTTGTGGATCTAATTTATCAATAAAATATATACTATCCATAATATTGGGTTAAGAATTTGTTTACCCACATCATTTAGTCTTTTTATTTAAAGTAATTAAAACAATTGTATAATTACATATTGTTACCATTCTGATTTAACACATGTAATTTCATAAAATTGAATTTAAATATGTGATCAAGCTGTATATTTTATTTTAAAAAAATAGTATACGTTATAATATTTACCTAAATTGATAGAGGAATAAACAAAGATTATTGTAAAACTAATCCAAGGGTTGGCCACTTGGCCTAGTGGTTAAGGAGTTATACCAAACCTTGATTATTCGGATTCAAACCTTAAACCAACATCTAGGAGAATTAATTTCTCTAAATGCATCAAACTAATGTGCGGATTACACCTTTAAGATTATCCGAGCAAGAGACCTAATCTCAATTAACGTAAAAGCTAATTAGTGAATACCTTACTGAATAACAAAAAAAAAAACAAAAAACAAATTAATGTGATTTTTTTTTTTACGAGAATATGAAACTTTAGTAGTATGATGTTGATGATGCATATAACAAATTAAAAAAGAAAATTGATGCGAAACTTTACTAGTATGATGTTCATGATGCATATTCTCAATTTAATAGTAGAATTTTCAATTGAGAATAAGTTTTATAGAATAAGAATTTTTAAAAGTTTTATTCTATAAAACTTATTCTCAATCATGAGCTGATCTAAGATAGAACCATAATAATGTATACTATTCACTAGGCTCAACACCAAAATTGTAGACTGAGTCAGCTTTTTTTTTTTTTTTTTCTAGCTTACATAAAATTGGATCAGTTTGATACATGTTATGCGGGTAAGAGGCAGGTTTAGGCAAGTTGATCAGGTTCTAATTATTAAAAAAGAATTTTGTCCCACCCAGACTCAGCACTGCGCTAGAGATTCTGTTTACAGTGAAAAACTGTCAACAATTCGTTGACATAAATATTTGTTTAATTAAATTTGTCGAGCGTGCCAATCAGCAAATATTGATAATCAATCGTATAAAACAGATAAGTTTAGTACAATTCATATAAGTGATAAATATCTTTAAAATAAGTGATGATTTTAATTGTTTATGTGGTAATATTTTATTATACATAGTGAGTTAAAATAAAAATTTATTTTGGGAAGAGAAAGGAAGTGGTTTTGACTTTTGCCACCTTTCTACTAGAATTTGTGTTTTACTTGATTTTTTTTTCTGAAATAACTGATATTATTGTGATGACATGTTTTATGAATATACTACAAAGAATAGGTGATTCTCACCCCATGTGTGAATGATTCTAGGGAAGAAGACTTACTGAAAGTGAAGAGAAAGCAGGATCTAAAAGGCTTAGAATAGTGTTGCTTTATAATTTTCTTTGAAGCATGTATCTTATGTATTTTGAGAGACCTAGTTTACTAGTTTATACATATTTTATATTTATGAGAAACACCATTAGAATTTTCAGATTTAGAAATGGAACAAATTTTGTTTCTAAATGTGTAAAATTGAGTCTCTAAATACTTAGAGATGGAATTAGAGATAGAAATTGTTCTGTCTCTAAAATTGGCGTCCCTAAATATTTAGAAACAGAAAATGAATTCTGTCTCTAAATTAGAAACAGAAAACATCCGTCTCTAAATTAGAGAGAAAAAATATTCGTCTCTAAATAAAAAAATTATGTCTCTAATTAGAGACAGATGTTGTTTCATCTCTAATTAGAGACGGATATTGTTCCGTCTCTAATTCTGTCTCTAAAATTAGAGACAAAATTTTTTTGTCTCTAAATCCGTCTCTAATATCTTAAAAAATATTAAAAAAAATAGACATTTAATTGAGATTTGTCATAACTAGATGCCTTCATTTTATAAAATAAACTTCCCTAAAAATAAAAAGCTCAGATTAAATGGAACAATACACCAAAAGGAATGAATAAAAAATTGTTATTATATTTGTTTTGGTAGGCATTAAATTTAAAAATTTAAAATAAAATAAAATAAAAACTAAAATAGACCACTTACAACTATTCTCATTATTTTATATTATTTGGTAAGGTCAATCATCATGGTATTTAACAAAAATGAAGGCATGAACATGAAGTCCTTGGCCATAATGCAACTGAAATACTTATAATATATATAGTGCAGTGATTGCTGTACTACTAACCATGCATTCTCTAATCACATTTGCTCTTTACTATTTGCATGCTACAAGCATACATTTTTTTTTTATTTCAAACCAGTGATTTTAAGCCAAAAGAAAGATTAACAGCTAAACCAGCCATCAATCTCGTTCATTTACATGACACAAATCATAATACACATCACAATGCTTCAAGTAAGTTCTATGGTTCAGATTCCAAAACAAAAACCAGAGAGTGATCAAACCAACATCACAGCATAGAACAGAAAATAAGCAAAAACTAGAAATTCCCTAGATCTATTCCATGATTTCAATGTGATCTAATACCTCAAATAGATCAATACGCAGAAAATTAATTTAAGCATGCACATCAATTACATCATTTGAGATCACATAAGCATATGGAAAACCAAGATTGCACAGATTCAACAAAGAAAAAAACAGAGAAAAAATAGAACAGAACCACTGCAGCATATGGAAAATCAAGACTTCATATTTTAAAAACAGAACAGAACCACTAAAGATCCAGAACCAATCTATGTCCCCTTTCGCTCAACAACCTTGGCTAAGCCATCATCAAAATCAAGCCATGATTTAACCTCACAATTCAACCTTCAATATGGTAAGATGCAGCTCCTACGGTTGATTTGAAAAATAAGTGAATTCAGTTACACTAACATTTATCCAAATACTAAGACCACAATGAACTCAAAATGATTATAAACAAACCACTACATGGAAATCACACATTGATGAGCACAATCCATTATTTTAAACAGATTTGAGATTCATGCAACCAAGAGAGTGTAAATTATAAAACCTTCAGTATTTCACATTGATGGCATTGTT
This sequence comes from Ormosia emarginata, assembly GCA_029884605.1. NCBI lineage: Eukaryota > Viridiplantae > Streptophyta > Magnoliopsida > Fabales > Fabaceae > Ormosia > Ormosia emarginata. The sequence continues at coordinate 22,259,858 of JAQQTP010000073.1, forward strand.
TGCGAAGAATATGGGATTATTTTGGCTATGAAGTTGGTTGTATTAGATAAGAAAAATTTAAATGACTCTACTAATTTGTTTTTTTTTTTTTTTTACTTTCACTAATGTGATTTCTTTATCATAGTAATTCAAGGCTAGTATATGCAACAATATAGGTGTCACATATGTTTCTTGATGCATTTTTGTCGCAAAACTCAAGTACAGGATTTGAGCATGACTTAAAAGATATATGTTTTATAATAAACCAATAATGTTGCCAATGTGTTTATTATGTTGAGTTTTTGACACTTATGTTCTTTTCAGCTTTACTGAACTACATTAATATCTATAATATATAATGTTTTGTGCAAGGATATAAAGTAAGCAGCTGCAATGAATAGCAGCCCACTATTCATGGTATTTTACTGGTTACTATGATCTTGAATACCCAGATATGTAGGTACTTTGGAGGAAAGAGATGAATGCACTTTCTATTAACTTTATCTTATTCTTTTCTAAATTGAATTAGGCTCTAATAGCCTATGAAGTCTTGAGAAATTGATTCATATCCCATTAACTGGGAGCATATAACTACCAAGTTTTGAGTGTAAACATAGATAAATAGGTTGCTCTATGTTATGGAAAATGAGTTAACCTAACAATGTTAAAGCTCATTTCATGCGTGTGTGCATTGTTCATGTAGTTACTACAATGAAAATGATGGAAGTAGCTAGTATGCGTATGGTGTTCTTCATTCTGACATGATCAGTCAGAAATGCAAAATATGAAGGAACATAAGCAAGTGCATAATAGCTAGTATATAACTATTTATGTCCCTCGCTACAACTTCTTGTAAGACTATTTGATAAAACTCAATTAAGCCTTTTTATTTACATTTCAATGAAAAGATTCAACTAAGCTTTACATCCTATTACTTGAGCTATGAGAAGATAAAGAGAAAGAAATTGTCAAATTGAAAGAGAAATGGATCTTCTAGATGGTAAACAAATAAGAAGTTTTTGTACTAAGTGATAGAAGCTTCAAGTATAAGAAATTTACCTTTCATTTTCAAAGCTTTTAAAATATCCCCCAATAGCACTTGTTTTCATTTTTTCCTAGCAGATGAAATATGTGAACCATTTGATAACTCAATTGAAATATCCAAGTCACCCCATCACGTGAAGAGATTAGACACAAATGATCCAAAAGGCTTAACAGCTGGCTTCTGTTCCAAAAATTATGTACAACTTTAAATACTTGAATTTCATAACTAATGGAAATAAACATTTGCTCATTTCTATAAGATACAGGAGCCCAAGCCATCTTACAAGATGACTTTATATAGAGTAGAATTTTATCTAACTAGGTAGTAGTATTTATGTTTCAACAACAAAGTTGATGCTGATATAATGATATACTGAATCATATATAACTATATATATAAATAAGGTTTATTTAATTTCTTCTGTTGGCACTCTTCTTGTAGGATCAAAATCTTCCGTTGGCACTACTTGTAATGTGTGGGAAAACATAATGTACTCGTTTTGTTATCTTTGCTCATTAGCTATATTAAATTATGAGGTATTTCTGCCCAATCAGGCCTTAAGGTAAATAATGAACCCAAAAACCACAATTGCCGCATCTGGAATTATACATCCCTGATAGACCCATAGTAAAGGTTTACAGCAGAAAAAAGAAGAAGGGTGAAAGAACAAGGGAATAATGGGCTTGTTAGTGAGCCCAATGATAGAGGAGAGGCAATAGAAGGGAATGAGTTGAAGTTGTTAGAGGAGAGAGAAGCCAGTAACTAACGGGACAGCTGGCAGAAGGAGGTTGGAGGAGAAGATCCTAGAATATTGAGGGAAAAGGATTGTGTAACTGATATATGGGGAGTGAAGGATCTTGGGGAGGGCATTCGGTTATTCTGGGTAGGTTTGGGGGTGACTGGAACAGAGATTGTTCTCTGCCCAGTCTGGATCGATGTACACACGTTGTAAGAGTGAAATTGTGTTTAATACATTTGTGTACTAATCGATTGACTGATAATCGAATTTTTTAGATAAGTCTGTTTTGATCTTAACTGACTTGTAAAGTGTGTCCAACGGATTTATTTTGGAATATACCTATATAAGGTCATTGCGGAACACTTTCTAAATAACAATTCATTCAAAACTTGAGATCAAACACACAAATACTGAGAGAACTTTTCATTGAAAGAAACTGAGTATTTTTCTGTAGAACTTCAAGTTGTAATATCTGATTTCTTAGAATCTGATTCAATTTTTTCATATTGTAAAAAAGAGATAAGAGAGAAGGTTCTCTCGCTGATTAAATCAAGAGTAGAAGGGACTCTTGGTACTGTGCAAGAATAGAAGGAATTCTTGTGAGAATTACAAGATTGCTTTGACTTAAAAAGCTGTCAATTAGGTAGAAGGAACCTAGAAGTGAAGCTTGTGTAAAGAATCTTGTATATTGATCTTTGATTGTGGACGAAACTCACAGTGATGTGGGGACTAGATGTAGGTTACCAGAGGAGATAGCTGAATCAGGATAAAACTCGGTTTGTAATTTTCTCTATCCCTTAACTCATTATTTGCTTTATTATTGAATGTATGAATTAAGCAATATATTGGGGATGCTTGCATGATTTGATTAGTTTATGATATTGTTCATATTTGAAATCAACCTTATTGTTAATATTTCTTTATAAGTTTTAAATCTTGATAGAAATACATCTTGCAAAAACACATTTTGGTTTGTTAGTTGACAAAATCTTTTTCATAGTTAAAGAAAAGAATCAGTTTTTGCAAAAAAGGGAAAAAAGTTTCAAAAACTTATAATACTCAATTCAACCCCTCCTTCTTGAGTATTAAGAAACCACAACTAATAAGTGGTATCAAAGCTTTCACTCTTGTGTAAAGCTTAACAACTTAAGAAGATGACTTCAAATGACACCTTGGGAGAAGGGGCTTCCTTGGCAAGAACCCCTGTTTTTAATGGCACTGCCTATATGTATTAGAAAGAAAGGATGTTAATATTCTTTGAGGCAAGTGGCATTGATGTATTAGATGCTGTTGAGAATGGTCCTTACATTCCTCACACTCTTGATGCAAATGACACCAAGAAAAAAAAACTTAGAAGTGAATGAGATGATGAGGACAAAAAGAAAGTAGGTTATAATGCTAAAGCTAAGAATATTCACTACAACAACTTTGCCTTTTGGCAAGGGCTGAAAAGTGTTGCCTTTATAATTCACAAAATAATAATGTGTTATTGCTTTGTGTTTATGTATTCTTAGAGATGCATGGTGCATGGTTATGGCGTTAGTCTTTATTTTATGCTATTTTGGTTATTTTAAAAACGACCTGTGTGTCGTGCCTTTCTCTCTACATTCTGATTGTACATTCTCTTCTCATCTAACTCCCCTCGAATGTAAAAGAGGTTTCTATAATGTAATCTTCATGTGGAGACAAGGAGACGACATCAAGTGAGGACGTTGGTGGGAGACGCTTGGTGAAACTGGCATTAATTAATGCTACTCTCTTAGAGGCCATAACCTTGCCACGTTTATTATATGCTTTATATATATGAGCTGCATAGATGATATTTATAGTATGTCAAACAAGTTTAATAAATGGTGAGATCTAATAATAAAATTCCCTCAAAGAAAATATTAAGTCATTATGTGATACCTTTGACGAGCGCCGAACTCAGTCAAAATTATAACCGAAGTTATTACCTAAGCTTGTAGCACAGTGACAACACCGGATCGTCTCCTCAAGGATCGTAGATGCAATTTAATCAAATCAAGTGAAAGTTAGCAAAGGGGGGGTTTGATGGTTCAAGGATCGCACTTAACAAAATTAAAAGGGAGAAATAACAATTAAAAGCGGTCAATTTAGAAACCTATCCAAGATTGGGTGGATTCAATCATAGACCCTTCATAAAACACTTGAAGTGCAATTGAATTGTTAATTTGGATCTAACCGAGATCTCTGCATCAAATCCAGAATTCATACTAGACGATCGTCTAGAATTCAATTAACAAGTGATAAACACAAATCCATGCAATCGCATCATTCATGAAAATCTATGTTAATTTCAAGTACCGAATTCAATTAACTTAGGCACAAATCAAGTAACCTAACCTCTTCAATTCGTGATTAATTTAGATCAATCAGTTCTAAGTTTCATCACAAATCTCAATCTTAAACTAAGATCAAATTAGATCAACATAAATAGAATCACCATTCATGCATTCAAGATCAAGAAGAAGAAAGAAGAAGAAAGAAGAAGAAAAGAGGAATTCAATTACAAATCAAATACAATACATAACCAAGGTCTCAAGAATCCAAACCACAATCTCTTCAAGAGATCTAAATTGACCGAAAGTAGCTTAGCCCTCCATCACCATGAAGAGAAGCATCAAAATATACAAAAGCTATGAGAAACTATGAAGAAACTATGAAGAAACAAGAAACTAAGAGAGAAATGAAGGAGAGAATACATGTTGTTCATGATAAATGGTGCCTTTTATAGAAGTCTAAGGTAACAAAATGACAAAGGGAAGTGGGTGGATGAGTGGGTGGATGAGTGGAGTGGTTGAGTGGATGGATTAGTGGGTTGGTTTAGTGGATTGGTTTAGTGGATGAGTGGGTGGAGTGGTTGAGTGGTTGAATTAGTGAAAAATGCCAAAGGACTTTTGGTGAGTGGAAAATTATGGACTTGAATGGGTGAGTGGATGGATGAGTAGATGAGTTAGTGGATGAGTGGGTGGAGTGGTTAAATGGTTGGATTAGTGTATTAGTGGATGAATGGGTGAGTTAGTGGATGAGTGGATGAGTGGATGAGTGGATTAGTGGATGGATGAGTGGATTAGTGGATGGGTGAAAATTTCGTGTCTGACTTGGAAGCCAAAAACGACCCACTATACTTCAGAACCATGAAAAGTGTTCTTCATCAAAGTTGTAGATCCTTGTCTTGGCTATAAAATGGATAGCTGGTTCGTCCAATTTGGCTTCCTTAAGCCCAAGATATGTCCCAAATACCGTAGGTTGCTCAAACCCAACTTCAGCACCTCTGTTCCGACTTGTAAACTCAAAATGACCTGCTAGACTTCTTTTTCTCAAAATGTGTTCTTCATGAAAGTTGTTTATTTGGATCTTGACTATCCACTGTCCAAATTTCAGCCCATCTCCATTATTACATCTTGAGATATGATTTTTTTGAGTGCACACTATTCGGATTCTACTGGCAGAACCCGTATTCTGACTTCCATGTAAACTTAGGTCCCTTAGACATCTGAATCAGACTTCGAGCTCTTCATCAAAGTTGTAGAGCTTCCTCTTAGCTTTCCTACAAGGTAAAATTCATGTTCATCAGATATTAGGAACTCAAGTTATGGCCAAAATACAGAAACAGTGTCAAATCTCAATAATGCTGAAAATATTCAATTAGGACCAATTTGAGCTCAAACTCACAAAATCATACCAAACTCAATCAATTAAGAATATGGAGAGTGTAAATGACTAAACAAAAGGGTTTCTTAATGAATAAAATATGTGATTATCAAATTCCCCCACACTTAGCTTTTTTGCACTCTGGGCAAAACTCAAGACCAAAATTTTACAATCAAGAAGAACAACCAAAGGTTCGAGGATCAAAACATTCATGAGTTAACAATTCTCCACATCTCAAACTAACAAGCAAGGTATCTTCAACATGAATCGAGAATGAAAGATCTTCACAAGATTCCCTCTCAATCTCTCAAGTGTTTAAAAGGTAGGTATTTCACTCAATTCAACCCATGAAAATTGCACTACCATAAGCTTGCTTATCTTCTACTTCTCCACTACTCAAAACACATGCACACACAAATCATGAGGACTTTATTCAAGGTTGTAGTGAGGTCAAGGTAACAGGAGAGGATAAAATGGATATGAGAAGATAAATACCAAAGAGAATAAAAGCAAATGAGAGTGAGTTCAAATAACAAGCATAAAAGTTCATCCCAACTCTAGTGTATATTCCTTTACATATTCATTTCCCAATCCTTTTTTTTTTTTTTTTTTTTTTTTAAACACTTGGTTTTTTTTTTTTTTTTTTTTTTTTATATATATATATATATGAACATAACTATATACATACATTTTTTTTTTTTTTTGGCACTCTTTTCTTTTTCAACAACCATTTTGTACATACACCCCCACACTTGTTCAAAAACTCATCCATTAACCAAGCTAATGTTCTTTTATTCCCTAAGGTAAAGTAAGAACACGATTTCTCATTTAAGGCACATGATGAGCTAGAAACAAGGAATGGTCAAATAAGCTCAAAGGGGTTAAGCAAAGGAAAATATACAAGGTTGGCAGGAATCAGAGAATTTTCAAGAAGTCAAAAGAGTGCTTGATATCATATTGGAAACAAGGTTAGCTATTTGGTTAAACTAGCTAATTAAGAAAGAGGGCCTCAATCATGTTCATGCGTGCAAGTGAAATGTAGCCTCAAAAAGAATCAAAGCAAGTTCTAGAGTGGTCATTAACATGAGTGAAAATCACACAAGAAAGAAGAGAATGGCATAAATGTTGAATCCATCCATTAGGCTCAAAATCTCACAAGGTATGCATCCATCAAACTCAATTCATAAATTCAATCATCCATCACCAAGCATATCAGTTCAAGAAGGGAGAAAAATTATTCAATCATGCAATGAACCTCTTTTTTTTTTCTTTTTTTTTTCTTGAAATTTTTTTTTTTTTTACAAATGAAAAGAAACAGAAACATGCTAAAATCTCTCCCCCACACTTAATAGAACATTGTCCTCAATGTGAAAGAAAGAGATAGAAAAGAGCAACACAACCGATAAGAAGTGAATCATCGCTAAGCGAGAAAAGAAACACACTTGTCGGTCTGCGTCGACCTTGAAAAGAAATCAAACAAGAAAACGTTAGTACTTCCACAATGCAATACTAATTAATTACTACCTAAAAAACTCCTTACTCTGCCACCAATTAAGATGCGTCTCAAGAGTAAAATTACTCCTTACTCTGCCATCACTAATTGGTTTAATAAGTCCATGACAATCATATCATACTAAACAAAACAACAATAATTTTTTTTCTTTTTTTTTTTTTTTTATCAAACTCATTAAAGAGAAAGTTTCAGATCAGGCTTTTGTTTCTTGTTACTTCCTTCATTTGCTTCTGTTGACCAATCTATCGAGCTAATACCTTATCGGTACATACTCAAAAGCTTCTAATTTATCAATGAGCTCATCAATAGTGGAGGAGAGATAAGAAGTTGTCTTCTTAGAAGGAGTGATAAATTTACGTTCCATGACTTTGTCAAGAAAAAATAACAAAAGATCAAAGAAATTATTAACATTCAACAAACCAATGGGTTTATGGTGGATGTTCGGATTCGCCCAAGAGACAATTTGAAAAATTTCTTCTAAAGTACCAAAACCACCTGGTAAGACAATAAATGCATCAATTGTCAACCATTATTTTCATTCGTCCATGCATAGATGTTACTGAATTTCTTCTCCAATTGTCTTTCCGGTGATGTTATTTTCAGCCAAAGGTTTAGGAATAACACCTAAAAACTGTTGCCTCCTATAGAAGCGCAAGTGATACAGCCCCCATTAACCCACGACAACCTCCCCATATACAAGATGAATATTCCTCGCAGCAAGTGATCGACCAAGAGTGCTAGGCTGCGTTTATAAACTCTAATCCCTTCCCATAACTTGACCCACAAAAACACAGACATTTTTGAGGTTACGAATAGAAGGCCCCATTCTATACTCTTCCTCCCTTTGAGTGATTCTGAGTGTGAAGGAAGATGGAGAAAATGGAGTGTTTAAATAAGAAAAAGAATGGAAAGGGAAATAATTGCACCTATAAGGGTAGGTTGACTGTTGTCAGAAAAGGTTGAAATTAAGAGTCACAGAATCTTTTCTCCTTTTTTATTTTTTTTTTTTTTTTTTTTTTTTTTTTTTATTGACTTCAAGAAAACCATCAAGGTAAAGAAGTCTAGAAACCCCTGAAGGACCCTGCTCAAAGGATCGTCTGTACAAAAATCAAAATACAACAAAATGATACAAAGATAATAGAAAATGATGACATACTGTATGTACAGTTTCCATGGCGTATCTTTATCTTTACGCGTCATGAGTGCAGTAGACATCACGTCCTTTTTTTTTTTTTTTTTTTTTTTTTTTTTTTTGAAATTGTTAGAAAAACTTGATGAAAGATGAGTGTATACTTACTTAAGATTGGGATGGAGGTAGTCTGCTCTTTCGGCTTTGTGCCAAAGCATTGTTGACCAAGATTCGACCCATTCAAGACCAAATAAGCAACATAGGGCTCCCAAAAGGGACAAGTGGCCATAATCGACCATTTTGCCTCACATGTGGGATACAATCTACCTTCTTTGTTTTTCAATTAAGAAGGTGGATCGGGATGCATGCATTTCCCCATTCACGGTTTGTGTTACCAAAGCCAACCCTAAGAAGTATACATTTTTTTTTTTTTTTTTTTTTTTTTTTTTTTTTTTTTTTTGAATTTTTTTTTTCTCATTTTTTTTTCATTTGTTTTTTTTTTTTTTTTTTGTAAAATGCCATGAAGAAGAAGAAGAAGAAGATGATATGTACAGATTGTTTGTGGATATGGCTCACATCGCCTCTGGTTTAACGTCCGAACGGCTTAAACGTCTTCTATGAGTCGAGGATAAGCTTCCCATCCAATTTTCTTATAAATTGGCAAACGTGGTCTTTTAGAGTCGATTCCCAAGATGTAGCGTTGTTGTTCATCCTTGAAGAGATTCCACAATTTAAGAATTTCTCGATGCACCAATCCACAAGAATGCGTCTCAAGAGTCAATAAGATATCATCTAATGACTCCTTACTCGATCCATTCTTAATGAAGAAAATTTTATCTTCTCTATTTGCGGAAACCATCCCCTTAGTACGACATCGCTTGTTACGGTTCCATCGTCCACATTTGTGACAGACTTGTAACCTTTTTGCTCTTCTCCTTTTAGAATATGAACTTCTTCCAAGACCAGGGCATATATGAGTCAAATGAAATTGAGGACTCACCGCTAATCGGACCTTTGCTTCAATTATCCAGCGTACATCTTCGGCATACCCTTGTGCATCAACATTCTCAATCTCTCACATCGAACTTTGTAGATTTTTCTCGAGCATTTTGAGGAAGAGAAGGAAAATGTTTTCTCGGGTTTGAAAGAATGACATCCATTTTGAAGGAGAAGAAGGGTTCGGTTATTTTGGGAAAGCGAAGAATAAACCGACTCAAGAGTCACGGAGTACCGTATCCGCCACTTAACCTAGGCAACACAAAGAACTCAAGAACTTGGTTTTCCGGGAATGGTTGAGTCTTTGTCCATTAACCTTAAGCGCATTACCATTCCTAGGATCCTCGGTATCGATCTTTGAGAGGATACGCGTGTCGACAACAAAAGAACCGCGCCACCTAGATCTCAATTTTCCAAGGAGTAGGTGCGGATGATAATCTCAAAGCGAACTTTTTGACCAATTTCCGCAGCTTTTGCAAAAGGTGTAACAGACCTTTAATAAAGTAGGCCAATAAAATCCATCTTGCAAGATTTTCGCAGTTGTTGTCGTGAAGAAAAAATGACCTCCACATGCTTCGAGCGACTCTACCTACCTTATTGTCGGGCACATAGTTGTTTTTTTTTTTTTTTTTTCTTTTTCTTTTTCTTTTTCTTTTTTTTTTTTTTTTTTTTTTTTTTTTTTCTTTTTTTTTTTTTTTTTTTTTTTTTTTTTTTTTTTTTTTTTTTTTTTTTTTATTCATAATGCGGATGGAGAAGGTTCATCACCTCCACTTCGCATTCTCTCGGAAGTTCATGATACTGTTTGAGGCGGTGTCCATTTACGATGAAAGCTTTGGCAGTGACCTCACTTTTAATCTGAACAGCACCAGAAGGAAAAACATTAGTAACAATAAATAGTCCATCCCATCTAGACCTTAATTTACCAGGCATGAGTCGGAGGCGGGAGTTATAGAGGAGAACTTTTTGACCAATCTCAAATGTTTTCCTCAGAATCAACTTATCATGGAAGGCTTTGGTCTTCTCCTTATAAAGTTTGGAACTTTCATATGCCTCCAAGCGGATCTCCTCTAATTGCTGCAGTCTGCAGCTTCCTCTCCAAACCTGCTTGATCTAGGTCCAAGTTGCACCTTTTCACCGCCCGAGAATGCTCGATGCTCAATTTCCACCGGTAGGTGTGAGGCTTTTCAAAAATAATCCGATACGGAGACATCCCGATTGGTGTCTTATAAGCAGTCCGGTAAGCCCATAAAGCATCCTCAAGCCTCTTGCTCCAGTCTTTTATGTTAGGTTGAGCTGTCTTCCGGAGTATCGCTTAATTTCTCTGTTGGAGACCTCGGCTTGCCCATTGGTTTGGGGGTGGTAAGGTGTAGAAACCTTGTGTTGGACTCCATACTTCTTCATCAAAGCCTCCATGCTTCGATTGCAAAAATGTGAACCTTGATCACTAATGATGGCTCTCGGGACTCCAAACCTACGTAAAAATGCGTGATCTAATAAAATCCATAACAACTTTAGAATCATCGGTCCGAGTGGCCTTAGCCTCCACCCATTTAGATACATAATCCACAAAGCAATGAGAATGTAAACAAAACCAAATGATACGGAAAAGGACCCATAAAGTCAATACCCCAAACATCAAAAATCTCACAGAATAATAAGGGTTTCGGGGCATTTCATTCCTACGAGAAGTATTCCTGTTCTCGGCATTGATCACAAGATTTGCAAAACATATATGCATCATGAAATAGAGTGGGCCAATATAATCCAGAGTCTAAAACTTTCCTAGCGGTCCGTTGAGGACCGAAGTGGCCGCCACATGCAAGTTTATGACAAAAGCTAAGAATGGAATGGAATTCATCATCGGGCACACACCTCCTAATTACTTGGTCACCGCAAAATCTCCATAAGTAAGGATCATCCCACACATAATACTTTGACTCACTTTTCAATTTATCAATCTTAGCCTTAGTGAAATGTGCGGTATTGCGTTAGCAACCAAGAAATTAATCAAATCAAGCAAACCAAGGGATGTTGCCTTGCGACTTGAAAAGCTCGCTCATCGAGAAAACATCATGGATGGGAAAAACATCGCCTCCCTTTCAATTCGACTCAAGTGATCACCACCAAATTCTCCGCTCCATTCTTGTCACGGATCTCAATATCAAACTCTGAAGTAGCAACATCCACCTAATCAACGGGGCTTGGCATTGGGCTTCTTCGGGAGAAACTTCAATCTTCGCATGATCCGAAAACACAACCACTCTAGAACCAAGCAAATATGATCGAAATTTATCTAAAGCAAAAACAATTGCTAAAAGTTCCTTTTCGGTTGTGGTGTAGTTGATTTGTGCAGGATCTAAAGTTCTCGAAGCATAGGAAATGACATGAGATACTTTACCGACCCTTTGTGCAAGAACGGCTCCCAATGCATAATTAGAGGCATCACACATCGGTTCAAATGGAAGTGTCCAATCCGGCGGTTGGATGATAGGTGTCTTGGTCAATGCTCGCTTCAATTGATTGAAGGCATCCACGGCACTTCTTGTCAAAGTGAAATTCCACATCTTTTTGCAGTAAGTTGGATAGCGGAAGTGCAATTTTGCTTTGAAATCCTTTATGAACCGTCGATAGAAACCTGCATGACCAAGGAAAGAACGAATCTCCCGCACGCATGTGGGGTAAGATAGGCATGAAATAACATCTATTTTTTGCAGGATCTACCTCAATACCCTCACGAGATATCACATGCCCTAAGACTATACCTTGTTCTACCATGAAATGACATTTCTCAAAATTTAGAACGAGGTTAGTCTTAATGCATCTATGCAAGACACGAGCGACTATCTAAACATGCATCAAAGGAAGATCCATAGACAGTAAAATCATCCATGAATACGTCCATGCAATTTTCTAAAAAATCGAGAAAAGATACTTACCATACACCCTCGAAAGGTGCCCGGAGCATTGCATGAGACCAAAGGGCATCCTCCTATATGCAAATGTGCCAAATGGACAAGTGAAAGTAGTCTTCTCTTGATCTTATGGGGCTATATGAATCTGAAAATAGCCCGAATATCCATCCAGGAAACAATAATGTGACTTGCCAGCTAACCGCTCCAACATCCGATCAATGAAGGGCGGCGGGAAATGATCCTTCTACGGTAGCCTGGTTGAGCGCCTATAATCAATGCAAACTCGCCAACTATTTTGAACTCGTGTAGGCACAAGCTCATTGTTTCGATTTGCAACCACTTTGTGACCCCGCATTTCTTGGGAACCACTTGCACGGGGCTCACCCATTGGTACCGTCGGATATGGGATAAATAATGCCGCCTTGAAGCGACTTTGTAACTTCCTTCTTTACCACATCTAGAATCGGGGATTTAGTCTCCTTTTGGGGCTGTCTAACTGGTTTAATCCCTTCTTCCAATAAAATCTTATGCATGCATGTGGAGGGGCTAATACCGGGAATATCTGCAAGAGTCCATCCGATGGCTTGCCTATTACGCCTCAAAATCTGCAAAGTAATTTTTCTTCTTGATCAGATTGTAGGTTTTTAGCAATGATCACCGGAAGTGTCTCACCATCTCCCAAATATGCATATTTAAGATGGTCTGGTAAAGTCTTCAACTCCAAAGATGGAGGTTGCACAATGGAAGGTAACAAGTGATCCAAAACAGCTAATTCAGCAACATTAATTTCAGCATGGTACTGACTCTCATTCTCAATTGTTGCATCATCAGCAGCTGTATCATTACTCATAACAGAATAAATCTCAGCACATGCAGCACATGGTTCAACATCACAAGTGGCACATGTATCACAAGAAACAGAACCAAGATAGTCAACAATATCAGGGAATTCAGCATATAAATCAGTATAGAAATCATCAACCAGCATCTCAATCATATCAACATGGAAAACAGAATGCTCCTCTAGGGGGTGTCTCATGGCATCAAAAATGTTAAATTGTACCAAATTGTCGCCAAACTCCATAGAAAGGGTGCCAGCATGCACGTCTATCTTGGTCTTGGCGGTCTTGAGGAATGGTCTGCCTAGAATCAATGGAGCATGGTTTGTTGGAGACTCATCTTCCATGTCCAGAATGTAGAAATCTGCTGGAAAAATCAACTCATTCACCCGAACTAACACATCTTCCAGCACACCTGCAGGATGAGCAGTGGCTCTATTTGCCAACTGAATCACGATACCAGTGGGTTGCAAAGTACCGATGTTTAAACACTTATACACTGACATGGGCATGACATTGATCGAAGCACCCAAATCTAGCATTGCGTGCTCAAATCTAGAGTTTCCAATTGTGCAAGAAATTGTGAAAGTTCCAGGATCTTTGCATTTATGTGGCATGCTTGGCAGAATCATTGCGAAACATTTCTACCCATGCGATCTTCTCATCCCCTTTCAACCTTCTCTTATGAGTGCACAACTCCTTGAGAAATTTAGCATATTTTGGAATTTGCTTGATTGCATCTAGGAGGGGAATATTGATTTCCACTTTCTGAATGTCTCCATGACTTCTTTTTCCATTTCTGCTTGCATTGTTCTCTTGGATTGTGTGATCCTATTTGGAAAAGGCAATGGAATGGTAACATCTGAATTCTCTGCAATTTTCTTCGGAGGCACGATTTACGGACTGAATTATCCATTTCCTGGTCAATTTCGATTCTTTGCAAGGTTGGAACATCAACTTCTTTGCCACTTCTTAAGGTAATTGCACTTACGTTGCCTCTTGGATTGTTATTTGTTTGTGAAGGCAATTGGCTAGAACCTTGACTCTTTAGCTCGCTCACGGTGGTTGCCACCGCCCGATTTGAGTTTGTAAATTTGAATGTTGGCACCGACGTTCTGCTGGGCTGAATGTTATTTGTGGCCATTTGTTTCATCGGGTCTTCCAATGACGGCTCGGTGGAGTGGATTGAATGACTATTTGAGCAGTTCTTTGTTGTCCGAATGCGGGGGTATTTGTTGGTATTTGTTGCTTGGACTGTGACTTGGTATCTAAATTGTTGTTCTTCTTGGTGGGAAATTTGTTGTTGTTGGCTAGAATTCCCATACCTCAAATTGGGATGGTCTCGCCAACCCGGGGTTATAAGTACTAGAAAATGGATCATATCTAGATTGTTCTTGTTGTTCGATATTGGGGTCTACCGGGAAAAACACCACTGCAAAAGCAACACATTGATCTGGAAAAGCGGAACCATCTTCTGAAGTGTAGGGCATGAATCAAGTAGGATGAGATGAATTAGAACAAATTCCACACACTGATGCAGTCATCTGCATGGGTGGTTGTTGACCCACTGCTATCTGTCTTACCAAAGAAGTCAATTCATCTAGTCTACGTGTTCCATTCTTTGTTGGTCCATATGAGATGCTTGAATTTCATTAACTCCTCTGGTTGCGGTGATGATCCGCGAGCCAAAGCTGTTGGGTATTGGCTGCCATGTTTGCTATGGATCTCTTGCGGCGGTAGGAGTTTTGTCTACTAAGGCTCCTCAGGAGGCAAAGCATCGATCATGCTTCTATCATTTGGCGACAAGCCCTCATAAAAGTATTGAATCAAGAGTTGGTCACTAATTTGGTGATGAGGGCGGCTCGAACACAACTTCTTGAATCTCTCCCCAAGTATTCATGCAAAGTCTCACCGGACATCCGTACGATGCCACATATATCCTTCCTAATTGCAGCAGCTCTCGGCGGGGAAAAATCTCTCCGGGAACAACCTCTTCATGTCATTCCAACTTCGATCGAACCTGGTGAAAGATAAAACAACCAATCTTTGGTGCATCGACAAGTGAGAGGGAAATGCCCTTAACTTGATGTGTTCCTCAGAAATGCCTTGTGGCTTCATGGTTGAACACACAACATGGAACTCTTTCAGGTGCTTATGAGGATCTTCACCCGCAAGACCATGAAACTTTGGTAACAAGTGTATCAAACCAGATTTCAACTCAAAATCTGCATCAAGATCAGGATATTGAATGCACAAAGATTGGTAAGATACATCAGGAGCAGCAAGTTCCTTAAGGGTTCTATTATGCATGTTATCAGCCATGATTTCAGGATTACTTAAGTTATCAGGTTCACTCCTAAAATTAGGTTCAGAATTAACTCTGGAATTTATCACACGAGCTCTAATTAATCTATGCAAGGTCCTATCAATCTCAGGATCAAGATCAAGCAAGATATCGGATTGGACCTAGTCATGCATCAACTAAAGCACAAAAACACAAAAACTGCAACTAAGCAAAATACACTAAACAACACTCAAAATATGCAAAAATAAATCTAGTTAATATGTCTAAACATTTTTTTTTTTTTAAAAATTATGGAATCAACACAGAACAAAATCTACATAAAAATGAAACTAGAAAATGCAATAAAAAATATTAAAAAATTGAAAAAGTGGTCTAAATGATAGAATTTCGAAAAACCAGGGGTGACCTCACAGTTTACTGTGAGTCTTGTTTATCAAGCTGTTTTCCTTCAACCGACCAAGTTACAGCTCATTCTGGGCATGTTTCAGTTCGAAAATTGCAATAGTTACCCGTAATCACTGTTTTCCGTCTTTCCTAATTGAGAAAAATTCAAAAGCTAAGATAAAAATGTTAGTATGGTATGAACAATGTTAGTAAATGAAAAATAACTGTTAGAATAGGTAAGAAAAAAAAAAAAAAATTAGTAAGGTTACTCAAAATGAAAAGATTACACCTACGAGCTCCCAAGAACGGCGCCAAAATTCGACGAGCGTAGAACTCGGTCAAAATTATAACCGAAGTTATTACCTAAGCTTGTAGCACAGTGACAACACCGGATCGTCTCCTCAAGGATCGTAGATGCAATTTAATCAAATCAAGTGAAAGTTAGCAAAGGGGGGTTTGATGGTTCAAGGATCGCACTTAACAAAATTAAAAAGGGAGAAATAACAATTAAAGAAGCGATCAATTTAGAAACCTATCCAAGATTGGGTGGATTCAATCATAGACCCTTCATAAAACACTTGAAGTGCAATTGAATTGTTAATTTGGATCTAACCGAGATCTCTGCATCAAATCCAGAATTCATACTAGACGATCGTCTAGAATTCAATTAACAAGTGATAAACACAAATCCGCATGATCGCATCATTCATGAAAATCTATGTTAATTTCAAGTACCGAATTCAATTAACTTAGGCACAAATCAGTAACCTAACCTCTTCAATTCTGTGATTAATTTAGATCAATCAGTTCTAAGTTTCATCACAAATCTCAATCTTAAACTAAGATCAAATTAGATCAACATAAATAGAATCACCATTCATGCATTCAAGATCAAGAAGAAGAAGAAAGAAGAAGAAAGAAGAAGAAAAGAGGAATTCAATTACAAATCAAATACAATACATAACCAAGGTCTCAAGAATCCAAACCACAATCTCTTCAAGAGATCTAAATTGACCGAAAGTAGCTTAGCCCTCCATCACCATGAAGAGAAGCATCAAAATATACAAAAGCTATGAGAAACTATGAAGAAACTATGAAGAAACAAGAAACTAAGAGAGAAATGAAGGAGAGAATACATGTTGTTCATGATAAATGGTGCCTTTTATAGAAGTCTAAGGTAACAAAATGACAAAGGGAAGTGGGTGGATGAGTGGGTGGATGAGTGGAGTGGTTGAGTGGATGGATTAGTGGGTTGGTTTAGTGGATTGGTTTAGTGGATGAGTGGGTGGAGTGGTTGAGTGGTTGAATTAGTGAAAAATGCCAAAGGACTTTTGGTGAGTGGAAAATTATGGACTTGAATGGGTGAGTGGATGGATGAGTAGATGAGTTAGTGGATGAGTGGGTGGAGTGGTTAAATGGTTGGATTAGTGTATTAGTGGATGAATGGGTGAGTTAGTGGATGAGTGGATGAGTGGATGAGTGGATTAGTGGATGGATGAGTGGATTAGTGGATGGGTGAAAATTTCGTGTCTGACTTGGAAGCCAAAAACGACCCACTATACTTCAGAACCATGAAAAGTGTTCTTCATCAAAGTTGTAGATCCTTGTCTTGGCTATAAAATGGATAGCTGGTTCGTCCAATTTGGCTTCCTTAAGCCCAAGATATGTCCCAAATACCGTAGGTTGCTCAAACCCAACTTCAGCACCTCTGTTCCGACTTGTAAACTCAAAATGACCTGCTAGACTTCTTTTTCTCAAAATGTGTTCTTCATGAAAGTTGTTTATTTGGATCTTGACTATCCACTGTCCAAATTTCAGCCCATCTCCATTATTACATCTTGAGATATGATTTTTTTGAGTGCACACTATTCGGATTCTACTGGCAGAACCCGTATTCTGACTTCCATGTAAACTTAGGTCCCTTAGACATCTGAATCAGACTTCGAGCTCTTCATCAAAGTTGTAGAGCTTCCTCTTAGCTTTCCTACAAGGTAAAATTCATGTTCATCAGATATTAGGAACTCAAGTTATGGCCAAAATACAGAAACAGTGTCAAATCTCAATAATGCTGAAAATATTCAATTAGGACCAATTTGAGCTCAAACTCACAAAATCATACCAAACTCAATCAATTAAGAATATGGAGAGTGTAAATGACTAAACAAAAGGGTTTCTTAATGAATAAAATATGTGATTATCAACCTTCCAATGCGTGGCACTCATCAAGACTAATATCGATCAAGCGTAGGTCTGCCAAAGCAGGGTGCCTTTATCTATATTAGTAAGATGCAATGGGATAAGAGTAATATCCAAATGCCAACCATTGGGTCTGACTTAACTAGGCCATTTCAATAGGATTGAAAGCTTAGAGGAGAAGAAGACCTCACTATCTCTCACTCACTTTCTGTAGGTGCAGCTAGGGTTGTGATGTAACTTAGTAGCAGTCCCCTTAGCAGTATTATTTATAACAAAGGCTGCCTTAAGTGAGTGTGAGCAGTAGCAAGGTAAGTGGTGCAACCCTAAACCCATCTGTCATGAGTTAGGCCCACAATTGAATCCGAGTCCAACTTGGATTCTGATTACTCTAATTTAATCTGTTCTAAGTGTGCGACCCTGCAGGTTCTCATGACGTTGGTAGTAATATTAAAATCTCATTTTAATATTACAAACAATGAGCGGTATCTAGCAACACATCACTACTACCCAAGTAATGAGAATGTCAGTGATTTGACATAACCTATTCGTGACTAATGTTTCCGTGTAGTTTAGTCCCTTTGTCCAGATATCCAGATTGAACACAAGGCATGGAATGTGTCAGCCTTGTTTAGTTCAATCTTCAGTTTCCTGATTCCCGAGTAGACATAGTAATAACAAATGAGATCAATATCTCATATTGACTCATTTAAGCATGGCCATGCATTTCGTAGTCTCACTCAATCAGGGGGCCCGAAGATATCACTCCTGTTATGTAGGAGGGACAAATCCCATCTAGGTCACTCACATCCCTCCACATGTATCGCGGTATGTCTAATAATCAACTTTATAATCATCTTGTTACAGATGACGTTTGATGACATTAAAACACACAACTCCTCATGTAGGAATCGTAGTGATTTCAGGTCAAAGGACCACATACACCATTATCACTATGAGAATCGCTTATGACACTCACGTAACGATCCACATAGCGTTCTCATGGCGGGTCTGTCCAATACATCATTACTCTAATATGTATCCATGTGTAGACTTGATATCTCATATCCATGACCCGTGAGATGTGGTCATCAGTCTACGCACATACTAGTCTCAATGCATTATTGTTGTCCTAATTAACAATAATACTTGACTAGGGACATTTAAGAATAGTGTTTTATCCAATAGGATCTCACGATCAAGTCATCCACTTGATGTCCTATGGTATCAAACTTACTATTCTAAGGACTTTATTATGTCTACCAAAAAGAACACAATAAATGAAATGCCTCATATAAAATAACATAATATAATGTATGTAAATACAAACAAAATGTATTGGCCACTAGGGCATACACCAACACAGATTGTCCGGGAGTTGCAGAGGTGACCCAAGGTCTCTATTTATAAAGTTTTTAAGCACAAATGTCCGTTGGAAGCATTTAATATGATAATTAATGCTAAAACGTTTACATATGAATTCAAATTTTAAAACAGAGTCTCGTGGGTTATTCGAATACCAACATGAGGTATTCGAATACCACTGATTTCATTTCTTATAAAAGAAAATAGTTCAGAAACAAGTTATTCGAATACCACAAGGGGTTATTCGAATACCTCTATTTTAAACACATTTTAAAAACTGTTTAGAAGGATGTTATTTGAATGCCTACAAGGATATTCAAATACCTCTGTTTAAAAGTAGTATTTTGTATTCAGGTATATTTGAATACCTCTTATAAAAACGTATTGAAAAGGGACAGGTTATTCAAATACCTTAAGAGGTTATTCGAATACCTCTGTTTGAAAAGCCATTAGAAAACTTTAGAAAACAGATCAAGTGATTTCTGAATTTCCACAAACTCTTTGATTTTTCAAAGCCATATTAAAATTTAAATTTAGTTTGTAAGAAAACATGTTTTTAGATCTTTTAAGTCAAACAATGAGATATCCTATAAAAGCTCTGTACAAAGGAGATCCTAAGTCCTAAAGCTAATCTTGAAGATCTTGGACTTAGTCTTCTCATCATCTTCATGTTTGTTATCATCAAAACTCATCTTCATTGTCATATGGTAATCACAAGTTCTTGAGAGAGGCCACGGTTTCAAGGGTTTCCTTGACCCAAAATTCGTAAAATTGATCAAGCCTTAGAAAATTAGGAATGTTGGATTTATAAAGTGAAATTGTGATTTGAGTTGAATAGTATAAAGGTATGATATTCTTGAGGATTGATTATATGCTATTGTGAGCCATGTGTGGGACTAAGTACTTGTTGATGTTTAATTGATGAAATTGTGGCATGATGTTGTTGAGGGTTGACTATATGCCATTATGGTATGTTCCATGAGAAATATATTGTTAATGAATATGCATGATATGCATTGTGTTATGAGGAACATACAATTGGTAAACACACATGATGTACATTGAGTCGTCATGCATATGTGATGTCCATTGGACTTTGTTGGAAAGGTGATGGCCTAGGAGATTGAATTACACCTTAGTGCGGGTGCGAATAGACTAAGCGTAGGTTATGTGTGTTGACCTTAGGGGCGTCGGGGTGCATGTGTTTCACAAGGACAGTTATGAGCTCCTCTGTGCCATAGAATAAACCGATGCAAACACACCAACGATCTGAACCGAGACATTGTCCTATATCGCAATGTTGTTGAGAGTGCCATGTATAAGCCATGTTGTGCAAAAGATTATTTTTATGATGAGCACTTTATTTTTAAGGCTAATGAGATAGTGACATGTACTCCTTGATCATTCTCTCTGAATGTTTATGTCTAGCTCCATGGAGTAGGATTTTGGTACCATGTGCACATGCATAGTGAGTCAGCATATCATCTAGCATTTACACATTTACCCATTTTCATGATGATGAAACTGTTGTTCATTTATATGATGACTGGATTATTGCTTTAAATGAGGTTATGATTATTTGAACTGTCTTGTTGTTTATTATCCGAGACTCTATGACTATTTCTTTTATTGTATGTCACTATTCCTGTTTAATATTGTTGCCTTGCTATGTGGGCGTTCTGCGACGTTCTGTTTTCTTACTGCCGTATTAGTATTGAATGCTGGGTGTCTCACCTTTTTCTTGTATCCCTGTATTTTGTTTTATATTTATATTTGATAAAAGATCGTGAGGAAGATGAAAAAGGACCACACCCTTGCTGATTGGACTGGGTTGATTCATTATTTTCGATATAGCGTTTGGATGAGATCTTTGGTTTCATACGGGTGCAACTTCATGGGGGCTTTGATGCCGGACTTGTCGACTAAGACTCTGAGCGTCACATATATATATGGGGTTGCGGCTTTGTCTGCTAGTAGTACCTATCCTAAGGTTACTACTTTTCCCCTTTAGTACTTTTGTACACGTTATCTTTTATTTGAATATGCAAGTACTATATTTTGTGTTATCAGTGCTTTGTGTTAGGGACAAATATATTATATATGAAATATGTTTTCCTTCAGTGGTTGTATAATTATGGTTGGTGATAAGTCTATATTTTATAGCCCTAAATTGGATGAATTGTGGCGCTTTGATTGATTTATGTTAGAATTTATGTCACATTTAATCTATTTGTCCTTGATATCTTATGATTGGTCTTCCTCTATGTTTTTAGGTCCAAAAGTGGTGTTTTGACATGGTTCTATGAAGCTTTGGATGGATCTTTTGCAATGGAGTTGAGCTCAGAATTTATACGGCTAAGATTTGTAGAGTTTTTGACCTTTGTGCAATAAAATGAGCATATCTTGAGCTACAGAGATCGAAACGAAGCGAATTAGGTGTCCCTGGAAAGCTAAGAAAAAGATCTACAACTTTCATGAAGAACACCTTTTGAAATAATGAAGTCTAATAGGTCAGTTTGGGCTTTCAAGTCAGATACGAGATTTTCACACCC
The DNA here is from genome assembly GCA_029884605.1 of Ormosia emarginata. Lineage (NCBI taxonomy): Eukaryota > Viridiplantae > Streptophyta > Magnoliopsida > Fabales > Fabaceae > Ormosia > Ormosia emarginata. Next base: position 22,281,484 of record JAQQTP010000073.1, read on the forward strand.
ACTCACCCACTCATTCAACCACTCCACTCCACTCAACCAAACCACTCCACTCACCCACTCAATCATTCAACCACTTCACCCACTCAACCAATATTTAATCCACTCCACTCATCCACTCAACCACTCATCCACTTAACCACTCACCCACTAAACCAACTCACTCAACTAAATCAACCAATCATCCACTCACCCACTCAACCACTCATCCACTCAACTAACCCACTCAACCAATATTTAATCCACTCCACTCATCCACTTAACCACTCATCCACTCAACTAACCCACTCAACCAATATTTAATCCACTCCACTCAAACCAACCCACTTAACCACTCACCCACTCAACCAATCCACTCAACCACCCCACTCCACTAACCCACTCATCTATCCACTCACCTTTTGTCATTTTGTTACCCTAGACTTCTATAAAAGGACAACATTGGTTATCATAAAAGAGAAAAAAGAGGAAAGAGGAATGAGGGAGAGCAGGAGGAAGCTCTCAAGCTAGTTTTTCATCTATTTTCACTTTTTTTTGTAATTTTTACTTAATTTGTCCATAAGGAGAGGTTTGGAGAGGCAGATCTGAAGGGAGGAAGGCTTAAAATGGAGGATCTCTTGGAGGCTTGAAGATCTGGATCTCTACAATGGGGTTTTGATCTCTCTTTCTCTCTAGTTTTTCTCCTTTCTTTGGTTTTCTTTCCATGGATCTGTATCTTATTATGAGTATGTTTGTATTGAATATGAGTGGCTAAACTCATAGCTAGGGCTATGGGGGATCTTGTGTTCTTAACTATTTGGATCTGATTTCTAAATTGATTATGGTAATTTCTTTGTGGGTTTATCATATTGTTTGCATTCTTGTCATAACTTGATCACTTGTGGCATTTGTTAATTCATTGTTTGACCGGTGACCATCCGCACTCAATGAGTGGATCTATATGGTAAGCCTAGGATTATATTGGTGAATGACCAAACATCAATTTCTCCTACCAATGGAATTGACGGGTTGTTAGTTCATATCTTGAAATTAGAACTTAATGCATTCTTAATTAATTCAACTAAATGACCAAATAGGTGGATTAAATTAAGAATAGAATATTGTTTCATCCATGACCATTGGGATTCAATAGCAAATAAGATAATATTGGCAAAAGAATTACTGTATCATAATTGAAAGAAGATCCGAATAATGAGACTCAAGTGAACCCTGCGCCCTAGTGCCTCTCTATCTTGTTTATCTTTTCTTTATTTAATTGTTCTTTATTTTCTTCATTAGTTTTCTATTTTTAATTTGGATCTTGCAAACATTTTTTTGATTGTCTAAATAACATAAGAATTTTACAATTTTAGTAATTATCACTTATTCCTCGTGGGATCGATAACTTGGACTCAAAAGTCCTATATTACTTGGCGATAGAGTGCACTTGCTCTTAGTGTATCTTTTGCACGCACCAAGTTTTTGGCGCCGTTGCCGGGGAATAATTTTGATAATATTAGAGGCGTAAAATTTTAGTTAATTTAGACGAACTTTTTTTTTTAATCTATTTTATCTGTTTTTATTTTTGTGTCTTGTTTTTATTTATCTTTATTTAATTTGATTTTTTTTATTTATTTTTATCTGTCTTTATTCTCTTATTTTTGTATATTTTTGTTTTTTCTATTTTGTCATTTTCATTTTTATTTTCGTTTTTATTTATTTTTGTTTAATTATTATTTTTATTATTTTTATTATTTTATTTTCATTTTTATTTTTATTTTTATTTTTGTTTATATTTTTTCTTTCTTTCTTTTGTTTTTGTTTGTCTTTTTAATTTATTTTTCACTACGTTTGTCACTTGTTCATTTTTCTTGTTTATGTTCACTCGCTCTCGATTTCGATCTAACATTTGATCCAGAAATTGAGAAAACAATTTCATGAGTTAAGGAAACAAACTCTATATTGCGGTGTGACAAAAGACATAAACAGGATGGAAGGACCGATGAATTGAAAGGAATCGTGACGAACAAGCTAACCCGGCGAGAGCGAACCATGCTTGAGTACTCTATGCCCCTTCTTGAAGGGTATGGAGGAAGTATTATAAGACCATTGTGGCGGCTAATAATTTTGAGATCAAACCAAAGCATTGATCTCCATGATTCAAAACTCCGTCCGATTCGGTGGATTACCTTCGAGATGATCCAAATCAAGCACTTGCCGAGGTTCTTGCAGTTGTGTGATACAATCAAATACAATGGAGTGACGGATGATGCAATCAGATTGCGACTCTTTCCTTTCTCTCTTAGGGATAGGGCGAGTCAATGGTTAACGTCACTACCAAGGGGTTCCATTACTACCTGGGACCAATTGACACAACAATTTCGGCTAAGTATTTTCCTCCCTCTAAATACTGCTAAGTTGAGGAATGATATATCTTCTTTTATGCAATTTGAAATGGACACTCTATATGAAGCATGGGAACGTTTTCAAGAGTTATTGAGGAGATGTCCACATCATGGATTTCTGTATGGCAACGAGGTTCGGACTTTTTACAATGGTTTGTCGTCGCAAACCGTTCCCTCATTGATCTTTCTTTGCGGGAGGTACAATATGGAGGAAACCCCTACCGAGAGTCAAGCATTGATTGAAGAAATGGCGCTAAATAGTTATCAATGGCAAAATGAGCGCCAAATTCTTAAGAAACCAAGTAGGTGTGCATCTTTGTTGATGCTTCTACTACCATTCTAAGCCAATTGGAAGCTTTGACAAAGAAGGTGGAAACTTTGATGGTAACAAATAGTGCAGCCCCACCTATTATTTGTGACGCATGTGGAGGGCAAGGTCATACAAGTTCAAACTGTCAAGTTGGTAGTCCTTTTGCCCCGGAGCCTGAAGCAGCAAATTTTGTTGGCAATTCCAACCGACAGCAGTACAATCCATATGCCAACACGTACAATCCTGGTTGGAGGAACCACCCTAATTTTAAATGGGGAAATCAACAAGGCTACCAACAAAATCAGCAGAGAGCTCCACAACCACCTCCAGGTTTCCAAGCACCTGCAGAGAAGCCAAGCTTTGAAGATTTGGTAATGAAGTACATGCAAAATTCGAGACGCTGAGAATGAAGAACATGGAGACTCAAATCAGTCAGTTGACCACTCTGATGTCGAGAAAGGGCACCAGGATCTTTGCCTAGTGCTACTGAAACTAACCCAAAGGAACAGGTGAAGGCAATAACTTTGAGAAGTGGTAAAGAGCTTGGGGATCTTTCCAAGTACAAAGAAGAACAAGTGCAAGAACATGAAGATACTCTTGATGAGCCACATATTACAGAAAAGAATAAGATCAGTGAAGCACCTCCTGTGGTGCAGGTTAGTGAGCCACAAAAGCCATCCATTCCATTTCCTCAGAGGCTCCAGAATACCAAGCAGGATAAACAATTTGCAAAATTCTTGGAGATGTTCAAGAAACTGCAGATTAACATTCCGTTTGTGGAAGCTATCTCCCAAATGCCAAAATATGCAAAGTTCTTAAAGGAGATACTTTCAAACAAACGCAAGCTTGAGGAATATGAGACAGTCAGACTGAATGAGGAATGCTCTGCCATTCTTTTGAAGAAATTACCACCAAAGTTAAAAGATCCAGGGAGTTTTACTATTCCTTGCTCTATTGGTAATTCTTATTTTGAGAAAGCATTATGTGATTTAGGTGCTAGTATAAATTTGATGCCTTTCTCTTTGTTTAAGAAATTGGGAATGCAAGAACCAAAGCCTACAAACATTTCTTTGCAATTGGCTGACAGATCCATTACTTATCCTCGTGGTGTATTGGAGGATGTCTTGGTAAAAGTGGATAAATTCATTTTTCCAGCTGATTTTATTGTGTTAGACATGGAGGAGGATTCTGAGATCCCAATCATACTTGGGCGACCATTCCTTGCTATTAGGAAGACTATGATTGATGTCCATCAAGGGAAGTTAACCTTGCGATTAAATGATGAGGATGTTGTTTTTAATGTCTTTAATTCTATTAAGCATCCTAGTTCCTATGATTCATGTAATTGCATCAATTCTATTGATATTGTGGATAGTGTTGTGAGTTCATGTTTGCAGGATTCAGTGACAAATGATGTTTTAGAAAAGATCTTGACCATGGTCAACCCTGACCTTGAGGATAATGAAGAAGTCACAGAAATGATAACGCGGTTAGAAGTTGGCATGTCTGTGGACTATAGAAGAAATAGGGGGTATTATGAGGATTTGGATAGGAAAAACATTCCTACCCCAAAACCCTCAATTGAGGAGCCTCCCGAACTTGAGCTCAAGCCTCTACCCTCCAATTTAAAGTATGTTTTCCTGGATCCTCCATCAAATTTACCTGTGATTATCTCAGCTTTGCTTTCAGGTCCAATGGAGGAGAAACTCATGCGAGTGTTAAGGGAGAACAAGAAAGCATTTGGGTGGACCATTCATGACATTATGGGCATCAGCCCTACCATTTGCACCCACAGAATCCACATGGAGGCGCAGAACAAGCCGCTTGTGCAACCACAGAGGCGCCTCAACCCAAACATGAAAGAGGTTGCAAAGAAGGAGGTAATAAAGTTGCTCGACGCAGGTATAATTTATCCCATTTCTGATAGTCCTTGGGTAAGTCCAGTACAAGTAGTACCTAAAAAGGGGGGTACAACAGTCAGGGAAAATGAAAAGAAAGAACTCATAACTGTTAGAAATGTGATTGGGTGGCGCATATGCATTGATTATAGGAAATTAAATGATGCCACTCGAAAAGATCACTTTCCCTTACCCTTCATTGATCAGATGTTAGAGAAACTTTCAGGCCATGCATTTTTCTGTTGCTTGGACGGATATTCTGGCTATATGCAAATACCTGTGGCACTTGAGGATCAAGAGAAAACCACTTTCACATGTCCATATGGTACATTTGCATATAGACGGATGCCTTTTGGATTATGTAATGCACCGGATACTTTTCAGCGGTGTATGATGGCCATTTTTTCTGACTTGATAGAGGATTGTATTGAAATTTTCATGGATGATTTCTCTGTGTTTGGCCCTTCTTTTGATGATTGTTTGCATAATCTTAGTTTAGTTTTGGAGAGATGCAGGAACACTAACCTTGTCTTGAACTGGGAAAAGTGTCAATTTATGGTACAAGAGTGAATTATTTTGGGGCATAAGATTTCGCCAAAAGGTTTGGAAGTTGATCCAGCAAAGGTGGAAGTAATTACAAAATTGCCCCCACCTAAATCTGTTAGGGCCATTCGAAGCTTTTTGGGGCATGCAGGTTTTTATCGGAGGTTTATCAAGGATTTTTCAAAAATTGTCAAACCAATGACTAACCTCCTAATGAAGGATGCACCATTTGATTTTTCTGATTCTTGTTTAAATGCATTTCTTGTCTTAAAGGAAAAATTAACTAGTGCCCCCATCATTGTTGCCCCTGATTGGTCCTTACCTTTTGAACTAATGTGTGATGCAAGTGATATAGCAGTTGGGGCTGTTTTGGGCCAAAGGAAAGGTAAAGTTTTCCAAACCATTTACTATGCTAGTCGCGCTCTGAATGAGGCACAAAGAAATTACACTACCACTGAAAAAGAGTTGCTAGCAGTAGTATTTGCTTTTGATAGATTTCGCCCTTACCTTATTCTTTCTAAGGTTATTTGTTATACTGACCATTTTGCTATTAAGTATTTGCTTTCCAAACAGGATGCTAAGCCAAGACGATTCGGTGAGTTCTTTTGCTACAAGAATTTGATATTGAGATACGTGATAAAAAAGGCACAGAGAATCTTGTAGCTGATCACCTATCTCGACTGGATGAGGAGGTGTTAGAGCCCTCTACTGAGCGGGCCATTAATGAATCATTTCCTGATGAACACCTCTTTGCAGTCTCCCCTTTACCATGGTATGTTGATTTTGTTAACTTCCTTGCAGTGTAATACCCTCCACCGGATCTTAGTTATCAACAAAAGAAGAAATTCTTATCTGATGTTAAGCATTATTTGTGGGAGGACCCATACTTGTTTAGGATTTGTGCTGATAATGTTATTAGGAGATGCATTCATGGTAGTGATAGTCATTCCATTCTTGAACATTGTCATGCTAGGGAAAGTGGTGGTCACTTTGGCCCGAGTAGAACTGCACACAAGGTGTTGCAATGTGGGTTTTATTGGCCAACCTTGTTTAAGAATGCATTTGAATTTGTTTGATCTTGTGACAAATGTCAGCGCAGTGAAAACATCTCTAGGAGACAGGATATGCCATTGAATGATATCTTGGTTTGTGAAGTTTTTGATGTCTGGGGCATTGATTTCATGGGTCCTTTCCCAAAGTCTTTTTCTAATCAATACATTCTGGTCATTGTGGATTATGTTTCTAAATGAGTTGAAGTTGTGGCATTGCTTACGAATGATGCTCGGATGGTGGTAAAATTTTTGAATCGAAACATTTTTTCTAGATTTGGTATACCCCGAACAATCATAAGTGATGGTGGCACACATTTTTGTAATAAACAATTTGATAATCTTTTGAGCAAATATGGTGTCACCCATAAAGTCACCACTCCTTATCATCCACAAACAAGTGGTCAAGTGGAGGTTTCAAACTGTGAATTAAAAAAAATTAGAAAGAAGTGTTAATGCATCTCAAAAAGATTGGTCTTTGAAGTTAGATGATGCATTATGAGCCTACAGAACTACTTTCAAAACACCCATCGGCATGTCCCCTTGTAAACTTGTGTTTGGTAAAGCCTGTCACTTACTTGTGGAACTAGAACATAGAGCATATTGGGCACTTAAATTTTTCAATTTTGATATGAATGCTATAGGTGCACAACGACGTGACCAGCTCAATGAGCTGGATGAACTTCGTCTTGCGGCATATGAAAATGCTAAGCTCTATAAGGAGAAAACTAAAAAATGGCATGACATGCGTATACAACAGCGTAAGTTTAAGATTGGGGATCAAATTCTTGTTTATAACTCAAGACTTCGTCTCTTTCCAGGTAAACTGCGGTCAAAATGGTACGGACCATATGAGGTCGTCGAAGTGTTACCATATGGTGTGCTTCAAGTGAGGAAAGAAGGCCAACAACCTTTCAAAATAAATGGACAAAGAGCAAAGCATTATGAAAAAGGAGTGGAGACTGAGAACCACTCTATATGCCTCACTTAGGCTTAGTATCAGTCCACCGTCAGGCTCGTGACGTTAAACAAGCGCTTCATAGGAGGCAACCTGTGTTTCTTCCTTATTGTTTTTTCTTTTAGTTATTTTTGTCATTTTTGTTTTAAGATTGCAAGTTGAAGATGGTTTTCACAAACCGAGAAGATAAAAATTTTACTTCATTTCGAATGGCTGAGTAAGGAGTCAGTAGATAATATCTTATTGACTCTTGAGACGCATTCTTATGGACTTGTGCATCATGACCTTCTTATTTGTGAAACCTCTTCAGAAATGTATATAAGCATTATAGTCTTGGGAATCTGACTTTAAAAGACCCGAGGTCGTGTTTCTACTCATGTTTTGTGATTTTGAGGTCTGTTGCAGCGTTGACTTTTGCGCTTCTCCTCTGCCTGGCACTGTCTCACTCTTCATCAGGTTGTGTTGCTCTTTTCTTTACCCCCTTTATTTCTTTCTTTTCCACATTGAGGACAATGTTTATCTTAAGTGTGGGGGGTACTGTATTTTGTGAAAATAATAATAATAAAAATTTACACAACTGATGAACACTTGAGTAATGCTGATAATTAAGCTGGAATTGTGTGTCAAATGCTTGATTTATTCTGATGTTGACAGAGATTTGTTGAAAGGGGAATCCAATGATCATGAGATGATTTTGTGTGAAGCAATCCTATTCAATTAAGAAAAGTGAAATTTAGCATCTCTGTTGGGAATTAGTCATGTCTGCTTGCTTCTGATTTCTTTACCAACTTAGACAGAAAGTGAGTTTTGAGCTTTAATGATTGAATTTTTCTTCTGGAATGAGTTTTCTCGTGATTGATGTATGCTAGAACTTGCTTTGATATCTTGTTGAGGCTTTAATGATTCACATACATACTTGAATATGATTAAGGCAATTAAGATTTATTCTTTCTTGACTTTCAGAGTTGAATTGATAAAATACCCTTTAGTTGCCCCTTTTGAACCGAAAATTGATTTCTTTGAAAACCAAATTGAATAATCAGGTTGAATTCTTTGGAGCATCTAATGTGTTGAATGAAAAGTCTTGGAAAGTTGTTTTATGTTCAAGGGTAAAAAAAAAAAATTAAAAAATGAGAAAGAAGGAAAAAGAAAAAGAATTATTAGTGAAGAATAATAATACAAGGTTGAATTTGAGAATTGGTTAAATCTTTGTGCATCATGCTCTATTCAACTTTTCAACCTGATTCTGCTTGTAATGATTTATCTATTAGCATTCTTTACCCTTACTTATCTTTTTCCTACCTTACATTATTACCCTTGGCCCCGTTACAACCAGATGAAGTCCTTTTGATTCTTGCTATGTATGTGAACTTGGAAGTGGAGATGAGATTGACAGGCAAGCTTATGGTTTTACATTTTTCTCGAGAAATTTGAGTGATCTCTTTGTCCTTAAACACTTGAACGTTGGAAAGATGAGTGATCCCATTTGTTTGGTGAAGAGAAAAGTTGCAAGCTAGACTAAAGAATCTTATCGTTTTAAGTGCTGAATGATCTTGATTGATTGAATTTGGTTGCTAAACTTGGACTTTTTAATCATAGAATTTCCCTTGATTCATGTTTCTGGTTGCTAAGTTTGATCTTGCTGTTGATTCCTATTCTTTGCTTGAGGACAAGCAAAGCTCAAGTGTGGGGGAATTGATAAGTCTATATTTTATAACCCTAAATTGGATAAATTGTGGCGCTTTGATTGATTTATGTTAGAATTTATGTCACATTTAATCTATTTATCCTTGATATCTCATGATTGGTCTTCCTCTATGTTTTTAGGTCCAAAAGTGGTGTTTTGACATGGTTCTATGAAGCTTTGGATGGATCTTTTACAATGGAGTTGAGCTCATAATTTATACGGCTAAGATTTGTAGAGTTTTTGACCTTTGTGCAATAAAATGAGCATATCTTGAGCTACAGAGGTCGAAACAAAGTGAATTAGGTGTCCCTGGAAAGCTAAGAAAAAGATCTACAACTTTCATGAAGAACACTTATTAAAAATGACGTTTTGAGCTTTATTCAGAGAGTTAGACACGGCCGTGTCAACTCCACTCCACTCAACCAAACCACTCCAAACCCACTCAATCATTCAATGAGACACACTCAACCAATATTTGTCTAACCATCCACTGGGAAAGCTTCCACTTAAATTTAAGCACTAAACGGCCGTGCCTAATACAGCACGGCCGTGTGATCACTGTTCACTCACTCAACCACTCATCCTGTTTTCAACTAACCCACTCAACCAATATTTAATCCACTCCACTCATTTAACCACTCATGGACTCAACACCCACTCAACCAATATTTAATTTCAAACCAACCCACTTGAGTCACCCACTCAACCAATCCACTCAACCACCCCGGGACTTTCATCTATCCACTCACGCTTTTGTCAAATTTCACGTGTCTATAAAAGGAAAATGTTATATAAAAGAGAAAAAAAGCTGGGGGAACGAAGAGGAATGAGGGAGAGAGGAGGAAGCTCTCAAGCTAGTTTTTCATCTATTTTCACTTTTCTTTGTAATTTTTACTTAATTTGTCCATAAGGAGAGGTTTGGAGAGGCAGATCTGAAGGGAGGAAGGCTTCAAATGGAGGATCTCTTGGAGGCTTGAAGATCTGGATCTCTACAAAGGGGTTTTGATCTCTCTTTCTCTCTAGTTTTTCTCCTTTCTTTGGTTTTCTTTCTATGGATCTGTATCTTATTATGAGTTTGTTTGTATTGAATATGAGTGGCTAAACTCATAGCTAGGGCTATGGGGGATCTTGTGTTCTTAAATATTTGGATCTGATTTCTAAATTGATTATGGTAATTTCTTTGTGGGTTTATCATATTGTTTGCATTCTTGTCATAACTTGATCACTTGTGGCATTTATTAATTCATTGTTTGACCGGTGACCATCCGCACTCAATGAGTGGATCTATATGGTAAGCCTAGGATTATATTGGTGAATGACCAAACATCAATTTCTCCTACCAATGGAATTGACAGGTTGTTAGTTCATATCTTGAAATTAGAACTTAATGCATTCTTGATTAATTCAACTAAATGACCAAATAGGTGGATTAAATTAAGAATAGAATATTGTTTCATCCATGACCATTGGGATTCAATAGCAAATAAGATAATATTGGCAAAAGAATTACCTGTATCATAATTGAAAGAAGATCCGAATAATGAGACTCAAGTGAACCCTGCGCCCTAGTGCCTCTCTATCTTGTTTATCTTTTCTTTATTTAATTGTTCTTTATTTTCTTCATTAGTTTTCTATTTTTAATTTGATCTTGCAAACATTTTTTCGATTGTCTAAATAACATAAGAATTTTACAATTTTAGTAATTATCACTTATTCCTCGTGGGATCGATAACTTGGACTCAAAAGTCCTATATTACTTGGCGATAGAGTGCACTTGCTCTTAGTGTATCTTTTTTTGCACGCACTAAGTTTTTAGCCGATTCTTCGGGGAATAATTTTGATAATATTAGAGGCGTAAAATTTAGTTAATTTAGACGAACTTTTTTTTAATCTATTTTATCTGTTTTTATTTTTGTGTACTTGTTTTTATTTATCTTTATTTAATTTGATTTTTTTTTATTTATTTTTATCTGTCTTTATTCTCTTATTTTTGTATATTTTGTTTTTTCTATTTTGTCATTTTCATTTTTATTTTTATTTTCGTTTTTTTTATTTTTATTTTTGTTTAATTATTATTTTTATTATTTTTTTTTTATTATTTTATTTTCATTTTTATTTTTATTTTTATTTTTGTTTATATTTTTTCTTTCTTTCTTTTGTTTTTGTTTATGTCTTTTTAATTTATTTTTCACTACGTTTGTCACTTGTTCATTTTTCTTGTTTATGTTCACTCGCTCTCAGTTTCCTGATCTAACATTTGATCCAGAAATTGAGAAAACAGCTCGCAGGTTAAGGAAACAAACTCATATTGCAGCTGTGACAAAAGACATAAACAGGATGGAAGGACCAGTAATTGAAAGGAATCGTGGAAGGACCAGTTATTGAAAGGAATCGTGACGAACAAGCTAACCCAGCAGAGCGGACCATGCTTGAGTACTCTATGCCCACTGCTGAAGGGTATGGAGGAAGTATTATAAGACCAGCTGTGGCGGCTAATAATTTTGAGATCAAACCAGCATTGATCTCCATGATTCAAAACTCCGTCCAGTTCGGTGGATTACCTTCAGATGATCCAAATCAGCACTTGGCCAGGTTCTTGCAGTTGTGTGATACAATCAAATACAATGGAGTGACAGATGATGCAATCAGATTGCGACTCTTTCCTTTCTCTCTTAGGGATAGGGCGAGTCAATGGTTAACGTCACTACCAAGGGGTTCCATTACTACACCGGGACCAATTGACACAACAATTTTCGGCTAAGTATTTTCCTCCCTCTAAATCTGCTAAGTTGAGGAATGATATATCTTCTTTTATGCAATTTGAAATGGACACTCTATATGAAGCATGGGAACGTTTTCAAGAGTTATTGAGGAGATGTTCACATCATGGATTTCCTGTATGGCAAAGCAGGTTCAGACTTTTTACAATGGTTTGTCGTCTACAAACCGTTCCCTCATTGATGTTCTTCATGGAGGTACTATATGGAGGAAAACCCCTACTGAAAGTCAAGCGTTGATTGAAGAAATGGCGCTAAATAGTTATCAATGGCAAAATGAGCGCCAAATTCTTAAGAAACCAGTAGGTGTGCATGCTGTTGATGCTTCTACTACCATTCTAAGCCAATTGGAAGCTTTGACAAAGAAGGTGGAAACTTTGATGGTAACAAATAGTGCAGCCCCACCTATTATTTGTGACGCATGTGGAGGGCAAGGTCATACAAGTTCAAACTGTCAAGTTGGTAGTCCTTTTGCCCCGGAGCCTGAAGCAGCAAATTTTGTTGGCAATTCCAACCGACAGCAGTACAATCCATATGCCAACACGTACAATCCTGGTTGGAGGAACCACCCTAATTTTAAATGGGGAAATCAACAAGGCTACCAACAAAATCAGCAGAGAGCTCCACAACCACCTCCAGGTTTCCAAGCACCTGCAGAGAAGCCAAGCTTTGAAGATTTGGTAATGAAGTACATGCAAAATTCAGACGCCAGAATGAAGAACATGGAGACTCAAATCAGTCAGTTGACCACTCTGATGTCAGAAAGGGCACCAGGATCTTTGCCTAGTGCTACTGAAACTAACCCAAAGGAACAGGTGAAGGCAATAACTTTGAGAAGTGGTAAAGAGCTTGGGGATCTTTCCAAGTACAAAGAAGAACAAGTGCAAGAACATGAAGATACTCTTGATGAGCCACATATTACAGAAAAGAATAAGATCAGTGAAGCACCTCCTGTGGTGCAGGTTAGTGAGCCACAAAAGCCATCCATTCCATTTCCTCAGAGGCTCCAGAATACCAAGCAGGATAAACAATTTGCAAAATTCTTGGAGATGTTCAAGAAACTGCAGATTAACATTCCGTTTGTGGAAGCTATCTCCCAAATGCCAAAATATGCAAAGTTCTTAAAGGAGATACTTTCAAACAAACGCAAGCTTGAGGAATATGAGACAGTCAGACTGAATGAGGAATGCTTTGCCATTCTTTTGAAGAAATTACCACCAAAGTTAAAAGATCCAGGGAGTTTTACTATTCCTTGCTTTATTGGTAATTCTTATTTTGAGAAAGCATTATGTGATTTAGGTGCTAGTATAAATTTGATGCCTTTCTCTTTGTTTAAGAAATTGGGAATGCAAGAACCAAAGCCTACCAACATTTCTTTGCAATTGGCTGACAGATCCATTACTTATCCTCGTGGTGTATTGGAGGATGTTTTGGTAAAAGTGGATAAATTCATTTTTCCAGCTGATTTTATTGTGTTAGACATGGAGGAGGATTTTGAGATCCCAATCATACTTGGGCGACCATTCCTTGCTACTGGAAAGACTATGATTGATGTCCATCAAGGGAAGTTGACCTTGCGATTAAATGATGAGGAAGTTGTTTTTAATGTCTTTAATTCTATTAAGCATCCTAGTTCCTATGATTCATGTAATTGCATTAATTCTATTGATATTGTAGATAGTGTTATGAGTTCATGTTTGCAGGATTCAGTGACAAATGATGTTTTAGAAAAGATCTTGACCATGGTCAACCCTGACCTTGAGGATAATGAAGAAGTCACAGAAATGATAACGCGGTTAGAAGTTGGCATGTCTGTGGACTATAGAAGAAATTGGGGGTATTATGAGGATTTGGATAGGAAAAACATTCCTACCCCAAAACCCTCAATTGAGGAGCCTCCCGAACTTGAGCTCAAGCCTCTACCCTCCAATTTAAAGTATGTTTTCCTGGATCCTCCATCAAATTTACCTGTGATTATCTCAGCTTTGCTTTCAGGTCCAATGGAGGAGAAACTCATGCGAGTGTTAAGGGAGAACAAGAAAGCATTTGGGTGGACCATTCATGACATTATGGGCATCAGCCCTACCATTTGCACCCACAGAATCCACATGGAGGCGCAGAACAAGCCGCTTGTGCAACCACAAAGGCGCCTCAACCCAAACATGAAAGAGGTTGTAAAGAAGGAGGTAATAAAGTTGCTCGACGCAGGTATAATTTATCCCATTTCTGATAGTCCTTGGGTAAGTCCAGTACAAGTAGTACCTAAAAAGGGGGGTACAACAGTCATGGAAAATGAAAAGAAAGAACTCATAACTGTTAGAAATGTGACTGGGTGGCGTATATGCATTGATTATAGGAAATTAAATGATGCCACTCGAAAAGATCACTTTCCCTTACCCTTCATTGATCAGATGTTAGAGAAACTTTCAGGCCATGCATTTTTCTGTTGCTTGGACGGATATTCTGGCTATATGCAAATACCTGTGGCACTTGAGGATCAAGAGAAAACCACTTTCACATGTCCATATGGTACATTTGCATATAGACGGATGCCTTTTGGATTATGTAATGCACCGGCTACTTTTCAGCGGTGTATGATGGCCATTTTTTCTGACTTGATAGAGGATTGTATTGAAATTTTCATGGATGATTTCTCTGTGTTTGGCCCTTCTTTTGATGATTGTTTGCATAATCTTAGTTTAGTTTTGGAGAGATGCAGGAACACTAACCTTGTCTTGAACTGGGAAAAGTGTCAATTTATGGTACAAGAGTGCATTATTTTGGGGCATAAGATTTCGCCAAAAGGTTTGGAAGTTGATCCAGCAAAGGTGGAAGTAATTACAAAATTGCCCCCACCTAAATCTGTTAGGGCCATTCGAAGCTTTTTGGGGCATGCAGGTTTTTATCGGAGGTTTATCAAGGATTTTTCAAAAATTGCCAAACCAATGACTAACCTCCTAATGAAGGATGCACCATTTGATTTTTCTGATTCTTGTTTAAATGCATTTCTTGTCTTAAAGGAAAAATTAACTAGTGCCCCCATCATTGTTGCCCCTGATTGGTCCTTACCTTTTGAACTAATGTGTGATGCAAGTGATATAGCAGTTGGGGCTGTCTTGGGCCAAAGGAAAGGTAAAGTTTTCCAAACCATTTACTATGCTAGTCGCGCTCTGAATGAGGCACAAAGAAATTACACTACCACTGAAAAAGAGTTGCTAGCAGTAGTATTTGCTTTTGATAAATTTTGCCCTTACCTTATTCTTTCTAAGGTTATTTGTTATACTGACCATTCTGCTATTAAGTATTTGCTTGCCAAACAGGATGCTAAGCCGAGACTGATTCGGTGGGTTCTTTTGCTACAAGAATTTGATATTGAGATACGTGATAAAAAGGGAACAGAGAATCTTGTAGCTGATCACCTATCTCGACTGGATGAGGAGGTGTTAGAGCCCTCTACTGAGCGGGCCATTAATGAATCATTTCCTGATGAACACCTCTTTGCAGTCTCCCCTTTACCATGGTATGCTGATTTTGTTAACTTCCTTGCAGGTAATACCCTTCCACCGGATCTTAGTTATCAACAAAAGAAGAAATTCTTATCTGATGTTAAGCATTATTTGTGGGAGGACCCATACTTGTTTAGGATTTGTGCTGATAATGTTATTAGGAGATGCATTCATGGTAGTGATAGTCATTCCATTCTTGAACATTGTCATGCTAGGGAAACTGGTGGTCACTTTGGCCCGAGTAGAAGTGCACACAAGGTGTTGCAATGTGGGTTTTATTGGCCAACCTTGTTTAAAGATGCATTTGAATTTGTTCGATCTTGTGACAAATGTCAGCGCAGTGGAAACATCTCTAGGAGACAGGATATGTCATTGAATGGCATCTTGGTTTGTGAACTTTTTGATGTCTGGGGCATTGATTTCATGGGTCCTTTCTCAAGGTCTTTTTCTAATCAATATATTCTTGTTGCTGTGGATTATGTTTCTAAATGGGTTGAAGCTGTGGCATTGCCTACCAATGATGCTCGGATGGTGGTAAAGTTTTTGAAACGAAATATTTTTACTAGATTTGGTACGCCCCGAGCAATCATAAGTGATGGTGGCACACATTTTTGTAATAAGCAATTTGATAATCTTTTGAGCAAATATGGTGTCACTCATAAAGTCGCCACTCCTTATCATCCACAAACAAGTGGTCAAGTGGAGGTTTCGAACCGTGAATTGAAAAAGATTTTGGAAAGAACTGTTAATGCATCTCGTAAAGATTGGTCTCTCGAAGTTAGATGATGCATTATGGGCCTATAGAACTGCTTTCAAAACACCCATAGGCATGTCCCCTTATAAACTTGTGTTTGGTAAAGCATGTCACTTACCTGTGGAACTAGAACATAGAGCATATTGGGCACTTAAATTTTTGAATTTTGATATGAATGCTATAGGTGCACAACGACGTGACCAGCTCAATGAGCTGGATGAATTTCGTCTTGAGGCATTTGAGAATGCCAAGCTCTATAAGGAGAAGACTAAAAAATGGCATGACATGCGTATCCAACAACGTAAGTTTAAGATTGGGGATCAAATTCTTATTTATAACTCAAGACTTCGTCTCTTTCAATGTAAAGCTGCGGTCAAAATGGTACGGACCATATGAGGTCGTCGAAGTGTTACCATATGGTGTGCTTCAAGTGAGGAAAGAAGGCCAACAACCTTTCAAAATAAATGGACAAAGAGCAAAGCATTATGAAAAAGGAGTGGAGACTGAGAACCACTCTATATGCCTCACTTAGGCTTAGTATCAGCCCACCGTCGGAGCTCGTGACGTTAAACAAGCGCTTCATAGGAGGCAACCTGTGTTTCTTCCTTTTTTTTTCTTTTAGTTATTTTTGTCATTTTTGTTTTAAGATTGCAAGTTGAAGATGGTTTTCACAAACCGAGAAGATAAAAATTTTACTTCATTTCGAATGGCTGAGTAAGAAGTCAGTAGATAATATCTTATTGACTCTTGAGACGCATTCTTATGGACTTGTGCATCATGACCTTCTTATTTGTGAAACCTCTTCAGAAATGTATATAAGCATTATAGTCTTGGGAATCTGACTTTAAAAGACCCGAGGTCGTGTTTCTACTCATGTTTTGTGATTTTTAGGTCTGTTGCAGCGTTGACTTTTGCGCTTCTCCTCTGCCTGGCACTGTCTCACTCTTCATCAGGTTGTGTTGCTCTTTTCTTTACCCCCTTTATTTCTTTCTTTTCCACATTGAGGACAATGTTTATCTTAAGTGTGGGGGGTACTGTATTTTGTGAAAATAATAATAATAAAAATTTACACAACTGATGAACACTTGAGTAATGCTGATAATTAAGCTGGAATTGTGTGTCAAATGCTTGATTTATTCTGATGTTGACAGAGATTTGTTGAAAGGGGAATCCAATGATCATGAGATGATTTTGTGTGAAGCAATCCTATTCAATTAAGAAAAGTGAAATTTAGCATCTCTGTTGGGAATTAGTCATGTCTCGCTTGCTTCGATTTCTTTACCAACTTAAGACAGAAAGTGAGTTTTGAGCTTTAATGATTGAATTTTTCTTTCTGGAATGAGTTTTCTTGTGATTGATGTATGCTAGAACTTGCTTTGATATCTTGTTGAGGCTTTAATGATTCACATACATACTTGAATATGATTAAGGCAATTAAGATTTATTCTTTCTTGACTTTCGAGTTGAATTGATAAAATACCCTTTAGTTGCCCCTTTTGAACACTCGAAAATTGATTTCTTTGAAAACCAAATTGAATAATCAGGTTGAATTCTTTGGAGCATCTAATGTGTTGAATGAAAAGTCTTGGAAAGTTGTTTTATGTTCAAGGGTAAAAAAAAAAAAAAAAGATTGAGAAAGAAGAAAAAAGAAAAAGAATTATTAGTGAAGAATAATACAAGGTTGAATTTGAGAATTGGTTAAATCTTTGTGCATCATGCTCTATTCAACTTTTCAACCTGATTCTGCTTGTAATGATTTATCTATTAGCATTCTTTACCCTTACTTATCTTTTTCCTACCTTACATTATTACCCTTGGCCTAGTTACAACCAGATAAAGTCCTTTTGATTCTTGCTATGTATGTGAACTTGGAAGTGGAGATGAGATTGATAATCAAGCTTATGGTTTTGCATTTTTCTCGAGAAATTTGAGTGATCTCTTTGTCCTTACACACTTGAGCGATGGAAAGATGAGTGATTCCATTTGTTTGGTGAAGAGAAAAGTTGCAAGCTAGACTAAAGAATCTTATCGTTTTTAATGCTGAATGATCTTGATTGATTGAATTTGATTGCTGAACTTGGACTTTTTAATCATGGAATTTTCCTTGATTCATGTTTCTGGTTGCTAAGTTTGATCTTGCTGTTGATTCCTATTCTTTGCTTGAGGACAAGCAAAGCTCAAGTGTGGGGGAGTTGATAAGTCTATATTTTATAACCCTAAATTGGATAAATTGTGGCGCTTTGATTGATTTATGTTAGAATTTATGTCACATTTAATCTATTTATCCTTGATATCTCATGATTGGTCTTCCTCTATGTTTTTAGGTCCAAAAGTGGTGTTTTGACATGGTTCTATGAAGCTTTGGATGGATCTTTTGCAATGGAGTTGAGCTCAGAATTTATACGGCTAAGATTTGTAGAGTTTTTGACCTTTGTGCAATAAAATGAGCATATCTTGAGCTACAGAGGTCGAAACGAAGTGAATTAGGTGTCCCTGGAAAGCTAAGAAAAAGATCTACAACTTTCATGAAGGGCACTTATTCAAAAAATGACGTTTTGAGCTTATTAAAGAGTTAGACACCCGTGTCTAACTCATTAAAACTCCACTCAATGAGACACGGCACGTGTCTCAACCTTGGGAAACTTCACCCACTCAACCAATATTTAATCCACTCCACTCATCCACTCAACCACTCATCCACTTAACCACTCACCCACTAAACCAACTCACTCAACTTCAACCAATCATCCACGACCACTCATGTTTTTACGCTCAACCAATATTTTGGACTGACTCATCCATGGAACCACTCATCCACTCAACTAACCCACTCAACCAATATTTAATCCACTCCACTCAAACCAACCCACTTAACCACTCACCCACTCAACCAATCCACTCAACCACCCCACTCCACGGACTCATCTATCCACTCACCTTTTTCATTTTGTTCCCCCAAAACTGTCTATAAAAGGACAACATTGGTTATCATAAAAGAGAAAAAAGAGGAAAGAGGAATGAGGGAGAGCAGGAGGAAGCTCTCAAGCTAGTTTTTCATCTATTTTCACTTTTTTTTGTAATTTTTACTTAATTTGTCCATAAGGAGAGGTTTGGAGAGGCAGATCTGAAGGAGGAAGGCTTAAAATGGAGGATCTCTTGGAGGCTTGAAGATCGGATCTCTACAATGGGGTTTTGATCTCTCTTTCTCTCTAGTTTTTCTTCTTTCTTTGGTTTTCTTTCCATGGATCTGTACCTTATTATGAGTTTGTTTGTATTGAATATGAGTGGCTAAACTCATAGTTAGGGCTATGGGGGATCTTGTGTTCTTAAATATTTGGATCTGATTTCTAAATTGATTTTGGTAATTTCTTTGTGGGTTTATCATATTGTTTGCATTCTTGTCATAACTTGATCACTTGTGGCATTTGTTAATTCATTGTTTGACCGGTGACCATCCGCACTCAATGAGTGGATCTATATGGTAAGCCTAGGATTATATTGGTGAATGACCAAACATCAATTTCTCCTACCAATGGAATTGATGGGTTGTTAGTTCATATCTTGAAATTGGGACTTAATGCATTCTTGATTAATTCAACTAAATGACCAAATAGGTGGATTAAATTAAGAATAGAATATTGTTTCATCCATGACCATTGGGATTCAATAGCAAATAAGATAATATTGGCAAAAGAATTACCTGTATCATAATTGAAAGAAGATCCGAATAATGAGACTCAAGTGAACCCTGCGCCCTAGTGCCTCTCTATCTTGTTTATCTTTTCTTTATTTAATTGTTCTTTATTTTCTTCATTAGTTTTCTATTTTTAATTTGGATCTTGCAAACACTTTCGACTGTCTAAATAACATAAGAATTTTACAATTTTAGTAATTATCACTTATTCCTCGTGGGATCGATAACTTGGACTCAAAAGTCCTATATTACTTGGCGATAGAGTGCACTTGCTCTTAGTGTATCTTTTGCACGCACCAGTTGGGTACTAAGTATATTTCATTCGGGACTCATATTTTCTATTTAAGTATAATGAAAATTTTGAAAAGATTATTGTCGAGACTGTGACACGCCTAGATTTAGTGACTGTGGTGTAATGACGATTGTGCCGTAGTTATTAGATCTAGGGGTGTTGCAACTTCTAACTTAATCATCAAACTAATCCATAACATTTACAAAATTATCATGGAGAGCCATAACTAAAACGTCATACATATATACATCACAGCCTCAAAAAGGCAAAGAGTTATACATACAACACTAATAACTCAAAGCGAATATAAATCATTATACAAACATCGAATCTCAACTCAATATCGTTAGAACAATCATATTTCCTCTTATGTAAAGGTCCCTTAAACAAACACATAATTTGTTACATAAGTTCGTGTCTTCTGTGATATGACAATTCTCTTAAATATTATAACAAAACATAGCTAGTCCATTCATAAACACGTTATAAGTACTATACATATAACCTTCATCTATGAATAAACTTTCTAACTTTGAATCTTGGATTTGCAACGGGTAATTGAGTCTTTACTTGTTACCATTGGAATATTTACATTTCCTTATCTTATCTAAACACTCACTAAGCTAATCCTTATCCTTAAATTCACATTTATAACTATCAATGATATTGAACAACCGCTTATACAATCGTAAAATATTATCAACACTAAACAACCACCCATATAGTTGTCAAGGAAATGCACATGAATATGTATGCAATATGCTTGCACATATGCAATGCTTAGGAATGATGATTATAAGATGTTGTGATTGTGTAAATGTAGAATTGTGTGTCAATTGTATATTCCCCTTTTTCCTTATAAAATTGTAGTTAAGAGAATTGACTCCCCAAACTACCTGATAGTAAGTGGAATGGTTCCTACTCACACGGTGAAAGTACTGATTCCACTACATTAAAACTAATAATCCTGGAACTATCGAGAAGCTTGGGCTGAATCCATACTCAAAAGAACCTTTATGGACTTCCAACTTATCTTCCTTGACCAAATGATTGTACACACTGACACTATCGAGATGCTCGGGCTAAATCCAGGCTCAAAGAACCTTTATAGACTTCCCACTTATCTCCCTTGACCAAATGATTGTGCACATCATTAAAGATTATTTTACTTGGCTATTGGCAAGTCACAGGAAACTATGCAGTGTTACATTTAACTCATGCATATCCACTACCTTATCTCATCACATGGTTCTCTCTAATAAAGTGAAGAACTAACTCTAGTAAACATGTACTCTCGGCTCACTTCTAACTCATAAAGAAGCATATTCCATATTTCTAGTTAAGTATAACATAATCTTAACACATGCTATAATAAGATATGTTTAAGTTCTATACAAGGTTTAACTTTAGCATCTAAATAAACTAAGCTAATCATACATACATTCATACTTACACACTTAGCTCATTTAAGGCCTAAGCATGTTCTACTAGGCACTCTGTCTTCTTGTGTTTACCTGTTGTAGGGAGGAAAATATGCAACCCTATCTCTTGGTTAGGAATAATTTATCCCCTTAAGAACTTCTGACTCCTTTCCTTCTAGCCAAGGACAACATAACATCATATAAGATCACATTCGTAAGAAAAACACTATTAATCCATCATAGCTTACTTGTATCTAATACACCATCTCATCACCTTTCATGTGATATTAATAATAGCCTAACAATATATATTTTTAATATTAAAATTAGGCTTTTTTATACTTTAATATAAATAATTTTAGTGATTTTGTGATTTGTTAATTAATTTCTTTAAGCAAATTAATTATTAAATTTTTCTTATTTTGTGATATTAATCAAGGAAGAATATGTTCAAAGAATAATTAAACCAAGGTAGTTAAAGCTAGACAACATCTCCTATTGAATCATGTTGCAATGTGAAGTCTACAGTCACTAAAATAAAAATAAAAAAGGCAAGAGAAGATGGAAAAAAATTAAAACAAATAAAAACCAACCTGGGCCACGGCTTGGGCCACGTTCAATTGAGAATTGGAAAATCAAGTAACTGGAACAGCATGAATGTGGGGAAATTGATAAGGAAGGCAAATTGTGACAATTGGAGGGCAGAGACGTACAAAAGGAGGAGAGCCGCAACGGGGGAGCAGGAGCGCAATAGCGAGAAAATTAAAAGGAAGTTAAATTGAAGACGCCCGCGTAACGAGGTCCGCAGCGGAGAGAGAAAGAGGAGACGACGCAACAGGACGGAGGAGCAGATTTCATTGATTTTTTTTTCTTTGTATTTGATTCTTTTATTATGAGTAATTAATTTTATTTTTTAGAATTAAGATGAAATTTTAACTTTTATTTTAGATGATTTAATTTTATTTAGAATATATTTTTTTGTTTTATAATTACATAATGTTTATGATTATTAATTTTTAATTATTATTTAATTTAATTTTTATTGATTTTCTTGTAGTCAATTAGTAAATTTAAAATGATATCTTTTAAGTGCATGTCTAATTTTTATAGTCTTAGGTGTGAGTTGTGCATTAGTATTCAATGCTTTTGTAATTTAAGAATTGAATAGTTCATGTTATGTTAAATGATTTATATCATAATTTGAATAGACTATGTTATTTTAGATAAATTATGTCATTAATTAGATTTCAATAATCTTTAGTAGTGATCAAAACTTGTAACCATAGACACTCCATAGAACAAAATTATTTCTCATTCAAATTAAATTCATCTTTACATGGATAGTAGTGGATTCGAGATCTTGAAGTTGTTCTTTAATTGCTCTTGCATTTTTATTTAGGTCGTTTTATTTAGATTTATTATTTAATTTTAATTTTAGTTTAGCACGTAATTTATATTCTCAATTTGACTAAATAAAATAAAAACTTTTTTCCTTTTTCCTTTCAATTAATTTATGTAGATATTAGATTTTAGTTAATCATGTCACTCTATGTGGGTATGACACACTTATATTTGTCAAATATTATATAGATTTTGTACACTTACAAGTAAAGGGTATTTTTATTACTTGATAATCTCTATCAGATATCTAAGGCAACATTAAGTTACCATTGGTGCTAGATACCTACCTAATGTAATCCATTATTTTTGGTTGCATAAGGCCTATGTTTTTCTTATCTATGCTAAGTAGTTATTTTCATGTTGAAATATCCATAATAACTTCTTAAGATATTCTAAAAAGCATGCATAAGGGTCCCATCTAATAGGATTCCCTATTGGAACACGATAAAAATCTTGTAACTTCTACACTGGGCGCTCAAGCGCTGGCCCTTGAGCGCTCAAGCGTTAGACGCACACCCAGGCTTTCTGGAAACGGGCGCTCTGAGCGTGCATCAGGCAGCAAAATCTCTAGTCTTTGGGCGCTCAGGCGCTGCCTCATGGGTGCCCAGGCGCTGGGATGGCAGAATATGCGCCTTGTTTCTGGGTATTGGGAGCTTAGGCGCCCAAAAGCTAGCGCTCAAGTGCTGGCATACCAGAACAGAATTCTGCAGAAGTTCATCTACTGCATAATTCATGCTAAAACAAAAAATAATCACTTCTAATCCAAACTTTGATGTTTTCTAACACCAGTCATGATATCTAAACTTGTTCTAACCCTTAATCTCTTTACTCAAGCTTCCAACATCAAGGAAATGAATTAAGAACTCATCTTTACCTATTTCCTATCTCAACATTCATGGAAGAATTCAAGAACACTCTTAAGTTCTAAATTGACAATCATGATTCAAATACAACAAATTCAAGTCATCATCAAGTTTCCAAACAAGAATCAAGCATGAAAAGTCACAAATAACAATAAAACCCATTTCTATTCGACAAACCACCATTAGGCAACAAGTTGAACCAAATGGCAAAATGAAGTTATTAAAACAAAACCCTGCCTCTTGTAGACAAAAATGATCATCTACCTCATGCATGGATGATCAACCTTCAAGCTTGAACTTTGATTTTGATCTTTCCTTGCTCCTCTTTCTTTTCTCCTTTCTCCCCTTTAGTTCCTTCTTTCTTTTATCTTTGGTTTCTATTTTCTGCTCTCGGCAGTGGGAAGAGAAGAGGAATAGAAGGAAAAGTCCAATTTTGCCACTTAAACCTAAAGTTGAAACTTTATATCTGCTAAGGACACTTGAATTATACTAAATCAAGTTTCCTAACTTCGAACAACTTTAGAATAAATACTAGGATTCATCTAAATTATTGTTTCATCAATATTCTATTTTTTTCCATATCTGCTACTAGTCAATTCGGTAATAAAATGCACAACTAATATGTCTAAAAATACTAAACTAACTCTGATTACCCTCAAATTTTAGCTACATCTTCTTCCACCTATTTGTGACTTAGAGACAAACTCTCTAGGTTTATTTCCCTCAACTTATCAATTTATGCTATTATCTGAGTCGTTTTAAGCTACTTTTCACACTCAAGGTTGCAACAAAGTGTCAAAACAAATTCAGTTTGTCACAAAACTGTACAGACATGTCAAACAAGTGTTATGCTACTTTTGTAACTATATATTAGTCTAACATGCTATTTAGGGTATTACAAGGGCCACCATCTTAACACCCTTCCTATCTAGAGCTGTTGAGTCCCATATGTAGAAAGGTCTGATACGAGGTACATAGATTTGCAAATCTGCATGATTTTGGTGGGCATGACACAAAGTGTCATCCACTTCTATCATTTTGAGCTCCTCTGACTAGTTCCATAGGACCATCTTTTGGTGCAAGGTCGAAGGTACCACACCTACAACATGTATCCACTCCCTTCCCAATAAGAGATTACAACTGGCCTTAGAGGGGACCACAATGAACAAACTTGACCTTGTCACTAAGGCCACTTTGATATTGAAAACTATCACTTCTTTTGATGTTGAGGACCTGCCATTAAAGTCAGTCACCACCATATTATGTGGTAACAGGTCAGATTCTAATTTGCTAAATTTCTTCAGCAAATTTTTAGGCATTAAGTTAATGGCTGCTCCTCCATCAACCAGTCATTTTCCCACTAGCTTTTCATTTACAGTAGCTTTAATGAAAAGTGGGCGCAAATGGTTTTTCATCTCAAAGGTAGGAGTGTTGAAAACTGCTGAGTTTTCCATGACCCCCACAGTATCTTCTTCAACCAAGTACCAGACTAACTCATCTGAGTCATCTTCGAAGTCTTCCTTAGGGTGGAATGAGGGACATAACATTTACTCCAAAGATGGTGTCCAGATCATCCTTAAAACCAGATTCGAACAAATATGTTATAACGTCCTCGTCCATTGGACTAAGAGGTTTTGGTTTCCTGTTTGTCTTCATAGGTGCTCCTTGCACCACCTAGGCATAGGACCTCTGCTGCAATTTATAAGATTTCACACACATCTAATCTGGCAATTAAGGTGAAATCTCTGTCTAAAAAAATAGACCAGGTGGATGCATTATCTAAGAAGATGGATCAATTGTTATCTTTGAGTCAAAAACATGTTAATTCTTCAAATGTGCATAATGTGTGTACCGTCTGTTCTAACTTTTCTCATACTTCATATGATTGCCCTATTGCCTCACAATTTTCAAAATGTTCACTAGAACAGGCTAATGCAGCCCAAGGAATTTCTCCACAAACTAACCCATATTCTGACACTTACAATCCTGATTGGAGGAATCATCTTAACTTCTCTTGGAACCAACAAGGTATTGAAGCATAACAAGGACAACGACTTAATCAAATGGGTCAATTTGGTATGATAGCACCCCTTGGTTTTCAACCACAAAGCTACGTGTCAATTCCACCTCAAGCACCTAGTAGTAGTTCGAGTGTAGATGATAAACTAGATAAGGTATTGTCTTCTTTGAACAGCCTAAAAACTAGGACATAATTTATGGAATCTATGATGCAACTTTTGGATTCTCATACTCAGTCCATAGCAAAGTTAGAGACTTAAATTGGATAATTAGCCATTACTATAGGAAATAGAGAGGAGGGTAAGCTTCCAAGTCACCCTATAGAAAATCCTAGAGGCCAAATCCATGAGCAAGCCAAGGTTGTAATGATTCTTAGGAATGAAAAAAAAAGTGGAAAATGGGGTGAATGATGAGAGAGTGCACTGTGATACAGATGAGGATGATTATGAAGAAAATGTAGAAGAAACCAAATCCTCTTTCTTCTAATGTGACTAATTCTTCGACTTCGAGTCCATATGAGGCAAAAGTTCCTTACCCTCAAGCCTTAGAAGCACCTTCACATTTTAAGAAAGATAAGTAGAGGGAGGATATTCTTAAGACCTTCAAACAAGTAAAGATCAATCTTCCTCTTTTGGATGATATTCAGCAGATTCTTGCTTATGCCAAGTTCCTTAAGAACATGTGCACATTTAAAAGAAAATCTAAAGCATATATGTCTAAGAAGGTTCACTTAAGTGAACAGGTAAGCTCAATTTTGCATTTTAACATACCACCTAAGTTGAAAGATCCTAGTGTTTCTACTATTTCTTGTTATATTGGTGATCATAGGATTGATAAAGCACTCTTGGATTTAGATTCTAGTGATAATCTGATGCCATATTCTGTTTATGAAAAGCTAGGCTTGGGTGAGTTGTAGCCATCAAATTTCTCTCTGCAATTAACTGACAGGTCAGTTAGGATCCCTAGAGGAAGAGTTTATGATGTTTTAGTGAAAATTGATAAGGGATTCTTTCCTGTTGATTTCATAGTGCTCGATATAGAACCCTCTCACTCATCAAAAAAGGAAATTCCTATTATTTTGGGGAGGCCTTTCTTAGCCACTGCTGATGCTGACATTAGTTGTAGGTCTGGGGTAATGGATGTCTCAGTTATGAATATAAGAATTAGACTTAATATTTTTAAGGCTTTTCCCCAACAGCCTCTTGAGGATGAATCTGAGTATTTATTTGTTGATATGATTGATGAATTAGTTGAGGAAGTGATAACTTCACAAATTGTAGTTATTTGGGCTCCATGTTTGTGCTTTTATTGTCTGCTTAGTCCTTATTTTGATGCATGAATAGAAGTGTTTAGCTGTATACTCATATGATTTGATTTCAACATCTTCCATCATGATTCTGAGAAAAGGTATCTGTTTCTTGGATATATTGAGTACATTTGCACTGATACTGAATTAGAAATTTCTCTATGGCAGGTAAGGTTCCAACTAAGTGAATCATTTCAGATTTGGACTAGCATTGCAAGAGAAAGCTAAGTGCAAGGATCAGCTTGTCACGCCGCAGCGTGGCATGTGAATGTTGCGGCGTACCTGACCTAAAATGTAACCCGCCGCGACGTAGATAGTTGAGTGTCGCGGCGTGACTCTATTTTCTGAGCCCCATAAATATTGTTGCATCAATTTTTAATAGGAGTTAGGTTATATTTTAGAAAGTTGCGGCCATGTTTTAGCATTTCAAACCAGTAGGAAGCAGAAGTGACTAAGTTTGGAGTCTCTTCACCTTGGTGGAGGATTGAAGCTTGGAGGATCATTCCCTTAAACTTTATTCTTCCTTTTTCTTTTCCTTTCTCTTTTCCATCTCCATGACTATGAGTTTTTGTGATATATTTTCGTTTGTCATGGCTAGCTAGGCTATTTATAGGGTTTTACTTTTGATTCTCCTATGGATATTGATTAATCTTGTAATCCTTTGAGTTATATACATGATTTGGTTTTTGTTCAATCATATAGTGTTTAATGCTTTGAATGTTTGATCAGCTTTCAATTGATTTGTTCAAATCTAATGAACCGAGACATAAGAATTTGGATTTGAGATCGTGTGTATGATTGATATATGTTCTATTTCATTCAATTAGCTTGGATGCGATATAGGATAGAAATATACCTATTGACCATGCATAGTAATTAATTAGGAATAGATCGTTCATTAGTAGAGCTTACACTAGTTCTCATGGAAACATAGTGGATTAGGTAAGTGATACTAGGGTTGATTGACCTAGACATAGGCTTTTGGCTAAATCAGATTCCCAAGCTAATCTAGTCATTTCATATATATTACTCGTAAGGATTACTTGTTAACAATTGATATAGGAGGTGAAAAAGGATGTCCTATTCTCTAGATCATTATCTCAACTCAATCTGATAGTTTTTAAGTTCTTTTAATTAGTTTAATACACATCTTTCCAATTTATATGTCCTTGAATAGAAATACTTAAGTTATTGGTTTATAATTAGTACTGAATTTAACGTTTGTCCTCATGGGAACGATATCTGACTCCTAGCTATACTACAAGTGCGACCTGTGCACTGTGGTAAAGAAAAGAGCCAACAAGTTTTTGGCGCCGTTGCTGGGGACAATGGTTTAAATTTAGCTTAGCTCATATAAACAACGAGTTTAAGTATCTCTAGTTCAAGTTTCTTTTATTCTATATTCATTGAATTCATTGTTAATTAACTATTTCAGGTAGTAGTAAGATGGCAAAAGAAATCGCTATGAATGAGGTGGAGAACAATAGTCGCACAAGGCCACTAAGGGAGTTTGCTACTCCTCAAATGGATAATTTGCACTCTAGTATTAGACGTCCTACTATTCGAGCAAATAACTTTGAGATAAAGCCGGCCATTATCCAAATGATCCAAGCCATAGTACAGTTTGGCGGCTTATCCAATGAAGATCCCAACGTGCATCTCTCAAACTTCCTGGGGATTTGCGACACGTTTAAGCATAATAGAGTATCTGATGATGCTATTCATTTAAGGCTCTTCCCTTTCTCTTTAAGAGATAGAGCTAAAAGCTGGTTGCATTATCTTTCAGTGGGATCAATCACAACTTGGGCAGAGGTATGTACCAAATTTTTGAATAAATACTTCTCTCTGGCTAAGACTGCAGAGATGGTGAATAATATTACATCAGTCACCTAATCTGACTCAGAATCCTTACATGAAGCCTAGGAAAGGTATAAGGATCTATTAAGAAGGTGCCCACATCATGAGATACTTGGCACTAGATTTATTCATTTCATAAGGGCTTACTACACCACCGCCACTCAATAATAGATGTTGCAGCTAGAGGCTCCTTGTTAAGCAAATCTTTCGATGATGTCTTCTAGCCATTGGAGGAATTAGCTGCTAATAGCTATCAATGGCCTTCAGCAAGGAATACTCCACGAAGAGTGGCTGGTGTGCATGAAGTGGATGTCATAACCTCACTAACAACACAAGTTGCGGCTTTGGCAAGTAAGATGGACAGTATGGGACAACAAAGATCTCATCAAAGCCCATTTGTCCTTTGTGACAATTGTGGAGATAATCACGCGAGTGATAGGTGCCCTAGTATGTCTGAAAGTGCACATTATATAGGCAACTATCGCTCCCAACCGAATAACCCAACCAATATAATCCTGAATGGAGGAACCATCCAAAATTTCTCATGGAAGGACAACCAAGGAACCTTTTCATCCTCCAATGCTCCTGGACCTGAATGTCAGTATAACCCTCCTGGATTTCCAGCTCAGCCAAGACAACCAATGCAAGAAAGGAAACATGCATTGGAAGATATGTTCATGCAGTTAATGGCAAAGAACGATGCTTTCATTTCCAAGACCGAATCTTACATGCAAAGGACTGATGCTCACTTATCAAAGAATGATTCGATGATTCAAAGCCAAACGGCTTCGATGAGAGCATTGGAAACGCAAGTGGGACAGTTGGTAAATGCCATCAACAATAGGCCCCCAGGCACCTTCCTAAGTAACATTGTTAATAATCCAAAGGGTGCCTCGTATGAGGACTGTAAAGTCATCTCACTAAGGAGTGGCAAGGACATTGAGGGAAATCCTAGGACGAGATTGCTGGAGGATGAAGTGGTCAAGAGCCAAGACCATGAAGAAATGATCCACAAGGAGGTGGACGACAAGCAAGAAAAGGAAAATGATAAAAGTAAAGTCCAAAAGAAGGTCGAGGACAAGAAGTTTGTGAATAATCCATATATATATCCTTTACCTTTTCCAAGTAGGCAGATCAAGCATAAGATGGACGAGCAGTTCAAGAAGGTTTTGGAAGTTTTCAAGAAACTTCATATAAACATCCCTTTTGCTGAAGCCTTGGAGCAGATGCCCAGCTACGTTAAATTCATGAAAGATATTTTGTCCAAGAAACGTAGGTTGAGTGAGTTTGAAACAGTGGCATTGTCTGAAGAATGCAGTGCCATTTTGCAATAGAAGCTTCCCCCAAAGCTAAAGGATCTAGGAAGCTTTACAATTCCTTGTGCCATAGGAGAGAATTTCCTAGGCCAAGCATTATGTGATATGGGGGTAAGCATTAATCTCATGCCCTTATCCATATTCCAAAGGCTAGGGTTGGGGGAATGCAAGCCCACATCCGTAACTCTCCAACTAGCCGATCGCTCTTATACGTATCTAAGGGGAATAGTGGAAGATGTCCTGGTGAAAGTGGACAAGTTCATATTCACTGCGGACTTCATGATACTGGATATAGAAGAGGATCACAGGGTCCCTTTGATCCTAGGCAGACCGTTCCTAGTCACAGGAAGAACACTCATTGACGTGCAAAAAGGTGAACTGACAATAAGAGTTCAAGATCAAGAGGTAACTTTCAACATATTCAAAGCAATTAAGTTTCCTCAAGATCAGGAAGAGTGTTCTTATGTTAGGATATAGGATAACATCATTCATGACGCATTCCAAGCCAATATCCCAGAAGACTCCCTTACTGTGGCGTTGGCTTCATCAACTGATAATGATGAAGAACCTAGGGACGATGTGTCAGATTTTATCAAGTGCCTAGATGCATTTCCTAGGCAATATCGGTCACCCAAGTTTGAAACCTTGGAGTCCGATGCAATAAAGGAGGCATCTAAGCCCTTCATTGAGGAACCCCCAAGGCTTGAACTTAAACCTCTGCCCAATCATTTGCAGTATGCATATTTGGGAGCAACCTCCACCCTGCCGGTAATCATATCATCATCCCTTTTCAGATGATCAAACAGAAAAACTTCTCCGTATGCTGAGGCAATACAAGAATGTAATTGGATGGACTATTGCCGATATCCAAGGCATTAGCCCCTCCATCTGTATGCACAAGATCCTATTAGAGGACGATCAAAATGATGTTGTCGAACACCAAAGGACGCTGAATCCAATTATGAAGGAAGTGGTAAGGAAGGAAATAATCAAGTAGCTGGATGTAGGCATAATATATCCTATTTCTGATAGCCCTTGTGTCCCACTGATTCAATGTGTTCCCAAGAAAGGTGACATAACGATAGTCACCAATGAAAACAATGAGCTCCTTCCCTCTATGAAGGTCACAGGCTGGAAGGTATGCATGGACTACCGCAAGCTGAACAAGGCCACCCGGAAGGACCATTTCCTGCTTTTGTTCATAGACCAGATGTTAGATAGGCTAGCAAGAAAAGCCTATTACTGCTTCTTGGATGGTTATTCAGGATATAACCAAATTGCCATAACGCCTGAGGACCAAGAGAAAGCAACTTTTACTTGTCCCTATGGTACGTTTGCGTTTCGTAGAATGTCGTTCGGGTTATGCAATGCTCCTGCGACCTTTCAACGGTGCATGATGTTCATCTTTGCAGACATAATTGAGCATGACTTGGAAGTGTTTATGGACAATTTTTCAGTGTTTGAGGATGATTATAGTAGCTGTTTGCATACTTTATCATTCGTGCTGAAGAGGTGTGAAGAAACTAACCTCGTCATGAACTGGGAAAAGTGCCACTTTATGGTCCAAGAAGGCATAGTTCTTGGCCATAAAGTTTCTATTCGAGGGATGAAGGTTGACAAGGCAAAGATTGAGGTAATAGACAAGCTTCCTCCGCCAAACCCTGTAAAAGGAATTTGTAATTTTATTGGCCATGCGAGTTTCTATCGGAGGTTCGTTAAGGATTTCTTGAAGATAGCCAAGCCTCTCTGCAACCTTCTGGAGAAAGATATCCAGTGTATCTTTGATGATTCATGCCAGGTTGCATTTGAGGAACTGAAGAAGAGACTGGTCTCAGCACCAGTGATTATCACTCCAGATTGGGATTTACCATTCGAGCTCATGTGTGATGCTAGCGATTATGCGATTGATACAGTGTTGGGGCAAAGAAAGGATAAGGTGTTTCGCTCCATATATTATGCGAGCAAGACACTTAGTGATGCCCAACTGAACTAGACAACAACTGAGAAAGAGCTGTTGGCAGTTGTGTTCACGTTTGACAAGTTCAAAGCTTATTTGGTAGGGACCAAGGTGAGTGTACACAGATCACTTATCCATAAAGTACTTGGTGAGCAAGAAAGACGCAAAACCACGATTGATAAGGTGGGTTTTGCTTCTACAAGAGTTTGATATGGAGATTAGAGACAAGAACGGTGCGAAAAATCTAGTGGCAGACCACCTTTCAAGACTTAAGAATGACGAATGCCAAGCTGAACCGATCATAATCAGGGAAACATTTCCTGATGAGCAGCTTTTTGTAGCCATCACTCAATCCTGTCCATGGTATGCAGACATGGTGAATTACATTGTGAGTAGTGTGCTACCGCCTGATCTAACCTCTCATCAGAAGAAGAAATTCTTGTACGATGTCAGGCACTGCATTTGGGACAACCCATTTTTGTTTAAGCAGTGCTCTGACCAGATGTTGAGGAGGTGTGTACCTATAGAGGAAGTGGAGCAGATCCTGAGCCAATGTCATGCTTCTCCATATGGTGGACACTACAGTGGTGAGAGGACGACTTTGAAGGTGCTCTAATGTAGCTTCTATTGACCAACGCTTTTCAAGGATGCACATTTTCATGTGCAAAGATGTGACCGATGCTAGAAATCAGGAAACATTTCCAGAAGGAACGAGATGCCCCTTAACTTCATTCTAGAAGTTGAGATCTTTGATGTTTGGGGCATTGATTTCATGGGTCTTTTTATTCCCTCCTTTGGGAATCAATACATACTTGTAGTTGTGGACTACGTGTCCAAATGGGTGGAGGCATGTGCATTTCCTACCAACGATTCAAAGGTAGTGATTGGCTTCATGAAGAAACTGATCTTCACCAGGTTTGGACCACCTAGGGCCATCATTAGTGATGGAGGGTCACATTTTTGTAATAAACACTTTGAAGCCCTCCTAGCCAAGTATGGAGTGACGCATCAGATATCCACCGCTTATCACCCACAGACAAATGGGCAAGCAGAGGTATACAACCGTGAGATAAAGTGGATCTTAGAGAAGACAGTGTATCCAACCAGAAAGGATTGGTCAAGGAAGTTAGATGATGCATTGTGGGCTTACAGGACTGCTTACAAGGGCCCTATTGGTATGTCTCTGTACAAGCTGGTGTTTAGAAAAGCATGCCACCTGCCAGTTGAGCTTGAGCATAGTGCTTATTGGGCAATAAAGCAGCTCAACTTTAATTTACAAGCTGCCGGTGAGAAAAGACTTATGCAACTCAATGAACTAGACGAATTCAGGCTGCAAGCCTATTAGAATGCAAAAGTATACAAGGAGAAGGTCAAATACTAGCATGACAAGAAGATTGTCCAGAAAAGATTCAATAAAGGCCAGTAAGTTCTCCTATACAATTCCAGGGTTAAGCTCTTCCTTGGAAAGCTTAAATCAAGGTGGTCGGGACCCTTTGTGGTGATAAAGGTGTTTCCTCATGGAGTAGTGGAATTACCTCAACTGGATGGAACATCAAGCTTCAAGGTTAACGGCCAGCACCTAAAACCTTATTTTGGAGGAGAGATTAATAGAGAGACGACCTCCCTCATATTAACAGCTCCAACTTGAAATCACTAAAGTCCTGCTAGGACTATAAATAAGGCCCTTTTTGGGAGGGAACACAAATGTTCATAGTCTGTGTTTTTATGTCCTTAGTACTTAATATATGTTTTTTGGGGTTTGTTCAAGTTGTTGATAATTAAACTGTTATTTGATCATTTGGGCATGTTGTATAGGTTTTAATGACCCATTTTTCCAAATGTCTAGGCTGAAGTCAATTTGTTGCAGAATTCAGCAGACTGACCTCTAACGTCGTGGCGTTAGTTGATTACACGTCGTGGCGTGAGGCCTTATTAGTTTATTATTCAGTTGTTTCACGTCGCGGCGGCAAATGTGTTCATGCCGTGGCATTTGTATCTGTTGTTCAAAAAAATAAATAAATATAAATATATAATAATAATAATAGTATTTATTTAAATATTAATTTTAGAGGGAATTATGAGCGCTGCGGGGCAGTACGTATCACGCCGCGACGTGGTGCGTCTGTTGGGGTTAAACACCGCGACGGTTCATTCATCCCTCGTTACGTAACCCCTTTCCCTCATTTCTCTGTATTTTCTCTCAAACCCTCCCTTTTATTTTTCATTTCTTCATCTTTAGCTTCATTTCCTTGTTTCAAAACAAGGTATGAAGCTCTCCCATTCTATTTATTTTTAATTTTCTTATGTTTTTATTTCGTTTTTTAATTTTCTGTGTTAAATGTATATTTATTGTTGTTTAGTGAGGTTAAATGTGTTTAAATAGTAAAATGTTTCAGTTTTAATGTAGTTTACTATGATATATTGCCTGGGGGGAGATGATTTAGCTAGTTTGATGGGTATTTATGGGTTCAGGTTGACTGCGCGCCACAACGTTGTGTATGAATGTCGCGGCTCCAGGATGAATTTGTTTGCATGCCACGGCATGTACTTTTAGTGTCGCGGTATGAAGATGAAATTGTTTGAATGTCGCAGCATATCATGTGAGTGTCGTGGCGTGGTAATGAACAGCTTGAATGTCGCGGTGCATGTGTCAATATCGTGGCGTGAGATATCTAATTTTCCAGAATTTTCCAGAAATTGCAAATTTTTCATATGCTTACATTGCCATTACTTGATATTGACTATTTACAATTCTTTTTCAGGATCACTATGGCTCCAAAACGACAGAGAGGATCCTCCAGCCAGAGACACCGAGAGTCGTCTCCCCCTCCGCCATTTGATGAGGGGCAATTCGTTTACATTGAGTCTGCACAGAGGTATACCATACTAGTTTCAAAACCAGTGACGGTAAAGCGAGGGTTCTCCTTTAAGGAGACCAAACCAGAGAACATCGACAGAACCATCCGCTATCATCAATGGAGTCGATTTGCACAACACCCTGATGTTGTGGTCCTTCTTGTGGTTCACAAATTTTACGCGAACATTGATACTACTGATGCCAACACCACCATTATTGTTGTACAGGGTCACCGTGTCTCTTACTCTATTTTGGTCATCAAGGTGACACTTGGTTTGCCTACTCTCCCAGCGGTTTGTGAATACTTTCACTTCCTCACGTCGACCCAGACGACATCGACCTCGCTACGGTTACAGCCAGGATCTGTACGCCTGCGTTGCAACCTGTGGAGTGAGTATTGAGCATCCAGGATGCCCGACCCAGATATTTCTGATGAGCCTGCTTGACACAAGAGGCCCGGGTGTGGTATCATTTTATCAACACCCGTATCTTTCCATCTAACAACTTGTCAAAGGTGACTAGAGATCAGGCGATCTTGATCTACGCTATTCTCAAGCATCGAGCTATAGATGTCGGCCATATCATTTACTAGCAGATTCGGAGAGCTGCCAGGGAGTGCAGGAGTATATTCTTTCCTTCCCTCATCCAGCGATTGTGTCGAGGGCAGATGGTCTAATCTCAGGACCATGAGGAGCGCATAGAGGCCAAATAACCTGTCAATGATTACTTTCTTGAGAGGGTACGAGCAGCACCAGCAGCAGCACCTCCACTAGCTAGGGGACCACCGAGGCAGGCTCCAGCAGAGCCTAGAGCGAGGCTATCTCAACCTAGGTCAGCTATAGCAGATGCTGCTGCATGGAGGGCACAGATAGAGGCCCAGTTGACCAGTCTAGAGGCCCAGACAGCATAGACGATAGCCATGCTGGTGTATCTTATCTAGACTCAGCGCTGGACCGCGGAGCGTTTGCACTTACACATGGAGGACTATCCCGTCCCTGACTTTTCGCCCGTGGCAGTTTCTGACCCACCACCACTACCCAAGGAGCCAGGATCCTCTCACCAGCCAGCTGCTGGACATGCTCATGCTGATGATGATGATGATGATGATGATGATGATGATGATGAGACCACGGGCAAGGACGCGGATGCAGATGATGAGGCCACCGATTCTTAGGAGGCTTCTATCTAGCTCTTGAGGCTTTCAAGGCACTTTCCTTTCATTGTATTTCATTTTTATTAGTATATTGTATGTTCTTATGTACAGTGTGGATACTATTTCCCTTAGGTTTGGGGGGCGTCTTAGACTTATTATTTTGATGTTTATGCATGATAATAATATAGTGATTATGTTAGTACTGCCTATTGTTGATATGATATTTTGGTATGTTAGTATAGTTATGTATGTGTGTAATTATGTATGCTTGTCAGTATCCAAAGGAACTTGTATCTTGATAATCATTTCTTGAAAATCCCATTCAAGATACAATTGTCGTTCCCTTTCACAATTTAAATCATAAAGGTTAAAACTAATATGAAATGATTGTTCAATGATAGATATGAATGCAAATTGACCTTAACATTTCTGTGAATCCATATACAATCTTTGAAGCATGTTGAAGCAATCTAGTTTCATTTTAGGATTGATAAATTTCCTACTTGCATGAGTGTTGAACTTTGGAATTGATAAGAAGTCTTGCTTAGAGAAAGTTTATGGATTGTGCATGTGAAGGTATCGGTTATCTGTGAAATTGTTTTTGAACTCTCTTAAGGCGAAATCCTAATTTGTGCATGATTGAGGAAACGATTAGGGCATTCTTTGGACCGACTGAGCCTTAAAAAAAGTTTACCTTGGTATGATCATATCCTTAGGTCCCCTTTGAAGCCTTATGCATGTTTGGCCTTATGTTTTTCATCACCTACATATTCCATGCCATGTAACCATTCTAAATGCATGTGAAAACATGACATTTGTTATCTTACCATCATTGTTGTTAAGTGCATATATATATGATTTCTTGAATTGAATCCATTAATCAGGGGTACTGTGTAAGTCAAATTCAAAAAGAACTTGTTTAAACCATCTGCGATTAGAAAAACATTACTTTGTAAAAGTAAAAGAAAGAAAATTTGAAAAGAGACAAGCAAAGCAAAAGAAAAGATAAAGAAAAGTTAAAAAAATAAAGCATTGAATGGTTCTTATGTGTTCTGATCTCTCAAAGTTCTTGTGGTATACCCTGATAATCTCACTTGTGCTCAAGTCTTGAAATCATACGTGTATGTGTCTCAATGTTTGTGTTAAATCCATTCCCTTTGTTCTTTAACACATACCATTGGCCTAACATTATAAGTTGATAAAGACCCTTTTAATCTTCAATCATGTGTGAGTTGCATTAGTGGAGAGAGAGTTGAATTACAATTTTATGGAGTCCTTGATACATATTCATTTGGATGTTCATAAACTTATCCGAGTGAGTCCTAATTAAAAAGAAGAAGTTTTGTATGCATGATTGTGGGAAATTGTATCTTGACTGAAAGGAAACTGTGATTGTCAGCATGAGTAGGGTTGTGTATATGTGAAACTGAGTGTGAGGCAAGTACATTCTTTGAGATTTTATGCAATCATCTTACATGAGTTCTATTTAAGTGAAAGTGGAATGTATAGATTGGTGAAGCAGGTTAGCAAGTTAATCAATATGAATATATTTTGTTTTGCTCGAGGACTAGCAAAAATCTAGGTTTGGGGGTGTGGTAACTTCACAAATTGTAGTTATTTGGGCCCCATATCTATGTTTTATTGTCTGCTTAGTCCTTGTTTTGATGCATGAATAGAAGTGTTTAGTTGTATACTCATATGATTTGATTTCAACGTCTTCCATCATGATTTTGAGAAAAGGTGTCTAATTCTTGGATATATTGAGTACATTTGCATTCATACTGAATTGGAAATTTCTCTATGGCAGGTAATGTTCCAACTAAGTGAATCATTTCAGATTTGGACCAGCATTGCAAGAGAAAACTAAGTTCAAGGATCAGCTTGTCACACCGCGACATGGCATGTGAATGTCGCGGCATGTGCCTCCACTGCATCAAAAATCAAAGAGCTATGCACATTGCGCGCTGCAGCGTGGCATGTGAATGCCGCGGCGTACTTGACCTAAAATGTAACGTACCGCGGCGTAGATAGTTGAATGTTGTGGTATGACTCTATTTTTTGAGCCCTATAAATACTGTTGCATCAATTTTTAATAGGAGTTAGGTTATATTTTAGAAAGCTGCGGCCATGTTTTAGCATTTCAGACCAGCAGGAAGCAAAAGTGACCAAGTTTGGAGTCTCTCTTCACCTTGGTAGAGGATTGAAGCTTGGAGGATCATTCCATCCCTTAAGCTTTGTTCTTCCCTTTTCTTCTCCTTTCTCTTTTCCATCTCCATGACTATGAGTTTTTGAGATATATTTTCATTTGTCATGGCTGGCTAGGTTGTTTATAGGGTTTTACTTTGGATCCTCCTATGGATATTGATTAATCTTGTAATCCTTTGAGTTATATACATGATTTAGTTTTTGTTCAATCATATAGTGTTTAATGCTTTGAGTGTTTGATCAGTTTTCAATTAATTTGTTCAACCAAGTCATAGGAATTTGGATTTGAGATCGTGTTTATGATTGATGCATGTTCTATTTCATTCAATTGGCTTGGATGCGATGATTCATTAATAGGATAGAAATATAGCTATTGACCATGCATAGTAATTAATTGGGAATAGATCGTTCATTAGTAGAGCTTACACTAGTTTTCATGGAAACATAGTGGATTAGGTAAGTGATACCAGAGTTGATTGACCTAGACATAGGCTTTTGGCTAAATCAGATTCTCAAGCTAGCCTAGTCATTGCATTTATATTATCGTAAGGATTACTTGTTAACAATTGATATAGGAGATGAAAAAGGATACCCTATTCTCTAAATTATTATCTCAACTCAATCTGATAGTTTTTAAGTTCTTTTAATTAGTTTAATACACATCTTTCCAATTTATATGTCCTTGAATAGAAATACTTAAGTTATTGGTTTATAATTAGTACTGAATTTAATGTTTATCCTCGTGGGAATGATATCCGACTCCTAGCTATACTACGAGTGGGACCCGTGCACTTGTGGTAAGCAAAAGAGCCAACAAGAAGCTTTACCCATAATTTTATCTAAGGATCCTTTAAAAGTTAGTGTTACCCATGAAAATTTGAAGTTATGTGAATTGGAAGGTATTATAGAAGAGATGACTTCTATTCTTAAGAGTACCTCATCCATTGAGTCATCTTCTTGGGTAACTAAGTATGAGCCTTTACCTCTTTTAGTTAATTCTCCTGCACTAGCATCTATTGTCTCTCCACCCAAACTTAAGTTGAAACCTCTTCCAGCCACTCTTAAGTATGTGTTTTTAGGAGATAATAAGACTTACCTGTCATTATTTCATGTCAGTTGTCTAGTGAGCAAGAGAAGAAAGTGATTCGGGTCTTGTTTGATCATAAGAGTGCCATTGGGTGGTCAGTTGTTGATTTAAAGGGTATTAATCCTTTCATTTGCATACATAGGATTTTCTTAGAGGAGAGGGCTAAACCTTCTAGAGAGATGCTGTGTAAGTTAAATCCTTACATGAAAGAGGTAGTGATGAAAGAGGTGGTGAAACTTTTAGATGCAGGTATCATATACCCTATTTCTGATAGTCGATGGGTTAGTCCTGTACAAGTAGTTCCTAAGAAGTTAGGTATTACAATGGTGAAGAATAGTGAAGGAGAGTTAGTGCCTACTAGAGAGACCACAGGTTGGCGAGTTTGTATTGACTATAGGAAGCTTAATTCCATGACTAGGAAAGACTATTTCCCTTGACTCTTCATTGATCAAATCTTAGAAAAGTTGGCAGGCCAAAACTTTTATTGCTTTGTAGATGGTTATTCTGGGTATAACTAAGTAGCTATTTACCCGAAGGACCAAGAGAAAATGACTTTTACATGCCATGCAAGTACTTTTGCTTTTCGAATGATGCCCTTTAGATTATGTAATGCACCTTCTACATTTCAGCATTGCATGATGGCTATATTTTCTAATATGATTGATAAATTCTTAGAGGTATTTATGGATGATTTTTCTATATTTGGGTCATCATTTGATGCATGTTTGCATAATTTATCTATTGTTCTAAAAAGATATGAAGAGGTAAACCTTGTTTTAAGTTGGGAAAAGAGTCATTTATGGTTCAAGAGGGATTGTCTTAGGAAGCAAGGTCTCGAAGAAGGGTATTAAGGTAGATAAAGCTAAAATTGATTTAATTTATAATCTCCCCATCCCCACTTTTGTTAAACTGGTGCGATCATTTCTTAGCCATGCATGCTTTCATAGGAGGTTTTTAAAGGATATCAACAAGATTGTTAAGCCCCTTACTAACCTTCTTGTTAAGGATGTTCCTTTTGAATTTGATGAATCTTGCATTGAAGCTTTTGAAAAGCTTTGTTCTCTTCTTGTTTATGCATCTATAGTACAGCCTCCTGATTTTTCTTTACCATTTGAGATTATGTGTGATGCTTCTGACTTTGCTATTGGGACAGTTCTTGGGCAAAGGGTGAGTAAGATACCTCATGTGATTTCTTATGCTAGTAGAACTCTTTCTAATGCACAAAGAAATTACACTACCACTGAAAAAGAGTTGTTAACAAATGTTTTTGCTCTTGATAAGTTCCACTCATACCTTTTGCATTCTAAGGTTATTATTTTCTCAGACCATGCTGTATTAAAATATTTGTTGTCTAAGAAAGAGACAAAGCCTAGATTGATAAGATGGATTTTGTTGTTGCAAGAATTTGACATTTAGATTAGGGATAAGAAAGGTTTAGAGAATTTAGTAACAAATCATTTATCTAGGATGCTTGTTGATTATGTTGTTGACTTAGTTACTTTGCAAGATACTTTCCCTGATGAGCAGTTATTTTCTTTAACATATTCACAACTTCCTTAGTTCGTAGACATTGTTAATTACCTTATTTCAAGTAAAATCCCATCACATTGGTCAAAGCAAGAAAAGGACAAGTTCTTTGCACAAGTAAAACATTACTATTAGGATGATCCATATTTGTTCAAGCATTGCCCATATTAGGTAATTCGTAGGTGTGGTCATGAATATGAATTTCATAGCATATTATCTTTTTGTCATTTCTATGTGTCTGGTGGACACTTTGGAGGTCGTAGGACTGCTGCTAAGGTACTCCAAAATGG
Organism: Ormosia emarginata; assembly: GCA_029884605.1. Classification (NCBI taxonomy): domain Eukaryota; kingdom Viridiplantae; phylum Streptophyta; class Magnoliopsida; order Fabales; family Fabaceae; genus Ormosia; species Ormosia emarginata. The sequence continues at coordinate 22,322,592 of JAQQTP010000073.1, forward strand.
ATTCTATTGGCCTACTTTATTTAAGGATACTCACCAATTCTGTCTTTCTTGTGAGCGATGCCAATTTACTAGAGCATTGTCTAGGCGTGATATGTGTTGTGAAAATCGGCAAGTGCACCGAATCGCAAAAGTAATAAAAAAAAGAGTTGAATATTGTTCCCACAAGGATTATGTTGACAATTATTAAGTTTTCCAAATTGACATTATCCAAGCTATTGAAAAAGAGAATTAAAAATATAAATAAAAGAAAACAGTAAACAGAAAAATAATTAAAAATATCAAGAATCAGATCAAGGGTGAAAAATGATGAGATGAAAATGTTACGGGTCAAATTTATCTTGAACTTTTTTTATGCAATTTCAAATATTGGTTTAATCAAGTTTTATTCCAATGATTCATGGTCAATTCCCAAAATTAATCAATATCTAATCCCTTGGTATATCAATCTTTTTTACACAATTTAGAATTAATTAATCCCTTCGTTTAACCCTAAATAGAAATGCATTATCATAAATGAGGGAATTAAAATAAAGACCATACAATCCACAATGTCTATTCCTAGCAATTGCGGAAATTATGGTGTTTATCATAAGTTCTAGGCTCATGCACAATTTTCCCAAATCATACATAACCTAAAAATCATTCTCAAATTGATCAGGTTTAGAAAAGCATTAAGAGAAGAGATAAACACGTAAATCATGAAATAGAAACATAAATTAAACCCATAAAATAATTTACATCATCCAAGTATCAAGATTCATCATCACCCTAACAAAAGAAATTTAGTTACACATGAGAAAAGAAGAAAACAAAGAGAAGAAAACGACAAACTCCATATAAGGTTAATGGAAAGGTTAAAGAAAATTCCTAATCTTCAAGCCTAATTACGCCCACACAAAGCTAAGGTTTGTGCCTCCACTTTGCTCCTCGATGGCTACTAAAAATTTGTGCAAAAGTGAGCTCTTTTACTAAACTCCTTTTTCCCCTTATATAGAAAAGTTGACAGCTTTTCGTATTTGACTTGCACGATTTTTCTCACCCTCCAGATGGTCGAATTTGCCCTCGACCTTAATAGTGAAGTTATAGGATTTTCTGTTAGCTTTTCAATGCTGCAAATGATGCGTCGATCTGATCTTTGTATCCTAATATATGACTCAATTAAAGAGGAATGATCAGAATAGTGGGGGAATCCAAATTTTACTCCAAATCAAATCTCTTTGAGAATCCTTATCCAATCTTCAATCTATTCCTTATTTAAGATTTTGCATCCAATTAGAACTCTAATTAGCATCTAAGAATAGGAGAAGAATCCTTCAAATATTTATCTTCAGGAATTTCTTAATTTTGCACAAAATATGATGATTTATCCATAGAGCTTATTTCTCTGATTTCTTACTTCTTAAAGTTGGTTATTAGATATACTGCAAATCATGTGGAGGGATGTAAGTGACCTAGATGGGATTTGTCCCTCCTACATAACAACAGTGATATCTTCGGACTCCCTGATTGAGTGAGACTACGAAAAACATGATCATGCTCAAATGAGTTAATATGAGATATTGATCTCATTTGTTATTACTATGTCTACTCGAGTATCAGGAAATAGAAGATTGAACTATACAAAGGTGACACATTCCATGCCTTGTATTCAATCTAGATATCTAGCCAAAGGGACTAAACTACATGGTAACATTGATCACGAAAAGGTTATGTCAAATCACTGACATTCTCATTACTTGGGTAGCAACGATGTATTGCTAGATACCGCTCACTGCTTGTAACATCCCGAAAAATACCTATTTGGTCATAATTCATCATTTTATAATATTCTTGATTTTTAGAAATTTTTCTAGAATTTTTCGGAAACGACGAATATTTTAATATATTCTTCGTTTTACGTGCACACTGAGCTGAGAATTGCTGAGGTCAGTGTAAAGCTCCGGAAACTAATTATTTCACCGCCAATAGTCATTTTCTAATATTTGTGATTTACGTGAATTTTTCTGAAATTTTTCGGAAACGATGAATATTTTAATATATTTCTCGTTTTGCGTGAAACTCGAGCAGAGTCGTGAAAACGACTGTAGTGCTTCAAAAATTAGAAAATTATATGACAAATAGTCGTTTTATAATATTTGCAATTTTTGGGAATTTTCTGGGAATTTTCCAGAACCGCCGAATATTTTAATATATTCCTCGTTTTGCGTGTCTTGTTGAAACAGAACAGAGAAACACGATATTTTCTCGAGAACCTTGGACTATGGACATGTCGACGGGGATCTTACTAAACCCGAGTTGACACAGTTTACAAGGTTTCACAATTTTCGAGAAATTTTTACAGATACAATTAAATCAATACAAATAAAAATTCATCGTCGATTAATTAAATACCGACTTCGTCATCATCGTAACTATTATCCATTGGATAATAGTGTGTAATAAAAATACTATCACATTATCCTAATGTAATCCACTTTATATGTCAAATCTACCTACTTTAATTCAAATTTAATGGTTAAAGATTCAAGCTTCCTTAAGAAGCTTTGACCCCAAGCTTTGACCACATGTGTTAGCTTCCAAAGGAAGCCAATTTTTGTCACCCACTTCTCTCTCTCACTTACGTAATCTGCAGCCCACTCAAGTGAAATAATTGATTTTTACTATCCTAATATTACATCTAAATGTATTAACACCCAAAAGCACCATTTCTTCTTCCTTTTACGTTTCTTCTTCTTCTTCTCTCTTCAAACATTTCTTTCTTCCTCTTCCAAAGACACCACACGGCCAGCCACCTCAAGAAACCCCAACCTTCATAAAAATTTACTTCAACCATGTTTTCTTGATCTCCTACTCCTTCTCATCATCTTTTGTGCTTGGAGTTTTCAAGAAAGCTTCCATCTTCAACCATTTCTCAAGCTTTGAAGGTGAGCTTCCATGGCTGAAAAATTTCAGACTTTCCCTCCCATTTTCGTTTCTGGTTTCCTCTTGATTTAATGGTCATTTTCTTCTTCTTTTTCACATCATTACATTGTTCTAACTTGGACCACATTTTCTAGGGTTTTTGAGCTTCAAATCCGAAAATCGAGTGCTTCTTGGAATTTTCTTGGTTCTTCATCTTGGTAAGAGGAAGACTAATCCTCCTCAACCTCTTTAGCAACTAGGAACCTTGTGTTTGATTTTTGGAAGAAAAACCACATGGTGGTTGTTCTTGAAATTGATTTCTTGAATGTCATTTTAATTTAGCTTTGAGTAGTTGATTGAGTGGTTAATTATTCATGTAATTTTGTGATTGAAATCCATGTTTGCTTGTGGAAATTCTAGTTCTGGACCCCCGAATGTGCCACGGTTTTGGGGCTGTTTTTGGGCTGTTTTTGGGCTGGAAAATGAATGGAAATGATGCTTAAATTTTGACCAATGCATGGCAAATTAAATCAAGTAGTTAAGGTTGATTCAAGTGGACAAAATTCTGGTTGTTGGACCTTGGTGAGTGCCACGGTTTTGGGTCGTGTTCTTAAGAGCAGAATTTTGGTTAACATTGTGTCAAGAGTAATGCTAGGCAAATTAGGTAAAGGAAGACTAAACTAGTGAGAAGAAAATTGGTAACCTAGGACCCTATGGAGTGCCACGGTTTTGAGGCTAGCAATTAAGGGAAATTGTGATAAATTGTAACAAGCATTTGATTTGAAGTAATCAATGTATAAATATGGAATGTAATGGAAGAAGAATTTGAAATTGAAACTCAAGTGATGCCACGGTTTTGGGTGGAAAATGGGGTAATTTATGGTTAATGTGCAATAAGTATAAGACTAGAATTAATTAAGTAACAAGATGGGATTTAATGGAAGAACAATTGGAAGTTGAAACTTCTATGGTGGCTACGGTTTTGGAGCCAAGAACCTAGGGTTTTTGGTTTGAACAAGTGAACACTTTAAATAATTAAGGGAGTGGTGTACAAGATTATGGCTTGAAAGGAATTGGAATTGAATTCATTAGGAGGCCACGACCTCTAGTACATTTTATGGGAAAATGTAATTTTGGTAAATTGGAAGTATAAGTAATTAGATACTTAGAGAACTAGGTAATGAAATGGACAATTATTAAATTAGAAGGATTATTAGGATTAAAACTTCATAAGCCTTAAAGGACTAAGAATGAATTCATCATAAGACTTAAGGTGATCATAAGTGGGTAAAGAACATGAGAATGTGAGACCTGAGGGTTTAAATAAAATGTAAGTTATTGGAGATCGAATTGCCTTAGTATGTTAAGTTGATTTTTGAACATGAGCCTTGAAATGAGGAATAAATTCTAAGTTAGGATTCATAATGAACCTAATGACGTATTAATTGATTTGACATTGATATTATGTGATTATGGAATTGTATGAAATTATGAATCATACATGTGCATGCATAGTGTCTTATGCATTGTGATTGTCCTTGTGGACTGTTGTAAGGCCTAGTTGCCTAGGAGATTGAACACACCTTAGTGCGGGTGCGAATAGACAAGTGTGGGTCGTGTTATGACCTCGGGGGCGTCGGGGTGCGGGTCCCTCACATGGACAGTTTAGAGCTCCTCTGTGCCGTGGGGCAAACCGATGCAAACACACCGACGATCCGGACTTGACACTGTCCTATATCGTGATCTAGTGTAGAATGTCCGTACAATGCCATGATTTGCGCATTTCGGCCTCGGCATAGGAGTTACGACATGTCTCCCGATCTTTCTCTCCGCTTGATTGAGTCTAGCTCCATGGAGTAGGAATTTGGGAAAGCATGATATGAGTCATGATATACCCTGTCATTGTTAATATTTATTTTTCCATAACTATGGTGATTTAATAATTCTTGTGATGATTATACGCCCGGAACTGTTTATTTGCTTACTGTTGGAATTTCGCTCATTAAATTGAATATGATATTTCGAGTTGCTAATTGGGCGCGTGGCGCCGTTCTGTTTCTAGCTGCTATGATTGGTAATGATGGTAGGATGTCTTACCTCTTTCTTGTATTCTTGTGCTTCTGTTATGTATATATATATGTACGTTTGATAAAAGATCGTGAGGGAGATGAAGAAGAATCTTGGTTGATTTGGATTGGATGTGTGGATGAGATTTCTTCAATTACGTGAGAGCACAACTGCGTGGAGGCATTGATGCCTGTCTCGTCAACTGGGACTTCGAGCGTCGTATATGTGCATGGGGTTGCGGATTTGTCTGCTGGTGGTACCCATCCCTGGGTTACTACTTTTCCCTTTAGTGTTTTTAGTTCCCGCTGTATTTTATTTGACTGTAATTATTATATCCTATGATATTAATGATTTACGTTAATTAACTATAAAATATATATAGAAGGCATAGGATTTTATTTTGGTGGTTGTGTATAAGATGATGTTGCATTTGGATATGGGTTAATACAAATACATTTCATTCGAGGCTCGTATGTTCTACTTACGTATAAACACAAAAAAAAAATAATAAACTTCTAAATTTTGAAACGTATGTTATCATGGTTGTGACACACCTGGATTTAGTGACCGTGATGTAATGACGATTGTGTTGCGGTCGCTATATCAAGGGGTGTTACACTGCTTATAATATTAAAATGAGATTTTAATATTATTACCAATGTCATGAGAACCTATAGGGTCGCACACTTAGAACAGACTTAGCTAGAGCAATAAAGATCCAAGTTGGATTGGGATTCAATCGTGGGTCAAACTCATAATAAATGAGCCTAGGGTTTCACAACTTACCTACTGCTGCTCTCACTCGCATAAGGCAATAGCTATTATAAATAGCACTGCTAAGGGGCTATCAAGGTACGCATGAAAAACCCTAGCCGCACTTGACAGAAAACAGTGAGTAAGAGAGTGGCAGGTTTCTTTTCTCTTTATAGCTAGCACTATCGTTGAGAGGTGGGGCTCCAAGACTGCGGACATTGGACATTTTTGCAAGTGTGTTCATGTTGATTACGTAGAGGCATCGTTGTTGTTTCAGTACTTGTGATTTGCTCAATTCATTTTTTATCAGGCTTCAAGAGGTAAACTCAAAAATCACGTTTCATGGCTTCTTTTTTCGCATGGATCCTTGGTAGGAATTTTTTTTTTGCTGCATGATGTATTTGCAATTCCCAACAGTGATATCAATGTCACTTGCGAAACCATGATTTACTTTTTTGTTTATGTGTTGTTTGAAATAATATGATCTTGAATATGTTATTTCTGAAATCGAAAGAATGCTTTACGAAAAAACGTATTATGTTTGATTTGTTATATGCAAAACATGATGATGTTTTCAAAACCATGTAAATGTTCATATGATTTTGTGAAAACTATTTAGTATGTTATTTATTTTTACATCTTTTCTAGTACATATGATATATGTACAGCACAACGCAACACAAGGATTCTGGAAACCTTGTTTCTGGTTTGCGATGACATCAAGTGTTGATGTCAAGCAAACCCTGTTTCTGGACAGCGGCGTTAATGTCCTCACGCGTTCTGGAAACCTGTTTCTAGATAGGTGATGGCGGCATAAAGTGTTCATGTGATGGCAGCATGAGGGTTCAAGTGTGGTTGCCCTAGCCGTCAAGGAGGTGAAAGAGGTCTATCTTTTAATTTTTTGTTAGAAACCAGTGGCAATATCAACAAAAATTTTTAGGTTTTGGGGCATTGCCCCTAGCCCTGCAAGGGGTGGCCTCCCCTTGACCCTCAATAAAAGCTGCTATTAATAAAGTATGTCCCCAGAAGGAGCCTGGAAGGTCTGCATGACTCATCATCGATCGAATTATGTCTAACAAGGTCTGATTTCTCCTTTCAGAAACACCATTCAATTATGGTGTTCCTGGAGGAGTGAGTTGAGATATTATCTCACACTCTTTCAGATGATCATCAAACTATTGGCTTAAGTATTCACTACCTCGATTTGATCGAAGGACTTTAATACTCTTACCAAGTTAGTTTTGTACTTCATTCTTGAATTCCTTGAACTTTTCAAAGGATTCTGATTTGTGTTTCATGAGATACACAAACCCGTATCTACTGAAATCATCAGTAAATGTAATAAAGTATTGAAAATCACCTATAACCAATGTGTTTAGGGGTCCATATACATCACTATGTATGAGGCCCAAAAGAGCACTAGCCATTTCACCTTGTCCATTGATTAGGGCCTTAGTCATCTTCCCCAGTAAACAAGACTCGCATATCTCATATGATTCAAAATCAAATGAGTCCAAGAATCCATCTTTATGGAGTTTGGAGATGTGTTTCTCATTTATGTGGCCTAAATGACAATACCAGAGATAAGTTGGGTTCATATCATTTGATTTGAACCTCTTCCTATTTATGTTATAAACAGGCATTTCGAGATCAAGGACATAAAGTCCATTACTAAGTTGTGCACTACCATAAAAAAATAGCATTCCAATGAATAGAACAACTTTTGTTCTTTATTATAAAAGTAAAACCTTTTTTGTCCAAACAAGAAACAAAAATGATATTCCTGCTAATAGCAAGCACAAAATAGCAGTTCTCTAAATCAATTACAAGGCCAGTGGACAAAGATAATAAATAAGTCCCTATGGCTAATGTAGTAACTTTTGCTCCATTTCTAACTTGTAGGTCGACTTCGCCCTTAGCCAATGGTCTATTATTCTTTATATCCTACACATTTACATAAATTTGAGACCCACATCTAGTATTTAATACCCAAGATGCAGAAGTAGATAAATCGACTTTTATAACAAAAATACCTGAAATGGAAGTCTTACTTCCCTTCTTCTTCGTACACTCCTCTAAGAATTTGGTGCAGTTCCTCTTCCAATGTATGTTTTGATCACAGTGGAAGCAAGTACCTTCCTTAGCCACTCTGCTCGTTGGTTTCAAGCTAGAAGTGCTGGCTTGGATTTCCCCTTACCCTTGCCTTTCCAATTGTCCTTGGGCTTCTTCAACTGGTTTTTGCCCTTAGCTTTCTAGACAATCATAATGGCCTTTCCCTTTCCTTTATTAATGTTCTGCTCAGTAGTTCTCAACATGGTTAGTAACTCTGGTAGAGATTTGTCAATTTCATTCATGTTGTGGTTCATGATAAATTGACTGAAACTTTTCGGCAACGATTATAGGACTAAGTCAGTGGCCAACTCTTGTCCCAAAGGGAAACCAAGTCTCTCTAGGTTTTCAATGTACCTAATCATCTTGAGCACATGAGCACCAACAAGGCTACCCTCTACTTCTAGCTTGCTCTTGATAGAGCTTCTTTAAGTATACGATCATGTCGTATGCATCTATGTTCTCATGTTCCTTTTGTAGATCAGAGTTCATGGTGGCTAGCATGAGACAACTGACATCTAAGGCATCATCTTAATGCTTCTTATAAGCATTCTTTTTAGCTTTAGGGGCACTTGCCGTTGGTGGTTCAGGAATGGATTGCTCTAAAACATACAACTTTTTTTATGCTTGAGAACAATTCTCATATTCCTGTACCAATCTAAGAAATTTGTCTCAGACAGTTTGTCCTTCTCAAGGACGGATCGCAATGATAAGTTACTAGTAGTGTTTGTTACTATAGTAATCTATCAACAGAAAATATGCAAAGTATAAGTATCATGTCATAAATATATTTAACACAATCTTTAATTAAATATGCCTCCCACTATTTTATTCAAATCAATGACCCTTAGCATTGACTCGAAAAATCCCATTGAAAGATTTCCTAGTGGGCCAAGATCCATATTTCACCTAGCTTTGAGTCAGCTTTAGCTGATTATAATACCCCAAAAATTATTTGTTTTATGATAAATAGTCATTTTATAATATTTATGAATTTTGTGAATTTTTGTGGATTTTTTTCAGAAATGTTGATTATTTTAATATATTTTTCATTTTGCATGCGCGCTGAATAGAGCCGGGAAAATAAAATATTTTTCCCGAGGTTGGAAAACCTTGAACTATGGAAACGTCAACAGGAGATCTTACTAAACCCGAGGTCGAACATAGTTTATGAAGTTTTCGTTTTTTGAGATTTTATCTAATAAATAAAATCGTTGTACCGTGAAATTATCCAATGAATAATAAATATTTTTTTTATTAACTGTAACTTTTGTTCACTGGATAATAGCTTTAGTAGAGTGTTAGTCATCTTTTGTAGATAGCACTTTAATGACATCATCAAAGATGACATCATGTATGTGACATCATCGTTTAATTTTTGGAAAAGTGTTCCAAAACTTCCTAAAGAAGCTTTGTACAAAGCTTCCAAAGGAAACTTTATTTTCTCTCTCCTCCCTCCTATACTCCATGGCACTGAGGCCCATTTTGGAGCCAAAAATTTGTTTTTCACTTTATCACCTTTTCACTTCTAATTTTGAAATCACCAAAAAGCTATCACCTTTCTTCTATCTTCATCTTTTTCTCTCAAACTTTTCTCTCTTCCTCTCTTCCTCTCTGCTCCACGGCACCCACACCATTTGGAGGCCATCTTCACTAGCTTGCTAAACCAAACTTATTTCTTGCTTCCTTTCATCATCCTAAGACTTTTCTCTTTGGTGGTCACCTCCAAAATCTTTATTTTTCATCTTCCACTATTGAAGCCCTAACTTGAAGCTCTAAGGTAAAGTTCTTGGCTTTTCTTTTCTTCTCTTTTCATTTTTCTTGGTCACCTATATGACCAAGGACTCCTCTTTTCATGGTTTGAGTGAAGATTGTAAAAGTTTGCTCACCTTAGGGTTTTCTTGAAGGTGGAGGACAAAAATTGCAACAAAGGGATCAAGAAGCTTACTTTCTTATGTTGTCTTCTATAGGTAAGAGGGAGATGATCCTCTTCAACCTATCTTGGGGGTGAGGAAACATTTTTTGTGTTGTTGATGAGGAATCCATGTGGGATTGCTCTCTTTGTTGTGTTATTCTTCATGATTTTGTATTTATTTTGACTTGTATAAATTTATTGATTGTCTTTGTGTATCTTGATGGCCATGAAATATATATTGGATTGCTTGGATTGATATATGGAAATTTTAGGGCTTTTTACCCCTACGGATTCACAGCTAAGAGGCCAAATTTTTGGGTGTTCAAAATGTAATTTTCGTAGAAATTGGAACTTAAGTAATTAAGTATTAAGTAATTAACAATGTAATGGAAAGATTGGTTGGACTCTTGTCTTTGGGAGGTCACGACCTCAAGGGCCATATTAGGTAAAATTCATGCATAAAGCTAAGTCTTATATGATTAGGTGATTTAAAAAGTTATAATGGATTCATAAGATGGAAAAATGAAGGAAAGGAATTTACTTGACGACCTAGGGTGATTTTGAACTTAAGAAAAGAACAACAAAGTGTGTGAGGCTTGGAGAACCTTAGAATAATTTTCTAAGTGAGTATGATTAAATTTAAAGTAAAGAACTTAGCTAATCAAGAGAAATAAAGATTGAATGAGAATTGCAAGAGAATTCCTCTAGAGAAAGATTTCATAAGAAATGTTAAATTAAAGTGAAATTCCATAATAAACCTTAAAAAGTGTATAAAAAGTGTATTGTCACATTTGAGAACTTGATAATATGTTATTTTGGGTTCATGAGTGGGACCAAGAATCTGTTGATGTTTAAATTGGCCAAATTATGGCATGTTATGGGAAAGTATATCACTGTTAAATATACATGAACATACATTGAGTCATCATGCACTGTCGAAATAAGGCTGTAAGCCTAGGAGTTGAATTACACCTTAGTGCGAGTGCGAATAGACTAGTGTGGGTCATTTGTTGACCTTGGGAGCGTCGGGGTGCGGTTGTCTCACAAATGGACAATTGGTAGCTCCTCTGGGCTTGGGATAGACTGATGCAAACGCACCGACGATCTGGACCAAGACACTGTCCTATATCGCGATCTTGTGAAGAATGTTGTCTATAAAGCGTTGTTGCGCAAATTATTGATTTTCTAAAAGCACTTGATTTTAGGCTGACGAGATACTAGCATGTCTCCCTGATCATTCTCTCCGATGTTTGTGTCTAACTCCATGGAGTAGGATTTTTGGTACCTTGTGCATGTGCATTGTCCCTCACATACTTTATCTGGCATGAACTTACGTTATTGTAGAATTATTTCTTTTGTTGATGTTATAATTACTTGAACTATTTAACTGTTTATCATCTGATATTCTTTACTGTTTCTTTTATCGCTTGCTATTATTACTGTTAATATTGTTGCAATGCTATGTGCGTGCTTTGCACCGTTCTGTTTCTTTACTGCCATAATTGGTATTGAATGTGGGATGTCTCACCTCTTTTTTGTATTTCTGTTATTCTGTTTATTTATGTGCTTCCTTGAAGATGTCGGTGAGGAAGGGGAAGTACACGAATTCCTTGGCTTTTGGCCTAATTTTGATTAAGTTATCTGTTTGGACATGGCATCCCGTCCGCGTGGCTTTTTAGGTTATGTTAGATTGACATTTCATGGAGGTCTGGACTGCTAGCACATCAACATGAGCACGGATCGCGACATCTACCACAGAGACGTGACGGTGTCTCTGGCATGGGGTTGTCATGATCCACCTGTCTTTACTTTTAATGCACACATTTACTTAGAGTTTTACTTGCCCGTACGTGATATATGGGGTGACCATTACTACACCCCACAAGAGGATTCACTCTTATCCTCTGCACGAGTCCCCGCTCGTAATTCGGTTGTTCCAATAAGGATTTCCTCTGACGAGGAAGACCCTGAAGAGGATCCAACTACAGTTCCTTCTCATTAGTTTTAGGGGCTGATACTGTTTGTAGCCGTTGATGGCTATCTGTAAATCTTTTTGGGGGGCCTGATGTTTTGTCTTTTTGGTGGGTTGTATATGTGTAATCATTTTCGGGCATGTTAACTTTTGCTGTAATTATCTTTTATCTTTTTCTTACAAAAAAAAAGAATTCGCCAAATTATTTATACGCTTACAAATGAATAGGCTATTATGTATGTATAATAAACCGGGCCTTAGTTTATATTTTGTCTTTCGTTCGTGGTTTTGTGTGACGGTCCCTCTCCAAAAAGAGGCGTTACACTGATCACTCAAAATTCGGCTATTTAGGTAGAAAACTCTTTCCGATTACATCCCATGTAACTCTTGGATAGTTAGATGAATAACACTTATTCTAATTCATCTAATGGACTAAAGCCCAACTCCATGTCTCTAAGCCTTCAATCCTATTGAAATGGCCTAGTTAAGTTAGACCCAATGGTTGGCAGTTGGATATTACCCTTATCCCATTGTGTCTCACTAATATAGATAAAGGCATCCTGCTTTGGCAGACCTAGACTTAATCGATAGTAGTTTTGACGAGTGTCACGCATTGGAAGGCATCACATAATGACTTAATATTTGCTTTGAGGGAATTTTATAATTATTGTTAGATCTCACCATTTATTAAACTATTTAACATACTATAAACATCATCTATGCATCTCATATATATAAAGCATATAATAAATGTGACATCGTTATGGCCCTTAACACATTGATTCTCCCAACTTCACCAAGTGTCTCCCACCAATGTCCTCATTTGATTCCATCTTCTTGCCTCCACATCAAGATTACATTATATAGAAAGCTCTTTTTACATACGACGGAGTTAGGTGAGAAGAGAATGTACAACCAAGATGTAGAGAGAAAGGCATAACACGCAGGCCATATTTTAAAATAACCAAAATAACATAAAAAGAGGACTAAGGCCATAACCATGCACCACAAAGAACATATAAACTCAAAACAATAACATATTATTATTTTGTGAGTTATAAAAAAAATTTGAAAAATGTGCTTTCGAATAACACCCGCTATGTAATGGGATTCGAGGCAATGCCCTGACACACGGGGTTCACGCTGCCTGGTCAGGGAGCGGGGAAGCTGGCACTTGATACCGACACTGGTTTCTAACAAAAATTTAAAAGGTAGACCTCTTTCACCTTCTTGACGGCTAGGGCAACAACACTTGAACCCTCATGCCACAAACGCATGAACACTTCATGCGTCGTGGGCAAACCTTGCGCTGCTGCTGTGTTGTCCAGAAACAAGGTTTGCTTGACATCAACACTTGATGCCGCTACAGACCAAGAACTAGGTTTCCAAAACCCTTTTCACCGCTATTTAGAATCCTATTTTCAGAATGTTTGTGTCACGCCGCTCTCCAGAAACACGGTTTGCTTGGCATCAACACTTGATGCCGCTATAACCAGATTTCCAGAATGATGTCTAGAATGTCATCCAGAAACAATGATTTCCATAACACAGTACATATCGCATACATACCAGAAACTTCGTAAAAGCATACATTCATTTAAAATAGATTCATGATACCGAAAACATCATCATGGTTTCGCATATAATTTGTCAAACAAAATATATTTTTCACAAAGGTTTTGTATGATTTCTAAAATAACACATTAAAGATCAAAATAAAAAAATTGAATCATGGTTTCGCAAGTGTCTCTGAAACCACTATTGGGAATTATAGATACATCATGCAATGGAAAAATAAAAATTCCCACCAAGGATCTATGCAAAATAGACCATAATCTGTGTTTTAAAAGTGTTTCCCTCTTGAAGCATGATAAAATCAAGCGTTGTGAATCACCAACACCATAACCGCAATGATGTTTCTGTGGTATCCACATGAACAAATTCACGGGCATCCAACATGCGCAAAAAGGAGTCTCACATATCTGGCTTAGTGCTAGCTACGAAGAGAAGAGAAACATGTCACTCTCTCACTCTCTGTTTCTGTCAAGTGCGACTAGGGTTTGTAATGCATGCCTTGACAGCCCCTTAGCAATGCTACTTACAATAGCTACTACCTTATGCAAGTAAGAGTAGCAGTAAGGTAAGTTGTGCAACCCTAGACTCATCTGTTATGAGTTAGGCCCACGATTGAATCTCAGTCTAACTTGGATTCTAATTGCTCCAATTTAGTATACTTTATGTGTGTGACCCTACAAGTTCTCATAATGTTGGTAGTAATATTAAAATTCTATTTTAATATTACAAGCAGTGAGTGGTATCTAGCAACACATCGCTGCTACCCAAGTAATGAGAATATCGGTGATTTGACATAATCTTTCTGTGAACAATGTTACCGTACAGTTTAGTCCCTTTGTCCAAATATCTAGATTAAACACAAGGTATGGAACGTGTCATCCTTGTATAGTTTGTAACAACCAGAAATTTTGCGTTCTTTAGTAATTTGTAGTTTATATGAGTTTTATAATTTTTGTAAATTGTTTGATTTGACTATTCTATTATTATTTTTGGATTATCTGTAAGTTTTTAGTTGGGCTGGAAAAATAAAAAAAATTTCAAGGCCGAAAAATTTTGGACTGTTAATACAGGGTCAAGGGAGCTTATAAACCCAAAATCGAGAACAATTTTCAAAGTTTTATTTTTCTAAGATTTTATCTGATAGATAAAATTTTGGTGCATTTTATTATCCATTGGATAATAGTTCTATTATCCATTGGATAATGATTCTTTTACCTATTGGACAATAACCATTGGTTCTTTAGCAGTAGCCTTTGTCCATTGGATAATATCTTCCAAAAAATATCTTGTGGGAAGGTTCTTGATGCAAGCCTAGTCAACCACTCTAAGAATTTCTATTGTATGACTCACCCTTGTGTTGAACGATAAAATGTTGTAGCTATTATCTACTGAGTAATAACTACTGAAAAAATATATTGATGGATGGTTATCCATAAGCTTAAATATCTTAGAGCTCATCATGATCAATCATGACAAGCTTTTTATGTGCACCTATAGGAGAGCAAGCATGCTTAACAAGTTGTTGAGAAAGTCAAATAAAGTGGCTACTCAAGGTGAAGGACCAATGGAACGAAAGCTTGCTAGCTAAGCTTGAAGACATGGAGGAGAAGTTGGACACTCCTTCTAGCATGGTGACTCACAGCCATGTGCTCTAAAGAAGAGTTCAAGAATGTTCAAGGATTTTCAAGAGTGTTCATGTGTGTTCAAGGTGGTTCTAGAAGGTTCTAGGACATGTTAAAAAGTATCTTGGTTAAATATCTTGGTTAAGAAAAATATCCTAAGTTAATTATGTCATCTTTTTCAAAGAGCTTTAGCTTTAGTTCTACTCTTGTTCATTTCTATCGCACTTTTATGAAAGCTCTCTCACCTTTTCTCTCAAGGTGTTCCGCAACCAAACACTTCCAAATGTTATCCAATTTTGTATAATTCAAGCCAACCATATCACTTGAACCTAGTCATCTTTTCTAGAATCTTCTTGTGTGACTCACTATGTGAATCACTAAGTGACTAAGCCTTCATCTTTTTGACTAACCCTATGACTCACCCACACTTTAGGACTCACAAGGTGACTTAGCTACATGACTCATTCACCATGTGACTAAACTTTTGTGACTTACTCTATTGGGAACTCCACGGCCAAGCACCATTAGGAGGGGCTAAGTTTCTAACTTAGTCATCTTGCTATCATTTCTATCAAGAAACCAAAAGCTAACATAAAAACATTCTCACCTTTCCTCTCAAAGAGCCCACGGCCAAAGCTTTGTATGGAAGCTAGATTTGTGACTTAGTTCTTTTTCCTATCATCTTGTCATAAACCAAGAAGCTACACATCAAAAATGCTCACACATTTTCTTTCTTGATAGCTCATGGCCAAGCCCTCTAAAATTACTATCCAATCTTCTATAATTCAATCCAATCTTACATCTTTAATCTACATGATATTCTAAGACACTTTTGTGTTGAGACTTTCTTCTAAATCATCCATCTTCAATCATTTTCCCTAAGCTCAAGTTTGAAGCTCTTTAGGTGAGGTTCTTTGATCTTCATGTTTCTATCCATTTTAAAGTTCTAAACCATGACTTGGATCCATGGTTATCCTAGTCTAGCCTTATATGTTAATGTTTGTGTGTTTGTTTTGTTTTAAGGATCAACTTAATGGTGGTGTAAACTTACTTAAGAAAGACATACAAGGGGTTTTGAACAATCATCTAAGGTAAGAGGGAGATTAACCTCATCGACCAAATATGGTGGTGAGAAATGGAAATTTGTGTTTGAAAGTGAAGAATCCATGTGAGGATTTATTCACTTGATTGTGTGATTTTGACTAGTTGTGCTTAATTAGTTATATATGATTATATGATGATAAATAATATGCATGAAATCTCTATGGTTGTTTATTTTGCTATATAGGTTTATTTACTTTATTGTATGAGTTAAATAGTTTGTACTTATTTGTTTTATATGATGTTATAATTTTGATGATATGCATAAACTTGTTATGATAGAACTTTAATATGTTGCATGCTATGAAACTATATGGAAAAGGAAAGAAATTTTGGTTCCAATGACCACCTATGACTCATGGCCATCTAGCCAAAATATGAGTAATCAAGTCAAAGATATTTTATTAATTGTAGACTTAGTTGATTAGTTAATAAGGATATGAGTTAAAGATTTTTAAGTTTGGAAAGGAAATGAATAAGGTTTTATCATTTGAAAGAAATGGATTTTTAACAGTGATCATAAAGAATGAGTTTGGAAAAATAGTGTGAAGATTAAAGTATTTATTTAAAAGAGTAGTTAGCAAAAGAAATAGAAATAAATATGGAAGGTGTTTCAAAAATTTAAAGTGTTTTACTTAAGAGGATATTTGATAAGAAATTAAATCAAGGATTTTAAGAGGAATATGGAAACGTATAGCTTTTATTGGACAAAGAATGATTTTTTTGGCAATAGAAATGGAAAATGAACTTTTAAAGGTAATTTGGGATTTAAAAATGTTGTGTTTAAATGATTTTAGTGAAGGAAATGGAAGGAGAATTTCTTTAAATGTTTGATTAAATTAAAATAATACAGATTTTGGAATAAATGTTAGAGAATATTATTTAAAGGAGTTTTGAGTAAGAAAAATGGGAATTAAAGTTCAAATTTTATATTAAATTTGGAAAGGGTTCAAAATCAAGTTTAGAAAGTTAAGGAATGATTTATGCGATTCAAAAATGGTGATTTTTGAACTACGTGATTAGAAAACGTTTAAATATTTTTATGCGATTGAAAAAGCGTTGAAAAATATTTATGCGATTTGAAAATGTAACTAGATTGTTACGCGATTATTATGAAAATATAATAAGTTTACGGTTGGGCTGACGTACTGGTCCCGAAAATATTAATAAATGGTTTAGCCGGTGGTGGTTCATTGTTGTGGAAAAATCATATTATGAATATGTATTTATGCATTGAGTCATTCATCATGCATTGAGCATTGAACAGTTGGTGGCTGCGAACTACTTAGTGTAGATCTAGGAGGCCTAGGAGTTGAATTACACCTAAATGTGGGTGCGAACTACTTAGTGTAGATCTATGAATGATCTTAGGGGACGTCGGGGTGCGGTAAATAACAAGTGGTCATTCAGTCGCACCACTGGGTCGTGAAAACTGATGCAACACATCGACGATCTCGACATACACTATACTTTTCAAGATATGGTGTAGACTATTTTATACAAAGCCCTAATGCACAAAAACTGAGAAAAATAAATAGCACTTCAACTTAAGGCTAGAAAGGTACAGACAAATGTCTTCTGTATCATTCACTCCAAATTTGTGTTAGCTCCATGGAGTAGGATTATGTCCATATGCATGGTTAGTATACATATTGTGGTGGCATAGTCAATACACATTTTGTTGACATATATATTGTTGTAGTATTATTAATATTTATATCATTGTGATATATGCTTGTGGTAGTTATCTTTTGATTGATAGCATGACTATACCTATGATATCTGTGATACATATTTGTATGGAATTGTAACACTCTTATGGGGATGTCACATTTATAAAATAAAATAAAATAAAGATAAATAAAATCTACCCAAGTTGTAAAACATTTGTTACATAGTAATACGAGTTGTAAAATTTTTCCGGTTAAACAGAATATTACGAAATAAAATAACACGGAACATAAAATAAACAAACTATCATCACACATAATATACATATGGTTTTGTTTTAAGTAGTACAAATAATTTACAGCTATAATTATTTAAACCAAAACTGTAACCAAAGTAGTAAAAAGTCTATATATACAAACGCAGACGTGCCCAAGTACGCATCATAAATATCTAACCCTATGAAGGATCACTCTCAGATGAAACTTCAGGTGATAAGTATCCAGGATTCCTCGACCCTCAATGGACTCTAGTCCGTGCTGTCGACATGATGTTGATCTCACTAGGTGCATCAAACATATCACCCCAATGACGCCTAAGAGATAGCGGTAACTCCACATGTAAATACAATACAGTAGAAAAGATAGGCACTCCATCAAACTCCGTACGTATGGTCACAATCAAACGCCCTACGTACGTAATCGAATCTCTGTCCTCCCGCAGTCTCCAGGCTTCAAAGCCTCCGTGAAAATCCAACCTCACGAAACCAAAGAATCCTGGTAGCGTCATACTCATACAATCAATCCAATGGGTATGGATGATCGGATAGTTCTTGATCGTCAAACTGATCCTCGGCTTGTTGCTGCTCCTCGTCCTCGGGGTATACACACTCAAAAGGTTGTTCCTCTTCCTCAAACACTTCTTTTAAAGACATAATTTAAAATACAGGAACACTTACAATAAAGAGGTAAGACAATCTATATCACCACAAACATAGGAAATAAGAAAACAACAATACAACAGATATAGCAATTCATACAATTTAACATACCATAGCAGCATAAATAATAATATAAAGTAACATAGAAATTAAAAGTAACAACATCACATAATGTCATATATAAAATGGTACAGATAAAATGGTACAGATAAACTAGTACAGATAATAATATTATAATGCACAACACATAAATCATATGTAATGCGACTCAACCCTACTCCATGGAGCTACAACCACAGACATCAGAGAGAATGATTCGTAAAATCCATTAGTAACCCAGGCTGCCCAACTAAACTATTCCGCTGTCTCACGTTGCGTCTATAGCCCACTGTCAAACGTCGTGTAGTAGCATACAGTCTCACGTTGTATACTACAGGCATTGCACTATCATAGATTTTACAAGATCTCGATTAAGTATAGTGCGTGTCGAGACCATTAGTGTGTTACCAGTTACCACGGCCCAGAGGAGCGACCAACTGTCCACAAATGGAATAATCTGCACACTAATGCCTCCAAGTCCATACAAAAATGAACCACACTACGCTTATCGCACCGACAATACGATGCTATTCATCTCGTCAATCAAATCACCAATGATCAACCACTTAGGCACAACTCAAATGTATGAATCAAAATAATTACTAAAATACCCTCAATGGTATTAGTATCCATTTTTATGAAAATGCCCTCAATGGCAAAATTACAAAAATGCCCTCAATGGAAAAATTACAAAAATGTCCTCAATGGCAAAATTTCGAAAATACAATATGTCCCACCTAACAATACTGTTCCACAACTGTCCGGGCCCACCACTTTGGCCCGACAGTAAAACTTACTGTTTTCGTCAATCGCGTAGAAATTTTATCGCGTTTTCACAATTTTGTCGTTTTTACAAACGTTTTCAAATCGCGTAAATATATTTTACTATTTTTGAAATCGCGTATTGTTTTTCAAACGTTTTCTCAATCGCGTAAGATTTTTAAATCATTTTCTTGTCTGATTTCCTTAAAAATTATTATTTAAATAAACAAAAATAATATTTAATATGTTTAAACTACGTAGGCTATTTTTCATACCGTATAAAGTATATTGGATATCTTTTCTATCTTATTTGTCTGTTTTTAGCAAAAATTAACAAGTATTTTGCTTAGAAAATGTATAACAATGGTTTTCTAAGTTTTTGAAAAAAAAACCCTTTTTAATTTATATTACAACCATTTAATTATACTTTTGAAAACTACTAACGTGCTTCAAAACATAAAATGAGCTCTACGTTAGAAATTTTACAAAAGCTACTGTATTTTCTTCTAAACATTAAAATCATTAGCTTTAACTTCCTAAACTTAAATCTAATCATTTTTATACCTTTAAACTCTTTGTAATAAAATTCCTTTTTAGTATTTATTACTTCTCTTTGTTTAAAAACAATTTTAAAAAAAATCATAAACACTTGGCTTTGGCATGTTGGCCGAATTACCCAAATTTTGCTATTTGATCTTTAAATTCATTTTTCTTGCTCTAAATCAATTTTGTATCTTATCAATTCACCTAAGTTATTTAAATCACTATTTTGGAAAATTGTTGAGAACATTTTGGTTCTCATTTTATATTGAGGCCGTGAGCCTTGAATGTGTGTTCTTTGGAACACTCATGTAAACCTTAACATGTTATTCACATCCTACTAATTATTCATGCATCTTCTAACACATACAATATATTTAAAGCTTGTAGACATGCATATTAATACAAATCACAAATAAGAAAACTATAACAACAAGCACACAAATGAATCCTTATGGATTCTACAAACACAAACAACTTCATTTTCATATCACCACCCAAGGATGATAAGATTCAAGTCTTCATCTTACCTTAAGTGAAGACAAACTCTCTTTCACTCCTTTCTATGGTTTCGGTTTCACCCTCCAAAGTCACCTATCAAGCTTAAACAATTTCTACAAGTTACTAACATTGAAAGAAAGCTTAAACCATGGATCAATCATGGCTTAGAATCTTGAAAAAGAGTTTAGAAATGAAAAACGAGAAATTTCATCTTCTAGGTAGAATCTCCAAAGTAGTTTTTCAAGCTTTAGATGATTGATTTTGCAAGAACTCTCAACTAGAGATGTTCTTAGAATTGTGTTTAGGTTTAGAAAAGTAGGTTAGAAGAAATTTTGGGTGAATGGATGTTGAAGATGGATGCTTGGCCGAATGGCTTCTTCAATGTAGCATCAATGGAGTTTGTATTTTTGGAAGAGAGAGAAGAGAGAAAGTGTTAGAGAATGAAGTGATTTTCGGCTCTCCAAGGAGCACTTGGCCGTAGACTTCAATGCAAGGGAGGTGTCCCCTTGCTTGGCTCCATCCAAGCCTTAGGAATGATCAAAGGCTACAAATAACCCTTGGCCTCCAAGCTTAGTTCCTATTGGCTACTCCAAGCCTTGTCGCATGCATAGTCTTAAGCCTTGTCATTAAGCCTTTAGATATTTCACCACTAATGATGCTTAATTAAGCTACTAATGTTGACTACTTTTACTAAACGTGGGTCCCGCAATCATTTCCGGGTCCATTACCGTTAATTTGCACTTACTAATAAAATAATATTATAATAATATAAAATTATTTTATTTTACAGTTAAATCTTAAAAATTAAAAGATTAACAACAGTATCATTCAGAATTGGGTTTAGTAAGATCTCTCAGCTCTAAATAATTAAAATAAGATTTTCCCCGCCCAGAAATTATTATTTTCCTGACCCGGAGCAAATCACACAAAATGTCCAAATAAAATCACAGACAGTAAAATAAAACAGTATTTCATACAGAAAAACAACAAACAATACAAAAAGGACATAACGATCATTTATCCTAAAGTTAAAAAACAGAAAACAGTACATTCGGGACACAACGGTCATTCACCAAAAGTTTAGGGTGTTACAACTCTCCCCAACAAACAAAAATTTTGTCCTCGAAATTTGTTATTCCTTAGAACAAATGAGGATACTGCTCCCTTATTTTATTTTCTAGCTCCCAGGTAGCATCACCTGTCACATCATTCCATATGACCTTCACCAGCTCGATCATCTTCCCTCGAAGCTGCTTCACCTTTCTGTCCTCTATTCTGACAGGTAAAGTCTCGTAAGTCAAATTATCCTTCAACTGTACCTCGTCTGGTTGTATCACATGCGTCGAATCAGGAATATACTTCCTTAACTGAGACACATGAAATACATCATGTAGATTGGATAGAAAAGGCGGCAAAGCAATCTAATATGCTACAGGACCTATTCGACGAATAATCTGATACGGCCCAATGAACTTAGGAGTAAGCTTCTTAGACTTAATAACTCTTCCGACACCGGTCGTAGGAGTCACTCTTAAGAATACATGCTCACCCTCCTCAAACTCAAGAGGTCTTCTTCGCTTATTAGCATAACTCTTTTGTCTACTCTGCGTCGTCTTCATCTTTTCTTGTATCATCTTTACCTTCTCTGTAGTCTGTTGTACAAGATCTGGTCCAATAGTCATACTCTCCCCATCTTGATACCAACACAGAGGTGTTCGACATCGTCTTCCATATAACGCCTCATAGGGTGCCATCCCTATACTCGAGTGAAAACTATTGTTGTAGGTGAATTCTATCAAAAATAAAAATTCATCCTAACTTCCACGTCGTTCTAACTCACAGGCACACAACAGATCTTCCAAAGATTGTATAGTCCTCTCCGTTTGACCATCAGTTTGCGGGTGATAAGCCGAACTCAACCGCAATTTAGTTCCCATGGCTTCTTGTAAACTTTGCCAGAACCTTGATGTAAACCTTGGATCTCGGTCAGAAACTATACATGTAGGCACACCATGTAACCTTACAATCTCATTGATATACATCTGGGTTAATCTCTCCAACGAATACTTAATATTGATGGGCAAGAAATGCGCCGATTTCGTAAGCCTATCAACTATAACCCATATTGAATCATGACCTTTCCTTGTCTTCGGTAATCCAGTAACAAAATCCATAGAGATACTATCCCAGTTCCACTCTGAAATAGCTAATGGTTGTAACATACCGGCTGGCCTCTGATGTTCTACCTTTGCTTTCTGACAAACCAGACAAGACGCCACATGTTCCACTACGTCACTTTTCATCCTTGGCCACCAAAACAACCTCTTCAAGTCTTGGTACATCTTGGTCATCCCCAGATGCAAACTCAAATCACTAATATGAGCTTCATCTAGAATCCCCTTCTTAAGTTCAAAATCATCGGGTATACAAATTCTCCCCTTGAATCTCAAGAGTCCATCTGCTCTTTCTTCTACCGTCGTTTTATGACCTTGCTTCAAGAATTCCCTTTCATTTTGTAAAAACGCATCTTCCCCTTGTTTATCTCGAACTATATCAAGCAATTCATTTATGATCACGACTTTACATAGGCGAATTCTTCTAGGCACAAACTCCACTGACAACCACAAGTCTCGGAATTTGTTAATCAATTCCTCCTTCTTTATCATCATCGCTGAAACACTAATTACCTTTCTGCTTAAGGCATCAGCTACCACATTAGCTTTTCTTGGATGGTATTGGAGTTGAAAATCATAATCCTTCAAGAATTCCAACCATCGCCTCTACCTCATATTCAATTCTTTTTGATCAAACAAATACTTTAAACTCTTGTGATCACTAAAGACATTGAACATTGCTCCATACAGAAAATGCCTCCACACCTTCAATACAAAAACCACAACAGCTAATTCCAAGTCATGTGTTGGATAATTCCTCTCATGAACCTTTAACTGTCTAGAAGCATAAGCCACCACATTCCGGTTTTGCATCAATACACATCCCAGTCCTTGGTAAGAAGCGTCACAATACACATCAAAAGTTCCGTTAGAATCCGGAAGAACCAACACAGGTGCAGTTGTTAACCTCTTCTTCAATTCTTGGAAACTTGCTTCACGTTCCTCCGTCCATTCAAAAACTTGACTTTTCCTTGTGAGCTGTGTAAGCGGCCCAGCAATCTTAGAAAAACCTTCGATAAACCTCCGGTAATATCCAGCAAGTCCAACAAAACTTCGAACTTCTGTCACCGTCTTAGGCCTTTCCCATTGCAATAAAAACTCCTCTCACTAGATATGGCTCATATATATATATATATATATATATATATATATATATATATATATATATATATATATCACATGACCTTTAAGTAACTGTTAATCTTGACCATCCATGTATGGTTGTATGGTCAAGATTTACTCCTCTTACCCTCTCACAATAAAAACTCCTCTCACTAGATATGGCTCATATATATATATATATATATATATATATATATATATATATATATATATATATGTCAGAGAGTAGTGTTTATTGTAAGAGGTGAGAGGAGTACATATTGATCATTGGGTTTTATATAAATGGTCAAGATTAGAACATAAATGTATGTGACTTTTTTAAGTGGTCACATAACCTTTAAGTAACTGTTAATCTTGACCATTCATGTATGGTTGTATGGTCAAGATTTACTCCTCTTACCCTCTCACAATAAAAACTCCTCTCACTAGATATGACTCATATATATATATATATATATATATATATATATATGTTCTTTTAAAAAAGTTGTTTCATATATTTATTTTTACGTTGTTAGAATTTCATATAAATATATTATGTATATTATTCAAGTTTGAAAAAAATTGTTAAGTTTAAGTTATTAGCAAAAAGAATTTTTAAATTCGTACTTATTTATAGTCAAATCTTTTACAACTCGTTTTCAGTTTTAAAGTTTGGTCCAAAAATGTGACTCCCTAGGCCCTAGGGAGGGTGTTACATAGTTCAATCTTTTGTTTCTTGATACTCGAGTAGATGTAGTAATAACAAATTAGATCAATATCTCATATTGACTTATTTGAGCATAGTTATGCATTTCGTAGTCTTACTCAATCAGGGGGCTTGAAGATATCACTCTTATTATGTAGGAGGGACAAATCCCATTTGGGTCACTCACATCCCTCCACATGATTCGCGGTATGTCTAATAACTAACTTTATAATCACTTTGTTACATATGATGTTTGATGACATTAAAACATACAACTCCTCATATAGGAATTATAGTGATTTCAGGTCAAAGGATCACGTACACCATTATCACTATGAGAATTGCTTATGACTCTCACGTAACGATCCACGTAGCATTCTCATGGCGGGTCAGTCCATTACATCATTACTCTAATATGTATCCATGTGAAGACTTGATATCTCATATCTATGACCCGTGAGATGTGGTCATCAGTCTACGTACATACTAGTCTCAATGCATTATTGTCGTCCTGATTAATAATAATATTTGACTAAGGACATTTAAGAATAGAGTTCTATTTATATCCAATAGGATCTCACAATCAAGTCATTCACTTGATGTCCTATGGCATAAAACTTACTATTCTGATGATTTTATTATGTTTATCATAAATAACACAATAAATGAAATGCCTCATATATTAAATAAAAAGCATAATACAATGTATGTAAGATAGTCATAATAAATTAGCCTCTAGGGCATACACCAGCAGTGAGATTATCGATAGAGAATATGTGAAGATTTGTAGAGTACCAACAAATGATAACATCGCAGATCCACTGACAAAGCCTCTTGTACAGCAAAAGCATGAGGGTCACTTTAGATGTTTAGACATTAGACATATGTTTGATTAGCTCTAGTGTAAGTGGGAGATTGTTGGTGTATGCCCTAGAAGCCAATTTATTTTGACTGTCTTACATACATTATTTTATGCTATTTATTTAATATATAAGGCATTTCATTTATTGTGATATTTATAATATACATAATTAAGTCCTTAGAATAGTAAATTCGATGCTATAGGACATCAAGTGGATGACTTGATCGTGAGATCCTATCGAATAGAAACAGAACACTATTCTTAAATGTCCCTAGTCAAGTATTAGTATTAATCAGGACGAAAATAATGCATTGAGACTAGTACATGCATAGACTGATGGCCACATCTTACGGGTCATGGATATGAGATATCAAGTCTTCACATGGATACATATTAGAGTAATGATGTATTGGACTAACCTGCCATGAGAACGCTATATGGATCGTTACGTGAGTGTCATAAGCGATTCTCATAGTGATAATAGTATATGTGGTCCTTTGACATGAAATCACTATGATTCCTGCATGAGGAGTTATATGTCTCAATGCTATCAAGCGTTATCTGTAACAAGATGATTATAAAGTTAGTTATTGGACATACTGCGAATCATGTGGAGGGATGTGAGTGACCTAGATGAGATTTGTCCCTCCTACATAACAAGAGTGATATCTTTAGGCCCCCTGATTGAGTGAGACTACGAAATGCATGGTCATGCTCAAATGAGTTAATATGAGATATTGATCTCATTTGTTATTACTACGTCTACTCGAGTATTAGGAAATGGAAGATTGAACTATATAAGGGTAACACGTTCCATGCCTTGTGTTCAATCTAGATATCTAGACATTAAAACATACAACTCCTCATATAGGAATTATAGTGATTTCAGGTCAAAGGATCACGTACACCATTATCACTATGAGAATTGCTTATGACACTCACGTAACGATCCACGTAGCATTCTCATGGCGGGTCAGTCCATTACATCATTACTCTAATATGTATCAATGTGAAGACTTGATATCTCATATCTATGACCCGTGAGATGTGGTCATCAGTCTACGTACATACTAGTCTCAATGCATTATTGTCGTCCTGATTAATAATAATATTTGACTAAGGACATTTAAGAATAGAGTTCTATTTATATCCAATAGGAACTCACAATCAAGTCATTCACTTGATGTCCTGTGGCATAAAACTTACTATTCTGAGGATTTTATTATGTTTATCATAAATAACACAATAAATGAAATGCCTCTTATATTAAATAAAAAGCATAATACAATGTATGTAAGATGGTCAAAATAAATTAGCCTCTAGGGCATACACCAGCAGTGAGATTATCGATAGAGAATATGTGAAGATTTGTAGAGTACCAACAAATGATAACATCGCAGATCCACTGACAAAGCCTCTTGTACAACAAAAGCATGAGGGTCACTTTAGATGTTTAGACATTAGACATATGTTTGATTAGCTCTAGTGTAAGTGGGAGATTGTTGGTGTATGCCCTAGAAGCCAATTTATTTTGACTGTCTTACATACATTATTTAATGCTATTTATTTAATATATAAGGCATTTCATTTATTGTGATATTTATAATATACATAATTAAGTCCTTAGAATAGTAAATTCGATGCTATAGGACATCAAGTGGATGACTTGATCGTGAGATCCTATCGAATAGAAACAGAACACTATTCTTAAATGTCCCTAGTCAAGTATTATTATTAATCAGGACGAAAATAATGCATTGAGACTAGTACGTGCATAGACTGATGGCCACATCTTACGGGTCATGGATATGAGATATTAAGTCTTCACATGGATACATATTAGAGTAATGATGTATTGGACTAACCTGCCATGAGAACGCTATATGGATCGTTACGTGAGTGTCATAAGCGATTCTCATAGTGATAATAGTATATGTGGTCCTTTGACCTGAAATCACTACGATTCCTGCATAAGGAGTTATATGTTTTAATGCTATCAAGCGTTATCTGTAACAAGATGATTATAAAGTTAGTTATTGGACATACTGCGAATCATGTGGAGGGATGTGAGTGACCTAGATGAGATTTGTCCCTCCTACATAACAAGAGTGATATCTTTAGGTCCCCTGATTGAGTGAGACTACGAAATGCATGGTCATGCTCAAATGAGTTAATATGAGATATTGATTTCATTTGTTATTACTACGTCTACTCGAGTATCAGGAAATGGAAGATTGAACTATATAAGGGTAACACGTTCCATGCCTTGTGTTCAATCTAGATATCTAGACATTAAAACATACAACTCCTCATATAGGAATTATAGTGATTTCAGGTCAAAGGATCACGTACACCATTATCACTATGAGAATTGCTTATGACACTCACGTAACGATCCACGTAGCATTCTCATGGCGGGTCAGTCCATTACATCATTACTCTAATATGTATCCATGTGAAGACTTGATATCTCATATCTATGACCCGTGAGATGTGGTCATCAGTCTACGTACATACTAGTCTCAATGCATTATTGTCGTCCTGATTAATAATAATATTTGACTAAGGACATTTAAGAATAGAGTTCTATTTATATCCAATAGGATCTCACAATCAAGTCATTCACTTGATGTCCTGTGGCATAAAACTTACTATTCTGAGGATTTTATTATGTTTATCATAAATAACACAATAAATGAAATGCCTCTTATATTAAATAAAAAGCATAATACAATGTATGTAAGATGGTCAAAATAAATTAGCCTCTAGGGCATACACCAGCAGTGAGATTATCGATAGAGAATATGTGAAGATTTGTAGAGTACCAACAAATGATAACATCGCAGATCCACTGACAAAGCCTCTTGTACAGCAAAAGCATGAGGGTCACTTTAGATGTTTAGACATTAGACATATGTTTGATTAGCTCTAGTGTAAGTGGGAGATTGTTGGTGTATGCCCTAGAAGCCAATTTATTTTGACTGTCTTACATACATTATTTAATGCTATTTATTTAATATATAAGGCATTTCATTTATTGTGATATTTATAATATACATAATTAAGTCCTTAGAATAGTAAATTCGATGCTATAGGACATCAAGTGGATGACTTGATCGTGAGATCCTATCGAATAGAAACAGAACACTATTCTTAAATGTCCCTAGTCAAGTATTATTATTAATCAGGACGAAAATAATGCATTGAGACTAGTACGTGCATAGACTGATGCCCACATCTTACGGGTCATGGATATGAGATATTAAGTCTTCACATGGATACATATTAGAGTAATGATGTATTGGACTAACCTGCCATGAGAACGCTATATGGATCGTTACGTGAGTGTCATAAGCGATTCTCATAGTGATAATAGTATATGTGGTCCTTTGACCTGAAATCACTACGATTCCTGCATGAGGAGTTATATGTTTTAATGCTATCAAGTATTATCTGTAACAAGATGATTATAAAGTTAGTTATTGGACATACTGCGAATCATGTGGAGGGATGTGAGTGACCTAGATGAGATTTGTCCCTCCTACATAACAAGAGTGATATCTTTAGGCCCCCTGATTGAGTGAGACTACGAAATGCATGGTCATGCTCAAATGAGTTAATATGAGATATTGATCTCATTTGTTATTACTACGTCTACTCGAGTATCAGGAAATGGAAGATTGAACTATATAAGGGTAACACGTTCTATGCCTTGTGTTCAATCTAGATATCTAGACATTAAAACATACAACTCCTCATATAGGAATTATAGTGATTTCAGGTCAAAGGATCACGTACACCATTATCACTATGAGAATTGCTTATGACACTCACGTAACGATCCACGTAGCATTCTCATGGCGGGTCAGTCCATTACATCATTACTCTAATATGTATCCATGTGAAGACTTGATATCTCATATCTGACCCGTGAGATGTGGTCATCAGTCTACGTACATACTAGTCTCAATGCATTATTGTCGTCCGATTAATAATAATATTTGACTAAGGACATTTAAGAATAGAGTTCTATTTATATCAATAGGATCTCACAATCAAGTCATTCACTTGATGTCCTGTGGCATAAAACTTACTATTCGAGGATTTTATTATGTTTATCATAAATAACACAATAAATGAAATGCCTCTTATATTAAATAAAAGTATAATACAATGTATGTAAGATGGTCAAAATAAATTAGCCTCTAGGGCATACACCAGCAGTGAGATTATCGATAGAGAATATGTGAAGATTTGTAGAGTACCAACAAATGATAACATCGCAGATCCACTGACAAAGCCTCTTGTACTGACAAAAGCATGAGGGTCACTTTAGATGTTTAGACATTAGACATATGTTTGATTAGCTCTAGTGTAAGTGGGAGATTGTTGGTGTATGCCCTAGAAGCCAATTTATTTTGACTGTCTTACATACATTATTTAATGCTATTTATTTAATATATAAGGCATTTCATTTATTGTGATATTTATAATATACATAATTAAGTCCTTAGAATAGTAAATTCGATGCTATAGGACATCAAGTGGATGACTTGATCGTGAGATCCTATCGAATAAAAACGAACACTATTCTTAAATGTCTCTAGTCAAGTATTATTATTAATCAGGACGAAAATAATGCATTGAGACTAGTACGTGCATAGACTGATGCCCACATCTTACGGGTCATGGATATGAGATATTAAGTCTTCACATGGATACATATTAGAGTAATGATGTATTGGACTAACCTGCCATGAGAACGCTATATGGATCGTTACGTGAGTGTCATAAGCGATTCTCATAGTGATAATAGTATATGTGGTCCTTTGACCTGAAATCACTACGATTCCTGCATGAGAAGTTATATGTTTTAATGCTATCAAGTATTATCTGTAACAAGATGATTATAAAGTTAGTTATTGGACATACTGCGAATCATGTGGAGGGATGTGAGTGACCTAGATGAGATTTGTCCCTCCTACATAACAAGAGTGATATCTTTAGGCCCCCTGATTGAGTGAGACTACGAAATGCATGGTCATGCTCAAATGAGTTAATATGAGATATTGATCTCATTTGTTATTACTACGTCTACTCGAGTATCAGGAAATGGAAGATTGAACTATATAAGGGTAACACGTTCCATGCCTTGTGTTCAATCTAGATATCTAGACAAAGGGACTAAACTACATGGTAACATTGATCATGGAAAGGTTATGTCAAATCACTGACATTGTCATTACTTGGGTAGCAGCGATGTGTTACTAGATACTGCTCACTGCTTATAATATTAAAATAAGATTTTAATATTATTGCCAACGTTATGAGAACCTACAGGATCACACACTTAGAACAGACTTAGTTGGAGCAATAAGGATCAAAGTTGGACTGATATTCAATCGTGGGTGAAACTCATAACAGATGAGCCTAAGGCTGCACAGCTTACCTACTGCTACTCTCACTCGCATAAGGCAGTAGCTATTATAAATAGCACTACTAAGGGGCTATCAAGGTACGCATAAAAAACCCTAGTCGCACTTGACAGAAACAATGAGTGAGAGAGTGACAAGTTTCTCTTCTCTTCGTAGCTAGCATTTTCGTAGAGAGGTGGGACTCCAAGACTGCCAACGTTGGACATTTTTGCAAGTTTGTTCATGTGGATTATGTAGAGGCATCGTCACTGTTTTGGTGCTTGTGATTTGCTCGATTTGTTTTTAATCAGGCTTCAAGAGACAAACTCGTAAATCACATTTCATGGCTTCTCTTTTCGCATGGATCTTTGGTGGAAATTTTCTTATTTTTCCGCTGTGTGATGTATCCACAATTCCCAATAGAAAGGATCAATATCAACCTTCTTATTTTTCTTCTTGCTTCCAAACTTCAATATTCCCTCTTATATACTTTTTATATTAAATCCCTGAAACGAATACAGTTTTTAGTCGAATAACCATATCTATTATAATACTTACAGTATTTTCAACCTTTTATTTCTTCGACTGAAGGGATTTTATGTCCATCAGGAAGTTTGATTTGCTTATATTTTAATAAAACATCAAAGATTAAATCTGCCTTCGATATATCGAAAGCATAAGTTGGCCTATTAGCTTATTTCATTTTATCCTTAGTTCAATTAGGCATTAAAGAAGAGCAAGTATAGGGAGGACTAGACTTTAATTGTTCTATGTTAATCTTATTTTCCTCATCATCTTCAACCTCATCAACTTCGATATGGGCTGCTTTGTTATCTTTTGATGGTGCATAGTATAACATCCCACAATTCTAACACTATAATATATCCGGCATATACTTAAGTAAATAGGATTAGGCACATCACTTTTGACTTTTACTTATTAGATTACCATATAAGAACAATACACATTAGTATATAGATAGAGCCTTGAGAGAAAAGTAAAGAGTACAAGAATTTATACAACTGAGAAACTTGTTCTTTATTGACATGTCTAGTATAAATATCTAAAAATTGTACAACAAAAGTCCCATGGGCATAAGTACAAACCATAAGGAAAAAGAAAAACTATAATGTACAAAGCATAGCTACGCTAATACATCATCTTCATTTCTTATTACTGGAAGGAACTTGACCTAGATTTACCATTGAAACAAACAAGGGGTGAGAATCCACAATTCTCAATAGTAAAATTTCATAAGCAACCATTTATATCATTATAAACACAACCTTCATAAATAAAGAGTAAGATATGTTTTTCAAACACTTCCATGGCTCAACTTTAGCGAACAAGGGAACCAAGCTAAGTAAACATCCATGGTTCAATAAAGGAACTAAGCTCATTAAACATCCATGGTCCAATAAGGAACCAAGCTCATTAAACATCCATGGTTCAATAAAGAAACCAAGCTAAACTTATATCCATGGCTCAACAAAGAAACCAAA
Organism: Ormosia emarginata; assembly: GCA_029884605.1. Taxonomy (NCBI): domain Eukaryota; kingdom Viridiplantae; phylum Streptophyta; class Magnoliopsida; order Fabales; family Fabaceae; genus Ormosia; species Ormosia emarginata. The sequence goes on from JAQQTP010000073.1 coordinate 22,354,879, forward strand.
CTCAGTGTCCTAAATACATATCAATTGCAATCCACAACCATTTGATACACAAAGGCTTATACTTTTATACATATGTTATGTGGTTATTTCCTTCATGAAATACCCCTAATAGTGTCTTAATTCACACTAAAAAGCTTGCATAAAGGATCCCAACAAGCAGGGAACTCCATTTCCTCAAAATGAAAAGTAGTGAACTATTTGTCCTTGGGCGATTAATCACTCACTTTTCCAACGATTAGTCGCCCCTTGACAGCAAAGTTCACCTGATTTTTCTATCATTGGGCACTTAGTCGCCCAGTTTCTAAGCAATTAATCGCTCAGCATCAGACCATTCTGGCATTGGGCGATTAGGCACTCACTTCTTAAGCGCCAAACACATTTCCCATTCTGGAGCTGGCTGTAACACCCTTTTTTCTTTGGGAAGAAGGAACGTCACACCATAATATAGTGATATGAAATGCGGAAAAAACATAAATAAAATCATATATTAAGACCCGGTTCATTTTGTACATAAATAATCATCTTCAATCGAAAATTTGTATGATAATCGGGTATTGAAAATGACGTGTATTATTATTTACTAGTTTTTTTTGGTTAAAAACGAATAATGAATAAAATACAGCAGAATTGATATGAGCAAAAATCATACATTCACATTATATATATAATTATATATGCATCAAGTCTATTTAGTTACATCATCAAAATATACAAAAAGTAAAAGACTTTACCCACCCAAGATAGTTACACATTTACACCCCATCAAATTAGCAAAACATCAGGCTTCCTCAAAAAGATATATGATTAACCATCAGTAGCCACCGATAGTATCAGCCCCTAAGACTGACGAGAAGGGACCGTAGCAGGGTCCTCCTCATCTGATGATATCACCATTGGAGCGACTAAATTTCGGGTAAAAGCCCGAGCAGTAGAGAGAAATGAATCATCTCGTGGGGTATAGTAAAGGTCGTCCCACAAATCCCTAACAGGCAGGTAAAACTCTAAATGAATGAAAGTAGTAAAATCAAAAACAGGAGGGTCATAGCAACCCCAAGCTAAAGACACAGTCAGCTCCCCATGATAGATGCATTGGTCCATGCGCAAGTTGATGTGCCAACAGTCGAGACCAATATGAAAGGTCATCCTTGCGTAACCTAAGAATCGGCGTGGACGTGAAGACATCTTTAATCAGCACTACTCGTAATCGGGCCAGAAGCCATGAAAATCATGTGCTTCTTTCTCTTCCTCACGAACGTCTTCTCAGAAGTACATAATTTAAAACAAGAATATTGATATACAGAAAAGAGGTGAGATGCCTAACATTCAATACCAAAATGGCAGTAAGAAAACAGAATGGCGTTGGGCGCCCACATAGCATTTCCACACATGTATTTATCAACAGTAGCAAATAAATTAACAGTAAGAGAAGAACAACAATAAATAACCATAAGAATTGACAATAACAGATAGACAGTAATAATTTCTCAAGCAGTAAATAGTTCAACTATTAAATAGTTATTGCAGTATTAAAAGCAGTTAATTTGACAATCATAAGTACTCATGCTCAATGAAATATGAGACTGACAATACACAATGCACAAGGTACTAAAAATCCTACTCCATGGAGTTAGACATCAACATTTCGGAGAGAATGATCAAGGAGTCATGCCAGTATCTCGTTAGCCTTAAAAATAAAGTGCTTCATCTCATAAAAATATTTGCGCAATATGGCTTATACATGGCACCTCAACAATTGATCACGATATAGAACAGTGTCTCGGTCCGGATCATCGGTGTGTTTGCATCGGTCTATCCCATGGCCCCAGTGGAGCTACCACTGTCTATTATGAGACACCCACACCCCGACACCCCCAAGGTCAACCATTATGACCCTACGCTTAGTCTACTCGCACCCACACTTAGGTGTTATTCAATCTCCTAGGCATACATCGCCTTTCTCAATAAAGTCCAACAGACATCACATATGCACGACAACTCAATTTACATCATGTATATGTATCAATGATAGGTTCCTCATAAACAATGCATCACATGCATATTTATCAACAATGTATTTCTCATGGAACACATTATAATGGCAAATAGACAATTATCAACAATATCATGCCACAATTTCATCAAGTACATATCAACAAGTACTTAGTCCCACATATGGACTCACAATAGCATATAACCAATTCTCAATATTAACATATATATATATATATATATATATATATATATATATATATATATATATATATATATATATATATGGTTCAACACATACCACAATTTCACATCATGAATCCAACATTCCCAAGGTACTAAGTCTTGATTCAATTATGAGAATTTTGGGCTAAGGAGCCCTTCAAAACCATGGCCTTCTTAATGTTCATCACTCAATCAATTTCTTCCATCTCATTATGAATTACTAATGTCTAAATTCTTAATTCCCAAAGATGCATCAAAGCATCACTTGAATTCCAAAAATTCCTTTAGAGACTGTGGCCTCCCTAAGTCATCAAGGTTCTAAATTTTTCTCCATTTTATGTATTAATCTTTCAATACTCAATTACCTAAGTCTTATTTTGCACAGTAATTTATTATTTTATCAGATAAAATTTCTCGAAAAATATAAAATCTTGTAAATTGTGTCCAGTCTCGAGTTTAGTAAGATCCCCCATCGATGTTTCCACAGATCAAGGTTCTAGGAAAAAATATCTCATTTTTCCGGCTCCGCTCAGTTTGTACGCAAATCAAAAAATAATATTAAAATATTCCGCATTCTAAGAAAAATCCAAAAAAATAAAATAAAAATCACAAATATTATAAAATGAGTATTTGTGATAAAATAAACAAATTTTAGGATGTTACAACTCTCCCCTTCAAATAGAAATTTCGTCCTCGAAATTTTTGTACCTTAGAATAGTTGTGGGTATTGTCCCTTCATCTTGTCTTCCAGTTCCCATGTCGCGTCTCCAGTTACTTCGTTCCAGATCACTTTCACTAATGGAATGTCTTTCCCTCTTAGTTGCTTCATCCTTCTGTCCTTAATCCTTACAGGTGACATCTCATAAGTCAAGTTCTTATTTAATTGTATTGTGTTAGGTGGTATGACATGATCAGGGCTAGGAATGTATTTTCGAAGTTGTGACACATGAAAGACATTGTGGAGATTTGAAAGAAAAGGTGGTAAAAGCTATCTGATAAGCAACTGGACCTATCCGACGAAGAATTTGATAAGGTCCAAGGAATTTAGGAGTAAGCTTTCTAGACTTAAGAACTCGACCGACCCCGGTCGTAGGCGTGACTTTCAAAAACACATGCTCTCCTTCTTCAAATTCAAGAGGTTTTCTTCTTTTGTCCGCATAGCTCTTTTGTCAACTTTGAGCTGTCCGCATCTTCTCCTGAATCATCTTGACTTTCTCAGTCATCTGTTGTATGAGATCTGGTCTAACTGTAAGTCGCTCTCCATCCTGATACCAACATAAAGGTGTTCTACACCTTCGCCCATATAGAGCTTCATAGGGAGCCATCTCTATGATCGAGTGATAACTATTGTTATAGGTGAATTCTACCAATGGTAAGACTTCATCTCAACTTCCAATTTGCTCCAAAGCACAAGCTCAAAGCAGATCTTCCAATGATTGAATGGTTCTCTCTGATTGACCATCGGTTTGTGGATGATATGCAGAACTCAAACGTAGCCTCGTTCCCATTGCTTCTTGAAGACTTTGTCAAAACTTCGATATAAATCTTGAATCTCTATAAAAAATGATACTCGTAGGCACACCATGTAGTCTAATAATCTCGCCGATGTACAACTGAGTCAACTTCTCCAAGGAATACCTTATGTTGATCGGCAAGAAATGTGCTGACTTTGTGAGTCGATCAACAATTACCCATATCGAATCGTACCCTTTTCTGGTCTTTGGTAATCTAACAACAAAGTCCATCACAATACTATCCCATTTCCATTTGGGAATAGTTAAAGGTTGTAACATTCCTGACGGTCTTTGATGTTCAATCTTTGTTTTCTGACAAACCAGATAGGAAGATACACATCTAGCAATATCTCTCTTCATTCCATGCCACCAAAATAGCTTCTTCAAATCTTGGTACATCTTAGTTATTCCTGGGTGCATACTCAACTTGCTTGTGTGAGCATGTTCAAGAATGTACTTCCTAAGCTCTTGATCCTTAGGCACATAAACTCTGCCTCTGAATCTTAAAATTCCATCGCTTCCTTCCTCTAATGTTGATGCACTGCCCTGCTTCATCAGCTCCCTTTCTTCTTATAAGAACTTGTCAACTTTTTGTTTCTCTCGAATGTCATCCATTAACTGACTTGAGATTGTGACCATGTTCATGCAGATTTTGCCCGGCATTAATTCTACAAAAGACCATATGTCTCTGAATTGTTATATCAAATCCTTTTCTCTAATCATCATGGCAGAAACGCTGATCATTTTCCTACTTAAGGCATCAACTACAACACTGGCCATTCCAGGATGATACTGAAGTTGGAAATCATAATCTTTTAGGAATTCCAACCACTTTCGCTGTCTTATGTTCAACTCTTTTTTATTATATAAATACTTTAAGCTCTTGTGATCACTAACGACATTGAACGTTGCTCCGTAAAGAAAATGTCTCCATATCTTCAAAGCAAATACAACAGCAGCTAATTCCAAGTCATGTGTTGGGTAGTTCTTCTCATGCACTTGCAATTGTCTCGAAGCATAAGCCACCACTTTTCCGCCTTGTATAAGCACACACCCTAATCCTTGATATGAAGCATCACAGTATACTTCAAATGGTTCACTTCGATCAGGCAAAACTAACACTGGTGAAGTAGTTAGTCTCCTTTTCAGCTCTTGAAAACTTCTTTTGCAAGCATCCATCCACTCAAAGGCTTGATTCTTTCTCGTGAGTTGAGTGAGAGGTACAGTTATCTTAGAGAATCCTTCAATGAATCTTCGGTAATATCTGACTAATCTAACAAAGCTTCGAATTTCTATCACCGTCTTCAGCCTTTCCTATTGTAGAACAGCTTCCATTTTTGATAGGTCTACGACAATCCCTTCCTTTGAGATCACATGGCCTAAAAATTTGACTTCCTCCAGTCGGAATTCACACTTTGACAATTTGGCATACAACTTTTTCTCTTTTAGAATCTGAAGGACTAAGCTGAGATGTTCAGCATGATCCTCCTGATTTTGAGAGTAGATCAGGATATCGTCAATGAAGACAACAACTAATTTGTCGAAATAAGGATGGAAGATTCTATTCATATAGTCCATGACTATGGCAGGTGCATTTGTCACACCAAACGGCATCACTAGGTACTCGTAGTGTCTATAGCGAGTATGAAAAGCTGTTTTGGGAATGTCTTCCACCTTTACTCGGATCTGATGGTAACCCGATCGCAGATCGATCTTAGAAAACATAACTGTTCCCTTCAACTAATCCATTAAATCATCTATCCTTGGCAATGGATACTTGTTCTTGATTGTGACTTTGTGCAACTAACGATAGTCCACGTACAATCGTGAAGTACCATCCTTCTTCTTGACTAGTAATACCGGTGCTCCCCACGGCGATACGCTAGGTCTAACAAATTGCTTCTCCAAGAGTTCTTCCAATTGCTTCTTGAGTTCAGCTAGTTCTGCTGGTGACATTCTGTAGGGTGCTATAGAAATAGGACCAGCTCCAGGTATAAGGTCAATGGTAAACTCGATCTCCCAATCCGATGGTAAACTACGTACATTTTTAGGAAAAATTTCAGGAAATTCTCGAACCACTGGAAGTATGTTCACATCTACCTCATTCTCGACTTTTAAAGAAGACAATAGCATATATCATTAAGCTCCTTCTTTCAAGAAAGCTTTTACTTGGTTGGCCGTAAAAAATCTAGAATTCTCATCCAAAGGGAAAACTATGATATTACTAGAACAATCTAACAGAACATGATTAGAAGATAACCAATCCATACCTAAGATTATGTCTAACTGGAAAAGGGGTAAACAAATCAAATCAATAGAAAAGATTCGACCTTCAACAACTAATGGACAATTTAAACAGACTTTAGTGGTAACAACAGGTTTAGCAGTAGGGGTTGTGACAGTCAAATCAAAAGGCAAAGAAGACACAGGTAAACCAAGTCTTTTCACACAGTCATAGGAAATAAAAGAATGGGTTACCCCAGAGTCATACAGTACAGTTAAAAGATTACCCTTTATGAGACCTTCTCCTTGTATAAGATCTTTGAATTTAAAGGCTTCAGCACCACTCAGGGTGTAAACTCTTCCTCCTGTATGCGGTTTTGTAGTTCGTGCAGCATTGACTGAAGGTTCAGCTTTAGTCTGATTACAGTCGCGAGAAACGTGTCCAGGCTTCCCCCACCTAAAGCAAATAATTCCCTTTATTGTGCAATCCCTCGTGTAGTGCTCCTTCCCGCACTTCATGCATCTTGGCGTAAACATTGTAGTTTGACCAGTTCTACCCGGACTTCCACCTTGTGGTCGCTGTTGCTGATTTCCAAGTAGCCTTGAATAAGGCTCTTTCTGATAATGATTACTATTGCTACTTCCTCCTCTTTGAGACCAAAAAGGTCCAAAGTTGCGGTTCCTCGTGTCCCATGCTTGGTCTAAGTCTTCCACCCGGTGACACGTGTCAAGCAGTTTTGAAAATTGATTGATCTTTAAAGTTATAATAAATCTCTTCACATCATGTCTTAAACCTTCCTCAAATTTTTGGCATTTCCATGTTTTGTCTGGCTGATGTTTAAAATAAGTTGAAAATTTGGACAAGCTCTCAAATTTTGTAGCATATTCACTTATAGTCATGTTCCCTTGTCTCAGACCGAGAAACTCTATCTCTTTTGCATGTCCGGCACTTTCCTGGAAATATTTATCTAAGAATTTCTTCTTAAATACCGCCCAAGTAATTGCTCGACCTTCTGTCTCCAGCAATCTCTGTTCTCCAGTCCACCAGTCCTCTGCGTCTCCAACCAACATGAATGCAACATAAGTCACCTTCTTATCATTAGCACAGTTCATACCCGGGAATATCTTCTCCAGCTCCTTGATCTAAAGACTAGCCTTCTCTGGGTCAAATTCTCCTTTGAATTGTGGAGGGTTAGTGCGACGAAATTCAACTAAGTTTTGAACATCAACAGTTGCTTCCAACTGTTGTGCAGCTCTCAATTGCTATTGAGTAATCTGTTGGTTCTATTGTAGCATTGCCTCAGCCATCTTCTGAATTGCCTCAATTGCTGCAGTCATGTCCCCTCTATGAGCCATAATCCTTTTTCAAGTCAAACTATACAAATCACAAGGAAAGGTCAGATGCATCCTTCTGGAATACCAAACATAGAGAATCACACAACATAAACAAGATAGTCCAAGACCACAAGACCCAAAAGAAAATTTAAACAGGGGCTCTGATACCAAGACAGTGCAACGCCCCTTTTTCTTTGGGAAGAAGGAATGTCACACCATAATATAGTGACACGAAATGCGGGAAAAACATAAATAAAATCATATATTAAGACCTGATTCATTTTGTAAATAAATAATCATCTTTAATCAAAAATTTGTATGATAATTGGATATTGAAAATCACGTGTATTATTACTTACTATTTTTTTTTGTTAAAAACGAATAACGAATAAAATACAGCAGAATTAATATGAGTAGAAATCATACATTCACATTATATATATAATTATATATGCATCAAGCTTGTTTAGTTACATCATCAAAATATACAAAAAGTAAAAGGCTTTACCCACCCAAGATAGTTACACATTTACACCCCATCAAATTAGCAAAACATCAGGTTTCCCCAAAAAGATATACGGTTAGCCATCAGTAGCCACCGACAGTATCAACTCCTAAGACTAACAAGAAGGGACCGTAGCAGGGTCCTCCTCATCCGATGATATCACCATCGGAGCGACCGAATTTCGGGCAGAAGCCCGAGCAGTAGAGAGAAATGAATCATCTCGTAGGGTATAGTAAAGGTCGTCCCACAAATCCCTAACAGGCGGGTAAAACTCTAAATGAACGAAAGTAGTAAAATCAAAAATAGGAGGGTCATAGCGACCCCAGGCTAAAGACACAGTCAGCTCCCCATGATAGATGCATCGGTCCGTGCGCAAGTTGACGTGCCAACAGTCAGGACCACCATGAAAGGTCATCCTCACGTAACCCAAGAATCGACACGGACGTGAAGACATCTTCAATCAGCACTACTCATAATCGGGCCAGAAGCCAGGAAAATCAGGTGCTTCCTTCTCTTCCTCGCGAACGTCTTCTCAGAAGTATATAATTTAAAACAAGAATATAGATATACAGAAAAAATGTGAGACACCCAACATTCAATACCAAAATGGCAGTAAGAAAACAGAATGGTGCTGGGCGCCCACATAGCATTTCCACACATGTATTTATCAACAATAACAAATGAATTAACAGTAAGAGAAGAACAACAATAAATAACTATAAGAATTGACAATAATAGATAGACAGTAATAATTTCTCAAACAGTCAATAGTTCAACCATTAAACAGTTATTGCAGTATTAAAAGTAGTTAATTTGACGGTTATAAGTACTCATGCTCAATGAAATATGAGACTGACAATGCACAATGCACAAGGTACCAAAAATCCTACTCCATGGAGCTAGACATCAACATTTTAGAGAGAATGATCAAGGAGTCATGCCAGTTTCTCGTTAGCCTTCAAAATAAAGTGTTTTATCTCATAAAAATATTTGCGCAATATGACTTATACATGACACCTCAACAGTTAATCCCGATATAGGACAGCGTCTCGGTCCGGATCGTCGGTGTGTTTGCATTGGTCTATTCCATGGCCCCAGTGGAGCTACCACTATCTATTGTGAGACACCCGCACCCCGACGCCCCCAAGGTCAACCACTATGACCCTACGCTTAGTCTAATCGCACCCGTACTTAGGTGTTATTCAATCTCCTAGGCATACATCGCCTTTCTCAATAAAGTCCAATGGACATCACATATGCACGACGACTCAATTTACATCATGTATGTATATCAATGATAGGTTCCTCATAAACAATGCATCACATGCATATTCATCAACAACGTATTTCTCATGGAACACATTATAATGGCATATAGACAATTCTCAACAATATCATGTCACAATTTCATCAAGTATATATCAACAAGTACTTAGTCCAACATATGGACTCACAATAGCATAAAGTCAATTCTCAATATTAACATATATATATATATATATATATATATATATATATATATATATATATATATATATATTTATATTTATATATTTATATTTATATATTTATGGTTCAACACATACCACAGTTTCACATCATGAATCCAATATTCCCAAGGTACTAAGTCTTGATTCAATTATGAGAATTTTGGGCTAAGGAGCCCTTCAAAACCACGGCCTTCTTAATGTTCATCACTCAATCAATTTCTTCCATCTCATTATGAATTACTAATGTCTAAATCCTTAATTCCCAAAGATGCATCAAAGCATCACTTGAATTCCAAAAATTCCTTTAGAGACTGTGGCCTCCCTAAGTCATCAAGGTTCCAAATTTTTCTCCATTTTATGTATCAATCTTTCAATACTCAATTACCTAAGTCTTATTTTACACAAAATCAATTCCAACCCTTAAGATTCATGGCCAAAACCGTGGCCTCCCAATAGGGTAGTGAACTCTCAAATTTTTCATTTATTAAATCTAATGTTATCAAGCATTCTAACATCTCTAATACATTCAAAATCATCATTCAATCATTAGTCTCAATCAAGAACACATAAACATGAAAAACCATCAAACAAAGTAAGCATTCAAATATGGATTTCTCCATCAATAACCACACAAAGGTCTTCTCACGACCAATAATGGTTGAAGTGAGTAAATCTCCCTCTTACCTAAAGGAAGAACACGAAATCACCTCCTTGGTGTGCTCTTGGTGGTTTCGGTTTTTAGCTCCAAAAACCCTAAAAATCAAGTTCAGAGAATCAACAACCAAGCTTAGAAAAGAATAATCTTTGGTCACCAATGTGACCATGGAACACGAAAATGAAGAGAAGGAAAAAGAAAAATGGAAGCTTTACCTTAAAGCTTCAAGCTTTGTTCTTAGAAGAAAATGGTGAAGATGATAGATTTTGAAGAAAATCTTCAAATAAGAAATGTAGAGAATGATGAGAGGAATTTAGAAATGGTGTTGGTGAAGTGAGAAAATGAAAATGGTGATGGACACCTATTGGGGCTGCAAAAATTGTGAGGGTGAAGGAGAAGAAGAGAGAAAATGGTGAAGAGTGAAAATGAAGAGAGAGAAAGTGATGGTAGAAAATGTGTGATATTTTGGAGTGAATGGTGATAAGTGTGGGAGCAAAATTTTGCTCCCCCAAGGACTCTAGATGCCGCGGCAATAGGAGAGAGAGAGAGGGGTTGAGTGGCTTCTTCAACAAGCTTACGGTAGTTTAGTCATTTAGTGGTCAAAGCTTCTCAAAGAAGCTTTGATTAAAATACAATATTTTTAAATTAAAGTGAATTTGATTTGACATAAAGTGGATTACATTAGGATAATGTGATAGGATTTCTAATACATGTTATTATCCAATGGACAATTGCTATATTTGATAGAAGTCAGTATTAATTATCCAGCGGATAAAAATTACACAGCGATTTATTATTTTATCAGATAATTTTTTTTGAAAAATGTAAAACCTCGTAAACTGTGTCCAGTCTTAAGTTTAGTAAGATCCCCCGTTGACGTTTTCACAGATCAAGGTTCTCGAGAAAAATATCTCATTTTCTTGACTCCGCTCAGTTTGCACGTAAACGAATAATAATATTAAAATATTCCGCATTCTAAAAAAAATCTAAAAAAATTCCTAAAAATCACAAATATTATAAAATGAATATTTATAATAAAATAAATAAATTTTAGGGTGTTACACTGGCCGATTAAGCAGCTAATTTTTGGGTGCTTAATCGCCCAACATCATAGTTTTCATACCCTATTCCATTGAGTTACCAACTAAGCCTTGACCCCCAAACACAGGTCCTAAATGGTTTTCAACCTCATGCATGGTCTCTAAGCATATTGTAACTCTCATGCACAAACTGAAATCATTAAACTATAGATTTATGAATAAGTAGCAAATTCTCCAAATACCCATTTCACAACTTCAACTCTAGAGAGTTATATGGATATATCTAAGTTCAAAATCCTAACCATGCATGGACTAAATCACAAGCAAATCATTTCAATCATTGGAAGAAAAGAATCAAGCAAAAGAAAACTTCAACCCATTCAAACCCATTTCTACCATACTAGTATGCAGCAAGCATAAAAAATGTAGTTAGGAAAAAGAGATAGGTATGATCAAACACCCCTACCTCAAGTTAGGTGATTGATGATTAAGCTTTGGGCTTTTCCTTTGATCTTCCCCCTTCCCATCTTTCTTTCCTTTTTCTTTTCTCTACTCTTTCCTCTGTTCCTAACGTGAGAAATAAGAGAAATTCAGTGAAAAGAAAGTCAAAGATGAAGGGTTGAAGGTGAGGGGTAGTGGAAGCAAAGGAGAGATAATGTTGAACTTAGATATTTAGCTAAAAATATTATATCTCTTAGGAATACTTTAATCTTACACAATCAAGTTTCCTAACTTGCATAGATGTTATAGAAAATCTTAGGATTCATCTCAATCATAGTTTCATCATTTCATAATATTCCATACACCTAAAACTGTAACTTAAGCTCTATTAATCTTGTAACACACCTAGATCTAGCCACTGCACAATCGTCATTATACCATAGTCACTAGGTCCAGGCGTGTCATAGTATCAAGTATCCAATATTTTCAAATTTAGATTTATAAGATAATTAGAGATATTTCTATTATGCATAAATAGAAAATACGAGCCACGATATGAAATATACTTATATTGTCTCGCAACACAAAATACAACATTAGCTTAATACAGAGTACACATCCATCATCCTTACATAAATTAACGTACAACAATATAAAATATAGGTTTTACATAGCATACATAACTACCATATAAAAGTTCGACCTTCCCCGAAGTCTAACACATGTAAGGAATGGTCCTGCACCTGATCTTCTTCAGTGTTTCCAATAGGGAATACTCGCCCTTGCGACACTTCCAGATGGATGGGAGTACGAACATGCGTTATAATCGAAACCTCTCTAGGGAAGAGGCGGCGGTTATCCCACATCTCCCCAATGGGTATAGGAAACTCCACACGCATAGGAACATAAGATATGTTCGTACCAGCTCCAAGTTCATTACTGCACTGAACTAGGGTCACATCCCCAATGTAAGTAACACACTTCACTCCACAGTCAAAATGTCAGGCTTCCAAGCCACTATGAAACTGTATCCACGTGCGAAATAGAAGAGGTTGTGCATATGCCATCACAAGGAAACAGAAGTCGATCCTTAAAACCTAACTAATCGAACTCAATTCGTGCTCTTCACTGTCATTATCCAATACGACATAAAACAGGGTAATATAGTAAAGAGGTGAGACACTTAACTTTCATTACCATTATAGCAGTAAGAAGACAACACGGCGCAGAGCGCCCATATAGCAACACAGTCCACATATTCATTAACAATAACAGTAAAATTTATAGCAAAGTAGTACAATTATAAGAAATAATATCTCAAGCAATCAGCACAATATCTAGATAATTAGTGCAAAAATAAAATAGATACTTTCACAGTCACAAGTGTTCATGCTCAACAATTATGAGACCGATAATGAACAATGCATAATGCATTATGGTACCAAAATCCTACTCCATGGAGCTAGACATCAACATTTCGGAGAGAATGATCAAGGAGTAATGCCAGTATATCGTTAGCCTTGAAAACGGTGTGCTTCATCTCATAAAAATATTTTGCGCATCAATGGCTTATACATGGCACCTCAATAGTTGATCGCGATATAGGACAGTGTCTCAGTCCAGATCGTCTGTGTGTTTGCATCGGTCTATCCCACGGCATAGAGGAGCTCATAACTGTCCATGTACCCGCACCCCGACGCCCCCAGGGCCAACCACTATGACCCTACGCTTAGTCTATTTGCACCCGCACATAGGTGTTATTCAAACTCCTAGACCTACACCGCCTTTCTCAAATATGTCCAACGGATAACACATATGCATGACGACACAATGTACATCATGTATGTTTATCAATGATGCATTCATCATAAGCATACCACAATGGCATATATATTCATTCTCAATGTCAATAAATCATATCAATGATACATTTATCATATGCAATACCACAATGGTATATAATCATTCTCAATGTCAATATGTCATAATTTCTTCAAGAAATTCATCAACAAATACTTAGCCCCACATAGGGTCTTACAACAATATAGAACCACTTCTCAACATCAATGTATGTTTACGGTCCTTCATTTATCACCATTCCCCATTAAGGGTCCAACGTTTCCACTAACTTAAGTCTTGATCAATTATGAAATTCCCTAAGTTAAATAACCCTTAAAATCATGGCCTCACAAGCCTTGAAGGTTCTAAATTTCCTTCTATTTTATGCACTAGTCTCTTGATACCTAATTACTTAGCTTTTATTTCACATGGGATCAATTCCCTTTCTCAAGGTTCAAGCCAAACCGTGGCCTCACATTAGGGTGGGAAACCCCCCAAAATCTCCATCCATTAATTTCCAACATTATCATTCAACCTTTAATTACATAAGCTTCATTTTATTTGTGTACAAAAACCAATTCATACCTCAAAATCCTAGTCAAAACCGTAGCCTCATATTAGGGTAGGAAACTCTAAATTTTTCATTTAACAACCCTAACATGATCAAGCATTTTCAACACATCTAATACATTCAAGATCATTATACAAGTATCAATCTCAATTAAGAGTACTTAAACATGAAAAATCACCTAATAAAGTAAACATACAAAGATGGATTTCTCCATCAACAACCACACAAAAGTCTTCTCACCACCAATAATGGTTGAAGTGTGTAAATCTCCCTCTTACCTAAAGGAAGAACACGAAAATGGGCTTCTACTTCCTCCTTGGAGATTCGGTTTTGAGCTTCCCAAAACCCTAGAATTTCATTCATCAAGAACCAACATTAAACATGGTAAAGAATGGATCTTTGGTCTCCAATGAGACCCTAGAGCATGAAAATGAAGAGAAAGAAGAAGAAAATGAAAGCTTTACCTCAAAGTTGGAAGCTTTGTCTTGGATGGCAATGGAGGAAAAGTTAGATTGTGAAGAAAACCCTTCAAATAAGAAGTGTAGAGGAGGTTGAGGGTGTAACACCCCAACTTTTGGGTGAATTATTGTTTTGTCTTGATTGTACTGTTTTATATTTTTCTGTATGTTATAAAATTTATTTGACTGTTTCGTGCTCATATTTGAGTGTTTTGTATGATTTACTCCGAGTCAGGAAAATAATAATTTCTGGGCCGGGGAAATCTTATTTTAATTATTCGGAGCTGGGGGATCTTACTAAACTCAATTCCGAGTGATATGGTTGTTAATCTTTTAATTTTTAGGATTTAACTGTGCAATAAAATAATTTTATATTATTATAATATTATTTTATCTGACAGTACCTATTGTCTCAAAAATAGTAAAAATTTACTCTAAAACGACCATGGACCCGGAAGAGTCTGTGGGACCTGCGTTTAATGAAGCAGTCAACGTTTTTGGCTAGACTAAATTCTAAGCCAATAGAAACAAGTCAACAATGTAGGCTTGACATTTCTAGACCAATAGAAATCAAGTCCACAAAAATGGTTGGACTTGTTAAGATGGAACTAAAAGGTTTAATCAAGTTAGTTTAAAACCTAACTAAGTTAGCATAGAAAGCTTGTTAAGTAACTAAATGAAGTAACTTAGTTAGCTATCAAGTTAAGTTCTAGTTAGAGAATTGTTCTCAAAATATCAAGACTAACCTAATTAATCTAAGTAACTATCTAGTTAGGAAAGTAACTAAATGAATTAATCAAATGCACCTAACTGTAACTAGAAGACCAAATTGATCACAAACTTAGTTACTCCTCTATTAGGGCCATTTGGCCAAGAGGCTTCAAGAACAATCAAGAAGGCTTAGTCATTGCATGACTAGGTTTCTCTAAGCCAATGGAAGACAAGCTTGGAGGCCAAGCTTTGATATCAACCTTTGATCCAATCTAGGGCTTGGATGAGTCAACAAAGGAGACCACCTCCTTAATGAGCTCCACGGCTTTAAGCTAGGGTTAGGAGAGCATTTTTGCTTCATTCACTTCATCTTCTATCATTTAACTTACACTTTCTCTCTTCTAAAAACCAAAAACCACCATTGTCGTTTCTTGGAGGACCATTCGACCAAACACTCTACACCACCATCCACCCATCTAAAATTTTATCCAACCTTATTTCTCAACTCTAAGCACCATTCTAAGAACATCTCTAGTTGAGAGTTCTTCCAAAATCTTTCATCTTAAGCTTGGAAAATTGCTTTGGAGATTTTTCCTATAAGGTGAAATTCCTTGTTTTTCATTTCTAACTTCATTTCTAAGGTTCTAAGCCATGATTGATCCATGGTTTATGTTTTTCTCCTATGGTTATAACTTGTAAAAATTTATTTGAGCATGTTAGGTTTCTTTGGAGGAGGTCACGAAATCATCTAGGAAGGAGAGAAAAAGATTTAATCTTCCTTAAAGGTAAGAGGGAGATTTAATCTCATCAACCATGTGTGGTGATGAGAAAATGGATTA
Source organism: Ormosia emarginata (assembly GCA_029884605.1). NCBI lineage: Eukaryota > Viridiplantae > Streptophyta > Magnoliopsida > Fabales > Fabaceae > Ormosia > Ormosia emarginata. The sequence continues at coordinate 22,370,714 of JAQQTP010000073.1, forward strand.
TATGTGTGTGAAGAATCCATATGTGAACACCGAATTTTGTCCGGGACATTTTGTAAATAAAATAAAATTAAAAAAATTAAATATCTAGCCCAATCCATTGACCCAATATCCAGCCCAATTTATTAACCTACCTATTGACCCAATATCCAACCCATGACCCATTATCTAACCTACAACTTATCCTAAACCAACCCCAAAACTCACCATAAACAAACTTATCCTAATCAAATCTATCAGCTATCCTAGACCAACCCCAATACTTATCCTAAACAGATCTTAACTCATCATCTCAAGCCAATCCTAATCACACTAAAACTCAAACTCTTCACCCTAATCCCTTCCTATAATAACCCATAACCCCCACACACAAATCCTCAGCTTTTGACTCACGAAACTCCTTCAGTAAAAATACGCCTTGACTTTTCAACTCTCAGTACCTCACTCTTGCTTATACACTCCAATTTTAACACGTTTTCGGTCTTTACCTTTTAGCCACCAGAAACCACCTCCATTACCTACTATTCATTTTCTTCTCTATAACCAAAACTCACCATCACCCAAACACATCAAAAAATCACTCACGATACTTTCTCCCACGGTCCTCTGTTTCACTATTCTTTTAGCCATCACTTTTACAATATCCCCCCATAAACTGCCATTATTTTCTTCTCCATAAAATCACTTTCCACCTCCAACACTACTCTTCAACACCCAACCATTAAAACCACCAACACAGGTACACCACCGCTCCGGCCAGCCTCCAAACCGCGCCCAACCATCGTAGTCGGTTCCCTGGAAGCCCGCTCCGCATGCCGCTCCAGCCGCACCCACCGCACACCGTTCCAACCCAGCGCGCCGGCGCCGCTCGGACCTCCTATCGCGACCCACCGACCTGCGAAGCACCTTGCCGTCGGATCTGCCCCAGTCGCACCGCTCCCTGCAGAGCACGACGCGGTGCGCCGCACCAGTTGGAATAGATCGTCGACCAGAGAAGACCGTCGTTCCCGTTCCAGACCGAACCAGCCCCACCGTGCTGCGCCACCCACTCCGCCAAGGCCGTCGCTCACCCGCATACCAGTCTCGTCGCCGCGCCTCCGCCTATTGCTCACCGTCTCTCTCCTATTTCTGCAAATATCACGAAGAAGAAGAAGACTTACCCTTTTGTTTTTTTTTATATTTAGTAAGTTTTTTTTTTTTAAATGGAAGTGGGCTTAATGGGCTAGAATAAAAAAAAATCTAAAAACGAAAAAAAAAACAAAAAATAAAAAAAATAGCAAAAGTGAAGGAAATAAAATAATTGAAATGATTTTCTTAAAAATAAACAAATAAATAAATAAGTGGGATTAACCGAGTTGTGACAGCTTGTTAATCTCACAATAATTTTTTTTGAATCATCTGAGTTGTGACAACCTAATGATTCAAATTATTTAAAATAAATAAATAAATCACCATTCAATAAAGACTCAAAAATTCACTTTTTATCATTTTTATTTTTCATAATTTTAGATATATATATATAAAAAAATCTCCTTTTACAATAATAAACTTAGCAATCCATAGGTGATCCCTAGCGTGACGCCTTGACTTCACCCATTCAAACTTTAATTTGATTTGAGTCGCGACGACTGTTAATTCAAAATTTTTATAAAATTAAAATTAAAATTTTTAAATAAAATCAACCAACCCATACTTATTTTCTAAAGAACTACGTGACTTTGAGTTCCTCATTGCACCTGAGGGTACGTAGGAGCAGAATCTTCATTCTATCAAGCCAAATTTTAAATTTTCGTAAATTCTTTTTTTTTTAATTTTTTTAAAAAAGGGTAAAACAAACATATTATGAGATTATTAAGTTTTGCATAACTAATTTAGGGTAACCGTTTTAGGACGGATGTTTTAGGGGTGCTGTGGGGTTAAGTCTCCACCCTTCCCTATGCATAACCGACTCCCGAATCCAATCTGGTTCCAAAGACCATTTTCTAAAAGGGTTTTCCAATTTTTCCTAAATTAAATAAAATTGGTGGCGACTCCTAACATTATTTATTTTGTTTCGCCGCTCCCGCCGCGATTACGGTCGCGACAGATGGCGACTCCACTGGGGATACTTGAGAGTCAAGCCCATATAATTTTGTTGTGTAATCTTTGTATATTTTGTCTTACCTTTCTTTTCTTTTATTTATTTTAATTATTATTGTTATTTAAACTTTAGGATAGAGAATTTCTCTTGAAATTTTTGTTTGTTTTTGCTTTTTTTTTGTTTTGCAGGATGCGGGTAGTGTTTAGGATAATGAAGGTTTGTATGCTCCCTACACCCACCACACCTACATATCTATCACACATTCGAGTGGGGCCCTATACCCGGGTCTGAGTGAAGCTTAAGTTAAGTAGAGGTTGTATAGTGGTAACCATTTTGGATGTACATCCTGTTTGGCTATTGCGAAAACCTCATCTAGAGTGCACCTTTTTCACAAATGTCCCACACCTAGCAGTTTACCCACTATTTCGTGGTCAACATTTTGAAATGGGACTTGGCTCTAGAGACCTTTAGAATAGAAAAGCCACCAAATGAAAGTTTTCACGATCTAGTAAAGACCCGTAGATCCTCAAGATAGAAATCTCCCAAGTTAAGAAAATCCTTTTAGGACACAAAGGGAGCATATCTTTCGGTATCTTTTGACTTATCCGTAAGCCTTGTGAGTTGTTTAGTCCCTTAATGTAATGAACCATACTGGTATCCCTCTTCAAAAAAAAAACAACAACAAACTTTTTCTAAAAAAAGGGGAGGTGAATCATCTTAAAGGACCAACAACTCACTCATTAGTCAATTGTAAAAACTATGTATTAATAATTTTTTTTTCATCCCCAGGTTTGTTGGAACACCATTTAAAATTCAGTGCCTAAGGACTAGCAGTGAGTATCTTTGATTAAAAATGGAAAGTGTCATGGGATCAGATCACAAGGAGACAATCTTGAAAAGGACCTTGCAACTTAAGGTCAAGATAGTGGATACTGAGAGTCTAGTGGGTTTGGGCCAATTGCTGAAAAAGACGCAACGTTTGACCTTTACTGCAAGATATGGGAAAATTTTGAATCTGTTAGAAGTGGACGTACAAACAGAAGCCATCACTGCACTAGCCCAGTATTATGATCCACCATTACGTTGCTTCACATTTCAAGATTTTCAGTTAGCCCCCACATTAGAGGAGTTCGAACAGATCTTGGGCTTATCGTTGAAAAAGGAAAAACCATACCAATATAAGGGATACTATGCATCATTGCCAACCATAGCAAAGGTCTTGAACGTGCCTGTAAGGGACTTACAAGAGGCAAAGCAAAACAGGAAAGGGATAGAGGGTTTCCAGAGCAAATACTTGGAAGAACACATGCGCCACTTAGCCAAGGTTGAAGACTGGAATACTTTTATGGATGTACTAGCCCTCACTATTTATGGTAGCATCATATTCCCAAATAGTGAAGACTTGGTAGGTTTCGCAGCAATCGATGTATTCCTCGCTCGACGAAATGATGTCGCTAATCCTGTCCCGGCCATTCTTGTCGATGTTTATTACACCTTGAATTTATGTCATGAAAAGAAGGGTAAACGAATCTTATGTTGTCTACCGATGTTGTTTGTGTGGCTAACCTCTCACATGTTCAAGAGGGGATACGAGGATCCATGTCCCATTACAAGTCTCAAGATGCTCCAATTGAAGACCAAGAACGGTCGTGAATGGGCCGAGGAATTGACCAAGCTTGAAGATGGAAAAATCGTATGGTACCCATGGCGTAAGGAAGGGCAAACTGTGATTTATCAGTGTGAGGGGTTTCCTAACGTTCCCTTAATGGGTACTCAGGGGTGCATTAACTATAACCCCGCGTTAGCACTACGACAACTTGGCTATCCTATGATAGGACCACCCTCGGAGTTGGAGACTACTCCTTTTATTTATGACATGCAGACAGGATGTACAGAGACACTTGGGAGAGTACGAGATGCTTGGAAGAATATCATCAGAAAGGGCAGAGAACTGGGAGTCAGAAGCTGTGGGGTTAAGGAGAGCTACAGGCAGTGGGTCAAGGACCGGGCTCAAGAAGTCAAGTTACCCTTCAAAATTTCAGCTAGTAGATCTTTGCCTCTAGCTCCAATAGAAGACGAAGAAGTAAAGGAAAAGCTAATAGAGGCCAATGAACAAAAGAGGAAATTAGAAGCAGAACTAGAAAAGGTTCACCAAGCATGTGCAGTCTTAAAGCATGAAAATTCTGAGAAAACCCATGCCCTTGAAGGAGCTAACAAGAGGCTAAAGACAGGGCAAGAACAGATATCAAGGACTAGAAGATGTCTGGAAGCTGCAAACAAAGAGTTGGGACTCAGAGGGCAAGAAAGAGATAGGGCTTTGGCTGAAAACCAACAACTTAAAGAACAGCTCATGAATGCCAAGGCAATACAGAGTGATGCTCTTCAGCAAGTGGATAGTATGAGGCAGCAAATGAAAATGATGTCTTCAAGATACGAAGACTTGATCAAAATTGAGAGGTTGCACACTGCCAAGGAAATTGCAGAGTATGAAGCGGCATTGCAACAGGGACAGGAGGACTTGCAGAAAATGATAGATCTTGTAAGGTAACAAGACAAGGACATCAATGAATGGAAAGAAGAAGCCCATCTTTTGAGAGACCGCTTCGTGAAACTAGCAGGCCTAGCCAACACGGCAATCGCAGACATTCCATATTATTTAAAGGTGGCAGATAAGATGGTCGATCCTCTTAAGACTCCGACAGAAATTAATGACTTCATTGAGTATTGCAAGAGTCTCATTGGACAAATGAAGCAGATGATCAAGGCCCACTCGGTCGAGAATGGTGGATTAGACTAGACAATGATGTATTGAAAATGATGTACTACTCTCGAATGATGTTGATGATTTTATTTCAAATGAATAAAGTATGCATTATTATTGTTCTAATCCCATAGAAACCCATTTCTTTTGAACGAGACGTTCTTAGAAATGTTCATGACAAACGGCTTTTGAACGAGACGTTCTAAGAAGTAGTCATGACAAAAAAACAAAGATCAAAGATACTCACTCAAGTCTATTCAGCACAAATTAATAATGGTCTTCTAACAAACAAACAATAATCATGGTGGTTTCTAATAAACTGTTCCTCAATTGTTCACAGGAAACTTAGAACCATCACGCGACCAAGGAAAGAAGACACCAATCAAACCCGAGTTCACAACACAAGGGCTCGAACAAAGCTTTTGGCAATGGCAGCCGAAAACGAAGGAAGGAACCTAAGTATGGAAGTAGAAGAAGTGAAAGGAAGGGTGAATGAGATTACGGAGTCTCAAAGAAGAATGGAAGAGATGTTGTTAGCCATGAGGGAAAGCCTCACTTTGGTGGGGGCAGCTGGAATTACAGGAATAACTGGGACGCAGTTACATAACACTTCCACGAGGACAAATCCTGCGGTCACTACTGCAATACCTGTTGTGGGAGGAACATCAAATGCTGCATCACTAGTACTTCCTATCGGAGAAGGATATCATTCCTTGGAAAGAGCTCGAAATGAAGTTCATGGCAATGCCGAGTGTGCATGGGAGCCGCCACATGTGTCTATGCCAACCGGATTTCCTGCTGGGACGAGTCATGCAGCCATCCAAAATGACAAGATAAGAGAAGAGTGGATGGAAAAGATGGAAGAACAGATTAAAGCGATCAAGAGTCCAAGTACTTATGGACCCCTTGGGATAGAAGAATTATGCCCTACTGCTAATATCATCATTCCCAAGGATTTCAAAATCCCAGAATTCGTCAAATATGATGGAAGCACCAATCCTTTCTTCCATCTAAAAACATACATTACCAAGATGTCAATCTGGTCAAAGGATTGGAAGTTTCTTGTCAGCTTCTTTCATGAAAGTTTAACTGGACCAGTGACGAGCGCCGAACTCAGTCAAAATTATAACCGAAGTTATTACCTAAACTTGTAGTATAGTGAACAACACCGGATCGTCTCCTCAAGGATCGTAGATGCAATTTGATCAAATTAAGTGAAAGTTAGAAAAAAGGGGGGTTTTGATGGTTCAAGGATCACAGTGACAAGATTTAAAGAGAAATAACAATTAGAAGAACAGTCAATTCAGAAATCTATCCGAGATTGGGTGAATTCAATCATAGACCTTTCAACAAACACTTGAAATACATTTGAATGGTTAACTTGGATCTAACCGAGATCTCTGCATCAGATCTAGAATTCATACTAGACAATCGTCTAGAATTCAATTGACAAGTGATAAACACAAATCTGCAATCGCACCATTCATGTAAATATATGTCAATTTAAGCACCGAATTCAATTAACCTAGGCACAAATCAGTAACTTAACCTCTTCAATTACGTGATTAGTTTAGATCAATCAGTTCTAAGTTTCATCACTAATCTCAATCTTCAGTTATGTGATTAATTCAGATCAATCAGTTCTAAATTTCATCATAATACTTAATCTTAAACCAAGATCAAATCAGATCAAACATAAACAGAATCACCATTCATGCATTCAAGATTAAGAGAACAGAAGAAGAAGAGAAGAGGAATTCAAATATAAATCAAATACATTACATAACCAAGGTCTCAAGAATCCAAGCCACAATCTCTTCAAGAGTCCCGAATTGACTAGAAGTGACTTAGCTCTCCATTACAATGAAGGAATTCAAAAGAACTATGAAAAGCTATTTCTAATACCAAGTGTGTGTGTCCCTAGAGCTCTCCACATGCTTCCTTTTATAGAGGATTCAGAGTAGTAGTAGATGGGTAGATGGGATGAGTAGGTGGATGAGTAGGTGGGTGAGTAGGTGGGTGAGTAGGTGAGTGAGTAGGTGAGCTACCTTGTCTCCGAAATTCTTTATTGCTGAACTCATTGATTTCGTCATTTCTGAGCCAAGTGGTCTTCATGAAAGTTCTAGGAAATTGTCTAAGCTTTCTAATGGCTCTGGAAACACCTAAAAATTCGTCCTACAGCCCAAGATATGACTCAATTACTACAGACTGTTCAGGACCAGTTTCAGCACCTCTGTTTTGACTTTCAGACCCAATATCTCCATCAAGGAGCCCGAATCAAGTTTTGTGCTTGACATGAAAGTTGTACATATGGGTCTTAACTTTCAGATTACAAACTTTCAGCCCATTTTATATGCCCAAACTCGAATTATGTTCTGGTTACTACACACTGTTCGGATTCCAGTCACAAATCCCGTATTCTGATTTCCATGCCCAATTAGCTCCACTAGATGTCTGAAATTGACTTTGAGCTCTTCATCAAAGTTGTAGAGCTCTCTCTTATCTTTCCTACAAGGTAAAATTCATAATTATCAGACATTTAGAACCCAAGATATGGCTAAAATACAGAAACAGTGTAAGACCCGAATAATGCTGAAAAAATCAATTAAGTCCGATTCGAGTTCAAACTTACAAAACATAATCAAATTCAGTCAATTAAGTACATGAAGAGTGTAAATAACTAAACATAAGGGTTTCTTAATGAATAAAATATGTGATTATCAACCAGCTTTGGAATGGTGCATCCAACAAGACCTTTCCAAGATCTCCTCATGGGACGACTGGGCAAATTTGTTCATGGGACAATATCGATTTAATCTGGATACGGCCCCAACCCGAGAGCAGTTGGGAACACTAGAAAAGAAAAATGAAGAGACATTCAAGCAGTATGCCCAGAGGTGGAGAGCTCTAGCTGCACAAGTGCAACCGCCATTGACTCTGACGGAAATGTGCTCGTACTTTTTGGGGACTTTAGGGACTCCTTATGTTGGGACAATGGCGGGCGCCGCTTACCGAGACTTTGCTGATTTAATTGCAGCTGGAGAAAGAATTGAGATTCTAGTAAAGGCTGGAAAACTGCCCACTGGCAGTAATGAAAGTGGTTTCAAGAAAGGGTTTTCCCCTAAGAAAAAAGAGTCAGAAGTGAGTTACGTGCAAAATCTGCAACCTTCACAACCTCGATATTCACCGTCCTACCCCATATACCGAGCACCCCCATATAACCCAAACACTTACCCTTCCTATCAGATATCTACATCGTCCCATCTACCTAGCCTAACTGCCCCTCCTATGAACACACCTCAAGCCCAGCCATTCCAAGTCAACAATGTTCCTGTACCTCAACCATACACATCGACTTACCCAACCTATACTCAATACCCACCTCCACCTTCGCAAAATTTCCCAAACTACCCACAGTCTCGACCAAACTTTCAAAATCAAGGCCGTTTCCATCCCCAAAATTTACCCCCTTTCCCAAAACTGTCCATTCCAAATGCAGATCTATTCCAAAGGTTGTTTGATGCCCACCTCATTTCAGGGAGTCCTGTACGTCCCCTACAACCACCGTTTCCAGCATGGTACAACCCAAATTTAACTTGCAAGTACCATATAGATGTCGCAGGGCACTCAATCGAAGACTGTGAGTCTTTTAAGACTGCAGTAAGGAAACTTATCGCTTGTGGAAAGCTGGATATTCAAGAGGAGGTTGGACCTAGCATTGTTAACAACCCAATCCCTAACCATGGTGGGAGGAATGAGGCAAATGTTGTGGGGATTAAAGGACCACCAATTAGAAGGGTCATGAGTCTGCGTACGCCGATGACTCAAATATTTGAGGGATTGAAGAAAGCAGGTTATGTTATCACCGCACCAGCTTCGTCAATGAAAGAAGACGAGAGGTATGATGAAGAGTCAAGTTGTGCTTACCATTGTGGGGGAATAGGACACGGTATTGAAAATTGCTGGGACTTTAAAGTTCGAGCCCAAGGTCTACTCACTTTGGAAGTAATACAAGCCAGGCAAGGGGTAGCTTCCTTTGAAGAGGTTAATGTGGTTGAACGTTTTGTACTCAAGGTGCCACCTCTCAACCAAGCCCTGACACCAGGTAAAGTAGTGGTCACAGTCAAGAAGCCAACACCATTTACTTATGATAATACTCACTCAGTGCCGAGGAATTATGAAGCAAAAGTAGAGATGAAGGGAGCCGAGGAAGAGGCGTCAAAGGCTCGAGTGACTGAAATCCACCAGGATGAAGAGTCTATGACAAATATAATCACAAGGAGTAGGCGATGCTATGGCCCGGTAGAAACAGAGAAGAAGAAAGGGAAGTTCAAAAGAAGAGGAAAGAGGGAAAGAAGAAAAGGAAGAATTTCTGAAAATCATGAAACAAAGTGAATACGATGTAATGGAACAGTTGAAGAAAACTCCAGCAAGGATATCTCTTCTGTCACTCGTCTTGACATCTGAATTGCATCGGAAAGCGTTGCTAAGAGTACTAAGTGAGGCCTATGTCAAACCTGATGTCACCCCTGAGAATGTTGTCAGCATGGTAGATCCGGTGAAGCGCGTCAACATGATTGTATTTATGGATGAAGAGATCACCTCTCAGTCTGAGAAAAACCCACGGGCCTTACACATAACCCTTAAATGTAAAGGGTACATAGTTGCAAAGGTTTTGATCGATGGGGGGTCTGCACTGAATATCCTACCAAGGTCTACTCTAACCTCATTGTCAATAAGTGAGGATGAACTGTCTCCTCGAGAAATGGTGGTGCGAGCCTTTGACGGAAATAGGAGAGGCATTTTGGGAGAGATAACATTGCCATTAGAGATCGGTCCGAGTAATTTTCAGGTATTGTTCCAAGTTATGGACATTGAGTCTGGTTATACTATGCTCCTGGGGAGACCATGGATCCACGCTGCTGGTGCTGTTCCTTCTACACTCCACCAGAGTATTAAATACATTGAAAATGGGTCGGTCATCACCATACACGGAGAAGAAGAAATCATGTTGACAAAACCAGTTTCGGTGCCGTATGTGGAAAGTGCAGAGAAAGACGAGGAGAATTTGTGGCACAGTTTTGAAATAATTGAGACTAGACTCGGGAGGAATGAATCCCCGGCACAAAGTGCGAATCATGTGGTAGCTCGAATCATGGCTAACAACGGGTACCAAAAAGGAAAAGGCTTAGGCTTACAGCTGCAAGGTGCAAGGACACCAGTCTCATTTCCAGAAAAGCTAGACAAGTTCGGGTTGGGGTACGAAGCATCTCTAGAGGAGAAAATGGAGAATATGACTCTGGGAAAAAGGAGTGATAGGGGCCAAATGAAGCACATTCCTCATTTGAGGGAAACGTTTCCAGCACCAGCCGAGGTAATCATGCCTGAAGAAGTACTTCGTCCCCAACACCATCTCACTATTAACGCACTGCATGAAGAAGGCCCAGAAGAGTGCAAAGCAATCTATCCTTTTGCTGATAAGGAACCACTGAAGACTTGGCAATCTGAACTGATGATTGATGTTATTGTTGCCAAGTAATTGTCTAGTCATACTATAACAGGCAGATATTTGAGTCTAGCTATGTTTTGATCTTATATTTATGTTATTTGAGACATTAACTAAATAAAGTTGCATGTTTATTCAGCATTCCTCTTTCTCATACTTTTGGCTTATCTTTCTTTTCGTCGAGTTTTCTTTTTACGTTATGTTATATATATATATATATATATATATATATATATATATATATATATATCGCTTTTGTGTCATTATTCCTATTCTTCTTACCTTTCCAACTCCAACAAATTGCTTTACAGGGATCTAAGTCTTATAGAAGGTTTGCCTCGTGAAAGGTACCTTGAAAACTCGTCGATTGATTCTCCTGCGACCTTTGATGAAGAAAACCCTGGATCTGATGAAGAGGATGAGATAGTTGAAAAATTTGAAAAAATATTGGAGTACTCAGAAAGAAAATTTGATGTGGATAATGAAGTAGTTGAAGTGATTAACATGGGAACCGAAGAAGACAAGAAGGAATTGAAAATAGTAGACAATCCTGAGCGTGTGGAAATGATGGCGCTACTTAAGGAATACTGGACGTGTTTGCATGGTCCTACAGAGATATGCCTGGTTTAGACCCCGAGATAGCATCACATAAAATCCCATTGTATCCAGATGCAGAAGCAAAAAGGCAAAAGTTGAGAAGGATGCATCCTGACATGTCACTAAAGATCAAAGAGGAAGTGACTAAGCAATTAGAAGCCGGATTCATAGAGGTGTCGAGACACCCAGAATGGGTAGCAAATATTGTGCCAATGCCCAAGAAGGATGGAAAGGTTAGGATGTGCATGGATTATAGGGATCTAAATAAGGCAAGCCTGAAAGATGATTTCCCGCTCCCTCATATTGATGTTCTTGTTGACAATACAGCAGCAAATCATAGGTTCTCGTTCATGGATGGTTATTCGGGGTACAATCAGATTCCCATGGATGTCAATGACAAGGAAAAAACGACTTTTATTACCCCATGGGAACTTTTTGTTACACAATAATGTCCTTCGGGTTGAAAAATCTTTGGGGCTACATATCAACGTGCTATGGTTGCATTATTTCATGATATGATGCATAAAGAAATTGAAGTTTACGTGGACGATATGGTGGCTAAATCTAAAGAAGGGGAAAGTCATGTGGAGGTCTTGCAGAGGTTGTTTGAAAGGCTCAGAAAGTATAAGTTGAGACTCAATCCTTCTAAATGCGTCTTTGGAGCATCTACTGGAAAATTACTTGGGTTCATCGTTAGTAGAAAAGGAATAAAAGTGGACCCGGATAAGGCAAAAGCAATACAGGAAATGCCTCCTCCTAAGACTGAGCGTGAAGTGAGAAGTTTTCTCGGGAGATTCAATTACATTGCTAGATTCTTCGCTAACCTCACCAACACATGCGAGCTCATATTTAAGTTGTTAAAGAAGCACCAACCGGGAAGCTAGGATGAAGAATGTCAAGGAGCTTTTGACAAGATAAAGGGTTATTTAATGAACCCTCCAGTGTTAGTACCCCCTATGGCAGGTCATCCTTTGATATTGTACCTAACCGTACTGCCAACTGCGATAGGGGCAATGCTGGGATAGCATGATGAATCCGGAAAGAAGGAGCAAGCAATTTATTATCTGAGCAAGAAATTTAATGACTGTGAAGCCCGATACATGACAATGGAGAAAACATGTTGTGCCCTAATATGAACCTTAAAACGACTAAGACAGTATATGCTCTATTATACTACTTGGTTGATCTCCCGAATGAACCCTCTGAAGTACATATTTGAAAGCTCTCATGTCTCATTAAGAGTCTCAAAATGGCAAGTGATATTATCAGAGTTTGATATCAAGTACATGACTCGAAAATCCATTAAAAGGAGTGCAATCGCGGACCATTTAGCTGAAAACCCTCTTGAGGGTGGACAACTAATAACGTCTGAGTTCCCGGATGGAGAAATATTGATGGCAGAAGAAGAAGAAGAAGGAGAGGAGTCTGTGTGGAAGATGTATTTTGATGGGGCAGTCAATATGTATGGTAGTGGCATAGGAGTCGTTGTTGTTTCGCCAGTCGGAAAACAATACCCAGTCGCTATCAAGTTGGATTTCGAATGCACAAATAATGTTGCAGAATACGAAGCCTGTGCTAGTGGTTTACAAGTAGCAATTGACCTGGGGATCAAGCAGTTAAAAGTATTTGGAGATTCGGCACTTATCATTTATCAAGTGAACGGTGAATGGCAAACTAAAGACCCGAAGTTAGTGCCTTATCAAAAGTATTTGACCAAGTTGACCGAAAAGTTTGAAAAGGTGACCTTCTCCCATCTGACTCGAGACATGAATCAGTTTGCGGATGCCTTGGCCACTCTGGCCGTGATGACCAAGTTGGATATCCACAATAATGTCCAACCCATCCAAGTAAAAATACATAGTGAGCCCGCATATTGTGCCAATGTGGAAAGCGAGCCAGATGGTAAACCTTCGTATCATGATATCAAGCAGTACATCCAGCATAGAGAATACCCAACTGGGGCAAATGAGGTGAATAAGAAGACTATCCGTCGATTAGCAATGGCCTTTTTCTTGAACGGGGAGGTTTTATACAAGAGAAGTCATGATGGTACTTTCCTTAGATGTGTGGATGCTTGTGAAGCTCGTTTAATCATGACTGAAGTCCATGAAGGAATCTGTGGGACTCATGCTAATGGTCATATCATGGCACGAAAAATCCTAAGAAGTGGTTATTATTGGTCTACCATGGAAACAGACTGCATAGAATATGTTCGAAAGTGTCATAAATGCCAGATATATGCAGATCGGGTCAACACACCGCCATTTCCCTTACACAATATGGTATCTCCATGGCCTTTTTCGATGTGGGGAATAGATGTCATTGGACCAATTAACCCCAAAGCTTCCAACGGTCATCGCTTCATTTTGGTAGCAATTGACTATTTCACCAAATGGGTAGAAGCGTCCTCATATGCCACGATCACTCAAAAGGTATTTTCGAAATTCCTCAAGAGGGACATCGTGTGCAGATATGGAATTCCAGAGAGGATAATCACAGATAATGCTGCAAATCTCAATGGTGGTGAAATACAGAAGTTTTGTGAAAAGTTCAAAATCAAGCACCATAATTCGGCTCCCTATAGGCCCCAGATGAATGGTGCAGTCGAGGCAGCAAATAAGAATGTCAAGAAAATTGTGTCCAAGATGGTTGTGAACTATAAGGACTGGCACGAAATGTTACCCTATGCTTTGCATGCATATCGTACCAATATACGATCAAGTACTGGGGCAACACCTTTCTCTTTGGTGTATAGAATGGAAGCTGTCTCTCCAATAGAAATTGAGATTCCTTCTTTGAGGGTTCTAATGGAGGCAGAGTTAGAGGAATCTGAATGGGTAAAGACTCGGTATGAGCAGTTGAATATGATAGAAGAAAAAAGACTAGCAGCTATTTGTCATAGACAATTGTATCAAAGTAGAATGGCCAGAGCCTTTAACAAGAAAGTTCGTCCTAGAGAGTTTTATCCGGGAGATTTGGTCTTGAAGAAAATTCTCCCTAATCAAGAGGATGCCAGAGGAAAGTAGGCTCCGAGTTATGAAGGCCCTTACATAGTCAAGCATGCATTTTTAGGAGGAGCATTAATTTTGCAGAATATGGACGGAGAAGAATTGCCAAGACCCATAAACACCGATGCCGTTAAGAGATTTTACGCCTAAAAAAAAAAAAAGAATTACTCGTTAGGTTGAAAACCCGAAAGGGCGGTCTAAGCAAAAGTTAGAGCAATAAAAAAAAAAGAGGAAGAAGAAGTCCGTTAGGTCGAAAACCCAAAAGGGCAACCTAAGCAAAAGTTAGGGCAAACAAATGGACGAAATCTCAAAGACAGAAGGGTTGATACTCCAAACTGGGGCAATTTTTGTTCTGCATTCAATTGGCTAAACCGGGGCAAAATTGCTGGAAGATTAAGGGAAAGATACGCTGAAGAAAGTAGTAACAGAGACAGTGGTTGAATTATCAAACGATTGTAGGGAATCAATTGAACGAGGAACAAGGAACTAATACTAGGGCAAATTTTCTTTCCCTTATGATTTTCTTTCCTATGTTTTCATCTTTCAAGCGTGCGTGTCTTACTTGATTACCAGAGAAATAAAAAGAAGTTTGTTCATTCAACGAATTTCTATCCATTCATGAATGCATGTTTAACTCATTAGGTTATGTCTCAAATAATATAAATTTAAGGTCAACAGTTTGATTTTGACAATTCTACAGCAATGCTTCAATGATTGAGTCAGATTAAAAGGTCTCAATAGTTCAAAAGTGCAGATTGCAATATGACGTTTGCTGGAAGTGGTTTCAATACTTCTCGCGTAAGCCTTTGTTGATAAGAAGAAAAGGAAGGGTCGAATTAAGTTTTGAAAAAGGAAGAAGCAAAGAAAGAAAAAGAGTAAGTTGGGAGGATTCCAAACTAACCGGAGGTCCAACAGGCAAAAACATGTGAACAAGGGTTTGATTGGTCAAAACTTTCCAAAGTCGTCGCTGGTTCGAATTACTAAAAAAAAAAAGAGAGAGATTGTCTAACTGTTATAGATTTGTTTCCTTGCATTTTCAATTTGAGCGCATCGGCTCATTGCATGAGCGTATCGGCTCATTGCATATTTAAGTTTTGAGCGCATCGGCTCGTTGCATTGCATGTTTAAGTTTTGAGTGCATCGGCTCATTGCACTTGCATTTTCAGTTTGAGCGCATCGGCTCATTGCATGTTTAAGTTTTGAGCGCATCGGCTCGTTGCATTGCACATTTAAATTTTGAGCGCACCGGCTTGTTGCATTGCATGTTTAAATTTTGAGCGCATCGGCTCGTTGCATTGCATGTTTAAGTTTTGAGCACATCAGCTCTTTGCATTTTAATTCTTGAGCGCATCGACTCCTTGCATTTTTTAGCGCATCGGCTCCTTGCATTGTGTTCTCACATTGTTCTCTTTTTCTCCCGGACAAAATTTAGGTTCATTTCTTTACTCGTTCCTCACTATGATAAAATGAAAAGCTGCGGTTATTCTTTTTATCTAGTAAGAAACAAGTAAAGAGGGGCAACTGTGAACACCGAATTTTGTCCGAGACATTTTGTAAATAAAATAAAATTAAAAAAATTAAAAAAAATTAAAAAAATTAAATATCTAGCCCAATCCATTGACCCAATATCTAGCCCAATTTATTAACCTAACCATTGACCCAATATCCAACCCATGACCCATTATCTAACCCACAACTTATCCTAAACTAACCCCAAAACTCACCATAAACAAACTTATCCTAATCAAATCTATCGCCTATCCTAGACCAACCCCAATACTTATCCTAAACAGATCTTAACTCATCATCTCAAGCCAATCCTAATCACACTAAAACTCAAACTCTTCACCCTAATCCCTTCCTATAATAACCCATAACCCCCACACACAAATCCTCAGCTTTTGACTCACGAAACTCCTTCAGTAAAAATACGCCCAGCTTTTCAACTCTCAGTACCTCACTCTTGCTTATACACTCCAATTTTAACACGTTTTCGGTCTTTACCTTTTAGCCACCAGAAACCACCTCCATTACCTACTATTCATTTTCTTCTCTATAACCAAAACTCACCATCACCCAAACACATCAAAAAATCACTCACGATACCTTCTCCCACGGTCCTCTGTTTCACTATTCTTTTAGCCATCACTTCTACAATATCCCCCCTAAACTGCCATTATTTTCTTCTCCATAAAATCATTTTCCACCTCCAACACTACTCTTCAACACCCAACCATTAAAACCACCAACACAGGTACACCACCGCTCCGGCCAGCCTCCAAACCGCGCCCAGCCATCGTAGTCGGTTCACTGGAAGCCCGCTCCGCACGCTGCTCCAGCCGCACCCACCTCGCATCGTTCCAACCCAGCGCGCCGGCGCCGCTCGGACCTCCTATCGCGACCCACCGACCCGCGAAGCACCTTACCGTCGGATCCGCCCCAGTCGCACCGCTCCCTGCAGAGCACGACGCGGTGCGCCGCACCAGTTGGAACAGATCGTCGACCAGAGAAGACCGTCGTTCCCGCTCCAGACCGAACCAGCCCCACCGTGCCGCGCCACCCACTCCGCCAAGGCCGTCGCTCACCCGCGTACCGCGACCGCGCCGCCCAACTATGCGATCCCAGGCCGGTCTCGTCATCGCGCCTCCGCCTATTGCTCATTGTCTCTCTCCTGTTTCTGCAAATATCACGAAGAAGAAGAAGACTTACCCTTTTGTTTTTTTTTTATATTTAGTAAGTTTTTTTTTTTTAAATGGAAGTGGGCTTAATGGGCTAGAATAAAAAAAAATCTAAAAAACTGAAAAAAAAAAAAAAAAAAAAAAAAAATAGCAAAAGTGAAGGAAATAAAATAATTGAAATGATTTTCTTAAAAATAAACAAATAAATAAATAAGTGGGATTAACCGAGTTGTGACAGCTTGTTAATCTCACAATAATTTTTTTTGGATCATCTGAGTTGTGACAACCTAATGATTCAAATTATTTAAAATAAATAAATAAATCACCATTCAATAAAGACTCAAAAATTCACTTTTTATCATTTTTATTTTTCATAATTTTAGATATATATAAAAAAAAATCTCCTTTTACAATAATAAACTTAGCAATCCATAGGTGATGCCTAGCGTGACGCCAGCTTCACCCATTCAAACTTTAATTTGATTTACAGAGTCGCGACGACCTGTTAATTCAAAATTTTTATAAAATTAAAATTAAAATTTTTAAATAAAATCAACCAACCCATACTTATTTTCTAAAGAACTACGTGACTTTGAGTTCCTCATTGCACCTGAGGGTACGTAGGAGCAGAATCTTCATTCTGTCAAGCCAAATTTTAAATTTTCGCAAATTCTTTATTTTTTTAATTTTTTTAAAAAAGGGTAAAACAAACATATTATGAGATTATTAAGTTTTGCATAACTAATTTAGGGTAACCGTTTTAGGACGGATGTTTTAGGGGTGCTATGGGGTTAAGTCTCCACCCTTCCCTATGCATAACCGACTCCCGAATTCAATCTAGTTCCAAAGACCATTTTCTAAAAGGGTTTTCCAATTTTTCCTAAATTAAATAAAATTGGTGGCGACTCCTAACATTATTTATTTTGTTTCGCCGCTCCCGCCGCGATTACGGTCGCGACACCATAAGGATTCACTTGTTTGATTGTTTAAATGTTTTCCTATTTGTGTTTGATATTGTTTATATGCATGTCTATAAGCTTTAAAATATATTGCATGTGTGATATATGCATGATTATTAATTAGGATGTGAATAACATGTAAGGTTGCATGAGTGTTCCAAAGAACACACATATGGAGCTTTCGGCTTCAATAAAGAAAAGAGAACCAAAATTTCTCAACCATTTTTTAAAGGAAGGATTTACTGGAATTAGGTAAATTAATGAATTCCAAAATGATTTAGAAGATAGAAAATGATCCAAAGATCAAAAGCCCAAATTTTGTGACGTTCGGCCAAAATGCCATCTAAAGGTGCAATCAATCCAAAATTTAATTTCTAAGTGTAAGTTAGATGTTTAACCTAAAAAGAATACATTTGCAATGAATTTTCAAGATTTAAAGAAGTAAATCAATTTTTAGAAGAAAAATAAATAAAACTCTTGAAAAATATTTACTTTTGAGTTTTAAAGTATAGTGAAAAAATTTTTAAAATGGATTTTGTAGTTATAAACTAAACAAAGAAATTTTTAGAGGAAAAACGTAGAAAGCACATTTTTAATAAATTTTATAGATAAAATACTGTCCAAATTTATTAAAAACAGACAAATAAAAGAGAACATTTTATAATATAATGTAAGAAAAATATTCTACGTAGTTTAAAAGTATTAAAAATAGTTTATGCAGTTTTAAAAATAGAGATTTTAAAGTTTTTGGGTTAAGAAAACGATTTAAAAATCTTACACAATTGAGAAAATGATTTAAAAATATTACGCGATTTAAAAAAGTTTGTAAAAAATGATGAAATTGTGAAAACGCGATAAAATTTCTACGCGATTGATTAAAACAGTGAGTTTTGCTGTCGGGCCAAAGTGGTGGACCAGGACATGTGGAGATATGGTACTGTCAAGTGGTGACGTACTATATATTAGAATTTTGAGGTTAAGAGTATTTTTGTAAATATGATAATAGTTTTAAGCTAAGGGTAATTTGATAATTATCGTTTTTATTCATGCATTGAGTTGTGCCAATTTGGTTGATATTGACGATTTATTGACGAGGCGAATTACACCATGTTGTCGGTGTGATAAGCGTAGTGTGGTTCATCTTGTGTGGACTTGGAGGCATTAGTGTGCGGAGTATTCTACATGTGGACAGTTGGTCGCTCCTCTGAGTCGTGGTAACTGGCAACATACTAATGATCTCAACACGCACTATACTTAATCAAGATCTTGTAAAGATTGTTTAGTACAATGCCTGTAGTACACGACGTTGGACTGTGTGCTACTACACGACATTAGACTGTGGGCTATGGACACGACGTTAGACAGTGGAATAGTTTGGTTGGGCAGCCTGAGGTACTGATAGATCTTTACAGGTCATTCTCTCTGATGTCTGTGTCTAGCTCCATGGAGTAGGAATGAGTCGTATTGCATTTACATTTGTGTCATGCATCATAACATTATTATTTGTTATAATACATGAGGTGTTGTTATATATGATATTGTGGTATGAAATTCTCGTATTAAATTGTGTTATTATTTAAACTGTTATAGTATGCTTTACTGTATAAATTATGATATTTGTTGTATTGTCATTTTCTTATTTGCCATGCTGGTATTAATGTATGATTATCTCACCTCTCTATATGTATTGTTTCTGTATTATTAATTATGTTATAAAGAGTTTGAGGAAGAGGAACAACATCTAGATTGTGTGTATCCTGAGGAGGAAGAGCAGCAGCAGACGGGTGATCAGTTCGACGAGTGTGAACCTTCCGATCATCTATATCCTTTAGACTGACTTGTGAGTATGGCATTATCGGGATTTCTTGGTTTTGTGAGGCTAGAGTTTCACGGAGGTTCAGAGGCCTGGCGATTACGCGAGGATCGAGGATCGGTGATCTACTTGGGACGTCTGACTGTGTCCCTATGTGGAGAGTTTGATGCTGAGCCAGTGTTTACTACGACCTTGTATCTACATCTGGAAATGCCATTGGATCTGAGGCGTCACTAGGGAGGACTTTTTCATGTTCCCAGTGAGATTAGCATAGTGTCGACAAAGCGAACTCCTGTCCGTAGAGCTGTAAGACATCTTGGATTTCTATCACCTGAAGTTTCATCTGAGAGTGATCCTTCAAAGGGTTAAGGATCTATGATGTGCACTTGGGCACTTTATGATGTTGTACTGTATAATAACTCTTTACTACTTTATTTAAATATTTTGTAGTTGTAAATTATTTGCATAACTTAAAACAAAATCATATGTATATTATATGTGCAATAACAGTTTGTTTTATTTCATGTTCCGTGTTATTTTATTTAAGGCTATTATGAATAAAAAGAAAATTTTATAACTCATATTAATTATGTATCAAAGGTTTTATAACTTGGGTAATATTTTATTTATTTTTATTTCATTACATCATAAATGTGGCATCCCCACAAGGGTGTTACAGAGGGAAGTATAGAAATGGTATTTATGAAGAGAAAAGTGAAGAGAATGGTCTCTAATGGTGGCTGGATTTTTGTAGAGAAGAAGGGAGAAGAAGAGAGAAGGAGGAGAAAAAGTTTGAAGGTGAAACTAGATAGAGAAAGTGTTAGGTTGAAAAGAGATATTTTGGGTGATGATGCATTAAGTGTGGAGGCAATTTTGCCTCCCTTGGGCTAGCTTAGCCGCGGCATTGAGAGGGTAAAAAGGGGGAGAAATTAGCTTCTCTAACAAGCCAAGGGTAGCTTGGTCTTTTGGTAGTCAAAGCTTCTCAAAGAAGCTTTGATGAAAGTACAGTAATTTGAATTAAAGTGGATTTGATTTGACATAAAGTGGATTGCATTAGGATAAGGTGATAGGGTTTCTAATACATGCTATTATCCAATGAACAATTGTTATAGTTGACAGAAGTTAATAGTAATTGTCCAGCGGATAAAACTTTACACAGCGATTTATCATTCTGTCAGATGAAATTTCTTGAAAAATATGAAACCTTGTAAATCGTGTCTAGTCTCAGGTTTAGTAAGATCCCCCGTCGACGTTTTCATAGTTCAAGGTTCTCGGGTAAAATATCTCATTTTCCTAATTCCGTTCAGTTTGCACGCAAAATGAGAAATAATATTAAAATATTCCGCATTCTCAGAAAAATCAAGAAAAATTTGCAAAAAGCATAAATATTATAAAACGACTATTTATCATAAAATTATTAATTTTTGGGATGTTACAAATCTTCCTCACGTTAAACTAAACCGGAGGAAATAAGCTAATAGGCCTACAAGTATCTGCCTTAACTTGTACTCATTACCATAAAATTCTCCATTATTTAATTGGTATCTTCATAAATTTTCATAATTTTCCTAGATATCTGTCTATTTAATCTAGCCCTTAAACTCTCATTCAGTATTATTAGAAATACCAAATAAGGTCAGTTAATTCTCTAAAATTAACCACATCACATTCCATTTATTTGTGGCCAAGAAAAAAATTTCATATTTATTTCCCTCATCCAAGCAGTTTATGTTCAAATCTGAGTTATTATAAGCTATTTTCACGTTTTGTGTTCTAGTAAAGTGTTTAAACTAACTCAGAAGATCACCAAAATTACTAGGCAATTCTAAAAGTGTTATAGTATCTCTATAACCACATTCAATACTAACAGATTAAGGAGGATGTTACACATAGTACTTATCCTGTACATCAGGAGTTTCAACTTAAGCAATCTTTTTTTTTCTAAGGTGCTTCTTAAGTCTCTCCTTTTCAAGTTTTAGTTGCTTAATTTGTCTCACTTTATCTGCAAGTTGAGACATGTCTAGGAGTTGTTGGTTTATTTGTTTTTTTAATAGAATAATCTAAACCACCAACAATCATCTTAACTACCTCAAATTTAGGGATGACTATGAAGCATCTAGCCTTCATCTGTCTAAATCTGGCTAAATAATCATCGATAGATTCTCCATTATCTCTCCTAATATTAAACAAATCCATATGACTCACTTTAGTCTCTCCTCTAAAGAATAGGTCATGAAAACTTCTTTCAAGCTGATTCCAAGAGTGGATCGAATTGGGTGGAAGAGATGTGAACCAAGTAAATGCATTCTGGGTCAAAGAGCTGGGGAAGTATTTCATTTTTAAGTGTTTATTTGTGGCTACTTCCCCTGCTTCGATTGTATATCAAGCAATATGCTTTATTGTAGACTCTCCACTTTTCCTAGCAAATTTGCAACAGATCTTAGGTGCTTTGCATCCTCTGGGCAATTATGCCTGTTGGATGAACTCAGGAAAGGCTAACACAAAATATGATCAATTTGCATATCCCACGTTAAAGCCATACTTATTGAGCACCTACTCAACTGCTTGGTTGGTGTTTTGATGCCCCAAAGATTATTTAGCCTAATCCTTTCTAGGAGGTTATCAATATCTTGATTTTGATTAACTACTTGAAATCCTACATTTGGGCCAAGTGGATTATCTCTTGGATGGTTATCCTCAATTATGTTATTAACATTGGGATTATTTACCAATTGGGCATTATCTGGATAAACAGGTTGGTTGTTTCCCCTTTGATTGCCAATGGATTCTTTTGGGTTACCAAAGACATTAGCAATCCTACTAATTTGCCTAGCCAATGTGGTGTAGGTGTTATTGGTTGACTCTATGAGTGAGATTATCACAGTGGTCATTTGTTGAGTTAGCATTTGGACTATCTCATGGTTTCTTTCATGAATCTGTTGTTTAATATTATTCAGGGTTGTATTAGTGTTCTCTGAAGGAATTGAAGACATATCCCTCGGTAAAATAGGGAAAAGTAGTGTTCCCATATTCAACCTATCATTTCGATTTGCACTGGTTCTTGTAACTTGGCCACTAACACTTACCACTTGGTTTCTTGGTTAAACATTTGGTATTGAATTTGTGTATGTGGCTTGGGCAGTGCCTATATTTTATGATATTTTGGGGAGTAAAAGCAGGAGGCAACCCATATAAGGTTGCAATCATATTCATCCTAAGAGTTTTGTTTTCTAAGTTAGAAATAGGGACTCTTGAGATTTCACTAATCATAGGCTCCATAGGTTGTGGCAATGTTGCAGAGACTATTGTGTCTCGACTGCCACTGGCTCCATTATTCCCTGATTGAGGGTTTTGAGCACTCATTGATGTATTATATGACATTCTTGGTACTATTTTACCACTTCTTAATAGCATAAGCAAATTGAGTTCTTCAGAATACTAGTCTTTCGGCTAGTCCCACCGGGCGTACCAATTTATTTATTAAAAACTTTTGTTGAAGGACAAATTTGATTTCGGATTTCAATTCGGGGAAGGGAATCGCTTCCTCTTAGGATTCTTTAGTTCCTAGACTAATCTTAAGATGAAACTTCGAAGGTTAATTTTGAATGAAACACAGAATTGTGTAAATCGAAATCAAAATATTAATGCGTAAGAAGTGACTTAGTTAAAACAAGTAAAATAGTAAAATAAAAGTATAAGTGCAAGAACTTGTTTTGAAAGATAAAGTTTGTTTTTAAACTTAAGAAAATCAGTAAAACAAAACAAGTTAAATGATGTAAAATTTAAATAACAGAAATCAATTGCAGTTAAGTAAACTTGACATGTAATGTAAAGTGCAGGAGTTAAAGAACATGAGTTTACACAAAGCAATATAAAAGAGCAATGAAAAATAAACTTGCAAATATGTATAGTGCAGAGAAATAAATTTGCAAAAAAGTAAAGAAAGTGACTAAAGAAAGCAATTAAACAAAACTCAAATAATCTTTGCAAGAATCACTTTATTGGGAGTAGAAGAGAATTTGCAAAGAAAGCAAAGACTAGAAATGTAAATGAAACTATATTTAAAGTTGCATTGAATTTGTAAATGGTACAGAAATGAAAGTGGATAAAAAAATATTGGACTAAACTTGTGTTATTTGCTCGAGATGTCAATGAACGTCAGAGCATGAGTTACAAGTGTTTGTGAGTGTAGAATTTCTAACTCTTAAATGTTTTCATCCTCTTAGTATTTATAGACATCTTAAGTAACTACCATTTCTATAAGATCTTGACATGTGTCTAAAACAAAGATAATTGTTTAATGATTAGCAATCTTTGTCAAATAACTGTCAAATATTTGTCAGCAATCCTCGTGCCCCAAATAATTGCTAAATCCTTATCAGCAATCATTATATTGTCTTGATCTTACACCTTCAACTGTTGTTAACTTCTATTTCAAATTTGAATTCCTTCTTTTGAATTCAAACTTGAATCTTCGAACATTTCCTAACTTCTAGTCGAGATCCCTTCTGTCTTTAGAAATTTGCTAAGTATAGCTACTCTTCTAATCTTATGTTTCGAGACTGACTTGAAATCTTTACTCTTGATATGAAGTTGAAATTACCTTTCTTGACTTTAAATCGAAACCAGTACTTTGATAGTTTTAAGTCTTACAATTTTGATTCTAATCAAAGTTAGAATTTGCATAAGCTCCTCATGAATTATATTCATGCCAAAGTCTTATACTATGCTCTCAAAGCTATTCTAGATCAAAAAGTGTTATTTTTATGCCAATACATACAAAAAATATCTAAAGGAGAAAATCATATTGTAAACAAAAAATAAATTGAACATTTTTTCCTTTCCTTGGCATTCATAGATTGTACAGAGAAATAGAGATTCCCCAATATAATGTCGGCAATTTCTCAATTATAATTGGAACATTGGTACTGCCCCAAAAGTCCAAAACCGATCCTTCATTTTGGACAAATTTTCTGGGTAGTTTGGCTTATTGAATGCAATCTAACATTATACCTCTAGTAGTTGTTGTTTTGCTCATGGCCCCATCCATTTTCTGCATCATGGTATGACTCGCCAGATGGGACCATTTTATATTTAAAAAGGAATGAACCAGGCAAACACTTCTTTGCCACAGCCCATAGGATGTCTATTTGATATATTGCGTTCACAAATATAATAATTAAAAGCTTCAAAACTTTTAAAGTGTGCCAGCCCAAATAGAAAATGATTTGAGTCTCTTGTCTGATTATAGATCCGATTTTTGAATTTATGTGTATAAAAGTAAAAATAATATTATTTGGAAGAATCATTTATTTAAGCATTCATGTATCTTAGAAAATTAATTTCTCATTTATGAGACATGATACTATAATAAAAAAAAAAGAAAAAGAACTTCAAAGTTTTAATCTGGATTGCATTCATCTTGTTTGGAATAGATTTTAAAAAATCACTTGAGTAAGATTGATGTAAATAATTTCCTTCGATGCACGGTGATTGTGGCAGTAATATGAGTGATGAATATTTATAAATGGTAATTTAATGCTCAAATTAGACCAAATATATTTAGAATTAAATGTATATTTTTATTACCTTATGTAATATTTATAGGAATATTTTGATAAATAAAAATTATAATTAAATTTGTATTAAATACTGTTATGTTAATTAAGATAAGAATTTAATAAAATTATTTTTTCTTATAGTTGATTCCTTTGTCAATAAAGAATACAATTGATTTTTCTATTTGAGAAATTTTACCATAAATTTACTTCCCGTAAATAAATAAATTTACTTATCTAATTGCATATATAAATATTTCAAATTTAATTTTGGTGAGTCGAATTTCTACTTAACGTTATATTTAGATGACATGTAAAGAAGAGAACGGAAAAAAAATGAGAGGAACAGAAATAATTTTTTATGTTTAGGAATTTTAAAATGCATAAGAATAGAACGGAATATAAGAGGAATCATTCTCCCTTTTTTCCTCAAATGTCTAATTTTGTTTCCCCTAAAATTGAGGTGAAATGAGAGAAACACATGTTACATTCTATTTTATTAATAAATCTTCTAAACAAAGAGAAAAAAAATTATGTTCTATTTTTTTTTTTGATCTATTCTCATATGTTCCGTTAATAAAAAAATATTTAAACACGGAATAACCACAGGGTAACTGTTAATGCAGAATTCGGTCCGAATACATCCTATGCCATTCAATCCAACCACCACAGCAATAAGAAAATATAGTTTAACAAATAACAATAACAAACAAGATGGCGCTGTCTTTCGTTTTCTCTTTCTATTTCTCCATTGGGTTCACAATCACAGATGCAGGAGTAGCTCTGTAGCAGGAGGACTCAGAGTCAGATCCCCATAAAGAAAGGGCGAAAACAAGAAAAGAAAAGATAATTAGAATTAAAAAAAAATGTGGGAAGCAAGGGAAGCATTATGGAGTTGTATTTCCCCAGTGAAGATCCTCTTAGACTCTCTCAGAATTCTACACACCAATAAGCTAGTATTCTGTTCCATCATCTGTCTCACAACTCTCCCTCTCTCCTTTCTCATCTTCACCATCACACTCTCCACCCACACCCTCCGCTCCCAAATCTACCACCTCGAAGCCGTGGCCCGACTCGTCTCGACCCGCATGGAAGCCCGCCACGTGTGGCACGAGTCTCGCGATGACGCCGTTTCGCTCCTCCGCACCAGAGCCCTCTTCTCCCTCCCCTGCTTCCCCCTCTCCCTTGTCGCCGCCGTTTCCGCCGTCCACGCCACCTTATCCGCCTTTCACGGCAGGTCCGCCACCGTGCACTCTGCCGCCGCCGCCCTCAGGCACAACTGGAAGCGCCCCTCCGTCACCGCCATCTTTGTCTATGTCATCCTACTGGCCTTCGCCCCCGTGCCACGCGTCCTCGCCGCCCCGATTGTGTCGCCCGGATCGCGGTTCCTGGTTCTGGCGATCGGGTCGGGCGTGGAGGTGTACCTGATGGCGGTTCTGAGCATGGGCCTCGTAGTCTCCATCGCGGAGGAAAGGTTAGGGTGGGAGGCAATCAGGGTTGGATCCGGTTTGATGCAGGGAAGGAGGTTCTGCGGGTGGATTTTGTCGGGTCTGTTCGTTTTGGTTTCTGGTTTGATCAATCGGAGAGTGGAGATGTTGTTAAGTGGTCGGTATTCGACCGCGGCCACGGCGGAGATCCGTGTTTGGGATAAAACGGTTCTGACATGTTCTTATGGGTTGGTGGTGCTGTTGAGTTATGTGATTACTACTGTGTTTTACTATGATAGCAGAAGACGGCATGCGATTAGGGAACCGGAACCTCAATATGATGATGAAATTGATCCTCTGTAATTTTTGGGTTAGTTTTTTTGGTTCTTTATTATTATTATTATTATCTTGTTTTGGGTTTTAGATTTAATTATTCTTTCTTTGTTATTATCCAACAAAGCTCAAAGATTTTTTTAAATAACAATTTTTGCGTTAGTTGTGTTTGAATAGTATTCTTGCTTTTTTATTTTTTTAGCCTTAACTTTATTAAATTTCCTTCACATAAAAAAAAGACTTTATTAAATTTCCTTATCGCGACTGGTACTTTTTTTCAACCTTTCTTTGATTAATAGGGTTAGCCTCAAAGGGAGAAAGTTTCTTTTGATTATTTTTTTTTGGAAGACAAGTTTCTTTTGATTTTACCTGGAAGATGTATAAACATAAAGTAAACGAAGGATTGGTATTAAAAATTAAAAAAAAATATAGTGTCATTCTAATTTTTATTTTTTTAAATTATTATCATAAATTTAAAAATTTTCTTAATTAATTTCTAAACTCTAACTAATAACTCAACAATTTTTTCTAGTAATTATTTATTAAATAACTAACAGAGATGTCATGTGACATTATTTTACTCATTCAAACTCATTAAATATAAACTATTGATTTTTTTATTCATTAAAACTTCATTTTTTTAAATCAATTTTACTCTTAAAAATTAAATAAAAAACTAATTTTATAATTATATTTTATTCTTAACAAATTATATTTTACTTTATTCTCATTTTTTGTTTTAAAATAATTTAATTTTTTTATTTAATTTATTAAGAGAAAAATATAATTAAAAAATAAAATTTTAATGAATAAAAATATTAACAATTCAGATTTAATGAATTTGAATAAATAGAATGATATTAGTTGAGCAAATGGTTAATAAAATAATTTATTAGATTATTAATTAAAATTTAAGAATTAATTAAAAAAATTTAAATTTATAGTTGTAATTTATAAAAAAAAAGTAAAAGTTCAAAATGACTATATTTTTTTTTAAAAAAAAAAACGAGGCAAGGGTGCAACAATTTCAACTTGACATTTGTTTTTTTAAATGGTATGTACAATCATTAACAAGTCCAAGTTGGTTGCCATTTCAAAAATAAATATATGATCTGATTGGCGAGAACTTGCTTAGTTGACTTCAAATAGATCCCAAAGGCAACTGTGCGACAAATATGATACAAAAGTGTTTGGGTAAAATACACCTTACTCCTAATCTTCACCTATGTGCACTTTATCCCACAAGGTTTAACAACGTATGATTTACCCAACAGTGCTTACTAATAGAGCCTCATACCCATTCCCCATAAAACATCATCTAAATAGTTAACAGTGTTTCGCCAGCCACTCAAAACGGTGATGTCTTTGCACAATACCTTCAAATTTCAAATCCTTTTCCCCCTGGTTTATGTTTAGGTGGCAGTTCACCACCAAGGAGGACAAATTCCTCTGGTAATTTAAAGCATGATTGAAGCTCTTCATTTGGCCATGATGTTAGGAAATTACTTGCCGGAGGTTGAAGACCTTGCTACAATTCTATCTTTTTTTACCCTATTTGTTCTCTATAAAATTATTACTCTGTTCTTGAATGGATATTACTTGATCTTTTCTTTATTACTTAACTATTGGTCCAAAATAAAATTAATTATGCTGGAAAACAATTGTGTATCATTCCTCTTCCGTCCAAACTCTTGAGTAGACACTACGGAGGTAATGTGGTAGGTTTTTTAGTGATTTCAGTCAAGAAGTCACTTCTTACTAGGTGATAATGGTTTTTATAGGGTGAGGAGAGGTTAGGAAAGTGTGATATCACCTCTCTTGATTGAGAATCATTAGGTAATTATGGTGTGCCCAAGCGTAGAGTAATGAAAAAGCAAACAAGCTTAGTAGGATTTTGGCTATGAATCGGTTTTCTCGACCCATTGATCGAGCAGAGATATGGTTCATAACCCCCCAAGCTTGGAGTGATGAAAGAGAGAATAAGTTTAGTGAGGCCTACTTTGATCAATTGTCCCATCATGACCGATCCCTTTCTTAATTATGGCGTGGTTCTTTTTCTAAAGTCATGCTCTGCTAACTTCGATCATGTTAAACCGATCATTTGTTTAACCGTTCTCATATATGAGATAAATTATCTTAAAGAGTTTTTTTTTAAAATTCATTAGCTCTGAGATCAATATCGATCATTATACATTTTATGTTTGACTTCATTATGTTCCTTTTCTTTATTTAAATCAATTATCCAACTTCTGAATTTTACTTTTATTGAAATCACTTTTATGTCGTTCAATCATTTTCTAAAGACAATATTAACTAAAGTAGCACTTTATTAAAGAAATAGTAATTTTTTATCATTCTAAACATCATCTTAATTACATTTTTCCTCTAAACTTACATATTTTCTATTATAGGTTTGGGCCACACTTCAGTCTTTTGGTGTTTGAGTTGTTGTTGATTCACCAAAAGTTAGTGTTGTAACGCACCTAAATATACCAACTGTAGCGTAATCGTCATTACACCATAGTTATTAAATCCAGGTGTGTCACAGTCATGATAACAGTAGTTTC
Organism: Ormosia emarginata; assembly: GCA_029884605.1. Lineage (NCBI taxonomy): Eukaryota > Viridiplantae > Streptophyta > Magnoliopsida > Fabales > Fabaceae > Ormosia > Ormosia emarginata. The sequence continues at coordinate 22,399,998 of JAQQTP010000073.1, forward strand.
CAAATTTAAGAGTTTAATTTTTTTTTTCCTTTTTATGCATAAGTAGAAAATATGAGCCATGAATGAAATATAAATGCATTCAACCCTTAATATAACCATTGGCATGAAATCACGTCCCTTATATATATATATATATATATATATATATATATATATATATATATATATATATATATATATATATATAGTTTATAGCCAATTTACACGAATCACTGATAACATAGGATATAATAATTACAGAGTCAAATGAAATACAGCGGGAATAAAAACAATTAAAGGGGAGGAGTAGTAACCCAAGGATGGGTACTACCAGCAGACAAGGCCGCAACCCCATATGCACATGACACACAGCGCCCCAGTTGACACGACAGGCATCGATGCCACCACACGGCTGCACTCTTACGTAGTCAACGAAATCTTGTCCAGATGCTCAAGTCAATCAATCAAGGTATAGTCCCTCCTTATCTTCCTCACGATCCTTTATTAAATATAAATGTAAAACAGAAATGCACAAATGTAGGAAAAGGTGAGATTCCCAAACTTTTCAAGCACAACACAGGCAAAGAAGAAAATAAACGGCGTCGAACGCCCACATAAGACACAATTAATACATACAGGTACAATAATACATGAAAGCAATTAACGAGAGTAAAGCAGCAAAGAACAATAGATAACATTATCCATAGCCAGCTAGCAACATTAGCATTACCAAGAATCAAACAAATACCACAGTCATAATAGTAAACACATTATTCAATTATAAATACTCAATGGACCATGTGACTGACAACTCACAATGCAACAAGGGTACCAAAGTTCCTACTCCATGGAGCTAGACATAAATATTTTCGGAGTGAATGATCAAGGAGTAATGCCAGTGTATCGTTAGCCTTAAAAATATAGTGTGCTCATCTCATAAAAACATTTGTGCAAAATGGCTCACACATGGCACCTCAACAGTTGATCGCGACATAGGACAGCGTCTCAGGCAAGATCGTCGGTGTGTTGCACTTTGGTCTATCCCACGGCCCACAGAGCTACCACTGCCTATCATTGTGAGACACCCACACCCTGACGCCCCCAGGGCCAACAACATATGACACCTACGCTTAGTCTATTCGCACCCGCACAAAGGTGTTATTCAAACTCCTAGGCAACATAGCCTTCTTAATAATGTCCCACAGACAATACGCATGCATGATGACACAATGTCCAATCATGTATGTTTATCAATGATGCATTCAGCATAAGCCTTTCCTCAATGGCACATAAGCAATATTCAATGTCCAACATGACATATCAACAATACATTTATTTAAAACATTGTCTCAATGGCACATCATCATCCTTATCTCATTGAGTACTACATCAATAATTCTCAGCATCAACATGCATTCCTCATTACATACATACCACAATTTTTATATCATGGATCCAAGGATTCCATATTCAAAATCATTTCTTCCCTATTAGGGTGAATGCACATTTCTATCACAATTTAGTAAAGTAGAATCCTTGAATCCAAGGTTTTTAAGTTATGTTTGAGTTACAAAGGATAAAGAACCATAATCTCAATCATTTCCAGCTCAAAAATCTCATTTTTGGTCTTGGTAATCGATTACAACATCCTTGTAATCGATTACCTGAGAAACAGAACCTCTGTAATCGATTACAATCTCATTGTAATCGATTACGTGATTCCCAGAATCACGTTTCGTAACTTCAAGGCACTGGTAATCAATTACACAGCCGAGGTAATCAATTACCAATTGGACATAACTTCCGTAATCGATTACCCACAAGTTGTAATCGATTACGTGATTCCCAGCAACACCATTTCGTGACATCAGAGGCTTGGTAATCGATTACACTCCTCTTGTAATCGATTACAAGCTAAACAGAATCTCTGTAATCGATTACATACCAGATGTAATCGATTACCAGATTTCCAGAATCACGAATTTGTATCTTTATGAGCTTGGTAATCGATTACAAGCCCCCGTGTAATCGATTACCACGCGTAAGTTTGCAAAAAACAGAGTTCTCAGGTCCTCTAACTCAAACCAAACCATTCCTCATCATATTTAATCAACAAGATACTCGAATACACCTTCAAATCATGTGAGAGACATCAATAAATCATACAAACCCAACAAAATATATTATCATCAAGAACAACATAAAAATGAGAGAACTTTATACATGGATTCAAAAATCAACAACAATACATATACAAGACATTCCCTTACTACCAAGATTGGTTGAAGAGGATCATCTCCCTCTTACCTATTTGGAAGACAACACAAAGTGTTACCTCTTCTTGCCCTAGATTTTCGTTTTCCCTTCAAGAAGAACACCAATGTGAGTGATTTCCATAATGTTCACTCAAACCATGGAAAAATGAGTTCTTGATCACATAAGTGACCAAGAAAAACGAAAATGAGAAGAAAGTGAAAGAAAGGTTAAGACTTTACCTCCAAGCTCAAAGCTTTAGCTTCAATGGTGAAGAATGGAGAAGAAGAAGAAGAAGAACCAAGGATGGCCACAAGGAAAATGGTCTTGGAATGATGGAAGAAAGCTAGATGTGGAAGTGGGGAAGAAAAGAAATGAAGATGGTGAATGGTGAGGGTGTACGGTGGTGAAGGAAGAAGAAGAGAATGAGAAGAAAGTGAGAAGAAGAGTGTTTGGAAATAGAAGTGAAGTAATAAAATGAGAGGGTGAATAATGGGCTCCCCAATGGCCTTCTGCCGTAGAGAAGAATGGAGAGGGAAGAGAGAGAAAATGTGTTACAAGGGAAATTGCTAGGAAGCTTCCCATAACAAGCTTAGACTAAATTTAATCTTTCTTTTGAAATTAAAACTAATAGATGTGATACAAAAATTAGAAGTTTGGATAATGTGATAATATTTTTAATACATGTCATTATTTATTGGACAATAGTTATAGTTGGTAGAAGTCAGCATTAATAACTCTGACAGATAAATTCTTTACAGTGTTTTATTATCTCATCTGTTAAGATTTTTCGAAAAATGTGAAACCTTGTAAACTGTGTCCGGCCTCGGGTTTAGTAAGATCCTCCGTCGACGTTTCCATAGTTCAAGGTTCTCGAGAAAAATATTTCATTTTCCCGACTCTGCTCAATACACACGCAAAACGAGAAATATATTAAAATATTCCACGTTCTCCGAAAAATCCAGAAAAATTCCTAAAAATCCCAAATATTGTAAAACGATCATTTATTCTAAAATTGTAAATTTTCGGGATGTTACAAGTGTCCTAGAGATTTCCAAGAGCACCAAAAGGTCCTTGATGTTCCTCCCCACTCAAGAAGCTTTTTGACCCAGATGTGTTTGACTGCTATATCTGCTTTGAAGCTTCTCTTTCTTGTTGATCAGGTTCGCCGTTCGAGTCATCATTTCTATCCAACTTAAGCTTCTTGCCACCCATGGTATGCAATGGAAGCATGGGCAGAAGGTGCTTTGATGAGGGAGATCATCCTTGATTCCTCATTTTCCTTAGAAACCCAGCAATTCCCAAGACTCTTTCCAAACAACCATTATATACCTGGGAAGGGAGGCTCCTACTGGCGTCTGAGATGTTAACCAAAGGACGTTTGGTTTTTACTTAAGTCTAAATAGACCATTATGCCTGAGAAAAAAAGCTTCTGCCTTCTATCTCTATTTCTGCTATGAATATTTTAAGGTGTTCTCTGAAGAGGAGAAGTTTTGAGAGCATTTTCCTATTTTTTCTCATTGTTGCCATGTAGAGTGACAGAGTTTCTTCATTGGTTGTAAATATGGCAGGTTCCTTTTTTTTTAAACTCATTTTTTATTTATTAGGTTATTAATGACACAGATTCGTTTGTCCTTCCTAAGTAGATTCTATTGGGATTCATGTTAAAATCTCCATTATCATAATCTTAACGAATTCACTCATAGTAATGGGGTAAAAAATTGTTGAAGTAAAAATAGTTGTGAATGTCCAATTTGAATCGATCATTCAAATTGTTAAGAATAAAACATATTATTTTAACTTGTTCATTTTGATAGTTGTATTTGTTCATTTTCTTAGTTATATTGATTGCCTTTCTCACCGATCATATTTTTCTAATTACATGTTTCTTGCCACTCACTTCATCTCTTATAATCGTTTCCTTTCATACTATCCTCTTTCTTAAAAGTAATTAATAAAATGGCGCTATAAGACGATCATGTACTGGTTCTTCATTCTTAAATGTTATTAATAAAACGATGTTATAAGACAATTGTGTGATGGTTCTTCATTCTTAAATGTTGTTAATAAAACAACATTGTAAGACGATCTTGTGCTGGTTCTTCATTCTTCCCTCCAGATACATGTCACCATCCTGCTTCCCTAAACATTCTTTTCCTTTATCCAAGGATCCTGTTGTAACGCCTTAAGTTTAATTACCTCACTACTCCCAAGACCTATATTGAAGTAATCAAACTTAGACTCATCATATGTCTCTTACTAATTTCTCCTAGGCTTGTACCTTTTTTTTTCACCTAATCTATTACCATAGTTATTATTGAGCCTGGTGAGGGATTTCTTTAGCTCATTGTTGAATGAGCAGGGTGTAACACCCTAATACAACTATCTCAATATATCTTAATTATATAAAGATATAAAGCATTAAACATGTTACTTCTATTCTTACTATAATTCTAATTCCATATAACTAAACAAGTAAATATGGAGAGCCACGATAAAAATAGATCATATATATATACATCAAAAGCCTCTAAGGGCAAAATGTTATATATATAATGTAACTACAACTCAAAGTAAAAATATATAAGAGTTATAAAAGAATCAAAATTAAAACTATCTACTTCTTGTTGCTTTTTCTTCAATTTCTTTAACCTTCGATAAGGGGTCTTGACCTACTTTTACCATGGAGACACAGAAAGAGGGTGAGTACATAAAATTCCTAGTAATGTACATGTATTTCATGGTATTCATTATTTTAAATACTTATAAATATAAATGATAACCAAATTATACTGTCGCCTATACAACCGTATAATGTATAGAAATCTAATGTATCTTGATATTACACAACTGCCCATACAACTATATAACATAAACTAAACTTGGCAAATTGTTTAACTCACTTCAATACCTAACTTAGGACTTAACTTATCCCAAGGCTTGTGTTAGTAAGTTTGACTCACTTTACTACACTTACATAAGGTTGATCATGTTCATCATGTTACTTGACAAATAGTTTAACTCACTACTTATCTTAGGTAAAGTGTTGTATAAACACTTTCCTCTCACAATCACCTCATGATTAAAGAGTTTAACTCACTTCTTTAATAAGGATAATTGTACTATGGTTCAACTTTAATAAATAAAGGAGCCAAGTGTTACTAACCACTCCATTTAAACCCAACTTAATAAGTTATTAAGACATTTCTCTAAAACTAACATATTCTTACTATGTTAACTCAAACCATTTAAAGTAAATGAGTAACTTTCTTTGTGCATGCTTGTTTTCAATCATAAAGGTGTAACTAGAGCTTCTAGAGCTCCTACTATTCTTAACTTATCATGATTGGATCACTAATCCCCAATACATAGCTTTACTAGGGTTATTTTAAACCCTAAAAGTGTCAAATTCTGTTTTGCCTAAGTTCCTAATTGGTTATTGTAACACCCTAATACCGGTATCCTAGTATATCATAATATACTTGGATAGCAGTATTAGTTATGCTACTTCTAACTTAACATAATACTAATCCATATCATTTAAACAAATAATAATGGAGAGCCTTGCGGAAAAGTAAAAGTTATACATATAACATCGCCACTAAAGACTTATTGTATACATAACTTCTTGTACAAACTAAAAGCAAGTAAATAAATACAAGCTTTAAACTAGAAAGTATAAAAACTATCTTTGTCTTCATACTTCTTCTTCTTGCCTTTGGATGAACCTTCACCTGGATTTACATGGCAACAAACGGGGTGAGAAATCATATTTCTCAGTATAAGTATATCAAAACCAGTAGTTTAAACATTCAAAATGAATAAACCCAACTGAACTAATACTTCCTGCATAAGAAACAATTATAACTCTCTCTTTATGTAATGTTCTTAAGCAAACTATAATTCTGTTCTGATAACTGAAACCACGATGATATCAAACAACTGCCCATACAATTATTTGAAATCATCGGCCAGACAACTGCCCATACAGCTGTCACCAATAACACAGAGTAATGCATACACAATAATTACACAAATATATTCACAACCAACAAAAAATTAAATAATGCAATGATAGAATGATATATGTTTATGCTAAAAAAAAAGCGTATGATAGTGTTGGTGCAATGTCATGAATACTCAGCTATTCCCCCTAGGCACAGAGGAATTCTGCCATGGTAACGTGTGAACCCTTATAGCCTACTTTTAGGAACGAAGTTTGTCACCACAACACCTGACCTCCTACACCCTAGGCGCAGAGGAATTCTACCATGACAACATATGACCCCTTATAGCCTACTGTTTAGGAACGAAGTCTGTTATCACAACACATGACCTCCTACACCACTAAGTGGATGCCTCCACTACCTGTTCTCTAGGGATAGCAAGCATATGTGAAGTGTGATGTGGGTGTAAATGTGGAGTTATGTCCTAACTCTAACATAACCACCACATGATCTCATACTAAGTCCATCTTGCATTACTAACTCCATCTCTTCTCTGTGGGAGCATTTCATGCACTACGACATTGAACCAATGCCAACTAGACTTAGTACACTGCTATCCTTGCATTACTAACTCTCTTTCACTCTTTGAGAGCTCTTCATGCACTATGGCATTCACCTTTGCCAGCTAGGGTCTTTGGCACTTAACTTTTGTCAACTCGGCACCTTGGCCCTTAACTCTTGCCACTTAGGCACTATGGCACTCTACTATTGCCATCTCGGCACCTTGGCCCTTACTCTTGCCACTTAGGCACTATAGCACTCTACTATTATCATCTCATTTCTTAAATCTTTTATCACCTCTCTTGTGATCTTTGTGCAACCTTAAGTTGCTTAAGAAACTAAACTCTTGATCTATGACAATCCATGTCTAATGGATGCATAACTTTACTCTTATCTTTCCTTGTATGCCTCTAGGTTTTTCTATCTGAGAAATACCCTCTCTAGTGTCTCAACACATTTTACTAGGCATAACCAAAGGATTCCATCCAATAGGGATCTCAAAACATCCAAAAACAACATTTTGGAGTTTCAGCGTCTCACGTCGCGGCACCCAACTCTTGGGTGCAACTTCTGGGTAGAAAATTGCCCCACACCGCGGCATGCAACTATCCATGCCGCGGCATGCTCACGCCTTGGGCCATGCCTCGGTCCACGCCGCGGCATGACATGCAGAACTCAATTTCTGCAGAATTCTGCAGAAACCGTGCACTATCCTATTCAACTTTTCTTAACTTCCAATCATAAAAAATTGGTTCCTAGGTGATTTCTAGCTTCACCAACATCCTCTAAACGTGTTGTAACACCATTACAACCTACTAATTCTCTTAATTTGGATCAAACACCAAAAATCACCCTCTTGGTTGTTCATGACCTAGGTTCAAACTCAAGAACCAACTAGCTCCAATCTATGGATAAATCCATCTATCTTATTCTCATTAAACTAAAAACATATTAACTTAGTCCTTGAAATCAAGAACCAAGCCAAAAACATGGATTTGACTACTCAAACTCCTATTTCTATTCACAAAACCTATGTCCATTCAAGATGAATTAAAGGAATAGATGAATAGAAATCCCCTACCTCTTTCTAGATGAAGATCTTGAAGCCTTGATCCTTGTCTTTGATCTTTCCCCTTTGATTTCCTTCTTTTCCTTCTTCTTCCTTCCTTTGGTTTTCCTTCTTTTCTCTCTTTCCTCTTTTCTTTCTCCTCTGTTTTCTGCTCAACCGTGGAATGAAGAAGCAAAACCCACTTTGGCTTCTTATAAGCCAATCACTAATATTTCCTATCTGCTATGAACACTTAGATTTTTCCAAATCTAAGTTTCTAACCTCCAACAAACTCAAAATAAATCCTAAGATTCATTAAAAATCATGTTGTACTTTTTCTTTATTTTTCCATATCTGCCGAGAGTAAATTTGGTATTAAAATGCACAACCAGTATGCCTAAAAATACCAAATTAACTCCGATTACTCTGAAATTTTAACCACACCTTATTTAGCTTATTTGTGACTTAGAAACAAATTATCTAAACTTGTTTCCCTTCAAATAGCAGTTGATGCTATTTTCTGAGTTATTTTAGGCCACTTTCCACACTCTGTGTTGCAGTAAAGTGCCTAAACTAACTCTGTTTATCACAAAACTTGACTGACATATCAAACAAATTATATGCTACCTTTGTACACATATAAAAGTCTAATATGTTTTTCTGAGATGTTACAGTTATGGTATTGATTAATCAGTTATGATTGCTTAGAACCTATTTTCAGGCACCAAATAATCGATTAGTTTTGTTCTGCTAACCAGTTACTGAGTTCTAGAGCTTTTTGCCATAAGCAAATAATCGATTATCCCTATGGCCTAACCGATTATTCTGGATCTAGCATGAAATAAAAACTCTCTGCCATCATACAATAATAGATTATCCTTAGGTGATAATCGGTTATCTGGTGCGAAAACACCAGAAATTCTATAGAAAAGGACGTGCTACTGTGCTATTGGTTTCTATCCTATTTCCAGCCATTCTAAAACAACTTCTAGGTGATTTCTAACACCACTAATACCCTCTAATAATGTTGTAACACTCATACAACTTGTTGCTTTTAAACATGGAATTAATGGCCAAAGCCATAACCTCACAATTCTATTTTCTATGTGTCCTAACTTCAACTTAGAGTTGGTGAAGGGAAAAGATGAGTTTTAAGATTAAGAACCCCTACCTCAAAACTTTGATGATGGTGGATGATCAAGTTTGACCTTGCCCTTGGATTTCTTGCTCCTTTCCTCCTCTTCCCCTTTAGCTTTCTCTTCCTTTCTTCCTTGTTTCTCTACTGTACGTTTGGGTTCTGTTTTTGTGAGAAATAGATGAGTGAAAAGTGGTGAAATGTCAAGAGAAATATCAAGTATAAGGGTTGCTACTCGTATACCACTTGTCTCACTTAAACATAATACTAATACTTCTTGATATGCTAAGAACACTTAAACTTAGCTAAATCAAGTTTTTCAGCTTCCAATAACTTTAAAATAAATACTATGATTCATTAAAAATGTTAGTTCACCATTATTATATTTTTCCATATCTGCTGCCAGTCTATCGGGCATTAAATGCACAACTTGTATGCCTAAAAATATGAAACTAACTCTGATTAGTATCAAATTTTAACTACATCCTCTTACACCTATTTGTGACTTAGAAATAAATTCTCTAAATTTATTTCCCTTTTATTTAGTCATTTTAAGCTATTTTTCATACTCTGCATTGTAGCAAAGTGCTTAAACTAACTTATATGGGGTGCACCTTACTAATTTATATGGCTCAGTGGGAATCAATGAGCTATGTCCAGAGGTTGAAGTTAACATCCCTAAGGACTTCAAAATGCCGGATTTCTCAAAATACGACGAAAGTACTAATCCAAAGTTTCATCTAAAGACCTACATCACTAAGATGGCTATTTGGTCACGGGATCAAAAATTTCTGATCAATTTTTTTCATGAAAGCCTAACTGGGCCAGCTTTGGAATGGTACATGTAACTTGACCATTCGAGGATTTCCTGCTGGGATGATCTGACAAGCCTGTTCTTAGGGCAATATCGATTTAACATCGATATTGCGCCTACCTGAGAACAACTAGGGGCGATGCAAAAGAAGAATGATGAAACTTTCAAGCAATATGCCCAAAGATGGAGAATGTTGGCAGCCCAGGTTCAACCACCACTGACTTCGTTAGAAATGAGCTCGTATTTTATGGGGACCTTAGGAGCACCTTTTATTGGTTTAATGGCAGGGGCAACCTACAATGATTTTGCTGACCTGATTGTGGCTAGAGAAAGGATTGAAAATCTTGCGAAAGCTGGAAAATTACCTACTGGGAATACGGAGAGCAATTTTCCTAAGAAGGTGGCGCCGATAAAGAAAAAGAACCAGAAGTCAGCTATGTGCAACAACAAAACTCACGTTTTCCTCGTAATCCATAACCATACCCTGCTTATCAAGCCCCTTCGCCCGATTTTCCAGTTTACCAAACTTCATACCAAGTGAACCATGTTCCCTCACCATATCCATATGCCCCCACTCGTCCTGTTTATACTAATCGTCCTCCCGCCCCTTGAAATCCAGGAAACCAAGGGTATGCTCGACCCCCGTCGAATCTACCCCCTTTTCCAAAATTGCAAATCTCCAATGCTGACTTGTTTCAACAATTGTTCAATGTGCACTTGGTCGCATGCGTCCCTGCTCACCCCATGGTACCCCCATTCCCAGCTTGGTACAATCCTAATGCAAATTGCAAGTTCCATATGGACAGCCCAAGACACTCAATCGAGGATTGCGAGGTATTTAAAACAATAGTAAGGAAGCTGATTGCCTGCGGAAAGCTAGATTTTGAAGAGGAGAAAGGGCCTAGCATTACCAGCAACCCAATTCCGAATCATGGGAAATGAACTGTAAATGCATTAGAAAAGGACAAGGAAGGAGTTCAAAAGGCAGCAAATGTCAAAACTCCTATGAAGTTAATATTCCAAGGTCTGGTCCAAGTAGGCTATTGTTCTTCAGTAACCTTGGAGGATGTAGGGTTTGAATATGAAGCTTGTTGTGAATACCATATGGAGAAGGGACACGATATTGAGAATTGTCAGGAGTTCAAAACTCAGTTGCAGAGATTCATGGCTCTAGGTATAGTGGATGTTACTCGGGTAAGAGAATCCGCAAAAGAAATAGACATTGTGGAGCATTTAGTTCTCAAACTTCCACGTGCTGGTGAAGTCCCAAATTCTGGGAAGATTGTCATAGCAATAAAGAAGCCTACACCTTTTTCCTACAGTGATACCCATGTTGTACCTTGGGAGTATGGTGTCAAGGTAGAGACACAAGGTAATGTAGGGCAAACCTCTTCAGTCCCTATCGCTCAAATAGCAGAGCTCGCATAAGCAGTGCCAAGTGTTGGGGACATAGGAGGGATCACAAGAAGCGGCATGTGCTATGGGCAAGAAGATAAGATTGGGAAAGGAAAAGTAATCAACATGGAAACAAAGGAAGAAGAGGAAGAAGAATTCCTAAAAATTATGAAGCAAAGCGAGTATGATATTGTAGACTAACTCAGGAAAACTCCATCCCAGATCTCTCTATTGTCACTCATCATGAACTCAGATCCTCATCGCAAAGCATTACAGAGAGTGTTAAATGAAGCCTATGTGAAACCAAATATTACCCTGGAAAGCTTAGTGAACATGGTAGACCCAGTGAGGCACGTCAACGTGATCCCTTTCTCTGAGGAAGAAGTGGTACGTTCGACAGGAAGTAACCCGCGTGCTTTACACATCACTTTGAAATGTCAGGCGTATATAGTTTCAAAAGTTTTAATTGATGGAGGTTCTGCATTGAACGTCCTCCCGAAGAATACCTTGTCCCAACTGGTTATGAGTGTAGAGGACCTGAAGCCTCAAGAAATGACGGTGCGAGCCTTCGATGGAAGGAAAAGAGGAATTCTGGGAGAAGTGACCCTTCCACTCGAGATAGGTCCAAGTTGTTTCCAAGTACTGTTTCAAGTAATAGAGATTGAGCCTACATACACTATGCTCTTGGGAAGACCATGGATCCACGCTGCTGGTGTTGTTCCCTCAACCTTCCACCAACGCTTGAAATACATTGAAAATGGATGCCTGGTTACCATTCGAGGAGAAGAAGAAATCCTACTAATGAAACCTACTTCAGTGCCTTATGTTGAAAACACTAAACTGGAGGTGGACAACTTCTTGCACAGCTTCCAGCTGATAGAAGCAAAAACGAAGAAGGAAGAATCATCCTCCAAAGATGTTCACCAAGTTGTGACTCGCATCATTACTAATAATGGTTATCAAGCTAGGAAAGGTTTAGGAGTTCAGCTGCAAGGAATCAAGTCTATGATCACCCTGCCAGAGAACAAGAACAGATCTGGTCTAAGGTATGAGGCATCTTTGGAAAGAATGATGAAGCATGGCTTGGCTCTCGATGAAGGAAAAAGGGAGAATAAAGTGACAAAGACGATTCCTCATCTGAAGGAGACATTCCCCGTTGTAACACCCCTTTGGAGGATGTCACACATAAAAGAAAATAAAATAAATAGAAATAAAATCTACCCAAGTTGTGAAACATTTGTTAAATATTATTACGGGTTGTAAAATAATTCTTGATAGACGTAAATATGTAATAAAAAGATAATGCGAAAAATACGAAATAAAAAAAAAACATCATCACTAATAATATACATATGATTAAGTTATAAAGCGTACAAATAATTTACAACTAAGACTACAACTATTTAAACAAAAACAAGTAAAGAAAGCAATAAAAGAGTTAATATATACTACATACTGTTGCCACGCGCTTAAAAAAAAACATCATGGTTATCTAATCCTCGGATGGATCACTCTCACGAAAATGATCATCTGGGAGATAGATATCCGGATGTCTCGACACACGGCGATAACGGGATCGCGCAGTCGATACGATGCTTATCTCACTAGGCTCAGGGTTTTCAGCACCCCAATAACGCCTAATGGATAAGGGTAACTCTAAGTGCAGAAATAACGTCGTAGTCATAATCGGATCTCCATCAAACTGATGACGTAGAATTACGGTCACACGTCCTGCATATGTAACAGAATCACGATCGCCTCGTAAATGCCACGCCAGAGAACCTCCATGAAATACTAGCTCTATGAATCCCAAAAATCCTGGCGTCGCCATCCCTCACAATCAATCCAGAGGATATGGATAATCAGATGGTTCTTGATCGTAAAACTGATCGTCGGCTTGCTGACCTTCCTCTTCCTCAGGGTACACGATCTCAAGAGGCTGTTCCTCTTCTTCCTCTTCAAACTCTTTACTGCATAAAATAAATAGACAAGAGACACATACAATAAAGAGGTAAGACAACATAAAATCATCACAACATGGCCAATAAGAAGACGACAAATAACAACTATACAGTTCATACAATACGAAAAAGCTATAACAGTAATAATAATGGAATAGAGTACATATTAGATATCCTAGTGTTTGAGAACATCACGGATATAACACAAATAAAGAAAACCACATAGATAAATCAATCTCACAGATAATATAATATAAGAAATGGACAACTAACATAAGAATTATCGATAAATATAAATAGAGAAAATGTAAAAACATCCAAGATATTACCGGATAAAGATAAATAGAGAAAATGGAATATTATCCAAGATATAATCAAATACACTAAACACACAACCCTACTCCATGGAGCTAAACCCAAACAGATATCGAGAGAATGACTTGCAAAATCTATTAGTACCACGGTGCCCAACCAACTATTACGCGGTCACACGTATGCGTCAATAGCCTACGACCTTGGGAATCCACCATCCGGGCGTAGTATAGTTCACGGTCTCCGTTGTGGCACTATAGGCAATGTACTACTAGACTTTACAAACCTTGATTAAATATAGTGAATGTCGAGTACATTAGTGTGCTATCGGACTCGAATGGAGCTACCAATCGTCACATGTGGGATCCCGTACACTAAAGTCTCCAAGTTCATTAGAACAATGAACCACACTACGTTTATCGCATCGACAACACGATGTGATTCGTCTCAAATCAACCAAAACACCAAAAATTGGTATAAAGACAAAACATAATTCCAAATATATGAAATTACGAAAATGCCCTCAAGATAAAAATATGCCCTCAATGGCAAAAAGCACATGCGGGTTCACTTTTCCCGACAATGAAATAACCTCAAAAGCTCAATGACGGGTTCACATTTTCCCGGCAATGAAAAATAAATATAGTAACGGTCAATCGCGTAGAAATTTTATCGCGTTTTTGAAATCTCGTCGTTTTTACAAACGTTTAAAAATCGGGTAAAGATATTTTTCTGTTTTTAAAATCGTGTAGCATTTTTAATACGTTTTCTCAATCGCGTAGGATTTTTAAATCATTTTCTTATTCGAATGCCTTTAAAATTACTGTTTAAACAAACAGAACTAGTACTTAATACATTTAAACTATGTAGAATAATTTTTCATACCGCATACTGTCTTTTAGATATTTTTGCTATCTTATTGGTTCATTTTTACTAAAAATTGACAGTATTTTGTTTAGAATATCATAATAATGGTTTCCTAATTTATCCATAAAATTTCCATTTACCTAATTTTTAACCATTTCATTTAATTCTTTTTGAAATCTCTAACATGCTTCAAAACCAAAAGTGAGCTATATGTTAGAAAATTTCTTAACATTCCTGTATTTCCTTCCTAATGATAAAATTATGAATTTTTAACCCTTTAGACTTACTTCTAATCAATTGGTTCCTTCAAAAATCATTATAGAAAATTTCTTCTTAACTTGTATTGTTTCTTTTTAATTGAAAAAGTTTAGAATCAAGTTTTAGAAATCATGATTACCTATAGTGGCATGTTGGCCAAATTTCATAAAACTTTTGCATTTGATTTCCAAAATGTCTTTCACCTTTTAAATCATATCAAATGTATTATATTGTCTAAGTTCATTAAATCATTTTAGAAAATAGTTAACAATAGTCAATTTAATCCTTTAGGCATGTTGGCCCAAAATATTAAGTTTTTACCATTTGATTTCTAAATGCATTTTCTTTGATCAAATCAATTAGAAACTTTCTTGATTCTCCTAGGTTAATTAAGTTACACTTTAGGAAAAATCAAGAGAACATTTTGGTCCTCCAAACTTGTCATTGCCGTGAGCTATTGGATGTGTTCTTTGGAACACTCATGCAAATTTACACATGTTATTCACATCCTATACTTTATCATACAATTCTAACACATGCATTATATTTCTAACACATGCAAAAATATTTTCTAACACATACAACCTAAATTAAAGCTTGTAGACATGCTTTCAAAAGCTAATAGACATGCAAAATTATTACAATCATCAAACAAGAAAGCTAATAACAATTACCACATAAACTACTAGCAACCACAAAAATTAACAAATACACACATAATTAACACATGACCACCGAATCCTTATGGATTCTACAAACATCACAAATGGCTCCATCTCCTTACCACCATCAAGAGATGATAAGAATTGTCTTCCTCTTACCTTAAATGAAGACAAAAGGCTTGCTTTCACACCTCCTAGGTCACGGTTTTCACCACCAAAAATACCTAGAAATCTCAAACAAAATCTACATGTTACTAACCATGAAAAAGAAGCTAAACCATGGAAAAATCATGGCTTAGAACTTTGAAAAAGAAGAGAGAAAAGAAAAATATGATATTTCACCTTCTCGGGTAAAACTTTCAAGGTTGGTTTCCAAGCCCTAGATGGAAGAATTTGAAGAAACTCCCAACTACAAAGGTTCTTAGAATAGTGTTTAGGTTAAGGAAACTTGGTTAGAAAAATTTTTGGATGGTTGGATGGTATAGTTAGTGTCTTGGCCGAAAATGGTGAAGAAAATGGACAAGAATGGTGGCTAGGGTTTTGATGAGAGAGAAGAGAGAAAAGTGATGAAGGAGAAAGGTAATTTTGGTCTCCTAAGGCCTCTTGGCCGTAAACATTAAGTGAGGTGCAAGGTGGGCACCTTGCTTGGCTTCATCCAAGCCATTGGATGAATCAAAGGCCAAGATCAAGCCTTGGTGAGCAAGCTTGATTTCCATTGGTTAGCTTATGGTGACTCACATCTTTGAGTCACACAATTGTATTTAATTTTTCATTTGAGTCACTCACTTTTTGGAAAGTTCTACGACTTACGGTGATTAATTAAGCTACCGATCTAACGTTTCGCTAATTGTGGGTCCCACAAAATATTTTCAGTCCACTTTGTCACTAAATTATCTTGACTAATAAAATAATATTATAATAATATAAAATTATTTTATTTGACAGTTAAATCCTAAAAATTAAAAGATTATTTTTAGTTTCATTCAGAATCGGGTTAAGTAAGATCCCCCAATTCTAAATAATAAAATAAGATTTTCCCAGGCAGGAAAATATTATTTTATTTCGAGCAAATCACACAAAAAGTCCATATAAAATCGAGACGGTATTTTCGGGCATTAAATCAAGAAGAAAACAATTAAAAAAGACAAAAACAGTAAAGCAAGACGTTCGGGACGTAGCAATCATTTTCCCTCTTTTTTTCCCACAACGTAGGTAATCATCCAAAACGTTCAAATAAAATATCCAGAAGATTATATAGTTGTATATCTTTCGAGAAAAATTAATGGTAGTTTCTAGAAAAATTTTTATTTTTCCGTCTCGAAACAAATTACGTAAAACGATCAAATAAAATTTGAACTGTATTATCGTAATTGTTTTCATACAGAAATCGAGAACGAGAAAAATAGGGACACAACGGTCATTCATACAAAAGCATGAAAAACAGAAAACAGTACATTCAGAATATTTTCTAAAAATTGGGGCGTTACAACTCTCCCCAACAAATAAAAATTTCGTCCTCGAAATTCGTTGTTCATCAAAACAAATGAGGATATTGATCCTTCATTTTATCTTCTAGTTCCCAAGTAGCTTCACCCGTCATATCATTCCATATGACTTTCACTAGCTCGATCATCTTCCTCGAAAGTTGCTTTACCTTTCTGTCCTCTATCCTGACAGGTAAAGTTTCGTAAGTCAAATTCTCCTTTAATTGCACATCATCTGGTTGTATAACATGTGTCGGATCTGGTATATACTTCCGTAACTGAGACACATGAAACACGTCATGCAAATTGGATAGAAAAGGCGGCAAAGCAATCTGATATGCTACAGGACCTATACGTCGGATAATCTGATATGGTCCAATGAATTTAGGAGTAAGCTTCTTCGATTTAATCACTCTTCCGACACCAGTCGTAGGAGTAACTCTCAAAAACACATGCTCACCCTCCTTAAACTCAAGAGATCGTCTTCGTTTGTCCGCGTAACTCTTTTGTCTGCTTTGCGCCGTCCTCATCTTTTCTTGTATCATCTTGACTTTATCCGTAGTCTGTTGTACAAGTTCCGGTCCAACAGTCATACTCTCTCCATCTTGATACCAGCATAGTGGCGTTCGACATCGTCTTCCATACAATGCCTCATAAGGTGTCATTCCGATGCTTGCGTGAAAACTATTGTTGTAGGTGAATTCTATCAAAGATAAAAATTCATCCCAACTTCCCCGTTGTTCCAAAACACAAGCCCGCAACAAATCTTCCAAGGACTGTATAGTTTCTCTGTCTCGACCGTCGAACGGATGATACGCTGAACTCAGTCGTAACTTAGTTCCCATAGCTTCTTGTAGACTTCGCCAAAATCTTGACGTAAACCTCGGATCACGATCAGAAATTATACTTGTCGGTACACCATGTAGTCTGACAATTTCACTAATGTACAACTGGGTTAATCTTTCCAATGAATATTTGATATTAATTGGTAAGAAATGAGCCGATTTCGTAAGTCTATCAACTATAACCCATATTGCATCATGACCTTTCTTTGTCTTCGGCAAAATAACGAAATCCATAGAAATGCTTTGTCCCATTTCCATTCTCGGAATCGATAATGGTTGTAATTTTGGTCTTTGGTGTTCAACTTTCGACTTTTGACAAACTAGGCAAGTTGACACGCATCTAACCACATCACCCTTCATTCCATGCCACCAGAATAACTTTTTTAAGTCTTGATACATCTTTGTTATGCCTGGATGCATACTCAATAGACTAGTATGGGCATGTTTCACAATATATCTTCTCAGTTCTTGGTTACGAGGAACACAGACTCTACCCCGAAATCTCAGAATTCCATCAGTTCCTTTTTTGAACTCTAGTGCCTCATTTTGCTTCATTTGCTCCCTTATTCCTTGCAAAAATTTATCGGCATTTTGCTTTTCCTTTATGTCTTCCATCAGCTCACTCGAGATAGTAACCATGCTAATACAGATCTTCCCCGGTTTCAACTCAACAAATGACCACTCATCTCTAAATTGTTCAATGAGCTCCTTTTCTTTGATCATTAGCGCAGAAACATTAATAATCTTCCTGCTCAAGGCATCGGCCACGACATTCGCCTTACCAGGATGGTACAAAAGTTGAAAATCGTAGTCGTTCAGAAATTCTAACCACCTTCGCTGCCTCATATTCAGCTCCTTCTGGTCGTACAAGTATTTCAAACTCTTGTGATCACCGAAGATGTTGAACGTTGCTCCATAGAGAAAATGTCTCCATATCTTCAAAGCAAAAGCGCCGCAGCCAATTCCAAATCATGCGTAGGATAATTCTTCTCATGAACCTTTAATTGTCGAGAAGCATATGCCACCACGTTCGATCTTGCATTAACACGCATCCTAGTCCTTGATAAGAAGCGTCACAATACACATCGAAAGATTTCGTCGACGGTAGGATCAACAGAGTGCGGTTGTTAACCTCTTCTTCAACTCTTGAAAGCGGCTTCACGCTCTTCCGTCCATTCAAAAGCTTGACTTTTCCTCGTCGGTTGTGTAAGTGGTCCAGCAATCTTGGAAAAACTTCGATAAATCTCCGATAATAACCAAGCAAGTCCAACAAAACTTCGAACTTTCATTCTTGTCTTAGGTCTTTCCCACCGTAAAACAGTCTCCACTTTTGATGGGTCCACCGCAATACCTTCTTTAGAAATTACGTGACCAAGAAATTGGACTTCTTCCAACCAGAACTCACACTTAGCCAATTTCGCATACAGGTTGCTTCTCCTTCAAAATCGAAGAACAACACTCGGATGTTCAAGCATGCTCTTCCTTCGATTGAGAATAGATCGAATGTCATCGATAAAGACAACGATAAATCTGTCTAGATATGGATGAAATATCCTGTTCATATAATCCATAAATATGGCAGGAGCATTCGTCACCCCGAATGGCATTACCTGATACTCATAATGTCCATAACGAGTTCGAAAAGCAGTTTTCGGCACGTCTTCCCTCTTACACGAATACGGTGATAACCTCGATCGTAGATCTATCTTGAAAAATATCATGCTCCTCTCAATTGATCCATCAAATCGTCGATTCTTGGAAGCGGATATTTATTCTTGATAGTCACCTTGTTCAACTGCCGATAGTCCACACAAAGTCGTGACGTTCCATCCTTCTTCTTGACCAAAAGTACAGGTGCACCCCATGGGGAAACGCTAGGTCGTACAAATTCTTTCTCCAACAGTTCCACCAATTGCTTTTTCAGCTCCTCCAACTCTACTGGCGACATACGATATGGTGCAATTGAGATAGGACCTGCATTCCGGTACTAAATCAATTGAAAACTCGATCTCCGCTCAGGCGGTAAACCAGGTACATCTTCAGGAAAAACATCCGAAAAATCGTTGACAACAGGAATAGTATTCACATCCTTCTCATTCTTAACTTCTAGAGAAGACAATACCAGATATCCCTGCGCTCCATTTCTCAACAAAGACTTGACCTTAACAGCAGTTAAGAATCCAGACTCTTCTTCCTTAGGAAAAACTATAGTTTTCTTTGCACAATCTATGAGGATATGGTTAGAACATAACCAGTCCATCCCTAAGATTACATCTATCTCAATGAGAGGCAAACAAATCAAATCGACCAAAAACAAACGGCCCTTCACAACAATAGGACAATCCAAAAGATCTTAGAAGTAACTACAGGTTTAGCAGTTGGCGTAGATACATTCAACATAATATTACAGAGAAGACATAGGCAACTTCAACCTTTCTACACAATCATATGCAATAAAGGAATGTGTAGCTCCAGAATCATACAATACAGTCAGAAGATTACCTCCAATGTCTCCTTCTCCCTGAATAAGATCATCAGACTTAGAAATCTCAGATCCCATCATTGTATACACTCACCCTCCAGATTTCGGTTGAATATTTCCAGATTTTTGCTGATTAGCTTTAACATACCGAACAGCAGGTTTTCTCTCCGGCTGTGGACAATCCTTTGATATGTGCCCAGGTTGCTTACAATTGAAACAAACTGTACCTTTAACTGTACACTCGGGAGAAATATGACATTTCTTCCCGCACTTAAAATATGTTGGCGTAAACGCCACTCTCTGTCCAGCTCCACTACCACTTGCACCTCCACTAACAGATGGTCGTTGAGATTGACTTCTGTTAACTGGTATACGGCCACGCCGAAACCGATTTGCATTACTACCTCCACCTCTCGGAACCTTGTCGGTCCAAAATTCCGATTCCTCCGATCTCTAGATGGCTCCAACTCCTCAAGTCGAGCACAAGCATCCACCAAAGCATGAAGCGAGTCATCCTCAAAGATACCACTCCTCGTTTCGGTTCCACCCTTAAACCCGATTCAAACTTCCTGCATCTCCACACATCATCTTGTCGTGTATGCGAGCATAATCGAGAATTGAGACAAATTCTCAAATTTTGTGGCATACTCATTCACCGTCATATTCCCTGTCGCAAACCAAGAAATTCCATTTCCTTGGCATGCCTAACACTTGCGAGGAAAATACTTATCCGAGAAAAGTATTAGAAAATACTTCCCAGGTGATCTCAGTCCCTTCAGCTTGCAATACTCGGCGGATTCCTCTCCACCAATGTTCTGCATCTCCTCTCAGCATGAAAACAACATAAGTACTTTCTTTTCATACGTACATCTCATCCCCTCAAAGATTCTCTCTAAATCTTGCATCCACCGACTCGTTTTCTCGGATCCACCTCGCCTCTAAATTGTGGCGGATTATGACGCCTAAATTCAGATAAATTTAGGGCATCGGTGTAGCATCTTCTTTGTTGGTTGCTCTCAAATTTTTCGAGTAATCACTTGACCATCCGCCGCATAGCCTCAAGAACAACCAACATCGGGTCCTCATCACGATTTACGTTAGCACGTCCTCCGCCTCTACCAGCCATCTTCTTTCTTCAAACATAACAAAACAAAGTTAGATACATCCTTCTAGATATTTCCGAAAGGATATAAATCACAAAGATCACGAGAGAGAATCACAGCAAAGACAACCAAAAACAGACCCAACCACAACCCCAAAAGACTCTAACTTGGCTCTCGATACCAACTAATGTAACACCCCTTTGGAGGATGTCACACATAAAAGAAAATAAAATAAATAGAAATAAAATCTACCCAAGTTGTGAAACATTTGTTAAATATTATTACGGGTTGTAAAATAATTCTTGATAGACGAAATATGTAATAAAAAGATAATGCGAAAAATACGAAATAAAAAAAAAACATCATCACTAATAATATACATATGATTAAGTTATAAAGCTGTACAAATAATTTACAACTAAGACTACAACTATTTAAACAAAAACATTAAAGAAAGCAATAAAAGAGTTAATATATACGTACATACGCCGACGCGCCCAAAAAAAAAACATCATGGTTATCTAATCCTCGGATGGATCACTCTCACCGAAAATGATCATCGGGAGATAGATATCCGGATGTCTCGACACACGGCGATAACGGGATCGCGCGGTCGATACGATGCTTATCTCACTAGGCTCGGGGTTTTCAAAGCACCCCAATAACGCCTAATGGATAAGGGTAACTCTAAGTGCGAAATAACGTCGTAGTCATAATCGGATCTCCATCAAACCGATGACGTAGAATTACGGTCACACGTCCCGCATATGTAATGAATCACGATCGCCTCGTAAATGCCACGCCGAGAGAACCTCCATGAAATACTAGCTCTATGAATCCCAAAAATCTCAAGGCGTCGCCATCCTCACAATCAATCCAGAGGATATGGATAATCGGATGGTTCTTGATCGTAAACCGATCGTCGGCCCGACCTTCCTCTTCCTCAGGGTACACGATCTCAAGAGGCTGTTCCTCTTCTTCCTCTTCAAACTCTTTACTGCATAAAATAAATAGACAAGAGACACATACAATAAAGAGGTAAGACAACATAAAATCATCACAACATGGCCAATAAGAAGATGACAAATAACAACTATACAGTTCATACAATACGAAAAAGCTATAACAGTAATAATAATGGAATAGAGTACATATTAGATATCCTAGTGTTTCAGAACATCACAGATATAACACAAATAAAGAAAACCACATAGATAAATCAATCTCACAGATAATATAAGATAAGAAATGGACAACTAACATAAGAATTATCAGATAAATATAAATAGAGAAAATGTAAAAACATCCAAGATATTACCAGATAAAGATAAATAGAGAAAATGGAATATTATCCAAGATATAATCAAATACACTAAAACACAACCCTACTCCATGGAGCTAAACCCAAACAGATATCAGAGAGAATGACTTGCAAAATCTATTAGTACCACGGCTGCCCAACCAACTATTACGCGGTCACACGTTGCGTCAATAGCCTACTAAGACTGGGAATCCACCATCCAGGCGTAGTATAGTTCACGGTCTCCGTTGTGGCACTATAGGCAATGTACTACTAGACTTTACAAACCTCGATTAAATATAGTGAATGTCGAGTACATTAGTGTGCTATCGGTTTACCACGGCCCAAACGGAGCTACCAACCGTCCACATGTGGGATCCGTACACTAAAGTCTCCAAGTTCATTAGAACAATGAACCACACTACGTTTATCGCATCGACAACACGATGTGATTCTGCCAAATCAACCAAAACACCAAAAATTGGTATAAAGACAAAACATAATTCTAAATATATGAAATTACGAAAATGCCCTCAAGATAAAAATATGCCCTCAATGGCAAAAAGCCTGTACGGGTTCACTTTTTCCCGACAGCGAAATAACCTCAAAAGCCTGTACGGGTTCACATTTTCTCGACAGCGAAAAATAAATATAGTAACGGTCAATCGCGTAGAAATTTTATCGCGTTTTTGAAATCTCGTCGTTTTTACAAACGTTTAAAAATCGGGTAAAGATATTTTTCTGTTTTTAAAATCGCGTAGCATTTTTAATACGTTTTCTCAATCGCGTAGGATTTTTAAATCATTTTCTTATTCGAATGCCTTTAAAATTACTGTTTAAACAAACAGAACTAGTACTTAATACATTTAAACTATGTAGAATAATTTTTCATACCGCATAATTGTCTTTTAGATATTTTTGCTATCTTATTGGTTCATTTTTACTAAAAATTGACAGTATTTTGTTTAGAATATCATAATAATGGTTTCCTAATTTATCCATAAAATTTCCATTTACCTAATTTTTAACCATTTCATTTAATTCTTTTTGAAATCTCTAACATGCTTCAAAACCAAAGAGCTATATGTTAGAAAATTTCTTAACATTTCTTGTATTTCCTTCCTAATGATAAAATTATGAATTTTTAACCCTTTAGACTTACTTCTAATCAATTGGTTCCTTCAAAAATCATTATAGAAAATTTCTTCTTAACTTCGTATTGTTTCTTTTTAATTGAAAAAGTTTAGAATCAAGTTTTAGAAATCATGATTACCTATAGTGGCATGTTGGCCAAATTTCATAAAACTTTTGCATTTGATTTCCAAAATGTCTTTCACCTTTTAAATCATATCAAATGTATTATATTGTCTAAGTTCATTAAATCATTTTAGAAAATAGTTAACAATAGTCAATTTAATCCTTTAGGCATGTTGGCCCAAAATATTAAGTTTTTACCATTTGATTTCTAAATGCATTTTCTTTGATCAAATCAATTAGAAACTTTCTTGATTCTCCTAGGTTAATTAAGTTACACTTTAGGAAAAATCAAGAGAACATTTTGGTCCTCCAAACTTGTCATTGCCGTGAGCTATTGGATGTGTTCTTTGGAACACTCATGCAAATTTACACATGTTATTCACATCCTATACTTTATCATACAATTCTAACACATGCATTATATTTCTAACACATGCAAAAATATTTTCTAACACATACAACCTAAATTAAAGCTTGTAGACATGCTTTCAAAAGCTAATAGACATGCAAAATTATTACAATCATCAAACAAGAAAGCTAATAACAATTACCACATAAACTACTAGCAACCACAAAAATTAACAAATACACACATAATTAACACATGACCACCGAATCCTTATGGATTCTACAAACATCACAAATGGCTCCATCTCCTTACCACCATCAAGAGATGATAAGAATTGTCTTCCTCTTACCTTAAATGAAGACAAAAGGCTTGCTTTCACACTTCCTAGGTCACGGTTTTCACCACCAAAAATACCTAGAAATCTCAAACAAAATCTACATGTTACTAACCATGAAAAAGAAGCTAAACCATGGAAAAATCATGGCTTAGAACTTTGAAAAAGAAGAGAGAAAAGAAAAATATGATATTTCACCTTCTAGGTAAAACTTTCAAGGTTGGTTTCCAAGCCCTAGATGGAAGAATTTGAAGAAACTCCCAACTACAAAGGTTCTTAGAATAGTGTTTAGGTTAAGGAAACTTGGTTAGAAAAATTTTTGGATGGTTGGATGGTATAGTTAGTGTCTTGGCCGAAAATGGTGAAGAAAATGGACAAGAATGGTGGCTAGGGTTTTGATGAGAGAGAAGAGAGAAAAGTGATGAAGGAGAAAGGTAATTTTGGTCTCCTAAGGCCTCTTGGCCGTAAACATTAAGTGAGGTGCAAGGTGGGCACCTTGCTTAGCTTCATCCAAGCCATTGGATGAATCAAAGGCCAAGATCAAGCCTTGGTGAGCAAGCTTTATTTCCATTGGTTAGCTTATGGTGACTCACATGCTGAGTCACACAGTGTATTTAATTTTCTCACTGAGTCAATAGTTGAGTCACGAGCACTCGGGAAAGTTCTACGACTTACGGTGATTAATTAAGCTACCGATCTAAAGGAAGTTCGCTAATTGTGGGTCCCACAAAATAAGGTGTTGTCACTAAATTATCTTGACTAATAAAATAATATTATAATAATATAAAATTATTTTATTTGTGATTAAATCCTAAAAATTAAAAGATTATTTTTAGCTCATTAGAAGGTTAAGTAAGATCCCCCAATTCTAAATAATAAAATAAGATTTTCCCACCGAAAAATATTATTTTCTGCCTCGGAGCAAATCACACAAAAAGTCCATATAAAATCACAGCATGACGGTATTTTCAGGCATTAAATCAAGAAGAAAACAATTAAAAAGCAGACAAAAACAATAAAACAAGACGATGCGTTCGGGACGTAACGGTCATTTTCTCGTTTTTTCCCACAACGTAGGTAATCATCCAAAACGTTCAAATAAAATATCCAAGAAGTATTATATAGTTGTATATCTTTCTTAAAATTAATACAAGAATGATCGAGAAAAATTTTTATTTTTCCGTCTCGAAACAAATTACGTAAAACGATCAAATAAAATTTGAACCTGTATTATCGTAATTGTTTTCATACAAAAATCGAGAACAGAAAAATAGGGACACAACGGTCATTCATACAAAAGCATGAAAAACAGAAAACAGTACATTCAGAATATTTTCTAAAAATTGGGGCGTTACACCCGTTCCTACCGAAGTTATCAATGGAACCTCCAGTCATCAGGTCTGCCTAATCATTAACAATGTAGAGAAAGACTCAGGAGAAGACCATGCTATCTAGCCCTCCAGTAATTCAAAACCTCTAAATAATTGGAGATCTAAGACGTTATTTGATGTGGTTGCCATAAAGTAATTGTTTAGTCATGAAGTTATCTTAGACTTTTGTAATGTTAAATCTATGTTAACTCTTATCGAAGCTTTAATGTAATGAACTTATGTGTTTCTTAGTATGATTCTCTGCTCATGTTATCTTTCATCAAATTTTCAATGCAATGAACTTGTATGCTTCTAAGTTGATCCACTGCTTTGTTTCTTTTCTATCTTTGACTTACGTTTTTTTTTTCTTAGCCTTGTCCAATTACCATATTCTTTTTGTTGTCAATAATTTCCATCTGGCATAAATAAATCTTCCAGGGATTTGGATCTTGTAGACGTATTGTCCCATGAAAGGATTCCTGAAAACTCAAAGATGGATTCTTATTCGATGATGGATATAGATAACTATGACTCAGATGAAGATAAGAATGCCATTGAGGAGTTTGCCAAATTAGTAGAAAGGTCAGAAAGAGAATTCAGCCTGGATGAAGAGGAAATGGAGATAATCAATATGGGAACTGATGAAGACAAGAAAGAGTTAAGGTTGGTGGATAACCCGGAGCGAGAAAGCGTGATCAAGTTATTCAGAGACTACATGGATGTCTTTGGATGGTCTTATCGAGATATGCCAGGGTTGGATCCAAGCATAACTTCCACAAAATTCCGCTATACCCCAATGTTGAGGCGAAAAAGCAGAAATTAAGAAGAATGCACCCTGAAATATCTTTAAAGATCAAGGAAGAAGTCACCAAGCAGTTGGAAGCAGGATTTTTGGAAGTATCTAGACACCAGAATGGGTAGCAAATATCATCCCCGTTCTAAAGAAAGATGGAAAAGTCAGGATGTGTGTGGATTTTAGGGATTTGAATAAAGCTAGCCCTAAAGATGATTTCCCATTACCTCACATTGATGTCCTTGTCAATAATGCAGCAAGAAGCTATAGATTCTATTTCATGGATGGGTATTCTGGTTATAATCAGATTCCCATGGATACGAATGATAAAGAGAAGGCTACATTCATCACAGCTTGGGGAACTTTTTGTTACACAGTTATGCCGTTTGGGTTGAAGAATGTTGGGGCCACCTATCAGCGTGCCATGGTTGCTTTGTTCCACAATATGATGCACAAAGAAATTAAGGTATATGTGGATGACATAGTGGCCAAGTCCAAAGAAGGAGAAAGCTATGTGGCAGTGTTACAGAAGCTGTTTGAAAGACTCAGAAAGTACAAGTTGAGGCTAAACCTAGCAAAATGTGTTTTTGGTGCATCGATTGGAAAACTGCTCGGATTTGTTATTAGTAAGGAAGGGATCAAAGCGGACCCTAAAAAAGTCAAAGCAATACAAGAGATGACTACTCCTAAGATCGAAAAGGAAGTAAGAAGCTTTCTCGGGAGGTTGAACTACATCGCTAGGTTCATAGCCAATCTGACTAGCACCTGCGAGCCGATCTTCAAGTTACTAAAGAAACAACAACTAGGAGAATGGGATGAACATTGTCAAGAAGTATTTGAGAAAATAAAAGCTTACTTGCAAAGTCCTCCTGTTTTGGTGCTACCTGCACTTGGCCGTCCTTTGATCTTGTACCTCACGGTTTTACAGACGTCCATGGGAGCGATGTTAGGGCAACACGATAAAACAAGAAAGAAAGAACAGGCCATCTACTACTTGAGTAAGAAGTTCAATGATTGTGAGTTCCGATACATGGCAATTGAGAAGACATGTTGTGCACTAGTGTGGACGTCAAAAAGGTTGAGGCAATACATGTTGTACAATACAACTTGGCTGATCTCAAGAATGGACCCGATGAAGTACATATTCGAAAGCCCTCATGTTTCCACACGAGTCTCCAAGTGGCAAGTGGTTCTTTCTGAGTTTGATATAAAGCACATGACTCGAAGATCTATCAAAGGGAGTGTAATTGCAGATCATTTAGCTGAGAACCCGCTCAATTACGAGCAACCTGTAATGTTTGAATTCCCTGATGGAGATGTTTTAGTAGTTGAAGAAGAAAAGTTGGATGAAGAAGACACATGGAAGATGTTCTTTGATGGAGCAGTCAATATGTATGGGAGTGGCATAGGAGCAGTGATCACCTCACCAAATGGGAAGAAATACCATGTTTCCATCAAGTTAGAGTTTGATTACATCAATAATATTGCAGAATATGAAACATGTGCTCAAGGGTTGAAAGTTGCAATAGAATTGGGAGTGAAAGAACTATAAGTATATGGAGATTCAGCACTGATAATTTATCAAGTGAATAGAGAATGGCAGACTAAGGATCCAAAGTTGATTCCATACTAGAAATATTTGATGTTATTGATTGAGAAGTTTGAAGGGATCACCTTTTCACACTTAACTCGAGATAAGAACCAATTTGCAAATGCTCTGGCCACTTTAGTTGTAATGACCAATCTGGATATCCATACTAATGTGCAGCCCATCCGAGTGAGGGCATAGAGCGAACTGGTTTATTGTTCTAATGTTGAGGAAGAAGAAGACGGTTAGCCCTAATTCCATGATATCAAGCAGTACATTAAGTTCAGAGAATACCCATCAAGGGCAAATGAGACAAACAAAAAGACTATCCGTCGGCTCTCCATGACTTTCCTTTTGAACGGGGAAGTACTGTACAAAAGGAACTATGATGGTACACTCCTCAAATGTGTAGAAGCTAAGAAAGCTCTCACCATCTTAACCGAAGTTCATGAAGGGATTTATGGAACACATGCTAATGGTATCATGATGGCTCGCCAAATCCTTCGATGTGGTTGTTACTGGTCCACTATGGAATCTGATTACATAGGATATGTTTGAAAGTATCATAAATGCCAAGTATACGCTGACCGCATTAATGCACCTCATGTCCCATTGTATAATATGGTAGCACCCTGGCCTTTTACAATGTGGGGAGTTGATGTCATTGGGCCAATAAACCCAAAAGCTTCCAATAGCCATAGGTTTATCCTGGTTGCAATTAATTACTTCACCAAGTGGGTAGAGGCCGCTTCCTATGCCAAAGTCACTCAAAAAGTCGTCCTTAAGTTTTTGAGGGCGAACATCGTCTGTTGATATGGAATTCCGAAAGGATTATCACAGATAATACCCCTAATCTCAATAGCATCGAAATTAAGAATTTGTGTGACAAGTTTAAGATCAAGTATCATAATTCTGCTCCTTACAGACTCTAGATGAATAGTGTGATAGAAGCAGCAAATAAGAATATCAAGAAGATAGTAGCCAAAATGATGGTCAACTACAAAGAATGGCATGAGATGCTCCCCTATGCTCTCCACGTATATCGCACTAATATTCGATCTAGCACTGGGGCAACACCATTTTCCTTGGTATATGGCATGGAAGCAGTTTCCCCTATAGAGGTTGAAATCCCTTCCTTAAGAGTGTTGATGGAGGCCAAGCTAGAAAAGGAAGAATAGGTAAAAACTCGGTATGAGCAGTTAAACATGATTGAAGAAAAACGATTAAAAGCCATTTGTCATGGGCAACTATACCAAAGAAGAATGACAAAATCTTTCAACAAGAAAGTACGCCCTAGGGAGTTTCAAGCAGGTGACCTAGTTTTAAAGAAAAAACTTTCAAACCAAGAGGACGCCCGAGGCAAATGGGCACCGAGTTATGAGGGGCCTTACATTGTTAAGCAAACATTCTCTGGCGGAGCCTTAATTTTGATAGATATGGATGAAGATGAATTGCCAAGACCAACAAATTCTGATGCAGTTAAAAAGTATTACGCCTAAAAAAAAGTCAAAAGAAGAAAGAAAAGAAAAGAAAAAGAAATAGAAAAAAACTATTAGGTCAAAAACCCGCAAGGGCGGCCTAAGCAAAAGTTAGGGCAACCAAATTAGGCAAAAAGTCAGCAAAGGCTCTCATAGGAGATGTCACTTGAAGGGCTCAGTGGGACAACATAAAGGAAACAAAGAAAAAACTAGGGCAATTTGGAGCAGTGAAAAAAAAGAAAACTAGGGCAATTTTGAGCGGTGATCAATTTTGTATCATCGGAAGTCAATGGTTGTAATGTCCATCTGATAATTAGGACCTATCTAAAGAGAATGAAGGAATCCTAACTGGGGCAATTACCTTTTGCTTTGTCTTTGTGTCATCGTTTGTATTCTTTGTCATTTTCAATGTCTTTATGTGTTTGTGAACATTCAAATAAATGAAAATACCTTCTTTTTATTTCTCTTTCTTAATCTTTTTTCTTTCTTTATCCTGTTTCTTTCTTTCATACTTGTGAAATCACACCTGTTTATTACAAAATGCTTCGATGAAAGGGAATATAAATTTAACATCATTAACTTAATAATCTAATGGCAATACTCCAATTAACAAGTTAGATCAAGAATGTGCTAGAAGTTTCAAATGAATGAAGAAAATTAAACATTCTCCCTATGCAATCTGCAATGCTAAGAGTGAGACTGTGTGCCTGATGAGCAAACTCAAAAGTAAAGCTACCCCAACGTTTAAAGATCCCAAGGAATTGGAAACAAGTTGATAAACCCTAGTTTGCAAGAGCCTGCGTTCGGGTTTGACGAATCAAAATTTTTTGAGGAAGCAATTAGCATCCAGCATGTAAGTGAAAGTTTTTTTTAGTGTTATTGACATGATTGAGTTGCAGGAGTGAACAGTACGACATCTTTTCATGATCAAAAGATAGTGAGTTGCAACAGCTTGTGAAAGTGACGTCTTTGACTTCTATGCCTAGTTTCACATGGTAAAAAAAAAACTTTTTGGGACACAAAAGCCCATTACATTTTAAATTTTGGGACATAGAAGCCCACTTTCATTTAAATTTCGGGACACAGAGACCTACTGTCATTTAAATTTTGGGACAGAAAAGTCCATTGCATTATAAATTTCGGGACACAGAAGTCCACATTTAAATTTCAGGACACAGAAGTCCACTGCATTTTGAATTTCGGGACACAGAAGCCTGCTGTCATTTAATTTTCAGGACACATAAGCCCGCTGTCATTTAAATTTCGGGACACAAAAGCCCACTATCATTTAAATTTTGGGACACCAGATGCCCATTACCTTTTAAATTTCGGGTCAAGGCCACTGTCTTTTTAAGTTACAGGCCAAGTCCACAGTCTTACATTTTGGGACACAGAAGCCCACTGTCATTTAAATTTTGGGACACCAGATGCCCATTACCTTTTAAATTCCAAGTCAAGGCCACTATCTTTTTAAGTTACGGGCCAAGCCCATAGTCTTATATTCCGGGACACAAGATCACCCAACTGTCATTTAAATTCTAAAAAAAAATAAAAATAAATAAAGACTCTTTTTTACCAGTAAACGTCAATTGAGCTGCGACAGCTTAATGACAATGCGGTGACGTTCTGGCTTTACGCTAAGCTTCACCTTGGTAGGATTAACAAGGTTGCAATAACTCGTAAATCCAGGTTTGAGTTCACTTGTTTTCAATTAGCGTCTTTACGTTGTTCATTCACATCATCTCATATATTACCGAACAAAATTTAAGTTCACGTCTTTACTCATTCTTACGATGATAATGTGAAAAACTATGGTTATTCCTAGTATCTAGTAAGAAACAAGTAAAGAAGGGTAACTGTGAACACTTAATTTTGTCCGGATAAAAAAAATGGTTATGGATAATCAAAGAAAAAAAAAATTTAACGCTGCTTCTATTAATAAAATAAAATAAAAGGTGATAATAAAAAAACTAATAAATAAATAATTTTTTTTTTGTTTTGAAAAAATGATGAGGAACAAGTTAAAAAAAAAAGAAGAGAAAAAAAAAAGAGGTTTGGGCCTGATCCATCTCTATTTAACTTACTCCACCCTTGACCCGAATCCACTAAACCCGGATTCACCCATGACCCGGATCCACAAAACCCCTTCACCCATGACCCAACACCCATTTTCGTATGACCTTTTACTCTCTGAAAACCCTAATCTCACTTACCCCAACCTAGCCACCACTCATTCTTTCCTTCCCTCCAAACCCCATCAGCCACACCTACAGCAGCCCTCTCTCCCTATCTCATCCCTATCCTAGCTCCTGTGACAGCCTCCATGATGAAGACCAGGCGGCAAACCACTCCTTCACGTAACTCCCCCATCACGAGCTCCAACGCACCATGGCCGCCTCGTTTTGCAACCCTAGCGTGGAGAGTAATGGCCAAACGGTCCTTCCCCCTGGATTCGCTTTAACCCGCGGATCTCTGAGCTCTACACTCGTTTTGATGGAGCACACGGCACAAGGATACCATTTTTGGGTAGGTTAGAAGCTGGATTTTGCATGGAGTAGAGGAAAAACGGACAAAAATAGAAGATTTGAGAAGACTAGAGCTCTGCAACACAGGAACCACAAGCAACCGCTAATTTTCACCTAACCATCTATTATAAATACAGAGGACAAAAATCAGAGAGGGGTTCTTCTTCTTTTCTTTTTTTTTTTTGGAGTAATTTTCAGAAAGGTTCTTCAGATAGAGAACCTAAGAGTTGTGTAATTTATGAAGAGGATTTTCTTGTTTATGGTCTGTATATGTTGGATAAATTACTTTGAGAGTCTGAAAGTGTGTATTTCGTAAAGTGAGAAGAGAGACAAAAATATTGGGGACAAGGCCATTGAAGCTAGCTATTGTAGACAGTCATTTGGAGGATCATTTGTTTGGTAATCATTTTGATATTTTTCTTTGCCAATGTATCATGTTGACTACCTGAATGATATCCCATGAATCTTTTCTTTTCTGCATAGAGATGTGTATAATCTGCTTCTTTTATTTATTGCTTATTCTGCCTGCACATAAGTAAGCCATATGTTCAAATGCTTGAACGGTTTATGAGGAAATGATAGTTATTATCGATGAATGTTTTGGTTCTTGCTAGTTTGGTTTCTTTTATTTGCTCTGATGAATGGGTGATGGGATTTGATACTTGTTTACGTTTCTGAGTTAGTGTGTAACTATCTTTCTTCCCTTGAATGTTAGAACCTGTTCAGGACAGTTGTATGTCTATTGTTTGACAAAAGACCATCATACTTGTATGTGTTGTTTTATATGTGGATGACATTTTTTTTATCCATTGAGTCTTATCATACTGTTTTGGGAAGTTAATTTAGTGTCATTGTGGTTCTGTCTCCTTTTTGTCATGTTGGTATGGATTTATTTAAAAGCTGTCCTACATCATGTTTAGAATCTTTGGTTTCTTTTCTAATGGGTACCCTCTGTGTTATTGGTACAAATCTGATTTAATTTGATAAAGATGCTTAAAAGGGATTTCATTTTATTTACTATTGCTTGCTTTATTTGGAGAATTTGCATACCTATTTATTGTTGTTCGTTCATAGAAGTAAGAAAGAAAAGTTCTTATCAGAATTGTGGTTCCTTGTTTAATTCCTTTTCAATTATTTCTGTGGTGTCTCTGATCCAAATTATTTTCTATTGTTAATAAATCTTTATTGTGTCAATGATTGGAAGCATAAATATTTTGTTGTGAATGCCTAAGTTTGATGTTAGTTAGCTGGAATTCTAAGTGCTTGTATCATGTTCAGTTTTTCCTTATGATTCTTCATTCCCCTGATGATGGAGTTCGGGCTAGGATTTGATCCTTCGTGTTCCATGACAGTTTACTTTTTAGATATGGCAGTCCATGTGGATCTACGTTTATTTGTGGTGCACTAATTTAGCTACTCGTTATTTTGTTTGATTCCAAGTTAATAGTAACTTCTAATTGGACAACCTTTTGCAATTTAGGATTGTACAAGTGCCTTATATGTGTGCTTAACGTGTTTTTATGTGGGAAGGAAATTTGGCGACATGGACAATTGTGTGGCTAGTGGTCCCTATGCATAAATTTGCATTCCTATCAAGTTTGAAAATGTGGAAAAGAAAGGGTCAAATCATCTTGAATTGAAACAAAAGAAACAACCATAAGAAAATAAGCAAATATGAATAAGTTGACATGTAATAAAGATGATAGGAACCATGGTAGTAATCCACGTGAGGTGCTTTACGTGGATATCAACTTCCCTTTTCTTTTTATTAGTAGTTTATTATTTTCCCTTTAGTTAGGTTTTTTTATTTATTTTTTTTATTTTTTTTTCATTAGTGTTTTTTTAAAAAAATAAAAAAGGGTAGAAAACAAAAATTAAAAATGAAAAAATGAAAAAAAAGAGAAAAATAAAAAAAAACAAAATAAAATAATTGAACCTTGTTAAGAAAAAGCAAACAGGATTAGCTGAGCTGTTACAACTTATTAATCCTATTTTTTTTTGCTTTAAATCATCTAAGTTGTGATAGCATGATGATTCTTTTTCTTTGAAAAAAATAAAATAAAAAATCAAGGTCAAATGAGTTTTCAAAATAAAAATCTAGCCAAAAATTAAATTTTTCATAATTTACTTGTTTAGCTTATCTTTTAATAAATGGGTAAAATAAATATTTTTAAGAGTCATAAAAATTTGCGCAACTAATTTAAGGTAACTGCCTTAGGGTGGATATATTAGGGGTGCTGTGAGATTTAGTCTCCAGCCTTCCCTATGCATAATTAGACTTCCAAATTCGAATCTTTGAACGCAGACCATTTTTTTTGGTTTTTCAATTTTTCCTAATAAAAATAAAATTGGTGGCGACTCCTTAATTTTTTTTTATTAGAGTCGTTATTCCGCCGTGATCCCGATCGCGACAGTATAGATCATATACATATCTGTACCCCCAAAATACTTACAAAAAGAATGACGCTCCCAAAAAATACGTGCACTCAATATGTACAAATGATCAGGAAAGATTGACTAGCAAAAAGACACGACCAACCCAATTCCTACATACCTAAACCATAGAGTCCTCAGAGGGATCCTCTTCCGATTCCTCGAAAGAAATGACCACAGTATGAGGTACACCCTGACGGACAGGCATCCGCCTAGAGGACACTACGCTGTCCTCATAAGGAGTATAGTGGAAGTTACTCCACTATTCCTGGATAGGTATGTTAAACACTAATTGAACAGATAAAGAGAAAGACAAAACAGGGGCCTCATGAAGATCCCTATGAAAAGTCAATGTCAGCTCCCCAGTATAGGTAACCCTTTCATTTTATCCAACTTAACTGACCAAGCGTCTGCTCCATCATGAAAGTACACGCGGATATAACCCAAAATACGCAGCCTTGACGTCATCTGGGTACAGCAGCTAACACCAATCAAAGAGGGGGTAATTCCTCTTCAATTCCTTCTCGGTCTTTAATCAATCAGAACATACAACAAAAACACAACTAAGAGGTGAGAAATTTGGTATCATTACCAACAGGCAGTGTAGAGACAGTACAGACAGAAATACCATCCAAATACAGAATTCAGTAATACCAAATATCAACAGCAGGGATAACATTAGTAACCTAAACGTTCATTAAATCATTCAACACCAAATAATCAAATATATATATATATATATATATATATATATATATATCTGGTATCATTACCAACAAGCGGTGTAGAGACAAGATGTGCAGTAAATACCATCCAAATACGTAATTCGGTAATATCAAATATCAAATGCAGGAGAACATTAGTAACCGAAACGTTCAATAAATCATTCAACACCAAATAATCAAATATAAACATATATATATATATATATGTCATGAGGGTATGCAGACTCATTATGCATGAACACAATATACTCAATTCCTACTCCATGGAGCTAGACAAATATTTCAGAGAGAATGACCAGAAGATATGTCTGTATCTTGTCAGCCATAAATTAAGTGCTTTCAATAAAATCAATGTTTGCGCAACAAGGCTTTATACAAGACATTCTATACCAGATCCTATTTAGGGTGAGTGTCTCGGTTTGGATTGTCTGTGTGTTTGCATTGGTTTAATCCAAGGCCCAAGGGAGCTACCAGCTGGCCATTGCGGACACCCCACACCCCGATGTCCCCAAGGTTAACAAAGACCTACACTAGGCCCATCACACCCGCACGAAGGTATAATTCAACTCCTAGGCTGATACAGCCATACAACAGACCATATGACTTTACAAGGTATGATGAATGCCTCAATGCACACATACATACATAATCACCAGTGTCATGAAATTCATAACCATACACCACCATAGGTCATAATAATCACTAACAGATCAAGGTTCCATTTACGGGTGCAATAATAAAATTATCGTTCACTCTCAATTACATATATACCCATTATCACTTCATTATAAGAATTTCCTTAAAAAGCTCTCTTGTTTTCTTTCATTAATACTCATTTCTCTAGTTCGGTTAGTGCTTATCTTTACTATCAATAAAGTTTATTTAATTAAAAGTCTTATGATTCTCAACCTCACTTACACTCGTTTTCTTTCAAAGACCAAAGTCCATCGTAATTTTATGCTAAGGTTCTACTTCTTTTATTTTTCCATCTTATGAATTCCCAATTTATTATCTAGTCACTTAGTTATTCAAGTTTCACTTTCATTGCAAATTTTCCACTTGATTACCTTAAATGTCTGAAATCATAATATTCGTAGGTTCCAAAAATTCCTCTTCTTGATTGCTTATTTCAATTCTCTAATTAACTTATTTTTAACCTAATTTTTTCTAAATTCTGAGTTACTTTAAAATTTATCCAACATTTCCATTTTTCCTACTTCTTGGTCGTGAGCCCTAGGTCCATAAAATTCAACATTCTTCTCCTTAATCCATTGTTTTAATTCCTCAATCAATCCTTTTTCACTTAACTTCCAAGTTCCAATACATTACATTTTTAATCACAAGTTGTCCTAATTTTCCTCTTCTTGGCCGTGACCTATACCAAATGTTTCAAGTCCACATTTTTCATCATTTTATCCATTAACTCATCAAGTTCCATTTTAACGTAATGATTTCCTTTTGGTTCTCATTTTAAGGCCGTGAGCTTCACCTCCAAAGGACAAAGTGTTCTTTGTCATCCATATATAAATCCAATCATATAACAATCACAATCCATCAACAACACAAAATATCACAATATTAACAATAACAAGTCATAAAGAGGTTGATGAGGATGTTCTCCCTCTTACTAAAGAAAATGACAAGAAAAAGATCTTTCATGATGCTCTTGAAGATTTCGGCCAAGCACTCTACAAAACCCTAAGAATTTCAACTCACAAAATCAACATTCTAAGCTTGAAAAGGAGAGAATCAATGGTCATAAAGAGGACCATGAACACGAAAATGAGGAGAAAAGTGATGAAAATGGAAGCTTTAGAAAATGATTTCAACTAGAAAGGTGTTTAGAATGTGATGGAGTTTAAGAAAATGTGATTGGATAAAATTTTTGCAGACATGGAGGGCACTAATGGTGGTGTGGCCGTGAGGTAGGAGAGGAGAAGAAGAAGAGAGAAAAGTGAAGAGAAAATGGAAGAAGAGAAAGGTAGAGAAAGAAAGTGATATAAAAGTTTGAATGAAAAGGTGAAGTGTGACTTAAGTGAGATGAAAATTTTTGGCTGCCTCTTTTCCCTCATTGCCGTGGAGTCACACAAGGAGAGAGGGGAAAATTGGCTTCTCCAACAAGCCATTAGGAAGTTACTAGGAAGCTTCCTCCAAGCTTCTCTAACAAACCAAATTTTAGCTTTTTAAAAAGTCAAAAGTGATGTCATGGTGATGATGTCATCGTAGTGATGTCTCTAATGTGTTCCCTAAAAAATGACTAACACTGTACTAAGTTTATTATCAGTGGACAAAAGTTACAGTTAATAAAACTAGTATTTATTATCCGACAAAAAATAAAATGTATCGCGATTTTATTTATCAGATAAAATCTCGAAAAACATAAACCTTGTAAACTGTGCCCAATCTCGGGTTTAGTAAGATCTTCATTGATGTTTTCACAGTTCAAGGTTTACCAGCCTCAGGAAAAATATTCCATTTTCCTGGCTCCGCTCAGTGCACACGTAAATCGAGAAAATATTAAAATAATCAAGTAATTCAAATAATTCCATAAAAATTCCTAAAAATCACAAATATATGAGATGAATATTTATCATAAAATAAATAGTTTTCGGGGTGTTACAACTCTCCCCTTCTAAAAAGAAATTTCGTCCTCGAAATTTTCATACCTCAAAATAGTTGTGGATATTGTTTCTTTATTTTGTCCTCCAACTCCCACATTCCATCTCTAGTGATGTCATTCCAGATTACCTTCACCAATTTAATCTCTTTGCCTCGGAGTTGTTTCACCCTTCTATCCTCAATCTTGACAGGATGTGTTTCATAGGTCAAATTCTCTTTTAATTGCACTGTATCCGGTTTAATGACATAGGTTGGTTCAAGAATTTATTTTCGTAATTGTGACACATGGAAGACATTGTGTAGGTTAGAAAGAAAAGGTGGTAAAGCTATTTGGTAGGCTACTGGACCTATACAACGCAGGATTTGATAAGGTCCGATGAATTTAGGAGTGAGTTTTTGGACTTAATAACTCTTCCAACGCCTGTCATAGGTGTAACCCTTAGAAACACATGATCACCTTCCTCAAACTCTAGAGGCTTCCGTCTCTTATTTGCATAGCTCTTCTGCCTACTTTGAGTTGTCCACATCTTTTCCTGAATCACCTTAATCTTTTCTGTCATCTGTTGTACAAGATCGGGTCCCAATGTGAGATGTTCTCCATCTTGGTACCAACATAAAGGCGTTCTACAACGTCGTCCATACAGGACTTCATAGGGTGCCATCCCTATACTTGAGTGAAAAATATTGATGTATACGAATTCGATCAAGGGTAAGACTTCATCCCAACTTCCTCTTTGTTCCAAAACACAAGCTCTTAATAGATCTTCTAAAGATTGAATTGTTCTCTTAGACTGTCCATCCACTTGTGGATGATATGCAAAACTCAAACGAAGCTTTGTTCCTATAGCTGCTTGTAGACTTTACCAAAACTTTGATGTGAACCTCGGATCTCTATCAGAAATGATGCTAGAAGGTACACCAAGATGTCTAACGATCTCACCAATATATACCTGAGTCAACCTCTCCATCGAGTACTTTATGTTAATCAGTAAGAAGTGTGCAGACTTCGTAAGCCGATCAACAATTACCCATATTGAATCACATCCTCTTCGGGTCTTTGGCAATCCAATCAATATATATATATATATATATATATATATATATATATGTATATGTCATAAGGGTATGCAGACTCACTATGCATGTACACAATGTACTGTATTCATACTCCATCGAGCTAGACAAATATTTCGGAGAGAATGATCAGAAGATTGTTGGTGTATGCCCTAGTGGCCAATACGTTTTGTTTGTATTTACATACATTATATTATGCTATTTTATATGAGGCATTTCATTTATTATGTTCTTTTTTTTTGGTAAACATGATAAAGTCCTTAGAATAGTAAATTTGATACCATAGGACATCAAGTGGATGACTTGATCGTGAGATCCTATTGGATAAAACACTATTCTTAAATGTCCCTAGTCAAGTATTATTGTTAATTAGGACAACAATAATGCTTTGAGACTAGTATGTGCGTAGATCGATGACCACATCTCACGGGTCATGGATATGAGATATCAAGTCTACACATAGATACATATTAGAGTAATGATGTATTGGACAGACCCGCCATGAGAACGCTACGTGGATCGTTACGTGAGTGTCATAAGCAATTCTCATAGTGATAATGGTGTATGTGGTCCTTTGACACGAAATCACTACGATTCCTACATGAGGAGTTGTGTGTTTTAATGCCATCAAACGTCATCGTAACAAGATGATTATAAAGTTGGTTATTAGACATACCGCGATACATGTGGAGGGATGTGAGTGACCTAGATGGGATTTGTCCCTCCTACATACGGGAGTGATATCTTCGGGCCCTACTGATTGAGTGAGACTATGAAATGCATGGCCATGCTCAAATGAGTCAATATGAGATATTGATCTCATTTGTCATTACTATGTCTACTCGGGAATCAGAAAGCGAAGATTGAACTAAACAAGGGTGACACGTTCCATGCCTTGTGTTCAATTTGGATATCGGACAAAGGGACTAAACTACACGGAAACATTGGTCACGGATAGGTTATGTCAAATCACCGACATTCTCATTACTTGGGTAGCAGTGATGTGTTGCTAGATACCGCTCATCTTTGTTTGTAATATTAAAATGAGATTTTAATATTACTACCAACGTCATGAGAACCTGCAGGGTCGCACACTTAGAAAGACTAAATTGGAGTAATCGAATCCAAGTTGGACTCGGATTCAATTGTGGGCCTAACTCATGACGGATGGGTTTAGGGTTGCACCACTTACCTTGCTCGCTGCTCACACTCACTTAAGGCAGCCCACTATTATAAATAGTATGCGCTAAGGGGCTGCTACGTGTTACATCACAACCCTAGCCGCACCTACGAAAGTGAGTGAGAGATAGTGAGGTCTTCTTCTCCTCTCTTCGCAGCCTAGCACTACGAAACAGTAGGCGTGACTCCTTTTGCAAGTCCTGTTCGTGTGGATACCGCAGAAACATCGTCGCTATTACGGTGTTGGTGATTCACCTCGCTTGTCTGCATCACGCTTCAAGAGGTAAAATTTTAAAACCTCGGATTATGGATTTTTCGCATGGATCCTGTGAGGGAATTCTGTTATTCCGCTGCGAGACTTTGATCCGCAAATTCCCAACAAAGATATGTCTGTATCTTGTTAGCCATAAATCAAGTGCTTTCAATAAAATCAATGTTTATGCAACAAGGCTTTATACAAGACATTCTATACTAGATCCTAATTGGGGTGAGTGTCTCAGTTTGGATTGTCTGTGTGTTTGCATTAGTTTGATCCAAGGCCTAGGGGAGCTACCAGCTGGCCATTGTGGACACCCCACACCCCGACGTCCCCAAGGTCAATAAAGACCTACACAAGGCCCATCACACCCGCACGAAAGTGTAATTCAACTTCTAGGCTTTTACAGCCATACAACAGACCACATGACTTTACAAGGTATGATGAATGCCTCAATGCACACAAACATGCATTATCACCAGTGTCATGAAATTCATAACCATACACCATCATAGGTCATAATAATCAATAACAGATCAAGGTTCCATTTACGGGTACGATTAAAAAATTATCGTTCACTCTCAATTACATATACACCCATTATCACTTCATTATAAGAATTTCCTTAATAAGCTCTCTTGCTTTCTTTCATTAATACTCATTTCTCTAGTTCGGTTAGTGCTTATCTTTACTATCAATAAAGTTTATTTAATTAAAAGTCTTATGATTCTTAACCTCACTTATACTCGTTTTCTTTCAAAGACCAAAGTCCATCATAATTTTATGCTAAGGTTCTACTTTTATTTTTCCATCTGATGAATTCCCAATTTATTATCTAGTCACTTAGTTATTCAAGTTTCACTTTCATTGTAAATTTTCCTCTTGATTACCTTAAATGTCTGAAACCTTAATATTCTTAGGTTCCAAAAATTCCTCTTCTTGCTTGTTTATTTCAATTCTTTAATTAACTCATTTTTAACCTAATTTTTTCTAAATTCCGAGTTACTTTAAAATTTATCCAACATTTCTATTTTCCCTCCTTCTTGGTCGTGAGCCCTAGGTCCATAAAATTCAACATTCATCTCCTTAATCCATTGTTTTAATTCCTCAATCAATCCTTTTTCACTTAACTTCCAAGTTCCAATACATTACATTTTTAATCACAAGTTGTCCTAATTTGCCTCTTCTTGGCCGTGACCTATACCAAATGTTTCAAGTCCACATTTTTCATCATTTTATCCATTAACTCATCAAGTTCCATTTTAACGTAATGATTTCCTTTTGGTTCTCATTTTAAGGCCGTGAGCTTCACCTCCAAAGGACAAAGTGTTCTTTGTCATCCATATATAAATCCAATCATATAACAATCACAATCCATCAACAATACAAAATATCACAATATTAACAATAACACCATACAAATTCGTCCCCCACCACCATGAGTGGTTGATGAGGATGTTCTCCTTCTTACTAAAGAAAATGACAAGCAAAAGATCTTTCTTGATGCTATTGAAGATTTCGGCCAAGCACTCCACAAAACCCTAAGAATTTCAACTCACAAAATCAACATTCTAAGCTTGAAAAAGAGAGAATCAATGGTCATAAAGAGGACCATGAACACGAAAATGAGGAGAAAAGTGATGAAAATGGAAGCTTTAGAAAATGATTTCAACTAGAAAGGTGTTTAGAATGTGATGGAGTTTAAGAAAATGTGATTGGATAAAATTTTTGCAAACATGGAGGACACTAATGGTGGTGTGGCCGTGAGGTAGGAGAGAGAAGAAGAAGAGAGAAAAGTGAAGAGAAAATGGAAGAAGAGAAAGGTAGAGAAAGAAAATGATATAAAAGTTTGAATGAAAAGGTGAAGTATGACTTAAGTGAGATGAAAATTTTTAGCTCCCTCTTTTCCCTCATTGCCGTGGAGTCACACAAGGAGAGAGGGGAAAATTGGCTTCTCCAACAAGCCATTAGGAAGTTACTAGGAAGCTTCCTCCAAGCTTCTCTAACAAGCCAAATTTTAGCTTTTTAAAAAGTCAAAGATGATGTCATAGTGATGATGTCATCGTAGTGATGTCTCTAATATGTTCCCTAAAAGATGACTAACACTATACTAAGTTTATTATTAGTGGGCAAAAGTTACAGTTCA
This sequence comes from Ormosia emarginata, assembly GCA_029884605.1. Taxonomy (NCBI): domain Eukaryota; kingdom Viridiplantae; phylum Streptophyta; class Magnoliopsida; order Fabales; family Fabaceae; genus Ormosia; species Ormosia emarginata. Next base: position 22,442,530 of record JAQQTP010000073.1, read on the forward strand.
CAAAACTAGTATTTATTATTCGACGGATAATAAAATGTATCGTGATTTTATTTATCAGATAAAATCCCAAAAAACATAAACCTTGTAAACTGTGCCTAACCTCGGGTTTAGTAAGATTCCCGTTGAGTTTCCATAGTTCAAGGTTTACCAGCCTCAAGAAAAATATTCTATTTTTCTAGCTCCGCTCAGTGCACACGTAAATCGAGAAAATATTAAAATAATCAAGTAATTCAAATAATTCTAGAAAAATTCCTAAAAATCACAAATATTATAAGATGAATATTTATCATAAATAAACAATTTTCGGGGTGTTACAACTCTCCCCATCTAAAAAGAAATTTCGTCCTCGAAATTTTCATACCTCAAAATAGTTGTGGATATTGTTCCTTTATTTTGTCCTCCAACTCCCACATTGCATCTCCAGTGATGTCATTCCAGATTACCTTCACCAACGTAATCTCTTTGCCTCGGAGTTGTTTCACCCTTCTATCCTCAATCTTGACAGGAAGTGTTTCATAGGTCAAATTCTCTTTTAATTGCATTGTATCCGGTTTAATGACATGGGTTGGATCAAGAATTTATTTTCGTAATTGTGACACATGGAAGACATTGTGTAGGTTAGAAAGAAAAGGTGGTAAAGCTATCTGGTAGGCTACTGGACCTATAAGACGCAGGATTTGATAAGGTCCGATGAATTTAGGAGTGAGTTTTCTGGACTTAATAACTCTTCCAATGCCTGTCATAGGTGTAACCCTTAGAAACACATGATCACCTTCCTCAAACTCTAGAGGCTTCCATCTCTTATTTGCATAGCTCTTCCGCCTACTTTGAGTTGTCCTCATCTTTTCCTGAATCACCTTAATCTTTTCTATCATCTGTTGTACAAGATCGGGTCCCAATGTAAGATGTTCTCCATCTTGGTACCAATGTAAAGGCGTTCTACAACGTCGTCCATATAGGGCTTCATAGGGTGCTATCCCTATACTTGAGTGGAAACTGTTGATGTATATGAATTCGATCAAGGGTAAGACTTTGTCCCAACTTCTTCTTTGTTCCAAAACACAAGCTCTTAACAGATCTTCTAAAGATTGAATTGTTCTCTCAGATTGTCCATCTGTTTGTGGATGATATGCAGAACTCAAACAAAGCTTTGTTCCTATAGCTGCTTGTAGACTTTACCAAAACTTTGATGTGAACCTCGGATCTCTATCAGAAATGATGCTGGAAGGTACACCAAGATGACTAACTATCTCACCAATATATACCTGAGTCAACCTCTCTATCGAGTACCTTATGTGAATCGGTAAGAAGTATGTAGACTTCGTATGCTGAACAATAATTACCCATATTGAATCACATCCTCTTCGGGTCTTTAGCAATCCAGTCACGAAATCCATTACAATACTGTCCCATTTCCATTCAAGAATAGTCAAAGGTTGTAACATTCCGGAAGGTCTTTGATGTTCAACCTTAGCCTTCTTATAAACTAAACAAGATGACACATACTTGGCAATGTCTCTTTTTATTCCATGCCATCAATACATCTGTTTCAGATCTTGATACATTTTGGTGATTCCAGGATGCATACTTAACTTGCTTGTGTGGGCTTCTTCGAGAACCAACCTCTTAAGCTATAGATCACCAGGTACACATATTCTACCTTTGAACATCAGAATCTCATCAAGTCATTCCTCAACTGTTGACACCATGCCTTACTTTATCAACTCTCTTTCATCTTGCAAAAAATGGTCACTTTTCTCCTTCACTCAAATCTCTTCCATTAGATCATTCGAAATGGTAACCATACCTAGACAAACTTCCTCTGGTGTCATTTCTAAGGGCAACCACATACGTTTGAATTGCTCTATTAACTCTTTTTCCCTAACCATCATAGCAGAAATGCTAAGCATCTTCCGACTCAAGGCATCTGCTATGACGTTCGCTTTTCCAGGATGGTATTGAAGTTGGAACTCATAATCCTTCAAAAACTCTAGTCATCTCCTTTATCTCATGTTCAGCTCCTTTTGCTTAAATAGGTACTTCAGGCTCTTGTGGTCGCTGAATATGTTGACCGTTGCTCCATACAGAAAATGTCTCTATATCTTCAGAGCAAACACCACTGCGGCTAACTCTAAGTCATGCGTTGGGTAATTCTTCTCATGCACTCTTAGTTGTCTTGAAGCATAGGCTATGACCTTCTTATCTTGCATGAGCACACATCCTAATCCTTGATATGAAGCATCACAAAACACTTCAAATGGTTCATTGGGGTCAGTTAGAATCAACACTGGTGCAGAAGTCAGTCGCTTCTTTAATTCTTGGAAACTTTATTCACATACGTCTATCCACACGAAAGCTTAATTTTTCCTCATAAGCTGGGTAAGAGGTCCCACTATCTTGGAAAATCCTTCAATGAATCTTTAGTAGTATTTGGCTAATCCCACGAAGTACGGATCTCCGTCACGGTCTTGGGTCTTTCCCATTGAAGAACCGCTTCAACCTTCAATGGATCTACAACAATTCCTTCCTTTGAAATCACATGTCCCAAAAATTTGACATCTTCTAACCAAAACTCACACTTTGACAATTTGGCATACAACTTCTTCTCCTTTAAAATCTGGAGAACTATCCTGATATGTTCAGCATGTTCCTCCCAACTTCGAGAATAAATCTGAATATCATCAATAAAGACAATAATGAATCTATCCAAATAATGGTGAAAGATCCAATTCATGTAGTCCATGAATAAAGTAGGAGCATTTGTTACTCCAAACAACATCACACGACACTCATATTGTCCATAGCATATCCGAAAAGCTATTTTGGAAACATCCTCCACCTTCATATGAATCTGATGGTAACCAGATCGTAGGTCAATCTTAGAGCAAATAGTAGCTCCCATTAGCTGATCCATCAAATCGTCAATTCTCAGAAGGGGATACTTGTTCTTGATTGTGATCTTGTTCAGCTGGCAATAATCTACGCACAACCGTGAAGTTCTGTCCTTTTTCTTAACTAACGGCACTGGAGCTCCCCATGGTGAAATGCTAAGTCTCACAAACTGCTTCTCTAACAGTTCTTCCAATTGTTTCTTGAGCTCCGCTAACTCTACTGGTAATATTCAATACGTTGCCATAGATACAGGACTAGATTCCAGTACAAGATCAATAGAGAATTCCACTTCTCTTTCCGGTGGAAATCCAGGTATGTCGTCAGAGAAGACTTCAAGAAATTCGTTGATCACTAGAATAGCTCGTACATTGACTTCACGCTCAACCTCCAAAGAAGATAAAAGCATGTATCCTTGGGCTCCTTCCTTCAAGTAAGTTCTGACTTGGCCGGCAGTTATAAATCCAGAAATCTCATAATCAAGAAAAACTAAGGTCTTATTGGAACAATCTAATAGGCTTTTGTTAGAAGATAACTAATCCATTCCTAGAATTACATCTATTTGGGATAAAGGCAAACAAATTAGATCGACCCAAAAGGTTCGACCTTCAATAGAAATAAGACAATTCAAGTAAACTTTTGTAGTAGTAACAGGTTTAGCAGTAGAGGTAGAAACAGTTAGATCAAAAGGTAAAGAAGACATGGACAATCCTAATCAGTTCATACAGTCATAGAAAATAAAAGAATACGATTCCCCAAAGTCATATAATACAATTAAAGGATTACCTCCTATGTCACCATCTCCTGTAATCAGATTTTCAGAATTTGAGGCTTCAACACCGCTCATGGCATAGACCCTTCCTCCAGCTTAGGGTCTTGCAGCACGTACATTGCTAATAGAGGGTTCCGCCTTGGAATTGTTGCAATCTCTGGATAGATGTCCTAATTTTCCACACCTGAAGCAGATGATCCCCCTATTCATGTAATATCTTGTAGGGTGATCCTTCCCGCACTTGAGACACTTTAAAGAAAATGTCCTAGTCGAACCAGTTGGATTGCTACTAGAACTACCTCCACAAGGTTGTTGTTGTTGACTTCCTGATGGTCTAGCATATGGCTTCCGCTGAAATCGGTTGTTGTTGTTTCCTCCCCTTTGGAACCTAGACGATCCAAAGTTGCGATTCTGGGTGTCTTGGGATGGTTCTAAATCTTCAAGTCTACGACACATGTCCACCAATGTTGAGAATTGATTCATTCCCATCGGTACTATGCCTCGCTTCAGCTCGACTCTCAAGCCTTCTTCAAATTTACGACACTTCTATATTTACTCTGGCTGCATTTGAAAGTATCGTGAGAATTTTGACAAACTCTCAAACTTGGCAGCATACTCACTGACCATCATTCCACCTTATCGCAGTCCAAGAAATTCCATCTCTTTGGCGTGTCTAGCACTATCTGGAAAATATTTCTCCAAAAACACCTAGCAGAACACTTCCCACGTGATTTCCCTTCCTTTAGCCTGCAACACTCTCCGAGTTGCCTTCCACTAATTCTCACCATCTCCCGCCAATATAAATACGGTATAAGTCACTTTATGGTCATCCGTGTATCTCATCCCTTCAAAGATCTTCTCCTGTTCTTGGATCCACAGACTCGTTTTCTCTAAGTCAACCTCTCTATAAAACTGCAACAGATTATTGCGGTGAAATTCTAACAAATCTGAGTCTCCACATTTGTCTCTTGTTGTTGGGCTGCTCTTTTATTTTGTTGTACTATTACATCGGCCATTTGTTGCATTGCTTCAATTGCTGCAGCCATGCCTCCACCACGAGCCATTGCTTTTCCTCAGAGTTAGACTAATCAAAACACAAGGAAAGTCAGATGTGACCTTTCGGAAGCCAAACACAGAGAATCACACAGTACAAACAAGACAGACCTAACGACAAACCCAAAAGAAGACTCAAACTTGGGCTCTGATACCAAACATGTTGTAACGCCCTCTTCCCCTTTGGAAGGAGAAGGATGTTATAACTTTACGAATTCAAAATCAATTAAATTAACGCGGGATATAAAACAAATTTAACCCAAGTTATAAAATCAGTAATTATTAAAACCATAATATGATGAAAATACTCTTTTACTTGCGGATAACAGATCAAACAAGCAAATAAATCATAAATCATTATAGATTAGTATATATATATATATATATATATATATATATATATATATATATATATTGCATATACATAAATATTCATGTCAACTGGTTTGTACGAATCATATACATATTTGTACCCCCAAAATACTTACAAAAAGAATGGTGCTCTAAATACATATGCACACTCAAAATGTACAGATAATCAGGAAAGACTGACTAGCAAAAAGACACGACCAACCCAAGTCCTACATACCTAAACCATAGGGTCCTTAGAGGGATCCTCTTCTGATTCCTCGGAAGAAATAACCACAGTAGGAGGTACTCCCTAACGAACAGGCATCTACCCAGAGGACACTACGCTGTCATCATGAGGAGTATAGTGAAAGTTACTCCACCATTCCCGAATAGGTATGTTAAACACTAACTGAACAGATACAGAGAAAGACAAAACAGGGGCCTCACGAAGATCCCTATGAAAAGTCAATGTCAGCTCCCCTGTGTAGGTAACCCTTTCATTAGCCAAGTTAACTGACCAAGCATCTGTTCCATCATGAAAGTACACGCGGACATAACCCAAAATACGCAACCTTGATGTCATCTTGGTACAGCAGCTAACACCATTCAAAGATGGGGTAATTCCTCTTGAATTCTTTCTCGGTCTTTAATTAATTAGAACATATAGCAAAATAACACAACACAACTAAGAGGTGAGAAATCTGACATCATTACAGACAGGCAATGTAGAGATAGTACGGATAGAAATACCATCCAAATACAGAAATCAGTAATATCAAATATCAATAACAGGGATAACATTAGTAACCTAACAGTTCAATAAATCATTCAACACCAAATAATCAAAAAAAATATGTATATATATATATATATGTATGTATGTATGTATGTATATGTCATGAGGGTATGCAGACTCACTATGCATATACACAATGTACTCAATTCATACTCTATGGAGCTAGACAAATATTTCAGAGAGAATGACCAGAAGATATGTCTGTATCGCGTCAGCCATAAATCAAGTGCTTTCAATAAAATCAATGTTTGCACAACAAGGCTTTATACAAGACATTCTATATTAGATCCTAATTGGGGTGAGTGTCTCGGTCCGGATTGTCTGTGTGTTTGCATTAGTTTGATCCAGGGCCTAGGGGAGCTACCAGCTGGCCATTGCGGACACCCCACACCCCGACGTCCCCAAGGTCAATAAAGACCTACACTAGGCCTATCGCACCCACACGAAGGCGTAATTCAACTCCTAGGCTTTTACAGCCATACAACAGACCACTTGACTTTACAAGGTATGATGAATGCCTCAATGCACATATACATACATTATCACCAGTGTCATGAAATTCATAACCATACACCATCGTTGGTCATAATAATCACTAACAGATCAAGGTTCCATTTACGGGTGCGATAATAAAATTATTGTTCACTCTCAATTACATATACACCCATTATCACTTCATTATAAGAATTTCCTTAATAAGCTCTCTTGATTTCTTTCATTAATACTCATTTCTCTAGTTCGGTTAGTGCTTATCTTTATTATCAATAAAGTTTATTTAATTAAAAGTCTTATGATTCTCAACCTCACTTACACTCGTTTTCTTTCAAAGACCAAAGTCCATCATAATTTTATGCTAAGGTTCTACTTCTTTTATTTTTCCATCTTATGAATTCCCAATTTATTATCTAGTCACTTAGTTATTCAAGTTTCACTTTCATTGCAAATTTTCCTCTTGATTACCCTAAATGTCTGAAACCCTAATATTCTTAGGTTCCAAAAATTCCTCTTCTTACTTGCTTATTTCAATTCTTTAATTAACTCATTTTTAACCTAATTTTTTCTAAATTCTGATTTACTTTAAAATTTATTCAACATTTTCATTTTTCCTCCTTGTTGGTCGTGAGCCTTAGGTCCATAAAATTCAACATTCATCTCCTTAATCCATTATTTTAATTCCTCAATCAATCCATTTTTCACTTAACTTCTAAGTTCCAATTCATTACAATTTTAATCACAAGTTTGTCCTAATTTGCCTCCTCTTGGCCGTGACCTATACCAAAGGTTTCAAGTCCACATTTTTCATCATTTCATCCATTAACTCATCAAGTTCCATTTTAATGTAATGATTTCTTTTTAGTTCTCATTTTAAGGCTGTGAGCTTCACCTCCAAACGACAAAGTGTTCTTTGTCATCCACACATAAATCCAATCATACAACAATCACAATCCATCAACAACATAAAATATCACAATATTAACAATAACACCATACAAATCACATAGTTATAAATCATTGAAAAACAACTAATCAAGAGGAGAAATCCATACATAGATTCTCCATTTTCAACATACAAATACATCCCCCACCACCATGAGTAGTTGATGAGGATGTTCTCCCTCTTACTAAAGAAAATGACAAGCAAAAGATCTCCCTTGATGCTCTTGAGGATTTCGGCCAAGCACTCCACAAAACCCTAAGAATTTCAACTCACAAAATCAACATTCTAAGCTTGAAAAAGAGTGAATCAATGGTCATAAAGAGGACCATGAACACGAAAATAAGGAGAAGAAATGAAAAATCAAAACTTTACCTCGAAAGCTTCAAGCTTTGATCTTGAAGAAAAGTGATGAAAATGGAAGCTTTAGAAAATGATTTCTACTTGAAAGGTGTTTAGAATGTGATGGAGTTTAAGAAAATGTGATTGGATAAAATTTTTGCGAACATGGAGGGCACTAATGGTGGTGTGGCCGTGAGGTAGGAGAGGAGAAGAAGAAGAGAGAAAAGTGAAGAGAAAATGGAAGAAGAGAAAGGTAGAGAGAGAAAGTGATATAAAAGTTTGAATGAAAATGTGAAATATAACTTAAGTGAGATGAAAATTTTTGGCTCCCTCTTTTCCCTCATTGTCGTGGAGTCACACAAGGAGAGAGGGGAAAATTGGCTTCTCCAATAAGCCATTAGGAAGTTGCTAGGAAGCTTCCTCCAAGCTTCTCCAACTAGTCAAATTTTAGCTTTTTGAAAAGTCAAAGGTAATGTCATGGTGATGATGTCATTGTTGGGATGTCACTAATGTGTTCCCTAAAAGATGACTAACACTGTACTAAATTTATTATCATTGGACAAAAGTTACAGTTAACAAAACCAGTATTTATTATCCGACGGAGAATAAAATGTATCGCAATTTTATTTATCAGATAAAATCTTGAAAAATATAAATCTCGTAAACTATGCCCAGCCTCAAGTTTAGTAAGATCCCCATCGACGTTTCCACAGTTCAAGGTTTACCAGCTTCGGGAAAAATATTCTATTTTCCCAGCTTTGCTTAGTGCACACGCAAATCAAGAAAATATTAAAGTAATCAAGTAATTCAAATAATTCTCAAAAAATTCCTAAAAATCATAAATATTATGAGATGAATATTTATTATAAAATAAATAATTTTAGGGGTGTTACAAAGAAAGTCAAGAGGACCCCCCAAATCAAGAAGATTCACAAGTCATGTACCTTCCTAAAGAATGGCGAACCACAAGATACTATCCGCTTGATCAAGTTATTGGTGATGTATCCAAAGGTGTAAGTACTTGGAACTCAATTAGAAATGCAGGTAATCACATTGCTTTCGTTTTTCAAATTGAACCTAAAGACATAAATGAAGCCTTTAATGATGAACATTAGATCTTGGTCATGCAATAGGAGCTAAACCAATTTGAAAGAAATCAAGTTTGGGAATTGGTTCCAACGCCCAATGATCATTCAATTATAAATACCAAATGGGTCTTTAGGAACAAGCTTGATAAAGCTGGCCTAATAACAAGAAATAAAGCTAAGCTTGTAGCAAAAGGATATAATCAAGAAGACGGTATAAACTATGAAGAAACATATGCACCTATTGCTAGATTAGAAGCTATAAGAATGTTACTTGCTTTTGCTTGCATCATGGATTTTAAATTATAGCAAATGGATGTTAAAAGTACTTTTTTAAATGGGTTTATTCAAGAGGAGGTATACATTGAACAACCTCCGGGTTTTGAAAATTATGAGCTACCGAACCATGTTTTCAAATTGAAAAATGCCTTATATGGCTCAAAACAATCTCCTAGAGCTTAGTATGAAAGGTTGAGTAAGTTTCTCTTAGAAAATGGTTTTACAAGAGGAAAAGTCGATACAATCCTTTTCATCAAAAATAAAAAACATGACATACTTCTTGTACAAGTATATGTAGATGATATTATCTTTGGTGCCACCAACGAAACAATGTGTAAGGAATTTGCTAACATCATGCAAAGTGAATTTGAGATGTCCATGATGGGAGAGCTCAATTTCTTTCTTGGGCTTTAAATTAAGCAATCAAGGAATGGAACCTTCATTAGCCAAACTAAGTATTGCAAAGAGATTCTCAAAAGATTTGCAATGGCTAACTCTAAAGTATATGGACACACCAATGAGCACCTCATGTTACTTGGATAAGGATGAAGTAGGTAATCCCATAGAAATCACTAAGTACAGAGGTATGATTGGATCCCTTCTTTATCTCACTGCTAGTAGACCTGATATTATGTTTAGTGTATGTATGTGTGCAAGATATCAAGCTAATCCTAAGGAATCACACTTTAGTGCAGTTAAACGAATTATGAAATATCTTGGTGACATTTCACAAGTGGGCTTGTGGTACCCCAAGGGTGCCACTTGTAGTCTTATTAGTTATTCCAAGTCCGATTCAAATTGGATAGAAAAAGTACTAGTGAGACATGCCACTTGCTTGGCGATTCCCTAGTTTCTTGGCATAGTAAATAACAAAATAGTGTGGCACTGTCTCCTGCTGAGGTTGAATATGTTGCAGCCGGAAGTTGTTGTGCCCAAATCCTTTGGATGAAGCAATAACTTCTAGACTTTGGTCTTCAGCTAGATCACATTCCTATAAGATGTGACAATACTAGTGCGATCAATTTGACTAAAAATCCCATTATGCACTCTAGATCTAAACACATTGAGATAAGACAACATTTTATAAGGGATCATGTTCAAAAAGGTGATTGTGTGTTAGAATTTGTCGAAACAACAAATCAACTAGCTGATATTTTCATAAAACCTTTTCCTATAGAAATTTTCTTTCATTTAAGAAGAGAACTTGGTATTTTAGATCAATCTTGCATTTAAATGCGTACGTTTACTGATCTTTATGGATTCATTGATCTTAAACTATTACTGACTTAAGCATCGGAGATATCCCCGAATTTGTTTTATAAGCACTCATCTATTTGGGTAAGTTTTTCCTCATAAAATATGGCCTGGAACATGTTTATTGTTGTTTTCCTGATCATTTTATTCAAATAGACTTGTTGCTATTTGAATAACAATAGTCAGTAGATTCAAAAATTTGTGGTTCTTGTTTATTCGAATAGACCTATGGCTATTCAAATAACAAAAGTCAGTAACCCATATTCTTATGTTTTCCAGTTACTTTATTCGAATAATGCACTTTTTATTTGAATAAAATTATTTGTTCTGTGTTTGCTTCGTTTACTTTATTCGGATAGGTGTTCACTTATTTGAATAAAATCTTTTAACATAGGTTCATTCCTTTTAGTTTTATTCGAATAACTATAAGTTCATTCGAATAACACTTGGCAGAAAGCCAAGTCTAAAGCTTTGGCTATTTGAATACCTTACTAGTTATTCGTATAACGTCTGGTAGAATGCCATTACTTTTCAGTATCCTCTCTTTTATTATTTGAATAGACACGGGCTCTTTATTTATAACCCACGCGTATCTCTGATCCTTACTTCACCATTTCCTCTACACTTTATTTTCCTTCTTCTCCTGTTCACCTCTCCATTTCCATTTTTCTCTCTCTCTCACTTCCATTGTCAACCTTAGCCTCTCCACCTTGTTTCTTCACCATCACCAAACAAAATGGCTTCCTCCTCATCTCACCCAAAACATGCCCACACCAAAACTGCCCCAGTCAACAACCCCTTGGACTTATGGAGGCTCTCTTCAAACCTAGAAGAATTGGGTCACTTCCAGACACATGTCTAGAGAAGAAAGCTTGTGCAACCCAAGTATATTGATCTACCTTTCTTCGAAAAGGAAGGTGGCTTCGAATTTCTGGATAACCTGAACCATCAAGGGGTGCTCAAGCTCTGCATGTTTAAATTCGTCATCTATCCTGATCTCACAAAGATGTTCTTCTGCAATCTACGGATAGATGGGCAAGACCTTCTCTTAGAGGTCAATAACCAGCAAATTCACATTACTCCTCAGGATTAGGTTCACCTGTTTGGTCTTCCAGCAACTGATCCCAACATTGAAGAGGACAGTGGTCCTTATGTCAAGGAGTACAACAAGATTTGTGTCATTAAAGGCCTCTTGAAACCTGGCCTGGAGTTCCCTTAGAAAGGTGTCAAAAGAGGGATGTTGAAGAGTCAAGACAGGCTCTTACACTACGCATATGCTCATATCTTAGCTCCCAGATGAGGTAGCTATGCTTACCTAAGCGAAGATGATATCTTTATGCTATGGATTCTGAAGAAAGGTTACAAGATCAACTGGCCTAACTTCATCATGAAGCATATGATGAAGGCAAAGGGTAAAGAAAAATCAGAATTACCATATGGCTTAGTTGTCTCTGCTTTCCTTGGTAAGTACCCTCAAGTTTTGGAAACTGAGCAGGGCACTGCGCTAACGTATCACAATGTCTTTGGTTCTTTCACTCTGCATAAGATGAAGATGATTAGCACCGCTGATGGCTGGGTCTACCCAGATGAAGTGGAAGATGATAAGGAAGAACCACAAGGCAAACTTGCTGCCCTTGCCATTGAAGATGCCCATGCTGCTGCTGATGCCTTTACTGCTTCTGCCCCTACTGCTAGTCCAGTCACTCTAGATCAAATCATGGATGCCTTGTAAGACAACCGGGCCTCTATGGAGAACACCTTCTCTATCTTGTTTGATAGGATAAAGGGCATAGAGTGTGAACAGGTTGCCTTGTGCACATTGTTGTCTAGTAGAGCACCTGATTCTCCTCTTCCATCACCAGTTGCTTATTTCTAGTTTTTCGTTCTTATTTTGTTTATTGTATTAGTTGTTTATGATATAACTGTATATGTACTTGGCCATTTAAATTATTAATGAAATAAGTGTTTTTTTATGCATCTTGTGACTCTCTGTTATTATTTGCATTATATTTATATCTTATCTTTTTATCATGCCAAAAGGAGGAGAAAATTAACCAATAAAATTTGAGAAAAGACAAGTCAAAAACTAGTTATTAGATTCCAAAAGTAAAGGGAAGTTGTGCATATCTCTAATATAAATCACCTCTTATGAAAAAAAGGGAGAGTAAGTCTCTCGTTTTTAAACTTTGTGAATTCCAATTTATCTATACTAATGTTTTTCTCGATGATAGTTTGTCATCATAAAAAAAGGGGAGAATGTGATTAACTATGCAACAGTGAAGATTAGTTTTGATGATAACAAACATGAAGATGATGAGAAGACCAAGTCCAAGATCTTCAAGATTAGCTTTAGGACTTAGAGTCTCTTTGTACGGAGCTACTTTTGGATATCTCATTAATATTGCAAGATAAGATAAAAATAGTTTTAATGTTTTTGGAAACCAACTGGAAGCTTTCTAAATTGTTTACAACTGTTTTCTAAACAAGGTTATTCAAATAAAGTCTTCTTTATTCGAATAAACTAAGTCATCATAATCTTGTTTTATTAAGGGTTATTCAAATAACCCTAGAGTTATTCAAATAACCATGTTTTAAATTTCTTGAACTCATTTGTTTTCAAAAACATCATTCAAATAACACACTTTTTATTTGAATAAAAGTTTTTTAAAGATCTGTATTTTTAATGAACTATTCGAATAACTCAATGGTTATTCGAATAGACCTATTTTGCAGAAAAGGTTTTATAACAGAGTTATTCAAACAACTCAGATGTTATTTGAATAACCTATATTAGAAATGGTTTTTACAAAACTTTTCAAAATGTGTTATTTGAATAACCCAAAGGCTATTTGAATAAACACGGGTTATAGTTTTGGAAAGAAACAACTATATTCTTATTAATTACGTGATTTAATTCTTCCAACGACTAGTTTCTTTGAGAACTCTATAAATAGAGACCTTGGCTCACCTTTGCAAGCCTAACTATCTGAATCAATTCTTGCTTGCTCTAATACATGATTTACAATTTTCTTGTACTTTCTGTGCTCTTTTCACCAAAACTTTGAGACATCGTTAAGAAAGCTTCTTAGTGCTTCAAGTTGTATTATTTGCTCTTTGTGAGAGTTTTTATTCATCTATTTTCTACTTCTTTGTAATGAGGGTGAGACATCCCTCAAAGGTTTGTGTAAGGGTGAGCTATCCCTGAAAAGTGAGGCTTTAGCACAAGTGTAGAGTTTTCCTGTGTGTGAAAAGTGTTCTTGGTTGTAAAGGTTACAAGCACCTGTTTAAGCTTGTATTAATAGTGAAAAATCTCGGATAGTGTTTCGAGGACTAGACGTAGGCCACAAGTGGTTTACTGGCTAAACCAAGATAAATATTGTGTCTATTCTTCTCATTTTTATCTCTTTATTTACTGCAATTTATTTATTATTGCTTATTTGTTTATTTTCTATTCTTAAGGCTTTCTATCCTCTCTCTACATCCATATTCTTTTTAAAAATAGCTTCAATAAAGTTTCTTTTATAAGCATTTGCGAAAAGTTTTAAATACTCAATTCACCCTCCTCTTGAGTACTGGACCCACTTGGTAACAAGAAATGGGTTTGAGAGGGTTCAATGATTCTTTTGGATTGAATCTTGTCTCTAATAGGTCTAATGGCATGTGTATGACTTGTTTTGTGTATGGCGATGGATTTTAAACATATAAGTATCCATATGACTCCTTAGAGCATAAGTTGGAAAATGGTTATTTTGATGTTTTGAACTTGTTCATGAATCCATATTTTGATGATTTAAGATTGTGCATAAGAGTTATAACATGCTTAGAGACCATACATGGAGTTGAAAATTACTTAGGACCTGAGTTTAGGGGTCAAGAACTGGTTGGAAACTCAATGAAATAGAAACTGTAAATCTAGTGTTGGGTGCCTGAGCGCCAGTCTTGGTCGCTTAAGCGCCCAAGGGCCAAAATGATTTTGGAACTGAGATTAAATGCTCAGACTTTGGGTGCCTAAATGCTAGAGAAATGGGCTCCTAAGCGCCCAATGATAGATGAAACAGGGAAGGTCTACTATCTTAGAGTGCCTTAGCGCTAGAAGAGTGAACGCTTGAGCACCCAAACGGCAGAAAGATGTAACCTTTTTATTTTGAGGAAATTGAGTTCCCTACTTGTTGGGATTTCTTATATATGCTTTTTAATGTGTGATAAGACACTATTAGGGTTATTTCATGAAGGAAATAACCACCTAGCATATGTGTAATAGTATGAGCCTTTGAGCATCCAATGGATGTATTGATGTGTATTTGTGTTTTAAATATAATACTGTATGTTTTTATACTTGCTATTCATATGTGTTGTAACCTCATGTGAAGTGCATAATCACTTGACTAGATAATTGTAGGAGAAGATCCTTAATAGGATAGGGGATCCTAAATTCTCATAAAGAGGAGGGTTTTATGGTCAGCGTTACAGGTAGTATGAGGATGTTGGTTTTCCCTCTTTACTAGGTAGTGTAGAGGGCTTAATTGCCTATCTTACCTAGAAAAATACAAGGAACCGGGTTCTTGGAAATGAATAGGTTTCATGGTTTTTAAAATAAAACTCTACACAAGCATTAAATTAGGGCATTTCTTAGGCATAATCACATAATATTACACAAGCATTGCATTTAAAATCATAATCGTATGGGAAATTGTCTTATCTTTGAATGAGGAATTAGGGTTTGCTTGGCAAATATTACATAAAGTAAGTAAGTGAAAATTTCCTTAATAATGAGTAGTGACTCAAGTACTTATTGCAAACCTAACTTATCGTTTGTAGTTTATTCATTGTGAATGGATAATTGTGTTATAATTAGACCATGTTTATGAATAAGTGAATGCACCTAGACTTGTCATGATGACATGTTTTATATGTGTAACACCCTTAGATCTAATAACTATGACACAATCGTCATTATACTACTGTCACTAAATTTAGGCATGCTACAACTCAACAAAGAGGTTTACAAATTTAATCATTGTGCATATATAGAAAATAAGAGTCATGAGTGAAATATATTCATTATATAACCATGAACATCCTCCAAAGGGAATTACATTCCGGATATAATATATATATATATATATATATATATATATATATATATATATATATATATATATTCATACATATGGCATAATACAGTAACACATACAAAATATAAAACATACTTGTTCAATGACATATATGCAACTACCACAACCAAGCCCATACTGACCCAAACGAGAAAGTAGAAACCCATAACAGGTCCTACTCAAAGGTAGGGTAATGTTCCCAACGTGCTCTAACTCCAAGGGAGCAAACTATACATCGGCACCTCCAAGAAAACTGCATCTCCACGAACCCACAAAGATTCTGCCTTGCCACTATTTCAGTCTTTACGATATATAAATATAAAATAGAATGAGATAAGAAACAGGTGAGACATCCAGCATTCAATACCAATTATGGCAGTAAAGAAACAGAATGGCGCAGGACGCCCACATAGCATAGTAGGAATAATAATCAGCATCAAAATTCTAATAGTAGACAACTTAACAAATTCAGGCAGTTATAACATCAATAAATAAACAACTCCATCAACATATAAATAAATAAATGCCAAATAATATGTTGACTCACTATGCATATGCACATGGTACCAAAAATCCTACTCCATAGAGTTAGACATAAACATCAGAGAGAATGATCAGGGAGACATGCTAGTATCTCGTCAGCCTAAAATCAAGTGCTTTTCAGAAAATTAATAGTTTGCGCAACAAGGCTTTATACACGACATTCTTCACAAGATCGCGATATAGGACAGTGTCTCGGCCTGGATTGTCGGTGCGCTTGCATCGGTCTATCCCACGGCTTAGAGGATCTACCAACTATCCATTTGTGAGACACCCGTACCCCGACGCCCCCAAGGTCAACAATATGACCTACACTAGTCTATTCGCACCCGCGCTAAGGTGTGATTCAACTTCTAGGCGTACAACCTTACTTCAACAGTGCATGTTGACTCAATGCATGTTCATGTATATTTAACAATGATATACTATTCCATAATATGCCATAATTTGGCCAAGATAAACATCAACAGATTCTTGGTCCCACTCATGGACTCACAATAACAAATTATTAAATTCTCAAATGTGACAATACACTTTTAAGGTTTATTATGGAATTTCACTTTAATTTAACATCTCTTATGAAATCTTTCTCTAGAGGAATTCTCTTGCAATTCTCATTAAATCTTTATTTCTCTTGATTTGCTAAGTTCTTTACTTAAACCATACTCACTTAGAAAATTATTCTAAGGTTCTTCAAGTCTCACACACTCTTGTTCTTTCCTTAAGTTCAAAATTGTTCTAAGTTATAGGATAAAATCTTATTCTTTATTCTTTCCCTTTTATGAACTTCTAATAAATCTCTAACTTTCTAATTAACTAAGTCTTTATTTTAACACTACATTTTTGCAACCAAATTTTCCTAAATCTTTTCCAACCTTTCTAGAACCATTTTGCACAAACTTGAGAAGTATTTTCACAAGTATAAAACATGATTTTCTTTTCATCCTTTCTAACAACATTTTGCTCAAACTTGACCAATATAAAACATGATTTTGCAAAGAGATTTAAGTTAAATGAAAAACAAGATATGAACTTAGTGTGATTCATATTTACCTTTACATAAGATCTAAGTCCTATAAGCTAAAATTGAAGAACCTTGAGACTTGATCTTTACACAATCATTTCTTTCTTGTTTGTTATCATCAAAATCATTGCCATTACCAATGCTAATTACATTCTTTCCTTTTTTGATGATGACAAATAACCATTGAGAAAAGAGTTAGGTCAAATAAATTAGAACTCAAAAAAAGGTGATAGAGACTTACTCCCCTTCTATTTTTCAAGAGGTGATTAGATCGAAGATGCACATCAACACCTTAATTTTGGAATCCCAAGATCATTAAATTTGTACTTTGTGCTATTTTTTTTCCTTTTCTCAATGTCACATAAACCAAAAACTTGTCCCCTATTTTTGTCATGATAAAAAAGATATGCAATATATACATTTTGACAAAAAGAAGAAGTAACACAAAACCATTGCCAACAACAATTATTCGATAAGCATTTCATCAACAAGATAATATTTCAGCATCATAATTATCCATTTCAACAAGATATCCATTGCACAATAAACATAGTTAAGCAAGTCATAAGCTAAGACAATAAACATCATGTCCAAAAGATAACCTACTATGGTTAGATGAGCTAAAACAGAAACATATTAGCTTAAAAAAAATTATCCATGCCTAAGCCCCATCATCCTTCGGTGGTGGAAGGCGATGCTCAATCCCATCCAAGCGATCTTCTATAGCACTTAAGCGGTCATAGATAGCTCCATTGATGTGCTCCGCATAGACATGAAAATCTGTAAGCTGGGTTTGAAGACCCGTATACTGGACTTGAAGATTTGCAAGGGCAACTAGGATCCATTCTTCATTTGTAGCAGGAGCTTCTTCTATAACCACATTAGCAGGGGCAGCGGGCATTTCTTCTTCTTATGTGGCTGTGTTATGCCTAACACAATAAACCCAATCATCATTTACCTTCTTGATTTTCATGCGATTGATGAAGGCCTTCGTGAACTTGTTGTGACCCGTAAGATAAATGAATCATTTATCACTTAAGCTTAGCTTGTATTGATTCAGGATCTTAGCAACAATTAAGGCATATGGAAGATCCATCATGAGCTTGTCTTTTGCATTATTCATGTAGTGCATGATATAAAAAGGCCAGTTAATATGCATTTTCTCTTTTATAGGCCAAACTAGGAAGATGTCCTCTTCCTCAAGCAAGGTATAGTTGCTTGCTCTAGGAACCAGAATGTGTGCCAACACATAATGAAGAAGATGAACCTGACAAGTCAGAATTCCAATAGTGAAGGGCCCTTTTGGCACTTCAATGCCCAACTGAATCATGCTCTGAACAACTTCCTCTCTATCATACCTTTCCCAAGTCGTGTGACTATTTTCCGTGAAAGTTTCCCCAGAATGATTTAGACTAAAAAGAAGAACTCAATGATCGGGTCACGCAACAATTTTGTACCTCTTGATTTCAAAGACTAAATTTGCTCCATTTATACTTAAAGTGTAGAAAAAGACTTTAGTGGGTTCAAGATAGTACTCACACTGAGTGGTGACAAAGGTTTTCATCCCATGGTACTCTAGAAGCTCTGTGAGAAATGTGAACTCTTTTTTGACAAAGAAATCCCAATTCATGTATTTAGGTTCAATGAGATTTCGAGCTTGAAACTCTAGGTGATATTTGTTCATCTGAGTGTTGGGAATTGTGAATACATCACGTAGCGGAAAAACAAAAATTTTCACCAAGGATCCATGCGAAATAAACCATAATCTGTGTTTTAAAATAGTTTACCTCTTGAAGCATGACAAAAACAAGCGACGTGAATCACCAACACCGTAATAGCAATAATGTATTTGTGGTATCCACACAAATAGACTCACGAATCTCCAATGTCCGCAAAAAGGAGTTTGACGTTCTAGCACAGTGCTAGCTGCAAAGAGAAGACAAACATTCACTCTCCCACTCACTGTTGGGAATCGTGGATATATCACACAGCAGAAAATAGAATTCCCATCAATGATCCATGTGAAAAGGCCATAATCCAAGTTTTTAAAATTATTTACCTCTCGAAGCGTGAACAAAACGAGTGACGTGAATCACCAACACCATAACAACGAAGATGTCTCTGCGATATCCACACGAACAGACTCACGAATGTCCAACGTTCACAAATAGGAGTCACGCCTCTCTTAAATAATGCTAGCTGTGAAGAGAAGAGAAGAAACTTGTCACTCTCTCACTCACTGTTTCTGTCAAGTGCGGCCAGAGTTTGTAATGCATGCCTTGATAGCCCCTTAGCAGTGCTATTTATAATAGCTGCTGCCTTATGCGAGTGAGAGCAGCGGCAAGGTAAGCTGTGCAACTCTAGACTCATCTGTTATGAGTCCGGCCTATAATTGAATCTGAGTCCAACATGGATCATAATTACTTCAATTTAGTCTGCTCTAAGTGTACGACCCTGCAGGTTCTCATAACGTTGGTAGTAATATTAAAATCCTATTTTAATATTACAAGTAGTGAGTGGTATCTAGCAATACATCATTGCCATCCAAGTAATAAGAATGTCAATGATTTGATATAACCTTTCTGTGACCAATGTTTCCATGTAGTTTAGCCCCTTTGTTTAGATATCTAGATTGAACACAAGGCATGGAATACGTCATCCTTGTATAGTTCAATCTTTCGTTTCTTGATACCTGACGAGCGCCGAACTCAGTCAAAATTATAACCGAAGTTATTACCTAAACTTGTAGTATAGTGAACAACACCGGATCGTCTCCTCAAGGATCGTAGATGCAATTTGATCAAATCAAGTGAAAGTTAGAAAAAGAGGGGTTTTGATAGTTCAAGGATCATAGTGACAAGATTTAAAGAGAAATAACAATTAGAAGAACAGTCAATTTAGAAATCTATCCGAGATTGGGTGGATTCAATCATAAACCTTTCAACAAACATTTGAAGCACATTTGAATGGTTAACTTGGATCTAACCGAGATCTCAGCATTAGGTCCAGAATTCACACTAGACAATCGTCCAGAATTCAATTGACAAGTGATAAACACAAATCTGCAATCGCACCATTCATGTAGATATATGTCAATTTAAGCATCGAATTCAATTAACCTAGGCACCAATCAGTAACCTAACCTCTTCAATTATGTGATTAGTTTAGATCAATCAGTTCTAAGTTTCATCACAAATTTCAATCTTCAGTTATGTGATTAATTCAGATCAATCAGTTCTAAGTTTCATCACAATCCTTAATCTTAAACCAAGATCAAATCAGATCAAACATAAACAGAATCACCATTTATGTATTCAAGATCAAGAAAACAGAAGAAGAAGAAGAAGAAGAGAAGAGGAATTCAAATATAAATCAAATACATTACATAACCAAGGTCTCAAGAATCCAAACCACAATCTCTTCAAGAGTCCCGAATTGATTGAAAGTAACTTAGCTCTCCATTACAATGAAGGAAATCATCAAAATATACAAGAGCTATGAGAAACTATGAAGAAACAAGAAGAAACT
This sequence comes from Ormosia emarginata, assembly GCA_029884605.1. Classification (NCBI taxonomy): domain Eukaryota; kingdom Viridiplantae; phylum Streptophyta; class Magnoliopsida; order Fabales; family Fabaceae; genus Ormosia; species Ormosia emarginata. Next base: position 22,462,992 of record JAQQTP010000073.1, read on the forward strand.
ATAAGAGAATTGAAGGAGAATACAACTTGTGTTTCATGATAACCAATGGTGTCCTTTTATAGAAGTCTAGGGTAACAAAATGACAAAGAAGAGTAGGTGGCTGAGTTGGGTGGTTGAGTGGGTTGGTGAATGGGTTGGTGAGTGGGTTGGTGAATGGAGTGGTTGAATGGGTGGTTGAATGGGTTGAGTGAGTGAAGTGGTTGAGTGGGGTGGGTTGGTGAGAGGAGTGGTTGAGTGGGTTGGTGAGAGGAGTGGTTGAGGACGAAAATTTTGACGTCAGACTTGGAAGCCAAAAACGACCACCTAGACTTCAGATCCACGAAAAGTACTCTTCATGAAAGTTGTAGATCTTTGTCTTGGCTATAACATGCATATCTGGATCGTCCAATTTGCCTTCCTGCATCCCAAGATATGGCCCAAATACCGCAGGTCACTCAAACCCAACTTCAACACCTCTGTTCCGATTTGCAGGCTCAAACTGACTCATTAGACTTCATTTTTTCAAAAAGTTTTCTTCATGAAAGTTGTTTATTTGGGTCTTAAATATCAACTATCCAAATTTCAGCCCATCTCCATTATTACAGCTTGGGATATGATTTTATGAGTGCACACCATTCAGATTCTAGTGACAGAACCCGTATTCTGACTTCCATGTAAACTTAGGTCCCTTAGACATCTGAATTGGACTTCGAGCTCCTCATCAAAGTTGTAGAGCTTCCTCCTAGCTTTCCTACAAGGTAAAATTCATGATTATCATATATCAGGAACTCAAGTTATGACCAAAATACAGAAATAGTGTCAACTCTCAATAATGCTGAAAATATTCAATTAGGACCAATTTGAGCTCAAACTCACAAAATCATACCAAACTCAATCAATTAAGAATATGGAGAGTGTAAATGACTAAACATAAGGGTTTCTTAATGAATAAAATATGTGATTATCAATACCTGAGTAGACTTAATAACAACAAATGAGATCGATATCTCATATTGACTCATATGAGCATGGCCATGCATTTCGCAGTCTCACTCAATCATAGGGCCCGAAGATATCACTCTTATTATGTAGGAAGTACAAATCCTATCTAGGTCACTCATATCCCTCCACATGATTTGCGGTATGTCCAATAGCCGACTTTATAATCACCTTGTTACAGATGATATTTGACGGTATTAAAACACATAACTCCTCATGTAGTAATTGTAGTGATTTCAGGTCAAAGGACCACATACACCATTGACACTATGAGAATCGCTTATGACACTCATGTAACGATCCATGTAGCATTCTCATGGTAGGTCTGTCCAGTACATTATTACTCTAATATATGTCCATGTGAAGACTTGATATCTCATATCCATGACTCGTGAGATGTGGCCATCAGTCTACGCACATACTAGTCTTAATGTATTATTGTTGTCCTAATTAACAATAATAATTGACCATGGACATTTAAGAATAGTGTTTTATCCAATAGGATCTCACGATCAAGTCATCCACTTGATGTCCTATTGCATCAAACTTACTATTATAAGGACTTTATTATGTTTATAAAAAAAACACAATAAATGAAATGCCTCATATATTAAAAATAGCATAATACAATGTATGTAAATACAGACAAAATGTATTAGCCTCTAGGGTATACACCAACATTCACTGTTTCTATCAAGTGCGGTTAGGGTTTATAATGCATGCCTTGATAGACCCTTAGTAGTGCTATTTATAATAGCTACTGCCTTATGTGAGTGAGAGCAGCAGCAAGGTAAGTTGTGTAACCCTAGACTCATATGTTATAAGTTCGGCCCACGATTGAATCCCAATCCAACTTGGATTCTAATTGCTCCAATTTAGTCTACTCTATGTGTATGACCCTACAAATTCTCATGATGTTGGCAGTAATATTAAAATCCCATTTTAATATTACAAGCAGTGAGCGGTATCTAGCAACATATTGCTACCACCCAAGTAATGAGAATGTCCATGATTTAATATAACCTTTCTGTGATCAATGTTATCGTGCAATTTAGTCCATTTGTTGAGATATCTAAATTGAACACAAGGCATGGAATGCGTCATCCTTGTATAATTCAATCCTTCATTTCCTGATACCCGAGTAGACTTCATAACAACAAATGAGATTGATATCTCATATCAACTCATTTGAGCATGACTATGCATTTTGTAGTCTCACTTAATCAGAAGCCCGAAGTTATCACTCATGTTATGTAAGAAGGACAAATTTCATCTAGGTCACTCACATCCCTCCGCATGATTCGCAGTATGTCCAATAGCCGACTTTATAATCACCTTGTTACAGATGACGTTTGACGGCATTAAAGCACACAACTCCTCATGTAGGAATCGTAGTGATTTCAGGTCAAAGGACTACATACACCATTATCACTATGAGAATCGCTTATGACACTCACGTAATGATCCATATAGCGTTCTCATGGCGAGTCAGTCCAATACATCATTACTCTAATATATATCCATGTGAAGACTTGATATCTCATATCTATGACCCATGAGATGTGGCCATCAGTCTACGTACATACTAGTCTCAATGTATTATTGTCGTCCTGTTTAACAATAAGACTTGACTAGGGACATTTAAGAATAATGTTCTATTTCTATCTAGTAGGATCTCATGATCAAGTCATCCACTTGATGTCCTATGGCATCAAACTTACTATTCTAAGGATTTTATTATATATATCATAAATAACACAATAAATGAAATGCCTCATATATTAAATAAATAGCATAATATAATATATTTAAGACGGTCAAAATAAATTGGCCTCTAGGGCATACATTAACAATCTCTCACTTGCATTAGAGGCAATCAGGAATATGTCTAATGCCTAAAGATCTAGTGTAACCTTCATGCTTTTGTTATGCAAGAGGCTTCGTCAGTGGATTTGTGATGTTATCATCTATTAGTACTCTGCATATCTTTACATCTCCTCTATCGATGATCTCACAAATAAGATGGAAGCACCTAAGTATACATTTAGGTCGCTGTTGAGATTGATAATTGTTAGTCATGACAATCATCACCCAAGAGGGAGGTGAATTGAGTGATTACAAATTTTTAAAACAACTTTGAGAAATTATACATTTTGATATTATCAATCAACACATGCAGCGGAAAAGGTACAACTATTAGAGATTTCTCAAATACCACTTGGGCTATAGGATAAATCAAACAAATAAGCTAAATATCAAATTCCACTCAAGCATATATAATTAAAGCACAAATGTAAAGGAGATAGAGTTGAGAGAAGCAAATATAGTATTTATCCTGGTTCAGCCACCAACCACTTGTGGCCTACGTCCAGCCCTCAAGTAAACCACCCGAGATTTTCCACTATCACTTCAAGCTTGAACAGGTGCTTGAAACCTTTACAAACTAAAGCACTCAACACACCTTGGGATACCTCACCCTTTGTGCTTGAGCCTCAAGACAGGGATACCTCACCCTTTACAACTTTTGAGGGATACCTCACCCTCTTTACAAAAAATCAAATAGAGATAGAATGATAAACTCTCATAAGAGTAGATTATACAAGTTGAAGCTCTATAATGCTCTTCAAGGATATCTCAAATATTTACAAAAACAGAGCACAAATGGATTGAAAGATTGATCTTTGGATTAGTGCAATAGAAATATGTTTCAAGATGTTGGTTAGCCATTAAAGATGACCCAAGACATGTATTTATAGAGTATTTGATCAAAGGAGCCGTTGGGTGTAATATTTGATAGCATTAAATGCTAAGAAACTAGTCGTTGTAAGTTTTTTGGGTCGTGTTATTTGAATAACACATTTGTTATTCAAATAAATCTACTTATAGCACACCAGGAAGTATTTTCTGGAACTTGTTATTTGAAAAACACTTTAGTTATTCAAATAAATCACTAAAAACACATTCTAGAATAACACATCCCTTATTCGAATAAACCACTCTAGTTTTGAAAACAGACTTTAAATGGTCATAACTTCTTCATTTCTTATCTGTTTAAAGCAAATAACCACTCATTGGAAAGATCTTTGAGTCTATTTTCAAATAAATTAAGTTTCACAACAAAACTCCAAGTATTTTGAAAGTTATGATCAAAAGAGTAACTAAAAGTCAGTTTTACAAAACTCAAACTTGGCCTTTTTTCATGGTTTTAAACTACCACTATAACTAGCTTTTCAAAACTTGTTTGTTAGGTATTTTAGCATGTGAGAACCATTTGTAAAGCTTTGAAAAACATATTTGAGAAATCCATAAGGCTTCTTACATAAAGACCATAAGTCCTATAAGCTATACCATTTAATCTTCCTTTGGACTTGGTCTTTGACATGACTTTGTTGTTATCAAAACCTTCATGAGATCTTGTGCTTTCTTGTTGCAATGTTCACTCTTGGTACTTGAACTATCCTACAAAGTATTGCTCACTTAAACAAACATAGTTAGTCCAAATTCATACTTCAATATCTTCATATGCATGATTCATAATGTATAACTTTAGTTAGTGTAACATGCATATAAGACTTTCATAGACACATCCAAATAAGACATTTATCAATTACTAATAGATATGCTCTATATATGATGCAACAAATAACACTTTATATATGTTCATTTAAATAGAGCCAAATCCAATATTAATCATTATAACTCATATAAAGCATTATTGGATATATTATATAAAGAATGCTACACATATCTCATTGCATGATTGTTAAGTGAAATATAACTAGATAAAGTACATAATCAAGCATGATATAATATAATCTATTAAGTACATCTATGTAGCATAAGCATCATTCTTTTTGGCTTGTACTTGTCATCATTAAAACTTAACACATTAAACCATTGGGGTAAACTTATTTTCACAATAATTACATATTTTATACATTAATAAACCCTCATGTTTAGTCATTTACACTCTCCATATTCTTAATTGATTGAGCTTAGTCATGTTTTATGAGTTTGGGCTCAAATTGGGCTGAATTGAATTTTTCAGCATTAGTGGGCTTTGACATTGTTTCTGTATTTTGACCATAACTTGACCTTTAGACATTTGATAATTATGAAATTTACCTTGTAGGAAAGCTAAGAAGAAGTTGTACAACTTTGATGAAGAGCTCGAAGTTTCAATCGGATGTCTAGTAGGCCTAATTGGGTCTGGAAGCCAGAATACGAGTTCAGAGACCCTTTGATATTGTTTTGGTCATAACTTGAGTTGTGGACTCCAAATTGCATGGGGTTTGGGCCCAAATGTTCATAACTGACCCAGCTTTGTAATTAATGCACTTTTAATTATGTAAAGCCAAAATAGGGGGTAGTTTAGGGGGTTGAAAGTTAGAAACCGAGGCACCTAATTTTTTTGACACTTTTCTTCCTTCTCTTTAGAATTCTCTTCTCTCCCTTCTCTCTAATTTTTCAGTTTTCTTCTTCCTTCTTTTATTTTTCGGAGTTCTCCCCTTCTCATAGAGGGGTAGAGCCTTTAGATCAATCTAAGAGATTGAACATACTTGGTTTTTAATCTTGAGATTTTATTTTTAATGTTTAAGTTCATCTATTAATCAAGTTTCTCTTCTCCTTCTTCTCTTTGTTAATTCTGGTTGCTTAATTGAAATTTTCATATGTTAAATGCTTAATTACCATGTGCAAAGAGATGAACTCAGAGATTAAATAAGACATTAAAGGTGTTTGATGAAATGTTTAACTTGGTTGGATCTTGGCTTTTAAGTTTATTTTGGTTTGGATGAATGCTTAATTTGTCTAACCTTAATTAATTGAATTCTAGAAGCATTTCTAGTTAAGATCCGTGATCATTGACAGACTTCTTGATGTGGTCTAAGATCAAGGATTTGATTGATATTTGAATGGACCTTTAGTAATCAAGGATGGATTAAAATCAAGTTTGGACAATTTTCTTGGATTGGTTGTTTTAGTAATTCTATAGGTGAAACGGTTAAAAAAGATCTAGATTTGAATGGCTTTTCTGAAGACTTGGTTCATGATAGGACACAATGGCGTCGTCTGATCCATGTAGCCGACCCCACCTAGTGGGAAAAGGCTTGGTTGTTGTTGTTGTTGTTGTTGGTTGTTTTAGTAACTCTATTTTAATTCAATTCTATTTCTGTTCTACGTTTTTAATCTTTCCAAACCCCTCATTTTCGCTGGATTTGATCAAATTGCATTTTAAAATCCTTGAGAGACGATCCGATGTTGTTTCCTATGTTATAAGCCATAGGCATAACTTGGTTAAAATTTTGGTGAGTTCGGTGTTCGTCAAAATTTTGGCACCGTTGCCGGGGATTGTGATATGCAATACGATCATATTGAGTGTCATTACTGACTTACTGACTTTTGTTCTTGCTAATAGTTAATAGTTAACAATCCACAACTCTTGACCACTGCTGCTGCATTCTGGTACATTCTGCCCAATCTGCTGTTTTGCTACATAATGTTGCTACATTTTGATTTCTGCTACTGATTGCACTGAACTGATTGTACAATTTGCTATTGTACTGTTGCATTAGAATTCTGCTGCAAAATTTAGGTTACTATTCCATTAGTAATTGTTAAATTGTGCATTCTGCATGATAGCCTTTTAATCAGTGCAAAAATTATAAATTGTGCATTTTGCTGGTAATTGCATTGCATGAATTCATTACTGTTCCATTGGTAATTGCATTGTATTTTGTTGTACTAGTTACTTTTCCTTAGGTCCATTACTAACTCTTTTCAATTGCACAATTCTACTGCATTTTATAATTTTATTGTATTTTGCAATTCTGCTACACAATTCGAGTTACTGTTGCATTAATTTTTTGTTATGCTGCATTGCATTCTGTCTATGTGCATTGTATGACTTCCTTACAGTTGTATTGCCTAACATAACTCCCTTGCTAATTCTGCTGCAACACTAACACAATTGTCTAATTCTACTACATTACATTCTGCTGCATAATTCTACATTTTGTGCTGCACTAGTACTATTCCATTGATTTCGTGCTGCTATTCACCATCATTTTGCACTAGTTGCTACATTGCAAGTTGCTTGTGCAAGTGTCACACAATTGTTCCAAGCTGCAACACTAATTCTGCTACATTGCAATTTTATTTTCTTTGTTACTGGTCCATTGGCAAATTTGCTTCTTGGTCACTATTCCATTTGTTTCTTGCTGCTATTTACCATGCTTTTGCAGTCTTCATTGATAGTTGCATTTCAACTTTTCACCTTCACTTCGCTTTCACTTTTCCCCTTCCCCCTTTACTTGGTTTCCATTTTTTCTGGTGTGGTGCGGGGACTAGTAGAAATCATGATGAACTGTAATCAAATTTTGAGTTGAGACTTGGTCTCCAAAGGTAAACCACCATTCTAAGCAAAGAGATCCTATAGGGATTATCCTTATTTGGCCGAATTCCATCATCTGGTGAGGTTTTTGAGCAATTTTAGTTGACAAATGGTATTTTTGTAATTTTTGTACGGACAAACATGTTCAAAATGAGCTGAAAATTGGTGGGTTGAAGGAAAATGACCTTCCCCACAAGGCTCACAGCTTTGTTGTGAGCACCAACCTGGTTTGCTCAAAATCCTTCATTTAGACCATTTTTTCATGTTTTGAAGTATTTTCTTTGCATCAAAATTTTCTAAAATGTTGTAGTTTTCATTTTGTGGTGATCCCATATTTTTTAAAAATCATTTGATATGTTTTTTTTAAAAAAAAATTTTAGTTATTTTTGTAGTGTAAGTTTGCATGCTTGAGTTTTTGGCTTTCTGACCCTTCTTTAGGCTTGATTGGTGCATGACTAGGTCTGATTCTATTAATTTGCTTGCTCTTGATCCTGAGACTGATAGGACCTTGCATGCATTAATAAGAGCTCGTAGGCTTAGTCAGAAAATTGATTCTTCATTTCACTCTAATACTAAATCTGTCATTGAATCTAAGAGTTTAAGTGATTTTGCAACCATAGTTGATAACATACATAATAGGACTCTTAAAGAGCTTGCTACCCCTGATGTTGTAACACCCTCCGTAGGGCATTACATTTTCGACTAAAAACTTAAAACCTAAAAATCATTTCATAACAGCTTTGAGTTCTAAAAGATGGATTTTTAAAATTTCTTTTTGCGGAAACATAAACTTACTAAAAATTATAAGTAATACTGAAAAATAGACTGAACTAATTAACACACATATTACTTATATCACATAATATTCAATAACATTTTAAAACATAAAATTTACAAACTCAAAGAAACAGTAGCAAACCCGATGATGGGTCCTACTTAATAGCACGGTAATAATACTAACGAGAAAACTCAACATACTTGTTCCGTTTCCCCACCAAAATAGCTTACTGTTGAAACTTGAAAGATCAGTCCTCGACACCATCACCAACCTCAGAACATTGCCTCCAATTGAGTCTAAGAACTCGTTTCACCTACTATACGAATTTAACAATACAAACACAACAAAGCAATACAGTAAAGAGGTGAGATCCCCTTTCACCAATACCAGTACGGTAGCAAAGAATGATACGAATGACAAAGTCATTCCATAGACACAGATATCACAATTATAATCATGTTATCAATTTACAAATAATTTTGAGTAAACATATATTGTAATAAAATGAACAGCAATAATATTACCATAACAAATATAACAATTGATATAATAAATCATATAGTCACATCATGCATCATAACTCACATCAACATATCATACATAATATCTCAACATGGAATATAAATAACCACATTAAGATACAGATCACATATGCAAATATACACAGACTCATTCCTACTCCATGTAGCTAAAAACACAGACATCAGAGAGAATGACTCATAAAGATCTATCAGTATCTCAGGCTACCCAGCCAAACTATTCCACTGTCTAATGTCGTGTCTATAGCCCACAGTCTAACATCGTGTAGTAGTACACAGTCCAACGTCATGCACTACAAGCATTGTACTAAACAATCTTTACAAGATCTTAATTAAGTATAGTGCGTATTGAGATCATTAGTGTGTTGCTAGTTACTGACCCAGGTTACTACGACCCGCAGGAGCGACTAATCGTCTACCATATGTTGAATACTCCAATCAATCACTAATGCCAAACCAAGTCTGACTCAATGCATGAATGAACCACACTACGAATACCCTTAGTCTCAAAACATTATATTTACACAAATGCCCTCAATGTAATTCACCTCGTCAATCAATCGCCAATTCCAAACCAATTGACATGACTCCCAATGCATGAATAAGAACAGTAATTACCAGAATACCCTTAGTCTCAAAACATTATATTTACACAAATGCCCTCAATGGCACTATAACCCATATTTAAGCAAATGCCCTCAATGGCAATAAATCTCAAATACTGTACGTCTCCACTTGGCCCGACAGTAAAACTAGTTATTACAATTAATCGCATAGAAATTTTATCGCGTTTTCACAATTACATCACTTTTACAAATGTTTTTAAATCACGTAAATATATTTTGTTATTTTTAAAATCGAATAATGTTTTTATATCGTTTTCTCAATCGCGTAAGATTTTTAAATCGTTTTCTTAACCGTAAAGCTTAAAAATCTTTATTTTAAAACTACATAAGCTATTTTTAATACTTTTAAACTACGTAGAATATTTTCCTTACGTTATAAATATATTGTGAAATTCTTTCCTTTATTCGTTCATTTTTAATAAATTGTAACAATTTTTTGTCTAGAAAATCTATAACATATATTTTCTACGTTTTCCTTTAAAAATCCCTTTGTTTAGTTTAAAATTACAAAATACACTTTGAAAATTACTATCATACTTTAATATTCAAAGGTAAATATTTTTTTTGAGTTTTGTTTATTTCTCTTTGATACCATATTTCTAATAAAAAATTGTTTACTTCTTTAAGTCTTAAAAATCCATTGCAAATGTATTCTTTTTAGGTTAAACAACTAGTCTATACTTAGAAAACAATTTTTGGATTAATTACACATTAAAAAGGCATGTTGGCCGAATTCATCATTTCTTGTATAAATCTTGTTTAAATTATTTTCTATCCACTAAATTATTGTAAAATCCATTTAATTAAGTTCTCATTAAATTAATTACATAAGTCCACACTTTTAAAATAGTTTTGGATTAAAAACATCATGAGTAGGCATGTTTGCCAAAAATCATTCTATGCATTAAAATCATATTTAATTGCTTCTCATTATTTAATCTCTTATAAAAACTCTTAATCCAATTTATTATCATTAAAATCATTCTTTTTATATTCCTAAATTTATTAAATTGAGTTCCCCTTTAATTAAATTACATAATCTACTATTAGAAAATTATTTAGATCAAAAGTGTCTTAATTTGGCATGTTAGCCAAAATTCACTATATTTAAATCATTTTAAAATTATCTTCTACTAACTAAGTCCTTATGAAAATCATTACTAATTAAATTTATTGATCCTTGCTTTAGAAAATAATTGAGAACATTTTGGTTCTCTTTGGGATAGTGAAAACTGTGAGCTATATGTGTTCTTTGGAACACTCATGCAATCCTTCAACATTTTATTCATATCCTACCATAATAATCATGCATCTATGAACAGATACCATATATTAAAGCAATCATAAACATATACCAAAAATATTAAAGCTATAGACATGCTTGCACACAAAATCAAACACAATTAGGAAAGACAATAAACAACCAAGTGAATGAATCCTTATGGATTTTTCACCACAAACACATCCATTCCTCACCACCAACACATGGTTGATGAGGGTAATCTCCCTCTTACCTCTTGAAGAAACCTCCAAAGTGTTGGTGTATGGCCTAGTGGCCAATACATTTTGTTTGTATTTACATACATTATATTATGTTATTTTATATGAGGCATTTCATTTATTGTATTCTTTTTGGTAGACATAATAAAGTCCTTAGAATAGTAAGTTTGATACCATAGGACATCAAGTGGATGACTTGATCGTGAGATCCTATTGAATAAAATACTATTCTTAAATGTCCCTAGTCAAGTATTATTGTTAATTAGGACAACAACAATGCATTGAGACTAGTATGTGCGTAGACTGATGACCATATCTCACGGGTCATGGATATGAGATATCAAGTCTACACATGGATACATATTAGAGTAATGATGTATTGGATAGACCCGCCATGAGAATGCTACGTGGATCGTTACGTGAGTGTCATAAGCGATTCTCATAGTGATAATGGTATATGTGGTCCTTTGACCTGAAATCACTACGATTCCTACATAAGGAGTTGTGTGTTTTAATGCCATCAAACGTCATCTATAACAAGATGATTATAAAGTTGGTTATTAGACATACCGCGATACATGTGGAGGGATGTGAGTGACCTAGATGGGATTTGTCCCTCCTACATAACAGGAGTGATATCTTCGGGCCCCCTGATTGAGTGAGACTACGAAATGTATGGCCATGCTCAAATGAGTCAATATGAGATATTGATCTCATTTGTTATTACTATGTCTACTCGGGAATCAGGAAACTGAAGATTGAACTAAACAAGGGTGACACATTCCATGCCTTGTGTTCAATCTGGATATCTGGACAAAGGGACTAAACTACACGGAAACATTGGTCACGGATAGGTTATGTCAAATCACTGACATTCTCATTACTTGGGTAGCAGTGATGTGTTGCTAGATACCGCTCACTGTTTGTAATATTAAAATGAGATTTTAATATTACTACCAACGTCATGAGAACCTGCAGGGTCGCACACTTAGAACAGACTAAATTGGAGTAATCAGAATCCAAGTTGGACTCGGATTCAATTGTGGGCCTAACTCATGACAGATGGGTTTAGGGTTGCACCACTTACCTTGCTACTGCTCACATTCACTTAAGGCAGCCACTGTTATAAATAATACTACTAAGGGGGCTACTACCAGGTTACATCACAACCCTAGCTACACCTACAGAAAGTGAGTGAGAGATAGTGAGGTCTTCTTCTCCTCTCTTTGCAGCTAGCACTACGAAATAGAGGCGTGACTCCTTTTTGCAAGTCTGTTCGTGTGGATACCACAGAGACATCATCACTATTACGGTGTTGGTGATTCACCTTGCTTGTGATTATCACGCTTCAAGAGGTAATTTAAAAAAAATTCGGATTATGGACTTTTTCGCATGGATCCTGTGAGGGAATTCTATTATTCCGCTGTGAGACTTTTGATCCGCAATTCCCAACACAAAGCTCCTTGCTTTGCTTCTTATACATGTCCTTCAACACCAAGAGCTTCTTAAAAATCAAAGTAAACACACATAAAATCAATATATATAAACTTGAATAAGAAAACCATGAATTAGAATCATGGTTAGAACCTTGAAAATCAAAAGAAAAGTGAAGATTAATGAACTTCACCAATAAAGCTTCAATCTTTAGCTTGAAGAACAAGGTTGAAGATGGATGATTTAGAGAAAGTCTTTAACTACAAAGATGCTTGGATTGATGTAAGGATTCAAGAAATAAGGTTAGTTAAAATTATTGGAGAGTAGAGGTATGGTGTAAGGGTGGTGGCCGAAACTCACCAAGAAAGAGGATATGGAGTTTTTTTATTTTTGTGAGGGCAAGGCTTCTTAGACTTGGTTAAGGTAAGGAATGAAGTGAAAACACTTGGTTTTCCTTCCTATCAATTTCGTGGAGCTCGATGGAAAAAATCCCTAAAATCATAAACAAATGTTAAAACCAATAACAAGTGTAGGAATAGGTAAACCATGGTTCAAGCATGGCTTAGAAAATCAAAACTAAAAGATTGGGTGAAGAAATATGAACTTTACCCTTTTTGATAGAAACTTGATGTAACACCCCTTTGGAGGATGTCACACATAAAAGAAAATAAAATAAATAGAAATAAAATCTACCCAAGTTGTGGAATATTTGTTAAAATTATTACGGGTTGTAAAAATAATTCATGATAAAGTAAATATGTAATAAAAAAGATAATACGGAAAATACGAAATAAAAAAAAACATCATCACTAATAATATACATATGGTTAAGTTATAAACTGTACATATAATTTACAACTAAGACTACAATTATTTAAACAAAAACAAGAGAAAGCAATAAAAGAGTTAATATATATATAGTACATACTGTTGACGCGCCCAAAAAAACATCATGATTATCTACTCCTCTGATGGATCACTCTCGGTGTGAAAATGATCATCAGGAGATAAATATCCCTGATGTCTCGACACATGGCGATAACGGGATCGCGCAGTCGACACGATGCTTATCTCACTAGGCTCAGGGTTTTCAGCACCCCAATAACGCCTAATGGATAAGGGTAACTCTAAGTGCAGAAAAAGCGTCGTCGTCGAAATCGGATCTCCATCAAACTGATGGCGTAGGATCACAGTCATACGTCCAGCATAGGTAACAGAAGCACGATCTCCTCGTAAATGCCAAGCCAAATCACCTCCATGGAATACCAGCTCTACGAACCCCAAAAATGCAGGCGTCGCCATCCCTCACACAATCAATCCAGAGGGTATGGATGATCGGATGGTTCTTGCTCGTAAAACTGATCGTCGGTCTGCTGATCTCCCTCTTCCTCAGGGTACACGATCTCAAGAGGTTGTTCCTCCTCTTCCTCTTCAAACTCTTTACCGCATAACAATAAATAGAGAATAGACACATACAATAAAGAGGTAAGACAACATAAAATCATCGCAACATGGCAAATAAGAAGACGACAAATAACAATTACACAGTTTATACAATATGAAGAAGCTATAACAAGTAATACATATTAAATATCCTAGGGTTTCAGAACATCATAGACAGATCACAAATAGAGAAAATCACACGATAAATCAATCTCACAGATAAGATAAGATAAGAAATAGACAACTAACATAAAAATTATCAGATAAATATAAATAGAGAAAATGTAAGAACATCCAAGATATTACCAGATACAGATAAATAGAGAAAAATGGAATAATATCCAAGATATACTCAAATACACTAAAACACAACCCTACTCCATGGAGCTAAACCCAAACTGATATCCGAGAGAATGACTTGCAAAATCTATTAGTACCACGGCTGCCCAACCAACTATTACGCGATCACACGTTGCGTCAATAGCCTACGACACTGGGAATCCACCATCCAGGCGTAGTATAGTTCACAGTCTCCCGTTGTGGCACTATAGGCAATGTACTACTAGACTTTACAACCCTCGATTAAATATAGTGAATGTCGAGTACATTAGTGTGCTATCGGTTTTACACTGAGCGTGAGCTACCAACTGTCCACATGTGGGATCCCGTACACTAAAGTCTCCAAGTTTATTAGAACAATAAACAACACTACACTTATCGCATCGACAACACGATGTGATTCGTCTCGTCAACCAAAACACCAAAAATCGGTATAAAGACAAAACATAATTCCAAATATATGAAATTACGAAAATGCCCTTAAGATAAAATATATATGCCCTCAATGGCAGAAAGCCTGTACGGGTTCACTTTTTCCCGACAGCGAAATAACCTCAAAAACCTGTACGGGTTCACATTTTCCCGACAGCGAAAAAATAAATACGGTAACGGTCAATCGCGTAGAAATTTTATCGCGTTTTTGAAATCTCGTCGTTTTTACAAACGTTTAAAAATCGGGTAAAGATATTTTTCTGTTTTTAAAATCGCGTAGCATTTTTAATACGTTTTCTCAATCGCGTAGAATTTTTAAATCATTTTCTTATTCGAATACCTTTAAAATTACCATTTAAACAGATAGAAAAAATATTTACTACATTTAAACTACGTAGAATAATTTTTCATACCGTATACTGTCATTAGGATATTTTGACTATCTTATAGGTTCATTTTTACTAAAAATTGACAGTATTTTGTTTAGAAACTTATAATAATGGTTTTCTAAATTTTCCATAAAATTTCTATTTACCTAAATTTTTAACCATTTCATTAAATTCTTTTTGAAATCTCTAACATGCTTCAAAACCAAAAGTGAGCTATATGTTAGAAAATTTCTTAACATTACTGTATTTCCTTCCTAATGATAAAATTATGAATTTTAACCCTTTAGACTTACTTCTAATCAATTGGTTCCTTCATAAATCATTATAGAAAATTTCTTCTTAACTTGTATTGTTTCTTTTTAATTGAAAAAGGTTTAGAAACAAGTTTTTAAAATCATGAATTCCTATAGTGGCATGTTGGCCGAATTTTATAAAACTTTTGCATTTGATTTCCAAAATGTCTTTCACCTTTTAAATCATATCAAATGTATTCTATAGTCTAAGTTCATTAAATCATTTTAGAAAATAGTTATCTATATTCAATTTAATCCTTTAGGCATGTTGGCCCAAAATACTAAGTTTGTACCATTTGATTTCTAAATGCATTTTTCTTTGATCAAATCAATTAGAAACTTTCTTGATTCTCCTAGGTTAATTAAGTTACACTTTAGGAAAAATCAAGAGAACATTTTGGTCCTCCAAACTTGTCATTGCCGTGAGCTATTGGATTGTGTTCTTTGGAACACTCATGCAAACTTACACATGTTATTCACATCCTATGACTTATCATACAATTTCTAACACATGCATTATATTTCTAACATATGCAAAATATTTCTAACACATGCAAAATATTTTCTAACACATACAACCTAAATTAAAGCTTGTAGACATGCATTCAAAAGCTAATAAGCATGCAAAATTATTACAATCATCAAACAAGAAAGCTAATAACAATTACCACATAAACTACTAGCAACCACAAAAATTAACAAATACACACATAAATAACACATGACCACCGAATCCTTATGGATTCTACAACATCACAAATAACTCCATCTTCTTACCACCATCAAGGGATGATAAGAATTGTCTTCCTCTTACCTTAAATGAAGACAAAACTTGCTTTCTCACCTCCTTAGGTCACGGTTTTCACTCCACCAAACACCTAAAATTTTCAAACAAAACCTACATGTTACTAACCATGAAAAAGAAGCTAAACCATGGAAAAATCATGGCTTAGAACTTTGAAAAAGAAGAAAGAAAAGAAAAGTATGAAATTTCACCTTCTAGGTAAAACTTCCAAGGTTGGTTTCCAAGCCTTAGATGGAAGAATTTGAAGAAACTTCCAACTACAAAGGTTCTTAGAATGGTGTTTAGATTAAGGAAACTTGGTTAGAAAAATTTTTGGATGGTTGGAGTGTTAGGAAACAAGCTTGGCCGAATATGGTGGAGAAAATGGGCAAGAATGGTGGCTAGGGTTCTTGATGAGAGAGAAGAGAGAAAAGTGATGAAGACAAAGTGATTTTAGGTCACCAAAGGCCTCTTGGCCGTGGACTTCAAGTGGGGTGCAAGGTGGGCACCTTGCTTGGCTTCATCCAAGCCATTGGATGAATCAAAGGCTAAGATTAAGCCTTGGTGAGCAAGCCTTCTTCTCATTGGTTAGCTTATGGTGACTCACATGGCTTAGTCACACTGCGTAATAAAACTTGAGTCACTAGTGAGAGTCACTGTTCCTAGAAAGTTCTACGACCTACGGTGAATAATTAAGCTACCGATCTAACGTTTCTGTAATTGTGGGTCCCGCAAAATATTTAGGGTCCACTTGTCACTAAAATATCTTGACTAATAAAATAATATTATAATAATATAAAATTATTTTATTTGCTTAAATCCTAAAAATTAAAAGATTATTTTTAGACTCATTTAGAATCGGGTTAAGTAAGATCCCCAATTCTAAATAATCAAATAAGATTTTCCCTACCGAATATATTATTTTCCGCTCGAGCAAATCACACAAAAAGTTCATATAAAATCACGCAGACAGTATTTTCTCGGCATTAAATCAAGAAGAAAACAATTAAAAACAGACAAAAACAGAGAAAACAAGACGTTCGGGACGTAACGGTCATTTTCCGTTTTTTCCCACAACGTAGGTAATTATCCAAAACGTTCAAATAAAATAAAGTATTATTTAAATTTGTATATCTTTCGAGAAAAATTAATACAAGAGTTCGAGAAAAATTTTTATTTTAGTCTCGAAGCAAACTACGTAAAACAATCAAATAAAATTTGAACCTGTATTATCGTAGTTGTTTTCATTACAGAAATCGAGAACAGAAAAATAGGGACACAGCGGTCATTCATACAAAAGCATGAAAAACAGAAAACAGTACATTCAGAATATTTTCTAAAAATTGGGGCGTTACACTTGAAGCTTGGATTTGAAGCTCAAGATGAATGATTTTGTGAAAACTCATAACTAAAGATGTTCTTAGAATGGTATTTAGGTTTAGGAAATGTGTTTAGATGAAATTTTAGAAGCTTGGAGGCATGGCTTCTAAGTGTTGGCCGAATGGTGTTCTTGGAGAAGAGAATGGAGTTTTTGTGTTTTGTTTTGGAGAAGATGATGAATAAAAAGACAATTATGATACAAATGTGATAGAAATCAACCATTTTGGCCCCTTTTAGGGTGCATGGCCGTGGAGCACTCTCCAAATGGAGGTGGCCACTTTGTTTGACTTCCAAGAAGCCATCCTAACCCTAGCTTGCATCAAGGGCTCACATGCAAAGCTTAATCACTTGTTCTTGAATGTTCCTAGCTAATAGTGGTTGTAGAATGTTAATTAAATTACTAATCTCATTTAGTTTAATTAATCTAAATAGTTAAGCTATGTACTAGAACATAGTAGAAATTTCTAAGAACTAGTGTTGAATATGGACCATTGGATCTCTTCCTTCTTGTAATCCTAACCATTAGATGCATCTTCAAAAATGGAGGGTCAAGATCTTCTCTACATACTTTCCATCCAATGGTCACAAATGATCCTAGCCACTTTTTGAGACCAATCTCCATCGTACATTAAATCAACGGCGGATATCAAAAGCCTTTCTTATTAAGCTTGTCTTTACAACTATTGATTAGATCAATGGTGAACATCCAAAGCTTCCTAACTAAGTTTTCTCTCACGCCATTAATTAAATCAATGGTGATCATCGAAAGCTTCTTCATTAAGTTTGTTTCTCAACCGTTGATTAGATCAATAGTTGATATTAAAAACTAAACCTTCTCATCCAATGGTGAAAATTAAGTCAAGGCCTCTTTGTTGACTAATTCCTATTGGCTTAAAATAATTCAAGCCATCAACGTTGACTGCTTTTCTAAATGTGGGTCCCATAAACTAATTGTGGGTCCCACAAACCAAAAGTGAGTCCCATAGACTTTTTCGGGTCCACGGTCGTTTTATTTATACTGACTAATAAAATAATATTATAAAAATATAAAATTATTTTATTGTACAGATAAATTTTAAAAATTAAAAGATTAATACACGTATTATTCAGAATTGAGTTTAGTAAGATCCCCCAACTCCGAATAATTAAAATAAGATTTCCCCGGCCAAAAAATTATTATTTTCTTGACTTGGAGTAAATCACACAAAACACTCAAACACAGTTACGAAATAGTTAAATTAATTTTATAACACACAAAAAACAGAAAACAACACAATTAGGGTAAAATCATAATTTAGCTAAAAGTTGGGGTGTTACAAATGTCACTTATCAACCATTATGCATTTAGTACCCTGAGATTGATGTTGACTTTGAACTTAAGTCTAGACTAATTCATTTGCTGCTTAAGTTTCATGGACTTGCAGGTTAAGATCCTCATAAGCACCTTGAGGAATTCCATGTTGTGTGCTCAACCATGAGACCTCAAGGCATCCATGAAGAACACATCAAGCTGAGGGCATTTCCCTTCTCCCTAGCTAATGTAGCTAAGGACTGGCTTTATTATCTTTACTAAGTTTTGTGACTTGCTGGAATGATATGAAGAGACTGTTTCTAGAGAAATTTTTCCCTGCCTCCAGAGTTGTTGTAATTCAGAAGGACATTTGTGGTATCAGGTAGATTTCTGGTGAAACCTTGCATGAGTATTGAGAGAGATTCAAGAAGTTGTGTTCGAGTTATTCACACCACTAAATTAGTGATCAATTGTTGATCCAATACTTTTATGAGGGACTGATGCCTATGGAGAGAAGCATGATTGATGCTGCTAGTAGAGGAGCTTTGGTGGATAAGACCCCTGCTGCTGCTAGAGACTTGAGAGCAAACATAGCAAACAACACTCAACAATTTGGAACTCGAATGATCACTTCAACCAGAGGAGTCAATAAGCTTCAAGTGTCTCATGTAGTTGAACAGAGAATAGAACACAGATTGGATAAATTGACCTCTTTGGTGAGGCAGTTAGTAGTGGCACAACAATCACCTATGCAAATGGCTGTCACTGTATGTGGAATTTGTTCCTGTCCATCTCATCCTACGAATGCTTGTCCAACACTTCAGGAAGAGAATTCTGCCAACCAAGCCTACCCTGTTGCTACAGCAGGTATTTTTCCTAGTAAACCCCAATATCAGCAGTCCCAATAGCCCATATATGATCCATTTTTTAGTACTTATAACCCTGGCTAGAGGGACCATCCTAACCTGAGATATAGGAATTCTGGTCAGCAACAACAGCCCCACCAACAACAGCAGCAACAACCATTTAGATACCAACCTACAGGCCTTAGCAACAAGTACCAACCACCTGCATTCAGACAATAATAAACTATGCAGCCACCTATGTAGCAACCCCTCCTTTTGCCAAGTCTAGCAGCCACTCCAACTGAGCCATCATTGGAAGATTTGATGAAATAGATGGCCTCAACCAACATTCAATTCTAGCAAAATGCCAATGCCACCATTTAGAACTTGTAAACTCAGATTGGGCAGCTAACAACCACTGTGAGTGAGCTGAAAAATCAAGGATCAAGCTAATTTCATTCACAAATAGTCAATAACCCAAGAGGCAATGTAAGTGCCATTACTTTGAGAAGTGGCAGAGAAGTTGATGGTCTTAAGCAACCTGAGATGCAACCTGAAATAGACCAGAAATAGCAAAACTCACAGAAAATATGTGGCTCAGTGCAGAAATCTGTGGTGAATGAGTTAATACTTCCAACAAATTTTTATATTCTGAACATGAAAGATGAATTTGCATCCAGCCAGCCACTATTAATTTTAGGTAGACCTTTCTTGAAAACTGCTAAGACTAAGATTGATGTGTATGCTGGAACCCTTTCCATGGAATTTGGTGATAACATAGTTCAATTCAATATCTTTGATGCCATGAAACATCCTTTAGAAGAGCATTTTGTTTTTCATTTAGATGTCCTTGATATGTTAGTTGATGATGTGCATTTTGATATGCTTGCTGAATTTCCTGGGATTATGGGATTTCTAGATGGTGTTGTTGTTTATGCTAAATATGCATGTATTGTTTCTGAAATTGATGATTATGTTGTTCTAAAGCAAACAATAATGCATAGAGATAGGGCATAAATAACTACATTTGATGGAGTTATCAAACCACCAAACCTAATATTTTGCTAGTACTCGAGCAAAACAAAGTCAGACTACACTTGTAAAGACAAGCACAACTCAAACATGATTTTGCTGATTCTGATAAATCTGAATTTATTGTTTCTGATTCTGGCCCTTTTTCAGTTCTTGGATTTTTGGTTTATGCTACACATGATGCTGATTCTATTGTTCCTGATAATTCTACTATTAATGTTTTTTTTTATTCCACTGCTTCTGCATATACTAATCTTGCTCTTTCTGATTCTGCATATGTTGTTTCTGCTATTTCTGAGTCTAATAAATCTGAATATACTATTTCTGATTCTGATTTTGCTTCTGTTTGTGATAAATTTGCTGCTGTTGTTGTCTCTAATTCTGCCTTCTATGATAAATCTGGTTGTTTTGAATTTGGTAATTCTGGTTGTTTTGATAATGATAAATCTGAATGTCCTATGAGACATGATCCTACTGTTTAGGAAGTCTTTGCAACCAGATTAATACCTTCAATCCAAAAATCACATCCCTTGAGCTTAATCATTTGCCTGAGTATCTAAAGTATGTATATTTGGCAGATGATGAGCAGCTTCTAGTAATTGTAGCCACGACCTCTTTGCTGAACAGGAGGTGAGATTGCTGCAAGTTTTAAGAGAAAATAAGAGGGCCATCGGATGGACACTAGCGGATATTCCTGGCATTAGCCTTTTCACCTACATGCACATAATTTTACTTGAGGATGGAGCTAAATCAGTGCGCCAATCCCAAAGGAGACTGAACCCTTTGATTCTGGATGTAGTAAAGAAAGAGGTCACCAAGCTACTGTAAGCTAATATTATTTATCCACATCTGACAGCACTTGAGTGAGTCTTGTGCAGGTTGTCCCCAAGAAGTCTGGAGTGACGGTTGTGGCTAACCAGAAGAATGAGTTGATCCCTACCAGAGTGCAGAACAGTTGGCGAGTTTGCATTGATTATAGGAGACTCAACCAGGCCACTCGAAAAGATCACTACCCATTGCCTTTCATTGATTAGATGCTGGATCGATTGGCTGGGAAACCTCATTATTGCTTCCTGGATGGATACACTGGCTACTTTTAGATTCACATTGCACCCGAGGACCAGGAGAAGGCCATATTCACCTGCCCCTTCGCACCTTTGCTTATAGACGAATGCCTTTCGGCCTCTGCAACGCCCCTGGTACCTTCCAGCGGTGCATGGTCATTATTTTCTATGACTTTCTAG
The DNA here is from genome assembly GCA_029884605.1 of Ormosia emarginata. Taxonomy (NCBI): domain Eukaryota; kingdom Viridiplantae; phylum Streptophyta; class Magnoliopsida; order Fabales; family Fabaceae; genus Ormosia; species Ormosia emarginata. The sequence continues at coordinate 22,484,710 of JAQQTP010000073.1, forward strand.
AGGAGTGCATGGAGATGTTTATGGATGATTTCACTGTATATGTTTCTTCTTTTGATTCTTGTTTGAATAGTTTATCTAGAGTACTGCATCGATGCATTGAAACTAACCTTGTCCTGAATTTTGAGAATTGTCATTTCATGGTAGAACAGGGTATAGTTTTGGGTCATGTAATGTCTAGCGAGGGTATTGTTGTTGATCCTACAAAAATAGATGTTACTACATGTCTATCTTACCCCACATGTGTGTGGAAAGTGCGTTCTTTTCTTGGACATGCAAGTTTTTACAGGCGCTTTATCAGAGATTTCAGTCAAATAGCCCTTCCGCTATCCAACATGTTACAGAAAGATGTGAAGTTCTTATTTGACTAGAAGTGCATCGAAGCTTTTTGATCATTTGAAGCGAGCATTGACCAGTACCCCTGTCATTCAACCACCTGATTGGACACTCCCGTTTAAGCTAATGTGTGATGTCTCTAACTATGCTATGGGAGTTATCTTAGCACAAAGAATGGGCAGAGCTTCCTATGTGATCCACTATGCTTCACGAACTTTGGATGTTACTCAACCAAATTACACAACCACAGAAAAAGAACTTTTAGCTATTGTGTTTGCATTAGATAAGTTTCGATCTTATTTGCTTGGTTCTATGGTTGTGGTATTTTCTGATCATGTGACTTTGAAATTTCTTCTAAAGAAGCCTGAGGCTAAGCCACGATTGATTAGGTGGATACTGCTACTCTAGGAATTTGATGTGGAGATTCGAGATAAGAGTGGAGCAGATAACCTAGTGGCTGATCACTTGAGTAGAATTGAGAAAGCCTCGAATCCCTTTCCTATTGATGATTCATTTCCTGATGAGCAGCTTTTACAGCTACAAGGTAAGGTCACTTCTCCTTAATTTACGGATATGGTCAATTTCGTAGTTGCTAGTGTTTTCCCTGCATGTTTTATTAAGGCTCAGATTGATAAGTTGAAAAATAAGTCTAAGTATTATGTGTGGAATGATCCTTATCTTTGGAGATTCTGTAGTGACTAGTTAATTAGGAGATGAATCCCTGATTATGAGTTTGATTCTGTTCTTAGCTTTTGTCATGCCTTTGCATATGGTGGACATTTTGGACCTACTCGTACAGCTAGGAAAGTTTTGGACTCTGGTTTACATTTGCCTACCTTATTCCATGATGCATATTTATTTTGTAAGTCTTGTGAACAATGTCAGAGAACAGGTAATATTTCTCATAGGAATGAAATGCCCTAACAACCTTTACTGTTTTGTGAGATTTTTTATGTCTAAGGTATTGATTTTATGGGACCCTTTCCTGTTTCTTTTGGATTTGTTTACATTTTGCTGGTTGTTGATTATGTATCCAAGTGGGTAGAGGCAAAAGCCACTTGGACTAATGATTCCAAAGTTGTTGTGGATTTTGTTAGATCACATATTTTTTGCATGTTTGGAGTCCCGAGGGCTATCATTAGTGATCAGGGTTTGTATTTCTGCAATCAAAGCATGACGGCTTTGATGAAAAGTATGGGGTCTTGCACAGAGTTTCTACACCTTACCACACCCAGACTAATGGGCAAGCCGAGATTTCCAGCAGGGAGATTAAGTAGATACTCCAAAAGACAGTTCAACCTAACAAAAAGAACTAGAGCAAGACGCTTGAGGATGCTTTATGGGCTTACCGGACTGCTTATAAGACACCGATCAAGATGTCTCCATATCGGATAGTTTTTGGCAAAGCATGCCACCTGCTGGTGGAAATTGAGCATCGCGCATTCTGGGCGGTGAAGAGGTGCAACTTGGACCTAGATCAAGCAGGCATAGAGAGGAAGCTACAGTTGCAGCAATTGGAGGAGATCCGCTTTGAGGCTTATGAAAGTTCCAAACTTTATAAAGAGAAGACTAAATCCTTCCATGATAAGATGATTCTCATAAAAACATTTGAGATTGACCAAAAAGTTCTCCTCTACAACTCCCGCCTCAAGCTCATGCCCGGGAAGCTCCATTCTAGATGGCTAGGTCCATTTGTTATCACTAACATTTTTCCTTCTGGCGATGTGCAGATTACAAGAGAGGCCACTGCGAAAGCTTTCACAGTCAATGGCCAACGCCTCAAGCCATTTTATGAGGGAGCTCAAGCTCAAGCAGACAATGTGGAGGTGGTTACCTTACAAGAAGTCGTCTACCCTACTTGATCAGGCTATTTCTTTCCCTCTCTCTTATTTTGCTTGTCTCATATTTGTTGATGTTATTGATGTTTGCTGATGATTTTTGAGCTTTACATTGAGGGCAATGCAAAATTTAAGGGTGGGGAGAAATTTTAGCATGTTGTTTGCTATTTTTCAATTTTCTTTTTCTATTTTGCTTCATTTTTTCTATTTTTACTAAATAATTTGTTGTTTTTAGATTCAATTTTTTGTTAATAAATAAAAAAAATGATGTGTGTTTTTAATTGCTTTTCAATGATGTTTTGAGATTTGTGAAGTTTATGAGTTTGAAACAATTGAGATTCAAGGTTCATTGCATGATTGAATAAATTTCCTTCCTTCTTGAAACTGATATGCTTGGTGATGGATGTTTGAATTAGTGAATTGAGTTTGATGGATATGCCTTGTGAGATTTTGAGCCTATTAGTGGATTTAACATTGCACCATTCTCTTCTTTCTTGTGTGATTTTCACTCATATCAATTGATCACTCTAGAACTTGCTTTGATTCTTTTTTAGGCTACATTTCACTTGCATGCATAAACATTATTGAGGCCTTCTTTCTTGAATTAGCTTCCTGGCCAAATAGCCAACCTTGCATCATTTCCCTTTGATTAACCCCCTTGAGCCTATTTGTCTATTCTTTGTCTTAGCTCATTATATGCCTTTGTGGAAAATCATGTTTTTACCTTACCTTAGGGAATAAGAGAGCATTGGTTCATTTTCATTTGAGGGGCTCTTTTGCTTGTGGACAATTAATAGATCAAGTTTGGGGGTTCTGTAAATTGATGTGTAATATGCAAGGTGAATGAAAAAAACAACAAAAAAAATGGAATAAAAAATGAAGAGAAAAAGAATAAATGCAACAAAGGTTGTGAAAGGAAAAGGAAAGGAATATGTAAGAGAATATGCATAATATGGAATTGGGGATAAAAATTTCATGCTTGTTACTTGTCATTTGAGTTCCTCCTTATTGCTCTTTTATTCTTTTGGGTGCTTAGCTTGTCATATCCATATTGTTTCCTTCCCTTACCTTGGTCCCATTATAACCTTGAATAAAGTCCTCTTGATTTTTGTATGCATGTGTTTGGTAGTGGAGAAGTAGAAGATAAGCAAGGTTATGGTAGTGCAATTTTTATGGGTTGAATTGAGTGAAATACTTACCTTGTAAAAACTTGAGGGTTGAGAGAGTATCTCGTGCGGATATATCATTCTTGATTCATGCTTTTCAATTTGAAGCTACCTTGCTTGTTGGTTTGAGATGTGAAGAAATGTTAACTCATGAAGGTTTTGATCCCTTGAAACTTTGGTTGCTCTTCTTGCTTGTAAACTTATACATTCTTGAATGTTATTGGAATTTGGTTCTTTTTGAATGATCCATTGTACCCTTGTTTTGGTCTTTTGTATTTTGCCCAGGAGTGCAAAAAGTTAAGTATGGGAGAATTTTATAATCACATATTTTATACATTAATAAACTCTCATGTTTAGTCATTTACATTCTCCATATTCTTAATTGATTGAGCTTGGTCATGTTTTGTGAGTTTGAGCTCAAATTGGATCGAATTGAATTTTTCAGCATTATTAGGCTTTGACATTATTTCTGTATTTTGACCATAACTTGAGCTCTAGATATCTGATAATTATGAAATTTACCTTGTAGGAAAGCTAAGAAGATGCTCTACAACTTTGATGAAGAGCTCGAAGTCTCAATCATATGTCTAGTGGGCCTAATTGGGCCTGAAAACCAGAATACGAGTTCAGAGACCCTTTGATGTTGTTTTGGTCATAACTTGAGTTGCGGACCTCCAAATTGCATGGGGTTTGGGCCCAAATGTTTATAACTGACCTAACTTTGTAATTAATGGATTTTTAATTACATAAAGATAAAATAAGGGGTAGTTTAGCGGGTTGAAAGTCAAAAACCAAGGCACCTCATTTTTTGACACTTTTCTTCCTTCTCTCTAGAATTCTCTTCTCTCCCTTCTCTCTAATTTTCAGTTTTCTTCTTCCTTATTTTATTTTTCAGAGTTCTCGCCTTTCTCATGGAGGGGTAGAGGCTTTAGATCAATCTAAAAGATTGAACATGCTTGGTTGTTAATCTTGAGATTTTGTTTTTAATGTTTAAGTTCATCTATTAATCAAGTTTCTCTTCTCATTCTTCTCTTTGTTAATTATGGTTCCTTAATTGAAATTTTCATATGTTAATTGCTTAATTACCATGTGCAGAGAGATGAACTCAGAGATTAAACAAGACATTGAAGGTGTTTGATGAAATGTTTAACTTGGTTGGATCTTGGCTTTTAAGTTTATTTCAGTTTGGATGAATACTTAATTTGTCTAACCTTAATTAATTGAATTCTAAAAGCATTTCTTGTTAAGATCCATGATCATTGACAGGTTTCTTGATGTGGTCTAAGACCAAGGATTTGATTGATATTTGAATGGACCTTTAGTAATCAAGGATGGATTAAAATCAAGTTTGGACAATTTTCTTGGATTGGTTGTTTAAGTAATTCTGTTTTAATTCAATTCTGTTTCTATTCTGCATTATTAATCTTGCCAACCTCCCCCCTCATTTTCTCTTGATTTGATCAAATTGCATTTTAAAATCCTTGAGAGATGATCTGGTGTTGTTTCCAATGCTACAAGTCATAGGCATAACTCAGTTACAATTTTAGTGAGTTCGACGCTCATCAAAGATCTAGGCTCCTTAGCTTGTGCAATGGCTCCATTATTATCACAATAGAGGTCCACTGGGTCCACAATGCTAGGAACTACACCAAGCTCAGCAATGAACTTCCTGATCCAAACGACCTCCTTTGCTACATTGGAGATAGCAATATACTCAGTCTTTATGGTAGAATCGGCGATTATTTCCTGCTTTGAGCTCTTCCAGCTCACAGCCCCACCATTAAGGTAATAAACAAAACCCGATTATGATCTGGAGTCGTCCTTATCGGTTTGGAAGCTAGCATCAGTGTAATCCTTTACAACTAGCTCTTCCTTGACTCCATATATCAAGAACGAATCCTTAGTCCTTCTCAAGTACGTAAGGATGTTCTTGACAACAGTTCAATGACTCTTACGGGGATCAGACTGGTACCTACTCATCATGCTTAAAGCTACGAGATGTCTGGTTAAGTATATAACATGGCATACGTGATAGATCCAATTACTGATGCATATGGAATCTTGCTCATGTGATCATTCTCTTCCTGGGTGGAAGAGGATTGAGCCTTAGATAGGCTTACATCATGTGACATAAGCAAGAGTTCTTTCTAGGATTCATGTATGTTAAACCATTTTAACACTTTTTCTATGTATGTACTCTGATTTAGGCCAAACAATCTCAATGATCTATCTCTATAGATTTTGATACCTAATACATAGATGGCTTCGCCCAAGTCCTTCATGGAAAAACATTTCCTTAACCAAGTCTTTACAGACTGTAGGGTAGGGATGTCATTTTCGATGAGTAGTATGTCATCTACATACAACACTATAAAGATAACTGTGCTCCCACTAACGTTCTTGTAGACACAAGATTCTTCTTCATTCTTAATGAAACCAAATTATTTAATTATATCATCAAAACGAGGATTCTAGCTTCCGGAAGCTTGTTTCAATCCATAAATAGATCGTTGCAACTTGCACACCCTTTCAGCATCCTGTGGAGTGGCAAAACCCTCAGGTTGTGTCATGTACACATCCTTGAGAAGATTTCCATTAAAGAAAGTAATTTTGACATCCATTTGTCAGATTTCATAATCGTGGTATGCTACAATAGCAAGTAAGATCCGAATGGATTTAAGCATCACAATTGGGGAAAAAGTCTCATCATAGTCTACACCATGAATTTGCTTAAAACCTTTAGCCACCAATTGTGCCTTAAAGGTATGCAAATTACCATCCATGTCAATTTTCTTTTTGAAAATCCATTTGCACCCAATGGGTTTTACCCCTTCAAGTGGGTCAACTAAGGTCCACACTTGGTTAGCATACATGGATTCCATTTCAAATCTCATGGTCTCAAGCCATTTCTCAGATTCTAGGCCAATTATGGCTTCTTGGTAAGTCACAAGCTCATCTTGATCCATCTATAATACGTCACCTTGTTGAGTCATAAGAAATTCATATCTCTCTGGTTGATGACGTATCCTATCAGAACTACGTGGGTCTTGTGCTACTAGAGCATATTGTGGTTCCACAATGACTTATGGAGGATGCTCTATTTCCACCATTGGTTCGCTGCTACTCTGTGAACTTTGAATTTCTTCAAGTTCTATTTTCCTTTCATTAGTTCCTTTAGAGATAAACTCCTTTTCTAGAAATACAGCAGTCTATGCGACAAATATTTTAGCCTCGGTAAGATTATAGAAATAGTATCTCTTGGTTTCCTTAGGATACCCCATAAAGAAGTATTTATCTGTTTGGGTCCAAGCTTATTAGAAATTTGTCGTTTCACGTAAGCTTCACAACCCCAAATCTTCATGAAAAACATACTGGGTCATCTCCCAGTCCATATCTCATATAGTGCCTTAGATGGAACATAGTTAAGTGTAAAAGCTGTTGTTAATAAAGCATGTCCCCAGAAGAAGCCTGGAAGGTCTACATGACTCATCATGGATCAAACCATGTCCAACAAGGTCCAGTTTCTCCTTTTAGAAACATCATTCCATTGTGGTGTTCCCAGAGGAGTGAGTTAAGATATTATCCCACACTCTTTCAGATGATCATCAAACTGTTAGCGTAAGTATTCAACACCTCGATCTGATCGAAGGACTTTAATACTCTTACCAAGTTGGTTTTGTACTTCATTCTTAAATTTCTTGAACTTTTCAAATGATTCTAATTTGTGTTTCATGAGATACACAAACTCATATCTACTGAAATCATCAATAAATGTAATAAAGTATTGAAAACTACCTCTAGCTAGTGTGTTTAGGGGTCCACATACATCACTATGTATGAGGCCCAAAAGATCATTAGCCCTTTCACCTTGTCCAGAGAATAGGGCCTTAGTCATTTTGCCCAATAAACAAGACTCACATATCTCATATGATTCAAAATCAAATGAATACAAGAATCCATCTTTAGGAGTTTGGAGATGCATTTCTCATTTATGTGGCCCAAACGACAATGCCAAAGATAAGTTGGGTTCATATCATTTAATTTGAACCTCTTCGTATTTATGTTATAAACAGACATTTCGAGATCAAGGACATAAAGTCCATTATTATGTTGTGCACTACCATAGAAAATATCATTCGAGTGAATAAAATAACTTTTGTTCTTTATTATAGAAGTAAAACCTTTCTTGTTCAAACAAGAAACAAAAATGATATTCCTACTGTTAGGAATTGTGGATACATCACGCAGCGAAAAAATTCCCACCAAGGATCCATGCAAAAGTCATAATCCGAGTTTTAAAATATTTACCTCTTGAAGCGTTAAAAAAAAACACAAGCGACATGAATTGCCAACACCATAACAGCGACGATGTCTCTGCGGTATCCACATGAACAGACTCACAAACGTCTAACGATTGCAAAAAGAAGTCACGCCTCTTTTACGCAGTGCTAGCTACGAAGAGAAGAGAAGAAGACCTTTCATTGTCTCTCACTCACTTTCTATAGGTGCAACTAGGGTTGTGATGATACGTACTTAGCAGCCCCCTTAGCAGTACTATTTATAATAGTGACTGTCTTAAGTGAGTGTGAGCAGTAGTAAGGTAAGTTGTGCAACCCTAAACTCATCTGTTATGAGTTAGGCCCACAATTGAATCTGAGTCCAACGTGGATCCTTATTGCTCCAATTTAGTCTTCTCTAAGTGCGTGACCCTGCAGGTTCTTATGACGTTGGTAGTAATATTAAAATCTCATTTTAATATTACAAATAGTGAGTGGTATCTAGCAACACATCGCTGCTACCCAAGTAATGAGAATGTCAGTGATTTGACATAACCTATCCGTGACCAATGTTTCTGTGTAGTTTAGTCCCTTTGTCCAGATATCTAGATTGAACACAAGGCATGGAATGTGTCACCCTTGTTTAGTTCAATCTTCAGTTCCCTGATTCTCGAGTAGACATGGTAATAACAAATGAGATCAATATCTCATATTGACTCATTTGAGCATGGCCATGCATTTTATAGTCTCACTCAATCAGGGGCCCCGAAGATATCACTCCTGTTATGTAGGAGAGACAAATCCCATCTAGGTCACTCACATCCCTCCACATGAATCGCGGTATGTCTAATAACTAACTTTATAATCATGTTGTTACAGATGACGTTTGATGGCATTAAAACACACAACTCCTCATGTAGGAATCATGGTGATTTTAGGTCAAAGGACCACATACACCATTATCACTATGAGAATTGCTTATGACACTCACGTAACGATCCACGTAGCGTTCTTATAGCGGGTCTGTCCAATACATCATTACTCTAATATATATCCATGTGAAGACTTGATATCTCATATCCATGACCTGTGAGATATGGTCATCAGCCTACACACATATTAGTCTCAATGCATTATTGTTATCCTAATTAACAATAATATTTGACTAGGGACATTTAAGAATAGTATTTTATCCAATAGGATCTCATGATCAAGTCATCCACTTGATGTCCTATGGTATCAAACTTACTATTCTAAAGACTTTATTATGTTTATAAAAAAAGAACACAATAAATGAAATACCTCTTATATTAAAAATGGCATAATACAATGTATGTAAATATAGACAAAATGTATTGGCCTCTAGGGCATACTTCAACACCTACTAATAGCAGGTACAAAATAACAGTTCTCTAATTCAATTATAAGCCTAGTGGGCAAAGATAATAAATAAGTCCCTACGGCTAAAGTAGCAATTTTTGCTCCATTTCTAACTCGTTGGTCGACTTCGCCCTTAGCCAATGGACTATTGTTCCTTAGATCCTGCATATTTACACAAATGTGAGACCTGCATCCAATATCTAATACCCAAGATACAAAAGTAGACAAATTGACTTCTATAACAAAAATACCTGAAGTGGAAGTCTCACTTCCCTTCTTTTTCTTAAGCCCATCTAGGAATTTGGCACAGTTCCTCTTCCAATGTTCAGTCTGACCATAGTGGAAGCAGGTACCTTCCATAGCCACTATGCCCGTAGGTTTCAAGCCATAAGTGCTGGGCTTGGATTTCTCCTTATCCTTACCCTTCCATTTGTCCTTGCGCTTCTTCAGCTGGTTTTTGCCCTTAGCCTTTTGGAACATCATAATGGCCTTTCCCTTTCCTTTATTAATGTTCTGCTCAGTAGTTCTCAACATGCTTAGCAGCTCTGGTAGAGATTTGTCAATTTCATTTATGTTGTAGTTCATGATGAATTGACTAAAGCTTTCCGACAATGATTGCAGGACAAGATCAGTGGCCAACTCTTGGCCCAAAGGGAAACCAAGCCTCTCTAGGTTTTCAATGTACCCAATCATCTTGAGCATATAAGCACCAATAGGGCTACCTTCTATCAGCTTGCACTGGAAAAATGCCTTAGAGACTTCAAATCTCTCATGCCTAGCTTGCTCTCGATAGAACTTCTTTAAGTGTACGATCATATCGTATGCATCCATGTTCTCATGTTGCTTTTGTAGCTCAGAGTTCATGGTGGCCAGCATGAGACAACCGACGTCTAAGGCATCATCTTGATGCTTTTTATAAGCATCCCTTTCAACTCTAAGGGCATTAGTAGCTGGTGGCTCAAGAATGGGCTGTTGTAGAACATATAACTTTTTCTCATGCTTGAGGACAATCCTCAAATTCCTATACCAGTCTAGGAAATTTGTCCCAGACAATTTGTCCTTTTCAAGCACAAATCGCAATGATAAGTTACTAGTAGTGGTTGTTGCCATGGTAATCTATCAACAAAAAATATGCAACGTATAAGTATCATGCCATAAATAAGTATCATGCCATAAACATACTTATCAAGGTCTTTAATTAAATATGCCTCTCACTATTTTACTTAAATCAATGACCCTTAGCATTGACTCGAAAAATCCCATCGAAAGATTTTCTAGTGGGCCAAGATTCATATTTCACCTAACTTTGAGTTAGCTTTGTCTGATCACAAAAAATTTGGCTATTTAGTTAGGAAACTCTTTTCAATTACATCCCATGCAACTCTTGGATAATTGGGTGAATAACATTTATTCTAATCCATCTAATGGACTAAAGCCCAACTCTATGCCTTTAAGCCTTCAATCCTATTGAAATGGCCTAGTTAAGTTAGACCCAATGATTGGCAGTTGGATGTTATGTTTATTCCATTGCGTCTTACTAATATAGATAAAAGCATCCTGCTTTGGCAGACCTATACTTAATCAATACTAGCCTTGACGAGTGCCACGCATTGGAAGGTATCACATAATGACTTAATATTTTCTTTGAGGGAATTTTATAATTATTATTAGATCTCACCATTTATTAAACTGTTTAACATATTATAAACATCATCCATGCATTTCATACATATAAAGCATATAATAAATGTGACATGGTTATGGCCCATAACGCATTGATTCTCCTAGCTTCACTAAGTGTCTCCCACCAACGTCCTCATTTGATGTCGTCTTCTTGCATCCACATCAAGATTACATTATATAGAAAACTCATTTTACATTCGAGGGAGTTAGGTGAGAAGAGAATGTACAACCAGAATGTAGAGAGAAAGGCATGATACACAGGCCGTATTTTAAAATAACCAAAATAGCATAAAAAGAGGAGTAAGGCCATAACCATGCACCATGCACCACAAAGAACATATAAACTCAAAACAATAACATTTTATTATTTTGTGAGTCATGAAAAAACGAATTTGAAAAATATGCTTTCGAATAACACATGCTATGCAACAGGGTTCGGGGTAGCGCCCTCATGCACGGGGGTCCCGTTGCCCGGTCAGCGGGCGAGGGTGCCGCTTGACAGCTAGAGTATCAACACTTGAACCCTAATACCCGCAAACATATGAACGCTTCATGCACTGTGGGGAACCCTTGCACCGCTGCTGTGCTGTCCAGAAACAAGGTTTGCTTGACATCAACACTTGATGTCGTTGTAGACCAAGAACCGGGTTTCCAAAACCCTTTGCGTGGTTATCCAGAATCCTATATTCAGAACTTTTGTGATGCACCGCAATCCAGAAACGTGGTTTGCTTGACATCAACACTTGATGCCGCCACAAACCAGAAGCAAGGTTTCTAGAATCCTTGAGTCGCGCTGCACTATACATATCGCATATATACCAGTAAAGACGCAAAAACAGATAACATACAAAATAGTTTTCACAAAATCATATGAATATCTCTTCATGGTTTCGAAAACATCATCATGTTTTGTATACAACAAATTAAACAAAATACATTTTTCATAAAGCATTCTTTCAATTTCAGAAATAACATATTCAAAATCATATTTTTTCAAACACCATATAAATAGAAAACCGAATCATGGTTTCGTAAGTTTCTCTAATACCACTGTTGGGAATTGCAGATACATCACGTAGCGAAAAAACAAAAGTTCCTACCAAGGATCTATGCGAAATAGACCATAATTCATCTTTTAAAATAGTTTACCTCTTGAAGCATGACAAAAACAAGCGACGTGAATCACCAACACTGTAACAACAATGATGTCTCTGCGGTATCCACACGAACAGACTCATGAATGTCCAACGTTCAAGAAAAAAAGTCCCACGTCTCTAGCACAGTGCTAGCTGCAAAGAGAAGAAAAACCTGTCACTCTCTCACTCACTGTTTCTATCAAGTGCGGCTAGGGTTTTTAATGCAAGCCTTGACAACCCCTTAGTAATGCTATTTATAATAGTTGCTGCCTTATGTGAGTGAGAGCAGCAGCAAGGTAAGTGATAATCACATATTTTATACATTAATAAACCCTTATTTTTAGTCATTTACACTCTTCATGTATTTAATTGATTAAGCCTAGTTATGTTTTGTAATATTGGACTCAAATTGGACTTAATTGATTTTTTCAGTATTATTTAGGTCTTACGCTGTTTCTGTATTTTGGTCATATCTTGAGTTCTAGATGTCTAGAAATTATGAATTTTACCTTGTAGGAAAGCTGAGAGAAAGCTCTACAACTTTGATGAAGAGCTCAAAGTCTCAATCAGACATCTAGTAGAGCTAATTGGGCTTGGAAGTTAGAACACGAGTTTTGTGACTGGAACCTGAATTGTGTACAACAATCAAAGTATAACTCGAGTTGTAGGAACTTTCTTGGGCTAAAATTTGGAGAGTTGAATGTTAAGACCCATATCTACAACTTTTATGAGAACATAAGAGCTCATTCGGATAGCTTGGAGGTGATATTGGGTCTGGAAGTCAAAACAGAGGTGCTAAAACTTGGCCTGAATAGTCTGCAGTAATTGGGTCATATCTTGGGCTGTAAGATGAATTTTTGGATGATTTTGGTGCCATTGGAAAGCTGAGACAAAATGCTACAACTTTCATGACCATGTTGCTTCATTCTAATGGCATCCATGAGATCAGCACTGAATGATTTCAGAGACAAAGAATCTTAATAATTCTTCACTCACCAACTCACCATTTGGCATTTTCCACTCATTCATCGACTCATCCACCTACTCTTAATTAGCCCCCTTGTCATTTTGTATCCCTAATCCTCTATAAAAGGCACCATTGGCTGATCATTTGGTGTACTTGGTGTTAGGCTTAGTTTTTACAAGTTATGGTTATGCTTGTTTCTTGTTTTACTTTGTTGTAATTTTCTTTTGTTCTAAAGTGAAGCTATGTTCATCTTTCTCTTCTTCTCTCTTTCTTTCTTCTTATCTATGAGTAACTAAATCTTCATCTTGCTTGGGTGAAAGAGTGAAGCTCTTGGTAATGAAATAAGGTTAGATTATTCTATTTCTTGTGCTTAAAAGATATATTATTAAATGAACATTATATGTTTTGTATTTTGTTTTCAATTGATTTAGAAACCTTCTTTGTATAATGGAGATCTCGATTTATTGTAAACAATAGGATTGGCACAGTGAATGCTTGAACTCATTTACAAATGTAGGTAGATAATTAAAGGAATCATAATATGATTGCATATATAATTGAACTTTGAATGTTATATTTTCCGATTAGAACCTCTGTTGTGTGTGGATTTCAATTGAGTTATAAAGAGAAATAATCTTGCCTTTAATTTATTACCAAGAGTGGATCTTCTGACCCAAGCAAGTTCTTAAATTCATTTGTGAACATCTTCTATTATTTTTGGTGTTATGACAAATCCTTTCCTACCTCAATTAATTTTTCTTCATCAATTCCCTGTGGATCGACCTCAGACTCCCGAGAAATTTACTACTTGAGATAACCTGCACTTGGGTTTACATCCTTAAATCCCGCAGTCAAGTTTTTGGCACTGTTGTCGGGGACTTGATTATAAGTTCTAATTTATTGAGGTTCTTTTTCTTTAATAAAATCTATTATCTTTTCTCCCTCACCAAAGCAAAAGATCCTGCCGATCCTTCGATTTCTTTACTAACTCTCTAACTTTCTAACTATCTAACTTACTAACCTACTAACTTGCTAACATACTAACTTTTATATTCTGTCATTTATTTTCCACCTACTAACTTTTATTTTATGTCATTTATTTTTTGCTTACTAACTTTTATTTTCTACACTCTAACATTTTAATTTACGCCATTTATTTTTTGCTTTTTAACTTTTTAATTTCTGTTATTTATTATTACTTTCTAACATAATGAAATAATCTTTCTTCTTCTTCTCTCTCTTTCGCCGACTCTAGTGGGACTCTCTCTCTCTGGTTATCATATTTTAAATTTATTTTCTGCAATTTACTTTCTGCACTTTATTTTTTGCAAATTATTTTCTGCACTTTACTTTCTGCTCTTTACTTGCTGCACTTTCTAACTTGTTAATTATTAACTCTCTAATTATCTAACTTTTTACTTTATCAGTTATCTAACTTTTTACTTGTTAATATTTATTGGGTGGTTGGTTTATACCACATCCTTGTTAATATTTAATGGCGGGTTATACCGCCAGCTTGTACATTTTTTGTTTATTTATTTTAAGTTAATTATGTATTTATGCTTAATTGGTATCATGATTTAAATTCTGGTCGTTTAGTTAAAATTAATCCTGGTACTTTATATATTGATTTGTTTGAATCACAATTACACACAATTGACACAATAGCTGAAAATGAAAGTGTATATGATGAACATGAAAATCAACCATTGCGAACCATGCGTGAATATTTGCAACCACCTCGAAATTCTAGTCCATCATGTTTTATCTTTCCACTCAATGCCAACAATTTAGATTTAAGCTAGGTATGATTTCTTTACTTCCTAATTTTCATGGTTTAGAATCTGAAAGTCCATATTTACATCTGAAAGAATTTGAGGAAGTATGTATTGCTTTTAATGACCAAAATTGCACTGAAGAGATTGTTAAACTTAAATTGTTTCCTTTTTCTTTAAAAGATAAAGCAAAATCTTGGCTTAACACTTTGAAACCAAGATCAATTGGCACATGGCAAGAAATGCAAGGTGAGTTCTTAAAGAAATTTTTTCCAACACATAAAACCAATGCTATGAAAAGACAAATCTAAAATTTTTCCCAAAATTCAAATGAAGCATATTTTCAATGTTGGGAACAGTTTAAAGATTTGTTAAATTCTTGCCCACATCATGGTTTTGAAAAATGGAGCACTATAAGCTTTTTTTATGAAGATTTAACACCTGAAACTAAACAATTTGTGGAAACAATGTGCAATGGTGAGTTTCTTGATAAAGAACCTGATGAAGCTTTAGACTATTTAAACCAGTTGGCTGAAAATTCTCAATCTTGGCATAGTACTAACATTTCTGAAAATTCAATTAGATCTAATCTTGCAAGTGCTAATAAAGGAAAATATCACCTTAGTCAAGAGAAAGATCTAAATGCTATATTTGCCAGTTCGGCTAGAAAGGTTGAAGCCATGGAATTAAGAAAAGCAAAAGAAATCAAATCTATGCAAAATGAAGAAATTTGTGGTATTTGTGATGACTTAAGACATTCAACACACGAATGTCCTAACATTCCTATTTTTAAAGAAGTTATACATGAGCAAGTAAATGCAATGAATAATTTTAAAAAGCCATTTACTTTTTCTTTTTCAGATACATACAATCCAGGATGGAGAAATCGCCCGAACTTCAGCTGGAGGAATAATAATCAATCACAATTCGTGCAACCACCACCTCCTCAG
Organism: Ormosia emarginata; assembly: GCA_029884605.1. Taxonomy (NCBI): domain Eukaryota; kingdom Viridiplantae; phylum Streptophyta; class Magnoliopsida; order Fabales; family Fabaceae; genus Ormosia; species Ormosia emarginata. Next base: position 22,500,215 of record JAQQTP010000073.1, read on the forward strand.
GCAAAACAGGACTCTCAAAATTCTCAAGGATATGCACCTTATGTCCCACCATATAGGAAAAACCTTGAAGAAACATTGCATGCATTCATAGAAAAGCAAGAGGCCATTAATAAACAAAACAATTAAACTATGAATGACATAAAAGATACTCTTGCTAAACTTTCTTCTGCACTCACCATTCACGAGAAAGGAAATTTTCCTTCTCAACCTCAACCAAATCCCAAGGGTCAGTATAGTCTAAATGAGGGGAGTTCAGAAACCAACAAATAGACCAAGTCAAGTCAGTGATAACTCTTAGGAGTGGAAAGATTATTAAAAAATAAATCCCCGAATCTTGTGAGAAAGAAGATGAACCAATTCCCCAAGAAAATGAAGAAGCTAACCAAAAGGAGACCAAACTCTCGCCTTCACCCTCATTTCCTCAAGCATTGAATAATCCAAAGAAATTGGACCACCACACTGATATTTTTGAAATTTTGAAACAAATCAAGATCAATATTCCTCTGTTAGATGCTATCAAACAGATTCCTTCTTATCCTAAATGTAACACCCTAAACTTTTGGGTGAGTTACCGTTGTGTCCCTAATGTACTGTTTGATGATTTTCAACTTTAGGATAAATGATCGTTATGTCCTTTTTGTACTGTTTCTTGTTTTTCTGTGTGAAATACTGTTTTATTTTACTGTCTGTGATTTTATTTGGACTTTTTGTATGATTTGCTCCGGGACAGGAAAATAATATTTTCCGGGCAGGGGAAATCTTATTTTAATTATTCGGAGCTAAGGGATCTTACTAAACCCAATTCTGAATGATACGGTTAGTAATCTTTTAATTTTTAGGATTTAACTGTAAAATAAAATAATTTTATATTATTATAATATTATTTTATTAGTCAGTACAAATAAGCGGTAATGGACCCAGAAATGTTTTGCGGGACCCACGTTTAGTGAAAACTTAATAGGATTAGTAGCTTAATTAAACATCATTAGTGGTGGAACATTCAAGAGCATGTGACTAAGCATGTGACAAGGCTTAATTAGTGACAAGGCTTAATGACAAGGCTTAGTGACTAGGCTTAGATTAACCAATGAGAGCAAAGCTTGGTGATCAAGTCTTAATCCTCACCATTGATCATTTCTAAGGCTTGGATGGAGCCAACCAAATGGACACCTCCCTTGCCCTTGAAGTCTACGACCATGCACCTTTTGGAAGGCCATTCTTCACTTAATTTCCTAACATTTTCTCTCTTCTCTCTCTTCCAAAAATACCAAACTCCATTGTTGTGTTCTTGAAGCACCATTCGGCCAAACACCATTCTTCACCATCCATCCACCCAAAATTTCTTCTAACTAACATTTCTAAACCTAAACACAATTCTAAGAATATCTCTAGTTGAGAGTTCTTGCAAAATCCTTCATTTGGAGCTTGAAAATCTACTTGGGAGATTTTACTTAGAAGGTGAAACTCTTTGTTTTTCATTTCTAAATTCTTTTTCAAAGTTCTAAGCCATGATTGATCCATGGTTTAAGCTTTCTTTTATGATTATAACTTGTAGAATTTTATTTAAGCTTGTTAGGTGATTTGGAGGAGTGAAAACCGAAACCCTATAAAGGAGTGAAAGAGTATTTGTCTTCATTTAAGGTAAGAGGAAGACTTAAATCTTATCATCCTTGGGTGGTGGTAAGAAGATGGAAATTGTTTGTGATTGTAGAATCCATAAGGATTCATTTGTGTGTTTGTTATTAGCTTTTCTATTTGTGATTTGTATTAACTTGCATGTCTACAAGCTTTGAAATATTGTATGTGTTAGTAGATGCATGTGTAAATCTTAAGATGTGAACAACATGTCAAGGATTGCATGAGTGTTCCAAAGAACACATCACCAAGGCTCACGACCTCAACCAAAAAGGAGAACCAAAATGTTCTCATCAATTTTCTAAGAGTGTGATTTAACTAACCTAGGAAAATTAACAAGATGCAAAATTGTTTAGAGTAAGAAAAATGAATGTAGAGATCAAATGGCAATTTTAAGTATTTCGGCCAACATGCCAAAGCCAAGGATTTATGATTTCTAAAATCATTTTCAATCAAAAAGAAGCAATATATGTTAAAAGGAATTTTTCTACAATGATTTTCGAAGAAATAAATTGATTAGATTAAGTTTAAGAAGTTAAAACTAATGATTTTAATGGTCAAAAGGAAATACAGTAGCTTTTGTAAAATTTCTAACGTAGAGCTCATATTATATTTAGAAGCACGTTAGTAGTTTTCAAAAGTGTAATTAAATGGTTATAATATAAATAAAAGAAATTTTTACGAAAAACTTAGAAAATCATTGTTATACATTTTCTAAGCAAAATACTGTCAATTTTTGCTAAAAATAGACAAATAAGATAGAAAAGATAGCAAATATAATTTATACGGTATGAAACATATTCTACGTAGTTCAAACGTATTAAATATTATTTCTGTTTATTTAAACAGTAATTTTAAGGAATTCGGACAAGAAAATGATTTAAAAATCTTACGCGATTGAGAAAACGTTTAAAAAAATAGTACGCGATTTTAAAAATAGTAAAATATATTTACGCGATTTAAAAATATTTGTAAAAGCGACGAGATTTTGAAAACGCGATAAAATTTCTACGTGACTGATGAAAACAGCAAGTTTTACTGTCAGGCCAAAGTGGTGGACTCGGACAGATTGTGAAATAGTACTGTCAGGTGGGACATACTGTATATATATATATATATGCGATTTGCCAGTGAGGGCATATTCGTAATTTTTGCCAGTGAGGGCATATTTGGAATTTTTATCATGCGTTGAGTTGTGCCAATTTGGTTGATAATTGGTGGATTGATTGACGAGATAAATAACATCGTGTTGTCGATGTGATAAGCGTAGTGTGGTTCAACTTGAATGAACTTGGAGACATTAGTGCGCAGATTATTCCATTTGTGGACAGTTGGTCGCTCCTCTGGGCCATGGTAACTGGAAACACACTAATGGACTCGACACGCACTATATTTAATCAAGATCTTGTGAAGTCTATTAGTGCAAGCCTGTAGTGACACGACGTATGACAGTGTGCTACACCACTACATCTTTTTTTTACAGTGGGCTAAAGACGCAACGTGAGACAGCGGAATAGTTATTGGGCGGTCGACGGTACTGATAGATTTTGCGGGTCGTTCTCTCTGATGTCTGTATTTTTAGCTCCATGGAGTAGGGTTGAGTCACATATCATATATTTATGTTTTATACATTTTAATGTTATTTAGTTGCACTATTTTATCTATCTGTATTATTTTAATTATCTGTACCATTTTATTCATCTGTACCATTGTATGTTATTGTTGTATTGAGTTTTGTATTATTTAATATTATGATTTATGTTATTATAGTATGCTATATTGTATGAACTGTTTTACCTGTTGTATTGTCGTTTTCTTATTTTACCATGTTTGTGGTGATATAGATTGTCTTACCTCTTTCTTGTATGTGTTATCTGTATATTTTAAATTATGTGATAAAGAGTTTGAGGAAGAGGAACAGCCTCTTGAGTGTGAGTATCCTGAAGAGGAGGAAGAGCAGCAAGCCGAAGATCAGTTCTACGATCAAGAACCATCCGATCATCCATATCCTTTGGATTGATTGTGTGGATATGACGCTACCAGGATTCTTTGGATTCGTGCAACTGGAGTTTCACGGAGGCTCTGAAGCCTGGCGTCTGCGAGAAGATAGAGACTCGGTGACGTACGTAGGGCGTCTGACTGTGACCATACGTACGGAGTTTGATGGAGTGTCGATCTTTTCTACTTTGTTGTACTTACATGTGGAATTGCTGCTATCTCTTAGGCGTCATTGGGGCGGTATGTTTGATGCGCCTAGTGAGATTAGCAGCGTATCGACTGCACGGACCCGTGTCCGTAGAGGGTCGAGGCATCCTGGATATCTATCACCTGAAGTTTCATCTGAGAGTGATCCTTCAAAGGGTTAGATATTTGTGATGTGTACTTGGGCGCGTCTGCGTTTGTATATATTGACCTTTTACTGTTTTGTTTACTGTTTTAGTTTAAATATGGATAGTTGTAAATTATTTGTATAACTTATAACTAGTACCATATGTATATTATGTTAGATGTTAGTTTGTTTATTTTGTGTTTCCGCGTTATTTTATTTAATACTATTCTGTTTAACAAGAAGAATTTTACAACCCGCAATATTATGTTACAAATGTTTTACAACTTGGGTAGATTTTATTTATCTTTTTTTTATTTTATTTATATATGTGACATCCCCACAAGGGTGTTACATTAGTTGGTATCAGAGCCCAAGTTAGAGTCTTTTGGGGTTGTGGTTGGGTCTGTTTTTGTTTGTGCTGTGTGATTCTCTGTGATTTACTTCCGAAAGGATGTATCTAACTTTGTTTGGTTATGTTTGAAGAAAGAAGATGTCTGGTAGAGGACGAGGACGTGCGAACGTAAATCGGGAAGTGGATCCTATGATTGCGACTGCTGAAGCTATGCAGCGAATGGCTGAAGTGATTACGCAGCAGAATCTGAGAGCAGCTCAACAACAAGATGCTACTGTTGATGCCCTAAATTTATCTGAATTTAGGCGTAATAATCTGCCACAGTTTAGAGGCGAGGTTGATCTTGAGAAAGCGAGTTAATGGATACAAGACTTGGAGAGAATTTTTGAAGGAATGAGATGCTGCGATGAGAAGAAGGTAACGTATGCAGCCTTTATGTTAAGAGGAGACAGAGAACATTGGTGGAGAGGAACCCGCCGGTTGTTGCGGGCTGAAGGAACAGATATTACATGGGAAGTATTTTCTAATGCATTTCTGGAGAAGTATTTTCCTACGAGTGCTAGATATGCCAAGGAGATGGAATTTCTTGGTTTACGTCAGGGTAATATGACTGTGAATGAGTATGCTACTAAATTTGAGAGTTTGTCTCAATTCTCAGATTATGCTCAAACTCGACCAGTTGATGGGTGGAGATGTCGGAAGTTTGAGGCAGGGTTAAGAGTGGAACTGAAGCAAGGGGTGATATCCTTGAGAATGAATCAGTTTCATGCTTTAGTTGATGCGTGTGCACGACTCGAGGAGTTGGAGCCGTCACGAGATCAGAGGAATCGTAACTTTGGACCAATAAGGTTTCAGAGAGGTGGTGGCAGTAATACTAATTAGTTTCAGCGCAAGCCGTATTCTAGACCACCAGGGAATCAATCTCAACGACCACCGGTTGGGGGAAGTACTAGTGGTAGTGGAGCTGGACAGAGAGTGGCGTTCATGCCAACATGTTTTAAGTGTGGAAAGAAAGGCCATCTTTCTAGTGAATGCCCTATCAGAGGAACAGTTTGTTTTAATTGCAAATAGCCTGGACATATATCTAGGGATTGTACTCAGCCAGAGAGAAAGCCAGCTATGAGAAGTGTTCGTGCCACTCAGCCAAGGTCAGGAAGTATTCAACCGAGGTCTGGAGGACGAGTATATACTATGACTGGAACGGAAATTTCTCAATCTGATGATCTTATTCAGGGAGAAGGTACTATTGGAGGTAATCTTCTGACTGTGTTATATGATTCTGGTGCGACACATTCATTTATTGCATATGATTGTGTGGAGAGATTGAAGTTGCCTGTGTCTTCTCTGAATGTTAAATTGAGTGTTTCTACGCCAACTGCTAAACTTGTAATTACGTCTACGATATGTTTGGATTGTCCTGTTGTTATAAAGGACCGTGTGTTTTCGGTCAACTTGATTTGTTTGCCTCTTGTTGAGATAGATGTAATATTAGGGATTGACTGGTTATCTTCTAACCATATCCTTATAGATTGTGCAAGCAAAACCATAGTTTTTCCTAAGGAAGAAAAGTCTGGATTCTTGACTGCTATTAAAGTCAAGTCGCTGTTAAGAGAGGGAGCACAGGGATATATGTTATTGTCTTCTCTAGAAGTCAAGAATGAGAAAGATGTGAATACTATTCCTGTTGTCAATGAGTTTCCAGAAATTTTTCCTGATGATGTACCTGGTTTGCCACCTGAGAGGGAGATTGAGTTTTCAATTGATTTAGTACCAGGACCAGGTCTTATCTCAATTGTGCCATACCAAATGTCGCCAGTAGAGTTGGTGGAACTGAAACAACAATTGGTGGAACTGTTGGAGAAATAGTTTGTGCGACCTAGTGTTTCACCATGGGGAGCACCAGTGCTTTTGGTCAAGAAGGAAGACGGAACTTCTCGACTTTGTGTGGATTATCGTCAGCTGAACAAGGTGACTATCAAGAATAAATATCCGCTTCCAAGAATTGATGATTTGATGGATCAGTTGATGGGAGCAGTGGTATTTTCTAAAATAGATCTGAGATCGGGTTATCACCAGATTCGTGTTAAGGGGGAAGATATACCCAAAACAGCTTTTCGAACTCGTTATGGACATTATGAGTATCAGGTAATGCCATTTGGGGTGACGAATGCTCCTGCCATATTTATGGACTATATGAACAAGATTTTTCGTCCATATCTAGACAGATTTGTCGTTGTTTTTATCGATGACATTCTGATCCATTCTCAATCTAAGGAAGAGCATGTTGAACATCTCGGTGTTGTTCTTCAGATTTTGAAGGAAAAGCAGCTGTATGCGAAATCAGCTAAGTGTGAGTTCTGGTTGGAGGAAGTTCAATTTCTAGGTCACGTGATTTCAAAGGAAGGTATTGTTGTAGACCCATCGAAAGTAGAGACTGTTTTGCAGTGGGAAAGACCAAAGACAGTGACAGAAGTTCGAAGTTTTGTTGGACTTGCTGGATATTACCGAAGGTTTATCGAAGGTTTTTTTAAGATTGCTGGACCGCTTACGCAGCTCACGAGGAAAAGTCAAGCTTTTGAGTGGACGGAAGAACGTGAAGCCAGTTTCCAAGAATTGAAGAAAAGATTAACAACTGCACTAGTGTTACTTTTTCCGGATTCTAAAGGAACTTTTGATGTGTATTGTGATGCTTGTTACCAAGGGTTAGGATGTGTGTTGATGCAAAATCAGAATGTTGTGGCGTATGCTTCTCGACAGTTGAAGGTTCATGAGAGGAATTATCCAACACATGATTTGGAATTGGCCGTGGTGGTTTTTGCTCTGAAAGTGTGGAGGCATTTTCTGTATGGAGCGATGTTCAATGTCTTTAGTGATCACAAGAGTCTAAAGCACTTGTTTGATCAGAAAGAATTGAATATGAGGCAAAGGCGATAGTTGGAATTCTTAAAGGATTATGATTTTCAACTCCAATACCATCCAGGAAAAGCTAATGTGGTAGCTGATGCCTTAAGTAGAAAGGTGCTTAGTGTTTCGACAATGATGATAAAAGAGGAGGAATTGATTAACAAATTCTGAGATCTATGGTTGTTAGTGGAATTTCTGCCTGGAAGAGTTCGCCTATGTAAAGTCGTGATCATAAATGAATTTCTCGATGTAGTCCGAGATAAGCAAAAGGAAGATACATTTTTGCAAAATGAAAGAGAATTGTTAAAGCAAGGTCATAAGGCGATGGTAGAGGAAGGGTCAGATGGAATCTTAAGGTTTAAGGGAAGAATCTGTATGCCAAATGATTCTGAACTTAAGAAAGGAATTCTAGATGAAGCTCATACTAGTGATCTGAGTTTGCATCCGGGGATGACCAAAATGTACCAAGACTTAAAGAAGTTGTTTTGGTGGCCAAGGATGAAAAGAGACATAGCGGAACGTGTGGAGTCTTGTCTGGTTTGTCAGAAGGTGAAAGTGGAACATCAGAGACCAGTTGGTATATTGTAACCGTTAGCTATTCCAGAGTGGAAGTGGGATAGTATCTCAATGGATTTTGTTACTGGATTGCCGAAGGCGAGGAAAGGTCATGATTCAATATGGGTTATAGTCGATAGGCTTACGAAGTCGGCTCATTTCTTGCCAATTAATATTAAATATTCGTTGGAAAGATTAACCCAGTTGTACATCAGTGAGATTGTGAGGTTACATGGTGTGCCTACATGTATAGTTTCTGACAGAGATCTGAGGTTTACATCGAGGTTCTGGCGAAGTTTACAAGAAGCCATGGGAACTAAGTTGAGGTTGAGTTCAGCTTATCATCTGTAAACTGATGGTTAAACAGAGAGAACTATACAGTCTTTGGAAGATCTGTTGCGAGCTTGTGTTTTGGAGCAACGAGGGAGTTGGGATGAATTTTTATCTTTGATAGAATTCACCTACAACAATAGTTTTCACTCAAGTATAGGGATGGCACCCTATGAGGCATTGTATGGAAGATGATGTTGAACACCGTTGTGTTGGTATCAAGATGGGGAAAGTATGACTATTGGACTAGATCTTGTACAACAGACTACGGAGAAGGTAAAGATGATACAAGAGAAGATGAAGATGACGCAAAGTAGACAAAAGAGTTATACGGATAAACGAAGACGACCTCTTGAATTTGAGGAGGGTGAGCATGTGTTTCTAAGAGTGACTCCTACGACTGGTGTCGGAAGAGTTATTAAATCTAAGAAGCTTACTCCTAAGTTCATTGGACCGTATCAGATTATCCGATGTATAGGTCCTGTAGCTTATCAGATTGCTTTGCCGCCCTTTCTATCCAATCTGCATGATGTATTTCATATATCCCAATTAAGGAAGTATGTTTCGGATCCAACGCATGTTATACAACCCGATGAAGTACAACTGAAGGAGAATTTGACTTATGAGACTTTACCTGTTAGAATAGAGGACAGAAAGGTGAAGCAGCTTCGAGGGAAGATGATCGAATTAGTAAAGGTCATTTGGAACGATATGACAGGTGATGCTATCTGGGAGCTGGAAGACAAAATAAGGGAGCAATATCCTTATTTGTTCTGACGTATAACGAATTTCGAGGATGAAATTTTTGTTTGTTGGGGAGAGTTGTAACACCCTAAACTTTTGGGTGAGTTACCGTTGTGTCCCTAATGTACTGTTTGATGTTTTTCAACTTTAGGATAAATGACCATTATGTCCTTTTTGTACTGTTTCTTATTTTTCTGTATGAAATACTGTTTTATTTTACTATCTGTGATTTTATTTGGACTTTTTGTGTGATTTGCTCTGGGACAGGAAAATAATATTTTCCAGGGCGGGGAAATCTTATTTTAATTATTCGAAGCTGGGGGATCTTACTAAACTCAATTCTGAATGATACGGTTAGTAATCTTTTAATTTTTAGGATTTAACGTAAAATAAAATAATTTTATATTATTATAATATTATTTTATTAGTCAAGTACAAATAAGCGGTAATGGACCCGAGAAATATTTTGCGGGACCCACGTTTAGTAAAAACTTAATAGGATTAGTAGCTTAATTAAACATCATTAGTGGTGGAACATTCAAGACTAAGCATGTGACTAGGCTTAATTAGTGACAAGGCTTAATGACAAGGCTTAGTGACTAGGCTTAGATTAACCAATGAGAGCAAAGCTTGGTGATCAAGTCTTAATCCTCACCATTGATCATTTCTAAGGCTTGGATGGAGCCAACCAAATGGACACCTCCCTTGCCCTTGAAGTCTACGGCCATGCACCTTTTGGAAGGTCATTCTTCACTTAATTTCCTAACATTTTCTCTCATCTCTCTCTTCCAAAAATACCAGACTCCATTGTTGTGTTCTTGAAGCACCATTCGGCCAAACACCATTCTTCACCATCCATCCACCCAAAATTTCTTCTAACCAACTTTTCTAAACCTAAACACAATTCTAAGAACATCTCTAGTTGAGAGTTCTTGCAAAATCCATCATTTGGAGCTTGAAAATCTACTTGGGAGATTTTACCTAGAAGGTGAAACTCTTTGTTTTTCATTTCTAAATTCTTTTTCAAAGTTCTAAGCCATGATTGATCTATGGTTTAAGCTTTCTTTCATGATTATAACTTGTAGAATTTTGTTTAAGCTTGTTAGGTGATTTGGAGAAGTGAAAACCGAAACCCTAGAAAGGAGTGAAAGAGTATTTGTCTTCATTTAAGGTAAGAGGAAGACTTAAATCTTATCATCCTTGGGTGGTGGTAAGAAGATGGAAATTGTTTGTGATTGTAGAATCCATAAGGATTCATTTGTGTGTTTGTTATTAGTTTTCCTATTTATGATTTGTATTAACTTCCATGTCTACAAGCTTTGAAATATTATATGTGTTAGTAGATGCATGTGTAAATCTTAAGATGTGAACAACATGTCAAGGATTGCATGAGTGTTCCAAAGAACACATCACCAAGGCTCACAACCTCAACCAAAAAGGAAAACCAAAATGTTCTCATCAATTTTCTAAGAGTGTGATTTAACTAACCTAGGAAAATTAACAAGATGCAAAATTGTTTAGAGTAAGAAAAATGAATGTAGAGATCAAATGGCAATTTTAAGTATTTCGGCCAACATGCCAAAGCCAAGGATTTATGATTTCTAAAATCATTTTCAAACCATTTTCAATCAAAAAGAAGCAATTTATGTTAAAAGGAATTTTTCTACAATGATTTTCGAAGAAATAAATTGATTAGATTAAGTTTAAGAAGTTAAAACTAATGATTTTATTGGTTAAAAGGAAATACAGTAGCTTTTGTAAAATTTTTAACGTAGAGCTCATATTATATTTTGAAGCACGTTAGTAGTTTTCAAAAGTGTAATTAAATGGTTATAATATAAATAAAAGAAATTTTTACGAAAAACTTAGAAAATCATTGTTATACATTTTCTAAGCAAAATACTATCTATTTTTGCTAAAAACAGACAAATAAGATAGAAAAAATAGCAAATATAATTTATACGGTATGAAAAATATTCTACGTAGTTCAAACGTATTAAATATTATTTCTGTTTATTTAAACAGTAATTTTAAGGAATTCGGACAAGAAAATGATTTAAAAATCTTACGCGATTGAGAAAATGTTTGAAAAACAGTACGCGATTTTAAAAATAGTAAAATATATTTACGCGACTTAAAAACGTTTATAAAAGCGACAAGATTTTGAAAACGCGATAAAATTTCTACGCGACTAACGAAAACAGCAAGTTTTACTGTCGAGCCAAAGTGGTGGACCCAGACAGATTGTGAAACAGTACTGTCAGGTGGGACGTACTGTATATATATATATGCAATTTGCCAGTGAGGGCATATTCATAATTTTTGCCAGTGAGGGCATATTTGGAATTTTTGCCAGTGAGGGCATATTTGGAATTTTTATCATGCATTGAGTTGTGCCAATTTGGTTGATAATTGGTGGATTGATTGACGAGATGAATAACATCGTGTTGTCGGTGTGATAAGCGTAGTGTGGCTCAACTTGAATGAACTTGGAGACATTAGTGTGCAGATTATTCCATTTGTGGACAGTTGGTCGCTCGTCTGGGCCGTGGTAATCGGTAGGTAGGCAGTAACACACTAATGGACTCGACACGCACTATACTTAATCAAGATCTTGTGAAGTCTATTAGTGCAAGCCTGTAGTGACACGACGTATGACAGTGTGCTACACCACTACATCTTTTTTTTACAGTGGGCTATAGACGCAACGTGAGACAGCGGAATAGTTATTGGGCGGTCGACGGTACTAATAGATTTTTGCGGGTCGTTCTCTCTGATGTCTGTATTTTTAGCTCCATGGAGTAGGGTTGAGTCACATATCATATATTTATGTTTTATATATTTTAATGTTATTTAGTTGCACTATTTTATCTATCTGTATCATTTTAATTATCTGTACCATCTTATTCATCTGTACCATTGTATGTTATTGTTGTATTGAGTTTTGTATTATTTAATATTATGATTTATGTTATTATAGTATGCTATATTGTATGAACTGTTTTACTTGTTGTATTGTCGTTTTCTTATTTTACCATGTTTGTAGTGATATAGATTGTCTTACCTCCTCTTTCTTGTATGTGTTATCTCGTATATTTTAAATTATGTGATAAAGAGTTTGAGGAAGAGGAACAACCTCTTGAGTGTGAGTATCCGAAGAAGAGGAGGAAGAAAGAAGCCGAAGATCGGTTCTACGATCAAGAACCATCCGATCATCCATATCCTTTGGATTGATTGTGTGGATATGACGCTACCAGATTCTTTGGATTCGTGCAACGGAGTTTCGGAGGCTCAAGCCCTGGCGTCTGCGAGAAGATAGAGATTCGGTGACGTACGTAGGGCGTCTGACTGTGACCATACGTACGGAGTTTGATGGAGTGTCGATCTTTTCTACTTTGTTGTACTTACATGTGGAGTTGCCGCTATCTCTTAGGCGTCATTGGGGCGGTATGTTTGATGCGCCTAGTGAGATTAGCAGCAGTATCGACTGCACGGACCCGTGTCCGTAGAGGGTCGAGGCATCCTGGATATCTATCACCCGAAGTTTCATCCGAGAGTGATCCTTCGAGGGTTAGATATTTGTGATGTGTACTTGGGCGCGTCTCGCGTTTGTATATATTGACCTTTTACTGTTTTGTTTACTGTTTTAGTTTAAATATGGATAGTTGTAAATTATTTGTATAACTTATAACTAGTACCATATGTATATTATGTGAGATGTTGGTTTGTTTATTTTGTGTTTCCGTATTATTTTATTTAATACTATTATGTTTAACAAGAAGAATTTTACAACCCGCAATATTATGTTACAAATGTTTTACAACTTGGGTAGATTTTATTTATCTTTCTTTTATTTTATTTATATATGTGACATCCCCACAAGGGTGTTATACTAAATATTTGAAGGACTTGTGCACTGTTAAAAGGAAATTAAATGTGAAAAAAAAAGTATTTTTGGCTGAACAGGTAAGCTCTATTCTTCAGAATAATAATGCGTTGAAATATAAAGACCCTGGTTGTCCTACAGTTTCATGCATTATTGGAGAACATAAAATTGAAAAAGCTTTACTTGATCATGGTGCTAGTGTCAATTTGCTTCCATATTCAATTTATCAGCAACTCAACTTAAGTGAGTTAAAACCAATTTCTTTAACTCTTCTACTTACCGATAGATCAATTAAAATTTCAAGAGGAATAGTGGAAGATGTGTTGGTTCAAGTTGATAAATTCATATATCATGTGGATTTTATTGTCTTGGATACTGAACCTATGGTTGATAGTTGCAAGTCAATTCCTGTTATTTTAGGCCGTCCATTTTTAGCAACATCTAATGCTTTGATAAATTGCAGAAATTGAGTGGTGAAACTAACATTTGGAACTATGACACTAGAACTCAATATTTTTAACATGTGCAAGCAATCACAGGAAGTCTTTCATGAAAAGGAGGAAGTTGAAGGGATTTAAGTCATTGTAGATGATCATCTTCAAAAAGGGAGTTCTTCTGACCCATTAGAAGTTTGTTTAATTAATTCATTTAATTTGCTTGATTGTACAGAGGAAATAGAATACAAAGGATGGAAGCCAAAATTCAAAGAGCTAAAACCCATGAATGATAATACCCATGAAGAAGTACCCACACTGGAATGAAAGTCATTACCTGTTGGGTTGAAGTACACATTTTTGGGAGAAAAACAAAGCTTTCCAAAAGTAACTTCCTCAACTCTTACTGGAGAACAAGAAGGAAAGATGCCGCCTCAATGGACGCACCAAGATAGAAAGAAATTTTTGACAGAGGTGAAATATTTTTATTGGGATGATCCATACTTGTTCAAATATTGCGCTGACCAAATCTTTCGGAGATGTGTGCCCAACAGTGAGGTAGGTAGTGTCATTAAATTTTGTCACTCTGAAGCATGTGGAGGTCACTTTTCTTCAAAGAAAATAGCTGCAAAAATCTTGCAGTGTGAATTTTATTGGCCCACTATATTTAAGGACTGCTATACTTTTTGCAAAAGTTGTGAAAATTGTCAAAAGTTGGGCTCAATTTCAAAAAGAAACATGATGCCTCTGAACCCTATCCTTGTCATTGAAATTTTTGATTGTTGGGGAATTGATTTCATGGATCCATTTCCATCTTCATTTGGATTTGTGTATATTTTGGTTGCAGTTGATTATGTCTCAAAATGGATTGAGGCGATTCTATGCCGACACAATGATAATAAAACTGATCTCAAATTTTTAAAAGAAAATATCTTATGTCAAGTTAGAATCCCTCAAGCTATCATAAGTGATGGGGTAACACATTTTTGTAATAAACCATTTGAATCTTTAATGAAGAAATATGGTATTACACACAAAATTGTCACCCCTTATCATCCTCAAACAAGTGGACAAGTTGAATTAGCAAATAGGGAGATTAAACAAATTTTGGAAAAAATAGTTAACCCAAATTGTAAAGATTGGTCTTTAAGACTAAACGATGTACTTTGGGCTTACCGTACTACTTTCAAAACATCTTTGGGCACGTCACCCTATTAGTTAGTCTATGGAAAACCTTATCACTTGCCTGTAGAATTGAAACATAAAGCATTCTGGGCCATTAAAGCTTTCAATCTAAATCTTGATGATGCTTGCAAGATACGCAAATTGCAATTAAATAAACTTGAGGAATTGAGAAATGATGCATATGAAAACTCAAAGATTTATAAAGCCAGAACAAAAGCTTTTCATGACAAGACAATTTTGAGAAAATCTTTTGAAATTGGTTAAAAAGTTCTGCTTTATGGTTCTTGCCTGCACCTATTCCCTAGAAAATTGAAATCTAGGTGGAGTGGTCCTTTTGTTGTCAAACATGTGTATCCTCATGGGGCTATAGATATTGAGAATCCTAAGAATGGTAATGTGTTTAAAGTCAATGGACAAAGGCTCAAACCATTTCTAGAAAACCAAATTGATGAGGTAGAATTCATCTCTCTTTTTTATCCTTGTTATGAATAGAATTCACTCTAATTTGGTTGTCTTGTTTTTGCAGTTCTTTATGTTGCTGGTTAAGTGGTGGATACGGTACTCCGTGACTCTCAAGTCGGTTTGTTTTTTAGTTTCCCAAAATAACTGAATCCTTCTTCTCCTTTAAAACAGATGTCATTCTTTCAAACTTGAGAAAACATTTTCCTTCTCTTCCTCAAAACACTCTGAAAAAAATCTACAAAGTTCGATGTGAAAGATTGAGACTGTTAATGCACAAAGGTATGCCAGAAGATGTACGTTGGATAATTGAAGCAAAAGTCCGACTAGCAGGTGAGTCTTCAATTTCATTTGACTCATACATGCCAGGTCTTGGAAGAAGTTCGTATTCTAAAAGGAGAAGAGCAAAAAGGTTACAAGTCTATTACAAATATGGATGATGGAATTGTAACAAGCGATGTCGTTCTTTGGGGATGGTTTCCACAAATAGAGAAAATAAAATTTTTTTCATTAAGAATGGACTGAGTAAGGAGTCATTAGATAATATCTTATTGACTCTTGAGACGCATTCTTGTGGATTGGTGCATCGTGAACTTCTTAATTTGTGGAATCTCTTCAAGGATGAAGAAAAATGCTACAGTCTTAGGAATCTGACTCTAAAAGACCCTGTTTGCCAATTTATAAGAAAATTGGATGGGAAGCTTATCCTCGACTCATAGAAGGCGTTTAAGCCGTTACTGGACGTTAAACTAGAGGCAGATGTGAGTCATATCCACAAACAATCTATACATATCATCCTCTTCCTCTTCATGTCATCTTTTAAAAAAAAATTTAAAAAAAAAAGAAAAAAAAGGAAGAAAAAAATGTTTGAACAAGGGCGATCCGGAAGGAGTACCATGGCTTTAATTAGTTGTGGAGCCCCAGCCTTTGGCTGACCCGTCATTGACTCGGGTGGACCTTTGCACGCTGGTCCTTAAAAAAGTTTGTGTACCATGCTCTGTAGAGAGCCGCACTCCATAACCCAATGTTTACCATCTAGGCACTGTGGAGTTGATGGACAGGCAGAAGTGTCCCACTCTGGTTATTAGTGAGAAGTAAGCCGCGGCTGCTAAAGCGTATAAGGCATCTGAGCTTGATCCTCTCTTTTATTAGATGGGGCTCTCAGCGCCCTGGGATGGGATGTTTTGGATCTTGGACATTATGGGTTTCAGAGTTTAGTATCTTTGTTAATGTTACGAGCCCAAGTGTGAGCGCTCTAGGTTCCAGACCCAGGATGGAAACCCACGATGGTTTCTTCTTTCTCCTTTCTTCGAATAAACGGACGTGAGTGTCAACTGCACTGGTGACACGCAGTATAAAGATATGCCACTATTGCACTCATGATGCGCAGTATAAAGATATGCCATGAAAGCTATACATACAGGTATGTCATCATTTGCTATTATATTTCTTTTATCTTTATATTATTTTGTTGTATTTTGGTTTTGGATAGACGATCCTTTGAGCAGGGTCTTTCAGGGGTTTCTAGACTTCTTTACCCTGATGGTTTTCTTGAAGTCCAAAAAAAAATTACCAAAAAAAAATTCATTTACCTTTGATCTTTGATCCTGACCCAGCAATAGCTCAGATAGATTAGTCAGCAGGAAGCAGTAAGAGAAGTAGTATGCATCGCAAGCCCGATCAGACACTCCAGTTATTTAAATAATATTAAGCTTTAGTTTTATTTATTGTACTTTGTTTCTGTTTAAATTTGTGTCAGATTTCTCCAACAGGTAATATCTTCTATCATTTACTCATCTATTTTTTAACATTGAGGACAATGTTGTGATCTAGTTGGGGGGGAAGGATAGTTGACCAAAAAAAATTTCTTTTTTTTTGGGAAGTATGATATGATTGTCATAGACTTACTAAACCAATGAATGATGGCAGAGTAAGGAGTAATTTTACTTCTGAGACGCATCTAAATTGAGAAGTATGTTTAGTGATATGAATATCAGAAACCTATTCGTAGTAAAATCAATTAAGGATGGCAGAGTAAGGAGTAAATTTTGGAAATAATTTATTACTCTTGAGATGCATCTTAGTTGGGGTAATAACTATTTAATGTTTTTGTGTAGAAGTAGCAAATGGATTCTTGGATCTTAGCATAAATTGTCTTCTTTCTTAAAAATCACAAGCTTGGATATAAATGTTGATATGATGGATTAAGAATGATAGAAATATGCCTTGTGAGATTTTGAGCCTATTGATGAATGGATTGAATATTTGTACCATTCTCTTCTTTCTTGTGTGATTTTCACTCATGGAATTGTTACTCTAGAACTTGCTTTGATTCTTTTTTAGGCTACATTTTCACATGCATACATTAATATGATTGAGGCATTTTGAAATAGCTACTTTGACCAAATAGCCATCCTTGTATATTTTCCATTGTGTAACCCCTTTGAGCTTATTTGACCATTTCTTGTTTTTAGCTTATTTTGTGCCTGCAAAAAAAAACATGTTTTTACCCAACCTTAGGGAATAAGAGAGCATTGACCTTGTTCTTGAACAAGTGTGGGGGTGTATGTGCAAAATAAAAAAAAAAGAGAAAAAAAAAAGAAAAAATGACCACCGTTGCAATCAAAGAATTATCAAAGTCTAGAATAAAGGTGGATGCTTGGAAACAACATGAAGAAAAGGAGAATGTTCAGGTCTAACAATGAATTCAATTCACCAATTTGGGATTGATCTTCAACAAAACATTAGTCAAATATTGGTGATTGTCCTTTATAATGAATGTTCTCAAGCATTTTCTCCACTCTAACTGTACCATAATGATCTTTTATTCTCTTTGGTATTTATCTTTTCAGATCCATATTATCCCTTCTCCTTTACCATGACCCCATTACAACCTTGAATAAAGTCCTCTTGATTTTTGTATGCATGTGTTTTGAGTAGCGGAGAAGTAGAAGATAAGCAAGCTTATGGTAGTACAATTGTTCATGGGTTGAATAGAGTGAAATACTTACCTTTTAAACACTTGAGAGATTGAGAGTGAATTCTGTGAGGATTTATCATTCTTGATTCATTCTTTTCAACTGAAGTTTCCTTACTTGTTGGTTTGAGATGTGAAGAAATGTTATCTCATTAATGCTTTGATCCCTTGAATTTCTGATTGCTTTTCTTGCTTCATCGAGTCTTTTAGAGTTTTTAGCTTTTGAGTCTATGTCGTTTTTCCTTGTTTCCTAGCTTTGGTCTTATGTATTTTGTCCAGGAGTGCAAAAAGCTAAGTGTGGGGGAATTGATAATAACATATTTTATACATTAATAAACCCTCATTTTTAGTCATTTACATTCTTCATGTACTTAATTGATTAAGCCTGGTTATGTTTTGTAATATTGGACTCAAATTGGACTTAATTGATTTTTTCAGCATTATTTAGGTCTTACACTGTTTTTGTATTTTGGTCATATCTTGAGTTCTAGATGTCTAAAAATTATGAATTTTACCTTGTAGGAAAGCTGAGAGAAAGTTCTACAACTTTGATGAAGAGCTCAAAGTCTCAATCAGACATCTAGTAGAGCTAATTGGGCTTGGAAGTCAAAACACGAGTTTTGTGACTGGAACCTGAATAGTGTACAGTAATCAGAGCATAACTTGAGCTGTAGGAACTTTATTGGGCTGAAATTTGGAGCGTTGAAAGTTAAGACCCATATCTACAACTTTCATGAAGAACATAGGAGCTCATTCGGACAGCTTGGAGATGATATTGGGTCTGGAAGTCAAAACAGAGGTGCTGAAACTTGGCCTAAATAGTCTACAATAATTAGGTCATATCTTGAGCTGTAGGATGAATTTTCGGATGATTTTGGTGCCATTGGAAAGTTAAGACAAAATTCTACAACTTTTATATAGACTATGTAGCTTCATTCTAATGGCATCCATGAGATCAGCACTGAATGATTTCAGAGACAAAGAATCTCAATAATTTTCCACTTACCAACTCACCATTTGGCATTTTCCACTCATTCATCCACTCATCCACCTACTCTTAATCAGCCCCCTTGTTATTTTGTATCCCTAATCCTCTATAAAAGGCACCATTGGTTGATCATTTGGTGCACTTGGTGTTAGGCTTAGTTTTTACAAGTTATGATTATGCTTGTTTCTTGTTTTACTTTGTTGTAATTTTCTCTTGTTCTAAAGTGAAGGTATGTTCATCTTTCTCTTCTTCTCTCTTTCTTTCTTCTTATCTATGAGTAACTAAATCTTCATCTTGCTTGGGTGAAAGAGTGAAGCTCTTGGTAATGAAATAAGGTTAGATTATTTTATTTCTTGTGCTTAAAAGATATATTATTAAATGGACATTATATGTGTTGTATTTTGTTTCCAATTAATTTAGAAACCTTCTTTGTATAATTGAGATCTTGATTTATTGTAGACAATAGGATTAGCACAGTGAATGCTTGAACTCATTTACAAATGTTGGCAGATAATTAAAGGAATCATAATATGATTGTATATATAATTGAACTTTGAATGTTATATTTTTCGATTGGAACCTCCGTTGTGTGTAGATTTCAATTGAATTATACAGAGAAATAATCTTACCTTTAATTTATTACCAAAAGTGGATCTTCTAACCCAAGCAAGTTCTTAAATTCATTTGTGAATATCTTCTATTACTTTTGGTGTTGTGACAAATCCTTTCCTACCTCAATTAATTTTTCTTCATCAATTCCCTGTGGATCGACCTCGGACTCCCGAGAAATTTACTACTTGAGACAACCTGCACTTGGGTTTGCATCCTTAAATCCCGCAGTTAATAAGCTGTGTAACCCTAGACTCATCTGTTATAAGTCCGACCCATGATTAAATCCTAATCTAACTTGGATTCTAATTGCTCCAATTTAGTCTGCTCTATGTGTGCGACCCTACAGGTTCTCATGACGTTAGCAATAATATCAAAATCTCATTTTAATATTTCAAGCAGTGAGCAGTATCTAGCAACACATCGTTATTACCCAAGTAATGAGAATGTTAGTGATTTGACATAACCTTTCTGTGATCAATGTTACCTTGCAGTTTAGTCCCTTTGTCCAGATATCTAGATTGAACACAAGGCATGGAACGTTTCACCCTTGTATAGTTCAATCTTTCATTTCTTGATACTCGAGTAGACGTAGTAATAACAAATGAGATTAATATATCATATTGACTCATTTGAGCATAGCTATGCATTTCATAGTCTTACTTAATCAGGAGCCCCGAAGATATAACCCATGTTATGTAGGAGGGACAAATCCCATCTAGGTCACTCATATCCCTCCACATGATTTGCGGTATGTCGAATAACTAACTTTATAATCACTTTGTTATAGATGACATTTAATGGAATTAAAACATACAACTCCTCATGTAGGAATCGCTATGATTTCATGTCAAAGGACCATATACACCATTATCACTATGAGAATCGCTTATGACACTCATGTAACGATCCACGTAGCGTTCTCATGGCGAGTCAGTTCAATACATTATTACTCTAATATGTATCCATGTGAAGGCTTGATATCTCATATCTATGACCAGTGAGATGTGGCCATCAGTCTATGCACATACTAGTCTCAATGCATTATTATCGCCCAAATTAACAATAATACTTGACTAGGGACATTTAAGAAGAGTGTTTTGTTTATATCCGATAGGATCTCACGATAATGTCATCCACTTGATGTCCTATGGCATTAAACTTACTATTCTAAGGACTTTATTATGCATATCATAAATAATACAACAAATGAAATGCCTCATATATTAAATAAATAGCATAATACAATGTATGTAAGACAGTCAAAATAAATTAGCCTTTAGGGCATACACTAACAATTTCCTATGAGGGGGCCTGATAATGGTTCGAGTGGCGTTGGAATTTATCACAGACTCGAACATGTGCATGGGAATATGCTTCCATTGTTGGCCAATAAAATCCCGCCCTGAGTGCCTTTAAAGCTAGGGTTTTGCCTCTCAAATGGTGTCCACAACTTCTCTCGTAAACTTTGGTCAGCGTATATTCTGTTTCTTTGGGCATGAGGCATTTAAGGAGAGGTAAGGAAAACCCACGTCGGTATAACTGTCCATCATAGATGGTGTACCTAACTATTGTCTTGACTAGCTTGGAAGCTTCCTTAGGATCATAGATGGTTTCGGATTGCAAATACTCCAATATAAAGGTGATCCAAGTATGTTTTTGCCCATCTACTTGGAAAATGGCATGATCTATGATTGAGGGTCGAGACAGGGTTTCTTGGATCACAAAACGATTATTGCTGGGGCTTTTAGTACTAACAAGCTTAGATAAGAAGTCGGCTCTGGAGTTTTGCTTCCTAGGTATATGCTCTATCTTAGCTTCCTAGAAGCTTTTGAGGAGCTCTTATACCTTGGCCAAATATCTTTGGAGGAGGGGCTCCTTGGCTTGATATTCACCACGGATTTGGGAGGTCATAAGTTGCGAATCATTACAAAGTGTGATCCTAGTGTCTCCCATGTCCTTGGCCATTACCAGTTGAGCAATACATGCCCTATACTCTGCCTGATTGTTTGAGATAAGGAACTTAAACCTCAAGGAGTTTTCCAAAGTCACTCCTTCAGGATTTTTCAAGATTATTTTGGCACCACTTCCATTAGGATTCGAGGATCCATCAATAAATATGGTTTAAGAAATTCTTACAAGATCACCAGGGTCTGATGTAAGTTCATCCAAGAAATCAGAGAGCGCCTGATCTTTTATTGCTAACTGAGGTTCATATACTATTCCAAACTCAAAAAGCTTGATAGACCATGCAATCATTCTTCCTGCCAAGTCTGACTTGTGCATCACCTAGTGTATGGGTTATTCCATCTTTACTACCATGGGGTGGCATTGGAAGTACTACCTAAGTCTTCTGGCCTTGATGAAAAGTGCAAAGGTGACCTTTTCAATTTTTTGATAACGGAGCTCTAGGCTTTGTAGGACTTTGCCCACAAAGTATATCGAATTTTGTCCCTCTTTCATCTCTCGGATTAGCACTGAACTTACAGCTTCTCTTTGAACTGAGAGGTATAAGTATAGTGTTTATCTGGATTTCGGTCTTTTCAGTATAGGGGGAGAGGACATAAGGCTCTTCAAAGAGGAAAAGGCATCTTTGCACTCATGATTCCACTTAAAATCCTTTCATTTCTTGAGTAGTTTGAATAAAGAGAGGGATTTATGAACAGCTTTTGCTAGAATTCATGTGAGGGTTGTAATCCATCCAATTAGCTATTGTATTTCTTTAACATTCTGAGGGCTTCTCATATTGAGTACCGCTTGGTATTTATCTGGATTAGTCTCAATTCTGCAATGGGTTAGCATGAAACCCAAGAACTTGCCTACCTGGACTTCGAAGGCACACTTTTCCAGGTTAAGTCTTATATTGTGCTTTTGGAATTGTGTAAACACTTCTTCGAGGTCCGTGATATGTGATCTGTCTTGTGGGATTATTACAATCATATCATCGACGTAGACCTCTAGCATCTTCCCTATTTGGTCTTCAAAGACCCTGTTCATCATCTTTTGATAAGTGGCTCCTACATTTTTCAAGCCAAAGGGTATAATCTTGTAGCAGTAGCTCACCTTATCAATGATGAAGGCAGTTTTGTCTTTGTCTTTGGGGTACATTGGAATTTGGTTGTACTCGGAATATGCATCCATGAACGATCGCAGATGAAAACCTAAGGAGTTGTCTACCAGCTTGTCCACGTTGGGAAGTGAGTATGGATCTTTTAGGCAGACTTTGTTTAAGTTTGTATAGTTCACACACATCCTCCATTTCCTATTTGAATTTTTTACCAGGACCACGTTGGACAACCATGTGGTATGTGGTGTTACCCAAGTGGCTTCAATACTCAAGAGAGGGTGAATTGAGTAATTAAAACTTTTTCTCAAACCCTTTTTAACACAAATTTCTTGAAGCAATATAATGAATATATAAAGATAATGAAATGCCTTAAGAACAGTAAATAAACAATTAAGCAATAATAAATAAATTATTGAAAATAAAGAGATAAAGAAGAGAAGAGCAGACATGATATTTATCCTGCTTCGACCACTAACCACTTGTGACCTACGTCCAGTCCCCGAAACACAGTTTGAGATTTTTTACTATTCAAAACAAGCTTAAAATAGGTGCTTGCAACCTTTACACAACAGGAATACCTCACCCTATTCACTAGAGGGATACCTCACCCCTTTTGAAGGATACCTCACCTTCTTTACAATAAGGAATACCTCACCCTTTTACTGAGGGATACCTCACCCTCACAGAAATGCTGCAGAAAATAGATGAAAAATAAACTCTCACGAAGAGTAAATATCACAAATTGAAGCACTAGGAAGCTCTCTTAGGATATCTCAAAGTTTTGGCGAAAAGAGCATAGGAAATATGAGAAAAATAAGAAATCACGTTTTAGCACAAGTAAAATAAGTTCAGATTGTCCGGGACCTGCAGAAGTGACTCAAGGTCTCTATTTATAGATCCTTTAAGCACAAATGCCCGTTGGATGCATTTAATATGATAATTAATGCTAAAACGTTTACGTATGAATTCAAAAATCAAAACAGAGTCTCGTGGGTTATTTGAATACTATCATGGGGTATTCGAATACCACTGTTTTCATTTCTTATAAAAAGAAGTTCAGAAGTAGATTATTTGAATACCACAAGGGTGTATTCGAATACCTCTATTTTAAACACATTATAAAAACTGTTTAGAAGGATGTTATTTGAATACCTATAAGGTTATTTGAATACCTCTGTTTAAAACCAACATTCTGTAATCATGTATATTTGAATACCACATGGGTTATTCGAATACCTCTTATGAAAACATGAAAACGTATTAACATAGAAGCATGTTATTCGAATACCTCTGTTGAAAGTCATTTAAAAACACTTTAAAAAATAGAACAGGTGATTTCTGAATTTCCACAAACTTTTTGATTTTTCAAAGCCATATTAAAACTTTAATTTAGTTTGTAAAAAAACAAGTTTTTAGATCTTTTAAGTCAAATAATGAGATATCCTATGAGAGCTCTTTACAAGAGAGATCCTAAGTCCTAAAGCTAATCTTAAAGATCTTGGACTTGGTCTTCTCATCATGTTCATGTTTGTTATCATCAAAACTCATTGTCCATGACGTCTAGCCAATTACATATGGTAATTCCCTAATGAAACTAGCATTGAGCAACTCCACCTGTTCATCAATAACTTGTTCCCTTTTTAGCCAACTTTCCTTTTCCAATAGGAGACCGACCTCGCATCCTCCTTAATAGATAGGTGATGGTAGATGTAGGCGAGGTCAAGCCCAGGCATATTTGAGGACGTCCAGGCAAAGAGGTCTTTATTTTTTAATAAGAGCTCAATTAGCTGGTGTCTCTCTTCATCTTCTAGGTTCATTCCAATCTTAATGACCTCATCTGGCTTGGTACCAAGTTGGATGGGTCGCAGTTCACTTTCTGGCTAAAGTCTAGTACCCTAGATTTCTTCTCGAACATCCAAATTGGTCATGGGGATGTTAACCTAATCCAGGACTGGGTTAGATGTGTTTACTTTTGCTTTCTTAGGGACCCTGCAAATTCTCAGCTCTCGTTATAGCATTTTCGGGCTGCAACTTATCACCTTTTATTGTGAACACTTTGTCACATTTGTTGGGAAACTTCATGACTAGATGGGTTGTGGATACCACGGTACCAAGTGCATTTAAGGTAGGGCGGCCCAAAATGATGTTGTAAGTGGAGGGACAGTCCATGACCAGAAATCTCACCTTGACTGTCCTAAAGAGTTCAAGTGTCCCTAGAGTTTAGTAGGTTTCATAGTATCCTGCCGGGGTGATCTTCTCATCGATGAATCCTATAAGTTCTCCATCGTAGCGAGTTAGGTCTAAATGTGGAAGCTCTAGTTTCTGGTAGAGATCCACGAATATGATATCAATCGAACTCCCTTGGTCGACGAAGATACGTTAGACTTCGACACTGGAAATTATTCCCAAGATAACCAATGGGTCATCGTGGTCCAGGATTATTCCACCATAGTCCTCGTTTGAAAAAGTGATGGGGGTATCTTTCTTTCTCCGATCCACGACCTAGACCTAGACCTAGACCCAGACCCAGACCCAGAATAGGAGACGCTCAACATTGTCATCTTGAGAGCTTTTTTCCAGGCACCATTGATGGTTTTGTTACACTGGGGATGTTGGTCATCATCACCATCTGGTCGAGCATCCCTATTCCTATATGCTAAGTCAAAAACCAACTGCTCTTTTGCTAATTGCAAGTACACGGGTCACTCAAGTAATAAAAATGATAAGTAAGATTGTCTCCACAGGGACTATGGTAACTTCCAAAGCTAAATATTAATCTATAGCTTAGTTAATTTTATTCAAACAAACGTAAATTGGAAAAGGCTTGATAAATAAATTACAATGCATAAAGAAAGGATAAAGTTAGGTTGAGAATATAGAGAATCCTTTTTCACCCCCTATTTCTATTGATAACATGCACACCATTCAAGTAATACAAATGATTAGATTAGGTTAGCCTGAGAAACTAACTTAGTTAAAACTCTATGTCTAGGATGATTAACCTTATGCTATTTACCTAGTTCACTATGTGTCCATGAGAACCAGAACAAACAACAAGCATTAAGATCGATTCTCAACTAAGACTATGCATGGTTAACAAGTATATGTCTATCCTATTAACAAATCAACACATGCCACCATTGGAATGAAATCGAACATGTATCTACCATACAAATGATCTAAAACCTAAAGTCCTATGTCTAGGCACAATAGATTTCACCAAATCACCCACAAGTTAATCAGACAAATAGGAGCATTAAGAACAATATGATAGAATAAAACCCAAACCTTTCATATAAACTCAAAGGGGTACAAATCAATCAATATTCAAAGGAAGATTCACAGAAAGATCTAAACACAGCTAGCTACACATTGAATACAAAAATGTAATACAAAAATCCATATTCAAGATAAATAGGAGAGAGAGAAGAAGAAACAGAAGAAGAAGCCCCAATAGGTGGAGCCTTGAAGCTTTGATCCTAGTTCCTTCAACCCTCTTTCAACCTCACAATGCTTTCCTAGCTGCTGGATTCTCCAATTGACAAAAGCTCCAAAATGTACTATGAGAGATGGAAGAGAAGGAAGGGAAGAAATAAAGAAAAACCTAAGAGAACTGAGAGAGAGCCCTTGCCAAAATATATGTTCTACGTATTTATAGACGCATATATTTAGCGCATCACGCCACGACATTACACAACACGCGCCACGGCACGCAAAACTTAGGGCACCAGCGCCGCGGCATTCACTTCCTTGCGCTGCAGCATGAAAGCCTCAGGTTGATAGGGTGCACTGGCAGAGAGCAAGACGCTGCGACGTGAGCATTCTAGCATCGCGATGTGATGTTTTGGAGCTTGCCTTGTGATTTATCTTTCAATGCAGGGCCTTGGCTTTCATCAATTTAGCTCTTTTGGGACCATCCTGCAATTGAGAAATCAACTAGTCAAATACAAACGCAATCAAACTCAATCCAATCAAAGATTAAGAAGGATTTAAACAAGATTAATAAGGAAGACCTCAACATGGATTTTACATGAAAATGAGGCTAAAGTTTTCCAACAATGCATCACAACAAGGACAAAGCCATTAATAATGCATAGAGATAGGGCACAAATAACTATATTTTATTGAGTTATCACTATCCTCTTGGTCATTTGTATCATGGCAAGGTGGACTCCGGGATCTTCTCCTAAGATTTCGCATCCTCCTTCTTTGGCATGGAGAGGGGCTTCAATGAGGGCTACGCCTCCTTTCCTTTTGCTTATAGCGACAGTCCCTGTCTTGAGCACGGTCGACATATTGCTTGAACCGTCCTGCACTGATCAAGTATTCAATGGTATCGTAAAGTTGATAGCAATCCTCTATTTCATGTCCATAGCTTTTGTGCCATGAACAATGTTTAGAACAATCCTTCTGCTTATTGCTCTTTATAGGGGGTGGCATCTCAATGTCCGAAAACTCTGTTTGTAGCACTTCACTCAAGATTGTCTCACATGGGGTGTTCAAAGCAGTGTAATTGGAGTACTTCCTCTGGGGTTGATTATCTTTGGTGTTTGTGACCGAGAGGAATCATGGTTGGATTTATGGCGAGAGGGCTCATCTTTCTCTAATCTCTTCTGGTCCTCAGTCGCTTCTTTGAGGTATATATATTTGCCAGCTTACTACCGAAACTCTTGAATGTTCTCCAGTTTTTTCTTAGCCAAAGACGCAAAGAACTCGAAACCAGCTCGGAGGCCTCTCCTAGCATAATGAAGGGCGATTCTGTCATCAAAGTTTTCACGTTAATACAAGCATTGTTGAATCTTTTAACATATTCACAAAGGGGTTCTTCACACCCTTGGCTAATTTTTGATAAAGATTCAATCAACTTGGGTTGTTCCTTGCTAGTAGTGTACTGGAGTAAGAACCAATGTCTAAGGTCTAGCCAATCGGTGACAGATCCTCGTGCCAGAGTAACGAATCATCTGAGAGCCCCATTCTTTAGGGAGAGAGGAAAAACATGACATAACAACTAGGGGGATCCCCTATAGAAGCACATAGATTGGACATAAATGTCTATATGTTTCTGGGGGTCCGTTCTCCCGTCATAGAGTTCCACGTTGGTTGGGAATTTGAAGTTTCTCATAATTCTGTACTCCATGAGTTGGGCAGAGAAGGGTTTCTCCTGGTCACCAGGGACTGGGTTATTGTTTCCAACAACCTTGATATCATCATGTTGGGCTCTTCTCTGGTTGTCGCCCGTATTCTGCCTTCTGCCATTATTTTCTTCATGTATTGACCTTTTAAGATTTTCTAGCCAGCGACGTTGATCGTCCAACTAACGTTGTTAGTCGTTGATCAAAGCAATTTGTTGATGCACTAATTCTTGAAGGCGGTTTCTCTTCATCTCAGACTGAACAATGTCCTTGTGGTGGGACATATGATCTGCATCATTATTCGAGGGCCCTAGGCGAGTATGCACGGGGATCCTAGGCCTTTAAACAACATTGTTAGCTCCTCTCCCGAGAAAAACAAGTCTATCTCGAACGAAGACCCTTCGCGATAGGTGAGGACTTTCAGTTGAAAGCAAAGTCACATGCCCCTCGTTAAGAGTCTCAACGATATGTGCTTGGCTCCTAGCGACAGAGGTTTCAACATGCGCTGGTGGTGCGACATGCTAAGGATTGCGTTGCGCCGTTGTACCCTATCCTTGACCAGGGGCAACATGCATAGCACCTCCTCTTCTTGAATTTTTTCTTGTGCTCACCATGGTTGAATAGGAATAGAAGTTTATTAGTTTTCCAAAGACGGCGTCAATGTTCTGAAGTGGATTCAAAGGGGTACCTGACATAGGCATGTCACGGTGGTTTCCTCCTTATGTAGCTGCAGCAGAGCATGTTGAACTTGGGGGCTGGGTACCTGCAAAGGGACTTCGACGCTCAAGCCAGGTAGTGCACAAGTAGGGTCTATGTAATGATATATTGATTACCTGATTAGGGTGACTTAGCCTGGTATTTATAGAGCGTGACTGGAATCGTAATATGATCAGTATTAAGTGCAGGTATTTAGGATTCGTATGCTGTTAGGGATCACCTTCCTTTTATTGTTGGAGAGGATCCCTATAATATAGGAACGATGATATTGTAGTTATCAGTAGTTGGAGGCAATTATGAGTCTTATAATCTCGTAAGATCATGATTAGCAGTTGTGAACACCTAATTGACAGTCATTAAGACTTGTATATTCATAATGAAATAAAAAAAAAATAAAAATTAAAAATTAAAGAAAAAGAAAGAAGAAAAGAAATAAAAAAATATATATTAAAAATAATAAAAACAAAAAATTTGAAATAATAAATAATAAATAAATAAAAATAAAAAATAACTAAAAAATAATTAAAAAATAAAAAAGAAATAAAAAAATTTTTACCCATTTTTTAACTTAACTCATGTCTTATAACTTGACCCATTGACCCATTATCCAACAAATAACTCATATGTCATTTAACATCCAAAGAAACCCTAGCAGCTACTCATCTCTAATCTGAAACCATAGTCACCATCATTCTCCTAAACCATAATTTCCTCCTATAAAAAATCATAACCCCCCATATGTAACACCCCGAAAATTGATAGTTTCATAATAAATAGTCATTTTATAATATTTGTGATTTTTTATGGATTTTTTCGGAAACATTGAATATTTTAATATATTTTTCGTTTTGCAAGCGCATTGAGCGGAGCTAGGAAAATAAAATATTTTTTTCGAGGCTAATAAACCTTGAACTGTGGAAACGTCGGGGATCTTACTAAACCCGAGGCGGGGCACAGTTTACGATATTTATGTTTTTCGAGATTTTTATTTGATAAATAAAAATCGTTGTACAATTTATTATCTATTGGACAATAAAGACTGACTTCTGTTACATGTAATATTTGTCCATTGAATAATAGTTTGTAGCAAAAATCCTTATCACCTTATCTAGAAAATCTACTTTATGTCACATCATCTTTGACTTTTCAAAAAGTTAAAATTTAGCTTGTTGGAGAAGCTTGGAGAAAGCTTCCTTGCACCTTCCTATTGGCTTCTTCAAGAAGCCACATTTCCTCTCTCCTCCTTCCCACCACACGGTTTTGAGGGCTCTTTGTGGCCATTTATTTTTGTTTCATACACTTACACAAAGTACACTTTCGTCATAAAAGTTTATGACCACTTTTCCTTCATTTTTCATTTTCTCTTATTTTCTCTCTTCCTCTCTTCCCCTCCAACCTCACGGCCACTCCACCATTCTCATCCTCCAAGTTTTGTTTCCTCCATTCAATCTCACTTCTTGCTTCCTCTCATCATCCTAAGACTTTCCTCTTTGGTGGTCACCTCCTAAATCTTCCATTTCCATCATCCACCATTAAAGCTCTAAGCTTTGAAGCTTCAAGGTAAAATTCATGACTTTTTCTATTTTCTTTTCTCTTTTTCATGTTCCTTGGCCACCTTTGTGACCAAGGACTCCTTTTTTCTAGCTTTGGTTTGTGATTGTGAAAGTTTGCTCATTTTAGGGTTTCTTGGAGATTTTCGATGAAATTTCAAGGAGATGACCAAGAGGCTTGCTTTCTTGAGTTGTCTTTCATAGATAAGAGGGAGATAATCATCTTCAACCTATCTTGGTAGTGAGAAAACGTTTTTTATGTTCTTGATGAGGAATCCGTGTGGGATTGCTCTCTTGGTGGTGATGTTCTTTAAGTTTTTGTTGCTATTTTGACTTGTATGATTTATTGATTGTTATTGTGTGTCTTGATGACTACGGAAAATATATTGGATTGCTTGGATTATTATATGGAAAAATTTGAGGGTTCTTTCCCCTTTGGATTCACGGCCAAGAGGCCAAAGTTTTGGGTGTTCAAGGTGTAGTTTTTGTAAAACTTGGAACTTAGGTGATTAAGGGTTAAAGAGTAAATTAATGCAATGGAAAACTTTGGGTTCTTACCCCTTTTGGGAGGCTTACGGCCTCTAGGGTATTTTTGGGGTTCAATACTTAAATTTGAGAGCAACCTTGGAACTTAAGTAACTAAATGGAAGTAACTAACAATGTGGTGAAAAAATTGGTTGGATTCATGCCATTACGAGGTCACGGTCTCAAGGGCCTTGTTGGCTATAAATTTGGGTATCAAGCTAAGGCTTAGTTGATTAGATAACTTAGAAATAATACAGATTCATAATATGGAAAGAATGAAATAAAGAAAGTCACTTGATGACCTAGGGTGAGTTCGAACTTAAGGAAAGAACAAGAGTGTGTGAGGTTTAGTGAACCTTGGAATAATTTCCTAAGTAAGCATAATTAATTAAAGTAAAGAACTTGGCTAATTAAGAGAAATAAAGATTGAATGAGAATTACAAGAGAATCCCTCTAAAGAGGCTTGGTGATAAAAGTCTTCAAATGAAAATGTAACTTTGGGTTGAATTTTAACAACTATGTATTATTCTTAAAAACTTGATGATGTGTTTTAGTGGGTCCATATGTGGGACCAAGAACTGATTAATATGGATTGAGCCCTTTGTGGCATTGAATTGTGAAGAAATCAAGTTATCGATGATTATATGAAATGGTATGCATTAAGTCAACATGCATTGAACAATTACTCAGTCGATGACTGTTAAAAGGCTGTTTGGGCCTACAAGTTAGACGAGAGTCGAATAGTGTGATCCAATGGAAGGATCTAGGGGTATCAGGGCGAGGTGATTCATCTTTATATATATTCCTCTGTGATTTTGGCCATGAAAAATCACTGCAATGCACTGAGAATGGCCTGACAAATACTATTCCTTTTGCGGTCTGGTGTAGACTGTCTGTGAGGCTGGCAGATCTTCTGGAACGTTCATCTCTGAAATTTGGTATAGCTTCATGGAGTAAGATTTGTGATACCATGTGCACGTGCATAGAAAGTCAGCATATTATTTGGCCTTTATTTATATGATGATGAAACTGTTGTTTATTTGATGTTATAACTGCATGTAATTGTTAAGTTGTTTACTATGTGGATCTTGATGTTGATTATTATTCCTGCTATGCTCTATGGGCGTCTTGCGTCATTCTATTTCTTTACTACCATAATTGGTATTGAAAGTAGGATGTCTCACCTCTTTGTTGTATTACTCTGTCTTATGCTTATGTTTGGATAAAGACTGTAGAGAGAGCGAGTTGGATTCATTTAGTTTAGTTTGAGGTCGACTTTTATCTCTTTGCGATGGCATCTGGACAAGCTTTCTTCAGTCGCATGTGAATATAGTTCCACGGGGGCATTGATGTCTGGCATACCAACCGAGATGCAGAGCTTTTTATGTATATAGGGAATGTGACCCTAATTCAGAGTGGTACTCACCCTGGGGCTGCCACCAGCACCCTTCGTGCTTTTATGCATGTGGAGTTTCCTATACCCATTGGGGAGTTATGGGATGATCGCCACCTCTTTGCCAGAGAGGTTTCAGTTGTATCGCCTATTCAGGCTTCTATCCATCATGATGGGTCTTAGGGGGGAAGCTCATCTGTTGGAGACCCGGAGGAGGATCAAGTGCAGGACTCTTCTCTTCAGGTGTTTGACTTTGGGAGAGGTCAAACTTTTATATGGTAGTTACTCTATATAAACTTATGTTTAACATTGTTGTATGTTACTTTTATGCATGGACTATGAAAATGTATCTTCATTTAAGCTGATGTTATGTTTTGGATTCGAGTAAATATAAATATATTTCATATTGAGGCTCGTATTTTCTATATATGATTGTCAACTTTTCGAAATGCATTGTTGTCAGTAGCAGGCCTAAATTTTGGTGATTGTGGTATGATGACGATTATACTATAGTTATCGAAATTGGGGTTGTTACACTATACACAAAAATTCAGCATAAACAAACAGAAATTCAAATACAAATACAAACCCAACGTTCACACTCACAACTAACACACAAACCATATTTGTTCTCTCCATCACGTAGCCTTAACAACAAACCTCACACCATCATCACCAAATAGCAACCCACCATAAACCTTCACTCTCATCCCTCATCACCACCATCTTCAACAACCACTAAACCTTCTTCAAGCTTCATCCATCACCAAACGCAGTCATCTTCAAAACACCAACCTCCATCCACCCTTCAACAACCCGTAACCACTCCAAAACCACCACATCTCTATAGCCATAGTCACCAAAACCTCCATAAACCACCATAACCACCACATCCAAGCCATCATCGTTCCACCTCATGCTCACCATGCCTAGCAGCGCCACCAGCCTTCACCATCCTAGGTTGCCAACGTGAACTCTATAGTCTACGTTGTTATCTCCCTCATTTTTTTGTTGCCTCGTTTTTTTTTTTTTCTTATCTCGATATATTTTTACTTTTTATTATTATTTTTATTTTATTTTATTTATTTTATTTTTTATGTTTATTTATTTTTATTTTATTTTATTTTTATGTTTAATGTAGTTTTTTTATATAAGGATAAAAATGAAAAATTTGTTGGCTTTAGTTTTGGACTAAAAGAAACATTCGGCATAAATGAGTGAAAAAAATTTAATTAATAAAAAAGAAAAACAAATAAGAAAAACAAAAAATGTAAATAAAAGAAAAGAAGAATTTTTGAAAATTATAATTGTAACTTTAAGGAAAAATGAAAAAAATATGAAAATATAAAAAAAAGATTTTGAGTTCTCTTGTTTATTTTTTTTTAATTTAACTTGTTTCTCGCTTGAACATATTTACTTTGCTCAATGACATGACTCGGTGTTAATTTTGAATTTTGGCTGTTAGTTTATTAAAGTGCATATTTCTTGTTTTTTTAGTTATTGAAGAATAAATTTCAAAAAAAAATTGTTAAATGAAGCATTTTGTTTTTATAAAAGTTAGGCATAGTAATTGTCCTAATAAAGAAAATAAAATAAAAAAAATGAAGAAAATTTAAAAATTGTTAAAAATAAAAATAAAATTTGTTTTGAGTTATTTTGTTTATGATGCTTATATTTAATTTTGTTTTTATTTTATTGTATTTACCTAGCTCATAGCATGACAATGTGTTGTATTAAAATTGTGTTTGCTTGTTTGTCCTTGTGCATTCCTCTCTTTTTCTAAATGAATTAAAAAAATCTTTTAACCAATGCAATGACCAGTGATGATGATTGAATAGTGGATGTTATCTTCAATTTCATTTGGATCATAAGGGTTTATTGAATAGTTCGATGCTAACTTGAACCCTGTGCAAGAATGGATTTGTTTTTAAACAAAATTCCTTTTCAAAAATTCTTTTTTCATAATTAAAATTAACCAATCCACAATTATCTTCTAAAGAACTATGTGACTTTGAGTTTCTCATTGCACCCGAGAATACGTAGGAGTGGAATTCCTATTCCATCAAGCCAAAAAATAAAATTTTCACAAATTATTTGTCTTTTTAGTTTATTTTTTTAAAACAAAAAGGGGTGAAACAAATATATTTTGATATTATCAAGTTTTGCATAACTGACTTAAGGTATCGTCTCAGGCCGGGTGTGTTAGGGGTGCTGTGGGATTAAGTTTTCATCATTCCCTATACAAAACTGATTTCTGAATCTAATATGGTTTCAAAGACTATTTTCTAAAAAAGGTTTTCCATTTTTTTTCAAATTCAAATAAAATTGGTGGCAACTCTATTTTTCATTTTCAATCCCATATTTTGTTTGTTGCTCGCCGATCTCGGTCGTGACAGCAGTTATAGGCTACTGCATAGATCTAGTGATCTTGATATTATGGCCCAATGTCGTAGCCCGTTGCTTTTAGCTCTGAGGTCATAACCATGTGCTACCAAGGCTTGGTCGAGGGGTGATAGCAATATATTTTATACATTTTACAACCCTCTCACTAGGCTTCTTAAGGTTCAATTAGGTTAATTAAGTTGGTTTTGTCACATTTTATGATATTGAGCTTAACTGGATCATTGAAGAAATTATTGCTTGAATTGACCTTAATTTGCTTAATTGCATCTTTCAATAAACTGACTATAATTTGAGTTACAAATATCTAATTGATGTGATTCTGGTCTTGTTGGAAAGCTAAGACAATTCTCTACAACTTTCATGCAGACCTCAAGAGCCAAATCATATGTTTGGATAATTTAAACTGGAGTTGAATCAAGATCTAGAGTTCTGAACCTGATAACTTGACCTAAGCGAACTCATCAGACCATATCTTGAGCTATATGAGAGATTTTGAACTAAAACTAGTGCCATTTGAAAGTTAAGACCCAAATCTACAACTTTCATGAAAAACACAAGAGTCAGATCAGATGTCTTAGAGGTCATATTGGGCTAGGAAGTTAGAACAAAGGAGCTATAGTTGGGCATGAATAGTATGCGGTGATTAGGCTATATCTCGGGCTGTAGGTGGTTCTAGGAGCTGAAATTTGACCAAAGGACAGTTAAGACCCTTGTCTACAACTTTTATGGAGACCATTTTGCTCAATTCTGACGGCATCCATGAGATAAGCACCAAATCATGTGGTACTAGTGGGAAGACAAAGATCAAAATAATTTTTCACTCACCCATCATCATCAAACAACTCCTTTGACATTTACTTATCATCATCAAACCCCACTCCATTGTCATTTTGTACTCCTCAAGCTTTATAAAAGGGAGCATTAGCTGATCATTTGATCATCTTGGCTTAGAGATCAAGATTATGTTATT
Source organism: Ormosia emarginata (assembly GCA_029884605.1). Lineage (NCBI taxonomy): Eukaryota > Viridiplantae > Streptophyta > Magnoliopsida > Fabales > Fabaceae > Ormosia > Ormosia emarginata. The sequence goes on from JAQQTP010000073.1 coordinate 22,535,359, forward strand.
GTGTTATTTGTTTCTCTTGTTATAGTTTTCTTTATTCTAAATTGAAGTTATATTCATCTTTTTCTTCTTATCTCTTTCTTTCTTCTTATCCATGAGTAACTAATTTTTATTTTGCTTGGGTGAAAAGGTGAAGCTTTTGGTAATAAATTAAGGTTTGATTAATTTCTTTCTTGTGCTTAAATGATGTATTATCAAGTAGTCATTATATGTGTTGTATTTTGTTTCCAATCAATTTAAAAACTCTCCTTGTAAAGTGGAGATCTTGATTCATTGTAGACAAAAGGTTGACACAATGAATTCTTAAGCCCATTTATAAGTGTTAGTGTTAGTGGATAATTAAAGGAATCATAATATAATTACATATATAATCTTAAATGAACTTTAAATATTGTATTTTCCGATTGGAACCTCTATTATGTGTGGATTTCAATTGAGTTATAAAAAGAAATAATATTGTCTTTAATTTATTACCAAGAGTGGATCTCTTAACCCAAGTAAATCCTTTGTCATTTGTAAACAACTTTTATCATCTTTCTTTTTATGACAAATCTTTTCCTTACCTCAAAGAATTTTTCTTCATCAATTCCCTGTTGATCAACCTTGGACTCCCGAGAATTTATTACTTGAAACAACTTGTACTTGGATTTGCAACTTTTAATTTGCATCAAGTGGTCCACAGTGGATCCCAACGGTACACGAGTTGGGTTGATCCCTCAGACACAATCCTAGATCACGGTCCAGAACACTACCATACCATGAATATACTTGGCAAACATAATAAGCCCTTCAACAATTCCAAATCCTCTCCATGCAAGGATTAGTTAGAATAACAATCTCAGTTCCTCTTGCAGCACTATGAAAAATAACCAAAATACCAGGTAAAGGACCTATGGCATTGGAAACATCATTTCCAACATGAGCAAATGAGATGAAGCAAGCTAAGAGGTAAGATGCCAAAAGAAAGCTCTTCCTCAGAGGTAAGACCGTACTATTCATAATCAAACAACTCCATAAATGGCAGAAGCATAAGTACTAAGCTCTTCCAGTATCAAAATCTTTTGAATGTTTCATATTTTGATTTGCTGATTTTTTTTATATATAAATGTCATCACTTGCTTGAACACACACTATGTATATCTGAAATTTGTGCAATAGAAAATGCCATGAGATTTGAAGTTGAGCTCTGACTTGCAAGTAACAAAGTCAAAGTAGGAATTGGCATGAACACTTCCCATCAAGGTTGTGTTATGGATTCGAAAAAAATCCTCTCATTTTATCTCGTAATATGGATTTGACATTTTAAGAGAGAAATAGACACCACATACTTTATATAGGAGGCTTTCATTTTCTACACAAGGTTTTAAAGTAGATTATTCAAATTTTTTATCGTATCTTGATCTATGCAATGAAGAACATGATCTTTCTTAAGTGATTTATTTGATCTGATGGAAAGTTGACTTGAATATTACAAAATACTTTGTACCATATGGTATTGAGAGGAACATTGTTTGTTGACCATACCATCGCAACCATATATAAATAAAATTTATATTTAAAGATTTGTATTTTAGTAGATACTTTCAATATATGAATTTCAATATAACAACCATCATTTGATTGTAAGTGAAACTATACTTTGACTTTTCTCAATGATATATTTTAGTCCTATATAATTTTTATATTACTGTTGCAAATGTTTTCTACATGTTGGCAATGTATTGAATTATAACTAAAATATAAATAATCAAATACTTATTAAGAAAGAAATGAGCTCAAATATTCAACTTGGAAAAAGGTGATGTGTAAACATAGGCGAATTCCTTGGTTCTGTTTACGAAGATTATTACAAAATGTTAATCATAATTGTTGGATTATTTGTGACGAATTGGTAAAAAACGAAACCTTTAAGTTGGGAACATTTTTAGTTAACTTGGTAGCATTTTCAGTTTTTGAATCTGGCTAATTGTTTGAGTTTTCAACTTGGTTATATGAGGTCAATTTGTTTACGTATTATTTTAACTTAATAATGAATGCTCTTGGTTATTGTAGCTTCTGTGCACATTTAGCTCTCAATTTTGGATTATGTGATGTACACATGGTATGCTGTAACATTTTCCGTAGGGCGTCACATTTTAAATAAAAAACTATAAAACTAATTGAAATCATTTTATAAAAGCTTTGAGTTTTAAAAGATAAATTTTAAAATTTCATTTCGCGAAAATATAAACTTACCAAAAATTATAAGAAAAACAGAAATTAAATTGAATTGATTAGTACACATATTATATATTTCACAAAATATTCAACAATAATTTAAAACATAACATTTACAGACTCAGAGAAACAGTAACAAACCCAAAGAAGGTTACTACTAATAGCACGGTAACAACACTAACGAGAAAACCCAACCTACATGTTCCATTTTCTCCACCAAACTGCATCTTGTCGAAACTTGGAAGATTACACCTTGACGATGTCACCATCTTCAGAACATAGCCTCCAGTAGGTCTAAGAAACTTCCTTCGTCTACTATACGAATTTAACAATAAAAACACAACAAGCAATACAGTAAAGAGGTGAGATCCCCTTTCACCAATACCAGTACGGTAGCAAAGAATAATACGAATGACAAAGCCATTCCATAAACACAGATAATACTAATATAGTCATGTTATCATTTTTCAATTATTTTGAATAAGCATATATCATAATAAAATAAACTACAATAACATTACCAGGATAGATATAACAATTCATACAATATAAAATGCCATAACAGTAAATCATAACAATATAAAAGGAAGATTAAAGATACCAACAACATATAATATCACAAATAAAAGATAACCATGTACAGACGAAATTACAACATATAAACATATAATATCACAGATAAAAGATCACAGATAAAAGATCACAGATAAAAGATCATAGATAAAAGATCATAGATAAAAGATCATAATGTACAGCATATAAACATATGCAAGATGACACAATCCTACTCCATGGAGCTAAGAACAAACAGACATCAGAGAGCGAATGATCCTCAAAATCTATTAGTACCACGGCTGCCCAACCAAACTATTGCGTTGTCACACGTTGCGTCTATAGCCCCACGTCACATGGAATCCATCATCCAAGGCGTGGTGTAGTTCACGGTCTCACGTTGTGGCACTACAGGCAATGTACTATTAGACTTTACAAGATCTCGATTAAGTATAGTGTGTGTCGAGTCCGTTAGTGTGTTGCCAATTACCACGGCCCAGAAGAGCAACCAACTGTCCACATATGGAATTATGCACACTAACGTCTCCAAGTCCATTCAAGATCGAACCACACTACGCTTATCGCACCGACAATACGATGTGATTCACCTCGTCAATCAATCCACCAAAAATTGGCATAAACTCAACACATAATTCCAAAAATATGAAATTACGAAGATACCCTCAAGATAATAATATGCCCTCAATGGCAGAAAAATAGAAAGCCTGTACGGGTTCACATTTTTCCGACAGCGAAAAATCCTCAAAAGTCATGTACGGGTTCACATTTTTTCGACGGCAATGAAAAATCCTCAAAAGCACATGACGGGTTCACATTTTCCGACAACGAAAAATATACTGAGAATATATAGTTTTGGTCAATCGCGTAGAAATTTTATCGCGTTTTCACAATCTCGTCATTTTTATAAACGTTTTTAAATTGCGTAAATTTATTTTCTTGTTTTTAAAATCGCGTAGAGTTTTTAATACGTTTTCTCAATCGCGTAAGATTTTTAAATTATTTTCTTGTCGAATTCCTTAAAAACACTTTGTTTAAAACAAACAAAAATAATATTTAATACATTTAAACTACGTAGAATATTTTTCATACCGTATATTGTCTTTTGGACATCTTTTCTATCTTATTTGTCCGTTTTTAATATAAATTGACAGTATTATGTTTAGAAAAATTATAATAATGATTTTCTAGGTTTACTGTCAAAAATTCTTTTTATTTATATTATAACCAATAAATTACACTTTTGAAAATTACTAACGTGCTTCAAAACACAAGGTGAGCTATACGTTAAAAATTTTACAAAGCTACTGTATTTCTTCTAACAGTAAAAATCATTAGCTTAAACTTCTTAAACTTAGTTCTAATCAATTTATTTCTTCAAAACTCATTGTAATAAAATCCTTTTGGCATTTATTACTTAAACTTAGTTGAAAACAATTCTATAAATCAAAAAGATTTAAATTTGGCATTTTGGCCGAAAATCATTCTATGCTTTATAATTCATTCCTAATCATTTCCATACATTTAATCTCTTATAAAACTCTTGATCTAATTTATTTTTATTAAATTAGTTAGTCCATAATTAGAAAATAAATTTGGATTAAAAGTATGTGGCATGTTGGCCAATTTTAACAAAGTTTTTGCATTTGATCTTTAAATTATTTTTCATCTTTTAAATCAATGTCAAATTCATTGCATCACCTAAATTCATTAAATCATTGTTTTAGAAAATGATTTTAGAAATCAAAACATTCAATTTAGGCATGTTGGCCGAAATACCTAATTTCATTCTTGGATCCATAAATTTATTTTTCTTACTTTAAACAAATTGGTAACTTGTCAATTTTCCTAGGTTAATTAAATCACACTTTTAGAAAATTTAAGAGAACATTTTGGTTCTCCTCTTTGCCTTGAGGCCGTGAGCTTGGGTTTGTGCTCTTTGGAACACTCATGCAATTTTTCACATGCTATTTACATTCTAGAATAATTACCATACTTCTATAAACACATGCAATATATTAACACATGTAATATATCAAAGCAATCATAAACACATACCAAAAATTATTAAAGCTATAAACATGCTTACACACATAATCAATCACAATTAGGAAAAACTATAAACAATCAAGTGAATGAATCATTATAGATTCTTCACCACAAACACAAACATTCCTCACCACCAATACATGGTTGATGAGGGTAATCTCCCTCTTACCTCTTGTAGAAACCTCCAAGTCCATTGTATGTCTCCTTCAAGCAAACTTTCTCCACCAAGAGCTTCTTGAAAATCAAAGAAAACATATAATATTAATACCTAAGGCTCTAAACTAGAATAATCATGGATTAAAATCATGATTAAAACTTTGAAATGGATAAAAACATGAAGATTAAAGACTTCCACCTTCAAGGCTTCAAACTTGAGCTTTGAAGAACGAAAATGAAGATGGATGATTTAGGAAAATCTCCAACATGAAAGTTCCTTAGAATTGCATGGAGATTCAAGATCTATGGTTGTTTAGAATTATTGAAGCTTGGAAGGTGACTTTTGAGGGGTTGGTCGTGAGCTTGAAGAAAAGGAGAGATATGAGCTTTTGTGGTTTTTGCTTGATAGGAAGATGAAGATGAAGGAATCTTGAGAAATTCCTAACATGAAAGTGTCTTGGATTGATGAAAGGATTCAAGAAATGATATTGGTAGGATTTATTGAAGTTTGGAGAATGGTTCTTGGTGATTTGGCCGAATCCAAGGGGGAGAGAAAAGGAGAGAATTTTGGTTGCTTGTTCTTGGTTCTTTGGAGAAAAGGATGTGTAAGAGAGCAAGTGAGGTGAATGGATGGAGATTGTCTCCATTTGGGAGCCATGGCCGTGGAGCACATGGAGAGAAAAGGGGGGTGAGAGCTTCTTGCCAAAATTTCAAATGAACTAAGGCCCTCCTATTTATAGACTCCAGGAAAAAGATAAAGGCTTAGGATATTTTTCGGTATACCATAAGCAATGAACAATAATTACTGCTTATAAAGTCAATGTCTATTTTCTAATGGGTAATAAAATATACATAGATTTTTATCTTAGACTAGCAGAGTAGAAATTATTATTGATCATTTTTCTACTGATTGCCCTTGATGAGTCATAAAGCGAGTCATCAAAGAGAAATTTCTAGAATATGTGACTCACTACGATGAGTCAGTATGATGAGTCATCGTGGAATTTTCTAGAACGGGTGAGTCAGCATGGCGAGTCAGCGTAGATATTTTCTAGAGCAGGTGAGTCAGCATAGATATTTTCCAAAACAGATGAGTCAGCATGGCGAGTCAACATGCTGAGTCACTGACTGTGTCACAACTGCATCATTGGCTGCGTCATCAATGGTGAGTCACGGCACGAGTCATCGAGAGAAAGCTCGGGCTGGCGAGTCACTGCGGTGAGTCACAGGCCGAGTCACCACTACGGAACCTTCTAGAAGCTGCCGAGTCATGATGCTTTGAGGTGTCACACCACGTGTCATCGTCCTATTGGCCGTTGCGATGAGTCATAGCCACCAATTTTGACCAGCTCCTCATTGGTCCACGTGTCTGACACTTGATGACTAAACGTGGGTCCCGCAAAATATTTTCGGGTCATTTGTCACTTATTTGTACCGACTAATAAAATAATATTATAATAATATAAAATTATTTTATTTGTGATTAAATCCTAAAAATTAAAAGATTAATTTTAGGCTCATTTAATTGGGTTTAGTAAGATCCCCGCCTTTGAATAATTAAAAACAGATTTTTCTGGTCCGAAAAAATATTATTTTCCTACCGAAGCAAATCACACAAAAAGTCCAAATAAAATCACTGAGACGGTAATATTGAGCAACTATATCAAGTAGAAAACAATTAAAAAAAAGCAAAAACATCAAAAACAAAGACATTCGGGACGTAATGGTCATTTTCTTATTTTTTCCACAATGTAGCTAATCATCCAAAACGTTCAAATAAAATATCCAAGCGGTATTATATATTTGTATATTATTACACTGAGAAAAATTTAAAACAAATGGATTCAAGAAAAATTTTATTTCATTTGTCTTGAAGAAAAATACGTAAACGATTATATAAAATACCAGACAAGTATATACATCTGTTTTTCACACAAAAAAATTTAAAACAGTAATTTGATAAAAATTTTATTTTACTGTATCGAAACAAATTATGTAAAACGACCAAATAAAATAACAAACAGTATTATTTTTCTGTATTTCATATAGAAAAACAAGAAACAGTAAATAAGGACACAACGATCATTTATACAAAAGTTTGAAAAACAGCAAACAGGACATTCGGAATATTTTTCCAAAATTTGGGGTGTTACATATGCAATCACCTTGATAAGTATAGTTTAGTTCATGCAAAAATGGTTTATTTAAATTTTCCCATGATACTTTTTCAGTGCCACTTTTTCAGTACCACATCTCTCAGTTGATGGCTTTCTTTTGGTACATTCTTTCAAAGAGCACGTGGAAGAAAGTGTTGTTGTAAAGAGCACTATATATACCAAAGGTTGGATTGACACAGCTGGTGGTGTGGGAGTAAAATATTATCATGCCTCATAGAGATGGCAATCACAATTATACATTATAATCCTCAAAAGTATCATGCATTTGTGATAGATATTGGTGAAACTAGGACAGAAAATTGAAGAATATTGATTTTATTATTGTACTCTAATTGATATCAGAATGATGTCAACCCAGAAATTATAAAAAAAATCAAAAAGATAGCAAAAATAGAGAGTCTGAGCAAATATAGAGTGCTTAATCTCTCTTAAGAGCCTAGCCCAAGTTTTTCCTCTCTATTTTTCTCGTTCCTTTGCCCCTACACTTATACACAGTGTTCCCCTCCCCACTGTTATACAATTAATTCCTACTATGAATCTCATTTAATTCCATTGTTACAACCATTAATCCCACTTAATTATACCGTTACACAATTATCACCATTATCAGCAATTAATCTCATGTTTTCCACTCACTTAGTGCTGTCTAATCCCACCATTACAACCATTAATCCCACTTAATCCTACCGTTACACAATTATCACCATTACCAATAATTAATCCCTATGGTCCCCATTCACTTAGTGTTGTCTCGGCAGACTTGGTGATGCATATTCTCCCTCATTCTGGCCCAATTCCTTTGTGTCCTGATACTTTCTTCTAACATATACTTGGGTCATCTTTGGGGTCCTATCAACACTTCCCCCCAAAGAACTCACCTTGACCTAAAGGTAGAATTCAGGAAATTGTTTCTGGAGTGCAAACATGTCTTCCCAGGAGTTTTCAAAGTCAAGAAGGTGTTGTCATTTGATCAAAACTTCCCTTGCACCTGCAGAATTCAAACGATAATCCAGAACTTTAACTGGTTGTACCTTTAGTTCCTAATCCTTAGCTTAAAAAGAAGGTAATGGCTGACTTGCAACAATCGAGGAAATAGACTTCTTAACCAATGAAACATGGAACACCGAGTGGACAAGACTGCCTACAGGTAGTTACAATTTAAAAGCCACTGAACTAATTTTCTCTAAGATCTCATAGGGTCCATAAAATTATGGGCTAAACTTCTAATTTATCCTTTTAGCTAAGAACTTGAGTCTGTATAGTTATATTTTTTAATAGACCATATCTCCGGGCTAGTATTCCACCTCTATTCGGTGTTTATTAGCTTGATTTTTCATGTGGTTCTATGCCTTGATCAATTGCTCTCACAATTCTTCTATCACCTAATTCCTTCTAGTCATCAACCGATCAACTTCCTCCACTAAGGATGAAACATTGTACCTTTTAAGGAGAGTAGGAGGGTCTCTCCCATAGAGAGCCTTAAAGGGTGTCATCTTAGTAGAGGAATGATAATTGGTGTTGTACCAATATTCAGCCCACCCTAACTATTTAGGCCACTGCTTAGTTTTGGTCCTCGTAAGACATCTTAGATAGGTTTCTAAATAGTAGTTGACCACCTCAATTTGTCCATTCGATTGAGGATGATAAACATAATTGTATTTCAACTTAGTGTCAACAAGCTTGAATAATTCAATCTTGAAAGAACTTAGGAAGAAGCTGCCTCTGTCAGATACAATGGAAGTGGGAAACCCATGAAGTCTGACTATTTCTATAACAAAAATTACAGCTATATCCTTAGCTGTGAAAGGGTGAGAAATTTCTATGAAATGAGCAAATTTAGTTAATCGATCCACTACTACTCATATAGTATCCACTCCACAAGTTTTAGGAAGGCCACCAATAAAATCCATTGATAAGTCAAACCAAACCTGTGTAGGAATAGGTAAGGGCTGTAACAGACCAACAGGGGTGAGAGTTTGATATTTGTTTCTCTAACAAACTTCGCAAGTCTACACATAGTCTTGTATATTTTGCTTCTTCCCTTCCCATTATAGTAAAGCTAAGATCCTCTTGTAAGTTCTTTAGAAACCTAAATGTCCTCTTAAGGGATAACCATCCTTCCCTTGTATAATAATCTGCCCTTCTTGAATTGAAATCCTAGGTGAGTATCAAGCTACCTCAACAAATCTTGTATAATTTCCCTAAGCTTGGCATCAGTTTGGATCTCTTCTTCCAATCCTTCCCAATCATACAATTAACTGTTGAAATAACATAGTATTGAAGCTTCTGTGATAATGCATCTGCTACTTCATTCTCATTACCCGGTTTATACTTGATTTCGAAGTCAAATCCCAGTATTAGAGAGAGTGTGACTGGTCTGCCCTCTTGCATTAAGACAACCCTAACTCCTTTCCCAAAAGCATCCATTTCAACAATGAAAATCTTATCAAAATTAGGCACTGCCAACACAGGGAGAGATGCCATAGCCTCATTGAGTTGATCAAATGCCTTTTGAGCCTCAAGTCCCCACTTGTAACTATCTTTCTTAAGTTGTTGTGTTAATGGCCATGCATTTTTCCCATAGTTCTTCATAAATCACCTATAGTATCCGGTCAAACCAAGGAATCCCCTCAACTCCTTAATATCTCGGGGTGTAGGCCAACTTACCATATTTTTTACTTTATTAGCATCCACAGCTACTCCTTCCTTGGAAATCAAGTGGCCCAAATATTCCAGTTGCTGCTGCTTGAAAGTACACTTCTTCTTTTTCACAAACAAATGATTTTGTTTCAGTAGTTACAAAACTAACCTGAGGTGCTCATAATAGGTTTGGGCATCTTTATTGTAGATTAAAATATCATCAAAGAAAACCAACATAAAGTCCATGAGATATGGCCTCAAAACTTGATTCATCAGTGCTTGAAAAGTGGAAGGAGCATTGGTTAATTCAAAGGACATTACTAAGAACTCATAGTGCCTTTCATGTGTTCAGAAGGCTATTTTTAGGATGTCTTCTGCTCTTATCCTAATTTAATGATAACCGGATTTAAGATCCAATTTAGAGAAGATGACTGCACCCCTAATTCATCTAGCAATTCATCAAAGACATGTATTAGAAACTTATCTGGTATTGTCAGTTTGTTAAGAGCCTGATAATCCACACAAAACCACCATCCTCTATCCTTCTTCCTTACTAATATAACCGGTCTCGAATAAGGACTATTACTGGGTCTAATAATTCTAACCAATAACATATCATCTACTATTTTAATCTCATTTTTCTGATAATTGGGATACCTGTAGGGTCAAATGTTGGGGTTTTGAGCTCCCTCCTTCAAGAGAATCTCATGATCCTACTCTCGACTAAGAGGTAAATCGTAGGGATCTTGGAACAGATCTATAAATTCTTCCAAGATGGCTACAATTTCCGTTGGAAGTGAATCTTGCAAATTCTCCTCACTTGCTGGTACTCAACGTAATACCCTTCTCCTTCATCCTTTAAGGCCTTGAGTATGGCCTTCAAGGAAGCCTGAGCCTTACAAAGAGAAAAGTTCCCTTTCAAAGTCACCTTCTCGCTTGCTACCGTCCATTGTAAAATTAACTCCTTGAAGTTAGCTTGGATGGTCCCCAAACTCACTAACCAATCCATTCCCAAAATCACCTCAACCTCTCCTAAATCAAACAGAAAAAAATCTTGTTGGATCTTCACCCCCTGCACATTTATCTCCACCCCTCGGCTCACACCTCTACTACTCACCTTATAGCCATTGCCCACCTCCACCACATACTAAGGAGTATCCTATACTAGCAGACTTGGTTTCTTAGCTAAATCTCTGGCTATGAAATTGTTGGAGGGCCCACAATCAATTAATATCAACACCTGCTCGCGTCTCATCTGCCCCCATAGCTTCATGGATTTATTGGAAGTTAGACCCATGATACTTTTCAAAGATAGTTGCACAGTATTATTCTCTAATTCCACATATGATTCCTTATCTTCACCTTCTTTTGTTTCCTCCTCTTCCTTCGTTTCCTCCATTATGAACAACTGGTAATGTTTAAACTTGCAAATGTGGTCATGCCTCCATCTTTCTCCATATTTAAAACACAACTCCTTCATATTTCTTTCCTGTAATTCAGCTTGGGTAAATCTTCGGGCTCCATTAAAATGTTTCTCGCCTGTATTTGTGACCCCATCAGGAGATTTGGGTTCTACTGGGCCTTATATGTGCATAATGGGTCTGGGTACTGTAACACTCTCCTTAGGGTATCACATGTCTGACTCCCGACTCATAATCTGAAAAGAAGTTCGCACAAGGTTTGAGTTATAAAATGTGAGTTTTAAAATTTTTTCTTTACTGATTAATATACAATATTGACACCACTTAATATTTAACAATTTAAAGAGAAATATAAAACTAACATACTCTCTTTTTTTTTTTAACAGAAGCAAACCCTATGATGGGTCCTACTTAATAGCACAGTCCAACACTAACGAGAAAAACTTAACATACTTATTCCTTCTCTTATATCAACTTGATGCATCAGAACTCTACTCCTTGTCTACCCGGCACATCTTCGAACTTGAGACAACCACTTTTCAATGTTTTCATCAATCTCTGAGTATCTATCGTCAGTTTCTTCTCAGAAACTCGTTCCATCTATTATATAATTGTTTCACAACACAAACCCAACCAAAACATAAAACAAAGAGGTGAGATCACCTACACCAATACCAACATGGCAGCACAGAGATAACACAAACAACAATATCATACAGGGATATCATACCAGACTTCCAATAATATATTCAATATTAATCAACTATCATCATCCAATGATATATCAATCCAAGTATTCAAAACAGTTGTCATAGCCAATATTCCTCAATTAATATATCATACAGATATAAATATTTAGATTCATGCATGTGCACATAGACTCAGTTTTTCAAAAACAACTTCATGGAGGTTTTCACAATTTCGAGAAGAATGCTCTGGTTAATTGCCCAGCCTAAGTCCACAGATAATCTCCCAGTCGTTGAAAAGAATCGTGTTCTTGTCGGGTATCGTCAATGCGTTGCAACAGACTGCATCGCCAAGTGGCATATGGTCCAACCTTAGCCCACAGATAGATATCCACTGGTCGACCGCCGTGCCTTGACGCCCCCAAGATCCATCATAGACCTCACTATCAATTCTTATTCCCTCTTTAACCACAAGGGCCAAAATAGCTAATTAGCTATACTTTATACAATGCACGAATATATCAGTGCAAGTCTAACCACAAGGGCCAAAATAGCTTATTAGCTATACTTTATACAATGCACGAATATATCAGTGCAAGTCCAACCACAAGGGCCAAATCTTTTCAATTTCATTTGTTCAATTTAATCATATGCCTCAATGCATATTTTTCCAATACATGTATAATGCACCAATACCAATCACAGGCATATCTTTCCAATGCATATAAAATGCACCAAATACCAATCACAGGCAAAACTCATCATGTTCTCATACAGTGTTCATACATTGTTTTGGCAGTAATCATCATGTTATCATGTTTTTATAGTCATAAGATACTTTTGCCGTATTTTCACAATCGCGTAACATTTCTGTTACGTTTTCACAATTCAAAAACATTTTAGTTATATTTTTACAATACCGTAACACTTCTGTTACGTTTTCACAATACCACAATACTTCTGTTGCATTTTCAAAATACCGTAACACTTTTGTTACGTTTTAAAATTCCAAAACATTTTTATTACGTTTTCACAATACCGTAACACTACTGTTACGTTTACAAAATTTCGTAACATTTATGTTATGTTTTTAAAATGCTGCAACTCTTCTTTGCACTTTTAAACCACGTACTAATTTTTCAACATTTTTCTCAATCGCGTAAAAATATACGTTTCTCAAATCGCATAGTATTTTTCTACTGTTTCAAAATTGCGTAACTTAAAAATCATTCTTTTAAGTCACGTAAATCATTTTTCATCATTCTCAAAATATTTAAAACACTTTTCAAATCACATAACGATATTCTGTTATTTTCACAATCACGTAAAAATATTCTATCACTTTTAAATCACATATTGATTTTTCAACAGTAGTTCAAATTACGTAAAATATTTAAACGTAATTCAAATCGCAAAAAAATATTTTAACATATTCCAAATCGCGTAGAAATATTTTACTGTATTTCAAATCGTTTTTAAGATACGTAAAATATTTTTCAACATTTTACAATCACGTAAAATATTCCTCAATATTCCAAACATTATTTTAGACTTAAATAAATCAATATCATTTTCAACACATTTTTCAAATTGCGTAGCTTAAAAATCACGTTTTTAAGATACGTAAAACATTTTTCATTATAGAAAATATTTCTTAACCTTCAAAAATTCCTTTTCAACCTTTCTCAAAATAATATGACTTTGCATTTCATTTTTCACATTTTCTTACTCAAGAAAATCTTTTTCCATATTTCTTACTCAAGAAGGCCCTCAAGAGTGCTGACCTTGGTGGCTATAGGCTTTCAAAGGTAGGTTTGTGACTTAACTTTTCCTTGGCATTTTTGTTCTTCAAAATTGTGATCAAGTTCTTAAAATCATTATTTTTTTTAATATGGTTAAAAATTTTAGATGTTTGTAATTGTGTGGATGTGATTTCGGTTTGTCTTCCACTTGGAGTGTTATATGTTATACATTCTTTTCTGTATTTAGATTTGTTTAGCAACCCCCTTATTTAGTCTGTTATTTGCTTCACTGGAAATAAACGGGGTAAGGGTTGCTGTCATATAGAGCTGTCAATTTGGGTTGGAGCCCATGGGACAGCCCACTAAATCCAGAATAATCCAGAACCCTTTTGGGAATAACACAATTGATATTATACTTATATTATAAGAGTTCATCTAGTGAAGACTCGAGAGAACCCTTGATAGTGTCCTATGCATGATCAGTACTGCTGACGAAATGAAGCTAAAGACAAATACACTAGTTGTGATTAAGATTTCTGGTCTTTCATAGTCATTGAGGTGGTTCTCTGAAATTAGCTATGGACATTCTTTTATGTATAAAATCTTTTCTATGAGTTAGTGAATATATGGTTTTGATAAATAAAGAGTTTCCATTCCAATTTATGGGGATATTTGAATTAGTGCTTTCATGATATTTTAATTCCATTTATGGAGTTGTCTTTTGTCTACTTGTTATTTTTACTATGTAAGAAAATAATTATAGATCTGAATCTATTTCTTACTGCATCTTAGTTTAGTATAATGTTAAACTTAACACATCTAAGCTGCATGATGTGCAAGATGTCTAGCATATGTAAACATTTGGCAGCTGATACTTACAGGCTTACCAAGTCTGACAAAAGACTAATCTGGTCACTTATGTACCCTTTCAATCCTTGACTGCCAAGATCACTAAAATGAAAAGTGAGGAAAAATAAAATAAAATAAAATGAACGCTTTGGGAGAGGAAAGTAAAACAAAGGAGAAGAACTATGGTCTGAACAAGAAACAACGTGTAACTTTGACCTTTGTCCTTTGCTATTTTGGGTCCAGTAATTTAAATATGCATTTGTAGGGCAAGGGTTGAACCCTTAATCAACTATCTACCCATGAATTTAGCAGGAAGGAGTGTTCATAGGCCCAAAGTTTGTTAGCAGAACTAGTTATATGCAAAGAAAATGCTATATGTTCAAAAAAGATATCATGTGTATGTAAGATTAACCCACCAATTGTATATTTAGCACACGGAACCTATCCTGCCATTAACCTTACATATGAAGTATGCCATGTAAATTATTAAGAGATTTTATAGCAAGACTACCAGTATATATTGCATCAGTTTCTTCAATAAAGAAGCATGAATATATAACTTTTGATAAGTGTAAGGAATGCTTAAATTTAATCATAAGGAAAATATTGTGTACAAAAAATAATTAGAAACCTTTCTCATAAAATGATATGGCAAGAAGATATCATGCATCCTTTAGATTCACCCACGAATTGTGTATTTAGCACATGGAACCTACCCTACCATTAACCTTAAAAAGTATGCATCCCAAGTAGTGAATAGGTACAAGGATCACCATTCCAACCCATTCTATCAGGAACACGAAGTGAATCTTTCAATGCTTTCATGGCACTTGCTACAAAAAATAAGTCCCAGTCAAGTTAGTCAATCACCCACAATTCTTGTGTAGTTGCTCTTCAGTCTAGTTAACAAAATCTTAAACATATCCCTCTAGTATATGTATTCAATCCACACTTTAATTCACCCTTTCACATTCATTTCAACCCTACCCACTTAAGTTTACATTATCTTATTATACAAAGGAACCATTTTTGTTGATCTTTCAGCTGCTCTCAATAATTCTTTTGAAGAGTAATTCAAAATTTCTGAATTTTCCATATCAGCTTCATGTATACTCACATGTGATCATGTTTTTAAGTTTTGTTTTTTCATGTTTTTGTGTGTTCTTGGGGCTTTATCTTCTCCAATATTTCAAAGGGTATTTGGGAATAAATTATTGGACTTCTATGGGTTACTAATATCTTCCTAGTCATTTTTCAATAATATTTCTCTGCTGGTACAATTTGATTATATTTTCTCTGACATGCACCTTTTTGGAGGATATATGACACCTTCAACTTTTTTATTGTATTTTTTGGAATGTTAATAATATATATAGTGGAGATTCTGTTGAAATTTTAAGAGAATCTCCCTTTGAAATAGGTTGTTTAATTTTGGTCTAATTTGTTAAATTTTAGTTAAATAATAGTGGGCTTGTGTATTTTGATGACAATGCCTCCTACTTTTTTGTAAATTAGAAACAGAATGGAAGTTCCTGAGAATCGAAAGTGGATGGATAATAGGGTAGGTCCTGACAAGAGAAGAGTTACAGATGAATTCATCATGACGAGGGTTAATGAGTTTATTGAGTTTGTTTGTGCACAAGATCAGTTTAAAGCAATAGGAAAGTTGAGATGTCCATGTAAAAAATGCAAATGTATGGTGTATCACAT
This sequence comes from Ormosia emarginata, assembly GCA_029884605.1. Taxonomy (NCBI): domain Eukaryota; kingdom Viridiplantae; phylum Streptophyta; class Magnoliopsida; order Fabales; family Fabaceae; genus Ormosia; species Ormosia emarginata. The sequence continues at coordinate 22,551,573 of JAQQTP010000073.1, forward strand.
TGTTGACGAAGTCAAGGCACACCTGTGTATAAAGGGATTTATGAGTGATTACTATTACTGGACTAACCATGATGAACCAAGGCCTCCCATTCCCCCAATGGTTGCAGACAACTCATACTATGGAAGTAGTGGGATAAGGGAAGACTTCAATAGGTATGAGCAGATGGTAATGGATGCTACTGGACTTTCTATTGGCAATTACATTGAGCAACAAGGGTTTGGTTATGCTGAACAAATAAGGGAAGATCCTAACCCAGAAGCAAAAATATTTTTTGAAATGTTGTCAGTTGCACAAGCTCCCTTGTATGATGGTTGCGACAATTACTCTGAATTGTTAGTTGCATGTGAAGCTCTAAGTATTAAATCTCACTTCAATATTTTCGAGACTTGGTTTAATCAATGGGTGGATTTTATGAGGAATGCATTGTCGAATGATAACCGAATGCCTAGAAACATCTATCATGCAAAGAAAGCAGTGGAACGATTAGGGCTAGGTTGCAAAAAGATTTCCTGTTGTCCAAATGGACGCATGCTTTATCGTCCTCCATATGACAATCTTCGTAGTTGTAGATTTTGTGGCGAGGACCATTATAGAAGCATCAGTAGAAGCGGTAAGGTCAAAGAAATTCCTCAGAAAAAAATGTGGTATTTCTCACTTATCCTAAGACTACAAAGACTTTATTCCTCAATGCAAATGGTGGCTCAAATGAGATGGCATCGTGAGAATGAGAGAGAGACAGGATCTTTATCTCACCTATCTGATGGAGAAGCCTAGAAATATTTTGATGAAACATATCCTGAATTTGCAGAAGACCCTCGAAATGTGAGGCTAGGGTTATGTGCTGATGGATTCGCTCCATTTGACAAAACAGGTAGGACTTATTGATGTTGGCTAGTAATCGTTACTCCTTACAATCTACCTCTATGGTTGTGCATGAGAAGAGAGTTCATGTTTTTAACAATCATAATTCCAGGCCCTTCCAATGCAAAAAGTAGAATTAGTGTGTACTTGCAGCCGCTTATAGATGAACTGAAACTGTTGTGGAATACTGGTGTCATGACCTATGATATCTCACGACAACAAAACTTTGTCATGAAGGCTTGTTTGATGTGGACAATTAATGATTTCCCTGTATATGGGATGTTATCAGGTTGGATGACAATGGGAAAACTTGCTTGTCCAATTTGTATGGAGCACTCAAAAGCATTTATACTTAAACATAGCCGAAAGACATCATTTTTTTATTGTCACCGTCAATTCTTGCCACATGATCATTGTTATAGAAGGAATAAAAATGCTTTTAGAAAGAGACTTGTTGAGACTTCGTTACCCCCACGAAGGTTGACTGGCGAAGAAGTATGGGATAGGGTAAGACATATACCAAACATAACTGAATTAGTAGGAGAAAGTCCACCAAGGTATGGTATTTATCACAACTGGACAAAACGAAGCATTTTTTGGGAACTGCCTTATTGGAAAACAAATATTCTCCTGCATAATCTAGATGTCATGCATATTGAGAGAAATATGTTTCTTAATATCTTATACACAGTTATGGATACTAAGGGCAAGACGAAAGATAATTTTAACGCTAGATTGGACTTGGTAGAATATTATAGATGAAAGGATCTAGAGCTGTAGGATGGTGGAGGTGGAAAGCTAAAAAAACCCAAAGTGCAATACACATTGACTAAGCAACAAAGATTAGACGTGTGTGAATGGGTTAAACAATTGAAGCTATCAGATGGGTATGCCTCCAATTTGGCTAGATGTGTTGACACGAGGGAAGCAAAGTTGTTTGGTATGAAGAGTCATGATTGCCATGTGTTCATGCAACGTTTGCTTCCAATTGCATTCAAGGCATTACCCAAGCCCATTTGGAATGTACTTACTAAGTTCAGTCAATTCTTCAGAGAATTAACTTCGCCATTGCTGAGAAAGGATAAATTACATGAGATGGAGCAAAACATTCTAATAATTTTATGTAAACTTGAACAAATATTTCCTCCGAGTTTCTTTGATTCAATGGAGCACATTCCAATTCATTTGTCCTACGAAGCAAGGGTCGGTGGTCCCGTGCAATATCGATGGATGTATCCCTTTGAAAGGTTGAGTCATCTATTTATCTTCATTCTTTTCAATTAATTCCTCATAAGGTATTTTTTACACTAACGTTCTTAATTAATAGGTTTATACGTACCTTAAAAGATAAGGTCAAGAACTCCGCTGTAGTTGAAGGTTCCATTTGTGAAGCTTATTTAGTGAAAGAGATCTCTACTTTTGCATCTTACTACTATCCACCCATTGTTCCATCTAGAAGGACAAGAGTTTCACGGAATGATGATGGAGGTGAAGGTTGTTCAATTAATTTGTCATTCTTTATTTTTAATTTTCGTGGTCGTCCTATTGGAAAACGTAAATCTTGTATCTTACAAGAAAGGGAAATGAAGGCTGCACACTTATATGTTCTTCTAAATTGTCCTGAGGTGGAGCCTTTTTTAAAGTAAGCTTATAAGTTGTTCTTTCGATTTCACATATCATGATTAAATCCGTGAAGTGATCTATTTTGTGATTTCAATTCAGCATATATCAAATTTGCTACGAGAACTTGGACTAAATAACCTGCAAGTAGACAAACAAATCTCCACAACATTTCTCATATGGTTTAAAGAACATGTATGCTAAATATCATCTACCTAATTTCCTTGTTAATTCCCTCATTACTTGTTTAGGTAAAACCAATTAATCCCCCTATTTGTGATATAGGTGTTTAGCAACAACATCGAAGATGATCTTTTGAGGAGTTTGGCATAGGGGCCCTCAAACAAAGTAAACACGTGGTAGACATATTCTATAAACGGTTACAAATTCAATACAAAAGATCATGGTCAAGGGATGGGCACAACAAATTGTGGTGTATGTGTTCGGGGTGGCGAGAATGAGACAATGGAGAATGATTATTACAAGGTTTTAACTGATATTATTGAAATACAATATACTGGGTGGCCCTTAAAGATGCTAGTCCTATTCAAATGTGATTGGTTTGATCCCACCCCAAATCAAGGGACAAAGATAGATAATTATAGAATTGTTGAAATTAGAGCATCTAAAAGATATAAAAATTATGGTCCATTTATTTTTGCACAACTTGCAGAGCAAGTGTATTACACATAGTATCCTGAAGGGCAGCTAGGGTGGTTGGTTTTGATTAAAACTAAGACACGGAGCATAATTCAAACTTTAGAAACAAAAAGACCTGAAATAGATTATCCATACCAAGATGAGTTAGTCCTACAAATGCCTATGATAGTTGCAAACGATGATCTTGAACAAAGTCTTATTGATATAACTGGTCCAGCAGAGGAAGTACACGGTCCAACCTTGAACCAATTTGATTTGGAAGAAGTAGATGAAGAAGTTGAACTAGAAGAAGAAGAAGAGCGAGAGGAGGAGTGATTTGGAAGAAGAAGAAGAAGAAGAAGAAGAAGAAGAAGAAGAAGAAGAAGAAGAAGAAGAAGAAGAAGAAGAAGAAAGAAGAAGAAGAAGAAGAAGAAGACATATTCGACTAGATTTTGTCTATTTTTTAATGAAATTATTAATGAAATCATGTGTTATCTATGCATGACCTATTAATAGTGTGTACTAATTTATTAATGAAATCATGTGTTATGTATCCATGTCTTGTATTCATGAAATCATGTGTTATGTATTCATGACATTTAAATTTATTATTTTAATAGTTTTGTACTAATTTTCTATGTTAATTTAATTGTACCTAATTGAATTTTATCATTACCCTTTGCATATAGATGGTAGTTAGAGGGAAAGGGAGAGGGAGGGATACATCTCAGACTACGCCTACACATACTCCATCTCCACAGTCTCACACTAGGCCTACACATACCTCATCTCCACAGCCTCACACCGGGCCTACAAATACCCCATCTCCACATACACATACCCCATCTCCACAGTCTCACACCGGGCCTACAACTACCTCATATCTCCATTCTCACACTGAACCTACATTTATCCCATCTACCTATTCCCAGATTGGGCTTGCACCTATTTCATCTTTACATGCCCCACCTCCTTATTCCCAGATTGGACCTATATCTATCCCATCTCCCTAATCCCAGATCGGGCTTGCACATATTCTATCTTCACATACCCTATCTACCCATTTCCAGACTGGGCCTACACCCTCCTCAGTTGGAAATTTATATCTAATGGGTGACCCTTCAGCGAGTTCATCTGCACCTCTACACACTATGGCTGAATCGTCTATTCCACAGAACATCAGGTGGGGGAGAAAGAATGTAGATAGACGAATTTGGATCAAGCCAGCCAACAAACAAGAGTAAGTTATTATGATTGTGAACATTAATTCAAAAATAATAGTTTTATATATATATATATATATATATATATATATATATATATATATATATATATATATATATAAATACATATTTTGACTTACAGGTTTTACCCTAACGTTGGAATGACTCGTGATATAACTTTCATCTTCAAAAAGAAATATGAAGAGCCTTGGACAAGTTACACAGAAGTGACTGACATTGTGCGTGAGTTGTGGTTTAAAGATTTTGGGATAATATCCTTTTAAGTCTTGTTATTAATATGTTATTAATTTAAAAATATTGTATTTCATTAATTAATACTTTCATCAATGTAGGCAAAATACAAGTGGTTACCTAAAGACAATGATATGATCAGAAGGATATTTGAAACTAAGGAATCCGGTGCACTAGCAAATAATCTATTCAAGGTACGTGATAGGAAGAATAAGGGTGAATGGATTCATCCAAATGCTAGGGAGCGGTTGTGGGCTAAATGGAGTGATCCAGCTTGGCAAGCAATGTCTATGAGAAACAGTCAAAATAGATAATCGAAAGAGGGTCTCAATGTGCATAGCGGACGATCCATATCTGCAATAGAGCACTGTAGGAGAATGGTAAGTGATGTTAGATCCATATACTATACTACATCAACATGTTTTGAGTATGGTTAGGGCTTTGTTGTTTTATTCTAATTTACCAAAAGGTTTTTAGTCTTTTGTAGTAGCACATTAAGTTTTTTTTAATAAATAGGCTGCCTAGTTCTTACTTAAACAATAAGTGTCCTTATGATTTTTTACGGAAGAAGGGGAAATCAAAAAGTATGAGGAGGATGCCTAGAGTGGTGATGACAAGGATGAGGAGGATGCTTCTCTAGTTGCATTTTCAGGTAAAAAGAAGTCTTCTAAAAAGAAAAGCAGTAGTGCTACTGCCAAAGTGAGTGATGAAATTTTGAGTAAAAGTGTAGATGTTGTTGAGCCTGAGCAACCTAGTGTTGGAATTAGCAATACTGATGGTGACAACAACAATGTAAATAAGAGTGAAGAGGTCACTTATACTTCCAAAAATAAGAAGAAGAAAAATAAGAGTTCTGGTTGATCAAGAATAAGGCTCCTCCACCGCAGGATGATCAAGTTCAGCCTCCTCCTGAAGTAGGTTCTGCTACTAATGCTTCGGGTGAAAAGGAGGGAGAAGATGAGGCTGTAGAGTCAACTACCGCAAAGAAGAAGAAAAAGAAGCAGGAAAAGGAAAAGGAGAAGAAGGCAGCAGCTGCAGCAGCTGGAAGTGAACCAGAAAATGAAACCAAAGAAGTTAAAGCTGAGACAATTGAATCAAAGAAGAATGATTTGGATGATTTCCCATATTATTGATGATTTGAATTGAAAATGGTTAATGAGGCTGGCTTGGTATTAACTTGCTTTCTTTAATGTTTGTTCTGATTGCATGCTCATTGTTTGATGAAATGTCAAGTCCACAAATGCTGATAATTACTTGGCAATTTGCATTGGGATATGAAGTTCTTGATACTAAAATATTATATAAATAAATATATTGAAATGCTATGTCCAGTTTGCCTCTTTGTGTTTAACATTTGTTTTAGTTATGCTCATTGTGTTTGCCTCTTGCGAATGGCTTATTCTCGATCTGTCATCCTGCTATTATCTCCTTTGATCTAACTTCCAACAAAACATTAGTGATGGCCTGTCATTGCATTATGATCTGAGTTCTTTATTTGTTTCAATTATGTTTCTAGCGGGGAGTTCAATTTGCATTGGATAACTGAGATGGGAAAAGGGGGAAATGTTTTTGTTGTCTCATTTGCTATATGTATAACATGCTTATACAAATGATTAATTTGTTGTTTCTTGCTGTGAGTTTATATAGTTTGCTGCCCAGTGACACACTTGATTAGAGTATAAGGTGGCTAGTTAATGTTTAGGTGTTCATTGTTGTAACATTTGACTGCTGTTGTTAGTTGTTCCTCTGATTTAAGTTTATATAGTTTACTTAGTGTTTGATTTGATTGTCGCTCAATCTTCTGTGCAGCCTATCTTTGGAATGAGAGCTGCCACTGGGAGGAGTTTCACTAGTCATTTTTTGAAATATGATTCTATTTTCGGGAGCTCAGTTTGATATTGTTTTAAGTAAAATTTAATGTGTTTTTGGCTTAAATATGGTCTTGATTTAGAGCTGAATTAAATATCCTCTTTAGTAAAAGATTTGTTTACATTTTTTAATTCTTGTACTCATATAGGGATGGAGACTGAACATAGTTTATCTTAGTGTTTGATGCAAAGATGGGAAAAGTGGTTTAAATTCTAGCACTAGTTCTTAGATAATATTAACAAGACTTTATTTATTATTTTTATTGCTATAATTTGGCTTGTGTTGGGGAAAAGTTAAACTAGTTTTTATTGCTACTATTTGTACTAATCTTTATCTATCTACTAACAAAACACATAGAAATGAATTGTAATACTATTAGAGAAAAATATTATGCTGGTGTTGTCCATTTGCTGCCTGTTTCATCTAAAGCACAAGTAGCAGACATTCTAACTAAAAGATTAGCTCCAGGACTACTTTAATGTTTGGTTTCCAAGCTTGGCCTCATTGACATACGTAGTCCACCTTGTTTGCTACTATCAACAGAATCACATTTAGGTTCTATTACACAACATCGAATAGTTAGTTAGTTAGTTTGTATAATTAAGTTAGTTAATAATTGAGTTGCAATTTTGTTCAGTTACAAGTTAAGTTGAGTTGGTTACGGTTAGTTAGAGTAATGTAACTAATTACATGATTAGTATGTCTTAATTGAGGTTGGCCTTTGGCATGTTAATTAATTTCTTTATTTAGTGTTTGTCTTAATCGTATGCTGGCTAGTTAACAAAATGCCTTATCTATTTTTCAGTGGAATCTTGTATCATGTTTATGAATAATAGCAGCAAAACCAAAAGAAAGAATCATGTGAAAATGCTCATAATCTGTTGGATTTTGGATTTGAAATATGGAATAGATCTTAAATATGCTTTAAGCCTCTTTTCAATCTTGCTCATGATCTGTCCTAAATAACTATGGTATATGAGAGATATTGGTGTTGGCAATTTTTGATTTGAGTTCTGGCTGTTATTGATGTACAATTATCCTTTCATTGTGAATAATGCTTTTAATCATGTATTGAGCATTTGTATCTTGTTATGTGATAGTTGTTAAGTTATGGTATTATTTCCATTGTTTTTTGGCCACTTGTTGCCTCAGTAAATTAGCTGATTCTCTTCTGCTGAGTTAGCTGCCATAGTAGTATAAAATCAACCGGATTTACATAATTATGTTTACACTAACCTCTCGTGTTAACCCTGGGTGATTGGACTTCAATATCCCTATGATCTGACTTTGTTAACTCACTTGAAGCACCAGAATATTCTTCTGACACAAGAGGTTTAGATTTCAATTTATCATTTAAAGACAAAGTTGTCTCTTCAGTGCATGCATCAATAAACTGGTTAAGTTGCAGACTTGCAGTACAAGTTTTAAATTCTGGATTGTGCATGGTTGGTCTTGCTTGTAGTGGATTTGTGTTGGGTATTTGAATTTAACAATATGTGTAGTGAATTTTGAATTTAAGACTTTACGTTAGCTGAGGCTGAGGCAGGTTGTTATATGGTTAACCATATTTACATGATATATATTGCTTTGCTTACTACTTAGTGAGTCTTGTTTTAGCTTGCTTTTATGAGTTTTTACTTTTGTTTTTGTCAATTAGTTGCCTCATATCTTCTGGATCAACTTTTGGTTCTTTTAAGAAAATAATAAATTTTACTTGATTTGATCCACTTTGATCATTAAACATGTTGATTTATCTCTACTACTGTGAAATTAGTGCATTGATGCATCAACTTTATTATCAATGATGATTGGTTAGTTGTTTTTTTTAATGTTTTTTCAGTTTCAGCTTTATTTATTATTTTTTCCTTTTATTTTTTTGTTAATTAGAAATGTAAATTTGTGCTTAAAACTTATAGATTTAGATCTCTGATTTGTGCATAACATTTGCTTTATTTCTTTCATGCTTTATTTCTTTGATATACTGTAATTCTTTAAGTTAACAATCCATGATTTATATTGAATAAGTCTACAAGCGGATGACTTATACTTTTGTCTTTTCAAGCGAATCAGATGTCCAGGGAGCCAAGCTTTTTTGAGGTCTACAAGCGGCTGCACAGAGCCAAGGATAATTCAGAAGAGTATATCACTTTGGAAGCAGCAAAGATTGCGGTAAGCATAACTTAGCATTTAAGTTACATCAAGTTTCAAGTACAAGTGTCTTATAACTACTTTTTAGGAAGAGTATGAAAGGCAAATGGCTGAGTTGCAATCCCAGAATGGTGAAGGTAGCAACAGTCAAGATTCTGCTAACAGTATCTTCTTGGATGTTGTTGGAGGTCCCAACAAGAAAGGGCGTATCTACGGATTGGGTTCACAAGCAACTAATGTTGTTGGATCTTCCTCTACTCCTTCCACCTCTTCCGTTGATAGAGTATCACCAACAGAGATTGTTGCAATACAGGCTAAAATTCAGGCTTTAACTGATGAGCTCCGTCAAAAAAATATTGAGCAAGACATGATGAGACAGAAGATGGAACAAGAACAAAAGAAGATGCAACAAGAACAGAACATGATGAGGCAGAAGATGGGTCAATGGGAGGAGAGGTTTAGGACTCTTCTTGTGGGTAGTCAATTTCGAATGTCATCACCTACAACTTCACAGCCTGAGCCTTTCCATCCTGCACCTAGAGAAGACGATGACCATGATGATGAGGGTGACAATGATACAAATTATGATGACCTAAATCTGTGATTAGGTTTATTTTTATATTTTCATTGATAATTTAAATATTTGTAGTTACTATTTAAATATTTGTAATGACAATTAATTATTACTTTGCATTTTGGTATGAAAATTTGTGATGATGTTCTGAATTGTGATTTTTGCTGCTAAATGATTTATTGTAATAGTTAATTGATCAGGTTAGTTACAAAAATTAAAAGTATATTAAAAGAGATGGTCGTTTTACGTCTCTAATTTTTTTACTTTAATTTAGGAATTAGATACGGAATTAGAGACAGAAAAGTATCGTCTCTAATGTAATTTTTATTACAATTTTTACTTTATTTTGGGAATTAGAGACAGAATTATAGACGGAAAGGTTCCATCTCTGATATAATTTTTATTATATTTTAAAAAAATAACAAATTCTGTCTCTAATTAGAGACGAAATTTTTTTATTAGAGATGGAACTAATTTTTTCTCTAATTTAGAGACAGATCTAATTTTCCGTCTCTAATTTAGATATGGAACAAATTTTTCATCTCTAAACTATCAGCGACGTCACTTTCATTGATGGATGAATTTCCGTCTTTGATTTCATCTCTAAATTGTTATAGATGGAATTTTGGCTTTTTAGAGACCAAAAAACTTCATCTCTGAATCTGAAATTTCTTGTAGTGTTTGCCTCCTATAGCAGGTTTTCTATTAATTTGACTTGCTAAGTTTATAATTTTGATATGTTTTTAAATTTAACTCCTTTGACTTTTAAATTTTAACTTCATTAGTGAAATTATCTGCTTTTGAATCTAACTTGTTCTATGAAACTGTTTAGAATTTTTTAATATTTTGTTGTTTCTTTTGTTACTTGGCCATGGAAAATAAAAAATGCACTCTTGCTTAATGTGATTAGTAAAGCATTCACCAATTCTGACTTTTCAAAACGTATAAAGCAAGAAAAGTTGAATTTTTATTATAATCCTAAATAGTTTAATCCTTGGTGAGTTTGTCTTTATTCTTTAATTATCAAGGACATGTCTATTTAAGATGGTGATTCGGGCACTCATGTGATTGGACTTTTGTGTTTGATTGGCATGTGCAGTGGTGACCACACGCTATAGTTAATTGACTGTGAAACAAGAAGTTGCTTAAAGGTGTTATTTGGCCATAGAAAGACGCCTTGGGTGGTGAGCTTGAAGTCTACCTATTTGCTTTAATTTCTTGTGTCTTATATATTTTGAAGATGTGACAATTATATGAAATGAAGTTCATAAATTTCTCATTGTTAAACAAAGCTCAGTTTTTGTCATAGCCAATGCAAATGATTTGTAGAGCTCAATCTTTGCACGACCTATATATTTATCTTTTCAACCTGATGTTGTTATCATTTTGGATGGTACAAAGATATAAAAAAACCTTTACATATTCTTTTTTGTTGTGGCTTTATTTGGCAAGCAAAATAATGCCTTTGTTATATGAATTAGCAGTCTAATCAGCAAAGGATTGTGTGAAAAATTTTCAATATCGTTTTCCCAATTTTCTATTCTTATTCCACTTATTAACTGATCTTTCTCAAAATTCTTAAGTAGATCAGTGTTATAAGTGGAACTTTAAGCTTGAAGATATTACAAGTTTAAAGGTACACCTCAAATCCTTCCGGTCAATGATGCTTCCTGGGTCATTTATAGTTATCACTAAAAGCATGAAAGTCAATTTTCAACACCTGCAAATGACTTAGTTGAGTGATTGTACAGGCTTATGGTACACCTAGTGAATTTAATTTATGTTAGGTGGCAACTTTAGTTTAATGCAGGATCTTTTTATACTATAATTCTCAAGTGAAACTAACGATTTCAATATCATAGTTATGCGACATTGATACTTCCAAATGAAGATTTTCAAATTCTAAGATATAACATTAATTCCTTTTTCTGTTGGTGGATTAGTGAAGATCCTTCAAAGAAATAACAAACTTGACCTACATTTGTTGATTAAATGAAGTTTATTTTAATTTTTTTTAAGATTATCTCAAGCTCTCTACCCCTTTTTATTTTAGTGGATCATGTATACTGACATATTTGCATCGGCCTTTGTTTTGCAGCCCTTAATTTGGTATAACTCATGACCAGTGCTTGAGACTTGCCCCAGAAGTCGTGGTTTGCAGCAGTGGCAATGAGCAATGTAATGTAGTGAAGCCAATAAGTAAAAACTACCTGGCTTCTAATATTACAATGTGAAATATCCTATCTTATAACGGATCAAGTAGCAAAACTTTTTGGATCCTTATTATTGATGTTAATATTGTAAAAATAATAATTAACTGTGTAACACAAATATTTGATTTAAATTATCTTTAAGTGTCTGTCTGGCTCCAAGAATTGTGTATAGAAATAAAATTTAGAATTAGAATTGAACCTCTTAATTCTAATTTTTATATTTAGAATACCATTTAAAATTAAAATTGTAATTCTATAAACTAATTCTATAAAATTGAAAAATAACTAAATTAAGTTTTTCTTAATTCTTAGCCTATATCTTAAGAATTACTAATTACATAGCTTAAAAATTAATCTCTCCCTCTCTCTCTCTCTCTCTCTCTCCACATTTATTTAACAATAATCATATTTATTGAGTTTTTATATTTATATAGAAAATTGTTTTTATATTTATAAAAAAATTATTATAATAGTTATTTTTTCTAAAAAATTCATGAAAAATTTCTTTATGAAAAAAAAAATATGACTATTATTTATGAAAATATTATTGTATGAATATTTTTATTAATTTTAATTTTGTAAATAATTTTTTTAATGTTTTAGATCATACCTTTAATTTTCTTATCACAATTCTTTGACAACTCCAAACATAGAATTTAAGATTCTGGATCAATTCTAATTCTAAAAGAATTGGGATTGAAATTAAAATTTTATGTTTCAATTCCAATTTCACTATTCAAACGGATCCTAATAGTTTTTAAATAATTTTTGTTAAATTTTTATTTTTAAAAAATTCAATATAGATATCACTGTTTAAATTATAAAAAGCCTTCATATGATATTGATCAAACATTAGCTAGCGATCTTAATATTTATTAAGATTATCAGATAAAAAAAATTATTAAGATTATGCATTGGTATAATGAATTTTTGGCTTCATATAATGAATACAATAGCAGCATATGATGCATAGATATTAAAATGTCCAATGGAGTACTCAATTCAAGATTAGAGGCATAAAATTTCATAACTATAATACTTTATCTGCAAATGCTCAATATAGCTATACATAACATTTGATTTAACAACTATGTTTTTCTGCAGATAAAGTTAGGCTCAGTTGAATAAGTCAAGAAGTATATGAAAAGGGTATTTATAGAACATCAGTCAAAGGCAGTGTTAGGAAAACATCCTGCAATGAATTACAAGCTTCTTTCGAGTGAGATTTGCTTTTAGATTCCATCAGGTTTTTCCTTTCGCCATCTTTGTCTATGGTTTTAACCTTCGCAACTAATTTTCAGGAATTATTTTCTTCTCCTTTTTTTTTAATCAAAATGCATAATATTGAGAGAAGGGAATGTTTGTGTTTATTGGCTAGCTAAGGTGGGATCAAAGGAAGATGACAATGTTAAATGTAACATCCCGAAAAATCATGTTAGGCTTGTACTTAGTTAAAAAGGTAATATATTACTTGTTTAGCATGTCAGTCAAGTTTTGTGACAAACTGAATTAATTTAGGCACTTTGTTGCAACTTCGAGTGTAAAAAGTCGCTTAAAATGACTCAAAAAATAACATAAACTGCTATTTGAAGGGAAACAAGTTTAGATAATTTGTTTCTAGGTCGCAAATGAGTTAAGTAAGGTGTAGTTAAAGTTTCAGAGTAATCAAAGTTGATTTGGTATTTTTATGCATACTAGTTGTGCATTTTAATACTGGATTGACCCCCAGCAGATATGGAAAAATAGAAAAAAATTACAACATGATTTTTAATGAATCTTAGGATTCATTTGGAGTCTGTTGGAAGTTAGAAACCTTGATTCGAAGGAATCTAAGTGTTTATAATAGATCGGGAGTTTTAGTACAGGATAGTTAATATACTATAAGAAGCAAATTGAGGCTTTGCTTCTTATATTTTCCCACGGTAGACATCAGAAGGAGAAGAAAGAAAGGGAGAAAAGAAAGAAAACCAAGGAAGAAAGAAGAAGGAAAAGAAGGAAATCAAAGGGGAAAGATCAAGACAAGGATCAAGGCTTTAAGATCTTCATCCAGCAAGAGGTATGGGTGTTTTCTATCTTTATTCTTCATCTTTTCTATGCTAGAACTTAGGTTTTAGATGGAGGAGATAGGTTTTTCAAAGGGGAAAAACTAGTTTCTTTAGCTTGATTCTTGTTTCCATTGACTGGAAATTGTTATTTCGTTTTGGTGAGAACAAGATAGATGGATTTATCCATAGATTTGAGTTAGTTAGTTCTTGAGTATGAACCTAGATCATGAATAACCAAGGGGGTAATTTTTGGTGTTTGATCTAAGTTAAGAGAATTAATAGGTTGTAAAAGTGTTACAACATGTTTAGAGGATGTTGGTGAAGCTAGAAATCACCTTGGAACCAATTTTTTATGATTGGAAGCTAAGAAAAGTTGAATAGAATAGTGCATGGTTTTTGCAGAATCTGAGTTCTGCATGTCACGCCGTGGCGTGGCCTGATGCGTGAGCATGCCTCGGCGTGGGGCAATTTTCTGCCTAGAAGTTGCACCCGAGAGTTGGGTGCCGCGGCGTGAATAGTTTTGTGTCGTGGCGTGAGACCCTGAAGCTCTAAAAATGTTATTTTTTGGATGTTTTGAGATCCCCAGTGGATGGAATCCCTTGGTTATGCATAGTAGAATGTGTTGAGGCACTAGAGAGGGTATTTCTCATATAGAAAAACCTAGAGGCATACAAGGAAAGATAAGAGTAAAGTTGTGCATCCATTAGTCATGGATTGCCATAGATCAAGAGTTTTAGTTTTTTAAGCAACTTAAAGTTGCACAGATGTCACAAGAGAGGTGATAAGAGATTTAATAAGTGAGATAGTAATAGTAGAGTGCCATAGTGCCTAAGTAGCAAAAGTTAAGGGCTAAGATGCCGAGTTGGCAAAAGTTAAGTGCTAAAGACCCTAGCTGGCAAGGGTGAATGCCATAGTGCATGAAGAGCTCTCAAAGAGTGAAAGAGAGTTCGTAATGCAAAGACAGCAGTGTACTAAGTCTAGTTGGCAATGGTTCAATGTCGTAGTGCATGAAATGCTCCCATAGAGAAGAGGTGAAGTTAGTAATGCAAGATGGACTTAGTATGAGATCATATGGTGGTTATGTTAGAGTTAGGACATAACTCTGCATTACAAACACTTCATAATTCACATATGTTTGTTGTTCCTAGAGAGCAGATGGTGGAGGCATCCATTCAGTTTATGGTAGGTTATAGGAGGTTACATGATATGATAGCAGACTCCCTCTCTACTTGGTAGGTTATAAGAGTTTACTTGTTATTGTGTTAGATTCCCTCCCTACCTAGAAGTGTAAGAGGTCATGTATTGTGATAACAGACTTCGTTCCTAAACAGTAGGCTATAAGGGGTCACATGTTGTCATGGCAGAATTCCTCTGCGCCTAGAGGTGTAGGAGGTCAGGTGTTGTGGTAACAAACTTCGTTCCTAAAAGTAGGCTATAAGGGGTCACACGTTATCATGGCAGAATTCCTCTGCGCCTAGGGGGAATACTAAGTATTGACATTGCACCAACACTATCATACACTTTTCTTTGAACATAAACATACATCATTTCATCATTGCATTATTTAATATTTTGTTTGGTTTGAATATATTTATGTGATTGTTGTGTATGTGTTACTATGTGTTTTCGGTGACAGCTGTATGGTCGGTTGTCTAGCCGATGATTTCAAATGATTGTATGGGTGGTTGTTTGATATCATCGTGGTTTCGGTTATCAGAACAGAATTATAGTTTGCTTAAGAACATTACATAGAAAGAGAGTTATAATTGTTTCTTATGCAGGAAGTATTAGTTCAGTTGGGTTTATTCATTGTGAATGTTTAAACTGTTGGTTTTGGTATACTTATACTGAGAAATATGATTTCTCACCCCATTTGTTGCCATGTAAATCCAGGTGAAGGTTCATCCAAAGGTAAGAAGAAGAAGTATGAAGACAAAGATACTTTTTATACTTTCTAGTTTAAAGCTTGTATTTATTTACGTGCTTTTAGTTGTATGAGGTTATGTATACAATGAGCCCTTTTGTGGCAAGGTTATATGTATAACTTTTAGTTTTCTGCAAGGCTCTCCATTATATTTGTTTAAATGATATGGATTAGTACAATGTTCAGTTAGAAGTAGCATAACTAATACTGCTTATCCAGGTATATTTTAATATACTAAGTTACCGGTATTAGGGTGTTACATTAAACTCTGGAGCAGACCACCCACTTAGATGGATCACTTCTTTTAGTTGATGCTATGAGTGTGGCTTTTTATAGGAGTTAGTTGTTGCCTTTATTTTTCAATTGTGCCAAAAAAAAATAAAAACATGTGGCATTTGAAATAGTATATTTTATTTTTTCCATATGCTTTTACAGTGTTTGTGAGATTTTCTTTTTCTCTTTTTATTTCTTTTCTTTATCTTTGGTGAGTGTGGAGGGGAGACTGGGTTCAGCAAAAATAATATTAGAAATAACAAGGAATAATGATGTTATGTTTTACAAGTTAGAGTATAAGGTAACATGGTATAATTTTTTTCATTTTGAATTTGATGTATTTATTTATTATTAATATTATTAATATTATTATTATTTGCATGTGATGTGTGCACTTATGATTTATTGGAATAATGATCATTTGCTAATTTAAGTAATATTATATGTGTTTTTCTTCTAAATTTTAAAGATGTTGAAATTTGTTCCAAGCAAATACAAAAAACTAAATACTAAGACAAATTTCTCACTTTTTATTAAATTTCTAAATTTGTACATTTTATCTAAATCTTAGATTGATTCAATCTTGATCCGATCATTAATAGGACCATGACCCAACCAGTATGAAGTCCAAAAAACTACCCCAGATCAAACCAAGCTATAAAATCTACCCATAAGCACCAATGTTTAGTTAATTTTATAATTGTAATCAAACGTTATAAATTACTTTTTCTTTGCATTAAAAGTATCTATCAATTGTCTTTTATGTGAAACTATTAAAGTATTTATTTTAAATTAATTTTTATTTTATGTTATATTATTTATATAATTTTTATTTTTAATATTATCTCGTGCATTACATAAGTGTATATTCTTGTAACACCCCAACTTTTGGATAAATGAAAGATTTATCCTGATTGCACTGTTTTATGTTTTTCTGTGTGTTATAAAATTAATTTAACTGTTTCGTGACTGTATTTGACTATTGTGTGTGATTTACTTCGAGTCAAAAAAATAACAATTTTCGGGTCGAGAAAAATCTTATTTTAATTATTTGGAACTGGGGGATCTTACTAAACCCAATTCTGAATGATACGTGTATCGATCTTTTAATTTTTAGAATTTATCTGTACAATAAAATAATTTTATATTTTTATAATATTATTTTATTAGTCAGTACAAATAAAACGACCATGGACCCAGAAAAGACTGTGAGACCCACAATTAGTTTGCAGGACCCACGTTTAGAAAAAGTAGTCAACGTTGATGGCTTGATTTATTTTTAAACCAATAGGAATTAGTCAACAAAGAGGGCTTGACTTGATTTGCACCGTTGGATGAGAAGGTTTAGTTTTGAATATCAACTGTTGATCTAATCTATGGTTGTAAAGATAAGCTTAATAAGGAAGGCTTTGGATATCCACCATTGATTTAATGTACGGTGGAGATTGGTCTCACAAAAATAGCTAGAATCATTTGTGACCATTGGATGAGAAGAATGTAGAGAAGATCTTGACCCTTGATTTAATCAATGGCTCTTGAAGCTTGGTTACAAGAATACTAATTAATTAGTAATGTAACTAATTTTTCTAATTAAGTTAGATTATGTGTGCATAGAAACTTAATAGGATTAGTAACTTGATTAATAACCTATGATCACCATTAGGGTAGAACTTTCAAGAACATGTGACAAGGCTTGAATGAGCTAATTAGAAGCAAGCTTGGAGGAGAAGCCTTTGTATGTGAACCCTTAATGTAAGCTAAGGCTAGGATGGAGTCTTGGAAGGTCAAACAAAGTGGCCACCTTCTCTTGGATGAGCTCCACGGCCATGCACCATTAGGAGACCATTTTCACTTCATTCTTCATCTTTTCTAACACAAAACCTCTCGTCTCTCTCTTCAAGAACAAGAACTCACCATTGTTGTTCTTCCTTGAACCATTCGGCCAAGCACCATACACTACCATCCATCCATCTAAAATTTTATCCAACCTTATTTCTCAACTCTAAACACCATTCTAAGAACATCTCTAGTTGAGAGTTCTTCCAAAATCTTTCATCTTAAGCTTAGAAAATTGCTTTGGAGGTTTTTCCTAAAAGGTGAAGATCCTTGTTTTTCATTTCTAACTTCATTTTTAAGGCTCTAAGCCATGATTGATCCATGGTTTATGTTTTTCTCCTATGGTTATAACTTGTAAAATTTTATTTGAGCATGTTAGGTTTCTTTGGAGGAGACCACGAAATCATCTAGGAAGGAGAGAAAAAGATTTTGTCTTCCTTAAAGGTAAGAGGGAGATTTAATCTCATCAACCATGTGTGGTGATGAGAAAATGGATTGCATGTGTGTGAAGAATTCATAAGGATTCACTTGTTGATTGTTTAAATGCTTTCCTATTTGTGTTTGATATTGTTTGTATGCATGTCTATAAGCTTTAAAATATATTGCATGTGTTGATATATGCATGAGTATTAATTAGGATGTGAATAACATGTAAGGTTTGCATGAGTGTTCCAAAGAACACAAGAAGGGGCTCATAGCCTCAACAAGAAAAAGAGAACCAAAATGTTCTCAACCATTTTCTAAAGGAAGGATTTAATGGAATTAGGTAAATGAATGAAATCCAAAATGATTTAGAAGAAGAAAAATTATCCAAAGATCAAATGCCAATGTTTTATTAATTTCGGCCAACATGCCTTGTAAATGTGTAATCAATCCAAAATTTATTTTCTAAAGTGTAGATTTGATGTTTTACCTAAAAAGAATGCATTGGTAATGAATTTTCAAGAATTAAAGAAGTAAACTAATTTTTACTAGAAATATAGTATAGAAGAGAAATAAACAAAACTCTTGAAAAATACTTACCTTTGAGTTTAAAAAGTATAACTTGAATTTTCAAAGTGTATTTAGTAGTAATAAACTAAATAAAAGAATTTTTGAGGAAAAACGTAGAAAGCATATTTTTAATAAATTTTATAGACAAAATATTGTCAAAATTTATTAAAAACAGACAAATAAAAGAGAACGTTTTGTAATATATTTATAACATAAGGAAATGATTCTACGTAGTTTTTAAGTATAAGAAATAGCTTACGTAATTTTAAAATTGAGATTTTAAAGCTTTTCGATCAAGAAAACAATTTAAAAATCTTATACGATTGAGAAAATGATTTAAAAATACTACGCGATTTTAAAAATAGTAAAATATGTTTACGCGATTTAAAAACATTTGTAAAAACAACGAAATTGTGAAAATGTGATAAAATTTCTACGCGATTAATTGGAACAGTAAGTTTTGCTGTTGGGCTAAAGTGGTGGACCCGGACATGTGGAGGTATGTTACTGTCAAGTGGTGGCGTACTATATATTGGAATTTTGAGGTTAAGGGTATTTTTGTAAATATGATAATATTTTTAAGCTAAGGGTAATTTGATAATTATTATTTTATTCATGCATTGAGTTGTGCCAATTTGGTTGATATTGACGATTGATTGACGAGGCGAATTACACCGTGTTGTCGGTGTGATAAGCATAGTGTGGTTCATCTTGTGTGGACTTGGAGGCATTAGTGTGCGGAGTATTCCACATGTGGACAATTGGTCGCTCCTCTGGGCTGTGGTAACTGGCAACACACTAATGATGTCGACACGTACTATACTTAATCAAGATCTTGTAAAGACTATTTAGTACAATGCCTGTAATGCACGACGTTGGACTGTGTACTACTACACGACATTTGGACTGTGGACTATAGACACGAAGTTAGACAGTGGAATAGTTTGGTTGGGCAGCCTGAAGTACTGATAGATCTTTACGGGTCATTCTCTCTGATGTCTGTGTCTAGCTCCATGGAGTAGGAACAAGTCGTATTGCATTTGCATATGTGTCATGCATCATAACATTATTAATTGTGATATTGTATGATACTGTTGTATTAAAATTTATGTATTAAATTATATTATTATTTATGATGTTATGTTATGCTTTATTATATTAAACTGTGATATCTGTTGTACTGTCGTTTTCTTATTTGCCATGCTGGTATTGATGTGTGATTATCTCACCTCTCTATATGTATTGTTTTTCCTGTATTATTAATTATGTTATAAAAGAGTTTGAGGAAGAGGAACAACCTCTAGATTGTGTGTATCCTGAGGAGGAGGAGCAGCAACAGACGGGGGATCAGTTCGACGAGTGTGAACCTTCCGATCACCCATATCCTTTAGACTGACTTGTGAGTATTGCGTTGTCGGGATTTCTTGGGTTCGTGAGGCTAGAGTTTCACGAAAGTTCAGAGGCCTAGCGATTATGTGAGGATCGAGGATCGGTGATCTATTTGGGACGTATGACTTTGTCTCTACGAGGAGAGTTTGATGCTAAGCCTGTCTTTACTACGACTTTGTATCTACATCTAGAGCTGCCATTGGATCTGAGGCGTCACTAGGAAGGACTCTTTCGTGTTCCCAGTTAGATTAGTATATGATTTTGTATTATATAACAACTCTTTACTGCTTTATTTAAATATTTTGTAGTTGTAAATTATTTGCCTAACTTAAAACAAAATCATATGTATATTATGTGTGCAATAACAGTTTGTTTTATTTCATGTTCCGTGTTATTTTATTTAAGGTTATTATGTATAAAAAGAAAAATTTTATAACTCATTAATTATTTATCAAATGTTTTATAACTTGGGTAATATTTTATTTATTTTTATTTCATTGCATCATAAATGTGGCATCCCCACAAGAGTGTTACATTAGTTAGTATCAGAGCCCAAGTTAGAGTCTTTTGGGGTTGTGGTTGGGTCTGTTTTTGCTTGTGTTGTGTGATTCTCTGAGATTTATTTCTGAAAGGATACATCTAACTTTGTTTTGTTATGATTGAAGAAAGAAGATGTCTGGCGGAAGAGGAACGCGCGCGAATGCGAATATGAACCGTAATGTGGACCCAATGATTGCAACTGCGGAGGCTATGCAACGAATGGCTAAAGTGATAACTCAACAAAATGAGAGAGCAGGTCAACAGCAAGATGCTACTGCTGTGAATGCTTATATCTTGAAGCATATCAAATAAGTTTTTGATGATAACAAAGTCAAGATGAAGACCAAGATCTAAAGAAAAGTTCAAGACCAAAAGAAGAAGACCAAGATCAAAGGAGGTATATTAGATATAGGTCTTAGAACATCAATGTGAAATGCTCTCAAGGTATCTCAATTATATTCAAATGATTTTTCAAAGATCTTATAAATCAACTTGTTTTTCAAAGTTCATATTTTAAAGAAATGTTGATTTCAATTTTGGATTATGTTAAACATTTGTAAATCTTATTTAGTCCAAGTTCCCCAATGATAAAAATGGCCTGGAGACTTAATTGGGCGTGAAAAATGAGTTTAAAGCATAGTGTAATCGATTACCAATGTTTAGTAATCGATTACAAGCTAAACAGAAGCCTTATAATCGATTACACCATTCATGTAATCGATTACCATGTTCCCAGAAAGCTAAGAACACGTTCAAAGGGCCATGTAATCGATTACATCAATATTGTAATCGATTACCATAAAGTCAGAGGGCGTGTAATCGATTACACAAGTCATGTAATCGATTACCACAAACCCAGAAAGCCAAGAACACGTTCTAACTGTCATGTAATCGATTACCAGAACCCTATAATCGATTACCAGCATTCTGACATGCCCAATGGCTATATTTTCTTGGCATTTTAATGTTGCCACAAAAGCCCTAATGGCTCTATTGTTCTAAAAACTTATAAATACTCATCTTGGGGCATTATTTGTGGCTAACCAACACTTGAGAAACATCTATCAATCACTTTAATCCGAGAATCATCATTAAATCTCTTTTGCTCTGTTTTTGTATATATTTTTGAGATATTCTTGAAGAGCATCATAGGGCTTCAATTTGTGTAATCTACTCTTGTGAGAGTTTCATCTTGTAAACACTTTGATTCTTTGTAAAGGGGGTGAGGTATCCCTCTAGAGAAAAGAGAGTGAGGTATCTCTCAAAGATTGTAAAGGGTGAGGTATCCCTTGTTGAAGGTAAGGTATCCTTCAAAGGTTGTAAAGGGGGTGAGGTATTGATAATCACATATTTTATTCATTAAGAAACTCTTATGTTTAGTCATTTACACTCTCCATATTCTTAATTGATTGAGTTTGGTATGATTTTGTGAGTTTAAGCTCAAAACGGTCCTAATTGAATATTTTTAGCATTATTGAGATTTGACACTGTTTCTGTATTTTGGCCATCACTTGAGTTCCTGATATCTGATAATCATGAATTTTACCTTGTAGGAAAGCTAGGAGGAAGCTCTACAACTTTGATGAAGAGCTCAAAGTCCTACACAGATGTCTAAGGGACCTAAGTTTACATGGAAATCAGAATATGGGTTTTGTCACTAGAATCCGAATGGTGTGCACTCATAAAATCATATCTCAAGTTGTAATAATGGAGATGGGCTGAAATTTGGATAGTTGATAGTTAAGATCCAAATAAAGAACACTTTTTGAAAAAATAAAGTCTAATGGGTCAGTTTGAGCTTACAAGTCGGAACAGAGGTCCTGAAGTTGGGTTTGAGCAACCTGCGGTATTTGGGTCATATCTTGGGCTGTAGGAAGCCAAATTAGATGATCTAGATATTAATGTTATATCCAAGACAAAGATCTACAACTTTCATGAAGAGTACTTTTCATGGATCTGAAGTATAGTTGGTCATTTTTGGCTTCCAAGTCAGACAATAAATTTTCGTCCTCAACCACCCACTCATTCATCCACTAATCCACCCACTTATCCACTAATCCACTCATTCATCCACTCATTCATCCACTAATCTACCCACTCATCCACTAATCCACCCACTCATCCACTCAACCACTTCACTCAACCTCCCCACTCATCCACCCACTCCCCTTTGTCATTTTGTTACCCTAGACTTCTATAAAAGGCACCATTGGTTATCATGAATAACAAGTTGTATTCTCCTTCATTTCTCTCATAGTTTCTTCTTGTTTCTTCATAGTTTCTCATAGCTTTTGTATATTTTGATGCTCCCCTTCATGGTAATGGAGGGCTAAGCTACTTTCGGTCAATTTAGAACTCTTGAAGAGATTGTGGTTTGGATTCTTGAGACCTTGGTTATGTATTGTATTTGATTTGTAATTGAATTCCTCTTTTCTTCTTTTTTTCTTCTTCTTGATCTTGAATGCATGAATGGTGATTCTATTTATGTTGATCTAATTTGATCTTGGTTTAAGATTAAGATTTGTGATAAAACTTAGAACTGATTGATCTAAACTAATCACATAAATGAAGATTGAGATTTGTGATGAAACTTAGAACTGATTGATCTAAATTAATCACGAGAATTGAAAAGGTTAGGTTATTGATTTGTGCCTAAGTTAATTGAATTCGGTTACTTGAAATTAACATAGATCTTCATGAATGGTGTGATTGCGGATTTGTGATTATCACTTGTTAATTAAATTCTAGACGATCGTCTAGTATGAATTCTGGATTTGATGCAGAGATCTCGGTTAGATCCAAATTAACAATTCAATTGCGCTTCAAGTGTTCTATGAAGGGTCTATGATTGAATCTACCCAATCTTGGATAGGTTTCTAAATTATTTGCTTCTTTAATTGTTATTTCTTTCTTTAATTTTGTTAAGTGCGATCTTAAACTGTCAAACCCCCTTTGCTAATTTTCACTTGATTTGATTAAATTGCATCTACAATCCTCGTGGAGATGATCCGGTGTTATCACTGTGCTACAAGCTTAGGTAATAACTTCGGTTATAATTTTGACTGAGTTCGGCACTCGTCATAGTTTCTTACCTACGCTTGAAAATTTTGACGAGCGCCAAACTCAATGTTTATTTTGGTCAACTATCCTTCCCCCCCTAACTAGATCACAACATTGTCCTCAATGTTAAAATATAGATGAGTAAAGGATAGAAGATATTACCTGTTGGAGAAAGCTAACACAAATTTAAACAAAAACAAAGTACAATAAAATCAAACCCATTACAGATAAAGTTTCAAATTTGGCTTTTTTTTCTTGTTACTTCCTTCGCTGCTTCCTGTTGACCAATCTATCTGAGCTAATACCTTATCAGGTACATACTCAAAAGCTTCTAATTTATTAATGAGCTCATCAATAGTGGAGGCAGAGATAAGAAGTTGTCTTGCCGAAGGAGTGATAAATTTCGTTCCATAACTTTGTCAAGAAAAGATAACAAAAGATCAAAGAAATTATTAACATTCAACAAACCAATGGGTCTATGGTGGATGTTCAGTTCGGCCCAAGAGACAATTTGAAAAATTTCTTCCAAAGTACCAAAACCACCAGGTAAGACAAGAAATGCATCAGAATTGTCAACCATTGTTTTCATTCGTCCATGCATAGATGTTACCTGAATTTCTTCTCCAACTGTCCTTCTAGTGATGTTATTTTCAGCTAAAGGTTTAGGAATAACACCTAAAACTTGACTGCCTTCTAAAAAGGCAGCAAGTGATACAACCCCCATTAACCCACGACAACCTCCCCCATATACAAGATGAATATTCCTCACAGCAAGTGATCGACCAAGAGTGCTAGTTGCGTTTACAAACTCTAATCCCTTCCCATAACTCGACCCACAAAAAACACAGACATTTTTTAGGTTACGAATTGAAGGCCCCATTTTATACTCTTCCTCCTTTTGAGTGTTTCTGAGTTAAAGGAAAATGGAGAAAATGGAGTGTTTAAATAAGAAAAAGAATGGAAAGGGAAATAATTGCACCTATAAGGGTAGGTTTGCTGTTATCAGAAAAGGTTGAAATTAAGAGACACAGAATCTTCTTTTTTTTTTTGACTTCAAGAAAACCATCAAGGTAAAGAAGTCTAGAAACCCCTGAAGGACCTTGCTCAAAGGATCGTCTGTACAAAAATCAAAATACAAAAAAATGATACAAAGATAAAAGAAATAGAAAATGATGACATACCTGTATGTATAGTTTCTATGGCGTATCTTTATACTGCGCGTCATGAGTGCAGTAGACATCACATCCATTTTTTTTTTGAAATTGTTAGAAAAACTTGATATAAGATGAGTGTATACTTACTTAAGATTGGGATGGAGGTAGTCTGCTCTTTCAGCTTTGTGCCAAAGCATTGTTGACCAGTATTCGACCCATTCAAGATCAGCACAACATAGGGCTCCCAAAAGGGACAAGTGGCCATCATACGACTGGCTGCCTCACATGTGGGATACAATCTACCTTCTTTGTTTTTCAATTAAGAAGGCTGGATCAGGATACATGCATTTCCCCATTCACGGTTTGTGTTACCAAAGCCAACCCTAAGGCGTATACATAATTTTTTTTTTTTGTATTTTTGTTTTTTTTTTGTTTTTTTTTTTTTTTTTTTTTTTTTTTTTTTTGTTTTGTTTGAAAGATGACATAAAGAAGAAGAAGAGGATGATATGTACAGATTGTTTGTGGATATGGCTCACATCTGCCTTTGGTTTAACGTCCAGTAACGGCTTAAACGTCTTCTATGAGTCGAGGATAAGCTTCGCATCCAATTTTCTTATAAATTGGCAAACAGGGTCTTTTAGAGTCAGATTCCCAAGACTGTAGTGTTTTTCTTCATCCTTGAAGAGATTCCACAATTTAAGAATTTCACGATGCACCAATCCACAAGAATGCGTCTCAAGAGTCAATAAGATATCATCTAATGACTCTTTACTCAGTCCATTCTTAATGAAAAAAATTTTATCTTCTCTATTTGCGGAAACCATCCCCAAAGTACGACATCACTTGTTACAGTTCCATCGTCCACATTTGTGACAGACTTGTAACCTTTTTGCTCTTCTCCTTTTAGAATATGAACTTCTTCCAAGACCGGGCATATATGAGTCAAATGAAATTGAGGACTCACCTGCTAATCGAACCTTTGCTTCAATTATTCAGCGTACATCTTCTGGCATACCTTTGTGCATTAACAGTCTCAATCTTTCACATCGAACTTTGTAGATTTTTCTCAGAGCATTTTGAGGAAGAGAAGGAAATTGTTTTCTCAGGTTTGAAAGAATGACATCCATTTTGAAGGAGAAGAAGGGTTCAGTTATTTTGGGAAACTGAAAAATAAACCGACTTGAGAGTCACGGAGTACCATATCCGCCACTTAACCGGCAACACAAAGAACTCAAGAACTTGGTTTTCCAGGAATGGTTGAGTCTTTGTCCATTAACTTTAAGCGCATTACCATTCCTAGGATCCTCAATATCTACGGCCCAAGAGGATACACGTGTTTGACAACAAAAGAACCGCGCCACCTAGATCTCAATTTTCCAAGGAGTAGGTGCAGATGATAATCTCAAAGCAGAACTTTTTTGACCAATTTCCGCAGCTTTTGCAAAAGGTGTAATAGACCTCCACATGCTTCTGAGTGACAAAATTTAATGGCACTACCTACCTCATTGTCGGGCACACAAGCTTTTTTTTTTTTTTTTTTCTTTTTTCTTTTTTCCCTTTTTTTTTATTTCTTTTTTTTTTTTTTTTTTTTTTTTTTTTTATTCATAATGCGGATGGAGAAGGTTCATCACCTCCATTTCTGCATTCTCTGGAAGTTCATGATACTGTTTGAGGCGGTGTCCATTTACGATGAAATCTTTGGCAGTGACCTCACTTTTAATCTGAACAGCACCAGAAGGAAAAATCTTAGTAACAATAAATGGTCCATCCCATCTAGACCTTAATTTGTCAGGCATGAGTCGGAGGCGGGAGTTATAGAGGAGAACTTTTTGACCAATCTCAAATGTTTTCCTCAGAATCAACTTATCATGGAAGGCTTTGGTCTTCTCCTTATAAAGTTTGGAACTTTCATAAGCCTCCAAGTGGATCTCCTCCAATTGCTGCAGTTGCAGCTTCCTCGCCATACCTACTTGATCTAGGTCCAAGTTGCACCTTTTCACCGCCCAGAATGCATGATGCTCAATTTTCACCGGCAGATGGCAGGCTTTTCTAACTTTTGCTTTTTATTAACTTTTCTAACATTTTTATCCATTGTCTACTGTATTTTGCTTATTTATTTGTTTTTGTGTGATGCATGACTAGGTTCGAGCCTGATAACTTGGTTGACTTTGATGCTGAGATTGATAGAACCTTGCATAGGTTGATTAGAGCTAGTAGGCTAAGTGCAAGAATTGCTTCTGAATTTGATCTTAATATTGGGAGTGAACTTGAGATCTTGAATAATTCGAAACCATGGCCGATAACATGCGAGAATAGAACTCTTAAGGAACTTCTTGCTCCCGATATAACTAACCGGTCTTTGTGTATTCAATACCCAGATCTTGATGCTTTGATTTTGAGTTAAAATCGGATTGATACATTTGTTGCCCAAGTTTCACGGTTTTGCGGTGAGGATCCCATAAGGATCTAAAAGAGTTCCATGTGGTTTGTTCAACCATGAAGCCACATGGGATCTCAGAAGAGCACATCAAGCTGAGGGCATTTCCTTTCTCACTTGCTGATACAACCAAGGATTGGTTGTTTTATCTTTCACCTAGGTTCAAGTAACAAGTTGGGTGACATGAAGCGGTTGTTCTTAGAGAAATTTTTCCCTGCCTCTAGAGCTGCTGCCATTAGAAAAGATATATGTGGCATAAGACAAATGACAGGAGAGACCTTGCATGAATATTGGGAAAGATTCAAGAAGCTGTGCTCGAGCTATCCCCACCACCAAATCACCGATCAACTCTTAATTCAATATTTCTATGAAGGCTTGCTGCCAAATGACAGAAGCATGGTGGATGCTGCCTCTGGAGGAGCCTTAGTAAACAAGACTCCTATAGCAGTGAGAGATTTGATAGCAAACATGGAAGCCAACAGCCAACAATTTGGCACACAAATTATTACCTCAACCAGAGGAGTCAATGAGATTCAATCGTCTCATGTAGACTAACAAAGAATGGAACACAGACTTGATGAATTGACTTCTTTGGTGAGGCAGTTAGCAGTGGGACAACAAGCACCAATGCAGATGGCTGCAACTATGTGTGCCATTTGCTCTTGTTCATCTCATCCTACTGATGCATGCCCCACACTTCAGGATGGTGGTTCTATTTTTCCAGAGCAATCTATTGCAAAGCGGTGGTATTTTTCTGGTAGACCCCAATATCAGCAATCACAAGCAGCCCAGATATGATCCATTTTCTAATACCTATAACCCTGGCTGGAGGGACCATCCCAACCTGAGATATGAAAATTCTAGTCAACAACAACAATGACCATACCAACAAAGAAGAACCATAGTTTAGATACCAAGCTACGGCCCTAGCAACAAGTACCAACCACCGCATTTAGGTAAGCACAACTCGCGCCGCCACCCATGCAAAGAGCCCCCCCTCCACTACCTATTCAGCAGCCACTCCGGTGAGCCACCTTTCGAAGACTTGATGAAATAGTTTCAGCGAGAATGTCAATGCCACCATCCGAATTTACAAACTCAAATTGGGCGGATGGCAACCACTCGAGTGAGTGAAAAGTCAAGGGTCGAACCAATTGCCTTCACAAACAAATCAACAACCCAAGAGGCAATGTAAGTGCCATTAGCTTGAGAAGTGGTAGAGAAGTTGACGGTCCTACTCCACCACAACCCGAACTACAAGTGCAAGAATCGAAGGTGACCGAAACGAAGAAAGTGGATAGCTCGGTCCAAAAAATGTGACACGTAAGAAATGTGCGAGAGAATTCAAATCGGCCATTCCACTACCTTTTCCAAAAGAGTCACACGGTCCAAGCATACTTTGCGCAAATAGAAATAGAAAGAGAAGTCATGGACACATTCGGGAAGATGGAAATCAATATTCCCCTCCTTGATGCAATCAAGCGAGATTCCCAAGTATGCCAAATTCCTCAAAGAGTTGTGTACTCACAAGAGAAGACTTAAGGGTGCGAGAAAATAAGCATGGGCGAAATGTTTCGCAATGATTCTACCAAGCATGCCACAAAAATGCAAAGATCCTAGAACTTTCACAATTCCTTGCACGATAGGTAACTCCAAATTTGAACATGCAATGCTAGACTTGGGTGCTTCGATTAATGTCATGCCTATGTCAATATATCAGTCCTTGAACATTGGCACTTTGCAACCTACTGGTATAGTGATTCAGTTGGTAAATAGGACCACTGCTCATCCTGCAGGAGTGCTAGAAGATGTGTTAGTTCGGGTGAATGAGCTAATTTTTCCAGCGGACTTCTATATTCTGAACATGGAAGATGAGTCTTCAACAAACCATGCTCCATTGTTCTTAGGCAGACCTTTCCTCAAGACAGCCAAGACCAAGATAGATGTGCATGCTGGCATCCTTTCCATGGAATTTGGCGACGATGTGGTACAATTTAACATTTTTGAGGCCATGAGACATCCCCTAGAGGAGCATTCTGTTTTCCATGTTGATGTGATTGATATGCTAGTTGACGATGCTTATGCTGATATTTATGCTGAATTTCCTGATATTGCTAATTTTTTGGATTCTGTTACCTGTGAAACATGTGCTGGCTGTGATATTGTACCATGTGCTGCATGTGCTGAGATTTATGCAGTTATGAGTGGTGATGTAGCTGTTGACTTGAATGATGTAGCATGTGAAAATGAGAGTCAGAAGTATGTTGAATTTAATGTTGCTGAGTTAGTTGTTTCAAACAGTTTGTTGCCCTCCATTGTACAGCCTCCATCCTTAGAATTAAAGATTTTGCCGGACTATCTTAAATATGCATATTTGGAAGATGGTGAGAAGCTGCCTGTGATTGTTGCTAAAAATTTGCAACCTGATCAAGAAGAAAAATTACTGCAGGTTTTGAGGCAAAATAAACAAGCCATCGGTTGAACACTTGCAGATCTTCCTGGTATCAGTACCTCCACATGCATGCATAGGATTTTGTTGGAGGAAGATACTAAACCAGTACGGCAGCCCCAAAGGAGACTGAACCCCCTGACTCTGGATGTGGTAAAGAAGGAAGTTACCAAGCTACTGCAAGCTGGCATTATTTATCCCATATCTAATAGTAAATGGGTGAGCCCCGTGCAGGTTGTTCCAAAGAAATCTGGGGTCACAGTAGTTGAAAATCAGAACAATGAGCTACTACCCACAAGAATTCAAAACAACTGGCGGGTTTGCATTGATTACAGACGACTTAACCAAGCCACAAGGAAAGATCATTTCCCATTACCTTTCATTGATCAGATGTTAGAGAGACTAGCTGGCAAGTTACATTACTGTTTCTTGGATGGATATTCGGGTTATTTTCAGATCCATATAGCCCCAGAAGACCAAGATAAAACTACTTTCACTTGCCCATTTGGCACATTTGCATACAGAAGGATGCCTTTTGGTCTGTGCAATGCTCCAGGCACCTTTCAAAGGTGTATGGTAAGTATATTTTCTGACCTTTTAGAAAATTGCATGGATGTATTCATGGATGACTTTACTGTCTATGGCTCTTCCTTTGATGCATGTTTGGATAGTTTGACTCAAGTTTTGCATAAATGCATTAAGGCTAACCTTGTTCTGAATTTTGATAAATGTCATTTCATGGTGGAGCAAGGCATAGTTTTAGGGCATATAACATCTAGCAAGGGTATTGAGGTAGATCCTGCGAAAATAGATGTTATTTCATGCCTATCTTACCCCACATGCGTGCGGGAGGTTCGTTCTTTCCTTGGTCATGCAGGTTGCTATAGGCGATTCATAAAAGATTTCAACAAGATTGTTATTCCACTATCCAACTTGCTACAAAAAGAAGTGGAGTTCCATTTTGACCAGAAATGCAAGGATGCCTTCAATCACTTGAAGCAAGCATTGACCAGTACACCTATCATCTAGCCACCAGATTGGACACTCCCATTTGAGCTCATGTGTGATGCCTCTAATTATGCTTTGGGAGCTGTTCTTGCACAAAAGGTCGACAAAATATCTCATGTCATCTCCTATGCTTCAAGAACTTTAGATTTTGCACAAGTCAACTACACCACCACTGAAAAGGAACTTTTAGCAATTGTTTTTGCTTTAGACAAATTTCGATCATATTTGCTTGGTTTTAGAGTGGTTGTGTTTTCAGATCATACAGCTCTGAAGTTTCTCCTAAAGAAGCTTGATGCAAAGCCTAGGTTGATTAGGTGGATTTTGCTCTTCCAAGAGTTCGATATTGAAATCCGTGATAAAAGTGGAGCGGAGAATATAGTGGCTGATCACCTAAGCCGAATTGAAAGAGAGGCAGATACTTTTCCTATCCATGATGTCTTCCCTGATGAGCAGCTTTTCAAGCTGCAAGGTAACACTCCTTGGTTTGCTGATTTGATAAATTTCTTAGTTGCTGGTGTTTTCCCTGCACATTTTATTAGGGCTCGATTGATAAATTGAAGAGTGAGTCAAAATATTATGTGTGGGACGACCCTTATCTATGAAAATTTTGTAGTGACCAAGTCATTAGGAGATGCGTGCTTGATAATGAATTCCATTCCATTCTTAGCTTTTGTCATACACTTGCATGTGGCGGTCATTTTGGTCCCCAAAGGATTGCTAGGAAAGTTTTGGAATCGGATTATATTGGCCCACTCTATTTCATGATGCATATGTGTTTTGTAAATCTTGTGATCAATGCCAAAGAATAGGAAACACTTCTCGAAGGAATGAGATGCCCCAGAAATCCTTATTGTTCTGTGAGATTTTTGATGTATGGGATATTGATTTTATGGGACCCTTTCCTGTTTCTTTTGGTTTTGTTTACATTTTGCTAGTTGTTGATTATGTATCCAAGTGGGTGAAGGCGAAAGCTACTCGGACTGATGATTCTAAAGTTGTTGTGGATTTTGTTAGATCACAGATTTTATGCATGTTTGGAGTTCCGAAGGCCATCATCAGTGATCAGGGTTCACATTTTTGTAATCGAAGCATGGAAGCTTTGATGAAAAAGTATGGGGTCTTGCACAGAGTTTCTACACCTTACCATCCCCAAACTAATGGGCAAGCCGAGATTTCAACCAGGGAGATCAAGCAGATACTCCAGAAGACAGTTCAACCTAACAGAAAAGACTGGAGCAAGAGGCTTGAGGATGCTTTATGGGCTTACCGAACTGCTTATAAGACACCAATCGGGATGTCTCCGTATCGGATTGTTTTTGGAAAAGCTTGCCACCGCCGGTGGAAATTGAGCATCATGCATTCGGGTTGTGAAAAGGTGCAACTTGGACCTAGATCTGCGGTATGGAGAGGAAGCGCAATCGCAAAGCAATTGGAGGAGATCCGCTTGGAGGCTTATGAAAGTTCCAAACTTTATAAGGAGAAGACCAAAGCCTTCCATGATAAGTTGATTCTGAGGAAAACATTTGAGATTGGTCAAAAAGTTCTCCTCTATAACTCCCGCCTCCGACTCATGCATGGCAAATTAAGGTCTAGATGGGATGGACCATTTATTGTTACTAATATTTTTCCTTGGTGCTGTTCAGATTAAAAGTGAGGTCACTGCCAAAGCTTTCATCGTAAATGGACACCGCCTCAAACAAGTATCATGAACTTCTAGAGAATGCAGAAATAGAGGTGATGAATCTTCTCCATCCGCATTATGAATAAAAAAAAAAAAAAAAAAAAAAAAAAGAGGAAAAAAAAAAAGGGAAAAAATAAAAAATAAAAAAGAAAAAAAATAGCTGTGTGCCGGACAATGAGGTAGGTAGTGCCATTAAATTTTGTCACTCGGAAGCATGTGGAGGTCATGTTACACCTTTTGCAAAAGCTACGGAAATTGGTCAAAAAAGTTCTGCTTTGAGATTATCATCTGCACCTACTCCTTGGAGAATTGAGATCTAGGTGGCGCGGTTCTTTTGTTGTCAAACACGTGTATCCTCTTGGGCCGTAGATATTGAGGATCCTAGGAATGGTAATGCGCTTAAAGTTAATGGACAAAGACTCAACCATTCTGGAAAACCAAGTTCTTGAGTTCTTTGTGTTTGCCGGTTAAGTGGCGGATACGGTACTCGTGACTCTCAAGTCGGTTTATTTTTCGTTTCCCAAAATAATCGAACCTTCTTCTCCTTCAAAATGGATGTCACTCTTTCAAACCTGAGAAAACAATTTCCTTCTCTTCCTCAAAATGCTCTGAGAAAAATCTACAAAGTTCGATGTGAAAGATTGAGACTGTTAATGCACAAAGGTATGTCAGAAGATGTACGCTGGATAATTGAAGCAAAGGTCCGATTAGCAGGTGAGTCCTCAATTTCATTTGACTCATATATGCCCGGTCTTAGAAGAAGTTCATATTCTAAAAGGAGAAGAGCAAAAAGGTTACAAGTCTGTCACAAATGTGGATGATGGAACTGTAACAAGCGATGTCGTACTTTGGGGATGGTTTCCGCAAATAGAGAAGATAAAATTTTCTTCATTAAGAATGAACTGAGTAAGGAGTCATTAGATGATATCTTATTGACTCTTGAGACGCATTCTTGTTGATTGGTGCATCGTGAAATTCTTAAATTGTGGAATCTCTTCAAGGATGAAGAAAAACGCTACAGTCTTGGGAATCTGACTCTAAAAGACCCTGTTTGCCAATTTATAATAAAATTGGATGGGAAGCTTATCCTCGACTCATAGAAGACGTTTAAGCCGTTACTGGACATTAAACCAGAGGCAGATGTGAGCCATATCCACAAACAATCTGTACATATCATCCTCTTCTTCTTCTTCATGTCATCTTTTAAACAAAAAAAATATATATTAAAAAAAACAAAAAAACAAAACAAAATAAAACACAAAAAAAAAAAACAAAACAAAATAAAAACCTTCTTAATTGAAAAACAAAAAAAACGGACGTGATGTCTCTGGTCTTGAACTCATGACGCTTTGGCACAAAGATATAAAGATACATCTTTCATCAAGGAATTTCAAAAAAAAACGGACGTGATATGCACTCATACAGATATGTCATCATTTTTTATTTCTTTTATCTTTGTATCATTTTGTTGTATTTTGATTTTTGTACAGACGATCTTTTGAGCAGGATCCTTCAGGGGTTTCTAGACTTCTTTACCTTGATGGTTTTCTTGAAGTCAAAAAAAAAAAATCTGTGTCTCTTAATTTCAACCTTTTCTGACAATAGCCAACCTACCCTTATAGGTGCAATTATTTCCCTTTCCATTCTTTTTCTTATTTAAACACTCTATTTTCTCTATTTTCCTTCAACTCAAAAACACTCAAAGGGAGGAAGAGTATAGAATGGGGCCTTCTATTTGTAACCTCAAAAATGTCTGTGTTTTTTGTGGGTCGAGTTATGGGAAGGGATTAGAGTTTGTAAATGCAGCTAGCACTCTTGGTCGATCACTTGCTGTGAGGAATATTCATCTTGTATATGGGGGAGGTTGTCGTGGGTTAATGGGGGCTGTATCACTTGCTGCCTTTATAAGAGGCAGTCAGGTTTTAGGTGTTATTCCTAAACCTTTAGCTGAAAATAACATCATTGGAAGGACAGTTGGAGAAAAAATTCAGGTAACATCTATGCATGGATGAATGAAAACAATGGTTGACAATTCTGATGCATTTCTTGTCTTACCAGGTGGTTTTGGTACTTTGGAAGAAATTTTTCAAATTGTCTCTTGGGCCGAACTGAACATCCACCATAGACCCATTGGTTTGTTGAATGTTAATAATTTCTTTGATCTTTTGTTATCTTTTCTTGACAAAGCTGTGGAACAAAAATTTATCACTCGTTCGGCAAGACAACTTCTTACCTCTGCCTCCACTATTGATGAGCTCATTGATAAATTAGAAGCTTTTGAGTATGTACCTAATAAGGTATTAGCTCAGATAGATTGGTCAACAAGAAGCAGCGAAGGAAGTAACAAGAAAAAAAAGCCAGATCTGAAACTTTATCTTTAATGGGTTTGATTTTATTGTACTTTGTTTCTGTTTAAATTTGTGTTAGCTTTCTCCAACAGATAATATCTTCTATCCTTTACTCATCTATATTTTAACATTGAGGACAATGTTGTGATCTAGTTGGGGGGGAAGGATAGTTGACCAAAAATAAAATAAAAAAAAAAAAAAAAAAAAATTTTTGTTGTTTTGTTTGGAAAGTATGATATGATTGTCATAGACTTATTAAACCAATTAGTGATGGCAGAGTAAGGAGTAATTTTACTCTTGAGGCGCATCTTAATTGATGGCAGAGTAAGGAGTTTTTTAGGTAGTAATTAATTAGTATTAAATTGTGGAAGTACTAAAGTTTTATTATTTGATTTCTTTTTAGTGGTTCGATGCAAAGACGACAACGGTGTGCTTCTTTTCTGCTTAGCGTTGATTCACTTCTTATCAGGTTGTGTTGCTCTTTTCTATATCTCTCTTTCACATTGAAGGCAATGTTATATTAAGTGTGGGGGAGAGATTTTAGCATTTTTTTTATTAAAAAAAATAAAAAAAAAGGTTCATTGCATGATTGAATAACTTTTCTCCCTTCTTGAACTGATATGCTTGGTGATGGATGATTGAATTGATTAAGTGAGTTTGATGGATGCATACCTTGTGAGATTTTGAGCCTAATGGATGGATTCAACATTTATGCCATTCTCTTCTTTCTTGTGTGATTTTCACTCATGTTAATGACCACTCTAGAACTTGCTTTGATTCTTTTTGAGGCTACATTTCACTTGCATGCATGAACATGATTGAGGCCCTCTTTCTTAATTAGCTACTTTAACCGAATAGCCAACCTTGTTTTCAATATGATATAAAGCACTCTTTTGACTTCTTGAAAATTCTCTGATTCCTGCCAACCTTGTATATTTTCCTTTACTTAACCCCTTTGAGCTTATTTGATCATTCCTTGTTTCTAGCTCATTATGTGCCTTAAATGAAAAATCGTGTTCTTACTTTACCTTAGGGAATAAAAGAACATTAGCTTGGTTAATGGATGAGTTTTTGAACAAGTGTGGGGGTGTGTTTACAAAATGGTTGTTGAAAAAGGAAAGAGTACCTAAAAAAAAAAAAAAAGGAAAAATGTATGTATATAGTTATGTTCATATATATAAAAAAAAAAAAAAAAAAAAAAGATTGGGAAATGAATATGTAAAGGGATATACATTAGAGTTGGGATGAACTTTTATGCTTGTTATTTGAACTCAGCTCTCATTTGCTTTTATTCTCTTTGGTATTTATCTTCTCATATCCATTTTATCCTCTTCTGTTACCTTGACCTCACTACAACCTTGAATAAAGTCCTCATGATTTGTGTTTGCATGTGTTTTGAGTAGTGGAGAAGTAGAAGATAAGCAAGCTTATGGTAGTGCAATTTTCATGGGTTGAATTGAGTGAAATACCTACTTTTTAAACACTTGAGAGATTGAGAGGGAATCTTGTGAAGATCTATCATTCTCGATTCATGTTGAAGATACCTTGCTTGTTGGTTTGAGATGTGGAGAATTGTTAACTCATGAATGTTTTGATCCCTTGAACCTTTGGTTGTTCTTCTTGATTGTAAAATTTTGGGCTCTTGAATGTCGTTGGAATTTAAATTTTTGTTAATCTCTTATGTCCTTGTTTTGGTCTTGAGTTTTGCCCAGGAGTGCAAAAAGCTAAGTGTGGGGGAATTTGATAATCACATATTTTATTCATTAAGAAACCCTTATGTTTAGTCATTTACACTCTCCATATTCTTAATTGATTGAGTTTGGTATGATTTTGTGAGTTTAAGCTCAAAATGGTCCTAATTGAATATTTTCAGCATTATTGAGATTTGACACTATTTCTGTATTTTGGCCATAACTTGAGTTCCTGATATCTGATAATCATGAAT
This sequence comes from Ormosia emarginata, assembly GCA_029884605.1. NCBI lineage: Eukaryota > Viridiplantae > Streptophyta > Magnoliopsida > Fabales > Fabaceae > Ormosia > Ormosia emarginata. The sequence continues at coordinate 22,588,055 of JAQQTP010000073.1, forward strand.
TTTACCTTGTAGGAAAGCTAGGAGGAAGCTCTACAACTTTGATGAAGAGTTCGAAGTCCTACACAGATGTCTAAGGGACCTAAGTTTAAATGGAAGTAAGAATACTGGTTCTGTCACTAGAATCCAAATGGTGTGCACTCATAAAATCATATCTCAAGCTGTAATAATGGAGATGGGCTGAAATTTGGAGAGTTGATAGTTAAGATCCAAATAAACAACTTTCATGAAGAACACTTTTTGAAAAAATGAAGTCTAATGGGTCAATTTGAGCTTGCAAGTCGGAACAGAGGTGCTGAAGTTGGGTTTGACCAACCTACGGTATTTGGGTCATATCTTAGGCTGTAGGAATCCAAATTGGACGATCCAGATATGCATGTTATAGCCAAGACAAAGATCTACAACTTTCATGAAGAGTACTTTTCATGGATCTGAAGTATAGTTGGTCATTTTGGACTTCCAAGTCAGACAAAAAATTTTCGTCCTCAAACACCCACTCATTCATCCAATAATCCACCCACTCATCCACTAATCCACTCATTCATCCACTAATCCATCCACTCATCCACTAATCCACCCACTCATCCACTAATCCATCCACTCAACCACTTCACTCAACCACCCCACTCATCCACCCACTCCCTTTGTCATTTTGTTACCCTAGACTTCTATAAAAGGCACCATTGGTTATCATGAATAACAAGTTGTATTCTCCTAATTGAATATTTCTTCATTTCTCTCATAGTTTCTTCTTGTTTCTTCATAGTTTCTCATAGCATTTTTTGTATATTTTGATGCTCGGAACCCTTCATGGTAATGGAGGGCTAAGCTACATTTTATAGCCAAGACAAGGTCAATTTAGAACTCTTGAAGAGATTGTGGTTTGGATTCTTGAGACCTTGGTTATCCATATTGTATTTGATTTGTAATTGAATTCCTCCTCATTCTTCTTCTTGGCATTTTTCACTAATTCAACCACTAATTCAACCACTCAATCCATTTTTTTTTCTTCTTCTTGATCTCTTGATCTTGAATGCATGAATGGTGATTCTATTTATGTTGATCTGATTTAATTGATCTTGGTTTAAGATTGAGATTTGTGATGAAACTTAGAACTGATTGATCTAAACTAATCACATAAATGAAGATTGAGATTTGTGATGAAACTTAGAACTTCTTCTTGATGAATGAATCTAAATTAATCACACTAATCACATAATTGAAAAGTTAGGTTAGGATTGATCTAAATTAATTGATTTGTGCCTAAGTTAATTGAATTCGGTACTTGAAATTAACATAGATCTTCATGAATGGTGTGATTGCAGATTTGTGTTTATCACTTGTTAATTAAATTCTAGACGATCGTCTAGTATGAATTTTGGATTTGATGCAGAGATCTCGGTTAGATCCAAATTAACAATTCAATTGCGCTTCAAGTGTTCTATGAAGGGTCTATGATTGAATCCACCCAATCTTGGATAGGTTTCTAAATTGACTGCTCTTTAATTGTTATTTCTTCCTTTAATTTTGTTAAGTGCGATCTTAAACTGTCAAACCCCCTTTGCTAACTTTCACTTGATTTGATCAAATTGCATCTACGATCCTTGAGGAGACGATCCGGTGTTGTCACTTGTGCTACAAGCTTAGGTAATAACTTTGTTATAATTTTGTCCCGAGTTCGGCGCTTGCACGTCAAGGGCTAAGATTTGTTAATTAGAACTTGAAGAGATTGTCTATTCTTGATCCTCGTTATATATTGGATTTGATTTGTAATTGAATCTTGATCTTGTGAATGGTGATTCTATTTATGTTAATCTAATTGATCTTGGTTTAAGATTGAGATTTGTGATGAAACTTAGAACCAAATTGATCTAAACTAATCATATTGAAGATTGAGATTTGATTTTATGATGAAACTTAGAACTGATTGATCTAAATTAATCACATAATTATCAAACTTAGGTTAGACATCTGATTTGTGCCTAAGTTACTTGAAGCTTCTCTAGGTTTTGAAATTAAATAGATCTTCATGAATGGTGTGATTGATTTGGTTTATCACTTGTTAATTAAATTCTAGACGATCGTTTAGTATGAATTTTGAGATTTGATTTGAGATCTCAGGTTAGATCCAAATTAACAATTCAATTAAGCTTCATGGAGTGTTCTAGGTCTATGATTGAATCCACCCAATCTTGGATAGGTTTCTAAATTTCGCTTCTTTAATTGTTATTTCTTCCTTTAATTTTGTTAAGTGCGATCTTGAACTGTCAAACTCCCCTTTGCTAATTTTCACTTGATTTGATTAAATTGCATCTACAAGCTTAGGTAATAACTTCGATTTTAATTTTGACTGAGTTCGGCGCTCGTCAGGTATCCCTCTAGTGAAAAGGGTGAGGTATCCCTGTTTTGAGACTCAAGCTCAAGGGTGAGGCATCCCAAGGAGTTGAGTGCTCTTTTGTGTAAAGGTTTTCAAGCACCCGTTCAAGCTTGAAGTTTAGTGGAAAATCTCGAGTGGTTTGCTTGAGGATCCTTGGACGTTGGTCAAAATGGGTGGCACTTTATGATGTTGTAAGGATAAATCCTTGTTGTTTGTTCTTCTGAACTCTATCTCTTTACTTTGTGCTTTAATTATATTTGCTTGAGTTGAGTTCGTTTTTTAGCTTTGCTTGAATACTTTCTATCTTGGCTTGTTTATTTGTAAGTGGTTCATTTAATCTCGTTTATCTATTCACTTCAATCATCCAATAGCTTCAACGAAAATTGTTAATCAAACGTTTTGCAAAAGATTTACGAAGATATTTTACATACTCAATTCACCCCTCCTCTTGAGTATTGAGGCCACTTGGTAACAACTGCTGATGCCCTAAATTTATCTTAGTTTAGGCGCAACAACCCACTACAGTTCAGAGGCGAGTTTAACCCTGAGAAGGCAAGTCTGTGGATACAAGACTTGGAAAAGATATTTGAAGGAATGGGATGCACCGATGATAAGAAGGTGACGTATGCTACTTTTATGTTGAGAGGGGATGGTGAAAATTGGTGGAAAGGAACCCACTGATTATTACAGGCTGAAGGAACTGAAATCACTTGGGAGGTGTTTTCTGAAGTATTTCTGGAGAAGTACTTTCCTGCCAGTGCTAGACATGCCAAGGAGATGGAATTTCTTGGTTTACGTCAAGGCAACATGACTGTCAATGAGTATGCTTCTAAATTTGAGAGCTTGTCTCAATTCTCAGACTATGTTCAAGCTCAACAGAATGATGCGTGGAGATGTCAGAAATTTGAGGAAGGATTGAGGGTAGAATTGCGACGAGGAGTGCTACTCTTGAAGATAAATCAATTTCATGCTTTGGTGGATACTTGTGGATGACTTGAGGAGTTGGAGCCGTCACGAGATCCAAGGAACCGTAATTTTTGGACCAACGAAGTTTCAGAGAGGAGGTAGTAGTAACAATAGCCGGTTTCAGCGCAAGCCGTATTCGAGACCACCAGGAAATCAACCTCAACGACCACCAGTTGGAAGAAGTTCTAGTGGTAATAGAGCTGGTCAGAAAATGGCGTTTACGCCAACATGTTTTAAGTGTGGAAAGAGTGGTCATATCTCTAAAGATTGCTCAATTAGAGGAACAATTTGTTTTAATTATCGACAACTTGGACATGTATCTAGGGATTGTACTTAGCCAGAGAAGAAACCTGCTGTGAGTAACGTTCGTGCTAATCAGCCGAGATCTGGAGGGCGAGTGTATACAATGACTGGAACTGATGCTTCTCAGTCTGAGGATCTTATTCAGGGGGAAGGTGTCATTGAAGGTAATCTTCTTACTGTGTTATATGATTCAGGCGCAACACATTTATTTATTGCATATGATTGTGTGGAACGATTGAAACTGCCTGTGTCTTCTCTGAGCTTTCAATTGATTGTGTCTACACTAACTGCCAAGCCAGTAGTTACATCCAAAATATGTCTGAATTGTCCTGTTGTTATAAAGGATCGTATGTTTCGGTCAATTTGATTTGTTTACCTCTTGTGGAGATAGATGTAATATTAGGAATGGATTGGTTATCTTCTAACCATATCCTTATAGACTGTGCAAACAAAACCATAGTTTTTTCTAAGGAAGAAATTTCTGGATTTTTTACTGCTATTAAAGTCAAGTCATTGTTAAGAGATGGAGCGCAGGGATATATGTTGTTATCTTCTCTAGAAGTCAAAAGTGAGAAGGATGTGAATGTTATTCCTGTCGTCAATGAATTTCTAGAAATTTTTCCTGATGACGTACCTGGTTTGCCACCTGAGAGGGAGATCGAGTTTTCTATCGATTTGGTACCAGGAGCAGGTCCTATCTCAATTGCACCATATCGGATGCCACCAGTGGAACTGGTAGAGTTGAAGAAGCAATTGGAGGAGCTGTTGGAGAAACAGTTTGTGCGACCTAGTGTTTCACCATGGGGAGCACCAGTACTTCCAGTCAAGAAGAAGGATGGAACCTCTCATCTTTGCATAGATTATCGCCAGCTGAACAAGGTCACGATAAATAATAAATATCCACTTCTGAGAATTGACGATTTGATGGACCAGTTAAAGGGAGCAGTGGTATTCTCTAAGATAGATCTGCAATCAGGTTATCATCAGATTCGTGTCAAGGTTGATGATGTGCCTAAAACAGCTTTCCAAACTCGTTACGGGCATTATGAGTATCAAGTGATGCCATTCAGAATGACGAATGCTCCTGCAATAGTCATGGACTATATGAATAGGATTTTTCGTCTGTATCTAGATAGATTTGTCGTTATTTTTATCGATGACATTCTGATCTATTCTCAATCTAAGGAAGAGCATGATGAACATCTCGGTATAGTTCTTCAGATTTTGAAGGAAAAGAAGTTGTTTGCGAAGTTGGCAAAGTGTGAATTTTGGCTGGAGGAAGTTCAATTTTTGGGTCATGTGATTTCCAAGGAAGGCATTGCGGTAGATCCATCGAAGGTGGAGACTATTTTGCAATGGGAAAGGCCTAAGACAATGACGGAAGTTCGAAGTTTTGTTGGAATGGCCAGATATTACCGGAGGTTCATAGAGGGTTTTTCCAAGATAGTTGGACCACTTACGCAGCTCACAAGGAAAAATCAAGCTTTTGATTGGATGGAGGAACGTGAAGCGAGTTTCCAAGAATTGAAGAAAAGGCTGACAACTGCACCAATGCTAATTTTACCAAATCCTAACAGATCTTTTGAAGTGTATTGTGATACTTCTTACCAGGGGTTAGGGTGGGTATTGATGCAAGACCAGAATATGGTGGCTTATGCTTCTAGACAGTTAAAGGTTCATGAGAGGAACTGTCCAACATATGATTTGGAATTAGCCGCAGTGGTTTTTGCATTGAAAGTGTGGAGGCATTTTCTGTATGGAGCTATGTTCAATGTCTTTAGTGATCACAAGAGTTTGAAGTACTTGTTTGATAAAAAAGAATTGAATATGAGGCAGAGGCGATGGTTGGAATTCTTAAAGGACTATGATTTTCAACTTCAATACCATCCAGGAAAGGCTAATGTGGTGGCGGATGCTCTGAGTAGAAAAGTGATTAGTGTTTCTGCGATGATGATAAGGGAGGAGGAATTAATTAACAAATTCAGAGATTTATCGTTGTCAGTGGAATTGGTGCCTGGAAAGATTCACCTAGGTAAAGTTGTGATCTTGAATGAATTGCTTGATATAATTCGAGATAAACAGGAGGAGGATCCATTCTTGCAAAATGAAAGGGAATTTTTTAAGCAAGGTCATGAGGCAATGGTAGAGGAAGGATCAGATGGAATCTTAAGGTTCGAAGGAAGAATTTGTATACCCGATAACCCCGAACTTAAGAAAGCAATTATGGATGAAGCCCATACTAGTGATTTGAGTTTGCATCCGAGGATGACCAAGATGTATCAAGACTTGAAAAAGTTGTTTTGGTGGCCAAGGATGAAAAGAGACGTAGCGGAACATGTGGCGTCTTGCCTGGTTTGTCAGAAGGCAAAGGTGGAATATCAAAGGCCAGCCAGTATATTACAACCGTTAGCTATTCCCGAATGAAAGTGGGATAGTATCTCGATGGATTTTGTTACTAGATTGCCAAGAACAAGGAAAGGTCATGATTCGATATGGGTTATAGTTGATAGGCTTACGAAGTCAGCACACTTCTTATCGATCAATATTAAGTATTCATTAGAAAGATTAACCCAAATGTACATCAGTGAGATCGTTAGACTACATGGCGTACCTACATGTATAGTTTTTGATAGAGATCCAAGGTTTACGTCAAGGTTCTGGCAAAGTTTGCAAGAAGCTATGGGAACTAAACTACGATTGAGTTCTGCTTATCACCCACAGACTGATGGTCAGACGGAAATGACGATACAGTCTTTGGAAGACCTATTGCGCGCTTGTGTATTGGAACAACGAGGGAGTTGGGATGAATTTTTATCTTTGATAAAATTCACCTACAACAATAGTTTTCACTCAAGTATAGGGATGACACCCTATGAAGCGCTGTATGGACGATGATGCCGAACACTTTTGTGTTGGTATCAAGATGGAGAGAGTATGACTATTGGACCAGATCTTGTGCAACAGACAACGGAAAAGGTGAAGATGATACAAGAAAAGATGAAGGTGACTCAAAGCAGACAAAAGAGCTATGCTGATAAGCGAAGGCGACCTCTTGAATTTGAGGAAGGTGAGCATGTATTCTTGCGAGTAACTCCTACGACTGGTGTCGGAAGGGTTATCAAATCCAAGAAGCTTACTCCTAAGTTCATTGGGCCTTATCAGATTATTCGTCGGATAGGTCCTATAGCCTACCAGAAAGCTTTACCGCCTTTTCTATCCAATCTGCATGATGTATTCCATGTGTCTCAACTAAGGAAGTATATTCCCAATCCGACGCATGTTATATAGCCCGACGAAGTGCAACTAAAGGATAACTTAACGTATGAGACACTTCCTGTTAGAATTGAAGACAGGAAAGTGAAGCAACTTCAAGGGAAGATGATCGAGCTGGTGAAGGTGATATGGAATGACGTAACAGGTGATGCTACCTAGGAGTTGGAGGATAAAATAAGGGAGCAATACCCTCAGCTGTTCTGATGTACTACAAATTTCGGGGACAAAATTTCTGTTTGTAGGGGAGAATTGTAATACCCCAACTTTTGGATAAATAACAGATTTGTCCTGATTGTACTGTTTTATATTTTTCTGTGTGTTATAAAATTAATTTGATTATTTTGTGACTGCATTTGATTGTTGTGTGTGATTTACTCCGAGTCAAGAAAATAATAATTTTCAGGCCGGGAAAAATCTTATTTTAATTATTCAGAGTTGGGAAATCTTACTAAACCCAATTTTGAATGATACGTGTATCGATCTTTTAATTTTTAGAATTTATCTGTACAATAAAATAATTTTATATTTTTATAATATTATTTTATTAGTCAGTACAAATAAAACGACCATGGACCCAGAAAAGACTGTGGGACCCACAATTAGTTTGCAGGACCCACGTTTAGAAAAAGTAGTCAACGTTGATGGCTTGATTTATTTTTAAGCCAATAGGAATTAGTCAACAAAGAGGGCTTGACTTGATTTGCACCGTTGGATGAGAAGGTTTAGTTTTGAATATCAACCGTTGATCTAATCAATGGTTCTAAAGATAAGCTTAATAAGGAAGGCTTTGGATATCTACCGTTGATTTACTGTACGGTGGAGATTTGTCTCACAAAAATAGCTAGAATCATTTGTGACCATTGGATGGGAAGAATGTAGAGAAGATCTTGACCCTTGATTTAATCAATGGCTCTTGAAGCTTGGTTACAAGAATACTAATTAATTAGTAATGTAACTAATTTTCCTAATTAAGTTAGATTATGTGTGCATAGAAACTTAATGGGATTAGTAACTTGATTAATAACCTATGATCACCATTAGGGTAGAACTTTCAAGAACATGTGACAAGGCTTGAATGAGCCAATTAGAAGCAAGCTTGGAGGATAAGCCTTTGCATGTGAACCCTTGATGTAAGCTAAGGCTAAGATGGAGTCTTGGAAGGTCAAACAAAGTGGCCACCTTCTCTTGGATGAGCTCCACGACCATGCACCATTAGGAGACCATTTTCACTTCATTCTTCATCTTTGCTAACACAAAACCTCTCTTCTCTCTCTTCAAGAACAAGAACTCACCATTGTTGTTCTTCCTTGAACCATTCGGCCAAGCACCGTACACTACCATCTATCCATCTAAAATTTTATCCAACCTTATTTCTCAATTCTAAACACCATTCTAAGAACATCTCTAGTTGAGAGTTCTTCCAAAATCTTTCATCTTAAGTTTGGAAAATTGCTTTGGAGGTTTTTCCTAAAAGGTGAAGATCCTTGTTTTTCATTTCTAACTTCATTTCTAAGATTCTAAGCCATGATTGATCCATGGTTTATGTTTTTCTCATATGGTTTTAACTTGTAAAATTTTATTTGAGCATGTTAGGTTTCTTTGGAGGAGATCACGAAATCATCTAAGAAGGAGAGAAAAAGATTTTTTCTTCCTTAAAGGTAAGAGGGAGATTTAATCTCATCAACCATGTGTAGTGATGAGAAAATGGATTGTATGTGTGAGAAGAATCTATAAGGATTCACTTGTTGATTGTTTAAATGCTTTCCTATTTGTGTTTGATATTGTTTGTATGCATGTCTATAAGCTTTAAAATATATTGCATGTGTTGATATATGCATGAGTATTAATTAGGATGTGAATAACATGTAAGGTTTGCATGAGTGTTCCAAAGAACACAAGGGGCTCACGGCCTCAACATGAAAAAGTGAACCAAAATGTTCTTAACCATTTTCTAAAGGAAGGATTTAATGGAATTAGGTAAATGAATGAAATCCAAAATGATTTAGAAGAAGAAAAATGATCCAAAGATCAAATGCCAATGTTGTGGATGTGACAAGACTTGGAGATAGGATTATAGCTTTGAAGTTTGTTGTGGAACATGAGACTTTTAATATTATCAGTGCGTATGCACCCCAAGTAGGGTTAGACGAGCACTACAAGATTAAATTTTGGGAGGATTTAGAAGGTTTAGTGCAGAGAATACCATTGGGAGAGAAGATTTTTCTAGGTGGGGACCTAAATGGTCATGTGGGGAGCGAATCTAGGGGGTAAGGGTTTGCATGGGGTTATGGTCTAGGAGTAGTTAATAGGGCTAAGCGATTCTAGATTTTGCGGTAGCGTTTGATCTTACAATAGCTAACACTTGTTTTAGGAAGCGGGAAAGCATCTTATCACATATAGAAGCGGGGTTCTTTCCAAATTGATTTCTTTCTATTAAGGAAATCTGATAGAAAGATTTGCATGGATTGTAAAGTCATCCCGGAGAGAGCTTGACTACCCAACACGGGGTTTTGGTTATGGATGTACGAGTTAAGATGAGAGTAAGGAGAAATTGTCGAGACAGAGAGAGGATCAAATGGTGGCAACTAAAGGGTGAAAAACAAATGCTCTTTCAGAGGAGGATTATGGAGGAAGAGATTTGGGAAGTAAAAGTGCTAATGATATGTGGAACAAGATGGCTAAAGGGATTAGGAAGGTAGCAAAAGAGACACTCTGAATCAAGGGCTTTGGACCCAAGGATAAAGAATCTTGGTGGTGGGACACAAGTGTACAGGATAAGGTTAAGGTTAAAAGGGAATGTTATAAAGCTTGGCACGTGTGTAAAAATGATGAAAATTGGAAAAAATATAAGGTAGCTAAAAAGATACTAAGAAGGCGGTGAGCGAGGCGAAAGCTAAAGCGTTTAATGGGTTATATCAATCGTTGGGCACCAAAGATGGAGAAAGGTATATCTACAAGCTTGCTAAAAGTAGGGAAAGGAAGACAAGATTGATCAAGTGAAATGCATTAAGGATGAAGAGGGTAAAGTCTTGGTTACGGAACAAGACATCAAAGATCGATGGAAGGGTTATTTTCACAAGTTATTTAATGAGGAACACGGGCATTGGGGACTCAGACATTCTAAACACTAGAGAGGAAGACCAAAATAAAACATTTTATCGTAATTCGGGAGTTTGAGGTAAAAGAAGCATTGAAGAGGAAATATAATATACCTATTGAGATATGGAAGTGCCTAGGAGATAAAGGTATAAGTGGCTTACAAAATTTAACGAGATATTGAGGTCTAAGAAGATGCCAAATGAATGGAGGAGAAGCACTTTAATCCCTATTTATAAGAATAAGGAGATATACAAAATCGTGCAAATTACGAGAGGATTAAGCTCATGAGTCATACTATGAAGTTATGGGAAAGAGTCATTGAAAGGAGACTAAGACAAGAGACTCAGAGAATCAATTTGGTTTTATCGGGAGGTCAACCATGGAAGCAATCTATCTTCTACGAAGATTGATGGAGCGGTATCGGAGGAAGCAAAAAGACCTACACATGGTTTTCATTGATTTGGAAAAAGCCTACGATAGGGTACCGAGAGAAGTCTTGTGGAAGGCTTTGAAGAAGAAAAGAGTTCGTATTGCCTATATTCGAGCAATCCAAGATATGTATGATGAGGTTAAAACCAGTGTGAGAACACCGAGTGGGGTCATTGAAGAGTTCCCTATAACTATAGGACTGCACCAAGGGTCAACTTTGAGTCCTTATCTTTTTACCTTGGTCTTGGATGTGCTAACTGCGCATATCCAAGAGCCAGTGCCACAATGCATGCTTTTTGCAGATGATATAGTCTTAGTTGGAGAGTCGAGAGAGGAAATAAATGGGAAGCTAGAGTTATGGAGACGGACTTTGGAAGAACATGGCTCTCGTCTAAGCAGGAGTAAGACGGAGTATATGGAATGTAAGTTCAGTAAGAAACATGCTAATGCTAGCTTAGCGGTAAAAATTGGAGATCATACCATACCACAAGTTACACAGTTTAAGTATCTTGGATCCATCATACAAAATGATGGAGAGATAGAAGGAGATGTAAACCATAGGATTCAAGCTGGATGGATGAAATGGAGGTGTGCTTCAGAGTTATTTGTGATGAAAGTGCCTCTCAAGCTTAAGGGTAAATTTTACCGCATGACTATAAGGCCCGCAATGTTGTATGGTACCGAATGTTGGGCGGTAAAAAGCCAACAAGAGCACAAGATCGTGTCGTGGAGATGAGGATGTTGCGTTGGATGTGTGGCCATACTAGACAAGATAGGATTAGGAATGAATGCATTAGAGAGAAAGTAGGGTAGCACCTATTGTGGAAAAGATGAGAATCTCGCCTTAGGTGGTTTGGACATGTAAGGAGAAGACCCTTAGAAGCCCCCGTAAGAAGAGTAGATCGGATGGAGAATAGCCCAATAGCTAGAGTAGAGTAAGACCAAGAAAGACTATAGGTGAAACGGTTAAAAAGATCTAGATTTGAATGGCTTTGCCAAGACTTGGTTCATGATAGAATTCGGACTCCCACCTAGTGGGAAAAAGCTTGTTGTTGTTGTTGTATGCCTTGTAAATGTGTAATCAATCCAAAATTTATTTTCTAAAGTGTAGATTTGATGTTTTACCAAAAAAGAATGTATTGGTAATGAATTTTCAAGAATTAAAGAAGTAAACTAATTTTTACTAGAAATATAGTATAGAAGAGAAATAAACAAAACTCTTGAAAAATACTTACCTTTGAGTTTAAAAGTATAACTTGAATTTTCAAAGTGTATTTAGTAGTAATAAACTAAATAAAAGAATTTTTTTAGGAAAAACGTAGAAAGCATATTTTTAATAGATTTTATAGACAAAATACTGTCAAAATTTATTAAAAATAGACAAATAAAAGAGAACGTTTTATAATATATTTATAACGTAAGGAAATTATTCTACGTAGTTTTAAAGTATATGAAATAGCTTACGTAATTTTAAAATAGAGATTTTAAAGCTTTTCGATCAAGAAAACGATTTAAAAATCTTACGCGATTGAGAAAATGATTTAAAAATACTACGCGATTTTAAAAACAGCAAAATATATTTACGCGATTTAAAAACGTTTGTAAAAGCGATGAAATTGTGAAAACGCAATAAAATTTCAACGCGATTAATTGGAACAGTAAGTTTTGTTGTCGGGCCAAAGTGGTAGACCCGGACATGTGGATGTATGGTACTGTTAAGTGGTGACGTACTATATATTGGAATTTTGAGGTTAAGGGTATTTTTGTAAATATGATAATATTTTTAAGCTAAGGGTAATTTGGTAATTATTATTTTATTCATGCATTGAGTTGTGCCAATTCGGTTGATATTGGCGATTGATTGACGAGACGAATTACACCGTGTTGTCGTTGTGATAAGCGTAGTGTGGTTCATCTTATGTGGACTTGAAGGCATTAGTGTGCGGAGTATTCCACATGTGGACAGTTGGTCGCTCCTCTAGGTCGTGGTAACTGGCAACACACTAGTGATCTCGACACGCACTATACTTAATCAAGATCTTGTAAAGATTATTTAGTACAATGCCTGTAGTGCACGACGTTAGACTGTGTACTACTACACGACGTTTGGACTGTGGGCTATAGACACGACGTTAGACAGTGGAATAGTTTGGTTGGGCAGCCTGAAGTACTGATAGATCTTTACGGGTCATTCTCTCTGATGTCTGTGTCTAGCTCCATGGAGTAGGAACAAGTCGTATTGCATTTGCATATGTGTCATGCATCATAACATTATTAATTGTGATATCGTATGATACTGTTGTATTAAAATTTATGTATTAAATTATATTATTATTTATGATGTTATGTTATGCTTTATTATATTAAACTGTGATATCTGTTATACTGTCGTTTTCTTATTTGCCATGCTGGTATTGATGTATGATTATCTCACCTCTCTATATGTATTGTTTTCCTGTATTATTAATTATGTTATAAAAGAGTTTGAGGAAGAGGAACAACCTCTAGATTGTGTGTATCCTGAGGAGGAGGAGCAGCAACAGACGGGGGATCAGTTCGACGAGTGTGAACCTTCCGATCACCCATATCCTTTAGACTGACTTATGAGTATGGCGTTGTCGGGATTTCTTGGGTTCGTGAGGCTAGAGTTTCACAGAGGTTCAGAGGTCTGGCGATTATGTGAGGATCGAGGATCGGTGATCTATTTGGGACGTATGACTTTGTCTCTACGAGGAGAGTTTGATGCTGAGCCTGTCTTTACTACGACTTTGTATCTACATCTAGAGCTGCCATTGGATCTGAGGCGTCACTAGGAAGGACTCTTTCGTGTTCCCAGTTAGATTAGTATAGTGTCAATAGCGCGGACCCCTGTCTGTAGAGCTGTAAGACATCCTGAATTTATATCACCTGAAGTTTCATCTGAGAGTGATCCTTCAGAGGGTTAGGGATCTATGATGTGCACTTGGGCACTTTATGATGTTGTATTGTATAACAACTCTTTACTGCTTTATTTAAATATTTTATAGTTATAAATTATTTGCCTAACTTAAAACAAAATCATATGTATATTATGTGTGCGATAACAGTTTGTTTTATTTCATGTTCCATGTTATTTTATTTAAGGTTATTATGTATAAAAAGAAAAAATTTATAACTCATATTAATTATTTATCAAATGTTTTATAACTTGGGTAATATTTTATTTATTTTTATTTCATTGCATCATAAATGTAGCATCCCCACAGGGATGTTACAATTCTAGTAATTATAGTTTCCACTATTTGAACCACATGTAAGTATAGAATAGCATGGTACAATAATGTTATGAGAGTGATAACATGGCACAAAAAGAGTGGCCCCGACATTATGTGCTGCATTGTCAGATTAGCAATCAGAGTGGTTTGTGACAATGGGTAAGACGACTTATGAGAAAATTCTTTTTGTATAAACTTAAAATATTTAAATTAGATGTATTAGATTAATTAAATAATTAATTATAATAAATTATGATAATTAATTATTAATTAAATGTAATAATTATCTATTAGTTAATGATGGGATTGACCTAATACACTAAATTCGAATACTATGAGTTTATTCAAGAATTTCTGACACCACTACCACGTTCTATTTCACAAGGTCCATGTGGCCATTTCTAGAAACCCATTTCATATGACAACTCAACACCCATCAGTAAACGCAAAACTATAGATAGAGATCGCAAAATGGATTCTGGTCTATGAGCCAACCCAGCTCAACCCACCTAAATGGTGGATTGGGTTACAAAAAAATAGCTGACTAGGACCCTAGTTATTATGACTTAGCTCACTTAACTCGTTGGTTAAGCAAGTTCGAACCGGATTAGATACGAGATAGCCCGTATTTAAAAATTAAAAAAGAAAACTAGAGATGTGGCACAAGACTCAAAGACCAAGATTGATCACCATACAAAATGAATGAAACCCTAGCATAACCCCTCTTTTACTTTCTCTCTCCATGATTTCTCCTACCATCGCCTTCATCATTAAGAATACATGCCGACCATTGCCAGCCAATGATCACTTGTTAGTGTTGTGTGCGATACCACCCACCTGTCAGTCGAACTCAAACACGCTTCCACAAAGCACGAACTCAAGTGCATACTAGCCATTATTGATATGAATAAAGGGCTTGTGCAACTAACTATCATCGTCATCGTCGACAGAACCAAAGGGCTCGTGTGACTAGCCATTATTGACTGCACCAGAGGGCAGAGACACAAATGCCACCACAAGTTGTAGTCAGGAAGAAGAGGCCAAAGCCCAAATCCACTAAATTGTCGGCTATTGAAGATGATGAATGGTTGCAACTAGGCCAAAGCTTTGATTTTTTTTATCTGACTTGTTTTTTTCTTTTGCTTAAAGTTGAAGATGATACAAAATTATCAATTCTATCTTTCTTTTTGTTTTTTTCTAACTTTTTCTGTTTTTTAATTTTTTTAAAAAAAATTGGTGAGCCAACCCCTTTTACCCACCACCCCTGGAGGCTAAGCCAGGTTGATCAATTTTTAACTCACTACTAACGTGTACCAACTTGGCTTGACTCACTTTGTGAGCAACCCATAATGGGACAATTAAGATAGGTCAGGTTGGTTCATTTTGACAACTCTAACTGTACAAAAGCTCCAACCAAATCTCTCAAGCTTAAGGAAGAAAGAGTCCCAACAGGAAACTTGCGGCATTTTACTTCACGACAGTAATTCTATTATCCTCTTTAAAACATTTCCACATGTGTTTGTCGTGTTTTATCATATTAACCACAATAAATGGCCATTATTATTTTTCCAAAGCAAAATAAAAATAAACATTTTTCATAATATTTATTTTTTTTATTTTTCTTTTTATGGTATGTTTCTAGAATCTGTCACATCATGTGTTTAGAATATAATAAAATATAAAATAATTTAATTTATAAATTAAATTTATATTTGAAATATTAAAAATTAGTAAATGATTTGATTTTTATTTTATTACTTTTGATTTAGAGATTAAGTAAAACATGGTAAGATTTGTCATAATTTGATTTGATTTTAAATAAATAAATTATTTTATCTTTGTTAATTTTTTTATTTTATCTCTCATAAAAGTAAAAACATAAAATAATTAAATTAAATTAAACTAATTTTTATTTTTAATAAGTTTTATATATAAAAATTTATTTTTAAATCAATTCAAATCTCATATAATTTTTTTATAATAATAATTTTTAAATATAAATTTAATTATTAAATCAAATCAATTTAAATAAATTAAATTAGATTACTTCAATTTTAGTTGATTCAAAATACATCATATAGGGTATAAATTAATTCCAACACAATTATATATCTAAAAACTATTTATAATATTGATGTAATTATATTTAAATAATAAATATAATATAGTCAAATTTAATCTATTTTTTATGTCATTCTATTTATTTCAAAATTTTAAAAGTTACACTAACAGCTTTTCACATTAATTTATATAAGTCAACTATTAATTCTTCTTTAATTCTTACGAACATAACATTCACATTTTTCAACACGTTGTACTCAAATTTTTAAATTATAATTATAATGATAATCATTGACAGTTCTTGCTAAAGATCACCTGATCCTTTAAATTTGCATTCAATTTTTATTTTCCCCAAATAGACCATCTCATCTCTATCCGTTAGCACTTCACCGACTATAACCGGTAACCACATTTGAAAAATAAAAATAATCACCACAGTATTTTATTTTACATTATTTTTAACATTAATTAATAAAATACAAATTCATAATTAATAATATATATTAATTAATTAATAAAAATTATATGTATTAATTAATTAACAGAATATTTATTAATTAAAAAATTATATGTTTTTTTGATTTACACTTATTTTTTATTACTTTTATTAATGAAATAACAGAATTTATTTATTAATTAATTTATATATATAATTAATTACAAATTTATATTTTATTAATTAATATAAAAATAATATAAAAAAATAAGCTGAGAAAATTAAAATTATTTAAAAAAATAAGAAAACAAAATAACACTCACACAATAAAAGTGATGGATAATCGGAGGAAGAGAGAGAACAATCAGTTACACACAGTTAGAACAAGAATAAGGAATGTGTAGTACTCATCCATGAATCTGATGGCAATCTCAATAAATCTGCACCGTCCAATCAACCCTTTACGTGCCCCATATAAAATCCCGGTCGGTCTCTTCCTTCGTTGAGTTCGTTCTTATCCGCACTTACACACGCTGAACTCCTTCGCAATATTGGAAATAGAAGCTGAATCAGTATCATTATTATCTTGGATTTCCATCACTCCAAGATTTTTGCTCCATCTGTTTTTTGTTTTTTTTTCGAGCGATTTGTGCACCATCTATAATACCCTTCATCTCCATACAAAACCTAGAAAATAAGAATAAAAATCTGTTTTACCTATTCTTTAACAACCACAGATAGTTTCTCACAATGCTCACGAGATCTTGCTTGGACTTACTGAATCTGGTCTCGGTTGATGACTATATGGCGCTGACTCGGATCCCGAGGGTCATGACGGTGCCGGGGATGATATCAGAATTCGAAGCTGGCGACGATGACGAGCGTTGGCACGACGCCGTTTCGTCGATTCCTCGAGAACGCAGAATCATCGTGGCGAACCAGTTACCCATCAAAGCCTCTCGCGACTCTGAGAGCAAGAAATGGAGCTTCGAATTGGACAGCGATAGTTTAGTGCTGCAGCTCAAAGATGGGTTCCCCTCCGACACCGAAGTTTTATACGTGGGTTCGCTCGGGGCCGAGATCAACGCGTCAGAGCAGGACCAAGTGGCGCAACTCTTGCTTGAGAAGTTTCATTGCGTGCCAACATTCTTACCCTACGAGATTCAGAACAAGTTCTACCACGGCTTCTGCAAACACTACCTGTGGCCCCTGTTTCACTACATGCTCCCCGTATCGCCGAGCCAGGGTGCGCGCTTCGACCGCGCGCAGTGGCAGTCCTATGTGCTCGCCAACAAGATCTTCGCGGACAAGTTGACGGAGGTGATAAACCCGGACGAGGATTACGTTTGGGTCCACGATTACCACCTCATGATCTTGCCAACCATGTTAAGGAAACGGTTTCACAGGGTTAAGCTTGGGTTTTTCTTACACAGCCCGTTCCCGTCCTCCGAAATCTTTCGGACTATACCGGTTCGGGATGACATCCTTCGGGCCTTTCTGAACTGCGATTTGGTCGGATTTCACACTTTTGATTACGCAAGGCATTTTTTGTCGTGTTGTAGTAGGATGCTGGGGCTTGATTACGAGTCCAAGAGGGGTTACATTGGTTTGGATTATTATGGCCGAACCGTGATCATTAAGATTCTTCCTGTTGGGATTCACATGGGTCAGCTTGAATCGGTTTTGTCATTGTCACGGACTGCAGAGAGGATCAGGGAATTGAGGAAACAGTTCGAGGGGAAGATTGTGATCTTGGGAGTTGATGACATGGATTTGTTTAAAGGTATTGGCTTGAAGTTTTTGGCAATGGGGCAATTGTTGCAACTGCACGAGCGTTTAAGGGGTCGAGTGGTTTTGGTTCAGATTCTTAACCCTGCTAGGAGCAGAGGGAAAGATATTCAGGATCTTCAGGATGAGATTGATGCTATTGCCAAGGAGATTAACGAGAAGTACGGTGAATACGGGTACCAGCCAATTGTTTTCATCAATGGACCCGTTTCAACGCAGGAGAAAGCTGCATACTACGCTGTTTCTGAGTGCTGCATTGTTAATGCTTTGAGAGATGGTATGAACTTGGTGCCTTATAAGTACACAGTTTGTAGACAGGGTACCCCTGTTCTGGACAAGGCACTGGGACTTGGGGTTGGAGATGAGAAAGAGAGGCCTAAACAAAGCGTTATCATTGTGTCGGAATTCATTGGTTGCTCGCCGTCTCTCAGCGGAGCAATTCGGGTGAATCCGTGGAACATTGAAGATGTCTCTGAAGCCATGAATTTGGCTATCAGAATGACGGAGAAGGAGAAGCGTTTGCGTCATGAGAAGCATTATAAGTATGTGAGCTCTCATGATGTAGCATACTGGGCTCGGAGTTTTGATCAGGACTTGGAGAGAGCTTGTGGAGAGCACTACCCCATGAGGTGTTGGGGTGTTGGTTTCGGTTTGGGGTTCAGAATTGTTGCTCTGGATCCTACCTTTAGAAAGCTTTCGGTGGATAACATTGTTTCTGCGTATAGAGGTACACAGAGCAGGTTGATCCTTTTGGACTATGATGGCACTATGAAACCGCAGGCCTCAATAGACAAAACTCCTAGCAGTGAAGCTATCTCTGTTTTGAATTGTTTATGCAGTGATCCCAAAAATGTTGTGTTCATTGTGAGTGGCAGAGATAAGAGTTGCCTAAGCAAATGGTTTTCTCCATGTGAGAAGTTGGGTCTCTCAGCTGAACATGGTTACTTCACTAGGTACATTGAAGTTTATGTTATGGCATTCATGAATGTTGGGTCTCAATGCTTTTTTTTTTTAAATGGATTATTTATTTATTTATTTATTTATTTGTTCTTTGCCTTCTGTCAGGTGGAGTAGGGATTCTCCTTGGGAAACATGTGGGTTGACAATGGACTTGGATTGGAAAAAGATTTCAGAACCTGTGATGGCGCTTTATACAGAAGCAACTGATGGTTCTTTCATTGAACTAAAGGAAAGCGCATTGGTTTGGCACCACCAAGAAGCTGATCCTCATTTTGGATCATGCCAAGCTAAAGAGCTTCTTGATCACCTGGAGAATGTGCTTGCTAATGAGCCAGTGCTGGTTAAAAGGGGACAACATATAGTTGAAGTAAAACCTCAGGTACACAGCACAATCTTCGAACCACAAATAATATGAAAAAATATTCTTGAATGCAATTTTGTTTTGAAGACACACAAAAAAAGATTCTTGATTTTAAGAATTGAATTAATTAGAATGAAAACTGTAAGACATTCCAGTATTATGCAGGTGCTTGTACTTTTATGTTGTAAACTGACTCAGGTTTTAATTTAATAGAATTCTTTTTATTATGGTTAATTCTTGAGATACTTGTTATGATTGATTTATTTTTCTGGGATGCAGGGTGTGAGCAAAGGTATAGTTGTGGAAAACCTTATCTCAAGCATGAGAAGTGGGGGAAAATCACCAGATTTTCTACTGTGCATTGGAGATGATCGCTCAGATGAAGATATGTTTGAAAGTATTGCTCATTCAGTTTCTAATCCAACCCTGCCAACCATAGCCCAAGTGTTTGCATGCACTGTTGGTCAGAAACCAAGTATGGCAAAATATTATTTGGATGATACTAGTGAAGTTATCATGTTGCTCGAAGAACTTGCTACCGTGTCAGAACCAGCACCCAAGTCTCTAACTTTACAGGAATTGCAAGGATCTCTTAGAAACTGATACAGATAACAATGTTGTACAGATGATACTTTCTTTGATAGGTTGATTCCAAAATGTCAATACTTAGAAATCTACAGATTAGCTGATTCATGTTCTTTACATAACTTGCAGCAAAATTTCTTAATTGTTTAACAAGGAATCTAAGTTTCTGCAATGTGCCAAAAACACATGCCTAACAATTGTCTAAGGTTTCAGTCAACAACAAAATTCTTGACATTGATCAAAATGGATGGGTGGATTATATCTTGGCAGTGCCTGCCTATTATCTGAGTAAATTTCATATTACCGGCTTCCTTGATTCGGGTGAAAAGTTGAAACTAGCAAAACTCAATAGTAGCCTTCTTTTTAAGTTGGATAATAGTAGTCAATGTCGTCCAAATTGTAGAAACGGTGCACTTTGGATTTTGATCAAATGAAGACACTAGTATCATTTGAAGAGGGATAGAGCACACCATTGGCGTCCATAAGAGGCAGGCAAATATATTTTCCCTTGCGTAGAAATTTAATGGAACTAGTCACTTATTCTAGTGTGTTGAACAATTAAATTGTCTTTTCAGGACACTAGTATTTCTTTAAGAGCATATATATATATATTTTTTTGGTAATTCATCGTGGCCGAAGGCCCAAAGAAGAGCATAAAATTTTTTGTCAGTGTACAAACAACATTAAGGAGAATTGGAAATCGAGTTTAACTTGAATGGCACTATGTGCTGACAACTTGATATTGACATTCAGATCTCATCTAATATTTTGCCGAGAAATAATAATCTTACATTAATTTTTAACATCACTTTCTACGTTTGGTTAATAATATACAAATTTGTGATTAATCACGTGTATTGGTTAGTTAATGAGTAAATTTATAGTTCAGGGTCAAAGTTTAGATTTACTCATTAACTAACTAATACACGTGATTAATTACAAATTTGTATATCATTAACCAAGTGTAGAAAATAGTGTTAAAAAGTGATGTAAGAATATAGGGATTGTATTTTGCTAGCTTGTGGGCTATAGACGCTTCTAATGCAATACCCTACTACTTGATTAAACGTTTCAATGTGAAGGAAATTTTTTCTCTAGGTAGCTCAAATAACAATACCCATTTTTCCATTGCCTTCGTCATTATCTAATAATAATAATCTGATAGAAACTGGATTAGAATTGTATTAAAGGAAACTGGATAATAATATAAACTTGATATCAGTGCGATATCAGTCCAGAAATAGCACAAAATAAGAGAAAAAAACGTAAAGATGGCTCAGACTCTTCGAGGGGTCTGATCCTCCTTCCCAAATATCACTCAAAACATGTTTGCCCCCTCTTCCCCTCCTCCCCCTCTATATTCTCATCTGTCTTAAAAGAATTCTCTTCCTTTCCCACTAACTTTTGTCAGCTCACCATTCTGTTATAGTTTAGCATCATGACCTACCAATTTCCTTCAATTCCCATTATGTCTTTGTTTCCCACATGTGTAGCTCCACCATTTCCTATTTTCTTCTTTCTCGAATAAACCTTAGTGACAAGGGGTCTATCAATACTTTCCCCCCAAGAGTTTCACCTTGCCCTCAAGGTGAAAATTGGGAAAGTGATGTTGAATTGTTTCAAATGATTCTCAAGAGCTCTCAAACTCTGGAAGATCCTCCAAATTGATGAGTACTTCCATAGCTCCATCTTTAGTTGTTCTCACATATAATATTTCAGCTGGACTCATCTTTAGTTCCCAATCCTCTAATAGGATAGCTGGTAAGGGTTGGTTGTGGACATCACCTGCTACTAACTTCTTGAGCAAAGAAACATGAAAAACTGAATGCACTCGGCTATAATCAGGAAACTGTAGCTTGTATGCTATTGTTCTCACCTTCTCCAATACCTCAAAAGGCTCGTAATACCTTGAGCTCAATTTCTCACTGACTTTTTTAGCCAAAGATCTAAGTCTGTAAGGTTGTATTTTCATATATAAAAAATCTCCTGGTTGATAAACCACAATTCTCCTGCTTTTGTCAGCTTGAATTTTCATTTTGTTTTGAGCTTTCACCAAGTTGTCTTTAAGTTCATCTAGCATGGTATTTCTCTCAACCAGCAATTGATTAACTTCTTCTATAGTAGAAAGATCTCCTAAACATCGGAGTAAGATTGGTGGATCTCTTCCATACAAAGCCTTAAATGGTGACGTCTTAGTTGAGCTATTATAATTGGTGTTGAACTAATATTCAGCCCAACCTAGCCACTTAGCCCACTATTGCGCTTTGGAACCTATAATGCACCTCAAGTAGGTTTCCAAATAGCAGTTCACCACTTCTGTTTGACCATCCGATTAAGGGTGATAAGTTGAACTCATCTTGAGATGAGGGCAGGACCTTCTAAATAACTCTGACCATAATTGACTGATGAAGACCTGGTCTCTGTCTAATACAATTGAGGAAGGAAACCCATGGAGTCGTACTATCTCAGTGATGAATAGTTCAACTACTTCCTTTGCTGTAAAAGGATGACTTAAGGGCAGAAAATAAGCGTACTTAGTGAGAGATCAACTACGACCATAATGGTGTCTATCCCTTTTGCTTTAGGTAGTCCACCTATAAAATCCATGGAAATGTCTTGCCACACTTGGGTCAGAATAGGTAATGGTTACAGTAGACCAACAGGAGCAAGGGCTTGATACTTGTTTCTTTGGCATATATCACAAACAGAAACAAAATCCTTGATATATTTCTTCATGCCTTCCCAAAACAAAACACCAGACACTCTTCTATAGGTTCTGAAGAAACCTGAATGTCCTCTCATAGGAAAGGAATGGAACTCCTTGAGCAAGGTAGGTATTCGCACAGATCCTTTAAGTAAAACCATTCTTCCTTTATACAACAACTGTCCTCCTTTCCTTTCATAACCCGTGTGAGAATCCTTATTGGACATTAAGTCTAATAAGATATTTTTCAATCTTGGGTCTGATTGAAACTCATCAATAAGCGAATCTGTTTTAGCCAAAAAAAAATAGTAGATAATGCAGCAAATTCCATCCTTCTGGATAATGCATTTGGAACCCTGTTTTCACTTCCTGGTTTATATTGAATCTCAAAATCAAACCCATCAGCTTAGACATCCATTTCTGATGTTCCTTTCCCATCAACCTTTGCTCAGTTAAGTATTTGAGACTACACTGGTCAATTTTGATGATGAAATGATACCCCATCAAGTAATGCCACCATTTTTGGACTACAAGAACAATGGCCAAAAACTCATTCTTATAAACTGACTTAACTTGAGCCCTATCTGATAAACCTTGGCTGAGATAAGCTATAGGTCTACCTTGTTGCATCAAAATTGCTCCTATTCCTTTCCCCGAGGCATATGTTTTCACTGTAAATACCTGTCTAAAGTCTGGGACAACTAGCACTAGTAGAGAGGGCATTGCTGACTTGAGTGATTCAAATGCTTGTTGAGCCACCACTCCCCACTCAAACCCTTCCTTTTTAAGCTACTATGTCAAAGGCCTTGCTATTCTCCCATAATCTTTCATAAATCTCTTATAATAGCCCGTGAGCCTAAGGAATCCCCTTAGACTCTTGATATTTGTGGGTGTAGGCCAAGATACCATTGCATCAATTTTCTTTGGATTCACTGCCACTCCTTGACTCGAAATAATATGTCCCAAGTATTCTAATTAGGATTGACTGAAACTACATTTCTTCTGGTTTACAAAGAGACAATTCTCTTCTAGAGCTTGTAAAACTCTCCTTAGATGTTCCAAATTTGAATCCTTGTCCCGACTATAAATTAGAATGTCATCAAAGAAAACAAGCACAGATTTCCTCAAAAATGGTTTGAATACCTCATTCATCAGAGATTGAAAGGTTGATGAAGTGTTGGACAACTTGAAGGGCATCACGAGGTATCATAATGGCCTTCATGAGTCCTAAAGGCTTTCTTTGATATGTCTTCCTCCGTTACCTATATTTGGTGATACCTTGGCTTCAAATCTAGTTTAGAAAAAATTGTTACTCCTACCAACTCATCCAACAGTTCATTTATAGCTGGTATTGGGAATTTATTAGGCATGATTATTGATGCACATAAAATACACTAAGAACAAGTGCATTATATCGCCAAGTAATATAGGACTTGAGTCCCAGTTCAGTTATCGATCCCACGAGAAAAAAATGGTAATTACTAGTTTTGTAAAACTCTTTTATTATTTAGACAATTGAAAGGGTATGAGAAATCCAAAATAAAATTAAATAATAAATAAAGAAGAAGAAAAAGGACAATCAAACAATGTAGAGATAAATCAATAAGAGGGAAACTAGGGCGCAAGGTTCACTTGAATCAAGTTATTTAGATTTTCTTTCAATTATGATTAAGGTAATTCTTTTGTCAATATTCTCTTATTTGCTATTGAATCACAATGGTCATGGATGAAACAATATTCTATTCCTAATTTAATTCACCTATTTGGTCATTTAGTTGAATTAATCAAGAATGCATTAAGCTTCAATTCAAGAGATTAACTAATATACTGTTAATTCCATTGGTAGGATAAATCGATGTTTGGTCATTCACTAATCTAATCCTAGGCTTACTATATAGATCCACTCATTGAATGTAGATGGTCACCGGTCAAACAATGAATTAACACATGTCAAAAGTGATCAAGTTATGACAAGAATGCAAGCAATATGATAGACCCTAAAAGAAATTACCTTAATCAAATTAGAAATAAAGCCCAAATAATTAAGGAAACAAGATCTCCCATAGGCCTAGCTATGAGTTTAGCTACTCATGTTCAATACAAACATACCCTTATCAAGATACAAATCCATGGAAAGAAACCCAAAGAAAGGAGAAAACTATAAAAAAAGAGAAATCAAAGCCCCTTTTACGATGATTATGATCTTCAAGCCTTCAAGAATGTCGTCCTTTCTTCATAGCCATCTTCCAAGAATTCGTAGCAATTCTCCCTTCTAAATTGCCGCTCAAAGTTTGTCGTTGAAAAGGTACTTTTCAGGGTTGAGGATTTGCCCCAATTTATAATGTTTTGGGGTAAAAACAACATTTTTTCGCGTCAGGGAGACTCACACGGCCGTGTAAGTATAAAAAATAGCATAATTTGCATGTTCGAGAGGGAGACACAACCGTGTATCCAAGAGACACGACTACAAGAGACACGACCTGTGAGCTTGACAGGAGTGTTTTCTAAGTTAGACACGGCCGTGTCTAACTCTTTAATTACTTAAAATGTCATTTTTTTTGGAAAAGTGGTCTTCATGAAAGTTGTAGATCTTTTTCTTAGCTTTCCAATGACACCAAAATCACCTCTTTTCAACTTCTGTAACTCAAGTTATGCTCATTTTATTGCACAAAGGTCAAAAACTCTACGAATTTTAGCTATATAAATTATGAGTTCAACTTCATTACAATGAATCCATCCAAAGCTTCATAGAGCCATGTTAAAACATCTCTTTTGGACCTAAAAACATAGAAAAAGACCAATCATGAGATACAAAGGATAAATAGATTAAATGTGACATAAATTTCAACATAAATCAATCAAAGCACACCTAAATCCACCTCAAATCAAGAATAAGATATGTATATTTTATCCACACATCAACCCCTTTACACTTGAGCTTTGCTTGTCCTCAAGCAAAGAAAAGGAATTAAAAAACAATACTAAACTCAACTTTCAAAAACATGAATCAAGGGAAATTTCACAATTAAAAATTCTAAAGTTCGGCAATCAAATCCAATCCAGAAAGATCATTTAACACTTAAAACAATTAGATGCTTGAGTCTAGCTTGCAATTTTTCTCCTTACCAACCAATTGAGATCACTCATCTTTCCATCACTCAAGTGTTTAAAGACAAAGAGTTCACTCAAATTTCTCTTGAAAAATACAATACCATAGGCTTGATTATCAATCTCATCTCCACTTTCAAATTCGCATACAACACAAGAATCAAAAAGACTTCCATTGGTTGTAACGGGGCCAAGGTATAAAGAAAGGTAAGAAAAAGATAAATAAGGGTAAAGAATGCTTATTGATAAATCAATACAAAGCAGAATCAGGTTGAAAAGATGACAAATAGAGCATAATAGCACAAATAAATTTTCACTTTCAACCTAATATTCTCATGATTCTTCACCAACAACTTTTTCTTTCTTCTTCCCTTTCCATTTTCTTTTTTTTTTTTTATATCAATCAACCCTTGAAGATAAAAGTAACTTTTCAAGACTTTTCAATCAACGCAGTAGATGCTCCAAAGAATTCAACATGATTATTTTCATTAGGTATTCAAAGAAATCAATTTCAGGCTCAAATGGGACAACTAAGGGATTATTTTCTCAATACAACTCTGAAAGTCAAGAAAGAATAAAGCCTAATTGCCTTAATTATATTCAAGTATGCATGTGAATCATTAAAGTCTCAACAAGATATCAAAGCAAGTTCTATCGCACATCAATCAAGAGAATACTTACTCCAGAAGAAAAATAGGATTTTGTTTATGGAAAATCCAATTAGTAAAGCTCAAAACACACTTTTCTGGTTAAGTTGATAAAGAAAACAAAAGCAAGCAGACATGGCTAATTTCTAAATAAGATGCTAAACTTCACTTTTCTTGATTGAACAAGATCGCTTCACACAAAATCAGCTCATGAATGATGAAATCCCCTTTAAAACATATTTCTATCAGCTCAAAATAAAACAAGAAATCAACACACAATTCTTGCTTAATAACCAACATTACTTAAGATAAACATTTTAAGAGTACCCCTCCCCACACACTTAAGATAAACATTGTCCTCAATGTGGAAGAAAAAAATGAATAAAATGAGTAAAGCAAAAAGTAACACAACCTGATGAAAAGTGAAATAGTGTCAGGCAGAGAAGAAGCACAAGTGTCAGCACCTCAACAAAATTTGAAAAATCCCAAAATGCATGAGTAGCATCTGAAAGGAAATATTAAAATAAGATAAATAAAGAAGAAACATAGGTTGCCTCCTGTGAAACGCTTGTTTAATGTCATTAGCTTGGCGTTCGGTTGGTTCCATGCCTATGTGAGGCAGATAGAATGGTGCTCAGTCTCCACTCCTTTTTTATAGTGTTTCGCTTTTTGGCCATTTATCTTAAAAGGTTGTTGGCCTTCTTTCATACTTCAAGCACACCATATGGTAAGACTCCAACCACTACTAGAAAATTAGGTTTTAGAGACTGAAAAATTGATCTCTAAATCATAAAAAAATTGGTCTCTAAAATAGTTAGAGACCGATTTAGAGATTGATTTAAATCGGTCTCTAAAACGCTCATCGCTAAATATTAGAGACTGATTTTGGTTGGTCGCTAACTTTAGAGACCGATTTAGAGACTATTTTTTTAAAATAATCGGTCATCGGTCAAATTTTGGTCAATTATTTTTCAAAAAAGTACATTAGAGACTGATTTAGAGACCAATTTATTAGAGATCGATTTTTTGATCTCTAAATCAGTCTCTAAATCGTTTTCTAAAAAATGTGAATATTTATATATTTTATAAGGTTGGTCGTTAAATTAGTCTCTAAACTAGAGACCGATTTATCGGTCTCTAAATCCATCTCCAAAAATGCTGAATATATTTTATAAAATTGGTCTCCAATTTAGAGACCGATTTATCAGTCTCTAAATCGGTCTTTAAGAAGGCTGAATATATTTTATATATTTCATAAATATATATTTTATATATTTAATAATAATAATAATAATGGAATATGTTTTGCATTTAGGAGTTATAATAATGTCAAACATCAAATAGTATAACCATGTTCTTTCAAATTTATAATTGTAAGTATAACAAATGCAATGGACATGAACATGTCAAATACAATTTTCTAATTTTGTTGTTTAACATGAAATAGTAGCACACATAGCTGAAATTCACACAACATAATAAATGGTCTGATTTCTTAATAAGTACACAAAGTTAATACAAAAGCACTATCATAGTTTAAAAATCGATAGTGTCATTACACAGTGGCAACATTGATTAAATAAGCAAAATCTTAGAAACCAACTCTTAAGTTGAAATACTTGTTGGCATAAGTCAGCTGATACGTAGTTTTCATCCAAACCATTAAACATTCTTCAAATAAGTACAGGGGCCAGAAGTCTAACAGCGTGGTGATGAAGGCATTGTGTCTGATGTAAATTAGGAAGAAAATGGTTGTCAAAGAGATCTTTATGCATCGAAAGTTATTCAGCTAGACTGAAATAAAAAATGAACTAGTGACAGTAGTGCATGCAATCCACCAATCTTTCATTGTTAAAAAAATATAGTAAAATTATGGCAGTATATTGAAGAACTCTAAAGTCTAAACGACAAACCCCAGCTTTCTTCAAAATGACAAAACCTGATCTCTGGGATAGGTAAAACAGGTTGCGGATTGATAAAACATGCTCACTCTTGTTTTTCATATTCAAATAGGACATTGAATACCATGGAACAAAAGGTAAGAGACCAACCCTGTCAAACAGTTAGAAATCAAAAGAATTTTTCATTATTTACCTCTGATATAAGGGAATTCCCCACTTTCGCTCAGATGTAACCATTGCCGCCAACCTAACCTCGACTAATCAGTAAGTTTAAACCCAAAGCAAGTAAAACCATTCATTTTAACCAAACTCTCATAATGCTCTATTTCACATTGTTCCCAGAAGTAAACAAACACTGAGCAATTATCACCTTATCACGAGTTGCAGAAGACAAGCAACAACAACAACAACAACAACCAAGCCTTTTCCCACTAGGTGGGGTCGGCTACATGGATCAGACGACGCCATTGTGTCCTATCATGAACCAAGTCTTCAGAAAAGCCATTCAAATCTAGATCTTTTTTAATCGTTTCACCTATAGTCTTTCTTGGTCTTCCTCTACCTCTAGCTATTGGGCTATTCTCCATCTGATCTGCTCTTCTTATAGGGGCTTCTAAGGGTCTTCTCCTTACATGTCCAAACCACCTAAGGCAAGATTCTCCCATCTTTTTCACAATAGGTGCTACCCTACTTTCTCTCTAATGCATTCATTCCTAATCCTATCTTGTCTAGTATGGCCACACATCCAACGCAACATCCTCATCTCCGCGACACTGATCTTGTGCTCTTGTTGGCTTTTTTTTACCGCCCAACATTCGCCTACCATACAACATTGCGGGCCTTATAGCGTGCAAAGTAAAATTTACCCTTAAGCTTGAGAAGCACTTTCCTATCACAAATAACTCCCGAAGCACACCTCCATTTCATCCATCCAGCTTGAATCCTATGGTTTACATCTCCTTCTATCTCTCCATCATTTTGTATGATGGATCCAAGATACTTAAACTATGTAACTTGTGGTATGGTATGATCTCCAATTTTTACCGCTAAGCTAGCATTAGCATGTTTCTTACTGAACTTACATTCCATATACTCCGTCTTACTCCTGCTTAGACGAAAGCCATGTTCTTCCAAAGCCCGTCTCCACAACTCTAGCTTCCCGTTTATTTCCTCTCTCGACTCTCCAACTAAGACTATATCATCAGCAAAAAGCATGCATTTTAGGTCACCATCCACCTTAATGGGAACTATACAGTCATGATGGTAAGCAATGTCTTCCTGTAAATCGAAGTTGGACAGCAGCCATATCTGCACTGCAACTTTCAAAGCCCAGAAATCGTTAGCTTCATGAGGCCTTGTTCCATGAGAAACCAATTATTTAACTAAATTTTGACTCTCCACCACCTATACAAAAACATCACCTCTCACAACAAGTCATCTGAGTATATATGTTATGGATCAAATTTTTCAAATAGCTCTATTCTTCTCTACATATTCTAATAAAGTCATACTAAAACAATTCACACTTATATTAAAGTCTCAGTATTATGTAAAACTCTAAAAAATAAGCAGTATACATAAAGGAAGGCCCTTCGGGAAAAAATAATAATAAAAAAAGATAAAAAAGAGACACAACAAAAATAGGAAAGTGAAGGAGACATAGAGACTACAAAGTAGTAGATTTCAATGGCTTTGTTATACAAAACGAAATGCCCCTCCAGACTGATAAATGATTTATACCAAACTAAACTCATTCAGTAACTGAATTCAAAAGCTAGCTTTCTACCCAACTTATCACAAAGAGATCCATTCATACATGTAGAAGCAAGGCAACTTCAACAAATAGATATATGGTTACATGGTTGTATAGTCCTTTGCCAAACTCCAGAGAGATCCATTTCTAAAATGGACTATACAATTTTGTAGTAGTAAAGTTTAGCAAAGAATATTACCTTGAGTAAATCCCTATTCTAACAGACTTACTCCATAAGTTTTACTTAGAGTAACATGAATATAGTCCCCACACAACATCAAACCAACTAACTATACTTAGACCAACAACTTCTCTGCAACTTTGCTTCAGCCTCTATACAACCCATTTCAATATTACCTATAAGCAACTATGCCAAAGCATCCTAACTAGTTAAAAAATTAAAACTTGATTTATTTTATTGGAAGTAAAAAAAATATAATAAACTATTTTTCAACATTAGGCTAATAAATAAACAAAAACACACACATATAAACAATGAAACAAAATCAAGGATGAGTTATGAAACCAGCCCATCAGGACAACATCATAGCTGCCTTAATACAAATTGCACTGGCAGATTCTTATATTCTACCACAAACATATAAAGGAGCCCATACAATTCAGCGAGATGCTAATACGAACTGGATCAAAAAGATTGTAAAGATAAAGTTTTATTGCTCTAATCCTCCTCTCTCTGAATCTGGATCAAGATGATTACATATTCAGAGAGTAAATGTAAACAAAGAATTACAAAAGAAGAAGAATTCCAATACATTTGAGAATCCCATGGCACTCCCCTTTCCCATTTACTCCAAATCTACTCTAATCTCTTCTAGTCGACACCTTCCCTATTTATATCCTGCTACCCCTTTCTTATTTGCCTCTGTTACGATTTTAATTCTTCCCTCTAGTGTTGACTGTCAGTTGGACAGTTACTTATAACAGAAACATGTTTTGATCTCCTATGCTTACTTGTATTTCTTTAGAAATACACAATTCTAATTGGGGGTTTGCTAACAGATACACTTAACAGACACCCAAAGCTGAACTTGAATAATTTATCATTTATTCATAAGACACTTATCTTCTGTTTGCCTCCTAATCATGAAACATAGAAAATATAGAAGATAGAACAACATATTCAAGATCATTAGAGAAAGCTTCAATTAAGCTAAACATTCACCTTATCCTCGGGCTCATTTCTTCAGTTTCTTTAGTAGGATTCTCCTTATTTCCATATATTGCATCTTCCTCACCTACGCATGCTTCTCATCACCCAAATTCTTTTTAGTTTCATTCACCACTTCCTTAGTCACCCTACGCAAATTTAATATCAAAGGAAAGAAAATATAAACAATAACTATCAACTGAGAACAAAGAATTTTTTCCAGGAACCATGCATTGAGCATTATTATTATTAAAAATTATATAAAAAAAAGAATTGCTCACTGAGTACATTATATTTTTGACTCAATCCTCGAAATACTTACGAAGGAAGCAAATGAGAAAGAAGGCACAGATAAAAAAAGTGTGCTTGAAACTCCAAATGGTGTGGAGAAGTCAAACTAAATTATTGAACCGCAACAACAGAGAAATCATAAATATGTTTAAAATTCCTAAATTCAAAGCCAAAGTTAAGATGTGATTGAACTAACAATCCATGGTAGAGAATAAATGTTACACATAAACTGAAGGAACTAAACCAAATTTATGTTATAGAAGTTCGATGCAAAAATAATTCAATGGAGAAGAAAAACAAATACCTCAGTTACACAAAGAACATGACAGCAATCATACTATAGCACAATGTCCAAGAGGGATCATAACATCATAACACTATCACTAAAAGAAAAACAAATACCTTACTTACACATTCACTTAAATAACTTGTAGGCATGTGGGAGAACTCACCACAATTAGATTCTGTTATGTCAATGGAACTTTCTTCTTCTTTCTTACTCTCATCAAAACCATGCTCATCCCCGGCATGTAACTTCTTTTTCTCATCCTCATTCTACCCATTTCCAGTTCAAATAAGGGAAACCAAATAGATAAAAACAAACAAATAAAGAAAAGAAAAAGAAAAAAAAATAAAGAAGCAAAAGGGAGGCAGAAAATGCACCAGCGATGCGCACCAGGGGGGAAATATCATAGGTTCAATGGGG
This sequence comes from Ormosia emarginata, assembly GCA_029884605.1. Taxonomy (NCBI): domain Eukaryota; kingdom Viridiplantae; phylum Streptophyta; class Magnoliopsida; order Fabales; family Fabaceae; genus Ormosia; species Ormosia emarginata. The sequence continues at coordinate 22,620,222 of JAQQTP010000073.1, forward strand.
AGGCAAAGCAATGGCCGCGATGGTGATTTCCGACAAGGTGGTCCTGGATCTGCTGGTGGTTTCCGATGAGATGGACTTAGCAGATCTGGGCATGGCTGGCTTGGTGGGTAGAGCGGTGGGTCGTAGTCGCAGGTTGCAGGCAAGAACGAAGCAGATGGAGGTTTCTGGTGGGATGTGGTCGCGGGTTGCAGGGGAGGATGGTGGACTGGCTTGCTCTTGGTGTGGAGGCGAAATGTATATGGCGGGTCAAGCTTACTCGCGGTGTGGAGGCGCGATGCAGATGGCAGGTCTGGCTTGCTCGCGGTGTGGAGGCGCGACATTGCTCGGTGTCATGGTGGATGGCACGAGCTGGTATGGTGGTGGCACGGTCAGCTTTCTGTTTGGGTGGCTAGTCTAACAAAGAGAGATTCAGGAATTTGGCAGAAGTGAAGAAAGAAAAAGGGATTAATGTTGAAAATGTTGTTTTTTTTAGAGATCGAATTTTCGGTCTCTACATATTTTTTTTTTAAAACTTTTTTATTTTAGAGACCGAAATTTCAGTCTCTAATACATTCCTTTTTTTATTATTTTTTTATTTTTTAGAGACTGAAAAATCAGTCTCTAATTTTTTTCTTAATTTAGAGATTGAAATATCGGTCTCTAAAAATAAAACATATTTTTATTTTTTTTAATTTCTTTTATAACATAATTTTCGTCTCTAATTTGGCTTCTAATTCAGTCTCTAAATTTTTTAGCGATTGAATTAGAGACCTATTTGGTTTTGGTAGCAAATTATATTTTTTTCCTTAATTAGTCTCTATTTCAATCTCTATAGAGACCGAAATAAATCAGTCTCTAAAAACCAAATTTCTAGTAGTGAACAACCTCATATGGTCTATACCATTTTGACCGCAGCTTACCTAGAAAAAGATGAAGTCGTGAGTTATAAACAAGAATTTGGTCTCTAATCTTAAACTCACGTTGTTTGATACGTATATCATGCCACTTCTTTGTTTTCTCTTTATAGAGCTTGGCATTCTCATATGCCTCAAGACAAAGTTCATCCAGCTCATTGAGCTGGTTACGTCGCTGTGCACCTGTAGCATTCACATCAAAATTTATAAACTTAAGTGCCCAATATGCTCTATGTTCTAATTCCACAGGTAAGTGACAAGCTTTACCAAACACTAGTCTATAAGGAAATATGCCAATGGGTGTTTTTGAATGCAGTTCTATAGGCTCACAATGCATCATCCAACTTTAAAGACCAATCCTTACGAGATGCATTAACAGGCCTTTCCAAAATCTTTTTCAATTCACGGTTTGAAACCTCCACTTGGTCACTTGTTTGTGGATGATAAGGTGTGGCAACCTTATGGGTGACACCATATTTACTCAATAGATTGTCAAACTGTTTATTGCAAAAATGAGTGCCACCATCACTTATGATTGCTCGGAGTGTACCAAAACTAGTAAAAATATTTCGTTTCAAAAATATTACCACCACTCGATCATCATTAGTAGGACATGCCACAACTTCAACCCATTTAGAAACATAATCTATAACAATAAGTATGTATTGATTAGAAAAATATTTTGGGAAAGGACCCATGAAATCAATGCCCCAGACATAAAAAAGTTCACAAATCAAGATGCTATTCAATGACATATCATGTCTCCTAGAGATGTTACCACTGCACTGACATTTATCACAAGATTGAACAAATTCAAATGCATCCTTAAACAACTTAGCCAATAAAACCCACATTGTAACACCTTTTGTGTAGTTCTAGTGGAACTGAAGTGGTTGTAAGTTTCCCTAGCATGACAATGTTCAAGAATGGAATGACTCTCACTACCATGAATGCATCTCCTAATAACATTATTAGCACAAACCCTAAACAAGTATGAATCCTCCAACAAATAATGCTTAACATCAAATAAGAATTTCTTCTTTTGTTGATAACTGAGATCTGGTGGAAGGGTATTACTTGCGAGGAAGTTTACAAAATCAGCATACCATGGTAAAGAGGAGACTGCAAAGAGGTGCTCATCAGGAAATGATTCATTTATGGCTGATAATCATATATTTTATACATTAATAAACCCTCATTTTTAGTTATTTACACTCTTCATATACTTAATTGATTAAGCCTGGTTATGTTTTGTAAGATTGGACTCAAATTGAACTTAATTGATTTTTTCAGCAGTATTTGGGTCTTACATTATTTTTGTATTTTGATAATATCTTGAGTTCTAGATGTCTAGAAATTATGAATTTTACCTTGTAGGAAAGCTGAGAGAAAGCTCTACAACTTTCATGAGAACTCCAGGTAAAATATGGACATCTAGAAGAGCTAAATAAGCTTGGAAGACAGAACACGAGTTTTGTGTCTAGAACCTGAATAGTGTACAGTAATCAGAGCATAACTCAGGTTTTAAGAACTATCTTGGGCTGAAATTTGGACATTTGAAAGTTAAGACCCAGATCTACAACTTTCATGAAGAACACAAGAGCTTATTCGGACAGTGTGGAGGTGATATTGGTCTAGAAGTCAAAATAGAGGTGCTGAAACTGGGCCTGAACAGTCTGCAGTAATTGGTCCATATCTTGGGCTGTAAGAATGATCTTGGGCTGAAATTGGGACACCTGAAATTAAGATCCAGATCTACAACTTTCATGAAGATGACTTTTCTATTTGATGATGGAATCCATGAGTTAAGCAATGAATGATTTCGGAGACAAGAAATCTCAATAATTTTTCACTCTTATCCTCACCATTTGGCATTTTCCACTCATTCATCCACTCATCCACCTACTCTTAATCAGCCTCCTTGTCATTTTGTATCCCTAATCCTCTATAAAAGGCACCATTGGCTGACCATTTGGGGCACTAGGTGTTAGGCTTAGTTTTTTACAAGTTATGGTTATGCTTATTTCTTGTTTTATTTTGTTGTAATTTTCTCTTGTTCTAAAGTGAAGCTATATTCATCTTTCTCTTCTTCTCTCTTTCTTTCTTCTTATCTATGAGTAACTAAATCTTCATCTTGCTTGGGTGAAAGAGTGAAGCTCTTAGTAATGAAATAAGGTTAGATTATTCTATTTCTTGTGCTTAAAAGATATATTATTAAATGGATATTATATGTGTTATATTTTGTTTCCAATTAATTTAGAAACCTTCTTTGTATAATGGAGATCTTGATTTATTGTAGACAATAGGATTGACACAGTGAATGCTTGAACTCATTTACAAATGTTGGTAGATAATTAAAGGAATCATAATATGATTGCATATATGAACTTTGAATGTTATATTTTCTGATTGGAACCTCCATTGTGTATGGATTTCAATTGAGTTATAAAGAGAAATAATCTTGCCTTTAATTTATTACCAAGAGTGGATCTTCTAACCTAATCAAGTTCTTAAATCCATTTGTGAACATCTTCTATTACTTTTAGTGTTGTGACTAATCCTTTCCTACCTCAATTAATTTTTTTCTTCATCAATTCCCTGTGGATCGACCTTGGACTCCCGAGAAATTTACTACTTGAGACAACTTGCACTTAGGTTTGCATCCTTAAATCCAGCACATCAAGTTTTTTGGCGCCGTTGCCAGGGACTTGATTTGAAGTTTTAATTTATTGAGGTTTGTTTTCTTTAATAAAATCTATTCTTTTTTCTCTCTCACCGGAGCAAAAGATCGGCTTGCCGATCCTTCGGTTTCTTTACTAACTCTCTAACTTACTAACTTCTAACTTGCTAATATACTAACTTTTTAACTTTTAATTTATGTCATTTATTTTCTGCTTACTAACTTTTTTTTGTTATTTATTTTTGCTTTAATTTCTGTTATTTATTATTGCTTTCTAACATAACGAAATAATCTTTCTTCTTCTCTTCTCTTTCGCCGGCTCTGGTAGGGCTTTGCCTCTCTCCGGTTTTCATATTTTAAATTTACTTTCTGCAATTTACTTTCCGCACTTTATTTTCTATATTTTATTTTTAACTTTTTACTTGTTAATATTTATTGGGGGGTTAGTTTATACCACATCTTTGTTAACATTTAATGGTGGGTTATACCGCCAACTTGTACATTATTTTTGTTTATTTATTTTAAGTTATTTATGTATTTATGCTTAATTGGTATCGTGATTTAAATTCTAGTCATTTAGTTAAAATTAATCCTGGTACTTTATATATTGATTTATTTGAATCACAATCACACACAATTGACACAATGGCTGACAATGAAAGTGTACATGATAAACCTAAAAATCAACCATTGTGAACCATGCGTGAATATTTGCAACCACCTCGAAATTCTAGTCCATCATATTTTATCTTTCCACTCAATGCCAACAATTTTAGATTTAAGCCAGGTATGATTTCTTTACTTCCTAATTTTCATGGTTTAGAATCTGAAAGTCCATATTTACATCTGAAAGAATTTGAGGAAGTATGTATTGTCTTCAATGATCAAAATTGCACTGAAGAGATTATTAAGCTTAAATTGTTTCCTTTTTCTTTAAAAGATAAAGCAAAATCTTGGCTTAACACTTTGAAACCAAGATCAATTGGCACATGGCAAGAAATGCAAGGTGAGTTCTTAAAGAAATTTTTTCCAACACATAAAACTATTGCTATGAAAAGACAACTCTAAATTTTTTTCCAAAATTCAAATGAAGCATATTTTCAATGTTGGAAACGATTTAAAGATTTGTTAAATTCTTGCCCACATCATGGTTTTGAAAAATGGTGCACTATAAGCTTCTTATATGAAGACTTAATACTTGAAACTAAACAATTTGTGGAAACAATATGCAATGGTGAGTTTCTTGATAAAGAACCTGATGAAGCTTTAGACTATTTGAACTAGTTGGCTGAAAATTCTCAATCTTGGCATAGTACTAACACTTCTGAAAATTCAATTAGATCTAATCTTGCAAGTGCTAATAAAGGAAAATATCACCTTAGTCAAGAGGAAGATCTAAATGTTAGATTTACCAGTTTGGCTAGAAAGGTTGAAGCCATGGAATTAAGAAAAGCAAAAGAAATCAAATCTGTGCAAAATGAAGAAATTTGTGGCATTTGTGATGACTTAGGACACTCAACACACGAATGTCCTAACATTCCTATTTTTAAAGAAGTTGTACATGAGCAAGTAAATGTAATAAATAATTTTAAAAAGTCATTTACTTCTTCTTTTTCAGATACATACAATCTGGGATGGAGAAATCACCCAAACTTCAGCTGGAGGAATAATAATCAGTCATAATTCGTGCAACCACTACCTTCTCAGGCACAACAGGACTCTCAAAATTCTCAAGGATATGCACCTTATGTCCCACCATATAGGAAAAACCTTGAAGAAACACTACATGCATTCATAGAAAAGCAAGAGGCCATTAATAAACAAAATAATCAAACTATGAATGACATAAAAGACACTCTTGCTAAACTTTCTTCTACACTCACCATTCACGAGAAAGGAAAATTTCCTTTTCAACCTCAACCAAATCCCAAAGGTCAGTACAGTCTAAATGAGGGGAGTTCAGAAAACTAACAAATAGATCAAGTCAAGTCAGTGATAACTCTTAGGAGTAGAAGGTTGTTGAAAAACAAATCTCCGAATCTTGTGAGAAAGAAGTTGAACCAGTCCCCTAAGAAAATGAAGAAGTTGACCAAAAGGTGACCAAACTCTCGCCTTCACCCCCATTTCCTCAAGCATTGAATAATCCAAAGAAATTGGACCACCACACTGATATTTTTAAAATTTTGAAACAAGTGAAGATCAATATTCCTCTGTTAGATGCTATCAAACAGATTCCTTCTTATGCCAAATATTTGAAGGACTTGTGCACTGTTAAAAGGAAACTAAATGTGAAAAAGAAAGCATTTCTGGCTGAACAGGTAAGCTCTATTCTTCAGAATAATAATGCATTGAAATATAAGGATCCTGGTTATCCTACAGTTTCATGCATTATTGGAGAACATAAAATTGAAAAAGCTTTACTTGATCTTGGTGCTAGTGTCAATTTACTTCCATATTCAGTTTATCAGCAACTCAACTTAGGTGAGTTAAAACCAACTTCTGTAACTCTTCTACTTGTAGATAGATCAATCAAAATTCCAAGAGGAATAGTGGAAGATGTGTTAGTTCAAGTTAATAAATTCATATATCATATGGATTTTATTATCTTGGATACTGAACCTATGGTTGATAGTTGCAAGTCAATTCTTGTTATTTTAGGCCGTCCATTTTTAGCAACATCTAATGCTTTAATAAATTACAGAAATGGAGTGGTGAAGCTGACATTTGGAAACATGACACTGGAGCTCAATGTTTTTAACATGTGCAAGCAACCACAGGAAGTCCTTGATGAAAAGGAGGAAATTGAAGGAATTGAAGTCATTATAGATAATCATCTTCAAACAAGGAGTTCTTCTGACCCATTAGAAATTTGTTTAGTCAATTCATTTGATTCAGGCATGCAATTAGAAGATGATATCTCTGAAATATGCTCTTTGCTTGATTGTACACAGGCAATGGAGTACAAGGGATGGAAGCTAAGATTTGAAGAGCTAAAACCCATGAATGATAATGCCCATGAAGAAGTACCCACTTTGGAACTAAAGCCATTACCTGCTGGGTTGAAGTACATATTTTTGGGAGAAAAGCAAAACTTTCCAGTGATAATTTCCTCGTCTTTTACTGAAGAACAAGAAGGTATGTTAACAGAAGTACTTAAAAGGCATAAGAGTGCAATTGGATGGACATTAAACGACATAAAAGGCATTAATCCATTAATTTGTACACATAGAATACATTTAGAGGATAATGCTAAAACTTCTCAACAACCTCAAAGAAGATTAAATCCACACATGAAAGAGGTAGTTAGAGCGGAAGTCCTTAAATTGCTTGATGTTGGAATTATCTATCCTATCTCTGATAGCCAATGGATAAGCCCTACACAAGTTGTGCCTAAGAAATCTGGAATAACAGTGGTTGAAAATGATAAAGGTGAATTAATACCTACGCGAGTCTCATCTAATTGGCGTATGTGTATTAATTTTAGAAAATTAAATGTTGCTACTAGGAAAGATCATTTTCCCTTGCCATTTCTTGATCAAATTCTCGAAAGGGTAGTTGGACATCTATACTACTGTTTTCTTGATGGTTTTTCGGGTTATAATCAAAATCAATTGCATTGGAAGATCAAGAAAAGACCACTTTTACATGTCCCTTTGGTACTTTTGCATATAGAAGAATGTCTTTTGGCCTTTGTAATGCTCCGGCAACATTTCAAAGATGCATGTTAAGCATTTTTAGTGACATAATTGAGCATTATTTAGAGGTTTTCATGGATGATTTGACAGTTTTTAGAAATTCTTTTGAAAATTATCTTGATAATTTGGAAAAAGTTCTTAAAAGATGCGAAGAAAAAGGATTTGTGCTAAACTGGGAAAAATGTCATTACATGGTTACCTCAAGAATAGTGTTAGGTCATGTGATCTCTTCTAAAGGAATTGAAGTTGATAAGGCCAAAGTTGAATTAATTGCTCATTTGCCTTCCCCAAAAACAGTCAGAGAAGTTCGTTCCTTTTTAGGACATGTAGATTTTACAGAAGATTCATTAAGGACTTTAGTTTCATATCTAGACCATTATGTAATCTTCTGTTGAAAGATGCACCATTTGATTGGACTCAAGAATATCAAAAATCTTTTGAAAAATTAATTGGTCTTCTGAAATTTGCTCCTATCATGCAATCTCCTAACTGGTCTTTGCCTTTTGAGTTAATGTGTGATGCTAGTGATTTTGCTGTGGGCGCTGTTTTAGGCCAAAGAAAGGAAGGTAAGCCTCATGTGATTTGTTACGCAAGTAGAACTTTAAACAGTGCACAAATGAATTACACCACTACTGAAAAAGAACTACTTGTTGTAATTTTTGCACTGGACAAATTTCGATCTTACTTAATTAGTTCTCCTATTGTGATTTTCACCGATCATTCTGCTATTAGATATTTGATGTCTAAGTAGGATGCCAAACCAAGATTGATAAGGTGGATCTTGTTGCTTCAAGAATTCAACATCACAATAAAAGATAAGAAAGGAGCCAAAAATGTTATCGCTCATCATTTGTCCAGACTTACAATAGGCTCACCTTTTGATAGCACACCTATCAATGATACTTTTCTTGATGAATTTTTATTTTCTATCAATTCCATGCCTTGGTTTGCTAACATAGTCAACTTTCTTGTAACAGAAAAGATACCGCCTTAATAGACGCACCAAGATAAAAGGAAATTTTTTACAGAGGTGAAAATTTTTTATTGGGATGACCCATACTTGTTCAAATATTGTGCTGATTAAATCTTTCGGAGATGTGTGCCCAACAGTGAGGTAGGTAGTATCATTAAATTTTGTCACTTAGAAGCATGTGGAGGTCACTTCTCTTCAAAGAAAACAACTGCGAAAATCTTACAGTGTGGATTTTATTGGCCCACTTTATTTAAGGACTGCTATACTTTTTGCAAAAATTGTGAAAATTGTCAAAAGTTGGGCTCAATTTCAAAAAGAAACATGATGCCTCTGAACCCCATCCTTGCCATTGAAATTTTTGATTGTTGGGGAATTGATTTCATGGGTCCATTTCCATCTTCATTTGGATTTGTGTATATTTTGGTTGCAGTTGATTATGTCTCAAAATGGATTGAGGCGATTCCATGCTGACACAATGATCATAAAACTGTTCTCAATTTTTTTTTAAAAAAATATCTTGTGTCGATTTGGAATCCCTTGAGCTATCATAAGTGATGGGGGAACACATTTTTGTAATAAACCATTTGAATCTTTAATGAAGAAATATGATATTACACATAAAATTGCCGCCCCTTATCACCCTCAGACAAGTGGACAAGTTGAATTAGCAAATAGGGAGATTAAACAAATTTTGGAAAAAACGGTTAACCCAAATCGTAAAGATTGGTCTTTGAGACTAAACGATGCACTTTGGGCTTACCGTATTGCTTTTAAAACATCTTTGGGCATGTCACCCTATCGGTTAGTCTATGGAAAACCTTGTCATTTGCTTATAGAATTGGAACATAAAGCATTTTGGGCCATTAAAGCTTTCAATCTAAATCTTGATGATGCTTGCAAGATACGCAAATTGCAATTAAATGAACTTGAGGAATTGAGAAATGATGCATATGAGAACTCAAAGATTTATAAAGACAGAACAAAAGCTTTTCTTGACAAGACAATTTTGAGAAAATCTTTTGAAATTGGTCAAAAAGTTCTGCTTTATGATTCTCGCCTGCACCTATTCCCTGGAAAATTGAGATCTAGATGGAGTGGTCCTTTTGTTGTCAAACACGTGTATCCTCATAGAGCCGTAGATATTGAGAATCCTAAGAATGGTAATGTATTTAAAGTCAATGGACAAAGGCTCAAACTATTTCTGAAAAACTAAGTTAATGAGGTAGAATTCATCTCTCTTTTTTATCCTTGTTATGAATAGAATTCATTCTAATTTTGTTCCCTTGTTTTTGCAGTTCTTTGTGTTGCCGGTTAAGTGGCGGATACGGAACTCCGTGACTCTTAAGTCGGTTTATTTTTCAGTTTCCCAAAATAACTAAACCCTTCTTCTCCCTTAAAATGGATGTCATTCTTTCAAACCTGAGAAAACATTTTCCTTCTCTCCCTCAAAATACTCTGAAAAAAATCTACAAAGTTTGATGTGAAAGATTGAGATTGTTAATGCACAAAGGTATGTCAGAAGATGTGCGCTGGATAATTGAAGCAAAGGTTTGACTAGCAGGTGAGTCTTCAATTTCATTTGACTCATACATGCCAGGTCTTGGAAGAAGTTCGTATTCTAAAATGAGAAGAGCAAAAAGGTTACAAGTCTATTACAAATGTGGACAATGGAATTGTAACAAGTGATGTCGTACTTTGGGGATGGTTTCCGCAAACAGAGAAGATAAAATTTTCTTCATTAAGAATGGATGAGTAAGGAGTCATTAGATGATATCTTATTGACTCTTGAGACGCATTCTTGTGGATTGGTGCATCGTGAAATTCTTAATTTGTGGAATCTCTTCAAGGATGAAGAAAAATGCTACAGTCTTGGGAATCTGACTCTAAAAGACCCTGTTTGCCAATTTATAAGAAAATTGGATGAGAAGTTTATCCTCGACTCATAGAAGGCGTTTAAGCCGTTACTGAACGTTAAACCAAAGGCAGATGTGAGCCATATCCACACCAATCTGTACATATCATCTTCTTCTTCTTCATGTCATCTTTCAAAAAAAAAAAGAAAAAAATGTTTGAACAAGGGCGATTCGGAAGGAGTACTATGGCTTTAATTAGTTATGGAGCCCCAGCCTTTGGCTGACCCGTCATTGACTCGGGTGGACCTTTGCACGTTGGTCCTTAAAAAAGTTCGTGTACCATGCTCTGTAGAGAGCCGCACTCCATAACCCAATGTTTACCATCTAGGCACTGTGGAGTTGATGGACAGGCAGAAGCGTCCCACTCTGGTTATTAGTGAGAAGTAACTTGCGGCTGCCAAAGCGTATGAGGCATCTGAGCTTGATCCTCTCTTTTATTAGAAGGGGCTCTCAGCGCCCTGGGATGAGATGTTTTAGATCTTGGACATTACGAGTTTCAGATTTTAGAATCTTTGTTGATGTTACGAGCCCAAGTGTGAGCGCTCCAAGTTCCAGACCCAGGATGGAAACCCACGATGGTTTCTTCTTTCTCCTTTCTTCGAATAAACGGACGTGAGTGTCTACTGCACTGGTGACACGCAATATAAAGATATGCCATTACTGTACTCATGACGTGCAGTATAAAGATACGCCATAAAAGCTGTACATACAGGTATGTCATCATTTGCTATTATATTTTTTTATCTTTGTATGATTTTCTTTGTATTTTAGTTTTGGACATGACGATCCTTTGAAGCAGGTCCTTTAGGGATTTCTAGACTTCTTTACCCGATGGTTTTCTTGAAGTAAAAAAAACAAAAAAAAATAAAATAAAAAAAAAACAAAAACAAAAAAAAACAAAAAAAAAAAGATTCTGTATTCCTTAATTTCAAACTCTTCTGACAACAGCCAACCTACCCTTATAGGTGCACTTATTACCCTTTCCATTCGTTTTCCTATTTAAACACTCCACTTTCTCCATTTTCCTCCAACTCAGAATCAATTAAAGGGAAGGTGAGAATAGAAATGGAAGGTGTTTCTATTCGTCAACTTAAAAATATTTGTGTATTTTGTGGATCTAAGTATGGAAGGGTTTAGAGTTTGTAAACGCAGCTACCACTCTTGGTCGATCACTTGCTGCGAGGAATATTCATCTTGTATATGGGGGAGGTTGCCGTGGGTTAATGGGGGTTGTATCACTTGCTGCATACATAGGAGGCAGTTAGGTTTTACGTGTCATTCCTGAACCTTTAGCTTAACAGAACATCACTGGAAAGACAATTAGAGAGGAACTTAAGGTATCATCAATGCATGAACGAATGAAGATAATGCTTGAAAACTCTGATGCATTCATTGCCTTACCAGGTGATTTTGGTACCTTGGAAGAAGTTTTTCAAATTGTCTCTTGGGCCCAACTGAACATCCATCATAAACCCATAGGTTTGTTGAATGTAAATAATTTTTTTGATATTTTGTTAATCTTTCTTGACCATGCTGTGGAAAAGAAATTTATCACACCTTCGGCAAGACAACTTGTTATCTCTGCTTCCACTATTGATGAGTTGATTGCTAAATTACAAGCTTTTGTTCATAAACCTGACCCAGCAATAGCTCAAATAGATTGGTCAGCAGGAAGCAGTGAGGGAAACAAGATGAAAAAGGAGCCAGATTTGATACTTCGTTTATAGCTTTTCTTTACTTTTGATTTTATTTATCGTACTTTGTTTTTTGTTTAAATTTGTGTCAAATTTCTCCAATAGGTAATATCTTCTATCCTTTACTCATCTATATTTTAACATTGAGGACAATGTTGTGATCTAGTTGGGGGGGAAGGATAGTTGACTACCAATTTTTTTTTCTTTTGGGAAGTATGATATGATTGTCATGGACTTACTAAACCAATGACTGATGGCAGAGTAAGGAGTAAATTTACTTTTGAGATGCATCTAAATTTGGAAGCATGTTTAGTGATATGACTATCAGAAACCAATTCGTAGTAAAACCAATTAAGGATGACAGAGTAAGGAGTAAATTTTGGAAACAATTTATTACTCTTGAGATGCATCTTAGTTGAGGAAATAATTATTTTGTGTAGAAGTAGCAAATGGATTCTTGGATCTTAGTATAAATTGTCTTTTTTCTTAAAAATCACAAGCTTGGATATGAATGTTGATATGATGGATTGAGAATGATAAAAATATGCCTTGTGAGATTTTGAGCCTATTGATGAATGTATTAAATATCTGTATCATTCTCTTCTTTCTTGTGTGATTTTCACTCATGGAATTGTTACTCTAGAACTTGCTTTGATTCTTTTTGAAGCTACATTTTCACATGCATACATTAATATGATTGAGGCATTTTGAAATAGCTACTTTGACCAAATAGCCATCCTTGTATATTTTTCATTGTGTAACCCCTTTGAACTTGTTTCCTTGTTTTAAGCTCATTTCATCCTTCAAAAAAAAAACATGTTTTTACCCAACCTTAGGGAATAAGAAAGCATTGACCTTGTTCTTGAACAAGTGTGAGGGTGTGTGTGCAAAATAATAATAAAAAAGACCACCGTTGCAATTAAAAGATTATCAGAGTCTAGAATAAAGGTAGATGCTTGGAAACAATAAGAAGAAAAGGAGAATATTCAAGTCTAACAACGAATTCAATTCACCAATTTGGGATTGATCTTCAATAAAACATTAGTCAAATATTGGTGATTGTCCTTTATGATAAATGTTCTCAAACATTTTCTCCACTCTAACTAATGTTCTTTTATTCTCTTTGGTATTTATCTTTTCATATCCATATTATCCCCTCTCCTTTACCATGACCCCATTACAACCTTGAATAAAGACCTCTTGATTTTTGTATGCATGTGTTTTGAGTAGCGAAGAAGTAGAAGATAAGCAAGCTTATGGTAGTGCAATTGTTCATGGGTTGAATAGAGTGAAATACTTACCTTTTAAACACTTGAGAGATTGAGAGTGCATTCTGTGAGGATCTATCATTCTTGATTCATTCTTTTCAACTGAAGTTTCCTTGCTTGTTGGTTTGAGATGAGAAGAAATGTTACCTCATTAATGCTTTGATCCCTTGAATTTCTTATTGTTATTCTTGCTTCATCGAGTCTTTTAGAGTTTTTAGCTTTTGAGTCTGTGTCATTTTTCTTTGTCTCCTAACTTTGGTCTTATGTGTTTTGCCCAAGAGTGCAAAAAGCTAAGTGTAGGGGAACTTGATAATCATATATTTTATACATTAATCAACCCTCATTTTTAGTTATTTACACTCTTCATGTACTTAATTGATTAAGCCTGGTTATGTTTTGTAAGATTGGACTCAAATTGGACTTAATTGATTTTTTCAGCATTATTTGGGTCTTACATTGTTTCTGTATTTTGATCATATCTTGATTTTTAGATATCTAGCAATTATGAATTTTACCTTGTAGGAAAGCTGAGAGAAAGATCTACAACTTTCATGAAGAGCTCTAGGTAAAATATGGACATCTAGAAGAGCTAAATGAGCTTGGAATACAGAACACGAGTTGTGTCTGGAACCTGAACAGTGTACAGTAATCAGAGCATAACTCAGGTTTTAAGAATGATCTTGGGCTGAAATTTGGACATTTGAAAGTTAAGACCTAGATCTACAACTTTCATGAAGAACACAAGAGCACATTCGGACAGCTTGGAGGTGATATTGGGTCTGGAATTCAAAACAGAGGTGCTGAAACTGGGCCTGAACAGTCTACAGTAATTGGGCCATATCTTGGGCTGTAAGAATGATCTTGGGCTGAAATTTGGACATATGAAAGTTAAGATCCAGATCTACAACTTTCATGAAGATGACTTTTCTATTTGATGATGGAATCCATGAGTTAAGCAATGAATGATTTTGGAGACAAGAAATCTTAATAATTTTTCACTCTTATCCTCACCATTTGGCATTTTCCACTCATTCATCCACTCATCCACCTACTCTTAATCAGCCTCCTTGTCATTTTGTATCCCTAACCCTCTATAAAAGGCACCATTGGCTGACCATTTGGGGCACTAGGTGTTAGGCTTAGTTTTTTACAAGTTATGGTTATGCTTGTTTCTTGTTTTACTTTGTTGTAATTTTCTCTTGTTCTAAAGTGAAGCTATGTTCATCTTTCTCTTCTTCTCTCTTTCTTTCTTCTTATCTATGAGTAACTAAATCTTCATCTTGCTTGGGTGAAAGAGTGAAGCTCTTAGTAATGAAATAAGGTTAGATTATTCTATTTCTTGTGCTTAAAAGATATATTATTAAATGGATATTATATGTGTTATATTTTGTTTCCAATTAATTTAGAAACCTTCTTTGTATAATGGAGATCTTGATTTATTGTAGACAATAGGATTGACACAGTGAATACTTGAACTCATTTACAAATGTTGGTAGATAATTAAAGGAATCATAATATAATTGCATATATAATTAAACTTTGAATGTTATATTTTTCGATTGGAACCTCTGTTGTGTGTGGATTTCAATTGAGTTATAAAGAGAAATAATCTTGCCTTTAATTTATTACCAAGAGTGGATCTTTTAACCCAAGCAAGTTTTAAAATTCATTTGTGAACATTTTCTATTACTTTTGGTGTTGTGACAAATCCTTTCCTACCTTAATTAATTTTTTTCTTCATCAATTCCCTGTGGATCGACCTCGGACTCTCGAGAAATTTACTACTTGAGACAACCTGCACTTGGGTTTGCATCCTTAAATCCCGCACATCAATGGCACGCTCAGTGGTGGGCTCTAACACCTCCTCATCCAATTGTGATAGGTGGTCAGCTACAAGGTTCTTTGTCCCCTTTTTATCATGTATCTCAATATCAAACTCTTGTAGCAAAAGAATCCATCGAATTAGCCTCGACTTAGCATCCCGTTTAGTAAGCAAATACTTAATAATAGAGTGGTCAGTATAGCAAATATCCTTAGAAAGAATGAGGTAAGGGTGAAATTTATCAAAAGCAAATACTACTGCTAGTAACTCTTTTTCAATGGTGGTGTAGTTTCTTTGTACTTCATTCAAAGCGCGACTAGCATAGTAAATAGTTTGGAAAATTTTACCTTTCCTCTGGCCCAAAACGGCCCCAACTGTAACACCCTCCTTAGGGTATCACATGTCTGACTCCCGACTCATATTCTGAAAAGAAGTTCACACAAAGTTTGAGTTATAAAAGGTGGGTTTTAAATTTTTTTTTATTTACTGAAACATAAACTTACCGAAGTTTATAGGTAATACCAAAAATATATTTATACTAATTAATATACAATATTGTCACCAATTAATATTTAATAATTTAAAGAGAAAGATAAAACTTATAGACTCTCTTTTAACAGTAGTAAACTCTATGACGGGCCCTACTTAAATAGCACGGTAAAACACTAACGATAAAACTTAACATACTCGTTCCTTCTCATGTATCCAACTTGATGCATCAGAACTCTACTCCTTGTCAACACTGCATATCATCACATCCTGAATGACCGCTTCTCAACGTTGTCACCAATCTCAGAGCATCCATCAGTTCCTTCTCAGAAACTCGTTCCATCTATTATATATTCATTTAATAACACAAGCCCAACCAAACAATAAAACAAAGAGGTGAGATCACCTACGCCAATACCAACATGGCAGTGCAGAGATAACACAAACAACAATATCATCCAGATATATCATACCAGAATTTCAATCATATATTCAACTATCATCAGTTCAAATCATACGATAATATCAATAATGTCATCCACATTATTTATCATCATCATCATCCAATATTATTCAACAGTACAATTATCATAATCAATATTCCTCAAATATTATATCACACAGATATAAATGTTCAGATTATGTATGTGCAAATAGACTCGATTTCCTACTCCATGGAGCTAAACTCAGGTTCAGAGAAAAAGATTGAAAAGACCTGCCGGTACCATGTGCCTCAGACCACGTGCTTTAATTCTCATTTCAATTTTTGCACATCTAGCACATACACGACAGTCTTTATCAGATCTTGATTATGGATAGTGTCTCGGTTAGGATCATCGGTGTGTTGTATCGGTCTAACCTACGGATACAGTAGAGCGACTCACTGCCTACTGTAGGCAACCCGCACCCCGATGCCCCCAAGGTCAACGAGTGACTTACACTACGCATATCGCACCCACTCAAGAGGTGTGTTTCTCCTAGGCAATCAGCCATATCCAGTCCTCATCAGACCATTCCAATGCATGTATAATGCACCAAATACCAATCACAGGTATAATATCAATCACAGGTATATCTCATAATTTCTCATATATAGTTTATACAATGCACGAATATATCAGTACAAGTCCAATCACAAGGGCCATTCTTTTCAAATTCGTTTGTTCAATTAAATCATATGCCTCAACGCATATTTTTTTCCAATGCATCTAAAATGCACCACGTGCCAATAACAGGCAAAACTCGTTGTTTTCACAAATAGTGTCCATACACTGGTTTTACAGTAATCATACTGTATTTTTCAATAACAAAATCATGTTATCATGTTTTCATAGTTATAAAATACTGTTGTCATGTTTTCACAATCTCGTAACATTTCTGTTACGTTTTCACAATTCTAAAACATTTCTATTACGTTTTCACAACGTTGTAACACTTCTGTTATGTTTTCACAATTTTATAATTTTTCTATTACATTTTCACAATATCGTAACACTTCTGTTACGTTTTCAAAATACCGCAACACTTCTGTTGCACTTTTAAATCACGTATTAATTTTTCAATGTTTTTCTCAATTGCATAAAAATATACGTTTCTCAAATTGCATAGCAATTTTCCACCGTTTTCAAAATCGCGTAACTTAAAAATCATTCTTTTAAGTTGCGTAAATCATTTTCCATCATTCTCAAAATATTTAAAACACTTTCCAAATCACATAACGATTTTTCACCACTTTTCACAATCACGTAAAAATAATTCATCACTTTTCAATCACGTAGTGATTTTTCAATAGTAGTTCAAATTACGTAAAATATTTAAACGTAATTCAAATCGCGTAGAAATATTTCAACGTATTTAAAATCGCGTAGAATTATTTTTTCGTATTTCAAATCGGGTAGCTTAAAAATCACTTTTTTAAGATACGTGAATAATTTTTCACCACAATTCCATTACAGAAAATATTTCTTGACCTTCAAAAATTCTTTTTCAACCTTTCTCAAAATAATATAACTTCTCATATTATTTTTCATATTTCTTATTCAAGAAAATCCTTTTCGCAATATAATTTTCCCATTTTTCTACTACGTAAAATATTCCTCAATGATCATTTCTAATATCATTTTCCACATTTTCTTCCTTAAGAAATCCCTTTTCCACATTTTCCTACTCAATAAATCCTTTTCGGAATACAATCCACAAAATCACTTTTTCATTGATGTAAATCAATGTTTCAAATCTTAAATTTTCCTAACGTACTCCAAAACCCAAAAATAAGTTATACGTTAGTAAATTTTCAAATTATATTCTCTATTTTTCTCAAATCAATCTTCTTCAAAATAAATTGAAGTTAAAACATTTTCAACCTCTCTTTGTTTTTCATTTACGAAAATTTCCATTCTTTCAAGGGATAAAACACTCTGATTCCCTTTGTAACACCCTTGTGGGGATGTCACATATATAAAGAAAATAAAAGAAAGATAAATAAAATCTACCCAAGTTGTAAAATATTTGTTACATACTACTACGGGTTGTAAAATAATTCCTGTTAAACAGAATATTATTAAATAAAATAACGCGAAAATATAAAATAAATAGAACAACATCACTCATAATATACATATGGTTCAAGTTATAAGTTATACAAATAATTTACAACTATATCTACAAATATTTAAACAGAAATAGTAAAGAGTCACTATATACATACGCAGACGCGCCCAAAATACACATCATAAACATTTAACCCTCTGATGGATCACTCTCAGGAAACTCATCAGAAGATAAATATCCAGGATGTCTCGACACTCGGCGGTAACGAGACCCCGCAGTCGATACGATACTCATCTCACTAGGCTCAGTGGACACACCACCCCAATAACGCCTAAGAGATAAAGGCAACTCTAAGTGCAAAAACACAGTAGTCGTCATAACTGGCTCTCCATCAAACGTATGTCGTAGGGACACAGTCAACCATCCCACGTAAGTCACTGAGTCTCTATCTCCCCGCAGATGCCAAGCTAACGATCCACCGTGAAACTCAAGACGTACAAAACCTAAGAATCCTGGCACCGCCATACCCAAACAAATCAGTCCAATGGATATGGATGATCAGATGGTTCTTGGTCGTCGTCTTGCGATCTTCGCTTCTTCGCTTCTTCTTCCTCCTCAGGATACAAAATCTCTAGAGGCTATTCCTCTTCCTCAAACTCTTTACCACATAAATAAATATACAGAAAACACATACAATAAAGAGGTAAGACAATCTAAAATCATCACAAACATGGCAAATAAGAAAACGACAAACAACAGATATACAGTTCATGAAATATGAAAAGCTATAACAGTAATTAGTAACAAGATAGTGTAAAGATTTAAATGTCATAACAACACATAATATCACAGATAAAATAATATCACAGATAAAATAAAATAAGAAATAGACAATGTATCATAATAATAACCAGATAAAAATAAACAGATAAAATAAAATAATGTCCAAGATATACCATATACAATATGACACGATCCTACTCCATGGAGCTAAATGTAACATCCCGGGACTGCCTGCAGGATTGACAAGTGTCTCCACAAACCAACACGGGTCTTTTCAGCATGCTTTGTCCTCACTCACACGCATCCTAGGAAACTTCCTAGGAGGTCACCCATCCCACAATTGCTCCAGGTCAAGCACGCTTAACAATGGAGTTCTTATGTTCTAGGCTCCCGAAAAGAAGTTGCAACTTGTTGATATGGTTACGCCTAATCAATTCCTTTAAGCCATCCTCAACTATACAGTCCCATACCTGCACAGTCTCTGAATCCCTCTCATTCCGGTGCGTATTCAGTTCATTCATGGGACCCTTCGCTTAGAAGCATGCCAGGAGCCGCTCTTTGTACGTGCCTCTCATGCACCGGCGTCCACTCCCCGTCCTCATCAACCCCGGGACACCACATGCCCACCAGCTTCCGCCTGGTTCGTCCCCGAACCACACCGTACTGGGAGAGGTCCCGTCTCTGATACCATTTGTAAATAAATTCTTTTTAGGTCAATAAACTAATTTACACTTAGAAAATAAATTTTGGATCAATTAAACATTAAAATATATTTTTGGCCAAAAATCACCATTTTTATACAAACCATGTTTAAAATTATTTTTCATCCATTAAATCATTGAAAAATCCTTTAACTTAATTAGATCAACTAAGTTATACTTTTAGAAAATAGTTGAGAACATATTGGTTCTCTCTTCATAGTAAAAAAAACCATAAGCTCTTCATCTTGTGTTCTTCGGAACACTTTTGCAATCTCAACATATTTGCACATCCAACAATAATTATCATAGATCCATGAACATATACATATATTTATGAACACATACCATATATTAAAGCAATAATAAAACACATACCAAATATCAAAGCTATAAACATGTGCTTTGCATGCATAATAAATCACAAATAAAAAAAATAATAAACATGCACACAAAATTAATCACAACTAGAAAAGACAATAAACATGCACACAAAATTAATCACACAACAAACAACCAAGTGAATGAATCCTTATGGATTCTTCACCACAATTACATCCATTTTCTCACCACCACACATGGTTGATGAGATTAAATCTCTCTTACCTATAAGGAAGACAAGATCTCCTTGGACTCCTCCTTAGAAATTTTGTGTAGCTTCAACAAAAATCCTAACAACCTTAAACAAATTATAAAGTCATAAATTATGGTTGAAAAAAAAATAAACCATGGATCAATCATAGCTTAGAACATTTAAAATAAAATTAGAAACAAGAAACAAGAATTTTCACCTTATAGGAAAGAAACTTCAAAGTGATTTTCCAAGCTCCAAATGGATGATTTAGCAAAAACTCACAACTAGAGATGTTCTTAGAATATGGTTTAGGTTTAAGAAATGATGTTAGATAAAATTTTAAATGAGTGGAAGGGTTAGAAGTGGTGTTGGCGAATGGTAGAGAAAATGGAAACTTAGGAAATTTTCTTGAGTTCTTTGGGTAGGAGAGAAAAGAGTGAATGATATAGAATGTTAGGAAATTTTAGATGATATGCCGTAGGACTTCAAGCAAAAAGCTATCCATTTTTTTTTTTTTTTTTGTTTGACAAATTTGGCTTAATAATAGCCATAGGACACAAATTATGGAGCTTTCTCTCCTTTGTTGACAATTTGCTAACATTATTATTTGGATGGTGGATGACTAAGCATTTAGCAATTTCTTGGTTGCTTCCTTGTTGAATTTTGAGTGCATAATTCATGCATAAGGCCGAAAATGCTATAGGAGAATCAATCAATTTTGATTGATTTTTAATAACTTATTTATGCTTAAATCCTCCTAGTTATGTTTAATTAAAAATTAGCTAGGTTCCTTTATTATTTAGTTAATCATCTATTTATTTAGAAACACTAGTCTCCTTCTTAATTATACTAGACTATAATATGGTAAAAATTAATTAGGTTTTAGTCCATTTAATTATCACTTAACCCCTTTAGATTAACTTAATTAGATTTTAAATTAACTAATCTATTGAATTAAGTTTTAAATTAACTAATCTATTAAATCTAACCATTTTTATGGATTTTTTTAACCTTTTGGTCTAGAATTTTATAAGCCTTTTACGTTGGTAAATTTTTCCTAAAAGTGGGGCCCACAAACCCAAACGTGGGTCCCACAAACCCAAACGTGGGTCCCACAAAGCAAATGTGGGTCCCACATGCCAAACGTGGGTCCCACAGATTTTTTTGCATGATAAATATTTTTATTATACAGAAAAATCCTAAAAATTAAAAGATTACTATATGTGTTATTCGGATTGGGTTTAGTAAGACGCCGAAATTCCAAATAATCAAACAAGATTTTCCTACGGCGAAAATTATTATTTTCTTGACTCGGAGTAAATCACACGAAACAATCAAAATACGATTCTAAAAAGCGTCAAATTAATTTTATAACACACAGAAATCAGAAAACAGTACAATAAGGGCAAAAACGTAATTAACCAAAAATTGGGGGTGTTACACTAAACACATACAGATATCAGAGAGAATGACTCGTAAAATCTATTAGTACCACGGCTGCCCAACCAAACTATTTCGCGGTCTCACGTTGCGTCTATAGCCCAACATCACATGGTGTGGTGTAGGTGAAGCACACTTGTCAAACGTCGTGTCACTATAAAGCGATGTCTTATTAGACTTTACAAAATCTCGATTAAATATAGTCGTGTCGAGTCCATTAGTGTCTGCTATCGATTCACGGCCGTGAGGCGGGCCGATTATCCATATATGGGATCCGTACACTAACGTCTCCAAGTTCATGAAGACAATGAACCACACTACGTTTATCGCATCGACAACACGATGTGATTCATCTCGTCAACCAATCCACCAAAAATTGGCATAAACTCAATATATGATCCAAAAATAAGAACTTACCAAAATACCCTCATAAAAAAAATATCCTCAAAGATAAAGAGATACAGTAAGTCCCATGGGACAAATCTTGTTCCAAAGCACATGCGGGTTCACCTCATATGGCGACCAGAAAAATACAGAAAATACCATTTTGGTCAATCGCGTAGAAATTTTATCGCGTTTTCACAATCTCATCGTTTTTACAAATGTTTTTAAATCGCGTAAATATATTTTACTGTTTTTAAAATCGCGTAGAGTTTTTAATACGTTTTCTCAATCGCGTAAGATTTTTAAATCATTTTCTTGTCCAAATTCCTTAAAAATTACTGTTTAAATAAACAGAAATAATAAATAATACGTTTTAAACTACGTAAAATATTTTTCATACTGTATACTGTCTTTTGGACATCTTTTCTATCTTATTTGCCCGTTTTTACTAAAAATTGACAGTATTTTGTTTAAAAAATTATATTAATGGTTTCCTAATTTTTTCGTAAAAATTCTGTTTACTTAATTTTTAACCGTATAATTTAATTCTTTTGAAAACCACTAACATGCTTCAAAATACAGTATGAGCCATATGTTAGAAATTCTCAAAAGTTACTGTATTTCCTTTCTAATAATAAAATCATTAGTTTTAATTTCTTAAACTTAATTCTAATCGATTCATTTCTTCAAAACTCATTTTAGAAAAATTCTTTTTAACATATATTGCATCTTTATACTTGGAAATGGTTTGGATTTGATTTTAGAAATCATGAATACTTAGTTTGGCATATTGGCCGAAACATACACTTGTGGTATTTGATTTCTAAATTCATTTTCCTTCATCTAAACAATTTTATATTTTGTTAATTTGCCTAGGTTAATTAAATCACATTTTAAGAAAATGATGAGAACATTTTGGTTCTCCATTTTTGGTTAATGGCCGTGAGCCTCATGGATGTGTTCTTTGGAACACTCATGCAAACCTTGGTATGTTATTCACATCCTATAAATTATCATGCATTTCTAACACATACAAATTATCAAAGCTTGTAGACATGCAAATCAAAGCTTGTAGACATGCAACTTCATACAAATTATTACAAACATCAAATAGGAAAGCTACTAACAAACGCACAAATAAGCTACTAACAATCACACAAAGGAATCCTTATGGATTCTACAATCACAACAATCGATCTCCATCTTCTTACCACCACCCAAGGATGATAAGATTAGTCTTTCTCTTACCTTAAATGAAGACAAACACTCCTTCACACCTTTCCTAGGGTTTCGGTTTCACTCCACCAAGTCACCTATCAAGCTTAAACAAAACTACAAATTACTAACCATAAAAGAGAGCTTAAACCATGGAGAAATCATGGCTTAGAACTTTGAAAAAGAGTTTAGAAATGGAAAACAAGAAATTTCACCTTCTAGGTAAAATTTTCCAAGTAGGTTTCCAAGCTTCAAATGAAGGATTTTGCAAGAACTCTCAACTAGAGATGTTCTTAGGATTGTGTTTAGGTTTAGAAAACTTGGTTGGATAAAATTTTGGGTGATTGGATGGTGTAGTTTATGGTTTGGCCGAATAGAGCCTCAAGGAAGCTTCAATGGAGTTTAGGGTTTTTGGAAGAGAGAGAAGAGAGAAAATGCATGAAAGATGAAGTGATTTTTGGTCCTCCAAAGGCCAAATGGCCGTGGACTTCAAGCATGCAAGGTGTAGCCTTGCTTGGCTTCATCCAAGCCTTAGAATGGATCAAAGGTCAAGATTTAAACTTAGTTAGCAAGCTTAACTCTCATTGGTTGATTTTAGCATTGTCATTAACCTAGTCACCATGCTTAGTCACTAATTAGCCTAGTCATTAAACTTAGTCACCATGTTCTTGAAAGTTCTACTACTAATGATGCTTAATTAAGCTACTAAGTTAACTGTTTTAACTAAACGTGGGTCCCGCAAAACATTTCTGGGTCTACTATCATTTTATTATACTGACTAATAAAATAATATTATAATAATACAAAATTATTTTATTTGTGATTAAATCCTAAAAATTAAAAGATTAACAACATGATTATCATTAGAATCGAGTTTAGTAAGATCCCCAGGTTTGAATAATTAAAATAAGATTTCCCGGTCCGAAAAAATATTATTTTCCTGTCCCGGAGCAAATCACACAAAAAGTCCAAATAAAATCACAGACAGTAATATTAAACACTGTATCATATAGAAAAATTAAAAACAGTACAATCGGGACGTAATGGTCATTTTTCCATTTTTCCCCACGACGAAGCAAATCATCCAAAACGTTCAAATAAAATTATAGACAGTATTATATGTCTGTATATCACCCAGAAAAATTAAAACAGTAGCTTGAGAAAACTTTTATTTTACCGTATCGAAACAAATTACGTAAAACGACCAAATAAAATTTTAGCCTGTAAAAACGTATTTGTATTCCATACAGAAAACAAGAAACAGTAAAATAGGGACACAACGGTCTTTTACACAAAAGTTTGAAAAACAGCAAACAGAACATTCGGGACATTTTTCTAAAAATTGGGGTGTTACACCCTTTCCAGAATCCTTGTACTAAAACACTTTGTTTCATAAAATCAAAGCATTCGAAATCCTTCAAAAAAAATTGTAGACATGATCATTGATACCATCAAATATTTTCAAGTGACAAAACACTTTGTTTCCATTTTCTTTAATCCTTGTACTAAAACACACTTTGTTCAAAACACTTTGTTTCCACTTGAAAATCAATTTGTTTCACAAAACTAAAATCATTCCAACCTCCCAAAAATAGTGGAGTCTTTGGCCATTGAAGCCATCATTTCTTTTTCCTTCTAAATCTATTGTTTATCATTTTTGTTTTTACACAAACAAAACTATTAAAATTTTGTTTTCAAAACTGTGTGACTCATGGTCATAAAACCAAACCCATTTGTTCAAATTCATTTTCACTTTCTTTGCAAATCCTTTTTCACTTTTTTTTTGCAAATCCTTAAAATCAACATTGCTTGTTTCATTTTTCAAAATCATGATTAGTAAACACTTAGAAACTTTTTACACAAAATATATCAATAAAAGTCCTTCAAAACCGTGTTCATGTACTCTTGGAAAAACAAACCCTTTGTTTATTTTCCATTCTCTTCAAATCATCTATTTTCATCATTCATTAAAATACTAATTTGTGAACACCTATTTTGAGGTGTCTTGGCCGAAATTCACCATGTTCTAGGGACATAAAAATTAATTCCCTTGTTCTTGAAAAAAATTCAACATAAACCTTAATCATGAGTGTCAAAACCGTGACCACTATTCCTTGGCCATTGGAGCCAAAAAATGATTTCCTTTCCATTATCACGTCATGGCATACATATATATATTTCATCATAAATACCACAAGCATGCCATATTCACATCATGCGTGTTATAAGCATACCATCAAAGCCATAAAATCATGCATAACATATCAAGCATAGGCAAATAATTAAAACTCATAAACACACACAAAATAATTACACGACCATGGATATGAATCCTCACATGGATTCACCATCCATCAAATACACAACCATCTCTCACCACCATACTTGGTTGGTGAGATGAATCTCTCTCTTACCTCTTGAAGATCCTCAAAAGCTCCTTGTTTTACTTCTCTTTCCAAGTCCTTCACCACTAAGGGTTTCTCAAATACAAAACAAAATACATAGAAATTAGTATACTAAGATTGATTAAAAGGAACCATGGATCAAACATGGCTTAGATCATGAAAAAGAGAGAAGAAATGAAGTTTCCTTACACTTCACCTCAAAAACCCAATAACTTTGATCTTGAAGAAAGTCCATGAAGATGAATGATTTAGAGAAAGTCTCCAACATGAAAGTTGCTTAGAATATCATGTAGATTCAAGATCTATGGTTGGATGAAAATAAAAGAGATTGGAGGGTGGGTTTAGGTGTCTTGGCCGAACCTAGCTTGGAGAGGAAAATAGAAGAGTTGTCTTGTTTTTGCTTCTTGAGAAAGGTGATAGAAAAGATGATGAAGTAAGATAGAAATGAATGAAATGAATTTTGGTCCCCCTCCTCCTATGCATTGCCGTAGAGTGAAGAGAGAAAAGAGTGTATTATTTGATCAAATAATTGGTATTGACTCATTTGAAAG
Source organism: Ormosia emarginata (assembly GCA_029884605.1). NCBI lineage: Eukaryota > Viridiplantae > Streptophyta > Magnoliopsida > Fabales > Fabaceae > Ormosia > Ormosia emarginata. The sequence goes on from JAQQTP010000073.1 coordinate 22,646,249, forward strand.
AAAAGGTGATAAAGTGAGATATGAAATGATTTGGCCCCCCTTTTTCCTTGCATTACCGTGGAGAGTGAGTGAGAAATGAGTGAATTATTGTTAGAAGAATGACGAAGTAAAATGAGCAAAAGAATTGGCCCCCCTTCAAGTGCATGGTCGTATGCTTCAAATGGAGAAAGCCACCAATATTGACTTGTCTTACTTTGTTCAATTGATATAAGATGATAGAAATTGAATTGTAATATTTTGCCTCACAAATGGATGCATTGTCGTAGCTTCCTTGAAGCAAGCCACCATTATTGACTATTTCTTTGTTGTGTAATATAAATAATGGAACATGAATTAATTGAATCAAATTGGCCCCCTTTAACTTTGCATGGTCATAGGTGTTTCTTCAAAAAGAATGGCCATTTTTGTTGACTTGGTCTCACTTTGTTTTACTTGAATTGTATCCTAATATCACAAAGTGAATTACTTATTAGAGCAATTTGCTTTTGCCTTCACCGTAGAAGCATATAATTCAAGGAGTCCAAACTTTATTCAATAGCTTGTTTCCTATTGGTCCTTAAATAGTCAAGCCATTATTCTTGACCAAGTTTCAATCATAGATTAAATTAATGATTAAGATTCAATCTTGAAGGTCCAAGCCATTATTTAAGCATTCTTAGCCATTGATTAAATCAATGGTTAGAATTAAGGTAGACTTTAGATGTAGCTTTAGATTAGAAGACTTAATCTAGGCCATTGGATCTTTCTACTTTAAATTCTAGCCATTAGATGTGTTTCCAAAATGAAGGGTCAAGATTACTCCTTCTAACTTTACATCCAAGGGTCATAAATGGTCTTTGTTACTTTAGAAGACCAAATCTCTACCATTGATTAAATCCACATCTAATGGTCATAAATGGTCTTTGTCACTTTTTAAGACTAAATCTCCACCCTTGATTAAATCTAAATCCAATGGTTATAAATGGTCATAGTCATTTTATATGACCAATTCTACACCATTGATTAAATCGACGGTTGATATCAAAGCCTTCCTTATTAAGCTTGTCTAGATTAAATCTCCACCATTAATTAGATCAATGGTGAACATTCAAAGCTTCCTAACCAAGTTTATTCTCACACCATTGATTACATCAATGGTGATTATCCAATGCTTCTTTATTAAGTTTGTTTCTTAACAGTTGATTAAATCAATGGTTAATATTCAAAGCTTCTAAATTAAACTTGCTTCCTATTGGTCCGTTAAAAAGTTATTATAACCACTAATGTTGACTAAGCAGTATAATATTTATTTTTATCTGCTAAAACCCCATGAAAGAATATATTTACTGTATTTTTATCGCCCGATAAATAAATACAGTACAAAACACAATACAATAAATTTTTAGAAACTGTTTCCGGATTCAGGTTTAGTAAGATCCCCTGTCTCCGTCTCAACAGTACAAATTTTTCTATACGTAGAAAAATTTTCACTTTGTGGGACCCACCCCAGGCCCATATACAGTCTAAAAATATAAAAATTTCATAATCACCCATAAAATCACAAAAATTAGAAAACGCACAAATATCAAATCAGATTACGTAAAATAATTAAAACTTAACAGTAATAATTAAATTACGTAAAATTTTCCCCGGCCCGAAAATTATTATTTTCCTGACACGGAGTAAATCACTCAAAACGATCAAATACGCTAACGGAATAAACAAAATAATTCTACAGTGCACAGAAATTACTAAACAGTAAAATTCTGTTAACTGTCAAAATTAATGTTTAAGATATAGGAAATTTGGGGTGTTACACCAACTGCTGTATCACTTGCATCACATATGAGTTCAAAAGGTAAGGACCAATTAGGGGCAATAATGATGGGTGCACTAGTTAACTTTTCCTTAAAACAAAAAATGTATTTAAGCAAGAATTAGAAAAATCAAATGGTGTATCCTTCACTAAGAGGTCTGTCAAAGGTTTGGCAATTTTTGAAAAGTCCTTGATGAACCTCCGATAAAAACTTGCATACCCCAAAAAGCTTCGAACGACTTTAACAGATTTAGGTGGGGGTAATTTGTAATTACTTCCACCTTTACCGGATCAACCCCTATACCTTTGGGCAAAACTTTATGCCCCAAAACAATGCACTCTTGTATCATAAATTGGCACTTTTCCCAGTTGAAAACAAGGTTAGTGTTCCTGCATCGCTCCAAAACCAAACATTATGTAAACAATCATCAAAAGAAGAGCCAAACACAGAAAAATCATCCATGAAAATTTCAATGCAATCTTCTATCAAGTCAGAAAAAATAGCCATCATGCACCGCTGAAAAGTAGCTGGTGCATTACATAATCCAAAGGGCATCCGTCTATATGCAAATGTACCATACGGACATGTAAAAGTGGTTTTCTCCTAATCCCCTGGTGCCACAAGTCTCTGCATATAACCAGAATATCCATCCAAGCAACAGAAAAATGCATGACCTGAAAGTTTCTCTAACATTTGATCAATGAAGGGCAAAAGGAAGTGATCCTTCCTAGCGGCATCATTCAACTTCCTATAATCAATACATATACGCCACCTAGTCACATTTCTAATAACTATGAGTTCTTTCTTTTCATTTTCTATGACCATTGTATCCTCCTTTTTAGGCACCACTTGTACTGGACTTACCCAAGGACTATCAGAAATGAGATAGATAATACCTGCGTTGAGTAACTTTATTACCTTCTTATTTACAACCTCTTTCATGTTTGGGTTGAGACGCCTCTGTGGTTGCACAAGCGGCTTGTTTTATGTCTCCATGTAAATTCTGTGGGTACATATAGTAGGGTTGATGCCCATAATATCATGAATGGTCCACCCAAATGCCTTCTTGGTCTTCCTTAATACTCTCATGAGTTTCTCCTCCATTGGACCTGAAAGCAAAGCAGAGATAATCACAGGTAAAGATGATGGAGGATCCAGAAAAGCATATTTTAAATTAGAAGAAAGAAAATTGAGCTCAAGTTCGAGGGGCTCCTTAATCAAGGGCTTTGGTGTAGGAATGTTTTTCCTGTCCAAATCCTCATAATACCCCAAAATTCTTCTTCTGTCCACAGACATGCTAACTTCTAACCGCATTATCATTTCCTTGACCTCTTCATCATCCTCAAGGTCAGTGGCGACCATGGTCAAGATCCTTTCTAGAACATCATCAGTCATGGATTCCTGCAAATATGAGTTCACAACACCATCCACAACATCAATAGAATCAATGCAATTACATGAATCAAGGGAGTTAGGATGTTTAGCAGAATTGAAAACATTAAAAACCATTTCCTCATCATTTAATCACAAGGTCAACTTCCTTTGATGGACATCAATCATAGTCCTTCCAGTAGCAAGGAATGGACGCTCGAGTATGATTGGGACCTCAGAGTCCTCCTCCATGTCTAACACAATAAAATCAGTTGGAAAAATGAACTTATCCGCCTTTACCAAGACATCCTCTAATACACCTCAAGGGTAAGTGATGGATCTATCGGCCAGCTGTAGAGAAATGTTAGTGGGCTTTGTTCCTGTATTCCCAATTTCTTAAATACAGAGAAAGGCATCAAATTTATACTGACACCTAAGTCACATAATGCTTTCTCAAAATAAGAATTACTAATAGAGTAAGGAATAGTAAAACTCACTGGATCTTTTAATTTCAGTGGCAGCTTCTTCAAGAGAATGGCAAAACACTCCTCATTTAGTCTGACTGTCTCATATTCCTCAAGCTTATGTTTGTTTGAAAGTATCTCCTTTAAGAACTTTGCATATTTTTGCATTTGGGAGACATCTTCTACAAACGGAATGTTAATTTGTAATTTCTTAAACATCTCGAAGAATTTTGCAAATTGCTTGTCCTGTTGAGTGTTCTTGAGCCTCTGAGGAAATGAAATGGATGACTTCTGTGGCTTACTTACCTATACCATGGAGGGTGCTTCACTTGCCTTCTCCTTTCCTTTAGTGACTGACTTATCAGAAGTATCTTCATGCTCTTGAATTTGCTCCTCCTTGTTCTTGGAAAGATCCTCGAGCTCCTTACCAGTTCTCAAGGTAATTGCCTTCACATGTTCCTTAGGATTGGTCTCAATATTACCAGGTAAAGACCCTGGTGCCCTTTCTAACATCAAAGTGGCCAATTGGCTGATCTGGGTCTCCACGCTCTTCAATCTAGCTTTGGAATTCTGCATGTACTTCATCATAAGATTTTTAAAATTTTACTTCTCTGCGGGTGCTTGGAAACCTGGAGGTGGTTGCAAAGCTCTCTACTAGCCCTGCTGATAGCCCTATTGATTTTCCCATTTGAAATTTGGATGATCCCTCTAACCAGGATTGTACTGTTGCCAGTTAGAATTACCAACAAAATTTGCTGCTTCAGGCTCGGGGACAAAAGGACTACTAACTTGACAATCTAAACTTGTATGATCATGTCCTCTACATGCATCACAAATGATTAGTGGGGCTGCACTGTTTGCCACCATCAAAGTCTCAACCTTCTTTGTTAAAGCTTCCATTTGACTCAGAATGGCAGTAGAAGAGTCAACAACATGTACACCTACTTGTTTATTTGGAATTTGGCACTCATTTTGCCATTGATAACTATTCAACGCCATTTCTTCAATCAATGCTTGGCTTTCAGTAGGTGTTTTTCTCCAAATTGTACCTCCCACAGCAGCATCAATGAGTGAACGATTTGTAGGAGATAAACCATTATAGAAAGCTTATACCTACTGCCATATGGGAAATCCATGATGTGGACATCTCCTCAACAATTCCTGAAAATGGTCTCAAGCTTCATAGAGAGTGTCCATGTCAAACTGCACAAAAGAAGATATATTATTCCTTAACTTAGCAGATTTAAAAGGAGGGAAATACTTAGCTAGAAACTATTGTGTCAATTGATCCCATGTAGTAATGGAGCCCTTTGGTAGTGATGTTAGCAATTGACTCGCTCTATCTCTAAGAGAGAAAGAAAAGAGTCGCAATTAGATTGCATTGTTGTCACCCCATTGTACTTTATATCACACAGCTGCAAAAACTTGCCAAATATTAATTTGGATCATCCGAAGGTAATCCACCAAACTGAACAGAATTCTGAATCATGGAGATCAATGCTGGTTTGATCTCAAAACTGTTAGCTGCCACAACTGGTCTTATAATACTCCCTTCGTACCCTTCAACAGTGGGCATGGAATACTCAAGCATGGTCTGCTCTGTTGGGATAGCTCATTCTTCACGATTTCCCTCAACTGGTAGTATCTTCATCTTGTTTATATCTTCTTCAGTCACAAATTTGGTGTTATATTGCTTCCTTAACCTGCGTGCTGTTTTCTCAATTTCAGGATCAAATGTCAAATCAGGAAATCGAGATCGAGTAAGTATAAACAAGAATCATAAGCAAAGAGATAAAATGACAAATAAAAAAAATAAAAAAAAAAAAAAAAAAATAAAAAAATAAAAAAAGAAATAAAATAAAAATGTGCGTCTAAATTAACTAGAGCTTTCGCTTCTAATATTACCAAATTTACTTCCCGGTAACCGCACCAAAAACTTGATGCGCGTAAAATACACTAAGAGCAAGTGCACTATATCGCCAAGTAATATAAGACTTGAGTCCCAATTATCGATCCCACGAGGAAAAAACAGTAATTACTAGTTTCATAAAACTTTTGTTATTTAGACAATCAAAAGGGTATGAGAAATCCATAATAAAATTAAATAACAAATAAAGAAGAAGAAAAAGGACAATCAAATAATGCAGAGATAAATCAATAAGAGGGAAACTAGGGTGCAAGGTTCACTTGAATCTAGTTATTCAGATTTTCTTTCAATTATGATTAAGGTAATTTTTTACCAATATTCTTTTATTTGCTATTGAATCCCAATGGTCATGGATGAAGCAATATTCTATTCCTAATTTAATTTACCTATTTGGTCATTTAGTTGAATTAATCAAGAATGCATTAAGCTTCAATTCAAGAAATGAACTAACATATTGTCAATTCCATTAGTAGGATAAATCGATATTTGGTCTTTCACCAATCTAATCCTAGGCTTACCATATAGATCTACTCATTGAATGCAGATGGTTACTGGTCAAACAATGAATTAACACATGCCAAAAGTGATCAAGTTATGACAAGAATGCAAGCAATATGATGGACCCTAAAAAAAATTACCTTAATCAAATTAAAAAATAAACCCAAATAATTAAGGAAATAAGATCCCTCATAGCCCTAGCTATGGGTTTAACTACTCATGTTCAATACAAACATACCTATATCAAGATACAAATCCATGGAAAGAAACCCAAAGAAAAGAGAAAACTATAAAGAAAGAGAAATCAAAACCCCTTTTACGGTGATTATGATCTTCAAGCCTTCAAGAATGTCATCCTCTCTTCACAGTCATCCTCCAAGAATTCATAGCAATTCCCTTCTAAATTGCCTCTCAAAGTATGTCGTCAAAAAAGTATCTTTCAAGTTTGAGGGTTTGCCCCTATTTATAATGTTTTGGGGGTAAAAATAACTTTTTTTGCGCCAGGGAGACTCACACAGCCGTGTCTAAGCTCGATGCGGCCGTGTGAGCTTAAAAAATAGCGTAATTTGCACGTTCGAGGGAGACACAACCATGTCTCAAAGTCAGAAGCTTCATTGGAGTTAGACAGGGTCATGTGAGCTTGACAAAAACATTTTCCCAGTTAGATATGGTCGTGTCTTACTCTTAAATCACTCAAAATGTCATGTTTTGGAAAAGTAGTCTTCATGAAAGTTGTAGAACTTTTTCTTAGCTTTCCAATGACACCAAAATCACCTCGTTTCGACTTCTATAGCTTAAGTTATGCTCATTTTATTGCACAAAGGTCAAAAACTCTGCGAATCTTAGTCATATAAATTCTGAGGTCAACTTCATTACAATGAATCCATCTAAAGCTTCATAGAGCGATGTCAAAACATCTCTTTTAGACTTAAAAACATAGAGAAAGACTAATCATGAGATACCAAGGATAAATAGATTAAATGTGGCATAAATTTCAACATAAATCAATCAAAGCACATATGAATTCACCTCAAATTCAGCACAAGATGTGTATATTTTATCCACACATCATTTACCCTATTCATGACCCTATAATCCATGCACAGACACCCCCCACCATCTTTCTTTCTAACCAATATAATAGGACTTAAGAATGGGTTGGTGCTGGGTTGAATGGTTCCAGCCTTTAGCATGTCCCCCACAAGTCTTTCTATTTCATTCTTCTGGTAGTGAGGGTACCTATAGGGTCGAATGTTAGGAGTTTAAGTCCCTTCCTTTAGTATAATAGCATGATCATGTTTTCCTTTTGGTGGCAGCCTTTGCGGTTCTTGAAATAAGCCTCCAAATTCAGTTAACAAGGCATCCAGCTCTTGCCAATGAGGATTGGAAGGCTACTCTTCTGTTGTCATTGTTTGATATTGCACCAAGAACCCTTCTCCTACATCTTTTAAAGCCTTACACACTATTTTTAAGGATGCTAAAGCTCTAGATAGAGATGGTTCTCCCCTGAGTGTCACTACCTTGCCCTCTATATACACCTTCAAGGTCAGATCCTTAAAATTAGTTTTAATTTCCCCCAACCCTTCTAGTCATTCCAACCCCAATACCACATTTGCACCTCCCAACTCAAATAGGTAAAAATTATTGGTTATATTAACCCATTGTACCAACATCTTCATCCTCTTACAAACTCCATTGCATCTTATTTTATGTCCATCACCCACCTCCATATAATACTCTGGGGTTTTCGAAATAGGAAGTTGCAATTCTTCCACTAATTTCTTAGTTATGAAATTGTTGGAAGCTCCACAGTCAATAAGTACCACCACCCTTCTACCTTTTACTTCTTCATATAATTTTAAGGATCTTTTGGAGGTTATTCCTATAATATTGTTGAGAGACTGTTACCTTGCATTTTCTTCTTGCTCCTGTTCCTCCCCTTGACTTTTCTCTTCTTGAAAATCCCTCACTTCCTCTTCAGAATCCACTAACAGCAGATGAAGCTGCTTGTATTTGCAGACATGTTATGGACTAAACTTCTCATCATACTGGAAACATAGTCATTTTCACATCTTCTCCTACTATTTAGCATCAGGCAACCTTTTGAAACCACCCCCTTCCTCATACTGCTAGTTCTTTCTCCATGAGGTTTTGTAGTGGGACGAACAAAATTGTGCGGTTTGGAAATATTAATGGTATTTGTAGATCCACTACTCCTAGCATCATTAGTTAAACTGGGCATGAACCCAATTACTCCTTGATAACTCCACATTGTGTAGTTATTTGTGCCCCATACCTGTATTTCTTTGCTTGCTAAAGTCCCTGTATTTATGCATATTTGGAAGGTTTTATGCTTTTATTTGTTATATCCAATTCTGATACCTTTCCTATATGATATTGAGCAAAACTACGCGTATTATATTATTGATTAAGTGGATTTTGCATTTGTCATTGATTTGGTGATTTCTCTATTGCAGGAAGAGCTGCAAACAAGCAGATTGGTAGAAGATTTGGACTAATGCTGATGAGAAAGCCCAAGAGGAACCCAAAGGAGCAAAAATAGCAGTAAGACTGTGTTTATTGCAGAATTATACAGATAAACTTGTCATGCTGCGACACTGAGGAGCGTATGCCGCGGTGTGGTGGTGCTTCCCCTGCATCAAAGTCAGAGAGCTTCGCAAATTGAACGCCGCAGCGTGGCATGTGAATGTCGCGGTGTCCTTGACCTAAATTGACACGCGCCACGGTGTAGGCATGTTAATGTCGCAACATGCCTCTATTTTTCTGAGTCTATAGATAGATTTTTAGCAGATTTTATAAGGGAGCTCCGTATTAGTTTTTCGATTTTAGAGAGGCTGCGACCTGTTCTTCATTTTTGGACTGATTAGAGGCCTAGGGAGGCTAGGTTGGAGGCCAACTTCTTCATGGAAGAAGATTCAAGCTTCAAGGATAACATCTATGGATTCCTTCCTCTTCTCTCTTTGTTTCTCTTCTCTTCCCTATCTTTTGAGCACTGTTTTGATGTGTAATTTCGTGTTCATGGATTAGCCAAGCTGTATTTAGGAAATACTTTAGATCTTTATATGAATATTGATGTTTATGTTATCTTTTGAGTATCTATTGATGTTTGGTTTTGTTCTTCCATGCCTATGCTTAATGCTTGCTCTTGTTTGGCCAATAATTGCATGATCTTGATTGATGCAAATGAACTAGACATAGGGATTTGTGGATATGGATATGGTATGGTAGATGCATGTTCGACGAGTTCAATTGGCTTGGATGAGTTGATTCGCTAACTGGATAGAAATATACCTTTTAGCCATGTATAGCGGGTGTTTGAGAATAGATCGTTCATTAGTGAAGTTTACACTAGTTCTCATGAAAACATAAGAAACATAGTGAATTAGGTAAATGACACCAGGGTTGATTGACCTAGACATAGGCTCTTGACTAAATCAGATTCTCAAGCTAACTTAACAATTCATTGATGTTACTTGGAAGGATTACATATCATTAGTATCAAATAGGAGGTGAAAAAAGATTTCATAGATCTCTAAACCATTATCTTTATTGCTTTTGTAGTTTAGATTTAGTTTATTTATGCTTTCTCTATTTTATATGTTCTTGAATAGAATTTAGCTAAGCTATTGGTTGTTACTTAGTAATGGAAGCCATATATCCTTGTGGGAACGAACTTATACTCTATATCTGTATTACTTGAATGACCCGTGCACTTGCGGTACACAAAAGGTCTAACACTCCCTAAGTAGTTCTAGTGGGTTGAAGTGGCCTTGAAACTCCACGTTAGGTTAGGCCCAAACCTCATTTTCCCTTGGCCTAGTCTCGTTCTTCAATCAGTAATGCCTGGTCCATCATGTCAGAGAGAGTCTCCAACCAATGGAGCTTCACCTCTGCCCAAACATCTTCACGCAGACCGTTCATGAAGATCCTTTAACATCTCTTCATCAATGTGTTTAAGGGGGATAAAGATACTTTTAAACTGATCTCAATACTCTGCCACTATGCCCATTTGCTGCAAGCTCAGCAGCACCTCGTAAGGATTCTGGGCAAATGAAGGTTGAAAGTGTCACACTACCGCTATTATGAAAACTTCCCAATTCGTATATGGATTTCGATTCTCCCACCATTGGAACCAGTTTAAGGCACGATCCTCCATAACCACCATTACCGATGGTAACTTCTCCTCCTCTGTGACCAAGTTCACCAGAAAAATACCATTCAACCCGGTTGACCCATCCATATGCATTGTCTCTGTTAAACACTAGAACCTCAATTTTCTTCCATCTATCATCTATATTGTGGATTCGATTGGTTCTGAATGTGGGCCCACTATTTCCCTCTTTAACCTCGTCCTCCCTGCTTCCTGATGTCTTGTCTTGTGACCTCTCTATGCCTTTCCCTTCTAGAAATTGCAACAATTTGGCTTACACTTCTTCACTATGTTTCAGTAGAACCTCCTAAACTTCTCTCTCGGCTGAGTTTTCCATTCTCCATCGTTCCATCTCCTTCATGATCTCACTAATTTGTCCAAAGTTCTTCTCAAGGGCTTCCAATCACATCTCCATTCTGGTGTTAACCATCCAAAGCTCCCAAGATTGGGAGCTCAAATACTAATTAATAAAAACTGGATTAGAATTATATTAAAGGAAACTGGATAATAATTAAACTTGATATCAGTGTGATATCAGTCTAGAAATAGTAGAAAATAAGAGAAAAAAACGTAGAGATAGCCCAGACTCTTCGAGGGGTCTGATCCTCCTTCCTAAATATCACTTAAAATATGTTTGCCTCCTCTTCCCCTCCTCCCCCTCTATATTCTCATCCGTCTTAACAGAATTCTCTTCCTTTCCCACTAACTTCTTCCAGCTCACCATTTTGTTCCCAACCTACGAGGTATTTCTATTGTACCATAGCTTCCTTTCCTTTTTCACAAAACTTCATAACCATGAATCATTCTTGTGCTTCTAATTAGGGGAGTAATTCAAACCCCACATTTTATACGTTATTAGAAATGGGAAATAGAAATTTGTTTTTGATTATGACTCTCAAAAGGGCCTTTCAGTAGATGCTACTGCTAGCACTTGTTCTCTATTTTTTTCCTCTTTTTTTTGTATCTGTTAGCAGTAAATTTATGAAGTATTTATCTAACTTTCTTATTTCCGGTGTCATTGAAAGGAAAAAGAAACATAGGAATTTAGTATTTTTGTTTTATTATCTAAAAATATCTCTGTCTCTTAACTACTATGGCAATTTAGTAATCTCAAAAGCATTTTTCTGCAACCGTATGGAATTGAAGTAGTTCACTACACACTTCGATTGTGGCTTTCTTGATACTTTCAAATACCAACACGTTTTGTGAAGAAGACTATAGGCGTTACTTAATCCTCTATTAAGTTAAATAATTAAATTCCATATCAACTGGAGTTTTGATCAAATTTGCTTCTCCTAGAGACTTGGATTCTCTCTTTATTTTAATTTTTTTGGATTTTATTTTTTTAAAATTTCTTCTTCAAATTGAATTTGTAAAGGCATTTATAAATTTGTTCCTCTTTAAATTTAATGCTTACAAGTTTTATTGTCATGGAGTGCACCCATATAATGTGGAAATGGCTATTTCAAGATCTGGAGTTTTATTGAATTGCTACCTTTAGAATCGGAGTGCTAGCCTTAGTTTTATTGTCATAAAGTGCACCCATTTAAATTTGCTCTTATTGATTTTGTAATGATTAGTTGCTTGCTCATTCCATGTTCCCTTCATTATAGATAAACCTCCCTTTTAATATGATCATCTTATCTTACTTTCACTAATTGCTAAGTCTACGATTCTTAAGCCATCATATTGCTCTTATTGTTCTTGTTTGACACTTTTTGCTTGCTTATCCCAAGCTTTTTATAGCAGAAAACTTCAGAAGTTGTATGTTAGTTGGGTTGTACTCCACAAACTATGATTTCTATCCTTTGAGTTGTTGGGATGTCTCTTATATGAACTTGGGCTAGTGTTTGAGTTGTTTAGCTAGGCTATATGCATCAAGTCAGAATATGGAGCTCATTTTCACATGATATCATTGTTTTGGGAAGCCTTGCTTTTTGTTCACAGCTTGACCTAGACACATCGATATTGGGTTCTATTGTTTATTAAGGACCTAAAACACAAGGTTTTTCAACTCTAAAAATCTTAGATTTAAACTCTTAGAAAGTTGGAGCCAGTTCAAGTTTAAACCCATGTTTGTTTTGTATAGTTTTCAGCTTTAGATACCCCTCTTTCCTCTGAGTATAACTTGAGTTGTACAACTCGAAACCATGTATCATTTTTTTTATGGAAAACTAACACTTAAAGCTCTGAATCATACAAGTTTCAAACTCAAAATCATTTTTGGTTGGTGTCATTTTTCTTTTCAAAGTTAGTGTTTTGTTCTGCACATCCTCAATTTTGGATAACATGCATGCCTTCAAGAACAAATTTGGCTAGATGCATCCAATTCTCATACCGCTTGTCGCATTGTGAAGCTAAGGGATAGGGCTTGCATTATGAACAACTCTTGAAAGGAATTTGATTTCAAAGTACCTTCATCTTGTTCGCTGCATATATTTTTTTAAGACTTGCTTTTTATGTTACTTTGCTATAGATATAGATTTAAGTGTGGGACTCCTTAAGGTGATTGTTCTTTGTTTAAATATAGTTATTTAAACCTTATGAAGACCTTATTTTGTACTTGATCACTATCTTTGATAATTGTTGAATGTTGGTGCTATGTTCTTGGAAGGTATGCAAGTCATGTTTGTATATTGATGTTGATTTGCTAAAACTTGTCTTCAGGATAAAAAAAAGAAAAAAAAGTGGGGGAAAAAAGGAAAACTAATTGTTACTGAGAATTGTTACATTGAATACTAGTTTATTATGCTTGGGTCAGTAATGGTGAATGGTCATGTTAGTGTAAATAATTGCATGAGGAGTGTTATAATGTTCCCTACTGCTGCATGGTTGAGCTTTTGTGGGTCATAGAGAATATGTTAAATGTTTTTTATTCAGATGTTGCAAGAGGCTTCTTTTTCTTTGGGTTTTTTATGTTAAACTTGTGCCATGCTTCTGAGTATACTATGGGATACCGGTGAATTCAATGTAATGTGTTGCCATTACCTTTGTGTTTACAAATTGTAAGCATATCACAAAATTAAGTGATCTTTGTCCCCCCCCTTTTGATGTGTTTATTACTTGAATTCTATCCCATGTTAGTTGTTTTTAACCATAACCATGATATGAGATGAATAAATTCTATTGTGTTCAAATATGCATGTTGTGAGGACGTATCACATCCATTTGAGATCCACAAGGTTACAATATGTGTTGGTTTTGGATTTCTAGTCTACTAAATGATTGACTTTGTTGCCATTGAATGGTTTAAGACTTAGGGCCTACTTTTTTTTGGGGCATATATCAACAGGTTATGTTTTAGGAGTATCAAAATGTTTGAACTTTGATTGTGCTATGATTTATATATATTTTCATTAGGGTAGAGCACTAAACATGTTTTGGATTTCTTTGCCTTACACTTATATACCTTTAACTTAGAGAATTTAACTTTTGAGCTCCTTTTCTTTTTTATCCTTGTGACTCAAGTATTCTACTAATGTACAAGTGGTTTAATTGTGCCATTATGTGGTTGAAAGTGTGATCCATCCTTACACACTGGTAGACTTTGGGTATTATTAAATTGTAAATTTTCAATGTGGTCCTTGAAGGTAGCAACATGCTCTTCTTTTAGTTTTTTTGAATTCTTAAGTAATATCGGAGTTTAAGAAGAAGTAAACATGCTATTTTTTTTTCTTTTACAATTTGAGTGAAGCCTTAGTTTCCCATTTGAGATTTAATATTAGTGAGCACGTGTACTTTTTTTAAGGTACTACTCATTATATTGAATCTTGAATTGTCCAACTTGGACAATTTGGGAAGAAACTTTTTCTTCACTTGGTTAATGGTTATTCCTCAAATCGCATATTTTATACTTGATGAAATTTTATTCTGTTACATTTCTTTTTGTTCTTTGGGTACATACTTAAATGCGGTAGATCTCATTGCATTCAAGTCGTGCACTTGAAGACCAATGGGAAATACTGCCGAAATTTTGTCAAGTATAAAATATGAGATTTAAGGAATAACTATTAACCAAGTATTGAAAAAGTTTCTTATCTAATGAGATAGGGCCATACCATGTTAAGAAGGAGATGAAGATTTAAAGAGCCTTAGTTTCCCATATAAGATTCAATATTAGTGAGCACGTGTACTTTTTTAAGGTTTTGCTCATTGTATTGAATCTTGAATTGTCCAAGTTGGACAATTTGGGAAGAATCTTTTTCTTGAATTTATTTTTGAAAATGATTGTATTAATGTACTAAACTAATTTCAACAATCATGAGACCCGATCGAAGTTGGATGTTACGAAGAAATGATCCTACTGGCTATGTAAGTGAAGAATTCAAGAATGAAGTTGATGATTTCATTAAGGTTGCTCATAGAGATCCGACAATTACTGATGCATTAAGTCGCATCTTTTGTCCATGTGCTAAATGAAAGAACCATGTTAGGAGGGAGTCATTTGGGGTAAAACACATCCATATAAGTATAGATTTCTGGATGGTTATATAAATTGGACCATTCATGGTGAGGACAGATGTAGGCATAATGGCTTAACATCCATTGTCCATGATAATGAAGAGGAGACTAGGAATCCATACGTAGCTATGGTTATGGATGTCGCATATGATAAATTAAATCCAGAAGCTTAAGATTTAGAAGAGGATCCAAATCTGTCAGCTTTGAAGTTTTATGACTTATTAAGAGACGTTGATGAACCTTTATGGGATAGTTGCCATAAGCACACGAAATTTTCGGTTGTAACTCAACTTTTGAACTTGAAGTCAGAGTTCAACATGAGTAAGAGTTGTTATGATAGAATGATTGTTATAATTAAGAGTATGCTTCCAGAGGCTGAAAGGTTACCCGAAAACTTTTACAAATCGAAGAGAATGGTTCGTGAGTTGAGATTAGGATATGAGAAGATATATGTATGTCCTAATCAGTGCATGTTGTATTAAAAAGAATACAATGACAAGAGACTCTACTCAATTTGCTTAGTATGTGGACACCCACGACTCAAACTGAAGGCAGAATGTTCATCAAATGAGAAGGATGTGCCGCACTCAGTATTGTAATATTTTCCCATTATTCCTAGACTCCAATGTCTGTTTTTGTCCAAAATCACTACATAATATATGAGTTGGTATACAAATGGAGTGCGTTAAAATGAATCAGTGATCACGCATTCAGCTGATGCTGAGGCTTGGAAACGATTTGACACTACTCATTCAACATTTGCGCTAGAGGCTCGAAATATTATGCTTAACCTTTGTATAGACGGTTTTAATCCATTTAGCGGTTCAACCACACCATATTCATATTGGCCTATTTTTCTCACACTGTACAATCTGCCCCTAAGTGTGTGTATAAGAAGGGAATATATATTCCTCACTCTTGTGATTCCTGGACCAAAATCATCAAGTAAAAGTTTAGATGTCTATCTTAGACCCCTAATTGACGATCTAAAGATATTGTGGGACAATAGGGTGAACACTTATGATGCCTGGAAGAAGCAAAATTTCAATATGAAAGTGGCTTTATTGTGGACAATAAGTGACTTTCCAGCCTATGGAATGTTGTGTGGGTGGAGCACTCATGGAAACTTTCTTGTCCTCTTTGTATGAATCACAGTAAGTCATTTGTATTGAAGCACAATAGAAAATGTCGTTGGTTTGATTGCTATTGCCAATTTCTACCTTTTGATCATCCATTTCGTTGTGATCGAAACTCTTTTAAGAAATTAACAATGGAAAAATCTAATCCATCGCAACGGCTGAGTGGGACAGACGTCTTGAATAGAATGACTTAACTTAAGGAAGTCATTTTCGACATGAATTTAGGTAAATAAAAACAAGATGGCTTTGGTATACACCACAATTTGGTGAAGAAGAGCATATTTTGGGAATTGCCTTATTGGTCTACTAATGTAATACGACATAATTTAGATGTTATGCATGTCGAGAAGAACATGTTTGGAAATATTTTCAACATTGTCATAGACATAAAAGGCAAGACAAAAGGCAATGCAAATTCAAGAGAAGATTTGAAGATAATATGCAAACGTCCCACCTTGCAGCTAATAGATGAGAATGGGAAGTGTAAAAAATCAAAGGCGACATATGTCTTGGATGCTAATCAAAAGAGGATGGTGTGTAACGTACACTACTGCTCATGCCTAAGCATAGTCAGTCCATACCCCGACTCAATAAGATGAACTACCCTGATACCATAATGTAACATCCTAGGTCAAATATCTAGATATATCTAGGATATATAGAGATAAACGGTACTAGTTACGTCACTTACTACATAACTAACTACTAATATAATTATAACAACCATGCAAGTCATTATAGAAAGCCTTGAGAGAATGCAGAAAACTTTAAACTTATACATATAAATATACAACCTTAGCCACAGAAGGGCTTATTGTAATACTTGCCTCTAAATATAACTACAAAGTAAATATAAACAATATACATAAGTTTTATCCAAACAAGAAACAAGTAAAACTATACTATACTAGTTCTTCTGTTTCTTGAACTTCTTACTCTATGACAATCCTTGACCTGCTTCTACCATGAAAATACAGAAAATGAGTGAGAACATAAGAATTCTCAATAATAAACATATATTTCATGGTATAATAACTATGTAAACTACATACATAATTAAACTAAACTCAACATTATACGATCGCTCATACAATCATATAACATTATCTATAATTACTATCATAGGAGTTTCCTCCACTATAACTGATAATTTCATAATACCTAGTGGTATAGCCAAACTGATAGCCTACATACCATTAACATAAGTAACCACCCATACAATCGCTTATGTCAACAGCAACAAACAATTGTCCATACAACTAAATTGTAACTACAAAGCTGAAAATTTAACCCTACCTCTCCTTGTTCATTCTAGGAAACTCTAGTTCCACGAACTCTTGCTAAGGTAGAGAGTAAACTTATCACATATTGGTCCTACCCGAGACAAAGGAAAACTATAATCCGTACTAACTGTAAACTTGATCATAGACTCAACTTATCCTTATGAAAGAGTCTATTGTAACTAATGCACCATTTCGACCCAACTTATGGAGTCAAATGAGCACTTCTCTGATCTTTGCACACTTAACTTAACTCTACTACAAGCAAGTAATTTGTACATCAAGATAACTAAACTATACCTCTCTCATTTGTATCTGGCTTTCCTTGCTATTGCACTACTTGTAGTGACCTGTGTCACACTAGAGTGCTCAAGGCTCCAAATACTCATTGTAGGTAACTCCTAACTCTTGGAATACCTAACTACTTGATCTTCCATACTTAATGTAACACCCTAAATTTTCTATCTCTTAAACAATAATTTTGACAGTTAACAGAATTTTACTATTTAGTAATTTCTGTGCACTGTAAAATTATTTTGTTTATTCCATCAGCGTATTTGATCGTTTTGAGTGATTTACTCCGTGTCAGGAAAATAATAATTTTCAGGCTGGAGAAAATCTTTAAATATTTATTTCTTTTGACTGTTAATTATTTTTAATAATCTGACTTGATTTTCATACGTTTTCTAATATTTATGATTTTTGTAGATGATCATGAATTTTTTACTGTTTATGGGCCCAGGGGTGTATGTGGGCCCAGGTGGGTCCCGCAAAGTAAAAAATTTTCTACGCATAGAAAAATTTGTACTGTTTAGACGGAGACAGAGGATCTTACTAAACCTGAATCCAGAAACAGTTTTAGAAAATTTCTTGTACTGTGTTTTGTACTGTATTTATTTATCAGACGATAAAAATACAGTAAATATAATCTTTCGTGGGGTTTTAGTAGATAAAAATAGAAATTATACTATTAAGTCAATATTAGTGATTGTGACAATTTTTGATGAACCAATAGGAAACAAGTCTATTATTGAAGACTTTGATATCAACCGTTGATTTAATCGACGGTAAAGACTTGATCTTGATTTAATCAACGGTGTAGGATAAGTTAATAAAATGGCTATGACCATTTATAACCATTGGATTTGGATTTAATTAATGGTAGAGATTTGGTCTCAAAAAGTGACAAAGACCATTTATGACCATTGGATGTAAATTTAATCAATGGTGGAGAATTAGTCTTAAAATGTAGCAAAGACTAATTATGACCCTTGGATTAAAAGTAAGAAGGAGTAATCTTGACCCTTCATTTTGGAGACACATCTAATGGTTAAAATTTAAAGGAGAAAGATCAAATGGCCTAGATTAAGTCTTCTAAAATCAAAAGTCTACCTAAATCCTAACCATTGAATTAATCAATGGCTAGAAATGCTTCAAATAATGGTGGTTAGGAGATTAGTCACTCAAGGAGAGCATGAAGGAAGGGGGACGGTTTTATGATGGTGTAGGAAATTAGCCAAGTTTCAAGACACCAATTATATGTTGTCTTGGTCATTATTGGTCATTATTGACCATTTTCAAGAAGCAAAAATATTCTCTTCTTTCTTTCCAAGCATAGCTACGGCCATGCACTCTAAAGGGGGCCAAAATTGTTAGTTTCTATTATTTGTATCATAATTGTCTTTCTATTCTTCATCTCCTCCAAAACAAAACACAAAAACTCCATTCTCTTCTCCAAGAAACACCATTCGGTCAAGCACCCTAGATATGCCTTTCATCACTCTTTAATTTCATCCAACCATAGATCTTGAATCTACATGATATTCTAAGCAATTTTCATGTTGGAGATTTCCTCTAAATCATCCATCTTCATGGACTTCCTTCAAGATCAAAGTTATAGGGTATTTGTGATGAAGTGTAAGGAAACTTCATTTCTTCTCTTCTTTTTCATGATCTAAACCATGTTTGATCCATGGTTCCTCTTAATCAAGCTTAGTATACTAATTTTTATGTATTTTGTTTTGTATTTGAGAAGCCCTTGGTGGTGAAGGATTTGGAAAAAGAAGCAAAACAAAGAGCTTTTGAGGATCTTCAAGAGGTAAGAGGGAGATCCATCTTACGAACCAAGTATGGTGGTGAGAGATGGTCTTATATTTGATGGATAGTGAATCCATGTGAGGATTCATATCCATGGTCATGTAATTATTTGTGGGTGTTTATGTGTTTGATTCATTTGTTCATGCTTTGTATGATTTGCATGATTTATTGCTTTTGATTATGGCATGCTTATGGTAGCTTATGGTATATATGATGAAATATGTATGTGTATGCCATGATTTGATGATGGAAATGAAATTAATTTTTGGCTCCAATGGCCAAAGGAAGAGTGGTCACGGTTTTGACACTCATGATTAGAGTTTATGTTGAAATTTTTCAAGAATAAGAGAATTAATTTTTGGTCCCTAGAACATGGTGAATTTCGGTTAAGACACCTCAAGATAGGTGTTCACAAATTAATATTTTCATGGATGATGAAATGAGATGTTTAGAAAAACAAGAAAAATAAACAAAGGATTTATTTTTCAAAGAGTACATGAACATGGTTTTTGAAGGGATTTGTATTGATTTATTTTGTGTAAAAAGTTTCTAAGACTAAACATGAGTTTTAAATGAAAATAGCAATGTTGATTTTAAGGATTTGCAAAGAAAGTGAAAATGGATTTGTAAAGAAAGTGAAAATGGATTTGCAAAGAAAGTTAAAAATGAAAATGAACAAATGACTTGATTTCAAAGACCAAGTGTTCACGGTTTTGTAAAGGATTTTTAATGGTTTTGTTTGTGTAAAACCATATCAATTTAGAAGGAAAAATATTTGATGGTTTCAATAGTCATGTCCATGTTTTTGAAGGCTTGTAATGCCTAAATTTTTATGGAACAAAGTGATATTTTATAAAACGAAGTGTTTTGTCTCTCGAAAGATTTGACAGTTTTCAATGAACACGTTCGTGGTTTTTGAAGACTTGCGGATACCTTGATTTTATAACAAAATGATTTTCGCACAAGAATTTGGAAAGGGAATTAGAGCGTTTATCACTTGAGAAAATCAAGTTTTTGTAAACGAAAATGTTTTCGAACTTCAATTTATTTTGAAGAAGGTTGTGTTTGGAAATGATTTGGGAAAAATGAAGAATATAATGGTGTTTTGAAAATTTACTAACGTATAACTGATTTTCGAGTTTTGAAATACGTTAGAAAATGTTAAGTTTTGAAACGTTGATTTATATCAATGGAAAAGTGATTTTTTTGTGGATTATATTTTGGAAAAGGATTTCTTGAGTAAAGAAATGTGGAAAAAGATTTTCTTGAGTAAGAAAATGTGAAAAATGAAATACAAAGTCATATTATTTTGAGAAAGGTTGAAAAGGAATTTTTGAAGAAATATTTTCTGTAATGAAATGATGTTGAAAAATATTTTACGTATCTTAAAAATGATTTGAAATACAGTAAAATATTTCTACGCGATTTGGAATATGTTGAAATATTTCTACGCGATTTGAATTACGTTTAAATATTTTACGTAATTTGAATTACTATTGAAAAATCACTACGTGATTGAAAAGTGATGAATTGTTTTTACGTGATTGTGAAAAGTGGCGAAAAGTCGTTATGTAATTTGGAAAGTGCTTTAAATATTTTGAGAATGATGGAAAATGATTTACGCAACTTAAAAGAATGATTTTTAAGTTACGCGATTTTGAAAACGGTGGAAAATTGCTATGCAATTTGAGAAACGTATATTTTTATGCGATTGAGAAAAACGTTGAAAAATTAATACATGATTTAAAAGTGCAACAGAAGTGTTGCGGCATTTTGAAAACGTAACAGAAGTGTTACGATATTGTGAAAACGTAATAGAAATGTTTTAGAATTGTGAAAACGTAATGAAATGTTGCGGGATTGTGAAAACATGACAACAGTGTTTTATAACTATGAAAATATGATAACATGATTTTGTTATTGAAAAAAATATAGTATGATTACTGTAAAACCAGTGTATGAACACTGTTTGTGAAAACAACGAGTTTTGCCTGTTATTTGCACGTGGTGCATTTTAAATGCATTGAATATATATATATATATATATATATATATATATATATATATATATATATATATATGCGTTGAGGCATATGATTTAATTGAACAAACGAATTTGAAAAGAATGGTCCTTGTGGTTGGACTTGCACTAATATATTCGTGCATTGTATAAACTATATTTGAGAAATTATGAGATATACATGTGATCGGTATTTGGTGCATTATACATGCATTGGAATGGTCCGATGAGGACTGGATATGGTTGATTGCCTAGGAGAAACACACATCTTGAGTGGGTGCGATATGCCTAGTGTAAGTCACTTGTTGACCTTGGGGGCATCGGGTGCGGGTTGCTTACACGGGTGGTTGGTCGCGCTTCTTCCGTAGGTTAGACCGATGCAACACACACGATGATCCCGACCGAGACACTATTCTTATTCAAGATCCGATAAAGACCTGTCGTGTATATGCTAGATGTGCAAAATCAAAATGAGGATTATAGCACGTGGTCTGAGGCATGTGGTACCGACAGATCTTTTCGATCATTTCTCCGACCTGAGTTTAGCTCCATGGAGTAGGAACATTGAGTCTAAATGCACATGCATTATATGAGTACATTTATATCTATGTGATATATTAATTGAGGAATATTGGCTATGACAATTGTTTTGAATACTTGAATGATGATGATGATAATGCTGAGGGCATTATCATAATTATTGTTTATGATAATTGAACTGATAAATGATTGGATGATGATAGTTGATTAATGTTGATGACATGATCATAATTGTGGTATGATCTATCCGTATGATATCTTTGCTTGTGTTATCTCTCGTCTTTGCTATGTTGGTATTGGTGTAGGTGATCTCACCTCTTTGTTATGTTGTTTTTTGTGTCTGTACTGTTAAAATCAAATAATAGAAGGATCGAGTTGTCTTAGACATAACGGGTGATGGATACTCTGAGATTGGTGACAACAATAAGGAGTGGACATTCAGGACTCAAAGGTGTGCAGTGTTGACAAAGGAACAGATGTCTGATGCATCAAGATGGACAGAAAAAGGAATAAGTATGTTAAAGTTTCTCGTTAGTGTTGTACCGTGCTATTAAGTAGGACCCGTTATAGGATTTGCTACTGTAAAAAAAAAAAAAGAGTCTGTTAATTTTATATTTCTCTTTAAATTGTGAAATATTAATTGGTGTCAATATTGCATAATGAATAGTTGAAATATGATTTTCAGTATTACCTAATATTTTCAGTAAATTTACGTTTCAGTAAAGAAGTAATTTTAAAACCCATATTTTCATAACTCAAACCTTTTACAAATTGATTTTTAGATTATGAGTCGGGAGTCAGAAATGTGATGCCCTAAGGAGGGTGTTACACTTAACTTAGTATTCAAGGAAGTAACTCTCTTCCTACATGCATCTTTAACTCAACTATACTATTAGAAGAGCTAAACACTTTTATGCTATACTCAATGAATATGACAAGCTTTCGAGTCATAGTTCATCCTATTGTGTATTAGATAATGCACGAGATCTCCCTTAACTAAAGAACTTAGTACACAATCATTCTCGATTTAGAACTAAACACACACACTTAACCCCATTTAAGTGAAACTAACACAAAAGTAGTTAGTACTTGCAACACTTTGTTACTTAAGGTTTTAGGTACCCTTCCAAAGTAATCCACTACTCTTGGATATCTTAAGGCTCATACCTTTACTAACTAACTAGAGTGAATACTACTAATTCATTCTAGTACACTCGTATCGATTACACTATCTCATCATACCTTGAGTGATATCCAATACAACACTAAGTGTCTTGGGTATTAGATACCTACCTATGACAATCATTAACTATTGGATACACAAAGGTCTAAACTTTCTCTTCTATACTAAAGGGTTGCTTCCTCTTTAAAATATCCCTAAAAGTGTCTTAATACACTTAAGAAAACATGTAAGAATGATCCTAACTAGTAGGGAACTCCCAAACATCAAGAATAACATTCTTGAAAAATCCTTGAACTCACGTCTAGGCGTGACTTTCCCACGGCTAGGCATGGCTTATGTCCTGTGTCACGCCTAGGCTTGGTTTTACCATGCCTAAGGGTGGTGCTCTCTGCCTCGTCTGGACCAAAAACTGATCTATCTATGACTAGGAGTGATAAAGCTGAGCCTAGGCGTGGTCAATTTTGTAGAAAATTATATAGAACCGAGCCACTATTCTATTGGCTCCAAATTTGTTTTTAACCTTCCAATCTTAGATTCTAAGTGTTTTCAAATCCTAATCATGGTCTCTAATCATGTTAGAATCATTAAATACTAAAATCAACTCATCAATTCACTTAAACTTGGATTAATGCTCAAAATCACAACCTAGGTTCTATATTCCAACTTATAGAACTTCTTGATTTGTTTAAGCACAAAATCAACCAATTTGCATTCAATATAATGAAACTAACTCAGTTTCATCAAAGGAAGCAAAAACTAACAAAGAAAGTGGATTCTTGCATCTTAAATCCAATTTCTCCATTTTGGTGACCTAACCTCACTCAATGGAAAAGATGATGAAAGGATGAGATTGAATGTTAGAGAACCCCTACCTCAAGCTCCTTAAGTTGCTACAAAGATGGAGATGAAGAAGATC
Source organism: Ormosia emarginata (assembly GCA_029884605.1). Classification (NCBI taxonomy): domain Eukaryota; kingdom Viridiplantae; phylum Streptophyta; class Magnoliopsida; order Fabales; family Fabaceae; genus Ormosia; species Ormosia emarginata. The sequence continues at coordinate 22,670,112 of JAQQTP010000073.1, forward strand.
TTGAAGCTTGGCCTTTGTCCTTGAGCTTCTCCTCTTGATTTCCTTCTCTTCCTCTTTCTTGGTTTCCTCATTCTCACTTTCTCTCTTCTATTTTCTGCTTCAGCTGTGGGAAGGGAAGAAAACATAAGAAGCAAAAGTCTAACTTTGCTTCTTATAAGCTAACCACTAATATGGTATTAAATTCCCGATCTGCTAAGGACACTTGAATTTAGCTAAATCAAGTTTTTTAACTTCCAACAACTTTGAAATAAATACTATGATTCTTCAAAATTATTGTTTCACTAATATCTTTATTTTTCATATCTGCTGCTGGTCAATCCCACATTAAAATGCATAATCAGTATGTCTAAAAATATCAAACTAACTCTGATTGTTCTCAAATTTTAACTACACCTTATTCACCCTATTTGTGACTTAGAAACAAACTATCTAGGATTATTTCCCTCAACTTAGCAATTTATGCTTTTATCTGAGTCATTTTAGCTACTTTTCAATTTCTGGGTTGCAACTAAGTGCTTAAACGAACTCAGTTTGTTACAAAACTTAACTGACATATTAAACAAGTATAATAGTACCTTTGAGATCATATACAAGTTTACCATGTTTTTTCAGGATGTTACAAGCGTTCCAAGCTCCTATTTGCACTTTCCTATCTATAAGTCTTCTTCCCTGGATTCATTATGGAAACACAACACATGGGAAAAAAATCACATATTCTTAGTAGTCTCACAATAAAACATGTCATCACAATTATTCCAACTATTTCACGAAAAAACATTAACTGAAAATACAATATCTCTAGAAAGGTGGCAAAAGTCAAAACCACTTCCTTTCTGTTCCCGAAATAGATTCTCATTTTATAAGTTTGTATAGAAATCTTATTTCCACAACACAACTCACAAAACGTCATCTCAAACTCAAAGATACACAATTGTCCATACAATTGTAATGTCATGAATATGTTATGATTAACAACCGCCTATACAATTGTCATGCTATTCCAAATTATGCATTATGTTCATGCATATGCAATAACCTAAAAATGTAATGTATAATGTATGATACCATTTACGAGAACCCAATTCCATGGTAATGTCATGATATGTGTAACGCCCCTTTTTGAAGAGGGAACGTCACACCAAGACCACAATGCGGAAAAATAAAATAAAACACATAAACTAAGACCCGGTTTAATTTAATATAGGTAAGCTTGTTCATTTATAAATGTATAATTAATTTGGCGAATTCTTCTTTTTTTTTTGTCGTTTAAAAGAAAATGATGAAACATAATTATAGCGAAAAATTAATATAAAAAGTAAACCATTCATCATATATATATATATATGTACTTTTACCATACTTGTTTAGTTACATCAATAGATATACAAAAAGTAAAAACTTTATATGCCCCAAAATGATTACACATATACAGTCCTCCAAAAAGCAAAACATCAGGCCCCCCGAAAGATTTACAGATAGCCATCAGTAGTTATCAATAGCATCAGCTTCTAAAACTAATGAGAAGGAACCATACTGGATCCTCCTCGGGGTCTTCCTCATCAGAGAAAATCATCATCGGAGCAACCGAGTTACGAGCGGGGGCTCGTGCAGAGGATAAAAATGAATCCTCTCGTGGAGTGTAGTCAGGATCACCCCACATATCACGAATGAGCAAGTAAAACTCTAAATAAACATGTGCATTGAAATTAAAGACAGGTGGATCATAACGACCCCATGCCAGAGACACCGTCACGTCTCCGTGGTAGACACAACGGTCCATGCGCAAGTTGATGTGCCAACAATCTAGACCTCCATGAAAAGTCAGTCGAACATATCCCAAAAAGCCACGTGGACAGGACGTCATGCTCCAAACAGGTACTAATCGAAGTCAGGCCAAAAGCCGTGGAAATTGTACACTTCCCCTTCTTCAACAAAGTCTTCATAGAACCACGTAAATATACAGAATGACAAAAATACATAAAAGAGGTGAGACATCCTGCATTCAGTACCAATTATGGCAGTAAAGAAACAAAATAGCGTAGGAAGCCCATATAACAGCAGGAATAATAATCAGCATCAAAATACACATAATAAATAACTTAATAAATCCAGGCAGTTATACATAAATAAACAACTATTCCATCATCATATGAATAAATAAATGCCAAATGATATGTTGACTCACTATACACGTGCACATGGTACCAAAATCTAACATTCGACACTAGAAATCCTACTCCATGGAGCTAGACAAAAACATCAGAGAGAATGATCAAGGAGACATGTCAGTATCTCGTCAACCATAAAATAAAGTGCTTTCTAGAAAATTAATCATTTGTGCATCAAGGCTTTATACAGCGGCATTCTCACAGGATTGCGATATAGGACAGTGTCTCAATCTAGATCGTCGGTGCGTTTGTGTAACACCCCTTTGGAGGATGTCACACATAAAAGAAAATAAAAGAAATAGAAATAAAATCTACCCAAGTTGTGAAATATTTGTTAAATATTATTACGGTTTGTAAAATAATTCCTGATAGACAAAAATATGTAATAAAAGATAATGCGGAAAATACGAAATAAAAAAAAACATCATCACTAATAATATACATATGATTAAGTTATAAACTGTACAAATAATTTACAACTAAGTCTACAACTATTTAAACAAAAAAAGAAAGAAAGCAATAAAAGAGTTAATATATACGTACATGAAAAAGAGTCACGACGCGAAAAAAAAACATCATGATTATCTAATCCTCGATGGATCACTCTGGAAGATTATGAAAATGATCATCGGGAGATAGATATCTGGATGTCTCGACACACTTGGCGATAACGGGATCGCGTTGGATCGATACGATGCTTATCTCACTAGGCTCAAGGGTTTTCAAGCACCCCAATAACGCCTAATGGACAAGGGTAATTCTAAGTGCGAAATAACGTCGTAGTCATAATCGGATCTCCATCAAATGGTCGATGACGTAGAATCACGGTGTCACACGTCCCGCATATGTAATGGAGAATCACGATCTCCTCGTAAATGCCAAGCGAGCACCTCCATGAAATACTAAGCTCTCATGAATCCCAAAAATCCTAGCGTCGCCATCCTCACAATCAATCCAAAGGATATGGATGATCGGATGGTTCTTGATCGTCAAACCGATCGTCGTAAAACATTGCCGGTCTTCCTCTCTTCTTGAGGGGTACACGATCTCAAGAGGTGTTCCTCTTCCTCGAAGTCTTTACCGCGTAAAATAAATACAGAAAATACATATAACAAAGAGGTAAGACAACATAAAATCATCACAACATGGCCAATAAAAAGACGACAAACAATACATATACAGTTCATGCAATACATAAAGCTTTAACAATTATAATAATAATTTGAAGTAAATTTAGATATCATCACAATGTATCACATCACAAATAAAGTTTCACAGATAAAACAAGAAAGATAAGAATAAACAGATAAGATATAATAACCAAATATAATAACAACAAACTTGATAAAATAAACAAATAAAATACGAGATAAACAATAAATAGATAAGATGGAAACAAATAGACATAGAGATAAATAATATGACAAAATCCTACTCCATGGAGCTAAAGAAAAACACAAGTATCGAGAGAGAGGAATGATTCGCAAAACCTAATAGTACACACGGCTGCCCCACCAACTAGAACTTTGTCACACGTTGCGTCTATAGCCCCCACACACAGAATCCATCAATCCGGGCGTGGTGTAGTTCACTTTGTCTCACGTTGTGGCACTACGGGCAAATGTACTACTAGATTTCACAAATCTCGATTAAATATAGTGTACGTCGAGTACCATAGTGTGCTATCGGTTTACCACGGCCCAAATGAGTGATACCAAACCGTCCACATGTGGGATCCCGTACACTAAAGCCTCCAAGTTCATTAGAACAATGAACCACACTATGTTTATCGCATCGACAACACGATGTGATTAAAATATCTCGTCAACAAATCCACCAAATACATGGCACACATAACGAGATAGATGGAAAGCAGTATGACGGGTTCACATTTTCCCGACAAAGAATAATTCTCAAAAAACAACGGGTTCACATTTTCCCGACAAAGATATAGATTTTCAAAAAGCACATGCGGGTTCACTTTTTCCCGACAAAGATAAAATAATTATAGTAGGCTGATCAATCGCGTAGAAATTTTATCGCATTTTCATAATTCCGTCGTTTTTACAAACGTTTAAAAATTGGATAAAGATATTTTTCTATTTTTAAAATCGCGTAGCATTTTTAATACGTTTTCTCAATCGCGTAGGATTTTTAAATCATTTTCTTATTCGAATGCCCTTAAAATTACTTGTTTAAACAGATAGAAATAGTACTTAGTACATTTAAACTACGTAGAATAATTTTTCATACCGCATACCAATGTCATTAGGATATTTTTACTATCTTATAGGTTCATTTTTACTAAAAATTGACAAAGATTTTGTTTATAAATTTATAATAATGGTTTTCTAAATTTTCCATAAAATTTTCTATTTACCTAATTTTTAACCATATCATTTAATTCTTTTTGAAATCTCTAACATGCTTCAAAACTTAAAGTGAGCTATATGTTAGAAAATTTCTCAAAATTTCTGTATTTTACTTCCTAATGATAAAATCACTAGTTTTAATCCTTTAAGCTTAATTCTACTCAATTTGTTTCTTCAAAAATCATTATAGAAAATTTCTTCTTAACTTGTATTGTCTCTTTTTGATTGAAAAAGGTTTGGAATCAAGTTTTAGAAATCCTAATTACCTATAGTGGCATGTTGGCCGAATTTTGTAAAACTTTTTCATTTGATTTCTAAATCATGTCAAAGTATTATCTTATCTAAGTTCATTAAATCATGTTATAAAGTAATGATTTTAAATCAAATAAATCCTTTAGGCATGTTGGCCCAAAATCTACTAAATCTTTACCATTTGATTTCTAAATTCCTTTTCTTTGATCAAAACAATTTAAAACCTTCTTATTTCTCCTAATTAATTAAGTTGCACTTTAGGAAAAATGAAGAGAACATTTTGGTCCTCACACTTTGTCATTGCCGTGAGCTAGGGAATGTGTTCTTTGGAACACTCATGCAAACTTACACATGTTATTCACATCTTAAACCTTATCATACAATTCTAACACATGCATTTATATTTCTAACACATGCAAAATATTTCTAACATATAAAACCTAAATTAAAGCTTATAGACATACCATCAAAAGCTAATAAACATGCAAAATTATTACAATCACCAAACAAGAAAGCTACTAACATACAACACTTAAGCTACTAGCAACCACAAAAATTAACAAATACACATCAATAAACACACCACAACCGAATCTTATGGATTCTACAAATAATCCATCTTCTTACCACCATCAAGGGATGATAAGAATTGTCTTCCTCTTACCTTAAATGAAGACAAAAAGCTTGCTTTCACACCTCCTATGGTTCGGTTTCACTCCACCAAATACCTAAAAATCTCAAATAAAATCTACATGTTATTAACCATGAAAAAGAAGCTAAACCATGGAGAAATCATGGTTTAGAACTTTGAAAAAGAAGAGAGAAAAGAAAAATATGATATTTCACCTTCTAGATCAAATCTACAAGGTTGATTTCCAAGCCCTTAATGGAAGATTTTGAAGAAACTTCCAACTAGAAAGGTTCTTAGAATAGTGTTTAGGTTAAGGAAACTTGGTTAGAAAAAATTTTTGGATGGTTGGATGATTAGGAATGGCTCTTGGCGAAAATGGTGAAGAAGAGCAACAATGGAGGCTAGGGTTTTTGGAAGAGAGAGAAGAGAGAAAAGTGATGAAGATGAAGTGTTGTTTTTGGCTTTCTCACTCCTAATGGCCGTAGCCTTCAAGTGGTAAGGATGTGCATGGATTTGGCTTCATCAAGCCATTGAATACATCAAAGGTCAAGATCAAATCTTGCTTAACAAGCTTAAATTCTATTGGTTGCTCATGGTGACTCACCTTGCTTAGTCACACGAGTGTAATAAATTCTCTATTTGAGTCGACTAGTCGAGTCACTACATTCTGAGAAAGTTCTACGCTTACGGTGATTAATTAAGCTACCGATCTAAGTTCTACTAATTGTGGGTCCCGCAAAATATTCCCGGGTCCATTGTCACTAAACTATATCTTGACTAATAAAATAATATTATAATAATATAAAATTATTTTATTTGACGATTAAATACTAAAAATTAAAAGATTATTTTTATCTGCTCCAAATTCATAATCGGGTTAAGTAAGATCCCCAATTCTAAATAATAAAATAAGATTTTCCTAGAACCAGGAAAATATTATTTTCCTGCCTGAGCAAATCACACAAAAGTCCATATAAAATCACATGCAGTATTTTCGGGCATTAAATCAAAAAAAACAATTAAAAACAAAGCAAAAAGTAATAAAATCAAGACGTTCGGGACGTAACGGTCATTTTCCCATTTTTCCCACAACGTAGGTAATCGTCCAAAACGTTCAAATAAAATATCATCAGTATTATATAGTCATGTATATCTTTCAGAAAAATTAATACAAGATGGTTCGAGAAAAATTTTTATTTTTAGAAATCTCGAAACAAATTACGTAAAACGATCAAATAAAATTTGAGCCATGTTAGTATATCGTAATTGTTTTCATACGTAAATCTAGAAAAATAGGGACACAGCGGTCATTCATACAAAAGCATGAAAAACAGAAAACAGTATATTCAGAATATTTTCTAAAAATTAGGGCGTTACAGTTTGCATCGGTCTATCCCACGGCTTAGAGGAGCTACCAACTATCCGTTCGTGAGACACCTGCACCCTAACGCTCCCAAGGTTAATGATATGACCTACACTTAGTCTATTCGCACCTGCATTAAGGTGTGATTCAATCTCCTAGGCATACAGCCTTACAACAGAGTCCATCGGACTTTCACAATGCATGATAACTCAATGCATATCCATGTATATTTAACAATAATATACTTTCTCATAACATGCCACATTTTGGCCAAGTCAAACATCAACAGAATCTTAGTCCCACACATGGACCCACAATAACATATTATAGAATTCTTAAATATGGCAATACACTTTTTAAAGTTCATTATAGAATTTCACTTTAACTTAACATTTCTTATAAAATCTCTCTCTCTAGAGGAATTCTCATTCAATCTTTATTTCTCTTAATTAATCAAGTTCCTTACTTTAGTTTAATTATATCATCCTAATACTGAAATCCTAGTATATCTTACATATACCTAGTTGATTTTCATTTGGGCGCCTAGGCGCCATATCTTCAGCACCTGAGCGTTGGTTGAGCGTCTGGGCGCTCTCTATGCAGCGCCTGAGCCCTAACTGCTCTGCGTTACAGGAAATTTTTCCTGGGCGTTGGGCGCTTAGGCATCCAAATGCCAGCGCCTGAGCACTCGTGCATTAGCAAGGATTCTGCAGAACTCATTTTCTATAGAATCTTGATCCCAATTCAAGGTTTCTCGTCAATTTCAAGCAATCCAATGCATGATCCATAGTCATCAAGATACACAATGAAAATCAATAGATTCATACAAATCAAAATAGCAACAAATCATAAAAAATAACACAACAAAGAGAGCAATCCCACATGGATTCCCTCATCAACAACACCAAGCAAACGTTTCCTCACCACCGAGATAGGTTGAAGAAGATTATCTCCCTCTTACCTATAGAAGACAACACAAGAAAGTAAGTTCTTTCTCTTTGGGAATTTCGTCCAAGCTCCTCCAAAAACCCTAAGGACATCAAACTCACAAGAATCATAATCAAGGCTTGAAAAAGGCATCCATGATCACCAAAGTGACCATGGATCACAAAAATGAGATGGAAAAATGAGAAAGCTATGAACTTTACCTTAAAGCCTCAAACTTTAGGGCTTGAATGGAAGATGGTGAAAATGGTGGATTTTGGTGTTGGTCACAAAACAGAAAATGTTCTAGGTAATGAGAAGATGCAGGAAATAAGGTTGGTTGAGTGAAAAGCTTGGATGGCCCAAAAATGGAGTCTTTGGTCATAAGGTGGGTGAGAAAATAGAGGGGAAAAGGTTGAGTTTTTGAATATGATCTTCTAACAAGAATGAAAAGCTTCAAAGGAATGGTTAGTTCAAGCAAAGTGTTTGCTTGAAAACAAGCAAACTATGGAGGGGAAAAGGTGTGGGCTGCCGTAGAGGCAGAGGAAGAGAGGAAGAAGAGAAAGGCTTGAAGAAAAAGTGAGATGAGAGAAAAAGGAAAGAGAAAGTGATAGTAAAGTGTCTTGGAATTTTTGAAATAAGAAGGGATGGATGGTAAAATGGAAATGTGACAATTTTGTCACATTTTTCCTCCACTTGGCCGTGGAGTGTGGGGAGGGAAGAGAAAGAAATGAAGCTTCCTTGAGAAGCTTGATGGAATGAAGCTTCCATGAGAAGCTTGGTTATTTTTTCTCAAAAGTCAAATGATGTGACATAAAGTAGATTTTTAGATAAGGTGATAAGGATTTTTACTATAAATTATTATCCAATGGACAATTGTTATAGTTAGCAACACTAGTATTTATTGTCTAACGGATAATAAATTATATAATATTTTTTATTTATCTGATAAAAATCTCAAAAAACGTAAATATTGTAAATTGTGCCCAACCTCGGGTTTAGTAAGTTCCCCCATCGACGTTTCCACAGTTCAAGATTTACCAGCCCCGGGAAAAATATTTTATTTTCCCAGCTCCGCTCAGTGCGCACGTAAAATGAGAAATATATTAAAATATTCAACATTTCCAGAAAAATTCACAAAATTCATAAATATTATAAAATAACTATTTATCACGAAATTATCAATTTTTGGGGTGTTACAATATGCATGAGCCTTGAACAAAACAAAGGAACCCGATTCCATAAACCTTGAACAAGCATTGGAACCTAGTTTTAGAAATTTCACTAGGTATGAGGGAATGAACCATCCTCAGCTCATCATTATGATAGGGAAGGCATGTTACCTCCTCACTTACAATCATGTATGATCACTGTTGGAGCTATGCCAACCTGGTTGGTAACTTTTTTGCTGACCGCAAGTGCAGGGGTCGCTCAAGTAATAAAAATAATGAGTAGAGATCGTTCTCATGGGGAATATAGTTACTTTCTAATGCTAAATATCAACCTACAACTTAATTAATTCTATTCAAGCAAGCATAAATTGGAAAATGGGTTTATTAATTAAACTACAAAGCATAAAGAAAAGATAAACATATGGTTGAGAAAATAAGGAATTCTTTTTTACCCCCTACTTCAATTAATAACATGCAATCCTTTCAAGCAATACAAACAATTGGATTCGGTTAGCCTGAGAAAATAACTTAGTTAAAAGCCTATGCCTAGGTCGATTAACCCTATGTTACTTACCTAGTTCACTATGCGTCCATGAGAACCAGAGTAAACAACAAGCATTAAGATTGATTCTCAATTATGACTATGCACGACTAAGAGGTATATGTCTATCCCATTAGCGAATCAATCTATCCTGCCATTGAAATGAAATCGAACATGCATCTACCATATGTATGATCTAAAACCCAAAGTCCTATGTCTAGGCTCATTAGATTTAATCAAATCACCTAAAAGCTAATCAAACAAGTAAGAGCATTAAGCACTATATGATAGAACAAAACCCAAATCATTTATATAAACTCAAAAGAGTACAAATCATTCAATATCCATAGGGGGATCTAAAGAATACCCTAAACACAATTTACCTACTCATTGAACATGAAAATATAATACAAAAATCCATATTCAAGATAAAGGGAAGAAAGAAAGGAGAAGAAATAAAAGATGCAACCCAAAAGGGTGAACGTTGAAGCTTGAATCTCCCTCCAAGATGAAGATGACCTCCAATCTTGGCTCATTCAACTCTCTTTCAGCCCGAAAATGAAGATCTAGTTGTTGGGTTCTCTCAGAAACCAAAACTAAAGAAGTCAAATGAAAGTTCTTAAAAAGCTCCTCTTGAAATCTGCGTACAAAGTATTTATAGGCCCACATATTTCTCACATCATGCCGAGACATCACACAACATGCACCGTAGTGAGCAAAAAATTAGGTCACCAGTGCTGCGATGTTAACTTTCTTACGCCACGACATTAAGCCCTTGGGTTATTAGGGTGCACAGGCAAAGAGCAGCATGCCGCAACGTAAACATGCCAGCACCGCGACGTGATCCACTGAAGCTTCTCTTGTGATTCCTCTTCCAATGTAGGGCCTTGGCTCTCATCAATTTGGTTCTTTTGGGCTCATCCTACAATTAAGAAATCAACCAGTCAAATACAAATGCAATCAAACTCAATTTAATCAAAGATTAGGAAGAATTTTAATAAGATTAGAAGGAAGACCTCAACATGGATTTTACATGAAAATGTGGCTAAAGCCTTCCAACTATGCATAATAACCAGGAGAAAGCAATCAATAACACACACAAATAAGGCATAAATAACTACATTCAATAGAGTTATCAATCACCCAAAAGTGAGGACATTATCCTCCATCAACATAGTTATGAAAAATAATGATGCCAATTACTACAATAACTAGGTTGTCAATTTGTTTACATTCATAACAACAAGTGTAAAATACAATGATGTCAAGTACTACAATAGTTAGCATACCAATTAATTTACATTCATCTCATCTCAAGCATACACAACAATGATGCTAAGTATCACAATAATTAATATACTAATTGATTTACATTCATCACATTAACACCTCATTAAATACCCCTATTAGAGTCTCATCACTCATTAAGAAGCATATAATAAAGGTTCACACAAGTTAAGCATTTCATATTCACCAAATGCCCAGGCGCTAGCATGGCAGAGGCATTCCCTTGTCTTTCCTTGTAACTGGTGCTCAGGCGCTCAACATGCACTTAGGTGTTCAAAACCCAACTCTCAAGCCCTGGTGCACAACAACACACAACACTCCCTCTGGGCAATGGGTATTTGAGCAGCTAAAACCTAACGCTTAGGCATTGGTTGCCCATAATCAATTTCTACAGATTTTTGCAGAAACAGCCACTGCTCCATTGGAACAATTTCACTTCCAATCACTCAAACCTCAAATCCAAGTGATTTCCAATACTACACAAGGTCCATTAACACATTGTAACTCTTATACAATTTTTGATTCATTACCATATAGATTAATGAATCAAACATCAACCTCAAAAACCTAAAACTCAACTCTTAGCTCAAGTGGAATCAAAGGAAACTAAGGGATGAAAATTCATCTCCAAGTATCAACAAACCAAAAACAAGTCATCCTCAAGTTCTATAATAAGATTCAAGCCAATAACACAAAAATCACACTTAAAAACCCCTTCCTCTCATCAAGCCCTCTTATGAACAAGATGAAGAAAAAGGAAGAAATAGTGCTAAAACAATTTCCCCTACCTATATTGTCTTGAAAGAATGAACTTAGAAGCTTCTCTCCACCTCTATCCTCCTCATCCTCCTTGGTAGTTGATTCTCCTCCTTTGTCTTCTTTCTCTCCTTTTCCTCTTTGGTTTCTTGTGGTAACCGTGAGAGTGGTGAGAAAATGAGATAAATATCTCATTTGAAACAAGAAAGTTAAGGGTAGATAACAGGAAGGAATCGTGAGGCACTTGGCCTCTTTAGTGCCTAAGTTGTAATTCCTGATTTGTTAAGAACACTTATATTTCACCAAATCAAGTTTCCTAACTTCCAACAAGTTTAAAATAAATCCTAAGATTCAAAAAAAAATCTTGTTTCACCATTTTTATATTTTTCCATATCTGCTACTAGTCAATCTAGCATTAAAACACATACTCAGTATGCTTAAAAATACTAAATTAACTTCGATTAACCTCAAATTTTAACTACATCTTCTACACGTTTGTGGCCTAGAAATAAATTTTTCACATTTATTTCTATTAACTAAGCAATTTAAGCCAATTTTGGGGCTAATAACAATTATTTTTCACACATAGTATTACAGCAAAGTGACTAAACGTGCTCAGAAGGTCACAAAATTAAACAGGCATGTTAAGCAAGTATTAGGCTACCTTTGTAACCATATATAAGTCTAACATGTTCCCGAGGGTGTTACATTGATCCCCACCTACAGATCAAGTGCACTCAAGTTCCTTGGAATGACGACGGTGGGGAAGATACAATTGATGAACGATTTTTTATTTTTAAACATTCATGTTGTCCTATCGGGAGAGGTGGTAATTTATTCTTGACGGATATGGAACTTCAGATTGCTGAGACATATGTGCTTGTAAATTATGAAGAAGTAGAACCTTATCTCCAGTAAGTCTACTCCCTAATTTTTAACTATGTTATGCTAAATAATAATAATTGTATTGATTAGACAATTCGAGGAGTTGTTAAGGGAAACATATCTTAATATCACTGATGATAAAATATTGGAAGCTTGAGATAAGGACTTCAGTAGGTGGCTAAAACATCTAATGAGTCCTTTTATCTATAATCACATCTATCATATTAAATTCAATTTTCATTATGCTAAATGTTACAACTATCTATCATCTATGTCATCATACAGGTTAATATAGGTCAAGTTGAGGATTAAATGATATAAGAGATAAGTTATGGTTCATCCAAGTCTGTGACTTCTTATTATGACTTAATAGTTAATGGGTATAGATTTCATACTAAGGAGTACAAACAAAATAAAGCTACCATGAATAGTGGCGTATGTGCTAGAGGTAGTATATATGGTGACAATGACTTTGACTTTGACTATTATGACATCGTTGAAGAGATATTGAAATTGTCATATGTAGAAAATCAAAATAAAGTATTTCTTTTACAATGTCATTGGTTCGATCCGATTAATGGAGTCAATGTTGATGAGAGATATTGGTTAATTGAAATTAAGCATAAATCAAGACTTCACTCAAATGAGTCATTCGTCTTACCTAAACAAGTACAACAAGTGTACTATACAAGATATCCATAAAGCAAGAATAGAGCTAATGGTGAATAGTGGGTAGCTTGCAAAGTTAAAGCAAAACTCTTCGTGACTGAGACATTGAATGATGAAGCTGATAATGAGCTAGCTGCTATTGATTATTACCAAGATGACGGATCCCTTGGAACCAATAATATTATCATAGATGATGAAGCAATTCCCTTGTTTGATACACATGCCCAAATAGAAGAAGTGAACATACATGATATACATAATCCAATGGACATTCTGGTTGTTGATGAGTTCATTGCTGATAATGAAGATAATGAAATTAATGAATTCTTAGATGAAGATGAGGAACTATATGCTTCAGACTCAAGTAGTTACAGTTGAATCTTGTTCAATATATTTCATTAATGGTATTTACACTGAAATATCATTGTCATATGTTTTGTATTTTTATTGACATATAGTTTTTTAACTCGTCATATTTCATTATGCAGATATTCATCATGGTAACTAGAGGTAGAGGCGTTAGACACCGTCATGGGAGAGGTTGTAATGTTCCACCCTAGCCTTCTCCATCATGCCATATTTCTCCACCACTACAACCTTCACAGCACTCCCCAAGTATACGCGTAGGATAATCTTTTTAATTATTATTAACTCTTGGTTTATATAAATGTAATATATATATATATATATATATATATATATATGTATGTATGTATGTATGTATGTATGTATGTATGTATGTATGTATATATGTATGTATGTATGTTTTTTGTTTATCTATAATTATGTTAGGTACAACTTCAAATACTAGCTCATTGACCAGTGCAGGCCTACTAGCGTTTATCCCATTGACCACTGGAGGCGCATCAGCTTTTGTCCTTCCCCTTATTGACCCACCCCTTTCTATCCTACCCCTGTTGACCTACCAACTAGCTACCTGAATGTGGTGCTTTCAAGTGGAGAATCTCATATAGAAACTAAAAGGAGGGAACTTATATATGTGGTGGTTGTCCCTAAATCGTAAGTAATAGTGAATTTCATCTGTTATTACATTTATTTACTTTTAGATTACCAACATTATCTTCTTATACTTACAGGAGGAGGTTTCTTCCACCAAGAGTGACCCGTGACATTATGTACAATGTCATGACAAGGATGCCTATTCCGGCTAATACGTGGAGAAATTATCCTGCTAACATGAATGACATATTATTTAAGGATTGTTGGTCCGTAAATCTGCAAGCGCACGGGTCGACAAGTAATATAAAGGAGAGTTAGAGTACCGTGTCCCAAGGGATTGAATAATTAGAAGAATGTTAAACTTAACTAATATTCACAAATTTTTATCCAAGCAAACGAAGGAGAGTGGGTTGCAATTAAAATAACAACTTAAAAGAAACAAAATAAGAAAACACCAAACACCAATTCCACAAGAGAAGATGAGAATGATTAAAGCCTAGGGGTCCCTATTCACTTGCTACTTCAATGAATAATTGCAATTAACAAGCACCAATCAATGAAATGATATTTGTTGGCTAATAACCATCAATAATAAGAGCCTATGTCTAGGACAATTACCCATGTGAAACCTAGCTAATCCACTATGTGTCCATGTGAGTTAACATAAGAATCACTCATTGAGACCATTTATCAAACACTTGCCATGCATGACTAAAGGGTATGTGTCCATCCCTTTAGTTAATCAACACACCCAAACCATTTGAATGCAATTGAACATACATCAACCATATCATGTCCACAATCACAATACCCTATTTCTAGTTCTATTGGATTACTAAAATCATGAAATTGATGGCCAATCAACAACAAGCATTAAGCAAAGATATAGAAGAACAAAACCAAATTCATTGATAGAAAACTCAACAAACTACAAAATATTCAAATCCATAACAAGATCCTAGAAAGCCCCTAGATTAGAGTTTAGTTACACATCATAAAAGAGGAGCAAACTAATGAATTCAAGAAACCCATCAAATTACAAATCAAGAGAGAAAAGGGAAAGAATGAACAAGAATGGTGAGAATCCAATGCTTGATCTTCCTCCTTGATCTTGATTCTTCACTTGAATCCTTCTATCTTCCAAGAGTTCCTCCTCCTCCCACTTGGTCTCTGGAAATCGTGCTTAGGTCCCCAAAATAGAAGATGATGAAAAATGCCCTCAAAATCAGATAAAAAGGGCCAAAATCGCGGACCAGGGTTTTATCCACGCCTAGGCGTGGCTTTCCTATGCTTAGGCGCGGTTATGAATCACGAGCCTTTCCTTTGCTTGCCATGCCTAGGCTTGATTGAATAATTATGGCTCAAGGTATTTGAATTTGAATTACATATGAGAATTTTTTGCTATTATCCTTGAATGGGAAGGTAATCAGTCCTGGTATATTTTTCCCACTCATTATCCTTGATGAGTGTAAAATACACTCATCTTTTGGGTTTAGTTATTAAGATTTTTAATTAATTTTTATTTATTTTTTATTTATCTTTTATTTTTTAATTTATTTTTAAATAATTATCTCTTCACCTAGGATTATTTGAATTTTTAAGATAAATCATCGATTTTGTGTAAAAATAAAAAATTCCTAAAGATAAATTTTTGAAGGATTTGAATATTTTGAGATAAGAATTATACTATTTATTTATGATATTAAGTGAATTCTGGTCATACTGAATTAAATGTATTTTATTGTGTTTTATAGGAATTTAAGGAATAATCAAGTTAAATTCTTAATTGGAGTGCCAACAATCTCTACTTGATGACCAAGTATCTATGCGTTTAATATAAGGATCTCAAGGAGTTTCTTAATTTGAGTGAGATATTTGTTTCCTAATTTATATGGATTCAACAAAAATAAATAGAAAACAAGAGATTTGGTCAAAGATTAATTAAGGAAAGTATTGCTATCAAACATGTCTCAACAAATTTAGGATAACTTTCTCTATAAATTTGTGATTTACCTGATTCTAGTGGCGTTTGAAAGCTAAGAAAGAGATCTACAAATCTCATGTTGACAACTTTATGTAATTATTGAAGATTGGATAAAGATTCTTAAAGTGATTTGATTCAGATTCCCGTACTATCTTGACTATTCCTCATTAAATGAGTCATATCTTGAGTTACAGAGATCAGATTGAGGCGCCGTTTGCGACATTGAAAAGATAACAGAAAATATTACAAATTATCTGTTGAGATTGAGGGCAAATTTGGTCACCCTTCTCAAGTTAGATACAAAAAGCTGTCAACTTTTTTTTATAAAAGGGAGCTCTCTTTGGTTTAGATCATCTGGTGGAAATTTAAAGAGAGAGAGATGAGAGACTTTAGAGAGATAATTCAGAAGAGAGAGTTGCAGCGAATCTTTGGGGGTCGGCCACGAAGAGAGGACGATATTCTTGAAGGCTTGAAGATTACAATATCTGTAAAAAAAGGTTTTGATTTCTCTTCCTCCTAATTTTTCCCCTTTCTTTGGGTTTTTCTTTCCATGGATTTGTATTGTGATATGGGTTTGTTATTGAACATGAGTAACTAATCCTATAGCTAGGGCTATGGGGGATTTTGTTTTCCTAATTAATTGATTTTCAATTTAGATTTGATTACGGTAATTTCTTTTGGGTTTATTGTATTGTTTGAATCCTTGTCAAGACTTGACCACTTTTGACATATTTTAATTCATTGTTTGACTAGTGACCATCCGCATTCAATGAATAGACCTATATAATAAACCTAGGATTAGATTGGTGAATGACCAAATATCAATTTATTCTATTAATCGAATTAACAGTTATGTTAGTTCATATATTGAATTTGGAGCTTAATGCATTCTTGATTAATTCAACTAAATGACCAAATAGGTAAATTAAATTGGGAATATAATATTGTTTCATCAATGACCATTGGGATTCAATAGCAAATAAGAGAATATTGACAAGAGAATTACCTTATATCATAAATGAATAAAAATTTGACTAATTGAATTCAAGTGAACCTTGCGCCCTAGTTTCTCTTTAATTGATTTCTTTCTATATTGTTTGATTGTTCATCTTTCTTCTTTATTTGTGATTTGATTTTATTTTGAGTTTCTTCTTACACTTCCAATTGTTTAAATAACCAAGGGCTTAATGAATTTAATAATTACTTCTTATTCCTCGTGGGATTGACAACTAGGACTCAAGCCTTATATTACTTTGCGATAGAGTGCACTTGTTCTTAGTGCATTTTACGCATATCAAGTTTATCCTTCTTTTATGTGAACTTGTAATTCACTAAGAATAGTGGATTTTGGAGTTAATCTTATATGGGGGCAAAGTATTCAAAATTCCATTAGAATCATGGAAATGATCCTTTGTGAGGAAGAAGATCTTGTATTCTTAGAAATTCCTCATTGTATTTCCTCACGTATTATTTTTTCCTCATAGGATACTAGTGGTAGTGTGAGGCCATAATTCACTCCTTACCATAAGTATATAGAACCCCGAGGTATATGAGATGGCTCTCCACCTTTATGGTGCTTGAGATATGGGTTAAGTAAGTATTTAAATAAGGACTGAGATGGAATTATATTTAAATGTTATATCTTAACCTAGTATTGTTATAAGAATCATTGAATGAATATAAAATCATGATTCTTGATTTGAATCGTTTCTGAAATTAATTACAAAAATAATTTATAATGTTGTTCAATAAATGTTTTTAGTAACTATTAATAATTAGAATTCTTTTTTAGGAAGAGAAAAGACTTGTTTTGACACTTTGTCACATTTCTAGTTTATGATTACTTTGAGAATAAAAATGTATTTTTCTCTAAAACACTGAAAATATTATCATGACACGTATTTTAATAATATTACTGAGAACTCTTATAATTTTCACTCTTTTTCTGTTTGGATTTTCGTAATATTTTCAGGTATACGTAGGAAAGAAGAGTTATAATAGAATTTTGATAATATTTTATATTTGTGTTGTATATTTAATGCTTTGAAACAAATTATGTAAATAATGTGTATTATAATATATTTTGTATACCGTTCCATATAATGAATGTACGTATTATTAACCCCACAACATGGCTCATATTTTGTATATCCTTTATATATAAATTTTAAATTACTTATTTTAAATAAGTGATGTACTTAATTTCAATTACTAATACTTAATTTTGGATAGGTAATTGATAATTATATTAAGAATGTTATAAACTTCATACTGAAATGCGGTGTTGACACCACCACTACCAAAGCATTAAGAAAAGGGCGGCCCAAAATTACATTGTAAGACGTATAATAATCCATTACCAATTTCTTGAAAACATCATAATACAAAATATTTGTTGAACTTCTTTGATCAACTAGCAACCTTCTTACCACAAAATTTTTACCATTGGATCATCCTAATCTTTATCCACTCCCTGGAAGTCTTCATCATAGAAAGAAATGACCGGTCAATTCTAATCCATCTTCCATCCTCCGCTCGACGATCCTCCAGCCATTATTACCGATCGTATAACTCTCAAGTGTTTCTTCCTAGCGGATTTTGACGTTCCTCCCCCTGCGAACCCTCTTGAGATCGTGTTAATGATCCCTTGGATTTGTCCTAGGAAGTTGGATTGATCCACCGCTACCTCCTTCCCCTTACTCTCAACATGGTCTTTATTCAAGTTAGAGATCCCATCATCAAAACCATCCATTCGTGACCAATCTTCTGTCTTCCCACGCTTCTTGTAAATATATTTTCCAAGATGGCAGATCTAATTAACTCTTCAATTTTGTTCTTCAAAACCACACTATCTCGCACCGTGTGTCCGAAAGTACGATGGAATTCACACCTCTTTGACCGATCAACACTAGGACTGACTGCAGTAAGTGACATTGGAAACTTTAACAGGATAATATTATATACTTCTTTCAATATGGTTTCTTGATCCGCATTAAGAGGAGTAAATTCGTCATATCGAGGTTGTTTTTGTTGTCTGAGCTATAATCCTCTAATCTTTGAGCCCGATCTTCCAAACTAGTGACCACTTCTTCCTCTCCCAATCACAAATTGCATTGCTTGGGACAATTGGGGAATCAGGCTTTTGGTTCTATGTTCAATTTTCTCATAGGTTATCCCTTCCACTAATCATTGTACTTCCTCTCTTGCTCGAGCAGCCTCTTCCATGTTGATAAATCCGATATATCTATTCTGCAATTCATCAACATCCACTAATGGTCTTTTTGCTAATGAGTCTGTGAAGGGCCCTAGTTTTATACCTGCCATAATAGCATGTAACACTACTGCAATATTCAAATTTTGATCTGGATTGCCTCCTTGTTGAAACATCTCAAGAAATCCATCAAGGACTACGATCTACCCTGCTTGAGAGTTATGAGACTTGGCAAATGTTTTTTTATGATCTCTACTAGTTGAGAAATGGTTTAAAAACCTTTTTGCTTGCTTAGAGAAGTCATGGATTGACTGTGGTTCAAGAGATAAAAACCAAAGTAGTCGTGACTTTTTCAAAGTACTTGCAAACGCTCGACATCTGATTTGATTTGAGTCTGTGTCTAACTCTAACAACATAGCTAAATTAAACATGCCCAAGTCACTACAAGAAAAAAGGAGATTTGCGAAGGATAAAAATTAGAGAGAATTCTTAAGTTTCATTCTTTTCTCATTAAAAGAGATTCTTCTTTAATTTTGCATAACATAAATTTCTACGTCAAATACAAATTAACAATTTGCATCAGATTTGGCGGATCTCGAGGTTTGACGTTGAAATATGTCGACGCAAAAAAATTAGTTTGCGGTGGATTTTATTTCACGCATCAAATTTGGCGTTGAATTTTTCCGCCGAAAAACTCTCCGGATCACATGTCAACCGCATAGAAGAGAGGCGAAAAGGACTAAGGCGTATAGATTTTTATCGCTAGGTGATGAATTTCTAGGAGAAGTTTTCCGCCGCTAATTTGCGGACGGAAGCTATGGGAAAAGCTTGAAAGTCAATACATGACGAAGATTTTCTCCATAATCGTCTCTGCATGAAGAAGATTTTTATACTATGCAAATGTTGAAGGTGAGATTCACAAACATATCGACTAATTTGCGATTGTGGTTTGAAAAATATTGATGTTATGATTGATTTTGAGGCAAGATTTTTCTTCCAAAAATCTACCCAAGGGCTTATGATATTTCCACCACAAAATCCGTCGCAAAGCTTTTTTGAATATGGAGGAAAAAAAATTAAATTGAATATTCAAAATCCATTCATATATAAAATAAAGGTTTAATCAAGGAAGAATAGAGGAAAGGAAGAAGAATTTTCAAAATCTAAGTCACGCAATAGAAATAAGAACATAACATGAATTTTAACATGTCAATGCATTTAATCAATCCATAAAACAAACATAATAAATCGCATACAAAGTTTGTTCAAATACAAAGTTTAATAATCTCATCTAATTATCATTGTCATCTTCATCATGATCATCTTACCTTCCACATTGACGCCTAATTAGATTATCTTTTGTCACGTTCGAGATATTGTAGTTGTTGGCTTGGTTCGATGGGAATGATGGTGCTTGTAGCATATGATTTAAAGCTCCTTAATCATGGTTGATGGTTGAGAACATTAACCGATGTGAGGTATATGTTCAAATCGCATTTTTTCTTTGAGCACTTTGCCTCACGTTGTTGGTTTTAAGAGTTTCTACTCCATTTGACGGTTATGAAAGGAAAGTTGAAGAACGATCCAACATATTGCAAGGCGACACGGTGGTAGGTGCTCCTTAACCTGGTTAATATATGTAAACATAAATTCATCAATTCAGGTTTCATGAGTGAATAATGAATTAACCAAAAATACTTGAAAAATAAAATGATTGACTACATCTATCAAAATACAAAATCAATTAATAAAAAATATTAGCACTATTACTTAACTTGATTAATAACGAGGGACTCTTGATTACATCCATTCGGAACTTGAGTCGACATAGGTTCCTCTGAGGAAGATGAATCTCCATGATCATAAATAGATGCTTGAGAACCAAGGCCATAAACACTGGATTTGAATCTTGATACATTATAAAGCCTAACTTTTAACAAAAGACTAAGCAAAAGAAATCTCTTGTAGAGAAGGTTAATTAACACCAATCAAAAAGAAGAAAGGGTGAATCAAAGAGTAGATCAAATGTTAGGAATAGCTCACACTACACCAGTTGGAGATCACCTCCTCAAAATGGCGTGGCAAAATGCAACGTGATGCTAGCTTTAACAAAAAGACAAGCTTGGATTTATACAAAGTCTTCAATGCCTTATTTGGTGAAATGGCTCTGCTTTGATCATAGATTGGATTTACCATGAAAATAAGAAGTTGGGGTGAGAATTTAAAATTCTCAATAATAGATTTATACAACATAATCTCATAATAAATCCAATTCTAGAACCAAGAGCCAAGAAATGTATATAAAACAAGTTACTTAATTATTAAATAGCTCATAAAGTAGAGATGCTTTGATGAGACATCAAAACAATTCATCAATTAATCTTTAAACTTATCTATTAGGATAACAATTGATTCATATATGCATCACGAATGGAGCTTTATTAAACACTCTTACTAAGGTCCAAAAGAGACTTATAAATGTTACAAGAAAGGTTGAATATAAAAGCTAGTTTTAGGCCAAGAAGGCAACATTTTGGCATTTTTCTCAAATTTCAACCCTTGACCTTTGCTCAATAAAATGAGCATAACTTGAGCTACGTATGTGAAAATGAGGTGAATTCATGTCCTTAAGGAAACTAAGATGAAGCATCAGCTATAACTTTCATGAAGAGCCAAAGCTAATTCTTATTATATCTTAAGACACGGTTGATCAAATGATTTTTGACACGTGGATATTCGTGAAGAAAGTTGGAACGAGGTTCAAAGCAAGTGTTGTAGCAAAAGGTTTGACACGAGGACAAGGTGTTGACTTTATTATGCAGTTTTTCCACTATTTTGAAACACGGTTCCATTCGAGTGCTTTTTGCTCTAGTGTCTCTGCATGACTTGGAGTTAGAGCAATTAGATGGACACGGCCCTTTCTCCATGGTGATTTGGAGGAAAGGTGTTATATGCAACAACGAGGGGTCGTGCGTACCGAGAAAAACAAGACCACGTGTGTTTGTTGAAGAAGTCTTTGTATGGCTTCCATCACCAAGACAAAGTGGTATAAAATCTTGGATTTGGTACCACGAAGTGAGTATGATAGTTGTGTTTTCATAGGGTGAGTTTAAGTCTTTATGTTGAACATGCTAATTGCATCACAAACATGAAGGAATATAAAACATTAAAAGATTTCACTAAAAATATATCAAAACACTACAAATCTCATCCTGGAGTTATTGAAAACCTAAAACTCCAAATTTCATTTCAAATGGAAATCAAGGTATACAAGTAATGAAAAATTCTGGAATGCAAAAGCAAACCAAATCATGTTATTCTCAAGTTTTCTAACAAGATTCAAGCCAAAACAAGTAAAAACAACTCAAAACCCCAATTGGAACACATCAAGTCACAGACTCAAAAACAAGATAAAAAGAATGGAAAATGCTAATCGAGAACAAGGTTTTCCCTACCTCAAGGTCTTGAAGATGAAGGGAAGGTTAGGTCTAGTATTTCAAAGGAATAAATGGAGTTACTAGTCTCTTGTCTTGAAAGGGGAAGTCTTGATCGAGAAGGAGGAGTTATATTTTCACACTTGGAGGTAGTGCTAGAATGCGAGAAAAATGAAAATGGGAGAAGAATAAGATGAAGTAGATTTAATTTTATGGCTTAAAGGTTTTTGTTGATCTTGGGAAAAATATCATATGTATTTTTGATAGTCAATGCGCAATAATTTGCAAGAACCGGATTTTACCAAAGAGGACAAAATATTTTAATATTTTATTTGAATTTTTATTATATGTATCAATTTTACGTGGTGATTTTTCCGTGGAGAAAATTGAAATTAGATTTCCGGCGGATTATTTAAATAGCTTTTTTAAAATTTTCATTATCTTGAATTAATTGGCATTACAAGTACTGTTTGACATTGGATTTATCCGTGGAGCAACATTTTTATCAGTGAAAAATTATATTTTAGCTAGAAAAGACAAGGTGGAGATTTGTTACGGATATTTGGCTTTAATAGGTTTTTATATGAAGTAAATAATTATAGTAAAATTACTTGCAAATATTAATGCAAATGTTTTTTATTTTTATTTTTTAAATTTAAAAATAAATTTCTATTTTATTTAATAATTTGCGGAGAAAATATGTAACAAAACTTTTTCATAAAAAAAACTTTAAGGATGACAAATTGTTTAGAGAAAAAAATTGTGAGGGAGGAAAAATTTAGAAAATCCTAAAAGCGGATCCGTAGTTTCATTCTTTTCTCATTAAAAGAGATTCTTCTTTAATTTTGCATAACATAAATTTCTACGTCAAATACAATTTTTCATAACAGATTGACTGTGGTTCAAGAGATAAAAACCAAAGTAGTCGTGACTTTTTCAAAGTACTTGCAAACGCTCGACATCTGATTTGATTTGAGTCTGTATCTAACTCTAACAACATAGCTAAATTAAACATGCCCAAGTGTTCTTGAGGATCGGTCGATCCATCGTAGAGCTCTAGCATAGTTGGCATACAAAAGTTCGTGGGTAAGGGACATTATGAACTCTGTGAAGGGATGTGGAGAATAGCCAGGGTTCCAAGAAGATATTCTTCTTGCACCACGCTGTGCAGAGCGAGAGTAATGTGTTTGCTCTTCTTCACTAGGTTGTTCACTTTGCTATATCTCCTCAGTGTGAACTCGCCCTTTGCTGAGCCTAGCAATCTCCTCCCGTTGCTCCTGAATCTACCGTTGTAGCTCTTGGAAGATGGGCTTGTCATGAGTTCTCGCGTCAGTATTGATGTTATGGTTTTGCTAATTTCCTGTGGTGTTTTGGCTCCTCGTTCTTGCCATTGCTCAAGCTTCCTACTTTACTTGAGACCAAAACAACAGAAAAACAAAAACAACAGCAACCGCAAAAGCAAACTCCAACGCCAAATAAAAGCAAGAAAGTGATATAAGATGTGAGAAGTAAGGTTTTATTGAAAGCTCTCAACAGACGACGTCATTGTTCAGTCCAAACTTCAAGTAGTAGCCATGGTGGGTTCATTCTATGGTAGTATAAAGGTGTCCAAAAAGGTCCTTCAAATGGTTACAATTTTTCCTTTTATAAGGGTGGATGGGGTGACCTCACCTCATCATATTTAATCATGGGTTGTTAAGGGAACTTCCTATGAGAATGTACCATGTGTCCCAAATTCCTTTTTCCTATACTAACTCATGAGGTATTTTTTTTGTGCCTTGGTGAGCTAATATGAGGGTCTTCTATGGAGTGTTGGTGATGCATTGGGCTTGGTTTGCAAAGTCTAGGTATGGTCCATATTCTCCAAGTCTAAGCGATGAAAGAACGCACGAGGTAGTGTGCTACTTCCCCAGTAAGTCCTCTGTTTGGTTTGTGAAGCCCGAGTACTTTTAAAACAGGTTGGATTTAAAATGTCTTTACCTATATAACTTGAGAAGATGTAGCCCAAAGTGTATAGTGAGATATTTTGACGATATATGCACTACTTTAAGATGGCATGAGTAATTGCCAATGGGAGTAATTAGAGTCTTAAAAACAATTTTTTTTAAAAAATTAATTATAATTATAATTAGTAATGAAATATACATTATTTATATATAATTAGTTTATTTCTATTTAGTGAAAGATATAAAAAATTAAAAGTTAGTTGAAGAATATAAACAAGATAGGAATTAATGAACAAAAAAATCTCCATTCTCGAAATCACAATCACAAGGAGACTCACATGTTGGTGTTGGTCCCTTCACAAGGTCAAAAAATAAAACAGGGTTACAGGGTCAAGATTTTCTAGAAAATTCAGTCGAATGGGCCCACGACCAGGTTGGAGTTGGACTAGGAGTGCTCATCAAAACATATCAATGACAACTTTTCAGCCTTGCTATTAAATACCTAAGACCAAGACGGTTCTTAATCAAGGTTGTATTTTTGGGTTTTGTTAAAAAAAAACATTTAGGGTATTTGTTAAAAAATTTAAAATAAAAAGATTTAAATAAAAATAAAGGTATTTTTAGTTTCTAATATTTTTTACAATATTTTTTATTTAATAAGTAATAAATTAATTTTTTAAAATATAATCAAGTATTTAAATAATAATTTTTTTAATATTATTATTTTTATACATATAAATCATAAAATTAAATTAAAAAATATATATTAAAAATATTTGAATCAATACATATTGGTAATATTTAAATATTTTTTTTATTTTTTATTTAAAATTTTTTATTAGGTACCTTTAATTTACTTATTACTTATTAAAAAAATATTTAATTTATAATAATAATAACAATATAATTATAATAATATTATTACCATTGTACCTCCAGCTCAAGTCAACAATTGTTGACTTGTGTTGTCATGTGCTGTTGCTGCGTTTGAGGTTGCGGTATCAAGACATCCTCAGTGAAGATCCCTACCCTGTTGGACCTCTGATTCTGATTCCACTCTGCATCCTACCATCTTTCTCTCTCTCTTTCTCACACACACACACACAAACTGGGTTCCCATGTTAGGGTTTTAGAGAGCCCGATTTCAGCTTCCTTTTTCCCATGGAGTTGAAAAAGGGAAAGCTTGTCAGGTATGTAGCGCTGTCTGAGGACATTCGTTCTGTTGCTCAAATTTGGTTGAAAAAACAAGATATTGATCCAGGGGGACTGAGAATCTACGCGGATGAAGTTATTGGAATTCTAGACTCAACGACATTGTAGATTTGATGTAATTTGGTTGTATTGAAACTTGGAATAATCATTTCTTGTAATGGAGTTGTGTTCCATGTTGTTGCTAATTACAACTCTTTAACACATGTTTCTTTATTTATTATGAGTCCATTAGGTAATGAACTGATTGTTGAAGCTTGAAGCTTCCTCAATGAACTCTTTTATAATGCATGGATTTGAACATAGCTCATTCATTGTTTTATTTATTTTTCTGGGCTCCTTGCCCGGGTATTTCCACACACCCTTTGGGTGTGAGAATAATCAAGTTCATTCATTTATTATACTTGAATTTTGCTTCCTAAACAACAATCATTTTTCCATTTGAGAACATTGTGATGTATGTTCTAATAATTTAAGATTTTAGGTTCTACTCGGATGGTAAAAAGCATAAAGAACCACTGTGGGGAGCAACTGAACCACCAACGCTTGAAAAGTCATCATCCACATACAAGGTTTCATCTTCTTCGTTGCTTAAACCAGGCAATGCACTGCCATTAGGGAAAGGTAGATTTGCTGAAACATTTGGAATTGGAGGATCTAAGGTATACCCGGAGGACCATGAGCCATGGCGCAAAAGAATACTTGACCCGGGTAGTGAGATTGTGTTAAAATGGAACCGGGTCTTTATAGTTTCATGCTTGGTGGCTCTTTTTGTCGACCCATTGTACTTTTACTTGCCTAGTGTGAGAGGAAATACAAGGTCTTCATGTGTGAGGACAGATCTAACATTACGGATTGTTGTGACCTTTCTTCGCACTATTGCGGACGTTTTTTATCTGTTGCACCTGATAATTAAGTTCAGGACAGCATATGTGGCACCAAGCTCACGGGTATTTGGGAGGGGTGAACTTGTCATGGACCCAAAGAAAATTGCAAGGAGATATATCAGATCTGATTTCTTCATTGATTTTATTGCCACACTTCCTCTACCACAGGTTTGTTGTTCTATTGTGCCGTCATATAGTTTTTTATGTAATATAATGTAATGCAAACTTCTCTGGCAATCGATTTTGAGTTCTGCAATAAAAGATGGAGATAAAGTAAATTGAGAAAATATTTAGCGGAAAATTTATCTTAAGGAAAAAATGAACGAATTTCTCTTGTCATTGTAATTATGGACATGGTCACATTATCCACCATATTATGAATTGATGTAATAGATAAAGCTAAATATATCGGTTTCAGTCCCTTATCCATCTCGAACTAACATCAGAACTAAGGACATGAATGAATTGAGCATGTTGCCACCTTGCAAGTAACACAGTTAATCTTAGGATTTGCTTGAGCTATCAATAACAAGATGAGCTCAAGCTTCTGTTTGATACTCATAGTTAAAGCCTTCTCATTTGATCTTCCATCTCATGACTTCCTTTAGATGGCCCAGAAAATGTGATAGCCTTATTCTTCTATTGTTGGTTTTGGCCTCGGTTCATGGCCTGATTGAGCTTTTTGAAAGCTAAGCTCAAGCTTCTAATTTTGATGCTTAAAGCTTGAGCCAAGCTCCAGTGCCTGAGGAAGCTCAGTTTGACTTGTCATCTTTATACAGTAATGCATACAGTACAACCCTCCACAAGCTGATGGAAAGAGTCTGAAACATGGTTACTAAAATGATATGTCCGATGTGAGGGCAGTGTTGTTTTTAACTTTTTATCTATTTCTATGTGCTGTACTTAAGTTACACGAGCAGAGTATTTCAGTTGTTTTAAACTTTAAAGATCTTTTGTAGGTGAGACATATAGATAATAGCTGATTGAATTATTCTTTTTCAGATGGTCATCTGGTTTATTATACCGGCAACAAGAACCCCTCAAACTGATCACAAGAATAATGCTCTTGCATTGATTGTTTTGCTCCAATACATTCCGAGATTATATTTGATTTTTCCATTAAGTTCTCAAATAATCAAAGCAACAGGAGTGGTTACGAAGACTGCCTGGGCAGGAGCTGCATATAATCTGCTATTGTATATGTTGGCTAGCCATGTATGTAGTTTCGATTGGTTTTATGCTCCCATTATAACTCTCTCTGTCTCTGTCACATACACACACATACCTACACAGTTATCTGAACTCTTTGAAACTTATAGGGTATGTGGAATTTTATGCTATAACAATGTCTCGATTTTGTTGTTGCAGGTTTTAGGGGCAGCTTGGTATCTTCTGTCTGTGGACCGATATACTACATGTTGGAAATCCATTTGCAAAAATGAACCTCACCCTGAAAATTGCTTTCTTTACCTAGACTGCAGTTCTTTTAATGATGAGAAGCGCAATATATGGGCAAATAGTACAAATGTGTTTAACAGCTGTGATCCCAGTAATGATATTGATTTCAAGTATGGGATATTTGAAAATGCAGTAAAAAAACACGTTGTCTCTACAAACTTTATCCCAAAATACTTCTATTGTTTATGGTGGGGGTTGCAGCAATTAAGGTACGACTTGGTACTTCCATTCCATTAGAACTGCATATTAATTTTATAAACGGTGCATTTGATTAATTCATGTCAAGATTCACTTTCTGATTTCCTTCATGTTAAGAAGATGATGCTTGCAGCAACATTACTGTTTAGATTATAGGGTTTAGGGTGGAAAAGGAGAAAAAGAGATATTTGATATGATATGTGATAGGTAATAGTGTAATACAAAGTACTAACACCTATTTATACTTGTTAGAGATATAAAACTAATCTTGTGCCCTCACCTAACTACTTAAGCTATTGGGAGACTTGGTCTTTGACATTGTATCATAGCCTTCTTGATTAAGTGTTCAGGTGTTTGATCCTTACTGCCACCATTCTTCTAATAAAAGTTGGATTTTAGCACAAGGCAGAGTGGGCCTATGCCTTCTCCATGCGTCAAGCCCAAAGGACTCTTGTAAGAGGGGGCGTGTTAGAGATATAAAACCAATCTTGTGCCTTCATCTAACAGCTTAAGCTTTTGGGAGAGTTGGTCCATGACAAAACTAATAATCTAGATCAGATACTAGTGTAGCACTACTAGTACAAGCCCAGCCTAATAGGAGTTACTATTATAATAATGCTCCTAATATAATAAGAATCCTAAATTCCTAATATTCTAATACTCCCCTTCAAGTTAAGGCTAAGTAAGCTTTAAGCTTGTAACATATAAATAGACTTAAAAGAAAATAAACTAAATATAATGTGGGCTCCCAAAATCATAGCTGGAAAGGCAACTCAGGAATGCCGGAGAGGCAATACGCAAGATGAGCACAGCTAGAAAGATAACTCAGCAAGATGGCTGGAATGACGCATAGCCAGAAGTGCTGGTTGGAATGTTGCATAGCCAGAAGTGCTGGTTGGAATGTTGCATAGCCAAGGAGGAAGAGAAACTACTAAAAGGATGCGCAGCGTAAACTTTTGGGCAAGCAGTCATTCACACAGCAAGGCCCAAACTTCTCCAAACCGTATGTGGAAGCTTCAATAAGAAAGAAGACCTCAAATTTGAATTTAGGAGGCACAAAATCCTTGAAAATTTAATCCAGCTCAAAAACGGCTCTAATTAACTTGAAAACGGCTTGTGGTGGGAACATAGAGAAACTAAATATGTGTGGGCTGGAATGGAAAGTGTCTAAATACTAGAGACTGAGGGCTGATTTGAATCGCCACTGGTATTGTTCTCATTGGGTATAAGTGTTTTTGGATAGTGCTGATAGTAGGTGTAGTGAGGGCTGATGTGAATCACTGTCAAAAGAAGTCACCAGCGGTATGGTTCCAAATAAGTTTGAATCTGTTGTTACAGGTTCGCACAACACCTTTTATTTTGGGGGGGTAATACTGGCACCTGAATGGCTAGAATAACCTTTGGCACTTATTTCTGCTATAAGGTCCATTTTTGCATATCTGATCAATGCTGGACCATGATACTTGATACAAAACCATCAATATGGCATGGCACCAGAAACAAAGATAAGAGTTCCTCCAACCTTGGCTTGAGCTTCATATCATATCTTTGCTAGTTCACTCTTTTCTGTACCCATCATTGCAGCAAACAGATGCAAAAGGGACACATAAGAGAGAGAGAGAGAGAGAGAGAGAGATTAGGAGGTGCTTGGTTATGGCCTTATGGGTGGTTAAGAAACAAAAGACAGTTGCAAATATCCCCGTTAATCCAAGAAAGAATGACATCAAGAGGTGCTTGGTTATGGCCTTATGGGTGGTTGTGTCCATTTTGGTGTCAACTTGGTGATGGCATGATAGAATCCACTGAATAGCTGCACCATTGCCATGGCTAAATGGGCCTTCCATACTGATCCTGAAACTGCTTCCATTGCTCCTCTCTCTCACGAACACACATAAAGGGACATGAGAGAGAGAGAGAGAGAGAGGGCGATATAGGGGTTTAGGGGTTCATTGT
The DNA here is from genome assembly GCA_029884605.1 of Ormosia emarginata. NCBI lineage: Eukaryota > Viridiplantae > Streptophyta > Magnoliopsida > Fabales > Fabaceae > Ormosia > Ormosia emarginata. Next base: position 22,700,372 of record JAQQTP010000073.1, read on the forward strand.
TTTGTTGATACAATGATGGGAGAATGAATGAGGCTGGTGAACATGAGGAGCAGGGACTGCCCTGAACTGCTGTTTGATATGATGTGTGTGCTCACAGTAGCAAGTGGTGTTTCATGCTGCCTTTAGCTCCACTTGAAATTATTTTTGCAGATGCAGAAGAAATGGCCGGAGAAATATGACTTGTAGGAAGGAAGAGTCTGATAGAAACTGGTAATTATAACTAGTATATAAACTGAATATGCAAACTGTATTGATATATCCTCTGGAGAATTGTTCTCAAAACAGAGAATTAAAATACAATACCTAGTATCAGATTACAACAAAGAAAGAGAAGACTAGAAAGATAGAAAAGGTGGTTACAGGGTGGTTTCCTCCAAGAATTTGAGAGCTTGGTCTCTCCCTTCCAATTCCTACCAAATAACTGCCTAACCTCCCCACCCTTCCCTTCCTCTATTTATTCAAAAGACAGACTTGACAGTTACAGACACAGAAATAATAATAATAATAACTGACATACTAATAATAATAACTGACAGCCTAATTATAATAATTGACAACACTAATTTGGCCTAGGTCTCCTCTTATATTGTTTACTAATAAGAGGTCTAACAATACTCCCCCCCCCCCCAAAGAGTCACCTTGTCCTCAAGGTGAAAAGAAGGAAATTGCTCCATGATAGTTGCAACCGGTTCCCAAGTGGCTTCGAAATCGGGAAGATCTTGCCATTGAATTAAAACTTCAGCATTGCCAGCCGCACTGTTGCGAACAACCTTGACTTCAACAGGGAAAACTTGTAATTCTAAGTCATCAGAAAGCATTGATGAAAGGGGTTGTGGTGTAGCTGATGGAGATAGAGCTTTCTTCAACAAGGAAGCATGGAATACAGGATGTATTTTGCTTTCTGGTGGAAGAGCTAATTTAAAAGCTACTGGGCCAATTTGTTTAACAATCTGATAAGGTCCATAGAAACGAGGACTTAACTTTTCATTCCTCTTTTTAGCAAGAGATCTCAACCTATATGGTTGCAATTTCAAGTAGACCCAATCATCTATGCCCAATGTAACAGGGCGCCTGGATTGATCTGCATAAGCCTTCATTTGAGCCTGAGCCTTCACCAAATTTCCCTTCAAATCATGAAGAAGTTGGTCTCTGTCTTGAGTCATCAAATTGACTTCCTCAACCATTGATGGAATAGTAGCCCCCTTGAGCAAATGAGAAGGTTCTCGGCCATAAAGAGCCTTAAATGGGGTTAGTTTCAAGGAACTATTGTAATTGGTATTAAACCAAAATTCAGCCCAACTCAGCCATTGAGGCCATTGTTTGGGTCTAGTCCCTGTAAGGCATCTCAAATAAGTCTCCAAACATCTGTTTACCACTTCGGTTTGTCCATTCGTTTGTGGATGATAAGCAGAGCTAAACTTCAATTGGGTACTTGCCATCTTAAATAATTCAAACCAGAAATGACTAAGAAAGATCTTGTCCCTATCTGACACAATGGTTGAAGGAAACCCATGTAATTTGACCACTTCTTGGATAAAGATTTCAGCAACATCCTTAGCAGTAAACGGATGACTAAGGGCCATGAAATGAGCATACTTAGTTAACCTGTCCACTACTACCAAGATCACATTCTTGCCCTGAGCTTTAGGTAGTCCTTCTATGAAATCCATAGACACATTAGCCCAAACCTATGTAGGTATAGGGAGTGGTTGTAATAAACCAGCAGGAGACAAAGCCTGATATTTATTCAATTGACAGACCTCACAAGTAGCAACATAGTGTTGAATGTCTTTTCTCATTCCTTCCCAATAGACAATGGCAGAAAGTCTCTTGTAGGTTAGGAAGAAACCCGAATGTCCCCGTATGGCCGAATTATGAAACTCTTTCAAGAGTATAGGGATTCTAGAAGATCCTTTAGGCAGCACTAGTCGTCCTTTATAAAACAGCTTCTTGTCTTGAAAGGTAAAACCTGGATGAGAGGCAACATATTGCAACAAGTCTTGAATCACCCCTTGCAACCGGGGATCATTTTGAACTTCTGTCTCCCATGCTTCCAATTCATCAAATTGAGCTGTGGATAAAACTGCATAAGTCATCCTTCTAGAGAGGGCATCTACAACACCATTTTCTGTTCCAGGTTTGTATTGAATCTCAAAATCTAACCCCATCAGTTTAGAAGTCCACTTGAATTGTTCTTCACCCAAAACACGTTGATCTGTGAGAAATTTGAGGCTTTTCTGATCAGTAAGAATAACAAAATGTCTGTCCAAAGGGTAATGTCTCCACTTTTGAACAACCATTACAATAGCCATCAATTCCCTCTCATAAACTGATTTGGACTGTGCTCTATCTGATAAAGTCTGACTAAGAAAAGCCACTGGTCTCCTTTCTTGTAATAGAACTGCCCCCCAAACCCTTATTTGAAGCATCGGTCTCTATGGTAAAGACCTTAGAAAAATCTGGAACAGTGAGAATAGGCAAGGTTGCCACCACTTTCTTTAATTGTTCCAAGGCTGCCTGTGCTTCCGGAGTCCACTAAAAATTGTCTTTCTTCAAAAGTTGTGTCAAGGGTCGAGCTATCTTGCCATAATCTTTCACAAATCTCCTATAGTAACCTGTAAGGCCCAAGAATCCTCTCAAAGCCTTAATATCTTTTGGTGTAGGCCAATTCAACATAACATCAACCTTCTTAGGATCTGTTGCCACCCCATTAGCGGATATGATATGCCCAAGATACTCAAGTTGGGTCTGTCCAAAAGTGCATTTCTTCCTATTGGCAAACAATTGATGCTCCTTCAATAGTGCCAGAACTGCTTGTAAGTGCCTGCAATGTTCTTCCATAGTTTTGCTATAGACCAAAATATCATCAAAGAAAACTAGGACAAATTTTCTTAAAAATGGTCTAAGCACTTCATTCATCAAGGATTGAAAGGTAGAAGGGGCATTAGTGAGTCCAAAAGGCATCACAACAAACTCATAATGCCCTTCATGAGTTCTGAAAGCAGTTTTAGGAATATCTTCTTCTTTCATTCTAATCTGGTGATAACCAGATCTGAGATCTAACTTTGAAAAAATTGTTGCCCCACCAAGTTCATCCAACAATTCATCAATAATGGGAATAGGAAATTTGTCAGGCACTGTAATTTTATTTAAAGCCCTATAATCCACACAAAAACGCCAGCCCCCATCTTTCTTCTTTACCAAAATAATTGGACTAGAATAAGGACTGACACTTGGTCTAATGATACCAGAATTAAGCATATCATTGATTAACCTTTTAATCTCATTTTTCTGATAATGTGGATATCTATAAGGCCTGAGATTTGGAATGTTGGCTCCCTCTTTAAGAATAATTGCATGATCATGTCTTCTAGAAGGAGGTAACCCTTGTGGTTCCTGAAAAACTTCTTTGTACTCAACCAAAGCTGCTTCTTACCATTCAGGTGGTGATGTATTGCGGTCAGATTCGTTTTGTAAACTTTGATACTGCAGCAGAAATCCTTGTCCTTCATTATTGAGTGTTTTGAGAATTGATTTGAAGGAAGCTTGTGTACGTGACAATTCTGGTTCTCCCTTTAATACATGAAAACCTCCATCTTTGGGAACTTTAATGATTAATTCTTTAAAGTTGGCTCGGATTTCACCCAAACTAGATAACCACTCCATTCCCAATACCATATCCACCCCCCATAATGCAAACATAAAGAAATCTTGTTGAATTTCCAGCCCTTGCACCAACAACTTCAATTGAGGGCACACCCCTTCACAAGGAATCTTTCTTCCATCTCCTACTTCCACCGTATAAGGCAAAGTATTATCCACTTGCAAATTCTCTTCTCTCACCAACAAGGAAGATATGAAATTGTGGGAAGCTCCACAATCTATCAAAACTACCACTTGCTTGTCACCCAATTCTCCCCATAACTTGATAGATTTCTTAGAAGTGATCCCTGCAATACTATACAAAGACGACATTGCAGAGATTTCATCTCCATTTCAGGTTCTTGTTCCTCGGATCTCTCTTCCTTTTCATCAGTATCTCCTTCTTCTTCTTCTAACAATAGCACTGTGAATCGTTTATTTGTGCACACATGGCCAGGGCTAAACTTTTCATCACATCTAAAACAGAGCCCTTTTCTTGTTTTCTCCTGCAATTCAGCATCGGTTAATCTTTTAAATCCCCTTCCCCCCCCTAAAAATGCAGTAGTTCTTGTACTACTCCCCTCCCCCACTGAACTTCCAACACCATAAGTGGTTTGTGTTTGATTTTTGTTTCTTGGTTCCCAAGTAACAGTCCAGAATTGTTGTAAGTTCGAATTGTTTTCCCTCCATAACTTGTTCTGGTGCCCCCCTTGTTTAACACATTGTTTTTCTCGTCCACCCTTTGTGCATAATCCATTAACTCCGTAAGGCCTTCAACTGGATGAAGTTTCAGTTCTACCCGGATTACTTCCTTAAGTCCATTCAGAAATATCCCCCGCAAATAAGCCGGTTTCGTACATTTGAGAGGACCAGATATAATTCAAATTGTTCCCGGTATTCTTCCACGGTTCCAGTTTGTTTAAGGCTTAACAACAATTCAAAAGGACTTTAAATCATGGAAGGTTGGAATCGTTTGATTACAGCGGATTTAAAGTCTTCCCAGTTGGGTTTTGTGCAGAGAATTCCCACCATTGGTACCATGTTAAAGCTTTTCCCTCCATAGCCACCATAATCGCTTGTAACTTCTCAGTTTCAGTCATCTTCTTCAATTCAAAATACCTTTCCACTCGGTTTGTCCAGCCATATGCATCTTCTCCATCAAAAACTGGAATTTCCAATTTTCGCCAACATTCTTTACGAACCTGTGACCCAACTGGATTTCCAGCCTCATTTTTGTTTTTTGTATGACTCCCTTCGATGGTATCATCCTCTTGTTCAGAACAAACAGTAGCCTTTCTCATGGTTTCTACCAATTCATTCAACTGCCGTCGAGTTTCTAAGCGTTCAAGCCTCTCCTGTTCAAGATTTTTCTCCAGATTTTCCCTCATGGCCAGCAATCCTTCAAACCCGCGCTCCAAAATCTCGATGTGTGCATCCATGCCTTGTGTTGAAACCATCAATTTCCCCAAGATCTTGTTGCTTTGATACCAGTTGATAGAAACTGGTAATTATAACTAGTATATAAACTGAATATGCAAACTATATTGATATATCCTCTAGAGAATTGTTCTCAAAACAGAGAATTAAAATACAATACTTAGTATCAGATTACAACAAAGAAAGAAGACTAGAAAGATAGAAAAGGTGGTTACAGGGTGGTTTCCTCCAAGAATTTGAGAGCTTGGTCTCTCCCTTCCAATTCCTACCAAATAAGCGCCTAACCTCCCCACCTTTCCCTTCCTCTATTTATTCAAAAGACAGACTTGTGATTCTGTGATTACGTAAAAATAATAATAATAATAACTGACATACTAATAATAATAACTGACAGCCTAATTATAATAACTGACAACACTAATTTGGCCTAGGTCTCCTCTTATATTGTTTACTAATAAGAGGTCTAACAGAGTCATGGCAGATTTGAGCTGAGGACTGTTTGGAATTCTAGACTGGAGGCAAGCAGGTCTTTTGATGAACTAGCGGTAGAAGGCCTCATGTGCTGGTGAGGTGAGACTGCCCAGATTCCGGTGGCCGACGTGGTGTTGGTTGTCCCAAAACTGCACACTTGGTGGGTGAATTTGAGGTTGGCTGCCATGGGTGGCTGCTGCGAATAGGAAGAAAATCCAAGGTTATGTTAGGCAGCGTCAATGCACGTCCAACAAGAAGGAGAAACTCACTAGACAAAGATATTATAGGAGTTCTAGATTTTTGCGATTTGGTAGTGGAAAAGTGATGCAATTAGGTTATGTAGGATGATATCTCACTCTAATACTATGATGAATTATAGGGTTTCACCAACGTGGGTTGGGTGTGATAGTAAGCGAGCCGCACTCCGATGAGGAAGGAACAAAGTCCGAACCTTGGAGTAGGCACTTGTTGGGTGGGCCTCCTGGTTAGTAACCAATTGCGACTATGCCAACAAGATTAGTTTCATAGCAATGCTTGTGAAGATACTCCGTCAAAGACAAAAAAAAAAAAATAGGGTTTCCATAGAAAAGGAGAGAAAAGAGAATAGATATACTCTGAATAATATGAGATTAGATTGATATGAGATGTGATAGACGTGTGTTATAATACAAAGCACATTAACACCTATTTATACTAATAATTTGGGTTAAGTACTAACGTAGATCACTAGAACAAGCCCAACCCAATAGGACTTACTAATATAGTAAGACTTCCAACAAAACAAGAATTACATTTTGCATGATACGAGTTTGTTGTCCATTGAGGGATCTGATTTGAGAAATATGATTTTTGTAAATAGACTGTTATTTACATTGACAAATGCCACATCACATGTTGATAATTACTTGCACGATGGCACAAATGATGGCCTTGACATTAAGAGGGTGAAGAGGAATGACAAATTTCATAACTGTTATAATTTGTTAGAATATCTGAAAAATATCTTAAAATATCTTTATTGTATCTTGAAATATTTTAGAGTATCTCATAGGATTTCTTAAGATTTATTTCCTATTTATTATATTTTCTGATTTGTTTCCTTATTAATTAGGATTAATAGCCTAGTATTAGTATAAATAAGACTATTGGGTTTGTCTTTTGTATCACATCATCATCACACCAATATCAATATAGTTTTATTATTTTGAGTATTCATTTTCTCTCTTTTCCTCCTTCCCTACCTAAAACCTTCTAATTCTGTTAGGATCCAATTGCAAGGTATGATACTTGAGTCCCACACCGGAAGTATGAGATTTCAGTGTGGGGTTTATATGGCCTTGGGCTCTCCAATTACAATGGCTAGCTTTTGTGCTTTGGTTCTCCTAAGGTTCATATGAATTGGTATCAAAGCCTTCCACTATGCCTCTCAGCTGCAAATGAGCGGCGTGGGTGGTGACGTCAGCATTACAGTGTTCGCCCGAGACTAGTCAGAGGGCTAGTGCACAGCCAACCCGCATGGGCGTCGGGGCTGTGGAGTGTGGTGGAATGTTAGGATCCAATTGTAAGGTATGGGACTTAAGTCCCACTTCGGAAGTATGGGATTCCGGTGTGGGGTTTATATAGCCTTGGGCTCTCCAACTACAATAACTAGCTTTTGTGGTGTGGTTCTCCTAAGGTTCGTATCAAATTCAACATGGTATCAGAGAGGCACCATCCTCTGTAACCTTTTCCGTCACTTTCGCTGCTGAGTTCCCAAAGATCTGGAACTCTGATTAGCTGGCTTTGGTTACCGAGTTCTCCTTTTGGCACCCTTTTTCTATATCTTTTCCAGCCAACCGTGTTTTCACTCTGGTTTTCTGGCAAACATCATCTCCTCTGCTGCCATCTGCCACGACCTCTCTTTTACTGGTTTTTCCTGTCGCTGTTACTACCCTCCATTGCCGTCCGCCGTCGCTTTTTCTGGTTGGTGACCCCACCAGCTGCACTGCCAGCCTTTGATCGGCCACCCACCGAAGTCGCGCCTCAAGCTGCCGTCTCACGCGCTCCCACACGCCACCACCACTGTCAGCGCACAAACCCACGCGCCTCCATTTCTCCGGCCCTTCCAGCCACCTTTTTGGCAGCTGCCAATCTCGTTCAACTCACCCCAGCGTCCTCTACACGGATCTGAGCTCACCTACATCAACCGACCTCTGTGCCAACTTGTATACTCGCGCAAAGACATTCATGTGTATTGGAGTTTCTGTTTTGTGGCCATTATACACTGACCCATGACTGTTTCACCCTCTTTCCGGGCTCATCTGCCGTTCGTTTACCTCACCACATCATCTCTGACCTCCACGTGGCTGTTTGGAACTCTTTGTGGTGGTTATCTCTGGTTTTGGCTGTTTGGTTCTTTTCCAATGCTAGCATAGCATTGAGGGGGAGAATGGGAATTAATCCATCTCTCAATATACTTCAATGCAAGTGTTTGTCATGACTTCTCTCCCACAAATGAATCATAGTAGTGATGACTTCTCTTCCCATCGACGATCATTCTAATAGTGACTTCATTCTGATGGTGGCTTCTCTCCCACAAATGAATCATACTAGTGGTGACTTCTCTTCTCACCGACGATCATTCCGATGGTGACTTCTCTCCCACAAATGAATCATGCTAGTGGTGACTTTTCTTCCCGTCGACGATCATTCCGATGGTGACTTTTGTTGGTTATGACTCACACTAGCCTCCACTTTGTCCTAGATGCACTAGCCTTCCCGTCGACGATCATTCTGATAGTGACTTATGTTGGTTTTGACTCACACTAACCTTCGCTTTGTCCCAAATGCACTGACTTGCTTTGTCCTAGATGCACTGGCCTCGACTTTGTCCTAGATGCACTGGCCCTGTCCGTCTTAGTCCCAGATGCATTGGCCCTATCTCCATCCCAGATTCAGTTGTCTGCCATTGTCACACTGTTTGGCGTTTTTAGTTTGTTTCTTTAAGATGTAATTGTAACAAGCTTAAAGCTTAGTAAGCTTTAGCTTGAGGGAAAGTATTAGAATATCTGAAATATCTTAAAATATCTTTATTGTATCTTAAAATATTTTAGAGTATCTCATAGGATCTTTAGGATTTATTTCCTATTTATTATATTTTTTTGATTTGTTTCCTTATTAATTAGGATTAATAGCTTAGTATTAGTATAAATAGGGTTATTGGGTTTGTCTTTTGTATCACATCATCATCACACCAATATGAATATAGTCTTATTATTTTGAGTATTCCTTCTCTCTCTTTTCCTCCTTCCCTACCTAAAACCTTCCAATTCAACATAATTGATAATCAATAAGTTATTAAGATGCGGGGGATCACACATATTTGTTATTCTAGATTTTCTCTCTCTCTCTCTTCTAGTTTACTAAATAAGTTTCTTGCTTATAATTTTGATTGATTATAGTCAAGTGTCAAATTGATGTGAAGTTTGGAGTGAAATAATTTTCATTTTAGCTTATGATGCTGAGAACAGAAGGCCCTCAATTTCCTGAAGGATATTTTCTAATGACTAATGTGCATCTCCTAATTCATAAATGTCTTCTGCGGCCTACGCTTCTCCAGTCAAGCTCTTAGCTAGCCTTGCACATAGTATTCAGATCTGCTTAATTTATGGTATTAGTACTATCATATATGAGATCAATAATTTTTTAGTTTTCCACCTTGTGTTTGGATGGTTTATGGTAGAGCACAATGGCGTCCTTTGATCTATGTAACCGATTACAGCTAGTGGGAAAAGGCTTTTGTTGTTGTTCCACCTTGTGTTTGGATCCAAGACTCCTAATTTTGTTGCAAGAAAGTAATAAAAGATACAGACTAATGAGGGATCAGTTCCTTAAGGGATGTGCTCCAAGGGCTTTGAAAACAAAAGAAACTATGAGTTTCACATTTCGGCTTGGATTTTGATGAAATCTTTTACTGATTGGATGATTGGTATAAATGCATTTTTGGATTAATTTATTTTGCTTTCAGAAAGCTTATAATCAAAATACTTAGAGAGAGCTTTCTGCTGAAAAGATTATTTTGAGTGTAAAATAATCAAAACCAAACATGCACTAAGTTGGTGAAGGGGATAAATGGTGTTCCTTTATGTAATGGATAAGAATAGTATAAGATGCTGACTCTAAATAGCAGAGTGTGAAACCTTGTCCATGACAGGGAATTGGTAGTTATCTCTTAATTTTAAAATTTGTTACTGATAGATGATATTGTTTGTTGATTCTCATTCTTTTATTCTTTTTGGCATTGTTTCAGTTCTTATGGGCAGAACCTAGACACGAGCACTTTTATTGGAGAAACATCATTCGCTATTCTGATTGCCATCTTGGGTCTTGTATTATTTTCCCATTTGATTGGGAACATGCAGGTATTTGCGGATGATTTATTTTCAGTCCTTTTTCATTTATGATTAATATCCAAATTACAATATGAACAATTTAAAATTTGAAACTGTGATAAATGTCTATTGCACTTTATGACTATTGAGTACAACTTTTTATATTCCCTTTAATTCTTGTTTCATTTGTTAGCTTTCTACTAGATTGTTAAAAAGATATTTATTTCCTGGTAGCCCTTAGACTAGTGTCCTATTTTTTTCTCATATTAATTGGCTTTCTGACTTATTTCGTTGTAAATGATATTTCATTGAGAAAAAAGCCACTTCACCCTTTCTTCTATTGTATGTTAGTTACCAACTTCAGATATAGAGGAAAAAAATGAAAATTTTCTTATTTTGTAGGAGATTTTACCATCTTGGTGTTTAACAATGGCTATATGAGCTACATATTCTCTTGTTACACTACACGAGGTCAAGTAGGATGTTAGACTTATCTAGTATAATTAGCAATTTACTTATATCATAAAGTGTTCTTAGTTTTCTTTACAAGATTCTGCTTTGGGGTTGTTTCTTTGACGTAGACATATTTGCAATCAATTACTATAAGGCTTGAGGAGTGGAGGCTTAAGCGAAGAGACACAGAGGAATGGATGAGGCATCGCCAACTCCCTGAAGATTTGAAATGTCGTGTTAGACGATTCGTTCAATATAAATGGCTTGCAACTCGTGGAGTTGATGAAGAAACCATTCTACGTGCATTACCTGCTGATCTTCGCCGTGATATCCAACGCCACCTATGCTTAGACCTTGTTCGAAGAGTATGATTTCTGCCTAGTATTTTAGGTTTAAGAGATTCTTATTTTATATTGTCATGGTCCACTTAATTGTATGTTATCTCTATAAACCCTCCTCTGCTGATGTCCACAATTTGGAGCATAATGATCCTTGTTTGTTTGTTTCTTCCAATTCTATCACTGGCTGGTATTTATGGTGACTGGTAATAGGAGCCCTGTGATATATAAGTTCACAAAATGCTTGACTGTAGTTCTTGAAAATTTATGTGTTATCTACCATCTGTGATTCAAATTATCTTCATGCATCTGAGATGGCTTTAGTATCTGTAGGTTTCTTACCTTAGAACAAGTTAAATGAGCAGAACTTGAATTGAAAGATTGATTCTCCATTGATGCCTATGAACATAGTAATCATAGTAGGTGTATAATTTACTTTATTATAAGCATTTAATCAATTGCCCTTTCTATGTTTTTAGGTTCCCTTCTTCTCACAGATGGATGATCAGCTTCTTGATGCAATATGTGAGCGGCTGGTATCTTCTCTTAGCACTTTAGGCACCTACATTGTTCGTGAGGGTGACCCTGTGACTGAAATGCTCTTTATTATCAGAGGTAGACTGGATAGTTCTACTACAAATGGTGGCCGGACTGGTTTCTTCAACTCAATCATATTGAGACCTGGAGATTTTTGTGGCGAGGAACTACTTTCTTGGGCTTTACTCCCAAAATCAACCATGAATTTGCCTTCTTCAACTAGGACAGTTAAGGCCCTAAGTGAGGTTGACGCTTTTGCTCTTCGGGCTGAAGACCTCAAGTTTGTAGCTAATCAATTTAGGCGCCTTCACAGCAAGAAGCTGCAGCATACCTTTCGATTTTATTCCCACCATTGGAGGACTTGGGCAGCCTGCTTCATACAGGCTGCTTGGCATCGATATAAGAAAAGGATGTCAGCCAAAGACCTCAGTTTGAGGGAATCCCTTCCTTTAGATGAGACAGTGGCCAGTGAGAGAGAACATGAGGAATATCCTGCTGGTTCAGATTCCTCTCAGGCTAAATTGAACCTTGGGGTGACAGTACTTGCTTCAAGGTTTGCTGCTAACACAAGAAGAGGAGCTCTGAAGATTAAAGATGACCTGCCTAAGTTACGGAAACCTGATGAACCTGATTTTTCCACTGAAGTTGACGATGATTAGTTACACTTATTCAGAGGCATTTCGTTTCTCAGATTTGGCTACAACCTACATTTTATCGAGTGTGGATGGTGGTTCCAGAGGTCACAAATCCTGCTTATTATCTCTTTCTGTTACTTTATCGCTGGTACGGATACCCTAACATGTATTTTATGCAATCTTCATCTGAGTAGGTTGATTAGTCCTGTTGTGCAAAGTATGCCTGAAACCCTGTTTGATGATCCAAAGACCCAAAGGTTGCCCGGATAGATAAAAGAGGGGCCGGGGGATAGTGAGTTAATCTTTTGGTTTTTCTTGCACTATGGATGTCATTCATTGCCCTCCAATTCAACTTACCGTTGGAGTTCTCAAAGTCCAGTTGCTCTTTAGAAGCTCCCATCTTTAATCTCAACTTTTCCTTATTCCTAAAAAAGCTGGGGCTCAATAAGCTTGGCCTGAAGGTCATGCTTTACATATTACCTTATGACCTTGTATGCTACTATAATTTGTAACAATTGACTCTGGCTGAGACTACACAAAACATAAGACAAACTGACTAGTCTAGCAGAGACCAACCAAAAGTTAGGATGTACAACATGTCGGAAGAATCTGAAGTTGGTGACTGGTAACAGTAATTGCCTTTGTGGATGTGAAGGGGCAAGGAAGACACTATCAATATGCAGCTTACCAACAATGTTTAATTAATTACAACAAATAAAGTCTTGATAAGAATATTTACTACGAGGGAATAGGCTAAAGATATCTTAATTGATAACTGAGCCGCAACAAGTTTCGCCCTTTATATCCGTTTCCTTTGATTGCTAAGCCAGTTGCTACCCAAACTAGATGGTTTTTCTAATTTATCTTCTCAACCGCGAATAAAATAAGTCGCCGCTCTAAAGCATTATTTACATGCCGATATAAAATGGCATATCTAGTAATGTATAGTACAGACAACGGAGACTTTCAACTGACATTTGAGCATCCCTTATAGAAGAATATCTCACTGTATCTCTAGTTTTGTAAACAACCAATGCTTTCATGGTCAATACTTGTCAAAGTCATAGAACTCAATGTTCTTGTACTTTTGGGATATAATCTCAGCTTGAACTTTTCTTGCTGTGTCTGTTGCACAACCAACAAGAATAAGAATAGATGTTCCGGCAAATCCCCGGAATGCAGTCAAGTGTGTTGTCTGCTCAACAACAGCCGGACCAGCAGCCAAGATAGCCAAAAATGTTGAACCTAGAACTGATATTCGACTAAGAACCTGCACCATATATTAAGGGGTGCAAAATGAATCCAACAGTGCTATAACAAAACAGAGCAGTTTCAAGTTAAAACTTAGAAAAAGCAGGTCAATCAACACCGTGAACATGAGAAAATTGTGTAAAGAAGCATGGGAAGTACTATGCCGTAATTAATACGAGAAACAACCTGGTGTTTTTGCTTTATTTTTTATAGTGACAATCCTGTGATTGATGTGCGTGCATATATTTACTAATAAATTGTGTTCAGGAAAAAGAATTGATGGAACCATTTGTTTAATAGTATTATACTAAAAGACCATCATTCACAAATATATCTGTAAATTTCAGTGAGAACAATATTTAGTTTGTAAGTGAAGGTCAGTGTTAATCACAATGTAAAACTGTATCAAAGGAATGGGTGATCACCATTTAAGATCACAATTAAGGGAGAAAAAAACAGAAAAAAAGAGCGTATGACAGCTATATGAAGTTAATAGTGTGAGACAAATATGAGAGAAATCCAACAATTCACTTGTTTTTTAGTTCAAGGATAGAATTATTCAGAGATTTCATAAGAAATCCTACTAACTAAATCCGTTCACAACTAGAAGTTTCATTTCAACTTTGACTTTCAGCATGATGTAATCAGCAATAAAAAGAAAAACGAGAATCAAATGAAGGAAAAAATTGCAAGAAATTTCTAAATACTGAGATGGTATGCAATCAATTATATTATAGTTTAAAACATATTCTGACTAAAGTAATCAGAACAAACTTGCAAGTTGATGACTAGAGTATAATTCTATATAACTTTATTTTTAAAAGAAAAAAGACAGGATATAATCAATAAGAAAATTAAGGAACGCAAAACTAGAAAATGAAGAAATTACTGTTTTGATAAATGTAGCTGTACTTCTGCCTGGTCTGACAAGTGGAATTGAAGCACCTTGACGTTTCAATTGTTCACTCATATCATCAGGGTCCAATTGTAGGAAAGTGTAATAGTAGTTGAAGAAGGCTATCAAAAGGATGTTAAATGGAAGATAGAAGGAGCCTACAACAAATATCCAGTTAAGTAAAAAGCATCTTATGATGAAACAAAACTTCAAGGGAAATAGAGCAATATAGGATTTCATTTCAACAATGTATGGCAACAGCAAGGCCTAGGTTTCTTCAGACATCATTCCTAGCAAAAGATTTTAAATCTTAATTTCATAATGCACCAAATGCATGCGTTGCATATAGGTCAAATACACAAGATCAACACATAAATCCAGTGATAAATCAACTGCATACCCCCTGGATTTAAAGCCACTGCTGCCTTCTTTAGTGCACTTAAACCAGTGAAGCGTGCTAAAGTACCAGGAAGAGCTAATGATGATGTAGAAAATATGATGGGCATTACTCCAGAACTATTTACCTGCCAAAGTAGATCTACATTCTCAAATGTCCAGGTTAAATGTACTGAGTTTCACAAAATAATTAAATACATCAGATAATTAGATGGCAGAGACTACAGGAACATAAAACAAGACGTTGGGGAAAAACCAGAAAGGACCTTAAAGGGTAGGTAAGCAGATTTTTCAAGTCCTTTGCTTGTGCTGGTGAATCTTGAAGCATAGTTAAGAGGAATTTTTCTCTCTGCTTCCTGAAAGCCATTGTTCAAATCAACATTTCTTTGCTTGACCAAGATACATCTTTGTTTAACAATTGAAATGAGATTTACCTGAACATAGACAATGCCAACAACCAACAAAAAGAAGGACACAACGATGGTAACAAGTCCGACGTAGTTAGCATCCTTAAATGCTTGTGCAATTGTCCTACCAAAAGAAGCTGGCAAGTAGGAGATTATGTTTGTAAATATCAAAAGAGAGGTGCCATTGCCAAGTTTTAGGTCTGTGATTCGTTCACCGATGTATGTTGTAAATACAGAGCCAAGAGTCAATAAGATAACAGAAGAAAGAACCCACTCTGTACTAAAGTCATTGACGTAGGGACGTAGGTAGAGGACTTGGCCAATTGCCTGATATGACAAATGAGGAACAAACACAAAATTATAAAGGGGAAAGCTTAATTAGTATTAAAGCATAATGTAACATATGCCATAAGGGAATAATTATTAAACAGCATGGATCTTCAGGGAAGAATCTCCATGGTATGCCTTCCTACATACAAGTGGATGGATTAAAATGATTGAACCGTAGTCAAGTGCTATTTTTCCCTATTTAAACAGTTACATTATTTTCTGCGTACTAATTTTCTCGTCTGCATAAATATAGGAGTCTGATTCTCCTTTTGATGATCATGTAAGTCAAGGGACGGATCCAGGAAGGCAAGAATCAAAATATTTAAACAAAAAATCTTACTATATTCAGGCTACAACAATTCTAGACAATCACAAAATTAACTTTTGTCTTTAACTTATGCAGCTTCTTGCTTCAACATCCAAAGCGTCAAAGTTCGTTTTTCACTTTTCCTAATTTCCTCCAAAGAAACAAAAAGAATATTGAGGAGGCTATGAAAACGTATTGAATTTTTTTTTTTTAATTGAATACGTGTTGGAGAAGCTGAAACTTCTCTTTGTCTCTTTACTTTAAAACTTTGTACAACTTTTACTTGGGTAAAAGATCACTTTTAATAATTAGATCAGCTTACAAGTAGGCAAGCCCAATAACCTCTGAAGCATGGGTACTCCTCCCAGGGAGGAGTACCAGTACCCAGTACGTACCCGGTACGGGTATGGCTTGGGTACGCCTTAGGTACGTACCGGGTACGTACCCAATTGTTTTTTTTAAAAAAAAAAAATTCGGTACGGCTCGATACGTCTCGATGCGGCTCCATCACAGGCTAGGTACGGCTCCTCCATTATTTTGGCAAAACACGGTCGTTTGAGGGAAAAAGGACCCATTTTAGTCTTCCCTATTGGAAGGTCACCATCCCGTAACCTTCACCTTCGATTCTCTCTGAAATTTAGGGATCTCCTTTCTGCTTTACTCGAGCGGCGTGACCAGCCAACTCCGACGACCTTCACCTCTTTGCGACGACGACCAGAGCAACGGGACTACAACTTCGGCGACCTTCACCTCTATACGACGACGACCAGCCAACTCCAACTGCTTCTCCTCTCTGAGCTCCAACGACCAGCCAGAAGCCACGATCTTCAGAACGAGCGGCACGACCAGCTCTCCTCTTTGCGCTCTGCTTCAGAATGGGCGGCGCGACCAACTCTGCTCTCTGCTTTAGAATAAGCGGCGCGACCAACTCCTACTCTCTGCTCTCTGCTCTCTATTCCAGAGATGTTTTCACAAGGTTCTGCTAGTGTTGGTGGTGCTGGTATTGGCAGTGGGTCTGGTGGTGGCACAGCTGGTAGTGGCACAGCTTCTTCTGCTTCTTTGACTAGCAAATATGCAACTGGCATAGCTGAAAATGGTTGTCCCCTTTGGGCTTATGTGACTATATTGCAAAGTAAAAAATCTGGAGGAGGGAATGCAAGTTGGAAATGCAATTTTTGTGATGGAACTTACAAGGGATCTTATTTTAGAGTGAGGTCTCATCTATTGAGGGAAAAAGGACATGAGATTAGCATATGTAATGCTGTGCTAAATGACTATCTTCAAGAAATGAAGCAAATAGAAAGAGAGGCTGTTGAGAAGAATGCAAAGCAAGTGCAAGTTCCTTTACCCTCTGGCTCTACAAGTTTGAACCCTCCTAGAGTTGATATGTCTTCTGACGGGAGCAAGAGAAGAAGAGGCACTGAGAGTGCAATAGGAAGGGCATTTAATAATGATGCAAGAGATCATTTGTCGTGTGAAATAGTCAGACTATTCTACTTTGCTGGTTTGCCATTCAATGTGGCTAGAAATCCCTATTTTGTTAGCTCATTCACATATGCTGCAAACACTACTCTCTCCGGTTTTCTTCCACCTAGCTACAATGCTAGAAGAACTTCAATGTTGCAAAGAGAAAAAGCCCACATATTGAGACTACTTCAACCCATCAAAGACACTTGGCCAGAAAAAGGTGTGAGTATAGTGAGTGATGGTTGGACTGATGCACAAAGAAGACCATTGATTAACTTCATGGCTGCATCGGATTTGGGACCTATGTTCTTGAAGGCGGTTGATGGCTCTAGTGAGTTTAAGGACAAACATTACATTGCTAATTTGATTTTGTCCACCATTGATGAGGTTGGACCACAAAATGTGATGCAGATCATTACTGATAATGCACCTGTTTGCAAGGTTGCTGGAGCAATTGTTGAATCCCTTCATCCTCATATCTTTTGGTCACCGTGTGTGGTGCACACCTTGAACCTTGCTTTGAAAAATATTTGTGCTCCTAAAAACAATCCAAATAATGAGAGTGTTTATGCTGAGTGTCATTGGATTCTATCATTGCTTTGATGATGCCTTTTTCATTAAGAATTTTATCATGAATCATTCCATGAGGCTAGCCATGTATAATCAATTTGTGCATCTGAAGCTATTTTCTATTGTTGAGACTAGATTTGCCTCCGTCATTGTAATGCTTAAAAGGTTTAGAACTATTAATCATGGTCTCCAATCTATGGTCATTAGTGAATGTTGGAAACATATGTAATTAGGTGTAATTAGTAGTGCAACTGTTAGTCCCACATCATGTAAATTGTATAATTAGTTATTACTTATTGAGTATATATTCAGCCTCCGTTGTGTAGTTGAAACACACGGTTTCTTCATATGTCTCTCTCTTTTCTCTCTTTCAACATGGTATCTAGAGCCTAAAGAGAGGCAATCCTATAACCGTGCACGCCCGGTGAGCCCACCGCTCTCGGTGAAAATTTTTCCAGCCAACCGTGTTTCCCTTCCGGTTGCCGACCTTTCTCCCTTGCCGTGACGTCTTTTCGGCCCCTTTTTCTCCACATTCGCCGCCCCGCGCCGCCGCCGCCGCCGCCGCCGCCGTCCCGCCGCCTCCTTTCCGGCCGCCGACCACACCATCGGGAACCGTCTCCCGCCGGCCGGCCGGACCCCAAAAGCCCGGCCCCCAACGTCGCCGGACGCGCCCCACGCGCCACCCTTTGCCGCGCCAAACAGCACCGCGCGGCCCCCCCGGCGCGTGTGACGGCGCGTGAGCCACCCCCCACGGCCACCGTTTGTACCGCCGTGATCGCCTTTTCTCTCTCTTCGTGCGGATCGCCCTCGCCTTTTGTGTTCGTGACCGTTTGTCACGACCCCCCCTTTTGACTCGGTGCATTCAGGTACTGTTTGGTTGTTGCATACTGATCCATGGCTAGTTCTACCTCCTCAGCTAGCTCTAAGGACGCCCCGAAGGCTGAGTATGCAGATTTTTTACAGTGGTTTGCACAATGTAAGTCCTCTGGTTTCTCTACTCCAACAACTGCCTATGCCGACTTTCTGAAGTGGTTTGAGCAACGTCAGATCTCCAGTTCCACTGCCTCTGTTGCACATATTGGTACTTCATTTGCTTGTCTCTCTCGTTCCCCATCCATTGGTACTTGGGTTCTTGATTCTGGTGCAACTGACCATATTTCTGGTAATAAGACTCTTTTCTCCAACCTTTCTCACAATGGTTATTTGCCTGCTGTCACTTTAGCAAATGGTTCCAAGTCTCAATCCCAAGGGATCGGCACTACCTATCCCCTCCCTTCCCTTTCAGTAGACTCTGTCCTTTATGTTCCTGGGTCTCCTTTTAATTTGCTTTCCATTAGTCGTTTGACCCGCTCTCTTGATTGTATGATTACTTTTACTAAAGACTCTGTCATTCTGCAGGACCGGAGTTCGGGACGGATACTTGGCACCGGATGTGAGTCCCATGGCCTCTACCAGCTCTCCAACCCCTCTCGTGTTTGCGCTGTCAAGGATTCCCCTCTCACCATCCATGCACAGTTGGGTCATCCTAGCCTTCCTAAACTCCAAAAATTGGTGCCCAGCCTCTCTAAGTTGTCTAGTCTCCCTTGTGAGTCATGTCAACTAGGAAAACACACCCGTAGTCCGTTTCCTGGTAAAATCAGCAGTCGAGCGTCTTCTCCTTTTGCTTTAGTACATTTTGATGTTTGGGGTCCTAGTCGTATTGTTTCTACTCTAGGATCGAGATATTTTGTCACCTTCATTGATGATTACTCTCATTTGCACTTGGTTATTTTTTATGCAAAATCGGTCTGAGTTGTTTTCCATATTTCAAAACTTTTATCATGAAATTAAAACTCAATTTGGTGTTCCTATACGTAGTTTGCGTAGTGATAATGCCCGTGAGTATTTGTCTCAACCATTTCAATCCTTTATGGCTTCTCATGGCATTCTTCACCAAACCTCTTGTGCACATACCCCTCAACAAAATGGGGTTGCTGAACGTAAAAACCGACATCTCGTAGAAACAACTCGGACCCTTTTACTTCATGGTAATGTTCCTTTTCGCTTCTGGGGCGATGCAGTTCTTACTGCATGTTATCTGATTAACCGTATGCCCTCTTCTGTGCTTGATCACCAGGTCCCTTACTCTATTTTATATCCCCATCAACCTCTGCATTCCCTACCACCTCGTATATTTGGGTCTACTTGTTTTGTTCATAATCTCACTCCTGGTCTTGATAAACTTTCCGCCCGATCTATTAAGTGTATTTTTCTTGGTTACCATCGGTCCCAAAAAGGTTATCGTTGTTTTTCCCCTGATCTCCGACGTTACCTCATCTCGGCTGATGTTACCTTCTTTGAGTCTGTTCCCTTCTTCCAGTCTCCTTCATCGACTCTTGAGCCTATCTCTGAGGTCTTACCCGTCCCTCTTCCTCTTATCTCGTTGAGTCTACTACACCTCCAGGCCCCCATGTTGAGCACACCACCACTACTATTCGTCCCTTACAGGTCTATCATCGTCGGCCACCACACACTCCACCAGAAGTTGCAGAGGTCAATGTGGACTCTCCTCCGGTACCACTTCCTTTACCAGCTCCGGCACTGCCTCCTGACCCTCCCATTGCTCTCCGAAAAGGTATACGGTCTACTCGTAACCCTTCTCCTCATTATGTTAATTTGAGTTATCATCGCCTATCTTCTTCGCATTATGCTTGCCTTTCTTCCTTGTCTTCTGTGTCTATTCCTAACTCTCCAGGTGACGCTTTATCTCATCCTGGGTGGAGACAAGCTATGATCGATGAGATGTGTGCCCTTCAGAGCAGTAGTACTTGGGAACTTGTTCCTCTTCCTCCCGGGAAGTCTGTGGTAGGCTGTCGGTGGATTTATACGGTCAAGGTTGGCCCTGATGGCAAGATTGATCGCCTCAAGGCTCGTCTGGTGGCCAAAGGATATACCCAATTTTTGGCTTGGATTATGGGGATACTTTCTCACTGTGGCGAAGATGGCTTCGGTTAGACTTTTTCTCGTCAATGGTGCTATTCGCCACCGGCCCCTTCATCGATTGGACATCAAAAATGCTTTTCTCCATGGTGATCTAAAAGAAGAGGTTTACATGGAGCAACCACCGGGGTTTGTTGCTCGGGGGAGTCTTCGACCTAGTTTGTCGTCTTCACAAATCTTTGTATGGCCTTAAACAGTCTCCTAGGGCTTGGTTTGGCCGATTTAGTCTTGTAGTTCAAATAGTTTGGTATGACACGCAGTGAGGCCGACCACTGTCTTCTATCGCCATTCACTCAAGGGTGTATTTATTTGATTGTATATGTCGACGACATTGTTATCACTTGGCGGTGATCACCATGGCATAATTCGGGTAAAACAATATCTTGGTCATCACTTTCGGACCAAAGATCTTGGCAAACTTCGATACTTCTTGGGAATAGAGGTGGCACTGATCCAATGATGATATAGTAATTTCACGAGAAGAAGTATGCCATGGACATTCTTGAGGAAAGCAGTTGTTGAATGCAAAGCTTGTCGACACTCCTATGGATCCGAATGCTAAACTTTTACCAAATCAGGGGGAGCTATTCTCGGATCCAGGAAGATACAGAAGGTTAGTTGGAAAACTGAACTACCTCACTGTTACCCGTCCTGACATCTCCTTTGCGGTTAGTGTGGTAAGTCAGTTTCTAAATTCACCTTGTGATGCACATTGGGATGCAGTGATTCGCATCCTAAAGTATATTAAAGCAGCTCCTGGAAAAGGCCTCATCTATGAAGATAAAGGACATACTCAGGTCGTTGGATACTCAGATCTTGTGGACGGACAGTTCTCCTATTGACAGACGATCGATCCACGGGTATTGTGTACTCATTGGAGGCAACCTAGTTTCCTAGAAAAGTAAGAAGCAAAATGTAGTTGCAAGATCTAGTGCCGAAGCAGAATACCGAGCTATGGCCTCAATCACTTGTGAACTCATTTGGTTGAAACAACTCCTCAAAGAACTTCAATTTGATGAGGTTATGAAAATGACACTCATATGTGACAATCAAGCTGCTTTGCATATAGCTTCCAATCCAGTGTTTCATGAAAGGACCAAACATATTGAGGTTGTTGTCATTTCATCAGGGAAAAGATTCTATCGGGAGACATCACCACAAACTTTGTCAACTCAAATGATCACCTAGAGATGTCTTCACCAAGTCCCGAGAGGTCCACGAATAAGTTATTTATGTAACAAACTTGGTGCATATGATTTATATCTCCACTTGAGGGGAGTGTTGGAAACATATGTAATTAGGTGTAATTAATTAGTAGTGCTGTTGTTAGTCCCACATCATGTAAATTGTGTAATTAGTTATTACTTATTGAGTATATATTCAGCCTCCGTTGTGTAGTTGAAACACACGATTTCTTCATATGTCTCTCTCTTTTCTCTCTTTCAACAGTGAAGAATGGTCTCACTATAGAGAAGATGATGTTCAAAAGGCTGCCTCTGTGAAAGAAACAATTTTGAATGACCTTTGGTGGGATAAAGTTGATTATATTCTAAGCTTTACAAAGCCCATCTATGATATGTTTCGTTCTTGTGACACTGATAAGCCAAACCTTCATTTGATTTATGAGAAATGGGATTCTATGATTGAGCAAGTGAAACTAGCCATCTATCAACATGAGAAAAAGGATTTGAATCAACATTCATCCTTCTATGGAGTGGTGTATGACATTGTAATTTCTAGATGGAATAAAAGTTGCACACCTCTTCATTGCTTGGCTCATCACTTAATCCTAGGTAAATTTAATTAACTTTCAAGTTCCAAGTTCTTTTACTTTTTCTTAGATGTACTTTGGTTTTTGTATTATAGTAATCATAACTTATATTTTGTATAATAGGTATTATTGTAGACAATGGCTTGAGGAAGCTCCAAAACAAGTCCTCCCACATAAGGACAATGAGATTTGTATAGGGAGAAACAAATGCCTAAAGGATTACTTTCCGGATCCTCAAGAAAGGCAAGCGGTCACTTCAGAGTTTGTTAAATTCTCAAGTAGTGAAGAAGAGCTTGGCCAATTTGATTGCTTGCAAGATAGGTGGAACTTGACACCAAAGGAATGTTGGGTCATGTATGGACCTTCAATCCCCAAACTTCAAACCATTGCCTTGAAGCTTCTTTCACAACCTTCCTCTTCCTCTTGTTGTGAAAGGAATTGGAGCACATATTTCTTTATCCACTCCATGAAAAGGAATAGGCTAAATCCCAAGAGAACTGAAGATTTAGTTTTTGTCCACACAAATCTTCGTCTCCTCTCAAAGAAGAATAAGAACTATAATGAGGGTGAGACTAAAATGTGGGACATTGGTGGAGATGAATGGGATCTATTTGAAGGGGTTGGGATTCTTGAAGTTGCTAGTCTCTCTCTTGATGAACCAGATTTGGAGGCTGTTCTTTTCACTGATGATGAGCAAGGAAATGATGAAATTGAGACTGTTGGAGTTTGATTTTTGTAATCGTCTTTAGAAGTTGTCACGTTGAACAACTTAAGTATTGCAATTATTTATTGTGGATGTTGTCTTGGTTGAATATTTTAATTTCTTTTCTATGTTTTATGTTGAAATTTGTGTGTTTTAATTTTTATGCTATGTTTTCATATTTTATTGTGAGATTTTAGTTTATATATATATATATATATATATATATATATATATATATATATATATATAAAGTTTATTTTTATATATATATATGACGTACCCGTACTTTAATTTTTTGAAAATTTTCGTACCCCGTACTCGTATCCGTACCGGGTACTGATACTGTATCCGTACCCGTGCAACGTAGCCAATAACTCCTTTAGGATTGTTTTAGTCACTCACTACATGAGTCAATACAAAGTAGAAGCAGGTTTTTTTTTTTTAACATGCTAATACTACATGTACCATGAAAAATTATATATAAGCTGGGGAGACAATAGCTTCTGCTTGTCCCCCTCAAGATCCATCCCTGTGTAGTGTGTAAGTCCTTCATATTTTTCTATATAAAAGAATTTTGATTCTCTTAAAAGTGCATCTAGTCCCATTTTTTTTAGAAAAAAAAAATTAATCCCAAACAAAAGTTTGTCACAAATTTTGCAGTGTAAATTCCTGACCTGTACAATGGCAAATCCAACTGAAGCATATCGAGTGTACTGAAGAACTTTCTTTCTTCCAGCCTCACCTTCTCTTTTTTGAAGATCTTGCAACTTGGGATATATTTGTGCAAGAAGCTGGAAAACAATCTGTGCATTGATGAAGGGAACGATTCCAAGGGAACATATCCCAAGTCTACCAATACCTCCTCCAGAAAATGAGTCCAGAGTGCTTAATAAACTGTTTTGATCCAAATTTCCAGCAAAAGCCTCCCTATTAACCCCACCTAGAGGTATGTAGACACCAAGCCGTGACAAGGCAAGAAACCCTAAAAGCTTGAGAAACTTTCCTGGCAGGGGACCTTTAAAGAAGTCACCAAAATCAATCGAACTATCCTCTATTGCAGCTGCCAATGCCAAATATACTAATCACTTGCTAAGAAATACAAAATTGGACACAGTCTCAAGTTCATTAATGGACAAAGTCAAGAATAACACCTGCTACTCCTCGAGAAGAGTTAGGTTTTTCCTTTTCTGTACTTGAAGCACTCTCAAATGTTTGTGAAAACAAGCACACCAGATTTTCCCAAGTAGAATTGAGAGCAGAAGATAAATTTGAGTTAATACCCAAGGGATCAAAATTTGCTACCTCAAAGCTGCATAGAGTTTGAATCAGCAAGTGGGGGAAAAAAATAATTACAACCAACAATGATACGGAAGAAGAAAAAATGATTCAAGATTTCTCTCTAATAAAAGATCAGAGACCATTGACCACATTAACAAAAAGAGGGAGTTTTATGCTACTCTATGCAATTGCACTGTTGTTTGCACTAACAAGAAACAGAAAAAATCTAAATATTCTTTGGAGAGGAAAATTAACATCAACTTGTGACCCCTCCCCCACTCCAAAAATTAACCATAAGTTACATTAACGAAGCATTACAGATCATGGGATAAGTTTCCTTCATATCGTTAATAGTAAAAGCAATTAGTGTGCTGTAAATAAAACACTATTTCTGAACCATAGATTATGATTCGAGCATGTGTTGGCTCATTTTTATCACAAAGAATTAGCAACATTCGATCTAAAAGGAAACAAACTAACTAGCAGATATTGTTGAATTTTGGCAGATTGCCTATGAGCAAAACTAATAGTCATTTTACATGCTCCACCACTTAAATTATCACCTCAGTTGCAGTGGAGAGAGTATTCACTCATGAGTCATGACTCAACCCATTACAATGTATTCTTCGTTTCAAGAGTTCCCAATCAATTAGAGAAAAAAACAAGAAAAGAGGAATCGGTATTTCCACGAAGGAGCTCAAGCTCATCTTCAGCACTAAATAACATCCATTAGAAAGTAAAGTAAGCCCAACCCAGTAGAGACACTTGTCCACTAGCCCCATTTTTGAAGAGCTACGCAAGAAGGAAAAGGGTATTGGCATCATTTACCTGGTAGAGAGATGCCCAGGATTCCATGAGTGGGTGGCATTGGGTCTTCTCTGTACGGAGAAACTGGCTTGGCAAATGGAAGTTTTGAATGTTTTGGAGGGTTTTGTCTTGAGACGATTAAGCCAGAAACAGAGGGGAGAAGCTTCCCTGACCGTTATCAACATTATTATCCACAAACTCACTTCCCTTGGCCGATGAAGAAGAGTATCTGAATCTCAACACAAAAAGGGGGAAAAAAACAAACAAATACAATAAAATAAATAATCAGTAAATGGTTCAAGAAATTGGAGCTTGGGCTTGACCCAACTGCTTGAACTCTCATTCATGGTCGGGGTTTAACTTCAATCCATCCCGAAACAAATTGTTTTGGAAACTTAAAAAATTATTAAAAATTGTTATTGTGAAAACAACACCTTGTTTCCCCCATAAAATACCATTTAATAAATATTTATTTAGAACTCCCTCTTTAAAATACGTATTTTCTATTCTCGCGAGACAGGAGGAAGAAGAGATTTTATTTAAGGACAAAATTTAAATTTATTTTTTTTATGTTTATTATATTTATTTTATTAATTAAATTATGATATATATTTATTAATATTTTTTATTATTTTATTTTAAAAATACATATATCATAATTTAATTAGTAAAATAAATATAATAGATATAAAAAAAATGTAAATTTTGTACTTTATTTAATTGCTGAAATTTACTTTAACCGAATTGTTACAGTATTTAGTATTTTCTTGGAGAGCTGTATGTTGCCCCTTAATTAAGAAAGTGCATTGATAGTTTGATACTCTGTAGATAGAATAGTATTTTGACACCTCTCCAATCTTATTTAGTTTATTAAAAAATTATTGCCAGTTATTATTCATTCTATTCTTTTTTTATTTATCTTTTAAAATAATTGCACAAAAAAGTTATTAGATAACATCAATTATAAGCAAAAATAAGTATGTTTGACTAAAGGTGTAGCTATGGAACTGTCGAGCCACCATTGTGTATGCCTTTGTAATTTAGTTTCTTTAATTAAAAAAGTCACACTTACCCAAAAACAGTTTATTCATCTAACGTATACAAACCTTGAATAGCACTCGAATTTTTAGTATTATCTCCCTTGATTGAATTGCGTTTTATTAAAATACTCCAAATATTAGGCTCTGTTAACACCCAAAATAGGAGTGAGCTAATTCAGTCGATTCGAATCAATTGACGGCCAAGAAGAAGTCAGCTAATTGGCTGTAGGTTGCTAATAATGGACGGAGTTGATGTTGAGCCGAATTCATATTGGGCCTGGTACGGCATATTTTTGGGTAAATACAAATATAACTCATCATATTTAGATACATTCATAAAAAGTTAGAAATAGATAATGATTTAGTGTGATAAGTGAATTTAGTGGGATCAAACTATTATCTCTCTTTAACTTTTTATGAGTATGTCTAAATGTGATGTGTTACATTTGTATTCATTCAAAAATATCTCTAGTGATACGAAGTCGCTGGAAGGGTGTTGACTGAGTCACAACAGTTGTTCCTTAAATTATGGATCTATTGATTATGCAGTTTCATGAAGACTACGCATTCAGGGGAAGCTGATAACTGAAGATGAGTATGGAGAATCAAGTTACAATCACTTCCCGTAAAATTCAGACAGGGGGTTAAGTCCTTGGTTAATAGGTTCATTGTATCTATTTTGGGCAAAATTAGCTGAGCCAAGTCAACTGACTCTAATGTTGTTAGCCGCTATGGTAAACATGGGTTGTGGGTAGCAAGACGTGACAAATAGGATTAGGATGAGTTAATGGTTAAATTTTGTCCTATAAATAGTGTTGAGAGATCAATTGCATGAGACACACAACAACATCACCAACAATCAATACAACAACACTTTGTTCAATGTCCTTCTACTTTCAGCACTTTACTTTTCAACTCTTTACTTTACTGCTTTGCTATTTATTTTCCTTTACCGTTTATCTTTTTACATTTACCCATTCTATTGTCAGCCATTAGCTGATTACCTTCAGACTTCTCTTGCACCTTTCAACTAGGAGCTTCTTTTTAGTTATCATAGGAACGCACAGTCGAGGAACAGAGTCCCTGCCTTAATGTTAATCATTTGATTTTTAGAAATCAAGAGCTGCAAGTTAGTTGATCATTTGACTGACCAATTAGCAAGAAAAATTTGCAAATATAATTTTGACATGTCCGGTGGGATTATGAAAGGGGTAACACCCTCCCTAACCTATTAGTCTTAATTATAGTTATAAAAGTTTAATAGCACATGTATGAGTTACCTGTTAATTCTGGTGGCTTTCTGAGTTAGTTTACATATGTTATCTATAACACCGAATGTAAAAAATAACTCATATTAACTCAAAATTTAACACAATTTGCTTAGATGATAGAAATAAATGTGAAAATTTTATTTCTAAGCTTTAAATACTTAGTTTGAGATGTAGTAAAATTTTGAGAATCAACTGAACTAGTTTGCTATTTTTACTTACATCAAAAGTGTAATATAGCCTAGTGATTGTTAACGTTGTATAAGGATAATCTTTAAATAATGAGTTTGGTAATTGGAAGAAGTAGAATTTTAATACTTATGAAAAGTAGAAAACTCATTAATAGAAAATCAAAATTTCCTTAAGAGGAGAAAGGATAGAGATAGAAAAGAAAACAAAGAAAAAAGAAAGAGATGAAATAAAAGAAAAGAGAGTGCAGAATGTGAGAAAGAAAGCAGGAGGAAAGAAAAGAAAGAATGGGAAGAAGTAAGAACCAAAGGAAGAACAAGAAGAAGGAATAGAACACCATCCTTAAGGAGTTGAGGTAAGGGGTCTTGTGATTTTTCTTTACTTCATTCATTTCCTTTTGTAACCAAGAGATTGTGTTGATGAACTTGGTTTGGATTTGCGATAGATGAAGTATATATGATATGTTTATGTTTATAAATGTAATGTTTAGAAATAACTTTGAAATTTTATAAATAAGGAATTGTAAATATGGTTTTCATGATTTAGTCTTTGTTGACAAACCCTTCTTGTTGTTGGTTGATAGTAAATGATGAGTAGGGTTGAAGTTTAGGTTTAAAAGTGGGGTGTTATGGAAGAGAAACCTATGTTTTCTGACATATTGCATGTGGTAATCGATTACCACAAGTGGCAATCGATTACCAAGCTTATGGAATGTAACTTTTGTGGCTACCATTCGAATAGACTAAGTGAGCTATTCGAGTGGTATAAACTCAAAAGACATGTTTTCAATGCTAATCAAATAGACAAAGTGAGCTATTCGAATGATATAAATTCGAAAGACATGTTTTTTATGCGAATCGAATAAACTAAGTGAGCTATTCGAGAGGTATAAATTCAAAAGACATGTTTTCGATGTTATTCGAATAGATTTGGTGAGCTATTCGAATAGCAGATTTCAAATTACCAATGTTCTAGAAAATGAAATTTATCTGTGGTAATTGATTACCAAGCCACTAACTTTTCAATTTTTAGCTAGTAATCGATTATCAGGAGTGGGTAATCAATTACCAAGCCTTTGTTTGAGATTTTATCTTATGGTAATTGATTCCCATGAGTGGTCTCATGGTAATCGATTATTAGTCCCATGTTTTGGAGACAATAGAGTTTTCCGTATTGTGAGACCATATATAACACATATTTATGCTATGTATTGGATATTAATGTTTTAATTGGAGTATTTTATGATGTTAATTCTCATCTAGCATATTTATGAAGAAGAATGACATGGTACAAACATTATATTTGTGAAATATTGGTTATATGTACCTTCATTGAAGGATTGAAGTAATTGTAGAACTATGTAAGGATGTTTACAATGTACACTCGGTTCACTTGAGTAGTGATAGTCTTATGTATTTAGTTCCCTTATAGGTGATGAATTGTGCTTTGAGTTCACTTGAGGTGTGGAACATTGAGCACTAGATAAATACATAAGAGATGAATTTGACATATACATATGTTTGTTATGTTCACAAAGTTAAGCTTATGATGAATGAATGTGGTGTGTGCTTAATATACATGATACTACATGACATGTGGACCTCTTGATGGAGTGATCCATACTTGTTATTCCTAAGCATTGTAACCTTATTTGATGTGAACAATCATTTGGCCATGATTACCGATATTGTGAGGAGGTCATTTCCCTCTCCACCAGGTAGTGTGAGGAGGTCATTTTCCTTCTCTACCCAGATAATACAAGGAACCGGGTTCCTGGGAATAAGCAAGAGACATGATATTTCATAAGCATTATCATTACATTTCATAAGCGTTATCATAGGGTATTTCCTAGGCATGAACATTTGACATTACATAAGCATTTGCATTGGAATTACAATTGTATTGGCAATTGTTTTATCATGAAAGAGATGTTAACTAGGTTTATAGATCATGATGTGTAATATGAACGTTTACATAAGAAAGTATGTGAGTATTCTGATGATAGTAAGTTATGACTCTTATATGACTCATATACTTGAGATTGCCATGATCCATTAATTCCATGATGATTTTATATGAATGGTTAATAATGAGGTAATTAAGCCAAAGTAATAATTGAATGTTCTGTCTTGGGAAGAGAAAGGAAAAGTTTTGACTTTTGCTACCTTTCTATGTATTATTAAAAGACTTGGTTTTCCCTGAGGTAGCTGGAGTTATCATGATGCCATTAAATGTAATTATACTATTGAGAATTTGTGAATTCTCAACCCCTTTATTTGTTTCCATGATAAATCCAGCCAAGGATTCTTTTAAGAAGAGAAAATGAAGATGGAGATCTAGAGTAGTTTTATCTACTCTTTTGTTCAATGCTTTGTACATTGTAGATTTCACATAGGATTGTATTATGTTTGGTGTATTGTATTTATGTCCTTTAAGGCTTATCTTCTATTATCAAATGTATTAATGTAATGTAAATATTACATTTCCCTCTCAAGGCTCTATATACTAACAAGTATGGTTATTATGTAAGTAGTAGCATATTTATAAGTTAGAAGTGACGTGCGTAATTCTATTTATACACTTATATTCCGAATATACTGTGGAATTGGTATTAGGACGTTATAGAAGGCAATACAAATAAGTTTCCATCGCCAAGCCATGATTATAGTTAGTGTATGCACTTAAGGTCTAGTAAGACTCTAGGTGATATGGATCCTCCTTAATCTTTCTAAGAAGAATGGCAAACATAAGTTAGTTGAGACGTCTAATCCTTAAACTACAGCTTCTCAACCTTTGGGGTTTCCATCTTCCCATATTTTTACTATGACAATAGTTGCACACTTGATTCCAGTTATAGAGGATGTTCTTGAGCACGAGTAGTCTACGATCATAACCAGCTCTTTCATCTGACAACAAATCGACATGGGGCTAAATGATCTCATGTACCAAATGTCATGCCAGCTAGCCAATATCGTCAAGTGTAATACCCCGAATTTCATTTTTTTAATATATATGATTTTTATAATTTTTATGATTTTTGTGAATTTTTGTGATATTTTAGATATTTTAAAATATTTTGAATATTTTATTATATTTTAGATATTTCAAGATATTTTGAATATTTTAATATATTTGAGATATTTTGAATATTTTATTATATTTTTGATATTTTAGAATATTTTGAATATTTAATATATTTTTATATTTTGAAATTTGTGTGTGGACTCGGGGAGACTTGGAAAAGTAAAAAAAAATTTGAGTTGAAAAATTTTGTACTGTTGATTCGGGGACAGGGGATCTTAGTAAACCCGAAACCGGAAACAGTTTTTGAAGTTTTGTTCTTCTACGATTTTATCTGACAAAATAAAATTAGGATATGTTTTATTATCCATTGGATAATAGCTTTCGGAAAAATATCTAGTAGATGATTCTAGACTCAAGTCTAATCACCCACTCTAGAATGTTCTAGACGATGACTCATCATTCGGTGACTCACCTAGATGACTAGCCTAGTGACTCACATGTTCTAGACTATTCTAGAAGATTCTAGAAAACGCCTAGTCATGCGCCTAGTCATCAAGTACTTGAGTACTTGCTTTATGTGTGGACCAATGCGGAGCTAGTCAACGATTGTGGCTGTGACTCATCGTGGAGGACCAATAGAAGCTGGACACCTTGCGTCACACCTCAGCACCTGTGACTCAGCACGTTCTGGAAGCTTGTAGAAGCGATAACTCGTTATGTTCTAGAATGGTGACTCGTCATATTCTAGAAGGATGTAGAACGTTGACTCACCCCATGACTCACCACAGTGAGTCACACGTTCCAAAAGGTTCTCTTGATGAGTCAGCTAGTGACTTAGCGCTACGACTCATCATGCTGACTCATCTGTTCTAGAAACTTCTCTTTGATGACTCGCTTTGTGACTCATTAGGGGTAATTAGTAGAAAAATGATCAACAATAGTTGTTACCTAACTGGAACAAAAAAAAATCTAAGTATATTTTATTATCCATTAGACAATAGACACTGACTTTATAAGCAGTAATTATTATTAATTAGTTAAAGCATACCGAAAAATATCTTGGAAGTAAATCATGACAACCTTTATGATGAACCAATGGGAGAGCTTGCTTACTTAGTAAGTTTTGAAGAAAAGTCAACAATAGCGGCTTGCACAAAAATGGACTAATGAGAGGCTTTCTTGGTGGCTAAGCAAGGAGGAAGAGGAAGAGAAGTTGAACACTCCAACTTCAATGGTGACTCACGACTATGGATGCTTCTTGGAGGTTCTAGTGTATGCTTGGGTGGTAAGCTTGTTTGAGACAATATCTTGGGTAAATATCTTGCTTAAAAATATCTTATTTGAAAATATCTCCCTGATAAATATCTTGCTTGAATATCTTGGTAGATATTTTGATTAAATATCTTGGTGGAGTCAACAAAAATGGCAATGACTTTATAGGCTAAACCAATAGAAAATTTGCTTGCATGCTAAGTTTGGAAGCTTGAACTTGGACACCCTTGGGGGCCAAGAGCACTCCATGGTCATGCACCCTTTTGATGGCCAAAATTCTACACTCAAATTCATCTCTTCATCTTTCTTTCATTTCTATCAAAGAACCAATGAGAAACAAGCTTAGAGGTGAAGGCTTTGGATATCCACCCTTGATCTAATCAATGGTTGTGAGAAGCCTAAGAAAACAAATTGGTCACTATTGCCCTCCTTGAGCCCCATGGCTATTAAGTCTCCAAAGTGACCAAGGTTGATTTTTTTTGTCACATTTCAAAGCTAGCATCTTTTCATTCAAAGCTTAACACAAAAACTCTCTCTTTTTTCTCTCCATTGAACCCCACGGCCAAGTCCAAGAAAAAACACTCTTCATCATCAATAATTCAAGCTAACCACATATCTTGCATCCTTACCTTATTCTTAGATACTTTGTAGTTGAAAGCTTGGTCTAAATCATCCATCTTCATTTTCTTTTTCTTGAAACAAAGAACACAAAATTCTCTCACTTTCTTCCCTTGAAGGTTTCGGCCAACCCTCTCTAAACATCTTCCAATCTTCTATAATTTTAACTAATCATAGATCTTGAATCTCCATGCAATTCTAAGGAACTTTCATGTTGAGATCATCTTCCAAATCATCCATATTCAAGCACTTTTTTTAAGATCTAAAGTTTGAAGGATAAAGGGTGAAGTTCTTGATATTCTTTTCTAATCTTATATTCAAAGTTCTAAACACTGATTTGAATCCATGGTCATCCTAGTTATGCCTTAAATGTTAATATATGTATGTTGTTTTGTTTTAAGGAGCAACTTGATGGTAGTCAAAGTTCACTCAAAGAGGACAACAAGGAGCTTTTGATCATCATCTAAGGTAAGAGGGAGATTAACCTCATCGGCCATATGTGGTGGTGAGGGAATGGATTTGTTTGTATTTGATAGTGAAAAATCCATTAAAGGATTTATTCTCTTAGTTGTATATGTTTAATTGTTCTATGTTTTGTTATATGTGATTTTATTTCTTTAATGGTTATGTATGATTTTAGTGCTTGATTATTATGTATGAGAGTATGATTTTGATTTCCTTGTGATGAATTGCTTAACATGAGTTTATTGCTTTAATGATATGCATGAACATGTGATAGTAGGAATATTATGATTGGTGTATATTACATAATGTGAATCATATGGAAAAGGAAAGGGATTTTGGTTCCAAAGAACCTAGAGGCACACGGCCAATATGTTTTCAAAAGGGCAAACCAAGACAAAATTATTTTATTAAGGAAGAACCTAAATGATTAAGTAATGAGAACATGGTTTATTCATTTACAAATTAGAAAGGAAGCAAACAAAGTTTTATAATGGAAAAGGATTGATTTTTAGTCATATGAATGGAACTAAGTTAGAAGAAAATAATTTGAAATTCAGTATTACATTTAAATGGATTTTTATGATGATAATCGAAAAATGAATTTAGAAAAATGATTAAATCAAAATAAATACAAGTTTTGTGAAAAACATTTGAATATATTATTTAAGAGATGATTAGAGACTTTAAGTATTTTGTTTAAAGGTGTTTTAGTGAAGCTAAATGAATAATGATTTTTGAAGGGTATGATTTTATCAAAATAAACATAGTTTTATGAATAACGTTTGGAAAATATCATTTAAAGGAGATTTGATAAGGAAATATTGGATTAAGGATTTATAAAATGTAAATGGAAACGAACCAGGAACAAAGTGATTTTTCGGCCATGATGTTGGAAAAGAAGATTTAGAAATAAAATGGAAGGTTAAAATATTTTATTTAAAAGGATTTTTAGTAAAGAGGATGAAAAGCATTTTATTAAATTAAAATAACGCAGATTTTTGGGAAAAACGTTAAAAAATATTATTTAGAGGAATTTTCGTAAAGGAATATTAGAAATAAAGTTAAAACATATTTTAAAACTTAGAAAGTTTCATAATTTAATTTAGAACGTTAAGAAATATTTTATATAATTGAAAAACGGTAGAAAAATCTTACGCATTTTAAAAACGTGGATTTTTGAGTTACGCGATTTAGAAAACGTTTAAATATCTTTACGCGATTGAGAAAACGTTGAAAAATGGTTACGCGATTGGAAAACATAACAAAAGTGTTACACGATTGTGAAAATACAATAAAAGTATTAAGTAATTGAGAATGACAACAGTAGCTGTAAGACTGATGTACTGGACCCGAATGGATCAGTGGTATTATGTAATTGTATGGGCGATTATTGAATACCATTAATACTAATGGCATTAGACAATTGTATGGACGATTGTTTTAATATCATTGGAAATAGTACAATAGTGATTTATGTTATGCATTAAGTTATCATACATTGAATACGACTTTTGTTGCCTAGGAGTGAATGAGAATTGAGTAGTATGATCCATGATGGATCTTGGGGAGGCGTCGAGACGCGGTGATTCACTAGTGATCTTTTTATCACATTATACACCTCTGACCGTGAAGAACTGTTGCAACGCATCAGCATATACCCTACAAACACTATTCTTTTTGCGATCCAGCATAGACTGTCATTGAGGCTGGCAGGTCTTCTGGAACGTTCATCTCTGAAATTAAGTTTAGCTCCATGGAGTAGGAATTAATGCATTATGTGTACACATGGTTAGTACACATATTGTTGTGGCATGGTAAATATACATATCATGGTGACATAGTCATTATATATATTCTTGATATATGTGTGACAATACTATTAATGTTTTTATTATTGTGAGATATGTTTACTGATGATATTTATGAATTGATAAACATGAATATACTTATGATATCTGTATGCATGGAATGACTTTGTCGTTCGTATCGTTTCTTTGCTGCCATAATAGTATTTGATGTAAGGGATCTCACCTCTTTGTGTTTTGTTCTGTTGATCTGTTTTATATTTACGTTCGGTGAAGTCTGCGGTGGCAGCAAGGCAGAGTCTTCTTTAAGGATGCAATTTATGAGGGCACCGACGTATGAAGTTCGCATCTGATTTTCGTGCGCGTTGAGTTTTTCTCATTAGTATTGTTACCGTGCTTTTAAGTAGCACCCATCATAGGGTTTGCTACTATTTCTCTTTGAGTCTGTAAGTTTTATGTTTTGAATGTTGTTGAATACTATGTGGTGTATGTAATGTGTATTAATCAGTTCAAGATGTTTTTATATTACCTACATCTTTGGTAAGTTTAAGTTATCAATGAAAGAAATTTTATAACTCATATTTTATAACATTAAATATTTTACAATTTAATTATGGTTTGGTAAGTTTATAGTATAAAATGTAATACCCTATAGAGGGTGTTACATCAAGCCCATAGTCCACAACGAGGTTCATAATGTTCGTGAGTAGATGCAAAGGGCCAATCAACAAAGTAAGGTTAATTCAACCTTTTCTACAAGTAGTAGAGCCCCGCCTCAGTAGAAAATTCTAGTGCAACATAATCATTTTGCAAGTAACACTAGGGGGCAACCATCTAGTGAATTGATCATGTAACTGACTGCATAATCACCTACAACACAACCATTTGTGCTGTAACCTATTGTTCAGTCGATAAAGCAATCGTTGACACAAATGTCTACTGAGTTATACTCGATAATGCAACAAGTGCATTAATTACCAGTGGTGTTATTTAACCAACTGAACTAGTTAGCATTACATTATGGACAAGTCAATATGGCCAGCAGGCCACCTAATGCCTCGGGTGCCATTGGTTTACCATTTGTACAACCTCTGTCTAATGCAATGGTTCCACATGTTATGCCATAGGTAACACCACAGATGCCTCCAACATATGTCACATTTCTAGTGGCTCAAAGCAAAGCAATAGGGAGTATGAAGAGTAGCCATAGAATCCAATTCCACCTCTTTAGAATAACCAGCCAGCTTATCAACTGATTATGGAATAATAGAACTAGTATCACACAACGCTAGTTTATGGCACAGAGCAACCATATAACTTAATGATAACTCCATAAAATGTAGTTATTTTGGCCTTATATCTGTGCTTTATAGATTGTTTAGTCCTTGTTATCATGCATATCTGGAAGATTTCAAGCTTATATTCATTGAATTCAATTGTGATATCTTCTTATGTGATCTTAAGCAAATCTGATATAAATCTACATATGAATAAGCGAATTTGCTATTGTTGATGAATGAGTGATTTCTCTATTGCAGGATATGCTCTAAACAAACATATATATGCAAGACTTGGACCTGCATTGGAAGAGGAAGCCTAAGGTCAAATTCAGCATCTCACGCCATGGCGTGGTGTATTCAACAAGCTACATACTGAAACCTGAGGCTAGAACACCGCAGCTCAGGAAAATGTCGTGGTGTTGTGAACTAATTCATCATGCGCCGCAGCGCAAGGAGGTTATTGCCGCAGTGTGAGAGTGAAAACTTTGGCCTATAAATACTGTTCCATCATATTTTTGAGAAGAAGAACATAGGGAACAAGAGAAAACGCAGCTAGGGTTCATATTTCATCATTTTGAGAGCAACAAAGGGAGTAGAACTGGAAACCATCATTATTCAAAGAGGATCAAGCATCCAAGAGCTTCAATCATAGTGTTTTCTCTCTTTTCTCTTTATTTTCTCTCATTCTAAGTCATGGTCATGGATAATTTCATGAGATTTTCGTGTTTTATGGCTAGCTAAGTGTAACATCCCAAAATTGATATCCCGATACGTTTAACACATGCAAGGATATCCAATACTGGCTATGTCACTTTTAACCTTAAATACAATTCTAATCCATAAAAATCATGCAAACTTTTATAGAGAGCCACGATAAAGTTTTACACATTGATTCAAGTATAAATAACACAAGCTTTATTTTAAAAAGTATATAAACTACATTATACTAGTCCTCACATCACTTCTCCTCTCTTTTAGAAGAACTTGTACATGGATTTACAAGGTAACACAATTGAGGTAAGAAATCACATCTCAATAGAAGTATTCCAAAACCAGCAACTTAAACATTCACAAATATTACACATTTACTGTACCAACACTTCAATCACAAAAGTACTTAACACTTCCCTCTTAGAAGTACGTAACTGCCCAAACAATTGCATGTCATAAAGTTTTTATGAATGACGGTAATCGTCTATACAATTACCATGCTATGTCAAGTTATGTCTAATGAATATGCCTATGCAATAACCTAAAAATGAAATGAATAATATATGATACCAAATCCATGGCAATGTTATAAATGCATGTATCTTGAACAAAGTAATGGAAGTCCCATCCATAACCTTGGACAAGCACTGGAAGTCCATCCAAAAAAAGTAACATTCCAAGTAATGAAATTCATCAACTACTCGGACTTAAATGACAAACAAGGAAATCCATCCTCTAACCATAAGAAAATTTATTCTTAATATCACTACAAACAATACCTAAGTATATGTATATACCCATGCTTAATTAATTCTCATAATTAACATAACCAATCATTCTTGATTTATCATATTCTTACTTCACTAAACACTCATTAAGAAGTACACAAGGAGAAACTACATCAATTAGAAACTCTAGTTCCACATAAATAAAGTTTCTAGTGAAACTTGAACTAAGCGCTCAGGCGCTAACACATACAGCGCTCAAGCGTTGACTAGGCAGAACTAGCCCAGATTTTCCCCTGCTTCAGCGCTCAGGCGCTCACTTCATGGCGCTCAAGCGCTAAACACACGCTTAGGCACTCGAATCCTAGGGCCCAAGCGCTGGGTGCATTGCATCACGCAATACCTTTCTGGACAGTGGGCGCTCAGGCGCCTAAATCCCAGCATTCCAGCGCTGACTGCCTAGAGCGAAATCTACAAAATTCTGCAGATCTGGGTATTGTTCCATTGGAAGTTACCCCTACTTCAATCACTCAAACTTCACATCCAAGTGATTTACAACCTTCCACAAGAGTCGACTATACATAACAAATCTTATTCTACTTTGATTTCACTCAAAACCATGGATCATGGATAATCATCCAACTCAAAACCTAAAACCCCAAATCTCAACTCAAATGGAATTTAAGGTGTACAAGGGCTGGAAATCCAACATCTTGCTTCTATTAAACCAAGAACATGCTATTCTCTAGCTTTCTAACAAGATTCATGCATTTACTAACATATACACAATTCTCACACTTAAAACCCCACATCCCTCATCAAGTCCCCATATACGAAATGAAGAAGATGAAGTTAAGAAGTAAAACAAACTTTCCCCCTACCTCTAATGGCCAGAAACAAAGTCACTTAGTAGCTCCTCTCCACCACTAAGCTCTTCCTTCTTTTTGGTTGTTGCTTCCCCTTCTTCCTTTGCCTTTTTCTACTATTCCACTATGAAAAGAGATGAGAACAATGAGATAAATATCTCATTTAGAAGCCTCAAATAGCCAAGGCTGCAGAGAGGGAAACGTGAAAGGCTTGGTCACTTAAGTGACCAAGCTGTAATCTCCCGATCTGCTAAAAACACTTGGATTTCACCAAATCTAATTTTCTCACTTCCAACAAGTTTAAAATAAATCTTAAGATTCATTAAAAATCTTATCTCACCATTTTCACATTTTTCCATATCTGTTGGGGGTCAATCCAGCATTAAAATACATAACCAGTATGCTTAAAAATGCCAAACCAACTCTAATTAACCTCAAATTTTAACTGTAGCTCAAAACACACATTTATGACTTAGAAATAAAATCTTTATATTTATTTATATTAACTAAGCAATTTAAGCCATTTTTAGAGCTAAAAACAACTATTTTCACATATAGCGTTGCAGCAAAGTGCTTAAACGTGCTCAGAAAGTCACAAAACTTCACAAACATGATAATCAAGTATTAAGCTACCTCCATAACTATATACAAGTCTATAATGTTTTCATGAGTGTTACATTTCTCTCGTTTTTTTTTAAAAAAAAATTTGTCCCCAAAATTTGGTTTACCTATGGTAAGAAGTCTTAAACGACTCACACATAAAACAGGCACAACCAAACTTCAGAAAAACAAAATTACCCAACAAGCACAAGCATGTACTCACATTTTCCTGAACCCGAAGACGGTATTGTCTCCTTCGCTTGCAATCGATAAACTCTTCCTGCAGCGACAGGTCTGCCCTCCGTCCTAGCCTCTGACCTTGCCTCTTTCTTATGAGGACAACTCTTGGCATAGTGTCCTAATTTGCCACACTTGTAACAGGTTATCTAGTTAGCGAAACATGGTTTGTTCCCGTCGTACCTACCATGCTTGTCATATTTTTTATCGCGATCATCTATCCTAACTTGCTTCTTTGTGTCCTGCTGATCTCTGGAACTCTGGGCATCCCTTTCAGGTCTTTCATATGTTCTTTTCCTCTTGTAATGATCTAGTGATCGTTGTTCCGACTGCAACCTCAAACTAAGAGGTTCCACCACTCTACACTTGTTGACAAGAGTGGGAAAATCATGTATCTCCAAAGGTGTTATAAATATCTTCATGCTATCCCTCAAACTCGTTTCGAATTTACACACTTCTAGTTATCATTTGGATTGTAACGAAGAGTAGAAGAGAACCTGGACAATTCCTCGAATCTCGCCACATATTGTCCAACGGTCATGTTTCCTTGTTGTAGCTGTAAAAACTCCATGTCTTTTGCTTCTTACATGCTTTGCAGAAAATATTTTTCCAGAAAAGCAATCTTAAAAGCTTCCCAAGTGATCCAGGTTCTTGCAGTCTCCATCATCCTCCTTGCACCTTTCCACCAGTGCTCAGCTTCACCTTTTAACATATAAGTAGCAAAAACCAATTTCTGCTCATCTGCACATCTCATGGCAGCAAAATTCTTCTCCAACTCTGATAACCACTTTTCAGCATGTGTTGGATCATACTCCCCTCTAAACGATGGAGGACTAGTCTTTTGAAACTATGAGAGATTATAAAAACCTTTGTTGTCATCCACAACTACATTCTCCCTTTGTTGACGAGGAGGATTCACCACTCGCATCTCTGCCCACATTCTTGTGTTTGTAGCCGCCTGCTCCCTCATGGTATTAGCATTAATGGTTGCCTGGTCCCTTAATGCATTAGCCATTAACCCTACCATTTCTGGCATTCCCATCATATCCTCAACAGAAGATTCCCTATTTCTCGTGGATCGCCTTAATGGAGTTACCATAATTTTCTGTATATACAGAACAATACATATTGAGTTAGCTACTCTTAATATCATATAACTGTGCCTCAGTAACTATAGAAATCCAACCCAAGGTCGTCATGCATTTCTATTCACACATCACAAAAGAGACAAGAAAATGTATAACCAAAACAAACATCTAATATGCTCAAAGCATAGTCAGTCCATACCCCAGCTCAACAGGATGAACTGCTTTGATACCATAATGTAACATCCCAAAATTGATATCCCGATACGTCTAACACATAAAAGGATATCAAATACTGGCTATGTCACTTTTAACCTTAAACCACAATTCTAATCCATAAAAATCATGCAAACTTTTATAGAGAGCCATGATAAACTAAAAGTTATATACATACATCATTTCCTCAGGAGACATATTGTAATACATAAGCTTTTACACACTGATTCAAGTATAAATAATATAAGCTTTATTTAAAAAAAGTATATAAACTACACTATACTAGTCCTCACATCACTTCTCCCTTCTTTTAGAAGAACTCGTACATGGATTTACAAGGGAACACAATCGGGGTGAGAAATCACATCTCAATAGAAGTATTCCAAAACCAGCAACTTAAACATTCACAAATATTACACATTTACTGTACCAACACTTCAATCACAAAAGTACTTAACACTTCCCTCTCAAAAGTACATAACCGCCTAAATAATTGCATGCCATGAAGTTTTTATGAATGACGGTAATCACCTATACAATTACCATGCTATGTCAAGTTATGTCTAATGAATATGCCTATGCAATAACCTAAAAATGAAATGAATAATGTATGATGCCAAATCCATGGCAATGTTATGAATGTATGTATCTTGAACAAAGTAATGGAAGTCTCATCCATAACCTTGGACAAGCACTGGAAGTCCATCCAAAAAAAGTAACATTCCAAGTAGTGAAATCCATCAAATACTCGGACTTAAACGACAAACAAGGAAATCCATCCTCTAACCATAAGAAAATTTGTTCTTAATATCACTACAAACAATACCTAAGTATATGTATATACCCATGCTTAATTAATTCTCATAATTAACATAACCAATCATTCTTGATTTATAATATTCTTACTTCACTAAACACTCATTAAGAAGTACAAAAGGAGAAACTACATCAATTAGAAACTCTAGTTCCACATAAATAAAGTTTCTAGTGAAACTTGAACTGAGCGCTTAGGCACTAACACATACAACGCTCAAGAGCTGACTGGGCAGAACTAGCCCAGATTTTCCCTTACTTCAGCGTTCAGGCACTCACTTCATGGCACTCAAGCACTAAACACGCGCTTAGGCACTCGAATCCTAGCGCCCAAGCGCTGGGTGCATTGCGTCACGCAATACCCTTTTGGACAGTGGGCGCTTAGGCCCCTAAATCCCAGCGTTCAAGCGCTGACTGCCGAGAACGAAATCTGCAGAATTCTGTAGATCTGGGTACTGTTCCATTGGAACTTACCCCTACTTCAATCACTCAAACTTCACATCCAAGTGATTTACAACCTTCCACAAGGGTCGACTACACATAACAAATCTTATTCCACTTTGATTTCACTCAAAACCATGGATCATGGATAATCATCCAACTCAAAACCTAAAACCCCATATCTCAACTCAAATGGAATTTAGGTGTACAAGGGCCATAAATCTAACATCTTGCTTCCATTAAACCAAGAACATGCTATCCTCTAGCTTTCTTACAAGATTCATGCATTTACTAACATATACACAATTCTCACACTTCAAAACCCCACATCCGTCATCAAGTCCCCATAAACCAAATGAAGAAGATGAAGTTAAGAAGTAAAACAAACTTTCCCCTACCTCTTATGGCCAGAAACAAAGTCACTTAGCAGCTCTTTTCCACCACCAAGCTTTTCTTTCTCTTTGGTTGTTGTTACTTCCCCTTTGCTTTCCCTTCTTCCTTTGCCTTTTTCTACTATTCCACCGTGAAAATAGATGCGAACAATTAGATAAATATCTCATTTAGAAGCCTCAAATAGCCAAGGATGCAAAGAGGGAAACGTGAAAGGCTTGGTCACTTAATTGACCAAGCTGTAATCTCCTGATATGCTAAAAATACTTGGATTTCACCAAATCCAGTTTTCTCACTTCCAACAAGTTTAAAATAAATCCTAAGATTCTTTAAAAATCTTGTCTCACCATTTTCACATTTTTCCACATTTGCTGGAGGTCTATCCAGCATTAAAATACACAATCAGTATGCTTAAAAATACTAAACTAATTCTGATTAACCTCATATTTTAATTGTAGCTCAAAACACACATTTGTGACCTAGAAATAAAATCTCTACATTTATTTCTATTAACTAAACAATTTAAGCCATTTCCAGAGCTAAAAACATCTATTTTTCATATAAAGCGTTGCAATAAAATGCTTAAACGTGCTCAGAAAGTCACAAAACTTAACAGACATGATAATCAATTATTAAGCTACCTCTGTAACTATATACAAGTCTATCATGTTTTCACGGGTGTTATACTAAGTTGTGTATAGGGATTCCTTTGAATTGGTGGGAGGAAAATGCACATTTATTGGATACATGGGACATGTACTCATTTGGATGGCACCAAGAAATAAATCCATTTATTTATAAGCAAGTGTTACCTTCTCATTTCATCAATCAAATGTAACACTTGGGAGGCATATGTTGGGGTAAAATTTGTATTTCAATCAACACAGGAGCAATAAGGAAAATTAGCGAGTAATGAAACACTGTCGCACGGAAAGAATGCTTGCTAAACATGGAGATGATCATTGCAATGGGCAATTATTCGAAGCATCTGAGTAGGAAAAGACACTCAAGGTGGTTTCCAAGGAATGGCTTGCAACTACATAAGTTGGCGCTAAAAAAAAAAGCATACTTTCAAGTATTTCAAATAGAGGTAGGAATAGAGAAAACCATTGACGAGCTATAAAAGGAAAATTTGGAGACTTGTACATGGGCTTGACACTTGATGCTCCTTACACACATGTAGTAGGAATAGAGTTACTCAAGCATGTTTTTAGTTCAAGCATTTTCATTTGTAGTTCTAGTTTCTTTTTGTTTTTTGCCTTCGTAATTTTGTAAATTGTACTATATCCTTCGCTTTTAATACAAAATTTGTTTGTTGCATACTATCGGATTGCTTGCTTGTTGTGTGTTGTAGTTTGACACTTACATCCACATGCTTAGATACTATGTGAAAACAAAGAGTTCATAAGAGGAAGTAATTCACTTTCTCGAATTGAGATTATGGAATGACCTCGTCGACAAGCTTGGCAAAATTCGATGGAAACACATAGAAATTCATTGGTTTGATGTTCGTGCTTTTCTTCTTGTTCTTGTCATATCTTCATTTATAATGCTTTGTCATCCTTTGTATCAACAACTGTCTTCACTACTCTACTTTTCTATCATATTATCCACTTGTAAGTCTTCATCTTTACAGTCGTCATCGTTAGTG
The DNA here is from genome assembly GCA_029884605.1 of Ormosia emarginata. NCBI lineage: Eukaryota > Viridiplantae > Streptophyta > Magnoliopsida > Fabales > Fabaceae > Ormosia > Ormosia emarginata. Next base: position 22,744,112 of record JAQQTP010000073.1, read on the forward strand.
TCATTGAACACAAAAAGATAATCATTAGAGTCATATTTGGAATTGCTTTCAGCCATTTGAGGTTCCACCTCACTCTAACTCTCCATCCAAATACTATATTTATCGACGAACGGCCTTCGGTAAATTACTGAGTGAAGTTATGTCAATAAAAATTGATTGTTTGTTGGTAAATCCTGTAGGATGCTATCCCCCCTCCCCCCCTAAAGAGTTTTTCCTGATGGAAACACTATAATTAATGATGAAATTTCGGTTAGTAACTTGCCGATGGAACGTATAAATTGTTGCTAATTTTTAAATGGTGGTTTCATCTATTTTTATTTTTCCCATCATAATTCCATCGGTGATTATAATCGCTGATGAATTTTCTTTTTCGCCAGTAGATTATTTCGTCGGTAAATAGTGAATTGCTAGTAGTTAGAGTAGAAGAGTTACATCTTAACCCTAAAAAATTGATCTAGCCTCTGATAAACATTAAAACACAAATACAATTTAGGATCCGTTTGGATAACAGAATTTGAATTAAAATATAGAATTTTAATTTCAATCCAAATTTTTTCAGAATTAGAATTGGTTAAGAATTTTAAATTCTATGTTTGGGGTTGTCAAATAATTAGAATAAGAAATTGTAATTCTTAATTCAGTTGTAATTTTATTGTTAAAGATATGTTAGAAAACATTAAAAAAAATTTACAAAATTAAAATTAATAAAAATATTCATACAATAATATTTTTATAATATAAGTCATATTTTTTTCATAAAGAAATTTTTCATGAATTTGTTTTTAGAAAAAAAAATAGCTATAATAATAATTTTTATATAAATATGAAAATAATTTTCTATATAAATATAAAATCTTAATAAATATGATTATTTATAAATAAATGTGGAGAGAGAGAAAGAAAGAGAGAATTTAATTTTTAAGTTATGAAATTAGTAATTTTAAAATATATGTTAAAATTGAAAAAAAAAACTTAATTTAGTTATTTTTTAATTTTATAAAATTAATTTATAAAATTATAATTTTAATTTTAAATAATATTCTAAATATAAAAATTAAAATTAAAAAATTTAATTTTAATTTTAAACTCTAATTTCATACTTAATTTTAAAAATAAAATAAAAATTTAAAAAAGTACAATATATCATGAATCTATCCAAACAAACAAAGGAACTGAGAAGAAAATAGTGTATGGTTTGCCTAGATTTCTTCAAGACGGTTGTTTTTTTTCGCTTTCATTCTCAATCCTTATCTTGATATATTAATTAATTATGTGATTTAGACCACATGCAAAGTTGAAGAAGATGTAGAGTCAACAATCAACGTTACTCACACTTGAGTTAAATAAATGCGAAGATAGCACGAAGCATCACTTTCGTCTTGTTTTGGTGGCTTCTATTTCGTAATCGAACTGGGAAAAAAACACAACCACTAATTGTACTGAGCTTATGAATTAATGCATGTACGTAGCGTTGAAATTGAAAACAGGTTTGAGGTGGAGGCTTAATCCGTAATTGGTCAAGCAGGCCTTTCGAAGCACATGGAAAAGTTTCATCCTATCATATATAGTATTTATACTTATTTTAACATTAGATATTATTTATAAAATTTACTCATAAATAATATTAAATTATATTTTTATTTTTTTAAAGTATATATTTATTAATTAAGCTTTTTTACGTCGTTAATCATTTTTTTTTTCGTTAATCAATTTATTTCACGAGTATAAAAATTATGTGGTAAAATTTTATGTCATTAATTAACTTTTGTAAGTCATTAACTATATTTTTGTTCTTCATTAACTAACTTTGTTTTTATGTTCATGAAAAAAGTTAGTTAATGAAATAAAATAATAGTTAATTACATATAGAAGTTGATTAATAACACAAAATTTTATTACGATTTTATCTTCGTGAAATAAATTAATTAACGAAGAATAAAAAAAGTAATTACACACGTAGAAGTTAATTAATGGATATATATTAAAAAAAAAAAAAAAATATTATTTGATATTGTTTATAGATAAGTTTCATAAACAATATTTAATATTAAAATGAATATAAATACTATACGTGATAGGATTATCGAAATTGTAACTGAATGGAAAAGAGCATTAATTCTTCAATTTCAATCTTCATTACAAAGTATATAGTCAATAGTAATTCATTGTCAAGCAACTGAACCGATATATTCATTTTCTGTCGGTACTCGGTAGGGACGTTGTCCCTCCAGGTCAATGTGTTTGGGTGGCATCCAAGCTTCCCCCGTTTTTAAGGCAACCAATAGTATAAGCGATTTATATCCTTTCGTATCAACTTTTTACATGATCATGTGATGTGAAGAAAAAAAAAATATAAAAATAATTATAGCAAGACTTATCACTAAAAAAAAGATTTATCATTATTCATGTTAGATCTATTTATTTTATTTTTGTGTTTTTTTCTCTCACATGACCATAATATAAGACAACAATTTTTATAGTAGAATTTAGTAGAAATCGTAATAAATCGTCATGTTTAATGGTTCTTTGATGAATAAATGATAGTAATAACTTTATTTTGAATAAGTCTAAATTTTCTTAATCAATCATCTTAATAAATATTTTAATTACTAAATAAATAAAATATTAAATATTTTTTTGATATTGTTAAGATACTAAATACATTTATTTTTTTATTTAATATTTTTTATTTAATATTAAAATAATTATTAAAAAATATAGAAAAACTCCTTTATATTTATTTATCTTAAATTAATTAAACTTTAATTACCTAATTCTAATTAAATTTTCTTTTCTACTATAATTATTTTTGTGTCTTTTTTTTCTTCTATTATAATTATCTAATCCCTACTGCATTATAGAGCAATAGCAATAATATATTGGCCACAACGCCACCTTCTTTTCTTTGCCTAGGCTTCAGATCTTCCCCGTTGAACATTTCTAACTCTAAAAATGTTTTTTGTACACCTATTTTTTATATTTATTTTTTACACTCGTAGAATATAGTAAATATTTTTAAGATAAGTAGTAACTTTTATGTTAAATATGATAAATTTTAATTAGACCAAATTAGAAAGAATAGAAGAATGTCACCACATAAGTAATAAGGATCACTACTTATGGTCTCATTAATCACCACAACTTTAATTTGTGTTAAAAAATATATCTCAATAAGTAATAAATACCTCTAAGATAAATAATGATATATGTATAAGATTTGATAAATTCTAATTTTAACTTATTATATGTAATAAAAAAAAGTCACCACATAAATATTTCGATTCACTACTTATTATCTCATTAACCACTACATTTTATAAGTGTCAAAAGTGAATAAATAATGAGGTTGTTCTAACTTGCTAACTCCTCTTACCTTTTATTTATTTATTTATTTATTTTATTTTCAAATATACAACTTTTGTAATCAAAGTCAAATTCTGCACACTCTTTTCTAGTTTTCATTTGAATCATCAGATAATATAAAAAATGGCTCTTTCAATTGCTTAATTAAATAACTTATTAATTTAAGGTTCTTGTATTGAGACACAGAATTGAAGAAATGAATCTCATGATTATTTGTATTGCACTAAATAAGGTATATATACATCATTACAATAACCTATATCAGGTAAATACAATTACATTTATTAATAACAGAATAACTAACTTGGATAAAAAACTTGGCAGATAAATCTAATTATTTTTGTGTTTTTTTCTCTCACATGGCCATAATATAAGACAACAATTTTTATAGTAGAATTTAGTAGAAATCGTAATAAATCGTCACGTTTAATGGTTCTTTGATGGGTAAATGATAGTAATAACTTTATTTTGAATAAGTCTAAATTCTCTTAATCAATCATCTTAATAATTTTTTTAATTACTAAATAAATAAAGTATTAAATATTTTTTGATATTTTTAAGATATTAAATACATTTATTTTTTTATTTAATATTTTTTTATTTAATATTAAAAGAATTATTAAAAAATATAGAAAAACTCCTTTATATTTATTTATCTTAAATTAATTAAACTTTGATTACCTAATTCTAATTAAATTTTCTTTTCTACTATAATTATTTTTGTGTCTTTTTTTCTTCTATTATAATTATCTAATCCCTACTGCATTATATAGCAATAGCAATAATATATTGGCCACAACGCCACCTTCTATTCTTTACCTCGGCTTCAGATCTTCCCCGTTGAACATTTCTAACTCCAAAAATGTTTTTTGTACACCTATTTTTTATATTTATTTTTCACACTCGTAGGATATAGTAAATATTTTTAAGATAAGTAGTGATTTTTATGTTGAATATGGTAAATTCTAATTAGACCAAATTAAAAAGAATAGAAGAATATCACCTCATAAGTAATAAGAATCACTACTTATAGTCTCATTGATCACCACAATTTTGATTTGTGTTGAAAAATGTATCTCAATAAGTGATAAAAACCTTTAAAATAAATAGTGATATATGTGTAAGATTTGATAAATTTTAATTTTAACTCACTATATATAATAAAAGAAAATCACCACATAAATATTTCAATTCATTACTTATTGTCTCATTAACCACTACATTCTATAAGTGTCAAAAGTGAGTAAATAAATAATGAGGTTGTTCTAACTTGCTAACTCCTCTTAGCATTTATTTTTTTTTTATTTTGTTTTCAAATATACAACTTTTGTAATCAAAGTCAAATCCTACACACTCTTTTCTAGTTTTCATTTGAATCATCAGATAATATAAAAAATGGCTCTTTCAATTGCTTAATTAAATAACTTACTAATTTAAGGTTCTTGTATTGAAAAACAGAAGTGAAGAAATGAATCTATGATTATTTATATTGCACTAAATAAGGTATATATACATCATTACAATCAGCTATATCAGGTAAATACAATTACATTTATTAATAACAGAATAACTAACTTGGATAAAAAACTTGGCAGATAAATCAAATTAACTAACTTCTAGAACTATCTAATAGTTAAGTTATACATACTGTAATAGTCCTTTCAATGTGGGAAGTAGATGTTCACAATTCCCAACTTAGAAAATAGGTTGTGAAACAAAGAGGCTTGGACTGGTTTTGTGAGTAAATCATCTAGTTGATGTTGAGATTTCACATGAACAACCTTGGTGAAACTAGTGTTCATCTTCTCATAGAAGTAGAATTTGCAGTAACATAAGAAAATGGATTGAATTGTGTTCCCTTTCTCTTAAAATATCATCCTTCTCACAACTTTTTCAAGTTATTCGAACTTGGATGTGAGAAGGTTCCAACTTGAAATAATAGATCAATGAGAAGGTTTAAAGTAACCAAGTAGAATAGGGTCAGAAAGTTATGAGAGAGTTTACAAGGTTGATATAAATGAACTTTCATACTACCAAATAAGAGTGTAGATGTTCTTTTAAGAATTGTATTTTAATCTTCCAATTTCTATTCCTATTGAAAACACTTTTAAATGAATAAATCAGCTTAGATGATTAAGTACTTATATTCAGATTGACTAAGTTATATTTCTTTGTGAAACTTTAGCATAATATCAATTCACTTAATATTCAGTTTTAACCTTCAAAAGTTAACCAAACTTATTAGAATAAATAGAGAGAAGGGAAGAAGAGCTTGACACCAAAATTTATACTAGTTCACCCTAAAAATTACGTGGGACTATATCTAGTACCTAGCAACTACTAGGATTTTCTACTATCAAGAGTATTTTTTGTTAATACAAGTATTTTACTACAACTTCTTCAGGCTTAACACAAGTATTCTTTTACCATAACCTCATCAGGATCAACACAAATATTCTTTTAACACAGCCTTTTCAGGCTCAACCTCACAAAGGTTCCAAGTAACTTGTACAACCAACAAGCTCACTTCCAACCCTCAAGAATCAATACAAGGATTTAAGTGTTTGTTACTACTAGTTAGCTCTCAAATACACTCAAGGAGTGGATTAACAAAGTTTAGCAAAGCTCATAATACACCTACAAAGGATTTAACAGAATGAGGATCAAGTAAGTAGATATAAGAAGGTTGTGTTATTTGAGTTCACTGTTAGATTGTCTTCAAAATTCATAACCTTCAATTCTTCAAGCATGGATGCTTATATAGACTTCAAAAATATAACTATTGGGCGCTTCTAACAGTAATTGTCCTTTCTTGTGACAGGTTACCATTTTCTTGTCTTTTCTTGATGAGTCAGCATAAATGACTTCAGTCAGAAGGTTCTTCTGAACGTTCTCACGAGCAACCTTCTCACTGAACATTCTCAACTAACTTTCTCATCCAATTTTCTCAACTAGCTCAACCATCTAATGTTTCCAACTTTCTTTAGTATTCTCATCTTTCAATTCCACCATCTCATTGATGTTTCTTTTTGATGATCCAGATGGCTTAGGCTCCATATTAGTGCTTGATTTGCTCTTCAATTCAGCTCTTTTGGCAATTCTTCATTCTTCTGAACTTTCTCATAACCTTCTCATGATGAACTTTCTCATGTTCTTTAGGAATCTTTTTAGGTCTCACTTGAACTTTCTCAAGTCAGAATTTGATCATCTTAGCCCTCTCTAATCACCTAGAAGACTTCTTTCATACTTGTTTAGTCCTGTATAGGTTAATTCTAACAAGGAAAATCCACATAAAGCATGTTAAACTAATTAAAGCATTGAGAGCAATTATACTAAATTTTCAACATAGTTATTTATTATCAAAACATATTATTCAATCTTAAGCACAAAAGGGCTTTGGAGTTTACACAATGAAGTGACAATCTATGTCTGCATGTTTGGAATGCTCATGAAAAGCCAGATTGGAAGCCAAGTGTATGGCAGCTTGGCTATCACAAAAGACCATAGCTGAGGAAGTTGAAACTTCAAAATCCCGAAGTAAATGTTGGGTCCAAATCAGTTCACTTGTCACACTAACCAAAACTCAATATTCAGCTTTTGCTGATGACCTTGACATAATTGGTTATTTCTTTGATTTCCAGGAGATAAGTGAATCCCCAAGGAACACACAAAAACTAGTAGTTGATCGTCTTGTGTCCAAACAACTACCACCAATCAACATCCTCAAAGGTAAAGAATTTGATAAACTACTTGTAAATGAGGTGTCCTAGGACTGGACATATATTGACTTAACTGATGGACAATATAAATGATATTTGGTCGAGAGATAGTAAGGTACATGAGGCGACCAATCAATCGTCTATACAAGGAAGCATCAAGTAAAATGTCACCATCAGTTGTTGTCATCTTAAGATCGGGATCCATTGGAAGAGTGGTTGCCTTAGAGTCTAGGAATCCAATATCTTCGAGAAATGACATGGTGTACTTGCTTTGAGATAAGAAAATGCCTTTGGATGATCTAGCTATCTCCAAGCCTAAAAAATAGTTCAAATCACCTAACATTTTCAGTTTAAACAATTTCTACAAAGTTGCTTAGACTTTGTGAATCATGGCTTGATTTGGTCCTGCAAAGATGATATCATTCACATAAACAAGGAGGATCACCATAGTACTACCAGAACCAATAGTGAAAAGAGAGCAGTCACTTCTAAACTGCTTGAAGCCATTATTGATTAAAGCTCAGGAGAACTTGTGGAACCATTGTCTTGAATTCTAATGAAGGCCGTAAATGGACTTGTGAAGCTTACATACTAACTTGTCCCCTGTGTAGCAAGTATTCTAAGGATATTTAACTCGAGGTATTTAACTTTGAACAATTAAATTATACATACTGTAATATCTTGTTAACAAGCATTCTAAGGATATTCGTTAAGAGTATTTAATACTTTAGTAAATCCTTTTAATTACTTCAAGAAGCAAGAATGAAATGTTTTTTAAGTTTCTAATATATTAAATACTTTATTTTTTATTTATAAGTTTCTATTTTTGTTTCTTTAATCAGTGCCTTAAGGACACTCATTACTAAATTCTTTAATTTAAAGATGAATTTTACTCTCATCTTCATCATCCGTCTTTTGATTTTTGAAACAGTATTAAATCATCATACTCTCTCCTCCTAATTGCTATTAAAGTAAGTTGAAACCATAAGCACATCTATGTATATATCTTCTATTTTCATTTACATATACAAATAATTCAATCAATATGCCTTTATTTGGAAAAAAAAAAAATTATAAAAACATATGTACTTGTGTATAAAACTAAATAAATACAGAAAAATAATGAAAAAACTAAAAATGATTATGGATGATTATTAAAAAATGAAAAATTTATTTAGTATATAGTCATATTTTTTATTTAAAATACGTTAATAAAATAAGATTTCTTTAGAGTTTTGATAGGGAAAAAAATTTCTTGAATTTTATTAATAATAACATAAACAAAGTAAAAAAAAAGTAAAAGGAATAATATGTTTGTTATGAATTTAAAATTATATCGATTTCGTTTGTTTGGTCACACCTTATATTTGTTTTATTATAAAATTGTACACCATTGACATTATGAATGTGTTTATTGTAAACCAGAGTAGAGGGAGGGGTTGACACTTGACAGGGGTGATATTGTCCCTATGGTATATACCGTTAAAAATAGGGTAAGAAATTTACGAAGGAATTTTGTATATAATTTTTGAATAATTCTAAATCCTTCTAACACATTTTAAAAATTAATAAATAAAAAAATATTAAATATTTTTTATACTTTCAATATATTGTCTGTATTTATTTTTTTATTTAATATTTTTTATTAAATAGTTGTGAGATTATTAAAAAGATGTTTTAGGAGGATATAATATAGTTCATAATTATTATATAAAACTCATTCATGAACTTGTTTGTTTTTGTTCTGATGTAAAACCAGAGGAGTACTTGAGATAGGTACGTACGGTGGTTTCCTTCTTATGCAGCTGTTGCCAAGCGTATCGAATCAGGGGTGAGTACCTATAAAGGTACTCCAACGCTCAAATCAGGCAGTGCACAAGTAAGGTTTATGCAATGGGATGATAGATACCTGTTTAGGGTGACTTAGCCTAATATTTATAGAGGTTGGAAAGATGCATCATCATAATGGAGAGATACGTTCTCATAATAGTTACAGGAGAAGATATGCTCCTTATTTAATTATCGAAAATCTCAATATTATTGGAATATTGGTATGACAGTTATGGTGCTAATATTCCGTAAGATCATGATTAGAAATTAAGAGATCTTATAAGATTTATCCTTTGCACGGATCTTTCAGTAAAGCTATTACTATCCAATACCAGGTTCTCAGGATAAGGAAGCCCAACTAAGGGCGTGGACGACGGACCACGTGCACGGTGTTTGTGTGCGTCGGTCTGGACTATGGGTTGGGAGTCTGGATTATGGTGTGTTGGAACGGTTTTACCCAACCTTGAATTATGGCTAACTCTTTTTGCTAACTGCAAGTGCACGGGTCGCTCAAGTAATAAAAATGATGAGTAGAGATCGTTCCCACGAGGAGTATAGGTTACTTTCTAATGCTAAATATTGAACTACAGCTTAACTAATTCTATTCAAGCAAACGTAAATTGGAAAAGGGGTTGATTAATTAAACTACAAAGCATAAAGAAAAGATAAAGATATAGTTGAGAATATAGGGAATCTTTTTTCATCCCCTACTTTAATTCATAACATGTAATCCATTCAAGTAATACAAACGAATAGATTGGGTTAGCCTGAGAAACTAACTTAGTTAAAAGTCTATGTCTAGGTCAATTAACCCTATGTTACTTACCTAGTTCACTATGCATCCATAAGAACTAAAGCAAACAACAAGCATTAAGATCGATTCTCAACTATGACTATGCACGGCTAAGAGGTATATGTATATCCTAATAGCGAATCAATCTATCCCACCATTAGAATGAAATCGAATATGCATCTACCATACATATGATCTAAAACCCAAAGTCATATGTCTAGACTCATTAGATTTCATCAAATAACCTAAATACTGATCAAACAAGAAAGAACATTAAGCACAATATGACAGAACATAACCCAAATCATTCATATAAGCTCAAAAGAGTACAAATCAATCAATATTCATAGGGGGATCCAAAGAATACCCTATACACAGCTTAGCTACTCATTGAATACGAAAAGGTATTACAAAAATTTATATTCAAGATAAAGGGAAGAGAGAAAGAAGAAGGAACAGAAGATGAAGCCCAATAGGGTGAGCCTTGAAGCTTGAATCTTCCTCCAAAATGAAGAGGACCTCCAATCTTGGCTTCTTCAACTCTCTTTCAACCCATAAATGAAGATCTAGCTGGTGGGTTCTCCAAAAAATCAAAGCTAAAAGTGTAAAATAAAAGTTCTCCAAGAGGAGAGAGAGAAAAATGAGAGAGAGAAAGCTAAAATCTGCGTAAAAGGTATTTATAGGCCCACAAATTTTGCTCTTCACGCCGCGACATTCCATAAAACGCGTCGTGGCGCACAAAAATTAGGGCACCAACATCGCGGCGTTTACTTCCTTGCGCCGCAGCGTGAAGACCTCGGGTTATCAGGGTGCACTGGCAGAGAGCAGAACGCCACGATGTGATGTACTGGAGCTTGTGTTGTGATTTCTCTTCCAATGCATGACCTTTGCTTGTATCAAGTCAGTTCTTTTGGGCTCAACTTGCAGTTGAGAAATCACCCAATCAAATACAAATGTAAGCAAGCTCAATTAAATCAAAGATTAGGAAGCATTTCAGCAAGATTGGTAAGGAAGACATCAAAATGGATTTTTCATGAAAATGGGGCCAAAGCCTTCCAACAATGCCTAACAACAAGGACAAAGCAATTAATAATGCATAGAAAAATGGCACAAATTGTTGGTGTATCCCTTAGAGGCAGATACATTTTGTCTGTATTTACATATATTGTATTATGCTATTTTTTAATTTATGAGGCATTTCATTTATTGTGTTCTTTTTTTATAAACATAATAAAGTCCTTAGAATAGTAAGTCTGATGCAGTAGGACATAAAGTGGATGACTTGAGCATGAGATCCTATTGGATAAAACACTATTCTTAAATGTCCTTAGTCTTGTATTATTGTTAATTAGGACAACAATAATGCATTAAGACTAGTATGTGCGTAGACTAATGGCCACATCTCACGGGTCATGGATATGAGATATCAAGTCTCCACATGGGTACATATTAGAGTAACAATATATTGGACAAACCCGTCATGAGAACGCTACATGGATCGTTACGTGAGTGTCATAAGCGATTCTCACAGTGATAATGATGTATGTTGTCCTTTGACCTGAAATCACTATGATTCCTACATGAGGAGTTGTGTTTTAATACCGTCAAATGTCATCTGTAACAAGGTGATTATAAAGTCGCTATTGGACATTCCGCAAATTGTAACACCCCAAATTTTATTTATTTTGTGATAAATATTCGTTTTCTAATATTTATGATTTTTGAGAATTTTTGTGAATTTTTCTAAGAACGTGAAATATTTTAATATTATTTTTTGTTTTGCGTGTAAACTAAGCGGAGTCGGGAAAATGAGATATTTTTCCCAAGAATCTTGATCTGTGGAAACGTCGACGGAAGATCTTACTAAACCCGAGACCAAACACGATTTACGAGATTTCATGTTTTTCGAGAAATTTTAACAAATAAAGTAATAAAACGTTGTGTGAATTTTATCTGTCAGATAAATTAATACTGATTTTTGTCAACTGTAACCATTGTCTCTTAAATAATAACATGTAATAAAAATCTTATCACATTATCTTAATGTAATCTACTTTATGTCTAATCAACTCATTTTAATTCAAATTTATAGTATTATAATCCAAGCTTTTTTGAGAAGCTTTGACTAACTAATGACCATGATGCCCTTGGCTTGTTGGGGAAGCAAAAAATCTTCCCCCTCTCTCCTCCTTATTGCCGCGACAATGTCCTCCAAGGGAGGCAAAATTTTGCCTCCCAACTTAGTCAATACTCACCCAAAGTTTTATTTTTCATACAATACTTTCTCTCTCTAACTTCATCTTCTTCACATTTCCTCTTCCTTCTCTCTTCTTCTCCTCTCTTCATACGAAAATTTCAGCCCCTATTGTGACCATTTTTCTCTTCACCAAGTTCATTTCTACACTCACCTTTATCTTCTCTACCTTCTCTATTTAGAAAGTTTCTTCATTTTCCATCTTCACCTCCATTGTCATCCAAGACAAAGCTTCAAGCTTGAAGGTAAAGTTTTCATTTTTCTTCTTCTTTCTCTTCATTTTCGTGCTCCATGGTCTCTTTGATGACCACGGATCCATTCTTTTTCAACCATTAATGTTGGTTCCTTGTCTTGAAATTTCTAGGGTTTTTGGATCCCAAAACCGAAACTACCAAGAAGCAAGGAGGAGATCCTTTTTGTGTTCTTCCTTTAGGTAAGAGGGAGACTACTCATGTAACACCCCAATTTTTGATAAATTACAGTAACAACTAAATTGTACTATTTTGTAATTTATGTGTGTTGTAAATTTATTTTAACTGTTCTATGAATGTTTTTGATCTTTGTGTATGAATTACTCTGAGTCAAGAAAATAATAATTTTCCCATGCCGGATGAATTTTTGAACTGTTCACGTGGGGCCGAGGGATCTTACTAAACTCGAAACCAGAAACAGTATTTGAAAATCTTCGTTGTTTGAAAATTTATCTAGATATGCGTTATTATTGAACCACAGTAAAAAATTTAATTTTTACCGCAATAAATTTCAGACAGTAAAAATTAGTTTTTATCGTAGTAATTTTTGTCAATTCAAAATTAACTACTGGTTAAAATCTACGTAGAGAAATAGACGTAGGTAAAATCATAAATCTATTTACCTTAGGTAAATTATAAATCTATTCACCTTAGGTTAAAGTTATAAACCTATTGACATTAGGATAAAGTTATAAATTTATTTACCGTCAGTTAAAGTTATAAAAAATTTATTCACCCTAGGTTAAAGTCATAAATCTATTTACCTTAGGTTAATGTTATAAATCTACTTACCATAGGTGAAATCATAAACCTAATTACCTAGCCCTAGTAATTAAGTTTTCTATTTACCTAGATTCTATAATCATGTTAGTGGACCTAGTATGTTTAATTTAGAAACCAAAGTGGTAAAATACTTTGACCCACCTACAACTCATGCACTTCATTATAACATGGAATGGAATTCTTTTGTTAGTGAATTCCACCAAGGCCACACAACCATGTCTCTCAAAGAAGGCAAATGATTCTTCAAATAATGCATAATAATGCATTCTATCATTCATGATCACTTGGAGTCTAGTCATCCTTCAACTACCTTGTCTCCCACTCAAATATTCAATGAATTTCCATCCATTCTCTCCAAGTAACTCCACGGCAATTGCATGTGTATAGGCCATCTATTTTGATTCCATCACACTTAATCATACACTTTAGTGAGCTAGCATGCACCACCTTATCTCCTTCAGTGCTCCACCAAGCAATTATCACAAATCATTCCACCCACTCCTCCAATGCACCACATGGATATATATAGTGTAGGAGACCTCTCCACTTCATTTTCCATCACTCCTATCTATTCTTTCTATCCTCTTTCTTCAAGAACACAAGAACACAAAGAAGAACTTCATCTTTTCTCCATTTCTTGAGCTATTCAGCCACCACTCCCAAATCATACTTCCACTCTTCAATAATTTTATCCAACCTCATTTCCTAAAGCTAAACACCATTCCAAACATCTTTCATGTTGTGAGTTTCTTCAAAATCAACCATCTTGAGCTTGGAAATCAAGGTTGAAATTTCTACCCTATTAGGTAAAATTCTTGTTTCCTATTTCTAAATTTGTTTTTAAATTTCTAAGCCATGTTTGATCTATGGTTATTCTTTCTCAAGCTTAGTTTTGTATTTTGTAAATTGTTTAAGCTTGATAGGTATTTTCTTGGAGCCACACTAAATTTTCTAAGGAAGCTTTCAAGAAGGATAAGTCTTCAAGAGGTAAGAGGGAGATTTAATCTCATCAACTATTTTGGTAGTATGAAAATGGATTGTGTGTGGTGAAGAATCCATGAGGATTCATTTACTTGATTGTTTATGGTTTTACTTTATTGTATGATTGATTTTGATGTATGTGTTTTCAAATGCTTGATTTGTTGAAGACATAGTAAATTTCGGTCACATGCCATTCAATATACTTTTAATCTAAAATTATTTTTTTTAAGTATAGATTTTAGAGGATTAAGTAACAAATAATTGGATTAAAGATTTTACAAAGGAAAATGAGATAGGAAATGATTATATATTTGGTTATGGAATATAAATTAATTTTGGGCCAACAAGTCAAGAATTAGTGTTTAGATAAAAAAAATAAATATATTTTCTTAAAGGTGTGAATGCTTATGTCATGAAGCATATCAAATAAGTTTTTGATGATAACAAAGTCAAGATGAAGACCAAGATCAAAAGAAAAGTTTAAGACCAAAAGAAGAAGACCAAGATCAAAGGAAGTATATTAGATATAGGTCTTAGAACATCAATGTGAAATGCTCTCAAAGTATCTCAATTATATTCAAATGGTTTTTCAAAGATCTCATAAATCAACTTGTTTTTCAAAGTTCATATTTTAAAGAAATGTTGATTTCAATCTTGGATTATGTTAAACATTTGTAAATCTTGTTTTGTCTAAGTACCCCAATGATAAAAATGGCCTGGAGACTTAATTGGGTGTGAAAAATGAGTTTAAAGTATAGTGTAATTGATTACTAATGTTTAGTAATCGATTACAAGCTAAACAGAAGCCTTGTAATCGATTACACCATCCATGTAATCGATTACCATGTTCCCAGAAAGCCAAGAACACGTTCAAAGGGCCATGTAATCGATTACATCAATATTGTAATCGATTACCATAAAGTCAGAGGGCGTGTAATCGATTACACAAGTCTTGTAATCGATTACCACAAACCCAGAAAGCCAAGAACATGTTCTAACTGTCATATAATCGATTACCAAAAACCTATAATCGATTACCAATGTTCTGACATGCCCAACGGCTATATTGAATGCATTAAATGCTTGGCTTCAACCACCCTTCAACGGCTCTTTTAATGAATGGGCTTTAAATACAGTTCTTTGGGCATCATTTGTGGCTAACCAACACTTGAGAAACATCTATCAATCACTTTAATCCGAGAATCATCATTAAATCTCTTTTGCTCTGTTTTTGTATATATTTTTGAGATATTCTTGAAGAGCATCATAGGGCTTCAATTTGTGTAATCTACTCTTGTGAGAGTTTCATCTCGTAAACACTTTTATTCTTTGTAAAGGAGGTGAGGTATCCCTCTAGAGAAAAGAGAGTGAGGTATCTTTCAAAGTTTGTAAAGGATGAGGTATCCCTTGTTGAAGGTGAGGTATCCTTCAAAGGTTGTAAAGGGGGTGAGGTATCCCTGTTTGAGGCTCAACCTCAAGGGTGAAGCATCCCAAGGAGTTGAGTGCTCTTTTGTGTAAAGGTTTTCAAGCACCCGTTCAAGCTTGAAGTTTAGTGAAAAATCTCGAGTGGTTTGTTTGAGGACTAGACGTAGGTCACAAGGGGTGGCTGAACCAGGATAAATCCTAGTGTTTGTTCTTCTCAACTCTATCTCTTTACTTTATGCTTTAATTATATTTGCTTGAGTTGGGTTTGACATCTTACTTTGCTTGAATTCTTTCTATCTTGGCTTGTTTATTTGTGAGTAAAGTATTCAATCTCGTTTATCTATTCACTTCAATCATCCAATAGCTTCAACGAAAATTGTTAATCAAACATTTTGCAAAAGATTTACGAAAATATTTTACATACTCAATTCACCCCCCCTCTTGAGTATTGAGGCCACTTGGTAACAAAAGGTAGTTTTAAAAGATTTATTTAACAAGAACTCAATTTAGTAATTTTTATTATGATAATGGAGAATACGTTTTAAAATTGATTTAGAGCTCTAAGTATTTTATTAAAAAAAAAGATTCTTAATTTCAGAAAGTTTCAAAAATTAATGTCAAGAAATATTTTATACGGTGAAAAATAGTAGAAATACTTTACGCGTATTTAAAATGGTGATATTTAATTTACGCGATTGATAAATGATTTAAAAATGTTACGCAATTTAGAGAATGGTTTTAAAAACATAGGAAAATACCTACGCTATTTGAAAATGTTGAAAAATATTTACGTGATTGAGAAAAACATGGGAAAAAGACCTACGCAATTTGAAAACGTTGATAAGATTGTGAAAATGCGGTAAAATATTTACGCAATTGAAAATAACAGCGGTATGTTGTCGGGTTGGACCCGGTTATATTGAAAAGTGGTACTGTCGAGTTATGGCACTTGACCATGTGATTGGATAATATTATGATATATGTGAATTTTGAGTCTTGCACCATGCATTGAGGAATATACTATTTTTGGTGTCATTGACAAGTTATACCTAAGAGGATGAATTACACCCCTATTTAGGTGCGATAGGCGTAGTGTTGTTCATTTATTGAACTTGGAGGCATTGGTGTGCGAAATTCCACATATGGACAATTGGTAGCTCTTCTGGGCCGTGGTATCGGACATGACACACTAATGATGTAACACCCCAATTTTTGGTTAATTACATTTTTGTCCTAATTGTACTGTTTTTTTTTTTGTGTGTTATAAAATTAATTTGACTGTTTTATAACTGTATTTGATTGTTTTGTGTGATTTCCTCCGAGTCAAGAAAATAATAATTTTCGGGTCGGGGAAAATCTTGTTTGATTATTTGGAGCTGGAGGATCTTACTAAACCCAATTTCGAATAATACGTATATCAATCTTTTAATTTTTAGGATTTTTCTGTATAATAAAAATATTTATCATGCAAAAAAGTCTGTGGGACCCACGTTTGGTTTGTGAGACCCACTTTTATTTTGTGAGACCCACGTTTGGTTTGTGGGACCCATTTTTGTTTTGTGGGACCACATTTAGGAAAAAATTTACTAACGTCAATGGCTTGTAAAATTCTAAATCAAAAGGTTGAAAATCTACAAAAAATGGTTATACTTAATAGATTTGTTAGTTTAAAACCTAACTTAATGGAATAATTAGTCTAAAACCTAATTAAGTTAATCTAAAGGGTTTAAGTAGTAATTAAATGGATTAAAACCTAATTAGTTTTTCATCAAATTTTAGTTAGACAATGTATTAGTATAATTAAGTAGAAGATTAAGGACTATAAGTAAACTAATGATTAACTAAAATACAAAGGAATCTAACTAAATTTTAATTAAACCTAACTAGGAGGACTTAAACATAAATAAGCTATTAAAATCAATTAAATTTTGATTGAGTTTCCTATGCTCAATTTCGACCATATGCTATAATTATGCATTCAATTATTCAATCAAATGCAATCATGGATTTTAGATGTTTCACCATCCACCATTCAAATAATCAATGGCTATTAGTAAGCCTAAAATGTCAACAAAGGAGACAAGCTCCATAATTGATGCTATATGGCCATGCATGATAGAATAAGGCTATTATTAAGCCAAATTTGTCAAAAAAGGAGGCTGTACTTGTCTTGGAAGCTCACGACCAAGCTGAATGATTTAGGCAATCATTCATCTCCTAAATCATTCATTCTATCATTCTCATCCTTCACTCTTTTCTCTCCTACCCAAAGAACTCAAAGAAAATCTCCTACGTCCTCATTTTCCTACCATACAGCCATCACCTCTTCAATACACTTCCATCCATCAAAAATTTCATCCAACTTCATTTCCTAAATCTAAATCATATTCTAAGAACATCTCTAGTTGTGAGTTTTTGCTAAATCATCCATTTGGAGCTTAGAAAATCACTTTGAAGTTTCTTTCCTATAAGGTGAAAATTCTTGTTTCTTGTTTCTAATTTGATTTTTGATGTTCTAAGCCATGATTGATCCATGATTTATCTTTTTCATCCATAGTTTATGACTTTATAATTTGTTTAAGCTTGTTAGGATTTTTGTTGAAGCTACACAAATTTTCTAAGGAGGAGTCCAAGGAGATCTTGTCTTCCTTATAGGTAAGAGGGAGATTTAATATCATCAACCATGTGTGGTGATGAGAAAATGGATGTATTTGTGGTGAAGAATCCATAAGGATTCATTCACTTGGTTGTTTATTGTCTTCTCTATTTGTGATTGTATATGTGTGCATGTTATTTTCTTTTCTATTTGTGGTTTATTATCCATACAAACATGTTTATAGCTTTGATATTTGGTATGTGTTTTATTATTGCTTTAATATATGGTATGTGTTCATAAATATATGTATATGTTCATGGATCTATAATAATTATTGTTGGATGTGCAAATATGTTGAGATTTGCAAAAGTGTTCCAAAGAACACAAGATGAAGAGCTTATGGTTTTTACTATGAAAAGAGAACCAATATGTTTTCAACCATTTTCTAAAAGGATAACCTAATTGATCTAATTAAGTTAAATGATTTTTCAATGATTTAATGGATGAAAAATAATTTTAAACATGGTTTGTATAAAAATGGTGATTTTCGGCCAAAATATATTTTTAATGTTTAATTGATCCAAAATTTATTTTCTAAGTGTAAACTAGTTTATTAACCTAAAACGAATTCAATTATGATAGATTTTCAAGAGTCAAATAAGTAAATGAATTTTTACTAGAAGTCTAGTATGGTAAAGAAATAAATTTTAACACTTGAAAAATACTTACCTTTGAGTTTTTAAAGTATGTTAGCAATTTTCACAGTGTATTTTATGATTATAATTAAATAAAAGAATTTTTAAAGAAAAACGTAGAAAATATCATTTAGTGGATTTTCTAAATTAGGTGCTGTCAAAATTGATTAAAAATGAGCAAGTATTGAAGAACGTTTCAAAATGGCATTTAGAAAGCAAGGAAATATTTTACGTAGTTAAAGAATAAAATTAACTATAGAAAAATTTATTAAAAATGAATTTTTTAGAAAAACGTCAAAAATTATTACTTAGAGTAATTTTTGTGAGAAAAATGGAAAATAATGTCTAAATAATATTTTTAGTTTTGGAAAGTTTAAAAAATTAATTTGAAGCATCAAGAAATATTTTATACAGTGAAAAACAGTTGAAATAGCTTACGCGTATTTAAAATAGTGAAATTTAAACTACGCGATTGAGAAAACGTTAAAAATATTTATGCGATTGAAAAACGCGATAAAATATTTATGCGACTTAGGAAAATAGTAAGTTTTTTTACTGTCGGGTCAAAGTGGTAGACCCGGACATGTTAGGAAATAGTATTGTCAAGTGGAGACATACTATTTTTGGAATTATTAATACTAAGAGTATTTTTGTAATTATAGTGACAATGAGAATATTTATGTAATTATGATTCATGGTGATATTGAGGATATTTTTGTAATTATGGATCATTACATACATAAAGTGGTATGTCAATTTGGTTAAAATTGACAATTGACTGACGAGATGAATTACACCGTGTTGCAGGTGTGATAGACGTAGTGTGTTCATGTGGAGAACTTGGAGGCGTTAGTGTGTAGTAGATTCCACATGTGGATAGTTGGTAACTTCTCTGGGCCGTGGTAACTGATAACACACACTAGTGATGTTGACAAATACTATTCTTAATCAGGATCTATTGGGGACTGTCTGGTACTATGCCTGGACATACACGACGTATTTGATTATGTACTATTCACACAACGTATTTGACTGTGTGCTATTTACACGACGTATTTGACTGTGTACCATTCACACAACGTATTTGACTATGTGCTATTTACACGACGTATTTGACTGTGTAATAGTTGGTTAAGGCAGCCTAATGTACGGACATGTCTACCGGATCATTCTCTCTGATGTTTGTGTTTAGCTCCATGGAGTAGGAACGAGTCTGAGTACATGGCATATTTAATCTGCATCATTGTGTGAATAGTTATAATTTGATTTATGATATTTTGCATGTGTGATAATGTGAATAGTTATAATTTGATTTATGATATTTTGCATGTGTGATAATATGAATTGTTATATTAAGCTCATTATATTTGTTTGTATTGTTGTTTTCTTACTGTTATGCTGGTAATGATGTAGATTGTCTCACCTCTTTGTATATATATTTTCTATATTATTATTTATGTTTCGTAAAGTCGTTGAGGAAGTAAAAGAGAGAAATTACATTTGGATTGTCAATATAACGAGGAGCAACAACCGAGTGACCAGTTCGAGGAAGGCGAGCCTCGAGATCATCCATATCATATGGATTGATTGCAACGTGGTACGGTGTTATCAGAGTATTTCTGTCTTCCTATGATCTTCCCGAGGAGGATTCTTCGAAGGATCAAAACTTTTAGTGTTATGCTTAGGCTAGTTTATGGTTTGCTTTAAACCAGACAGTTTGCTGTTTTAATTAAATAGTTTATAATATGTAAATTATTTGTACCTATAAAAAAATCATATGTATAATTATGGTGTGTATGTAATAGTTTGTTTTATTTTATGTTCTGTTTATTTTATTTTATAATATAATGTTTTTAAAAAAATATTTTTACAACCTATATTATTATATATTACGAAATAATTTATAACTTGGGTAACAATTTTATTATTATTGTTCGGAAATGTGATGTCCCCAGTAGGGTGTTGCATTTTAGTGATACCAACTAATGTAACACCCTCTCTAGGGTATCACATGTCTGACTCCCGACTCAAAATCTGAAAGAAGTTCGCACAAAGTTTGAGTTATAAAAAAATGGGTTTTAAAATTTCTTTCTTACTGAAACATAAACTTACTGAAATTTATAAGTAATACTGAAAATATATTTAGTATATAATATTGACACCAATTAATATTTAACAATTTAAAGAGAAATATAAAACTAACAGAAAACTCTCTCTTTTTAACAGTAGCAAACCCTATGACGGGTCCTACTTAATAGCACGGTATAACACTAAGGATAAAACTTAACATACTCGTTCCTTCTCTTGTATCAACTTGATGCATCAGAACTCTACTCCTTGTCTACCTGGCACATCTTCGAATTGGAGACAACCACTTTTCAATGTTTTCATCAATCTCTGAGTATCTACCACCTGTTATGTCTAAGATAACTCATTCCTTCTACTGTATAATTTTAACAATATAGACACAGCAAAACAACATAACAAAGAGGTGAGATCACCTACACCAATACCAACATGGAAGCACAGAGATAACACAAACAACATATCATACAGATAGATCATACCAGAATTATGATCATGCCATCAACATTAATCAACTATCATCATCCAATTATTTATCAATTCAATTATCATAAACAATAATTATGATAATGTCCTCAACATTGTCCTAATTATCATCATCATCATTCAAGTATTCAAAACAATTGTCATAGCTAATATTCCTCAATTAATATATCATACAAATATAAATGTTCAGATTATGCATGTGCACAAGACTCGTTTTCCTACTCTATGGAGCTAAACTCAGGTCGGAGAAATGATAAAAAAGATCTGTCGATACCACATGCCTCAGACCACGTGCTATAATCCTCATTTTGATTTTGCACATCTAGCATATACACAACAGTCTTTATCAGATCTTGAATAAGAATAGTGTCTCGGTCAGAATCATCGGTGTGTCGCGTCGGTCTAACCCATGGTTACAGTAGAGCGACTCACTGCCCACTGTAGGCAACCCGCACCCCGATGCCCCCAAAGTCAACGAGTGACCTACACTACGCATATCGTACCCACTCAAGAGGTGTACGTTTCTCCTAGGCAATTAGCCTTATCCTATCCATCGGACTATTCCAATGCATGTATAATACACCAAATACCAATCACTGGTATAATACCAAGCACAAGTATATCTTATAATTTCTCAGATATAGTTTATACAATGCACAAATATATCAGTGCAAGTCTAACCACAAGGGCCATACTTTTCAATTTCATTTGCTCAATTTAAATCATATGCTTCAACGCATATTTTTTCAATACGTAAAGTGCCCCAAATACTAAATACAGACATCTCTTTCCAATGCATATAAAATGCATCAAAAGCCAATCGTAGGCAAAACTCGTCATTTTCTCACACAGTGTTCATACACTGTTTTGGTAGTAATCATCATATTATCATGTTTTTATAGTCATAAAACACTTTTGCCATATTTTCACAATTATGTAACATTTTTGTTACATTTTCACAATTCAAAAACGTTTCTGTTACATTTTCACAATACCATAACACTTCTGTTACGTTTTTAAAATTCCAAAATATTTTTATTACGTTTTCACAATACTGTAACACTACTGTTACGTTTACAAAATTTTGTAACATTTCTGTTACATTTTCAAAATGTTGCAACTCTTTTGTTGCACTTTTAAATCACGTATTTAATTTTTTAACGTTTTTTCTCAATCGCATAAAAATATACGTTTCTCAAATCGCGTAACAATTTTCCACCATTTTTAAAATTGTGTAACTTAAAAATCATTCTTTTAAGTCGCGTAAATCATTTTCCATCATTCTCAAAATATTTAAAACACTTTCCAAATCTCATAGCAGTTTTTTGTCATTTTCACAATCGCATAAAAATATTCTATGGCTGTTAAATCACGTAGTGATTTTTTAACAGTAGTTTAAATTACGTAAAATATTTAAAACTTTTTCATCGTTCTCAAAATATTTAAACGTAATTCAAATCGCTTAAAAATATTTCAACGCATCTCCAATCGAGTAGAAATATCTTACCATATTTCAAATTGCGTAAAAATATTTTACTGTATTTCAAATCGCGTAGAAATATTTTACTGTATTTCCAAACACTTAGAAATATTTTACTGTATTTCAAATCACGTACTTTAAAAATTACGTTTTTAAGATACATAAATAATTTTTCACCACAATTGCATTACAGAAAATATTTCTCACTCTTCAAAAATTTCATTTCCACTTTTCTCAAAATAATATGACTTTATACTTTATTTAACACATTTTCTTATTCAAGAAAATCTTTTTCCATATTTCTTTACTCAAGAAATCCTTTTCCAAAATATAATCCACAAAAATCACTTTTCCATTGATATAAATCAATATTTCAAATCTTAAAATTCCCTAACGTACTTCAAAACTCAAAAATCAGTTATACGTTAGTAAATTTTCAAAACACCATTATATTCTTCATTTTTCCCAAATCATTTCCAAACACAACCTTCTTCAAAATAAATTGAAGTTCGAAAACATTTTCGTTTACAAAAACTTGATTTCTCAAGTGATAAATGCTCTAATTCCCTTTCCAAATTCTTGTGCAAAAATCATGTCGTTATAAAATCAAGGTATCCGTAAGTCTTCAAAAACCATGAACGTGTTCATTGAAAACTGTCAAATCTTTTGAGTGACAAAACACTTCGTTTTATAAAATATCACTTTGTTCCATAAAAATCAAGGCATTACAAGCCCAAAAAAACTGTTGTACTTAGCCATTGAAACCATCAAATATCTTTCCTTCTAAATTGATATAGTTTTACACAAACAAAACCATTAAAATCTTTGTTTTCAAAACCGAAATACTGATGGTCATAAAAACCAAACTCATTTGTTCAAATTCATTTTTACTTTCTTTATAAATCCTTTTTCACTTTCTTTGCAAATCCTTTTTCACTTTCTTTGCAAATCCTTAAAATCCACGTTGCCCGTTTCGTTTTTCGAAATCAAGTTTAATAAACACTTAGAAACTTTTTACATAAAATAAATCAATAAAATCCTCTTAAAAAACGTGCTCTTGTTCTCTTGAAAAACATATCCTTTGTTCATTTTCTATGCTTTTCAAATCAATCCAATTTTATTCTTCCATGAAAATAATAAGTTATAAACACCTATGTTGAGGTGTCTTGGCCGAAAATTCCATAGCCTTTAGAACCAAGGAAATTCATTTTCTCCACTTCATAATTTTCATTTATACAAATCAATTTCCTTGTTTCTTGAAAAAATTCAACATGAAACTCTAATTATGGGCATAAAAACCGTAGCCCTTCCTTGGCTATTGGAGCCAAAAATTGATTTCCTTTCCATCAACACATCATGACATACACATATATATTTCATCATAATACTATAAGCATGTCATATACTCATCATGCATAATATAAACATACCATCAAAGCCATAAAATCATGCATAGCATATCAAGCATAGGCAAATAATTAAAACACATAAACACCCACAAATAAATTACATGACCATGGATATGAATCCTCACTTGGATTCACCATCCACCAAATATAATACCATCTCTCACCACCATACTTGGTTGGTGAGATGGATCTCCTTCTTACCTCTTGAAGATCCTCAAAAGCTCCTTGTTTTGCTTCTCTTTCCAAGTCCTTCACCACCAAGGGCTTCTCAAATACAAAACAAAATACATAGAAATTAGTATACTAAGCTTGATTAAGAGGAACCATGGATCAAACATGGTTTAGATCATGAAAAAGAGAGAAGAAATGAAGTTTCCTTACACTTCACCATAAATACCCCTTAACTTTGATCTTGAAGAAAGTCCATGAAGATGAATGATTTAGAGGAAATCTCCAACATGAAAGTTGCTTAGAATATCATGGAAATTCAAGATCTATGGTTGGATGAAATTAAAAGAGCTTGGATGGTAGTTTTTGGTATCTTGACCGAATGGTTCTTCTTGAAGAACAAAGATGAAATTTTTGATTTTTATGAGGAAAAGGTTTCTTAAACTTTGTTAAGGTAAAGAATGAAGTGAAAACACTTGGTTTTCCTTCCTATCAATTTCGTGGAGCTCCTTGTAAAATCCCTAAAAATCATAAACAAATGTTACAATCAATAACAAGTAAAAGAATAGGTAAACCGTGGTTCAAACATGGCTTAGAAAATCAAAACTAAAAGATTAGAAGAAGGAATATGAACTTTACCATTTTTGGTAGAATCTTGAAGCTTAGATTTGAAACTCAAGATGAATGATTTAGAGAAAACTCATAACTAGAGATGTTCTTAGAATGAGGTAAGGAGTCAAGAAACTAGATTGGATGAAATTTTTGAGTGATGGAGGGTAGATTATGGTGCCATGGCCATGAGCTTAGAGAAGGAGAAGGAGAGAAATTTTTCTAAGAGTTTTCCTTGAAGGAAAGTTAAAGAATGATGAAGTATGGTCAATAATGACCAAAGTGACAAATTATTGTCTTCAAAATTTGCTTTAGCTTCTAAATCCACCACAAAAACTGTCCCCCCCTCCATGCTTCTTCAAAGAGTGCAAATAATTCAATAATGATGCATAATTGACCAAGACCACTTAATAATGACAAAGTTTTTCTTTAGTTCCAAAATACTTCACAAAACCGTCCCCCCTCCATGCATGCTTCTCCTTGTGCATTCAATAAATGACCATTATAATTAGCCACCAATGTTGACTTAAGCAGTATAATATTTATTTTTATATGCTAAAACCCCACAAAATTATATTTACTGTATTTTTTATAATCTGATATATTAAATACAGTACAAAATACAGTAAAAGAAAATTTCAAAAACTGTTTTCGGATTCAGGTTTAGTAAGATCCTCTGTCTCCGTCTAAACAGTACAAATTTTTCTATGCGTAGAAAAATTTTCACTTTGCGAGACCCACCTGGGCCCACGTATGGCCACCTGGGCCCACATACACCCCATGGACTCACAAACAGTAAAAATTTTCATAATCATCCACAAAAATCACAAATATTAGAAAACGCACAAATATCAAATCAGATTACGTAAAATAATTAAAACCTAATTGTAAAAATTAAATTATGTAAAGTTTTCCCTGGCCTGAAAATTTTTATTTTCCTAACACGGAGTAAATTACTCAAAACGATCAAATACGCTGACAGAATAATCAAAATAATTTTACAGCACACAGAAATCACTAAACATTAAAATTTTGTTAACTGTCAAAATTACTGTCGAAAACTTAGGAAATTTGGGGTGTTACAATACTCCCCATCTAAAAAGAAATTTCGTCCTCGAAATTTGATAACCATGATTTCACATCCTCGGAATAAATACAATTATTCCTCTTCCATCTTTTCTTCCAGTTCCCTTATAGTTTCACCTCTTACGTTATTCTAAACGATTTTAACCAATGAAAGTTCTTTATCTCTTGTTCACTTCTCCTGATCAAACAAATATCTCAATAAATTTTATTTTTCTACGGTTTTCCATCATCTCAATAAATTATTGTAACACCCCAAATTTCCTAAGTTTTCAACAGTAATTTTGACAGTTAACAGAATTTTACTATTTAGTAATTTTCGTGTGCTGTAAAATTATTTTGATTATTCCGTCAGCGTATTTGATCTTTTTGAGTAATTTACTCCGTGTCAGGAAAATAAAAATTTTCGGGCCGGGGAAAACTTTACGTAATTTAATTTTTACCGTTAGGTCTTAATTATTTTATGTAATCTGATTTGATATTTATGAATTTTCTAATTTTTATAATTTTGTGGATGATTATGAAATTTTTTTCTGTTTGTGGGCCCAGGTGGCCATACATGGGCCCAGGTGGGTCCTGCAAAGTAAAAATTTTTCTACGCATAGAAAAATTTGTACTGTTGAGACAGAGACAGGGGATCTTACTAAACCTAAATTTGGAAACAGTTTTAGAAAATTTCTTATACTGTGTTTAGTACTGTATTTAATTATCGGGCGATAAAAATACAGTAAATATAATTTTTGTGGGGTTTTAGCATATAAAAATAAATATTATACTGCTTAAGTCAACATTGGTGGTTTGGATATCCATCATTAATTTAATCAATGGTGAAGATTTAATCTAAACAACCTTAATAAGGAAGGCTTTGATATCAACCGTCGATTTAATCAACGGTGTAGAATTGGTCATATAAAGTGGCTATGATCATTTGTAACCATTGGATATGGATTTAATCAATGGTAGAGATTTGATCTCAAAAAGTGATAAAGACCATTTATGACCATTGGATGAAGAATTAATCAAGGGTGGAGATTTGGTCTTGTAAAGTAACAAGGATCATTTATGACCATTGGATGTAAATTTAATCAATGGTGGAGATTTGATCTTAAAAAGTAGCAAAGACTAATTATGACCCTTGGATTAAAAGTAAGAAGGAGTAATCTTGACCCTTCATTTTGGAGACACATCTAATGGCTAGAATTTAAAGAAGAAAGATCCAATAGCTTAAATTAAGTCTTCTAATCAAAAGTCTACCTTAATCCTAACCATTGATCTAATCAATGGTCTAGAATGCTCTAGATGGTGGCTAATTATGATGACAAATAATTGAATGCATTATGAAGAGGGGGGACGATTTTTGGTGGTCTTGGTCAATGGTGCATCATTATTGATCAATTTGCACTCAAGGAGAATGCATTGGAGGGGGGCTACGGTTTTGAGAAGCTTTAGGACATAGGAAAGTTTGAAGACCATATTATTGATATCTTTGCTTTCCTTTGTCTTCTCTAAAACCAATAACTCATCAAGCTTTTCTCTCCACTTTCTTTTCATGGAGGTTTCGGCCAAGCACTCCAAGAACACCTTCCATCACTCAAAAATTTCATACAACCTAGTTTCTTGAATCCTTACCTTATTTTAAACAACTTTCATGTTGGAGATTTCCTCTAAATCATTCATCTTCAAGGACTTTCTTCAAGATCAAAGTTATAGGGTATTTATGGTGAAGTGTAAGGAAACTTCATTTCTTCTCTTTTTCATGATCTAAACCATGTTTGATCCATGGTTCCTCTTAATCAAGCTTAGTATACTAATTTTTATGTATTTTGTTTTGTATTTGAGAAGCCCTTGGTGGTGAAGGACTTGGAAAAAGAAGCAAACCAAGGAACTTTTGAGGATCTTCAAGAGGTAAGAAGGAGATCCATCTCACCAACCAAGTATGGTGGTGAGAGATGGTCTTATATTTGATGGATGGTGAATTCATGTGAGGATTCATATCCATGGTCTTGTAATTTATTTGTGGGTGTTTTTGTACTTTAATTATTTGCCTATGCTTGATATACTTTGCATGATTTTATAGCTTTGATAGTATGCTTATAATATGCATGATGAATATATGGCATGCTTGTAGTATTTATGATGATATATGTATGTGTATGCCATGATGTGTTGATGGAAAGGAAATCAATTTTTGGCTCCAATGGCCAAGGAAAGGGCTACGGTTTTGATGCCCATAATTAGAGTTTCATGTTGAAATTTTTCAAGAACAAGGAAGTTGATTTGTTTAAATGAAAATTATGAAGTGGAGAAAATGAATTTCCTTGGTTCTAAAGGCTATGGGATTTTCGGCCAAGACACCTCAACATAGGTGTTTATAACTTAATATTTTCATGGAAGAATAAAATTGGATTGATTAGAAAAAGCATGGAAAATAAACAAAGGGTTTGTTTTCAAAGAGTACATGAACACGGTTTTTGGAAGGATTTTTATTAATTTATTTTGTGTAAAAATTTTCTAAGTGTTTATTAAACTTGATTTCGAAAAACGAGATGGGCAAATGTTGATTTTAAAGATTTGCAAAGAAAGTGAAAAAGATTTGCAAAGAAAGTGAAAAAGGATTTGTAAAGAAAGTAAAACATGAATTTGAATAAATGGGTTTAGTTTTTATGACCATCGATATTTTGGTTTTGAAAACAAAGATTTTAATGGTTTTGTTTGTGTAAAACCATATTGACTTAGAAGGAAAAATGATTTGATGATTTCAATAGTCATGTCCACGTTTTTGAGGACTTGTATTTCCTTGATTTTATTGAAAACAAAGTGGAAATATAATTGATTTGATATAAAGATTTTTGGAAAGGGAATTAGAGCATTTTATCACTTGAGAAATCAAGTTTTTGTAAACGAAAATGTTTTCGAACTTCAATTTATTTTGAAGAAAATTGATTTTAGAATTGATTTGAGGAAAATGGAGAATATAATAATGATTTGATATTTTATAATGTATAACTTATTTCACGTTTTGGAGTACGTTAGGAAATTATTAAAGTTTGAAACATTGATTTAAATCAATGGAAAAGTGATTTTGTGGGTTATATTTGAAAAAGAATTTCTTGAGTAAAGAACTGTGGAAAAAAATTTTCTTGAGTAAGAAAATATATTAAATAAAGTATAAAGTTATATTATTTCGAGAAAAGTTGAAAAGGAATTTTTGAAGGTTAAGAAATATTTTCTGTAACGAAATTGTGATGAAAAATATTTTACGTATCTTAAAAACGATTTGGAATACGTTAAAATATTTTTACGCGATTTGAATTACATTTAAATATTTTACGTAATTTGAACTACTGTTGAAAAATCAATATGTGATTTTAAAGTGATAGAATATTTTTACGTGATTGTGAAAATGACGAAAAATCGTTATGTGATTTTGGAAAGTGTTTTAAATATTTTGAAAATGATGGAAAATGATCTAAGCGACTTAAAAGAATGATTTTTAAGTTATGCGATTTTGAAACAGTGGAAAAATACTATGCAATTTGAGAAATGTATATTTTTACGCGATTGAGAAAAATGTTGAAAAATTCGTACGTGGTTTAAAAGTGCAATAGAAGAGTTGCAGCATTTTGAAAACGTAACAGAAATGTTACGAAATTTTGTAAACGTAACAGTAGTGTTACGGTATTGTGAAAACGTAATAAAAACGTTTTGGAATTTTAAAAACGTAACAAAAGTGTTACGGTATTGTGAAAATGTAAAAGAAGTGTTATGGTATTGTGAAAATATAACAAAAACATTTTTGAATTGTGAAAATGTAATAGAAATGTTACACGATTGTGAAAATACAGCAAAAGTGTTTTATGACTATAAAAACATGATAATATGATGATTACTACCAAAACAGTGTATGAACACTGTGTGAGAAAATGACGAGTTTTGCTTACGATTGTCTTTTGATGCATTTTATATGCATTGGAAAGAGATGCATGTATTTGGTATTTGGGGCACTTTACGTATTGGAAAAATATGCGTTGAGGCATATGATTACATTGAACAAATGAAATTGAAAAGATTTGGCCCTTGTGGTTGGACTTGCACTGATATATTCGTGCATTGTATAAAGTATAGCTAATAGCTATTTTGGCCCTTGTGGTTGGACTTGCACTGAGATATTAGTGCATTGTATAAAATATATTTTGAAAATTTATGAGTTAAACTTGTGATTGGTATTCTATCTATGATTTGGTATTTGGTGCATTACACATGCATTGGAATGGTCCGATGGACTGTATATGGCTAATTGCCTAGGAGAAACGTACAGCTCTTGAGTGGGTGCGATATGCGTAGTGTAAGTCACCTGGTTGACCTTGGGGGCATCGGGTGCGGGTTGCCTACAGTGGGCAGTGAGTAGCTCTACTGTAACCGTGGGTTAGACCGACGCGACACACCGATGATCCTGACCGAGACACTATTCTTAATCAAGATCTGATAAAGACTGTTGTGTATGTGCTAGATGTGCAAAATGAGAATTATAGCACGTGGTCTGAGGCACTTGGTACTGACAGATCTTTTTGATCATTTCTCCGACCTGAGTTTTAGCTCTATGGAGTAGGAACATTGAGTCTAAATGCACATGCATTTTATGAGTACATTTATATCAGTGTGATATATTAATTGAGGAATATTGACTATGACAATTGTTTTAAATACTTGGATGATGATGATGATAATGTTGAGGGTATTATCGTAATTATTGTTTATGATAATTGAACTGATAAATGATTAGAAGATGATAGTTGATTAATGTTGATGGCATGATCATAATTGTGGTATGATCTATCTGTATGATATGCTGCTTGTGTTATCTCCGTCTTTGCCGTGTTGGTATTGGTGTAGGTGATCTCACCTCTTTGTTTTATGTTTTGGTTGGGTTTGTGTTGTGAAATAAATACGTAATAGATAGAATGAGTTTTCCGAGAAGAAACTGATGGTAGATACTCAGAGATTGATGAAAACATTGAAAAGTGGCTGTCTCAAGTTCGAAGATGTGTCTGGGATAGACAAGGAGTAGAGTTCTGATGCATCAAGTTGGATACACGAGAAGAAACGAGTATGTTAAGATTTAACGTTAGTGTTATACCGTGCTATTAAGTAGAACCTGTCATAGGGTTACTACTGTTAGAAAAAAAAAGAGTCTGTAAGTTTTATATTTCTTTTTCAATTGTTAAATGGAACAATTGGGTCAATAGGGTATATAAAGATTAAGGACTATAAGTAAACTAATGATTAACTAAAATACAAAGGAATCTAACTAAATTCATGTAGTGTCCCGAGGCCAACGAGGGCGGGGAGTGGCCACCGGTGTAAGAGAAGCACGTGCAAGGAGCGGCTCTTGGCAGGCTTCTAGGCGAAGGGTCCCATGAATGAACTGAATACGCACCGAAATGAGAGGGATTCAGAGACTGTGCAGGTATGAGACTGCATAGTTGATGATGACTTAAAGGAATTGATTAGGCGTAGCCATATCAACAAGTTGCAACTTCTTTTCGGGAGCCTAGAACATAAGAACTCCATGGTTAAGCGTGCTTGACTTGGAGCAATTGTGGGATGGGTGACCTCCTGGGAAGTTTCCTATGATGCGTGTGAGTGAGGACAAAGCACGCTGAAAAGACCTGTGTTGGTTTGTGGAGACACTCGTCAATCCTGCAGGCAGTCCCGGGATGTTACAAATGGTATCAGAGACGGGACCTCTCCCAGTACGGTGTAGTTCAAGGATAAACCAAGCGGAAGTTGGTGGGTATGTAGTGTCCCGGGGCCGACGAGGGCGGGGAGTGGACACCGGTGTAAGAGAAGCACGTACAAGGAGCGGCTCCTGGCAGGCTTCTAGGCGAAGGGTCCCATGAATGAACTGAATACGCATAGGAATGAGAGGGATTCAGAGACTGTGCAGGTATGGGATTGCATAGTTGAGGATGACTTAAAGGAATTGATTAGGTGTAGTCGTATCAACAAGTTGCAACTTCTTTTCGGGAGCTTAGAACAAAAGAACTCCATGGTTAAACGTGCTTGACCTGGAGCAATTGTGGGATGGGTGACCTCTTGGGAAGTTTCCTAGGATGCGTGTGAGTGAGGACAAAGCACGCTGAAAAGACCTGTGTTGGTTTGTGGAGACACTCGTCAATCCTGCAGGCAGTCCCGGGATGTTACAAATGGTATCAGAGACGGGACCTCTCCCAGTACGGTGTGGTTCGGGGACAAACCAAGCGAAGTTGGTGGGCATGTAGTGTCCCGGGGCCGACGAGGGCGGGGAGTGGACATCGGTGTAAGAGAAGCACGTACAAGGAATGGCTCCTGGCAGGCTTCTAGGCGAAGGGTCCCATGAATGAACTGAATACGCACCAGAATGAGAGAGATTCAGAGATTGTGCAGGTATGGGATTGCATAGTTGAGGATGGCTTAAAGGAATTGATTAGGTGTAGTCGTATCAACAAGTTACAACTTCTTTTCGGGAGCCTAGAACATAAGAACTCCATGGTTAAGCGTGCTTGACCTGGAGCAATTGTGGGATAGGTGACCTCCTGGGAAGTTTCCTAGAATGCGTGTGAGTGAGGACAAAGCACGCTGAAAAGACCTGTGTTGGTTTGTGGAGACACTCGTCAATCCTGTAGGCAGTCCCGGGATGTTACAAATGATCTCGACAAAGCACTATTCTTAATCACGATTTTGTTGGGGACGGTCTTGTAGAATGCCTATAGTACATGATGAGTTTGATTGTGTACTGTGCGAGCCACGATGAATTTGAATGTGTAGCACGTGGCCTGCGGCAGCCGAGTTGACAGACAGGTTCTTCCGAGATCATTCCCTCTGATTGGTTGTGTTTAGCTCCATGAAGTGGGTTTGTGTCGTATACATGTGCATTATGAGTCTGCATATTATTTTATTCTGATATATTCTATGAAATGTTATATATGTTGTAATAACATGTTTTGATGACATATTTGTTTGTATTTATCATTTTCTATACTGCCTGATGGTAATGATGACAGATTGTCTCACCTCTTTGTATGTATTTCTGTGTTATTATTATTATGTATGGTAAAGATGGTGAAGAAGTTCAACCTCTTAATTTTCTATGAGAGAAGCAGAACGAGGAGGACCAAAGACGAAGAAGGCGAGTTGGATTATCCTTACTGGTTGGCTTGATTGTTTTGTTTTGGTTATATCTGTACCGTATTTTTTTTTGGGTTTTCTTAGTCTATTGGACTTGGGCAAGTCTGTTATCTACTCTTTTGTGTCAAACGGTTTATGATTTAATTTTTATTTTTTTTAAAACAAAACCATATGGATATTATGGTATGTATGTAATAATGTATTTTATTTCATGTTCTATTTTTATTTTATTTTATTTAGTAATGTTTTCCGCAAGAAGAAATCGCCATAGGACGAAGGTTGAAACAATAATGGAAGATGATTGGATTTGTATAGGATGATTATTGATCTTCTTAGAATACATAACTAAAATTTTACAACTCGTGTTGTATTTATTATCAAACGAATTATAACTTGGGAAAGTTTTATTTTAATTTGTCGTAAATGTGACGCCCTACATCGGGGTGTTACAACTCACTTCAACCATTTTAGTGGTGAGGGAAACCTTGTTTGCTCACTTTGTTTGGTGATTTCATGTGTTATGTATTCTTGAAAGTTGATTTATGCTTAATGGATGATCTTGAATGTAATGGATGTATTGAAAATGCTTGATCATGTTAGGGTTGTTAAATGGAAAATTTAGAGTTTCCTACCCTAATGTGATGCCACGGTTTTGACTAGGATTTAGGGGTTCAAATTGGTTTTTGTACACAATAAAATAAGGCTTATGTAATTAAAGGTTGAATGATAATGTTAGAATCAATGAATGGAAATTGTGAGGGATTCCTAATCCAATGTGAGGCTATGGTTTTGACATTGGAATTGGGGGATTGGATTGGTTTTTGTATAAAATAGAATTCAAGTGATTAGATATTGATTGGTTAAGGTATAAAATGGAAAGAAATAAGAACCTTGGTGGCTTAGGGAGGCTACGGTTTTAGAGAGAAATTTTTTACGTAAAATGATGCTTTGATGCTTCTTTGGAGATTTAAGAATTTAGAGACATGCATAACTCATAATTAAGTGGAAGAATTAAATTGGATAATAACACTTAAGAGGACCACGGTTTTGAAGGGTTGTTTAACCTAAAACTTTCATAATTGACCAAAGCTTAAGACTTCGAAATGTGAGGATCCATAATATGGACTTATGATAATTGATGAACCATAAATATAAATTGATGTGGGGAATTGATTTGATGTTATTGTGGACCCTATGTGGGCTAAGTACTTGTTGACTGTGTACTTGAGAAATGATTATATATGCTATTGTGGTATGCTCATGATGAATGCATTATTGATAAGCATGTGTGATGTACATGGTGTCGTCAAGCATATGTGTTGTCCGTTGGATATTGTTGGAAAGGCCATGTTGCCTAGGAGTTTGAATAACACCTATGTGCAGGTGCGAATAGACTAGCGTAGGGTCATAGTGGTTGGCCCTGGGGACGTCGGGGTGCGGGTTTCTCATAATGGACAGTGGTAGCTCCACTGAGTCTGTGGGATAGACCGATGCAAATGCACCGATGATCCGGACTGAGACGCTGTCCTATATCGTGATCAACTGTTGAGGTGCCATGTATGAGCCATTTTTACGCAAATATTTTTATATGATGAGCACACTATTTTAAGGCCGACGGTATACTGGCATTACTCCTTGATCATTCACTCCAAAAATGTTTATGTCTAGCTCCATGGAGTAGGAATTTTGGTACTATTTGCATTATGAACTGTCAGTCTCATAATTCATTAAGCATGAACATTTATAATTATGGAATAATACTTGTTCTTATTACTATAAAAAATATTTGACTTGGTTTACTGTTGATAATTCTTCTGCTGTTTAATATTATTTGCTTTTACTGTTAATTTTAATTATCACTATGTTTATATGTGGGCGTCCAGTATGCGTTACTGTTTTCTTCTTTGCCATTTTGATACCGAAAATTTGGGTGTCTCACCTCTTTCTATATTTTCTCTATTTTTTTGTATTTCTATCAAATTGTGTACTTCTGAGAAGACGTTCGTGAGGAACAAGGAAACTCCTGAGTTTTCGAGTTTCTGGCCGCATTACGACTAGAGCTGTTGAGGATGTCGTCATGCCCACGCCACTTTTTGGGATACGTGAAGTTAACATTCCATGGAGGACCAGACTGCTGGCATTTACATGTGGAGACAGACTGCTGTGTCTACCGCGGGTAGCTGACGGTGTCCTTGTCTTGGGGTTATTACGACGCCTCTGTGTTTGATTTTTTAGCTTTTGTTATTTTGGAATTTCACCTACTCGTGAGGGATATGTGGACGGATATGTTTTACACCCCTCAAGAGGATTTTTTCCTCTCCACTGCTTGGGTTTCCGCCCGAAACTCGGTCGCTCTGATGGCATTCTCATCAGATAAGGAGGACCCGGAGGAGGACCCGGCTACGGTACCTTCTCGTCAGTCGTAGGGGCTGATACTGTCGGTGGCTACTGATGGCTAACTATTTATCTTTTTGGGTAAGCCTGATGTTTTGCCGTTTTAGATGCGTGTATATTTGTATCTCTTTGGGTGGGTACATATTTTGCTTTTTGTATAATTTATATTAAAATTAAATAGGCTGATGCATATAAAAGATATATTTATATTGTGAATGTATGATGCTCAATACTGTGTCGATTTCATTACATCTGTAATTATTGCTATCTTTTACCGTTATTTAATAAAAAAAAATGTACATATAATTCGATATTTGATCACCTTGCAATCCAAGAACGCAAATTATTTAATCATGTGTTAACAATGAACCGGGTCTTAATTAATCATTGTAACTGTTATTTTTTACAATTTATTTCGTTTCTTAGTACTATGGTGCGATGCTTCTTCTTCGCGGTATTAAGAAAAAGGGGCGTTACACGAATCATGTGGAGGGTTGTGAGTGACCTAGATGGGATTTGTCCCTCCTACATAACATGAGCAATATCTTCAGCCCCTCTGATTGAGTGAGACTGCGAAATGCATGACTATGCTCAAATGAGTCGATATGAGATATCGATCTCATTTGTTGTTATTAAGTCTACTTGGGTATCAAAAAATGAAGGATTAAACTATACAAGGGTGACGCATTCCATGATAGGTGTTCAATCTAGATATCTGGACAAAGAGACTAAACTACATAGAAACATTGGTCACAGAAAGGTTATGTCAAATCATTGACATTCTTATTACTTAGGTGGCAGCGATGTGTTGCTAGATACCGCTCACTGTTTGTAATATTAAAATGAGATTTTAATATTACTGCTAACATTATGAGAACTTGCAAGGTCGCACACTTAGAGTAGACTAAATTGGAGCAATTAGGATCCAAGTTGGACTCAGATTTAATTGTGGGTCGGACTCATAACAAATGAGTCTAGGGTTGTACAGCTTACCTTGCTGCAACTTTCACTCGCATAAGGCAGTAGCTATTATAAATAGCACTGTTAAGGGGCTGTCAAGGCATGCATTACAAACCCTGGCCGTACTTGAAAGAAACAGTGAGTGAGAGAGTGACAGGTTTCATCTCTTCTCTTCACAGCTAGCATTGTTTGAGAGAGGCGTGACTCCTATTTGCAGACGTTGGATGTTCGTGAGTCTATTTGTGTGGATAACACAGAGACATCATCACTATTACAGTGTTGGTGATTCACGTCACTCGTTTTGATCGTGCTTCAAGAGGTAAACAATTTTAAAAGCTCGGATTATGGCTTTTTTGCATGGATCCTTGGCGGGAATTCTATTTTTCGCTGCGTGATGTATCCACGATTCCTAACACAAATAACTACAATCTATAAAGTTATCACACCCCCAAACCTAAGTTTTTGCTAGTCCTCGAGTAAAACAAAGTCAGACTACACTTGCAAAGACAAGTTCAACTTCAATACTAGTGTATGATGATTTCATTAAACCTCAAAGAATAGGCATGTGATAACTTCAGGAAATGAAGTTATTTCACTTGAATTTGAATGTATTTGTGCATGCTAGCCTTAAGTTTTCAAGGCCATAGGTTCAATTCATGCACGATTTAATGATTTAAGTTTGTTGTCTCAATTGATTAAGAATTGAATCTTTGAGGATTGCATTTAAGGAATTTGGATGGATCATTGTTTGATTAACTTTAGCATTATTTTGATGCAGGTATTTAAAATGGGAAAGGCCTTGGAAGGGATGAGGAAGCAAATATGAGCTCAAATGAGGAAGGATGCAAGAGAGAAAGAAGGGCTGCCAACCCACGCCTAGGCATGACAAATCGATGGCTAGGCGTGACTCTCTCAGTTTTGCAGGAAATTCCAAGCAGAGACATCTTCAGTTTTTTAAGGTTTTCAGATAGAGACACCCATGCCTAGGCGCGAGTAAGTCATGCTTAGACGTGGCCAGCACATGATTGCACGTGTTTCATAGCCACGCCTAGGTGTGGGAAAAATCCTAGCATACGAGATTAGCCTTTATTATCTGATTTTTGAAGGAAGAAGGGAATCTTCAGTTTTGGACCCAAGCACGAAATTTAGAGAGCAAGTGAGAGGAGGAATAATTCATTGGGATTGGAGGTGACTCAAGGGAGAATCAAGATCAAAGAGGAAGATCAAGCTTGGAATCTCTCCATTTTTGTTCATTCTTTCCCTTTTTTCCTCTTGATTTGTGACTTGATGGATCTTGTGATTTCATTTGTTTTCTCCTCTTTTATGATGTGTAACTAAACCCTATTCTAGGGGCTCTCTAGGATCTTGCTATAGATTTGATTATCTTGTAATTTGATTAGGTATTCTTTCAATGAAGTTGGTTTTGTTCTTCCATATCTATGCTTAATGCTTGTTATTGATTGGCCATCAACTGCATGATTTTAGTATTCCAATTGAACTAGAAATAAGGAATTGTGAATATAGACATGGTATGGTTGATGTATGTTCAATTACATTTAATTGGTTTGGGTGTGTTGATTAACTAAGGGGATGGACACATACCCTTTGGTCATGCATGGCAAGTGTTTGATAAATGGTCTCAATATGTGATTCCTATGCTAACTCACATGGACACATAGTGGATTGGTTAGGTTTCACATTAGTAATTGTCCTAGACATAAGCCTTTACCTATTGTTTATTTTAGCTAGCGAAACTAACTCATTGTTAGATACTTGTGAATTGCAAGTTATTCATTGAAGTAGTAAGTGAATAAGGACTCCTAGGCCTTAATCATTCTCATCTTTCTCTTGTGAAATTAGCGTTTGGTGCATTCTTGTTTTACTTCTTTTAATTTGATTACTTTATTACAATTCACTCTCACAATTCGATTGCTTGGATAAAGTTTTGTGGATATTGGTTAAGTTCTAGCATTGCTCTAATTGTCAATCCCTTGGGACACGATACTCTAACTTTCATATATTACTTGTTGACCAGTGCACTTACGGATTTTCCTTTAACAAGTTTTTGACGCCGTTGCCAGGGATTGAGTTTAGATTTTGTGTTATTTCTTACATCTATTCACAATTCTTATTTCAAGTTTTGTTTGTTTTGTTTTGCATTTTTTATTTTTAGGTACTTGGCTCTTGTATGTGAAAAACTCAAGGTGTGTCTCGATTTCCTTACGATCCTGAGATTGAGAGGACATTTCGTAGATTGCTAAGAGAACAACAAGTACAAGCACAAGCACTAAATTTGGTTAACAAATTTGAGATGGCAGAGGAAGCAAATGCTGAAAGACCCTTGAGGGAATATGCCACCCAAGTGCTAGAGAAATACGATCTAGCATTAGAAGGCTAGCTGTACAAGCACAAACCTTTGAGATCAAGCCTGCAATTATCCAAATGGTTCAGAATAATGTGCAATTTGGAGATTTACCCCATCAAGATCCTAATGCTCATCTAGCTAACTTCCTAGAGATATGTGATACTTTCAAGCATCACGGGATGCTAATGATGCAGCTCGCTTGAGGCTTTTCTCTTTTTCTTTGAGGGATAGGGCCAAGGCATGACTTCATTCCTTATCGGAGCATTCTATTACTACTTGGGAAGAGCTGGCTCAGAAGTTTTTGGATTGATTCTTTCCTCCCATGAAGGTAATGAAGTATAGGAATGACATCTTGTCCTTCAGACAATTTGAAGGAGAAACTTTGTATGAGGCATGAGAGTGATTCAAGGAGTTGCTGAGGAAGTGTCCCCATCATGGTATAACAAAATCGGATGTTGGTACTCACTTTCTATAACAGCCTAACAACATCCATTCGATCCATCATTGATGCAGTTGCTGGAGGAGCTCTTATGAGCAAAACTGTGGATGCAGCCTATGACCTTTTGGAGGAAATGACTAAAACAACTATCAGTGGCCAGCAGAGAGGGTGACTCCTAGGAGAATGACTACCAACATACATGAGATGGATGCTCTCACTTCACTCACAGCTCAAGTGGCAACTCTTTCTAAGAAAATTGACACCATGGGAGTAAATTTAGTTGCAAGTGGAGCCAATAATTTAGCTGAGATTTGTGAACATTGTGGTAACCTTCACTCAACTGCTAATTGTATTGCTAGCTTGGAGAGTGTACAATATACTAGTCAATTCCGTCAGTCAAGTCACAACAATGCTTTTGGTAACACTTATAACCCTAGTTGGCAGAACCATCCCAATATCTCATGGGGTGGAAATGCTCAACGTCCTTCATCTTCTTATCAGCCTAAGGACGCACCCCATGCTCCTCTGGGTTTTTAACATCAGAGCCCCCTTCAAGCCCAAACTTCAACATCAACTTTAACTTCCAATTTAGAGAAGATGTTTGCTCAGTTTATGACCAATCAACAAGATTACATGACCAAAACTGATTCAAGGTTAGCATCCCACAATACATTGATGCAAAGTCAAGCAGCTTCATTGAGAAATCTTGAGACTTAAGCGGACCAACCTGCCCAAGCTCTAAATAACAGGCCCTTAAGGAACTTTCCAAGTGACACCATCAACAATCCTAAGGGTGCATCTAATGAGCATTGCAAGGTTGTCTCATTGAGGAGCGAGAAGGAGATAAAAGGTAATCCAATGACCAAACTGCTTGAAGAGGAAGTGGAAGTGGCACAAGATGAAGAGGTTGTGAGTAAGGAGGTTAAGAAAAATGAGAAAATTTCTAGGGAAAGGGTTGAAGACAAAAAGAAGAAGGACAAGCTTATGACACTACCTCTTCTTTTCCCCAATCGGCTAGTTAAACAAAAGTTTGATGCTCAATTCAAAAGGTTCTTGGAGATTTTCAAGAAACTTCACATTAACATACCATTTGTTGAGGCTTTGGAACAAATGCCTAGTTATATGAAGTTCATGAAGGACATTTTGTCGAAGAAGAGAAAACTTGGGGATTATGAGACTGTAGCACTCACAGAGGAGTGTAGTGCCATATTACAAAACAAGCTACCTCCCAAGTTGAAAGACCCAGGGAGCTTCACCATTCCATGTACCATCGGGAGTCAATTCTTTGAAAAAGCCCTGTGTGACCTAGGGGCAAACATAAAATTGATGCCCCTATCCATCTTCCAACGGCTAGGTTTGGGGGAGGTGAATCCAACTTCGGTTACTTTGCAACTAGCCGATCATCCCCTTACTTACCATAAGGGAATCATAGAAGATGTCTTGGTCAAGGTGGACAAGCTTATCTTTCCAGCCGATTTCATCATCTTAGATATCGAGGAAGACCGCAATGTACCTTTGATTCTTGGGAGGCCTTTCCTAACCACCGATAAGACTATGATTGATGTGCAAAAAGGTGAACTTACTAAGCAAGTCAACGAGGAAAAGGTAACCTTTAATATTTACAAAGCCATGAATCTCCCAAATGATCATGAAGAATGTTCCCACATAGGTACAATTGATCAAGCATTCAATAATGCATTTCATAATCGTTTCACTGATGATTCCCTTGCTAAATCTTTGTTATTTATAAATGATCACATAAATAGGAATGATGTTATTGGATGTATTAAGCTACTTGATTTTTCAGGAATCCAAGCTTTGAACCCTTGACTACAAAGTCCAGCCAAGACTATAAATAAGGCGCTTGCTGAGAGGCAACCCAACTTCTTAACCATATCTCTTAGCTTAAGATAATTTCACGCATGATTCAGATTTTTCTTTATAGTTTAAATGAGTTTTTGATAGCTTAATAGTGTGCCATTTTCGTTCGTTATGTCTTGTCAATTTCACATAATGTTGATAATGTTCTTAGCTGTTTTTGAAAAAAAAAATTAATGGGCCGCCTGAGAATATGCATTATGATGATGAGTGTGCTTTGAGGCAAGCTAAATTTGTACATGCTAGATTTTTTATTTGAATATTTGATGATTGTGTAGATCAAATATACACCTCACTGCTTGGGAAATCACTTGTAAAAATTTAGAATTTTGTGCTTACACTTACTGCCATAACTGTATATGAGAGAATTTCCCTGTTGCAAGTGTGGTGGATTCTGGAATATGAATGAATTGTATGATTGGATAAAATTTATGAAAGGCATGTGTATAATCAATCTACATCTTAGAGGCTTGTCTGATTCTCTTTCGAGGTGAAATCCTAGGCGATGCATTTTTGAAGAAATGACTAGGGCAATTTTTGTGAACCAATTGAGCCTTTTCAAGTCAACCTTAATTGAATGATATCCCTAGTACCCCTTTGAAGCCTAGTGTGTGTGTGTGTGGCCTAATTTTTCCTTCTTAAAACCTACACTCTCCACTCCCTTCAACCATGCTTGTGAAAAGAAAATTTCTTATCCTCATTACAGGTCCTTTGTTGAACACATGATTGTGCATTTTTATTGAGTTGAGTCAAATCATTTTGCATGGTAACAGGAAACCAGGATCTTTTTGGAACTAGCTCTTGTTCAAAATATATAAAAAAAGAAAAAAAAAAGAGAAAAAGAAAAATGTGAGTTACTGCACAAAAGGCAACTTCCTTTTACAAAGAGAATAAACATGTACATATGTTTTTTAAAAAAAAAGTAAAAAAAAGAAAAAAAATGTGGAGTAAAGAGGGTTAATTCTTCATATTGGATCCTTTTTGTGCATTTTGTATGCTTGGCTTGATTCAATGGAAATGTGTGATTATGTGTTCGATATTTGAATTTTAATCATTCCCCTTCTTTCTTAACCATTACCCTTAGTCTCACATTATAAGCTTAAAAGACCCTTATGATCCTTGATCATGTGTTGCCTACATTAGTGGAGAAAGGGATGAAAGACACTCTTATGAGAGTGCATGTGCATTTTATAAATTCATCCAACTTGTTCTTCATGATTAGGAAAGGATCTTAAACATATAAAGTTGGGAAATCATTCATGCACAAAAATTACATTTAAGGGTAATTATGATAGTTGGAATTCTTGCATGTGTGGACCTTGTTGTGAGGTTGAGAAGTAATTTTTGAGGGTATGAGTGATGATTGGAAGCTGACTATGCTCTAATTCAATTTCCTTAAATGATTTTTATATGGGATTGTGTTCCTTACTCTCTTACTTGGCTTAGTTTGCTCGAGGACTAGCAAATCTTAAGGTTTAGGGGTGTGATAACTTCAGGAAATGAAGTTATTTTACTTGAATTTGAATGTATTTGAGTATGCTAGCCTTAAGTTTTCAAGGCCATAGATTCAATTCATGCATGATTTTAATGATTTAAGCTTGTCGTCTCAATTGATTAAGAATTGAATCTTTGAGGGTTACATTTAAGGAATTTGGATGGATCATGGTTTGATTAACTTTAGCATTGTTTTGATACAGTTATTTAAAATGGGAAAGGCCTTGGAAGGGATGAGGAAGCAAAGAGGAGCTCAAATAAGGAAGGATAGAGGAGAGAAGGAAGGGTTGCCAACCCACGCCTAGGCGTGACTCTCTTAGTTTCACAGGAAATTCTAGGCATAGACATCCATGCCTAAGCGTGTAAAAGCCACGCCTAGGCGTGGCCCTTTTAGTTTTTCAGGGTTTTCAGATAGAGACACCCACGCCTAGGCGCGGGTAAGTCACGCCTAGGCATGGCCAGCACATGACTGCACGTGTTTCATAACCATGCCTAGGCATGGAAACGCTACGCCTAGGTGTGGGAAAAATCCTGGCACATGAGATTAACCTTTATTATCTGATTTTTGAAGGAAGAAGGGATTCTTCAGTTTTGGACCCAAGCACAAAATTCATAGAGCAAGTGAGAGGAGGAAGAATTCATTGGGATTGGATGTGACTCAAGGGAGAACCAAGATCAAGGAGGAAGATCAAGCTTGGAATCTCTCCATTTTTGTTCATTATTTCCCTTTTCCTTCTTGATTTGTGACTTGATGGATCTTGTGATTTCATTTGTTTTCTCTTCTTTTATGATGTGTAACTAAACCCTATTCTAGGGGCTCTCTGGGATCTTACTATGAATTTGATTATCTTGTAATTTGATTGGGTATTTTTTCAATGAAATTGGTTTTGTTCTTCCATATCTATGCTTAATGCTTGTTATTGATTGGCCATCAACTGCATGATTTTAGTATTCCAATTTGTTATCAAGTGGCTTCAATACTCAAGAAGGGGGTGAATTGAATTTATAAAACAAGTTCGCAATTCTTTCGCAAAACACTTGACTATTGAATTTCGTTGAAGCTATTGATTATTTAAAATGAATGAATTGATAAGAACGATAGATATTGCTCAATAATTAACCAAGAGGGAAGTAAACAAGCAGGAATATAAGCAAGGCACAAAGTAAAGAGAAGGGTTTAAAGAATCAAACACAATAGTTTATCCTGATTCGGCCACCAATCCACTTGTGACCTACGTCCAGTCCTCAAGCAATCACACGAGATTTTCCACTATATCTTCAAGCTTCAATAGGTGCTTGACAACCTTTACAAACTTGAGCACTCAACTCCTTGGGATGCCTCACCCTTGAGCTTCAGCCTCTTCAAACAAAGGGATGCCTCACCCTTTACAATTTGGAGGGATACTTCACCCTCTCTTACAAAG
The DNA here is from genome assembly GCA_029884605.1 of Ormosia emarginata. Taxonomy (NCBI): domain Eukaryota; kingdom Viridiplantae; phylum Streptophyta; class Magnoliopsida; order Fabales; family Fabaceae; genus Ormosia; species Ormosia emarginata. The sequence continues at coordinate 22,788,243 of JAQQTP010000073.1, forward strand.
CAATCAAGGTTAATTGAATGAAACTCTCATTAGAGTAAATGATACAAATTGAAGCTCTTAGAATTCTCTCAAGAGATATCTCAAAGATTTGTCAAAAACAGAGCAATATGTGATTTCAAACATTGATTCTTGTTTTGATGTGTTACAAAGATATTTCGGGTTCAATAACAACCATTAATGATGCCCCAACATCTGTATTTAAAGAGATATGCAGTTAAGGAGCCGTTGGGATGATTAAAGCTAAGCATTTAATGCACCTAATATAGCCGTTGGGCATGTCAGAACACTGGTAATCGATTACACATTTCTGGTAATCGATTACATAGCAGTTAGAACGTGTTCTTGGCTTTCTGGGCTTGTGGTAATCAATTACAAGACTTGTGTAATCGATTACACGCCCTCTGACTTGTTGGTAATCGATTACAATATTGATGTAATCGATTACATGGCTGTTTGAACGTGTTCTTGCCTTTCTGGGCAGATAGTAATCGATTACCAGCTTGTGTGTAATCGATTACATGCCCTCTGACTTGATGGTAATCGATTACAATATTGATGTAATCAATTACAAGGCTTCTGTTTAGCTTGTAATCAATTATTAAACATGTGTAATCGATTACTTTACACTTTGAACACATTTTTCAAGCCTAAATGAGGATTCATGACATTCCTAACTTTAGAAAAGTTGGATTTGAACAATATTGAACTTTGTTTAGCATGATCCAAGATTAAAGATATCATCTTTTTAGAGATGTGAACTTTGAAAAGCATTTTGATTAAAACATCTTTGAAAAATCACTTGAGATATCTTAAGAGCATTTAACATTGATATTCTAAGGCTTATGTCTAAACCTCTTGATTTCTTTCTTTGATCTTGGTTTTCTCTTTTGCACTTGATCTTCATCTTTGGCTTTGTTATCATCAAAAACCAATTGACATGCTTCAAGACACATGCATTCATATTCTCCCCCTTTTTGATGATGACAAACTGAGCATTGAAAGGAAGAGAAACAATCACACACACACACACACACACACACACATATATATATATATAAGAGATTTAAGCACTATTCTCCCTCGTAATGTATACACAAGATAGGGTTAGTAATATGTTCATGTAAAAGCTTAAATCAAATCCCCCGTACTTATGCAAGTCACTAATCTCTCCTCCGTTGGCATTATCAAAAACACATTAGCATTTAGTCAAAATTTCGGCAGCATTTCCGCTAATTTTCATGATTTCTCAAGTTTTAAACAGCAGAAAACAACCAATTCATTCCAATCAAGTGTTCTAAACAAAATATAATTAATCCAACTAGATCAAAATATAACCAAGCAAATCAATATATTCAATAAGTGAAATATCAAAGTAACAACGGATTTTATATTCATAAAAAGGATTCAATAGTCATATACAACCAGTCAATGATAAAAACAAGAAAATATCATGGCAATGGTCCATGATCACTATTAGTCGCCTCACTATCACTATCCACGTCCGCAGCAACGTCTCCTAGGTCTACATCATCGTCACCGGGTTCAAGATCATCCTCGGAGCCAAGAAGCTCCTCATCATTAGCAGGAACTCCAGCGTGAGTGGCAGAGGGATCAGCAAAAGATAGAGGAGCAAGAGGGGCAGAGGAGGTGGTAGGTGCAGCAGCAGGTCTCTGTGAGGTGTGTCAGGGGCCCTCCAGGAAAGAGCGAATGGATGCAAGCTCCTGATCAGAGTAGTCCATTCTTAGCTCAAGGTGATCCACCTTCTACTCAATCTGGTCCATCCAGGTTTCCACTATAGTTGCCAAACTCCATATTTCCTTAAGTATGAGATCCAATGTGGCTGGAGCTGGTGAAGCTGGTGCAGGCTGTTGGTCCTTATCCTCATCATCACTCTCCGCACCATGAGGGATATGCCCGTAGATGCAATGGGCCAGATAGTACCATCTCCCATCAACCTTGCTCAGCTGAAGCTTCTTCAGAGTATGCAATCTAATTGATTATGGTCGCTTGGAGTTGGTATCCTTGGATTCCTCAGATAATGAGATGTGACAATACTCCAGGATAGCTGTCATTAGCATGGCATAGGGAAGAGCAGAGTTCTTCTTATTTTTCACATCTAGCATGTGGTGAATGATGTAGTTGGCATAATTGATTGGCCGGCCTGTGGTCATTGCCCATAAGACCACCACATCATCTTGTAAGACTTGGGAGTAATTCTCGCCTCTAGGAATTAAGCCTCGAACAACCAAATAATGGAGTACCCTATTCTCCATTGTCAAGCCAGTGGCCATTACTCTTTTATTATTCCTCGAAAGCACGTAACCAAATCGAATCAGGATGTCAAAGCATTCTTATATTCAAACTCAGCTCCCCAAGCGTTCTCATTGCCATAGAAGCTTTTCCCAGCATAGATGAGCTTGGTCAACCTACACTATTCTTCCTTAGAGATCTTAATATGAGTTTTCTTGACCTCAGAAATCAGGCAGTGATCTTCATACCGCAGGTTTGCATAGAACACTCTAACCAAATTGGGATAGATGGCCTTGTGAATGCTGAAGAACCCAAGTAGTCCTAGCCTTTTAATTAACTAAAAACTCTCTAGAGGTTCACTTGTGTAGAAGGATTAAGTAATATACCTGGGTGAGATTAGCTTCCTTAGTTGGAAGTTTTTCCTAAAAAGCTCAACCTTCTTGGTGGTGGAGAAATGCCTTGTGAGGTCCAACCCAGAAATATTACGACGAGGAGCACTGGAGGATTCTCCAACAGTGACCCCTATTCTTGCACGCTTTGTACATTGGGATGGTTCAACCATTTGATGATTGGAGGTGTGTGGGTGAAGGGAAGGATGGAAGAAGGGTGGTTTTGGGTGGTGTGGCTTGTTGGTGATGAGAGGAAGAAGGGGTGAGTGAATTTCTAGTGATTTTGGGGGATTTGGATGAGATTTGATGGTTGGGTTTTGTTGGGGATGAATTTCGAGTGGAAGGGAGGTGAAATGGAGTGTTTTTGGTGAGATTTGAGCGAGAAAAGAAGAATTTTGGAGGAGAGGTCTTCGTGGGTGTAGATGAGATGAAGAGATGGTGTTTTTGAAGAAATGACCTTTCGCGCGTCAGAAAACCTTTAAAAGCCCCTGTGTAATCGATTACATTAGTTGTGTAATCGATTACTAGCCTTTTATTTGCCCCTGTAATTGATTACAATTTCAGTGTAATTGATTACCATGCTTCTGGGAACCTTGTAATCGATTACATTATTTGTGTAATCGATTACCTGAGTTCTGGGTTCATTGTAATTGATTACCAGTGAGATGTAATCGATTACTTGCTTGACAAAACCTTTGTAATCGATTACAAAGGTCTTGTAATCGATTACCAGCCTACTAAAACTCAGATATTGCATTTCAAACAGTGAATGATCAATTTTAAACCATTCAAATTAGTTCCAAAACATCTTAAATCAATTTCAAACATCATGTAGGCATATAATCCAAACAAATTGTGATCTAAAACACATAATCATACAAGATTGCTACTTTTACTAAGAATTACCCCATTTGGATGGATTTGAGATGTTTTTGAGTTTCTTGGAGGTTTTTTGACATGAGGAAGCACCTACAAAACAACTTAGGGGGAATCTCTGATGCTCAAGTTAGTATTAGATTAAAAATTCAAAAGTTATGCAGCAAAGAGTCATGATTATGTAGAAAAATGCATGTTTATGCAGCAAACAGTGTATTATGCAGCAATTTAGCCTATACATGATTGATCTAATATGCCAAGTTCATTTCTTATATAATAAAAAGCTTCTTTTGCCAAAGGCTTAGTGAAAATGTCAGCTAGTTGCTTAGTGGTTTCCACAGATTCAAGCATGCAATTACCCTTTTGAACATGATCTCTTATGAAATGATGCCTTATTTCAATATGTTTTGTTCTTGAGTGTAAAACAGGATTTTTAGACAAATTGATTGCACTAGTGTTATCACTTCTTATGGGGATGTAATCCAGCTCAAGACCATAGTCTAGAAGTTATTGCTTCATCCAAAGGATTTGAGCACAACAACTTCCAGTTGCAACATACTCAATCTGGTCCATCCAGGTTTCCACTGTAGTTGCCAAACTCCATATTTCCTTAAGTATGAGATCCAATGTGGCTGGAGCTGGTGAAGCTGGTGCAGGCTGTTGGTCCTCATCCTCATCATCACTCTCCGCACCATGAGGGATATGCCCGTAGATGCAATGGGCCAGATAGTACCATCTCCCATCAACCTTGCTCAGCTGAAGCTTCTTCAGAGTATGCAATCTAATTGATTATGGTCGCTTGGAGTTGGTATCCTTGGATTCCTCAGATAATGAGATGTGACAATACTCCAGGATAGCTGTCATTAGCATGGCATAGGGAAGAGCAGAGTTCTTCATCTAGCATGTGGTGAATGATGTAGTTGGCATAATTGATTGGCCGGCCTGTGGTCATTACCCATAAGACCACCACATCATCTTGTAAGACTGGGGAGTAATTCTCGCCTCTAGGAATTAAGCCTCGAACAACCAAATAATGGAGTACCCTATTCTCCATTGTCAAGCCAGTGGCCATTACTCTTTTATTATTCCTCGAAAGCACGTAACCAAATCGAATCAGGATGTCAAAGCACTCTTATATTCAAACTCAGCTCCCCAAGCGTTCTCATTGCCATAGAAGCTTTTCCCAGCATAGATGAGCTTGGTCAACCTACACTATTCTTCCCTAGAGATCTTAATCTGAGTTTTCTTGACCTCAGAAATCAGGCAGTGATCTTCATACCGCAGGTTTGCATAGAACACTCTAACCAAATTGGGATAGATGGCCTTGTGAATGCTGAAGAACCCAAGTAGTCCTAGCCTTTTAATTAACTAAAAACTCTCTAGAGGTTCACTTGTGTAGAAGGATTAAGTAAGATACCTGGGTGAGATTAGCTTCCTTAGTTGGAAGTTTTTCCTAAAAAGCTCAACCTTCTTGGTGGTGGAGAAATGCCTTGTGAGGTCCAACCCAGAAATATTACGACGAGGAGCACTGGAGGATTCTCCAACAGTGACCCCTATTCTTGCACGCTTTGTACATTGGGATGGTTCAACCATTTGATGATTGGAGGTGTGTGGGTGAAGGGAAGGATGGAAGAAGGGTGGTTTTGGGTGGTGTGGCTTGTTGGTGATGAGAGGAAGAAGGGGTGAGTGAATTTTTAGTGATTTTGGGGGATTTGGATGAGATTTGATGGTTAGGTTTTGTTGGGGATGAATTTCGAGTGGAAGGGAGGTGAAATGGAGTGTTTTTGGTGAGATTTGAGCGAGAAAAGAAGAATTTTGGAGGAGAGGTCTTCGTGGGTGTAGATGAGATGAAGAGATGGTGTTTTTGAAGAAATGACCTTTCGCGCGTCAGAAAACCTTTAAAAGCCCCTGTGTAATCGATTACATTGGTTGTGTAATCGATTACCAGCCTTTTATTTGCCCCTGTAATTGATTACAATTTCAGTGTAATTGATTACCATGCTTCTGGGAACTTTGTAATCGATTACATTATTTGTGTAATCGATTACCTGAGTTCTGGGTTCATTGTAATTGATTACCAGTGAGATGTAATCGATTACTTGCTTGACAAAACCTTTGTAATCGATTACAAAGGTCTTGTAATCGATTACCAGCCTACTAAAACTCAGATATTGCATTTCAAACAGTGAAGGATCAATTTTAAACCATTCAAATTAGTTCCAAAACATCTTAAATCAATTTCAAACATCATGTAGGCATATAATCCAAACAAATTGTGATCTAAAACACATAATCATACAAGATTGCTACTTTTACTAAGAATTACCCCATTTGGATGGATTTGAGATGTTTTTGAGTTTCTTGGAGGTTTTTTGACATGAGGAAGCACCTACAAAACAACTTAGGGGGAATCTCTGATGCTCAAGTTAGTATTAGATTAAAAATTCAAAAGTTATGCAGCAAAGAGTCATGATTATGTAGAAAAATGCATGTTTATGCAGCAAACAGTGTATTATGTAGCAATTTAGCCTATGCATGATTGATCTAATATGCCAAGTTCATTTCTTATATAATAAAAAGCTTCTTTTGCCAAAGGCTTAGTGAAAATGTCAGCTAGTTGCTTAGTGGTTTCCACAGATTCAAGCATGTAATTACCTTTTTGAACATGATCTCTTATGAAATGATGCCTTATTTCAATATGTTTTGTTCTTTAGTGTAAAACAGGATTTTTAGACAAATTGATTGCACTAGTGTTATCACGTCTTATGGGGATGTAATCCAGCTCAAGACCATAGTCTAGAAGTTATTGCTTCATCCAAAGGATTTGAGCACAACAACTTCCAGTTGCAACATATTCAGTTTCAACTGTTGACAATGCCACACTATTTTGCTTCTTGCTATGCTAAGAAACTAATGAGCTTCAAAGCAAGTGGCATGTCCTACTAGTACTCTTCCTATCTATTTTGCACCCAGCAAAGTCGAAATCAGAATAACCAGTTAGGCTACATGAAGCACCCTTAGGGTACCACAATCCCATTTGTGAAGTGCCTATTAGATATTTCATAATTCGTTTTACAACACTTAGGTGTGATTCTTTAGGATTTGCTTGAAATCTAGAATACATGCATACACTAAACATGATATCTGACCTACTTGCAGTAAGATAAAGGAGTGAGCCCATTATACCTTCATACGTAGTGATTTCTACTGATTTACCTCCTTCATCCTTGTCCAAGTAATAAGAAGTTCCCACTGGTGTAGCTATTTGCTTGGCTCCTTCCATTCCAAACTTCTTAAGCAACTCCTTGCAATATTTGCATTGACTTATGAAAGTCTCATCCCTTGTTTGCTTGATTTGAAGACCAAGGAAGAAGTTGAGCTCACCCATCATGGACATCTCAAACTCATTTTGCATAATATTGGCAAATTCTTTACAAAGAGAGTTATTAGTAGCACCAAATATAATGTCATCAATATATATTTGAACAAGTAGAATGTCATGCTTTTTTTGCTTGATGAAGAGAGTGGTGTCAACCTTTCCCCTAGAGAAACCATTTTGCCAAAAGAAACTTACTCAACCTTTCATATCAAGCTCTAGGAGCTTGTTTCAAGCCATACAAGACCTTTTTAAGTTTAAAAACATGGTTGGACAGTTCAAAGTTTTCAAAACCGAGAGGTTGATCCACATACACTTCCTCTTGTATAAAACCATTTAAAAAGCCATTTTTAACATCTATTTGAAAAAGCTTAAAATCCATGATGCAAGCATATGCAAGTAACATTCTGATGGCTTCTAATCTAGCTACGGGAGCATACGTTTCTTCATAATCTATGCCTTCTTCTTGATTGTAACCCTTAGCTACGAGCCTAGCTTTATTTCTTATTATTAAGCCTGTTTCATCAAGTTTGTTCCTAAAAACGCATTTGGTGCCAATTATGGGATGATCATTGGGCCTTGGGACTAATTCCCAAACTTGATTCCTCTCAAATTGGTTTAGTTCATCTTGTATGGCCAAGATCCAATGTTCATCATTAATGGCCTCATTTATGTTTTTAGGTTCAACTTGAGAAACAAAAGCTATATGGTTACATACATCTCTAAGATAGTTACGAGTGATTACCCCTTTTGATACATCACCTATCACTTTGTCAAGAGGTTGATATCTTGATGTTCTCCATTCCTTGGGAAAATCCATGATTTGAGAGTCCTCTTGTCTTGGGGAACCATATGAGCTTTCTTCTTGCTTCATGACTTCTTTTTCTTGATTTTCTAAGTGAGTTCTTGCAAGGATTTCTGCAACATCATCAACAAGCTCCTTTCTCGGCTTATTTGGGTTAGTTTCATCAAATGCAACATATATGAACTCTTCTATGGTCATAGTTCGTTTGTTATAAACTCTAAAGGCCTTACTATGTATAGAATAACCAAGAAATATTCCCTCATCAGATTTTGCATTAAACTTCCCCAAGTTATCCTTTCCATTATTTAAAACAAAGCATTTACATCCAAAAACATGAAAATGTGAGACATTTGGTTTCCTTCCTTTGTATAATTCATAGGGGGTTTTCTTTAAAATTAGCCTTATAAGAGCCCTATTCATAACATAACATGCGGTGTTAACCGCATCTGCCCAAAAATACTTAGGAAGGTTGGCCTCATTGAGCATAGTTTTTGCTATTTCTTCTAAAGATCGATTTTTCCTTTCTACAATACCATTTTGTTGTGGTGTTCTAGGGGCTGAAAAATTATGCTTAATGCCATGTTCATCATAAAAGGTTTCAAATTCATGGTTTTCAAATTCACCACCATGATCACTTCTTATGGATGCAATACAAAAACCTTTTTCATTTTGGATAACTTTAGTAAACTTTTTGAATGATTGACAAGCATCATTTTTGTGAGATAAAAATAATGTCTATGTAAACCTAGAAAAATCATCCATAATCACTAAGGCATAGTAATTCCACCAAAGCTCATAGTTCTAGAGGAACCAAAAAGATCCATGTGCAAAAGGTGTAGAGGTCTAGAAGTTGAAACTACATTTTTAGCTTTAAAAGAGACCTTTACTTGTTTTCTCTTTTGACATACACCACAAAGTTTATCTTTTTTAAATTTGAGCTTTGGAAGACTAATTACTAGTTCTTTAGAAACCAATTTGTTTAAGTGATCTATGTGAATGTGAGCGATTCTTCTATGCCATAACCATGAATCATTTTCTTTAGTCATAAAGCATTTAGCATCATTTGAGGAAATGTCATCAAGGCTAATCATATATATGTTATTGATTGTATGACCAACAAACTTAATATGCTTATCATCCTTACCCTTAATTGTGCAGCAATTTGAATCAAATATTACTCTATTCCCCTTATCACACAATTGGCTAATGCTAAGTAAGTTATGTTTGAGTCCTTCAACAAGTAAGACATTATCAATGGATGAGGAAGGGATCTTACCAACTTTACGAACTCCAAGAATCTTTCCTTTATTGTTGTCACCAAAAGTCACGTGACCACTCTTCTTGGGCACAATGAAGGAAAACTTAGAGCCATCACCGGTCATGTGTTTAGAGCATCCACTATCAAGATACCAACTTGAGCTTTTTGACTTCAAACACACCTATAACACACATTCAAGTTTTAACATTTGGTCCCCAAATTGTCTTAGGTCCTTGTGTGTTAGAAATAGGCACGGTGCCCTTAGAAACCCAAACTATTTTAGTTCCTACTTTGGTATTTTTTTTTCTTTCTAGCATTACATATAGATGCACTATGTCCTTTCTTTCCACAATGAAAGCATTTGATAAATGGGGTACTTGATGTTCTCGATGGAACAAAGAAATTATTGTAAGATTTTTTAAGGCTATTTGGATTATATCCTAAACTGACTTTTTGAAAAACACACCTTTGTTTCCCTAATAACATATTCAAATTATCCATTCCTAATATAAATTTTGCAAAAGTATTTTTTAAGTCCTCAATTTTATTTTCAAGTGCTTTACATGAAGAACAAGTTAAGGGTGTGGGTGCATTATCATGTGAAGAATAAATCATGCATGATGAGTTAGCATCAATAAATCCAAGAGTCTCATTTTCAATTTTAAGTTCTTCAATCTCCTTAGTTAAAATAGAAATTTTGTTTGTCATTAAGGAGATTGTTTTGGTGTAAGTTAAAACCATTTTAGTGAGCCTCATGGATTCATCATGTAATTCTTGAAATGCATCTTGCAATTCACTGTATGAAGGAGATAGTTCAAGATTAGATGAGATTACCTCGGTTTCACTTTCTTCTTCTTCTTCTTCTTCTTCTTCTTCTTCTTCTTCTTCTTCTTCTTCTTCTTCTTCTTCTCCATTTGCCATTAGGCAAAGATGAGCTTCCTCATCCTCCAAATCATCGGTGGAATCCGTATCGTTGTCTTCCCATGCAATGTATGCTCTCATTCCTTTTCTTTCCTTGAAAGGCTTCTTTTCAAATTTCACCATCTTCTTTTGATAAACCGGACATTCCATCTTCATGTGCCCCGATTTTTCATATTCATAGCAAGTAGGAGTGGATAAAGTTCCTTCTTCCTTTTGATATGACTTCTTAGGAGGAAAATGAGGTCTTCTTTGATTTCCTTTCTTCTTGAGAAACCTTCCAAACTTCTTCACAAGGAGACTGAAATTTTCTTCAGTCATCTCAATATTGTCAAGATCATTTCCATCATCTTCATCTTCATATTCAATTATGGAAAAAGTGGCTTTAATAGTAATCTCATTTTTCTTCTTATCTTGCTCCTCATTTTGATTTAGTCAATTTAGCTCCAACTTATGCTCTTAAAGCTTTCCAAAGAGGGTGGCCAAGGTCATTGTAGCAAGATTTCTTGACTCTGATATGGCCGTCAGTTTGAGTTGCCAACTCCTACTCAAACATCTCAAAATTGTATTAATAAGATCTTCATTAGCAAAAGTTTTTCCCAATGAAGCAAGATGATTAACTATATGAGTGAATTGTTTTTGCATATCTTGAATACTTTCCCCTTAATTGATTCTAAATAATTCATATTCATGAGTGAGTGTGTTAATTCTAGATCTTTTTACCTCACTTGTACTTTCATGGGTTACTTGTAATGTATCCCATATTTCTTGAACAGTCTTACAATTTGACACCCTAAAAAATTCATCATACCCTAAGGAGGTAGTGATGATATTTTTGGCTCTCAAGTTGTATTGGACTTTTTTCTTGTCATCATCGGTCCATTTATTTCTTAGTGTATTTGTTCTAACACCATCAATAAGATGTGTGGGGACAAAAAGTCCATTTTCAATAGCATCCCACACATCAATATCAATAGCTTCAATAAAAATCTTCATCCTTTCTTTCCAATATGCATAATCATCCCCATTGAAAAAAGGAGGCCTATTTATAGAAGAACCTTAATTAGAAAAACCATTTGAAGCCATCTTTTCTCTTGAAGCGGCTAAGCTCTTTATACAAGAGTCTTGCTCTGATAACACTTGTTACCAAGTGGCTTTAATACTCAAGAGGGGGGTGAATTGAGTTTATAAAACAAGTTTACATTTTTTCGCAAAACACTTGACTATTGAATTTCGTTGAAGCTATTGACTATTTAAAATGAATGAATTGATAAGAACGATAAATATTGCTCAATAATCAACTAAGAGGGAAGTAAACAAGCAGGAATATAAGCAATGCACAAAGTAAAGAGAAGGGTTTAGAGAATCAAACACAATAGTTTATCCTAGTTTGGCTACCAATCCACTTGTGACCTACATCCAGTCATCAAGCAACCACTCGAGATTTTTCACTATATCTTCAAGCTTCAATAGGTGCTTGATAACCTTTACAAACTTAAGCACTCAACTCCTTGGGATGCCTCACCCTTGAGCTTGAGCCTCTTCAAACAAAGGGATGCCTCACCCTTTACAATTTGGAGGGATACCTCACCCTCTCTTACAAAGAAATTAAGATTGATTGAATGAAACTCTCACTAGAGTAAATGATACAAATTGAAGCTCTTAGAATGCTTTCAAGAGATATCTCAAAGATTTGTCAAAAACAGAGCAATATGTGATTTCAAAGATTGATTCTCGTTTTGATGTGTTACAAAGATATTTTGGGTTCAAGAACAACCATTAATGATGCCCCAACATCTGTATTTAAAGAGATATGCAATTAAGGAGCCGTTGGGATAATTAAAGCCAAGCATTTAATGCACCTAATATAGCTGTTGGGCATGTCAAAACACTGGTAATCGATTACACGTTTCTGGTAATCGATTACATAGCAGTTAGAACGTGTTCTTGGCTTTATGGGCTTGTGGTAATCGATTACAATATTGATGTAATCGATTACATGGCTGTTTGAACGTGTTCTTACCTTTCTAGGTAGATGATAATCGATTACTAGCTTGTGTGTAATCGATTACATGCCCTCTGACTTGATGGTAATTGATTACAATATTGATGTAATCGATTACAAGGCTTCTATTTAGCTTATAATCGATTACCAAACATGTATAATCGATTACTTTACACTTTGAACACATTTTTCAAGCCTAAATGAGGATTCATGGCATTCCTAACTTTAGAAAACTTGGATTTGAACAATATTGAACTTTGTTTGGCATGATCCAAGATTAAAGATATCATCTTTTTAGAGATGTGAACTTTGAAAAGCATTTTGATTAAAATATCTTTGAAAAACCATTTGAGATATCTTAAAAGCATTTAACATTGATATTTTAAGGCCTATGTCTAAACCTCTTGATTTCTTTCTTTGATCTTGGTTTTCTCTTTTGCACTTGATCTTCATCTTTGGCTTTGTTATCATCAAAAACCAATTGACATGCTTCAAGATACATGCATTCACACAATTGAACTTGAAATAGGGAATTATGAATATGGACATGGGATGGTTGATGTATGTTCAATTACATTCAATTGGTTTGGGTGTGTTGATTAACTAAGGAGATGGACACATACCCTTTGGTCATGCATGGCAAGTGTTTGATAAATGGTCTCAATGAGTGATTCCTATGTTAACTCACATGGACACATAGTGGATTGGTTAGGTTTCACATTGGTAATTGTCCTAGACATAGGCCTTTACCTATTGTTTGTTTTAGCCAGCAAAACTAACTCATTGTTAGATGCTTGTGAATTGCAAGTTATTCATTGAAGTAGCAAGTGAATAGGGACCCCTAAGTCTTAATCATTCTTATCTTTCTCTTGTGAAATTAGAGTTTGGTGCATTCTTGTTTTACTTCTTTTAATTTGATTACTTAATTACAATTAACTCTCACAATTCGATTTCTTGGATAAAGTTTTATGGATATTGGTTAAGTTCTAGCATTGCTCTAATTATCAATCCCTTGGGACACGATACTCTAACTTTCATATATTGCTTGTTGACCCGTGCACTTGTGAGTTTTCCCTGAATAGCATACCTCAAAATCTGGTCGACACATACACAATCCTTATCATACCAACAATGAAAGCTTCAAATCATGCATGGTCTATTTCCCACAAACATGCAGGTCAAACCTCTTCAGTTCAAATTATACTTAACCGAATAAATTTATGAGCAGACATATGGGTATAAATCAAAGAATCCACAAGATTGTAATGCAACTCTCTCTCCACTAATATAAATCACACATAAATGAGGATCAAAATAATCTTTATCAGCTTGTAATGTAAGGTCATGGTTATGGGGTGAAGAAGAAAGGGGAAAGGATAACAAACAAACATTGAGAAACAAAAATATGTATTTTCAAGACTTGAGATTAAGTGAAAATAGCAGGATATTTAATAGTGAAAGATCAAAACTCGCCAGAACTATGCAATGCTTTTCATATTTAACTTTTCTTATTTCTTTTACATGTTTTTCTTGTCTCTTTTCTTTTTCTCTTTTTTTTTTATACTTATACAAAGTAGTCTTTTTTGCTTTCTTTTATTTCAATTAGTTCCTTCAAGCTCATTTTTGTATTGAAAATATTAATACCCCTAATCAATGAACTCACTTCAAGAAATAATATATCATGCACTCAACACACATTGATGATAGGAAGAAAATTCAATGTTTTCACATGCATTAGAATGGTTAACATGGTAACGAACACAATGGTAATGAAAAACAAATAAGGCCAACAATTAACAAGCTTCAAAGGGGACCTATGGATGTCATCATTAAAGGGTAAGCTTGAAAGGCTCAATTGGTCCAAAGAATACCTTAATCATTTCCTCAATCATGCACAATTTAGGATTTCGCTTAAAGAGAGTTGCAAAACAATTTCAGAGATACAAGACATCTCCACATGTACTAACCATCATCATTCTCTAGAAAAACACTCAAATCCAATTCGAAGCCAAACAAGCATAGGAATGAAAAATTCATCATGCATAAAAAGAATCTAGATTGATCGGCATATCCCAAAGATAGCATAAGGATTCATAGAAAATTTTGAGGTTAATTTGCATCCCTAATTATCATTGGGCAATTATTACACTAAATAATGGCATCATGTTAAGCTTTCAAATAATTTCACATTATCAAACATGCAAATCAGCCATTACGTGCACCAAATAATATAATAAACAAAAAATAATACCAAAAATATAATTAAACTAATAATATTTTAACACTAATAAAAAGTTAATGTACATATCAAAATACTAAGACACCCCCTAAACCTGAGGGAAACAGTGTCCTCACTGTACATCATACATAAGAAAAATAAAATAAAAATAAAAATAATAAAAATGATGGAAACTGCCCTGAATATGTCAATCTACTCATCATCATCAACCTCTGGAAGGACCTTAATGTCGCCTCTATTGTCATCATCTGGAACCGCTGGATCCTGATATCGATGTGAAGGTTCAGCTCCATCAAACGGAGGGTTGGGTGGCTGCTGCTGATGAGAAGGGCCTGTACCATCAAATAGTAGGTATGGAGGAATGAGGAAGTCATAGGTGGAGATCTAAAGGCGCTCCGCCAGCCACCTGATGGTCTCTACAGTGTAGGTCTACATGGCGGCAACCTAGCGAAGCTCCGCTCTCTCATCCTCAGCCTCTTGAGGAATCTGGGCCTCTATGCCTGCCTCTGAGCTCTACGGGGGACTGTTGCTGCAGGGGGAACTGCACTAACTCTCCTAATAAAGTAATCATTGAGAGGCTGTTTGATGTCGGTGAGCTCCTCATATGGAATGGTGGGCACACCTTGCCTCTGGCATAGTCCGTGGATGAGGGAGGGGAAGAAAAGGCTGCACGACTGCATAACTGATCTCCAAAGCTGCATATAGAGGACGTCCGCCACATCGATCAATCGTCGCTCCAGAATGGCATAAATCATAATGGCCTTGACGCAAGTGACCTCTGATAGGTTGCCAGTGGGTAGAATCTTAGTGCAAATGAAGTGGTACCAGGCCTTGGCCTCGGGGGCCAAACAAGAATGAGAGAAGTATCGCGCTCGGCCTTGCTGAGACATGGTCCAGGCGACTGGTTGCGACTCAATTGTGCAGATGCGAGTGGTGACGACCTATAGGTTGATCCCCTCCACCGGCTCCCATTTGGTGAACTCCTAGTAATCACAAAACAATGGAGGAGGGGGCAATGATAGTGCCCCTCAGATGGACTCGGGAGAAAAAGACACTCGGTGCCTTCGCACGCCAACGGTGGTGGACTCCTAGTGAGTGAATGCGAGGTTCGCATAAAACTTGCGAACCAAAGGAACTGGGGCTGTGTTAGGGTATTTAGCAAACTCCCCCCACTGGTAGTGACGGATGGTGGCCTCTTTGTCAGGCCAGATGGAGTCCCTGAAACTAAAGCCCCTCTCAACAATGACGCTTTTCGAGACCAGAGTCCTAAAGCGTTCCTGTGCCTTAGCAGATATAAATCTGGTGTTGTCATACTTACGGGGAGGAGATGGCTCCCTGGGCTACTTTCTACTCTCACATCTAACCCGTTTTGGAGCCATGTTGATAGTATATAGACCTAAAAAAGACATGAGAGGGTCAGAATTGACAATAAAATTAATAAGACAGTTAAAATAGTTAATTTTTGGAAAAATATGGGTACAACATCATGACGTTAATGTCAGCGTCGCGACATTCAAAGAAATTCAACCTATACTATGATATTGATACCAGCGTCGTGATATTCAAACACTTTCAAACCCACGCCGCGACATGAAGTTGCCACGCTGCGGCCCTCAAAGAAGTTCTAATGAATGATGCGGTGTTAACTAACCATGTTGCGGCGCGCACAAATAGTCCAAACTCAAAATCAACCCCATATCCCACAATGCAACTTACTACTAACAAAAATCAAGCAAATACTAAATAAAATACTTATTAGCTAAGGTAAAAACCAACTAAAAAAAAACTTCAAACTAAGCAAATACTAAAACGAAATTAAAATACACAACTAAAAGGAGAAAAAGGAGAAAACCACATACCTAGAGATTGAGAAGGAAATGGGATGCACAGGGATACACGAAAACAGAGATAGGGGGATTGCGAGAAGAAGAAAGAAGAAGGAATTTAGAGAGAAAATACAGAGAGGGGAAGGTGAAGGGTTTGCATTATGGCGCAAATCCTGTTACCTATTTAAGCAAAACGTGCCTAGAATGTCGCAGTGTGAACTAACCAATGTTGCGGTGCGCGTTTGTGAAATAGACGTTTCAATTTTCCATTTTTTTGAACAAACAAAACGTTGCGGTGTTACAAAAGACACGCCACGGCGCTATGTTCAATGTCACCAAACCCTGATAGGGGCAGAGACCATAACGCTACGACGCAACAAAGCCACCGCCGTGTCGTGAGAGGTTTGTCTCCAAAATTATGCAGCAGACACCACACAACATCCAAATTGGCATCAATGATGCCTCCACCACCTATAAAAATTGTTTAGCAGGTTTAACATTAGCATGCAATAACAAAATAGCATGAATTTAGCAAATTCAATACATTACATACTAGACTCAAAACATAAGAATTAAACATTTAGGTGGATACATCCAAAAAGGTGTTGTTTTTATAGTCAAGGAAGGACTTTTTCTGCTTCTTCAACTTGGGGAAGCATGTTTGAAGGAGGCCTCCCTATCATCACTTGAAGACATCCCCAAAGGCCTATTGTTTATTGCATTGGCCAGCTACCCCACTTGAGTTTCAAGAGCCCTGATTGAAGATGTTTGGCTCTGAAGAAGAGAATCATTTTTAGCCAAATAAGCATCGATTTTAGTCATGTATGAATCAGTTTTCACCATCAATTCCATGAACACGTCTTCCAATGCTAGCTTCCTTTCTTGCATAGGTGGCCTTGCTTGCGATGAGAAACCAAGAGGATACGGTGGTCTCTCATTGCCAGTAGATGAAGATGCTGGCCCTTAGGTATCCCTCCATAAAATTTGGGGTAGTTTATCCACCCAGGATCATATTGCTGTGAGTAGGGATTGTTCTGAGGTGGATGATAGTTTCTCACATATTGAACACTCTCCAAAGTGGATGGACAACTATCATTGGTATGATTGTTCCCACACCGGCCACACAGCACGAAGGGGCTTTGATTAGGGCCTATAGCCAAACTGTCAAACTTGTTTGCTAATGATGCCACCTGAGCTGACAAAGATGTAAATGCATTAACGTCATGAACTCTAGCTACCTTTCTTTGAGTGTTTCTTGCTAAAGGTCATTGGTAGCTATTGGTGGCCAGTTCTTCCAATAGTTAGTATGCTTCATCGAAAGATTTACTCAATAATGAACCACATGCAGCCACATCCACAAGTGGATGATGATGAGGTAGATGTCCTTTGTGAAAGGAGTAAATCTGGTGCCACGGAGAAATTTCATGGTGTGGGTACCTTCTAAGTAGATCCTTGTACCTCTCCCAGGCTTCATACAAGGATTCAGATTCTGACTGGGTGAATAAAGTAATGTCATTTACTAACCTAATAGTTTTAGCTGGAGAAAAGTATTTGTTGAGGAATTTTTTACACATATCCGCCTATGTAGTTATAGATCCCGCAGGTAGAGACTGTAACCAACTCTTGGCTCGATCTCTGAGAGAGAAAGGAAAGAGCCTGAGGCAAATGACATCTTCTGAGACTCTATTGTGCCTGAATGTGCCACAGATCTCCAGAAAGTTTGACAAATGTGCATTGGGATCTTCGTTCATCAATCTACTAAATTGACAGATGTATGAATCATTTGGATAATGACCGGTTTGATCTCAAAATTATTTACGCGGATGGGAGGTCGTCTGATACTTGATTGGAGATATTCCATTTAAGGATTAGCAAACTCCCTCAGAGGCCTCGTATGATCATTGTTTTCTGTCATTGATGGTACCTTATTCATAAAAGAATGAAATATTAAGTCAAAATGTAATAAAAGAAAAGACTTGAATTAGAACTAACAAAGCTCGATATCAATATTAGCAATACAAAAACTAGTCATAGTTTCCTAGCAACAGCGCCAAAAACTTGTTGGAACTGTTTTACCCAACCTT
The DNA here is from genome assembly GCA_029884605.1 of Ormosia emarginata. Lineage (NCBI taxonomy): Eukaryota > Viridiplantae > Streptophyta > Magnoliopsida > Fabales > Fabaceae > Ormosia > Ormosia emarginata. The sequence continues at coordinate 22,806,269 of JAQQTP010000073.1, forward strand.
GAATTGTGGGTAACTCCTTTTGCTAACAGCAAGTGCACAGGTTGCTTAAGTAATAAAAATGATGAGTAGAGATCGTTCCCACGAGGAGTATGGTTACTTTCTAATGCTAAATATTGAACTACAGCATAACTAATTCTATTCAAGTAAACGTAAATTGAAAAATGAGTTGATTAATTAAACTACAAAGCATAAAGAAAAGATAAAGATATAGTTGAGAACATAGGAAATCTTTTTTCACCCCCTACTTCAATTAATAACATGCAATCTATTCAAGCAATACAAATGAATAGATTAGGTTAGCCTGAGAAACTAACTTAGTTAAAAGCCTCAGTCTAGGTCGATTAACCCTATGTTACTTACCTAGTTCATTATGCGTCCATGAGAACCAGAGCAAGCAACAAGCATTAAGATCGATTCTCAACTATGACTATGCATGACTAAGAGGTATATGTTTATCCTAGTAGCGAATCAATCTATCCCACCATTGAAATGAAATCGAACATGCATCTACCATACATATGATCTAAAACCCAAAGTCCTGTGTCTAGGCTCATTAGATTTCATCAAATCACCTAAATGCTGATCAAACAAGAAAGAGCATTAAGCACAATATGACAGAACATAACCCAAATCATTCATATAAGCTCAAAAGAGTACAAATCAATCAATATTCATAAGGGGATCCACATAATACCATATACACAGCTTAGCTACTCATTGAATACGAAAATGTATTACAAAAATTCATATTCAAGATAAAGGGAAGAGAGAAAAAAGAAGGAACAGAAGATGAAGCCCAATGGGGTGAGCCTTGAAGCTTAAATCTTCCTCCAAAATGAAGATGACCTCCAATCTTGGCTTTTTTAACTCTCTTTCAACCCATAAATGAAGATCTAGCTGGTGGGTTCTCCAAAAAATCAAAGCTAAAAAAGTAAAATAAAAGTTCTCCAAGAGGAGAGAGAGAAAAACGAGAGAGAGAGAGAGAGCTGAAATCTGCACAAAAGGTATTTATAGGCCAATAGATTTCACTCTTCACGCCACGACGTTACACAACACACGTTGCGACATGCAAAAATTAGGGCACCAGTGCCGCGATATTCACTTCCTTGTGCCGCAGCGTGAAAGCCTTGGGTTATTAGGGTGCACTGGCAGAGAGCAGAATGCCACAACGTAAGCATACCAGCGCCATGATGTGATGTACTGGAGCTTGTCTTGTGATTTCTCTTCCAATGCAGAGCCTTTGCTTGCATCAAGTTGGTTCTTTTAGGCTCAACTTGCAGCTGAGAAATCACCCAATCAAATACAAATGTAATCAAGCTCAATCAAATCAAATATTAGGAAGCATTTCAGCAAGATTGGTAAGGAAGACATCAACATGGATTTTTCATGAAAATGAGGCCAAAGCCTTCCAACAAAGCTTAACAACAAGGACAAAGCAATCAATAATGCATAGAAAAATGGAACAAATAACTACATTCTATGAAGTTATCACGGTGCAGAATAGTTTTATTTTTAAGGTGTACCAAACTGAACCTAAATACCATTAAAGTTTTCCAATTCAACACTCAAAACAGTAAAAATGTTGTCAATTTTGAACATATTAATTATTTAATTTAATTATAAAATTAGAGGTTTTCTAATAAATGTCTTAAAAATATTTGTTAAGGATACTAAAAAATTTTAAATAAAAAAGACAATTTTTTTTTCATACATTTAATATTTTATTTTTATCTAATTTTTTTTATTTTATCTTCCTTAATAAATGTGCTTAACAAAATCCATAAAATTATTTCCTCTTCGTCTCCACTAGGCTTGTGAGTGTAAATGTTGTTTCCAGGCAAAATTATTTTTAAAGTTAGTGTAACGCTTGGTGGTGGTGACACTTCGAATTTTGAATCAAGAGTTAGAATATATTAACACTCTTTTTTTCGTCAGTTTCAGATAATAAGAGAACCCGCAACCATATATGCTTCTACCGCCTTCACGTCACTCATGAATTGAATAATGAATGGATTCCTTATGTTCAGAATTAGATTCTGAGTGTTACTTAAGAAGGTGGTTAAAGGTGAAAAGCTCTATGGCATGACAGCAACATCGGTGGTGCGAGGGAGTAGGTACCTACAAAAGGTATTCTGACGCTCAAGCTAGATTGTGCGCAAGGAAGGCTGTGTATAGTATTGGATATTATATGCATACATTTTTTACCTTACATGGTATTTGTAAGAGTTTTTTAGGGTGTGAAGAATCATAACATTCAATCTGAATTGAATATTGACTAAAATTCGGGATACCATTATTCCCTGTAATTAATCCCCTACTTATGTAAGATATGATTAACATTCATATCTCAAGGGATTCTTAGTGATTTATGCCTTGCAAATAGGAAGATACTAGCATGCAGTAATATTTGGATCCTATTCTAGCGGGCCGGGTTGCTCCTGATCCATGGATCCATGACCTGATCCAGAATAGTTGCCCCCAGCTTGACACTTAGGTGAGACAGTTAAGTGTCAAGATACCCGAATTTGGTGGGAGCGCACTACACACAGTGGACAAAAGGTTCTAAGTCATAGTGTTAATGCTGGATCTCGCGATATTTTTTCTAAAAAGCCAAGGTCCATGATGGATCACAGTATGCCCCCAGGGTTAATGAGTAAGATAGGGATCCAGAGTGGATCACTCTGCTTAAGTCATTATACCGTTATCTGGGATATGTAATAGGTTTTCCCCATGTGGAGTTCGTGGGGCGAGATTATGATGAATGTGATCCAGTGTTTATATCAAGATCCGTATTGTAGTTTTACCATGGTATCTTGTTGAAAGTTTGTGATCCGGCTTAGGTGTTCTTCTAAAATGTCATGTGTCATTTCAATTTCGAATGTTCTGAGCATTATCCTTTCAGATGCTTTTGTTCAGAAATAGTACGCCATGTGGTTCAAGAATAGTGGAAGCCACCGTTTTGGATTCGTAACATCTTGAGTAGTTGTTTTCGATTTTCAAAATAAGAGTGTTAGATTAGTTGTTTTCAGTTTCCTAAAAATGAAAAGGCATTTTTACCACTATTCATGACAACAGTTAGGGATATTTTTCACTTCTATAAATAGGAGAGGGATTTATCCCTTCCCACTTTTTACCTCTCCTTGCATTCGAAACTTCCTTCTTCAGTGAACTGGGTGATTTTCGATGAGCTTCTGTGGTATTTGTTGGTGGTCTTAGGCTTTTTCAAGCTCTTTTCATTGTTTAAAGTTCTTTTCACTATCCAATTTTCAAGGTACTCTTCATTTCTACCCTTTTTCTTTTTTGTAAACACCATTTAGTGGGACGAATGTCAGGGAGTGAGGAAACAATGCAAAATAATGCCCTATCAGTGGAGGTCTTGAGTTCTCCATCATCCCTACTGCCTCAGCCACGGTGAAGGCTTCAAGTCCATGATGGGGATTCTGACGAAGGTCCACGTTCCTTGACTAGGATGAGGATCCTAGAAGCATTCTGGAGAGCGGATCAAGCCATAGAGTTGGCAAGACAAGGGCTAGCTCATCCACTTTCTGAGCTTATGGTAGCACTAGGAGACTTAAGTGACTTTTTAGAATCTAATACGAGTGTGTCTTCTATAGGTAACATAATGACGCGATCACAAAGGGCAACACTTGCAGAGCAAAGGGAACACATATTCCCCTGAGATGTGAGTTTGTATCAGTGGGTAGACTGTAACACCCTAACTTTTAGGTGAATTACTGTTTTATCCTGATTGTACCGTCTTATGTTTTTCTGTATGTTATAAAATTTATTTGACTATTTCGTGTTCATATTTGAGTATTTTGTATGATTTACTCCGAGTCAGGAAAATAATAATTTCTGGGCCGGGGAAATCTTATTTTAATTATTCATAGTTGGAGGATCTTACTAAACCAAATTCCGAGTGATGTGGTTGTTAATCTTTTAATTTTTAGGATTTAACTGTGTAATAAAAAATTGTATATTATTATAATATTATTTTATTTGACAGTACCTACTGTCTCAAAAATAGTAGAAATCTGCTCTAAAACAACCATGGACCCGGAAGAGTCTGTGAGACTCGCGTTTAAAGAAGCAGTCAACGTTTTTTGCTAGACTAAATTCTAAGCCAATAGAAACAAGTCAACAATGTTGGCTTGACATTTCTAGACCAATAGAAATTAAGTCCACAAAAATGGTTGGACTTGTTAAGATGGAACTAGAAGGTTTAATCAAGTTAGTTTAAAACCTAACTAAGTTAGCATAGAAAGCTTGTTAAGTAACTAAATGAAGTAACCTAGTTAGCTATCTAGTTAAGTTCAAGTTAGAGAATTGTTCTCAAAATATCAAGACTAATCTAGTTAATCTAAGTAACTATTGTAACATCCCGAAAATTGATAATTTTAGGATAAATAATCATTTTACAATATTTGAAAATTTTGGAAATTTTCCTAGATTTTTCTGAGAACGCGAAATATTTTAGTATATTTTTCATTTTACGTGCACATTGTGGTAATTACCCTGACCTTTTCATAATTGACCAAAGACTTAAGACTTGAAAATAAGTATCCCTACTAGGGACATTGTGGTAATTGATAAACCATGAATACTTAATGACCATGATGAATTGAATTAATCCCACGTGGAACCAAAACTAAATGATTGGTATCAAGAGACTAGTGAATAATATGGACAGAAATTTAGAACCTTGAAGACATGTGAAGCTAGGGTTTCCAAGGATTAGTTAACCTAAAGATTTGCATAATTGATCAAGATTTAGATTCTTGGAAATGTCAAACACATAAAAGGGGAAATGGTGATAATGATGAACCATAAGATATATATATTGATGTGAGAATTGACATGTTGATGTTGATGAATGCTTATATGCCATTGTGGTATCGTACATGATGAGTGCATCATTGATAAGCATACATGATTAGACATTGAATCGTCATGCATATGTATACCTAAGAGTTGAATAACACCTATATGCGGGTGCGAATAGACTAGCGTAGGTGCCATATGTTGTTGGCCCTGGGGGGCGTAGGGGTGCGGGTTCCTCACATGGGCAGTTTAGAGCTCCTCTGTGCCGTGTGGTAAACCGATGCAAACACACCGATGATCCGGACCGAGACGCTGTCCTATGTCGCGATCAACTGTTGAGGTGCCACGTATAAGCTATGATGCGCAAATATTTTTATGAGATGAAGCACACTATTTTAAGGCTAATAATACACTGGCATTACTCCTTGATCATTCACTCTGAAAAGGTTAATGTTTAGCTCCATGGAGTAGGATTTGGTACCACAATGCATTGTGCATCGTTCATTGTCAGCCTCATAAGTTGTTGGGCATGAACATCTGTTAAAGTAACTATTTTACTTCTGTAAATGATTATCTGATTATTGTGCTAATTCCTGAAAATACTATTGTGATCAGCCTGCTATCGCTTACTGTTGTTCTACCTTTACTATAAATATCACTGTTATTATTGATTCTTATTATTGCTTATAATTGAATTACTTTTATTATAAATTCCGTTGTTGCTGTTAATAAATATATGAACTGTATTGCTTTGTGGGCGCTCTGTGCCATGTCGTTTTTTTACTGCCATAATGGTAATGAAAGATGGGTGTCTCACCTCTTTCCTATATTCTTGTATTTCTGTTTTATATTTATATTTGATAAAAGATCGTGAGGAAGACAAAGAGGGACCACACCTTAGTTGATTGCATTGGGCGTCTGGACAAGATTTCTTCGGCTATGTACGAGTGCAGTTGCGTGGAGGCATTGATGCCTGACTTGTTGACTGGGACTCCGAGCGTCGTGTGTGTATATGGGGTTGCGGCCTTGTCTGCTAGTAGTACCTACCCCAGGGTTACTACTTTTCCCCTTTAGTGTTTTTATTCCCGCTGTATTTTATTTGACTCTGTAATTATTATATTCTATGTTATCATTGATTTGTGTTAATTGACTATAAAATTATATATAAGGAATGTGATTTTACTTCAGTGGTTGTATTAAGGGTTGAATATATTTATATTTCATTCATGACTCGTATTTTCTACTTGTGCATAAAAATGAAAAAAAAATAAACTTGTGTAAATTTTGAAACTACTTTTATCATAACTGTGACACGCTTGGATCTAGTAACTGTGGTGTAATGACGATTGCACTGCGGCAATTATATTTAGGTGCGTTACATTAGGTGGTATCAGAGCAGTTCATCCTGTTGAGCCGGGGTATAGACTTGCTATGTTTAGGCATATTAGAATTTTGTCTATTTTGCACTTCCTTCTCTCTTGATTGAGATGATGGGAAAGGAATGCATGGCTTGCTGTAGGTTGAATGTTGATAGCTACTGTTATGCAGTTGCATGATATTGAGGATTGACCTACTCAATATGTAATGTTCTGTGTGTACAGGAAACTATGACTTCACCTAGGCGTACTGTGTTAGGAAAATAGGAATTCTTTTGTAAGGAGGTCAAAAGGTTTGGGAAAACTGATCTTCTAGAGAAAGAAATAGTTACTATAAACTAGGTTTGAGAAGCAGTTTGGAAGTTGACGGCTTACGAGGGATTACGTTGTGGAAGCAGAATGAAGAAGTTTGAGCTAGAGATCGTTAAGATTCGTGAATTGAACTTGTTTTGTTTGAATTGTGTGAATGGTGTGACTCTTTGTGTTTGGATTCCAAAGGAAAATAATGTTGTTTGAAATAATTGTGTTGTTTTGTTGTGTTATGTTTTGTCTGTCTTCAAAGAAAGCCAATAGCTCATGGCAAGCGTATGCATGTGAGCACAGGACAAGACCATAGAAGTATGGCTGCGACCGCAGGAGAAATACAAAGGATAGCTTATGTGACAATTCACCAAGATCAGAGGACCGCATAACAAGGAGAATTGGAAGTCGAGATTCAGAATCTGTTGAAGGAAAGTCAGACTTGGGATAACCATGGGTTGCCTAGATTCCAAAGGAGGAATAATGGGAAGGTTAATAAGTTTAAACAGGAACTATGTTCACGGATATCAGATCTTGACATCTTTGCCGAAATGTAAGAAATACGAAAAGAACCACTTAACAAAGGAACGTAAGACCAAGAGAATGTTCTATTGCAAGTGCAGAAAGGAGCACCTAATGAGAAATTGCACAACTGCAGGAATCATCTGCTTTAAATGTGGAAAGCCTGGACACGTTTCCCATAACTGTAACCAAGCAGAGGCAAGTTCTTCAGACAATGCTGCAAGAGCTGTGGAACCACAAGCAGAGGGCAGAATTTATACCCTGGGTGGTGCTGAGGACTTTAGATTTGGAAATCTAAACAACAGAAGTGATGCCTCAAATGACGATCCTGTAATCGTGCTGTATAATTCTGGGGGTAACCCTTCCTTTTTCAATTTGTAACTGCATTGATCATTTGGATTCATCTATATTTTTCTTATCTTCGACTTAGTTGTTTCCATTTCTGTCGTTAAGACTTCTCTTGACACCTAAGTTTGCTTAATCTATCCTACTTCTAATAAAGATTGGACCTTTTGTTAGTTTATCTTGCTCAACTAAAATCCTATCTGTTAGAGTTCATGATTTTAGAAATTGAGCGGTCATTTTTGGATTGTTATCTGCTAGATCGTTCCGAAGTTGAAACTCTGTGAAGAAAGAAGCCTAAGGATATATGTTGGTATCTCGCATGACGAGGACTATTACAAAATGAATAAGACTTCTATCCAGGATGAATGTTCTCGGAGAAAGTCGAGCGATTCAATGGATCGGTGAGAAAAGAGTTGTTGTTCTCTCCAAGATAGACATACACACTTATCGTTGTTAAATTCATGGGAAATTTAGAATATTCCCAAAATGATTTTTCGAACGCGCTTTGGACATTAAGGGTATCTTCTAATGCCGTTCGCAATAACAGATATTCTTGTCATGTTCATGAATAACATGAATCACATCTTTCGTCCTTACCTAGACAGATTTGTTGTTGTTCTTATCAATGACATTCCGATCTATTCTCAAACACGTGGAGAAGCATATTAGACATCTTGATCCAGTTTTCTAAACTTTAAAGGAGAAGAAGTTAATGGAGTAGTATGAGGACTTGTGGTTGTCATTGGAAGTGATACCGGATGAAGTATATCTAGATATGGTTATTGTTTCAAACAGTCTGTTGGAAAAAAAAATTAAGAGAAGTGAAAAAGTGACCAAGATATATCAAACGTTAAAGCGGAAATATCAGTAGTAAGGGATGGAGAGAGAATATAATCTATGAAAAGCTTGTTGTGAAAGTCAAGAATAAGAGAGCAAGGCAACACATGGACACAGGGATTACATTGGCAAGAGTGATCTAAATGGATGCGATTAGAAGCGCGACATGAGAGTTAGAATGTGGGGTGAAGAAAAATGTTAAGGTTTAGTCTAAGGGATGAAAATTTCGAGGACGAAATTCCTATTTGAAGGGGAGAGTTGTAACATCCCGAAAATTGATAATTTTAGGATAAATAATCATTTTACAATATTTGGAAATTTTGGGAATTTTCCTAGATTTTTCTGAGAACACGGAATATTTTAGTATATTTCTCGTTTTACGTGTACATTGGGCAGAATTGGAAAAACGATTGTAACGCTCCGAAAGTGAGAAAATTTGATGACGAATAGTCGTTTTACAATATTTGTGATTTTTGAGAATTTTTTGAAATTTTTTCAGAAACGTCGAATATTTTAGTATATTTTTCGTTTTACGTGCACATTGGGCAGAATTGGGTAAACTACTGTAACATTTCAAAAGTTGGAAAATTTTGTGGTGAATAGTCGTTTTATGATATTTGTGATTTATGAGAATTTTCTAGAATTTTTTCGGAGACGTTGAATTTTTTAATATATTCCTCGTTTCGCGTACGCGCTGAGCGGAGCCGGAAAAATAAAATATTTTTCTCGAGAACCTTAAACTATGGAAACGTCGATGGGGGATCTTACTAAACCCAAGGCCAGACACAGTTTACGAGGTTTTACATTTTTCAAAAAATTTAACAGACAAAATAATAAAATGCTGTGTAAATTTGATCCGTCAGATAAACTAATACTGACTTCTGTCGACTGTAACTATTATCTATTGGATAATAGCATACATTAGAAATCCTATCACCTTATCCTAATGCAATCCACTTTATGTCAAATCAAATCTACTTTAATTCAAATTTGTGTGCTTTTTCAAAGCTTCTTTGAGAAGCTTTGACCACCAAATGACCCAATTGCCCTTGCCTTGCATGAGAAGCCAAATCCTCTCCCTCACACTCTCTATTGCAGCAGCCCACACATGCCAAGTAAGGCAAAATTGTGACTTGCACACTTAACCTAATACACACACAAAATTACCTCACTTTTGTAATTGGCTAGCTATCATGGATAGTTGTTTTGATGATAACAAACATAATGAAGATGATGGCAAGACCAAGTCCAAGACTTTCAAGAATAGCTTTAAGACTTAGGATCTTATGTACGGAGCCTTTCTGGATATCTAATTGTTTTTGCATGAAAAGATGAAAATGATTTTAAATTAAATATCCCAAAATTCAAATCATGGTTTTTGAAAGCATTTAAAAGTGTTAAAAGCTGTTTTTCAACAGAGGTATTCGAATACCATTTAGAGGTATTCGAATAACATCCTTCTAAACCATTTTTACAAAGCTTTTAAAACAGAGGTATTCGAATACCTCTGATGGTATTCGAATACGGTATTCGAATACCCCCTGATGGTATTCGAATACCACAGGAATCCTGGTTTAGAAACTAACGGACATATTTCAAATTTAATATACATTCAATGATCCAAACGGCTCTTTTTGTCAAATGCTCTATAAATAGAGACCTTGGGTCTCTTCTAAATGTTGCCCAACCACTTGAATTATTTTTGCTTGTGCCAAAAACGTGATTCACTATTTTTCTCATATTTTCTGTGCTCTTTTCGCCAAAACTTTGAGATATCCTTAGAGAGCTCCATAGTGCTTCAACTTGTGATATTTACTCTTTGTGAGAGTTTATTTTTCATCTATTCTCTGCTGTATTTCTGAGAGGGTGAGGTATCCCTCGAAGGCTTTTGTAAAAGGGTGAGGTATTCCTTAGTGAAATTGTGAGGGTGAGGTATCCCTCAGTAAAAGGGTGAGGTATCCCTTGTTGTAAAAAAGGTGAGGTATCCTTCATAGGGGGTGAGTTATCCCTCTAGTAAATAGGGTGAGGTATCCCTGTTGTGTAAAGGTTGCAAGCACCTGTTTTAAGCTTGTATTGAATAGTGAAAAATCTCGAACTGTGTTTCGGGGACTGGACGTAGGCCACAAGTGGTTGGTGGTCGAACCAAGATAAATATCGTGCCTGCTCTTCTCTCCTTTATCTCTTTATTTTCAGCAATTTATTTATTATTGCTTAATTGTTTATTTACTATTCTTAAGACATTTCATCATCTTTATATATATTCATTATATTGCTTCAACAAATTTATATTAAAAATGGTTTGCGAAAAAGTTTCTTAATTACTCAATTCACCCCCCCTCTTGAGTACCTGATAATCACATATTTTATACATTAATAAACCCTCATTTTTAGTCATTTACACTCTCCATGTACTTAATTGATTAAGTCTAGTTAAGTTTCGTAAGTTTGGACTCAAATTGGACTTAATGGATTTTTTAAGCACTATTTTGGTCTTACGCTATTTCTGTATTTCGGTCATATCTTGAGTTCTAAATATCTGATAATTATGAATTTTACCTTGTAGGAAAGATAAGAGAGAGCTCTACAACTTTGGTGAAGAGCTCAAAGTCTCAATCAGACATCTAGTAGAGCTAATTAGGCTTGGAAGACAAAACACGAGTTTTGTATCTAAAACCTGAATAGTGTACAGTAATCAGAGCATAATTCGAGTTTGGGCTTATAAAATGGGTTGAAAATTTGGAATCTGAAAGTTAATACCCATATCTATAACTTTCATGTTGAACACAAAACTTGATTCGTTCTTCTTGATGGTGATATTGGGTCTAAAAGTCAAAACAGAGGTGCTGAAACTAGGCCTGAACAGTCTGTAGTAATTGAGTCATATCTTGGGCTGTAGGACGAATTTTTGGGTGATTCCAAAGCCATTGGAAAGCTTAGACAATTTGCTAGAACTTTCATGAAAACCACTTGGCTCAAAAATGACAGAATCAATCAGTTAAGCAATGAATGATTTCAGAGACAAAGAATCTCAATAATCCAACCACTAATTCAATAATCCAACCACCTAACCAATCATCCAACCACTCCACCCACTAATCCACCTACTCTTAATCATTCTCCTTGTCATTTTGTATCCTTACTCTTCTATAAAAGGCACTTAATGTTAGGCACTTGGGGAGGGGGCTTAGTTTTACAAGTTGTGGTTATGCTTGTTTATTGTTTTCCTTTGTTGTAATTTTTCTTGTTCTAAATTGAAGTTATGTTCATCTTTCTCTTCTTCGCTCTTTCTTTCTTCTTATCCATGAGTAACTAAATCTTCATTTTGCTTGGGTGAAAGAGTGAAACTCTTGGTAATGAAATAAGGTTAGATTATTTTATTTCTTGTGCTTAAATGATATATTATTAAATGAACATTATATGTGTTGTATTTTGTTTCCAATCAATTTGGAAACCTTCTTTGTTAATGGAGATCTTGATTTATTGTAGACAATAGGATTGGCACAGTGAATGCTTGAACTCATTTACAAATGTTGGTGGATAATTAAAGGAATCATAATATAATTGCATATATAATTAAACTTTGAATGCTATATTTTTCGATTGGAACCTCCGTTATGTGTGGATTTCAATTGAGTTATAAAGAGAAATAATCTTACCTTTAATTTATTACCAAGAGTGGATCTCCTAACACAAGCAAGTTCTTAAATTTAATTGTGAACAAGTTTTGTTATTTTTATTATTGTGACAAATCTTCTTCCTACCTCAATTAATTTTTCTTCATCAATTCCCTGTGGATTGACCTCATACTCTCGAGAAATTTATTACTTGAGACAACCTGCACTTGGGTTTGCATCCTTTACTCCCGCAGTCAAGTTTTTGGCGCCGTTGCCGGGGACTTGATTTGAAGTTTTGATTTATTGAGGTTCGTTTTCTTTAATAAAATTTATTCTCTCTTCTCTCTCACCGGAGCAAAAGATCGGCTTGCCGATCCTTCGGTTTCTTTACTAACTCTCTAACTTTCTAACTATCTAACTCTAACTTACTAATTTGCTAACATACTAACTTTCTAACTTTTATATTTATGTCATTTATTTTTACTTTTTAATTTTTTTTTATTTTCGTCATTTTTTTTCGTCAGTGGGGGTAGCTCTCCCTTTTATTTTACGCACTAACTTAGTGAGGGAAACTCTCCCTTTTACTTTTCTGTTATTTATTTTTCCGCAATCTAACTTAATGAAATAATATTTCTTCTTCTCTTCTCTTTCGCCGGCTCTGGTGGGGTTTTGCCTCTCTCCGGTTTTCATATTTTAAATTTACTTTCTGCACTTTAATTTTTGTATTTTAATTTCCGCACTTTATTTTTCACATTTTATCTTTATTTTTATTTTCGGGTGGTTGGTTTATTACCCCCTGTTAATATTTAATGGTGGGAGACACCGTCATCTTGTACATTATTTATTTTTAGTTATTTATTTATTTATGCTTAATTGGTATCGTGATTTAAATTCTGGTCGTTTAGTTAAAATTAATCCTGGTACTTTATATATTGATTTGTTTGAATCACAATCACACACAATTGACACAATAGCTAACAATGAAAGTGTACATGATGAACATGAAAATCAACCGTTGCGAACCATGCATGAATATTTGCAACCACCTCGAAGTTCTAGTCCATCATGTTTTATCTTTCCACTCAATGCCAACAATTTTAGATTTAAACCAGGTATGATTTCTTTACTTCCTAATTTTCATGGTTTAGAATCTGAAAGTCCATATTTACATCTGAAAGAATTTGAGGAAGTATGTATTGCCTTCAATGATCAAAATTGCACTGAAGAGATTGTTAAGCTTAAATTGTTTCCTTTTTCTTTAAAAGATAAAGCAAAATCTTGGCTTAACACTTTGAATCCAAGATCAATTGGCACATGGCAAGAAATGCAAGGTGAGTTCTTGAAGAAATTTTTTCCAACACATAAAACTAATGCTATAAAAAGACAAATCCACAATTTTTTCCAAAATTCAAATGAAGCATATTTTCAATGTTGGGAACGATTTAAAGATTTGTTAAATTCTTGCCCACATCATGGTTTTGAAAAATGGCGCAGTATAAGCTTCTTTTATGAAGATTTAACACCTGAAACTAAACAATTTGTGGAAACAATATGCAATGGTGAGTTTCTTGATAAAGAACCTGATGAAGCTTTAGACTATTTGGACCAGTTGGCTAAAAATTCTCAATCTTGGCATAGTACTAACACTTCTGAAAATTCAATTAGATCTAATTTTGCAAGTGCTAATAAAGGAAAATATCACCTTAGTCAAGAGGAAGATCTAAATGCCAGGTTTGCTAGTTTGGCTAGAAAGGTTGAAGCCATGGAATTAAGAAAAGCAAAAGAAATCAATTCTGTGCAAAAAGAAGAAATTTGTGGCATTTGTGATGACTTAGGACACTCAACACATGAATGTCCTCAGATACCTGTTTTTAAAGAAGTTGTACATGAGCAAGTAAATGCAATGAATAATTTTAACAAGCCATTTACTTCTTCTTTTTCAGATACATACAATCCGAGATGGAGAAATCACCCGAACTTCAGCTGGAGGAATAATACTCAGTCACAATTCGTGCAACCACCACCTCCTCAGGCACAACAGGACTCTCAAAATTTTCAAGGATATGCACCTTATGTCCCACCATATAGGAAAAACTTTGAAGAAACACTGCATGCATTCATAGAAAAGCAAGAGGCCATTAATAAATAAAATAATCAAACCATGATTGACATAAAAGAAACTCTTGCCAAACTTACTTCTACTCTCACCATTCATGAGAAAGGAAAATTTCCTTCTCAACCTCAACCAAATCCCAAAGGTCAGTACAGTCTAAATGAGGGCGGTTCAGAAAACCAACAAATGGACCAAGTCAAGTCAGTGATAACTCTTAGGAGTGGAAAGGTTATTGAAAAACAAATCCCCGAACCATGTGAGAAAGAAGATGAACCAATTCCCCAAGAAAATGAAGAAGCTAACCAAAAGGAAACCAAACTCTCTCCTTCACCCCCATTTCCTCAAGCATTGAATAATCCAAAGAAATTGAACCATAACACTAGAATTTTTGAAATTTTGAAACAAGTGAAAGTCAATATTCCTTTGTTAGATGCTATCAAACAAATTCCTTCTTATGCCAAATATTTGAAGGACTTGTGCACTGTTAAAAGGAAACTAAATGTGAAAAAGAAAGCATTTTTGGCTGAATAGGTAAGCTCCATTCTTTAGAATAATAATGCGTTGAAATATAAAGACCCTGGTTGTCCTACAGTTTCATGCATTATTGGAGAACATAAAATTGAAAAAGCTTTACTTGATCTTGGTGCTAGTGTCAATTTGCTTCCATATTCAGTTTATCAGCAACTCAACTTAGGTGAGTTAAAATCAACTTCTGTAACTCTTCTACTTGCCGATAGATCAATTAAAATTCCAAGAGGAATAGTGGAAGATGTGTTGGTTCAAGTTGATAAATTCATATATCCTGTGGATTTCATTGTCTTGGATACTGAACCTCTGGTTGATAGTTGCAAGTCAATTCCTGTTATTTTAGGCCGTCCATTTTTAGCAACATCTAATGCTTTGATAAATTGCAGAAATGGAGTGGTGAAGCTAACATTTGGAAACATGACACTGGATCTCAATGTTTTTAACATGTGCAAGCAACCACAGGAAGTCCTTGATGAAAATGAGGAAGTTGAAGGAATTGAAGCCATTATAGATGATCATCTTCAAAAAGGGAGTTCTTCTGACCCATTAGAAGTTTGTTTAATTAATTCATTTGATTTGCTTGATTGTACAGAGGAAATAGAATACAAAGGAAGAAAGCCAAAATTCGAAGAGCTAAAACCCATGAATGATAATGCCCATGAAGAAGTACCTACACCAGAACTAAAGCCATTACCTACTGGGTTGAAGTACACATTTTTGGGAGAAAAGCAAAGCTTTCCTGTCGTAATTTCCTCGTCTCTTACTGAAGAACAAGAAGGAAAGATGTCGCCTCAATGGACGCACCAAGATAAAAAGAAATTTCTAATAGAGGTGAAAAATTTTTATTGGAATGACCCATACTTGTTCAAACATTGTTGATAATCACATATTTTATTCATTAAGAAACCCTTATGTTTAGTCATTTACACTCTCCATATTCTTAATTGATTGAGTTTGGTATAATTTTGTGAGTTTGAGCTCAAATTGGTCCTAATTGAATATTTTCAGCATTATTGAGATTTGACACTGTTTCTGTATTTTAGCCATAACTTGAGTTCCTAATATCTGATGAACATGAATTTTACCTTGTAGGAAAGCTAAGAGGAAGATCTACAACTTTTATGAATAGCTCAAAGTCCGATTCAGATGTCTAAGGGACCTAAGTTTACATGGAAGTCAGAATACGGGTTCTGTCAGTAGAATCCGAACAGTGTGCACTCATAAAATCATATCTCAATATGTAATAATGAAGATGGGCTCAAATTTGGACAGTGGATAGTCAAGATCCAAATAAACAACTTTCATGAAGAACACATTTTGAGAAAAAGAAGTCTAGTAGGTCATTTTGAGCTTGCAAGTCGGAACAGAGGTGCTGAAGTTGGGTTTGAGCAACCTACGGTATTTGAGACATATATTGGGCTTAAGGAAGCCACATTGGACGAACCAGATATCCATTTTATAGCCAAGACAAGGATCTACAACTTTCATGAAGAACACTTTTCGTGGTTCTGAAGTATAGTGGGTCGTTTTTGGCTTCCAAGTCAGACACAAAATTTTCGTCCTCAACCACCCACTCATCCATCCACTAATCCACTCATCCACTCATCCACTAACTCACCCATTCATCCACTCATACACTAATCCAACCACTTAACCACTCCACCCACTCATCCACTAATTCATCCACTAATCCATCCACTAATTCATCCACTAATCCATCCACTAATCCATCCACTCACCCATTCATGTCCATAATTTCCCACTCACCAAAAGTCCTTTGGCATTTTTCACTAATTCAACCACTCAACCATTCCACTCACTCATCCACTAAACCAATCCACTAAACCAACCCACTAATCCATCCACTCAAACACTCCACTCACTCATCCACTCATCCACCCACTTCCCTTTGTCATTTTGTTACCTTAGACTTCTATAAAAGGCACCATTTATCATGAACAACATGTATTCTCCTTCATTTCTCTCTAAGTTTCTTCTTGCTTCTTCATAGTTTCCCATAGTTTTGTATATTTTGATGCTCCCCTTCATGGTAATGGAGGGCTAAGCTACTTTCGGTCAATTTAGAACTCTTGAAGAGATTGTGGTTTGGATTCTTGAGACCTTGGTTATGTATTGTATTTGATTTGTAATTGAATTCCTCCTTTCTTCTTCTTTTTCTTCTTCTTGATCTTGAATGCATGAATGGTGATTCTATTTATGTTGATCTGATTGATCTTGGTTTAAGATTGAGATTTGTGATGAAACTTAGAACTGATTGATCTAAACTAATCACATAAATGAAGATTGAGATTTGTGATAAAACTTAGAACTGATTGATCTAAATTAATCACAGAATTGAAAAGGTTAGGTTACTGATTTGTGCCTAAGTTAATTGAATTCGGTACTTGAAATTAACATAGATCTTCATGAATGGTGCGATTGCGGATTTGTGTTTATCACTTGTTAATTGAATTCTAGACGATCGTCTAGTATGAATTCTGGATTTGATGCAGAGATCTCGGTTAGATCCAAATTAACAATTCAATTGCGCTTCAAGTGTTCTATGAAGGGTCTATGATTGAATCCACCCAATCTTGGATAGGTTTCTAAATTGACTGCTCTTTAATTGTTATTTCTTCCTTTAATTTTGTTAAGTGCGATCTTAAACTGTCAAACTCCCCTTTTTGCTAACTTTCACTTGATTTGATTAAATTGCATTTACGATCCTTGAGGAGACGATCCAGTGTTGTTCACTATACTACAAGTTTAGGTAATAACTTCGGTTATAATTTTGACTGAGTTCGGCGCTCGTCAATTGTCCTGATCAAATTTTTCAGAGATGCGTGCCCGACAGTGAGGTAAGTAGTGTCATTAAATTTTGTCACTCAGAAGCATATGGAGGTCACTTCTCTTCAAAGAAAATAGCTGTGAAAATCTTGCAGTGCGAATTTTATTGGCCCACTTTATTTAAAGACTGCTATACTTTTTGCAAAAGTTATGAAAATTGTCAAAAGTTAGGCTCAATTTCAAAACGAAACATGATGCCTCTGAATCCTGCAATCATGATGAAGAAAAATGCTACAGTCTTGGGAATCTGACTCTAAAAGACCCTGTTTGCCAATTTATAAGAAAATTGAATGGGAAGCTTATCCTCGACTCATAGAAGGCGTTTAAGCCGTTACTGGACGTGAAACCAGAGGCAGATGTGAGCCATATCCACAACAATCTGTACATATTATCTTTTTCTTCTTCATGTTTTCTAAAAAGAAAAAAAATAAAAAAAAAGTCTGAACAAGGGCGATCCAGAAGGAGTACCATGGCTTTAATTAGTTGTGGAGCCCCAGCCTTTGGCTGACCCGTCATTGACTCGGGTGGACCTTTGCACCCTGGTCCTTAAAAAAAATTCGTGAGTGTCTACTGCACTGATGACACGCAGTATAAAGACATGCCACTACTGCACTCATGACGCGCAGTATAAAGATACGCCATGAAAGCTGTACATACAGGTATGTCATCATTTGCTATTATATTTCTTTTATCTTTGTATGATTTTGCTGCATTTTAGTTTTGGACAGACGATCCTTTGAATACGGTCCTTCAGGGGTTTCTAGACTTCTTTACCCTGATGGTTTTCTTGAAGTCAAAAAAAAAAAAGATTCTGTGTTTCTTAATTTCAAACTTTTCTGACAACAACTAACCTACCCTTATAGGTGTAATTATTACCCTTTCCATTCTTTTTCCTATTTAAACATTCCATTTTCTCCACTTTCCTTCAACACGAAACATTCAAAAGGAGGAAGAGTATAGAAATGGGGCCTTCTATTCGTAATTTTAAAAATGTTTGTGTTTTTTGTGGGTCAAATTATGGGAAGGGTTTAGAGTTTGTAAACGCAACTAGCACTCTTGGTCAATCACTTGCTGCGAGGAATATTCATCTTGTATATGGGGGAGGTTGTCGTGGGTTAATGGGGGCTGTATCACTTGCTGCATCTATAGGAGGCAGTCAGGTTTTAGGTGTCATTCCTGGACCTATAGCTCAACAGAACATCACTGGAAAGACGGTTGGAGAAGAAATTCAGGTAACATCTATGCATGGACGAATGAAAAAAATGCTTGACAACTCTGATGCATTCATTGCCTTACCAGGTGGTTTTGGTACTTTGGAAGAAATTTTTCAAATAGTCTCTTGGGCCGAACTGAACATCCACCATAAACCCATTGGTTTGTTGAATGTTAATAATTACTTTGATCTTTTGTTATTTTTTCTTGACAAAGCTGTGGAACAGAAATTTATCACACCTTCGGCAAGAAAAATTCTTATCTCTGCCTCTACTATTGATGAGCTGATTGATAAATTAGAAGCTTTTGAGTATGAACCTGATAAAGTAATAGCTCGAGATAGATTGGTCGGCACAGAAGAGTGAAGGGAGCAGGAAGAAAAGCAAGCCAGATCTAACACTTCATCTTTAATACCTTTGATTTTATTTATTGTACTTTGTTTTTAAATTTGTGTCAGATTTCTCCAACAGGTAATATCTTCTATCCTTTACTCATCTATATTTTAACATTGAGGACAATGTTGGGATCTAGTTGGGGGGAAGGATAGTTGATAGTTGACCTAAAATTTTTTTTTTTATTTTGTTTGGGAAGTATGATATGATTGTTATGGACTTACTAAACCAATTAGTGATGGCAGAGTAAAGAGTAAATTTTGGAAATAATTTTTTACTCTTGAGACACATCTTAATTGGTGGCAGAGTAAGGAGTTTTTTAGGTAGTAATTAATTAGTACTGATTTGTGGAAGTAACAAAGTTTTTGTCTTTTGATCTCCTTTGAAAGATTCAAGCGAAGGCATTCTCACATCCTTTGAAGCAATTGAAATTCAGGAATCATAGCATGATTGAATAAATTATCTTCTTTCTTAAATTTCACATGCTTGGTTATGGATGTTGAATTGGTGGATTGAGAATGAT
The DNA here is from genome assembly GCA_029884605.1 of Ormosia emarginata. Lineage (NCBI taxonomy): Eukaryota > Viridiplantae > Streptophyta > Magnoliopsida > Fabales > Fabaceae > Ormosia > Ormosia emarginata. The sequence continues at coordinate 22,825,699 of JAQQTP010000073.1, forward strand.
AGAAATATGCCTTGTGAGATTTTGAGCCTATTGATGAATGGATTGAATATCTGTACCATTCTCTTCTTTCTTGTGTGATTTTCACTCATGGAATTGTTACTCTAGAACTTGCTTTGATTCTTTTTGAGGCTACATTTTCACATGCATACATTAATATGATTGAGGCATTTTGAAATAGCTACTTTGACCAAATAGCCATCCTTGTATATTTTCCATTGTGTAACCCTTTTGAGACTTGTTTGACCATTCCTTGTTTTAAGCTCATTTCATCCTTCAAAAAAATAAAAAAAATAAAAAAACGTGTTTTTACCCAACCTTAGGGAATAAGAGAGCATTGACCTTGTTCTTGAACAAGTGTGGGGGTGTGTGTGCAAAATGATCAAAAAAAAAATTATTGACCACCGTTGCAATCAAAGGATTATCAGAATAAAGGTGGATGCTTGGAAACAACAGGAAGAAAAGAAGAATGTTCAAGTCTAACAATGAATTCAATTCACCAATTTGGGATTGATCTTCAACAAAACATTAGTCAAATATTGGTGATTGTCCTTTATGATGAATGTTCTCAAACATTTTCTCCACTCTAACTATACCATAATGCTCTTTTATTGTCTTTGGTATTTATCTTTTCACATCCATATTATCCCCTCTCCTTTACCATGACCCCATTACAACCTTGAATAAAGTCCTCTTGATTTTTGTATGCATGTGTTTTGAGTAGTGGAGAAGTAGAAGATAAGCAAGCTTATGATAGTGCAATTGTTCATGGGTTGAATAAAGTGAAATACTTACCTTTTAAACACTTGAGAGATTGAGAGTGAAATTCTGTGAGGATCTATCATTCTTGATTCATTCTCTTCAATTGAAGTTTCCTTGCTTGTTGGTTTGAGATGTGAAGAAATGTTACCTTATTAATGCTTTGATCCCTTGAATTTCTTGTTGCTCTTCTTGCTTCATCGAGTCTTTTAGAGTTTTTAGCTTTTAAGTCTGTGTCATTTTTCTTTGTCTCATAACTTTGGTCATATGTGTTTTGCCCAGGAGTGCAAAAAGCTAAGTGTGGGGGAATTTGATAATCACATATTTTATACATTAATAAACCCTCATTTTTAGTCATTTACACTCTCCATGTACTTAATTGATTAAGTCTAGTTATGTTTTGTAAGTTTGGACTCAAATTGCACTTAATTGATTTTTTTAGTACTATTTTGGTCTTATGTTGTTTCTGTATTTCAGCCATATCTTGAGTTCTAAATGTCTAATAATTATGAATTTTACCTTGTAGGAAAGATAAGAGAGAGCTCTACAACTTTGGTGAAGAGCTCAAAGTCTCAATCAGACATCTAGTAGAGCTAATTGGGCTTGGAAGACAGAACATGAGTTTTGTATCTAAAACCTGAATAGTGTACAGTAATCAGAGCATAATTCGAGTTTGGGCTTATAAAATGAGCTGAAAATTTGGAATCGGAAAGTTAAGACCCATATCTACAACTTTCATGTTGAACACAAAAATTTATTCGGGCTCCTTGATGGTGATATTGGGTCTGAAAGTCAAAACAAAGGTGCTGAAACTGGGCCTAAACAGTCTGTAGTAATTGAGTCATATCTTGGGCTGTAGGATGAATTTTTGGGTGATTCCAGAGCCATTGGAAAGCTTAGACAATTTACTAGAACTTTCATGAAAACCACTTGGCTCAAAAATGACATAATCAATGAGTTAAGCAATGAATGATTTCGGAGACAAAGAATCTCAATAATCCAACCACTAATTCAATAATCCAACCACCTAACCAATCATCCAACCACTCCACCCACTAATCCACCTACTCTTAATCATTCTCCTTGTCATTTTGTATCCTTACTCTTCTATAAAAGGCACTTAATGTTAGGCACTTGGGGAGGGGGCTTAGTTTTACAAGTTGTGGTTATGCTTGTTTATTGTTTTCCTTTGTTGTAATTTTTCTTGTTCTAAATTGAAGCTATGTTCATCTTTCTCTTCTTCTCTCTTTCTTTCTTCTTATCCATGAGTAACTAAATCTTCATCTTGCTTGGGTGAAAGAGTGAAGCTCTTGGTAATGAAATAAGGTTAGATTATTCTATTTCTTGTGCTTAAATGATATATTATTAAATGAACATTATATGTGTTGTATTTTGTTTCCAATTAATTTAGAAACCTTCTTTGTTAATGGAGATCTTGATTTATTGTAGACAATAGGATTGGCACAGTGAATGCTTGAACTCATTTACAAATGTTGGTGGATAATTAAAGGAATCATAATATAATTGCATATATAATTAAACTTTGAATGCTATATTTTTCGATTGGAACCTCCGTTGTGTGTGGATTTCAATTGAGTTATAAAGAGAAATAATCTTACCTTTAATTTATTACCAAGAGTGGATCTCCTAACCCAAGCAAGTTCTTAAATTTAATTGTGAACAAGTTTTGTTATTTTTATTATTGTGACAAATCCTCTTCCTACCTCAATTAATTTTTCTTCATCAATTTCCTGTGGATCGACCTCGGACTCCTGAGAAATTTATTACTTGAGACAACCTGCACTTGGGTTTGCATCCTTTAATCCCGCAGTCAGTACCGAAGCCACTTGGGTAACAAGTGGTATTAGAGCTAGACTCTTGTATAAAGAGCTTAGCCGCTTCAAGAGTACATGGCTTCATCAAATGGTTTTTCAGAAGCAACTTCCATAAATCGACCACCCTTTTTTAATGGGGATGGTTATGCATATTGGAAGGAAAGAATGAAAATCTTTATCGAGGCTATTGATCTAGATGTGTGGGATGCTGTCGAAAATGGCGCATTTATACCTACACGAGTTGTTGATGGTGTAAAAACCGAGACACCTAGAAATGATTGGTCTAAAGATGATAAAAGAAAAGTTCAATATAACTTGATAGCCAAAAACATCATTACCACTGCTTTAGGGTATGATGAATTTTTCAGAATTTCAAATTGTAAAACTACTAAAGAAATGTGGGACACTTTACAAGTTATCCATGAGGGTACTAGTGAAGTAAAGAGATCGAGAATAAATTCTCTTACTCGAGAATATGAATTATTTAGAATGAACCATGCTGAAAGCATTCAAGAAATGTAAAAGAGGTTCACCCACATAATAAATCATCTTGCATCATTAGGAAATAATTTTTCTAACGAAGATTTAATTAACAAAGTGTTGAGATGTTTAAACAGGATTTGGCAACCAAAGGTAACAACAATTTCAGAATCAAGGGACTTGACAACCATGTCCTTAGCTACCGTATTTGGCAAACTTCAAGAGCACGAATTAGAACTCAACAGGCTTGACCAAAGTGAGGAACACGATAAGAAAAATAAAGGGAATGCACTTAAAGCCACCACCTCCACTATCAATAATGAAGAAGAAGACGATGGAGATGACATGGACAACATTGAGTTAAATGAAGAAAACCTCAATCTTCTAGTGAAGAAATTCGAAAGGTTGCTCAAAAAGAAAGGAACTCAAAGAAGACCGCCTCTTTCCCCAAAGAAATTTGAAAAGAAGCCCTCAAAGGAAAGAAAAGGAAGAAGAGTCTACATAACTTGGGATGACAATGACGTGGACTCATCTGACAGCTCAGATAGTGAGGAAGCCCATCTATGCTTTATGGCCAAAGGAGAAGAAGAGGAAGAAAGCGACACTGAGATAATTTCTAACTTTAACTTATCTCCTTCTTATGATGAACTTCAAGAAGCTTTCAAAGAATTGCATGACGAATCGATAAAGCTCACAAAATTAATTTCTTCATCTAAGAAAACTATTTCTTCTTTGGAAAATTAAATTCTAATTTTGAATAAAGAAATTGAAGAATTAAAAATTAAAAATGAGACATTAGGATTAATTGATGCATGCTCATTTCATTCCTCACATGCTTCTACTTCTTCGTCTTGTTCTTCATGTCATCTGCTTGAAAAAGAAATTGAAAATTTAAATAACATTCTTGCTAAATTCACTCTCGAAAGAGATAATTTAAATATCATATTAGGAAAACAAAGGGTTGTTTTCGAAAAAGCTGGAATTGGTTATAACCCAAAAAATCAGCACAAACCGTATAAAAATTCTTTATTAATTCAAGTACTTCTAGTAGCCCATTTACTAAATATTTTTATTGTGGGAAAAAGGGTCATAGTGCATCAACATGCAATGCAAGGAAAAATATTAATACAAAAATTGGAACTAAAATGGTATGGGTTCCTAAGGGTACTATACCCAAAACTGACATTCGAGGACCCAAGAAAATTTGGGTACCAAAAGCCACAAATTGAAATGTGTTGTAGGTGTGCTTGAAGGCCAAGAGCTGACTTTGGCATTTTGAAAGTGGTTGCAGCAAGTACAAGACTAGAAATAATTCCAAGCACTCCTTCTTGTCTCTATCAGGCTTGGACTTGCATTTGTTTTATATATGAGTGTTTCCATCAAAAGGTAAGTTTCCATATCTCAAATATACCTTTCTGGACGTAAAATATGTGTTTTTATGTTTAAGTTATTTGAATACCTTCCTATGGTATTCGAATACCATTGTATCTGTACGTGAAAATCTATATTTTTCTGATAGGTCTATTCGAATACCATACATCAGTACAGCAATATTATGTCTCTATAAAGCTAGAGTATTCGAATAACTAATATAGTTATTTGAATACCCAGAGACTTATCATATCAGTGTTTCTCACATGCCTCTGGAACATTCGAATACCTTCTAAGGCATTCGAATACTTGCACCTGCCTTGTCTTCTTTTCTGTGGTGGGTATTCGAATACAGCAAGAGGTATTCGAATACAGCAAGAGGTATTCGAATACCACATGGTTGAAAATCAAATTTATGTCGTGATCTCTATTCTGTTTCTTTTTTTTTATGCAAATTCAATATAAATATACTTGATTTTATGAATATCATGCTTTTGATGAAATATATCTTATTTCTTTTGAGCCTAAATGAAAATTACATGATGCTCTTAAATGCATGTTTCTTAGCTTGCTCTTGCACCTTCTTTTTCTCAAGAATATGTTGCATATTTAAATTCTTTGTAATGCAAATGCTTAATGTAATTAGCTACTGTTTTAATAAATATATGAATAAGTGCAACAAGTGGTATCAAACAAAGTGGTATGAACATAATAACAAGTAGTAACAAGTGGTAACAAACAAGTGGTTAATTGGCCAAATTAATCAATGAAATATCTTTTGCCCTTGTGAACTCATTTGTTATTTTTCCTTATTATTTTGAATGATTATTTGCTTATGAGTTTGGCTAACCTCTATGGATCCAAAAATTAATGGATACCAAAGAAAATGCTTTGAATTGTTTTGTAGGGTTATAACTACCTCAAGTACACATTTCAATTGAAAAAGTTTATTTAACTTGAGGGAAATGAATGAAGAGGACATGAGGGGACTTTCTTCAAGTACATTGAAATGGAATAGTCAATGGAAGAAAAGCTCAAGACTATCTTAAATGCCTAAATATTCTTTCTTACATGAGTAGCATGCTTAGCATTGACAAAAGTGCCAAATTTGATATTATCTTGCTAATGTTGTCATTGCATATAGGGTAAATAATGTTAATTCTATATAATGCTCTGATCCCTATAGCATATTTCATCAAGGTAAAATATTTAATATCTATGATTCTCTTGATATCTATGATTCTCTTGATATATGGCAGATTCATAAGAAATTGACAACAAGTGGTAAATGTTTTACATTTTGATAACAAGTGGTATCAAATATAAGTAATTCTCGTGGTAAATGTAATGATTGTTTTGATGATAATACAATGCAATTAGTTGTTCTATGAATGAACATATCTTTGCTCATGTGCTGAATATTGTGCTTATATTGCTAAATTTATAAAATTAAACTCTGTTGCTATTCTTGTATGCTATGAATGAACATATCTTGTTGGACTGGAATATACTCTGTTTAGTTTTATGCTTTATCTTGCCCCATCTTTTTGATCATGACAAAAGGGGGAGAAAAAGCTTGAATTCTTTGTTTGAGAAAATTGAGAAAAGTCAGGGGGAGAAAAAGTAAAAGTTCGGTAAGACAAAAATGGAAATTGGATTCCAAAAGTAAGGGGGAGCTGCTGTGCACATCTCTGATATAAATCACCTCTTATGAAAAAGAGGGGGAGTAAGTATCTCTAAACTTCTTTGTGAATTCCAATTTATATGAACTAACTCTTTTCTCAAATATTAGTTTGTCATCATAAAAAAGAAGGAGAATGTAATTGGCTAGCTATCATGGATAGTTGTTTTGATGATAACAAACATAATGAAGATGATGGCAAGACCAAGTCCAAGACTTTCAAGAATAGCTTTAGGACTTAGGATCTTATGTACGGAGCCTTTCTGGATATCTCATTGTTTTTGCATGAAAAGATGAAAATGATTTTAAATTAAATATCCCAAAATTCAAATCATGGTTTTTGAAAGCATTTAAAAGTGTTAAAAGCTGTTTTTCAACATAAGTATTCGAATACCATTTAGAGGTATTCGAATAACATCCTTCTAAACCATTTTTACAAAGCTTTTAAAACAGAGGTATTCGAATACCCCCTGATGGTATTCGAATACCACAAGAATCCTGGTTTAGAAACTAATGGACATATTTCAAATTTAATATACATTCAATGATCCAAACGGCTCTTTTTGTCAAATGCTCTATAAATAGAGACCTTGGGTCTCTTCTAAATGTTGCCCAACCACTTGAATTATTTTTGCTTGTGCCAAAAACGTGATTCACTATTTTTATCATATTTTCTGTGCTCTTTTCGCCAAAACTTTGAGATATCCTTAGAGAGCTCCATAGTGCTTCAACTTGTGATATTTACTCTTTGTGAGAGTTTATTTTTCATCTATTCTCTGCTGTATTTTTTAGAGGGTGAGGTATCCCTCGAAGGCTTTTGTAAAAGGGTGAGGTATCCCTTAGTGAAATTGTGAGGGTGAGGTATCCCCTATTGTAAAGAAGGTGAGGTATCCTTCATAGGGGGTGAGGTATCCCTCTAGTAAATAGGGTGAGGTATCCCTGTTGTGTAAAGGTTGCAAGCACCTGTTTTAAGCTTGTATTGAATAGTAAAAAATCTCGAACTGTGTTTCGGGGACTAGACGTAGGCCACAAGTGGTTGGTGGTCGAACCAGGATAAATATTGTGCCTGCTCTTCTCTCCTTTATCTCTTTATTTTCAGTAATTTATTTATTATTGCTTAATTTTTTATTTACTATTCTTAAGGTATTTCATCATCTTTATATATATTCATTATATTGCTTCAAGAAATTTGTATTAAAAAGGGTTTGCGAAAAAGTTTCTTAATTACTCAATTCACCCCCCTCTTGAGTACTGAAGCCACTTGGGAAACAACTTTAACCTACCACTTTCTCTCTCTTCACTTCATCTTCTTCATCTTTTCTCCTCCTTCTCTCTACCTCCACCATAGCCACGAAATTCCAGCCACCATCTCCTCCATTTTTGTTCATCTTTTCTCCTCTCCAAGCTCATTTCTACACTTGCCTTCACTTCCTCTACCTTCTTTGTGTAGAAAGTTTCTTCATTTTCCATTTCTACCTCCATTTTCTCTCCACCTCTTCTCTTCTTCCTCCTCTTAGATCCGAAATTTCCAGCCACCACCACCATTGTTTCTCTTCACTTTTCTCTCCATAAACACCATTTCTAGACTTCTCTCAACCTCCTTTACACTTTCTCTTTAGAAAATCTCTTCAAAAATCTAACCTTTCTACCTCTCCTTCTCCAAATCCGAAAATCACTCTTCCATGGATGACCAAGCTTTTTGATTTTTCTCTTCACTAAACACTTTTATATACTCACCTTCATCTTCCCTACAAGTTTCATTTAGAAAGGTTGCCCAAAATCCAACCTTGTCTCCATTGTCTTCCAAGGTAAAGATTCTTGATTTCTCTCCTATTTCTTCTCATTATTGTTTTCCTTGGTTACTATGTGACCAAGGGCTTCTCTTTTTGAGCATTGATGTGTGATTTGAGTGATTTTGAACACTCTAGGGTTCTTGGGTGAGTAGAATCCGAAAATCACCAACAAGAAATCTCAAGGAGTTCAAGCTTAAGGCTTTAGGTAAAGTTCTTCCCATTCACTTCTTAATTTCATTTCCAAGGATCATTCTTTTCAATCCTTAGTTTGTGATTATGAAAATTTGACCATTCTATGGTTCTCTTGAAGGTGGAATCCGAATTTGCAAATCAAGGAACCAAGGAGTTTGTTTCCTTGCATTGTCTCCTCTAGGTAAGAGGGAGATTACTCACTTCAACCATTTATGGTGGTGAGGGAACATTGTATGTATGTTGATGGAGAAATCTATCTTTGTATGCTACTTGATTTGTGAATTTGTATGATTTAGTGTTCTTGAATTTGATTAATGGTTGATTTGTGCTCTTGAATATGTTTGATGTATTAAATATGCTTGATCATGTTGGGGTTGTTAAATGAAAAATTTGGAGTTTCCTACCTCAACATGGTGCCACGGTTTTGACTAAGAAATTAATGGTGTAAATTGGTTTTGTACACAAGTAAAATGAAGCTTATGTAATTGAAGATTTAATGATAATATTGAAACTAATGAATGGAAGGTTTTGAGGGTTTAATACCAAAGGGTGAGGCCACGGTTTTTAGAGTATTCTTGGCTTAGAAATTGATTTCTTGTACATAATAAATTAAAGCTATGGAATTAAGGATTGAGTGCTAATATTAGAATTTTGAGATGGGAAATTTTAAGGAATTGATAACCTAAATTGGAGCCACGGTTTTGACCTAGTAATGTAGGGAATTGGATTAATCCTGATGAACTAAAATTGAGTGAACTAATACTAAGAAGTTGATACATTAAACTTAAGTAAATTGATCTTAAGAAATTGACACACAAATGAGAAAGAACAAGTGGAACTTAGAAGACCTATGGTGCCACGGTTTTGACATGGACTTTAGGCAATTGGAATGATCTTGTGAGCAATGAAAAATTAAGTGATTAAGTATCAAGTAACCAATACATAATATAGTGAAAGAATAAAACTTTAAAGACTAAAGAAGGACACGGTTTTGGCTTGGAATCACGGGGGATGGAATTGACCTCGGTGAACAAAATTAAAGTGATTTGATAATAAGAAACCATTACATAAAATGGAGAGGAATTGCAATTTTGAGAACCTTGAGGGATCACAGTTTTAGAGAGAAAGATTAGGCTCCAGTGATGCTTTGCTGCATCCTTGGAGATTGAGGAATTAGAGATTTACCTAATTCTTAATAAAGCGAAGGAATTAAATTGAGTAATGATATATGAGAAGACCATAGTTTTAAAGGGGTAATTACCCTGACCTTTTCATAATTGACCAAAGACTTAAGACTTGAAAATAAGTATCCCTACTAGGGATATTGTGGTAATTGATAAACCATGAATACTTAATGACCATGATAAATTGAATTAATCCCATGTGGAACCAAAACTAAATGATTGGTATCAAGAGACTAGTGAATAATATGGACAGAAATTTAGAACCTTGAAGGCATGTGAAGCCAGGGTTTCCAAGGATTAGTTAACCTAAAGATTTGCATAATTGATCAAGATTTAAATTCTTGGAAATGTCGAACCCGTAAAAGGGGAAATGGTGATAATGATGAACCATAAGATATATATATTGATGTGAGAATTGACATATTGATGTTAACGAATGCTTATATGCCATTGTGGTATCGTACATGATGAGTTCATCATTGATCAGCATACATGATTAGACATTGAGTTGTCATGCATATGTATACCTAAGAGTTGAATAACACCTATGTACAGGTGCGAATAGACTAGCGTAGGTGCCATATGTTGTTGGCCCTGGGGGGCGTCGGGGTGCAGGTTCTTCACATGGACAGTTTAGAGCTCCTCTGTGCCGTGGGTAAACCGATGCAAACACACCGACGATCCGAACCGAGACGCTGTCCTATGTCACGATCAACTGTTGAGGTGCCACGTATAAGCCATGATGCGCAAATATTTTTATGAGATGAAGCACACTATTTTAAGGCTAACGATACACTGGCATTACTTCTTGATCATTCACTCTGAAAAGGTTAATGTTTAGCTCCATGGAGTAGGATTTGGTACCATAATGCATTGTGCATCGTTCATTGTCAGTCCCATAAGTTGTTGAGCATGAATATCTGTTAAAGTAACTGTTTTACTTCTGTAATGATTATCTGATTGTTGTGTTGATTCCTGGAAATACTATTATGATCTGCCTGTTATCGCTTACTGTTGTTCTACCTTTACTATAAATTTCATTGTTATTATTGATTCTTATTATTGCTTATAATTGAATTGCTTTTATTATAAATTATGCTATTTGTGGGCGCCTTGCGCCGTGTCGTTTTCTTATTGCCGTAATGGTAATGAAAGATGGGTGTCTCCCCTCTTTCCTATATTCTTGTATTTCTGTTTTATATTTATATTTGATAAAAGATCGTGAGGAAGACAAAGGGGGACCACACCTTAGTTGATTGGATTGGGCATCGGGACAAGATTTCTTCAGTTACGTACGAGTGCAGTTGCGTGGAGGCATTGATGCCTGACTTGTTGACTGGGACTCCGAGCGTCGTATGTGTATATGGGGTTGCGGCCTTGTCTGCTAGTAGTACCTACCCTAGGGTTACTACTTTTCCCCTTTAGTGTTTTTATTCCCGATGTATTTTATTTGACTCTGTAATTATTATATTCTATGTTATCATTGATTTGTGTTAATTGACTATAAAATTATATATAAGGAATGTGATTTTATTTCAGTGGTTGTATTAAGGGTTGAATATATTTATATTTCATTCATGGCTCGTATTTTCTACTTGAGCATAAAAATGAAAAAAAAATAAACTTGTGTAAATTTTGAAATTACTTTTATCATGATTGTGACACGCTTCGATCTAGTAACTGTGATGTAATGACGATTGCACTGCGGTTGTTATATTTAGGTGCGTTACATTAGGTGGTATCAGAGCAGTTCATCCTGTTGAGCCGAGGTATGGACTTGCTATATTTAGGCATATTAGAATTTTGTCTGTTGAGCACTTCTTTGTCTCTTGATTGAGATAATGGGAAAGGAATACATGGCTTGCTGTAGGTTGAATGTTGATAGCTACTGTTATGCAGTTGCATGATATTAAGGATTGGCCTACTCAATATGTAATGTTCTGTGTGTACAGGAAACTATGACTTCACCTAGGCGTACTGTGTTAGGAAAATAGGAATTCTTTTGTAAGGAGATCAAAAGGTTTTGGAAAATCGATCTTCTAGAGAAAGAAATAGTTGCTGTAAACTAGGTTCGAGAAGTAGTTTAGAAGTTAACGGCTTACGAGGGATTACGCTGTGGAAGCAGAATGAAGAAGTTCGAGCTAGAGATCGTTAAGATTCGTGAATTGAACTTGTTTTGTTTGAATTGTGTGAATGGTGTGACTCTTTGTGTTTAGATTCCAAAGGAAAATAATGTTGTTTGAAATGATTGTGTTGTTTTGTCTTGTTATGTTTTGTTCGTCTTCAAAGAAAGCCAATAGCTCATGGCAAACGTATGCATGTGAGCGCAGGACAAGACCATAGAAGTATGGCTGCGACCGCAAGAGAAATACAAAGGATAGCTTATATGACAATTCACCAAGATCAGAGGGCCGCATAACAACGAGAATTGAAAGTCGAGATTCAGAATCTGTTGAAGAAAAGTCAGACTTGGGATAACCATGGGCTGCCTAGATTCCAAAGGAGGAATAATGGGAAGGTTAATAAGTTTAAACGGGAACCATGTTCACGGATATCAAGAAAGCAACAACAACATCCAACTCATAGAAAGAGTGCTAGTGGTAGCAGATCCGATCAGATCTTGACATCTTTGCCGAAATGTAAGAAATACGAAAAGAACCACTTAACAAAGCAACGTAAGACCAAGAGAATGTTCTGTTGCAAGTGCAGAAAGGATCACCTAACGAGAAATTGCATAATTGCAGGAATCATCTGCTTTAAATGTGGAAAGCCTGGACACGTTTCCCGCAACTGTAACCAAGCGGAGGCAAGTTCTTCAGACAATGCTACAAGAGCCGTGGAACCACAAGCAGAGGGTAGAATTTATACCCTGGGTGGTGCTGAGGACTTTAGATTTGGAAATCTAAACAACAGAAGTGTTGCCTCAAATGACGATCCTGTAATCGTGCTGTATAATTCTGGGGGTAACCCTTCCTTTTTCAATTCGTAACTGCATGGATCATTTGGATTCATCTATATTTTTCTTATCTTCGACTTAGTTGTTTCCATTTCTGTCGTTAAGACTTGTCTTGACACCTAAGTTTGCTTAATCTATCCTACTTCTAATAAAGATTGGACCTTTTGTTAGTTTATCTTGCTCACCTAAAATCCTATCTGTTAGAGTTCATGATTTTAGAAATTGAGTGGTCATTTTCGAATTGTTATTTGCTAGATCGTTCCGAAGTTGAAACTCTGTGAGGAAAGAAGCCTAAGGATACATGTTGGTATCTCACATGACGAGGACTATTACAAAATGAATAAGACTTCTATCCAGGATGAATGTTCTCGGAGAAAGACGAGCGATTCAATGGATCGGTGAGAAAAGAGTCATTGTTCTCTCCAAGATAGACGTACACTCTTATCATTGTTAAATTCGTGGGAAATTTAGAATATTCCCAAAATGATTTTTCGAACGCGCTTTGGACATGAAGGGTATCTTCTAATGCCGTTCGCAGTAACAAATATTCTTGTCATGTTCATGAATAACATGAATCACATCTTTCGTCCTTACCTAGACAGATTTGTTGTTGTTCTTATCAACGACATTCAGATCAATTCTCAAACACGTGGAGAAGCATGTTAGACCTCTTGATCCAGTTTTCTAAACTTTAAAGGAGAAGGAGTTAATGGAGTAGTATGAGGACTTGTGGTTGTCATTGGAAGTGATACCAGATGAAGTATATCTAGATATGGTTATTGTTTCAAACATTCTGTTGGAAAAAAAAATTTAAGAGAAGTGAAAAAGTGACCAAGATATATCAAACGTTAAAGCAGAAATATCAGTAGTAAGGGATGGAGAGAGAATATAATCTATGAAAAGCTTGTTGTGAAAGTCAAGAATAAGAGAGCAAGGCAACACATAGACACAGGGATCACATTGACAAGAGTGATCGATATGGACGCGATTAGAAGCGCCACATGAGAGTTAGAACGTGGGGTGAAGAAAAATGTTAAGGTTTAGTCTAAGAGATGAAAATTTTGAGGACGAAATTTCTATTTGAAGGGGAGAGTTGTAACATCCCGAAAATTGATAATTTTAAGATAAATAATCTTTTTACAATATTTGGAAATTTTGGGAATTTTCCTAGATTTTTCTGAGAATGCGGAATATTTTAGTATATTTTTCGTTTTACGTGCACATTGGGCAGAATTGGGAAAGCGATTGTAACGCTCCGAAAGTGGGAAAATTTTATGACGAATAGTCATTTTACAATATTTGTGATTTTTGAGAATTTTCTAGAATTTTTCTAGAAACGTCGAATATTTTAGTATATTTCTCGTTTTACGTGTACTTTGGGCAGAGTTGGGTAAATGACTGTAACGTTTTGAAAGTTAGAAAATTTTTTGACGAATAGTCGTTTAATGATATTTGTGATTTATGGGAATTTTCTAGAATTTTTCCGGAGACGTTGAATTTTTTAATATATTCCTCGTTTCGCGTGCGAGCTGAGCGGAGCCGGGAAAATGAAATATTTTTCCCGAGAACCTTAAACTATGTAAACATCGACAGGAGATCTTACTAAACTCAAGGTCGGACACAATTTATGAGGTTTCACATTTTTCGAGAAATTTAACAGACGAAATAATAAAATGCCGTGTAAATTTCATCCGTCAGATAAACTAATGCTGACTTCTGTCGACTGTAACTATTATCCATTGGATAATAACATGCACTAGAAATCCTATCACCTTATCCTAATGCAATCTACTTTATGTCAAATCAAATCTACTTTAATTCAAATTTGTGTGCTTTTTCAAAGCTTCTTTGAGAAGCTTTGACCACCAAATGACCCAATTGCCCTTGGCTTGCATGAGAAGCCAAATCCTCTCCCTCACACTATCTATTGCAGCAGCCCACACATGCCAAGTAGGGCAAAATTGTGACTTGCACACTTAACCTAATACACACACAAAATTACCTCACTTTAACCTATCACTTTATCTCTCTTCACTTCATCTTCTTCATCTTTTCTCCTCCTTCTCTCTACCTCCACCATAGCCACGAAATTCCAGCCACCATCTCCACCATTTTTGTTCATCTTTTCTCCTCTCCAAGCTCATTTCTACACTTGCCCTCACTTCCTCTACCTTCTTTGTGTAGAAAGTTTCTTCATTTTCCATTTCTACCTCCATTTTCTCTCCACCTCTTCTCTTCTTCCTCCTCTTAGATCCGAAATTTCCAGCCACCACCACCATTGTTTCTCTTCACTTTTCTCTCCATAAACACTATTTCTAGACTTCTCTCAACCTCCTCTACACTTTCTCTTTAGAAAATCTCTTCAAAAATCTAACCTTTCAATCTCTCCTTCTCCAAATCCGAAAATCACTCTTCCATGGATGACCAAGCTTTTTGATTTTTCTCTTCACTAAATGTTTTATATACTCACCTTCATCTTCCCTACAAGTTTCATTTAGAAAGGTTGCCCAAAATCCAACCTTGTCTCCATTGTCTTCCAAGGTAAAGATTCTTGATTTCTCTCCTATTTCTTCTCATTTTCGTTTTCCTTGGTTAGTATGTGACCAAGGGCTTCTCTTTTTGAGCATTGATGTGTGATTTGAGTGATTTTGAACACTCTAGGGTTCTTGGGTGAGTGGAATCCGAAAATCATCAAAAAGAAATCTCAAGGAGTTCAAGCTTAAGGCTTTAGGTAAAGTTCTTCCCATTCACTTCTCAATTTCATTTCCAAGGATCATTCTTTTCAATCCTTAGTTTGTGATTATGAAAATTTGACCATTCTATGGTTCTCTTGAAGGTGGAATACGAATTTGCAAATCAAGGAACCAAGGAGTTTGTTTCCTTGCATTGTCTCCTCTAGGTAAGAGGGAGATTACTCACTTCAACCATTTATGGTGGTGAGGGAACCTTGTATGCATGTTGATGGAGAAATTCATCTTTGTATGCTACTTGATTTGTGAATTTGTATGATTTAGTGTTCTTGAATTTGATTAATGGATGATTTGTGCTCTTGAATATGTTTGATGTATTAAATATGCTTGATCATGTTGGGGTTGTTAAATGGAAAATTTGGAGTTTCCTACCTCAACATGGTGCCACAGTTTTTACTAAGTAATTAATGGTGTAAATTGGTTTTGTACACAAGTAAAATGAAGCTTATGTAATTGAAGATTTAATGGTAATATTGAAACTAATGATGGAAGGTTTTGAGGGTTTAATACCAAAGGGTGAGGCCATGGTTTTTAGAGCATTTTTGGCTTAGAAATTGATTTCTTGTACATAATAAATTTAAGCTATGGAATTAAGGATTGAGTGTTAATATTAGAATTTTGAGATGGGAAATTTTAAGGAATTGATAACCTAAATTGAAGCCACGGTTTTGACCTAGTAATGTAGGGAATTGAATTAATCTTGATGAACTAAAATTGAGTGAACTAATACTAAGAAGTTGATACATTAAACTTAAGTAAATTGATCTTAAGAAATTGACACACAAATGAGAAAGAACAAGTAGAACTTAGAAGACCTTTGGTGCCACGGTTTTGACATGGACTTTAGGCAATTGGAATGATCTTGTGAGCAATGAAAAATTAAGTGATTAAGTATCAAGTAACCAATACATAATATAGTGAAAGAATAAAACTTTAAAGACTAAAGAAGGCCACGGTTTTGGCTTGGAATCATGGGGGATGGAATTGACCTTCGTGAACAAAATTAAAGTGATTTGATAATAAGAAACCATTACATAAAATAGAGTGGAATTGAGATTTTGAGAACCTTGAGGGATCACGGTTTTAGAGAGAAAGATTGGGCTCCAGTGATGCCTTGGCGCATCCTTGGAGATTGAGGATTTAGAGATTTACCTAATTCTTAATAAAGCGAAGGAATTAAATTGAGTAATGATATATGAGAAGACCATAGTTTTAAAGGGGTAATTACCTTGACCTTTTCATAATTGACCAAAGACTTAAGACTTGAAAATAAGTATCCCTACTAGGGACATTGTGGTAATTGATAAACCATGAATACTTAACGACCATGATGAATTGAATTAATCCCATGTGGAACCAAAACTAAATGATTGGTATCAAGAGACTAGTGAATAATATGGACAGAAATTTAGAACCTTGAAGGCATGTGAAGCCAGGGTTTCCAAGGATTAGTTAACCTAAAGATTTTCATAATTGATCAAGATTTAGATTCTTAGAAATGTCGAACCCGTAAAAGGGGAAATGGTGATAATGATGAACCATAAGATATATATATTGATGTGAGAATTGACATATTGATGTTGACGAATGCTTATATGCCATTGTGGTATCGTACATGATGAGTGCATCATTGATAAGCATACATGATTAGACATTGAGTCGTCATGCATATGTATACCTAAGAGTTGAATAACACCTATGTGCGGGTGCGAATAGACTAGCGTAGGTGCCATATGTTGTTGGCCCTGGGGGGCGTCGGGGTGCGGGTTCCTCACATGGGTAGTTTAGAGCTCCTCTGTGTCATAGGGTAAACCAATGCAAACACACCGACGATCTGGACCGAGACGCTGTCCTATGTCGCGATCAACTGTTGAGGTGCCACGTATAAGCCATGATGCACAAATATTTTTATGAGATGAAGCACACTATTTTAAGGCTAACGATACACTGGCATTACTCCTTGATCATTCACTTTGAAAAGGTTAATGTTTAGCTCCATGGAGTAGGATTTGGTACTATAATACATTGTGCATCGTTCATTGTCAGTCTCATAAGTTGTTGAGCATGAACATCTGTTAAAGTAACTGTTTTACTTCTGTAAATGATTATCTGATTGTTGTGCTGATTCCTAGAAATACTATTATGATCTGCCTGCTATCGCTTACTGTTGTTCTACCTTTACTATACATATCACTGTTATTATTAATTCTTATTATTGCTTATAATTGAATTGCTTTTATTATAAATTATGTTGTTGCTGTTAATAAATATATGAACTGTATTTCTTTGTGGGCGCTCTGCGCCGTGTCATTTTCTTACTGCCATAATGGTAATGAAAGATGGGTGTCTCACCTCTTTCCTATATTCTTGTATTTCTGTTTTATATTTATATTTGATAAAAGATCGTGAGGAAGACAAAGATGGACCACACCTTAGTTGATTGGATTTGGCGTCTGGACAAGATTTCTTCGGCTACGTACCAGTGCAGTTACGTGGAGGCATTGATGCCTGACTTGTTGACTGGGACTCCGAGCGTCGTATGTGTATATGGGGTTGCGGCCTTGTCTGTTAGTAGTACCTACCCCAGGGTTACTACTTTTCCCCTTTAGTGTTTTTATTCCCGCTATATTTTATTTGACTCTGTAATTATTATATTCTATGTTATCATTGATTTGTGTTAGTTGACTATAAAATTATATATAAGGAATGTGATTTTATTTCAGTGGTTGTATTAAGGGTTGAATATATTTATATTTTATTCATGGCTCGTATTTTCTACTTGTGCATAAAAATGAAAAAAAAATAAACTTGTGTAAATTTTGAAATTACTTTTATCATGACTGTGACACGCTTGGATCTAGTAACTGTGGTGTAATGACGATTGCACTGCGGTTGTTATATTTAGGTGTGTTACATTAGGTGGTATCAGAGCAGTTCATCCTGTTGAGCCGGGGTATGGACTTGCTATGTTTAGGCATATTAGAATTTTGTCTGTTGTACTTTTCCTTGTCTCTTGATTGAGAAGATGGGAAAGGAATGCATGGCTTGCTGTAGGTTGAATGTTGATAGCTACTGTTATGCAGTTGCATGATATTGAGGATTGGCCTACTCAATATATAATGTTCTGTGTGTACAGGAAACTATGACTTTACCTAGGCGTACTGTGTTAGGAATTTTAGGAATTCTTTTGTAAGGAGATCAAAAGGTTTTGGAAAACCGATCTTCTAGAGAAAGAAATAGTTGTTGTAATCTAGGTTCGAGAAGTTGTTTGGAAGTTGACGGCTTACGAGGGATTACGCTGTGGAAGCAGAATGAAGAAGTTCGAGCTAGAGATCGTTAAGATTCGTGAATTGAACTTGTTTTGTTTGAATTGTGTGAATGGTGTGACTCTTTGTGTTTGGATTCCAAAGGAAAATAATGCTGTTTGAAATGATTGTGTTGTTTTGTCGTGTTATGTTTTGTCCGTCTTCAAAGATAGCTAATAGCTGATGGCAAACGTACGCATGTGAGCATAGGACAAGACCATAGAAGTATGGCTGCGACCGCAGGAGAAATACAAAGGATAGCTTATGTGACAATTCACTAAGATCAGAGGACCGCATAACAGAATTGGAAGTCAAGATTCAGAATCTGTTAAAGAAAAATCAGACTTGGGATAACTATGGAGTGCCTAGATTCCAAAGGAGGAATAATGGGAAGGTTAATAAGTTTAAACGGGAACTATGTTCACGGATATCAAGAAAGCAACAACAACATCCAACTCATAGAAAGAGTGCTAGTGGTAGCAGATCCGATCAGATCTTGACATCTTTGCCGAAATGTAAGAAATACAAAAAGAACTGTAACGCACCTAAATATACCAACTACAGCGCAATCGTCATTACACCACAATTACTAAATCCAGGTGTGTCACAGTCATAATAACAGTAGTTTCAAAATTTGCGAGTGTATTTTTGTTTTCACATTTATGCATAAATAGAAAAATACGAGCCATGAATGAAATATAAATGTATTCAACCCTTAATACAACCAATGAAATGACATCACATTCCTTATATATATATATTTCATAGCCAACTTACATTAATCACTAATGACATAGAATATAATAATTACAGAGTCAAATAAAATACAGCAGAAATAAAACACCAAAGGGGAGAAGTGGTAACCCAGGAATGGGTACTACCAGCAGACGAGTCCGCAACCCCATATGCGCATGACACTCAGCGCCCCAGTTGATACAACCGGCATCAATACCTCCACGTAGCTGTACTCCTACGAGAATCGAAGAAATATCGTCCAGGTTCCCAACCCCATCGGCAAGGTGTGATTCCTCATCATCTTCTTCACGATCTTTTATCAAATATGAATATAAAATAGCAATACAGAAATATAGGAAAGAGGTGAGACACCCGTCATTCATTACCACTATTGGCAGCAAGAAAATAGCACGGCGCAAAGCGCCCACCGAGCAATACAGTTCATATATGCATCAATAGCAACAACGGAATTTATAATAAAAGCAATTCAATTCTAAGCAATAATCAAAGTCAATAATAACAGTGATGTTTATGGTAAGGGTAGAACAACAGTAAGCAATAGCAGGCAGATCACAATAGTATTTCCAGAAATCAGCACAACAATCAGATAATCATTTACAGGTATTCATGCTCAACAGTTTATAAGACCAGTAATGAACGATGCACAATGCATGCTTTCCCAATTCCTACTCCATGGAGCTAGACTCAATCAAGCGGAGAGAAAGATCAGGAGACGTGTCTGCAACTCGGCTGCCGCGGCCAGGTGCTAAAACTCAACAGTTTTCTACGTGCACATCAGGCATTGTACAGACAGCCCACGCTCGATCACGACATAGGACAGTGTCAAGTCCGGATCGTCGGTGTGTTTGTATCGATTTTCCCCATGGTACAGAGGAGCTCTAAACTGTCCATGTGAGGGACCCACACCCCGATGCCCCTGAGGTCATAACACGACCCACACTTGTCTATTCGCACCCGCACCCAGGGTGTGTTCAATCTCCTAAGCAACTCGGCTTTACAACAGTCCACAGGACATTCACAATGCATAAGACTCTATGCATGAACATGTATGGTCAACATCACATACCATTCCATAATATGCCACAATTGGCTCAAATAAGCATCAATACAACATTGGTCACTCATGTGAACCCACAATATCATAATATTGAAATCAGATAGGGTAATACATTTTTAAGGTTCATTATGCATTCTTATTTAAGATTTGTCATTCTTACAAAAATCCATCACTAAGTAAGTTTCCATCTCGCGTTATGCCCAAGTCTCTTGATACCAATCATTTAGTTTTTATTCTACATGGAATCAATCCAATTCCTAAAATTCATGATCAAAATCGTGACTTCCCAAAGTCCACTGCTAACATCAATTTCTCCCATTTTATGCATTGATTTCTTGATATCCTTTACTTAAAATTTACTCGCGGGTCTTACAAGTCTCACAACTCTCTTGTTCTTCCTCTATGTTCAAAATCACTTAACTCTTATTTTACACTAAATCAATCTAACTTCCTAAATTCCATGATCAAGATCGTGGCTTCCTAAAGTCCACTACTAACATCAATTTCTCCCATTTTATGCATTGATTTCTTGATATCTCCTACTTAAGTTTTAGTTCACTAAGTTCATTCCAATTCCTTATAATTTCCATCTAAAACCCTAGCTTCAAATTGAGTTACATAACCCTTAAAACTCTCCATCTCAAATTCCCACATTAACATTCACATCTTCCATTACATAGCTTCATCTCACAGTTACATACTGGTTCTGTTCTGCGCGCCTAGGCGCTATATCTGGAGCGCCTGAGCGCTGGTCGAGCGCGCTGGGCCGACCACGGCGCTGGCGCGGTCGGCGCTGGGCGCCGACCACGGCGCCCGAGCGCTCACCAGGCCGCGTCACGGGGAAAACTTTCGGGCACGAGCGCTGGCGCTACATGCACGGCCGCCCGGGCGCTAGTGCATTAACGGGGTTACTGCGGTCGTTTCTGCAGAGCCCTGGCCCTTCCTTTATCAAAGTCTCTCTTTTATTTTCCACATTCCAAAGTGTGATTCATGTCCTCTAAATACAAAACAACAAGTTATAAGTTCATGATCATCAAAGCACATAATATACATCCATACATTCATACAAATCAAACAACTACAACATCATAGAAATGACACAATATAACAAAGAGAGAAATTCAACATGGATTTCCCTCATCAACAACAACACACAAGACATTTCCTTACTACCAAGATTGGTTGAAGAGGATCATCTCCCTCTTACCTAAATGAAGACAATCACAAGAATGTTTTCCCCTTTTTGCTCTTGATTTTCGTTTTCCCCTTCAAGAAAAACCCTAGGGTGAGAAATTCCCAATGTGTTTACTCCAACCATAGAAAAATGACTCCTTGGCCACATAGGTGACCAACAAAACGAAAAAGAAGAAGAAGATAGAAGAAAGCTGAAGACTTTACCTCAAAAGCTCTAAGCTTTAGCTTCAATGGTGAAAAATGGAAGAAGAAGAAGAAGAAGAACCAAGAATGGCCACCAGAAAAATGGTCTTGGAATGATGGAAGAAAGCTAGATGTGGAATGGTGAAGCAAGAAAATGAAAAGGGTGGATGGTGAGGGTGTACGGTGGTGAAGAGAAGAGAGAGAAGAAGAGAAGACGGAAGAGAAGAGAAGGAGGAGAAAGAGAAGAGAGAAAAGTGTTTTAGAAAATATGAGTATAATGGCAATTAAGTGAGAAGCAAATATGACTCCCCCCAGGAGTCATCTGCCGTAGAGAAAGAGTGAAGAGGGAAGAGAGAGAAAATGTGAAATGAGAGGAAGCTTCCTAGAAATTTCTCAAATAAGTTTTTGAATTAATTTAACTTTTATTTTGAAAATAAAGCTAAAGGGGCTTGACACAAGGTAAATTTTGAACAGTGTGATAAGATTTTTATTACATGTTATTATTTATTGGACAATAATCATAGCTGGCAGAAGTCAGCATTAATAAATCTGACAGATTAATTCTTCGCAGTATTTTATTATTTCATCTGTTAAAATTTCTCGAAAGACATGAAACCTTGTAAATTGTGTCCAGCCTCAGGTTTAGTAAGATCCCCCGTCGACATTTCCACAGATCAAGGTTATCGAGAAAAATATTTCATTTTCCCGGCTCGACTCAGTGCACACGCAAAACGAAAAATATATTAAAATATTCGTCGTTTCCGAAAAATTCTGAAAGAATTCACATAAATTACAAATATTAGAAAATGACTATTCGTGATAAAATTTTTCCAACTTTGGGAGCGTTACAGTCGTTCTGCCACTTCTGCTCAATGTGCGCGTAAAACGAGAAATAATATTAAAATATTCCGCGTTCTCAGAAAAATCCAGAGAAATTCCTAAAAATTCCAAATATTGTAAAACGATCATTTATCCTGAAATTATAAATTTTCGGGATGTTACAAGAACCACTTAACAAAGCAACGTAAGACTAAGAGAATGTTCTGTTGCAAGTGCGGAAAGGAGCACCTAACGAGAAATTGCACAATTGCAGGAATCATCTGCTTTAAATGTGGAAAGCCTGGACACATTTCCCGCAACTGTAACTAAGCGGAGGCAAGTTCTTCAGACAATGCTGCAAAAGCTGTGGAACCACAAGCAGAGAGCAGAATTTATACCCTGGGTGGTGCTGAGGACTTAAGATTTGGAAATCTAAACAACAGAAGTGATGCCTCAAATGACGATCCTGTAATCGTGCTGTATAATTCTAGGGGTAACCCTTCCTTTTTCAATTCGTAACTGCATGGATCAATTGGATTCATCTGTATTTTTCTTATCTTCGACTTAGTTGTTTCCATTTCTTTCGTTAAGACTTGTCTTGGCACCTAAGTTTGCTTAATCTATCCTACTTCTAATAAATATTGGCCCTTTTGTTAGTTTATCTTGCTCACCTAAAATCCTATCTGTTAGAGTTCATGATTTTAGAAATTGAGCGGTCATTTTTGGATTGTTATCTGCTAGATCATTCCGAAGTTGAAACTCTGTGAGGAAAGAAGCCTAAGGATACATGTTGGTATCTCGCATGACGAGGACTATTACAAAATGAATAAGACTTCTATCCAGGATAAATGTTCTCGGAGAAAGACAAGTGATTCAATGGATCGGTGAGAAAAGAGTCGTTGTTCTCTCCAAGATAGACGTACACTCTTATCGTTGTTAAATTCGTGGGAAATTTAGAATATTCCCAAAATGATTTTTCGAACGCGCTTTGGACATGAAGGGTATCTTCTGATGCCATTCGCAGTAACAGATATTCTTGTCATGTTCATGAATAACATGAATCACATCTTTCATCCTTACCTAGACAGATTTGTTGTTATTCTTATCAATGACATTCTGATCTATTCTCAAACACGTGGAGAAGCATGTTAGACATCTTGATCCACTTTTCTAAACTTTAAAGGAGAAGAAGTTAATGGAGTAGTATGAGGACTTGTGGTTGTCACTGGAAGTGATACCGGATGAAGTATATCTAGATATGGTTATTGTTTCAAACAGTCTGTTGGAAAAAAAATTAAGAGAAGTGAAAAAGTGACCAAGATATATCAAACGTTAAAGCGGAAATATCAGTAGTAAGGGATGGAGAGAGAATATAATCTATGAAAAGTTTGTTGTGAAAGTCAAGAATAAGAGAGCAAGGAAACACATGGACATAGGGATCACATTGGCAAGAGTGATCTAAATGGATGCGATTAGAAGCACGACATGAGAGTTAGAACGTAGGGTGAAGAAAAATGTTAAGGTTTAGTCTAAGGGGTGAAAATTTTGAGGACGAAATTCCTATTTGAAGGAGAGAGTTGTAACATCCCGAAAATTGATAATTTTAGGATAAATAATCATTTTACAATATTTGGAAATTTTGAGAATTTTCCTAGATTTTTTTGAGAACGCGGAATATTTTAGTATATTTCTCATTTTACGTGCACATTGGGCAGAATTGGAAAAACGATTGTAACGCTCCGAAAGTGGGAAAATTTTATGACGAATAGTCGTTTTACAATATTTGTGATTTTTGAGAATTTTTTGGAATTTTTTCGGAAACGTCGAATATTTTAGTATATTTCTCGTTTTGCGTGCACATTGGGCAGAGTTGGGTAAACGACTGTAACGTTTTGAAAATTGGAAAATTTTGTGACAAATAGTCATTTAATGATATTTGTGATTTATGGGAATTTTCTAGAATTTTTCCGGAGACGTTGAATTTTTTAATATATTCCTCGGTTTGCGTGCGAGCTGAGCGGAGCCGGGAAAATGAAATATTTTTCCCGAGATCCTTGAACTATGGAAACGTCGATGGGGGATCTTACTAAATCAAAAGTCGGACACAGTTTACGAGATTTCACATTTTTCAAGAAATTTAACAGATGAAATAATAAAATGCTGTGTAATTTCATCTGTCAGATAAACTAATACTGACTTCTATCGACTGTAACTATTATCCATTGGATAATAGCATGCACTAGAAATCCTATCACCTTATCCTAATGCAATCTACTTTATGTCAAATTAAATCTACTTTAATTCAAATTTGTGTGCTTTTTCAAAGCTTCTTTGAGAAGCTTTGACCTCCAAATGACCCAATTGCCCTTGGCTTGCATGAGAAGCCAAATCCTCTCCCTCACACTCTCTATTGCAGCAGCCCACACATGCCAAGTAGGGCAAAATTGTGACTTGCACACTTAACCTAATACACACACAAAATTACCTCACTTTAACCTACAACTTTCTCTCTCTTCACTTCATCTTCTTCATCTTTTCTCCTCCTTCTCTCTACCTCCACCATAGCCACGAAATTCCAGCCACTATCTCCTCTATTTTTTTGTTCATCTTTTCTCTTCTCCAAGCTCATTTCTACACTTGCCTTCACTTCCTCTACCTTCTTTGTGTAGAAAGTTTCTTCATTTTCTATTTTTACCTCCATTTTCTCTCCACCTCTTCTCTTCTTCCTCCTCTTAGATCTGAAATTTCCAGCCACCACCACCATTGTTTCTCTTCACTTTTCTCTCCATAAACACCATTTCTAGACTTCTCTCAACCTCCTCTACACTTTCTCTTTAGAAAATCTCTTCAAAAATCTAACCTTTCTACCTCTCCTTCTCCAAATCCGAAAATCACTCTTCCATGGATGACCAAGTTTTTTTATTTTTCTCTTCACTAAACACTTTTATATACTCACCTTCATCTTCCTTACAAGTTTCATTTAGAAAGGTTGCCCAAAATCCAACCTTGTCTCCATTGTCTTCCAAGGTAAAGATTCCTGATTTCTCTCCTATTTCTTCTCATTTTCGTTTTCCTTGGTTACTATGTGACCAAGGGCTTCTCTTTTTGAGCATTGATGTGTGATTTGAGTGATTTTGAACACTCTAGGGTTCTTGGGTGAGTGGAATCCGAAAATCACCAAAAAGAAATCTCAAGGAGTTCAAGCTTAAGGCTTTAGGTAAAGTTCTTCCCATTCACTTCTCAATTTTGTTTCCAAGGATCATTCTTTTCAATCCTTAGTTTGTGATTATGAAAATTTGACCATTCTATGGTTCTCTTGAAGGTGGAATCCGAATTTGCAAATCAAGGAACCAAGCAGTTTGTTTCCTTGCATTGTCTCCTCTAGGTAAGAGGGAGATTACTCACTTCAACCATTTATGGTGGTGAGGGAACCCTGTATGTATGTTGATGGAGAAATCCATCTTTGTATGCTACTTGATTTGTGAATTTGTATGATTTAGTGTTCTTGAATTTGATTAATGGTTGATTTGTGCTCTTGAATATGTTTGATGTATTAAATATGCTTGATCATGTTGGGGTTGTTAAATGAAAAATTTGGAGTTTCCTACCTCAACATGGTGCCACGATTTTGACTAAGAAATTAATGGTGTAAATTGGTTTTGTACACAAGTAAAATGAAGCTTATGTAATTGAAGATTTAATGATAATATTGAAACTAATGAATGGAAGGTTTTGACGGTTTAATACCAAAGGGTGAGGCCGCGGTATTTAGAGCATTTTTGGCTTGGAAATTGATTTCTTGTACATAATAAATTGAAGCTATGGAATTATGGATTGAGTGCTAATATTAGAATTTTGAGATGGGAAATTTTAAGGAATTGATAACCTAAATTGAAGCCACGGTTTTGACCTAGTAATGTAGGGAATTGGATTAATCTTGATGAACTAAAATTGAGTGAACTAATACTAAGAAGTTGATACATTAAACTTAAGTAAATTGATCTTAAGAAATTGACACACAAGTGAGAAAGAACAAGTGGAACTTAGAAGACCTATGGTGCCACGGTTTTGACATGGACTTTAGGCAATTGGAATGATCTTGTGAGCAATGGAAAATTAAGTGATTAAGTATCAAGTAACCAATACATAATATAGTGAAAGAATAAAACTTTAAAGACTAAAGAAGGCCACGGTTTTGGCTTGGAATCATGGGGGATGGAATTGACCTTCGTGAACAAAATTAAAGTGATTTGATAATAAGAAACCATTACATAAAATGGAGAGGAATTGAGATTTTGAGAACCTTAAGGGATCATGGTTTTAGAGAGAAAGATTGGGCTCCAGTGATGCCTTGTTGCATCCTTGGAGATTGAGGATTTAGAGATTTACCTAATTCTTAATAAAGCGAAGGAATTAAATTGAGTAATGATATATGAGAAGACCATAGTTTTAAAGGGGTAGTTACCCTGACCTTTTCATAATTGACCAAAGACTTAAGAGTTGAAAATAAGTATCCCTACTAGGGACATTGTGGTAATTGATAAATCATGAATACTTAATGACCATGATGAATTGAATTAATCCCACGTGGAACCAAAACTAAATGATTGGTATCAAGAGACTAGTGAATAATATGGATAGAAATTTAGAACCTTGAAGGCATGTGAAGCCAGGGTTTCCAAGGATTAGTTAACCTAAAGATTTGCATAATTGATCAAGTTTTAGATTCTTAGACATGTTGAACCCGTAAAAGGGGAAATGGTGATAATGATGAACCATAAGATATATATATTGATGTGAGAATTGACATATTGATGTTAACGAATGCTTATATGCCATTGTGGTATCGTACATGATGAGTTCATCATTGATCAGCATACATGATTAGACATTGAGTTGTCATGCATATGTATACCTAAGAGTTGAATAACACCTATGTGCAGGTGCGAATAGACTAGCGTAGGTGCCATATGTTGTTGGCCCTGGGGGGCGTCGGGGTGCGGGTTCCTCACATGGACAATTTAGAGCTCCTCTGTGCCGTGGGGTAAACCGATGCAAACACACCGACAATCCGGACCGAGACGCTGTCCTATGTCGTGATCAACTGTTGAGGTGCCACGTATAAGCCATGATGCGCAAATATTTTTATGAGATGAAGCACACTATTTTAAGGCTAACGATACACTGGCATTACTCCTTGATCATTCACTCTGAAAAGGTTAATGTTTAGCTCCATGGAGTAGGATTTGGTACCATAATGCATTGTGCATCGTTCATTGTCAGTCTCATCAATTGTTGAGCATGAACATATGTTAAAGTAACTGTTTTACTTCTGTAAATGATTATCTGATTGTTGTGCTGATTCCTGGAAATACTATTATGATCTGCCTGCTATTGTTTACTGTTGTTCTACCTTTACTATAAATATCACTGTTATTATTGATTCTTATTATTGCTTATGATTGAATTACTTTTATTATAAATTCCGTTGTTGCTGTTAATAAATATATGAATTGTATTGCTTTGTGAGCGCTCTGCGCCGTGTCGTTTTCTTACTGCCGTAATGGTAATGAAAGATGGGTGTCTCACCTCTTTCCTATATTCTTGTATTTCTGTTTTATGTTTATATTTGATAAAAGATCGTGAGGAAGACAAAGGGGGACCACACCTTAGTTGATTGGATTAGGCGTCTGGACAAGATTTCTTCGGCTACGTACGAATGCAGTTGCGTGGAGGCATTGATGCCTAACTTGTTGACTGGGACTCTGAGCGTCGTATGTGTATATGGGGTTGCGGCCTTGTCTGCTAGTAGTACCTACCCTAGGGTTACTACTTTTCTCCTTTAGTGTTTTTATTTCCGCTGTATTTTATTTGACTCTGTAATTATTATATTCTATATTATCATTGATTTGTGTTAATTGACTATAAAATTATTTATAAGGAATGTGATTTTATTTCAGTGGTTGTATTAAGGGTTGAATATATTTATATTTCATTCATAGCTCGTATTTTCTACTTGTGCATAAAAATAAAAAAAAATAAACTTGTGTAAATTTTGAAATTACTTTTATCATGATTGTGACACGCTTGGATCTAGTAACTGTGGTGTAATGACGATTGCACTGCAGTTGTTATATTTAGGTGCGTTACAACTATCTAGTTAGGCAAGTAACTAAATGAATTAATCAAATGCACTTAAATGTAACTAGAAGACCAAATTGATCACAAACTTAGTTTGCTCTCCTAAGGGGCCATTCGGCCAAGAGCTTTCAAGAAACTTCAAGAGGAGCTTAGTCACTTAGTGACTAGGTTTTCATGCACCAATGGAAGACAAGCTTGGAGGCCAAGCTTTGATATCAATCCTTGATCAAATCTATGGGTAGGATGAGTCAACATAGGAGACCGCCTCCTTAATGAGCTCTACGGCTATGCATTAGGCAAAGGAGACCATTTTGCTCTTCATTTTCATTTCTTACTATCATTTAACTTACACTTTCTCTCTTCTAAAAACAAAAACCACCATTGTTGTTTCTTGGAGGACCATTCGGCCAAACACCCTACACCACTATCCACCCATCTAAAATTTCATCCAACCTTATTTCTCAACTCTAAACACCATTCTAAGAACATCTCTAGTTGAGAGTTCATCTAAAATCTTTCATCTTAAGCTTGGAAAATTGCTTTGGAGATTTTTCCTATAAGGTGAAATTCCTTGTTTTTCATTTCTAACTTCATTTCTAAGGTTCTAAGCCATGATTGATCCATGGTTTATGTTTTTCTCCTATGGTTATAACTTGTAAAAGTTTATTTGAGCATGTTAGGTTTCTTTGGAGGAGATCACAAAATCATCTAGGAAGGAGAGAAAAAGATTTTATCTTCCTTAAAGGCAAGAGGGAGATTTAATCTATCAACCATGTGTGGTGATGAGAAAATGGATTGTATGTGTGTGAAGAATCCATAAGGATTCACTTGTTTGATTGTTTAAATGTTTTCCTATTTGTGTTTGATATTGTTTGTATGCATGTCTATAAGCTTTAAAATATATTGCACGTGTTGATATATGCATGAATATTAATTAGGATGTGAATAACATGTAAGGTTACATGAGTGTTCCAAAGAACACACCTATGGAGCTTTCGGCTTCAATAAAGAAAAGAGAACCAAAATGTTCTCAACCATTTTCTAAAGGAAGGATTTAATGGAATTAGGTAAATTAATGAACTCCAAAATGATTTAGAAGATAAAAAATGATCCAAAGATCAAAAGCCCAAATTTTGTGAAGTTCGGCCAAAATGCCATCTAAATGTGCAATCAATCCAAAATTTATTTTCTAAGTGTAGGTTAGATGTTTAACCTAAAAAGAATACATTTGCAATGGATTTTCAAGATTTAAAGAAGTAAATCAATTTTTAGAAGAAAAATGACTAAAACTCTTGAAAAATATTTACTTTTGAATTTTAAAGTATAGTGAAAAAATTTTAAAGTGGATTTTGTAGTTATAAACTAAACAAAGGAATTTTTAGAGGAAAAACGTAGAAAGCACATTTTTAATAGATTTTATAGACAAAATACTGTCAAAATTTATTAAAAACAGACAAATAAAAGAGAACATTTTATAATATATTTATAACGTAAGGAAAATATTCTACGTAGTTTAAAAGTATTAAAAATAGTTTATGCAGTTTTAAAAATAGAGATTTTAAAGCTTTTTGGTTAAGAGAACGATTTAAAAATCTTATGCGATTGAGAAAATGATTTAAAATATTACACGATTTTAAAAATATCAAAATATATTTACACGATTTAAAAACGTTTGTAAAAATAACGAAATTATGAAAACGCGATAAAATTTCTACGCGATTGATTAAAACAGTGAGTTTTGCTGTCGGGCCAAAGTGGTAGACCCTGACAAGTGGAGATATGGTACTGTCAAGTTGTGACGTACTATATATTAGAATTTTGAGATTAAGGGTATTTTTGTAAATATGATAATAATTTTAAGCTAAGGGTAATTTGGTAATTATTTTTTTCATGCATTGAGTTGTGCCAATTTGGTTGATATGGGCGATTGATTGACGAGGCGAATTACACCGTGTTGTCGGTGTGATAAGCGTAGTGTGGTTCACTTGTGTGGACTTGGAGGTATTAGTGTGCAGAGTATTCTACATGTGGACAGTTGGTCGCTCCTCTGGGTTGTGGTAACTGACAACACACTAATGATCTCGACACGCACTATACTTAATCAAGATCTTGTAAAGACTGTTTAGTACAATGCCTGTAGTACACGACGTTGGACTGTGTGCTACTACACGACGTTAGACTGTGAGCTATAGACACGACATTAGACTGTGGAATAGTTTGGTTGGGCAGCCTGAGGTACTGATAGATCTTTACAAGTCATTCTCTCTGATGTCTGTGTCTAGCTCCATGGAGTAGGAACGAGTCGTATTGCATTTGCATTTGTGTCATGCATCATAACATTATTATTTGTTATAATACATGAGGTGTTGTTATATATGATACTGTGGTATGAAATTCTTGTATTAAATTATGTTATTATTTATACTGTTATGGTATGCTTTATTGTATAAATTGTGATATCTGTTGTATTATCATTTTCTTATTTGCCATGCTGGTATTGATGTATGATTATCTCACCTCTCTATATGTATTATTTCTGTATTATTATTTATGTTGTAAAGAGTTTGAGGAAGAGGTACAACCTCTAGATTGTATGTATGGGTGATCAATTCGACGAGTGTGAACCTTCCAATCATCCATATCCTTTACATTGACTGGTGAGTATGGCGTTGCCGGGATTTCTGGGTTTCGTGAGGTTTGAGTTTCACGGAGGTTCAGAGGCCTGGCGATTACGCGAGGATCGAGGATCGGTGATCTACTTGGGATGTCTGACTGTGTCCCTACGAGGAGTTTGATGTTGAACCTGTCTTTACTACGATTTTATATCTACATCTGGAGATGCCGTTGGATTTGAGGCGTCACTGGGGAGGACTTTTTCGTGTTCCCAGTGAGATTAGCATAGTATCAACAGCGCAGACTCCTGTCCGTAGAGTTGTGAGACATCCTGGATTCTTGTTACCTGAAATTTCATCTGAGAGTGATCCTTCAGAGGGTTAGGGATCTATGATGTGCACTTGGGCACTTTATGATGTTGTACTGTATAATAACTCTTTACTGCTTTATTTAAATATTTTGTAGTTGTGAATTATTTGCATAACTTAAAACAAAATCATATGCATATTATGTGTGCAATAACAGTTTGTTTTATTTCATGTTCCGTGTTATTTTATTTTAAGCTATTTTAATAAAAAGAAAATTTTATAACTAATATTAATTATGTATCAAAGGTTTTATAACTTGCGTAATATTTTATTTATTTTTATTTCATTGCATCATAAATGTGGCATCCCCACAAGGGTGTTACATAGACTAAGAAGTTCTAAGCACCCCTTCTAATGTAAAGACTGTTAAGGACGCCTACGAGAAACATCAATACTTACAACTAACTGTGGAGGGGCTTAGAGATAAGGAATACGCAACCCGGCATCCACTTGAGGAGGAAAGGATGTGCTCTGTTTGTATAGAAGGTGAACATTTTATGTACATGTAGGAGCTGCTCTTTACGCAATGCGATTGCCTTTTACTGACTTTGAGATTGGCATCTTAAACCGCCTATGCGTGACACCTACTCAACTCCATCCAAATGTGTGGGGGTTTATCCGAGCCTCTGAACTTGTCTGTCAGGTCTTCGAGTGACCTTACTTGGTCAACTCTTTCTTCTTCCTTTTCACCTAGTTTACGTCCATTGGGAACAACCAACACCAAGGGTGGGTTACTCTGCGAGCACAAAATGGGCATAGAGTACTCAAACCATACCAAGAGTCCTTCAAAAGCTTTAAGAAGGACTTCTTTTGGATAGAAAATGCTTTGGGGTCAACTCTTTTTTTGTTACCTCGGACGACCAACCATGCCTCTATCTATACTGGACCCAGACCGGCTGGGAGCCGAGGAGTGAAGAAATAGAGACTCTGATTTCTGAGCTCTTTAATTCTGAGGCCAAGGTCCTGCATTTCCTTATAGAGTGGGCTGATAAAAAAAAGGGTCATCTACTGTAAAGATATCTTGGATGAGCTCGCTGACTCCGTAAAGGCTTTACTACATATCTCGTCTTGCATATATTTCCTTTTCTTGCATTTAATATTTTTCTAAGTGTTGTAATACTTTTTATTTTTGTAGAAAGCATAGCACCGCAAGATGGACTTCAGTGCTTGGCTCAAAGGTTAGCGGCCAAGAAGGCTGGTGCTTCTAGATCCCGGGCCCTAACGGCTGCTCTGAGGGTGACCGTTGTAGTCCCTCCACCTTCAAGTAGTGCAGTCCCACTGCCCTCAGCCAAAGTAGTTCCTCTGCTTCCAACCAAGGTTTGAGATGCAGAAAATAGCTCCCTTGTCCAGCCCCAACGATTCTAGAAAAGGAGGGCCAAAAATAGAAGGGATTATAGGGGGGTCAAAGGGGGAAGAGACTAGCCATTGAGATCATCTCGGAGGACGCCGAGGAGTCCGAGATCCCAACTGGTTTGGGGTCGGCTATCCTAAAAGATGCTCCGTTATGTTTTCTATTTGAGCCAGTATGGACTTATGGTGCTGATCCTACCATGATTATTGATAACATCTTGTTGAGTTATGCTGACATCGAAATATTAATTGAGCATGACATGGCAGAGCTCCTTCAAGAAGCCCAACTCTAGAGTCTAAACAACGCCTCTTTCCTCTGATTTATGGAGGAGACTTGGTAGTCTGTTTGAGAGGTTTCTTCCTTGGAGAGGGAGCTTAACACCCTTTAGGGTGATAAGCAAAGTCTTGAACTAGCTATTTCCCAGAAGGATGGGCAGTTGGCTCAAGTGACTAAAGAGCTTGAGTTATGCGAGACTGAGATTGGCAGGCTCTGGGCTAAGGTCACCCACCTTACTATGAATGTTGCTGAGGTTGTTTCTCTTCGGGCTCAAGTTACTGAAATGGCTATGCTCTGAGCTAAGGCCGCTGAGGCCGAAACCCTTCGAGTCCAGCTTGGAGAAGCAATAACTAGGGAGGATGCGATGAGAGAAAACTTAGCCTCTTATGAGTCTATCCTTGCTTATGTTCGGGTTAAATGTGAACTTTTCTGACAGACCGAGACCAAGTTGAACGAAGAAATTATAAAAATAGAAGGTGACTGGTTAAGGTCTATGGAGGAGTCATTCGAAAATGCTCTTGCCCAACTCTGCCTTCTTAACCCTAGCCTAAATGAAGAAGGGATCGGTGCATTGAGGATTGTCCGGGATGGCCAAATCATTGATGTTGTTGTTCCCAGGACTGATCAAAATGAACAAGTAAACCAAAGGTCGAATGGCAGGGAAGGACCAGAAACAACATCGGAAGGAGGCGAGGGAGAGGTTAGGGCAACAATGACTGACATAGAGGAGTGATGTTCACATAGAGGAGTGATGTTCACTATCTCGGGCAACAGTCTATAGCGCTTGACCATGTTAAACCTTAGGCTTATGGGTTAGGCTGTGTTGTAACCATGCTAAACCTTTAAGGTTTATGGGTTAAATTTGAAATTGCAGAGTAGGTGACATAGAAATCTCTTGGTGTGGAGTCCACTGTCCCGAGCCATGGTCAACTATGCTTAACCTCTGTAAACCTAGTCAGTTTATGGGTTAAGATCAATAGTAAGGGCTCCTTAGCCTATTATTCACCTCGGATTTGGGATGTTTCTAGCTACGAGTCACTGCACATGATTATATTTGTGGCTCCCATCTCCTTCGCCATGTTGATGGCTGCTATGCATGCTTTGTAAAAAGCTTGGTTATTGAATGTAGGAAAATCAAACCTCAAAGAATGCTCTAATATGAGGCCGACTTTATTTTCCAACATGACCCCGGTAGTGCTCCCTTTGGGATTCGAGAATTAATTAAAATAGATGGTCCAAGAATATGCTATAGGATGACTAAAGTCTGATGTGACCTTTACCAGAAAGTCAGATAATACTTGAGCCTTTATAGCTGGTCTTGGCTCGTAGGTGATTCTAAACTTAGAGACCTCTACTGACCAAGTGATCATTCTCCCCACAAGATCCAGTTTATGCAGTATTTGTCTGATTAGCTGATCTGTCCTCACTATTATTAGATAGCATTGGAAGTATTATCTCAGCCTTCTTGCAATAATTAGTAGTGCTAGGGCCAGCTTCTCAATCTTTTGATAACGGATCTCGGGACCTTGTAAGACTTTGCTGATGAAGTAAACCACCCTCTTACCCTTGTCTGTTTCTGTTATTAGAACTAAGCTAATTGTATTGTTGCTGACAGAGAGGTAGGTGTAAAGTGTCTCACTAGGGTCCGGTCTTGTTAGAATTATTAGTGCGGACAACATCATCTTCAACTCTTAGAAGGCGGCCTCAAATTCCGAGGTTCACTCAAAGTTCTTTCCCTTTTTTAAAGTTTTGAAAAAGGGAAGAGACTTTTGAGCAGTCTTGGCCAAGAAACGTGTGAGGGTTGCAATTCGTCCTGTCAGCTACTGCACTTCTTTGATGGACTAGGGACTGTGCATGTCGAGCATGGCTTGGCATTTCTCTGGGTCAGCCTTAATACCACGATTTATTAAAAGAAACCCCAGAAACTTACTAGCCTGTACTCTAAAAGCATACTTCTCTAGATTCAATTGTATGTTGTCTTCTGAATCTCGACTAATATTTCCTCCAAGTCTTAGATGTGGTCACCAGTGTCCACTGTCTTGACTATTATATCGTCAATGTATACTTCTAGCATCTTACCACTCTGACCCTCGAAGACCTTGTTCATCATCCGTTGGTAAGTTGTCTCTACATTCTTCAGTCCGAATGGCATGACACAGAAATAGTAACTCCTCATCTTGCAGTCTTCTTTTCATCTGCTGAATTCATAGGGATCTGGTTGTATCCAGAATAGACATCCATGAAGGAAAGTATTTAGAACCAGATGAGTTATCCACCAACTTGTCAATGTTGGGAAGTGGATAAGGGTCTTTTGGATATGCCTTGTTCAAATCAGTATAGTCAACACACATATGTCACTTTCCATTGGCCTTCTTGACTAAGACCATATTAGAGAGCCACGTGGTGTAGGAGACTTCTTTGATGAATCTGGCATCTAGAAGCTCCTTCACTTATTTCCAGATCACCTCTTGCCTTTCAAGACTAACCTTCCTTTTACGTTGGGCCACTGATTTTGCATTCTTCATAATATAAAGTCGATGGAAGATAAAGTATGGGTCTAAGCCCGACATATCTATGAAAGTCTAGACAAACAGATCCTTGTTTTTTTTGCAGGAAGTAGGTCAACTGAGATTTTTCCTCCTGATTGAGTTGCCCCCCAATCTTGGTTACCTGGTCTGGCTTGACACCAAGTTGAAAGGGTTGGAGCTCTCCATCAGGTTGGGGGCATGTAGTGTGGATCTCTTCGCATACGTCCAACTCAGTGACTGGAGTCAAATCATTACGTTGGTCCATGACCCGAGGTTTCTTGGCGATTCTTAGGCTCTCATTGTAGCACTTTATCGTTGTGGCTTAGTCTCCTTTGACTATCACTACTCTATCTTGCTGGTCCAGAAATTTCATGGCTAAGTGGGGTGTGGAGATCATAGCCCCAAAGGCGTTAAGTGATGGGCAACCTAATATAACATTATAGGCCGAAGGACAGTCAACCACTAAGAACCTGACCTTGATAGTTTTGAGGAGGGAGTCTTTCCCTAAAGTCAAGTAGGTCTCAATATATTCAACTAAGGTGATCTTATCCCCTGTGAATTCAATCAACTCGCCGGTGTACAGGATTAGTTCTTCTTTTGATAATCCTAGGCTGTTGAACAAGTCTAGGAACATAATGTTAGTTGAGCTCCCCTGATCCATAAACATTCAGCGAACCTCGGTGTTTGTGATTGTTCCGGTAATGACTATTAGGTCATCTTGATCTGGGATGGTGTTTCCATAATCCTCATCAGAGAATGAGATCGGTGGGGTTTTTCTAGACCCTCTGCTTGACTTAGTTTCTACGAGGGATGCTATGCTCACCACAGCTCAAAGAGCCTTCTTCTTGGTGTTTCCATAATCACGATCACCCATAAAGCCCCTTGAGATGGTGTTTATTGTCTGGGTTACTTTATCATGGTGACAATTATCTTCATGATCATCATCCTAGGGTTACGCCCTGTCTTGGTTTTGCGTGTTCCGAGATGCGCCTACACCAGGATTGTCATTCCTGGATGGAGAACATATTCTCAGGTAGGGTGGAAATGGACTTCTCCATGGACTGTAACTCCACTTCTTGTAGTTTTGCCCTCCTCTGTGGCTGTTCCAAGATTGGTGCACATAATGGCCTGGAAGCCATCTCGGGTCAGCGACTCGATGACATCTTAGAGGTTGATGCAGTCCTTCGTGTTATGTCTGTGGCCATCGTGCCATGCACAATGCTTGGACTTGTCTTTATACGAATGCTTCTTCAATGGAGGAGGTCTTTGAACATCCCAAAGCTATGTGTTCATTACTTCCTGATAGATCTAAGCTCAAGATATGTTGAGAGGAGTGTAGTCCCCATACTTCTCTTTGAAAGACAATTTTAAAATCCAGCCTTGTTGGTTTGATTGCCCCCTAGGCTTAGGTTTAGTATCTTCTCTTTTTGCAAGATGCTTCCTAGCCTGAAGAACAACTTCAGCATTAATATACTTGTCAGCTCGGGCTAAGAACTTGTCCATGGTCTTGAGCTCCTTCTTGGCAAGAGAAAATGACAGTGGTCCAGGTCAGAGCCCTTCTTTTACGTAATACAATCCAAGCCTTTCATCCCAGTCACATATGTTCACAATCTCCTTGTTGAACTGAGATATAAAGTCTCGAAGAAACTTCTTCTTTCCTTGTTTAATTTGGGAGAGGCATGAAATAGATTTAGGCTGCACTTTGCTAGTGGTGAAGTATAACAAAAATCTCGAGGACAAGCCCTCACAATTAACAACAGACTTCGGAATTAAGGTGGTGAACCATCTCAAGACGGCTTTCTTCAAAGACAGAGGGAAAGCATAGCACATGAGAGAGTCATCACCTCCAACGAATAAGAATGTTGAAACATAGGCATCTAAGTGTTCTTGAGGGTCTGTGGTCCCATCATAGGCTTCAACATTGGCGGGATACTTGAAACGCCTAGGGATCTCGTAGGCTGTCAGTATGTCAGAGAAGGGTTGGTTTTGTGAAACTGTATTCCTTACTCTGTGTTCATGATCTCTGTAATATTCCAAATCTAATACTAGTAGTATATTCAGAATTATATAAAAGTAATTAGGTTTAGGCACGTCACTGCTAAACTAACACTATTCTCTATTAATAAAAAATACTATATAAATAAATATGAGCCTTGTGAGAGAAGTTAATTTACATATAACTATAAATTATCATCTGTTCATATGAGTATATCATCATTCTAAATATGCAAACTAGGTCGCTAAGGCACATATATCAATAAACTATACACAAACTATCTCCACAAAAGTAAAGATGACGCAAAATCCAAAAGTGAAGTCTATCCACACTATAACTATATCTGTTATCTTACTTTGTAGGAGGATCTTACCCTGGAATTATCATGAAAATATAATACATGGAGTAGTTCTAACATAAATAGTGACATCACAATAATTTCAGTTGTTTCGGGAAAAATCAAATCAATATTTAAAATATAACATAGAAAGATGACAAAAGTTAAAACAAGTCCTTTCTCTTCTCGAGGAAGAAAATTTAAATTATTATTCTTAAACAATAACTTGTAACCAAATAATATAACTAATTTCAATACATCATCAATAAATTATAAATTTCATCAAAATATTCACACATAAGCCATAACTCACTATAACAAGAATATAATCTCATATCCTTCGTCTCAAATAGATTGAGAGGGCATACTGCCTTTTAAACTATCCAACACTTAGTGATAGTCTAGCTTTAATTCTTAATATTCCAAGTAACCCTAGTCAAATATCCAAAGGATCCCTATTACTTTCTAGAATCAATCCTTTTACGAGGATTCTTTATCTAAGATCACTCCCTTACGAGGATCATATATCCAGAATAACTATCTCAATACTATCTTTTCCAAGTACGAGGATTATATCTATGGTATATCCTTTAGGTATGAGGATTATCTCTATAATATATCTCATTCAAGTACGAGGATTATCTCTATAACATATATCCTCAAGGTACGATGATTTTCTCTATAATATATATGCTCCTAGCATGAGGATTATATCTATGGTCTATCCTCCAGGTACAAGGATTATTTACAATTATTTCCAACATCAAATTTAGGATCACCTCTTGGTACAAGGATCATATCTGATATCTCTTATATTTAAGTCATGTTATATATATCTATTCATCACCATCTCAACTTTAACAAGGTAAACGAGCAATTCATCTCCTAGTATATCTTGTAAACATAACAAGGGTACTTATCAAGTTATACTAGGTGCACAATATCATCTATTCACAATATACCAAGTGCACTATATGATCATTTCATAAATAAACTAAGTACACAATGAGTTAAGTGCACGAATTCATCATATCATCATTTCTCCAATATAATAAATGCACATTTTGATTACTATACAAGTGTATCATATACACACAATATCAACATTTCATATGTTTACTAAGTGAACAATTATGTTACTTTCAAATACACAAAGAGTTCATCTGTAATACAGGTTACTTTATCTTGTAAATTTTTTCAAATTCTTTTACAATACTTAATATTAGGTATTCCTTTGAGTTTTCATACATTAGAAAGCTCTAATTACTCAAAATCTAACATTCTAGAGGTGCCTATTCGATTATCCCTCTGGTCTAATCCATTTGCACTTAAAATATGATGTTTTCTGGAAATGCCTATTCGATCAAACCCTAGCTCTAATCGAATAGACCTTGCGAATCTCACACCAGAAACAATTTTAAAACAGTAAAATCTTCATTTCTTCTAATCCTTCCTTAAACATATCATCTAATCTCATCATATACATATATTCATATGTCTTCAATCCAAATTTCATTTAAAAACTCCTACCTTGATTTCCTTAGTAGTTCTTTCCTCATTGTTCTTCCTTCTTCTTCTTCTCTTTTTTTCTTCTTTCCTCTTCTTCTCCTTTTTCTTCTTTCCTCTTCTCTATCTCTCGTTTTGTTCCCTCCCTCTTTCTCTTTCTCTCTTTTCTTTTTCTTCTTTCTTTTTTTCTTTCTTTCTCTGTTCTTATCTTTTGCCAAAAAAAGATAAGAATAAAAGATAAGGGCCAAATATTTGGTGTGATAAATTTATCTCTTAAGGATACTTTGATCATCTACTAATGAGTTTTCTAACTTCCATAAGCGTCATAGAAAATTATAGGACTTCATTTAGTCCCTATTCTCATCATTCAATAATTTTTCATACACTATAAATTGTCACTTAAGCTCTATCACTCTTCCTTAAGTTATGTTAAACCTACGAAATTAAGTTAATTAACTTACATGTATCTGTCTTAGCCTGCAGTCTTTTCCAAAATATTCTTCATCCTCTACTTAACATCTTCATAAAATTATGAAATTTTATGAACTACTTTCCTATTTAATTTGGCTTTTAAACATTTATCCTTTGTTATTAAAATTGTCAAATTAACTCAGTTAATTCTCCAAAATTTATTACAATTCATTCTAATTATCTGTGGCCAAAAAATAAATTTTTCATATTTATTTCATATTTTGTGTTATAGCATTAGACTTAAACTAACCTAAAAAGTCACCAAAATTATCAGGCAACTCACACAAATGTTATAAAACTTCCACAACTATAATTAAAACTATTAGGTTATGGAGGATATTACATTTCTCTCATCTTTTTTTTAAAAAAAATTGTCCTCTCAATTTAGTTTCCTAATTTGATAAGCTCCAAGTAATCTCATATCATACTAGAATCTAACTTCCGATTAGCTCTAATTCTCAAGTAACTTCTTTTGATTTAATTTCATTTCATATCACTTTTACCAATAAAATTTGTCTCAACTTACCTTCCTTTGAGTCTTAGAGGGTATATTATTTAACTAAATAACTTGCTAGATCTTAATCATTACTTACTCATACTAGTCAAGATCTAACAACAATTCAAACATATATGGTAAATAATTCATAAAGAAACTTTGACATAAGTAAGTCTAACAATTTCATATAATCATATGAAAGCTTTTACCTTGTGTTAGATCAGAAGATTGAGTCACTTCTTTTCCACTTAGTATAAAGACTCTTTCTTTGGTATGTGGTATGGGGTTGGGTGTTGCTCTTAGTTTCTGAGGACAATCTCGGGTATAATGTCCTATTCTACCACAAGTGTAGCATACTATATTGTCCAACCTACAAGCTATAGTACCATGATAATTCCTACATTTTACACATTATGGTCCCCAAGTTTCTTTCACCTATTTTCCTTTATTTTGTGGATGCTCAGATCGAGAAACATCCCCTTCTAACCTATCATCCATCATCTTCCTCTTTTAGAAGTTCTGTGATCTCTACTCCTATTGAGGCTTAGAGTCATAAGACTCTATAATTCTACACTTATTCACTAAGGTAGGAAAATCTCGAA
This sequence comes from Ormosia emarginata, assembly GCA_029884605.1. Taxonomy (NCBI): domain Eukaryota; kingdom Viridiplantae; phylum Streptophyta; class Magnoliopsida; order Fabales; family Fabaceae; genus Ormosia; species Ormosia emarginata. Next base: position 22,866,696 of record JAQQTP010000073.1, read on the forward strand.
TCTCAAAATGTCTCATGACCCTTTTTATATCATCCCTTAATTCAGCTTCAAATTTTACACACTTCCAAGTCTCATCTGAATTGTATTTAAAGTAAGAGGAGAATTTAGATAACTCCTCAAACTTGGCCACATATTGACCCACTGACATATTTCCTTGTTAAAGTTTTAAGAACTCCTCCTTTGCACCTTGTAAATTCTTCGAGAAATATTTATCCAAAAAGGCAGTCCTAAATACTTTCCAGGTAATTTGAGTTCCTAATGCTTCCATCAGTCTTCTGGCATCCATCCAACAACTTTCTGCCTCCACTGTCAACATATAGGAGGCAAAAGATACTTTCTAGTATGTACAACTCATCATGATAAAGATTTTCTCTATTTCCCTCAGTCACCCTCAACCTTTATCAGATTATACTCACCTCAGAAATACGGAGCATTAGTCTTTCTGAATTGAGAAGGGTTGTGGAAATTCTGATTCCTAACTAATGCCGCCTCATTTACTGGTTGTGGGGGTGGGTTTGTTGCCATTCTTTCTAATATCCTATTGGTGAAGGTAGTATGCTCCCTCAAAGGAGTCACCATCTCTCTGTACTCCTCATAGCAATTGCTATCTCTCTAAACACTTTTGTCATGTCTGTCGTATTTTCACTAGCGGGTCTTATGCTTCCTCGAGTATGCCTGACAAATGCCATAGTTCTCTGTATACACAGAACAATATATATTGAGTTGATCAAGCTCAAAATCATGTAATAGTGCGACAGTAACCATTAACATTCATACTCAAGGTTGTTATGTGATTCTATCTATATATCTCATTATTAAGATAAGAAAATGAACAACACATAACAAGAACTTCTAATTATACTAAAAGCATAGTTAGTCCATACACTGACTCAACAAGATGAACTACTCTGATACCATAATATAATGTCTCAAATTTAATATTGGTAGTATATTCAGAATTATACAAAAATAATTAGGTTTAGGCACGTTACAACTAAACTAACACTATTCTTTGTTAATAAAAAATACTATATAAATAAATACGAGCCTCGTGGGGGAAGTTAATTTACATATAACTATAAATTATCATCTTTTCATATGAGTACATCATCATCCTAAATATACAAACTAGGCCTCTAAGGCACATATATCAATAAACTATATACAAACTATCACCCCAAAAGTTAAGATGAGGCGAAATCCAAAAGTGAACTCTATCCATACTATAACCATATTTGTTATCTTACTTTGCAGGAGGATCTTGCCCTGGAATTATCATAGAAATATAATACATGGTGTGAGAATTCTATAATTCTCAATAGTTCTAACATAAATAGTGACATCATAATAATTCTAGTTGTTTCGCGAAAAATCAAATCAATATTTAAAATATAACATAGAAAGGAGGCAAAAGGTAAAACAAGTCCTTTCTTTTCCTAATGTAGAAAATTCAAATTATTATTCTTAAACAATAACTTGTATCCAAATAATATAACTGATTTCAATGCATCATCAATAAATTATAAATTTCATCAAAATATATCACACATAAGTCATAACTCAGTAGAACAACAATATAATCTCATATCCTTCGTCTCAAATAGATTGAGAGGGTATACTGCCTTTTTAAACTATCCAACACTTAATGATAGTCTAGCTTTAATTCTTAGTATTCCAAGTAACCCTAGTCAAATATCCAAAGGATCGCTATTACTTTCTAGAATCACTCCTATTATGCAGATTCTTTATCTAAGATCACTCCCTTACGAGGATCATATATCTAGAATCACTATCTCAATACTATCTTTTCTAAGTATGAAGATTATATCTATGGTATATCCTCTAGGTATGAGGATTATCTTTATAATATATCTCCTCCAGGAACAAGGATTATCTCTATAATATATCTCCTATCGGTATGAGGATTATCTCTATAATATGTCTCCTCCGAGTATGAGGATTATCTCCATAATATATCTCCTCCAGGTATAAGGGTTATATGTATGGTATGTCCTCCAGGTACAAAGATTATCTCTATAATATATCTCCTCCAGGTATGAGGATTATATCTATGGTATATCCTCCAAGTACGAGGATTATCTCTATAACATATCTCCTCCAGGTACGAGGATTATCTCTATAATATATCTCCTCCAGGTACGAGGATTATATCTATGGTATATCCTCTAGGTATGGGGATTATCTACAATTATTTCCAACATTGAATTTAGGACCACCTCTTGATACGAGGATCATATCTAATATCTCTTAAATTTAAGTCACATTATATATCCATTTGTCACTAGCTCAACTTTAATAATGTAAAGGAACAATTCATCTCCTTGTATATCTTGTAAACATAACAAGGGTACTTATCAAGTTATACAAGGTGCACAATATCATCTATTCATAATATACCAAGTGCATTATATGATCATTTCATAAATAAACTAAGTGCACAATGAATTAAGTGCATAAATTCATCATATCATCATTTCACCAATATACTAAGTGCACATTATGATTACTATACATGTGTATCATATATAGACAATATAAACATTTCATATGTTTGCTAAATGCACAATTATGTTACTTTCAAATACACAAGAGTTCATCCGTAATACAAGTTACTTCATCTTGTAACTTTTCTCAAATTCTTTTACAATATTTAATATTAGGTATTCCTTTGAGTTTTCATACATTAGAAAGCTCTAATTACTCAAAATCTAACATTATGGAGGTGCTTATTTGATTTCTCCTCTGGTCTAATCAATTAGCACTCAAAATTTGATGTTTTCTAGAAATGGCTATTCGAATACACCTAGACCCTGCGAATTTCACACCAGAAACAATTTTAAAACACTAAAATCTCCATTTCTTCCAATCCTTCCTAAAACATATCATCCAATCTCATCATATACATATATTTATATGTATTCAATCCAAATTTCATGCTATATTTATATTTTGTGTGTGTGTGTGTGTGTGTGTGTGTGTGTGTGTAACCTAACACTATCAACCTCGTGCATGAAAGTGTGTGTGTGTGTGTGTGTGTGTGTAACCTAACACTATCAACCTCATGCATGAAAATACAATATTCTATTTGCAAGATCACAAGAAATCATCGAACTCTTTATTCATGCAATTTTGAGGATTTTAGAGAAAAAAAAGAAAAGAAAAGTAGAGCTATTCAAAAATCCCCTTCCTTTATTCTCTTGGTAGTTCTTTCCTCCTTGTTCTTCTTGCTTCTTCTTCTCATTTTTCTTCCTTCCTTTTCTCTATCTCTCGTTCTATCCTCTCTCTCTCTCTCTCTCTCTCTCTCTCTCTCTCTCTCTCTCTCTCTCTCTCTTTTTCATTTTTCTTTCTTTCTTTCTCTGTTATTATCTTCTGTCAAAAGAAGATAAGAATAAAAGATAAGGGCCAAATATTTGGTGTGAGAAATTTATTTCTTAAGGATACTTTGATCTTCCATTAATGATTTTTTTAACTTCCATAAGTGTCATAGAAAATTATAAAACTTCATTTAGTCTATATTCTCATCATTCAATAATTTTTCATACACCATAAACTATCACTTAAGCTCTATTACTTTTCCTTAAGTTAAGTTAAACCTAAGAAATTAAGTTAATAAGCTTACATGTATCTGCCTTAGCGTGTACTCATTTTCAAAATATTCTTCATCCTCTACTTGACATCTTCATAAAATTTCATAATTTTTTGAGCTACTTTTCTATCTAATTTGACATTTAAACACTTATCTTGTGTTATTAAAAATGTCAAACTAGCTCAGTTAATTCTTCAAAATTTACTACAACTTATTCTAATTATCTGTGGCCTAGAAATAAATTTTTTATATTTATTTCTATCATCTAAGCCATTTATGCCCAATTCTAGGTTAATACTAGCTATTTTTCACATTTTGTGTTATAGCATTAGGCTTAAACAAACCCATAAAGTCACCAAAATTATCAGGCAACTCACACAAATGTTATTAAACTTTCACAACTATAATTAAAATTATTAGGTTAGGGAGGATGATACATTCTCTTACACGGACAAGTTCAGCATTACGACTGGAATCCACTATCCTGGAACTTTTTGGATGGCGAACCTCATTTTTGAGCTCTGTCCTTTTGATTTTCATGATTTCTTCTCGAAGATCGGTTCTTGCCTCCATGCTCCTGGTTAGAAACTCTCTCCAGGTCATGAATCATTTCATCTTGACAATGAATTCTTTCATCCTGAAGTCTAACCAAAGAGAGTAGCTCTGCTCTGGATAGCTCTTGATGATCAGTTTCAGCACTACGAGACTGAACTGCTTCGTTCTCCACTCGATCTCCAAGGCGTTCCTGCGTTGATACCCACTATCCAGCATCCCCAGAAAGTGCTTTTTGTGGACCGAGACGTTGTCTCACCAGAACTCGTGGGGCAGGAGGGGGAAGATTCTCTCTAGTGAAAGAAGTCTCCAACTCGTCTTGCCTGGGTTCTGGTTGAGTTACGACTAGTTTTAGAACTGGTTCATGAGCAGGGATGAATGTTGGATAGCAGTTTGAAGACTATGGATTGTGCACGACAGAAGCGCGATTCTGATTAGTTGAGACTTGTCTTCTCCTTGTGTTAAATATGATGATGATGATGATGATGATGATGATGATGAGAATAGAAGTTTATCGTTCCCATAGACGACGCCAATGTTCAGAACAAGATTTTGAACGTTACCCGAGAAGGTGGTTGAAGGTGGAAACCTCTATGACACGACAACAATAGTCGTGGTGCGAGGGAGTGGGTACTTGTAAAAGACACTTTGACGTTCAAGTTAGATCATGCGTAAGGAATGTTGTGCATAGTACTGGATATTAGATGCGTATCTTTTTGACCTTATAGGGTATTTGTATGAGCGTTTTAGAGTGTGAAGAATCGTAGCATTTAATCTGAATTGAATGTTGTTGACCAAAATTCAGGAGATTGTTATTCCTTGTAATTAATCCCCTACTTATGTAAGATATGATTAGCATTCATATCTCAAGGGATTCTGAGTGATTTATGCCTTGCAAATAACTAGATGCTAACGCACAGTAATATCTGAATCCTATTCTGACAAGTTGGGTTGCTCCTTATCCATAGATTGATGACCTGGTGCAAAACACCTTATATTTTATTCCTCAACACAAGGCGTTGCCATCATTTCTGCAGTACAAGTAGCGGCACTTTGTTAGTATATTATATGGATCCTACGTTTTTTTTTTTTTTGAATAACATATAGATACTATTATTCAACTACTCATCAAATCAACTGGAAGCAACATCAATATTTGTTTCAAAATAATTAGTTTAGTTAGGATTAGGAAAAAAAAAAAAAAAGAGTAGCACTCGCAGCAGAGTTGCCAAGAGAGAATGGATAAAGGGGAAGGAAAACAGGAATGCCCCATTTTATTGATATAATCATTCTCCATTTAATAAATATACCTATGCTTACAAAAATACAGTAACTTTATACGGCATAAAGTAAAAATTAAATTAAATTTTTTTCTAAACAAGAAAGAAAAGGTCGACACATCCCATTCCCATCCAAGCCTCTCCCCATCTACTTCTAACGGTATTTCTTCCATCTTCTAACCGTCTTTCACTTTTCCCCGCCAAAGTGGTCTATTTACATATCTCTTTCTGAAACCAAAAACGGATCATTGCCACTCTTGTCCCCTCACTCAATTTTAACACCCTTCTGCTACCACTCTCACGCTTGCAGGAAGCCAATCTTCGGAGCTCCGGCAATCGGAATTGCCATCGTCTTCGAGCCTAACCACTTGTGAACATTCATGGTCATTGGTGCTTGGATTGAACTTTTTCTTCAGCTGGTGGAAGCTTGGAACCAACACTTTCTCTATCCATTCATCTATGCTTGTCTGGCCTAACCATACTCCACTAGAAATCTTTTCTAGAGCCTCGTCTTGTACTTCAATTGTGATCGCACTCCCCATGATGGAAGAAAATCTTTTTGTGATGGATGCTGCAAAATTGCTGCGAATGGGGCCAAATTTTACTGGCTTGAAAACAATGGCATCATCTACAGCATCCAGCAGCTCACGGGGTATCGAGGGTGACCCTACATTGTTCAGGACCTGACTGTCTTCGTGGTCCACTGTAAGGTCACTGGAATTGTGTGAACCATCTGCCCTGTCCTCCTCTGCATCAGCAGCCTCATTTAGATCAAATGCTAAACCTGAAACCATCTCCTTCCGGGGCTTCATAGACCTGTCTTCATCGGATAACCAATTGGGTCGACGTTTTGCTGCCCTCTTGGCCAGTGATAATCGTAGTTGCCAACCGCCTCTTGCTATATTGGCAAGCTTTTCTTCATCAAGTGAAGAGCCATTGGACAGGTATCTAAGGTCCTCAGGCAACCAATTTGCAGTGAGGATGAACATGACATTTCCAAGACTGATTTCACGGCCATAAGAATCTGGGAAACGACCTTGGTCCATGGCTCGTTTTATGCTCCCACGAATAAGTATATCTGCTTCATCAATGCCCTCAAGCATAATCACAGAAAAAGGATTCCTTCTAATGGCCTCTGCTACACGATCAAGTGCTGTTTTACCACGGAGATGGACATCTGAGTCTCCATCCCCACGTCGTGTTGCAAGAGATATTGTAATTGGATTGGACCCAAAGACCAGCTCAGAAAGAGCTGCTGCCATCTTCTTCTTGCCAACTTTGTCAGGACCCAGGAACAGTAGCCACATGTCACCCTTCATGCCAACTCCGCGTCTTTTTCCATTGCCCACTTTACATTGGGTCACAGTGGTAGCCACTGCAGATGCTGCATCCTGCTGCCACCACACCTTATCTGTCAGACCTTTGAGGAGCTTCTTGAAAGAGTCAGCATCAAGTAATTTTTTACTCTGTAAGTCCTCAAACTTGTCTTGTGAGTCTTGTGACTCAGAAGAAATGCAACCCAAAAAGTCCTTAATGCGCTCTTTATGTGTTTGATCAGGAATGGTATCAGCTGGCTTTGTTTGCCCAAGGGCCGGCTCTGTTCTTACTGGACTTCCTAGTCGGTTGAGCGCCTGTTCTGATGGCTGAATGGGCATTGGATTTGAGCTCAATTGCAGAGAGCTTCCAAGACTTTTATTGAGCGGAACTTTGGCTTGAAATTGGCAACCCAGCAATTTCGCATTGTAGAGGCCCGTCATTGTGAAAGGAGTGGGAGCAATTCTCTCTGAGCTGAGATTTTTCTGATGAAACTCAGGATGTAAATTCAAGCAAGTATCATGCCATTTCTTCTGCAATTCTTGAGTCGTCATCTTCACAATCACTTCTTGGCTGTTACTCTATTAAAAGACAAAGGAAAACAATAATTAAGTCATCTATTTTCTAGGAAACCCACCTAGTTAATGGGAAAGAAAAGAACAACTTTGACTGGGTCATAAGTTCGTTTTAGATCAAATTTACCTGAGCCTGATCCATCACTTTAGCATTATCATTATTAGTTCTAGCACTATGCAACCACTGTGGCAGAGGCGATTGAGCTGCCTCTGATTTTAATTTGGTATCAGATTTATCAATTTCTTTTAAGATATCTACTACTTCTTGCTCGTAGTTCTGCATACATTGTGGGCAACAAGTTGATCTTCGAGCAGGATCAATGTTCTCAGAAGCACACCTAGGTGGAGTGATTGTAGCAGTTGGGAAGCCTTTAAGTGGGGACAAAGACTCAAGGGAGCTACCAAGAAGGCCGTTGGTCCCAATCCTAGTTATAAGAAAGTAAAAATTGATTACATAACAGTACCAAATGCCAAACAGAGTAACCATGATTCAGAGTCTAATCAAGCTTATCATGTAAAGAAAGACACAAGCTAAATATCCTCCTGTCTTTGACATTGTTAGTGGAAACAGGAACCTCACATGCTTTTAAGTTCAAAAAAGAACACATTGGAGTCAATTCATTATAGAAGTTCCAATCTAAACCAAAAGTATTCAAACATCCAAACTAAACAAGCTGCTGATTAACATAAATTACAAGTAGTGTATGTACCCAAAAAAAAAAAAGTAGAGTACAGAATTTACATATGTCAGATAACATTCACTACCTGCAGTCCTAATTGATTCCATGAAGAATTATCTTAATTCCATTCCATCATACATGAACATTAAAGTTAAGTATTTCCTTTAAGCTACCACCTCAACAAATCACTTAGACCGCAGTAATGAAAATATTCGAAATTATATTATCTCAGAAATGATAACTTGATAAAGAACTTCCATACTAGCACTCTTCCTTCACTGATCAAGACAGTAAACAGCACTTGATCAATCAAATATCCAGATAACAATATCTCTATAACAAAATGGTATGGATCAAATAGTGAGAGAAATGGAAAAAGAACCAATCACCTTGGAAACATTCCAGGCAGAGGCGCTCTGGCAGTAATGGGAACTGCCTGCAGATTCCAATCATTTTCCATGGAAGGATGATAGACCTGACACCTTAAGTAAGTCTCACAAGTAGCAGTACCTAATAACCAAAGCCTGCCTGCACCACCTTCTCCAAACTTGGCCACTAATCTACCCATCTCTGCAACTATAGCACGCCCAGCTTCTGTAATAGTCTGTTGCTGCGTGTTACCCAAACCACCAACTCCAAAACCCACAGGCTGCTCCACGAGCCATTTCAAGTCACCCAAGTTAATGAAAAAACCTCCAGAACCAGAATGTCCCATCCGTGTCTCAATCAAATCTCCCAACTCCTTCAGCCTCACTGGTATTTGTGCTCTATCAGAAGGAAGCTCTTTCTCCAAATAAATCACGTGAACATTGCTGAAAACCCCATCTCCCAATTCTTTATTCTCAATCCTCTTCAACAGCTCCTTAATCGCAGCCTCCAGCTCCGACTCACCCACCAAGATTGGGTTCCTCTTCTTCTTCCTCATCAATATATCAACAATCCGTTTCATCTCCTCACATCCCTGCTCTACCAAGTGGGCAGCACTCCCCTGTTGCAGCCTCGGATTCAAATACAAATTCTGGCCCACCGCTGCAGCCGGCGTCACCGCAACAGGGCGGAATCCCAATCCAATAGAATTGGAATTGGAATTGGAATTGGAATTCGCGGCTGAAGCCGCGGAATTCAGCGACTGTTCGATGGTGGCTTTAACGGCGGGGCTTGAAAAACTCGCCTCCCTCATGACTCTGCTAACACTCGGGTCATCAAGAATGGATATGATAAGCTGTTCTAGTTCCACCTTCACTGCCAAGAGAGGCTGTTGCTGCTGTTCGGGGCAGCCGCGGCGCTGATGAGCCTGGGCCCTTTTGAGTGCGGCCATTAAAGCATTGGAGATTGGAGGTTCCGTCCCGGGGCTCATGTTCTGTGCGGTTGGCAAGCGCTCCAGGGCGACGCTGAAACAGAGCTCGAGGGCTCTGCACTGGAGAGGGTGAGAAGAATTGGGATGCGATTTTATACACGCCTGACGCAGAAACCCGGACGGCGAGGCCAGAAGCGTTGCTGCTACGTGCAGCGGTGTGGTCTGGCCATGGTTCCGGCGACCCGCCTCGGCAATGGCGTGGTTGAGCACGGTCGCCGCCTCCGGTGTTAGGGTTTGTTGGATCGTGCTTAGTCCTGCTCTCATTTCTCGGGCGAGAGAAAAATTGTGCAGAGTGTAGAATCAGAAAGCCAAATAAAAAAGGTGATGTTGTTATGGAGCTGGTGGTGGTGGAGCTTTCAACTAGGAATCGTTTGGTTTGTCTGATTGAATAATCTGAGAGAAGAACCAATATCCCAAATGAATCTCATCTAGGCCTTGCGGCACTGTCTGGCCTTTCTGGGTACTTGACTTTTTATGGCACAAACAAAAGAGAAAAGGAAAGGTATGAGTATGTGAAATTCACACTTTTCTCTCAGCTATTAGTTCGGGGGCTAAGAACACTTTAATATAGACAAATTCGAATTTTCAAGGGAGGAACAAGTGGGTGTAGTTTGGCAAAACTACCAGAAAGAAGCTTTATAGCAAACAAAAACAAAAATCAAGAAAGTAATGGCTTAGCTTTAAGTTTCCTACGGGATCTGTTTTTTCTCCAATTTTTTTTCCCCTTATTTTCTGTCCTGCATCGTGCTTCTCTTTCACTTTCTCTTTGTCCGCGGCGTGTCACCCAAAAGGTTGGTTGAGAATTCAACGCGAAAAGGAAAGATCAGATTCCCTCTTTCACAAGAACATCCCCATTCCTTTTCCCTTTCTTTCTTTACTTACTTTCTATCTCTATCCATCAGAATCAATTACCAAATATCTCCGAGACAATCTAATAAATGGGTAAACAGAGAAGGGTGGGTTGTGAAAAATAAAAATAAAGCTACTACCTTTTTCTCAAGTATTATACAGAGCGCATGAACTAAGCAAAGGTAATTTGAGCAAACAAATAGTATTTATGAGTGCAGAGCGAACGAGTAAAGACACGGAATAGGAGAGAATTTCTAGTGAACAGAGAATTGATGGGTGAAAGTACCATCGGTTGCAAGGGTTTCTGGTTCTGGAAAATGCTTTGCGGGCAGTGCAAACTGCTCTCCTTTTTGTGTCATCTTTTTCACTTGTTTATTTAATTATTATATATAACAATTATTTTATCGAACACTTACTTGCCTTTTTTTAATTTTTTTTGTGTGGAATTTTTTATTTGGTTTAAAAGCATTAATCTGTGTCAACTCAATATATTAGAGGCAATGGAGGAAGAGAAACTCCTTTTTAAGATATAGAGCGATGTGAAAAGAAAGATAATGATGGGAGAGAGAAACAATAAGGACTGTAGTCTTTGGACTGACTAATTTTTTGTTTTGAAAAATGCTAAATATAAATTTTTAAAAAATATATCATTTTATATTTGAAATATAATAGAAAATTAGAATATAAATATATAAAAATAAAATAAAATTTATTATAATCAAAAGATAAAAATTATATATTTATAAAATAATATATATAAATATATAAGTAACTATATTTTTTATTTTTTAAAAAAATTAATTATATTTTATTTTTAGTAATATATATATTATTTATATTTTTTAAGAATTTATAATTTAATAAAATAAAATAATTAAAAAATATGTATACTAAATAATATTAAAAATAATATAAAAAATAACGTAAAAAATAATAATAATAATATAAGAGTGATTTATCTGTCTTTCTCTTTTCGTAGGGTAACCTCTACCACGCACCTCAAGGGAGGTTTATTGCACGAGCAATGCCCCGTGGACATATTGCGATGCCAGGGACGCGTACGCGCCTAGGAAATATGACAGTAACTGGTTGCTGTCTCACCTCTCAATTTTGCCTTTCAACCAATTTTCAGCTTTTCACACGCAACAGCTTCAAAAGGTATCGCATGACTTTTACCTTTTCATACTTAAATTACTCTTTCTCTTTCTCTCACTTTATCTATGGTCTTTGTTCGGTACGTGGTTGTTTAACTTGTTTGGCAAGTTACCATTGCCACATGGATTTTTTTAATTATCTTATTTTAAGATTTATTTAAAGTGTGTCTTAACTCTTAAGAGCATTTATTAAAAAATTTAAAAAATAAAAAATAAAATAAAATATTTAATGTATTAAAAATTTTAAAAAAATATTTTTATTTAATATTTTTGTTTTTATTCTTCAACAAATGTCATAAAGAAACTTATTAACAAAATACCTCATTTTATTCAATAACAAGAGAAATTCTTATTGTAATGGAAAAAGGCATAAGTCACTGAATGAGTATATCTCGATATGTTTACAGATTTTCTTAAGAGAGTTGTAGTTATGTAGTAAGAGATCAATCCTCACCCTGTTGTTTAACCAAAAAAAAAATTAATAAGATATTCCTAAAAAAAAATTATCATGAACTGATCCACATTTATTTTTATTTTGTTTCCTCTTATTAGTGATTAAAAAAAATGAATTCATATCTTAATACTTTTTTGTTGAACTGGGGTTGATTTTTTTACTATGAAAATAAAATAATTTTAACTCAAAACTTGTGCAAAAATATTCAGAATTTCACCAATAATTAATAGAAGTCCGATATTTAACAAGAATTTGTCTCTTGTCTTCGAGTTCAAATTTAATAAAGTTTACTTTAGAATCGCATTGGAATTATAGGCCCATTAGATATGAGGCAGATCACATATACGTATCTATTTTAAAATTTTACTTGCAAAAGCTTTTTTTATATACATGTCTTTTGATTTAAACTTGGCATTAATGAATCATGACCTATGCCAGGGAGATTTGATTAAAGAGAAATTCTTGAATGGACTCTGTCTATCACATTATTTTTTAAATATGTCATTTAAATATTGACATGTATATAAATAATGATCTATATATCACTTTTATTAAAAATATATAACTTATTCTCTCTCTTATTTAAATAAAAGGTTTAAAAGTTTAATATATTTAATCATAAATAATAATTTTTATTATATTTATTTATTATTTAATAATTTATAAATTATTAATATTATATGGATATTTTATTTGTAAACTTAATTTTTATTTTTATAAAACAATTGATTTTTTTATCATTTAATGTAAACAAGTTTGTTTTTTTAATGTGAATATAAAAAAACTTGTTTAATATATACAAAAAAGCATCATTTAATACGTTAAATATAAGCAATAATTTTTATTTAGATATACATACAAATTCATTTAAGAAATTGAACATGTTAAGTATAAGTAAGGGTTTATGTTTTATTTATTTATTATTTAAATAAATTATAAATAGTTAATATTTTATGAGATTTTTTCATGTAAATGTAATTTTTATTTTTATAAACTAATTAATTTTATCTTTTTATTTTTTAATTAATTAATTAAAAATAGTCAAATTCTTTCTCATCATTAAATATATGTTAATATTTTCTTTTTTTAATTAAATTTAATAATTCTAAGTTACTAAAATATTTTGAAGATCAACATGTTTTATATTTTACTTTTTTTATCCAAAATGAAAAGGTAGAGATTAATCAAATACGTAATTAGAGAAAATTTGTTATCCCATTTAATGAATGGGTGGCGCAAACACTTACTCAGGAAATTGTTAATTTATCTAAAAATGTATAAGGCCTTAGAGAGATAATCTCACCATTTTTTATTTTTATATAACAAAATTGTTAATTTTTATCTAAAATTAAAAATGTATACACAAGGATAAGAATTCTAGAGACAGATAGGAGTTGCTTCTACTGCTATTGCAGGTAGCCAACAAACCTCCCCCAACTCCCCGCAACCTCAAATTTCTTGGAAGTGCCATTACTTAGCCTTCCTCTAATCTTAGTTACCGTAAGCTCTTCTTCTTTCTCTCCACAACTTCAGTTTTCTTTCGCTATTTCTGTTTTGTTTCTCACAACCTGACCTCTTGGATGGTAAAAAGAATAAAAAATAAATAAATAACATTGTTTAGTTTTTTTGTGCATATTTACCAAATTTTGTGCTTCCAAAGCATCTTGGTGCTGCTTTGGTGTTGGTTCACTTGAATTTAGTATTTCTAAGACTCCTAAACTACCAGCACCTTAGTGCTCAAAGTTGCAATTATTTTTTTGGGTTCAAGATTTCAACCCATTTTTGATTTCAACTCAAAGATAACCGCTTCCGCATGTTAACGCGGGTTAAGCAAAGGCAACGGCGAGTTGAGTTTTTTTAAAAAAGTGTTACAAATTAGTCTTATTATTTTGTGTTTATGATATTTTTATGAAGATGATACTAAATTTATTTTATTTATTTTATTTTTTTAACCTCTATAAATTATAATTTTTCTATTTTTATGATTTTTTTATTTTTTATACATTTTATTTTATTTTTTAGGATCAACTCACTTACTTTTTTTTCATTTTTTTTTTTTTTAAGCTTTTTGACTACCGCATTTTTAATGGTTGAATGGTATTTTGGATAAATGGGAGTTTACCATTTGCCACCTCTACTCAAAGTTGCAATTATTTTTTTGGGTTTCTTTGGTTCTTGCGGACAACTGAGTGGAGTGTGTGTTTTAACTTGTAGTGTATAAATAACTTTGCTCTTTTAAGTTTTCAGCGTTTTTGCTTTGTAAAGGTGGTTAGCAAAAAATCTCAAGAAATTTTAGATAAATTTTTAATTTATCTAAAATTAAAAAATGCACAAAATCATTGTGCATACATTTTTAATTTTAGATAAAAATTAACAATTTTGTGATATAAAAATTTAAAATAATGAGATTATCTCTCTAAGGCCTTATACATTTTTAGATAAATTAACAATTTTCTGAGTAAGTGCTTGTGCTAGTGCCACCTAGAGATAACTAATTTCTTCTCATTGCCTACTTAATTAATCCCCACCTTTTCATTTTGGATAAAAAAAAAAAGTAAAATATAACAGAGGTTAATCTTTAAAATATTTTAGTAACTTAGAATTATTAAATTTAATAAAAAAATAAAATATTAACAAATATTTAATGATGAGAAAGAATTTGACTATTTTTAATTAATTAATTAAAAAATATAAAAAAATAAAAAGATAAATTAATTAATTTATAAAAAATAAAAATTACATTTATATGAAAAAGATCTCATAAAATATTAACTATTTATAATTTATTTAAATAATAAATAAATAAAACATAAATCCTTACTTATACTTAACGTGTTCAATTTCTTAAACGAATTTGTATATATATTTAAATAAAAATCATTATCTATGTTTAATGTGTTAAATGATACTTTTTGTATATATTAAACAATTTTTTTTATATTCATGTTAAAAAAACAAACTTGTTTATATTAAATGATAAAAAAATAATTTTTTTATAAAAATAAAAATTAAGTTTACAAATAAAATATCCATATAATATTAATCATTTATAAATTATTAAATAATAAATAAATATAATAAAATTATTATTTATAATTAAATATATGAAGCTTTTAAACTTTTTATTTAAAGAAAAAAAATAAGTTATATGTCTTTAATCAAAGAGACATATAAATTATTATTTATACACATATTAATATTTAAATGATATACTTAAAAAATAATGTAGTAAATAGAGTCCATCCAAAAATTTCTCTTGATCAGATGAAGTTAAAATAAACTCAGTTCATTGGCTTTGTTGGATGTACTAAACTCTGTTCCTACTGATCAGATTGGTTTAAACCTCAAAAAGTTATGCTGGGTGGCTTGTTTAAATTTGTTTGATTCATTTGTATTTTTTGTTTTATTTAATTACTTGACATGGATATAATACTACTTTTAATCCTCTAATTAATTGTTTTGCGGACAATCTTCTAATATTTAATGCAAAGAGTTTCCATTGACTTGGCACGAATTGACTTGGCATCATGCAGATTCACGAAAACCTTAATTTCTTTATGGCGGGAAAAGAAAAAAAATGAAAAAAAAAAAATTGAGTTGATCCTAAAAATAAAATAAAAATAAAAAATAAAAAAATCATAAAAATAGAAAAATTATAATTTATAGAGGTTAAAAAAATAAAATAATAAAATAAATTTAAGATCATACTCATAAAAATATCATAAACACAAATAATAAGACTAATTTGAACACTTTTTTAAAAAAGGAGAAATAAGGCCGTGCTTTTAAAATGCATTGAAAATGGTATGCGCGTTAAATCAAAACGGGCTGGAATTAACCCAACCCAAAAATTCACAAGCCAACAGTTGAACCGTTTTGCCACCTCTAGGCACGAAGACCTTAATTTCTTTATAAGAAAAGAATTGTCAAAATCGTTTTCTCTAATTTGGGCTTGAAGGAGGAAGTGCTTTAAATGCATTGAAAATGGTTGTCGCCAATACCCTTCACAAGCCACAGCCGCCCAAGAATATCAAGCATTTAATTCGGTGAACAAATTCAACTTGTTTTAAATGTACTTTGTTTTTTCATTTTTATTTTTAATTAATACGTTTTTATTATTAATTATAAAAATAGTATTTTTTTATTTTATTTTATTTTATGTTTTAATATTTTTGAGAAAATAAAAAAAATAATATTTTTAATCCGGATAACATTTTTTGTTTATAGAAATATCAATCTTTTTTTATCAGAACAGCTAATTTATTCAACAACAACACCAGAAGTATGGATTGGGACCCGAAAATTAGATGGGTTCTCAATCCAAATACAAGAGCTATTAGTTTTTGCAAAGTGAGCTACTGCATCAGCTGCATAATTACATGTACAAGGAGTAAAGCCACAATCAAAATAGTCCAGCCAAGACGCATACATGAAAATGTTCTGCAACACACTACCATTATACGACAAAACCTCCATTCCTGCTTAAATGCGTCTCATGATTCCTTGAGAATCCCCTTCCAAGAATACTTTCCAGCAACCTATTTCCCAAGCGAATTGTAAGCCATCTCTAGCTGCTATGAGCTCGCCCCTGTGGGGATGTAATGGGACATCGAAATGGTGAGCCTTTGTAGTGATGAACATTCCTTCTTCATTGCGAATGACAATTCCCACACACGAGGACTGCTCCACACATGAACCTGCAAAGTCAATGTTCACCTTGAATAGGCCTCGGTTTGGTTTTTACCAATGAGGACGGGGGTGCTCGAGATAGAATTGTGAGGCTCACTCTTTGCACTACGGAAAGCACAAAGGTTCACCTCACCTGTAGGGAGGATTTCAAGAGATGATCTTGTAAGCAAATTATGTAAAGATTACACGAAATTAGAACATCGATAAAATACTTAGTTTTGAAAACATGATTTCTTAATATTTAGGAATTTCGTGTTGATCCAACATCATGCAAAAACTTGTGAAAAAAAAAGGCTAGTGTTTTGGCTGCAATTCAAACTCCCTATCACAACTGTCAATGGGGCAAGCTATAGAGTTTTTATATTACTATGAATGCAGAGATGACCTAACCTAAATAAGTTAACCCTAGTGTTCTCCTATCATGGGCCCATGAGGTAAGACCTGCCCTATGATCGACACTAATCAAACTTATAGATGTCTAGCTCATACTAAATGGATCACTTTAATTAATAATTTGGCTCAAATGCATTTCAATATGGATCATATATTGACTTGTTTTCAACAAAACTAAAATCCATAATTAATTGTAGCCCATAAGAATTATTAGATAATTATAACATTTTTCCACTTGAACAAAATCAATTATGTAACTTTAATTTGAAAAATATTTGTTTAAAAACGACTCTCGAGCTAATAATGTAATTTTGTAATGTGGTCATATTTTAAGAAAACACATGATCCAAGATGATACATCTGAATATGACTCCATCCAAATAAAGTCACAAGTAATATTGAATCATGGTGATCATTACATCCCTGATGTAGGACTAATCCATCGTTACAAACATCATCGATTTTGTTGACTAGTCATTTCTTTGGAGTGCAATAAGAAAATAGCATGCCAATGTGAACCAACAGTCATACTATTATTTCCTTTGGAGCTGAAGCCTCCCAATCTGAAGATCTGATAAAGGGGGATGGTACCATAGGAGGTAATCTTTTATCTGTACTGTATGGCCCTGGGGCAACCTACTCTTTTATTGCTTATGACTGTGTACATCAATTAGGTTTGCCTGTGTCTTCCTTGGCTTTTGATCTGAGTGTTTCTATCCCTACTGCTAAACCTGCTATTACTACCCAAGTCTGTTTGAACTATCCTTTATCTATTGAAGATCGATTCTTTTATGTTAATTTAATCTGTTTACCTCTTTCCCAAATAGACGTAATCTTAGGAATGAATTGATTATCTTCTAATCATATCCTGTTGGATTGTTCCAATAAAACTCTAGTCTTCCCTAAGTCTGAAGTTTCTAGATTTTTGACGGCCAACCAAGTTAAAGCTTTCTTAAGAGAAGGAGCTCAGGGATACATACTTTTATCTTCCTTAGAAGTCGAGAGCGAGATAGATGTGAATGCTATTCTGGTAGTCAATGAGTTTTTCGAAGTCCTTCTTGATGATGTATGTAACACCCCAAACTTCCTAAATATAAGACAGTAATTTTGACAGTTAACAGAATTCTAATGTTTAGTGATTTCTGTGTACTATAAAACTATTTTGATTATTCCGTGACTGCTTTTGATCATTGTGTGTGATTTACTCTATGTCAAGAAAATAATAATTTTCGGGCTGGGGAAAATTTTACATAATTTAATTATTACTGTCAAGTCTTAATTATTTTACGTAATCTGATTTGATATTTGTGCATTTTCTAATTTTTGTGATTTTGTGTGTGATTATAAAATTTTTATATTACTCTATTTATTTTAGCGTTATCCGTGGGCCATCTGTGGGCCCAGGGAGGTCGTATGTGGGCCCTGCATGGGTCTAGAAAGGTAAAAATTTTTCTGTAGCTAGAAAAATTCATACTGTTAAGATGGAGACGATGGATCTTACTAAACCTGAATCCGGAAACAGTTTTTAAAATTTTCTTTTACTATGTTTTGCACTGTATTTAATTATCGGGTGATAAAAATACAGTAAAAATATTATTTGAATGGCAATAGCAGATACAAAAATAAATATTGTACTGCGAAGTCAACATTAGTGGCTTGGATATCTACCATTGATGTAATCAACGGTGGAGACTTGATCTTAATTTAATCAACGGTAGAGATTTAGTCTTATAAAGTGGCTAGGACCATTTATAGCCCTTGGATGTAAAGTTTGAAGGAGTAATCTTGACCCTTCATTTTGGAGACACATCTAATGGCTAGGATTTCAAGGAGGAAAGATCCAATGGCCTAAATTAAGTCTTCTATCTAAGCCTAAACCTAGAAGCTACATTAAATCCTAACCATTGATCTAATCAATGGTTAAGATGACTTAAAATGATGGCTAGGAGATTTGTTGCATTTTGAAGAGTACATGGAGGAGGGGGACGGTTTGGTGCTGCATTTAGGAGCTAAAGCAACAAGTTGAAGACCATAATTGATCACTTTAGTCATTATTGATCACCTTGGTCTTCATTGAACATTTTCAAGAAACAAAGTTATCAAAATTTCTCTCCATCTCTCTTCTTCTCTAAGCTCACGGCCAAGCACTCCAAAATAGCCTTCCATCACTCAATAATTCTAGACAACCATATTTCTTGAATCTACACCTAATTCTAAGACACTTTGTAGTTTACACCAAGTCCTAAATCTTTCATCTTCAAGGAGTTTTTCCAAGAGCAAGTTCTAGGGTTCTTAAGGTGAAGTTATGGAAAACTTCATTTCTTCTCTTCTTTTTCATGTTCTAAACCATGTTTGATCCATGATTCCTCTTATTCAAGCTTAATATACTAATTTCTTTGTGTTTGTTTTGTGTTCAAGAGACTTTTTGTTGGTGGAGATCTTGTTCAAAATATAAAGCAAGGAACTTTTTGTGGTTCTTCAAGAGGTAAGAGGGAGATTCATCTCACCAACCAAATATGGTGGTAAGAGATGGTTTTATATTTGATTGATGGTGAATCCATGTGAGGATTCATATCCACGGTCATGTAATAATTTGTGTGTGTTTATGTGCTTTGATTATTTGCCTATGCTTGATATGCTTTGCATGATTTTATTGCTTATATAGTATGCTTATAATATGCATGATGTAGATATGTTGAATATATTATGATGGATGTATGATAAAACAAGAAATTTTGGCTCCAATGGCCAAGGGTAGGTCACGGTTTTGACACCCAAAAATTAGGGTTTTATGTTAAAATTTTTCAAGAATAAGGAAATTGATTTGTTTAAAGAAACTATGAAGTGGAGAAAATTATTTTTGGTTTCAAGGACCATGGTGAATTTCGGCTTTATCACCTCAAAATAGATGTTCACAAATTAATATTTTCATGAATGGTAAAAATGGATGTTTATAACAACTAGGAAAATAAAAAAATGGTTTGTTTTCAAGAAACAAGTGCTCATGGTTTTAGTGAGAATTTTTAATGGTTTTGTTTGTGTAAAACCATATCAATTTAAAAGGAAAAATATTTGATAGATTCAATGGCCATGTCCACGGTTTTGAAGGCTTGTACTGCCTTGATTTTTATGAACAAAGTAATTTTTCAAAGTAGAAATATAACTTGATTTAATACAAGGAATTTGGAAAGGGAATCAGAGTGTTTTAACACTTGAGAATTGGAATTTTCATACATGAATGGAAAAGAGAGGTTGAAAGTGTTTGAACCTCAATTTATTTTAAAGAGGATTGATTTTTAGAATTGATTTGGAATTATAAAGAATATGTTGGTAACTTGGGATTTTCTAACGTGTAACTCATTCTTTGGGTTTTGGAGAGCGTTAGTAAATTTTAAAGTTAAAAACATTGATTTAATTCAATGAAATGATGATTTTATGGAATAAATTACGAAAAGTATTTTCTTGAGTAAGAAATGTGTAAAATAATGTGAGAAGTCATATTATTTTGAAAAATGTTGAAAAGGAATTTTTAACAGTTGAGAAATATTTTATGAAGTTGAAAAATAATGAAAAATGATTTACGTAACTTAAAAACGTGATTTTTAAGCTACGCGATTGGAAAAACGTTTAAATATTTCCACGCGATTTGAAAAATGTTGAAATATTTCTACGCAGTTTGGAAAGCGTTTAAATATTTTTACGTGATTGAAATATTGTTGAAAAATCACTACGTGATTTAAAAATGGTGGAATATTTTTACGTAATTGATGAAAACGTTGAAAAATCTATATGTGATTTGAAAACGTAACAGAAATGTTACTAAATTGTGAAAATGCGACAAAAGTGGTGCGCGACTATGAAAACGCAATAAAATGATTTTCGTGATTAAATATACAGTAAAATTATTGTTGAACCAGTGGATGAACACTGTATGAGAAAATGATAAATTTTGCCTATGATTGACATTAGTGCATTTTATATGCATAAACTAGTGTATGAACACTGTATATGAATTTTGCCTATGATTGGCATTGGTGCATTGAACATGCATTGGAAAGGTCCGAGGGACTGTATGAGGCTATTTGCCCAAGAGAGACGTACACCCCTTGAGTGGGTGCGATATGCGTAGTGTAAATCACTTGTTGACCTTGGGGGCATCGGGGTGCGGGTTGCTTACATAGGTGGTTGGTAGCTCTTCTTCCCGTAAGTTAGACCGATGCAACGCACCGATGATCCTGACTGAGACACTATTCTTAATCGAGATCGCGTAAAGACTGTCGTGTATATGCTAGATGTGCAAATACAAATGAGAATTGTAGCACTTGGTTTGAGGCATTTTGGTACAGACAGATCTTTCAGATCAACTTCTTTGAATTGAGTATTAGCTCCATAGAGTAGGACATTGAGTCTATGTGTGCATGCATGAAACTGAGCATTTATATCTATGTGATATATTAATTGAGGAATATTGGCTATGACAATTGTTCTGTTGAGAAAATACTTGGATGATGATGATGATAATGTTGTTAATGGCATAATGGTAAATGTTATTTATTGTATCTGTTATTTAATACATTATGATGATGTCATAATTGTTATTATAGTATAATTGTATGCTATATGTATTATCTCTGTGCTACCATGTTGGTATTGGCGTAGGTGATCTTACCTCTTTGTATGTTTATTTGGTACTGTAAATATATTTGTAAAGACACTGAGCAAAGGGTTGAATAAGTGGGTGAAGAAGAGCAGGCTCCAGAGGAAGCTGAGTTTTGATCGGATGGCATCCCGGTCAAGTTTCTTTGGTTACGTGAGATTGCAGTTCCACGGTGGAGCTGGAGCGTGGAGGACTAGTCCCAATGAGAGGGGACTAATTTATGAGGGACACCTAACAATAAACTTTAGCAGGATATTTCATGGGGATTCGTTTTTCTCTGTAACTATTTTTGTGCATGTGAAATTTTTGCTGTCTATTAGGCAACATTGGGATACTAGAAACTATGTCCCAACAGAAATTAGTATTGTGTCGTCAGCCCGGACACCTGTCCATAGGGCTACACGTCAAATCGGATTCCTACCTGCTGAAGAGTCTGAGGAGGACCCAACTGAGGGTTCTGCTGCTTAGTTAGACTTGGGCAAGTCTAAACTCTGTTACAAACTATGTCTGTATATATTTAAGTATATTATTTAGTTTTAGAGAAATGGTCTATATATAAATAATCTTGACAGTACGTTTGTAATGTATGATGATGTAAATTATGTGTGATGATGTATAATATTTTATTTTTCGCTAAGGTTATTTTATAGTTATCAAAGAAGAAAGAAAGAAAAATTTACAACTCATATTTTAACACAACATCACATTTTATAACTTGGGGGTAATCTAGGAATTAAGTAACATAAATGTAGCACCATACAGTGGGTGTTACATTAGTTGGTATCAGAGCCCAAGTTAGAGTCTTTTGGGTTTGTGGTTAGGTCTGTCTTGTTTGTGTTGTGTGATTCTCTGTTATTGTTTTCTGAAAAGAAACAATATTGTTTGAAGATTGACCTTGCTTTCTTTGTGTTGTCCAGTTAAGTAGAGAAAGTAATGGCAGGAAGAGGACGAGGACGTGTCAATACTAGAACTAGAATGGAAAATGCTGGTAATGATAACTAGAACATGGCTGCAGCTGTAGCAGTGATGCAAAGGATGGCTGATGTCGTTGCATAACAAAATCAAAGAGCAACTGAGGATGCTCACAGTTTATCTGAATTCCGTAAGAATAATCCACCGAAGTTTCGAGGAGAATTTGACCCGGAGAAAGCTGAATTGTGGATCCAAGAATTAGAGAAAATATTTGAAGGTATGGGATGTACTGATGAACACAAGCTGACCTTTGCGACTTTTATGTTAGTTGGAGATGGTGAGAACTGGTGGGCAGGAGCCCGAAGATTGTTAGAAGCTGAAGGAAGAGTTGTGACATGGCAGCTCTTTAGGCAGAAGTTTTTGGCAAAGTATTTTCCAGTAAGTGCGCATCATTCTAAGGAGATGGAATTTCTTAGTCTGAGGCAAGAAGTAATGTCTGTTAGTGAGTATGCGGCAAAGTTCGAGAGCTTATCTAAGTTTTCGAGGTATTTCCAAATGCATCCAAATGAGGACTGAAAGTGTAGGAAATTTGAGGAAGGATTGAAGCTTGACATTAAGCGAGTGTAGAAACCGGGAAGGAGCGAGCGGTTCTTAATTGTTGGACAAGTGCCGTAAGGTTGAGGAGATTGATCAACATCGTGCGGCGAGAAACAAGAACTTTGGACCTACAAGATTCCAGAGAGGAAAGAGTAGTGGAGGAAACCGTTTTCAACAGAAACCATATACTAAACCGGCAGGAAATCAAAACCGGCAGCAATTTGTTGGAGGAAGTTCTAGTGGCAATAAGGCAAGTCAAGCTGGAACTCTTATGTATAACTGTTACAAGTGTGGGAAGAACCATCTGACCAAGGATTGTCAGCATAAAGGAATTGTTTGTTTTAGATGTGGGAAACCTGGACATTTATCCAGGGATTGTGATCAGATAAAGAGGGGACCTTCTGTGGGATATGTTCATACAGTAAGGCCACAGGCTGGTGGTCGAGTGTATACTATGAGCGGAGAGGAAGCCGCGAAATCTGAGGATTTAATCATGGAGGAGTGTGCTATTGAAGGTAATCCTTTAACCGTACTCTATGATTCGGGAGCAACACATTCTTTTATTGCATGTGATTGTGTGGAACATTTGGGATTGACTGTGACTACATTGCCATATGATTTGAGTGTTGCTACTCCTACTGATAAGCCTGTGATAACTACAAAAGTATGTTTGAATTGCCCTGTATGTGTTAGGGATAGAATCTTTCATGTGGATTTGATTTGTTTGCCTCTTTCCAAGATTAATGTAATCTTAGGAATGGATTGGTTATTTGTGGAAGTGGAATACCCAGGAGAACCAATGAAATGATTAGTGTTGTTTAATTGTGAATGGTTTGATGCTGTACTTAATCGTGGTGTGAAAATTCATAAACAATATGGAGTTGTGGAGGTTTGACATACTCGATGGTATCTAAAATATGACCCTTTCATATTTGCTCAAAATGCAATTCAATTGTATTATGCACCTTATCCTGAAAAAATAAAAGACAAGGCTAATTGGTGGGTTGTCATTAAAACCAAACCAAGAGGTATTGTTAATGCTTGATATGTATTAGAGGTTGCATATCAAGATGCTGCAACCTATGTGGATTTTATAACAAATGATGACCCTTTTGATAACTTAAGAGATGAAGAAAGTGTTAATCATGAGGTAGAAGCTGATATCGACGAGGATGAGGAGGAAGATGAGGTAAAAAGTAATGAAAGAGAGGATAGCGAGGAAGATGAATTTGATTTTGACAATGATTCTAAAAATGACAATGAATATGAAGATCTTCAATAATATGAATTGCTTAATGACGATAGGGATGACGATGATGGTGATGACTACGATGATGATGATGATGTTGATTATGAATATGATTAGTGTTTGTTTTTTTCATTTGCTAACAAAAGGTAAATTAATTGTGTTTTTTATTTTGCACAAATTAATTATTATTTATTTGATAAGCATTTTAATTTACATTCCATTTGTGTTCATTGTAGATGTCTAAGAGAGATTAAGGTAAAGGAAAAGTTTCTAAGGGTCGCCGGTGCGACCAATTCGGCATTCTACTACTCACCCACCTTTAACCTCTGCTAGTTCTCCATCTCCTACTACTACTCCATCACCCACACTACCCGTATTTACTTATTCGATCCTAAGTGCTCTTTCACCACCTCTTACGCAACCATCTCACCATGTGGTGCCTTCGACAGAGGAGTCTCGTCACAATGTTGGATCATCAGTCCCTCCAATAGGTGTACGATTTGCACTTGGATCAAGTCATACTCAGGATGCATCAGATACACAACTGCCTAGTAGCAAACCAATTTTATATCTGGAAGGATATGGGCATGTATAAGTAATATTTTTTTTTAAATTACATTAATATGTTTGATATATTATAACCCAACACCTGTATTATTTGTAGATTTATACCTTTGCACCTGGCAGCAAATGGCATCAGTGATATCTTCAAGAGTCATTATTTAGAGCCATGGACATCATGGAAAAGGATAATTAGTACCACAAGAGATATATGGTTTGGAGAGTTTATGGTAATTTTCAAATTTTTATTACTACAATTTAAAATTTGATAGACTTTTTTTCGTCATAAACAATTTGTTTACTCATATTTATTGCAGAGGAAGTATACGGTCATTCCACAAGATAGTTATTGGGCTCGAAGAAACTTTGAGAAGCGAGGTGCAACATTGTTGAAGAATGTTTTGGAAAGGGCTCACAAGAAAATGGAGAGACCAAGTTGGCTTGGGGATGAGATATGGGACGCATTGTATACTCATTGGGAAAGTGAGGCTTTCAAGAAGAAAAGTGCAATTGCAAAAGCTAATCGGGCATCTGATTGTGGAGGATATAAAGTTTTAGATCACACGAGTGGCTCTATTACCTCATCGCAGCATAGAGCTAATATGGTTAAGTTTACTATTATCTTGCATTGTTGTCGAAGTTGTCTAATATGGTTAAATTTACCAATATGGTTTTGTTACAACTATTGCAGACTAAGTTGAATGGTGTTGTTCTATCAACACCAACATTATTTCACCACACACATTGACTTAAGGATCACACATGGGTGGATAGGAGATCAGAGCATATAGTTGTAAGCAATTGTTTTATCTAATTCAAACTCTTGGATTTGAAATAATGATGTTCAGTAATTGTATTTATGTTGCTATCTTGATGTTTAAAGGGAACTCTAAATATAAGTCATAATTTTTTTTATGTGTGTGCTTGCAATATCATGCTTAGATTCCTCTTGATTGTCTTTTTGGTGATAAATCATAGGAACTTACTTTGAACATGTAATTGAAACCATGTTTATTCTTATGCTGGCCTATTTTTAGACTTGTTATGATATTTGTTTATTGCATGTCAAAAGTCCCTATTCTATTTTCAAAGAGGATTTTCTCAATAATTTTTTGTGCTAATGATATTAGAATATTAAACCATGAAATTTTTAATTTTTTGGTTGAGTGGATAAAAGAAGAAGAAATGTCATCATATGGTGATTTAGTTGTTTATTCTGAGACATCTGTAGCTATAAAATGTTTATCCAATACTTGTAAGTCGTGGTTGACCTTTTCCATTTGTTTTGGCACACTTCCTATGTACCAACCATTTGGCTACTTTATTATTTGTTTTTGTTGGTTTGGAATGAGTACAATTAATACAAAATTTATTCATAAGAACAAAATTGAAAGAAGTTAATGTAACATCATTTAAAATTTTGAATTTATATAATAACTTCCTAACAAGTAACTAGAGAATTGGATTTTTGAACTAAATTTTCTCCTTTACTTAATGATAAGTTATACTCATGTATCTAAGTTGTCATTAAAATGCTGACAGAGGATTTTCCTTAAGAAATTGACTTTTGAGAGTTTAATAGTATGTCAAATTGAAATTAAACAAGCTTGCAACTTTTAACATGTGATTGAAATCATATTTATTCTTATACTTTATGTCATGGCTTATATTATGTTAGATTTATGTGTTGTTTTAACTTTTTATATTAATTAGTGTTATGTTGGTATTGACAGACCAAATTTGCAAACAAAATGCAAGAAATGACCCAAAGAGCATTAGACCAGGGAACTCCTCGCCTAGGTGAGTTGGATGTATGGCGCAATATGGCTAGAGTGAAAAAAGGTAAAATATATGATTTTGGAATTGAGTCAACTGTAGTGGCTGGAGGACCACATTATCATGGCTCAAGTTCTTCATCATTTGACTGGGTACGAAGAGATGAACTTGAAGAATTAAAACGTGAGAAAAATAAGCTTTAGGCTCAAGTGGCAGATAATAGGAGACAGATTGAGTAGACAAACCAGCTGGTATGAGAGATGATGCAGTCGATGAACTTTTAGTCTTCTCAAACATTTTCTATGACTGACGGAGCAGAAGAGGACGAGGACGAGGACGAAGAGGAGTTTTTATGATTTGAGTTTAGTTTGTGTTGTGTTCAACTTTCTTATATTTGAAATGTTGTAGTAATGAGATATTGTAAACAATGCTTAGTTTGGTTTTTTTCTAGAATGTTTTGATATTTAAATGATATATTCTAAAGACTAAATTAGTTTAGTTTACGTTATTTTTTATTTATGTGTTTGGTTATACATGAGATTGTTGATTGTTGTTTATTAAGTATTTTAAAAATTTGGATTTTAATAAATTTAAAAATAATTATGAATTCATATTAGTTGATTGTTTTTTATTAGGTGTTTTAAAAATTTGAATTTTAATAGATTTAAAAATAATTATAAATTCATATCACAAATTAGAGACTAAATTAGGGACTGAATATAAAAAAAAAAGATATTTAGCAACCAATTTAGAGACCGATAAATCAATCTCTAGTTTAGAGACTGATTTAGTGATCGATTCTATAAAATATATAATATATTTAGAGTTTTAGAGACTGTTTGCTCTTTTGCTTACCGCAAGTGCATGGATCGCACTTGTAATATAGCTAGGAGTCAGATATCGTTCCCACGAGGATGTTGGCTTCCAATGCTAAGTATCAACCAATAGCTTATCTAAATTCTATTCAAGAACATATAAAATAGGAGAAAGTCTAGTAAAACTAATCTAAAGACAGAAAAGCGATAAATGAAAGTAAACATAATGGTTTAGAGATTTTGGGGAATCCTTTTTCGCCTCATACTTCAATTAATGTTATGTAATCCTTATAAGCAATATTAATGAATAGTTAAGTTAGCTTGAGAATCTACTTTAGTTAAAAGTCTATGTCTAGCGCAATTAATCATGCTTCATTGACCTAATTTACTATGTTTCCATGAGAACTAGTGCAAATTCCACTCATTAAGATTTATTCTCATACACTCGCTATGCATGGCTAAGAGGTATATTTCTATCCCATTAGCGAATCAACTTATCCAAGCCAATTGAATTCATCGAACATGCATCAACCATACCATATCCATATTCACAAATCCCTATGTCTAGTTCATTTGAAATACTAAGATCATACCATTGATGGCCAATCAAGAGCATGCATTAAGCATAGGTATAGAAGAACAAAACCAAACATCAATATATACTCAAAGTAATACAAAATCATCAATATCCATACAAAGATTCAAAGTAATCCCTAATACAACTTAGCTAATCATTGAACACGCAAATATACATAAAATCAGTGCTCAAAGGATAAGGAAAGAGAAGAAAACTAAGGGAGAAGGAAGAAAGCTCATAGATGTGATCTTCTATGCTTGAATCATCCTCCATAAGAAAGATGGCCTCCAACCTTGGCTCCTTAGGCCTCTAATCTGCCCATAAATGAAGTTTCAGCTGCAACTTTTCTAAACCCAAAATGGCTCTCTAAAACTCTCTCTAAAAAATCTGTTAAAATTGTATTTATAGGTCCTGAAAATAGAGTTACGCCGCAGCATTAACAAGCCTATGCCGCGACGCTTTTCACTTTAAGTCACCAACGTCGCGGCATTACATGCCTGTGCTGCGGCATGCAAATTTCATAGCTCTCTGTCTGGATGCAGGGGATTCACCACGCTGCGGTATTAACATGCCCATGCCGCAGTGTCAAAAGCCAAAATGCTTCTTTAGCTTCCTCTTCCAGTTTTAGCTCAAATGCTCCTTATATCAACTTGTTAGGAGCCCTTCCTATAATAGAGAAATCACCAAATCATTAACAATTGTAAATCCACTTAATCAATAACAAAATAAGCACAAATTGCTCAATATCATATTAGAAAGTTATTAGAATTGAATATAACAAATATAAGAACAAAACCTTCCAAATATGCATACAATGAGGACTTAAACAATCAATGAAAGCATAGATATAGGGAACAAATAATTACATTTCATGGAGTTATCAGAGACCGATTTAGAGACTAATTTAGAGACTGATAAATCGATCTCTAATTAGAAGAGACCGATTTTATAAAATATATAATATATTTAGAATTTTAGAGACTGATTTAGAGATCAATTTTAGAGACTGATAAATTGGTCTCTAAACTAGAGATCGATTTAGAGACTGATTTTATAAAATATATAATATATTCAAACTTTTAGAGACAAATTTAGAGATCAAAAAATTGGTCTCTAAAAAATCGATCTCTAAATCGGTTTCTAATGCACTTTTTTGAAATATGATTGACCAATATTTAACTAAAAATTAGAGACCAATTTGGAGACAAAAAAAATCGGTCTCTAAAACCCAATTTTCTAGTAGTTCTCTCTTTTCTCTCCATTTTCTCTAGATTTTCTCTCTTTTTCTAAGTTCTTCCCTCCTATTCATGGAGGGTTAGAGCCTTTAATCAATCCAAGGGATTAACATTCTTGATGCTAAATCCTAAGATGCTATTTTAATTGTTCTACATTCAATTATTAATCAAGTTTCTCTCCTTCGTCTTTGCTTAATTCTGATTGAGTTGCTTAATTTGATTGGATTAGTCATATGATAATTGTAACATCCTAAAAAAAATATTAGACTTTTATATGTGTACAAAGGTAGCATATGACTTGTTTGATATGTTAGTGAAGTTTTGTGACAAACCGAGTTAGTTTAAGCACTTTGTTGCAACCTCGAGTGTAAAAAGTCGCCTAAAATGACTCAGAAAATAGCATAAAATGCTATTTGAAGGGAAACAAGTTTAGATAATTTGTTTCTAGATCACAAATGAGTTAAGTAAGGTGTAGTTAAAGTTTTAGAGTAATCGGAGTTGATTTGGTATTTTTAGGCATACTGATTGTGCATTTTAATACCAAATTGACCCCCAGTAGATATAAAAAAAATAGAGAAAAGGTGAAACAAGATTTTTAATGAATCTTAGGATTTATTTTAAATCTGTTGGAAGTTAGAAAACTTGAATTAGCATAATTCAAGTGTCTTTAGCATATATAAGTTCCAGTATGTGTTAGCCATGGCAACCATCACCTAAGAGGGGGGTGAATTGGGTGATTACAAATTTTAATGCAACTTTGAGAAATTAAGCATTTTGAATCACTCAAGTAATAAATGCAGCGGAACACGCACAACAAAGGTACAATTATTATAGATTACTCAAATACAACTTGGGATATATGATGAAATATCAAGTTCATAGAATCAAATCACCAAGATGACAAGATATGCAATAGATAAATATACTACACTAAATACTAAAATTAAAGAGTGTAGGGAAGAGAGAATCAAACTCAAGAATTTATCCTGGTTCAGCCACCAACCACTTGTGACCTACATCCACTCCCCAGGCTTAACTTGAGATTTTCTTCACTATCTCCTAGACTTCACGGGTGATAGGAAAACCTTTGTACAAACAAGAGCACTCTTCACACCTTGAGATACCTCACCCTTGTGCTAGAGCCTCCAATTCTTCAAGCTTCACAGGTGCTTGATGACCTTTACAATTAAGAGCACTCACAACACCTTTGGGATACCCCACCCTTTGTGTTTGAGTCTCACTACAAGGGATACCTCACCATTTTCGCTCTTGAGGGATACCTCACCCTCTTACAATGATTTCAAGGTGAATAGAAAAAATAGAAACTCTCACAAGAGTAGAAATACAACTTGAAGAACAACGTTTGGATGATAGAAAACTCTCTCAAGAGTGGATAATACAAATTGAAGAACAAAGGAATAGAATGATTTTGCAATAAAGAGCTCAAAATATGATTTTGCTGATTCAAGGATCAAATCAAGTGTTCAAGAGGTGTATAAGCTTCATACAACACTTATATATAGAGCCCAAGTGATAAAATAGCCGTTGGTAGTGTTTAGAAATGATTTTTTATATGAAAACTAGCCGTTTATAGCTGTTAGAAACGTTTCTGGGTACTTGGTAATCGATTACACACTTCCGGTAATCGATTACACACTTCCGGTAATCGATTACACGGCTTCTGTCAACGTTGTAATTGATTACAGGACTTGTGTAATCGATTACAACATTTCTGGTTTTGAAAGCTGACTTTAAAAGGTCATAACTTCTTCATTTCTTATCCGATTAAAGCAAATGACCAGTCATTGGAAAGATCTTTGAGTCTATTTTCAAATGAAATAAGTTTCACAACAAAACTCAAAGTATTTTGAAAGTTATGATCAAAAGAGTGATTAAAGGTCAGCTTTTCCAAACTCAAACTTGATTATTTTTGAAAACTGACTTTAAATGGTCATAACTTCTTCATTTCTTATCCGTTTAAAGCAAATGACCACTCATTGGAAAGATATTTGAGTCTATTTTCATATGCAATAAGTTTCACAATAAATCTCAAAGTAGTTTGAAAGTTATGATCAAAATAGTAACTAAATGTCAGTTTTGCAAAACACAAACTTGGCTATTTTTCAAATGTGTGAACTACCACTAAGATTAACTTTCCAAAAATAGTTTATTGGGCATTTAAACATGTAAGAACCATTTTTAAAGACTTAAAAACATATTTGAGCTCTTTTCTTGTAAAACCTCTATCTTTACATAGGAGAAAACCTAAAAAGAAAATATACCAATTCTAGTTCTTAGGCTTCTTGATGTGATCCAAACTTCCACAAATTTCTTCTCTTGAAATCTTGTAAATTGCTTAGAATATCTTTATCATTCTCATTCTTCTTGAGTTGAGCATAGTTGTGATCTTTTACTTTCTTGTTGCAATACTCACTCTTGATACTTAGACTAACATACAAAGTATTACTCATTTAACACAAGCATAGTTAGTCCAAATTCATAACTTAATATCTTCATATGCATGATACAATATATCTCTTTAAGCACATCTATGTAACATGATCAATATTCTTTTGTGATGCATTTGTCATCTATAAAGCACATCTATCAAGCATAAGCATCATTCTTTTTGTCTTGTATTTGTCATCATCAAAACTTAATATATTAAATAATTGGAGCAAACCTATTTCCACAGTATGGTTTTAGGGGCAAAATGGACTTTTCCTCTAATTTTCTCTATTAACTCTCGATTGAGAGGAGAAAGAGAAGTAGAAAATGAAAAGAAAGAAAGAAAAAGAAGAAGAGAGAAAAGGGGGAAAGAGAAGGGGAAAGAGAAGAGAAGAGGAATGACCCAAGGAAGAGGATCCAAGGCAAGAGCAAGAGCAAGACTTCTAGGATCAAGTGTCTTTAAGAGGTAGGGTTCTTGAGCTTTAACTTCATCTTCTTTCTCATCTTTCCATGTTAGGCCGTTTGGGATTTAATGTGTCATTTTGAGTTCTAGAGATGTTCTAGGTGTTTTTCTTGTTTGGATGAGTTATAAATGAGGTTTATGACTTATTCATGCAAGGAATTCGAATCAGAAATAAAAGCTATCCAAGTTAGACCTTTGATGCCCAAAAGAGGGGTTTAGGTCAAGGTATGTGATTTTGATCCGTAATCCAAATTAAGAGGTTTAAGTTGGTGTTTGATGTTTCCTATATGTTAAAGAACTGATTAGGGACTCAAAATCACCGAGAGATTGTAACACCCTTGTGTGGATGTCACATTTATGATGCAATAAAATAAAACCTTACCCAAGTTATAAAACATTTGATACATAAATAATATGGGTTGGAAAATCTTTCCTTTTATACATAATAACATTAAATAAAATAACACGGAACATAAAATAAAGCAAACTATTATCACACTCCATAATATACATATGATTTTGTCTTAAGTTGTACAAATAATTTATAACTACAAATATTTAATAAAGCAGTAAAAAGTCAGCATAATACTAAAACATAAAGTGCCCAAGTGCACATCAAAGATTCCTAACCCTCCGATGGATCACTCTCAGATGGATCATCGGATGATAGAAATCCAGGATGTCTCGCAGCTCTACGAATAGGAATCTGTGCTGTCGATACACTACTGATCTCACTAGGCGCATAGAAAAGCCCTCCCCAATAACGCCTAAGAGTCAGTGGCAACTCAAGATGTAAATAGAAAGTAGTAGTAAAAATAGGCTCTCCGTCAAACTCTCCACGTAGGGTCACAGTCAGACGCCCCACGTAGATTACCTATCCTCTATCCTCACGCAGTCACCAGGCCTCCGAACCTCCGTGAAAATCAAGTCTCACAAAACCAAGGAATCCAGGCAAAGTCATGACCACAATATCAGTCCAAATGATAAGGATGATCTGACGGCTCGCACTCGTCGAACTAATCACCCGTCTACTGATCCTCAGGGTACAGAATCTCTAGAGGTTGTTCCTCTTCTTCTTCCTCAAACTCTTTATAAAATATAACAATAATACAGAAATGCATACAAATAAAGAGGTGAGACAATCTACATCATTACCAGCATGGCAATAAAGAAAATGACAATACAACAAATATCACAGTTTAACACAATAATGCATACCATAGTATCATAAATAATAACACAATTTAACACCTCATACATAATATCACAAATAATAACATTATGATGCATGCCACAAATGCAAATGCATACGACTCATTCCTACTCCATGGAGCTAGACACAGACATCAGAGAGAATGATCCGAAAAGAACTATCAGTACCTAAGGCTGCCCAACCAAACTATTGCACTGTCCAACGTCGTGTCTATAGCCCACAGTCCAAAACATCGTGTAGTAGTACACAGTTCAAATACGTCATGCACTACAGGCATTGTACTAAATAGTCTCCATAAGATCTTGATTAAGAATAGTGCGTGTCGAGATCATTAGTGTGTTGTCAGTTACCATAGCCTAGAGGAGCGACCAACTGTCCACATGTGAAATACTCCGCACACTAATGCCTCCAAGCCCACTCAATGAACCACACTACGCCTATTACACTGATAACACGGTGTAATTCATCTCGTCAATCAATCGCCAATATCAACCAAATTGACACAACTCTCAATGCATGAATAAGAACCATAATTATAAAAATACCCTTGGTCTCAATATATTATTATATTTACAAAAATACCCTTAGTCTCAATATTCTAAAATATAGTACGTCTCCACTTGACAGTACCATATCTCAACATGTCTGGGTCCACCACTTTGACCCGATAGTAAAACTCACTGTTCCATTTAATCGCATAAAAATTTTATCGCGTTTTCATAATCACGTCACCTTTTTCAAACGTTTTTAAATCGCATAAATATTTTTTGATGTTTTTAAAATTGCGTAGGGTTTTTAAATTGTTTTCTTAATCGCGTAAGATTTTTAAATCGTTTTATCAAGCGTAAAGCTTAAAAATCTTTATTTTAAAAATGCGTAAGCTATTTCTAGTACTTTTAAACTACGTAGAACATTTTCCTTACGTTATAAATTTTATTTTTAAACTTTCTCTTTTATTTGTCCGTTTCTAGTAAATTTTGACAGCATTTTGTCTAGAAAATTCCTTAAGTGATATTTTCTACGTTTTCCTTAAAAAAATTCCTTTATTTAGTTTATCACTACAAAATACACTTTGAAAATTGCTAACATACTTTAAAACTCAAAGGTAAGTATTTTTCAAGAGTTTTGTTTATTTCTCTTCTATACTATATTTCTAATAAAATTCGTTTACTTATTTAGTTCTTGAAAATCCATTGCAAATGAATTCTTTTTAGGTTAAACAACTAGTCTACACTTAGAAAACAAATTTTGGATTAATTATACATTGAAAGGGCATGTTGGCTGAAATCATCATTTCTTGTACAAATCATGTGTAAGTTATTTTCTATCCTCTAAATCATTGTAAAATCCATTAACCTTATTAATTCAATTAATTCATCCTTTTAGAAAATGGTTGAGAACATTTTGGTTCTCTTTTTCATAGTGAAACTGTGAGCTCCATGTTGTGTTCTTTGGAACACTCATGCAACCTTACATGTTATTCACATCCTATATTAATAATCATACATCTATAAACACATGCAATATATTTTTAAAGCTATAAACATACATGCAAGCAAAATCAATCACAAATAAGGAAAATATTTAAACAAACAAACAAATGAATCCTTATGGATTCTTCACACACATACAATCTATTTTCTCATCACCACACAAGGTTGATGAGATTAAATCTCCCTCTTACCTTAAAGGAAGACAACTCCTTCTAACTCTCCTCCTATGGTTTTTGTGACCTCCAAGAGAAACCTAAATATCTCAAAAAAAAATTTAAAGAGTCATAACTATAGGAGAAAAACATAAACCATGGATCAATCATGGCTTAGAACCTTAGAAATCATGTTAGAAGTAAGAAACAAGAAGTTTCACCTTGTAGGAAAAATCTCCAAAGTGATTTTCCAAGCTCAAGATGAATTTTTTTGGAAGAACTCTCAACTAGAGATGTTCTTAGAATGTTGTTTGGATTTGAGAAGTTAGGTTAGATGAAAATTTAGAAGGGTGGAAGTATGGTTTGTAGGTGTTAGCTGAATGGCTCTCAAAGAGCAACAATGGTGATTTTTGTTCTTGGTGTTCTTGAAGAGAGAAAAGTGTAAGCTTAAGTGATAGAAGATGAAGATGAAATGAAGTGAAAAGCTCTCCTAGCTCTACTTGGCCGTGGAGCTCCAAAGGAGGTGGCCTCCTTTGTTGACTTCTCCTAACACTTCACAACCATAGATGTGATCAAGGGTGGAGATCAAAGGCTTGGTCACCACTCTTAAACCTTCTAGGACAAGCCATAACCAAATGGCCTAAAGAGAAACAAACTAGGTTTGTGTTCATTTATGCAATCTAGTTACACTTAGGTGCATTTAGTTAGTTTGCTTAGTTACTTAGTTAGCCATTTAGTTAGCTAAGATGACTAACCATTTACTTGATCCTTCTAGAACGTTCTCTAACTAGCACTTAAGTAGATAGCTAACTAGGTTTACTTCACTTAATTGCTACATAAGCTTCCTATACTAACTTAGTTAGGTTTAAGCTAACTTGGTTAAGTTTTCTAGTTTAATCTTAACAAGTCTAACCACTTTTATGGACTTGATTTCTATTGGTCTAGAATTTTCAAGCCACTAATGTTGACTAGTTCTCATTGGTTTGGGATTTAATCTAGTTAGAAATGTTGACTGGTTCACTAAACGCGAGTCCCACAGACTTTTTTGGGTCCATTTTCATTTTGGAGTAGATTTCTACTATTTTTGAGACCGTAGGTACTGTCAAATAAAATAATATTATAATAATATAAAATTATTTTATTACACGATTAAATCCTAAAAATTAAAAGATTAATATACATATCACTCAGAATTGGGTTTAGTAAGATCCCCTAGCTCCGAATAATTAAAATAAGATTTCTCCGACCTGAAAATTATTATTTTCTTGACTCAGAGTAAATCATACAAAACACTCAAATACAATCACAAAACAGTCAAATAAATTTTATAACTTACAGAAAAACACAAAACAATACATTTAGGACAATA
This sequence comes from Ormosia emarginata, assembly GCA_029884605.1. NCBI lineage: Eukaryota > Viridiplantae > Streptophyta > Magnoliopsida > Fabales > Fabaceae > Ormosia > Ormosia emarginata. The sequence goes on from JAQQTP010000073.1 coordinate 22,903,117, forward strand.
CTGTCATTTATCCAAAAGTTACGGTGTTACAGAGATTGGATAGAAATGACCAAAATCTAAGAGAAAAATTAGTGGAACAGTACCACAGTTCTGCAGAATTCTACAGAATGTGGTTTTTGCTAAGAACATCGTGGCGTGGATGTTGCACGCCGTAGCGAGAGGGTTATTTTGCTTAGCGCGCCGTGGCGTAGGAAGTGGCATGCCGCGGCGTGAGACCAAAATTAGCCTAAAAGTTGCCCCCGAGAGTTGGGTGCCGCGACGTGAAAAGGTTTGTGCTGCGGTGTGAGATCCTGAAGCTTCAAAATATTGTTTTTGGATGTTTTGAGATCCCTAGTGGATTGAACCCTTTGGTTATGCCTAGTAGAGTGTGTTGGGGCATTAGAGAGGGTATTTCTCAGATAGAAAAACCTAGAGGCATACAAGAAAAGATAAGAGTAAAGTTGTGCCTCCATTAGACATGGATTGCCATTGATCAAGAGTTTAGTTTCTTAAGCAACTTAAGGTTGCACAGATGTCATAAGAGAGGTGATAAGAGATTTAAGAAACAAGATGGCAATAGTAGAGTGTCATAGTGCTTAAGTGGCAAGAGTTAAGGGCCAAGGTGCCGAGATGACAATAGTAGAGTACCATAGTGCCTAATTGGCAAGAGTTAAGGGCCAAGATACCGAGTTAGCAATAGTAGAATGCCAAAGACCCTAGTTGGCAAGGGTGAATGCCATAGTGTATAAAGACCTCTCAAAGAGTGAAAAAGAGTTAGTAATGCAAAGACAGCAGTGTACTAAGTCTAGTTGGCATTGGTTCAATGTCATAGTGCATGAAATGCTCCCACAGAGAAGAGGTGGAGTTAGTAATGCAAGATGGACTTAGTATGAGATCATATGGTGGTTATGTTAGAGTTAGGACATAACTTCGCATTTACACACACATCACACTTCACATATGCTTGCTATCCCTAGAGAACAGGTGGTGGAGGCATCCACTCAGTGGTGTAGGTGGTCATGTGTTATGATAACAGACTTCGTTCCTAAATAGTAGGCTATAAGGGGTCATATGTTGTCATAGCATAATTTCTCTATGCCTAGGGGTGTAGGAGGTCAGGTGTTGTGGTAACAGACTTCGTTCCTAAAAGTAGGCTATAAGGGGTCATACGTTACCATGGCAGAATTCCTCTGCGCTTAGGGGGAATAGCTAAGTATTCATGACATTGCACCAACACTATCATACACTTTTCTTTGAGCATAAACATACATTATTCCATCAATGCGTTATTTAATATTTTTGTTTAGTTTGAATTTATGTGTGTGATTGTTGTGTATGTGTTACTCTGTGCTATCGATGACAGCTATATGGGTGGTTGTATAGTCGATGATTTCAAATGATTGTATGGGCGGTTGTTTGATATCATCGTGGTTTCAGTTATCAGAACAGAAGTATAGTTTGCTAAGGAACGTTACATAAAGAGAGAGTTGTAATTATTTCTTATGCATGAAGTATTAGTTCAGTTGGGTTTATTCATTATGAATGCTTAAACTGCTGGTTTTGGTATACTTATACTGAGAAATGTGATTTCTCACCCCGTTTGTTGCCATATAAATCTAGGTGGAAGTTCATCCAAAGGCAAGAAGAAGAAGTATGAAGACAAAGATAGTTTTATAATTTCTAGTTTAAAGCTTGTATTTATTTATGTGCTTTTAGTTGTATGAAGTTATGTATACAATGATCCCTATAGAAGCAAGGTTATATATATAACTTTTAGTTTTCCACAAAGCTCTCCATTATTATTTGTTTAAATGATATGGATTAGTATTATGTTAAGTTAGAAGTAGCATGACTAATACTGCTTATCCAGGTATATTTTGATATACTAGGTTACCGGTATTAGGGTGTTACAATAATTGTGTAATTACTATGTGTGAAGGATGAATTGTAGATACTAAACAAGGCATTGAAGGTGTTTAATGAAATGTTTAGCTTGGTTGGATCTTGATTTTTAAGTTGATTTGGGTTTTGGATGAATGCTTAATTTGTCTAACCTTAATTAATTGAATTATGGATGTGTATCTAGTAGAAGATCCATGGATCATTTTGAGGTGTCTTTATATAATCTAAGACCAAGGATTCGGTTGATAATTGAATGGATCTATAGAAATCAAGGATGTATTAAAATCAAGATTGGCTAATTCTATTGGATTGGTTGTTTCTTAATTTTGTTTTCTCTTTTTTAATTGCTTTCTATTTTTGTTATTTAATTTCACAAACTCCTTTCCCCTTTGTTTATTAACCTTTTAATCTGGCTTCATAATTAGAGTGATCTACAGGCTCGACCTGGTGTTATCTTATGCAGCAAGTAGTTTTAGTAATTTGGTTATAAATTGATTTAAATTTGGTAAACTCGTAGTTATCAATGTTACAGTTTACCTTTCTCATCATTATCTAAGACTTGAGATGCGTGCATCGGTGTGCTCATTAGATTGGATGAGCTTATGTTGAATATTTTCAAAAAATCCTTAGTATATTTTTCTTAATGTATTAGGACACCTCATTTCTATTGCTTGACTTGTAATATGTGAAAGAATTTCAATTCAGCCATCATAGTCATTTCAAACTCTCCCTATATTAGCTTTGAAAACTCTTAGCACATAAGATCATTAGATGACCTAAAAATATTATCATCCACATAAATCTGAACAATTAATAAATCCTTTTTATGATATTTTGTGAATAGGGTTGTCTCAATTTTGCCTCATGTAAAGCCATTTTCTAATAAGAAAGACCTAAGATGATCATAGCAAGCTCTTAGCGCTTGTTTTAATCCATATATGGCTTTACAAAGTTTAAAAACATGAATTGGAAAATTTTCATTTTTAAAACTAGGAGGTTGTTTTACATAAACTTCTTTAGCTATGAAACCATTTAAAAAAACACTTTTAACAACCATTTGATATAAGATAAAACCTTTAAAAGCAATATAAAGAAGTAGAATTTTTATAGCTTCTAATCTAGCTATAGGTGCAAAGGTTTCTTCTAAATCAATACCTTCTTATTGATTATAAGTGCAACCAACCTTGCTTCATCAATCTCTTTTGGTACAATTTGAGATATAAGAGCCATGTTGGTGTTGTGCTTGAGTGCTAATCATGTTCTCACACCATCAGAAAGTTCTCCAATAACTAATTATCTTAGTTGAGAAGAGACGTGTCTCGATTCTTTTGGAAGTTGAGGTCTTCTTTGAGCACTAGCATCAAATACTTGATTGGATGAGACTTTGACAGCATCAGATGACTTATGATTTCTAGATGGCGTGTGTCTAACTTGAGGTGAATGGACTTCAGATGTGTCTTGACCACCATCCTTTTAGTGATTAATAGGCATCTTTGGTTTTAGTGGAAAATTTGATCAAATAGAAACTTTTACGGGGATCGAGAAGCATCTTTGGTTTATCATTGAGAGGAAAATTTTCAAATTCGTCATTCAAATTAGAAACTTTCTGGGGATCAGAAGACTTATTAGTATCATTGAATGTGACATGCATGGATTCTTCCACCACAAAGGTTCGAGTATTGTAAATTCTACACTACAAAAAATGCATAAATTATGGAATATTTTCAAAAAATCCTTAGTATATTTTTCTTTTTTAATACGACAATTGTGAAAAAAATTGTCGTCATTTACTCTCCCTATAATATAAGATCATTAGATGACCTAAAAATATCATCCACATAAATCTGAACAATTAATAAACACCTTCCATATTTTATAAGAAAGACCTAAAAATAGCAAGCTCTTAGCGCTTGTTTTAATTATATGTATAAAACATGAATTGGAAAATTTTCATTTTTAAAACTAGGAGGTTGTTTTTAACCACCACCATTTATTTACATTTTTAAATTTTAATTAATATATCTAATCTAGCTAAAAATTCTAAAATTTCACTTGCAACCAACCCTTCTCAATCTCTCAATTTGAGATATCCATGTTGGTGTTGTCTTGAGTGCTAATCATGTTCTCACACCATCGAAAGTTCTCCAATCTAATTATCACTCTCGATTCTTTTGGAAGTTGAGGTCTTCTTTCACAGCACAAATACTCTTTTCTCGGATGACTTATGATTTCTCTAACTTGAGGTGAATGGACTCTGACCATCTCTAGGCATCTTTGGTTTATCTCAAATTCGTCCAAATTAGAAACCACGAAGACTTATTAGTATCATTGAATGTGACATGCATGGATTCTTCCACCACAAAGGTTCGAGTATTGTAAATTCTACACTACAAAAAATGCATAAATTATGGCATTTTTAATACGACAATTGTAAAAAAATTGTCGTAATATGCAGTATAATACATCAGTTACACACCTTCCATATTTTACAAGTAAAAAATGGCAGTTATATGTATAAAACGGTGGTTTTAACCACCACTATTTACTTTTTAAATTTTAATTAATATATCTTAAAAAATTCTAAAATTTCACTTCCCTCTATTCTCTCCCTCTGTCTTCACACTCCACTCTCTCACACACTCTCTCTCGTGCTCTCCTCTCACTCTCTCTTCTCCCCCACACTCAAAGCCGTCCAGATCTCCCTCTCCCTCTCCCTCTCACTCTGTCCAAATCTACTCTCTCCCACTGTCACACCACTGTCGCGCCACCTGTAGCAGCTTGCAGGTCCAAATCTGGCTATCACGAGCTTGTAGCCTTTGCCTCTGCTCCACGGGTAAGCCACTGTTAGCTTCTTTTTCCATTACCTTTTTTCTATTTAAACATTTGGCCTGAAAAATAGCAATGCAATGTGAGTGAATATGGTCTGGCAAATTCCAAGTCCTTTATTGCACTATATTTAATTAATATTTACTGGGTTGTTTTTGGTGGATTAAGCTAGTTTGGCGGTGACCTTCTTGTGATTTTTCTTTCTTAATTGTTTCTTGGTTAATGAAATATTTATTTTTGAGTTATTTGGCCTTCAAATTTCCAATCTTTGATTTTTTAAGTAGGTTTCGGTTAAAGTATTGTTGACTTGTGGAGCATGTTATTTTTTTTTTCAGATTATGTTGTTAATTGATGGTTAGATTAATTTGATAATTGTGGTGTGTTAGCGGCACTTACTAATATTCTTAGTCCATTATCGTTTATAACCTTGAAGTTCATGTATTTGTGATCTTTAATGATTGAGTTAAGGATTGTTTGTCAAAGCAGTAAGTGTGAAAATTCGTTTTCAGCTCTACTTTTTGTAACACCCCAAATTTCCTATCTATTAGACAGTAATTTTGACAGTTAACAGAATTCTATTGTTTAGTGATTTTTGTGTACTATAAAATTATTTTGAGTATTCCGTCAGCGTATTTGATCGTTTTGAGTGATTTACTCCGTGTCAAGAAAATAATAATTTTTAGGCTGGGAAAAATCTTTAAGTATTTATTTCTCTTGACTGTTAATTATTTTTAACAATCTGATTTAATTTTCATACGTTTTCTAATATTTGTGATTTTTGTGGATGATTATAAATTTTTATGGTTATCTGGTTGTTTTTGGGCTGTTTGTGAGTCCAGTGGTCCTATGTGGGTCTGAGGTGAGTCCCAAAACATGAAAATTTTTCTACGTATAGAAAAATTTGTACTGTTTAGATGGAGATAGGGGATCTTACTAAACCTAAATCCAGAAACAGTTTTTAGAAAATTTCTTATACTGTGTTTTGTACTATATTTAATTATCGGACGATAAAAATACAGTAAATATATTCTTTCGTAGGGTTTTAGCAAATAAAAATAGAAATTATACTGCTTAAGTCAACAATAGTGGTTATGACAACTTTTGACGGACCAATAGGAAATAAGTTTAATTCTTTTGACGGGCCAACAGGAAGCAAGTCTAATATTGAAGACTTTGATATCAATCGTCGATTTAATCAATGGTGTAGGATTAGTCTAATAAAATGGCTATGACCATTTACAACCATTGGATGAAGAATTAAATCAAGGGTGGAGATTTGATCTTATAAAGTGGCTAGGACCATTCATGACCGTTGGATTTGGATTAAATCAACGGTGGAGATGGATCATTTATAACCATTGGATTTGGATTTAATCAATGGTGGAGATTTGGTCTTCTAAAATGGCTATGACTAATTATGACCCTTGGATTAAAAGTAAGAAGGAGTAATCTTGACCCTTTATTTTTGGAGATGGATCTAATGGCTAGAATTTTAAGGAAAAAGATCTAATGGCCTAGATTAAGTCTTCTAATCAAAAGTCTACCTTAATCCTAACCATTGATCTAATCAATGGCTTAAATTGCTCTAAATGGTGGCTTGAAAAAGATGACAACATTATGGAATGCATACATGGAGGGGGGACGGTTTTGTGCTTCATTTTGGAGCTAAAGAAAAGCTTTATGACCATTATTACTTGTCTTGGTCAATATGCATCATAATTGATCACTTTGCACCCTTAAGAGAATGCATGAAGGGGGGACGTTTTTGGGGAGTGCTTAAGAGCATAGAATGGTTTCAAGACCATTATTATTCCATCTTGATCATTATTGATCAAATTCAAGAAGCTAAGTTATCAAAGCTTTCTCTCCATTTCTCTTCTCCTCTAGTTTCGGCCAACACCTAGGAACCATGTCTCCAAACTTCTAAAATTTTATCTAAACACATTTCCTAAACCTAAACACTATTCTAAGAACATCTCTAGTTATGAGTTTTTACAAAATCCTTCATTTTGAGTTTCAAATCCAAGCTTCAAGTTTCTACCAAAAATGGTAAAGTTCATATTTCTTCACCCAATCTTTTAGTTTTGATTTTATAAGCCATGCTTGAATCATGGTTTACCTATTCTTTTACTTGTTATTGATTTTAAGATTTGTTTATGATTTTTAGGGATTTTCCAAGGAGCTCCACGAAATTGATAGGAAGGAAAACCAAGTGTTTTCACTTCATTCTTTACCTTAACCAAGTCTAAGAAGCCTTTCCCTCACAAAAATCAAAAACTTCATCTTTGTTCTTCAAGAGGAACCATTCGGCCATACCATCCAATCTCTTTTAATTTCGTCCAACCATAGATCTTAAATCTACATGATTTTTTAAGCAACTTTCATGTTGGAGACTTTCTCTAAATCATTCATCTTCAACCTTGTTCTTCAAGCTAAAGATTGGAGCTTTATTGGTGAAGTTTGTTAATCTTCACTTTTCTTTTGATTTTCAAGGTTCTAAGCCATGTTTGATCCATGGTTTATCTTGTTCAAGCTTGATTTACTAATAAATATATGTTTTGTTTTGTATTTGAGAAGCCCTTGGTGGTGAAGGACTTGGAAAGAGAAGCAAAACAAGGAGCTTTTGAGGATCTTCAAGAGGTAAGAGGGAGATTCATCTCACCAACCAAGTATGGTGGTGGGAGATGGTTTGTGTATTTGATGGATGGTGAATCCATGTGAGGATTCATATCCATGGTCATGTAATAATTTATGGGTGTTTATATGCTTTGATTATTTGCATATGCTTGATATGCTGTGCATGATTTTATGGCTTATATGGTATGCTTATAACATGCAAGATTATAATATGGTATGCTTATAATATGCATGATGAGAATATGTTGAAATTATGTATATGTATGTCATGATGTGATGGTGGAAAGGAAATCAATTTTTGGCTCCAATGGCCAAAGGAAGAGGGCTACAGTTTTGATACCCATGATGAGGGTTTATGTTGAAATTTTTCAAGAACAAGAGAATTAATTTTTGGTCCCTAGAAAATGGTGAATTTTGCCCAAGACACCTCAAGATAGGTGTCACAAATTAATATTTTCATGAATGATGAAATGAGATGGTTAGAAAAATAAGGAAAATAAACAAAGGGTTTATCTTTCAAAGAATACATGAACACGGTTTTGAGAAGGATTTTTATTAATTTATTTTGTGTAAAAAGTTTCTAAGCATTTTACTAAACATGAGTTTTAAAGGAAAATAGCAATGTTGATTTTAAGGATTTGCAAAGAAAGTGAAAAATGAAAATGAACAAATGATTTGATTTCAAAGACCAAGTGCTCACTGTTTTTGTAAATAATTTTTAATGGTTTGTTTGTGTAAAACCATATCAATTTAGAAAGAAAAATATTTGATGACCATTTGAAAACAAGTACCACGGTTTTGGAGGTTTGGGAATACCTTGATTTCATAAAGGAAAAGTATATGATGGCTTCAATGGCCAAAGACTTCACAGTGTTTTGAGAGATTGGAATAGTTTTGGTTTTATAAAACAAAGTGATTTCAAAGTGGAAACAAAATGTTTGAACAAAATGATTTAGTATAAGGATTTTCAGAAAGGGAATCAGAGTATTTTATCACTTGAGAAATGAATTTCAGTATGTAAATGGAAAAGAGAGGTTGAAACACACCTCAATTTATTTTGAAGAGAATTGATTTTAGAATTGATTTGAGAAAAATAGAGAATATAATAGTGATTTGATATTTTCTAATGTGCAACTCATCCTTTAGGTTTTGGAAAGCGTTAGTAATTTTAAAGTTAGAAACATTGATTTAATTCAATGGAATTGTGAATTTGTGGAATTATTGTGAAAAGGATTTTCTTGTGTAAGAAAATGTGAAAAATAAAGTACGAAGTTATATTATTTTGAGAAAGGTTGAATGGAATTTTTGAAGGTTGAGAAATATTTTTCGTAATGGAAATGATGTTAGAAATGACATTGATTTGTTTGGAAGTCCAAAAATAATGTTTGAAATATTGAGGAATATTTTACGTGGTCGTAAAATGGTGAAAAATGTTTTACGTACCTTAAAAACGTGATTTTTTAAGCTACGCGATTTGAAAAATGTTGAAATATTTCTACGCAATTTGAAAAACGTTTAAATATTTTGAAAATGATGGAAAATGGTTTACGCGACTTAAAAGAATGATTTTTAAGTTACGCGATTGTGAAAATGGTGAAAAATCGCTACGCGATTTGAGTAACGTATAAATATTTTTACGCGATTGAGAAAACGTTGAAAAATCAATACGTAATTGTGAAAACGTAACAGAAATGTTGCGCGATTGTGAAAACATGATGAAAGTGTTTTATAACTATCAAAATGCGATAATATGATTTCGCTGTTGAAAATACAGTATTATTACTGTTGGGCCAGTGTGTGGACCCTGATTTTGAGATTATGAAATTAAACTGAGAATGGGCCAATGTGTGGACCTTGAATATGAAATAGTAAATTTTGCCTGTGATTGGCATTTATGCATTGAACATGCATTGGAAATGGTGAATTTTGCCTGTGATTGACATTTGTGCATTTTATATGCATGAACTAGTGTATGGACACTGTATGAGAAAATGATAAATTTTGCCTATGATTGGCATTGATGCATTGAACATGCATTGGAAAGGATCGAGGGACTGTATGAGGCTATTTGCCTAGGAGAGACGTACACCTATTGAGTGGGTGCGATATGCGTAGTGTAAGTCACTTGTTGACCTTGGGGGCATCGGGGTGCGGGTTGCTTACACGGGTGGTTGGTCGCGCTTCTTCCCGTATGTTAGACCGATGCAACGCACCGATGATCCTGACCGAGACACTATTCTTAATCATGATCTTGAAAAGACTGTCGTGTATATGCTAGATGTGCAAAAATCAAAATGAGGATTATAGCACTTGGTCTAAGGCATTTTGGTACAGACAGATCTTTCGGATTGACTTCTCCGAACTGAGTATTAGCTCCATGGAGTAGGACATTGAGTCCATGTGCGCATGCATGAATTTGAGCATTTATATCCGTATAATATGTTAATTGAGGAATATTGGCTATGACAATTGTTTTGAATACTTGGATGATGATAATGATAATTGGATAATGATGAGGGCATCACCATAAATATTGATTGATAATTGAATTAATAAATGATTTGATGATGATAATTGATTAATGTTGATGATATGATATATCTGTATGATATGTTGTTATGTTATCTCTATGCTACCATGTTGGTATTAGTGTAGGTGATCTCAGCTCTTTGTTATATTGTTTTGTTGTATTTGTATTATTAAAATTAAATAGTAGATGGAACGAGTTGTCTTAGACATACGGGAGATAAATACTCTGAGATCGGAGACAACATCAGAGAATGACCATTCAAGATTTGATAGCGTGCAATGTTGACATGGAACAGATGTCTGATGCATCAAGATGGATACAAGAAGGAATAAGTATGTTAAGTTTTCTCGTTAGTGTTGTACTGTGCTATTAAGTAGGACCCGTCATAGGGTTTGCTACTGTTAAAAAAAAAAGAGTTTTCTGTTAGTTTTATATTTCTCTTTAAATTATTAAATATTAATTGGTGTCAATATTATATATTAAATAAATTTTCAGTAATACTTATGGATATCAGTAAGTTTATGTTACATCTTTGATGAAAAGAAATTTTAAAACCCATCTTTTATAACTCAAACCTTGTTTACGAACTTCTTTACAGATTATGAGTTAGGAGTCGAAAATGTGATACCCTGAGGGGGGTGTTACACTTTTGGGGAATGATTTTGTAGTTCTAATCTATTTTTTCCTCCTGTTGCTATGGAAAGAATCTCTTGCTCGTGTTCCTATTTTCCTGACTTGATCTTATCCCAGTCCAGCTTGTAGTGTACTAGTTATTTAAATTTTTGATATGGGAGGTTTGGAATTCTATCTATAAGAATGATTACTAAGCGTCAAGCTAGGTGTCCTAAGTAAACTTAAATAGTTATAAATTAATATGAAATTTATCTGAGGCTTTGCCCTTTATTATTATTTTGTATATAGTGTTATAGGCGAATACTTTGGATGTTTTTAGCACAATTCTATGGTAATGTGGATATGTTCTTGGTCCTTAAGAGTCCATTTGACTTTGTTAAAAAGGATAGGCATGGTAACTTCATTGGACTTAGTCACAGTATTCCTATTAACTAGGTTTAAGTCATGCTTATGGTCTTTAGTGCTCTAGACGAACTTCCTAGTCACATAATCCAACTTTAATTTTGACAAATACTAGAAGGGATCCAGGCATTCTGCATTGTGTACATAGGAATAAATGTTAAAACATATCCAGCAAGAGAAATCTTTGATGACAACCATTAATCAAGATATTGCAAAATTCTTCAGATTGGTAGTGGATGACATACACCGAGTCTAATGTGAAGAAAACCTTTTTCTACCTGGGATCATACCCACAACCAATTACCTTATCAGTTCCTATTACCTATTCTGCCTTTTCAGATTCGAATATAAGTTTCATTCTTGTAACCAAGTTTTACACTTAGATGTCTCAACAACATAATCCAAAACCATGTTTATGTAAGTATGCATTTGATGTGTTCACCTTTTCTATTTTTGAACACCTAGTGCACAAATTAGAATAGTAATACAACTAAAAGAACACTACCGTTATTCACTAGTAGCTATAACTAATCTACTATTATTTATAATGTATGGTTATGTTGTCATACTATTGACTGTGAAACATTTCATGTGGGCTTTTCACAGTGTTGATGTTCTAGGTGAGAATTAGAAATGTGTCTTTAGTTGGGTTATGCTGTTCCTTTTCTAACACATTAGCATAAAACAAAAACTTGATGTTATGACTTGTGAATTGTGAATTTGTACTGCACTTATCGGTGTCACCTATAATGACCAAAATTTAGACCTAAAGGAATGGAATGGCCTTAAGGCCTTTGCTCAAATGTAAATAAAATAAACATGCCAAGCAATAAGATATTTGTTAACATGAAAACTGCCACAGTCAAAGGATTGACATATTTAAAAGCTAGTGTACTTATTCAAAGATTCAAAATATAATTTAATCTAAAATTTTCTAATATGAATATCATGAAGATGGACCAAGTACCTGTAAGAATAGACCATTTGATGCTTGGATTCGAATTTTGAGGGGGTCATCATTATTCCTTATAATCTGAAATGTTTCCAGGTTTGTAGGTGAGTCCGAAACTGCTACAAGTTTGTTTCCATTGCCTTGATTTTCCAGCCCCACAAATTGCTTGTTAAACACTCTAAAATTGATGGATGTATCACTAACTCTCCACATCTGCATATGCACAAATAATTAGGTCAGGTGAATGAGATTTCTAAATCACAATCAAAAGTTATCATCATTGAAATTCTCTTAGATGAAGATGAACCTACATATACATACCTTGAATGTTTCCCATCCAGAAGCTGAATCACGACTAGCCACAACAGCAGCTCCTCCCCCATCTTCTGCACTGAGATACCTCTGCAACTTTCTGGACATGAGTTATACTTGAGTTCCATCCTGAAATAACAAAATATCAAAAACAATTCAATTAAATTTGTCTATTGACTGAAAAAAAAGTACCATGACATCATTTTCATGAAGGGTGTAACTTTTGAACTTCTTAATTTGTAGACTTTCAATAATTATTTATGTAAATTACTAATGATTATTTTTAGCAAAAAAAAGAAAGTCTAGTATTCCGTGGAATCATAATTAAAACTCCTTCTAACTATATAAAGTGAATTCTTTGGGATTGGAAGTAATACCAAGAGATCTTTGTTGGTAATTCCTTCTAACTTTTAAACCAAATATGAGTATTTGCATTTAACACATTAACAGGTTTGTGCACTTTCTGTTTTGCTTCTTGTCAAATTTAGGAATTATAGATATTCCTAACCTTTTAATGTTTCATAACAATGACTTCAAATCTGTTTGCTTATCTGTTTACTGAATTTAACTCACTTATATGCGGCACTTTATATGCATACTATTTTGTTATACTGTTATATTATTTTCTCATATATCACCATTTAAATTTGCACCATTGTATTAATTTTAGATTGTACTATTATATTTTCCTTTCTAGTCATGGTGATGGATAAGTCTTGGATTAGTAAATCATGCCACACAACTGAATATGTGGTTGGGTTAAATAAGTTTTTGGATTTTGCATTTCAACATCAGTTTATTGACAGGTGTAAAATTAAGTGTCCATGTTCAAAGTGTGGTTTTAAGAAGTGGCAAACAAGAGAAGTAGTTCAAGAACACCTAACTTTACGGCCTTTTCCAGAAAATTACAAAGTTTGGTATTGGTATGATGAAGAATCAAATGTAATTGAGTCTGAGGCTATTGAATGCACACATGTCATGGAGGACACTTTTCAACCCCAAAATTCAATGGAAACCATGATCAATGATGCATTTGGGTTTGCCGGCACAATCTTAATGAACCTGGTGTGTCTTCTGAGGCTGTTAATAGAGAAGAGACATTAAATGAAGGGCATAATGAGGTGCATTATGAAGATAATGTAGAGTTTTACGAGTTGTTCAAAGATAGATGAAGGGTGTACAAAGTATTCGAAATTGTCTTTTCTGGTAAAATTATATCACATTAACTGTTTGTGCTGAATGAGTGACAAAGCTATGACTATGATTCTAGAATTGTTAAAAAAAGTGTTTGAAGATGCCAAGATTCTTGTTTCATTCTATGAGGCCAAGAAAATCATCAACAAACTTAGTCTTAATTATACCAAGATACCTGCTTGCCCAAATGATTGTATGTTATATTGGGGGGATGATGAACACTTAGAAGAATGTAGAAGATGCAAGCAATCTAAGTGGAAGGATAATAAGAAGAAGCAACCTGCAAAGGTTTTGTATTACTTTCCAATAAAGCCAAGGTTACAAAGATTGTTTATATGTTCTAAGACTGCTAAGTCTATGACTTAGCATGTGTCAGAGGGTAACCAAGATGGATTGATGAGGCATCCTAGAGATTCGAAGGCTTGGAAAAGATTCGACTTTATTCATTCTGAATTTACCGCTGATCCTCGAAATGTATGGTTTGGCTTAGCTAGTGATGGTTTCAACCCTTTTGGAACTATAAGCACAAACCATAGCATTTGGCCAGTAGTTCTTATCCCATAGCTTGTTGGAGAAGTCATTCTCCCCCCTCTCTCTCCTCATTGCTACGACACTTGGAGCCCAAAGGGAAACAAAATTTTTGCTTCCCACACTTAACACTCTTCACCCAAAATATCACTCATTTCTAATATCATTTTCTCTTTCTTCAACTTTCATTTCCATTTTCTCTAACATCTCTCTTCTTCTCCTTCACCCTCTCCATGGTTTGCAGCCCCAAGAGGTGGCCATCACCATTTTTCATTTTCTCACTTCATCATCACCATTTCTACACACTCCTTCTCATTCTCAACATTTTCTATTTAAAGACTTTCTCTCAAATCCATCATCTTCACCATTTTCTTCCAAGAACAAAGCTTAAAGCTTTGAGGTAAAGCTTCCATTTTTCTTTCTTCTTCTCTTTATTTTCGTGTTCCTTGGCCACCAAAGTGGCCAAGGATTCATGTTTTTCAAGACTTGGTTGTTGATTTCACAAGTTTGATTTTCTAGGGTTTTTGGAGAGCCAAAACCGAACCACCAAGAAGCACACCAAGGGGTGATTTTCGTGTTCTTCCTTTAGGTAAGAGGGAGATTTACTCACTTCAACCATTATTGGTGGTGAGAAGACTTTTGTGTGGTTGTTGATGGAGAAATCCATAATGGATGCTTACTTTGTTTCATTATTTTTCATGTTTGTGTGTTCTTGATTGAGATTAATAATGATTGATTGTTTTGAAGGCATTAAGGATGTTAGAATGCTTTGATAATGTTGTATTTTGTAACACCCCAATTTTTAGAAAATGTCCCGAATGTTCTGTTTGCTGTTTTTCAAGCTTTTGTGTAAATGACTGTTATGTCCCTATTTTACTGTTTCTTGTTTTTCTGTATGAAATACAAATATGTTTTACAGGCTAAATTTTATTTGATCGTTTTACGTATTTTGCTTTGAGACGGTAAAATAAAAATTTTTTTGAGCTACTGTTTTAATTTTTCTGGGTGATATACAGACAATTAATACTGTCTGTAATGTTATTTGAACGTTTTGGATGATTTGCGTCGTCGTGGGGAAAAATAGAAAAATGACCGTTATGTCCCGATTGTACTGTTTTTAATTTTTCTATATGTTACAGTGCTTAATATTACTGTCTGTGATTTTATTTGGACTTTTTGAGCGATTTGCTCCGAGACAGGGAAATAATATTTTTCCGGGCCGGGGAAATCTTGTTTTAATTATTCAGACTGGGGGATCTTACTAAACCCAATTCTGAATGAGACGATAATTAATCTTTTAATTTTTAGGATTTAATTGTCTAATAAAATAATTTTGTATATTATTTTATTAGTCAGTATAATTAGATGACAAATGGACCCGAAATGTTTTGCGAGACCCACGTTTAGCTAATACAGTTAACTTAGTAGCTTAATTAAGCATCATTAGTGAAGGAATTCTCTAGAACAAGTGACTAAGCTTGATGACTAGGTTAATTAGTGACTAAGCATGGTGACTAAGGCTAATGACAAGGCAAGGATGAGCCAATGGGAGCCAAGCTTGCTAACCAAGTTTTGATCTTGGCCTTTGATCCATTCTAAGGCTTGGATGAAGCCAAATCCATGACACCTTGCATGGAGTGAAGTCTACGGCCAAGCCACCCTTGGAAGACCAAAAATCACTTTGTCTTCATGCAAAATTTCTCTCTTCTCTCTCTTCCAAAAACCCTAAACACCATTGATGTTTTCTTAAAGTTCCATTTGGCCAAACACATATCCATACTATCCAATCACCCTAATTTTCATCCAACCAAGTTTTCTAAACCTAAACACAATCCTAAGAACATCTCTAGTTGAGAGTTCTTGCAAAATCCTTCATTTGAAGCTTGACAACCTTCTTGGAAGATTTAACCAAGAAGGTGAAATTCCTAGTTTTTCTTTTCTAAACTCTTTTTCAAAGTTCTAAGCCATGATTTCTCCATGGTTTAAGCTCTCTTTCTATGGTTAGTAACTTGTAGATTTTTGTTTAAGTTTGTTAGGTGACTTGAAGGAGAAAACCGAAACATAAGGAAAGGTGTGAAAGAGTTTTAGTCTTCATTTAAGGTAAGAGGAAGACTAATCTTATCATCTATGGATGGTGGTAAGAAGATGGAGTGTGATTTTTGTGATTGTAGAATCCATAAGGATTCATTTGTGTGATTGTTAGTAGCTTGTTTATGTGTTTGTGTATTTGTTAGTAGCTTTCCTATTTGATGTTTGTAATAATTTGTATGTCTACAAGCTTTGATTGCATGTCTACAAGCTTTGATTTAGGTTATATGTGTTAGAAATATATTGCATGTGTTAGAAATGTATGATAATTTATAGGATGTGAATAATATGTCAAGGATTGCATGAGTGTTCCAAAGAACACAAACCTTGAGGCTCACGGCCATGACCAAAATGGAGAACCAAAATGTTCTCTTAATTTTTCTAAAATGAGATTTAATTAACCTAGGAACATTAACAAGGTATCACATTGTTTAGATTAAGGAAAATGAATTTAGAAATCAAATGACATAATTTTATGTTTAGGCCAACATGCCAAACCACTTATATATGATTTCTAAGATCAATTCCAAACCTTTTTCAATCAAAATAATGCAATATATGTTAAAAAGGAATTTTTTTAAAAGGAGTTTTAAAGAAATTAATTTATTAGAATTAAGTGTCTTAAATTAAAACTATTGATTTTATTGTTAGAAATGAAATACAGTAACTTTTGAGAATTTCTAACATATGGCTCATGCTGTATTTTGAAGCATGTTAGTAATTTTCAAAAGGATTAATTATATGGTTTAAAAATTAAATAAACAGAATTTTTACAAAAAAATTAAGAAATCATTATTATAATTTTCTAAACAAAATACTGTCAATTTTTAGTAAAAATGGGCAATTAAGATAGAAAAGATGTCCAAAAGATAGTATACGGTATTGAAAATATTTTACGTAATTTAAACGTATTATTTATTATTTCTGTTTATTTAAACAGTAATTTTTAAGGAGTTTGGACAAGAAAATGATTTAAAAATCTTACGCGATTGAGAAAATGTATTAAAAACTCTACGCGATTTTGAAAACAGAAAAATATATTTACGCGATTTAAAAACGTTTGTAAAAACGACGAGATTGTGAAAACGCGATAAAATTTCTACGCGATTGACCGAAACGATATTTTCTATATTCTTTCTGGAATTTCCGTATTTTTCTGCTGTCGGGCTATGAGGTGAACCCGTACAGGCTTTGGAACAGTATTTGTCTGGTAGGACTTACTGTATCTTTTTATCTTTGAGGATATCTTGGTTATGCCAGTTTGTGGTGGATTGGTTGACGAGGTGAATCACATCGTGTTGTCGATGCGATAAACGTAGTGTGGTTCATTATTCTTATGAACTTGGAGACATTAGTGTACGGGATTCCATATATGGACAGTCGGTCGCTCCGCTGGGCTGTGGTAACCGATAACACACTAATGGACTCGACACGCACTATTTTTAATCGAGATTTCGTAAAATCTAATAGTACATTGCCTGTAGTGCCACAATGTGAGACCGTGAACTACACCATGCTTTGGATGATGGATTCCATATGACATGGGGCTATAGACGCAAAGTGTGACAGCGCAATAGTTTGGTTGGGCAACCGTGGTACTAATAGATTTTGCGAGTCATTCTCTCTCTGATATCTGTTTGTGTTTAGCTCCATGGAGTAGGATCGTGTCATGTTACATTTAATTATATCTTGAACATTATTTATTTTATTTATTTTATTATTTATCTGTTTATTTATTTGGTTATTGTTCTGATAAACTGTCTGTTTCTGAATTTATTTTTATCTGTGATATTATATTGTATGTGTTATTGTTTTATCTGTGAAATCATGTGTTGTTATGATAATTAGATCTTTACACTATACTGTTATTAAATCTTGTTATAGCTTTTCATATTGCATGAACTGTATATCTGTTGTTTGTCGTTTTCTTATTTGCCATGTTTGTGATGATTTTAGATTGTCTTACCTCTTTCTTTATTGTATGTGTTTTCTGTATATTTATTTTACGCGGTAAAGAGTTTGAGGAAGAGGAACAGCCTCTTGAGATTCTGTATCCCGAGGAGGAGGAAGATCAGCAAGCCGAAGATCAGTTCGACGATCAAGAACCATCTGATCATCCATATCCATTGGATTGATTGGTTTGGGTATGGCGGTGCCTGGATTTTTGGGGTTTGTGACACTCGAGTTTCACGGTGGATCGTTAGCTTGGCATATGCGAGGAGACAGAGACTCCGTGACGTATGTGGGACGGTTGACTGTGTCCCTACGTCATAGGTTTGATGAAGAGCCAGTGATGACGACTACTGTGTTTCTGCACCTAGAGTTACCTTTATCCATTAGGCGTCATTGGGGTGGTGTATCCACTGAGCCTAGTGAGATGACACTCGTATCGACTGCGCGGTCTCATGTCCGCCGAGTGTCGAGGCATCCTGGATATTTATCTTCTGATGAGTTTCCTGAGAGTGATCCATCAGAGGATTAAATATTTATGATGTATTTTTGCGCGTCTCGCGTATGTATATATTGACTCTTTTTGTTTTTCTTTACTATTTCTGTTTAAATATTTGTAGTTGTAGTTGTAAATTATTTGTATAACTTATAACTTGGACCATATGTATATTATGAGTGAGGTTGTTCTGTATACTTTATGTTTCCGCATTATTTTATTTAATAATATTCTCATTTTAACAGGAATTATTTTACAACCCATATTAATACGTAATAAATGTTTTACGACTTGGGTAGATTTTATTTATTTCTCTTTATATATGTGATATCCCCACAAGGGTGTTACATTAGTTAGTATCAGAGCCCAAGTTAAAGTCTTTTGGGGTTGTGGTTGGGTCTGTTTTTGTTTTGTCTTTGTGTGATTCTCTCGTGATTTACTTCCGAAAGGATGTATCTAATTTTGTTTTGTTCTGTTTGAAGAAAGAAGATGTCTGGACGAGGTAGAGGACGTGCGAACGTGAATCGTGATGTGGATCCTATGATTGCGGCCTGCTTGAAGCTATGCAGCGGATGGCTGAAGTAATGATGCAAACAGAATTTGAGAGCGACTCAACAAAGAAGATGCTATCGCCGATGCCCTAAATTTATCGAATTTAGGCGCCACAATCCGCCACAGTTTAGAGGCGAGGTTGATCCGGAGAAGGCAAGTCAATGGATACAAGACTTGGAAAGGATTTTTGAAGGAATGAGATGCACAGATGATAAGAAGGTAACTTATGTTGTCTTTATGCTAAGAGGTGATGGAGAACATTGGTGGAGAGGAACTCGCCAAGTTTTACAAGCTGAAGGAACTGAAATTACGTGGGAAGTATTTTCTGATGCTTTTCTGGGAAAGTATTTTCCTGCAAGTGCTAGGCATGCCAAGGAAATGGAATTTCTTGGTTTGCGACAGGGAAATATGACGGTGAATGAGTATGCGACAAAATTTGAGAATTTGTCTCAATTCTCGGATTATGCTCAAACTCGACCGGATGATTCATGGAGATGTCGGAAGTTTGAATCAGGCTTAAGAGTGGAACTAAAGCGAGGGGTGATATCCTTGAGGATAAATCAGTTTCATGCTTTGGTTGATGCATGTGCGCGACTTGAGGAATTAGAGCCGTCAAGAGATCAGAGGAATCGTAACTTTGGGCCGACAAGGTTTCAGAGAGGTGGAGGAAGTAATACGAATCGGTTTCAGCGCAAGCCGTATTCCAGACCATCAGGGAGTCAATCTCAACGACCACCAGTTGGGGGAAGTGCAAGTGGTAGTGGAGCTGGACAGAAAGTGACGTTTACGCCAACATGTTTTAAGTGCGGAAAGAAAGGTCATATCTCTCCGGAGTGCACGGTTAAGGGGACAGTTTGTTTTAACTGTAAGCAACCTGGGCATATAGCGAAGGATTGTCCTCAGCCGGAAAGGAAACCTGTTGTTCGTTATGTTCGTGCTAATCAACAGAAGTCAGGGAATACTCAACCGAGATCTGGAGGGCGAGTATATACTATGACGGGAACAGAAATTTCTCAATCTGATGATCTTATACAAGGAGAAGGTGACATTGGAGGTAACCATCTGACTGTGTTATATGACTCTGGTGCTACACACTTGTTTATTGCATATGATTGTGTGGAAAGGTTGAAGTTGCCTGTGTCTTCTTTGAATGTTAAATTGAGTGTTTCTACTTCAACTGCTAAACCTGTGATTGCATCAAAGATATGTTTGGATTGTCCTGTTGTTGTGAAGGATCGTAAGTTTTTGGTCAACTTGATTTGTTTACCTCTTGTTGAGATAGATATAATCTTAGGGATGGATTTGGTTATCTTCTAACCATATCCTTATAGATTGTGCCGACAAAACCATAGTTTTTCCTAAGGAAGAAAAGTCCGGATTCTTAAGCTCTATTGTTAAGGTCAAGTCTTTGTTAAGAGAGGGAGCGCAGTGAGGATATGTGGTATTGTCTTCTCTAGAGGTTAAGAATGAGAAGGATGTGAATACTATTCCCTGTAGTCAACGAGTTTCCGAGGTTTTTCCTGATGACGTACTGGTTTGCCACCCGAGAGGGAGATCGAGTTTTCAATTGATTTAGTACCAGGAGCAGGTCCTATCTCAATTGCACCGTACCGTATGTCGCCAGCAGAGTTGGAGGAGCTGAAGAAGCAATTGGTGGAATTGTTGGAGAAGCAGTTTGTGTGACCAAGTGTTTCACCATGGGGGGCGCCAGTGCTTTTGGTCAAGAAGAAGGACGGAACTTCTCGGCTTTGTGTGGATTATCGTCAGCTGAACAAGGTGACTATCAAGAATAAATATCTGCTTTCAAGAATTGACGATTTGATGGATCAGTTAAGAGGAGCTGTGGTGTTTTCCAAGATAGATCTGAGATCGGGGTATCATCAGATTCGTGTTAAGGGGGAAGATGTACCGAAAATCGCTTTTCGAACTCGTTATGGACATTATGAGTATCAGGTAATGCCATTCGGGGTGACGAATGCTCCTGCCATATTTATGGATTATATGAACAGGATTTTTCATCCGTATCTAGACAGGTTTGTCATTGTCTTCATCGATGACATTCTGATCTATTCTCAATCTAAGGAAGAGCATGCTGAACATCTTGGTATTGTTCTTCAGATTTTGAGAGAAAAGCAGCTGTATGCGAAGTTGGCTAAATGTGAGTTCTGGTTAGAAAAAGTTCAGTTTTTAGGTCACGTGATTTCGAAAGAAGGTATTGCGGTAGACCCATCAAAAGTAGAGACTGTTTTACAATGGGAAAGACCTAAGACGGTAACAGAAGTTTGAAGTTTTGTTGGACTTGCTGGTTATTATCGAAGATTTATTGAAGGTTTTTCGAAGATTGCTGGACCGCTTACACAACTTACTAGGAAAAGTCAAGCTTTTGAGTGGACGGAAGAACGTGAAGCCAGTTTTCAAGAGTTGAAGAAGAGATTAACAACTGCACCTGTGTTGATCTTGCTAGATTCTAAGGGAACTTTTGATGTGTATTGTGATGCTTCTTATCAAGGGTTAGGTTGCGTTTTGATGCAGAACCGGAATGTTGTAGCGTATACTTCTCGTCAGTTAAAGGTTCATGAGAGGAACTATCCAACGCACGATTTGGAATTGGCTGCAGTGGTTTTTGCTCTGAAAGTGTGGAGGCATTTTCTGTATGGAGCGCTGTTCAATGTCTTTAGTGATCACAAGAGTCTGAAGTACTTGTTTGATCAGAAAGAATTGAATATGAGGCAAAGGCGATGGTTGGAATTCTTAAAGGATTATGATTTTCAACTTCAATACCACCCGGGAAAAGCTAATGTGGTAGCTGATGCCTTGAGCAGAAAGGTGCTTAGTGTTTCGGCAATGATGATCAAGGAGGAAGAGTTGATCAATAAGTTTCGAGATCTATGGTTGTCTGTGGAGATTCTACCTGAAAAAGTTCGTTTGTTTAAGGTTGTGATCATAAACGAATTTCTTGATGTCGTCCGAGATAAACAAAAGGAAGACGTGTTTTTACAAAATGAGAGAGAATTGCTAAAGCAAGGTCATAAAGCGATGGTAGAAGAAAGAGCAGATGGAATCTTAAGGTTTAAGGGAAGAATTTGTATGCATGATGATTCTGAATTTTAGAAGTCGATTCTAGATGAAGCTCATACTAGTGATCTTAGTTTACATCCGGGGATGACCAAGATGTATCAAGACTTGAAGAGGTTGTTTTGGTGGCCAAGGATGAAAAGAGACGTAGCAGAGTATGTGGAGTCTTGTCTGGTTTGTCAGAAAGCGAAAGTGGAATATCAGAGACCAGCTGGAATGTTGCAACCGTTATCTATTCCAGAGTGGAAATGGGATAGTATCTCTATGGATTTCGTTATTGGTTTGCTGAAGACGAGGAAAGGTCATGATTCAATATGGGTTATAGTCGATAGGCTTACTAAATCGGCTCATTTCTTACCAATTAATATCAAGTATTCGTTGGAAAGATTAACCCAGTTGTACATTAGTGAGATTGTTAGATTACATGGTGTACCTACATGTATAGTTTCTGATCAAGATCCGAGGTTTACGTCAAGGTTTTGGCGAAGTCTGCAAGAAGCTATGGGAACTAAGTTGCGACTGAGTTCGGTGTATCATCCGCAGACTGATGGTCAGACAGAGAGAACTATACAGTCTTTGGAGGATCTGTTGCGTGCTTGTGTTTTAGAGCAACGAGGAAGTTGGGATGAATTTTTATCTTTGATAGAATTCATCTACAACAATAGTTTTCACTCAAGTATAGGGATGACACCCTATGAGGCATTGTACGGAAGACGATGTCGAACCCCGTTATGTTGGTATCAGGATGGGGAAAGCATGACTGTTGGACCAGATCTTGTACAACGGACTACGGAGAAGGTAAAGATGATACAAGAGAAGATGAGAACAACGCAGCGATGAAGAGTTATGCGGATAAACGAAGACGACCTCTTGAGTTTGAGGAGGGTGAGCATGTGTTTCTAAGAGTTACTCCTACGACCGGTGTCGGAAGAGTTATTAAGTCTAAGAAGCTTACTCCTAAGTTTATTGGACCGTATCAGATTATCCGACGTATAGGTCCTGTGGCGTATCAGATTGCTTTGCCGCCTTTTCTATCCAATCTGCATGATGTATTTCATGTATCTCAGCTCAGGAAGTATATACCAGATCCAACGCATGTTATACAACCAGATGAAGTACAGTTAAAGGAGAATTTAACTTACGAGACTTTACCTGTTAGAATCGAGGACAGAAAGGTAAAGCAGCTTCGAGGGAAGATGATCGAGCTAGTGAAGGTCATATGGAATGACGTGATGGGTGATGCTACCTGGGAGCTGGAAGATAAAATGAGGGATCAGTATCCTCATTTGTTTTGATGAGCAGCAAATTTCGAGGATGAAATTTTTATTTCTTGGGGAGAGTTGTAACACCCCAATTTTTAGAAAATGTCCTGAATGTTCTGTTTGCTGTTTTTCAAGCTTTTGTGTAAATGACTGTTATGTCCCTATTTTACTGTTTCTTATTTTTCTGTATGAAATACAAATATGTTTTACAAGCTAAAATTTTATTTGATCGTTTTACGTATTTTGCTTTGAGACGGTAAAATAAAAATTTTTCGAGCTACTGTTTTAATTTTTCTGGGTGATATACAGACAATTAATATTGTCTGTAATTTTATTTGAACGTTTTGGATGATTTGCTTCGTCGTGGGGAAAAATAAAAAAATGACCATTATGTCCCGATTGTACTGTTTTTAATTTTTCTATATGTTACAGTGCTTAATATTATTGTCTATGATTTTATTTGGACTTTTTGTGCGATTTGCTCCGGGACAGGAAAATAATATTTTTTCGGGCCGGGGAAATCTTGTTTTAATTATTCAGACTGGGGGATCTTACTAAACCCAATTCTGAATGAGACGATAATTAATCTTTTAATTTTTAGGATTTAACTGTCCAATAAAATAATTTTGTATATTATTTTATTAGTCAGTATAATTAGATGACAGTGGACCCGGAAATGTTTTGCGGGACCCACGTTTAGCTAATACAGTTAACTTAGTAGCTTAATTAAGCATCATTAGTGAAGGAATTCTCTAGAACAAGTGACTAAGCTTGATGACTAGGTTAATTAGTGACTAAGCATGGTGACTAAGGCTAATGACAAGGCAAGGATGAACCAATGGGAGCCAAGCTTGCTAACCAAGTTTTGATCTTGGCCTTTGATCCATTCTAAGGCTTGGATGAAGCCAAATCCATGACACCTTGCATGGAGTGAAGTCTACGGCCAAGCCACCCTTGGAAGACCAAAAATCACTTTGTCTTCATGCAAAATTTCTCTCTTCTCTCTCTTCCAAAAACCCTAAATACCATTGATGTTTTCTTGAAGCTCCATTCGGCCAAACACATATCCATACTATCCAATCACCCTAAATTTCATCCAACCAAGTTTTCTAAACCTAAACACAATCCTAAGAACATCTCTAGTTGAGAGTTCTTGCAAAATCCTTCATTTGAAGCTTGAAAACCTACTTGGAAGATTTAACCAAGAAGGTGAAATTCCTAGTTTTTCTTTTCTAAACTTTTTTTCAAAGTTCTAAGCCATGATTTCTCCATGGTTTAAGCTCTCTTTCTATGGTTAGTAACTTGTAGATTTTTGTTTAAGTTTGTTAGGTGACTTGAAGGAGAAAACCGAAACATAAGGAAAGGTGTGAAAGAGTTTTAGTCTTCATTTAAGGTAAGAGGAAGACTAATCTTATCATCTATGGATGGTGGTAAGAAGATGGAGTGTGATTTTTGTGATTGTAGAATCCATAAGGATTCATTTGTGTGATTGTTAGTAGCTTGTTTATGTGTTTGTGTATTTGTTAGTAGCTTTTCTATTTGATGTTTGTAATAATTTGCATGTCTACAAGCTTTGATTGCATGTCTACAAGCTTTGATTTAGGTCATATGTGTTAGAAATATATTGCATGTGTTAGAAATGTATAATAATTTATAGAATGTGAATAATATGTCAAGGATTGTATGAGTGTTCCAAAGAACACAAACCTTGAGGCTCACGACCATGACCAAAATGGAGAACCAAAATGTTCTCTTAATTTTCCTAAAATGAGATTTAATTAACCTAGGAACATTAACAAGGTATCACATTGTTTAGATTAAGGAAAATGAATTTAGAAATCAAATGACATAATTTTATGTTTAGGCCAACATGCCAAACCACTTATATATGATTTCTAAGATCAATTCCAAACCTTTTTCAATCAAAATAATGCAATATATGTTAAAAAGGAATTTTTTTAAAAGGAGTTTTAAAGAAATTAATTGATTAGAATTAAGTGTCTTGAATTAAAACTATTGATTTTATTGTTAGAAATGAAATACAGTAACTTTTGAGAATTTCTAACATATGGCTCATGCTGTATTTTGAAGCATGTTAGTAATTTTCAAAAGGATTAATTATATGGTTTAAAAATTAAATAAACAGAATTTTTACAGAAAAATTAGGAAATCATTATTATAATTTTCTAAACAAAATACTGTCAATTTTTAGTAAAAACGGGCAATTAAGATAGAAAAGATGTCCAAAAGACAGTATACGGTATTGAAAATATTTTACGTAGTTTAAACGTATTATTTATTATTTCTGTTTATTTAAACAGTAATTTTTAAGGAGTTTGGACAAGAAAATGATTTAAAAATCTTACGCGATTGAGAAAATGTATTAAAAACTCTACGCGATTTTGAAAACAGAAAAATATATTTACGCGATTTAAAAACGTTTGTAAAAACGACGAGATTGTGAAAACGCGATAAAATTTCTACGCGATTGACCGAAACGATATTTTCTATATTCTTTCTGGAATTTCCGTATTTTTTCTGCTGTCGGGCTATGAGGTGAACCCGTACAGGCTTTGGAACAGTATTTGTCCTGTGGGACTTACTGTATCTTTTTATCTTTGAGGATATCTTGGTTATGCCAGTTTTTGGTGGATTGGTTGACGAGGTGAATCACATCGTGTTGTCGATGCGATAAACGTAGTGTGGTTCATTATTCTTATGAACTTGGAGACGTTAGTGTACGGGATTCCATATATGGACAGTCGGTCGCTCCGCTGGGCTGTGGTAACCGATAGCACACTAATGGACTCGACACGCACTATTTTTAATCAAGATTTCGTAAAATCTAATAGTACATTGCCTGTAGTGCCACAATGTGAGACCGTGAACTACACCATGCTTTGGATGATGGATTCCATATGACATGGGGCTATAGACGCAAAGTGTGACAGCGCAATAGTTTGGTTGGGCAAGCCGTGGTACTAATAGATTTTGCGAGTCATTCTCTCTCGATATCTATTTGTGTTTAGCTCCATGGAGTAGGATCGTGTCATGTTACATTTAATTATATCTTGAACATTATTTATTTTATTTATTTTTCGTTTATTTATTTATTTATTTATTTATTTATTTATTTGGTTATTGTTCGATAAATTGTCTGTTTTGAATTTATTTTTATCCGTGATATTATATTGTATGTGTTATTGTTTTATCGTGAAATCATATGTTGTTATGATAATTAAATCTTTACACTATTTGTTATTAAATTACTTGTTATAGCTTTTCATATTTCATGAATCGTATATCTGTTGTTTGTCGTTTTCTTATTTGCCATGTTTGTGATGATTTTAGATTGTCTTACCTCTTTCTTTATTGTATGTGTTTTTTCGTATATTTATTTTACGCGGTAAAGAGTTTGAGGAAGAGGAAATGACCTCTTGAGATTCTCGTATCCCGAGGAGGAGGAAGATCAGCAAGCCGAAGATCAGTTCGACGATCAAGAACCATCTGATCATCCATATCCATTGGATTGATTGGTTTGGGTATGGCGGTGCCTGGATTTTTGGGGTTTGTGACACTCGAGTTTCATGGTGGATCGTTAGCTTGGCATATGCGAGGAGACAGAGACTCCGTGACGTATGTGGGACGGCTGACTGTGTCCCTACGTCATAGGTTTGATGAAGAGCCAGTGATGACGACTACTGTGTTTCTGCACCTAGAGTTACCTTTATCCATTAGGCGTCATTGGGGTGGTGTATCCACTGAGCCTAGTGAGATGACACTCGTATCGACTGCGCGGTCTCATGTCCGCCGAGTGTCGAGGCATCCTGGATATTTATCTTCTAATGAGTTTCCTGAGAGTGATCCATCAGAGGATTAAATATTTATGATGAATTTTTGGGCGCGTCTGCGTATGTATATATTGACTCTTTACTGTTTTTCTTTACTGTTTCTGTTTAAATATTTGTAGTTGTAGTTATAAATTATTTGTATAACTTATAACTTGGACCATATGTATATTATGAGTGAGGTTGTTCTGTTTACTTTATGTTTCCACATTATTTTATTTAATAATATTCTGTTTAACAGGAATTATTTTACAACCCATATTAATACGTAATAAATGTTTTACGACTTGGGTAGATTTTATTTATTTCTCTTTATATATGTGACATCCCCACAAGGGTGTTACATATTTGATGAATGGAAATTTTGAGGGTTTACTACCCTATTGAGAGGCCATGGTTTTGGCCATAAATTTTAAGAGTTTGGATTGATTTTGTGTAAAATGAAACCTATGTAATTAGACATTAAAGAATTGATGCTTGTAATGGAGGAAATTGATTTAGCATTGGTCATTGAGAGGCCACGGTTTTGTAGGGTTCTCGTGACCCAAAGATTGTGAAATAAATCAAGACTTAGGAAATTAGAAATGTTGAATTCATAATATGGAATTATGGTATGTGTTGAACCATATATATATATATATATATATATATATGAAAAATTGATATTGAGATTTGGTTTTATGATTTTGCGAGTCCATGTGTGGGACTAAATGCTTATTAATGATTAATTGATGAAATTGTGGCATAATGTTGTTGAGAATTGACTATATGCCATTATACTATGTTCCATGAGAAATACATTGTTGATGAGTATGCATGATTTGCATTGTTTAATGAGAAATGTATCATTGATGAACATACATGATGTAAATTGAGTCATCATGCATTGTGATGTCCATTGGACTTTGTTGAGAAGGTGATGTATGCCTAGGAGATTGAATTATACCTCAGTACTGGTACAAGTAGACTAAGCGTGGGTCATAGTGGTTGACCTTGGGGGCGTCGGGGTGCAGGTGTCTCACAATAGACAGTGGTAGCTCCACTGGGGTAGTTGGATAGACCGATGCAAACACAACGACGATTCGGACCGAGACGCTGTCCTATATCGCGATTAATTGTTGGAGTGCCATGTATAAGCCATATTGCGCAAATATTTTTATGAGATGAAGCACTTTATTTTACGACATACTGGCATGACTCCTTGATTATTCTCTCTGAAATGTTGATGTCTAGCTCCATGGAGTAGGATTTTTAGTACCATGTGCATTGTGCAGTGTCAGTCTCATAATTCATTGAGCATGAGTACTTATGACTGTTAAACTATCTATTTTCGATACTGCAATAATTATCTTGTGGTTGAACTGTTGACTGCTTGAGATATCAATATTGTTT
Source organism: Ormosia emarginata (assembly GCA_029884605.1). Taxonomy (NCBI): domain Eukaryota; kingdom Viridiplantae; phylum Streptophyta; class Magnoliopsida; order Fabales; family Fabaceae; genus Ormosia; species Ormosia emarginata. The sequence goes on from JAQQTP010000073.1 coordinate 22,931,675, forward strand.
AACTTTAATTGCTTATTTTATTATTGCTTACTATTGTCTTTCTTTTACTGTTAATTTTACTATTATTGTTGATGAATTTATATGTTGTAATACTATGTGAGCGCCTAGCACCGTTCTGTTTTCTTACTGTCATATTGGTAATGAATGCTGAGTGTCTCACCTCTTTTGTATACATTTGTATTTCTGTCTTAAATTATGTACTCCTGAGAAAGCGTTCACGAGGAAGAAAAGGAAGTGTCTAAATTTCCCGGTTTCTGGCCCAATTATGATTAGTGTTGTTTGAAGATGTCTTCACGTCTGTATCGATTTATGCGAGGATGACCTTTCATGATGGTCCCGACTGTTGGCACATTAACTTGTGCATGGACCGATGCATCTACCATGGAGAACTGACTGTGTCATTAGCTTGAGGTCACTATGACCCTCCTGCCTTTGATTTTACTGCTTTCGTTCATTTAGAGTTTTACCAGCCCGTTAGCTATTTGTGGGATGACTTTTATTATACCCCACGAGATGATTCATTTCTCTCCACTGCTCGAGCTTCTGCTCGAAATTCAGTCGCTCCGATAGTGATTTCATCAGATGAGGAGGACCTTGAGGAGGATCCTGCTACGGTTCCTTCTCGTCAGCTTTAAGGGCTGATACTGTAGGTGGCTACTGATGGCTATTCGTATATCTTTTGGGAGAGCCTGATGTTTTGCTATTTAGATGGGTTGTATATTTTGTAAACACTCTTGGGGTGGGTAAAGCCTTTTCTCTTACACTCATTTTCAGCTGTTAGATTCACTTTCATCTAATGGTTACTTTTAATGAAATAATCTCAACCATTAGATAAAAGTAGATCTAACAGTTGAAAATGAGTGTAAGTCAAAAAAAACTTACACTGGTGTAAACCAATGCCCCCTCATATATATATATATATATATATATATATATATATATATATATATATATATATATATATATATATATGTATATATATATATATATATATATATATATCTATATATATATATATCTATATATATATATATATTGTGAATGTATGATTTCCTCTCATATTAGCTTTCGTTGTATTATATTTGTTATTCGTTCTTAACAAAAAAAAAATACAATAATAATAATAGCAATTGAGAATATACATATATTATCACTGCCCGATTGATACGCACTACAATTTAAGATGTTTAATTATATATTAAATGAACCAGGTGTTAATTTACGAGATTTTAAACTTATTTTCCGCATTTTTATTTCATTCACCTTATTATGGTGTGACGTTCCTTCTTTGTGAGATAAGAAAAAGCGACGTTACACTATCTTGGTATCAGAGCCCCAGTTTAAGTTTTCTTTTGGGTCTTGTGGTTTTGGACTATCTTGTTTGTGCTGTGTGATTCTCTGTGTTTGGTATTCCGAAAGGATACATCAGACTTTTCCCTATATTTTGTACAGTTTGACTTGAAAAGAGTTATGGCTCGTAGAGGGGATATGACTGCAGTGATTGAAGCGATTCAGAAGTTGGCTGAGGCAATGCTGCAACAGAACCAACAGATTGCTCAACAGCAACTGAGAGCTGCACAACAGTTGGAAGCTATTGTCGATGCTCAAAACTTGGCTGAATTTCATCGCACTAACCCTCGACAATTCAAAGGAGAATTTGATTCGGAGAAGGCTAGTCTTTGGATCAAGGATCTGGAAAAGATATTCATGGGTATGAATTGTGCTAATGACAAGAAGGTGACTTATGTTGCGTTTATGTTGGTTGGAGACGCAGAAGATTGGTGGACTGGAGAACAAAAACTACTGGAGACTGAAGGACAAACAATTACTTAGGAGGTATTCAAAGAGAAATTTCTGGAGAAATATTTTCCTGCAAGTGCCAGATATGCTAAAAAGATTGAGTTTCTCGGTCTGAGACAAGGGAATATGATTGTAAGTGAATATGCTGCAAAGCTTGAAAGCTTGTCCAAATTTTCAACTTATTTCGAACACCAGCCGAATGAGGTGTGGAAATGTCAGAAATTTGAAGAAGGTTTGAGACATGATGTGAAGGGAGCTGTTATAACACTGAGGATTAATCAATTCTCGGAGCTACTTGATATGTGTCACCGGGTGGAAGACCTAGACCAAGTGCGAGACACGAGGAACCACAACTTTGGACCTTTTCGGTCTCAGAGGGGAGGAAGTAGCAGTGCTAATCATTATCAGAAAAAGCCTTATTCAAGACCACCTGGAAATCAGCAACAACGACCACAAGGTGGAAGTCCTGGTAGAACTGGTCAAACTAAGGCTTTTACTCCAAGATGCATGAAGTGCGGGAATGAGCACTACACGAGGGATTGCACTATTAAAGGAATCATTTGCTTTAGGTGCAGGAAACCTAGACACGTTTCTCGCGATTGTAATCAGACTAAGGCTGAACCTACAGTCAACGCTGCTAGAACTACGAAACCACAAGCAGGAGATAGAGTTTACACCCTGAATGGTGCTGAAGCCTCTAAATCCGAAGATCTTATACAAGGAGAAGGTCTCATAGAGGGTAATTTTTTAACTGTACTGTATGACTCTAGGGCAACCCATTCTTTTATTTCGTATGACTGTGTGAAAAGACTTGGTTTAGTTGTGTCTTCGTTGCCTTTTGATTTGACTGTTTCAACCCCTACTGCTAAACCTGTTGTTACCACCAAAGTCAGTTTAGGTTGTCCATTGATTGTTGAATGTCAAATCTTTTCTGTTGATTTAATTTGTTTACCTCTTTCCTAGTTAAACATAATCTTAGGAATAGATTGATTATCTTCTAACCATGTTCTATTAGATTGTTCTAGTAAAATCATAGTTTTCCCTTTGGATGAGAATTCTAGATTTTTGATGGCCAACCATGTGAAAGCTTTCTTGAAAGAAGGAGCTCAAGGATACATGCTATTATCTTCTTTAAAAGTCGAGAACGAGGCGGATGTGAACACAATTCCACTGGTTAGTGAATTTCCTGAAGTTTTTCCTAAAGATGTAACTGGTTTACCGCCAGAACGGGAGATGGAGTTTGCCATTGACCTTGTGCCTGAAGCTGGTCCTATTTCTATAGTGCCCTACCGAATGTCACCAGCAGAGTTAGCTAAACTCAAGGAGTAATTGGAAGAGCTCTTGGAAAAGCAATTTGTTAGACCTAGTGTATCGTCATGGGGAGCGCCGGTACTGCTAGTCAAGAAGAAGGATGGTACTTCGCGATTATGTATGGACTACCGTCAGTTGAACAAAGTCACAATCAAGAATAAGTATCCACTTCCAAGGATAGATGACTTGATGGATTAGTTGAAGGGAGTAGTTGTGTATTCTAAGATTGATCTGTGATTGGGTTACCATCAGATCAGAGTAAAAGTGGGAGATTCCCAAAATAGCTTTTCGTACTCGTTATGGACACTACGAGTACCTGGTAATGTTGTTTGATGTGATAAATGCACCTGCTGTATTTATGGACTATATGAACAGGATCTTTCATCATTATTTGGACAGGTTTGTCATTGTCTTCATCGACGATATCCTGATCTACTCTCAGAATCAGAAGGATCATGTTGAACACCTTAGCATAGTCCTTCAGATTCTAAAAGAAAATGAGTTGTATGCCAAATTGTGAGCTAATGAAGCAAGGCGGTGCAACAACCTTAGAGGAAGGTAACGATGGAATCTTAAGGTTCCGAGGTAGAGTATGTGTGCCTAAGGATCAAGAGCTTAGGAAGTACATTCTTGAACATGCTCACACAAGTCAGTTGAGTATGCACCTAGGAATAACCAAGTTGTACCAAGATTTGAAGAAGCTATTTTGGTGGCACGGGATGAAGAAAGATATTACCAGATGTGTATCTTCCTATTTAGTTTGTCAAAAAGTGAAGGTTGAACATCAAAGACCATCTAGAATGTTACAACTCTTAACTATTCCCGAATGGAAGTGGGATAGTATTGCAATAGATTTTGTGGTTGGATTGCCAAAGGCCAGGAAGGGGTACGATTCGATATGGGTAATTGTGGATCGGCTCACGAAGTCAGCACATTTCTTACCAATCAACATAAGGTGTTCATTGGAGAAGTTGACTCAGCTGTACATTGGTGGTGTGCCTACAAGTATTATTTCTGATAGAGATCCAAGATTTGCCTCAAAGTTTTGGCAAAGTCTTCAAGAAGCAATGAGAATGAAGTTACATTTGAGTTCTGCATATCATACCCAAACCGATGATCAATCAGAGAGAACCATTCAATCATTGAAAGATTTCCTTAGAGTTTGCGCTTTGGAACAAACTGGAAGTTAGGATGAAGTCTTACTGCTGGTAGAATTCACCTATAATAACAGTTATCATTCGAGCATAGTGTTACCCAAGTGGCTTCTTTACTCAAGAGGGGGGTGAATTGAGTAGTTTAAAACGATCTTTGAAAACGTTTTACAAGGACGTTAAGAATAAAATTTTGTTGAAGCTATTTGTTAAGGGAAATGAACGAACCAATAAGATAGAAGGATTCAAGTAAATTAGCAAGCCAATAAAAAATTATTTAATCAATATTGTAATACTTAAAAGTAAATATAAAGAGTAAGGGTTCAGAAAAGCAAACGCTGGAGTTTATCCTGGTTCAGCTACCAACCACTTGTGACTTACGTCCAGTCCTCGAGAAACCACCCGAGATTTTTTTCACTATCAATACAAGCTTCAATAGTTGCTTACAACCGTTACAAACCTGAGCACTCTTCACACCGTGGGATACCTCACCCTTGTGTTTGAGCCTCGACAGCAGGGATACCTCACCCTTGCAAAATTCCTGAGGGATACCTCACCATCACAAAATTACTTGAGGGATACGTCACCCTCGTTACAATCAATCAGGAATGAAACAGAAGGAAACTCTCTCAAAGAGTATGTATTACAAATTGAAGAACTAACAAGCTCTCTTAAGATATCTCAAATATTTAGAAAAACAGAGCAAAAAGATGAGAAAGATGAAATTCGGATTAAAAGCAATGATAGGATGTTTCTCAATCTGTGTTCTATGTAAAAGATGACCTAGGCAGGTCCATATATACCCATTTTATGAAAAAGAGCCGTTAGGGTATTTAATAAAAGCATTAAGTGCTATAGAAAACACGTTTGCGCACTTACAACCTTGTTGTAATCGATTACAATAACAATGTAATCGATTACATTGTTCTTAAAACGTATTCTGGGCTGTGTGTAATCGATTACATACTTAATGTAATCGATTACATGATTTCTATCAGATATGTAATCGATTACAAGCCTTACGTAATCGATTACGAAGCCTCTGGAAGCAATGTAATCCATTACAAACCTCATGTAATTGATTACGAAGCTACTGACTTTAGAAAAACTGATCCCTGCATGGATGCAATCGATTACCAAGTCATTGTAATCGATTACAAGCCTCCAAAGAAGCCATAAATTGATTACTAGACTTAAGATAAGGATTACAAACATGTTTGAATTCATATTTAAGCCCATATGACCATAAAACATATTGAGTTTAATAAAACTTTGATTTTTTAAAAGAAATAAGCTTGATTTTCATAATCCAAGATTGAAAAACCATTTGATTTTTGAAAAAGCTCTTTTTAATAAAATACTTGAGATACCAAGAGAGCTTATTACATAAAGATCCTAAAACCTAAAAACTTATCAGCTTTGCATCTGTATCCATTTGTACTTGGTCATCATCTTGAGTTTGTTATCATCAAAATCTTGATGGGTACGAGTTCCATGACGTAAGCATTCACACATAGGGATGGCGCCCTATGAAGCTCTATATGGGCGAAGGTGCAGAACACCTTTTTGTTGGTACTAGGATGGAGAGCGGCTTACTATCGGACCTGATCTCATACAACAAACGACTGAGAAAGTTAAGATGATTTAGGAGAAGATGCGGACAGCTCAAAGTCGACAAAAGAGCTATGCGGACAAAAGGAGAAAACCTCTTGAATTTGAAGAAGGAGAGCATGTGTTTATGAAAGTCACGCCTACGACTGGGGTCAGCCGAGTTCTTAAGTCTAGAAAGCTTACTCCAAAATTCCTTAGACCTTACCAAATTCTTCGTCGAATAGGTCCAATTGCTTATCAAATAGCCTTACCAACTTTTCTTTCAAATCTTCACAATGTCTTTCATATGTCACAACTTTGAAAATATATTTCTAGCCCTGATCTTGTCATAACACCTGACACAATATAATTAAAGGAAAACTTGACTTATGAGACAACCCCTGTAAGGATTGAGGATAAGAGAATGAAGCAACTCAGAGGGAAAGACATCTCATTGGTAAAGGTGATCTGGAACAAAACAACTGGAGATACGACTTGGGAGTTGGAGGACAAGATGAAGAGCAATATCCACAACTTTTCTAAGGTATAAAAATTTCAAGGACGAAATTTCTATTTGAAAGGGAGAGTTGTAATACCCTAAAATTTGTTTATTTTATTATCAATATTCATTTTATAATATTTGTGATTTTTAGGAATTTTTTTGGATTTTTCTGAGAACGCGGAATATTTTAATAGTATTTCTTATTTTACGTGCAAACTAAGCGGAGCTGAAAAATGAGATATTTTTCCCGAGAACCTTGATCTGTGAAAACGTCAATGGGGGATCTTACTAAACCCGAGGTTGGATACGATTCACGAGAATTTTATGTTTTTCGAGAATTTTATAAGATAAAATAGTAATCGTTGTGTATTTTATTATCCGCTGGATAATTAATACTGACTATTGTTAACTGCAACAATTGTCCATTAGATAATCGCTTGTAGTAAAAATCCTTTCTTATCCTAATGTAGTCCACTTTATGTCAAATCAAATCCACTTTAATTCAAAAATATTATATTATAATCAAACTTCTTTGAGAAGCTTTGACCACAAATGACTAGAATGCCCTAAGCTTGTTGGAGAAGTCATTCTCCCCCTTTCTCTCTACTCATTGCCGCGGCTCTTGGAGCCCAAAGGGAAGCAAAATTTTTGCTTCCCACACTTAACACTTTTCACCCAAAATATCACTCATTTCTACTATCACTTTCTCTTTCTTCAACTTTCATTTCCATTTTCTCTTACTTCTCTCTTCTTCTCCTTCACCCTCTCCACGGTTTGCAGCCCAAAGAGGTGACCATCACCATTTTTCATTTTCTCACTTCATCATCACCATTTCTACACACTCCTTCTTATTCTCAACATTTTCTATTTGAAGACTTTCTCTCAAATTCATCATCTTCACCATTTTCTTCCAAGAACAAAGCTTGAAGCTTTGAGGTAAAGCTTCCATTTTTCTTTCTTCTTCTCTTTATTTTCATGTTCCTTGGCCACTTTGGTGACCAAGGATTCATGTTTTTCTAGACTTGGTTGTTGATTTCACAAGTTTGATTTTCTAGGGATTTTGGAGAGCCAAAACCAAACCTCCAAGAAGCACACCAAGGGGTGATTTTCGTATTCTTCCTTTAGGTAAGAGGGAGATTTACTCATTTCAACCATTATTGGTGGTGAAAAGACTTTTGCGTGGTTGTTAATGGAGAAATCCATAATGGATGCTTACATTATTTGATTATTTTTCATGTTTGTGTGTTCTTGATTGAGATTAATAATGATTGGTTGTTTTGAAGGCATTAGGGATGTTAGAATACTTTGATAATGTTGTATTTGATGAATGGAAATTTTGAGGGTTTACTACCCTATTGAGAGGCCACGATTTTGGCCCTAAGTGTTTGGATTGATTTTGTGTAAAATGAAACCTATGTAATTACACATTAAAGAATTGATGCTTGTAATGGAGGAAATTGATTTAGCATTGGTCTTTGAGAGGCCACGGTTTTGAAGGGTTCTCTTGACCCAAAGATTGTGAAATAAATCAAGACTTAGGAAATTAGAATTGTTGAATTCATAATATGGAATTATGGTATGTGTTAAACCATATATATATGAAAAGTTGATATTGAGATTTGGTTTTATGATATTGTGAGTCCATGTATGGGACTAAATGCTTGTTGATGATTAATTGATGAAATTGTGGCATGATGTTGTTGAGAATTGACTATATGCCATTATACTATGTTCCATGAGAAATACATTATTGATGAGTATGCATGATATGCATTGTTTAATGAGGAATGTATCATTGATGAACATACATGATGTAAATTGAGTCATCATGCATTGTGATGTCCGTTGGACTTTGTTGAGAAGGCGTGTATGCCTAGGAGATTGAATTACACCTTAGTGCGAGTGCGAGTAGACTAAGCATAGGTCATAGTGGTTGACCTTGGGGGCTTCCGGGTGAGGGTGTCTCACAATAGACAGTGGTAGCTCCACTAGGGCCGTTGGATAGACCAATTCAAACACAACGACGATCTAGACCGAGCCGATGTCCTATATCGCGATCAATTGTTGAAGTGTCATGTATAAGCCATATTGTACAAATATTTTTATGAGATGAAACACTTTATTTTTTAGGCTAACGAGATACTAGTATGACTCCTTGATCATTCTCTTCGAAATGTTGATGTCTAGCTTCATGGAGTAGGATTTTTGGTACCATGTGCATTGTGCAGTGTCAGTCTCATAATTCATTGAGCATGAATACTTATGACTGTTAAACTATCTATTTTCGATACTGCAATAATTGTGTGGTGGTTGAACTGTTGACTGCTTGAGATTCAATACTGTTTAACTTTAATTGCTTATTTTATTATTACTTATTGTTGTCTTTCTCTTACTGTTAATTTTACTATTACTATTGATGAATTTATATGTTGTAATGCTATGTGGGCGCCTAGCACCGTTCTGTTTTCTTACTACTATATTGGTATTGAATACTGAGTGTCTCACCTCTTTTTTGTACATTTGTATTTCTGTCTTAAATTATGTACTCCTGAGAAGACATTCACGAGGAATAAAAGGAAGTACCTGAATTTCCTGGTTTCTGGCCCGATTATGATTAGTGTTGTTTGAAGATGTCTTCACGTCCGCACCGATTTATGGGTTACGCGAGGATGACCTTTCATAGTGGTCCCGACTGTTGGCACATTAACTTCCGCACGGACCGATGCATCTACCATAGGGAACTGATTGTGTCATTAGCTTGGGCTCGCTATGACCCTCATGTCTTTGATTTTACTGCTTTCGTTCATTTAGAGTTTTACCTGCCCATTAGCGATTTGTGGGATGACCTTTATTACACCCCACGAGATGATTCATTTCTCTCCACTGCTCGAGCTTCTGCTCAAAATTCAGTCGCTCCGATGGTGATTTCATCGGATGAGGAGGATACTGCTACGGTTCCTTCTCGTCAGTCTTAGGGGCTGATACTGTCGGTGGCTACTAATGTCTATCCGTATATCTTTTGGGAGAGCCTAATGTTTTGCTATTTAGATAGGTTGTATATTTTGTAAACACTCTTGGGGTGGGTAAAGCCTTTTACTTTTGTATATCTTATGATGTAATTAAACAGGCTAGATAGGTTGTATATATATATATATATATATATATATATATATATATATATATATCCTTTCATATTAACTACGTTGTATTATATTTGTTATTTGTTCTTAACAAAAATAATAATAATAATAATAATAGCAATTGAGAATATACATATATTATCAATGCCCGATTGATACGCATTACAATTTGAGATGTTTAATTATATATTAAATGAACCGGGTATTAATTTACGAAATTTTTAACATATTTTCTGCATTTTTATTTCATTTCACCTTATTTTGGTGTGACGTTCCTTCTTCGTGAGATAAGAAAGAGGGGCGTTACATGTAACACCCTGAAAAATTTGTTAGGCTTGTATATGGATACCGAGGTAGCCTAATACTTCCTTAACATGCCTGTTAAATTTGTGACCTTGTGAGTGCGTTTAGTCACTTTGTTGTAACGTTATGTGTGAAATATAATTGTCTTTAGCCACGAAATTGGCTTAAACTACTTAGTTAATGGAAATAAATGTAGAGAATTTGTTTCTAAGTCACAAATGTGTTGAAAATAAAGTGGTTAAAATTTGAGATTAATCAGAATTAGTTTGATATTTTTAAGCATACTGGTTATGTGTTTTAATACCGGATTGACTACCAACAGATATGGAAAAATATGAAATTGGTGAAACAAGATTTTGATGAATCTTAGGATTTATTTTAAACTTGTTGGAAGCTAAGAAACTTGGTTTGGTAAAATCTAAGTGTTCTTAATTAGTTCTCCCATGTGTTGCTGTGATCTTTTTAAGGCTAAAATAAGATATTTTCTCTCATTTCTCATCTTTTCTCCTAACTGTAATTGGCAAAGGCAAAGGAAAAGGAATGAAACAATGCAAATGAGGAGATTCACCAAACAAAGAATAGGAAGAGGATAGTGGTAGAGAAGAGCTGCTTAGTGACTTCATTTCTGGCCATTGAGGTAAGGGGAAAGCTTGTTTTGATGCTTTATATTCATTTCCTTCATCTTGGTTCATGAGGGGCTTATTGGGGGTTATGGGATTGAAGTATCAAAATGGAGTTTTTGGCTTGAATCTTGTTAGAGAACTTGATGATGGCCTGTTTTTAAGTTGCTAGATGTGTGGAGATGATTAATCATGCCTTAAACACTTATCTTCCCACTTGAGTCAATAGTTGGGAAATTAGGTCTTAAAGTTGATGATTGATTCATCAATCCATGTTAGAGTGGATTTAAAGTAATTTATGTGTTGCAACTTGTTTTTGGACCTTGCATGAGGTTAGAAGCCTTGTGGTTTTGAAGATTGAGTGGATGGAACTGGGTTTGTTCCCAATGGAATAGTGACCCAATCTGCAGAATTCTGCAGATTTCATTCTAGGCAGCTAACACTTAAGCGTTGGGATTTGGCGTCTAAGTGCCCACTGTCTAGAGGTTTTGTGTGTGATGTTGTGCAACCAACGCTTGAGCGCTGAGTTGTGAGCGCTTAAGCGCGCGTTGAGCACCAGGAAAGGAGCACCTGAGCGCGAGTTGCAGGGAATGACATGGGAATGCCTTTGCCAAGTCAGCACCTCGGGGGTTGTGTTTGGAACGCTTAAGCGCCCAGCCTAGTGTTTGAGAGGACTTTTATTTGGTGAATATGAAGTTTCCAATTTGTGTAGTTTCTTCTTTTATGCTTCTTAATGAGTATTGAGACTCTAATACGAGTATTTAATGAAATGTTTATGTGATAAATATAAATCAATTTGTATGTTATTTATTATGATATTTAACATCAGTGTATTTCATGTTTGTAGTTATAAAAATAAACCAATTGGCATGCTACTAGTTATTGTAGTGATTGGCATCATTATTTCTCATAATTATGTTGATGAGGTTGAGTCCTCATTGTTGATGAATCAAATGGATTTGTAATGCTATTTATGTAAAGTAATTAGATATGTTTATACATTTATATATGTGATTATTGAAGGATGTGATCCTTACATTTATGGATAAACACTTGATAACGTGAGGACGTGCAACTCCTTCCCTATTAGTTTTCCAAAATGGAGAGTAGTTGAGGTGGATTCCTTACTATCGGAGGTAATCCTAACTTTGGAATATATAGGGCAGTTGAGGTGATCTTTATCCTCATTAACCAAGGGATAGTTGAGGTAGTCTTTATCTCATTACTCGGAGTTATTGAAGACCGCGTAGTTTATGGACTTCACTACCTGGAGAGAAGACGGCTAGAACTTGGTTTCAGTGCTTGTTCAAGACTTGGGATGGACTTCCTTTGTTTTGTTCAAGGTTCATGCATGACATGACATTGCTATGGACTTGATATCACAACATTACTCATTACATACTTATGATATTGCATAGACATAATTATTAGACATAATTTGGCATAATATGACGATTGTATGGGCGATTGCCACCATGACATTTAAACTCATGACATTGCAATTGTATGAGCAGTTGCGTATTCTTGATGATTGTTTAAAATGTTGATTTTGGAATACTTCTACTGAGAATTGTGATTTCTCACCCCGATTGTGTTTCCATGTAAATCTTGGTACGAGTTCTTCAAAAGGGAAGCAGAAGATGTATGAAGACTAATATAGTTTATATGCTTTTTATGGACAAGGATTGTATCTTTTGTGCCTTGAGAGGCCTAGTCTACTATTTTTGTACATAGTTTGTATTTATGAGAAATACCAACGTTATCTATATATTCGCTAGTTCGTGGCTCATATTTTCTTATATAATATGGATATGTTATATTAAAAATGTATTAGTGGTTAGTAGCATGCTTGAATTTAATTACTATGGTATAATACAAGTTATATTGTTGTTATTAAATTTGAGATGTTACATTATGGTATTAGAGCAGTTTATCCTATTGAGCTGGGGTATGGACTGACTATGCTTTGGCATGTTTAGGAGTTCCTTTGTGTGTTATGCATTTTTGTGTCTTTTGTTTGAGATGTTTGGATAGGATTGCATGACTTTCCTGATGTTGGATTGTTATTAGTTACTGTTACACGGTTACTTGATATTGAGGACTGATCATCTCAATATGAATTGTTTCGTGTGTATAGGAAACTATGGCACCAGAGATGCGAATTCGTGAGACAAGGAACTCAACTAGGGAAGGTCTGGATATGGCTGAGGTCATAATGGAAATGACCGATGTGATGTGAGAACAGACGACAGTGAATGTCAATGCAATGAGGGAGTAAGTAGTTGTAACTGCGAGAATGTTTGAGCAAAGGGAGAATACCCAATCGGCGTAACCTCAGCCAACACGAGTGGTGCAGGTTGAGAGGAACTAGGATTTTCATGACCTGTCATAGTTTCACAAGGCTAGTCCGACATCATTTAAAGGAGAGTATGACCCGGCGAGGGCCGATGAATGGATACTAGAGTTAGAGAAGATCTTTGCAGTTATGAGATGTTCTGAAGATCAGAAGATGTCTTTTGCTGCGTATATGTTGAAAGGGGAGGCTGAGTACTGGTAGAACAGTGCAAAGAGGATGATGGTTGTAGTAGGGAGCCAGATTACTTGGGAGGTATTCAATGTTGTCTTTTTGGAGAAATATTTTCCACAAAATGTGTAAGAGGAGAAAGAAATGGAGTTTTTACTACTACAACAAGGAAACATGACAGTTGGACAGTATATGGCAAGGTTTAATGAGTTGTCCAAGTTCTCTTCCCTTCGATATAATCCAAATGATAGTTGGAAATGTGTGAAGTTTGAAACTAGTTTGAGTGAGAGCATGAAGAGGTTAGTGAAACCTTTTGAGATTCGAGATTGCCCTTCCTTGGTTAACAAATGCAGAGTTGTTGAACTTTTTAGTTTGAGACAACAATCGGAGCATAGATCATAAGATTACTATAAACAGAAGAAAATAGATGAAAGATCCGAGAGGAGTGCTCCCCATACTAGAGATTAGAAGGACATAAGAAGACAAGTTCAGAGAGATTAATATGAGCAAAGGTGTACCAAGTGTGGTAGGTACCATAGGGATAAAGTTTGTTTCGTGGATCAAATATCATGTTATAAGTGTGGCAAGATGGGACACTACGCTAAGAATTATCCTCAGAAGAAAGAGGCAAAATTAGACACCAAGCCCATCGCTCAAGGGAGAGTCTACATTCTATAAGGCAAGGAGACAACACAGTCTCTGGGTTCAGGAAAATGTGAGTACATAGTTGTACTTGTTGAATAATTTTGTTTTCTTGAGATTTGGTTGTGCATATTTTGTATGTGAGTTGTTTAAGACTTCTTACCTTAGATAAACCAAATTTTGGAGACAAAATTTTAAAAAGAAGGAGAGAAATGTTATACCCTAGAAAACATGTTAGGCTTGTATATGGATATAGATGTAACATAATACTTGTTTAATATGGTTGTCAAATTTTGTGACCTTTTGAGCATGTTTAGTCACTTTGCTGCAACGTTATGTGTGAAATATAACTATTTTTAGCCCCGAAATTGGCTTAAATTGCTTAGTTTAATGGAAATAAATGTGAAAAATTTGTTTCTAGGTCACAAATGTGTTGAAGATGGTGTGGTTAAAATTTGAGATTAATCGGAATTAGTTTAGTATTTTTAAGCATATTAGTTATATATTTTAATACCGGATTGACTACCAGTAGATATGGAAAAATAAGTAGATATGGAAAAATATGGAATTGGTGAAATAAGATTTTTGATGAATCTTAAGATTTATTTTAAACTTGTTGGAAGCTATGAAACTTGGTTTGATGAAATCTAAGTATTCTTAGTAGATTGAGAAATATCAGTGTAGTCACTTAAGGGACCAAGTGACCACATGGTTCTTCTATGTGCTGCCTTGATTTTTTTAAGGCTAAAATGAGATATTTTTTTTTTCTCATTTCTCATTTCTTCTCCAAGCTGCAATTGGCAAAGGCAAAGGAAAAGGAAAGAAACAATGCAAAGGAGGAGATGTTGGGAATTGCGGATACATCATGCAACAGAAAAATAAAATTCCCACTAAGGATCCATGTGAAATAGACCATAATCCGTGTTTTAAAATAGTTTACCTCTTGAAGCGTGACAAAAACAAGCGACGTGAATTATCAACATCATAACAGCAACGATGTCTCTGCGGTATCCACACGAACAGACTCACGAACATCCAACATTCGCAAAAAAAAAGAGTCTCACGTCTATGGCACAGTGCTAGTTGCGAAGAGAGAGGAAACCTGTCACTCTCTCACTCACTATTTTCGTCAAATGTGGCTAGGGTTTGTAATGCATGTCTTGACAGCCTCTTAGCAGTGCTATTTATAATAGCTGGTGCCTTATGCGAGTCAGAGCAAGAACAATGTAAGCTGTGCAACCTTAAACTCATCTGTTATGAGTCCGGCCCACGATTGTATCCCAGTCCAACTTGGATTCTAATTGCTCCAATTTAGTCTGCTCTATGTATGCGACTCTACAGGTTCTCATGACATTGAGAGTAATATTAAAATCTCATTTTAATATTACAAGCAGCGAGCAACATCTAGTAACACATCGCTGCTACCCAAGTAATGAGAATGTCAGTGATTTGATATAATCTTTTCGTGATCAATGTTACCGTGCAGCTTAGTCCCTTTATCTAGATATCTAGATTAAACACAAGACATGGAACGTGTCACTCTTGTATAGTTTAATCTTTCGTTTCCTGGTACTCGAGTAAACATAATAATGATAAATGAGATCAATATCTCATATTGACTCATTTGAGCATGACCATGCATTTTGTAGTCTCACTCAATCAGGGCCCCCGAAGATATCACTCTTGTTATGTAGGAGGGATAAATCTCATCTAGGTCACTCACATCCCTCCACACGAGTCACGGTATCTCAATAACTCACTTTATAATCACCTTGTTACATATGACATTTGATGGCATTAAAATATACAAGTCCTCATGTAGGAATCGTAGTGATTTCAGGTCAAAGGACCACGTACACCATTATCACTATGAAAATCATTTATGACCTTCACGTAATGATCCACATAGCATTCTCATGGAGGGTCAGTGCAATACATCATTACTCTAATATGTATCTATGTGAAGACTTGATATCTCATATCCATGACTCGTGAGATGTGACCATCAGTCTACGCACATACTAGTCTCAATGTATTATTGTCCTCCTAATTAACAATAATACTTGACTAAGGACATTTAAGAATAATGTTCTGTTTCTATCCGATAGGATTTCATGATCAAGTCATCCATTTGATGTCCTATGTGTAACACCCTTGTAGGGATGTCACATATATAAAGAAAATAAAAGAAAGATAAATAAAATCTACCCAAGTTGTAAAACATTTGTTACATACTACTACGGGTTGTAAAATAATTCCTGTTAAACAGAATATTATTAAATAACGCGGAAACATAAAATAAACAGAACAACATCACTCATAATATACATATGGTCCAAGTTATAAGTTATACAAATAATTTACAACTATATCTACAAATATTTAAACAGAAACAGTAAACAAAAACAGTAAAGAGTCAATATATACATACGCAGACGCGCCCAAAATACACATCATACATATTTAACCCTCTGAAGGATCACTCTCAGGAAGATCTTCAGAAGATAAATATCCAGGATGCCTCGACACTCGGCGGATACGAGACCGCGCAGTCGATACGATACTCATCTCACTAGGCTCAGTGGACACACCACCCCAATAACGCCTAAGAGATAAAGGTAACTCTAAGTGCAAAAACACAGTAGTCGTCATAACTGGCTCTCCATCAAACGCATGTCGTAGGGACACAGTCAACCGTCCCACATAAGTTACTGAGTCTCTATCTCCCCGCAGATGCCAAGCTAACGATCCACCGTGAAACTCAAGCCGCACAAAACCCAAAAATCCTGGCACCGCCATACCCAAATAAATCAGTCCAATGGATATGGATGATCAGATGGTTCTTGGTCGTCGTATTGATCTTCGGCTTGCTGCTCTTCTTCTTCCTCCTCAGGATACAAAATCTCAAGAGGCTGGTCCTCTTCCTCAAACTCTTTACCACGTAAATAAATATATATAGAAAACACATACAATAAAGAGGTAAGACAATCTAAAATCATCACAAACATGGCAAATAAGAAAATGACAAACAACAGATATACAGTTTATGCAATATGAAAAGCTATAACATAATAATCAATAAAGAATAGTGTAAAAATTTAAATGTCACACAACATAATACACATAAAATAATATCACAGATAAAATAAAATAAGAAATAGACAATTTATCATAATAATAACCAAATAAAAATAAACAGATAAATAAAATAATGTCCAAGATATAACCATATGCAATATGACACGATCCTACTCCATGGAGCTAAACACATACAGATATCAGAGAGAATGACCCGCAAAATCTATTAGTACCACGGCTGCCCAACCAAACTATTGCGCTGTCTCACGTTGCGTCTATAGCCCCACGACACATGGAACCCATTGTCCAAGGCGTGGTGTAGTTCACTGTCTCATGTTGTGGCACTACAGGCAATGTACTATTAGACTTTACGAAATCTCGATTAAATATAGTGCGTGTCGAGTCTATTAGTGTGCTATCGGTTACTATGGCCCAACGGAGCGACCGACTGTCCATAAATGGGATCCCGTACACTAACGTCTCCAAGTTCATAAAGACAATGAACCACACTACGTTTATCGCATCGACAACACGATGTGATTCACCTCGTCAACCAATCTACCAAAAATTGGCATAAACTCAATATATGATCCAAAAATAAGAAATTACCAAAATACCCTCATTAAAATATATCCTCAAAGATAAAAAGATACTGATAAGTCCCATGGGACAAATCTTGTTCCAAAGCTATCGACGGGTTCACCTCATAACCCGACAGCAGAAAAATACAGAAAATACCATTTTGGTCAATCGCGTAGAAATTTTATCGCGTTTTCACAATCTCATCGTTTTTACAAACGTTTTTAAATCGCGTAAATTTATTTTTCTGATTTTAAAATCGCGTAGAGTTTTTAATACGTTTTTTCAATCGCGTAAGATTTTTAAATTATTTTCTTGTCCAAATCCCTTAAAAATTACTGTTTAAATAAACAGAAATAATAAATAATATGTTTAAACTACGTAAAATATTTTCCATACCGTATACTGTCTTTTGGACATCTTTTCTATCTTATTTGTCCGTTTTTAATAAAAATTAACAGTATTTTGCTTAGAAAATTATATTAATGGTTTCCTAATTTTTTCGTAAAAATTATGTTTACTTAATTTTTAACCGTATAATTTAATCCTTTTGAAAACCACTAACATGCTTCAAAATACAGTATGAGCCATATGTTAGAAATTTGCAAAAGTTACTATATTTCCTTTCTAACAGTAAAATCAATAGTTTTAGTTGATTAAACCTAATTCAAATCAATTTATTTCTTCAAAACTCATTTTAGAAAATTTCTTTTTAACATATATTGCATCTTTATACTTGAAAATGGTTTGGAATTGATTTTAGAAATCATGGATACTTGGTTTGGCATGTTGGCCGAAATATACACTTGTGTCATTTGATTTCTAAATTCATTTTCCTTCATCTAAACAATTTTATATCTTGTTAATTTGCCTATGTTAATTAAATCACATTTTAAGAAAATGATGAGAACATTTTGGTTCTCCATTTTTGGTTAATGGTCGTGAGCCTCATTGATGTGTTCTTTGGAACACTCATGCAAACCTTGGCATGTTATTCACATCCTATAAATTATCATGCATTTCTAACACATACAAATTATCAAAGCTTGTAGACATACAAATCAAAGCTTGTAGACATGCAACTTCATACAAATTATTACAAACATCAAATAGGAAAGCTACTAACAAACACACAAATAAGCTACTAACAAACACACAAATAAGCTACTAACAAACACACAAAGGAATCCTTATGGATTCTACAATCACAACAATCAATCTCCATCTTCTTACCACCACCCAAGGATGATAAGATTAGTCTTCCTCTTACCTTAAATGAAGACAAACACTCCTTCACACCTTTCCTAGGGTTTCGGTTTCACTCCACCAAGTCACCTATCAAGCTTAAACAAAACTACAAATTACTAACCATAAAAGAGAGCTTAAACCATGGAGAAATCATGGCTTAGAACTTTGAAAAAGAGTTTAGAAATGGAAAACAATAAATTTCACCTTCTAGGTAAAATTTTCCAAGTAGGTTTCCAAGCTTCAAATGAAGGATTTTGCAAGAACTCTCAACTAGAGATGTTCTTAGGATTGTGTTTAGGTTTAGAAAACTTGGTTGGATAAATTTTTGAGTGATTGGATGGTCTTGGATTGTGTTTGGCCGAATAGAGCTTCAAGGAAGCTTCAATGGAGTTTAGGGTTTTTGGAAGAGAGAGAAGAGAGAAAATGCATGAAGATGAAGTGAATTTTTGGTCCTCCAAAGGCCAAATGGCTGTAGACATGGAGCCATGCAAGGTGTCCATTGGCTTGGCTTCATCCTAGCCTTAGAATGGATCAAAGGTCAAGATTAAAACTTAGTTAGCAAGCTTAACTCTCATTGGTTGATTTTAGCATTGTCATTAACCTAGTCACCATGCTTAGTCACTAATTAGCCTAGTCATTAAGCTTAGTCACCATGTTCTTGAAAGTTCTACTACTAATGATGCTTAATTAAGCTACTAAGTTAACTGTTTTAACTAAACGTGGGTCTCGCAAAATATTTTAGGGTCCATTGTCATTTTATTATATCTTGACTAATAAAATAATATTATAATAATACAAAATTATTTTATTTGTCAGTTAAATCCTAAAAATTAAAAGATTAATTATTGTCTCATTCGAGAATTGAGTTTAGTAAGATCCCCCAGTTCTGAATAATTAAAACAAGATTTTCCCGGCCCGAAAAAATATTATTTTCCTGTCCCGGAGCAAATCACACAAAAAGTCCAAATAAAATGACAGACAGTAATATTAAACACTGTAACATATAGAAAAATTAAAAACAGTATAATCGGGACGTAATGGTCATTTTTTTATTTTTTCCCACGACGAAGCAAATCATCCAAAACGTTCAAATAAAATTACAGACAGTATTATATGTCTGTATATCTCCCAGAAAAAATTAAAACAGTAGCTTAACAAAACTTTTATTTTACCGTCTCGAAACAAATTACGTAAAAAGACTAAATAAAATTTTAGCCTGTAAAACGTATTTGTATTTCATACAAAAGAACAAGAAATAGTAAAATAGGGACACAACGGTCTTTTACACAAAAGCTTGAAAAACAACAAACAGAACATTCGGGACATTTTTCTAAAAATTGGGGTGTTACACTATGAAATCGAATTTACTATTCTAAGGACTTTATTATATATATCATAAATAACATAATAAATGAAATACCTCATATATTAAATAAATATCATAATACAATGTATGTAAGATGGTCAAAATAAATTGACCTCTAGGGCATACACCGATAGGAGATTTATACAACAGAGAAGAGGAAGAGGATAATGGTAAAGAGGAGCTGCTTAGTGACTTCATTTATGGCGATTGAGATAGGGGAAAGTTTGTTTTGATGCTTTATGTTCATTTCCTTCGTCTTGTTCATGAGATGCTTATTGGGGGTTATGGGCTTGAAGTATCAAAATGTTGTTTTGCCTTGAATCTTGTTAGAGAACTTGATGATGACCTGTTTTTGAGTTGTTGGATGTGTGGAGATTATTGATCATGCCTTAAACACCTATCTTCCCACTCGAGTCAATAGTTGGGAAATTAAGTCTTAAGGTTGATGATTGATTCATCAATCCTTATTGGAGTGGATTTAAAGTAATATGTGTTGCAACTTGTGTGAGGTTGGAAACCTTGTGGTTTTGAAGATTAAGTGAATGGAAGTGGGTTTGTTCCTAATAGAACAGTGATCCAATCTGTAGAATTCTGCAGATTTCATTATGGGCAACCAGTGCTTGAGTGCTAGGATTTGGGCACCTAAGCGCCCATTGTCCAGAGGTTTTGTGCGTGATGTTGTGCAACCAGCGCTTGAGCATTGAGTTGTGATCGCCCGAGCGTGCGTTGAGCGCCAGGAAAGGGGCGCTTAGGGGAAAGACAGGGAATGCCTCTGCCAAGCTAGTGTTTGGGCGCTGGGTTTGGAACACTTGAGCTGCCAACCCAGTGTTTGAGAGGACTTTTATTTGGTGAATGTGAAGTTCCCAATTTGTGTCGTTTCTTCTTTTATACTTCTTAATGAGTATTGAGACTCTAATAGGAGTATTTAATGAAGTGTTTATGTGATGAATGTAAATCAATTAGTATGTTATTTATTATGATATTTAACATCATTGGGTTTCATGATTGTAGTTATGAATATAAATCAATTGGCATGCTAGTTATTATAGTGATTGACATCATTGTTTTTCATAACTATGTTGTTGAGGTTAAGTCCTCATTGTTGATGAATCAAATGGATTTGTAATCTAATTATGTGAAATAATTAGACATATTTATACATTTATGTATGTAATTGTTGAAGGATGTGATCCTCATATTTATGGGTAAACCTTTGCCCCTATTGGTTATCCTAAATGGATAGTAGTTGAGGTGAATTTCTTACTACCGGAGGTAATCCTAACTTTGGAATACATAGGACAGTTGAGGTAATTTTTATCCTCATTACCAGAGGAGCAATTGAGGTGGTCTTTATCCTTATTATCCGGAGCTATTGAAGACCGCGTAGTTGATGAACTTCATTACCCAAAGAGAAGATTGTTGGAACTTGGTTTCAGTGCTTGTTCAAGACTTCAGATGAACTTCCTTTGTTTTGTTCAAGGTTCATGCATGACATGACATTGCCATGGATTTGGTATCATAACATTACTTATTACATGCTTAGGATATTGCATAGACATAATCATTAGATATAATTTGGCATAACATGACGATTGTATGGGCGATTGCCACCATGACATTTAAACTCATGACATTGCAATTGTATGGGTAGTTGCGTATTCTTGATGATTGTTTAAAACACTGGTTTTGGATTACTTCTACTGAGAATTGTGATTTCTCACCCCGATTGTGTTGTCATATAAATCCAGGTGTGAGTTCTTCAAAAGGGAAGCAAAAGATGTATAAAGAGTAATATAGTTTATATGTTTTTTATGGACAAAGATTGTATCTTTTGTGCCTTGAGAGGCCTAGTTTACTATTTTTGTACATAGTTTATATTTATGAGAAATATCAACGTTATGTATATATTCACTAGTTCGTGACTCATATTTTCTTATATAATGTGGATATGTTTTATTAGAAATGTATTAGTGATTAGTAGCATGCTTGAATTTAATTACTGTGGGATAATACAAGTTATATTGTTGTTATTAAATCTAGGATGTTACACCTTGGACTCAAATTTGCCAATTTTATCCTTTGTCTTAAGGATAAAACATTCAAATCCAAAGATATGGAAATAAGAAATGTTGAGCTTTCCCCATTTCCATAATTCTTATGGAGTTTTCTTGAAAATATGACTTATAAATGTTTTGTTTTGAATATAACAAGATGTTTTAACTGTTTCAGCCCAAAAATATTTTGGAATGCCACTTTCACACAGAAGAGTTCTGGCCATCTCTTGAAAGGAGTGATTTTTCCTTTTCACAACACCATTCTGTTTGGATGTTCTTGGAGAGGACAAATTGTATGTGAACCCATTTTTATCATAGAAGGTTTTAAAAGACAAATTTTTAAACTCATTTCCATGATCACTTTAGATAGAAGTAATACAAAAAACTTCCTCATTTCGAATCTTTTTATAGAAAACTTGGAAGGCCTCACAAGATTCATCCTTATAGCTTAAGAAGAGTACTCACATAAATCTTGAAAAATCATCCACAAAGACAAAATCATATTTCTTTCTACCAAAACTACTAGTTCTAATTAGTTCAAATAGATCAAACATGTAAAAATTCAAATGATCTAATTGTTGAAACAATATTTTTTGATTGAAAAGAAGACGATCTATTTACTCTTTTAACATGCTTCACAAAACATATCCTTTTTAAATTTAATTTTGGGTAAATCTTTTATATGATTGTTTTTCAGAAGTTTTGGTATGGTTTTCATTTCAAATCAATCGGACAAAAATTTAAGAGAAAGAAGGCCAGTGGTGGGGCATGGGCATGGCTGGGATCCGAGCACTTTCGTAATTAAGGAAGGTGTTGGAGGGCATTTTTTACTGGCTACGAGGTAAAGGTGTACAAAGACAACAAATAACACAACAGCTTTTTGAAAAGCTGAAACCACCATTCGACGTTGTTTTTTTGCCTGCGAATGTTGGCAAAGGGCCAGGCCAGCCACCTTTGTCTCTAAAAAATTTAAAAAAAAAAAAACCAACCATCCCATCCCATTTCATTCTTCCTTCAACGTTTTCTCTCTACCTCAAACTATACGTACAATCATCACAGTATCACACCGTAGATTTATTATTTTTATTGCATGTATTGTTGTTCAACAAATCCATGAATAAATTAGACCATCGAATCCAATAGTTTTTTTCTGAATTGGATTGTAGACAGAGGGAGGAGAGGGCGAACACCATGAACTCGCCGTCATCCTCGACGACGGGAGACACGAACAAGATAGCGGTGAGGTCGTCGATTGTGGAGTCGTTTCGGGGATGCGGCCTGTCCGGTCTCCGCATTGACAAGGAGGAGCTCAGGCAGAATCTCACGATGCCGCAGTACCTCCGTTTCGCAATGCGCGATTGCATCCGGTTCCAGGACCCCACCGCCGGCGAGAGCCGCTACATTCACGGCAACGACGACGAGAACGCCGTCGTGCCGCGGACGCCCATGGTTGTTTTCATTAATCCCCGCAGCGGCGGCCGCCACGGCCCCGTCCTCAAGGAGAGGCTTCAGCATCTCATGAGTGAGGAGCAGGTCATCATCCTTTCTTTGTCATGAAATTGAATTAAAATATTTTTTTTTGAGTTAATTTTCATTTTGATTCCTGGAAGTGTACCACGCATAATTTAGTCCTTGGTTTAAATTATATTATTATGATTGCGTTATTAAATTTTTCAAGCTCAATTTACTTTACTCCTTTTGCTATTCTGATAAAACGAGTTTAAAATAAGAGAACATTTGCTAAGGACCAAAATACCATTTTTTTAAATATATTTTAGGCCATGCAAATTTAATGTTTTACCAACTCCGGTTGTTAGTTTTGGTACATTTACTATACCTTCGGATCTGATTGTGATAAAGCGAATGTCGTATAATCGTATTGAAGGATTCTACGTACTACTGAAGTCTTGATACTAGCCACTGTTATTACCTCAGGAAAGTTACTGAATGCATTATTGCTGGCTGTGATTGTTGCTTTGTTATTAAATTTTTTTCACCTATTCGTGCTATGATTGATGTTAAGTTGTACCGCAGGTTTTTGATTTATTGGATGTGAAGCCTCATGAATTTATCCGGTATGGGTTAGGTTGCCTAGAGATGTTGGCTGGTCTTGGTGATTCTTGTGCCAAAGAAACTCGTGAAAGAATAAGGATTGTGGTATGTTCACTATGTTGATGATGAGTGCACTAGAACATGCATTTTATTTCACATGGTAAATTACAGTATACAAATGCATGGTAATTGTGTTTCCTGGACCTCATATTATCTATTTTATAATTATAATGTCAAAATTCAGTGTTTGGTCTCCCCTCACTATGCGTAACTTATTCAGAAAAATACGAAGTTGTAATTAGAAGGATTAGTTACTCCATTTTTTTTCTCTCTAAAGATAAAGTAAAATAAATAATGTTGATTAACAATTGAGTAGATATGCCATTATTTTATTTAATTTTTAAATAAAAATAAAACAAATGGCGCGTGGCAAGATGCTAGATAGCGATAATGCAAATAGTGCATACTGATTCACATATTATTATATTAGCAATCATATTGGATGAATCTGGTTGACTTGACAGGTTGCTGGAGGTGATGGTACAGTTGGCTGGTTATTAGGATGTCTCACAGAACTTCACACACAAGGTCGAGAGCCAGTTCCTCCAGTAGCAATCATACCACTTGGTACGGGCAATGACCTTTCTAGGAGTTTTGGTTGGGTAAGAATTCATATGCTTGGAAAATTATATGTTAAATGAAGGTTGTCTATTATGCTAATATGTCATTTCGATATATTACTATCAGGGTGGTTCATTTCCATTTTCATGGAAGGCAGCGATTAAGAGAACTCTTTACAAGGCTAGTACTGGTCCAATTTGTCGTTTGGATAGGTATATATTATTTTCCAATCTTGCATTTTGAAGTGTGGTATTGTAGACTTCTTCAAGTTGTTGTAGGTAAATAAGTAGTTTTATGAAAAAGTTACCAGAAGCTAATTTGTTGTTTGGCTAGGACTGTATAAATATTGTGGCATAGTCTATGAGACAATAGTAATGATTTGTTCTCATTTATCTAGCTTTACCTCATGTTTAATATAATCCTCTTGTTCTATTATAGATATTGAATTGACCTGAGTAATATGTTACTGAAATTTAGCATGATAATAACTACTAACTTTCTGAGTGCCATTTACATCTAATATTTTCTTAAAATTTCCTTTAAATTTCTTGTAGTTTTTAAGTCTTGTATTCGAAGAATGGAGTCAGTCCTTTTATTAAATAGATTAAGATGCTAAGATGCTCAGCTTACTGACAATGTTTTCATATTGGTGTAAAAAGATTAATATATTTCATAATTTTCCTATTTAATATGGTAACTTTTGATAAAAGCAAGACTACATGAGACACTTGAATAAGTTCCCCACTTCAAATCTAACAAATAGCTTACAGGATGTGATGGTAGCAAATTTATCTTTTTTCCTGGAAAAATTTCAGATTCTGATGCTTCATTTCTAGTTTATATCTTTTCCTGGACTGAGTTAATTTTGTTGGAGAAATCACTAATTTTTAAATGAGTTTGGCTTCCTGCTTTACATGCCCAATAGTAATTTCATAGAAAA
This sequence comes from Ormosia emarginata, assembly GCA_029884605.1. Classification (NCBI taxonomy): domain Eukaryota; kingdom Viridiplantae; phylum Streptophyta; class Magnoliopsida; order Fabales; family Fabaceae; genus Ormosia; species Ormosia emarginata. The sequence continues at coordinate 22,957,196 of JAQQTP010000073.1, forward strand.
CATGATGACAATAAATTAAAAGTTCACTTTGCATCATCTATGTCAACATGGATGACTTCTATAAATATGTTGGATTTTCATTTTACATACTTATTTATTTTAATTCAGGTTCTGTTTGCCGTAATATCCCCAATGTTGTAATTCATACATCAATCAAGTATAACTTTTTGGTTAAATATTTTTTATGCAGTTGGCGAGTTTCACTTTCAATGCCAGAAGGCACAACAGTGGAACCACCATATTCTCTGAAGCATACAGAAGAGTTCACTCTTGATGAGGTCCGGTTTCTTACATCATATATTTGTTTTAGCTAGCTGTACTATTAATTGGTTAGGCTTCTTTTCTAATTGTTTTGGCCTTTGGCAATGTTGGCTTGAGCATATGATTTTGGCAATGCATACGAAGATAGTGAAGGAATTGGTCACAGTCTTTGGCAATGTCTCAAGTTTGGAATGAAATCATCACTGATATTACTTACCAAAATAGGGAATGTCAAAATGTTTTTCAAGAAACTTAGTTAATCATGTTTATAGTTTTGTGCATATGCTTAATCAGTGAGGATTGATTGTAGAATCTATGAAATATTCATATATATTTTCGATGGCTTAACAAATATAACATTTGATATTGTTGGATGGTGGCCTCTGTTAGACGGTGGCCTCTTGGTTTTGTTCCTACGTTTTCATGTTTTTAGTGCAGACATTGTTTTTAGTATTTTATGTTGCTTATTTTTTAGGAACTAGTTTAATGTACAACTTCCTATATATATTACCTCCATTGTAAACATTCAATGAATGCAATAATATACAGTTGTTCAAATTCTAAGATGGTATCAGAGAGGTTTTGATCTGGGACTGTCTCTATTTTCAGTTGAGTCCTTTTTTCCGGTCGGCCTTCATTGCCAACCAATCTCTGTATTTTTGGCCTTCATTGCCCCTTTTTTTTTCGTTGAACATTCTTTTTTGGCCTTCATTGCCTCCAAACACCCAATAACCCAGAAACCCAAACATCCAGAAATTTAAAACCGTTCCTGCCTCAAAATCGGCCTTCATTGCCAACCAGCCTTCATAGCCGATCATCTGTCAAAGTAAGGCCACGAGGTGACTCAGAGACCTCCGACCGGCCATCCACCTGAGCGCCACCGTCGGAAACCTTGTCACGCGCCGCCACAAGCGTTTGGAGTTCCCGGCGCATGGGAGTCACGTGCCACCTTCCGGTCACCGGAGATCTACGCTGTTGGTTCCGTTCAACTCAGCGGCGACCTCTGTTTCTGTTTCAGTGGTCGGAACTCCAGTCCAAAGCTGTTTGGATAGTGGGTTCACCTTCTCCAACGTCTTTTACGGTTCTGCCTTGACTTTGTTACTCCAACGATTCTGTTTTGTCTCTCATGATGTCACTCGAAGGTGAGGTTTCAAATGTCTCTCTACACAGCCTTGAAAAGCTCCCAGGTACTTGTTCTTTGACTTATTCGGGTAAGTTACCTTTTTCTATTAGATTCAACGTCTCGAGTACAGTTTTTACCAACTCTTGCATTATGGATTCAGGAGCCACAAACCATATGACCAACAACCCTACTATATTTTCCACCTATTCTCCATGCCCAAGCAATAAGAAAATATCCACAGCTGATGGTTCCTTAACCACTGTAGCCGATGTAGGAGATGTCCAACTAAGCCCTCTAGTGACCTTAAAAAATGTCCTTCATGTCCCTATACTGTCCACAAATCTGATTTCCGTTCAGAAATTAATTAAAGATTTATCTTGCAAAGTGGTTTTTTACAATGATCATTGTGTTTTTAAGGACAAGGATTCAGGGAAGATAATTGGACGTGCTAGGGAGCAGGATGACCTCTACCTCCTTGAAGCACCTTGTCAGGTAAACAGGACCAAGAGTGGACTTGGACACCCATATTCTTTTACCTTAGAACTTCTTTCAACCAAAAAAGACAAAATTTGGCTTGTTCACCGTAGATTAGGCCATTAGGCCATCCATCCTTTTTTATTGTTAATTGTCTTTTTCCTTCTTTGTTTAAAGGTCTTGATGTTGAACAATTCCATTGTGAAGTATGTGAACTTGCCAAACATAAGCGAATCAATTTTCCAATTAGTTATACAAGAAGTTTTGTTCCTTTTTCTCTTATACAGAGTGATGTTTGAGGTCCCTCTTCCATTCCTAGTGTCTCTAGGACAAGATGGGTTATGTTTTTTATTGATGATTGTACTCGTGTTACCTGGATTTTTTTGCTCAAACACAAGTCTGATATTAGTACTGTTCTCCCAAATTTGTGTTCCATGACTAAAAATCAATTTGGGGTGGCTATTAAATGATTCAGGTCCGATAATACTAAGGACTATTTTAATCAGACTCTTGTGCATTTTTTTCAGAAAGAAAGAATAATCCATGAATCATCTTGTGTTCATACCCCACAACAAAATGGGTTAGCAGAGTGAAAAAACAGTCTTCTTCTTGAAAAAAACTCGAGCCTTATTGTTTTAGATAAATGTCCCTAAGTCCTTCTGGGGGGAAGCTGTTCTAACAGCTACTCATCTTATAAATCGCTTACCCACTAAAGTCTTGGGGTTCAAGCGTCCTATGGATGTCCTCTCTACTTTCTATCCTGATCTACACACTTCCAATAATCTTGTCCCTAAAAATTTTGGATGTGTATCTTTTGTCCATGTTCATAATCCAAACAGGGAGAAACTTGATCCGAGGGCTCTAAAATGTATCTTTTAGGGCTATTCTTCGACCCAGAAAAGGTACAAGTGTTATCACCCTCCATCCAGAAAATTCTATGTCTCCAGGGATGCTACATTCAATGAAGAAGAATCCTATTTTTCCCATCCTTATCTTCAGGGGGAAAAGTCAATAAGGGAAGATAAGGAAGATTTCTTGCTTGACTTGTCCTTACTTCTTGTGTCTAATGGTCCTTCTCATGACCTTCCTGTTGTCCCTAATCCTCCTCCTGAAGTCCCTGCTGAACTTGTATCTGAACCTGTGTCCAAAATCATTCTTGACCAAGTAGCTGAGTCTGCTCTTGAGAATGTAAGTGTTGAGATTATGTATCCCTATAAATCAGGGACTGTATATAATTAGGATTATCAGATATTGTATATAATTAGGATTTGTAATTAGGAGTTGATATAATTAGTATTTGTAATTAGGAGTTGATTGTTTTGTTTCCTTTTTAGTGTAGATTGTCTTAAATATAAATATGCAACTGCTAAGGAGTTTTTCCTTAAGCATTCACCATATTTTCCATTCAACATAGTATCAGAGCAGGTCGATCTTGGGGCTGTCAAACCCTAGATCACCCATAGCAGCCATCGTCAAGGTTGAGTCACAACCACTGTCAAGGCTGAGTCATGACAATCCAGCCTCTGTCAAGGCTGGACTATTGAGCAAGTGAAGACGCAGGTGGGTTCGTAAAGGTTTGACCGGCCAACCCCTTCAATCGCGTCACCAGAAAACCACCGGCGCGCCGCCACGCGCATCCCTCTCTGTCGACGCGTGAGCCACGTGCCACCCTCCGGTGGTTGGATCACCTCATCGGCGGCACCGGTCAGCTCATTGGCGCGCCCCCTGAGTAGTTTCTGGTGGTCGTCAGCTTCAGTTGCACATTGCTGGGTTGTCGTTTTGAGTGCGAGCGGTCACACCCCTTGTTGTTTGCCTGAAACACCCCTTATTTCTTGCTCTTGATCTTAGTAAAATGTCTTCCGCTACGTGTGAATCTGGAGTACCTACTCCAAGTCATTCACAGTCTCCTTCTGGTACAAAAGGCTCCTCTGGTAATGTTCCTATTACATATGCTTTTTCCAGTTCATCCACAATCACGTCGGAAAAGCTAAATAGTAAGAATTATTTGGCTTGGTCAGCTTCTGTGGAACTTTGGTTTTTAGGTCAAGGACTTGTTGATCATTTGGAGAAATCAACCTCTGATATTTCTTTAGAACATAAGAGTCAGTAGGAGAAATTTGATTATCAATTGTGTGCTTTACTATGGCAATCTGTGGAGCTAACATTTTGGCTAATTTCAAAACTTTTAAAACTTGTTTTACTTTCTGGAATAAGGCTCGTAATGTGTTTGCTAATGATATACAGCGCTTGTGTGACTCAGCTCAAAAGTTGGCCTCTCTTAAGCAGTCCGATCATGACATGACGACCTTTGTCACTCAGGCGTAGGTTGCAGTTGAGGAGTTGAAAATTTTTTTGCAGGCTAATGATCATAAGAGTTTGTTAAACAAATAACTTGTATGTGGTGTTGGTTTTACGTGCCATGCATCCAGATTTTAAGCATGTCTGCGACCAGATTTTAGCTGGCAAGAAGTTCCCACAATAGAGAATTTGATCACTTGTCTTCTGAGAGTTCCTTCCCCTAAATCAGTCACTGGCTTCCGCTTAAACATAACCGAAGCGTCAGCCATGGTGACCACTTAAGGGTCTCGTGGTGGATGTGGGGGTCATGGAGGTAGAGACGGTTGAGGGGGTCGTGGAAGTCGCCCTCAATGCTCTTATTGTAAGAGGATAGGCCATACTCAGGACACATGCTATTCTATTTATGGGTTTCCAGAGAGAACTGTCAATGTCACTCAATCTGACTCGAGTCATGAAGAGGAGAAAAAGTCTGAATTTTTATCTGGAAAACAACCCATTACACTTTCTGAAACCGAGTTCCAGGAGTATCTCCAATTGAAGGCAGCTAAGCAAACTCAATCCTCCACTACCACAGTTGCTCATACTGGTAATCCTACAGTTTGTATCTCTCATACTGGTAATACTCCAAGTCCTTGGATAATTGATTCGGATGCTTCCGATCATGTAGCTGGTAATCGATCCCTTTTTACTTCTCTTTCTGCACCTAATTTTCCACACTTTGTCACCTTGGCAGATGGCTCAAAGGTCACTGCCAAAGGTATTGGTTGTGTTTCACCTACTATATCTATGTCTTTAAAATCCGTCTTGTTCATGCTTAGATGTCCTTTTAATTTAATTTCTCTTAGTCAACTTACTCATTCTCTTAACTGTTCAATAACCTTTGATTCTAATTCCTTTGTTATCCAGGACCGTGGTACGGGACAGACGATTGGCGCAGGGCATGAAGCACATAGACTTTACTATCTCGAGTCATCTCCACCTGTGGTTTGCGCTGCGATTGAGTCTCCAAGTCTTCTCCACCAACACCTCGGTCATCCCAGTCTGTCAAAACTTCAAAAGATGGTTCCTAGTCTTACAAAGTTAGAGTCTTTAAATTGTGAGTCGTGTCAATTTGGGAAGCATGTTCGAGCTTCTTTTTCAAGTCAGGTCCAAAGTCAAACTAAGTCTATTTTTCTCTTATTCATTCTAATGTGTGGGGTCCAAGTCGTGTGTCTACCTCTTCAGGTTTTAGGTATTTTGTTACTTTCATTGATGACTTCTCTCGTTGTACTTAGATGTTTTCAATGAAAGATCATTCTGAGTTATTTTCTATAATTAAATCCTTCTGTACTGAAATTCAAACTCAATTTGGCAAAATGATTAAGATACTTCGAAGTGACAATGTAAAAGAATACTTTTCAATTGCTTTTTCAACTTTTATATCATCTCATGGTATCTTACATCAATCAACATGCCCCCATACACCCCAACAAAATGGAATATCAGAAAGAAAAAATTGTCATCTTATTGAAACTGCTCAAATTCTATTATTACATGCCAACATGCCTTTACAATTTTGGGGTGATGCTGTTTTAACTGCATGTTATTTGATTAATCATATGCCATCATCTGTCCTTGATGAGATATAATTATATTTAAAAGTTTCAAACCCAAGTGTAGGTTATCTCAAGTAATAAATTCTCGGGAGTCCGAGATCGATCCACAGGGAATTGATGAAGGAAAACTAATTAATTGAGGTAAAGAGAAGATGTGTCACAAAATTAAAGATGATATGAGTTGTTCACAAATGAAAAGGATTTGCTTGGGTTAGGAGATCTTTCTTGATAATAAATTAAAGATAAGATTATTTTTTTTATAACTCAATTGAAATCATGCGTAATGAAGATTTAATCGGAAGATTTAACATTCAAAGTCAATCATGTAATCATATTATGGTTCCTAATAATTATCTACCAATACTTGTAAATCGTCAAAAGCATCCAATGTGATCAATCCTATTGTCTACAATGGATCAAGATATTTATTATATGAAGAAGTTTCTACATTAATTGGAAAAAACATACAACACATATTATATTTGCTTAATAATATATCATTTAAGACGCGAAAGAAATTAATCTAACCTTAACTTATTACCAAGAGCTTCACCTTTTCACCCAAGCAAGATGAAGATTAATTACACATGAGAAAGAAGAAAAGAAAAAGAAAAAGGAAAAGGAAAAGGAGAACAAATGAGCGTAGGAAATTCTCTGCTTCCGAACACCTCCTTGAGAATTTGATTGCCTATTTATAGGCAAATTTGCTACAGAGCTACTGATCTTATAGTGATGCTACTGATGACGCTTACGTGATCTTCTTGATAAAGCTATGAGTGCAAGCTACTGATGACGATTTGTTGACATCATCCATGACATCATCCATCAAGTATTTTTTTTTTTTTACAAATCTTCTCTGCAATCACCTCCATTCTTGATCCTTTGCATTTATCTAACAAAAATACATAGAAATACATAATTACAATACAATTTAAAATACTAAAAATATAACAAAACTCAAGAACAAACCCAATTAAAAAGATTAAAAAGAATGAAAAACACACATGATGAATCATAAAAATTATAAGTTTTGCGGGTTCATCACACCCCCACACTTGAGCTTTTTTTTTGCACTCTTGGGCAAAATATATAAGACTAAAGCTAAAAAATGACATTGAACTAAAAAAACTAAAAATTCTAAAAGATTTAATGAAACAAAGAAAGCAACTAGTCATTCAAGGAACAAAACATTTTTTTTTTTTTAATATTTCTTCACATCTCAAACCATCAAGTAAGCGAAACTTGATTAAAAAGAACGAATCAAGAATGAAAGATCCTCATAGGATTTACTCTCAATCCCTCTAGTGTTTAAAATGGTGGATATTTCACTCAATTCAACCCATGAAAAATTGCACTACCTTAAAGCTTGCTTATCTTCTACTTCTCCACTACTCAGAACACATGCACACAAAAATCAAGAGGACTTTATTCAAGGTTGTAACAGGGTCATGGTAAAGGAAAATAGATAATATGGACATAAGAAGATAAATACCAAAGAGAATAAAAGAGCATTATGGTTAGTTAGAGTGGAAAAGATATTTGAGAACATTCATCAATAAGGACAATGACCAATATTTGACTAATGCTTTATTGAAGATCAATCCCAAATTGATGAGTTGAATTCATTGTTAGGCATAAACCTTCTCCTTCTCTTCCTGTTGTTTCCAAGCATCCATCTTTATTCTAGATATGTTTATGTCACATAGTGTATCAGATGGTCAGCTCTTTCTTTCTTTTCTTTTCTTTTTCTTCTTTTTTAATTTTTTTTACACACACACACCCCCACACTTGTTTAAGAACAAAGTCAATGCTCTCTTGTTCCTAAGGTCAGGTAAAAACATGTTCTTTTTTTTTGTTTTTTTTAAGGCACGTAATAAGCTAAAAACAAGAACTGACCAAATAAGCTCAAAGGGGTTATACAAGGAAAAATATACAAGGATGACTATTTGGTCAAAGTAGCTATTTTAAAACGCCTCAATCATATTTAAGTATGCATGTGAAAATGTAGCCTTAAAAAGAATCAAAGCAAGTTCTAGAGTAACAATTTAATGAGTGAAAATCACACAAGAAAGAAGAAAATGGTACAAATGTTCAATCCATTCATCAATAGGCTCAAAATCTCATAAGGCATGTTTCTATCATTCTCAATTCACCAATTCAATATTCAAATCCAAACATGTGATTTTTAAGGAAGAAGAAAATTTATGCTATGACCTAAGATATGCTTTTTGCTACTTCTAAAACTATTTTTTTTTCTCAACTATGATGCGTCTCAAGAGTAAAATTATCTTAAGGGAAAAATTTTCTCCTTACTCTGCCATCCTTAATTAGTTTTGTTGTAAGTTTCTGACAGTCATCTCACTAAACATACTTCCCAATTTAAATTTAAATGCGTCTCAGAAGTAAAATTACTCCTTACTCGGCCAATATTCATTGGTTTAGCAAGTTCATGAAAATCATATCATACTTCCCTAAATTTTTTTTTTTAAAACTATCCTTCCCCCCCAACCAGATCACAACATTGTCATGATATTAAAATATAGATGAGTAAAGGATAGAAGATATTACTGCATATTTGGAGAAATCTGACACAAATTAAAACAAAAACAAAGGACGATAAATAAAATCAAACCCATTAAAGATGAAGTGTCAGATCTGGCTTTCTTTTCTTACTGCTTCCCGCACTGCTTCCTGAGGACCAATCTATTTGAGCTAGGACTTTATCGGGTTCATAAACAAAAGCTTCTAATTTATCAATGAGCTCATCAATAGTGGAGGCAGAGATAAGAAGTTTTCTTGCCGAGGGAGTGATAAATTTTTGTTCCACAGCTTTATCAAGAAAAAATAACAAAAGATCAAAGAAATTATTAACATTCAACAAACCAATGGGTTTATGGTGGATGTTCAGTTGGGCCCAAGAGACAATTTGAAAAATTTATTCCAAAGTACCAAAACCACCTGGTAAGGCAATGAATGCATCAGAGTTGTCAAGTATTGTTTTCATTCGTCCATGCATAGATATTACCCGAATTTCTTCTCCAAATGTCTTTCCAGTAATGTTATTTTGAGCTAAAGATTTAAGAATGACACCTAAAACCTGACTGCCTCCTACAAATGCAGAGAGTGATACAACCCCCATTAACCCAAGACAACCTCCCCCATATACAACATGAATATTCCTCGCAACAAGTGTTCGACCAAGAATGGTAGCTGCGTTTGCAAACTCTAAACCCTTCCCATAACTTGATCCACAAAAAACACAGACATTTTTAAGGTTACGAACAGGAGGTCCCATAATTTCACTTTCCCTCTATTTGATTATGAGTTGGAGGAAAGTGAAGAAAATAGAGTGTTTAAATAGGGAAAAGAAGGGAAAAAGTAATCATAACACCTATAAGGGTAGGTTGGCTGTTGTCAGAAAAGTTTGAAATTAAGAAACACGGATTTTTTTTTTAATTAATTTTTTTTTTAACTTCAAGAAAACCATCAGGGTAAAGAAGTTTAGAAACCCTTGAAGGATCCTACTCAAAGGATCGTCTATCCAAAAATCAAAATACAACAAAATCATACAAAGATAAAAGAAATATAATAATAAACAAGGACATACCTGTATGTATGTACGCTTTCATAGCGTATCTTTATCTTTGCGTGTCATGAATGCAGTAGTGGCGTGTATTTAAGTTGCATGTCACCAGTGCAACATATGAATTCCACAAGGATTGCCGAACCGACAACAAGAACCTTTGAATCCTTTCCATCCTGCTTACGGAAGAACAACCCTCTATCTTCCCGCAAACCTAATTAAAGGCACGTATTCTAAGAAGATGGTACTGGCCATGTACCATGGTCGGAACTCGCCATGTAGAGACCTACTAATTAAAGTAAGTATATAGCTCGGATTAACGGTTTCGTTCATCGTAAAGACGGACGCTTCTTTCTATCCATCAAAGACTCTGAGCCTTGGTTCCAAGAGTTGGGAATGTAGCACACGGCTCTCTCTGAGCATGACACACGAACTTTATTTACATACTTGGCGTGTGAAGGTCTCCTCCCGAGTCTACATGTGAACGGGCATCCGCCCGGATTTCTCTAATCTAATTAAAGACCAAGTATAACCGTAGTTTTGCCCTTTTTTTTTTTAAGTTGTTAGAAACCCGATGAAAGATGGGTGTATACTCACTTGAGATTGGGATAGAGGTAGTCTGCTTCTTTCGGCTTTGTGCCAAAGCATTGTTGACCAAGATCAGGACCCATTCAAGGCCAGTAACATAGGGCTCCCAAAAGGGACAAGTGGCCATAATATGACTTGGCTGCCTCACATGTGGGATACAATCTACCTTCTTTGTTTTTCAATTAAGAAGTTTGGATCAGAGATGCATGCATTTCCCCATTCACGTTTTGTGTTACCAAAGCCAAACCCAAGATGTATACATACTTTTTTTTTGTGTTGTTATATTTTTTTTTAGGCTGACAATATTTACATCCCCATACAAAGGCTCCGAAATCTGGGAGGCACTTAAGCTAACTCAAAAACACAAACGAAATATTAAAAACTTACCTCAGCTTTGGTAGACAGGATCTTCTACCAAAGTCTCGACTACATCTGGATCTTTCAACTCAAGTTATGGCTTCAACTGCTGACCATTTACCTTCCTCCAATTTAATTTCCTGAGAACAGACTAGGGGACGACCACATTTTTTATCAGGAAAACTCTAACTTTTATTAAGCAACTCCTTAAACTTTGGACTCCATCCCTGAGTGTCATGATCCTGAGTTAAATAAAAGTTAGTACAATTATCAAATACATTAGATGGATTCGATAAAATTAAACTCGGGACCAATTAACAAGAAGATTCTCAAGGGATTAGAATCAAAGGTTGTAGAAAGTTCCTTCTCCATGATTGAGTCAATCATGTATGTTTGGTGACCCTTGTCTTTATTTTCTGGCTTAACAGGATTCTTTGTCACCTCAGGTTCCTTTGGTAACTCGACATCACTACTATCTTGATTCTTTTTTACATCTTCTAGCTCATTCACACTTAAGGAGTTCATCATTCTGAACACTTGGCTTTTTATCTCCTTACTTTCTTCAACAACCTTTCCATTCTTAAGAGTTATTACCGAATTGACTTGATCTATTTGTTTGCTTTCAGAACAACCCTCATTTAGACTATATTGACCTTTGGGATTCAGTTGGGGTTGAGAAGGAAATTTTCCTTTCTCGTGAATGGTGAGTGCAGACATAAGTTTGGAAAGAGTGTCTTTTATGTCTATCATGGTTTAAGTGTTTTGTTTAATGATGACCTCTTGCTTTTCTATTAATGCACTCAATGTTCCTTCAAGGTTTTTCTTATATGGTGGGACATAAGGTGCATATCCTTGAGGATTTTGAGAATCCTGTTGTTCCTGAGGAGGTGGTGGTTCATAAATTGGCTTGATTATTATTCCTCCAATGAAGTTGGTGATTTCTCCATCCTGGATTATAAGAATTTGAAAAAAAGAGGTAAATGTCTTTTTAAAATTGTTCATCGCATTTATTCGCTTCATGCAAAACTTCTTTAAAAATAGGAATATTAGGACATTCATTTGTCGAATGTCTAATTCATCACAAATGCCACAAATTTCTTCACTTTGTGCAGATTTGACTTCTTTTACTTTTCCTAATTCCATGGATTCAATCTTTTCTAGCCAAACTAGCATACCTTGCATTTAGATCTTCTTCTTGACTAAGATGGTATTTTCCTTTTCTGTATTTGCAAGGTTATATCTAATTGAATTTTCGGAAGGATTAGTTCCATGCCAAGATTGAGAATTTTCACCAAATGGTTTAAATAATCTAAAGCATCTTCGGGTTCTTTATCAAGCTACGTAAACTCGCCATTACACATCGTTTCCATAAATTGTTTAGTTTCGGTGTTAAACCTTCATAAAAAGAAGCTTTATACCGCCATTTTTCAAAACCATGATGTGGCGTTAATTTAACAAATCTTTAAACGCGTTCCCAACTTTGAAAATACGCTTCATTTGAATTTTGGGAGAAATTTTGGATTTGTCTTTTCAAAGCATTGGTTTTATGTGTTGGAAAATATTTCTTTAAAAACTCACTTTGCATTTCTTGCCATGTGCCAATTGATCTTGGTTTCAAAGCATTAAGTCAAGTTTTTGCTTTATCTTTCAAAGAAAATGGAAACAATTTAAGCATAACAATCTCTCTAGTGCAATTTTGATCATTGAAAGCAATACAGACTTCCTCAAATTCTTTTAGATATAAATATGAGCTTTCATTTTCTAAACCATGAAAATTAGGAAGTAAAGAAATCATACCTGGTTTAAATCTAAAATTATTAGCAGAGAGTGGAAAGATAAAACATGATGGACTAGAATTTCAAGGTAGTTGCAAATATGCACGCATAGTTCGCAACGGTTGATTTTCTTGTTCATCATGTATACTTTCATTTTCAGCTTGTTGTGTTTGATTATCATGTTCAACATGTACACTTTCAAATTCAGCCATTGTGTTAATTGTGTTATTGTGATTCAAATAAATCAATATATAAATTACTAGGATTAATTTTAACCAAACGTCCAGAATTTGAATCACGATACTAGTTGAGCATAAAAAAGTGACATAAAATAAAAATAAAAATAATATACAAGTAGGCGGTAAAAACCAGCCGTTAAATATTAAGAAGGATGTGGTATAAACCAGCCACCCAAAAATAAAAAAATAAAAATAAAAATGCAGAAAATAAAGTGCAGAAAATAAAATAAAAAAAAATTAAAATACGAGAAAATAAAGTCACAGAAAGTAAATTTAAATATGAAAATAGGAGAAGTGACAGAGTCCCACAGAGCCAATGAAAGAGAAGAGAAGAAGAAATATTATTTCCTTAAGTTAGAGAACTGAAAAAAATAAATGCCAGAATTTAAAAGTTAGATGCGGAAAAATAAATAATGAATTTAAAAGTTAGATTGCATAAATAAATGAATAAAAAAAAATATTTACAAAGATGAGGTAATAAACCGACCACAAAATTAAAAATATGCAAAAAGTAAATTACAGTAAAATAAAAGGGAGAGTTACCCCCACTGAGTTAGTATATAACAAAAATAAAAATAAAAGGAGAATTACATTTGAGTTAATATATACAAAAGGTTAATTTTTTTTTATATCATTATCTTTTTATTTTTTATTTTAATTTTTTTACTATTCACATTACTACGTACTATTCATATTACTATTTACGTACTATTCACATACTATTTTTGTACTATTTATATTACTATTCATATACTATTTACACAAAAAAAAAATTACTAGTTAGTGCGTTAGTAAATAGATAAATAAAAATGAAAAGAGTATAGGAGAAATATACCTGATAGTGAAGTTTACTTACAGAAAGAGAACCTAAATATATTAGAACTTCAAATCAAGTCCAATGAACGACGCCAAAAACTTGATGGGATATAATTATATTTAAAAGTTTCAAACCCAAGTGTAGGTTGTCTCAGTAATAAATTCTCGGGAAAGAATCGATCCACAAGAATTGATGAAGGAAAACTAATTAATTGGGTAAAAGAAGATGTGTCACAAAATTAAAGATGATATGAGTTGTTCACAAATGAAAAGGATTTGCTTGGGTTAGGAGATCCACTCTTGATAATAAATTAAAGATAAGATTATTTCTTTTTATAACTCAATTGAAATCATGCATAATGAAGATTCCAATTGGAAGATTTAACATTCAAAGTTCAATCATGTAATCATATTATGGTTCCAATAATTATCTACCAATATCTTGTAAATCGTCAAAAGCATCCGTGTGTCAATCCTATTGTCTACAATGGATCAAGATATTCATTATACAAGAAGAGTTTCTAAATTAATTGGAAACAACATACAACACATATTATATTTCGCTTAATAATATATCATTTAAGACGCGAAAAGAAATTAATCTAACCTTAACTTATTACCAAGAGCTTCACCTTTTCACCCAAGCAAGATGAAGATTAATTACACATTGATGAAAGAAGAAAAGAAAAAGAAAAAGGAGAAGGAAAAGGAGAACAACGAACGTAGGGAAATTCTCGCTTCGAACGCCTCCTTCAGAATTTGATTGCCTATTTATAGGCAAATTTGCTATAGAGCTACAAGTCTACAGTGATGGCGCTACGATGACGCTACGTGATCTTTATGATGCTACATGCAAAAGCTACAGATGACGATTTGTTGACATCATCCATGACATCATCCATCAAGTATTTTTTTTTTTTTTTACAAATCTTCTATGCAATCACCTCCATTCTTCGATCCTTTGCATTTACCTAACAAAAATACATAGAAATACATAATTACAACACAATTTAAAATACTAAAAATATAACAAAACTCAAGAACAAACCCAATTAAAAAGATTAAAAAGAATGAAAAACACACACAATGAACCGTAAAAATTGTAAGTTTTGCAGGTTCATCAGTCCTACAGAACCAAATTCCTTATTCAATCCTATTTCCCAAGGGTCCTTATATCATGTTCTTCCCTGTGTCTTTGGATATACTTGTTCTGTTCATGATCTTTCCCCTGGTCAAGATAAGCTATCTGCCCGTGCTATTAAATGTGTCTTTCTTGGGTATTTTTGGGTATTGTTATTCTCCGTCACTCATCGTTGGTTACCGTCGATGTTAAAAGGATATCGTTGTTATTCTCATGTGGTCTATGAGGTTTTACTTGTTCCCTATTTTGGTCCACCTTTGTCTCCTTTGCAGAAACCATCAGCAGATACTCCAGAGTCTCCAGCAGCTTTGTCTGAGGTGCCTTGCCCAAATCCACCCAGCGTCCCTTCAATACCATCAACGTCGACCACAAGATACTATTCCTGCACTCGAGATAGCTGCGCATCCTAGTGAATCATGTCCTACTCCAACGCCTCCACCTGCTACGGACCTCTCTGAGTCTGTCACTGATCTTCCTATTGCTCTTCGAAAAGGTACTCGAAATCCTCACCCAATTTATAATTTCTTGAGTTTTCATCATTTATCTCCATCATATTATGCTTTTGTGTCTTCTTTGTCCTCTGTTTCAATTCCTAAAAATACTAGTGAGGCATTCGGTCATCCAGGTTAGAGGCAAGCCATGATTAATGAGATGCTTGCCCTTGAGCACCGTGGTACGTGGGACTTAGTCCCTCTCCCTCCCGGGAAAACTATTGTTGGCTGTCGATAGGTGTATGCTGTCAAAGTTGGGGCGGATGTTAACATTGACTATCTTAAAGCCCGGCTTGTTGCCAAGGGCTATACTTAAATATATGATCTTGATTACAATGATACCTTCTCTCCAGTTGCTAAAATTGCCTCTGTTCGACTATTTCTAGCCATGGCAGCCATCGGTCATTGGTCATTATATCAGTTGGACCTTAAAAATGCCTTCCTTCATGGTGACCTTGAAGAAGAAATCTATATGGAGCAACTACCTAGTTTTTTTGCTCAGGGGGAGTCAGGATTAGTGTGCAAGTTACGACGATCTCTCTATGGGCTAAAACAGTCCCCACGAACATGGTTCGGGAAGTTCATTCAAAAGTTTGGTATGACACGAAGTGAAGCTGATCATTCGGTCTTTTATCAATATTCTTCACCTGGCCGATGTATTTATTTGGTAGTTTATGTGGATGATATAGTTATTATCGGCAATGATAATGAGAAGATATCTCAGTTGAAAGAACATTTGTGTTGTCACTTTCAGACTAAGGACTTGGGTAAACTCAAATACTTCATTGGTATTAAGGTGGCTCAGTCTAGGAGTGGTATTGTTGTCTCACAAAGGAAGTATACTTTAGATATATTGGAAGAAACTGGTATGTTGAATTGTAAGCCAATTGACAGTCCTATGGACCTAAACAACAAACTATTACCGGATCAAGGAGAACCTTATCCAGACCCTGGTAGATACCAAAGGCTTGTAGGGAAGCTAAACTATCTCACTATTACCAGACTTGATATTTCTTTTCCGGTAAGTATGGTAAGTCAATTTATGCAGTCTCCACATAATGGTCATTGGGATACTGTTGTGCGAATTGAGGTATATTAAGAAGGCCCCAAGACAAGGGTTGTTGTATGAAGATAAAGGGAACACTCAAATTATAGGATACTCTGATGTAGACTGGGCTGGTTCACCTATTGATCGACGGTCTACTTGAGGGTATTGTGTATTAGTTGGTGGCAATTTAGTGTCCTGGAAGAGTAAGAAGCAGAATGTTGTTGCTCGATCTAATGCAGAGGCTGAATATCGATCTATGGAAGTAGCTACTTGTGAGCTAATTTGGGTGAAACAATTGCTTCAAGAATTGAAGTTTGGAAATATTGAACAGATGAAGTTATACTGTGATAATCAAGCTGCCTTACACATAGCATCAAATCCGGTCTTTCATGAGAGAACAAAGCATATAGAAATTGATTGTCACTTTGTCCGAGAGAAGGTGCTTTCCAAGGAGATTATCACTGAATTTGTTAACTCAAGTGATCAACTAGCTGACATCTTCACAAAGTCTCTCTGTGGTCCTCGAATTCAGTATATTTGTAGCAAGCTTAATGCATATGATTTATATGCTCTAGGTTGAGGGGGAGTGTTGAGATTATGTATCCCTATAAATCAGGGATTGTATATAATTAGGATTATCAGATATTGTATATAATTAGGATTTGTAATTAGGAGCTGATTGTTTTGCTTCTTTTTTAGTGTAGATTGTCTTTAATATAAATATACAGCTGCTAAGGAGTTTTTCCTTAAGCATTCACCATATTTTCCATTCAACAGTAAGGTATGGCAAAGGCAAGGTGTTCACAAGAAGGAAGATGACTGTTCCTGAACCTATGCAGGCCCAAGAGTCCAACTCAGAGCCTTCGAATGAGGTAATAGTATCTAACCCTTTATTGTAAGATGAAAATGAATTTTATATGGATAGTAGTGACCAAATTCTTCCTATAGCCATCAGAAAAGGAACTAGAGAATGCACAAAACGGCCACTATACCCTCTTTCACACTTCTTGTCCTTTGAGAATTTTTCACCATCCCATAAAGCCTTCCTTATAAGCCTAAATACCATTGCCATCCCACCACCCTACCTGAGGCCTTGTCCAATAGAAAATGGAAACAAGCTATGAATAAGGAAATGGAGGCATTGGAAAAGAATAAAACCTAGGAGGTAATGCAGTTACCGAGAGGAAGAAAATTGTGGGCTGTAAATGGGTGTATACTGTGAAATATAGAGCATATTGATCTATAGAAAGGTATAAGGCACGATTAGTTTCCAAAGGGTATACCCAAACTTATGGAATTGATTACCATGAGACTTTTGCACTAGTTGCAAAAATGAACACAGTTCAAGTATTATTGGCATTGGCAGCTAATTATGGTTGGGATTTGTAGTAGTTTGATGTCAAGAACGCTTTCTTGCATGAAGATCTTGAAGAAGAAGTCTACATGGAGGTTCCATCAGGATATAGGAAGAATTTGTATGTTAATATTGTGTGTAAGTTGAAAAAGGTCCTGTATGGCCTCAAGTAATCACCGCAAGCGTGGTTTGGAAGGTTTGCTAGAATTATGTTGGCTATGGGGTACAAACAAAGCCAAGGGGATCACACACTATTTGTTAAACACTCTCCTTCAGGGGGAGTTACAGCTCTCTTGGTGTATGTTGATGCCATAATAGTAACAGGAGATGATGCTAAGGAGAAACATATTATGAGTCAATGCTTAGCTAAGGAGCTGGAAATTAAAGCATTAGGAAGGTTGAAATAATTTCTTGGAATTGAGGTTGCTCATTCTAAGCAAGGTATATTCATCTCCCAACAAAAGTATGTTATAGATCTCCTAAAAGAAATAGGTCATACAACATGCAAACCAGCAAGTACTCCTATGGATCCCAATATGAAACTTGGACAGACAGAGGAAGATGTTGTAGTTGATAGAGAAATGTATCAGCGTCTGGTAGGAAGACTTATTTTTCTATCCTACACATGACCAGATATAGCATATGTTGTAAGTGTGATTAGCGAATTCATGCAAAGTCCAAAAGAATCTCGTTTGCGGGCAACATATCGATTGTTACAATACCTTAAGGGAACACTAAGAAAAGATATTTTATTTAAGAGAAATGGAGGTGTGGTACTTGAGGCATACACTGATGTTGATTATGCTGGATCACTAGTGGACAGAAGATCAACTATAGGATATTGCACTTTTCTTGGTGGAAATCTGGTGACTTGGAGAAGTAAAAAACAGAATGTGGTAGCACGATCTAGTGCAGAGGCAGAATTCAGAGCTATGGTTCAAGGTGTGTGTGAACTACTATGGTTAAAGATTATTCTTGAAGATCTGAAGAACAAGTGGGGTGGTCCGATGAGACTTTATTGTAATAACAAGTCTGCAATCAGTATAGCTCATATTCTGGTACAACATGATCGAACAAAACATATTGAGGTTGACAAACATTTTATCAAAGAAAAACTAGAGAGTGATTTAATTTGTATACCTTATATGTTTATACAAGGTCAGCTTGCTAATGTACTTACAAAAGGGTTGAGTAGCCTAGTATTTCAGACGATTGTATCGAAGCTGAGAATGGAGAATGCATATTCACTAGCTTGAGGGGGAGTGTTGGACGGTGGCCTCTGTTGGAAGGTGGCCTCTTGGTCTTGTTCCCACGTTTTCATGTTTTTAGTGTAGACATTGTTTTTAGTGTTTTATGTTGCTTATTTTCTAGGAACTAGTTTAATGTATAGCTCCCTATATTACCTCAATTGTAAACATTCAGTGAATGCAATAATATACAGTCATTCAAATTCTAAGAGATACTATAAATTTTAATCAAAGAGATGCTTTTGTAATGTACATTTTCCCTCCAGTAAAAAAAATGTACATTTTCCCCTTATTTATATATTCAGCCATGACAAGGTCTTTCTAAAATGTCATTATGGATGTAGTTGGTTCCTACAATAAGTTCAAAACCATTATTGGATATATTTTTCAAACTATTCCTTTATAGTTATATAAATGTAGTATACAGTGCCCTTCACAAAATCAATTTCTCTGGAAAATAATTTGTTGAGGTCTTGAGGAACTGTTAATTGCTATGAAGTTATTTTACGGGCCATTTGTGCCTGAGGTATTTGTTACAGAGGTCATATGAACTGATGATCCATTATGGAATTGGCTTATTAGTGTATTGCATTGGTCCTCATGTATTGTCATAGTAAGCGATAAACTTAAAAACTTTCACAATGAATTATTGTGGAGCACTTTATCAAACTCGTGCAATTGAAGTGAACATAATCTTGATGGCGGAAGAGAATGACATAAGTTTTTCTTTCATTCTTGTGAAATTCACTTGTAAGCCTTGAATGATTGCTTCTAGTACACTCAGCTTTCTATGATGAGTCAGCATGTGTTAGGAATCTTTCTTCTGAAAGATGATGATCCTAACAATAGTAACAACATCCAGGGAAAAAGAGAAGACGAAATAGAGAGAAAGAACGTAATTCTGTATTGAGAGAGAGAAAAATAAAAAAAGAATTGTACACACGGTATCCAAAGGAGCACTCTCCTTTCACACTAGAAATTGTCTAGTCTAACTCAATTATACTTCCCGAATGCCTTGATTACCTCTTAGCCGAATTATTTATAGGCTTCTACAAAACAAAAGCCTAACAATAGACTACAAACTATTAACAGAAATATAACAGATATATAACTAACTACAAGTTATTATTTTCAACTGTTTTCCCCTTCTTCCTATAATAGACTCTCAGGACTCTATTTCCTGCATGTGGCTTAACAACCTCATGCCTAAGCCTAACAATACCTCCCTCCTCTGAAACAACCTTGTCCTCAAGGTTGAAGTCCTGAAATTGGCTTCGATTGTTGAAAGGTCTTCCCAAGTTGCTTCCTCGGGTGGCTTACCCTGCCAGTGCACCAAAACTTGGGGAATCGAGTTCCATCGATTGATGAAGCGGGTTCCCAAGATCTTTGAGGGGCGATAGGTTGTGACATCGCCTTGCAGTTCTGATGGCAGTTCAGTTTCTACTAGATGGTGTCCTACTGCTTGTTTGAGTTGAGAAACATGGAAGACCGAGTGAATGCGAGCTTGGTCAGGCAGCTGTAATTGAAAGGCTACTACACCAATCTGTTTCAAAACCAAATAAAGACCATAGTACCTAGCTGAAAGTTTGGGATGAAGTTTAGTAGGCATGGAGCCTTGCCTATGAGGTCTGATTTTCAAATACATCTAGTCCCCTGGTTGGATTTTGGAAATCCTTCGATGCACATTAGCATACTGAACCATTTGAGCTTGAGCTCTTCCCAAATGGTGCTTTAATTGCTTAAGTGCCTCATCCCTGGCCATCAAATCTTGTGCTACTGCTTCTACTAGAGTTTCCCCTGGAACGAATCTGGCTAGAGAGGGAGGTGCCCGGCCATAAACCACTTCAAAAGGAGTGCATTGAGCCGCACTCTGAAAACTGGTATTGTACTAGTATTAGGCCCAAGGGATAAAATCAGCCCATATTTTTGGTTGCTCGGAACAGAAGCAACGCAAATAAGTTTCCAAAGTCCTATTAAGTACCTCAGTTTGTCCATCTGATTCTGGATGGTAGGCTGTGCTCATTCTCAAAGTTGTACCTTGTAATCTGAATAATTCCTGCCAAAAATGACTGAGAAAAGTAGGGTCTTGATCACTGACAATGGAAGTGGGTACTCCATGTAATCAAACTATCTCCCGAGTAAACACCTCTGCTATAGATCTCGCAGAATAAGGATGTCTAATAAGAATGAAATGCCCATATTTGCTCAATCTATCCACAACCACCAACACAACATCAAAACCTTTAAACTTAGGTAGACCCACAATGAAATCCATGCTGATTTCTTCCCAGATGGCATTTGGTGTAGGCAAAGGTTGTAGAAGGCCCGCTGGAGATGAAGCTTGAAACTTACTGCGTTGACAAACATGACAAGCTGCCACAAACTCAGTAACAGATCCCTTCATGCCAATCCAAAACAGTGATTGAGCTAATCTCCTGTACGTTCTGTAGATGCCCGAATGCCCACTCGTTGGAGATGAATGAAATTCTCGTAACAACTGAGGAATCCAAACTGAATTGGCTGCCGCCTCCCCTTATAATAGAGTCTCTCTTGCTCAAGTGTGTATTAGGGGTGTGAATTTGGATCATGTTGCAGGTCCTCCCTAATCTTGGACAAGACTGGATCAACCCTTACTTCTTCATCAATTTTTGCCACATCTTGCCAATATGGTCTGGATACTACCTGCAACTCCTTATTCTCCTCTCTTCTTGAGAGAGCATCAGCCACTCTATCGGTAGCCCCTACTTTGTAAATGATTTCAAACTCATATCCCAGTAGTTAGCCAACCAATTCTGTTGATTTTGGGTGGTGATTCTCTGTTCCAGCAAATATCTCAAACTTTTCTAATTAGTGTATACCAAGAACTTCCTTCCCAACAAATAAGGTCTCCAATGTTGAATGGCTAACACCAAAGCCATCAATTCTTTTTCATATACTGATTTTGTAAGAGAAGTTTCAGTCAAAGCCTTACTGAAGAATGCAATGAGCCTGTTGTTCTGAGATAGGACAGCTCCGATCCCATTTCCAGATGCATCACACTCAATGGAAAAAGGTTGAGAAAAATCGCTAACATAGGTGCGGAGGTGATAGCCTTTTGAAGCTGTTTGAAAGCTTCTAAGTTGTCTTGGTTCCACACAAAATTCCCCTTCTTTAACAAATTAGTCAAAGGCTTAGCCAGTTTCCCATAATCACGAATGAACCTCCTGTAATACCCTGTGAGTCCTAAAAAACCCCTTACTGCCTTGATGGTTTTGGGAGTAGGCCATTGCAAAACTGCATCAATTTTCTGGGGGTCCATGGAAACCCCTGCGTTTGAAATGATATGCCCCAAATATCCGATCTCCCTTTTTCCAAAACTATATTTCTTATAATTGGCGAAGAAACTCTTCTGTTGCAAGGTACTGAGTACCTTCCTTAGATGACTGAGATGCTCATTCCATGTTCTACTATACATCAAGATATCATCGAAAAACACTAGAACATACCTTCTTAGGAAAGGTTTCAGAGTGGAATTCATAGCACATTGAAAGGTTGCAGGAGCATTTGTTAAACCAAAAGGCATGACTAGTGACTCATAGTGCCCTTGGTGTGTCCGAAAGGCAGTTTTATGAATGTCTTCCTCGTGCATCCTTATCTGATGATACCCTGCTTTCAGATCAATTTTTGAGAAATAAGAAGTCCAATTCAGTTCATCCAATAACTCTTCTATCACGGGAATAGGAAATTTGTCTGGCACCGTCGCTTTGTTTAGAGCTCTATAATCAACACAGAACCTCCAACTCCCATCTTTTTTCTTCACTAAGATCACTAGGTTAGAGTAAGGACTGCTTCTAGGTATAATTATACCCATAGCCAACATTTCAGCCACTTGTTTCTCAATCTCATTCTTTTGTAAGTGGGGATATCTATAAGGCCTCACATTAATAGGATCTACCTCTGCTTTAATGGGTATCCTATGATCCACCTCCCTTTTTGGAGGTAGTCCCTTTGGTTCAGCAAACACCCCAGTAAATTCCTCCAAGAGTTGATGTAATTGTTGCTCTTCCATCATTGATGGCGTTTCTGATTTCCCTATATCAGTCCCTTCTACCTCAGTTTCTGCATTCCACAACAAGGATACTGCTTCAATTCTAGAAATCTTCCTCAATGCCTTTCGAGATATAATAGTTTTGGCCAAACGAGGATCTCCCTTCACCACAATTGTCTGCCCATTATCCACAAAAGTCATTGTTAGGGTCCCCCAATTCATCTTTACTCCTTCCAAGGTAGCCAACCAAGCCATTTCCAAAATCAGGTCTACTCCACCAAGTTCAAAAAGGAAAAAATCCCCTATTACAGCGTATTGTCCCAAAAGAATTCCCAGCTTCTTGCAAACTCCCTGAGTTGGTTTCCTCTATCCATCTCCCAATCTTACACGTAAGAAGAAGTAGGTTCTACCTTCAGTCTTAACCTCTGCACTAATTTAGTGGACACAAAATTGTGACTTGCTCCACTATCAATCAGTACAAAGACCTTCTGACCTTGTACCATGCCTTGTAATTTCATGGTTTGAGGCTGAGTTAAACCACCAGCAGAGCACATGGATAGATGCATCCACTGGCATAATACATCTTGTCCGTCTCCCATGTCTTCCTCACACCCTTCTTCTGACTCAATTCTGGAAATCTCTCCATTATCATTAATCTGTTCATCCTTAACCAATATGATCACCCCCAAGCTCTTCTCCGGGCAATGATGACCAAGCCCAAAAGGCAAATTGCAGTGAAAACAACGCCCTTCATCCCTTCTTTTTACATATTCTTGATAAGGAAGACTCCTTGTGGCTCTACTTCTTGGACCTGTGACACCACTCTCACCAGGTTTCACAACTGAAGACATAGATGTGGCTTTACTTCCACCTTGCGTAGTACGCCCGTATCCATTGGAGACCTGAAGATTGTTGGGGCCCCCAAATGCCCCCACGCGTGAAACAATACCTCCTCCCCTCTGATACCTGAAACTGGAATTTGGGTTACGAATCTGAGAACCCCCAACATTTCGTGCTTCCTTCATTGCTAGCTCTATGTCTCGAGCTATTTCCATAGCTCGTGTCAAGTCTTTGGGATCATGAGGCCTTACTTGGCTTCGGATATCTTGATGCAGCCCGGCCAAGAAATAACCCAATAACTGTTCCTCTGGAGTCGTCGGCGCCTGAGCCACCAACAATTCGAATTCTTGCACATAATCCTCCACGGTTTGGCTCTATCTTAACACGGCCAACCTCTCAAACACTGTCCCACGACCTATTCCTCCAAATCTTCGTAACAGTGTCGCGGATAATTCCTCCCAAGAAGGATTCTTGGATTTTTGGTGCCAGAACTGGAACCAATGCACTGCATTCCCTTCCATGCTAATAAGTGCCAATTGCAGCTTCTCCGAAGGCTTAACGTGTTGCACCTCGAAGAACTTCTCCGCCCTTGCTATCCAACCCATGGGGTCGCTTCCTTCAAAGGTGGGTAATTCCACTTTCTTCATCCAAGAACGAGGTGGTGCGTCTTCCTCCTCATCAGTATCTCCGCCCTCAGCTTCCTCCTTAACGGCCTTCTCATTCTTCTTAACCGAATTGTCCCCCTCAACAGAGGGTGTCTTCTTTGTTTTCATCTCCATCAGCAACTCCTTTATGTAATCCATGTCATTTTTCAACTCCGTCAATTTCATTCTTTGTTCGCTGACCAATTTCTCCAATGTTGCTACCCGATTCTCCATCGTGAAATGGATCCGGTAGGTCAGACCAACTTGTTAGGAATCTTTCTTCTGAAAGATGATGATCCTAACAATAGTAACAACATCCAAGGAAAAAGAGAAGATGAAATAGAGAGAAAGAACGTAATTCTGTATTGAGAGAGAGAAAAAGAAAAAAAGAATTGTACACACGGTACCCAAAGGAGCACTCTCCTTTCACAATGGAAATTGTCCAGTCTAACTCAATTATACTTCTCGAATGCCTTGATTACCTCTTAGCCGAATTATTTATAGGATTCTACAAAACAAAAGCCTAACTACAAGTTGTTATTATTTTCAACTGTTTTCCCCTTCTTCCTATAATAGACTCTTAGGACTCTATTTCCTGCATGTGGCTCAACAACCTCATGCCTAAGCCTAACAGCATGCTACTTGTATAATGTTGATGCACAAAATTCATTGTCTTTAGTGTTAATTTTTTTATTCATTTTCTTTACTTAATATATTTGTACAATTTGTTTTAATAATTTTTTTTTCTAATATGTGCAGTTTCTTGTGTCTGCAGGGCTTAGACGTTGAGGGAGAACTACCTGAGAAGGTTATATGTTATGAAGGCGTGTTCTACAATTATTTCAGTATTGGTACTTTGACTTATACATTAGTAGTATCATATTGGTGCCTGAAATGGATTTTTCTTATCAAGTCAGTGTTTAGTGCTTTGGATCCATAGTTGAGATTAATCATTGAGAGTGAAGTTACTATACATGGGTATACTATATGTCAATTCTATGGAACATTACTTTAAAGTTAAATTGCTTGCTTCCTGTTATTCATGTATCTTAGGGTAATTTTAAAATTTAGTTTTTGACTCATTATGCATGCTGCACATACTTTTAAATGTCTGAACATTTCCTTTTAAGCCTACAATTATTTGAAAAATGGCTTCAGAAACTTAAGCAAGCTGTGTCCCTGCCATTGGGATTGCTTCACTGAAGAGAAACGAGAATTCCTTTATGCCTGATATGCCTGAGATTTTATGTTTTTTTTTTTGTTCATGTGTCTATGTATGTGTGCATATAATAAAGAAACTAAATATGCTATGGGACATGCTTGGAACTGTGTTTAAAAGCACTTTTGTGTGTGTGTTCGTCTTCATCAGCATTCATCTCGTAGTTGTCCCTCATTTTGTCTTTCTACCCTGCCTCATTGTCATCCCTTGTACTTCTCCCTTGTCTCGTCATCGTCCCTTATCCTCTACCCTCCCTTGCCACCATCCCTCATCCTCCTCATCCCTCGCCAGCCTCATCCTCATCCTCCCTTGTCGTTGGTCCTTGGGAGCAGAATGGAGGGGTGTGGTTCAGAAGGGTAGCAGGCATGAATTTCATATTTGTTTTCAAACAACTTCATCCAAATGAAATTTTGTTTTATTGATCTTAAAAACTGTTTTAGTACATTATACATAAAAACTGTTTTCTTAAAACAAAATTGTGAGAATGTGAGAATGCTTCCAAGCACACTCGAGAATTCTTGGCTTTGAGTGTTGTTTAGGGATGGAAAATTTTTCAGATACCTAAAATGAATCTCTAATTTGTATTGGTGAGCATTATTAGAGTTTCTTATATTTTACAGGAATGGATGCCCAAGTGGCTTATGGCTTCCATCATTTACGCAATGAAAAACCTTACCTTGCACAGGGTCCAATTGCAAATAAGGTATTAACTATTAAACCTCTGGCGCTGTTGAATGTGTATTATAGATTGTGTTCCTTTCTTGATTGCTTCCTTAATTTTATGTTACCATTTTTCAGGAAGTAATCTATATCTTTTTTTTTTTTTTTTTTGGGTGGCACACTTTAATTACAATCACATTTTTAGCATTCATGTTAACAGTCAAACAGCTACCATTTATTCATGTCTTGTAAAACTGATGTCATAGATTTAAGTCATACCAATACAGGGTTGTGACCAATCTGGCATTTCTTTTTTTTTTCGGTTGCAGATTATATACTCTGGTTATACTTGCACTCAGGGCTGGTTCTTCACACCTTGCACAAGTGATCCAAGTTTAAGGTAAGATATATCTCAACTAAAGCAGTTCATCCTTGTGATAAATTAGCAAAAACATAAAGTTCTTGTTATAGTTTTTGCTTTTTTTTTTCACCTTATGTGAAACACATATTGCTTTAATAAGAGAAAGATTATTCCACTAGTGCAACAAAATTTTTGTTTCTTTCTTTTTGTTAACATAAAAGAATCAGAATATGAGTTTACAAAAGTTCTCTTCTATACATCCTCCTGTTTTTGGGAAGAGAAGTTTTTCTACTAATACAGTGAGGAGTTTCATGCTTGGATCATCTGCTGTTTAACTTTACATTTGATTTCTGTTGAAATATCACCGTATATATTGTGCATTTATGTATTATGTGTTATATTAGGATAGTCAACACTGATTGAGATTTTTTAGCTTTCTGTTTATTTCTGATTTATTAGAGAGGATCTGATTTCTCTGTTTTAGGAAGCCTCTTTATAGGCAGAATATTTTCTCTTTCATTAGGATGATTAGTTTCCTTTTTTATCTCCTAGCTGGGGTCTTTATAACCCTTTGTACTATTGTGAATAAATCAATTCAACCTATTCTCGTTTTTTATGGTATCAGAGAGTAAAAAAACTAGAATCCTAGGTTTTTGAATTCACGTCCAGCCTCGAGAATGTCAGAGATTTCGTCCGAAACCTCTCGGCCGTCCGAGCCTCAAGCCACCCGAGGCTCATCCGACAATCATCCTATTCAGATCACCACGATCAGACTGAACGGTGACAACTACCTACGTCGGTCACAATCTGTTCGTATGTATCTCAGGGGGAGAGGAAAGATTGGCTATATCACAGGGGACACGACACAACCTTACCAGAAGGACTCAGCCTATGCCACTTGGGATGCTGAGAACTCTATGGTAATGACATGGCTGGTCAATTCCATGGCCGAAGAGATAAGTGCCAATTACCTCTGTTATTCAACAGCCAAGGAATTGTGGGACAATGTTTCACAGATGTACTCAGACTTAGGAAATCAATCCCAAGTGTATAAGTTGACCCTGCGACTTGGGGAAATTCACCAAGGTGAGGATTCTGTAACAGAGTACTTTAATTCCCTTAAAAGAATTTGGCAAGACCTGGACTTATTCAATGATTATGAGTGGAAATCACCTGAGGACTGCAACCACTATAAAAGAATGGTCGACATTGGTCGCATCTTCAAGTTTCTTGCAGGTTTGAATGTTGATTTCGATGAAGTACGTGGTCGGATTATTGGAAGAAATCCTTTTCCTTCAATTGGAGACGTATTTGCAGAGGTGCAAAGAGAGGAAAGCCGTAGACAAGTAATGCTGGGAAAAAAAGTTGCAGGTGCAACTGGGTCAGTAGAAGGTTCAGCTCTGGTTGTTCCTGAAGCCCAAGTCAGCCGTAGAATATCTCAGAACCAGCGAGCAGGGGATAGAAATCACATGCGTTGTGAATATTGTGGAAAACCACGTCATACCAAAGAAACCTGCTACAAGTTACATGGCAGACCTGGTAAACCAATCAAAGCTGGTGAACAACGTGCACCTACAGCAAATGAGGCTGAATCCTCTCCATTCAGCAAAGAGCAGCTAGACCATCTTCTAAAATTGCTAAAAACCCATTCATCACTCAATGCTTCCACTGGTTTTGTGGCACAAACAGGTAGTAATCCCTTGGCACTCTCTGTTCTTCAAATAACCAGTCCCTGGATCATAGATTCAGGGGCCCTCGATCATATGACCAGCTGTTCTCACTTGTTTAGTTCCCATTGTTCACATTCAGGTGTTGAAAAAGTTAGAATAGCTGATGGAAGTTTTTCATTAGTTGCAGGCAAGGGCCACATTAGAATTTCAGAAAAAATCATCCTAAAAAATGTCCTATATGTGCCAAAACTTGCTTGTAATCTACTTTCTGTCATAAATTATCTAAGGATTCTAACTGCACTTGTTTTGTTTTTTCCTCTATTTGTGTTTTTCAGGAACAGAACTCGGGGAAGACGATTGGAACTGCTAGAGAAATAAATGGACTGTATTACTTTGATGAAACAGCCTCCTGGAATAAAAAAGCTCATGGATTTGGTAGTACAAGTTCAACTTCTGTCATTGATCAAGTACTGTTATGGCATAGGAGATTAGGACATCCTAGTTTTCCATACCTCCAACACTTGTTTCCTGAGTTGTTTAAAGGAATTGATTGTTCAAAACTTCATTGTGAAGCTTGTCATTTAGCTAAAGATCACCGTGTTTCCTTTCCAATAAAAACTTATTCTGCTTCAAAACCATTTTATTTGTTTCATAGTGATGTTTGGGGCCCGTCCAAGGTTAAAACTCTTTCTGGCAAAAAATGGTTTGTGACTTTTATTGATGACCACACAAGATTATGTTGGGTTTATCTATTGGACAAAAAATCTGAAGTTGAACAACGATTTAAAGATTTCTTTCTCATGATTGAAAATCAATTTCAAACAAAAATTGGCATTCTAAGGACTGATAATGGTACTGAGTATTTTAATCAGTGTTTGGGTACTTTCTTATCTGAAAAAGGTGTTATTCATCAATCTACTTGTCGTGATACACCACAACAAAATGGCATTGCCAAACGCAAAAATAGGCATCTTCTTGAAGTTGCCCGTGCCATTATGTTTTCAATGAACGTACCTAAATATCTTTGGGGTAATGCTCTCTTAACTGCCTGTTACTTAGTAAATAGAATGCCATCTCGTGTTTTGAAGTTTCAAACACCCTTACAAATTTTACAAGATTTCTTTCCTACCACTCGGTTAACTGCTGATCTTCCCCTAAAAGTTTTTGGTTGTGTTTGTTATATATATATACCAAGTGCTTTCAGGTCAAAACTTGATCCAAAGGCTGAAAAATGTGTTTTCCTTGGTTATGCATCTAATAAAAGGGGGTACAAATGTTTTAATCCTATTACTAAATTTTTTTTTGAAAGTATGGATGTCAGTTTTGTTGAAGATCAGCCCTTTTTTCCAGAAAATTCTCTCCAGGGGGAGAACATAGTTGTTGAGGAAGATAATTTTTGGGATACTTTACCTATACCTTTGCCAAACATTACTTTATCAGAGACAGGGGGAGAAGTACCTCCGGTAAAACCATCAGAACTTCAGGTTTATACCAGACGGAAGTTTCACAACAAGGTCACTAATCCAGTTATTTCTCCAGCAGCTGACCAATCTGCTTTACCGAGTACTGATTCTACCACACAAGGTAACATTCCTTCCACTTCTAATCCTCTTTCACCTCCTGATATTCCTTCTTCTAATTTTGATCTTCCTATTGCTTTAAGAAAAGGGACCCGAGAATGCAATAAACATCCTATTGCAAAATACCTCTCATATGAAAACTTGTCAAACACTCATAGAGCTTTTGTGTCTAGGATTTCCAATCTGTCTGTTCCAAGAACTATTCAGGAAGCCTTGAGTGATCCGAATTGGAAACTAGCAGTGATGGAAGAAATGAATGCTCTCACAAAAAATCACACATGGAGCATTATTGAAATACCAATACCTAAGAAGACAATTGGGTGCAAATGGGTATTTACTATGAAGTGTAAAGCTGACGGAAGTGTGGAAAGATACAAAGCAAGACTTGTAGCAAAGGGATTTACCCAAACTCATGGTATAGACTACCAAGAAACCTTTGCTCCTGTTGCTAAAATTAATTCCATTAGAATTCTTCTCTCTCTAGCAGTTAATTCTAACTGGCCACTTCATCGATTTGATGATGTTAAATGGAATTTGAAGAGGAGGTGTTTTAAATGGAGATTTGCAAGAGGAGGTGTATATGGACCTACCACCTAGATGCAAGAGGAGGTCGGAAGAAAGACTTGGAAGGGGGAAAGTGTGTAAGTTGAAGAAAGCTCTATATGGACTGAAGCAGTCACCTAGAGCCTGGTTTGAACGCTTTGGAAATGTTGTTAGAAGATATGGGTTCTCACAAAGTCAAGCTGATCATACCCTATTCTTCAAGCATTCCACCGAAGGGAAAATGGCTATATTTATAGTCTATGTTGATGATATAATCATAACTGGAGATGATGCTCTTGAAATAAGCAATCTAAAGAATAAACTTGAGCTTGAATTTGATAGTAAGGACCTCGGAAAGCTAAAGTATTTTCTTTAAATGGAATTTGCTAGATCAAAGGAGGGCATTTTCATCAATCAGCGTAAGTATATCCTTGATCTTCTCAAGGAAACAGGAATGACCGGTTGTAGGGCAGCTGATACTCCAACTGAACCAAATGTAAAGTTGAAAGTAGCAGCTGCTAATGAAGTGGTGGATCGAGAACGCTTTCAAAGATTAGTTGGAAAATTAATCTATTTGGCACATACTAGACCGGACATAACATTTGCAGTAAGCATGGTAAGTCAATTCATGCATTCACCTGGACCTACTCACTTTGAGGCTGTGTTTAGAATTTTGAGATACCTCAAAGGAACTCCGGGTAAAGGACTCTTGTTCAAAAACAGAGGCCATCTTCAGGTGGAGGCTTACACTGATGCAGATTGGGCAGGTGATGTCAATGATAGAAGATCTACCTCAGGATATTGCACCTTTGTAGGAGGTAATCTAGTCACTTGGAGAAGTAAAAAACAAAGTGTTGTTGCAAGGAGTAGTGCTGAAGCAGAATTTAGGTCTGTTGCACATGGGTTCTGTGAAGTATTATGGATTAAAAGACTCCTAGATGAGTTGAAGATCTCTACACCAGCACCTATTAAAGTCTATTGTGACAACAAGGCTGCAATTTCTATAGCTCATAATCCTGTCTTACACGACAGAACAAAGCATGTAGAGATAGATAAACACTTCATCAAGGAGAAAATTGACAGTGGTGTGATATGTATGTCCTATATTCCTACTACAGGTCAGGTGGCTGACATTCTCACCAAAGGACTTTCTAAGTCACCACATGAGAATTTGGTTGGCAAGCTAGCCATGAGTGATATCTTCATGCCAGCCTTCATGTCAGCTTGAGGGGGAGTGTTGAAATATCACCGTATATATTGTGCATTTATGTATTATGTGTTATATTAGGATAGTCAACACTGATTGAGATTTTTTAGCTTTCTGTTTATTTCTGATTTATTAGAGAGGATCTGATTTCTCTGTTTTAGGAAGCTTCTTTATAGGCAGAATATTTTCTCTTTCATTAGGATGATTAGTTTCCTTTTTTATCTCCTAGCTGGGGTCTTTATAACCCTTTGTACTATTGTGAATAAATTAATTCAACCTATTCTCGTTTTTTAATTTCACCTTTGAGTGCAAGCTGAATATTTATATGCAGCATTGACCAAAAAAGGTGTGACTCTTGAATTTCCAAAATTCTGGTGTGATTATTCTTCTTGGACTGTAAATTAGTATTTCTGGTTATGGAAGGCAGCTAGCCACTTCAACTGCAACAAATGCAATGACTACAGGAACAAAAATGGAGAAATTAATGCTTGACTTTATGGCTTATTCTTGTTATAATACTAGATAATTTTGGTTGAACTGCGCCATTCCGGTCTTCTTCCGGTGTGGCCAGTTAGACTTATATCTTCTTCTGTGTCCAGGATGAGCCTTGTGTATAAGTGTGTTAGAGAGAAGCAAAATACTTTCTTTTGATTTATGATGATATGTGGTTTCTGTTTGTGGATTTCAAAATGGCTGGATCAGTTTGGAGTTTATATTAACTTTACTTCATGGGTACATTTGAGAGATGAAATTGGAGTGTCGATATCATTTACTCATTTCTAAGTGGCTGAAGAAATTGTTTCTTTAGCATTTAGCATGCAGTGCCATCTAAGGTAGATTTGCTGGCAATTTTGATAGAGAAAATTATATGGGCAAATCTGGTAATGATGATGCCTGTAGCAGTAGAGAAAATCAAATTTACCTTCGGTGCAATTATTCATTTTCTTCTTTCAAGAGGATTTGAGACATAGTTGCTGGGCTACAAGTTGTTAGAAATCACTTTTGTTTACTGTCCAATTGACATAGCTGTGCCTCTGAATTTTGATTTGGCTTTTCTAACGGAAACATTCCCATTAACCTTGTATCTCTTCTGCTTTTACTTTCTGCTTTATTTGATATTTCTATTTGTACTTTGTTTATGTGCATTTTACCCTAAAGCCTGCAACTTTTTGGAGTCCATGATTTTTAATAGATCATTTCCAACAATCTCTAGAAATCCTTTTGCTGCATTGACTAAGTCCTCTATTTTCAGTAGTAAAGGACCATGACTGGCCTAACAACTACATATTCTATTCCTAATGACTAAATTCTTAAAAAAAAAAAATTCTGGTATTAGGGGACTTAAGAACATTTTGCGGATGCACGTCAAAAAGTTCGATTGCTCAGATTGGGAGCAGGTTCCAGTTCCTACAAGGTATATTTCTTGTCATATAATTTTTGCTCTGTAAATAAAGCAGTGTTTTTTAAAATAGGCATAGTTACTTTTTACCATATCTAGTTGCTGGTGATTGTGTATTTCTTCGTTATTCGGAGTTCTGATTTGTATTTTTAGTTCTTTGAATTCTAAATTCTTCAAATTTACACTTGTGTAGTAACAGTCTCTTTTGTGCTTCTGTTTTTGGTTTGTCTCATTTTACATAAGGTTATGTTATTTACTTTCAGCGTAAGGGCAGTAGTTGCTCTGAATCTTCATAGTTATGGAAGTGGAAGAAATCCATGGGGTAATCTGAAACCAGAATATTTGGAAAAGGTATTGTACTCTTGTTTCCTTTGATAATCCCTTGTTGCAGTGATATTATGAAGTCATTCCGACTTTTTATTGTATACCAAATATTTTGTTATTGACATGGGTGAATTGTTATCTTTGGTCTCCCTTAGGGTAGTTTTTTCTGGAATTATTTTTTTGAACGTATATAAATAAAATTATAAATTAAATTGTAAGCATACAAATTGTTGTAAAATATGTAATTATTAGCCTTTTTTTGTATTAGGCCCATTAGTCAGGCCCTTTAGTTAGAACTTAGGCTATATATTCAGATTAGTGATTGTATTCTAAAATCAATTTCAATAATAACATTCAGAATACCTTTATACACATGGTATCAAGAGCTCCCGGTCTTGGGGGTCTTGCTTCCACACAAAAACCCTAGCCGCCTTCATTGCGGATTTTTTTTTCTCTGCCTTTAGTGTGCCCTATTTTGCCCATTAGACCTCACCAACTACTGTTCCGCTCCGTTCAGTCGCTGTTAGGGACTGTTCAGCTCCGTTTACCGCCGTCCTCCGCTTATCTCGCGCTGGTGACCCCACCATCGGGTTCGCCGTCCAAAAGCCGACCAGAACCCAGAATATCTCGGCCAACGGCCGCCGGATGTGCCTCCACATGCCGCCACAGCTCCGACCATCTCCGGGCGCGTGTGTGTCACGCGCTGCCTTCCGGCCACTTTTTTGTCGCGCGCTTTTCACCATAACACCGTCGGACCTTCCTCAATCCGTTTGAGAGGTCCAAACCGCGATCGGAGAACCTTTTTTCGTGGGTCATTTGAAGCCTGTGCATTCGTTCTTTCCTGACAGCACCTCTGTTCAACAGTTTTGATGTCTGAACCTGGAGAAGACTATCTTAGTAAGCCTCTTAAATATTGTTCTCGGGCAATGAATGGTAAGAAGTCTTATGCATCTGCTACTATCCCTCGAGATGTATGGATTATTGACTCTGGTGCCACTGATCACATGACATTTCATTCCAAACATTTCTCCTCTTATGCCTCCTCTTCTAGTCTCTCTTACATTACTGTTGTTGATGGATCTCATAACCCTATTGTTGGTTCTGGGAATATTGAACTTCAATCCTCGTTACAATTGAAAAATGTGCTTCATGTTCCCAGCCTTTCCAATAACTTGATCTCTATTCATAAACTTACTCGAGACCAAAATTGTGCAGTAACATTTTTCCCTTCTCATTGTGTTTTTCAGGATCTTGCCACAGGAAGGACGATTGGAGTTGCTAAGGAACAGGGAGGGTTGTACTATCTGTCTGATGAAAGGGATCGTCAGAAGGTGTTGTATTCCTGTCTCCAGTCTCATTCTGAGTCTCATTCCCCTACATCACAGGTCTGGCTTCAGCACAAGCGTCTTGGTCATCCTCCTTTTTCTCTTATTAAGTCTATGTTTCCGTCCTTGTTTTTACAACAGTCTGTTGAGTCTTTTAAGTGTGACGTCTGTCAGTTTGCTAAACACCATCGTGTTACTTTTCCCTCTAGTTTTAATAAAAGTGTCGAACCATTTGATCTTATACATTCTGATGTTTAGGGACCTGCCCCTATTTCTAACATTTCTGATGCGAGATGGTTTGTTTCCTTTATTGATGACTGTACTTGGGTGACTTGGCTTTTTTTGATGAAGGACAAATCAGAAGTACCCCTACTTGTTTACTCAATTTTATCATATGGTACGACACAATTTGGGAAATGCATTAAAAGATTACGTTCAGACAATGGAAAAGAATATGTCAATCATAGCCTTTCAAGCTTTAATAGTAAACAGGGCATCATCCATGAATTTACATGTGTTGACACCCCGCAACAAAATGGGGTTGCAGAAAGAAAAAATTCTCACTTACTTGAAGTCGCTTGAGCCCTTCTCTTCCAAATGTCAGTCCCAAAGTCATATTGGGGAGAAGCTGTACTGACTGCTACCTATCTGATTAATCGGATACCATCTCGTGTTCTAGATAATGCCAGTCCTGTTCAGTTTATGCTCTCACACTTTCCTTCTGTTCGTATCATGCAGAGTCTTGAGTCGCGGGTATTTGGTTGTGTTGCCTTTGTTCATGTTCATAAGCAGCATCGAACTAAGTTGGATTCTCGTGCAGTCAGGTGTGTCTTTCTGGGTTATGCACCTAACAAAAAGGGGTACAAATGCTATCATCCTTCCAGTTGTAAGTACTTTGTCTCTATGGATGTCACCTTCCATGAACATGTGTCGTTCTTCACTCGCCCTCAGCTTCAGGGGGAGAGCATTACTTTGGAATCTGAGCCTTTGGAATCTGAGTCCGAGTTTCTCATCCTTGGTCCTTGTCTTCCTAAGTCACCTGCTCCTCAGTTAAATGTTCCTCAGTTACCTGTTACCGAGTCACCTGTTTCACATGTTTCTGAGTCACCTGCTTTAGAGTCTCCTGTTTATGGTTCTGTTCCTGTTCCTCCATCAGTTTTGCAGGAATCAGCACCTTCAGCGTCAATGAAGAACAAAGCTAGTGAGCCAACATTAGTGTATCAGAGGAGAGAAAAACCCAACCTAGTCCAAAAACAACTTCAACTGTCCGAACTGGAGGTAAATACTGAAAATATTTTTCCCATTTCTGATTCTCAGATTTCTGATACTCTTGACCTTGATCCAGATGATTTACCAATTGCTTTGAGAAAGGGGAAAAGGTCTTGTGCCAAGTACCCTATTTCCCAATTTGTCTCCTCTAAACATCTTTCCCTGCAGCATCAAAGTTTTATTACAGCTGTTGACTCTGTGAGAATCCCAACATCTGTTCAAGAGGCACTAAAAGATGCAAATTGGGTCCAAGCTATGGATGAGGAGATGAAAGTACTTGAAAGGAATGGAACTTGGGAAATTGTTGAGAGGCCAGGGGGCAAGAAACTAGTTGGTTGCAGGTGGATCTATACAGTCAAGCACAAATCAGATGGCACTCTTGATCGATACAAGGCAAGGCTAGTGGCAAAGGGATATAGTCAGACCTATGGCATCGATTATGAGGAGACGTTTGCTCCTGTGGCAAAGATGAACACTGTTCGTATTTTACTCTCTCTTGCTGCCCATTCTGGATGGGAACTAAACCAGTTTGATGTTAAAAATGCTTTCTTGCATGGAGACTTAGAGGATGAGGTGTACATGGAGATTCCCCCAGGATTTGGTCCCACAAGTGGAGAAAACAAAGTGTGTAGATTGAGGAAGGCTTTATATGGGTTAAAACAGTCTTCCCGAGCATGGTTTGGAAGATTTACAAAAGCAATGGTGTGCCTAGGCTACAAGCAAAGTCAAGGAGATCATACACTTTTCTTCAAACATTCAAAGGGAGGAAAAGTGACTGTACTTCTTGTTTATGTTGATGATATTATTATCACAGGAGATGATCCGGTTGAGAGACAATTGCTCAAGGAAAAATTATCTGCAGAGTTTGAGATGAAGGACCTTGGGAAACTTAAGTACTTCTTGGGGATTGAAGTGGCCTACTCAAAACAAGGCATTTTCATCTCTCAAAGGAAGTATGTGCTTGATCTTTTGAAGGAAACAGGCAAACTGGGTTGTAAACTAGCAAGTGTTCCCTTTGAGCAAAATCATAGAATGAGCACTGAAGAGGAGATTGCCAAGGTTGACAAGGTCCAATATCAGAGACTAGTGGGGAAGTTGATTTATTTTGCACACACTAGACCTGATTTAGCTTATGCAGTCAGTGTTGTGAGTCAGTTCATGCATGATCCGAGGGTGAGACACTTGCAGGCTGTAGATCGTGTTCTGCAGTATCTCAAAGCCACTCTAGGGAGGGGACTCTTATTCAAAAGAGGTGGAAGCTTGACTATGGAGGCTTATACTGATGCAGATTATGCAGGTTCAGTGAGTGATAGAAGGTCCACGTCAGGTTATTGCACTTTCTTGTGTGGGAACCTTGTTTCTTGGAGAAGTAAGAAGCAAAATGTAGTGGCTAGATCAAGTATTGAGGCTGAATTTAGAGCCATGGCACAAGGAATTTGTGAGCTATTGTGGATGAAAATTGTGCTTGATGACTTGAAGATAAGGTATGAGGGACCTATGAAGTAGTTTTGTGACAATAAATCGGCTATCAGTATTGCTCATAATCCTGTTCAGCATGACAGGACAAAACACATTGAGATAGACCGATACTTCATCAAGGAAAAGCTGGATAGTGGATTAATAACAACAGCCTTCATCCCATCTGGGCACCAACTAGCAGATGTGTTAACAAAGGGCTTGCCAACAGAACGATTCAGCCAACTTACTTGCAAGCTGGGAATGATAGATATACATTCACCAGCTTGAGGGGGAATGTTGTAAAATATGTAATTATTAGCCTTTTTTTGTATTAGGCCCATTAGTCAGGCCCTTTAGTTAGAACTTAGGCTATATATTCAGATTAGTGATTGTATTCTAAAATCAATTTCAATAATAACATTCAGAATACCTTTTTACACACAAACAGTTTTCTTAGTCTGATCATGTCACTAAAACTTAATAAAGGGAAAATGTGAAGAATATATTTTTATTTTTTTCATTCCTTTATAATCGGAAATTTTCAGAAGCTTCCATGTAACAGATATGTCCATCAGATATCTTATTTTACTGTATTTTATGTCTAAATTATTTGGACTGTATTTGCATATGCTTTTCTTCCCTCCCTCTTAATTGCTTGGCGATTATACCATGTGTAGATAATGTCATTATGGTGATACCATTGATTTATGATAATTTCTTACTGAATATGAACTTAGCTTACTTGATAAATTTTGTTACTTGTTTTATCCAAATTTAAGTATGCTTAAATGGAAGCACTTTTCAATGTACTTCTAGAGAGGCTTTGTTGAAGCACATGTTGATGATGGACTTTTGGAAATATTTGGTCTAAAGCAAGGATGGCATGCATCGTTTGTCATGGTTGAACTGATCTCTGCAAAGCACATAGCTCAGGTACCACATGTTAGTCTGAAACTGTTTATTGTTTGTGATTTGGGGTGAATTTCTAACTTTACAAATGTGAAAAATATGAATTCAAGATTCCCTTACTGCTCAGTGTATGAGAGGTGGACACATTCTAAATAATTGTCAAATTTTGCTACTTTCTGTTGATCTTGGCTTAGTGGATTTGAAAATTCTTGTTCTGGGGATGCATTTCTGTTGATCACCTTCACTTTCTAGTAGACCGCAAATAAAATATGGCATTATATAGTAGTAAACTCTGTACATAAATGTAGCAGTTTTGTTGATTTGAGCACCTGGCCAAGATAATTCTTAATATATCTGGATCCCTCTGATGCATGAGTGTTTCTCTTGGATTTGGTGGTGTAAAACCACTGTTCTCACACAGAAAAAGCCTTGGTCACCTGGCCAAGTTATATCTGTTACTGGACTTCCAAATTTACCACCTAATATTTTAGTTCTGCTTCCAGTTTGAATTCAATTTGACAATGTGAAAACCTCTACTTTCGTCTGCTGACATACAAGGTGCATTCAGTTTTGTCTCAAGTTCAGTTTTCTCTCATATAGCTTGAGTTGATAACTCCGATCATAACCCACCTCTGAATCTGATTATTGTCTCCCTTGTTTCTGTGTGAACTGTAGTTACAACTATTATACATTGCCATAATTGAGCTGTAATTAGTATCATTTGGCATTGTGAAATTGCTTTCTCAGTGACCTGTCCTACTGGTGTCTCTTGACTGTAGAGGTCTACTTGTATCTTTCAGGCAGCAGCTATTCGATTGGAAGTCAGAGGTGGGGAGTGGAAAGATGCCTATATGCAAATGGATGGAGAACCCTGGAAACAGCCATTGAGCAAGGACTTCTCGACATTCGTGGAAATAAAGAGAGAGCCTTTCCAGTCACTTATGATTAGTGGAGATTGATCCTTTGAGAGTTGATTGTTCCATAGCTGGGATTAATGCATGACGTGTATATTATATGTAATTTTAGGTATTGGCTCTGTCGTAAGGAAAAATTTATATTTTCAAAATTCATCCCC
This sequence comes from Ormosia emarginata, assembly GCA_029884605.1. Classification (NCBI taxonomy): domain Eukaryota; kingdom Viridiplantae; phylum Streptophyta; class Magnoliopsida; order Fabales; family Fabaceae; genus Ormosia; species Ormosia emarginata. Next base: position 22,996,096 of record JAQQTP010000073.1, read on the forward strand.
TTTTGTTTTATCCTGAAAAATGAAAATCTAGTTTTCATAACCTTTGGACCGGATAATATTACCAACTGTTGTAGAGTTCTCTCAGAAAATTATGTTGTTGAAGGGAATGTACATGGTCCAGTTATAACTATATTGTTTAACTAATATATGTCGCCATACGCGATTGTGTGGCCTCTGATTGTTCCTCCTAGTCTCTATATGCACATTTATCAAATATAATATCCTTAATGAAAGATGAATGGTTTGAAGATGTTAGAAACCAAGGGCCTCAAATTCAACTAGATGAAGGTTATTGGATTCAATTCAGTTTGAGTGGATTTCCATTTCAATCACTTCAATGTGACCAACAAATGAGTTATTAATAAGTTGAACTCAATCTCCCTACATTGGCAAACATAATCTGAAAATGTTATCTGTATTTATATAAAAGTGATTCGTAACCATATGAATAGAAAGGGAAAGTAAACTCAAAATGATATTAACAGCACAGTGAGCCTTCATTAGGCCGGATATGAAGTACTCTAGACAGCAATATTTTAATCCATATTATAGAGTTTCAATGATGAGTGAGGTACATCACTATATATACCACTATCCTCTAGATATAAGGTATTTTAATTTCTTCAAATCGCGTCATGCTATCTAATATCTTACTCGTGAATTCTTGCTTGATAATCAGTGCCATCAGGGGCGAGTGAACTTCCCTCCGTACCCGGACTTGCTGCCGGGTCTAGTCTGAAAACGTCTCTATTTGGAGCAGGATGTAAAGATCTCTCTCCCTTGTTGAAATGCTTTGCCAATTCAATCATCATCGCCACCAAGGATCTCTGACCAGAATTGATGGTCCTCATAGTTGTCCATTTTGAATGTAAGAACTTAAACAAATGAACCAGGAATGCGAGCAGTGAAGTGAACAATGTGATGATAAAGAGGCCCCCAAAGCTCTCTACAGTTAAGTTTGGACTATCTAATGACATTGAGGTACTTTGATCTTCACCTATGACGTCGCTTGAGAAGTACTTCTTCTTAATCCCCTCAAATGTAGTTTTATTTTCAGTGACATTTAAGATTGCCCTCGAAAAGTGAGAGACCAGTGGAGAGTTTCGTGGGAATGCCTGAAAAAAAAAATATAGCAGAAAGCTGTTAGCATTTTCTTACAATCACCTCACTTTAGACTTTAGAGGATTCCAAATCCTTTCTTGGAAGTATCATCCAGCAATAAAATTGCAAAGCAACACAACAACCACCAAAATTATCATCAGGCCAAGTTAATTAAAATCGATGATTATAAATACCAAAGAAAACGACAGATGCAGAGACTTACGAAGCCCAAGCCATCAGTTTTGTATGTTGGTCCAACCATCTTGTACTTCCTAGTGCCATATTTCGAGAAGAATAGATTAATAAAGAAAATTTCATCAAAGATAGCAGCGACCCCTCCATTGTTGCTTCCAAGGGACAGAGCTTGATGATAGGCCTCAGGGCTGTCGTAACCCTTCAACTTAGACCCATTGAATCCTAAATGTTCTATTAGTAGCCCTCTCACAAAGGATTTATTTTGATATCCCACAAAATAATTATTACTTTTGATCTCTTCTACGTCCATAAACACAGGCTGCAGTTTTTGTACAGTTAATATTGAAGCTAAACTTGCAGTGTAACTTTGGGTTATGATGAGTACCACAAAGACCCATATAATCAGCACAAATCGTGACCAATTGTTCACTACTCTCTCCCCTGGCAACAATAAATCATAGTATAGCATCAATTGCATGCATTACACTCGCAACAATAAATCATAGTATAGCATCAATTGCATCCATGTGTATGGGTTTTTATGAAATTGTGAAGTGTTATGTAAATAAATCGAAGACAATGCATGTAATTAGTGTTAGAGAATGTACTATGAGCAAAGACAAGTGTTGAGAAGGAAAACCAGAGAACCATGCCAAGTTGGTTCCTTGGGGTGCCCCTGAACTCCGAGTTTGAGCGGTGTTCAATAAACCAAACAATGAAACCAGTGAAGATGAAGGCTGCACCAGTTGTCAACCAAAGATCCCAACTTAATGGCTTCAAGAAAATCCACATGTTTTGTCTATCATCATGCTTCGCCAAAACCAACATTGACACGCCTGATTCTGAAAATGGCATTGTAAAATCAACATACTTTGAGCGATTAGCTACAATTGTCACGTCTCCAACAACAGCATCGTACCTCTGCATACATAAGGATGGAGTGCTAAGGAGAAACATGTTCCAAAATTTTTGGAAGAAGGCAACTAAAGAAACAAAAGAATGAAGGAAGTAGTGTAAAAAACTTGCCTTTTCCTTAATTTGCATAAGAAGTTCATCATAAGGCCCAGCGGTCTCCCCATGTTTCTCGAAAGGGATGAATTCATAAGGCAGGGGAAAGGGTAAAACCTTCAACACTTCAAAAAACACATCAAAAGAAAAGTTCTTAACTTTCTTGAATTCATTAACACCCTTTCTAACTGGGATCCCAATCCTCAACTTTGCTGGCGGCTCTGTTGTGTTACCTGGCCAATTTGGTTGCTTGAGTTCAGAAAGTCCTCTCTCTGGGATCCAAGATCCAATAATCCTCTCTGTTTGTTCTACCACATTGAATACTTCTAGTGTTGATGGCTCTAGTTGTCCCTTAACCAAATTGAAATCCCCAGAGAGGCCTGAGAATTTAGTAGCCAGGATTGTTTTGAGAAGGGTAACTTCTTGATGTTGGGGGGTAGAGTTTGCCATCCAAACGTTCTCTACAGCCTTGGCTAATGCCCAAACGGTGTCATAAGCACACAATCCAAAGATGGTTACCACATTGGACTCACTGTTTGCCTTACCTAATAAAGCTTTCCATCTTCCTTTGAAGTCGTTAAGCCTTGTGGAGTTGTTTGCACTTGGCCTTACTCCCAACACACCTTGCATGGAGTCCAAGCCTTTTAAAACCGCAGGATCTAGCTCTGCTGATAGGCCTTCAGTGACTATCCATGCATACCCTATTGTCATCATCCTTGCTTTCTTTGCGGCTAGAAAGAACTTACAACCAAGTTCAGCACTCATATGAACAAGAAACACTCTTGTTTTCATGCCCTTTAGCTTCTTAAGCTCCTTAGGAATTTCGGTGCCACCAGAACGTGGATCAATGACGCTTCTGTAAGGCACTCGTGTGCCAATTTTTACAAAAGCATCATTTAGATATGGGATCAGACCATTGCCATATTCAGTGTCTTCATAGATGGGGATGATTTCAAGCCAACCATAAGCTTTGACAATGGCAGCTATAGCTTCTACCTGAGAGGAATCATCCCGTGCTGTACGAATGAAATAAGGGTTTCGGGTCGGGGAAAGTGATGGACTAGTGGCAGAAAACGAGATTACGGGTACTTGAGCTTTTCTTCCAAGTTCTATAACAAACCAAGCTTGTTCTGATGTTTGAGGTCCAATGATTGCATGCACCTTCTCATTTATTAAAACTTGAGCTGCATAATGCCATGGATATGTTATTAGCGGGTATATAGATGCTAAAACTTGAAAGCTAAAAGAGGAGGAGGGGGAGGGGAGGGGGAATACGACCTGCAGATGCTGCTGTGACAACATTTTGCCCAGAATCTCTGATTTGAAGAGCAAGTCTGGTTTTGTAATGAGGGTGGTGTTCATAGAAATCTTGGTGCGCCATCCATATGCAGCTATTAGCTATACTTCCTATTGAGGAGTTCAAATCAAGAACTACCCCTATTGGTATTATTGGTATGGCCTCCTTTGCCACGAAGGGTCTTCCCCATAGACATAGAAAGAGGAAAGACAGAAATAAAAGAGAAGAATGAAGGCTTCTCTGCAGGTCTGGCATTGTCAATTAAGCTTATGTTACAAAGCCCTTCACTTCGTAGTTTCAAAAAGAAATTTCTGTATACTGGCTTCTACGGCTCTACTTCAACACGGGTCTGTATAATTTTTATTTTTTTTTAAGAAAAGGGGCGACGACCTGTTTACTGTGTTCATCACATACTTCGAATTTGTGTTGCAAATGTCCACGAAGTATCATATTAAGTTCTTAAGTATTAAGGTTGAATTTATAATAAATATTTAAAAATAATAAATAGTCAATAAAATAATTGATAATTTATCCTTAAATACCAAATCTTCGAAAAAAATATGAATACTATAAAAATTTATTATCCACGAACATGGAGTGCTAGCAATGCTTCTTAATCGTTTTGTTTCCTTGAATTTTCTGGATGTTGACTTTTGAGGGTCATGCTTGTGTGCTCACATCACAAGCAAAGAGATTTTTTTTTTAAAAAAAAAAATTAGGATTGACTTAGAGTCAATTTCGACTCTGAATAAATCACCAATATACCTTGCATTAATTGGTTTTCCGAAATGATAAAGAATTTTTATTGAAAATGACTTCTCCGTTTGACAGTTCAAAATGATGAAAGGAACATAATATTTATTTCTATGGCGTAAATTTATTTTTATTTTTTATTAGTTAAACTAGTTTTTGCAGAGACATATGGCGTGCTTGTGTTAGATTTTGAACCTACAAAGTCAATTTTATCAGTATAAAATCAATTCTCACAGTAATTATAGTTGTTTTGTTTGTTGGGAAGAGTAATTTTAATATTCTAAAGAAGTCTTTTAGTTGTTTCATAATTTTTAGAGAAATCCTTGAGTTTTTTAATAATCTCCAGAATTATGGTTGTCATACATTTGAGAATTTCTTGGGTAAATTTAATTTATACAGAAAAATTTTCAAATGCTCGTGAAATAAGAGAAATATTTTATTTTGGAGAAATTTTAATATATTATGAGACTAATGCTCTCAATGACTGAAATTTAATTTAAAAGTTATAAAATAATATTTTAAATTTAATCCAACAGCTTGTATAATTATATTTATATTTTTATTAAATTAAGTATAATTCCTTAAAGTACACAAGAATATTTCCTTACTTTGTGTCATTGAAAATATATTACTTTAGTAAAACATTAAAAATATCATTAAAGTTAGAGACGGCGATGAGCTACATAACTGAAATGGTATATATTTAATTGATAAAGCAAGAAATTCTTCTTCCTATGTGAACACCTACAAATTTCTAAACCAATTACAAACTGACATATTATGTGGAACAAAAATTTATGCAGTTAATTCATGTGAAATACATATTAATATGCAGAGAAATTTTTACATAAACTTAAAATATTCAAATTTTTTTTTAATTTTTTGCAACTCCTGTTGCAACCTAAATGGCGACAATGGCCTTACTTTCTCAACATGTGAACATAAATTTGGATAACATGGCTTTGGATGGGGATGATCCTTGTAAAGGCAATGCTATAGTTGATGCCAGTAATGATGACCAACATGATGACATTATGGATGATGAGAAACAAGGTTATGAGAACATATTTAATTTGGATGTTTTGATGAAACTTATAACACATATTTTGTATCTTATTTGGAGATAATTATAGTTATGTTTTACAATTTTATCATATTTTTGGTTGCATGTGGATTTTGAGCATCCTAATGACACTAATCAATGATTTTGTGTTGTTTGGTTTGGGAAAATTTATCATATTTATCAGGTTGCTGTACTTTTTTCTAAAAAAGGCAAAAAAAAAAAAGAGATACAAATAATAATAGCACCGGAATTTTAAGTAAAATATTCCATGGCAACTAAACAAAAACAGTGATGGAATTTTGAAGTGTGACACGAAATAACAAAAGCTTGTGACGGAAATTTATCATTAATTCTATCATAATTCAATAAATTATTGTGATGGAAATTGTTTTTCACATTCTGTCCCCATATATATTGCAACCAAAATTATTGAAAAAAATTTGTTCCTCCTTTTTTCAACAAAAGATTGATAAAAAAATATTATTTTTTCGTCACTATTTCTGTTACAAGATTGTGACGGAATATAAAGTTTTGAGTAAATTGCGATGAGCAAAATCACTATAAAATACTTTTTGTCAAAAATTTGGTCACAAAAATATTATTGGGACAAAATCTTTTACAAGGTTTTGTTGCTATTCAATTTTTTTGAAGTGTAACTGGCCATGTTCTTATTCTTATCTCCAATTTTAACTTCAATTTTAACATGGACAATTGTCTGTTGCAATTTCATGAGTTTTCACTTTAGCATAAAAGTAAGTTGATATTTCTTTCTAGAATAAGTCAATATATCTTTCAAAGTTTGGGTAATAGATCTTTTGAACAAAAGTAACCCTCTTTAGCTAAATCATCAACGAGTTTAGTAAAATCATATATATGACAGCAGTCTCTTTTAAAGTCATGAGTTTTCAGTTTTCTCTTTTACATAAAAGTCAATTGATATTCCTTTCAGGAATTTGTCATTATACTAGTCAAAATTTGAGTGTTTTGGGCCGTATTTCAGGATCGGTCGACTTGGCACTCATTATGTCGAAGTTCGATGTCGACACTCTCAGCAGAAGATCGCTTATGACATGCAAACAAGGTCTCGGTTCTATGCATATCGGACCACGGCATTGAATAGCAATAACTTTACACAAGATCTGCATAATAGATAGATCTTGATAATATCTGTTATTGTCAATCATGATCTTACGAAATAATAGCATCCATATTTACCTCTAACTACTCATAGTTACAATATCTATATTCAGATAATATAGGGATCCATTGCTACTAAATAAGAAACATATCTATTCCTATTACTATTTCGGGAACGTATCGCTCTATTATGAGAACGTATCTATCCAACCTTTATAAATATTAGGCTAAGTCACCTTAACCAGATATTAGTATCTCATTGCATAAACTCTACTTGTGCATTTCCTGACTTGAGCGTTGGAGTTCTTTTGCTGGTACCCACTCCCCTGGTTCAACACGCTCTATCGCAGCTACACAAGGATGAAACTACTGTGACGTGTCTATCTCAGGTACACATCTGAATTCACTTTAGAATGTTGACGTCGTCTGTGGGAACCTGATAAACTTATATTCTCATTCAATCATGGTAAGCACAAGATAGAATTCAAGAAGATGAGGTGATGCGCTCGCTGCCCCTGGACAAGGACAGGGTTCAGCGGCGCAACACAATCCTCAGTCTGTCGCACCACCATCGCATACTGAAACCTCTTCCGCGAGGAGCGGGGCACTTCTCGTAGAGACTCTTAGCGAGGGGCATGAGACTTCGCTTTCTATCGAGAGCCCTCACCCATCGTGAAGGATCTCCGTTAGAGATAAACTTGTTTTCCTCGATGAAGGAGCTAACAACGTTGTTCAAAGGTCTAGGATTCCAGTGCATACTCGCCTAGGGGCCTTGAATAATGATGTAGATCATGAGGACACTGTTCATTCTGAGGTGACGAGAAATCACCTCCAAGAATTGGTGCATCAACAAACAGCGCAAGTCAACAACTAACGACATCAATTAGACGAACAACGTCGTCGGCTAGAAGACCTTGAAAGGTCTGTACACGAAGAAAACAATGGTGGAAGGAAGAATGCGGGCAACAACCAGAGAAGAGCGCTACATAATGACGTTGAAGTTGTTGGAAACAACAACCTGAGCCCCAACGATCAGGAGTAACTGTTTTTCACCTAACTCATGGAATATAGAGTCCCAAGAAATTTCAAATTCTTATCCAATGTGGAGCTTTATGATGGGAACACAGACCCTCAAGAACATATAGACATCTACATCCAATCTATGTGCTTTTTTAGGGAATCCTCACAGTTGTTATGTCGTGCTTTTCCCCTCTCCCTGAAGAAGGGAGCCCTTAGGTGGTTCGTTACTTTACCACGGGGATCCATCACTAACTGGTCGGACTTAAGAAAGCGCTTCTTACTTCAATACACCACTAGTAAGGAGCAACCTAAGTCCATTAAGTCGTTGTCCAAAATTCGCTAAGGGCGTGGCGAGACCCTTCGTGAGTACATTAAAAGATTCAATGCGGCACATACTAATGTGGAGAATTTTGATGATAAGATTGCCCTTCATTATGCTAGAAATGGTATCCGAGTCAATTCAAAGTTCTTCGCATCTTTGGTAAAGAAAAGGCCAGAGAACATGTAATAATTTTGACAACGGTCTCAGAAATATATAAACCTTGAAAAGGCAACTGAGGACCAGAAGATATTAGAGCAAGGTGAGTCCTTTCACCATAAATCCAACCATGATTCCTCACGGTCACAGAATTCCAAGGATAGTCCACCCCGGGACAAGTACTCTAATTACACTACTTTGAACACCCTACACGAGACAATCTTAAGTGAAGTGTTGCAAACAGAGTTTCAGGACATTAAGAGGCCACCCCCTTTGAAGAAAAGCAAGCAGAAGGATCGTTCAAAATATTGTACATGACACAAAAGCTATGGCCATGAAACTGAGGATTGCTACTAACTTTGCAATGTAATTGAGTTCTTGATCAGAGCAGGAAAGCTACAACAATGTGTCAACCGAATTCAAAACGATGAACATTGCGGAAGGCGGAGAAAGGAAAGACGCAACCCTCGAAAAAGCCCATCTCCACGCCAAAGGAGAAGAACTCAGAGCCCCAAGAGAAGATCTTGGAGTCCACCTCGCCGTGATACAAATGATCGACAAGATAGGAACAAGGGCGCTCCACCTAATGATAACGACGACCGTCGTGCCCAGGTGAACAAAACCATCAACATAATTGTTAGTGGATTTGTAGGCAGTGGTTCATCCAATGGTTCCCGGAAGAAAGCCCTCAGTGTGGCAGTATAGAGTGTCTCCTAATCCGAGCCTAAGTCACAGAACAGAGGACGGAAGATGCCCACCATTACTTTTTCTAATGAGGACTACGATAAAATCATCCCGGATCATGATGACCCACTGGCCATCTCGGGAATAATTTCTAATGCTGAAGTCTGACGTATTTTCGTGGATCAAGAAAGTTCAGCAGGTATCATGTTCATAGACCTTTATCAGAAGTTAGAGCTTCCGCGTACCGATCTAACTCCGTATGACGGGGAACTAACTATTGGTGTATGCCCTAGAAGCTAATTTATTTTGACTATTTTACATACATTATATTATGCTATTTATTGAATATATGAGGTATTTATTTGTTGTGTTATTTATGATATACATAATAAAATCCTTAGAATAGTAAGTTCAATGCTATAGGACATCAAGTGGATGACTTGATCGTGAGATCTTATCGGATAGAAACAGAACACTATTTTTAAATGTTACTAGTCAAGTATTATTGTTAATCAAGATGACAATAATGCATTGAGACTAGTATGTACGTAGACTGATGGTCACATCCCACAAGTCATGGATATGAGATATCAAGTCTTCACATGGGTACATATTATAGTAATGATGTATTGGACTGACCCACCATGAGAACGTTGTGTGGATCGTTACATGAGTATCATAAGCAATTCTTATAGTGATAATGGTGTATGTGGTCCTTTTATCTGAAATCACTATGATTCCTACATGAGAAGTTGCATGTTTTAATGCTATCAAACATCATATGTAACAAAGTGGTTATAAAGTTAGTTATTGGACATATCGCAAATCATACGAAGGGATGTGAGTGACCTAGATGAGATTTGTTCCTCCTACATAACAGGAGTGATATCTTCACCCCCTAATTGAATAAGACCACGAAATGCATGATCATGCTCAAATGAGTCAATATGAGATATTGAGCTCATTTGTTTTTCTACATCTACTTGAGTATCAGGAAACCGAATATTGAACTATACAAGGGTGACATGTTGTGTTCAATTTAGATATCTGGACAAAGGGACTAAACTACACGGTAATATTGATCACGGAAAGGTTATGTCAAATCACTGACATTTTCATTACTTGGATAGCAACGATGTGTTGCTAGATACAGCTCACTGCTTTTAATATTAAAATGAGATTTTAATATTATTGCCAACGTCATGAGAACCTACAGGGTCGCACACTTAGAACAGACTTAGTTGGAGTAATAAGAATCCAAGTTAGATTGGGATTCAATAGTAGGCCAAACTCATAACATATGAGACTAGGGTTACACAACTTACTTATTGTTGCTCTCACTCGTATAAGGCAAGAGCTATTATAAATAGCACTGTTAAGGAGCTGTCAAGACAAGCATAAAAAACCCTAGCCGCACTTGACAGAAACAGTGAGTGAGAGAGTGACAGGTTTCTCTTCTCTTCACAGCTAGCATTGTTGTAGAGAGGTAGGACTACAAGACTATGGACGTTGGACCATTTTGCAAGTCTGGTCGTGTGTATTACGTAGAGGCATCATTTCTATTTCGGTGTTTGTGATTTGCTCGATTCATTTTTCATCAGGCTTCAAGAGGTAAACTTGAAAATCATGTTTCATGGATTCTCTTTTCGCATGGATCCTTGGTGGGAATTTTTGTTTTTCCGCTGCGTGATGTATCCGCAATTAACATTGGTATCAGAGCCACTTGCGAAACCATGATTCGATTTTCTGTTTACATATTGTTTGAAATAATATGATCTTGAATATGTTATTTCTGAAGTCGAAAGAATACTTTACTAAGAACATATTCTGTTTGATTTGTTGTATACAATACATGATGATGTACAGCATTCTGCATAGTGGTGCAGCGCAAGGGTTTTGGAAACCTTGTTCTTGGTTTGCGGCAGCATCAAGTGTTGATGTCAGGCAAACCCTATTTCTAGACAACAACGTTAATGTCCTCACACGTTTTGGAAACCCTATTTCTGGATAGGTGACAGCAGCATAAAGTGTTCATGTGACGGCGACATGAAGTGTTCATGTGACAGTAGCATGAAGGTTCAAGTGTTGTTGCACTAGCCGTCAAGGAGGTGAAAGAGGTCTACCTCTTTTTTTTTTAGTTAGAAACTAGTGGTAGTATCAACAAAAAAAAAATTAGGTTTCAGGGTGCTACCCTGAACCCCGTTGTGTAGTGTGTGTTATTCGAAAGCACATTTTTCAAATCCATTTTTATGACTCACAAAATAATAATGTGTTATTGTTTTGAGTTTATATGTTCTTTGTGGTGCATGGTTATGGCCTTAGTTCTTTTCATGCTATTTTGGTCATTTTAAAATGCGGTTTGCATGTCGTGCCTTTCTTTCTACATTCTAGTTGTAAATTCTCCTCTCATCTAACTCCCCTCGTATGTAAAACGAGGTTTCTCTATCTTTATAATGTAATCTTGATGTGGAGGCAAGAAGACGACATCAAATGAGGACGTTGGTGGGAGATGCTTGGTGAAGCTGGGAGAATCAATGCGTTAAGGGCCATAACCATGTCACATTTATTATATGCTTTATATGTATAAGATGGATGGATGCTTATGGTTTGTTAAATAGTTTAGTAAATGGTGAGATCTAATAATAATTATAAAATTCCCTCAAAGCAAAAATTAAGTCATTATGTGATGCCTTCCAATGCGTGGCACTCGTCAAGGCTAGTATCGATTAAGTGTATGTCTGCCAAAGCAGGATGCCTTTATCTATATTAGTAAGATGCAATGGGATAAAGGTAATATCCAACTGTCATCCATTGGGTTTGATTTAACTAGGTCATTTCAATAGGATTGATGGCTTAGAGGCATGAAGTTGGGCTTTAGTCCATTAGATGGATTAAAATAAGTGTTATTCACCCAACTATCCAAGAGTTGCATGGGATGTAATTGGAAAGAATTTCTTACCTAAATAGTCAAATTTTGAGTGATCAGCCAAAGCTGACTCAAAGCTAGGTGAAATATGGATCTTGACCCACTAGGAAATCTTTTGATGGGATTTTTTGAGTCAATGCTGAGGGTCATTGATTTGAATAAAATAGTGGGAAACATATTTAATTAAAGATCTTATTAAATATGTTTATGGCATGATACTTATACTTTGCATATTTTCTGTTGATAGATTACCATGGCAACAAACAATAGTAGTAACTTATCGTTGCGATCCATCCTTAAGAAGGACAAACTGTCTGGGACAAATTTCCTAGATTAGTACAAGAATATGAGGATTGTCCTCAAGCATTAAAAAAGGCTATATGTTATAGAGCAGCTCATTCTTGAGCCACCAACTGCAAGTGCCTATAGAGCTGAAAGGAATGCTTATAAGAAGCATTAAGATGATGCCTTAGACGTTGATTGTCTCATATTGGCTACCATAAACTCTGAGCTACAAAAGCAACATGAGAACATGGATGCATACGATATGATCGTACACTTAAAGAAGCTCTATTAAGAGCAAGCTAGGCATGAGAGATTCGAAGTCTCTAAGGCATTTTTTCAGTGCAAACTGGTAGAGGAAAACCCTGTTGGCACTCATGTGCTCAAGATGATTGGGTACATTGAAAACCTAGAGAGACTTGGTTTCCCATTGGACCAAGAGTTGGCCATTGATCTTGTCCTGCGATCGTTGCTGGAATACTTTAGTTAATTCGTCATGAACTGCAACATGAATGAAATTAACAAATCTTTACTAGAGCTACTAAGCATGTTGAGAACTACTGAGCAAAACATTAATAAAGGAAAGGGAAAAACCATTATGATGGTCTAAAAGGCTAAGGACAAAAACTAGCTGAAGAAGCCTAAGGACAATTGGAAGGCAAGGGTAAGGAGAAATCCAAGCCCAGCACTTCTGCCTTGAAACCTATGAGCGGAGTGGCTAAGGAAGGTACCTGCTTCCACTATGGTGAGAACGGACATTGGAAGAAGAACTACACCAGACATCTGGAGGAGCTTAAGAAGAAGAAGGGAAATGAGACTTCCACTTTAGGTATTTTTTTTTTATAGAAGTCAATTGATCTACTTATACATCATAGGTATTAGATATTGGATGTGGGTCTCACATTTGTGTAAATGTACAGGATCTAAAGAACAGTAGACCATTGGCTAAGAGCGAAGTCTACCTACGAGTTGGAAATGGAGCAAAAGTTGCTGCTTTAGCCGTAGGGACTTATTTATTATCTTTCCCCACTGGGCTTGTAATTGAATTGGAGAACTGTTATTTTGTGCCCGCTATTAGCAGGAATATCATTTATGTTTCTTGTTTAGACAAGAAAGGTTTTACTTTTATAATAAAGAACAAAAGTTATTTTATTCATTTGAATGATATTTTTTATGGTAGTGCACAACTGAGTAATGAACTTTATGTTCTTGATCTCGAAATACCCATTTATAACATAAATACGAAGATGTTCAAATCAAATTATATGAACCCAACTTATCTCTGGCATTGTCGGTTGGGCCACATAAATGAGAAATGCACATCCAAACTCCATAAAGATTGATTCTTGGACTCATTTGATTTTGAATCATATGAGATATGTGAGTCTTGTTTATTAGAGAAGATAACTAAGGCCCCATTCATTGGACAATGTGAAAGGGCTAGTGATCTTTTAGGCCTCATACATGTGATGTATATGGACCCTTAAACACATTAGCTAGAGGTGGTTTTCAATACATCATTATATTTACTAATGATTTCAGTAGATACAGATTTGTGTATCTTATGAAACATAAATCAGAATCCTTTGAAAAGTTCAAGGAATTCAAGAATGAGATACAAAACTAACTTGGCAAGAATATTAAAGCCCTTCGATCAGATTGAGGTGGTGAATACTTAAGCCAACAATTTGATGATCATTTGAAAGAGTGTGGAATAATATCTCAACTCACTCCTCTTGGAATACCACAATGGAATGGTGTTTCTGAAAGAAGGAACCAGACCTTGTTGGACATGGTCTGATCCATGATGAGTCATGCAGACCTTTCAGACTCCTTCTAGGGACATGCTTTATTAACAACAACTTTTAAACTTAATTGTGTTCCATCCAAGATGGTTTAAATGACACCATATGAGATATGGACTGGGAGACGACCTAATATGTCTTTCATGAAGATTTGGGGTTGCGAAGCTTACATGAAATGACAAATTTCTGATAAGCTTAGACATAAATCAGATAAATGCTTCTTTATGGGGTATCCCAAGAAAACTAAGGGATACTATTTCTATAACCCTATTGAAGGCAAAATGTTTATTGCATGGACTGTTGTGTTTCTAGAAAATGAGTTTATCTCCAAAGGAACCAGTGGGAGGAAAATAGAACTTGAAGAAATTCAAAGTTCATAGAGTAGCAACGAACTAGTGGTGGAAATAGAGCAACCTCCACAAGTCATTGTGGAATAACAAGCTGCTCTAGTAGCACAAGACCTGCATAAGTCTAACATGATACGTCATCAACCAAAGAGATATAGATTTCTCATGACCCAACAAGGTGACGTATTGCTCATAGATCAAGATGAGCTTGTGACTTACCAAGAAGCCATTATTGGCCCAGAATCTGAGAAATAGCTTGAGGCCATGTGATCTGAAATGGAATCCATGTATGCCAACCAGGTGTGAACCTTGGTTTACCCACTTGAAGGGGTAAAACTCATTGGGTGCAAGTGGGTTTTCAAAAAGAAAATTGACATGGATGGTAACATGCATACCTTTAAGGCACGATTAGTGGCTAAAGGTTTCAAGCAAATCCATGGTGTAAACTATAATAAAACATTTTCCCTAGTTGCGATGCTCAAAACCGTTCAGATCTTGCTTGCTATTGCAGCATACCACGATTATGAAATCTAGAAAATGGATGTCAAGGCTGCTTTCCTTAATGGAAATCTTCTCGAGGATGTGTACATGACACAACCTGAGGGTTTTGGCCACTCCACAGGATGCTGGAAAGGTGTACAAGTTGCAATGATCTATTTATGGATTGAAGCAAGCTTCCAAAAACTGGAATCTTTGTTTTGATGATACAATAAAATAATTTAGTTTCATCAAGAATGAAGAAGAATCTTGTGTCTATAAGAAGGTTAGTGGAAGCACAATTATCTTTCTAGTGTTGTGTGTAGATGACATACTACTCATCAGAAATGACATCCCTACCCTACAGTCTGTAAAGACTTGGTTGGGGAAATGCTTTTCCACGAAGGACTTGGGTGAAGCTACCTATGTATTAGGTATCAGGATTTATAGAGATAGATCACAGAGATAGCTTGGCCTAAGTCAGAGTACATACATAGACAAAGTGTTAAAACAATTTAACATGCATGAATCCAAGAAAGGACTCTTGCCTATGTCATATGGTGTAAACCTATCTAAGGCTCAATCCCCTTCCACATAGGACGAAAAGGATCGTATGAGCAAGATTTCATATGCATCGGTAATTGGATCTATCATGTATGCCATGTTATGTACTCGACCAGACATCTCGTATGCTTTAAACATGACGAGTAGGTACCAGTATGATCCCGGTGAGAGTCACTGGACTGTTGTTAAGAACATTCTTAAGTACTTGAGAAGGACTAAGGATTCATTCTTGATATATGGAGCCGAGGAAAAGTTAGTTGTAAAGGGTTACACTGATGCTAGCTTCCAGACCGATAAGGACAACTCCAAATCGCAATCGAGTTTTGTTTATTGCCTGAATGGTGGGGTTGTGAGCTAGAAGAGCTCAAAGCAAGATACAGTCTCCGATTCTACCACAGAGACTAAGTATATTACTACCTCTAATGCAGCAAAGGAGACAATTTGGATCAAGAAGTTCATTTCTGAGCTTGGTGTAGTTCCTAGCATTGTGAACCCAGTGGACCTCTATTGTGATAATAATGGAGCCATTGCACAAGCTAAGGACCCTAGATCTCACCAATGATCTAAACATATACTTAGGCGCTTCCATCTCATTCGTGAGATAATCAATAGAGGAGATGTGAAAATATGCAGAGTACCAACAGATAATAACATCGCAAATCCACTGACAAAGCCTCTTGCACAACAAAAGCATAAGGGTCACACTAGATCTTTAAGCATTAGACATATGCATGATTGACTCTAGTGCAAGTGAGAGATTGTTGGTGTATGCCCTAGAGACTAATTTATTTTGACTATCTTATATACATTGTATTATGCTATTTATTTAATATATAAGGCATTTCATTTATTGTGTTATTTATGATGTACATAATAAAGTCCTTAGAATAGTAAGTTCGATGTCATAGGACATCAAGTGGATGACTTGATCGTGAGATCTTATCGGATAGAAACAGAACACTATTCTTAAATGTCCCTATCAAGTATTATTGTTAATCAAGACAACAATAATGCATTGAGACTAGTATGTGCGTAGACTGATGGCCATATTTTACACGTCATGGATATGAGATATCAAGTCTTCACATGAGTACATATTAGAGTAATGATATATTGGACTGACCCTCCATGAGAACATTGTGTGGATCGTTACGTAAGTGTTATAAGCGATTCTCATAGTGATAATAGTGTATGTGGTCCTTTGACCTGAAATCGCTACGATTCCTACATGAGGAGTTGCATATTTTATTGCCATCAAACATCATATGTAACAAAGTAATTATAAAGTTAGTTATTGGACATACGCAAATCATGTGGAGGGATGTGAGTGACCTAGATGAGATTTGTCCCTCCTACATAACAGGAGTGATATCTTCGGAGGGCCCGATTGAGTGAGACCACGAAAATGCATGGCCATGCTCAAATGAGTCAATATGAGATATTGAGCTCATTTATTTTTCTACGTCTACTCGAGTATCAGGAAACGGAAGATTAAACTATATAAGTGTGACATGTTGCATGCCTTGTGTAACACCCCGAAAATATGTATTTTATTTGTTTTGGTCAATTCTAAATTATTTTGAATAATCTGACTTGACTTCTGTGAGTTTTGTAATTTTTGTGATTTTTAGGAATTTTTGGGAGTTTTTGCATTTTTTATTATTATAATATTAATTTGGGCGGTATGTATATAAGCCTTCGTGTTTTATTTCTTTCTCTCAATCATTAATTATTTTTACTAATCTGATTTAATTTTTATAAGTTTCACAATTATTATGATTTTTGTGAATTTTTATGATATTTTAGATATTTTGAATATTTTAATATATTTTAGATATTTTAAGATATTTTGAATATTTTATTATATTTTAGATATTTTGAGATATTTTTAGGATATTTTAAGATATTTTGAGATATTTTGAGATATTTTGAATATTATATTATATTTTTAATATTTTGATATATTTTGAATATTTAATATATTTATGATATTTTGGGAAATTTGTATGTGAGCAAAGTGAATTTAGGAAAAATAAAATTTTTATTAGCGAGAAAACTTTGTATTGTTGATTGAATGATGGGAACTTACTAAACCCGAAACCGGAAATAGTTTTTGAAGTTTTATTTTCCTGCGATTTTATCTAACAAATAAAATCGGGGTATATTTTATTATTCATTGGAAGATATTTTTCTTGAAAAATATCTAGTGGATGATCTAGACGCTTGCCTAGTCACTCACTCTAGAATGTTCTAGATGATGACTCATTGTTGGTGACTCACCTAGGTGACTAGCCTAGTGGCTTACATGTTCCAGACTGTTCTAGAAGACGCATCGTCAGCGCGCCTAGTCATCGAATGCTTTACACGTGGACCAATGAGGAGCTGGTCAATATTGGTGGTTGTGACTCATCACGAAGGACCAATAGAAATTCGACACGTGGCGTGACACCTCAGCACTTGTGACTCAGCAGATTCTAGAAGGTTCCAGAAGCAGTGACTCGTCCTGTGACTCACCGTAGTGAGTCACCTGTTCCAGAAGCTTCTCTGACGACTCACCATGCTGACTCAGCATCATGACTCACCATTGGTGACTTAGCTGATGACTCGCCATGCTGACTCACCTATTCTAGAAAATATCTACACTGACTCATCATGCTGACTTATCGTAGTGAGTCACATGTTCTAGAAACTTCTCTTTGATGACTCATTTCTGTGACTCATCAAGGGCAATCGATGAAAATGATCAACAATAGTTGCTACCTAACTGAAGTAAGAGAAAAATTTATGTATATTTTATTACTCATTGGATAATAGATATTGACTTTATAAACAGTAATTATTGTTCATTGGTTAAAGTATACTAGAAATCATACAGTGTGCACCAATAGAAATTGGTCAACAAGAATAGCAACCAATAGGAATCAAGTTAGTAAATATTCAACCAATAAAAAAATTGGTCAAGAATAATGGCTTGACTCTTTAAGGACCAATAGGAAACAAGTTATTAAACAAATTTGGACTTCTTGAAATTTGTTGGTTCTACGGTGAAGGAGGAGAGCAATTGCTCTAAATAGCCAATTCACTTTGTGAAATTCACGTAGGAAGCCTAAGTTAAACAAATAAAGACTAGTCAATATTGATGGCTATTCTTTGTTGTGTCCTACGGCCAAGCAAAATTTTTGTAAGGCAAATATTACAATTCAATTCTTACCATCTTTCATCAATTAACCAAGTAAGACAAAGTCAATTTTGGTGGCTTCTCTTCATGTGCATTTACGGCAATGCATGCTTTAGGAAGGCAATTTCAACACTTCAATTCATTCTTATTTCTCTATGCAATTACGACCATGCATTTGGAGAAAGCAAAACCAAAAATATTTATCTCCTTCTCTCAAAATGGTTCACGGCTATGTATAGTAAATAGGAGACTTTGTTTTCATTTAATCAAAGTCTTCACCTTTTCTCCAAAGCTATCAAACAAGCAAAGCTCTCAAATTTTCTTTCTCCTTTTCTTCTTCAACCTCACGGCCTCCACCTCCAACCCATCATTCACTCTTCTATAATTCTAAACTACCTTATATCTTGCTTCCTTATTTCATCTCAAGCTACTTTGTAGTTGAAACCTAAGCTTGAATTATCCATTTTCTATCTTGTTCTTCAAAACTCAAGTTTGAAGCCTTGAAGGTAGGGTTCTTTAATCTTCATGTTTCTATCCATCTCAAAGTTCTAATCATGATTTTAATCCATGATTATTTTAGTTTAGAGCCTTAGGTATTAATATTGCATATTTTCTTTGATTTTCAAGAAACTCTTGGTGGAGAAAGTTTACTTGAAGGAGGCATACGAGGAGCTTTGGAGGTTTCTTCAAGAGGTAAGAGGGAGATTACCCTCATTGGCCATGTGTTGGTGGTGAGGAATGAATGTGTTTGTAGTGAAGAATCCATAAGGATTCATTCACTTGGTTGTTTATTGTTTTTTGTAACGCCCCAATTTTTAGAAAATATACTGAATGTACTGTTTTCTGTTTTTCATGCTTTTGTATGAATGACCGCTGTGTCCCTGTTTTTCTGTTCTTGAGTTTTGTATGAAAACAATTTCGATATCTGAGTTCAAATTTTATTTGATCGTTTTACGTAATTTGTTTGAGAGACGGTCAAATAAAAATTTTTACATTTCTTGTATTAATTTTTAAGAAAGATATACGACTAAATAATCTTCATTTGGATATTTTATTTGACGTTTTGGATAATTACCTACGTTGTGGGAAAAAGCGGGAAAATGACCGTTACGTCCCGAACGTCTTGTTTTCTCTGTTTTTGTCTGTTTTTAATTGTTTTCTTCTTGATTTAATGCCGAGAAAATACCGTCGTGATTTTATATGAACTTTTTGTGTGATTTGCTCGGCGGGAAAATAATATATTCCGGGCGGGGAAAATCTTATTTGATTATTTAGAATTGGGGGATCTTACTTAACTTGGATTGAATGAGTCTAAAAATAATCTTTTAATTTTTAGGATTTAATTGTCAAATAAAATAATTTTATATTATTATAATATTATTTTATTAGTCAAGTATGTTTTAGTAATGGACCGGAAATATTTTGCGGGACCCACAATTAGAAACAGTTAGATCGGTAGCTTAATTAATCACCGTAATTTTGTAGAACTTTCATAAGCAGTGACTCGACTCAAATGTCGACTCACAGAAAATTAAATACACTGTGTGACTCAGCATGTGAGTCACCATAAGCTAACCAATGAGAAGAAGGCTTGCTCACCAAGGCTTGATCTTAGCCTTTGATTCATCCAATGGCTTGGATGAAGCCAAGCAAGGTGCCCACCTTGCACCCCACATCAAGTCCACGGCCAAGAGGCCTTTGGTGACCAAAAATATCACTTTGTCTTCATCATTTTCTCTCTTCTCTCTCATCAAGAACCCTAGCCACCATTCTTGCCCATTTTCTCCACCATATTCGGCCAAGACACAAACTACACCATCCAACCATCCAAAAATTTTTCTAACCAAGTTTCCTTAATCTAAACACCATTCTAAGAACCTTTGTAGTTGGGAGTTTCTTCAAATTCTTCCATCTAAGGCTTGGAAACCAACCTTGGAAGTTTTACCTAGAAGGTGAAATTTCATACTTTTCTTTTCTCTCTTCTTTTTCAAAGTTCTAAGCCATGATTCTTCCATGGTTTAGCCTCTTTTTCATGGTTAGTAACATGTAGGTTTTGTTTGAAAATTTTAGGTGTTTGGTGGAGTGAAAACCGTGACCTAAGGAGGTGAGAAAGCAAGTTTTTGTCTTCATTTAAGGTAAGAGGAAGACAATTCTTATCATCCCTTGATGGTGGTAAGAAGATGGAGTTATTTGTGATGTTGTAGAATCCATAAGGATTCGGTGGTCATGTGTTATTTATGTGTGTATTTGTTAATTTTTGTGGTTGCTAGTAGTTTATGTGGTAATTGTTATTAGCTTTCTTGTTTGATGATTGTAATAATTTTGCATGTCTAATAGCTTTTGATTGTATGTCTATAAGCTTTAAATTAGGTTTATGTGTTAGAAATATTTTGCATGTGTTAGAGATATTTTGTATGTGTTAGAGATATAAATGCATGTGTTAGGATTGTATGATAAAATATAGGATGTGAATAACATGTGTAAGTTTGCATGAGTGTTCCAAAGAACACAATCCAATAGCTCACGGCAATGCCAAAGTTTGGAGGACCAAAATGTTCTCTTGATTTTTCCTAAAGTGTAGCTTAATTAACCTAGGAGAATCAAGAAAGTTTCTAATTGATTTAATCAAAGAAAAATGCATTTAGAAATCAAATGGTACAAACTTAGTATTTTGGGCCAACATGCCTAAAGGATTAAATTGACTATAGATAACTATTTTCTAAAATGATTTCATGAACTTAGACTATAGAATACATTTGATATGATTTAAAAGGTGAAAGACATTTTGGAAATCAAATGCAAAAGTTTTATAAAATTTCGGCCAACATGCCACTATAGGAATTCATGATTTTAAAAACTTGTTTCTAAATTTTTTTTTAATTAAAAAGAAACAATACAAGTTAAGAAGAAATTTTCTATAGTGATTTATGAAGGAACCAATTGATTAGAAGTAAGTCTAAAGGGTTAAAATCCATAATTTTATCATTAGGAAGGAAATACAGTAATATTAAGAAATTTTCTAACATATAGCTCACTTTTGGTTTTGAAGCATGTTAGAGATTTCAAAAAGAATTTAATGAAATGGTTAAAAATTAGGTAAACAGAAATTTTTATGGAAAAATTAGAAAACCATTATTATAAGTTTTTAAACAAAATACTGTCAATTTTTAGTAAAAATGAACCTATAAGATAGTCAAAATATCCTAATGACAGTATACGGTATGAAAAATTATTCTACGTAGTTTAAATGTACTAAATATTATTTCTATCTGTTTAAATGGTAATTTTAAAGGTATTCGAATAAGAAAATGATTTAA
This sequence comes from Ormosia emarginata, assembly GCA_029884605.1. Classification (NCBI taxonomy): domain Eukaryota; kingdom Viridiplantae; phylum Streptophyta; class Magnoliopsida; order Fabales; family Fabaceae; genus Ormosia; species Ormosia emarginata. The sequence continues at coordinate 23,017,728 of JAQQTP010000073.1, forward strand.
AAATTCTACGCGATTGAGAAAACGTATTAACAATGTTACGCGATTTTAAAAACAGAAAAATATCTTTACCCGATTTTTAAACGTTTGTAAAAACGACGAAATTTCAAAAACGCGATAAAATTTCTACGCGATTGACCGTTACTATATTTATTTTTCGCTGTCGGGAAAATGTGAACCCGTACAGGCTTTTGAGGTTATTTCGCTGTCGGGAAAATGTGAACCCGTACAGGCTTTTTGTCATTTAGGGCATATTTTTATCTTGAGGGCATTTTCGTAATTTCATATATTTGGAATTATGTTTTGTCTTTATGCCAATTTTTGGTGTTTTGGGTTGACGAGACGAATTACATCGTGTTGTCGATGCGATAAGTGTAGTGTTGTTTATTGTTCTAATAAACTTGGAGACTTTAGTGTACGGGATCCCACATGTGAATGGTTGGTAGCTCCATTGTGCCAGTAAACCGATAGCACACTAATGTCCTCGACATTCACTATATTTAATCGAGGTTTGTAAAGTCTAGTAGTACATTGCCTATAGTGCCACAACGGGAGGCTTGAACTATACTACGCCTGGATGGTAGATTCCAGTGTCGTAGGCTATTGACGCAACGTGTGATCGCGTAATAGTTGGTTGGGCAGCCGTGGTACTAATGGATTTTGCAAGTCATTCTCTCGATATCTGTTTGGGTTTAGCTCCATGAAGTAGGGTTGTGTTTTGGTGTATTTGAGTATATCTTGGATATTATTCCATTTTCTCTATTTATCTTTATTTGGTAACATCTTGGATGTTTTTACATTTTCTCTATTTATATTTATCGATAATTTTTATGTTAGTTGTCTATTTCTTATCTTATCATATCCGTGAGATTGATTTATACGGGTGATTTTCTCTATTGTGATCTGTCTATGATGTTAGAAACCCTAGGATATTTAATATGTATTCTTGTTATAGCTTCTTCATATTGTATAAACTGTGTAATTGTTATTTGTCGTCTTCTTATTTGCCATGTTGTGATGGTTTTATGTTGTCTTACCTCTTTATTGTATGTGTCATGTGTATTGTCTATTTATTTTATGCGGTAAAGAGTTTGAAGAGGAAGAAGAGGAACAAACCTCTTGAGATCGTGTACCACGAGGAAGAGGGAGATCAACAGAGGCCAAGACGATCGGTTTTACGAGCAAGAACCATCCGATCATCCATACCCTCTGGATTGATTGTGTGGGGGATGGCGACACTGCATTTTGGGATTCATAGAGTGGTATTCCATGGAGGTGATCGGCTTGGCATTTGCGAGGAGATCGTGCTTTTGTTACCTATCTTTGGACGTATTTGTGATTCTACGTCATCGGTTTGATGGAGATCCGGTTGCGACGACGACGCTTTTACGCATTTAGAGTTGCCCTTATCCATCCATTAGGCGTTATTGGGGTCTTGAAAACCCGAGCCTAGTGAGATAAGCATCGTATCGACCGCGCGATCCCGTTATCGCCGTGTGTCGAGACATCGAGGATATTTATCTTCTGATGATCATTTCCACACCGAGAGTGATCCATCGAGGAGTAGATAATCATGATGTTTTTTTTGCCCAAGGCGCGTCGTATATGTCGTATATATTAACTCTTTTATTGCTTTCTTTACTATTCTTGTTTAAATAGTTATAGTCTTAGTTGTAAATTATATGTTGGTTTATAACTTAACCATATGTATATTATTAGTGATGATTTTTTTTTATTTCGTATATTTCGTATTATCTTTTTATTACATATTTACGTTTATATCGGGAATTATTTTTACAACCCGTAATAATTTTAACAAATATTCCGCAACTTGGGTAGATTTTATTTCTATTTATTTTATTTTATTTTATGTGTGACATCCTCCAAAGGGTGTTACATTTTTCCTAATTGTGTTTGATTTTGTGTGCAAGCATGTCTATAGTTTTAGAATATATAGTATGTGTTTTATGATTGCTTTAATATTTTGTATGTGTTTTATGATTGCTTTAATATATGGTATGTGTACATAAATGCATGATAATTATTGTAACATGTAAATAACATATAAGGATTTGCATGAGTGTTCCAAAGAACACCAAAGGGGCTCACGGCCTCAATAAGAAAAAGAGAACTAAAATGTTCTCAACCATTTTCTAAAACAATGATTTAATGAATTTAGGTAATATAATGAATTTCACATTGATTTAGAAGATGGAAAATGATCCAAAGATCAAATGCGAGGATTTTGGGGAATTCGACCAATATGTCATATAATATATATTTAATTTCTAAAATTATTTTCCAAGGTAAATCAAGTAGTTAATTACAAAAGAATCTAATTTCAATAAATCTTTGGGAAATAAAATGGAAGAACTTAGTTTTAGAAATTAAAGTTAGAGGATTTTACTATAAATAGGAAATACAGTGAACATTTGAAAAATGCTAACATAGAGCTCACTTTGTGTTTTGAAGCACATTAGTAGTTTTCAAAAGTGTAATTAAATGGTTGTAATATAAACAAAAGAATTTTTAACAGAAAACCTAGAAAACCATTATTATAGATTTTCTAAGCAAAAATACTGTCAATTTTTGTTAAAAATAAACAAATAAGATAGAAAAGATATCCAATATAATGTATACGGTATGAAAAATATTCTACGTAGTTCAAATGTATTAAATATTATTTTTGTTTATTTGAATAGTGATTTTTAAGGAATTCAGACAAGAAAATGATTTAAAAATCTTACACGATTGAGAAAACGTTTGAAAAACTCTACGTGATTTCAAAAACAGCAAAATATATTTAAGCGATTTAAAAATATTTGTAAAAACGACGGAATTGTGAAAATGCGATAAAATTTCTACGCGATTAATTGGAACAACAAATTTTTACTGTCGGGCCAAAGTGGTGGACCTGGACATGTTGTGAAACAGTACTGTCAAGTGGGACATACTGTATATATATGAGATTTGCCATTGAGGGCATTTTCGTAATTTTTGTCATTGAGGGCATATTTGAGATTTTTGCCATTGAGGGCATTTCTGTAAGTACGGATATTTAATACCATTGAGGGTATTCTAGTAATTTTTATCATGCATTTGTGCTAATTTGGTTGATAATTGGTGATTTGATTGACAAGATGAATAACATCGTATTGTCGGTGTGATAAGCGTAGTGTGGTTCAATTTGAATGAACTTGGAGGCATTAGTGTGCGGATTATTCCATTTGTGGATAGTTGATCGCTCCTCTAAGCCGTGGTAACTGGTAACACACTAATGAACTCGACACGCACTATACTTAATCGAGATCTTGTAAAGTCTAATAGTACATTGCCTGTAGTGACACGACGTTAGACAGTGTGCTACACCACGCCATGTGACTGTGGGCTATAGACGCAACGTGAGACCGCGGAATAGTTTGGTTAGGCAGCTGTGGTACTAATAGATTTTACGGATCATTCTCTCTGATGTCTATGTTTTTAGCTCCATGGAGTAGGAATGAGTCTATGTATATTGACATATCTTATCTGCATTTTAATGTGGTTATTTATATTCAATGTTGAGATATCATATATGAAGTGTTTAATATGAGTTACTATGCATGATGTGATTATGTAGTTTATTGTATCAATTGTTATATCTATCATGGTAATGTTATTGCTGTTCATTTTATTATAACATGTGTTTATTGGAATTATTTATAAATTGATAACATGACTATATTTGTGATATCTGTGTGTATGGAATAACTTTGTCATTCGTATCTTTCTTTGCTAATGTACTGGTATTGGTGAAAGGGGATCTCACATCTTTACTGTATTGTTTGGTTGTGTTTGTTTTATTTAAATTCGTATAGAAGTCAAAGCAAGTTTCTTAGACCCATTGGAGGCAATGTTCTGAAGATGGTGACGGCGTCGAGGAGTGATCTTCTCAGTTTCAACGTGATGCAGTTGGTGGAGAAACGAGGCATGTATGTAGGGTTTTTCTCGTTAGTGTTGTTACCGTGCTATTAGTAGTACCCGTCATTGGGTTTGCTACTGTTTCTCTGAGTCTGTAAATTTTATAATTTAAATTGTTATTGAAAATGTTATGGTATATTTAATATGTTTATTAATCAGTTCAATCTAATTTCTGTTTTACCTATAATTTTTGGTAAGTTTATATTTCCATGAAAAGAAATTTTAAAATCTATCTTTAGAACTCAAAGCTTTTATAAAATGATCTTCAAGTTTTAAGTTTTTAGTATAAAATGTGATACCCTATGGAGGGTGTTACACCTTGTGTTCAATTTAGATATTTAGATAAAGGGACTAAACTACACGATAACATTGATTACGGAAAGATTATGTCAAATCACTAACATTCTCATTACTTAGGTGGCAATGATATGTTGTTAGATATTGCTCACTACTTATAATACTAAAATGAGATTTTAATATTATTGCTAACTTCATGAGAACCTACAGGGTTGCACACTTAGAACAGACTTAGTTGGAGCAATAAGGATCCAAGTTGGATTGAGATTCAATTATGGGCCAGACTCATAACAGATGAGCATAAGGTTGCACAACTTACCTACTGCTGCTCTCACTTGCATATGGTAGAAGCTATTATAAATAGCACTGCTAAGGGGCTATCAAGACACGCATAAAAAACCCTAGCCGCACTTGACAGAAACAGTGAGTGTAAGAGTGATAGGTTTCTCTTCTCTTTGCAGCTAGCACTGTCATAGAGAGGTGGGACTCCAAGACTACGGACGTTGGACATTTTTGCAAGTTTGTTCGTGTGGATTGCGTAGAGGCATCGTTGCTGTTTCGGTGCTTGTGATTTGCTCGATTCGTTTTTCGTCAAGCTTCAAGAGGTAAACTCAAAAATCACGTTTCATGGCTTTCCTTTTCGCATGGATCCTTGGTGGGTATTTTTGGTTTTTCGCTGCGTGATGGATCCGTAATTCCCAACACTTACGGGGTTCACTGGTGTGAAAATCACCCAAGTAGGATATTATGAAACCCACTTAACCTTGGGGGTCCTCTAAACTCTTCAAGATAGTTAAGGTAAAGTTTCTGGTTATGGATTGCCCTTTAGCTTACAACATCATCCTAGGTCATCCTGCCTTAAATTCACTAGGTTCCATGGTGTCCACTACCCACCTGGTCATGAAGTTTCCCAGAAAGAATGATGATATTGTCATAGTAAAGGGAGACCAAATTGCAGCCTTAAAATTCTATAACGAGAGCCTTAAAATTTGCAAGGTTCCTAAGAAAGTAAAAGTCACTGCATCAAGTTCGGTCCTGGATCAGGTCAACATCCTTATGACCGAGTTAGATGTTCAGGAGGAAATATGGGGTACCAGACCCCAGCCGAAAGGTGAACTACAACCTATCCAACTTGGTACTAAACCAAATCAGGTCACCAAGATTGGAATAAACTTGGAAAAAGAAGAGAGGCGCCAACTGATTAAGATATGCTAAAAAATAAAGACCTCTTCACCTATACGTTTTCAGATATGCCTGGGCTTGACCCTACCTTCGTCTGCCATCACTTGTCTATCAGGGAGGGTGCTAGGTTGGTCTCCCAGAGGAAAAAAAAGGGTTAGCCCAGAAAGGTAGCAAGTTATTTATGAACAGGTCAAGGAGTTGTTCTACGCCGGCTTTATCAAGGAAATACCATATACTATATGGCTCTCCAATGTGGCTCTGGTGAAGAAATCAAACGGGAAGTGGAGAATGTGTGTAGATTACACATACTTGAATAAAACCCGCCCAAAAGATTCGTATCCACTTTCCAACGTGGTTAAACTAGTGGACAGCTCCTCAAGTTTTCATTTGTTGTTGTTCATGGATACATACTCCAGGTACAACTAGATCCCAATGTATCTTGAAGACCAAGACAAGATTGCCTTCATCACCGATAAGGTAAGCTACTGCTACAGGATTATGCCATTCGCTTTGAAAAATGTAGGAGCCACCTACCAAAGAATGATGAACAGAGTCTTTGAAGGCCAAGTAGGGAAGATGCTAGAGGTCTACATCGATGATATGATAGTAAAAAGCTCACAAGACGGATCACATATCACGGACCTCGAAGAAGTGTTTACACAACTCTAGAAGTACAATAAGAGACTTAACCCGAAAAAATGAGCATTCGAAGTCCAGGCAGGAAAGTTCTTGGGTTTCATGCTGATTCACCGCGGAATTGAGGCTAATCCAGATAAATGCCAAGTGATGCTCAACATGCGAAGCCCTCAGAATGTTAAAGAAGTGTAATAGCTAACTAGACGGATTACAACCCTCACATGATTTCTTGCCAAAAGTTGCCCATAAATCCCTTCCTTTATTCAAACTACTCAAGAAAGAGGAGAATTTTGAGTGGAATCAGGAGTATGAAGATGTCTTTTCCTCTTTGAAGAGCCTTTTGTCCTCTCCTTCTATACTGACAAGACCAGAATCCGGAGAAACGTTGTACTTATACTTCTCAGTTCATGAAGAGGCTATAAGCTCAGTGCTAATCCGGGAGACGGAAGAAGGATAGAAATAGGTCTACTTCGTGAGCAAAGTCCTGCAAGGCCCTGAGCTCCATTATCAGAAAATTGAAAAGGTCGTCTTCGCACTTGTCATCATGGCTAGAAGACTTAGGTAGTACTTCCAATGTCATCCGATGGTAGCAAGAATGATCAACCAATGCGCCAAGTGTTGTATAAGCCAGACTTAGCAGGAAGAATAATTGCATGGTCCATCGAGCTTTTTGAGTTTGGAATTGCATATGAACCTCGGCTAGCAATAAAAGCTCAGGCACTCTCTGACTTCCTGGTTAAAATTACTTTAGACCCCGACGATCCTGCAGGAATTTTTTAGACTATATTTGTTGATAGATCCTCGAATCTCAAGGGAAGTGGTCCCAGGATAATCTTGGAAAATCCTGATTGAGTGACATTGGAAAACTCCCTAAAGTTTGAGTTCCCAACCTTAAATAATTAGGTGACGTATGAGGCATGTATTTTCAGACTAGTAATGGCCAAGGACATGGGAGCTACTAGGATCACACTTTGTAGTGACTCCTAACTTGTGACTTCTTAGATCCGAGATGAATATCAAACCAATGAGCCCTTCCTTTAGTTATACTTGGCCAAGGTACAATAGCTCCTTAAAAGCTTTCAAGAGGCTAAGATAAAGCATCTACCTATGGAGTAGAACTCCAGAGTAGACCTCCTATCTAAGCTTGTCAGTACTGAAAGCCCTAGAAACAACAGTTTTGTGATCCACGAGACCCTCTCTCGACCCTCCATCATGGATCATGACGAGCGCCGAACTCAGTCAAAATTATAACCGAAGTTATTACCTAAGCTTGTAGCACAGTGACAACACCGGATCGTCTCCTCAAGGATCGTACTTAACAAAATTAAAAGGGAGAAATAACAATTAAAAAAGCGAGTCAATTTAGAAACCTATCCAAGATTGGGTGGATTCAATCATAGACCCTTCATAAAACACTTGAAGTGCAATTGAATTGTTAATTTGGATCTAACCGAGATCTCTGCATCAAATCCAGAATTCATACTAGACGATCGTCTAGAATTCAATTAACAAGTGATAAACACAAATCCGCAATCGCACCATTCATGAAAATCTATGTTAATTTCAAGTACCGAATTCAATTAACTTAGGCACAAATTAGTAACCTAACCTCTTCAATTCTGTGATTAATTTAGATCAATCAGTTCTAAGTTTCATCACAAATCTCAATCTTCATTTATGTGATTAGTTTAGATCAATCAGTTCTAAGTTTCATCACAAATCTCAATCTTAAACCAAAATCAATCAGATCAACATAAATAGAATCACCATTCATGCATTCAAGATCAAGAAGATGAAAAAGAAGAAGAAAGAGGAATTCAATTACAAATCAAATACAATACATAACCAAGGTCTCAAGAATCCAAACCACAATCTCTTCAAGAGTTCTAAATTGACCCAAAGTAGCTTAGCCCTCCATTACCATGAAGGGGAGCATCAAAATATACAAAACTATGAGAAACTATGAAGAAGCAAGAAGAAACTTAGAGAGAAATGAAGGAGAATTTACATCTTGTTCATGATAAATGGTGCCTTTTATAGAAGTCTAAGGTAACAAAATGACAAAGGGAAGTGAGTGGATGAGTGGGTGAGTGAGTGGAGTGTTTGAGTGAATGGATTAGTGGGTTGGTTTAGTGGATTGGTTTAGTGGATGAGTGAGTGGAATGGTTGAGTGGTTGAATTAGTGAAAAATGCCAAAGGACTTTTGGTGAGTGGGAAATTATGGACATGAATGGGTGAGTGGATGGATTAGTGGATGAGTGGGTGGAGTGGTTAAGTGGTTGGATTAGTGTATGAGTGGATGAGTGGGTGAGTTAGTGGATGAGTGGATGAGTGGATGAGTGGATTAGTGGATGGATGAGTGGGTGGTGGAGGACGAAAATTTCGTGTCTGACTTGGAAGCCAAAAACGACCCACTATACTTCAGAACCACGAAAAGTGTTCTTCATGAAAGTTGTAGATCCTTGTCTTGGCTATAAAATGGATAGCTGGTTCATCCAATTTGGCTTCCTTAAGCCTAAGATATGTCCCAAATACCGTAGGTTGCTCAAACCCAACTTCAGCTCCTCTGTTCCGACTTGCAAGCTCAAAATGACCTACTAGACTTCTTTTTCTCAAAATGTGTTCTTCATAAAAGTTGTTTATTTGGATCTTGACTATCCACTGTCCAAATTTCAGACCATATACATTATGAAATCTTGAGATATGATTTTATGAGTGCACACTGTTCGGATTCTACTGACAGAACCCGTATTCTGACTTCCATGTCAACTTAGGTCCCTTAGACATCTGAATCAGACTTTGAGCTCTTCATCAAAGTTGTAGAGCTTCCTCTTAGCTTTCCTACAAGGTAAAATTCATGTTCATCAGATATTAGGAACTCAAGTTATGACCCAAATACAGAAATAGTGTCAAATCTCAATAATGCTGGAAATATTCAATTAGGACCAATTTGAGCTCAAACTCACAAAATCATACCAAACTCAATCAATTAAGAATATGGAGAGTGTAAATGACTAAACATAAGGGTTTCTTAATGAATAAAATATGTGATTATCAAATTCTCCCACACTTAGCTTTTTGCACTCCTGGGCAAAACTCAAGACCAAAATTTTACAATCAAGAAGAACAACCAAAGGTTCAAGGGATCAAAACATTCATGAGTTAACAATTCTCCACATCTCAAACCAACAAGCAAGGTATCTTCAACATGAATCGAGAATGATAGATCTTCACAAGATTCCTTCTCAATCTCTCAAGTGTTTAAAGGGTAGGTATTTCACTCAATTCAACCCATGAAAATTGCACTACCATAAGCTTGCTTATCTTCTACTTCTCCACTACTCAAAACACATGCACACACAAATCATCAGGACTTTATTCAAGATTGTAGTGAGGTCAAGGTAACAGGAGAGGATAAAATGGATATGAGAAGATAAATACTAAAGAGAATAAAAGCAAATGAGAGCTGAGTTCAAATAACAAGCATAAAAGTTCATCCCAACTCTAGTGTATATCCCTTTACATATTCATTTCCCAATCCTTTTTTTTTTTTTTTTTAAACACTTGGTTTTTTTTTTTTTTTTTTTTTTTTTTTTTTCTTTTTCTTTTATATATATGAACATAACTATATACATACATTTTTTTTTCTTTTTGGGCACTCTTTTCTTTTTCAACAACCATTTTGTACACACACCCCCACACTTGTTCAAAAACTCATCCATTAACCAAGCTAATGTTCTTTTATTCCCTAAGGTAAAGTAAGAACACGATTTCTCATTTAAGGCACATAATGAGCTAGAAACAAGGAATGGTCAAATAAGCTCAAAGGGGTTAAGCAAAGGAAAATATACAAGGTTGGCAAGAATCAGAGAATTTTCAAGAAGTCAAAAGAGTGCTTGATATCATATTGAAAACAAGGTTGGCTATTTGGTTAAACTAGCTAATTAAGAAAGAGGGCCTCAATCATGTTCATGCATGCAAGTGAAATGTAGCCTAAAAAAGAATCAAAGCAAGTTCTAGAGTGGTCATTAACATGAGTGAAAATCACACAAGAAAGAAGAGAATGGCATAAATGTTAAATCCATCCATTAGGCTCAAAATCTCACAAGGTATGCATCCATCAAACTCAATTCATCAATTCAATCATCCATCTCCAAGCATATCAGTTCAAGAAGGGAGAAAAGTTATTCAATCATGCAATGAACCCTTTCTTTTTTTTTTTTTTTAACAAAAAAGAAACTTGCTAAATTCTCTCCCCCACACTTAATATAGACATTGTCCTCAATGTGAAAGTGATAAATAAATCGGAAATAAAAGAGCAACACAACCTGATGAGGGGCGAGATAATGGCAAGCAGAAAAGATGTGCAAGAATCAAAGTCACAGAACCATGAAAACTCACAAAATACATGAGTAGCATTTGAAACTAAAATACAAAAACAGCTAGAAGAAGAAAAATAAGGAAGAATTTCCACAAAGTTCTTAAAAGCAAATCTAGTTGGGTTGCCTCCCAATAAGCGCTTGTTTAACGTCGTTAGCTCGACGTTGGGACACTTCTTAGTAATCTTTATAATGTGGATGGTAAAAGCCCATCACTTTCACTTCCACATTTTTCGGCTTGAGATGGTGTCCATTGGTCTTATTAAGTGAGGTTGGTAAAAAGACTCCACCAGGATCCCATTGGTTGAAACGTGATGACCAAGTTATGGTTGACACAACATGATAGCTTTCACTAGGGTCCCATTGGTTGAAGTGTAATGACCAAGTTAAGCTTGAAGCATGAGGGCTCCCATTAGGGTCCCATTGGTCTTCCTTGACTTCACCAATGGCATGCAATACGTGTAATTTTACAATTCTGCTTTCATTGATTATATTGGACCATGGTCCAAAAACAAAATCCACTTCAGTAGTTACTGTCATATGCTGTCTTTCCTCCTTCTTTGAAAATTCCTCAATGGCCTTCAACTCCACCTCCCTATGTGTTTCAGATTCTGCAACTGCATTGTTGATAGACTCTTCAATATCATTAGATGCTACGTAAACAGAATCATCAGCTTTCAAATATGCAGAAATCTCAGCACACATAACACATTTTATATCACCGTCACAATCAGTACATGAGTTGCAATTGATAGAATCATTAAAATCAATAAAATCGGAAATTCAAAGCACACAACTCATCATGAGTTTCCTCAACTAAATCTGCGGGTAAATCAATATGACAATTAGAATGCGCAGGGAGTTGGGAATTGTTTGGGAAGAGAGTTGGTCGACTCTTGACTTCTCGGTTCATTAATAGTGGTTGTCATCTCGCTCAATTTGGGTTGTTAAATCCTGAATAGTGGCAGTGAAACTCTCTTTGGAACTCAATTTGGGTTTTTATCAAGTCCTCCCATGAAGGCTCAAGTTTTGTGGTTGATGGACTTGTTATCCACTGGAATGGCTGCTCATATTGAAATGATTGTTCTTTGTAGTGATGCCGTATTGCCATATCCCGGATCCGGATAGTATTCCAGGCTAGGGTTGTATGTGTTGAAGAAGGGGTCATAACTCATTCTTCGCTTTGGAATTGTGGTTCATCAGGAAAATAACCAGCTGCTGCAACAAATTGATCTGGAAAAACAGAACTACCATACTGAAGTGTAGGGCATGCATATGTGGGGTGAGATGAACAAAAACAAATGTTACATACAAGTGTAGCTTCCTGCACAGGTGATTGTTGTCTCACTACTATATGTCTTACCAAAGAAGTCAACTCCTCAAGTTTTGACTCCATTATGCATGGTCCATTGTTAGAAAAGTTAATAAAAAGTAAAGGTTAGTAAAAACACTTAAAATGAAAAGATTACACTTACTAATCCCAAGAACGGCGCCAAAATTCTGACGAGCGCCGAACTCAGTCAAAATTATAACCGAAGTTATTACCTAAGCTTGTAGCACAGTGACAACACCGGATCGTCTCCTCAAGGATCGTACTTAACAAAATTAAAAGGGAGAAATAACAATTAAAGAGCAGTCAATTTAGAAACCTATCCAAGATTGGGTGGATTCAATCATAGACCCTTCATAAAACACTTGAAGTGCAATTGAATTGTTAATTTGGATCTAACCGAGATCTCTGCATCAAATCCAGAATTCATACTAGACGATCGTCTAGAATTCAATTAACAAGTGATAAACACAAATCCGCAATCGCACCATTCATGAAAATCTATGTTAATTTCAAGTACCGAATTCAATTAACTTAGGCACAAATTAGTAACCTAACCTCTTCAATTCTGTGATTAATTTAGATCAATCAGTTCTAAGTTTCATCACAAATCTCAATCTTCATTTATGTGATTAGTTTAGATCAATCAGTTCTAAGTTTCATCACAAATCTCAATCTTAAACCAAAATCAATCAGATCAACATAAATAGAATCACCATTCATGCATTCAAGATCAAGAAGATGAAAAAGAAGAAGAAAGAGGAATTCAATTACAAATCAAATACAATACATAACCAAGGTCTCAAGAATCCAAACCACAATCTCTTCAAGAGTTCTAAATTGACCCAAAGTAGCTTAGCCCTCCATTACCATGAAGGGGAGCATCAAAATATACAAAACTATGAGAAACTATGAAGAAGCAAGAAGAAACTTAGAGAGAAATGAAGGAGAATTTACATCTTGTTCATGATAAATGGTGCCTTTTATAGAAGTCTAAGGTAACAAAATGACAAAGGGAAGTGAGTGGATGAGTGGGTGAGTGAGTGGAGTGTTTGAGTGAATGGATTAGTGGGTTGGTTTAGTGGATTGGTTTAGTGGATGAGTGAGTGGAATGGTTGAGTGGTTGAAGTGAAAAATGCCAAAGGACTTTTGGTGAGTGGGAAATTATGGACATGAATGGGTGAGTGGATGGATTAGTGGATGAGTGGGTGGAGTGGTTAAGTGGTTGGATTAGTGTATGAGTGGATGAGTGGGTGAGTTAGTGGATGAGTGGATGAGTGGATGAGTGGATTAGTGGATGGATGAGTGGGTGGTGGAGGACGAAAATTTCGTGTCTGACTTGGAAGCCAAAAACGACCCACTATACTTCAGAACCACGAAAAGTGTTCTTCATGAAAGTTGTAGATCCTTGTCTTGGCTATAAAATGGATAGCTGGTTCATCCAATTTGGCTTCCTTAAGCCTAAGATATGTCCCAAATACCGTAGGTTGCTCAAACCCAACTTCAGCTCCTCTGTTCCGACTTGCAAGCTCAAAATGACCTACTAGACTTCTTTTTCTCAAAATGTGTTCTTCATAAAAGTTGTTTATTTGGATCTTGACTATCCACTGTCCAAATTTCAGACCATATACATTATGAAATCTTGAGATATGATTTTATGAGTGCACACTGTTCGGATTCTACTGACAGAACCCGTATTCTGACTTCCATGTCAACTTAGGTCCCTTAGACATCTGAATCAGACTTTGAGCTCTTCATCAAAGTTGTAGAGCTTCCTCTTAGCTTTCCTACAAGGTAAAATTCATGTTCATCAGATATTAGGAACTCAAGTTATGACCCAAATACAGAAATAGTGTCAAATCTCAATAATGCTGGAAATATTCAATTAGGACCAATTTGAGCTCAAACTCACAAAATCATACCAAACTCAATCAATTAAGAATATGGAGAGTGTAAATGACTAAACATAAGGGTTTCTTAATGAATAAAATATGTGATTATCAGATCACACTGTTTTCCAAGTAGAAGGGGAAGAGTGTACTTGGATCACCCCTATCTTAGAGTATTTGCAATCCAAAACCATGCCCTCTAATCCAGAGGAAGCCTCCAAGCTAGTCAAGACAGTAGTCAGGTACACCATCTATGATGGGTAGTTATACCGACGTGCATTTTCCTCACCCCTCCTCAAATGCCTCACACCAAAGGAAGCATAATATATGTTAGCTAAGGTTCATGAGGGAAGTTGTAGACACCATTTGGGAGGTAAAACCCTAACTGTAAAGGCACTCAGGGCAGGATATTATTAGCCAACAATAGAAGCAGATTCCCATGCACATGTCCGACTTTATGATAAATGACAACGCCACTCGGACCATTATCAGGCTTCCTTAGAGGAACTATCCATAATGTTGGTACCTTAGTCGTTCTACAGATTGAGTATGGATATCTTGGGTCCGTTTCCCAAGCACCCAGACAAGTAAAGTTCTTGGTGGTAGTCGTGGACTACTTTACTAAATGGATTGAGGCAGAACCCTTGGTCATTATCACCTCTGCCCAAATCCAAAAGTTTATATTGTATCACATTATCATCAGGTTTGGAATCCCAGAGTCCGTCGTGACGGACAACGGGACATACTTCAAGGATAAGGGATTCAAAAAGCTCCTTACTGAACTAAAAATAAAGCATCATTGTAGCGCTGTTGAGCATCCTAGGACAAATGAACAAGTTAAAGCCGCAAATTAAGTTATTGTCTGGGGAATCAAAACAAAGTTAGATGAAGCTAAGGGAAACTGGGCCAAACAACTGGATCACATCCTCTGGGCCTATTGGACTACGCCTCACTCTATAACAAGAGAAACTCCTTTCAAACTTACTTATGGGTGTGAGGCTATAATCCCGGTGGAGATATAAAAACCTAGCTAGCGTCTCCAATAGTTCACACTCGACAATAACCCCAGATTGATCAGGGAAAACCTAAATCTTCTAGAAGAAAGAAGGAACGTTGCTCATATATGCACCACTGCCATAAAACTGAGGACAGCGACATGATACAATCTGAAGGTTGTTCGAATAAAGTTCCAGCTAGGAGACTTAGTACTCCGGAGAGCAGACATTGGGGGTAAAAATGCCTCCTAGGAAAAATTAGCCCCTAATTGGGAAGACCCATACCTCGTTATAACCAACATTAGCAAAGGAACTTACACTCTAGAGACACTAATGGGTATGCTAATCAAGAATTATTGGAATGCAGACAAACTTAGAAAGTATTACAGCTAAGTGCCCCTTAAGGCATAGTCTTAGTTTACTTCATGTTTGATCCGCCCTAATTTTGGTAAACATACACTCTGTATGGACTTTTGTCCCCCGAATTACTCAATAAAATGAAGTTATTCTTATACCATCATATATATTTAGAGTCTCAGGGTCCTCAAGCTAGAAGAAGACTTAAGAACGCCTTGAACTCGTCCCCATGGGACTTTACAGTCTAGGTTAAGATTATTAATAACTCACAAAACCAGTTGGAGTGTTTTGGTCATGTGTTATGGGTCCACACTTAGTCCTTGACACTTGGCCATAACGATTCTCTGATTATGAAATAAAGTAACAGTGCGGATTACGACATTCGTGGTCCACCATCAAGTATCCACCGAAAAAGTGTTATGTCAAACAGGTTCTAAAGTCGAAAATTCCTAAGGCAATTTTCCATCATAAACCACAAACATTAAAGACTACGGTTATGGATCACCTTAAAGTATACATAAAGTAAAGTGGGATCCAAAGTGCCAAAACATTGTAGGTGTTGGATCCCAGACGAAGGTCTTAATTTCAAACTATACCTACGGCAAGTGGGATCCCAAGTGGCAAAACATTTTGGCTGCAAGACCCCAGGCTAAGGTCTTAAATTAAAATTATGCCTAAGTCAAGTGAAATTCCAAGTGCCTTTTTAGGCATTGGACCCCGGACCAAGGTTTCAATAGATAATCATAAGTCCTTCAAGTAGCCAATAGATGCACGTTTATAATGGGCAATGGACCCAATACAAACCATAGAAAATAGATAAAGATGATGCAACGAATGAGTAAAAATGCCCCAGCAACTAGGGTAATTGTCTTAATAAAGTTAAAAAGCCCCACACAAGGGGCAACAAAATGTGCAAACAAGGGAAGAGAGGGGAAAAGGCTACTTCTCGGCTTCATCTTCCTCTGTGCTCCGTCGATCCTCATCTGAGCCCCTTTCATTCAAATCCAGCATGACAACGGAAGCCTTATTCGCATTGTCCTTAGTAGCCGACTCACTAAACGACTCCGCCATAACTAGAAATCTATTATGAAATATTTTATCAGGACTCAGATCCTGCAGGGCCAGCTTAACCTCAGGGTTGAAGTACTGAACCTGGGCGATTGCATTGTGGAACTGTTTAACACTAATATTGGTGTTGATGGTCAATAGTTCAACATTCTCCTCCTCTAGTTCTACTACCTTAGCCTGAAGGGCAGCATTGGCTTTATCAGATTAGGCTTTCTCATTGGTAAGTAAAAACTTGAAGTCAGAGCTCCTTTTCCAACTCAACAGCCTTAGCTTCCGCCTCCTCTTTGCCTTTGAGGGCCAGATCTAGTTGTCATTTTCCCTCGGCCTCCACCATTTTCAGCTGGTCCTTCGCCCTCTTTTCAAATGCCACTATTGTCCTCTTGAGAAGTCGGGCTTCAATAGTAGTCCGGAGGGCGAAAGTATGA
The DNA here is from genome assembly GCA_029884605.1 of Ormosia emarginata. Classification (NCBI taxonomy): domain Eukaryota; kingdom Viridiplantae; phylum Streptophyta; class Magnoliopsida; order Fabales; family Fabaceae; genus Ormosia; species Ormosia emarginata. The sequence continues at coordinate 23,034,243 of JAQQTP010000073.1, forward strand.
AACAAGGATAGAGCCTCTGGCACCTTATTCCGAGTGATCAGTTTAACAACATCCTCACTCATAAAGACATTGTCAATGAACTCCCAGGGCAACCTATCCCTAGTAATCAAAGGCAAATGATCTATCCTTTGGCTAGCATCTCCCTCCACAACAACCATCTTACCGTGGTTTTCTGCCATGGTACTCTCCACATTTTTCCTCTTCCTCCCCTAGAGAGGTTGTGTAGGGAGGTTCAAATCCGATTCCCGACTAATGAGATGTGGACCAATGGTGGCTTGGGGACAAGAAGGTCCAGCTTTCTCCTTCCTTACCTTCAAAGCTTAGAGCGCCTCAATAGAAGACGCAACACCCTTGTTAGTAGCCATGTTATCTGCACAACACATCAAGAATAAGAAATAGGTCAGGAAACATGCAAAATCAAATGCTAAGAGGGAAGAAAAACACGGTGGACACCATATAGCGGCTAAATCCACTACCAAGAATGGCCTAGAGGTAATTATCACCAAAAATACCCAAGATATACTTACATTTGATTGGGTCGACCTCTGCTCCCCATCTGAGTATAAAATCAACACACTCAGCGTCTCCCTCATCAAGATGTTCCATTTCCTTTTCAATAAACTCGATGGGGATGTCCTATGCCTACTGAGATCAATATAAGCAGAATGTCGGTTCCCCTCTAGCTTTCAAATAAAATGGCCAGGTATTTGGTGCCACCGTCAGCTTAAAAAACATGGGCTTAAAGTCTTTATAGTTGTCCTGGAAAATTGCAAAAACTTTCCTCCTGGACCTCGACTTAACTGACATCCAAGACTTATACAGTGCATTCCCCCCTTGGAGACACCATTGAGTGTGAAAATAAAAAAAGGCCCTCTCCTAATACCAAAGTCTGACTACCCGACAAAACCTTTCAAAAGCTAGGATGTTACCCTAGCCGTTGGGGTAGATCTGGGTCGAAGCAGCTCAAAGAGTCTGGAGAACCACAATCTGGAAGTTTGTAAATGGAAGCCAGAGACAGAAGTCAAGAAAGAGGCCTTCATATAGAAACATGAAGAGCAACTTGTCATGGTAAAGATGTGAGTAAAGCACTTTACCAAGTGATAACTCTATTTCATAGAGTTATTACTCAAGCATTTCCTTGTGCATTCATAGGATAGATCCTTGAGTTATACCTTGATTTCATTCAATTCTTGATAAAAAAGTGTATAGGGAATACTTATTCATACATCTTTATAAATTTAAATGCACACACTAGTTTTTTTTTTGTGAATATTTGACTAATTTGGTATTTGCTTACTTCCAGGAGCTTGCAAAGAAGCAAGGGGGAGCTTAAAGGAACAAGATGGATGAAGGCATGTGAGATTTTGTCCTTTCAATGGGGAGGCTGTGACACTTCCTCACTAAGAGTCGCGACCCTTAACACTCTGGAACAACTCCCAAAAGCAAGGAGCTACGGCACACCCACTCATTTGTGTTGCAGCTCACACATAATTATGTGTCATGGCTCACACACAATTATATGTCGCAGCTCAATGATTTTTGTGCATTAATTCCTATTTTCGAAGACTTAGGTGCCACAACTCCTCACTATTTTGTGTTGCACCTTCCCCTAGGCACGTGAGAGAGTGCGTATTTTAACTTCCCTGATGTAATTAGACTAGACTTTTTTTCATCTTCTACACAATTTTGGAGGGTTTTATAGAGAGAGGCTCTGGTTTTTGAAGGGTTTTTCTTAGAGAGAGAAGCAAGGATTGGTGAAGATTTAGAGGAGCTTGAAGAACCTCTGTTCATCCATCAAGATACCTATTTCTTCTCTTCATCTTCTCTTTGTTTTCATAATGAATTTGTTGTTCTCTCTTAAGATTGATTCCTTTGTAACCATGATATTCTAACTCTCTTTTCTAGGGTTCTAATGGATCTTGTTATGTAGTTTGAATTGATTGTAATCCTTTCTTACTCTTATGATGATTTTGGTTATGGTTTTCTAATTCAATGCTTAATGCTTACATTTGACTAACCATCATTTGTGATATCTTAGTGAACCCATTGAACTAAACATGGGGATTTGGATGTTGGACCATGGAATTAGATGATGCATATTCAATTACATTCAATTGTATAGATGAGTTGATGAGCCAATAGGATAGAAATATACCTATTGGTCATGTATGACAAGTGTTTGATGTTTGTTCCCAATGCATGGAACTTTGTCAATTCACATAGAAATATAGTGTTTAATTAGGGTCAATAGGTTTACAAAGCCATCGAAAGAGGTTTGTAAATGTTTAAACATATTGGTTAACATCACTAATTCATGATCAAGTGTAATGAAAGCTTTACATGAAGTCAAATGAAATAATAAGTGAAGTTAGACCATAGATGCCCATACCATTGTTTCTTCGACTTAGTTTTATCTTATCTTGGAGACTTTCCTCTATTTTTGATACTTTATTATTTGTTTTGTCATTAAATCATTCATAACAATTTGATTGCTTGGATAAAGATTAAGTAGTGATTGATTGATACTTAGCATAATTTTTAATACAATCCTCATGGGAACGATGCTTAATACTCATCTTTATTACTTGTCGACACGTGCGCATGCATAGTCTAGCAAAATGGATAATAAGTTTTTGGCACCGTTTCTAGGGAATGATTCTAAATTTTGTGTTAATATTAATATCGAACTGCCAGTCTTTATTTTCAGGTACCAATTCTCATTGCATGCGATGCTCTCATAGTCCAGAGACTCTCCCTTTTGATCCGGAGATTGAAAAGACTTTTCAAAGGCTCTTGAGGGAAAAAAACCTAATCTTCATGGAGTACCACCATGGTTAACGAATAAGATCACACACAGTCGATGAGAGAGTTTACAGCACCTCAAGTTCAAGATTTACATTCAAGCATCAAGAGGCCAGTTATACAAGCCAACAACTTTGAGATCAAGCCAGCCATTATCCAAATGATTCAAGCATCGGTGCAATTCAAAGGCATACCTAGTGACGATCCTAATGCACACTTTTCTAATTTCTTGGAGATTTGTGACACTTTCCTGCATAATGGAGTCTCTAAAGATGTCATTAGATTGATGTTATTCCTATTCTCTCTTAGGGACAAGGCCAAGGGTTAGCTTAACTCTTTACCAGCAAGGTCCATCACAACATGGGATGATCTAGCCCAAAAGTTCCTTGCTAAGTATTTCCCTCTGGGGAACACGGGTTAGCTCACCTTATTTGTGCAATATGACTCTAAGTTGCTATATGAAGCTTGAGATAGGTATAAAGATCTCATCCGAAGATGCCCTCATCATGGAATTCTGAAGTGGTTACAAGTTCAAACCTTCTACAATGGGTTGTTGGGCCATATCAGAGCAACCATCGATGTGGCAGTAGGGGGCACTCTCATAAGTAAGTCTATTGTTGCCGCCTATGATCTTCTAGAAGAGATGGCCACCAACAACTACCAATGGCCTTCGAAAAGGTTCACACCTAAAAGAATGCCGAGTATGCATGATGTTGACGCCTTTACTTCACTTTCGGCTTAAGTAGCCTCCTGGGAATTTCAAACAAAATCACAATAATCCATATTCAAGCAACTACAACTCGAGATGGTGAAATCACTCCAATCTCTCATAGGGCAACAATCAAGGATCTTCCTCCTCTTCTAAGGAAGCACCAAATTACCCTCTTGGGTTTCATCCTCAAGCTCGAATGCTAGTTCAAGTAAAGAAGCCATCATTTGAGGATATATTCATGCAATTCATGGGGAAGACGAATTCTTATATGTCTAAGATCGATGCTCACCTTTCCAAAAATGATGCCATCTTGCAAAGCCAAAATGCTTGTTTGAGAAATCTAGAGACCCAAGTCAGTCAATTGGCCAATGCTTTAAACAACTGGCCCCAAGGCACTTTTCCTAGCAACATTCAAAGTAATCCAAAAAGTGAACAACAAGAGCATTACCAAGCTATCTCCCTTAGAAGTGGCAAGGTTCTTGACCAAAGTGCTTTGAAGAAAGATGAGGAGACCTCAATGAAAGATGATAAGGGAGATAAAGGTGAGAAAAATATTAAAAAAAAAGAAAAATGGTGACAAAGATGTCGACTAAATCAAAGAAGAAAAGAGGTTTGTACCTCTTATTTCATTCTCTAATAGATTTGCAAAGCAAAAGCTTGATCACCAATTCCAAAAGTTCCTAGAAGTTTTCAAGAAGTTACATATTAACATACCATTTACGGAAGCTTTGAAACAAATGCCAAGCTATGTAAAATTCATAAAAGATATCTTATCAAAGAAGAGGAAGCTTGGTGAGTTTGAAACGGTTGCTCTTATCGAGGAATATAGTGCTATCTTGTAAACCAAACTTCCTCCCAAGCTCAAAGATCCTGAAAGCTTCACCATCCCTTGCACCATTGATGAGAAATTCTTAGGTCGGGCATTATGTGATTTGGGTGCTAGTATAAATCTCATTCCTCTTCCAATATACCAAAGACTTGGTTTAGGGGAAGCTAAGCACACATAAGTTATCTTGTAACTTGCAGATCGGGCCTTCATCTACCATAGGGAATAATTGAAGATCTGCTTGTAAAAGTGGATAAATTCATATTTCCGGTGGACTTCATTATCCTTGATATGGTGGAAGATAGAGATCTTATTCTTGGAATACTATTCCTTGCAACCAGAAGAACTTTCATTGGTGTTCAAAAAGGGGAGCTCACCATAAGAGTGCAAGATCAAGAGGTAACTTTTAATATTTTCAAAGTAATGAAATTTTCTCAAGATCTTGAAGAATGCTCTTATGTAAATATGCTTGATGGGATTATATCTAATGTATTTTGTGCAAGTGTCCCATGTAACCCTTTTGAAGTTTCTTTGATTTCTACATGTGAAAGGGAAGATGAGGAATTGAGAGAGCTCATGAACTTATTGGATACTTCACCTAGATGGAATAGAAATCCCAAGTTTGAGCAACTGGATCTTTCTAATAGAGTGATCAATTCATTCAAATCATCTATTGAGGAACCTCCAATCTTGAAGCTTAAACCTTTACTTTCTCATTTTCACCATGCCTATCTTGGTGGTAAAGCTACTCTCCGGATTATCATTTCATCATCTCTATCTCTAGAGCAAAAGGATAAGCTACTTAGAGTACTTCGTGAGTATAAGTTAGCTTTGGGATAGTCCATTGTCGATATTTGAGGTATTAGTCCTTCTATTTATATGCACAAAATCTTGCTTGAAGAAGGTAATAAGCCGCCTGTTGAGCATCAAAGGAAGTTGAACCCCGTCATAAAAGAAGTTGTTAAAAAATAGATCATTAAATGGTTGGATGTCAGTAACATTATCCCATTTCAGATAGTTAATGGGTAAGCCTGGTTCAATGTGTGCCAAAGAAAGGAAGGAGGACTGTGGCGTTAAATATAAATAATGAGCTTCCTACTAGAACGGTGACTGGGTGGAGAATTTGCATGGACTATAAGAAGTTGAATAATGCTACAAGGAAAGATCATTTCCCATCACCATTCATTGATCAAATGCTTGATAGATTAGCTGGGAAGGAATTCTATTGCTTTTTAGATGGCTATTCTAGGTACAATCAAATAGCCATTGCTCCGGAGGACCAAGAGAAAACTATATTTACTTATCCTTATGACACTTTTGTATTTCAAAGAATGTCATTTAGACTTCGGCCACCTTTCAAAGATGCATGATGACCATTTTTACCGATATGGTGAAGAATTTCCTTGAAGTATTCATTGATGATTTCTCGGTATTTGGTGATTCGTTTGATGGTTGTTTGCATAATCTTAATCATGTGCTCAAAAGATGTGAAGAAACCAATCTTGTCTTGAATTGGGAGACTTCATGGTAAAAGAAGGCATTATACTTGGACACTTGATCTCTAGCAAGGGAATTGAAGTGGACAAAGCCAAGATAGAGGTAATTGAAAAACTTCCACCTCTTAATTCAGTGAAAGGCATCAGAAGTTTCCTTGGTCACATTGGACTCTATAGGCACTTCATCAAATATTTTTCTAAGGTCTCAAAGTCTCTTTGCAATCTTCTTAAAAAAGAGGTACCATTTAAATTTGATTATGATTGTATGCATGCATTTCTTGAATTGAAAAAGAGATTGATCTTCGCCCCCATTATTATCACCTCGGATTGGGATCTTCCTTTTGTATTGATGTGTGAAGCTAGTAATTATGCGGTTGGAGCTGTTTTGGGTCAAAAGAAAGAAAAGATTTTCCATTCTATCTATTATGCTAGTAAGACTCTCTTGGATGCACAATTGAATTACACAACCACCAAAAAGGAATTACTAGTGATGATTTTTGTGTTTGATAAGTTTCATCTATATCTTGTTGGTACAAAGGTTATTGTTTATACTGATCACTCTGTCATTAAGTATATTATTAGCAAGAAAGATGTAAAACTATGATTGATTAGATGGATACTCCTGCTTCAAGAATTTGACTTAGAAATCCATAATAGAAAATGGGTGAAAAATCAAGTAGCAGATCATTTATTAAGATTGGAAGGTGAGCCAACCCAAGGTAATTCAACATTGATCAATGAGTCATTTCCTGAAGAACAACTTTTTGTTGTGAATCACGATGAGTATCCTTGGTATATTGATTATGTGAACTATATTGTGAGCAATGTTCTACCAACTGACCTTAATCACCAACAAAAGAAAAAGTTCTTACATGATGTTAGGTTTTACTTGTGGGATGAGGCTAATCTCTTCAAGCAGTGTGTTGATCATATAACTAGAAGATGTGTGCCCTTGGAGGAAACTCCGGATATCCTCGAGCAATGTCATGCCTCCCCATATGGTGGCCATTTTGGTGGAGAAAGAACAACCGCTAAGGTATTACAAGTGGGATTTTATTGGCCCTATTTGTTTAAAGATGCTATTTTTTTGTGACTAGATGTGACAGATGCCAAAGAATAGAAAATATCTCTAAACAAAATGAAATGCCACTGAACATCATTCTGGAAGTTGAGTTGTTTGACGTATGGGGGATTGATTTCATGGGGCCCTTTATATCGTCTTATGGTCAACTATATATCTTGGTGGTGGTTGATTATGTGTCCAAATGGGTTGAAGCCGTGGCCTTGCCCACGAATGACTCTAAAGTGGTGGTGCATTTTCTTAAGCAGTAGCGAGAGCCTCTTGGATCATCGAGCGGTTGTTGCCTGGGCTCTTGGTACTGGCCAGTTTGGACATGAGGTCCACCCTGGAGTTCTGCTCCTTGGGAATATGCTCTATCTTGGCATCCTAGAAGTTTTTGAGGAGCTCTTGGACTTTAGCTAAGTAACTCTAAAGGAGGGGCTCCTTGGCCTGATAATTACCTCGAATTTGGGAGGTCACAAGTTGAGAATCATTGCACAGTGTGATCCTAGCCGCTCCCATGTCCTTGGTCATTACCAGTCTGGCAATGTATGCTTCGTACTCCGCCTGATTGTTTGAGGTTGGGAACTCGAACTTCAAGGAGTTTTCCACTGTTACTCCTTCAGAATTTTCCAAAATAACTTGGCACCACTTCCTTTGGGATTCGAGGATCCATCAACGAATATAGTCCAAGAAATTCCCTCTGGGTCACCGGGGTCAAATATAAGTTCTGCAAGAAAGTCAAAAAGTGCCAGAGCCTTTATTGCCAACCATAGCTCATACACGATTCCAAACTCGAAAAGCTCGATGGACCCGGCAATCATTCTACCTAGTAGGTTTGGCTTATCTCAATCTTCTAGTCGTAGTGATGAGCACGAAGGCAACCTTCTCTATTTATGATAGCGGAGCTTTGGGCCTTGCATTACTTTACATCATGTAGTGGAAAAACAAAATTCCCACCAAGGATCCATGCAAAAAAAATCATAATCTGTGTTTTTTTTTAGTTTACCTCTTGAAGCGAGATGAAAAACGATCAAGCAAATCATAATACCGCAACAACGATGATGCCTCTACGTTATCCACATGAACAAACTTACAAAACGTCCAACGTTTGTTGTCTTGGAGTTTGACCTCTCTGCCACAGTGCTAGCTGTGAAAAGAAGAGAAACCTATCACTCTCTCACTCAGTGTTTCTGTCAGGTGCGGCTAGGGTTTGTAATGCGTACCTTGACAGCCCCTTAGCAGTGTTATTTATAATAGCTGCTATCTTATGTGAGCGAGAGCAGTAGCAAAGTAAGTTGTTTAACCCTAGACTCATCTGTTATGAGTATGACACATGATTGAATCCGAGTCCAACTTGGATCCTTATTGCTCCAACTAAGTTTGCTTTAAGTGTGCGACCCTATAGGTTCTTATAACGTTGGCAGCAATATTAAAATCTCATTTTTTTGATATTACAAGCAGTGAATGGTATCTAGTAATACATCACTACTACCCAAGCAATGAGAATGTTAGTGATTTGACATAACCTTTTCGTGATCAATGTTACCATGCAGTTTAGCCCCTTTGTTCGGATATCTAGATTGAACACAAGGCATGGAACGTGTCACCCTTATATAGTTCAATCTTTTGTTTCCTGATACTCGAGTAGACATAATAATAACAAATGAGACAATATCTCATATTGACTCATTTGAGCATGACCATGCATTTCGTAGTCTCACTCAATCAAGGGGCCAAAAAATATCACTCATGTTATGTAGGAGAGACAAATTCCATCAAGGTCACTCACATCCCTCCACATGATTCGCAATATGTCCAATAACTAACTTTATAATCACCTTGTTACAGATGACGTTTGATGGCATTAAAACATATAATTCCTCATGTAGGAATCGTAGTAATTTCAAGTCAAAGGACCACATACACTATTATCAGTATGAGAATCGCTTATGACACTCACATAACGATCTATGCAACGTTCTCATGGCAGATCAGTCCAATACATCATTACTCTAATATGTACCCATATGAAGACTTGATATCTCATATCCATGACCCGTGAGATGTGGCCATCAATCTACGCATATACTAGTCTCAATGCATTATTACCGTCCTAATTAACAATAATACTTAACTAGGGACATTTAAGAATAATGTTCTATTTTTATCTAATAGGATCTCATGATTAAGTCATCCACTTAATGTGCTATGACATAAAACTTACTATTCTAAAGACTTTATTATGTTTATCATAAATAACACACAATAAATGAAATACCTCATATATTAAATAAATAGCATAATACAATGTAAGCTAGTATGGTCAAAATAAATTGGCCTTTATGGTATACACCAACTTACAGTGTCTCGCCAGGTTCCAGCCTTGTCAAAATGGGAGGAATGGACAAAAAATTCTTTACAGATATACAGGCATCCTCACAATTCTGAGTCCACTCAAAACCTTTTCCCTTCTTAAGCAATTTGAAGAGAGGAAGGGATTTGTGAGCAGTTTTAGCCAAGAAAGTGAGGGCCACAATCCGCCCTGTCACCTGCTGCACTTTTTTAATGTTTTGTGGACTACACACGTTTAGCACCGCGTGGCATTTATCCGAATTTGCTTCTATCCCGTGGTGAGTTAGCATGAAACCCAAGAATTTTTTAGCATGAACTCCGAAGGTGCACTTCTCCGGGTTAAGCCTCATGTTATGTTTTTAGATCTATGCAGACATTTCCTCAAGGTTCGAGATGTGCGATCCATTTTGGGGAGTCTTCATTATCATATCATCAATGTATACTTCTAGTATCTTCCCTACTTGGCCTTCAAAAACCCTGTTCATCATTCTTTGATAGGTGGCTCTTGCGTTTTTTAGACCAAAAGGTGCAACATTCTACCAGTAATTTAATTATATTTTAATAATATACTAAATAATTGATACTTACCTGTTTGTTCCTTTATAGGCTGCAAGTGCACGAATCGAACAAGTAATATAGTGTAAAGTAGGATATTGTTCTCATGAGGACAATGTTACTTCCAATGTTAAATATCAACCAATGACTTAAGTAATTCTATTCAAGAACATACAAATAGAAAAAGTATATAAACTAAAGACTAAAAAGCAATAAATTGGAAATAAAGATAATGGTTAGAGATTAGGAAATCCTTCTCCACCACCTACTTCAATTGATAATATGCAATTCTCTTAATCATCATGAATAAATTGATTAGGTTAGCTTAAGAAACTAACTTAGTTAAAAGCCTATGTCTAGGTTAATCAACTATACTTCATTTACCTAGTTCACAATGTTTCCATAAGAGCTAGAGCAAAATCCACTTATTAAGGACTATTCTCAAACACCTGCTATGCATGACTAAGGGGTATATTTCTATCCCATTAGCGAATCAACTCATCCCACCATTAGAATGAAATTGAACATGCATAAACCATACATATGATCTCAAATCCAAATTCCTATGTCTAGGTTCATCAGATTTCAACAAATCACTTAAAAGTTGGCCAAACAATCAAGAACATTAAGATCTTTATGATTGAACAAAACCATACATCTATATAAACTCAAAGAAGTACAAAATCATCAATATCAATAGGAGGATCCAAAGTAATCCCTAAATATAGCTTAGCTACTCATTGAACACGAAAATACAACCACAAAACTCATGCTCATGATACAAGGAAGAGAAGAAAGTAAAGGAAAAAGAAAAGAAGCTCATGGATGTGATCTTTGATGCTTGAATCTTTCTCCATGAAGATGTCCTCCAATCTTAGCTCCCCAAGCTTCCTCTCAACCTCAAAGTGAAAACCTAGTAACAGCTTCTTTAACCTTAAAAAGCTCTCCTTCAGAAATCTAATAAAATAATATTTGTAGGCTCAGAATTCTACTTCACGCTGTGGTATGACACATATTGCATTGCGGCGCACTTTTAATTTAGGCCAACACGTCGCGACATTCACTCATTTGCACTATGGCGTTTAAGCCTCGGGTTTCAGTATGCAGCTAGTTGAATGCTTCGCGTTGCGACATGAACCTGCCTACATCGTGGCGTGAGATGTTGAACTTCACACTTGACTTTCTCTTGGGCTTTCTCTTCCAATGTTGGTCCAAATCTTCCTCCAATCTACTTGCTTGGTGTAACACCCCGAAAATTAGCCATGATCACAGTAACAATAAAATTGTACTGTTTTGTAATTTCTGAGTGTTATAAAAGTATTTTTACTGTTCCGTGATTGTATTTGAGTGTTTTGAGATATTTGCTCAGTGTCAATAAAATAATAATTTTTTGGTCGAGAAAAATCTTTACGCATTTATTCAGAGCTAGGGGATCTTACTAAACCCAATTCTAAGAAATGTGTGTCCTAATTTTTTAATTTTTACAATTTATATGTGTAATAAAATATTTTATATTTTTATTATTATTTTATTATCCAGTGGATGATACCTACTGACTTATGAGTAGTAGCCTCTGTCCAGTGGATAATAGGAACCGGTAAAGCCTTTAAGACTTACTAATAATGAACCAATAGGAATCAAGTCAACGTTTCTGACTTGAAAATCTCTAAACCAATAAAACAAGTCAACATTAGTGGCTAGGAATTTCTAAACCAATGAGATGAAGTCAAATTAAGTGGTTGGACTAGTTACTTGGTAACTAAATGACTTAACTAGGTTAGTTTATATTCTATGTAGTAACCAAATAGGATGGAAACTTACTTTGTTATTCCTTAGGGTTTCTAGTTACAAGAAACTTCTACAAGGTTCAAGAATTGGTGACTATCATCTAGGTAACTAGATAGTTTGCTAAGGAACTAAGTAAGCTAACTAGGTTTGCCTAAGTTTCACAAGGTAATTAAATGGAGCCAAACTTGGTTAGTTTTTCCCATTACACTTCCACGGTCACTTGGTCTTCAAGGAAGGTTCAAGGCTCAAAATTTTGACCTTATCACCTTATTAAATATCCTAGCCTCCATCATGATCCAATAGTAAACAAAAAACTTCCCATTCACTCCCCACACTCTCACAGCTAACACAGGACTTAAGAGACCAAAATCATTTCATCCTTCATCATTCTTATCACTTAAGCTTTTCTCTCCTTTCTCTTTCTTCCAAGAAAACACAAAAACTCCATTTTCTCTTCTTTGAGAAGCTCTCGGCAGCCACACCATTCACCAACATCTAACCTTCCATAATATTATCTAATCCCACTTCTTAAACTTAAACCATATTTTAAGAACATCTCTAGTTGTGAGTTTTTACAAAATCAACCATCTTGAGCTTGGAAAACAAGCTTGAAGTTTCTATTCAAAGAGGAAAAGACTTTATTTTTAACTCAAAGTTTGATTCTTATTTTCTCAGAAAAAATATCTCATTTTCCCGGCTCTGCTCAGTGCGCACGTAAAACGAAGAATAATATTAAAATATTCTGTCTCCGAAAAAATCCAGAAAAATTCACAAAATTCACAAATATTATAAAACGACTATTTATCATGAAATTATTAAATTTCGGGGTGTTACAATTGAAACTTGACAATAAGCGAGTTGTAGCAACCTTGGAAATTGATCAGTTTCTAGCATTGTTAGACAATTGTCGAAAGGTTGAGGAAATTGATCATCAACGTGAGGCAAGGAATAAGAACTTTGGACCTACATGATTCCAAAGAGGAAAGGATAGTGGTGGCAACTGTTATCAGCAAAAACTATATGCTAGACAATCAGGAGGTCAGACTCGACAACAATCTTTTGGGGGAAGTTATGGGGGTAGCAAGACAGGTCAAGCTAGAACTTCTACACTCAAATGCTTTAAGTGTGGAAAAGACTATTTAACTAAAGATTGCCAACACAAAGGAGTTATCTGTTATAGATGTGGAAAGCCTGGACATTTCTCTAGAGAATGTGATCAGCTAAAGGCGGAACCCTCTGTGGGGGAACGTCCGTATTGCGAGGCCACAGGCGGGTGGTCGTGTGTATACCATGAGCGGGGAGGAAGCCGCGAAGTCAGAGGACTTGATCATAGAGGAGTGTGCCATTGAAAGTAATCTTTTAATCGTATTGCATGATTTGGGAGCAACACATTCTTTCATTGCATGTGATTGTATGGAGCGTTTAGGATTGACTGTGACTACATTGCCTTATGACTTGAGTGTTGCTACTCCTACTGATAAGCCTGTAATTACTACAAAAGTATGCTTGAATTGCCTTATCTGCGTTAGGAATAGAATCTTCTATGTGGACTTGATATGTTTGCCTCTTCCAAAGATCAATGTAATCTTAGGAATGAATTGGTTATCTTCTAACCATATACTAATAGATTGTTCTAGTAAGACACTAGTTTTTCCCGAGGCTAAGGATTCTAGATTCCTAACGGCCACTCAAGTGGAATCTTATTTGAAGGAAAGAGATTAGGGGTACTTATTGATATCTTCTTTGGAGGTTCAATGTGAAGATGTTTTAAAGGATATTTTCGTAGTTAATGAATTTCCTGAAGTGTTTCCTGAAGATATACCTGGACTATCGCTAGTAAGAGAAATCGAGTTTGCTATTGATCTAGTACTTGGAGCTGGACCTATATATATGGCGCCTTACAGGATGGCACCAACAGAGTTGGCAGAGCTTAAGAAACAACTGGAGGAGTTGTTAGAAAAGTAATTTGTGAGACCTAGTGTGTTACCTTGGGGAGCTCCAATATTGTTGGTTAAGAAGGATAGGACTTCTCGTCTATGTGTAGACTACTGACAGTTGAATAAAATTACGATTGAGAATAAATAACCACTTCCAAGTATTGATGATTTGATGGATCAATTGCGATGAGCCGCAATATTTTTCAAGATTGATTTATGTTCTGGTTATCACCAAATTCATGTGAAGGTGGAAGATATTCCCAAAACTGCATTTCAGACGCGTTATAGGCATTACGAATATCAAGTGATGCCGTTTGGTGTGACTAATGCACCAGCCATATTCATGGATTTCATGAACATGATTTTTCGTTTGTACTTGAACAAGTTTGTTGTTGTCTTTATTGATGACATTTTAATCTACTCTCGAAGTCGGGAGGAACATGCTGAGCATCTCAGAGTGGTTCTCCAGATATTAAAAGAGAATAAGTTGTATGCAAAGTTGTCCAAATGTAAATTTTGGCTAAACGAGGTTCAATTTTTGGCACACGTAATATCGGAGGAAGGAATTGAAGTTGATGCTTCAAAGGTAGAGATAATTCTTGAATGGGAAAGACCGAAGACTGTATCGGAGATCTATAGTTTTATCGGATTAGCCGGTTACTATCGACGGTTTATTGAGGAATTTTCTAAGATAGCAGGACCTCTTACCCAACTTACATGAAAGAAACAACCATTTGCATGGACTAATGCATGTGAGGAAAGTTTTCAGGAATTAAAAAGATGACTGACTACTTCACCGATATTGATTCTACCTGATCCGAACGAACCTTTTGAAGTATATTGTGATGCTTCATACTAAGGATTAGGTTGTGTACTTATACAATATCAGAAGGTTGTGGCTTATGCTTCAAGACAATTGAAAGTACATGAGAAGAATTATCCTACTCATGATTTGGAACTGGCAGCTATGGTGTTTGCATTAAAAGTGTGGAGGCATTTTCTATATGGTGCGACTTTCAATGTCTTTAGTGATTGTAAAAGCTTGAAGTATTTGTTCGACTAGAAAGAGTTGAACATAAGGCAGAGACGTTGGCTGCAATTGTAACACCCACCGTAGGATATTACATTTATGTTACTCTATTACCAAATTACCCCAAGTTATAAAGTATGATGTTATAATAAAAATACGAGTTGTAAATTTTTTTTTTCTTCTTTGATGACAATAACAATAAAATAAACTTAGCGGAAAATAAAACTATGATACAACAATCTCACACATAAAGTACATCATTATACATAAGTCATCACTCATAATTTACATCATTACACATTACACACGTCTTGTCGGGATTATTTATATTACGACCGTTTTCTTGAAACAACAAACACACTTAAATAATTACGAGACATTATTTATATTAGAGTTCAAACATGCCCAAGTTTAACTAGCGAGAAGACCCCTCGGATGGGTCCTCCTCGGGTTCCTCGGCGGTAGGAATCCGTTATGACGAGTAGCCCCTACGAACAGTGTCCGGTGACGACACTATGCGATTTCCGTTGGGACATAATTTCTAGTGTCCCAATGTCGCCCGATATGCAACGGAAATTCAACATGAACAAAGATAGTCACACGAAAAACGGATCCCCACGATACAGCCCTACTAATACTAACAAATCGGTACCCCTCATAAATAAGTCCTCGCTCATCTGGACTTGTCCTCCACTCTCTAGCTCCTCCATGAAACTGTAAACGTACATATCCGAAGAAACTAGCTCCTGATGACATGTTGTCAGAACTCTGCGGTTCCTGATGTGAGAAGTAATTCCTCTTCTCCTTCTAGTACCATATCTTTCTCAACGTCTTTACCCAATATAAATACAATAAACAGATATACATACAAAGAGGTGAGATCACCTACACCAATACTGACAAGATGATGAGAAGACAGAGATAATACGAGACAACATATTATGCAAGAATATCATATCATGATCACAATTATTGCATTATCATAGTGTAAAAATAATTACCATCATGCCATCATCACTGTTCAAACCACAATTAATTACAGTAAGGCTACCACATATGTATATGTTAAATTCATGCATGCGAACATAGACTCAATGTCCTACTCCATGGAGCTAATACTCAAGTCGGAGAAATTGATCGAAAAGATCTGCCGGTATCTCGTGCCTCAGACCAAGTGCTATAATTATATCTTGCACATCTAGCACATACATGACAGTCTTTGTCAGATCTTGATTAAGAATAGTGTCTCGGTCCGGATCATCGGTGTGTTGCATCGGTCTAACTCACGGTGCGAGAAGAGCTACCAGCGCCCATTGCGAGCAACCCGCACCCCGATGCCCCCAAGGTCAACCAGTGACCTACACTACGCATATCGCACCCACTCAAGAGGTGTACGTTTCTCCTAGGCAATTAGCCATATTCAGTCCGTTGGACCGTTTTCAATGCATGTGTTATGCACCAATTACCAACCAAAGGTAAATCACATAATTTCTCATTCCAGATTCAGATACTATTTTTCGTTCGTAAAATGGATTCATGCCAATTACAGGCAAACTTCTCAATTTCTTATACAGTATTCATATATTGTTTTTAACTGTAAGGTTTACTGTATAATTAACAGTTAAATCACATTACTATGTTTTTCTCATTCGCAAAATATTTTCGTTACGTTTTTACGTACAGTAATGATTTGTAACATTTTCTGTTACATTAAAAAAAATCACAAAACTATTTTTTACTGTATTCTAAATTGCGTAAAAATAATCTTTTATTTTTAAAATGCATAGCAATGTTTCCACAACATTTAAATCGTGTAAAATATTTAAACGCATTACAAATCGCGTAGGAATAATTTAACGTTTTTCAAATCGCGTAACTTAAAAATTACGTTTTTGAGTTACGTAAATTATTTTTCACCGTTTTTACCCTTCACAAAATATTTCTTAACTTTAAAAATATTATTTTGAACATTTCTCATAAAAATATAATTTCTTACATTATTTTCTTTCTATTCTAAATCAAAAATCCCTTCCGTACTATATTTTCTCAAAATCACTTTTTTATTGATTTAATCTTACCAAATCATATTTAATTGATTTAATTACTATTTCAAAATTTAAATTTCCTAACATTTTCCAAAACCCAATACTTAAATTCTACGTTAGAAATTTTAAGTTACAACGTTTCCTTTTATATTTCTAAATCATTTCTAAACATTAAATCAAATTTTATGTTTAAGTTACAAACGTTTTCTTTTATATTTCTAAATCACTTCTAAAAATCAATTCTTCTTAAGATAATTTAAAGTTCAACACTTAAATTCCTTTCCAAAGTCCTTATTTGAAAATTCTTATATTTTATTGCATCAAAACATTTTTTTCTAAATTATCAAAACCTTATAGATGGCCATTGGAACCATGAAATATTTTTCTTCTATCTTAAATAATTTTCATTCTTTATTTCTACATAAAATAACTTCATGAAAATACTACTTAAGACCGTGTACACTCTTTTTATAAAACAAACCCTCTTGTTTATTTTCTTTACTTCTCAAATCATCCAATTTTATCACTTATGAAAATATCATTTTTGTGAACACTAATTTAATTAGTGTCTTGGCTGAAATTTATTTTAGTTCAAGGACTAACAATCAACTTCATTGTTCTTGAAAATTTTCAATAAAAACCCTAGTCTTGGAAGCTCAAAACCGTGACCTCCTCCATGGCCTTTGGAGCCAAAATTTTGCTTATTTCAACATACATCCATCATAATATATTCAACATATATCATCATGCACATCATAAGCTTACCATATAAGCAATTAAAAATTTTACTAAGCATGCAAACACAAGTAAATCATGCAAAATATATCAAGCATAAGCAAAAATAATTAAAGCACATAACACACACACAAATTATTACATGACCATGGATAGGAATCCTCACATGGATTCACCATCCATCAAATATAAAACCATCCTCACCACCATGCTTGGTTGGTGAGATGAATCTCCTCTTACCTCTTGAAGAACCACCAAAGAGCTTGTTGCTTTGTCTTTGGAGCAAGATCTCCACCAATACAAGTTCTTAAACATGAAACAAATATAAGAAAATTAGTATATCAAGCTTGAATAAGAAGAACCATGGATCAAACATGGTTTAGAACATGAAAAAGAAAAGAATAAATGAAGTTTTCTTACACTTCACCAACAAAAGCTCTAGAACTTGATCTTAGTAAAAGTCCTTCAAGATGGAAGAATTAGAACTTGGTGTGAACTAAAAAGGTTCTTAGAATGATGAAAGGATTCAAGAAACTAGGTTGTATGAAATTAAAAAGTGATGGAAGAGAGAATTGGAGACTTGGCGAATGGTGTGTTTTTGGGAGAGAAATGGAGTTTGCTTTGGTTTGGTCTTGAAACTTAAGTGGAAGAATGAAGAAATGGTATTAGGAAATATAGAAATGAGTGTTTTTAGTCTTCAAAGAAGAGCATTGCCGTAGCATGCTATTAGGGAGAAGAAAAAGTGAAGTTTGAAAAACATATGCATTGATGATCAATAGGAAATTGTCTTAACACTTGGCAATTTTCCTTAACCTTTTCTATCCTTTTTCTTTGGCCTAAAAGCCTATTCTATCTTGGTCTCCTTCCTTCCTTGCTTCTTCAACCGTCCCCTTCTTCTTCATGCATGGAAAAATATGACAATTTGATAGTCATTTTGTTTTTAGTCATTTTAGATATTAACTTAAAACATTATAGGTAAAATAGGTATTAATTAAAAGCATTATAGGTAGAAACTTATTATGGGACCATTGGATCTTCTCTCTTTAAATCCCATCCCTTAGATGTGTCTCCAAAAATGAATGGTCAAGATTACACCTTCAAACTTTTCATCCAAGGGTCCAAAATGGTTGTAATCATTTTTGATGACCAATTCTCCACCATTGATCTAAATCCAAATCCAATGGTCATTAATGATCCATCTCCACCATTGATTAATTTTACATCCAAGGGTTGATAATGGTCATAGCCATTTAGAAGATTAAATCCCTACCCTTGATTTAATTTCAATCCAACGGTTATAATTGATCCTATTTACTTTTAAGATCAAATCTCCAGATTAATTAAATCAAGATTGAATGTCTAACGTAATTAAATTAATAGTGGATATCCAAACCACTAATGTTATCTTAATAATATTTTAATAATATAGAATTTTATTTTTATCCATTATAACCTCACAAAAATATAATTCTTGTATTTTTATCGTCGATAATTAAATACGATCAAAATACAAGAAAAGAAATTTTCTAAAAGCTGTTTAGGATTCAGTTTAGTAAGATCCTGTCTCCGTCTAAACAAGTACAAATTTTTTATACGTAGAAAAATTTTTCATTTTGCGGGACCCACCTGGGCCCACGTATGGCCACCTGGGCCCACATACACCTCGTGGGGCCCACAAACAGTAAAAATTCCAAAATCACACATAAAATCGCAAAAATTACAAAACTCACAAATATCAAATCAGATTACGTAAATTAATTAAGACTAAACAGTAAAATTTAATTTACGTAGATTTTTCCTACCTGAAAATTATTATTTTCTTGACACGGAGCAAATTACTCAAAACGATCAAATATGCGAGACAGAATATTCAAAATAACTTTACAAGACATGTAAATCACTAAACGGTAGAAGACATTGTTAACTGTCAAGATTACTGTTTAATACATAGAAAGTTTGGGGTGTTACAACTCTCCCCCTCTACAAAAGTTTCGTCCTCGAAACTTGATGAACTTGATTTCACATCCTTAGAATAAATAGGGATCTTGTTCTTTTATCTTTTCTTCTAGTTCCCATGTAGCTCTCTCTACTTACATCATCCCAAATAATTTTAACCAATGAAATTTCCTTACCTCGAAGTTGCTTTGTCTTTCGATCCTCAATCTTTCTTGAAAAAGTTTCATAGGTTAAATTTTCCTTCGATTGTGCGTGTGCGGCTTGATAACATGAGTAGGATCGGATATATATTTCCGTAGTTGTGATACGTGAAATACATTGTGAAGATTTGATAGAAAAGGTGGTAATGCATCGATATGCCAGGACCCTACTCGACGTAAAATTTGATACGGCCCAATAAATTTTGGAGTGAGCTTCTTAGATTTAAGCACTCGCCCAACACCCGTCATAGGCGTCACTCGCAAAAATACATGTTCACCTTCTTCAAACTCAAGAGATTTTCTCCTTTTATCAGCATAACTCTTTTGCCGAGTTTGGGCCACTCTCATCTTATCTTGAATCATCTTCACTTTCTCAGTTGTCGTTGGACAATTTTTGGTCCTAACACAAAGACTCTCACCGTCTTGATACCAACATAACGGTGTTCTCGCATCGCCTCCCATATAATGCTTCATAGGGTGCCATCCCTATACTCGAATGGAAGCTGTTGTTATATGTGAATTCTATCAATGGTAAGAATTCATCCCAACCTCCATTTTGCTCCGTACACAAGCTCTCAATAAATCTTCTAGAGAGCGAATTGTTCTTTCTGACTGACCATCTGTTTGTGGATGGTAAGCAGAACTGAGACGTAGTTTAGTTCCCATCGCTTCTTGCAAACTACCCCAAAATCTCGAAGTAAACCTCGGATCTCGATCCGAAATAATACTAGATGGTACACCATGAAGTCGACAATCTCATTGATGTACACTTGGGCCAACCTCTCCATTGAGTATTTAATATTAATCGGTAAAAGTGCGCCGACTTTGTAAGCCGATCAACAATTACCCAAATGGCATCATGATCCTTCCGAGTCTTTGGTAGTCCGTCACAAAATCCATTGCTATGTCATCCCATTTCCATTCGGGAATAGGCAAAGGTTGCAACATTCAGAAGGTCTTTGATGTTCCACCTTAGCCTTCGACAAACTAAACAGGATGATACATACTCGCAACATCTTTCTTCATTCCTTGCCACCAATATAATTGTTTTAAATCCTGGTACATTTTTGTGGCTCCACGGATGCATACTCAAACTTACTCTCGTGAGCTTCATCCAGAATCAATCTTCTAAGATCTGGATCATTGGGCACACAAACCCTTCCTTTGAACTTTAGAATTCCCTTAGCACCTTCGCTAAATTCTAACATTGCTCCTTGGCTCTTTGCTTCTTTTGCTTCTTGCAAATACTGATCACTGTTTTGTCCTTCACGAATTCTATCCATCAGATCATTTGAAATGGTGATCATATTTAAACGTATCTTGCCCGGCGTCAATTTCACAGATAATCGCATATCCCGAAATTCTTCTATCAACTCCTTTTCTTTGATCATCATAACAGAAGCACTAAGTATTTTTCTACTCAACGCATCCGCTACGACATTCGCTTTTAGGGATGATACTGCAATTGAAAATCATAATCTTTAAGAAATTCTAACCAACGCCTTTGCCTCATGTTTAACTCTTTCTGATCAAACAGATATTTTAAACTTTTATGATCACTAAAAACAGTGAACGTAGCTCCATAGAGAAAATGTCTCAACACTTTCAACGCAAACACCCACAGTTTGCCAACTCCAAGTCATGAGTTGGATAATTCCTCTCATGATTTTTCAAGCGCCTTGAAGCATAAGCCACCACTTTACGATTTTGCATAAGTACACAACCCAATCCTTGGTACGAAGCATCACAATATACTTCGAAAGGTTCGTTTGGATCGGGTAGAATCAATACGGTGAAGTAGTCAATCGTCTTTTCAACTCTTGAAAACTTTCTTCGCATGCATCATCGGTCCACACGAACGGTTGATTCTTTCGTGTAAGTTGGGTAAGAGGTCCTATAATCTTCGAAAACCCCTCAATGAACCGCCTATAGTAACTACTAATCCGACAAAACTACGGATTTACTGTTACGATCTTTGGTCTTTCCCACTCCAAAAGCTGTCTCCACCTTGGAAGCATCAACCTCAATTCCATCCTTCGATATTACGTGACCCAAAAATTGAACTTCGCTCAACCAAAATTCACATTTGGATAACTTGGCATATAACTTATTCTCCTTCAAAATCGAAGAACCACCCCGAGATGTTCAAAGCATGTTCCTCCTGATTTCTAGAATAGATCAAGATGTCATCAATAAAGACAACAACAAACTTATCCAAGTATGAAGGAAAAATTCTATTCATGAAGTCCATGAATATGGCTGGTGCATTTGTTACACCGAATGGCATCACAAGATATTCGTAATGCCCATAGCGCGTCCGAAATGCAGTCTTGGGAATATCTTCCGCTTTCACATGTATCTGGTGATACCCAGAACGTAGATCAATCTTAGAAAATATCGCGGCTCCTCGCAACTGATCCATTAGATCATCTATCCTTGGAAGTGGATATTTATTCTTAATCGTAATTTTGTTCAATTGCCGATAATCTACACATAGACGTGAAGTCCCGTCCTTCTTCTTAACCAATAAAACCGGAGCTCCCAAGGGGACAAACTTTGTCTTAAAAATTGTTTTTTCAATAAATCTTCCAGCTGTTTCTTCAGGTTCGGCTAATTCTACCGGCGACATCCGATAGGGCGCTATAGATATCGGTCCAGCTCCAGGTACAAGATCAATGGCAAACTCGATTTCCCTTTCTGGTGGTAGTCTAGGTATATCTTCAGGAAACACTTCAGGAAATTCGTTGACCACATAAATATCCTTCAAAGCATCTTCACATTACACTTCCAAAGAAGATAATAATAAATACCCACGATCTCCTTCTTTCAGACAAGCTTCCACTTGAGTAGCCGTTAAGAATCTAGAGTCCTTAGCCTCAGGGAATACTAATGTCTTATTCGAACAATCAATAAGGATATGGTTAGAAGACAACCAATCCATTCCCAAGATTACATTAATCTTGGAAAGAGGCAAATAGATCAAATCCACATAAAAGATTCTATCCCTAACACAGACAGGACAATTCAGGCATACTGTTGATGTAACTACAGGCTTATCAGTAGGAGTAGCAACACTCAGATCATATGGCAATTCAGTCACAGTCAAACCCAAACGTTCAACACAATCACATGCAATGAAAGAATGTGTTGCTCCCGAATCATAGAGTACAGTTAAAGGATTACCTTCAATTGCACACTCCTCCATTATCAAGTCTCCAGATTTAGCGGCTTCCTCCCCGCTCATTGTATAGACACGACCACCCGCCTGTGGCCTTGCAGTACGGACGTTTCCCACAGAGGATTCCTTCTTTATCTGATCACAGTCTTTGGAGAAATGTCCAAGCTGTCCACACTTAAAACAAACAACTTCTTTATGTGGGCAATCCTTCGTGAGATGATCCTTCCCACATTTAAAACATCGAATAGGAGTCCCAGCTTGACTTGCTTTATTGTTGCTAGAACTTCCTCCCACAAATTGCTTCTTGGTCTGACCTCCTGCCGGTTTCACATACGGTCCTGCCGGTTTCACATACGGCTTTTGTTGAGAGCGACTTGCTTGATTATTCTTCCCTTTTTGGAACCTTGCAGGTCCAAAACTCTTGTTTCTTGCCGCACGTTGATGATCAATCTCTTCAACTTTACGACATTTTTCAATCAAAGTTGGAAATTGATTAATCTCCAACATCGTTACATGACTCTCTTAATATCCAGCTTTAATCCTTCTTCAAATTTCCTACATTTCCAGCCCTCATCTGGGTTCATCTGCAAATATCTGGAAAATTGAGATAGACTTTCAAATTTTGCCGCATACTCACTAACGGACATCAATCCTTGACGTAAACCCAGAAACTCCATCTCTTTCATATGTCTCACACTTGCTTGGAAAATATTTCTCTAGAAATATTTGTTTGAAAAGTTGCCATGTCACCATCCTACCTTCAGCTTCCAACAGTCTTCTAGCTCCTGCCCACCAACGTTCACCATCTCCTACCAGCATAAATGTTGCCAACGTAAGCTTCCGTTCATCAGCACATCCCATACCATCAAATATCTTTTCAAGTTCTCGGATCCAAAGTTCAGCTTTCTCCAGGATCAAACTCTCCATGAAATTTCGGTGGATTATTCCTTCGAAACTCCGATAAACTGTGCACATTTTCATTAGCCCGTTGATTTTGTTGTGCAACCACTTCCGCCATTCTTTGCATAGCTGCTACAGCTGCAGCCATGTTCACATTATCATTCCCATTCAGTTCCATATACGTGCTAGTATTTCCACTTCCACGTCCACGTCCTCGTCCGGTCATTACTTTTTCTACTCAAACCGAACAATACAAGGAAAGCAAGGTCAATCTTCAAACAATATTGTTTCTTTTCGAGAAAACAATAATGAGAATCACACAACACAAACAAGACAGACCTAACCACAACCCCAAAGACTCTAACTTGGGCTCGATACCAACTAATGTAACACCCATAGGATATTACATTTATGTTACTCTATTACCAAATTACCCCAAGTTATAAAGTATGATGTTATAATAAAAATACGAGTTGTAAAATTTTTTTTTCTTCTTTGATGACAATAACAATAAAATAAACTTAGCGGAAAATAAAACTATGATACAATAATCTCACACATAAAGTACATCATTATACATAACGGTCATCACTCATAATTTACATCATTACACATTACACACGTCTTGTCGGGATTATTTATATTACTGAGACCGTTTTCTTGAAACAACAAACACACTTAAATAATTACGGACATTATTTATATTAGAGTTCAAACATGCCCAAGTTTAACTAAGCGAGAAGACCCCTCAGATGGGTCCTCCTCGGGTTCCTCGGCGGTAGGAATCGTTATGACGAGTAGCCCTACGAACAGGTGTCCGGGCTGACGACACTATGCTGATTTCCGTTGGGACATAATTTCTAGTGTCCCAATGTCGCCTGATATGCAACGGAAATTCAACATGAACAAAGATAGTCACACAGAAAAACGGATCCCCACGATCTGACCTACTAATACTAACAGTCAGGTACCCCTCATAAATAAGTCCTCGCTCATCCGGACTTGTCCTCCACTCTCTAGCTCCTCCATGAAGCGTAAACGTACATATCCAGAAGAAACTAGCTCCTGATGACATGTTGTCAGAACTCTGCGGTTCCTGATGTGAGAAGTAATTCCTCTTCTCCTTCTAGTACCATATCTTTCTCAACGTCTTTACCCAATATAAATACAATAAACAGATATACATACAAAGAGGTGAGATCACCTACACCAATACCAGCATGACAGCACAGAGATAATACAGACAACATATTATGCAAGAATATCATATCATGATCACAATTATTGCATTATCATAGTGTAAAAATAATTACCATCATGCCATCATCCTTTGTTCAAACCACAATTAATTACAAGTAAGGCTACCACATATGTATATGTTAAATTCATGCATGCGAACTTAGACTCAATGTCCTACTCCATGGAGCTAATACTCAAGTCGGAGAAATTGATCGAAAAGATCTGCTGCCGGTATCTCGTGCCTCAGACCAAGTGCTATAATTATATCTTGCACATCTAGCACATACATGACAGTCTTTGTCAGATCTTGATTAAGAATAGTGTCTCGGTCCGGATCATCGGTGTGTTGCATTGGTCTAACTCACGGTGCAGAAGAGCTACCAACTGCCCATTGCGAGCAACCCGCACCCCGATGCCCCCAAGGTCAACCAGTGACCTACACTACGCATATCGCACCCACTCAAGAGGTGTACGTTTCTCCTAGGCAATTAGCCATATTCAGTCCGTTGGACCGTTTTCAATGCATGTGTTATGCACCAATTACCAACCAAAGGTAAATCACATAATTTCTCATTCCATTGATATCTTGTTTTTCGTTCGTAAAATGGATTAATGCCAATTACAGGCAAACTTCTCAATTTCTTATACAAGTATTCATATATTGTTTTTAACTGTAAGGTTCTTGTATAATTAACAGTTAAATCACATTACTATGTTTTTCTCATTCGCAAAATATTTTCGTTACGTTTTTACGTACAGTAATGATTTGTAACATTTTCTGTTACATTAAAAAAATCACAAAACTATTTTTCTTGTATTCTAAATTGCGTAAAAATAATCTTTTATTTTTAAAATGCATAGCAATGTTTCCACAACATTTAAATCGTGTAAAATATTTAAAGCGCGTTACAAATCGCGTAGGAATAATTTAACGTTTTTCAAATCGCGTAACTTAAAAATTACGTTTTTGAGTTACGTAAATTGTTTTTCACCGTTTTACCCTTCACAAAATATTTCTTAACTTTAAAAATATTATTTTGAACATTTCTCATAAAAATATAATTTCTTACATTATTTTCTTTCTATTCTAAATCAAAAATCCCTTCCGTACTATATTTTCTCAAAATCACTTTTTTATTGATTTAATCTTACCAAATCATATTTAATTGATTTAATTACTATTTCAAAATTTAAATTTCCTAACATTTTCCAAAACCCAATACTTAAATTCTACGTTAGAAATTTTAAGTTACAACGTTTCCTTTTATATTTCTAAATCATTTCTAAACATTAAATCAAATTTTATGTTTAAGTTACAAACGTTTTTTTTATATTTCTAAATCACTTCTAAAAATCAATTCTTCTTAAGATAATTTAAAGTTCAACACTTAAATTCCTTTCCAAAGTCCTTATTTGAAAATTCTTATATTTTATTGCATCAAAACATTTTTTTCTAAATTATCAAAACCTTATAGATGGCCATTGGAACCATGAAATATTTTTCTTCTATCTTAAATAATTTTCATTCTTTATTTCTACATAAAATAACTTCATGAAAATACTACTTAAGACCGTGTACACTCTTTTTATAAAACAAACCCTCTTGTTTATTTTCTTTACTTCTCAAATCATCCAATTTTATCACTTATGAAAATATCATTTTTGTGAACACTAATTTAATTAGTGTCTTGGCTGAAATTTATTTTAGTTCAAGGACTAACAATCAACTTCATTGTTCTTGAAAATTTTCAATAAAAACCCTAGTCTTGGAAGCTCAAAACCGTGACCTCCTCCATGGCCTTTGGAGCCAAAATTTTGCTTATTTCAACATACATCCATCATAATATATTCAACATATATCATCATGCACATCATAAGCTTACCATATAAGCAATTAAAAATTTTACTAAGCATGCAAACACAAGTAAATCATGCAAAATATATCAAGCATAAGCAAAAATAATTAAAGCACATAACACACACACAAATTATTATATGACCATGGATAGGAATCCTCACATGGATTCACCATCCATCAAATATAAAAACCATCCCTCACCACCATGCTTGGTTGATGAGATGAATCTCCCTCTTACCTCTTGAAGAACCACCAAAGAGCTTGTTGCTTTGTCTTTGGAGCAAGATCTCCACCAATACAAGTTCTTAAACATGAAACAAATATAAGAAAATTAGTATATCAAGCTTGAATAAGAAGAACCATAGATCAAACATGGTTTAGAACATGAAAAAGAAAAGAATAAATGAAGTTTTCTTACACTTCACCAACAAAAGCTCTAGAACTTGATCTTAGTAAAAGTCCTTCAAGATGGAAGAATTAGAACTTGGTGTGAACTAAAAAGGTTCTTAGAATGATGAAAGGATTCAAGAAACTAGGTTGTATGAAATTAAAAAGTGATGGAAGAGAGAATTGGAGACTTGGTAGAATGGTGTGTTTTTGGGAGAGAAATGGAGTTTGCTTTGGTTTGGTCTTGAAACTTAAGTGGAAGAATGAAGAAATGGTATTAGGAAATATAGAAATGAGTGTTTTTAGTCTTCAAAGAAGCATTGCCGTAGCATGCTATTAGGGAGAAGAAAAAGTGAAGTTTGAAAACATATGCATTGATGATCAATAGGAAATTGTCTTAACACTTGTAATTTTCCTTAACCTTTTCTATCCTTTTTCTTGGCCTAAAAAGCCTATTCTATCTTGGTCTCCTTCCTTCCTTGCTTCTTCAACCGTCCCCCCCTTCTTCATGCATGGAAAAATATGACAATTTGATAGTCATTTTGTTTTTAGTCATTTTAGATATTAATTTAAAACATTATAGGTAAAATAGGTATCAATTAAAAGCATTATAGGTAGAAAACTTATTATGGACCATTGGATCTTCTCTCTTTAAACCCCATCCCTTAGATGTGTCTCCAAAAATGAATGGTCAAGATTACACCTTCAAACTTTTCATCCAAGGGTCCAAAATGGTTGTAATCATTTTTGATGACCAATTCTCCACCATTGATCTAAATCCAAATCCAATGGTCATTAATGATCCATCTCCACCATTGATTAATTTTACATCCAAGGGTTGATAATGGTCATAGCCATTTAGAAGATTAAATCCCTACCCTTGATTTAATTTCAATCCAATGGTTATAATTGATCCTATTTACTTTTAAGATCAAATCTCCACCGTTAATTAAATCAAGATTGAATGTCTAACTGTAATTAAATTAATAGTGGATATCCAAACCACTAATGTTATCTTAATAATATTTTAATAATATAGAATTTTATTTTTATCCATTATAACCTCACAAAAATATAATTATTTGTATTTTTATCGTCGATAATTAAATACAGTACAAAATACAGTAAAAGAAATTTTCTAAAACTGTTTCCGGATTCAGGTTTAGTAAGATCCCCTGTCTCCGTCTAAACAGTACAAATTTTTCTATACGTAGAAAATTTTTTCATTTTGCGGGACCCACATAGGCCCACGATGGCCACCTGGGCCCACATACACCTCGTGGGGCCCACAAACAGTAAAAATTCCAAAATTACACATAAAATCGCAAAAATTACAAAACTCACAAATATCAAATCAGATTACGTAAATTAATTAAGACTAAACAAGTAAAAATTAATTTACGTAGATTTTTCCTACCGAAAATTATTATTTTCGACACGTGAGCAAATTACTCAAAACGATCAAATATGCGAGACAGAATATTCAAAATAACTTTACAAGACATGTAAATCACTAAACAAGATGAATTACGTTAATCACAAGATTACAGATTAATACATAGAAAGTTTGGGGTGTTACAGCAATTCTTGAAGGATTACGATTTCTAGTTATAGTATTATCCCGAGAAGGCGAATGTAGTAGCAGATGCTTTAAGTAGGAAAATGCTTAATGTTTCTGTTATGATGATCAAGGAGAAAGAATTGATAGACAAATTCCGGGATATGCGTTTATCTGTGAAATTGACACCGAGGAGGATGCATATCAATATGATCACCATCTCGAATAGTTTGGTGGATAGAATACGAGAAGGACAGAACAAAGACCAGTATTTGCGAGAAGCAAAGAAAGTAAGGAGTCAAGGTGCAGATGTAACACCCCAAATTTTCGTATCTCTTAAACAGTAATTTTGACAGTTAACAGAATTTTACTATTTAGTAATTTCTGTGCACTGTAAAATTATTTTGTTTATTCCGTCAGCGTATTTGATTGTTTTGAGTGATTTACTCCGTTTCAGGAAAATAAAAATTTTCGGGCCGGGAAAAACTTTACGTAATTTAATTTTTACCGTTAGGTAATTAATTTATGTAATCTGATTTGATATTTGTGCATTTTCTAATTTTTATGATTTTTGTGGATGATTATAT
This sequence comes from Ormosia emarginata, assembly GCA_029884605.1. Classification (NCBI taxonomy): domain Eukaryota; kingdom Viridiplantae; phylum Streptophyta; class Magnoliopsida; order Fabales; family Fabaceae; genus Ormosia; species Ormosia emarginata. The sequence continues at coordinate 23,063,447 of JAQQTP010000073.1, forward strand.
TTTTTAATTGTATGTGGGCCCATGTGGGCCCAAGTGGCCATACGTGGGTCCAGGTGGGTCCCACAAAGTGAAAAAATTTTCTACGCATAGAAAAATTTGTACTATTTAGACGGAGACAGGGGATCTTACTAAACCTGAATCCGAAAACAGTTTTAGAAAATTTCTTGTACTGTATTTTGTACTATATTTAATTATCGGATGATAAAAATACAGTAAAAATATTATTTTTAGGATACAAGAATAAATATTATACTGTGTAGTCAACAAAGAGAGCTTGACTTGATTTATACCCTTGGATGAGAATACTTAGTTTGAATATTAACCATTGATTTAATCAAAGGTTAAGAAACAACTTAATAAATAAGCCTTGGATAATAACCATTGATTTAATCAATGGTGTGAGAATAAGCTTAGTTAGGAAGGTTTTGATATCAACCATAGATGTAATCAAAGGTGTAGAATTGGTCTTTAAAAATGACAAAGACCATTTATAACCATTGGATTTAGATTAAACCAAGGGTGGAGATTTAATCTTAAAAAGTAACAAAGACCATTTATGACCATTGGATGAAGAATCAATCAATGGTGGAGATTTGGTCTTCTAAAGTAGCAAAGACAAATTAGGACCCTTGGATTTAAAGTTTGAAGGAGCAATCTTGACCCTTAATTTTGGAGACACATCTAAGGGCTAGAATTTAAAGGAGAAAAATCCAATGGCCTAGATTTAGTCTTCTAAAATTAAAAATCTACCTAAATCCTAACCATTGAATTAATCAATGGTTAGAAATGCTTCAAATGGTGGCAAATAATGAAGACAACTTTATTGAATGCATTATGAAGAGAAGGTGATGGTTTTGGAGTGTTTAGAAGACAAAGAAAAAGAGGCTTTATGACCATTATTAATTGCTTTATGTCATTGTTAAGTAGTCTTGGTCAATGTTTCATCATAATTGATCATTATTGATCAATTTGCACTCAAGAAGAATGCATTGGAGGGGAGCTACGAAATTGAGAATCTTTAGGACATAGGAAAAAAGTTTAAAGACCATTATTGCCATCCTTGGTCATCATTAGACATTTTCAAGAAGCTAAGTTACCAAGTTTTCTCTCCATTTCTCTCCTTCTTCATGTTTTGGCCAAGCATTCCAAGAGCATCTTCCATCACTCAAAAATTTCATCCAACTTGATTTTCTAAACCTAAACATCATTCCAAGAACATCTCTAGTTATGAGTTTTTCCAAAATCATTCATCTTGAGCTTCAAATCCAAGCTTCAAGTTTCTATCAAAAATCAAAAATTTCATTTTTGTGCTTCAATGGAAACCATTCGGTTATCTATCCTAAAATCACCATCCAAGCTCTTTTAATTTCATCCAACCATAGATCTTGAATCTACATGATATTCTAAGCAACTTTCATGTTGGAGACTTTCTCTAAATCATTTATCTTCAAGGAGTTTCTTCAAGATCAAAGTTATTGGGTTTTTGAGGTGAAGTATAAGGAAACTTCATTTTCTTCTCTCTTTTTCATGATCTAAACCATGTTTGATCCATGGTTCCTCTTAATCAAGCTTGATATGTTAATTAACTTGTGTTTTGTTTTGTATTTGAGAAGCCCTTGGTGGTGAAGGACTTGGAAAAAGAAACAAATCAAGAAGTTTTGGAGGATCTTCAAGAGGTAAGAGGGAGATCCATCTCACCAACCAAGCATGGTGGTGAGAGATGGTATTTTATTTGATGGATGTGGAATCCATGTGAGGATTCATATCCATGGTCATGTAATTAATTTGTGGGTATTTATGAGCTTTGATTAATTTTCTATGCTTGATATGCTTTACATGATTTTATAGCTTTGATGATATGCTTGATATGCTATACATGCTTTTATGGCTTTGATGGTATGCTTATATTATTTATGATGAAATATATATGTATATGCCATGACTTGATGGTGGAAAGGAAATTGATTTTTGGCTCCAAAAGCCAAGGAAGAGCTACGGTTTTGATGCCCTTGATTAGGGTTCATGTTGAAAATTTTCAAGAACAAAAGAATTGATTTTTGAGTATTTAGAACATGGTGGATTTCGAACAAGACACCTCAAGTTAGGTGTTCACAAAATTAATATTTTCTTGAATGATGAAAATAGATGTTTAGAAAAGTAAGGAAAATAAACAAAGAATTTATTTTTCAAAGAGTACATAAATACGATTTTAAAAGGATTTTTATTGATTTATTTTGTGTAAAAAGTTTCTAAGTGTTTTACTAAACATGAGATTTAAATGAAAACAGCAATGATAATTTTAAGGATTTGCAAAGAAAGTGAAAAAGGATTTGTAAGGAAAGTAAAAATGAATTTGAACAAATGGGTTTGGTTTTTATGACCATCGTATTTCGGTTTTGAAAATAAATAATTTTTAATGGTTTTGTTTGTGTAAAACCATATCAATTTAGAAGGAAAATATTTGATGGCTTCAATGGCCAAAGACTCTACGATTTTTGGAGGTTGGAATAATTTTAGTTTTATGAAACGAAGTAATTTTAAAGTGGAAACAAAATGTTTGAACAAAATGTTTTAGTATAAGGATTTTGGAAAGGGAATCAAAGTATTTTATCACTTGAGAAATGAACTTTCATATGAAAATGAAAAAGAAAAGTTGCAAGGGTTTGAATCTTAATTTGTTTTGAAGAGAATTGATTTTAGAATTGATTTGGAAAAAATGGAGAATATAATAGTGTTTTGAAAATTTACTAACGTATAACTTATTTTCAAGTTTTGAAATACGTTAGAAAATGTTAAGTTTTGAAATGTTGATTTATATCAATGGAAAAGTGATTTTGTGAATTATATTTTGAAAAAGAATTTCTTGAGTAAAGAAGTGTGGAAAAATATTTTCTTGAGTAAGAAAAAATGTTAAATGAAGTATAAAGTTATATTATTTTGAGAAAAGTTAAAAAGAAATTTTTAAAGGTCAAGAAATATTTTCTGTAATGAAATTGTGGTGAAAAATTATTTACGTATCTTAAAAATGTGATTTTTTTAAGTTACGTGATATGGAAAAATATTTCTATGTGATTTTAAATACGTTGAAATATTTATACGCGATTTGAATTTACGTTTAAATATTTTACGTGATTTGAACTACTGTTGATAAATCACTATGTGATTGAATAGCGATAAAATATTTTTATGCGATTGTGAAAATGGAAAAAAATTGTTATGAGATTTGGAAAGTGTTTTAAATATTTTAAGAATGATAGAAAATGATTTACGTGACGTAAAAGAATGATTTTTAAGTTACGCGATTTTGAAACAGTGAAAAAATACTATGCGATTTAAGAAACACATGTTTTTACGCGATTGAGAAAAATGTTGAAAAATTAGTACGTGTTTTAAAAGTGCAACAGAAGAGTTGCGGTATTTTGAAAACGTAACAGAAATGTTACTGTATTGTGAAAACGTAACAGAAGTGTCACGATATTGTGAAAATATAACAAAGACGTTTCAGAATTTTGAAAACGTAACATAAGTGTTACGATATTTTGAAAACGTAATATAAACATTTTGGAATTGTGAAAATGAAACGGAAATGTTGCGTAATTTTGAAAACATGATGAAAGTGTTTTATAACTATGAAAATATGATAACATGATTTCGCTGTTATAAATACAGTATGATTACTGTGGAACCAGTGTATAAACATTGTGTGAGAAAATGACGTGTTTTGCCTGTGATTGGCATTTGGTGCATTATACATGCATTAGAAAAATATGCGTTGAGGCATATGATTGAACAAATGAAATTGGAAAAGATTTAGCCCTTTGGGGTTGGACTTGCACGGATATACTCGTGCATTGTATATGGCCCTTGTGGTCGAGAGGGAATGAGAATTGATAGTGAGGTCTATGATGGATCTTGGGGGCGTCGAGGCGTGGCGGTCGACCAGTAGACAGCTGGCGAGTACCATGTGCCACTTGGCGATGCAGTCCGTTGCAACGCATTGACGATACCCGACAAAAATACGATTCTTTTCAACAACTGGAAGATTGTCTTTGGGCTAAGGCTGACAATTGACAGAGCATTCTCCTCAAAATTGTGAAAACCTCCATGGAGTTGTTTTTGAAAAACTGAGTCTTTGTGCACATGCATAATCTGAACATTTTATATCTGTATGATATATTAATTGAGGGATATTAGTTATGACAATCGTTTTGAATACTTGGATGATGATAATGATAATTAGAACATTATTGTAATTTGTTGTTTATGATAATTAAACTAATAAATGATTAGATGATGATAGTTGATTAATGCTGATAGCATGATTATGGTATGATCTATCTGTATGATATGCTGCTTGTGTTATCTCTGTGCTGCCATGTTGGTATTGGTGTAGGTGATCTCACCTCTTTGTTATATTGTTTTGTTGTGTTTGTACTGTTAAAATCAAATAATAGAAGGATCGAGTTGTCTTAGACATAACGGGCGATGGATACTCTGATATTGGTGACAACAATAAGGAGTGGACATTCAGGACTCGAAGGTGTGCAGTGTTGACAAAGAACAGATGTAGAACAGATGTCTAATGCGACAAGATGGATACACAAGTAGAATAAGTATGTTAAGTTTTAACGTTAGTGTTGTCCGTGCTATTAAGTAGGACCGTCATGGGGTTTGCTATTGTTAAAAAAAAAGAAGAGTCTGTTAGTTTTATATTTCTCTTTAAATTATGAGATATTAATTAGTGTCAATATTGCATAATGAATAGTTGAAATATGATTTTCAATATTACCTAATATTTTCAGTAAATTTATGTTTCAGTAAAGAAGAAATTTTAAAACCCACTTTTTATAACTCAAACTTTGTGCGAATTTCTTTTCAGATTATGAGTCGGGAGTCAGACATGTGATACCCTAGGGAGGGTGTTACAGCAGAGGTAGAATTCAACGAAGGTGCTGATGAAATTCTGAAGTTTAAAGGAAGGGTTTGTGTGCCAAATGATCAAGAACTTAGGAGATTAATATTGGACGAAGCTCATCGAAGTAAACTGAATATGCTTCATGAAGCCACAAAGATGTACCAAGATTTGAAGCAGTTATATTGGTGGCAAGGAATGAAGAAGGATGTCACTGAATATGTATCATCCTATTTAATCTGTCAGAAGGCTAAGGTTGAACACCAAAGACCTTCGAGAATGTTGTAACCTTTGCCTATTCCTGAATGGAAATGAGATGACATAGCGATGGATTTCATAACAGGACTACCAAAGGCTCGGAAAGGTCACAATTCTATTTAGGTAATTATTGATCGGCTTACTATGTCAGCACACTTTTTGCCGATTAATATCAAGTACTTAATGGAGAGGTTGACCCAAGTATACATCGGTGAAATCATCAGACTTCACGGTGTACCATCCAGTATTATATCGGATAAAGATCTGAGATTCACGTCAAGATATTGGAATAGTTTGCAAGGAGCAATGAGGACAAAGCTACGTCTAAGTTCTGCTTACCATCCACAAACTGATGGTCAGTCAGAAAAGACAATTCAGTCATTAGAAGACTTACTAAGGGCATGTGTATTGAAGCAAACTGGATGTTGGGATGAATTCTTACCATTGATAGAGTTCACATACAACAACAGTTTTCATTCGAGCATAAGGATGGCACCCTATGAGGCATTGTATGAGAGACGATGCAGAACACCGTTTTGTTGGTATCAGGATTGGGAGAGTACTGTTTTAGGACCAAAGATTGTCCAATAAACTACATAAAAAGTGAAGATGATTCAAGACAAGATGAGGACAACTCAAACTTGACAAAAGAATTATTCTGATAAAAGAAGGAGACCGTTAGAGTTTGAAGAATATGACCATGTATTTTTGTGAGTGACACCTACAACTACAGTCGGACGAGTGATAAAGTCTAAAAAGCTCACTCCAAAGTTTATCGGGCCTTATCAGATTCTTCGACGGATAAGTCCAGTAGCTTATCAGATTGCGTTATCACCTTTTCTGTCAAATCTTCACAATGTATTTCATGTATCATAACTACGGAAATATATTCCTGATCCTACCCATGTTATCGAACCAGACACCATACAACTAAAGGAGAACTTAACCTATGAAATGGTTCCAGTCAAGATTGAGGATCGAAGGATAAAGTAACTTCAAGGTAAGGAAATTTCATTAGTTAAAGTGGCTTGGAACGACAAAAGCGGTGAAGCTACATGGGAACTGGAAGATAGAATAAAGGAACAATATCCGTATTTATTTTGAATGTATGTTAAGTTTCGAGGACGAAACTTCTTTTTAGAGGGGGAGAGTTGTAACACCCCGAAAATTAGCCATTATCACAGTAACAATGAAATTGTACTGTTTTGTGATTTATGAGTGTTATAAAATTATTTTTACTATTCTGTGATTGTATTTGAGTGTTTTGAGAGATTTGTTTCATGTCAGTATAATAATAATTTTTTGGCCGAGAAAAATCTTTACCCATTTATTCGGAGTCGAGAGATCTTACGAAACCCAATTCCAAGAGATACGTGTCCTAATTTTTTAATTTTTAGAATTTATTTGTGTAATAAAATATTTTATATTTTTATTATTATTTTATTATCCAGTAGATGATACCTACTGACTTATGAGCAGTAGCCTCTATCCAGTGGATAATAGGAACCGGTAAAGCCTTTAAGACTTACTAATAATGGACCAATAGGAATCAAGTCAACGTTTCTGACTTGAAAATCTCTAAACCAATAGAAACTAGTCAACATTAGTGGCTAGGAATTTCTAAACCAATGAGATGAAGTCAAATTAAGTGGTTAGACTAGTTACTTGGTAACTAAATGACTTAACTAGGTTAGTTTATATTCTATGTAGTAACCAAATAGGATGGAAACTTAGTTTTTTATTCTTTAGGGTTTCTAGTTACAAGAAGCTTCTACAAGGTTCAAGAATTGGTGACTATCATCTAGGTAACTAGATAGTTTGCTAAGGAACTAAGTAAGCTAACTAGGTTTGCCTAAGTTTCACAAGGCAACTAAATGGAGCCAAACTTGGTTAGTTCTTCCCATTACACTTCCACGACTACTTGGTCTTCAAGGAAGGTTCAAGACTCAAAATTTTGAGCCTATCACCTTGTTAAATATCCTAGCCTCCATAATGATCCAATAGTAAAAAATAAAAACTTCCCACTCACTCCTCACACTCTCACGGCTAACACAAGACATAGGAGACCAAAATCATTTCATCCTTCATCATTCTTATCACTTAAGCTTTTCTCTCCTTTCTCTTTCTTCCAAGAAAACACAAAAACTCCATTTTCTCTTCTTTGAGAAGCTCGCGGCAGCCACACCATTCACCAACATCTAACCTTCCATAATTTTATCTAATCCCACATCTTAAACCTAAACCATATTTTAAGAACATCTCTGGTTATGAGTTTTCACAAAATCAACCATCTTGAGCTTGAAAAATAAGCTTGAAGTTTCTATTCAAAGAGGTAAAGACTTTGTTTTTAACTCAAAGTTTGATTCTTATTTTCTCTAAGCCATGATTGATCCACGGTTCCTCTTGTTCAAAGCTTAGTTTGTGATTTGTGATTTGTTTAAGCTTGATAGGATTTTTCTTGGAGCTACACAAAATTCCTAGAAGAAGGATCCAAAAAGAGTTTGATCTTCCTTAAGGTAAGAAGGAAATTTATCTCACCAACCAAGTATGGTGGTGAGAGATGTATTTGTTTGTGAAGGATGGTGAATCCATGTGAGGGTTCATTATTCATGGTTGTGTAATTATTTTGAGTGTTTATGTATTTTGATTTATTGTTTATACTTTATATACTTTGCATGATTTATTGCTTTATTTATGGTATGTTTATGATATATATGATGTGAATATATTGTATATGCCATGATGGAAGTAAATAAGAAAAATAATTTTGGTTCCAATGACCAAGAAGCTCACGACCTCAATACCTCAAAATAGGTGTTTCCAAACTAAGATTTTCATGAATAGTAAAATTGAATGATTAGAAGGAAAAGGAAAAGAAAATATATGATGGTTCCAATGACCATATAGTTATAGTTTTGTGAGTTTGAAAATGGTTTTACTTCATGAAAAATTTTGATTTAGAAATGAAAAGTTAATGGATTTAGTACCAGAAATTAATAAAAGAATTTAAGAAATGGAAGAGAAATACTTTGTCACTTGAGAGATGAAAATTTCATTTATGAATGGAAAAGAGAGGTTGAAAGTGTTTGAACCTCAATTTATTTCAAAGAGGATTGAGTTTTAGAATTGATTTATAATTATGGAGAATATGTTGATGACTTAAAATTTACTAACATATAGCTCACTCATTGGGTTTTTGAGCGCGTTAGGAAATTTTAAGTAAGAAAATATGGAAAAGTAAAGCAAGAGATGGTATGAAATTTTAGAAAGGTCAAAATGAAATTTAGAAGGTTGAGAAATATTAACGTAGTGGAAAAATGGTGAAAAATACTTTTCGTAACTTAAAAACGTGATTTTTAAGCTATGCGATTTCAAAAACGTCAAAAAATCATTACGCGATTGAAAAACAATGGAATATTTTTACGCAATTGAGAAAACGATAGAAAATCGCTATGCGATTGGAAAAATGCAACAAAAGTGTTGCGCAATTGAGAAAATGTGATAATGTGATTACATGATTGAATATACAGTAGGATTACTGTTGGACCAATGTATGGACCTTGTATGAGAAATAATGAGTTTTGCTTGTGATTGGCTTTGGTGCATTCAACATGCATTGGAAAGATCCGATGGACTGGATAATGCCATTGACCTAGGAGAGAATGCACCTCTTAAGTGGGTGCGATATGCGTAGTGTAAGTCACTTGTTGAACTTAGGGGCGTCGGGGTACGGGTTGTTCACAATGGACAGTTGGTAGCTCTTCTGTACTGTGAATTAGACCGATACAACGCACCGACGATCCGAATCGAGACACTATTCTTAATCAAGACCTGGTAAAGACTGTCGTGTATATGCTAGATTTGTAAACACTTATGAGAATGGTGGCACGTGGTCTGAGGCATGTTAGTACAGACAGATCTTTTGGATCAACCTCTCCGACCTGAGTTTAGCTCCATGGAGTAGGAAAATGAATCAGTGAGCATATGCATAACTTGGACATGTCTGAATATTTAATGATATAGTATCCGTCAAATGATGATGAATGTTAAATGAAATGATTATGTTATTTTTTACTATATCTGTATCATTGAATGATATATCTATATGACTGTGCTACCATATTGGTAATGGTTTAGGTGATCTCACCTCTTCGTATATTATTTTGTATTGTATTTATATTTTGATAAAGACACTGAGTGAGGTACCGAGCAAGAAGGTGAAGAGGAACAGATTCCTACTAAGGAAGCTGAGTTCTTATTTAATGGCGACCCAGTCAAGTTTTTTTGGATATGTGAGACTACAGTTCCACGGTGGAGCTGGTGCTTGGAGGATTAGTCCCAAAGAGGAGGGACTAATATATCAGGGACATTTGACGGTCAACATGAGTAGGATATTTCATAGAGATCCGTTCTTTTCTGTCACTATTTATATACACGTAGAATTTTCGCTATCGATTAGGCAGTATTGGGGTGGTAGGTACTATGTCCCAACGAAGATCAGTATTGTGTTATCTGCACGGACACCGGTCCGTAGGACTTCGCGTTAAGTTAGATTCCTGCCTGTTGAGGAATCTGAGGAAGATCTGTTTGAGGGTTCTATTGTCTAGTCAAACTTAGGCAAGTATATTAGTTTAAATAATGTTCAAATTACTTTTGAGAACTATGTCTGTAAATATTTAAGTATGTCTGTACTAAAACTTATGTATATGATGTACATTATTTGTGATGTTGTTTTAGAATTTTATATTCTGCTAAGTTTATTTTATTAATAATTTCTGAAATTTTATAACTTATATTTACATTATAAATCATATTTTATTCTATCTGGGTAATTTGGTAATTAAGTAATATAAATGTGATACCCTACGGTGGGTGTTACACTTAGAGTCCCCTGCATTAAAGAAATCACCAAGTTAATAATAGTTGCAGATCCAGTTAATCACTTAGAGTGTGTTTGGAATGTAAAAAAATGAGAAATGATTTGATTTGTAAATCAAATTTAATTAAATTTTGTGTTTGGAATGTTTAAAAATGAGAAATGATTTGATTTCTAAAATCTCATGGATTTCATTCCTTTTGTTTTAGAAATTCTATCAATTTTGATAGGATTTGTTAGGATTTGGTATGATTTGAAATAAATAGACTATTTTACCCTTAGTAACTACCTCTAAAAACCTTTCATAAGGGTTAAAATGTAAAATAATAAAATCAAATCAAATCAATTCTCATTTTAATGAATTCCAAACACAATTTGATTTCTAAATCAATTCAAATCCTATTTTATTTTTAAAGTTCCAAACACAAAATTTGATTTTTAAATCAAATCAATTCAATTCAAATCAAATCATTTCTCATTTTTATTCATTCCAAACACAACCTTAAAGATATCCAAATTGAATTCGATAAATATAAGCCTAAAATCTTTCATATATGCATAATAACAATGACTAAACTATCAGTAGAGCATAGATATATGACACAAATAACTACATTTCGTAGAGTTATCACACCTCAAACCGAAGTTTTTGCTAGTCCTTGAGCAAAACAAAATATAATTAAGTACCTTGCTTGACATTCATGTTTCAATATACATTCAACATCTATTATGAATTCAATTTTCACTTAAACCACAACCAATGTACAATGATTGTATCAGCCCTCAAAGAATGCTAATTCCTCACAATTAGCCCCACACATACATAATCCTTAGCATGCTAACAATCAAAGCTTCCTTTTATACAATTCATATTTTCCACAAACATGCAAGATAAACTTTTCCTATTCAAGTCATACTCATCCAGATAAGTTTATAAGCATGCATGTATATGAATCATATAATCCATAAAATTGACTCTAAACTTTCTCCCTACTAATGTAAATCACATATTACCGAGGATTAAAAGGGACTTCAACAACTTGTAATGTAAGGCAAATGGTTATGGGGATATAAACAACAAGAAAATAATTCAGTATAAATATTAAGAATCATAAACATGATATTTCAAGACTTGAGCCTCCAAATGAAACTATTTAAGGTATTCAAAAGTGAGAGACTAGAACTCTCTAGAACCATTCATTTCTTTTTGTACTTTTCTTTACTTCATTCAATTGATTTTCTTTTCTTTTCTCTTTTTTTTATATATATATGGTTCCTTCAAGCTCATTTTACAATATACATGCATTAATACCCTTAATCACTAGACTCACTTCAAGAAATAACATATTATATACTCAACAAACAATGATGGGAGGAAGAAAATGCAATGCTTTCATATGCATGAAAATGGTTAACATGGTAAGGAATACGAGGGTGATTGAAAAACATATAAGGTCGAACATTTAATAAGCTTCAAAAGGGGATCTATGGATACAGTCATATCAGGGTAAGCTCGAAAGGCTCAATAGTCCAAATAATGCCCTAATCATTTCCTCAGTTATGCATAATTTAGGATTTCACTTCAAGAGAGTTTAAAAAAAATTTTCTAGGATACAAGAAATCTCTACATGCACATCTATAAACTTTCTCTAGACATGCACTCTTATTATTTTCAAAGTTACACGTACATACAAGTGGGATGTATCATGCATAAAAATCGACTAGATTGTGTCAATATGCTTCGTGATTGCATATGGTTTTGCTAAAAGAGGTCAAATTGCAAACATTTATATCATTGGACAACCAAAACTACACTAGCAATTGGCAATATATCATGCATTCAATAGATCCATCATTTTCAATTCAAGTATGCATAACATCATGTGCAGAATGTTAAAAATTGAAAACTTCTATCAACAACCCATCTGTAATAGCCAAAGCAATACATAATCATGATAATATGGTGATTATTACTGCTGCATACTTTAAACATCAAAACATGTTATACATTAAACATTAAAATATCCAAAACATGTAATGATAATCCCCCAAACTAAAGTGAAACTGTGTCCTCATTGTACATGGTGTATAGGGTACCTGAGCCTGTCAAAATATCATCCATTTTAGAACTGAGCATTCACAAATGTAGAAAAACATGTAAAATAGACAAAATATGCAAAATATAGGATGACATGTTGGGTTTTTGGCCCAGAAATGCTACCATGCCATAGGGTGACATGTCTTACGTTGTAGCGTAAGGAGTCTGTCTGCAGAATTCTATAGCAAACTCAGTTCTGCTGCAAATTCTACTTCCTTTGGGTCTCCAAGACTTATAAAATTTGTCTATAAGCTTAAATTACAGAATGTATAACAAAAATATAATAAAACCACAAAATCTAGATATGGACATAATTAAAAACTTAAACTAAAGGACTTGGGTTCCCTCCCAAGAAGGGCCTAAGTTACAGTCCCAGCTGGACTTATTGAAATGAACTAAAAAAACTTGAATTAGAACTAAATAAACTTGTTGTCAATATTAGCAATATAGAAATAATGCCTTATCCCTGACAACGGCGCCAAAAACTTGTTTGTCCCTTTATAGGCCGCAAGTGCACAGATCGAACAAGTAATACAGTATAAAGTAAGATATCGTTCCCACGAGGACAAGGTTGATTCCAATGTTAAATATCAAACAATAGCTTAAGTAATTCTATTCAAGAACATACAAATAGGAAAAGTATATAAACTAAAGACTAAAAAGCAATAAATTGGAAATAAAGATAATGGTTAGAAATTAGGGAATCCTTCTTCACCCCCTACTTCAATTGATAATATGCAATTCTCTTAATCAATATGAATGAATTGATTATGTTAGCTTGAAAAAGTAATTTAGTTAAAAGTCTATGTCTAGGTCAATCAACCATGATTCATTTACCTAGTTCACTATGTTTCCATGAGAGTTAGAGCAAAATCCACTCATTAAAGACTATTCTCAAACACTTGCTATACATGACCAAGGGATATATTTCTATCCTATTAGTGAATTAACTCATCCCACCATTAGAATGAAATTGAACATGCATCAACCATACATATGATCTCAAATTCAAATTTCTATATCTAGGTTCATCAGATTTCAACAAATCACTTAAAAGTTAGCCAAACAATCAAGAGCATTAAGATTTAGATGATTGAACAAAACCATACATCTGTATAAACTCAAAGAAGTACGAAATCATCAATATCCATAGGAAGATCCAAAGTAATCCCTAAATATAGCTTAGCTACTCATTGAACGCGAATATACAACCACAAAACTCATGCTTATGATACAAGGAAGAGAAGAAAGTAAAGGAAAAAGAAAGGAAGCTCATGGATATGATCTTTGATGCTTAAATCTTTCTCCATGAAGAAGATGCCTTCCAACCTTGGCTCCTCTAGCTTCCTCTCAACCTCAAAGTGAAAACTTAGTAGCAGCTTCTCTAACCTAAAAAAGCACACCTTTAGAAAATAGGCTCAGAATTCTGCTTCACGTAATGGCGTGACACATATTGTGCCGTGGAGTGCTTTTAATTTATGTCACCACGCCGCGACATTCACTCATTTGCGTCGCGGCGTTCAAGCCTCGGGTTTCAGTATGCAGCCAGCTGAATGCACCACTCCACAACATGAACCTATCTGCACCGCGGCGTGAGATGCTGAACTTCACACTTGACTTTCTCTTAGGCTTTCTCTTCCAATGTTTGTCCAAATCTTCCATCAATCTACTTGCTTGGAGCCCTCCTGCATTAGAGAAATTACTAACTTAATAACAATTGCAAATTCACTTAATCACCTAAAGAATATGCATAATTTGCTCAAGATCATATAGGAAGATATCCAAATTAAATTCGACAAATATAAGCCTAAAATCTTCCATATATACATAATAACAAGGATTGAGTTATCAATAGAGCACAGATGTAGGGTACAAATAACTATATTTCCTAGAGTTATCACTACCTCATCTATATTTATATTTACTTAACGCTGATAGAATATTACACACTTCATTATTTATTTATGTTTTAATTAAACACGTGCAGCGGTTAAATACATAATGAAGTTTATTTAATATTTAAATTAAATAAGTTGTAATTCCCAAATATATATATTTTTACTATTTATAATTCATATGATAAACGCATAAATGGAACACAAAATTAACAAAGTACAACAGAAAATTTAACAACACACTAGTTGCATTTGTACTTAATATTTACATTTGGTGTGCCTGTACATCTGTCTAAAATATTTACAAACTCTAAACGGGTTCAAAACTACAAAAAAAGACATCTAAAATATATAAATCATCAATGTTGATCAGTACATCAGTTGACAAGCACACCCAAAAAACAACCAAGTCAACTATTTATATCTATATACAATCACATCATGCATGCTTATTAGTAGTATGAATCATGCATGATAAAGTAGCGGATGTTAATGTCATTTATCACTATACGATTTTTTTCAATGCCAAGGTGAAAAACGCAGTGAGCATCAATATCAATTAACAACGTGATGCATACCATCTTGTTCCTTAGAACATAACAGATAAAGGGTGAGAATTTAGAATTCTCAGTAGAAAAATCATATAGTTTATCAAAAGTATTTATTTTGAACTATGTTATATCCAGGTGCATTCACTACAGAAAATAAATTTTAAACATAGTACTACATAATTTTACTTTATATCAATAAAATACATACTAAATAGTATATTTTCACATTCCATTAAATTTTACTTCCTCTTCTTGCTCACATGGACAATAACATAACATATTATAGTTGAGATCTCAAACTTTCTAGGGCATCCCCTAGTTGTAGTCATTCTAATCGAGGAATCCAATAAAAGTGATCCATGTAAGACTTCCCATTAAGTTCCAGTGTGTCTTAGTGTAACATCCTAATACTGTCACCCTAGTATATTTGACATATACTTAGATAAACAGTATTAACTATACTACCACTAACATAACTTCAATCTATTCTATAACATTTATATAAATATATCATTATGGAGAGCCTCGCGGAAATAAACATCTATATATGTATACAACTTTGTACAAATTACATAATATTTTATATACAACTATTTATAACTCAAAACAAATATACATGATATACAAATTTAAACTAATAAAACATAAAACTGAACTATTCTTTTGTCTTCTTCTTCTTGCCTTTGGAGGAGCTTCCACCTGGATTTACACGGCAACACACGGGATGAGAATTTATAATTCTCAATATAATTGTATCAATACCAGCAATTGTAATATTCACACTAAATATACAACCCATAAACATTATAAATAATCTGTAACAATTAAATCAAATTACTACTCATTATCTAAAGAACAATTACATTCTCTCTCTATGTAATGTTCCCAAGCAAACCGCCCATACAATTGTCTAGAAAATGCAAATGCTATGTTATGATGTATGTTTATGATAATGAGATGCAATGTGAATTGTGTGGATGTTGTGTCATGAACTTGACTATTCCTTTCCGTGGTAGGGAGAGAATATGTAACCTTATGTAACCTATCAGGTAGGGAGGGAATATATAACTTCCTGTAACCTACCTTAAACTGAGTGGACTTTTCTACCACCTCAAACTGTTAGGAATAACAAGTGTGTGTATGCATGTGTGTGTGAAGAATGTGGTGTTATGTCTAACTCTTACATAACCACCACATAAAACTCTATACTAAGTTTGTCCTTGCACTATTAGCTCTACCTCAACTTTATGAGGGCTTTCATGCACAATGGCACTTCACTATTGCCAACCAAACTTAGTATACTCCCTTTCTTTGCATTACTTGCACTACCTCAACTTTATAAGAGCTTTCGTGCTCTATAGCACTTAACTTTTGCCAAACTTACTTAGCATATTTTTTATCCTTTCATTACTAGCTCTACCTCAACTCTATGAAAGCTTTCATGCACTATAACACTCTACTATTGTTAACTAGGCACTATGACCCTCAATTTTTGCCAACTAGGCACTATGGTTCTCAACTCTTGCCATTAGACTTAGTATACTTGTTTCTCACTCCTTTATCACTTTCCAAGTAATATATATGCAACACTTTGTTGCTCAACAAACTAGACTTTTATCTAAGGCAATCCATGCTTAATGGATGCACAATTTTCCTTACTTTCCCTAGTATGCAAGATAATTCTTTTTCTCTAAGAAATTATCATTTTAGTATCTCAATACTCTTAAAAAGGCATAAACAAGGGATTAAAACCAGTAGGATAGCTTAATTCTTCATAAAAAAACAACCTATTAAATTCTATATTGGGCGCCTGGGCGCCCGTTCTTCAACTCCTAGGTGTTTGCTTAGCACCTAGGCACTTTCTACTCAGCGCCTAAGTGCTCACTGGGCAGCGCCAAAGGAAAATCTCTCTGGGAGATGGGCGCTTGAGTGCCTATCATTGGCGCCAGCGGCCTAACGCACTTGTTCTGTTCTATGATGTTGAGTGCCTAAGCGCTCAATCCCTATTGCCTGAGCGCCAGTGCATCAAAATGGATTTTGCATAATATATTCTATAGAATCTTGGTTTCCAAACCAAACCAATTCTCCCTTAAACTTATTTGTTAGATAATTTTCATTATAAAAAAAAGCTTCTAATCATGATATAAACCTTAAACAATCATTTACCATATTCAAACTTGGATTTTAAAACCCAAACTCAAATCTTGAATCCATTTTCCAACTAACTTTCCAATAGAAAACTATGGATTCTAAGGGTTCAAATCTATTTTCTATGGTCTATATTGTGAACACCCAATTTTGTCCGAAGTATTTTGTAAAAGAATAAAAAAAAAAAAAAAAAAAAAAAAAAGGAAAATAAGAGGAAAAGGACTCATCTTTCATTCAGTGACCCATGAACTAACCCATTGACCATTTAACTCATAACCCATTATCCAACTCATAACTCATATACCATTAAACTTATCCTAAACCAAGCCCAACACTAATCCTAAACAAACCATAACCATTCATCCTAAACAAACCATAACTCATCATCTTAAACAAACCCTGACTCATCCTAAACTAACCCCAACACTCATCCTAAACCAACCACAACTTATCGTCCTAAACAATTTCTAATCACACTTCAACTTAAATACTTCAGCCTAATTGATCAGCGATGTCGCACTCGCCTCAAAATAGACTAGGATTTATGGAATGTAGCATAATGCATAACCTAGGTCATCTCCCAAGGACCAATTCGGATTTCTCAAGCATATTAGAAATTATCAATAAGTAGGGGGTTTTGTTCATTGCAATAACAGAAAACGAATTTAAATTGAGAAAATTCAATTAAGGAAACACCAATCCAAGGTCTTCAATTCAAGTGGCAGAATCAATCATTGTTCAAGAGAATTTCTGTTGTTTACACCTCTGTTAATCCGAAATCAACTAGATAATCACCCAGCAATTTATCAATTCAAACAGAATCACAATCGCAATTCTTGATTAAGATTGATTTAGGAACAAATTTAGATTAACATAGATTATCAATCGATGATCTATTCTCCCTTAGATTCAGATTAATCAACCCTAATTCGACTTCAATTTGAAATTCCAATCGAATTCAATTGAAGAAGGAGAAGAGGGAAGAACACAATAGAATTTATAATCAAACAAGAGAACTCAAAATTCTAACCACCATTATTGAATTCCTTGGATTGATTGGAGCTTTAGCCTTCCATGGCCATCACGAAAATTGCAGAGAAGAGAGTAAAACGAAAAATAGAGAGAAGATGAAAAGAGAAAGGGGTTTCTGTAAATCTGTTAAAACTGAATCACAACCAAAAAGCTGAATTCGAAATCTGCCTAAACCTATTTGTAACTGAAAGTTCTTCTGTAATTCCTAATCTACCCCTAGCCCAAACTGTAGCCCTCTGAATAAGCTTTTCAGAGACATATCATTTGCCTTAATTGGGCTTAAATTGAGAGAGATAGGCCCAAATCATTGAGGAAAGGTCCAAGCATTGTGACAGCAACAGCATCCTGACTTTGAGGCCCAATTTCGCCTTGAATCCAGCTGAATTAGAAAAATTGCATTAGACACCAGATTGTAGATCTTCGTCTCAGCTTTCAGGGGACTCCAAGATCATCCAAATATGATATTTGTAGCCCAAGTTATGGCCTGTACAAGACAGAAAGGTCAAAATGAGTTAAAATCCAAAAATTAATGAAGTTTTTACAATTAAGCTCAATGAAGACCAATCATCTAAAACTCATCTACAAACATAATATTGGACACAATTAACATCAATTAGGCCAAATATGAAGCAATAATGAATGGCTCAAAATTGATTGATCAAAATCCCCCACACTTGAACCTTTGCACTCCTGGGCAACATTCAAAATTTGAACCACAAAAACAACATGCCTTCCAATGAATTGCAAGAATGCAAGGTAGTGATCAAGATTCAAACATCCAAAGTATCAAGGAATCAAGACAAACATGAATATATCTTTCAACATCTCAAGCAAGCAAGAAGACAACTCGAATCAAATGATGAACCAAAAGTGATAAGATCCTCACTAGGCATACTATACTCTCAAGTGTTTAGGATTGTATTTACACTCAAGGCACCCATGAAAGCAAGTACTACCATAAGCTTGACAAGTCTCTAATTTCCACCACTTGAAACACATGCAAATAAAGATCAAAAGGACTTTATTCAAGATTGTAATGGGGCCAAGGTAAGGGAAGGAACAATATGGATATGACAAGTTAAGCACCCAAGAGAATAAAAGAGCAATGAGGAGGAACTCAAATGACAAGTAATGCACATTCTCTTACTTTGATCACCTTTATCACCTTTCCTTTTGCTTTTACAACCTTTCTTGAACCTTTTTTTTTCTCTTTTTTTTTTCATTTATTTCAAATTTTGTTTTTTTTTTTGTTTTTGTTTTTGTTTTTGTTTTGTTTTTTTTATAATAATAATAACCTTGCATAAATACACATCAATTTGCATAACCACACCACTCAAACTATCAACTGCCTACAAGCCAAAAGAGCTCCTCAAATGAAATAAACCAATGCTCTCCCATTCCCTAAGGTACGGTAAAATCATGGTTTTTCACAAAGGCATAAAATGAGCTAAAGCAAAGAATAGGCAATTAGGCTCAAGGGGTAATCAAAGGAAAATGATGCAAGGTTGGCTATTTGGCCAAAGTAGCTAAACAAAGAAAGAAGGCCTCAATCATCTCAATACATGCATGTGAACAAGAAGCTTCAAAAGAATCAAGTCAAGTTCTAGAGCACCAACAATCATGAGTGAAATCACACAAGAAAGAAAAGAGAATGGCATAATGCAATCCATCCATGTATAAGGTCCAAAATCTCACCAAGGACAAGCCTATCACAATTGATGCAACACTTTAATTCTCAATGCCAGCTTGCTAAACCAAAAATGCAAGAAAAGTATTCACATCATGTCATGAAACCTCTAACTAAGAATGATGAAATGATTCACAACTGTACAAACCAAGATATTCAATGAAAGGCATGCAAAATATCAAAATGGAAACAAAAAACAGAATTAAAAACAGAATTAAAAACAGAAAAAAAAAGAAAATCAGCAAAACAGAAAATTCTGCAGAAACAGAAAATTCTGCATAAAAAGAAAAAAACAGAAAATCGAAAAAGCAAAAACTTGACAAAATTCTGCAGAAAATAGAAAACAGAACAGCAGAAAAATAGCAGAAATTCCCTCCCCCACACTTAAATCATACATTGTCCTCAATGAAGCACAAAGCAAAAGACAAGAAGACATGTGTAATAAAAGAGTAAGGGAAGAGAACACCCTCATCATGGTGGGAAAATTTGCACTTGGGGAAAGGTGGGCTTTGCCAAGGAGAGCTCCTCTACAGATGTTGGGCTTGCAGGGCTTGTGGGGCTCTCAAGAAAGGGCTTAAGACGGTGGCCATTAACCTTGAAACTCTTGTTGGTGGCTTCATTCGAAATCTCCACTGCACCATAAGGAAAGATGCTAGTGACAACAAAAGGACCATCCCACCTAGAACGGAGCTTAGGGCATGAGTTTAAGGCGAGAGTTGAACAAAAGCACCTTTTGGCCAATGGAGAACTCCTTTCTAGAAATCATCTTATCATGGAAATGCTTGGTCTTTTCCTTATAGATCTGGAATTCTCATAAGCCTCCAAGCGAAGTTCTTCCATTTGTTGCAATTGAAGCTTCCTCTCCGAACTTGCTTGGTCAAATGCTAAGTTACAACTCTTCACCGCCCCGGTATGCACGATGCTCTATCTCCACCGGAAGGTGACATGGTTTACCAAAGACAACCACGAAAGGAGACATCCCTATAGGTGTCTTGTAAGCGGTACGATGAGCCCAAAGAGCATCTTCTAACCGGTGGCTCCAATCCTTCCTATTTGGTGCACCATCTTCTCCAGACCGCTTGATCTCTCTGTTAGAAATCTCGCCGCCCATTAGTTTGGGGATGATATGCAGAGACACTCTATGTACAACCCCATACTTCCGAAACAAACCATCCAAAGTCCGGTTACTGAGAAATGAGTCCCTTGGTCACTAATGATAGCTCGGGGCATTCCAAACCCGCAAAATATATTAGACGACAAAATCCACAACAACTCGAGCATCATTAGTCCGGTGGCCTTAGCTTCCACCCACTTAGAAACATAATCAACTGCAAGTACAATATATGAAAAACCAAAAGAAACAGGAAAGGGCCCATAAAATCGATACCCCAAACATCAAAGACCTCGCAAAAAGAATGGGTCATTGGGGCATCTCCCGCCTCCGAGTAATGGCCACTCCCGCTCTCTCGGCACTGCTCACAAGTACTGAAAACCTAATATGCATCTCCCGAAAATGGTAGGCCAATAGAATCCAGAATCCAAGCACCTTCCTAGTGTCCATTTGTGGTCCAAAGTGTCCTCCTTGGAGAGGCATGATGTGAAGTGAAGAACTGACTGGATCTCATGGTCAGGTATGCATCTGCGAATCACCTGGTCACTACAAAATTTTCACAAATATGGATCATCCCACACATAATATTTAGCATCACTCCTAAGTTTAGCTTGCTGTGATCTAGATGCATGAGGAGGAAAAACAGATGCAACTATGAAATTAACTAGATCAGCAAACCAAGGAGAAAGTGTGGTATCATGCAGCTGCATGAGCTGCTCATCTGGGAAGTCATCTCTGATAGGAGAAGGGTCAACAACTCCTTCTATTCTGCTCAAATGATCCGCCACCAAATTCTCTCGTGCCACTCCTATCTCTAATCTCCAAATCAAACTCCGGAGAAGAAAGATCCATCTAATCAATCTCGGCTTCGATTCTGCCTTTTTCAACAAGAATTTTAATGCTGCATGATCAGTAAAGACAACCACTCTATAGCCAAGTAGATATGAACTAAACTTATCAAGTGCAAATACAATAGCAAGCAACTCTTTCTCAGTGGTAGTATAGTTAGCCTGTGCAGCATCTAAAGTCCGAGAAGCATATGAAATGACATGAGGTTGTCTGCCAACTCTCTGTGCAAGGATAGCTCCCAATGCATAGTTAGATGCGTCACACATAAGTTCAAAAGGAAGTGTCCACTCTGGTGGCTGAATGATGGGAGTGGTGGTCAAAGCTCCTTTGAGGCAATCAAAAGCCTCTCTGCACCTGTCATCAAAATCAAAAACAACTTCTTTCTGCAACAAGTTGGACAGTGGAAGGGCCTTTTTGCTGAAGTCTTTAATGAACCGCCTGTAGAAACCTGCATGGCCAAGAAAAGAACGAACCTCTCGCACGCAAGAGGGGTAATGTAATGCCCCTTTTTGGGAGGGAACGTCACATTGTCAAATAAAGTAAAATGCGAAAATTAAATAAACAACGATTAAGACCCGGTTCATTTTAATTAATTAATGTTTAACCATGTGAACAAACTTGGCAATATTTTTTTTTTAATAATAATAATGATACTACGGAATGCGGATAAAAGCAACGAATAAAACAATACATAGAAATTTGCACTGAATAGCATACATATATATATCCTGGAGTTTAATACTCTGTTTCATAAATACAAGCAATGCCATCATCAAAAGGCAAAACTATACCCACCCAAGGGAAACATGCATATATACCCTCATGCATATACAAAAAAATATAAGCCCAAATCAAAAGAAAGATACATCGGGCCCCAAAAACAAAAACCGGCGACCATCGGTAGCCACCAATGATCATCGACCCCTCAAATAAAAAGGGACCGATTCGGGATCATCGGGAGGACCCTCATCGGGATCTTCCTCATCCGAGGACTCATCCATAGGAACCACGGATGCACGGGACGGGGTCCATCAAGCGGTGGAATCGAAAGAATCCTCCTCGCGGGGTGTAATAACGGGGACCCCACATCTCCTTGATAAAGGCGGGTAAAACTCCAAGCGTAAGCGCGAGATAGCAAGTGAGGACGGGTGCCTCATGGCGTCTCCCGGGCAAGTGATACCGATACGTCTCCCACATACACACATCGGCGGTCGGAGTTTAGGTTGATGTGCCGGCAAGACTCCGGCCCTCCAAGGAAGGTCGGGACGCACATCTCCCAAAAATCCGCGCATGCGTGCGGACATCGTCGCGGTCAAAGTCAATCCTGTGCGGGCCAAAAGCGGGAAGGCAGTGCTCTTTGTTTTTCACCGTCGTCTTCGATCGATCAAGGGGTACATATAAACGACAAATAATAGAAGCACGGGAAAAGAGGTAAGATATCCTACCATCAATACCAATACGACAACCAAGAACCGAATGCCGGCGCATAACGCCCACATAGCATGTAAAGGCAATAAATAAGCTTTTAAACAGATAACCGGTCGAGGCAATCATTAATAATGGTAATGAATAATTCATAATATCCATGGAGACAGTTAAATTCTCGTGACAGTTAAATATCATGTAAATAATAATTTTAAGGATGTCGAATATTCCATGATGCATGGACACAACATTCAATTTCCTACTCCATGTGGAGCTAGACTCAAACAGTCGGAGAGAAAGATCGAGAGACATGTACGTGACTCGAAATTGCCAAGGCGATGCTATCAATAAATTTTCTCGTGCACAATCATGGCATTGCACAGACATTCTACACTAGATCACGATATAGGACAGTGTCAAGTCCGGATCGTCGGTGCGTTTGCATCGGTTTGCCCCACGGGCAAAGGAGCTACCAACTACCCATTGTGGAGGACCCGCACCCCGACGCCCCAAGGTCATAACAAGACCCACACTTGTCTACTCGCACCCGCACTAAGGTGTGTTCAATCTCCTAGGCAACTTGGCCTTACAACGGTCCACAAGGACATCACAATGCATAAGATACTATGCATGCTCATGTATGATCCACAATCTCATACAAATTCATAATATACTATATTTGATCAAGAGAGTGCAATAAGCAAATTTGCATCCAAAAAGAACCCAATATCAACATAATATCAATTTATAATTCAAGGAACATAATTTAGGTCCATTATGGATTTCTAAAATCTCTAAGTCTTATGAAAATTATCTCATTGGTTCATTAAGGTTTATGAAGTCCTTAAGCTCTTGTATTCTTTGATTACTTGTAATCCTAGTATTGGGTTATGAAATCTTAACTCAAATTCTCCCCTAGAGATCATGGTCTTCCCAAGGTTTCAAATAAATCATGTTCACATCTTTAGGTCCATTTACTTGTTGTTTTGATCCAAGCTATTTGATTCTTATAATTACCTTCCAAATTTAGCTTATTTCCTAAGCCTTAACCACAATTCATCATAAAATTTATTGTTGCAAGTTTCCTACTATTAATCTACGTTTTTAATTGCTTGATTAATTCAAGTCTTGATGTCTCAAATTTTTGCTATCTTTTCCCTCATTCAAGCTCTCAAAACCGTGGCACTCAAGAGGTCCAACAACCAGAATTTTATCCACTTTGATCACCCTTAACTACTTAATTTAATTAGCCTTACATTGATTAAAATTTAAGCATCATTTCCCTTCATTTTCCAGCCCAAAAACAGCCCCAAAACAGAGTCAAAACCGTGACACATGTAATGGTCCAAAGCAACCAGAATTTTGTCCACTTTAATCACCCTTAACTACTTGATTTAATTAGCCTTACATTGATCAAAATTTAAGCATCATCATTTCCCTTCATTTTCCAGCCCAAAAACAGCCCCAAAACAGAGTCAAAACCGTGACACATGTAATGGTCCAGCAACCAGAATTTTCAGCAAGCAAGCATGGAGTTCAATCACAAAATTCCATGAATAATTAACCACTCAATCAACTACTCAAAGCTAGATTAAAATAGCATTCAAGAAACCAATTTCAAGCAATTTTCAAGAACAACCACCATGTGGTTTTTCTTCCAAAAATCAAATACGAGATTCCTAGTTGCTAAAGAGGTTGAGGAGGATTAATCTTCCTCTTACCAAGATGAAGAACCAAGAAAAATTCCAAGAGCACTTGATTTTCGGATTTGAAGCTCCAAAAACCCTAGAAAATGTGGTTCAAGTTAGAACAATGTAATGGTGTGAAAAAGAAGAAGAAAATGACCATTAAATCAAGAGAAAACCAGAAACGAAAATGGGAAGGTAAATCTGAAAATTTTCAGCCATGGGAGCTCACCTTCAAAGCTTGAGAAATGGTTGAAGATGGAAGCTTTCTTGAAAACTCCAAGCACAAAAGATGATGAGAAGGAGTAGGAGATTAAGAGAATATGGTTGGTGTAAATTTTTATGAAGGTTGGGGTTTCATGAGGTGGCTGGACGTGTAGGTCTTGGAAAAAGGAAGAAGAAAAGGTTTGAAAAGAGGAAGAAGAAGAAGAAACGTAAAAGAAGAAAGAAAGGTGCTTTTTGGTGATAATGCCTTTAGTTGTAATATTAGGATATTAGAATTGATTCTTTCCCTTTGGGTGGGCTGCAGATCACGTACGTGAGAGAGAGAATTGAGTGACAAAAATTGGCTTCCTTTGGAAGCTAATTCATGTGGTCAAAGCTTGGGGTCAAAGCTTCTTAAGGAAGCTTGAATATTTAACTATTAAATTTGAATTAAAGTGGATAGATTTGATATAAAGTGGATTACATTAGGATAATGTGATAGTATTTTTATTACACACTATTATCCAATAGATAATAGTTGATGTTGTTGTGTAAGTCGGTATTTAATTAATCCGACAGATGAATTTTTCATTTATCTTGATTTAATTGTATCGATAAAGATTTCTCAAAAATTGTGAAACCTCGTAAATGTGTCAAGTCTCGGGTTTAGTAAGATCCCCATCGACTTATCCATAGTCCAAGGTTCTCGAGAGAAAACATCGCGTTCTCGATTCTCGATTCTTTCAACAAGACGCAAAACGAGGAATATATTAAAATATTCGACGGTTCCGGAAAATTCTCTGAAAATTCTCAAAAATTACAAATATTATAAAACGACTATCCGTCATATAATTTTATAATTTTTGAAGCACTACAGTCGTTTTCACGACTCTGCTCGAGTTTCACGCAAAACAAAGAATATATTAAAATATTCGTCGTTCCCGAAAAATTTCAGAAAAATTCTCATAAATCACAAATATTAGAAAATGACTATTCATGGTGAAATAATCAATTTTCGGAGTGTTACTACTGGTCTCGGCAATTCTCAGCCCAGTGTACACGCAAAACGAGGAATATATTAAAATATTCGTCGTTTCCGAAAAATTCCAAAAAAATTCCTAAAAATCAAGAATATTATAAAATGATGATTTATAATCAAATACGTATTTTTCGGGATGTTACAGGTAAGGTAACTGGGAAATAACATTAATTGTAGCAGGATCTACTTCTATACCCTTCTGAGATATGATATGGCCTAAGACTATGCCTTGTTCTACCATAAAATGACATTTCTCATAATTAAGAACAAGGTTAGTCTCAATGCACCTATGCAAAACTCTATCCAAACTGTCCAAGCATGCATCAAAAGAGGAACCATAAACAGTAAAATCATCCATAAACACCTCAATGCAATCCTCTAAAAAATCTGTAAAGATACTCACCATGCATCATTGGAAGGTACCGGGAGCATTGCACAAGCCGAAAGGCATCCTCCTCAGTAGGCAAAAGTGCCAAAAGGGCAAGTGAAGGTGGTCTTCTCGGTCCTCTACGGTGCTATATGGATCCGGGAAGTATCCGAGAAAAGCCATCAAGAAAGCAATAGAAAGACTTTCCGGCCATGGCGCTCAAGCATCCGATCGATAAAGGGCGGAGGAAAATGGTCCTTCCTTGTCGCTTGGTTCGGTCGCACATGTAATCGATACAAACTCTCCAAACTACTCGCACTCTAGTAGGAATCAGCTCATCTTGATCATTCTTCACTAAATGTGATTCTGATTTTTTGGAACCACTTGAACTGGACTAACCCAAGCACTATCGAGATAGGATAGATGATGCACGCTTGCAAAAGCTTGGTCACCTCTTTCTTCACCACATCCGGGATCAAGGGGTTGAGTCGCCCGTGGTTGTCTCACTTTGGTTTAGCACCATCCTCAAGTAGTATCCTGTGCATGCACATAGAAGGACTAATGCCGGGAAGGTCACCAATAGCTTTCTTATGCTTCCTCGGTATTTGCAGCAGCCTTCTCCTCCCTGGTCGGCATGGAGGGCGGTGGAAATGATAACCGGAAGCTTCGATCCTCCTCTAAGTATGCATACTTAAGGTGCTGCGGGAGTGGCTTAAGCTCCGGTGTAGGTGGCTGCACTACGGATGGGAGTATTCGGTGGAAGTAGGTGTGTTTACGACTGCAATTCAACGAAATCCGAGTCGAGGTATTTCTTTGTAATCAAAGCGCTACATTCGACTTCCTCAAATTTTCAAATTTTGCAACACCATTTAAAGCTGTTCGGACTCCACACAATCTGTATCGGAATCACCATGTAAACAAGATGCAATCTCAAGACAAACACTACACATTTTACGTAACAAGACAAGCATCACATGTGTAGGTATCAACAAAATCGAGAAAAGAATGGAAGATCTTCAAAGAAAGAGCTCGAGAAAAGCTATCATCAACTATATCACCAAGAAATCTATATGGAAGACCTGAATGTTCTTCCATGGGGTGCTTCATGGCATCCAAGATATTAAATCGAACACATTATCTCCAAACTCCATGGAAAGAGTGCCTGCATGGACATCAATTTTGGTTCTGACAGTTTTGAGGAATGGTTTACCAAGAATGATGGGGGCTCTACAGGATTCGAATTCTCCATCCATATCCAGAATGTAGAAGTCTGCAGGGAAGATCAGGTCATTAACTCTAACAAGATCATCCTCAATGAGTCCAAATAGGTATGCATTACTCCTATTTGCCAACCGAATGATGACTCTGTATTCAGTAGAGGTCCAAGGGCAAGAGATTGAAACACGTACATAGGCATAACATTGATTGAAGCACCTAAATCCAACATGGCATTTTCGAATTTGCTACGCCTATGGTGCATGGAATAGTAAAAATTCTGGATCCTTGCATTTTTGAGGCATTGTAGGTCGTATAAGTGCGGAACACGTTTCTTCCCATGCGATCTTCTCATTTCCCTTGAGTCTCCTTCTATGAGTACACAAATCCTTAAGAAACTTGGCATATCTTGGAATTTGCTTGATTGCTTCAATGAGAGGAATGTTCACCTCAACCTTCCTAAATGTCTCCAAGATCTCCCTATCTCGTATCAATCTCATGAGTCTTCTTAAGCATTGCACAACTCTCTCGAGGGAATGGTAGTGGGATGGACCGCTCAAGCGGAACTACGGGAATGGGAGCGAGGATCGCTTTTACGATCTTTCTTCGCTACATGGAATTTACGGTATGGCTTGCTTCTCCTTATCTAATTCTTCAACGGTCTTACCAGATCTTAGAGTGATTGCACTTACATTTCTTGGATTCACCACGGTTTGTGCAGAAGCTTATCGAATCTTGGGACCGTAATTGGTTCATAGAACTTGCAAGTTGTCCAATCGATTCTCCAAATTTTGAATGGTAGCTTCGTCCTCTGCCGGAAGCTGCAGTTGTTCAACGCCATCTGTTTCATCAATTCCTCCAAGGTTGGCTCGGATTTAGGAGGGGGCATTATTATTTTGCATGAAAGGTGCCGGTATGGTCTGGGCCGGGTCTGTAGTGGATTTGGAAGGGGGAGGCTATTTCCGCCGCCGCCGGAAGGGAAAGCTAGCTGCTGCCGCGCCTAAATTGAGTAGGGCGGGCCGTGTAGGGTTATTCCCCCACCTCGATTTGGATGATTTCTCCACTTGGGTTATATCCGTTGGAAGACAGATCATAACTCTGTCTTTATTCTTCTCGAGGTCTATTATTGTAGATGTTTGCTTTGCATAGGCACGGGGGTGCCATCGTATCAACCTCTTGCGGTGTAGGACAGAATCGTGGAATGATCGCCAGAAATACAAATGCCACACACTGGCGGGCAGAGCTACTGCAGTAGGTTGTTGATGTTGAGTCACGCCCAATTGCCTCACCAAGGAAGCAAGGTCATCAATTTTGCTTTCCAATTTCCGTGATCTGCAAAGCATAAGTTGCCTCAATTTCGTGGACACCTCTACTTAATGCCACTGAGTTACTTGGTACCAAACTGTTGGGAGTTAGTGGCCATATTCTCAATCAGTGCCCTTGCAGCCACAGGAGTCTTGTCTACCAATGCTCCTCCACTAGCAGCATCAATCATGCTCCTATCCATGGGCAGCAAACCTTCATAAAAATACTGGATTAGTAGTGATCACTAATCTGATGGCGAGGACAACTAGCACACATCTTCTTGAATCTTTCCCAAAGTATTCGAGACAATGGTTCTCTGTCACAACCGCACGATGCCACATATCTCTTTTCGGATTGAGGCAGCCCTTGATGCGAGAAAGAATTTCTCCAAAAATAGCCTCTTAAGATCATTCCAACTATTCACGGATCTCGGATGCAGTAGTATGACCAATCCTTAGCAAAAGCATCCTGTAATGAAAAAGGGAATGCTCTAAGTTTGATATGATCCTCTCGAAATGCCTTGAGGCTTCATGGTAGAACACACAATGTGGAACTCCTTGAGGTGCTTATGAGGATCTTCTCCTGCATGACCACTGAACTTAGGCAACAAATGAATCAATCCAGATTTAAGTTCAAATGGAACATCAACATCAGGATATTGAATGCATAAAGACTGGTATGTAACATCAGGAGCAGCTAGCTCCTTCAAGGTTCTGTTATCCATAATCTCAGTATGATCAGCAGAATCAGAATTGAAAGATGGATCAGAATCAGAAAATTCAGAAGCAGAAAATTCAGAAGCAGAATCACTAGTATGGTAACTAAGTGAAGAACCTCTACTTCCTATATGCTCAGCAGTTACAGAATCAACTCTATTGAACCTATGCAAGGTATGAAAAGTCCTATCTATCTCAGGATCAAATTGATGCAAGGAACCAGGATTGGACCTAGTCATATAACATGCAAAACTCAAAAATAGCAAAATAGCAAAACAGCAAAATGGAGTATCCAACACTAGAAATGCACCAAAATAAATCTATTTGACCTATCAAATGATTTTTAAAAAATATGGGACCACCACACACTTAAAACTACACTAAAATGGAACTAAAAAATGCAATGAAAAATCTTCAAAAAATGAAAAAGTGGCCTAAATGAAGGAATTAGAGCAGGAGAGGGTGTTGCTCACAGCTTTGCTGTGAGCCTTGTGGAGAATGTCATTTTCCTTCAACCCACCAATTTTCAGCTCATTCTGAGCATGTTTGGTCACCCAAAAATTACAAAAATGCCATTGTCTCACCTAAATTTGCTTAGAATGATGGTTTACCTTTGGCGGCCAAGTTTCAGGTCAAGACTCCATCGCAAGTACAATTCCTATCTACTAGTGCCTTTTTGGATTCACAAAAATGGGAGCAAAGTGAAACTCAAAAGTGAAAGTGGAGGTGAAACTCAAAAATGAAAATCAAAACTTCCAATTATCAATAATGAAGTATATGGATGGTCAAATGCAGCAAGATTACATGCAAAAGCTGAATGTGGTGCAAGGAAACCAATGGAACAAGAATCAAGCAGCATTGAGAATTATGCGAAATCAAAGCTATCGGCTCAATTAGATTATGCAGAATTTTTGCAAAGCAAATGAATGTGTTATTTGTGCAACGAAGTATCAAGCTGTGTTGAGTGAAGCAATGCACATTCACGGGACTCATCAATTGCAAAGCAAAACTCAATGGAACGATAATGAATCCAATGGAACGGTGAAAACGAAAAATCCAATGAACTGCAGAATGGAGAGCACATATTTATACCAGAATTGATCAATGATATATTGCGGTGGAAAAACACAACAGAACAACAAAGCAAGATTTGTGCATCACAACCGAATTCTTGCAATTGCATTAGAATTATGCGAAGAAATGAAATGAAATCTTTGCAACAAAGACAATAACCACAGTAAGTGCAGAATTATGCAGCAGAAGTGAAGTGAATTATGTAGCAGATGAAACAAGAGCCAATGGAACAAGAATCGGTGTAATGCAAACAAGCAGAATGAAGCGAGTAATTCAAAGAAATGCAAAGCAAGATCGATGAGTTAATCGGGACAATAGCAGAAAAAATAGCAAAATGCACTTAAGGACTTTCAGCAAAGTTGATCACGAATGCAGAGAAATTAACAACTATTAGGAACTCCTAATAAACTTAAGAAACCGAAAATAAGTCCCAAGAAGCAACGGCGCCAAATTTTGATCAGCGATGTCGCACTCGCCTCAAAATAGACTAGGATTTATGGAATGTAGCATAATGCATAACCTAGGTCATCTCCCAAGGACCAATTGATTTCTCAAGCATATTAGAAATTATCAATAAGTAGGGGTTTTGTTCATTGCAATAATGTAAAAACGAATTTAAATTGAGAAAATTCAATTAAGGAAACACCAATCCAAGGTCTTCAATTCAAGTGGCAGAATCAATCATTGTTCAAGAGAATTTATGTTGTTTACACCTCTCGTTAATCCGAAATCAACTAGATAATCACCTGACAATTTATCAATTCAAACAGAATCACAATCGCAATTCTTGATTAAGATTGATTTAGGAACAAATTTAGATTAACATAGATTATCAATCGATGATCTATTCTCCCTTAGATTCAGATTAATCAACCCTAATTTCGACTTCAATTTCGAAATTCCAATCAGAATTCAATTGAAGAAGGAGAAGAGGGAAGAACACAACAGAATTTATAATCAAACAAGAGAACTCAAAATTCTAACCACCATTATTGAATTCCTTAGATTGATTGGAGCTTTAGCCTTCCATGGCCATCACGAAAATTGCGAGAGAAGAGAGTAAAACGAAAAATAGAGAGAAGATGAAAAGAGAAAGGGGTTTTGCTCAATCTATTAAAACTGAATCACAACCAAAAAGCTGAATTCGAAATCTGCCTAAACCTATTTGTAACTGAAAGTTCTTCTGTAATTCCTAATCTACCCCTAGCCCAAACTGTAGCCCTCTGAATAAGCTTTTCAGAGACATATCATTTGCCTTAATTGGGCTTAAATTGAGAGAGATAGGCCCAAATCATTGAGGAAAGGTCCAAGCATTGTGACAGCAACAACATCCTGACTTTGAGGCCCAATTTCGCCTTGAATCCAGCTGAATTAGAAAAATTGCATTAGACACCAGATTGTAGATCTTCGTCTCAGCTTTCAGGGGACTCCAAGATCATCCAAATATGATATTTGTAGCCCAAGTTATGGCCTGTACAAGACAGAAAGGTCAAAATGAGTTAAAATCCGAAAATTAATGAAGTTTTTACAATTAAGCTCAATGAAGACCAATCATCTAAAACTCATCTACAAACATAATATTGGACACAATTAACATCAATTAGGCAAAATATGAAGCAATAATGAATGGCTCAAAATTGATTGATCAAAATCCCCCACACTTGAACCTTTGCACTCCTGGGCAACATTCAAAATTTGAACCACAAAAACAACATGCCTTCCAATGAATTGCAAGAATGCAAGGTAGTGATCAAGATTCAAACATCCAAAGTATCAAGGAATCAAGACAAACATGAATATATCTCTCAACATCTCAAGCAAACAAGAAGACAACTCGAATCAAATGATGAACCAAAAGTGATAAGATCCTCACTAGGCATACTATACTCTCAAGTAGGATTGTATTTACACTCAAGGCACCCATGAAAGCAAGTACTACCATAAGCTTGACAAGTCTCTAATTTCCACCACTTGAAACACATGCAAATAAAGATCAAAAGGACTTTATTCAAGATTGTAATGGGGCCAAGGTAAGGGAAGGAACAATATGGATATGACAAGTTAAGCACCCAAGAGAATAAAAGAGCAATGAGGAGGAACTCAAATGACAAGTAATGCACATTCTCTTACTTTGATCACCTTTATCACCTTTCCTTTTGCTTTTACAACCTTTCTTGAACCTTTTTTTTTTCTCTTTTTTTTTTCTTTTATTTCAAATTTTGTTTTTTTTTTGTTTTTGTTTTTGTTTTTTTTTTTTTTTTTTTTATAATAATAATAACCTTGCATAAATACACATCAATTTGCATAACCACACCACTCAAACTATCATCACGCCTACAAGCCAAAAGAGCTCCTCAAATGAAATAAACCAATGCTCTCCCATTCCTAAGGTACGGTAAAATCATGGTTTTTCACAAAAGCATAAAATGAGCTAAAGCAAAGAATAGGCAATTAGGCTCAAGGGGATAATCAAAGGAAAATGATGCAAGGTTGGCTATTTGGCCAAAGTAGCTAAACAAAGAAAGAAGGCCTCAATCATCTCAATACATGCATGTGAACAAGAAGCTTCAAAAAGAATCAAGTCAAGTTCTAGAGCACCAACAATCATGAGTGAAATCACACAAGAAAGAAAAGAGAATGGCATAATGCAATCCATCCATGTATAAGGTCCAAAATCTCACCAAGGACAAGCCTATCACAATTGATGCAACACTTTAATTCTCAATGCCAACTTGCTAAACCAAAAATGCAAGAAAAGTATTCACATCATGTCATGAAACCTCTAACTAAGAATGATGAAATGATTCACAACTCTGTACAAACCAAGATATTCAATGAAAGGCATGCAAAATATCAAAATGGAAACAAAAAAAAAGAATTAAAAAAAGAAGCGTGAAAAAACAGAAAAAAAAAAAGAAAAATCAAGAAACAGTAAAAATTACACAACAAGAAAGAAAATTCTGAAAAAAGTAAAAAGAAAAATCGAAAAACAAAGAAAACAAAGCAAAATTCATGTAGAAAATAGAAAACGAACAACAGAAAAATAGCGAAATTCCTCCCCCACACTTAAATCATACATTGTCCTCAATGAAGCACAAAGCAAAAGACAAGAAGACATGTGTAATAAAAGAGTAAAGGGAAGAGAACACCCTCATCATGGTGGGAAAATTTGCACTTGGGGAAAGGTGGGCTTTGCCAAGGAGAGCTCCTCTACAGATGCTGGGCTTGCAGGGCTTGTGGGGCTCTCAAGAAAGGGCTTAAGACGGTGGCCATTAACCTTGAAACTCTTGTTGGTGGCTTCATTCGAAATCTCCACTGCACCATAAGGAAAGATGCTAGTGACAACAAAAGGACCATCCCACCTAGAAGGCAGGAGCTTACCGGGCATGAGTTTAAGGCGAGAGTTGAACAAAAGCACCTTTTGGCCAATGGAGAACTCCTTTCTAGAAATCATCTTATCATGGAAATGCTTGGTCTTTTCCTTATAGATCCCGGAATTCTCATAAGCCTCCAAGCGAAGTTCTTCCAGAGTTGCAATTGAAGCTTCCTCTCTACGAACTTGCTTGGCCAAATGCTAAGTTACAACTCTTCACTGCCCAAGTATGCACGATGCTCTATCTCCACCAGGAAGGTGACATGGTTTACCAAAGACAACCCTGAAAGGAGACATCCCTATAGGTGTCTTGTAAGCGGTACGATGAGCCCAAAGAGCATCTTCTAACCGGTGGCTCCAATCCTTCCTATTTGGCTGCACCATCTTCTCCAGAACTGCTTGATCTCTCGTTAGAAATCTCTGCCTGCCCATTAGTTTGGGGATGATATGCAGTAGACACTCTATGTACAACCCCATACTTCCGAAACAAACCATCCAAAGTCCGGTTACAGAAATGAGTCCCTTGGTCACTAATGATAGCTCGGGGCACTCCAAACCTGCAAAATATATTAGACCTGACAAAATCCACAACAACTCGAGCATCATTAGTCCTGGTGGCCTTAGCTTCCACCCACTTAGAAACATAATCAACTGCAAGTACAATATATGAAAAACCAAAAGAAACAGGAAAGGGCCCATAAAATCGATACCCCAAACATCAAAGACCTCGCAAAAAAAATGTAACGGGTTGGGGCATCTCCACCCCTCCGAGTAATGGCCACTCCCGCTTCTCTCTGCAATGCTTCACAAGAAATACCGAAAACCTAATATGCATCTCTCGAAAATGGTAGGCCAATAGAATCCAGAATCCAAGCACCTTCCTAGTTGTCCATTGTGGTCCAAAGTGTCCTCCTACTTGGAGAGGCATGACAGTGAAGAACCGACCGGATCTCATGGTCGGTATGCATCGCGAATCACCTGGTCACTACAAAATTTTCACAAATATGGATCATCCCACACATAATATTTAGCATCACTCCTAAGTTTAGCTTACTGTGATCTAGATGCATGAGGAGGAAAACAGATGCAACTATGAAATTAACTAGATCAACAAACCAAGGAGAAAGTGTGGTATCATGCGGTGCATGAGCCGCTCATCCGGGAAGTCATCTCGATAGGAGAAGGGTCAACAACTCCTTCTATTCTCGCTCAAATGATCCGCCACCAAATTCTCGTGCCACTCCTATCTCTAATCTCCAAATCAAAACGGAGAAAGAAACATCCATCTAATCAATCTCGGCTTCGAACGCCTTTTTCAACAAGAATTTTAATGTGCATGATCGTAAAGACAACCACTCTATAGCCAAGTAGATATGAACTAAACTTATCAAGTGCAAATACAATAGCAAGCAACTCTTTCTCAGTGGTAGTATAGTTAGCCTGTGCAGCATCTAAAGTCCGAGAAGCATATGAAATGACATGAGGTTGTCTGCCAACTCTCTGTGCAAGGATAGCTCCCAATGCATAGTTAGATGCGTCACACATAAGTTCAAAAGGAAGTGTCCACTCTGGTGGCTGAATGATGGGAGTGGTGGTCAAAGCTCCTTTGAGGCAATCAAAAGCCTCTCTGCACCTGTCATCAAAATCAAAAACAACTTCTTTCTGCAACAAGTTGGACAGTGGAAGGAGCCTTTTGTGAAGTCTTTAATGAAGCAACTTTGTAGAAACCTGCATGGCCAAGAAAAGAACGAACCTCTCGCACGCTAAGCGGGTAATGTAATGCCCCTTTTTGGGAGGGAACGTCACATTGTCAAATAAAGTAAAATGCGGAAATTAAATAAACAACGATTAAGACACGGTTCATTTTAATTAATTAATGTTTAACCATGTGAACAAACTTGGCAATATTTTTTTTTTAATAATAATAATGATACTACGGAATGCGGATAAAAGCAACGAATAAAACAATACATAGAAATTTGCACCTGAATAGCATACATATATATATCTGGAGTTTAATACAACTGTTTCATAAATACAAGCCTGGCCATCATCAAAAGGCAAAACTATACCCACCCCAAGGGAAACATGCATATATACCCTCATGCATATACAAAATATACAGCCCAAATAAAAAGAAAGATACATCGGCCCCAAAACAAAAACACTGGCGGCCATCAGTAGCCACCAATGATCATCGACCCCTCAAATAAAAAGGGACCGATTCAGGATCATCAGGAGGACCCTCATCAGGATCTTCCTCATCCGAGGACTCATCCATAGGAACCACAGATGCACGGGACGGGGTCCGAGCGGTGGAATCGAAAGAATCCTCCTGCGGGGTGTAATAACGGGGACCCCACATCTCCTTGATAGGCAGGTAAAACTCCAAGCGTAAGCTGAGATAGCAAGTGAGGACAGGTGCCTCATGGCGTCTCCAGGCAAGTGATACCGATACGTCTCCCACATACACACAGCGGTCGGAGTTTAGGTTGATGTGCCAGCACTCCGGCCCTCCAAGGAAGGTCAGACGCACATCTCCCAAAAATCCGCGCATGCGTGCGGACATCGTCATAGTCAAAGTCAATCTGTGCGGAGGCCGGAAGCGGGAAGGCGGGCTCTTCTGTCTCTTCACCGTCGTCTTCGATCGCACGAGGGTACATATAAACGACAAATAATAGAAGCACAGGGAAAGAGGTAAGATATCCTACCATCAATACCAATACAAACAACAAGAACCGAACGGCGCATAACGCCCACATAGCATGTAAAGGCAATAAATAAGCTTTTAAACAGATAACCAGTCAGGCAATCATTAATAATGGTAATGAATAATTCATAATATCCAGGCAGTTAAATTCAGACAGTTAAATATCATGTAAACAATAATTTTCAGATGTCAGAATATTCCATGATGCATGGACACAACATTCAATTTCCTACTCCATGGAGCTAGACTCAAACAGTCGGAGAGAAAGATCAGGAGACATGTCTGTGACTCGGCTGCCGAGGCCAGTGCTATCAATAAATTTTCTCGTGCACAATCATGGCATTGCACAGACATTCTACACTAGATCACGATATAGGACAGTGTCAAGTCCGGATCGTCGGTGCGTTTGCATCGGTTTGCCCCACGGGCAAAGGAGCTACCAACTACCCATTGTGGAGGACCCGCACCCCGACGCCCCAAGGTCATAACAAGACCCACACTTGTCTACTCGCACCCGCACTAAGGTGTGTTCAATCTCCTAGGCAACTTGGCCTTACAACAGTCCACAAGGACATCACAATGCATAAGATACTATGCATGCTCATGTATGATCCACAATCTCATACAAATTCATAATATACCATATTTGATCAAGAGAGTGCAATAAGCAAATTTGCATCCAAAAAGAACCCAATATCAACATAATATCAATTTATAATTCAAGGAACATAATTTAGGTCCATTATGGATTTCTAAAATCTCTAAGTCTTATGAAAATTATCTCATTGGTTCATTAAGGTTTATGAAGTCCTTAAGCTCTTGTATTCTTTGATTACTTGTAATCCTAGTATTGGGTTATGAAATCTTAACTCAAATTCTCCCCTAGAGATCATGGTCTTCCCAAGGTTTCAAATAAATCATGTTCACATCTTTAGGTCCATTTACTTGTTGTTTTGATCCAAGCTATTTGATTCTTATAATTACCTTTCAAATTTAGCTTATTTCCTAAGCCTTAACCACAATTCATCATAAAATTTATTGTTGCAAGTTTCCTACTATTAATCTACGTTTTTAATTGCTTGATTAATTCAAGTCTTGATGTCTCAAATTTTTGCTATCTTTTCCCTCATTCAAGCTCTCAAAACCGTGGCACTCAAGAGGTCCAACAACCAGAATTTTATCCACTTTGATCACCCTTAACTACTTAATTTAATTAGCCTTACATTGATTAAAATTTAAGCATCATTTCCCTTCATTTTCCAGCCCAAAAACTCTTAAGCCCAAACCCAAAACAGAGTCAAAACCGTGACACATGTAATGGTCCAACAACCAAATTTTGTCCACTTTAATCACCCTTAACTACTTGATTTAATTAGCCTTACATTGATCAAAATTTAAGCATCATTTCCTTCATTTTCCAGCCCAAAAACAGCCCCAAACAGAGTCAAAACCGTGACACATGTAATGGTCCAGCAACCAGAATTTTCAGCAAGCAAGCATGGAGTTCAATCACAAAATTCCATGAATAATTAACCACTCAATCAACTACTCAAAGCTAGATTAAAATAGCATTCAAGAAACCAATTTCAAGCAATTTTCAAGAACAACCACCATGTGGTTTTTCTTCCAAAAATCAAATACGAGATTCCTAGTTGCTAAAGAGGTTGAGGAGGATTAATCTTCCTCTTACCAAGATGAAGAACCAAGAAAAATTCCAAGAGCACTTGATTTTCGGATTTGAAGCTCCAAAAACCTAGAAAATGTGGTCCAAGTTAGAACAATGTAATGGTGTGAAAAAGAAGAAGAAAATGACCATTAAATCAAGAGAAAACCAGAAACGAAAATGGGAAGGTAAATCTGAAAATTTTCAGCCATGGGAGCTCACCTTCAAAGCTTGAGAAATGGTTGAAGATGGAAGCTTTCTTGAAAACTCCAAGCACAAAAGATGATGAGAAGGAGTAGGAGATTAAGAGAATATGGTTGGTGTAAATTTTTATGAAGGTTGGGGTTTCATGAGGTGGCTGGACGTGTAGGTGCTGGAAAAAGGAAGAAGAAAAGGTTTGAAAAGAGGAAGAAGAAGAAGAAACGTAAAAAGAAGAAAGAAAGGTGTTTTTGGTGATAATGCCTTTAGTTGTAATATTAGGATATTAGAATTGATTCTTTCCCTTTGGGTGGGCTGCAGATCACGTACGTGAGAGAGAGAATTGAGTGACAAAAATTGGCTTCCTTTGGAAGCTAATTCATGTGGTCAAAGTTTAGGGTCAAAGCTTCTTAAGGAAGCTTGAATATTTAACTATTAAATTTGAATTAAAGTGGATAGATTTGATATAAAGTGGATTACATTAGGATAATGTGATAGTATTTTTATTACACACTATTATCCAATAGATAATAGTTGATTGACAGAGTCGGTATTTAATTAATCGACGGATGAATTTTTCATTTGTATTGATTTAATTGTATCATAAAGATTTCTCAAAAATTGTGAAACCTCGTAAAGCTGTGTCAAGTCTCGGGTTTAGTAAGATCCCCATCGACTTATCCATAGTCC
The DNA here is from genome assembly GCA_029884605.1 of Ormosia emarginata. Lineage (NCBI taxonomy): Eukaryota > Viridiplantae > Streptophyta > Magnoliopsida > Fabales > Fabaceae > Ormosia > Ormosia emarginata. Next base: position 23,102,528 of record JAQQTP010000073.1, read on the forward strand.
AAGGTTCTCGAGAAAACATCGCGTTTCTCTCGATTCTACTCAAATACACGACAAAACGAGGAATATATTAAAATATTCGACGGTTCCGGAAAATTCCCAGAAAATTCTCAAAAATTGAAAATATTATAAAACGACTATCCGTCATATAATTTTCCAATTTTTGAAGCACTACAGTCGTTTTCACGACTCTGCTCGAGTTTCACGCAAAACAAAGAATATATTAAAATATTCGTCGTTCCCGAAAAATTTCAGAAAAATTCTCATAAATCACAAATATTAGAAAATGACTATTCATGGTGAAATAATCAATTTTCGGAGTGTTACACTGGTCTCAGCAATTCTCAGCCCAGTGTGCACGCAAAACGAGGAATATATTAAAATATTCGTCGTTTCCGAAAAATTCCAAAAAAATTCCTAAAAATCAAGAATATTATAAAATGATGATTTATAATCAAATACGTATTTTTCAGGATGTTACAACACTCCCCAACTAAAAGGAATTTCGTCCTCGAAATTTACATACCTTAGAATAATTCTGGATGTTGCTCCTTCATCCTGTCTTCCAATTCCCAAGTCGCATCACCAGTTGCTTCATTCCAAATCACCTTTACCAATGGAATCTCCTTGCCTCGTAGTTGCTTTATCCGTCGATCCTCGATTCTCGCAGGAGACCTTTCATAGGTCAGGTTCTCTTTTAACTGTACTGTGTCCGGTGCTATGACATGACTTGGATCAGGCAAATATTTACGAAGTTGTGACACATGGAAGACATTGTGTATGTTTGCAAGAATAGGGGGTAAGGCTATCTGGTAAGCTATTGGACCTATCCGACGAAGAATTTGGTAAGGTCCAAGAAATTTTGGAGTGAGTTTTCTAGATTTCAAGGCCCGGCCGACCCCGGTCGTGGGTGTGACTTTCAGAACACATGCTCACCTTCTTCAAACTCAAGAGGCTTTCTTCTCTTATCTCGCATAGCTCTTGTCGGCTCTGAGCGGTTCTCATCTTCTCTTGAATCATCTTAACCTTCTCGGTCGTCGCTAGATAATATCTGGTCCGATTGTAAGACGCTCGCCGTCTTGGTACCAACATAATGGTGTTCGACACCGTCTTCCATACAGAGCTTCATAGGGTGCCATCCCTATACTCGAATGATAACTGTTATTGTAGGTGAACTCCACCAGTGGTAGAACTTCATCCCAACTTCCAGTCTGTTCCATAGAACAAGCTCTAAGTAGGTCTTCTAGAGATTGGATCGTTCTTTCCGATTGACCATCGGTTTGCGGATGATATGCTGAACTCAGGCGTAATCTTGTCCCCAACGAAGCTTGTAAACTTTGCCAAAACTTTGAGGTAAACCTCGGATCTCTATCCGAGATTATACTCGTAGGCACACCATGTAATCTGACAATTTCCCCAATATACAGTCGGGTCAGCTTTTCCAAACTGTACCTTATGTTAATCGGGAGGAAATGAGCCGATTTTGTAAGTCGATCGACTATTACCCAGATCGAATCATGTCCCATCCTTGTCCTTGGCAATCCCACAACAAAGTCCATTGCGATGCTGTCCCACTTCCATTCAGGAATAGACAATGGTTGCAGCAACCCAGCAGGTCGCTGATGTTCCACTTTGGCTTTTTGACAGACTAGACAAGTTGATACACATCTAGTGACATCACTTTTTAGTCCATGCCACCAGAACAACTTCTTCAAGTCTTGGTACATCTTCGTTATACCAGGGTGCATACTTAGCTTGCTAGTGTGGGCGTGATCCACAATATATCGTCTAAGCTCTTGGTCACGAGGAATGCAAACTCTACCTCGGAATCTCAGAATTCCATCTGTTCCTTCTTCGAACTCGGTTTTCTCGCCTTGTTTCATTTGTTCTCTTATTCCTTGCAAGAATTCATCGGTCTTCTGTTTTTCCCGTATGTCTTCCATCAACTCGCTTGAGATGGTAACCATATTCATGCAAATTCTTCCAGGTTCCAACTTAACAAATGACCATACATTTCTAAATTGTTCGATGAGATCTCTTTCCTTAATCATCAAGGCAGAAACACTGATAGTCTTTCTACTTAAGGCGTCAGCCACAACGTTCGCCTTGCCCGGTGGTACAACAACTGGAAATCATAATCCTTTAAAAACTCCAGCCATCTCGCATTTGCCTCATATTCGGCTCTTTCGATCGTACAAGTACTTCAAGCTCTTGTGGTCACTTTGAAGATGTTGAATGTCGCTCCATAAAGGAAATGTCTCCATATCTTGAGCAAAAACCACGGTACGCCAACTCCAAATCATGAGTCGGGTAATTCTTTTCATGCACTCGCAATGTCGCAAAGCATAGGCTACCACCTTTCGGTGTTGCATAAGGACAGATCCCAAACCTTGATATGAAGCATCGCAATACACCTCGAACGGTTCATTCGGATCAGGTAACACTAATACAGGTGAGGTAGTCAGCCGTTTCTTCAACTCTTGAAAACTCGCTCACATTTATCGGTCCATTCGAAAGCTTGATTCTTCTTTGTCAATTGAGTGAGCGGTCGGCAATCTTGGAAAACCCTTCTATGAACCTCCGGTAATATCCAGCTAAACCAACGAAACTACGGACTTCAGTCACGACTTTGGTTGTTCCCACTGCATCTTGCTTCCACTTTGCATGGATCCACTGCGATTCCTTCTTTTGAGATCACATGACCCAAAAACTTCACCTCATCCAGCCAAAATTCGCACTTCGACAGCTTGGCATACAGTTCCTTTTCCTTCAAAATCTGAAGAACTATGCTGAGGTGCTCCGCATGATCCTCCCGATTACGGGAATATATCGGGATGTCATCAATGAAGACGACAACAAACTTATCCAAGTACGGACGAAAGATGCGGTTCATATAGTCCATGAAAATAGCGGCGCATTCGTCACACCAAACGGCATCACAAGATACTCGTAATGACCGTATCGCGTACGAAAAACAGTCTTGGGTATATCCTCCGTCTTCACTCTTATCTGATGATACCCAGATCTCAAGTCAATCTTTGAAAATACCGCTGCCCCCTTCGGTTGGTCCATCAAGTCGTCAATTCTCGGGAGAGGATACTTGTTCTTGATTGTCAACTTGTTCAATTGCACATAGTCCACACACTGATCTCGAGGTACCGTCCTTCTTTCGAACTAGTAGCACAAGTGCTCCCCACGGAGATACACTTGGTCTAACGAACTGCTTCTCCAAAAGCTCTTCTAGCTGCTGCTTAAGTTCGGCTAATTCAGCCGGTGACATTCGGTAAGGTGCTATAGACACGGGACCAGCTCCCGGTACTAGATCAATAGCAAACTCGATTTCACGTGCCGGCGGTAAACCAAGTACTTCTTCAGGGAAGATTTCAGGAAATTCCTTCACTACCGGAATAGTACTCAAATCAGCCTCACTCTCGACTTTCAAGGAAGATAATAGCATGTACCCCTGAGCTCCTTCTTTCAAGAAAGCTCGTGCTTGGTTGGCCGTCAAGTATCTAGAATTCTCATCCACAGGAAAGACTATGGTCTTACTAGAACAATCTAACAGGACATGGTTGGAAGATAACCAGTCCATTCCTAGGATTACATCTAACTGTGAAAGAGGTAAACAGATCAAATCGACGAGAAAAGATTCGACCTTCAACAATCAAAGGACACTTCAAACAGACTTTGGTAGTAACTACCGGCTTATCGGTGGGGTTGAAACGGTCAATTCAAAAGGTAGTTCGAGACACGGGTAAACCAAGTCGTAGCACACAGTCATATGATATGAATGAATGGGTTGCCCCAGTCATACTGGTACTTTTAAAAGATTACCTTCTATGGCGCCTTCTCCTTGAATCAAGTCTTCGGATTCAGAAGCTTCAACTCCACTCATAGTATAAACTCGACCTCCGGCTTGCGGTTTCTTGGCTCGGGTTGCATTGACTGAAGGTTCAGCCTTTGCTTGGTTGCAATCTCTAGACATATGGCCCGGTTTGCCACATCCGAAGCAAATGATTCCTTTTATCGTGCGTCTCTTGTGAGATGATCCTTCCCACACTTCGGGCATTTGGACGGGTAGGTCGTATTCGACCGATTCGGTTCCCAGAAGAACCTCCACCGAACTTCCACCGATTTGTTGTTGACTCCCCGTTGGTCGGGAATAGGGTTTCTTCCGAAAGCGGTTTGAACCACTTGCCTCCCCCTCTTTGGGACCGTACGGGCCCAAAGTTCTGTTTCTCGCGTCTCAGCCTGCTCCAAGGCTTCAACTTCGCAGAAGCAAGTGTCTAACGATCCGAGAATACCTTCATTTTCAAGGTAATCATGCTTTCTTTACCTCGTACCTCAGTCCTTCGGTGAATTTCCAGCACTTCCAGGCTTCATCAGTTTGACGCTTGGTAATGTGTTGAAAATCTCTCCAAGTTCTCAAACTTGGCTGCGTATTCGCTGACAGTCATGTTCCCCTGTCTCAGGTTGAGGAACTCCATCTCCTTTGCGTGTCTCGCATTCGCAGGAAAGTATTTGCCCAAGAATTTCTCCTTGAACAGTTCCCAAGTGACCTCTGCTCCTTCGGCTTCTAATGCCCTTTGAGCTCCATTCCACCAGTCTTCGGCATTTCCGACGAGCATAAAAGTTGCATAATTTACCTTCTTGTCTTCCGCACAATTCATGCCACGAAAGACTTTTTCTAGCTCCTTGATCCATAGATTGGCCTTGTCGGGATCAAACTCCCCCTTGAATTGCGGAGGGTTATGACGACGAAACTCGCTAAGTTTTGCGCGTCGGCAATCACCTCAAGCTGTTGAGCAACTCTCTCTTGTTGTTGAGCAGTGCGTTCATTTTGTTGGGCGATGACTTCAGCCATTCTCTGCATCGCTTCAATAGCAGCTGCCATATCTCCACATCTTGCCATCTTACTTTTCTCTCAAATTAGATTACTGAAAACATAAGAAAAGTCAGAGGAATCCACTCAAGACACCCATCACAGAGATTCACACAGCACAAACAAGACAGACTCACACTCAAGACCCAAAGAAAACATAAACCGGGGCTCTGATACCAACTTAATGTAACGCCCCTTTTTGGGAGGGAACGTCACATTGTCAAATAAAGTAAAATGCGAAAATTAAATAAACAACGATTAAGACCCGGTTCATTTTAATTAATTAATGTTTAACCATGTGAACAAACTTGGCAATATTTTTTTTTTAATAATAATAATGATACTACGGAATGCGGATAAAAGCAACGAATAAAACAATACATAGAAATTTGCACCTGAATAGCATACATATATATATCTGGAGTTTAATACAACTGTTTCATAAATACAAGCCTGGCCATCATCAAAAGCAAAACTATACCCACCCCAAGGGAAACATGCATATATACCCTCATGCATATACAAAATATACTGACCCAAATCAAAAGAAAGATACATCGAGGCCCCCAAAAACAAAAACACGGCGGCCATCAGTAGCCACCAATGATCATCGACCCCTCAAATAAAAAGGGACCGATTCAGGATCATCAGGAGGACCCTCATCAGGATCTTCCTCATCCGAGGACTCATCCATAGGAACCACAGATGCACGGGACGGGGTCCGAGAGGTGGAATCGAAAGAATCCTCCTGCGGGGTGTAATAACGGGGACCCCACATCTCCATGATAGGCGGGTAAAACTCCAAGCGTAGGCGAGATAGCAAGTGAGGACGGGTGCCTCATGGCGTCTCCGGGCAAGTGATATCGACACGTCTCCCACATACACACACGGCGGTCGGAGTTTAGGTTGATGTGCCGGCACTCGGCCCTCCAAGGAAGGTCGGACGCACATCTCCCAAAAATCCGCGCATGCGTGCGGACATCGTCGCGGTCAAAGTCAATCTGTGCGGAGGCCGGAAGCGGGAAGGCGAGGCTCTTCTGTCTCTTCACCGTCGTCTTCGATCGTACGGGGTGCATATAAACGACAAATAATAGAAGCACGGGGAAAAAGGTAAGATATCCTACCATCAATACCAATACACAACCAAGAACCGAACGGCGCATAACGCCCACGTAGCATGTAAAGGCAATAAATAAGCTTTTAAACGAGATAACCGGTCAAGCAATCATTAATAATGGTAATGAATAATTCATAATATCCGAGCGAGTTAAATTCGAGACGGTTAAATATCATGTAAATAATAATTTTCAGATGTCGAGAATATTCCATGATGCATGGACACAACATTCAATTTCCTACTCCATGGAGCTAGACTCAAACAGTCGGAGAGAAAGATCAGGAGACATGTCTGTGACTCGGCTGCCGAGGCCAGTGCTATCAATAAATTTTCTCGTGCACAATCATGGCATTGCACAGACATTCTACACTAGATCACGATATAGGACAATGTCAAGTCCGGATCGTCGGTGCGTTTGCATCGGTTTGCCCCACGGGCAAAGGAGCTACCAACTACCCATTGTGGAGGACCCGCACCCCGACGCCCCCAAGGTCATAACAAGACCCACACTTGTCTACTCGCACCCGCACTAAGGTGTGTTCAATCTCCTAGGCAACTTGGCCTTACAACAGTCCACAAGGACATCACAATGCATAAGACACTATGCATGCTCATGTATGATCCACAATCTCATACAAATTCATAATATACCATATTTGATCAAGAGAGTGCAATAAGCAAATTTGCATCCAAAAAGAACCCAATATCAACATAATATCAATTTATAATTCAAGGAACATAATTTAGGTCCATTATGGATTTCTAAAATCTCTAAGTCTTATGAAAATTATCTCATTGGTTCATTAAGGTTTATGAAGTCCTTAAGCTCTTGTATTCTTTGATTACTTGTAATCCTAGTATTGGGTTATGAAATCTTAACTCAAATTCTCCCCTAGAGATCATGGTCTTCCCAAGGTTTCAAATAAATCATGTTCACATCTTTAGGTCCATTTACTTGTTGTTTTGATCCAAGCTATTTGATTCTTATAATTACCTTTCAAATTTAGCTTATTTCCTAAGCCTTAACCACAATTCATCATAAAATTTATTGTTGCAAGTTTCCTACTATTAATCTACGTTTTTAATTGCTTGATTAATTCAAGTCTTGATGTCTCAAATTTTTGCTATCTTTTCCCTCATTCAAGCTCTCAAAACCGTGGCACTCAAGAGGTCCAACAACCAGAATTTTATCCACTTTGATCACCCTTAACTACTTAATTTAATTAGCCTTACATTGATTAAAATTTAAGCATCATTTCCCTTCATTTTCCAGCCCAAAAACAGCCCCAAAACAGAGTCAAAACCGTGACACATGTAATGGTCCAGCAACCAGAATTTTGTCCACTTTAATCACCCTTAACTACTTGATTTAATTAGCCTTACATTGATCAAAATTTAAGCATCATTTCCCTTCATTTTCCAGCCCAAAAACAGCCCCAAAACAGAGTCAAAACCGTGACACATGTAATGGTCCAGCAACCAGAATTTTCAGCAAGCAAGCATGGAGTTCAATCACAAAATTCCATGAATAATTAACCACTCAATCAACTACTCAAAGCTAGATTAAAATAGCATTCAAGAAACCAATTTCAAGCAATTTTCAAGAACAACCACCATGTGGTTTTTCTTCCAAAAATCAAATACGAGATTCCTAGTTGCTAAAGAGGTTGAGGAGGATTAATCTTCCTCTTACCAAGATGAAGAACCAAGAAAAATTCCAAGAGCACTTGATTTTCGGATTTGAAGCTCCAAAAACCCTAGAAAATGTGGTTCAAGTTAGAACAATGTAATGGTGTGAAAAAGAAGAAGAAAATGACCATTAAATCAAGAGAAAACCAGAAACGAAAATGGGAAGGTAAATCTGAAAATTTTCAGCCATGGGAGCTCACCTTCAAAGCTTGAGAAATGGTTGAAGATGGAAGCTTTCTTGAAAACTCCAAGCACAAAAGATGATGAGAAGGAGTAGGAGATTAAGAGAATATGGTTGGTGTAAATTTTTATGAAGGTTGGGGTTTCATGAGGTGGCTGGACGTGTAGGTCTTGGAAAAAGGAAGAAGAAAAGGTTTGAAAAGAGGAAGAAGAAGAAGAAACGTAAAAAAGAAGAAAGAAAGGTGCTTTTTGGTGATAATGCCTTTAGTTGTAATATTAGGATATTAGAATTGATTCTTTCCCTTTGGGTGGGCTGCAGATCACGTACGTGAGAGAGAGAATTGAGTGACAAAAATTGGCTTCCTTTGGAAGCTAATTCATGTGGTCAAAGCTTGGGGTCAAAGCTTCTTAAGGAAGCTTGAATATTTAACTATTAAATTTGAATTAAAGTGGATAGATTTGATATAAAGTGGATTACATTAGGATAATGTGATAGTATTTTTATTACACACTATTATCCAATAGATAATAGTTATGAGTTGATTGAGTCGTATTTAATTAATCGACGGATGAATTTTTATTTGTATTGATTTAATTGTATCGGTAAAGATTTCTCAAAAATTGTGAAACCTCGTAAAGCTGTGTCAAGTCTCGGGTTTAGTAAGATCCCCATCGACTTATCCATAGTCCAAGGTTCTCGAGAAAACATCGCGTTTCTCTGATTCTGCTCGCTGCACACGCAAACGAGGAATATATTAAAATATTCGACGATTAGGAAAATTCCCGAGAAAATTCTCAAAAATTGCAAATATTATAAAACGACTATCCGTCATATAATTTTCCAATTTTTGAAGCACTCTGGTCGTTTTCACGACTCTGCTCGAGTTTCACGCAAAACAAAGAATATATTAAAATATTCGTCGTTCCCGAAAAATTTCAGAAAAATTCTCATAAATCACAAATATTAGAAAATGACTATTCATGGTGAAATAATCAATTTTCGGAGTGTTACACTGGTCTCGGCAATTCTCAGCCCAGTGTGCACGCAAAACGAGGAATATATTAAAATATTCGTCATTTAGAAAAATTCCAAAAAAATTCCTAAAAATCAAGAATATTATAAAATGATGATTTATAATCAAATACGTATTTTTCGGGATGTTACAACACTCCCCAACTAAAAGGAATTTCGTCCTCGAAATTTACATACCTTAGAATAATTCTGGATGTTGCTCCTTCATCTGTCTTCCAATTCCCAAGTCGCATCACCGGTTGCTTCATTCCAAATCACCTTTACCAATGGAATCTCCTTGCCTCGTAGTTGCTTTATCCGTCGATCCTCGATTCTCGCGAGGAGACCTTTCATAGGTCGGGTTCTCTTTTAACATGTCGTACGTGTAGGTGCTATGACATGACTTGGATCGAGCAAATATTTACGAAGTTGTGACACATGGAAGACATTGTGTATGTTTGCAAGAATAGGGGGGTAAGGCTATACGGTAAGCTCTTTGGACCTATCCGACGAAGAATTTGGTAAGGTCCAAGAAATTTTGGAGTGAGTTTTCTAGATTTCAAGGCCGGAGACCCCGGTCGTGGGTGTGACTTTCGGGAACACATGCTCACCTTCTTCAAACTCAAGAGGCTTTCTTCTCTTATCGCATAGCTCTTACGTCGGCTACGAGCGGTTCTCATCTTCTCTTGAATCATCTTAACCTTCTCGGTCGTACGCTAGATAATATCGGTCCGATTGTAAGACGCTCGCCGTCTTGGTACCAACATAATGGTGTTCGACACCGTCTTCCATCTGAGCTTCATAGGGTGCCATCCACATACTCGAATGATAAGCTGTTATTGTAGGTGAACTCCACCGGTGGTAGAACTTCATCCCAACTTCCATCTGTTCCATAGAACAAGCTCTAAGTAGGTCTTCTAGAGATTGGATCGTTCTTTCCGATTGACCATCGGTTTGCGGATGATATGCTTTGAACTCGGGCGTAATCTTGTCCCCAACGAAGCTTGTAAACTTTGCCAAAACTTTGAGGTAAACCTCGGATCTCTATCCAGAGATTATACTCGTAGGCACACCATGTAATCGACAATTTCCCCAATATACGGTCGGGTCGGCTTTTCCAAAGCTGTACCTTATGTTAATCGGGAGGAAATGAGCCGATTTTGTAAGTCGATCGACTATTACCCGGATCGAATCATGTCCCATCCTTGTCCTTAGCAATCCCACAACAAAGTCCATTGCGATCTTTGTCCCACTTCCATTCGGGAATAGACAATGGTTGCAGCAACCCGACGTGGTCGGCGATGTTCCACTTTGGCTTTTTGACAGACTAGACAAGTTGATACACATCTAGTGACATCACTTTTTAGTCCATGCCACCAGAACAACTTCTTCAAGTCTTGGTACATCTTCGTTATACCAGGGTGCATACTTAGCTTGCTAGTGTGGGCGTGATCCACAATATATCGTCTAAGCTCTTGGTCACGAGGAATGCAAACTCTACCTCGGAATCTCAGAATTCCATCTGTTCCTTCTTCGAACTCGGTTTTCTCGCCTTGTTTCATTTGTTCTCTTATTCCTTGCAAGAATTCATCGGTCTTCTTGTTTTTCCGTATGTCTTCCATCAACTCGCTTGAGATGGTAACCATATTCATGCAAATTCTTCCAGGTTCCAACTTAACAAATGACCATACATTTCTAAATTGTTCGATGAGATCTCTTTCCTTAATCATCAAGGCAGAAACACTGATAGTCTTTCTACTTAAGGCGTCGACCACAACGTTCGCCTTGCCGGTGGTACAACAGCTGGAAATCATAATCCTTTAAAAACTCCAGCCATCTTCGCTGCCTCATATTCAACTCTTTCTTTCGATCGTACAAGTACTTCAAGCTCTTGTGGTCACTGAAGATGTTGAATGTCGCTCCATAAAGGAAATGTCTCCATATCTTCAGAGCAAAAACCACAGCTGCCAACTCCAAATCATGAGTCGGGTAATTCTTTTCATGCACTCGCAACTGTCGCAAAGCATAGGCTACCACCTTTCGGTGTTGCATAAGGACAGATCCCAAACCTTGATATGAAGCATCGCAATACACCTCGAACGGTTCATTCGGATCAGGTAACACTAATACAGGTGAGGTAGTCAGCCGTTTCTTCAACTCTTGAAAACTCTGCTCACATTTATCAGTCCATTCGAAAGCTTGATTCTTCTTTGTCAATTGAGTGAGCGGTCGGCAATCTTGGAAAACCCTTCTATGAACCTCGGTAATATCCGGCTAAACCAACGAAACTACGGACTTAGTCAACGACTTTGGTTGTTCCCCTTTGCAATCTTGCTTCCACTTTGCATGGATCCACTGCGATTCCTTCTTTTGAGATCACATGACCCAAAAACTTCACCTCATCCAGCCAAAATTCGCACTTGACGGACTTGGCATACGGTTCCTTTTCCTTCAAAATCGAAGAACTATGTTGAGGTGCTCGGCATGATCCTCCGATTGCGGGAATATATCGGGATGTCATCAATGAAGACGACAACAAACTTATCCAAGTACGGACGAAAGATGCGGTTCATATAGTCCATGAAAATAGCGGCGCATTCGTCACACCAAACGGCATCACAAGATACTCGTAATGGCCGTATCGCGTACGGCAGTCTTGGGTATATCCTCGTCTTCACTCTTATCGATGATACCCGGATCTCAAGTCAATCTTCGAAAATACCGCTGCCCCTTCGGTTGGTCCATCAAGTCGTCAATTCTCGGGAGAGGATACTTGTTCTTGATTGTCAACTTGTTCAGTGCACTGTAGTCCACACACAATCTCGAGGTACCGTCCTTCTTTCGAACTAGTAGCACAAGTGCTCCCCACGGAGATACACTTGGTCTAACGAACTGCTTCTCCAAAAGCTCTTCTAGGCTGCTTTGCTTAAGTTCGGCTAATTGTGTCGGTGACATTCGGTAAGGTGCTATAGACACGGGACCAGCTCCGGTACTAGATCAATAGCAAACTCGATTTCACGTGCCGGCGGTAAACCAAGTACTTCTTCGGGGAAGATTTCGGGAAATTCCTTCACTCTAGGAATAGTACTCAAATCGGCCTCGCTCTCGACTTTCAAGGAAGATAATAGCATGTACCCACGAGCTCCTTCTTTCAAGAAAGCTCGTGCTTGGTTGGCCGTCAAGTATCTAGAATTCTCATCCACGGGAAAGACTATGGTCTTACTAGAACAATCTAACGGGACATGGTTGGAAGATAACCGGTCCATTCCTAGGATTACATCTAACTGTGAAAGAGGTAAACAGATCAAATCGACGAGAAAAGATTCGACCTTCAACAATCAAAGGACACTTCAAACAGACTTTGGTAGTAACTACCGGCTTATCAGTGGGGGTTGAAACAGTCAATTCAAAAGGTAGTTCAGACACAGGTAAACCAAGTCGTAGCACACAGTCATATGATATGAATGAATGGGTTGCCCCAGAGTCATACAGTACTTTTAAAAGATTACCTTCTATGGCGCCTTCTCCTTGAATCAAGTCTTCGGATTCGGAAGCTTCGGCTCCACTCATAGTATAAACTCGACCTCGGCTTGCGGTTTCTTGGCTCGGGTTGCATTGGTGAAGGTTCGGCCTTTGCTTGGTTGCGTCTCTAGACATATGGCCGGTTTGCCACATCGAAGCAAATGATTCCTTTTATCGTGCAGTCTCTTGTGAGATGATCCTTCCCACACTTCGAGGCATTTGGACGGGTAGGTCGTATTCGACCGATTCGGTTCCCGAGAAGAACCTCCACGAACTTCCACCGATTTGTTGTTGACTCCCCATTGGTCGGGAATAGGGTTTCTTCGAAAGCGGTTTGAACCACTTTGCCCTCCCCTCTTTGGGACCGTACGAGGCCCAAAGTTCTGTTTCTCGCGTCTACCTGCTCCAAGGCTTCAACTTCGCGGCAAGTGTCTAATGATTCGAGAATACCTTCATTTTCAAGGTAATCACGGCTTTCTTTACCTCGTACCTCGGTCCTTCGGTGAATTTCCAGCACTTCCGAGGCTTCATCGGTTTGATCGCGGTAATGTGTTGAAAATCTCTCCAAGTTCTCAAACTTGGCTGCGTATTCGGCGACGGTCATGTTCCCCTGTCTCGGGTTGAGGAACTCCATCTCCTTTGCGTGTCTCGCATTCGCGAGAAAGTATTTGCCCAAGAATTTCTCCTTGAACAGTTCCCACGTGACCTCTGCTCCTTCGGCTTCTAATGCCCTTTGAGCTCCATTCCACCAGTCTTCAGCATTTCCGACGAGCATAAAAGTCGCATAATTTACCTTCTTGTCTTCCGCACAATTCATGCCACGAAAGACTTTTTCCAGCTCCTTGATCCATAGATTGGCCTTGTCGGGATCAAACTCCCCCTTGAATTGCGGAGGGTTATGACGACGAAACTCTGCTAAGTTTTGCGCGTCGGCAGTCACCTCAAGCTGTTGAGCAGCTCTCTCTTGTTGTTGAGCAGTGCGTTCATTTTGTTGGGCGATGACTTCAGCCATTCTCTGCATCGCTTCAATAGCAGCTGCCATATCTCCACATCTTGCCATCTTACTTTTCTCTCAAATTAGATTACTGAAAACATAAGAAAAGTCAGAGGAATCCACTCAAGACACCCATCACAGAGATTCACACAGCACAAACAAGACAGACTCACACTCAAGACCCAAAGAAAACATAAGCGGGGCTCGATACCAACAATGTAACGCCCCTTTTTGGGAGGGAACGTCACATTGTCAAATAAAGTAAAATGCGAAAATTAAATAAACAACGATTAAGACCCGGTTCATTTTAATTAATTAATGTTTAACCATGTGAACAAACTTGGCAATATTTTTTTTTTAATAATAATAATGATACTACGGAATGCGGATAAAAGCAACGAATAAAACAATACATAGAAATTTGCACCTGAATAGCATACATATATATATATCTGGAGTTTAATACAACTGTTTCATAAATACAAGCCTGGCCATCATCAAAAGGCAAAACTATACCCACCCCAAGGGAAACATGCATATATACCCTCATGCATATACAAAATATACAGCCCAAATCAAAAAGAAAGATACATCAGGCCCCCAAAAACAAAAACACGGCAGCCATCAGTAGCCACCAATGATCATCGACCCCTCAAATAAAAGGGACCGATTCGGGATCATCGGGAGGACCCTCATCGGGATCTTCCTCATCCGAGGACTCATCCATAGGAACCACGGATGCACGGGACGGGGTCCGAGCGGTGGAATCGAAAGAATCCTCTGCGGGGTGTAATAACGGGGACCCCACATCTCACGATAGGCAGGTAAAACTCCAAGCGTAAGCTGAGATAGCAAGTGAGGACAGGTGCCTCATGGCGTCTCCAGGCAAGTGATACCGATACGTCTCCCACATACACACAGCGGTCGGAGTTTAGGTTGATGTGCCAGCACTCCGGCCCTCCAAGGAAGGTCAGACGCACATCTCCCAAAAATCCGCGCATGCGTGCAGACATCGTCGCAGTCAAAGTCAATCCTGTGCAGGCCAGAAGCCGGGGAAGGCAGGCTCTTCTGTCTTTTCACCGTCGTCTTCGATCAGTACAGGGTACATATAAACAGCAAATAATAGAAGCACAGGAAAAGAGGTAAGATATCCTACCATCAATACCAATACAGCAACCAAGAACCGAACGGCGCATAACGCCCACATAGCATGTAAAGGCAATAAATAAGCTTTTAAACAGATAACCAGTCAGGCAATCATTAATAATGGTAATGAATAATTCATAATATCCAGACAGTTAAATTCAGACAGTTAAATATCATGTAAATAATAATTTTCAGATGTCAGAATATTCCATGATGCATGGACACAACATTCAATTTCCTACTCCATGGAGCTAGACTCAAACAGTCGGAGAGAAAGATCAGGAGACATGTACGTGACTCATTTCTTAGAGGCCGGTGCTATCAATAAATTTTCTCGTGCACAATCATGGCATTGCACGGACATTCTACACTAGATCACGATATAGGACAATGTCAAGTCCGGATCGTCGGTGCGTTGCATCGGTTTGCCCCACGGGCAAAGGAGCTACCAACTACCCATTGTGGAGGACCCGCGCCCCGACGCCCCAAGGTCATAACAAGACCCACACTTGTCTACTCGCACCCGCACTAAGGTGTGTTCAATCTCTAGGCAACTTGGCCTTACAACAGTCCACAAGGACATCACAATGCATAAGACACTATGCATGCTCATGTATGATCCACAATCTCATACAAATTCATAATATACCATATTTGATCAAGAGAGTGCAATAAGCAAATTTGCATCCAAAAAGAACCCAATATCAACATAATATCAATTTATAATTCAAGGAACATAATTTAGGTCCATTATGGATTTCTAAAATCTCTAAGTCTTATGAAAATTATCTCATTGGTTCATTAAGGTTTATGAAGTCCTTAAGCTCTTGTATTCTTTGATTACTTGTAATCCTAGTATTGGGTTATGAAATCTTAACTCAAATTCTCCCTAGAGATCATGGTCTTCCCAAGGTTTCAAATAAATCATGTTCACATCTTTAGGTCCATTTACTTGTTGTTTTGATCCAAGCTATTTGATTCTTATAATTACCTTCCAAATTTAGCTTATTTCCTAAGCCTTAACCACAATTCATCATAAAATTTATTGTTGCAAGTTTCCTACTATTAATCTACGTTTTTAATTGCTTGATTAATTCAAGTCTTGATGTCTCAAATTTTTGCTATCTTTTCCCTCATTCAAGCTCTCAAAACCGTGGCTCTCAAGAGGTCCAACAACCAGAATTTTATCCACTTTGATCACCCTTAACTACTTAATTTAATTAGCCTTACATTGATTAAAATTTAAGCATCATTTCCTTCATTTCCAGCCCAAAAACAGCCCCAAAAGCAGAGTCAAAACCGTGACACATGTAATGGTCCAAGCAACCAGAATTTTGTCCACTTTAATCACCCTTAACTACTTGATTTAATTAGCCTTACATTGATCAAAATTTAAGCATCATTTCCCTTCATTTTCCAGCCCAAAAACAGCCCCAAAACAGAGTCAAAACCGTGACACATGTAATGGTCCAGCAACCAGAATTTTCAGCAAGCAAGCATGGAGTTCAATCACAAAATTCCATGAATAATTAACCACTCAATCAACTACTCAAAGCTAGATTAAAATAGCATTCAAGAAACCAATTTCAAGCAATTTTCAAGAACAACCACCATGTGGTTTTCTTCCAAAAATCAAATACGAGATTCCTAGTTGCTAAAGAGGTTGAGGAGGATTAATCTTCCTCTTACCAAGATGAAGAACCAAGAAAAATTCCAAGAGCACTTGATTTTCGGATTTGAAGCTCCAAAAACCCTAGAAAATGTGGTCCAAGTTAGAACAATGTAATGGTGTGAAAAAGAAGAAGAAAATGACCATTAAATCAAGAGAAAACCAGAAACGAAAATGGGAAGGTAAATCTGAAAATTTTCAGCCATGGGAGCTCACCTTCAAAGCTTGAGAAATGGTTGAAGATGGAAGCTTTCTTGAAAACTCCAAGCACAAAAGATGATGAGAAGGAGTAGGAGATTAAGAGAATATGGTTGGTGTAAATTTTTATGAAGGTTGGGGTTTCATGAGGTGGCTGGACGTGTAGGTGCTGGAAAAAGGAAGAAGAAAAGGTTTGAAAAGAGGAAGAAGAAGAAGAAACGTAAAAGAAGAAAGAAAGGTGCTTTTTGGTGATAATGCCTTTAGTTGTAATATTAGGATATTAGAATTGATTCTTTCCCTTTGGGTGGGCTGCAGATCACGTACGTGAGAGAGAGAATTGAGTGACAAAAATTGGCTTCCTTTGGAAGCTAATTCATGTGGTCAAAGCTTGGGGTCAAAGCTTCTTAAGGAAGCTTGAATATTTAACTATTAAATTTGAATTAAAGTGGATAGATTTGATATAAAGTGGATTACATTAGGATAATGTGATAGTATTTTTATTACACACTATTATCCAATAGATAATAGTTACAGTTGACAGAAGTCGGTATTTAATTAGTGTCGACGGATGAATTTTTCATTTGTCTTGATTTAATTGTATCAGTAAAGATTTCTCAAAAATTGTGAAACCTCGTAAACTGTGTCAAGTCTCGGGTTTAGTAAGATCCCCCATCGACTTATCCATAGTCCAAGGTTCTCAGAGAAAACATCGCGTTTCTCTGATTCTGCTCAGCGCACACGCAAAACGAGAAATATATTAAAATATTCGACGGTTCCGGAAAATTCTCTGAAAATTCTCAAAAATTGAAAATATTATAAAACGACTATCCGTCATATAATTTTACAATTTTTGAAGCACTACTGATCGTTTTCACGACTCTGCTCGAGTTTCACGCAAAACAAAGAATATATTAAAATATTCGTCGTTCCCGAAAAATTTCAGAAAAATTCTCATAAATCACAAATATTAGAAAATGACTATTCATGGTGAAATAATCAATTTTCGGAGTGTTACACTGGTCTCGGCAATTCTCAGCCCAGTGTACACGCAAAACGAGGAATATATTAAAATATTCGTCGTTTCCGAAAAATTCCAAAAAAATTCCTAAAAATCAAGAATATTATAAAATGATGATTTATAATCAAATACGTATTTTTCGGGATGTTACAGGTAAGGTAACTGGGAAATAACATTAATTGTAGCAGGATCTACTTCTATACCCTTCTGAGATATGATATGGCCTAAGACTATGCCTTGTTCTACCATAAAATGACATTTCTCATAATTAAGAACAAGGTTAGTCTCAATGCACCTATGCAAAACTCTATCCAAACTGTCAAGCATGCATCAAAAGAGGAACCATAAAACGGTAAAATCATCCATAAACACCTCAATGCAATCCTCTAAAAAATCAGCAAAGATACTCACCATGCATGTTGGAAGGTACCGGGAGCATTGCCAAGCCGAAAGGCATCCTCTCGTAGGCAAAAGTGCCAAAAGGGCAAGTGAAGGTGGTCTTCTCCTGGTCCTCCGGTGCTATATGGATCTGGAAGTATCCGGAAAAGCCATCAAGAAAGCAATAGAAAGACTTTCCGACGGGCGCTCAAGCATCGATCGATAAAGGGCGAGAGGAAAATGGTCCTTCCTTGTCGCTTGGTTCGGTCGCACATAATCGATACAAACTCTTTTTTTACTCTGCACTCTAGTAGGAATCGGCTCATCTTGATCATTCTTCACTACTTGTGATTCCCGATTTTTTGGAACCACTTGAACCGGACTAACCCAAGCACTATACGAGATAGGATAGATGATGCACGCTTGCAAAAGCTTGGTCACCTCTTTCTTCACCACATCCAGGATCAAGGGGTTGAGTCGCCTCTGTGGTTGCCTCCCTGGTTTAGCACCATCCTCAAGTAGTATCCTGTGCATGCACATAGAAGGACTAATGCCGGGAAGGTCACCAATAGCTTTCTTATGCTTCCTCGGTATTTGCGTTTACGCGAGACTTCTCCTCCCGGTCGAGGGCATGGAGGGCGGTGGAAATGATAGCGGAAGCTTCGATCCTCCTCTAAGTATGCATACTTAAGGTGCTCGGGAGTGGCTTAAGCTCCGGTGTAGGTGGCTGCACTACGGATGGGAGTATTCTCGGGTCGGTGGAAGTAGTTGTGTTTGACTTGCAATTCAACGAAATCTAAGTCGAGGTATTTTTGTAATCAAGCGCTACATTCGACTTCCTCAAATTTTCATTTGCAACACCATTTAGCTGTTCGGACTCCACACAATCGTATCAGAATCACCATGTAAACAAGATGCAATCTCAAGACAAACACTACACATTTACGTAACAATGCTCTGTTGACATATACGTACAAGCATCACATGTGTAGGTATCAACAAAATCAGAAAAGAATGGAAGATCTTCAGCAAAGAGCTCAGAAAAGCTATCATCAACTATATCAGCCAGCAAATCTATATGGAAGACTGAATGTTCTTCCATGGGGTGCTTCATGGCATCCAAGATATTAAATCGAACCACATTATCTCCAAACTCCATGGAAAGAGTGCCCTGCATGGACATCAATTTTGGTTCTGGCAGTTTTGAGGAATGGTCTACCAAGAATGATAGGGGCTCTACAGGATTCGGATTCTCCATCCATATCCAGAATGTAGAAGTCTGCAGGGAAGATCAGGTCATTAACTCTAACAAGAACATCCTCAATGAGTCCAGCAGGGTATGCATTACTCCTATTTGCCAACTGAATGATGACTCCTGTATTCTGTAGAGGTCCAAGGGCAAGAGATTGAAACACGAGACATAGGCATAACATTGATTGAAGCACCTAAATCCAACATGGCATTTTCGAATTATTTTTTATATATTTTTATACTTGTCAATTGCTACGCCTATGGTGCATGGAATAGTAAAAATTCCTGGATCCTTGCATTTTTGAGGCATTGTAGGCTGTATAAGTGCAGACACGTTTCTTCCCATGCTGATCTTCTCATTTCCCTTGAGTCTCCTTCTATGAGTACACAAATCCTTAAGAAACTTGGCATATCTTGGAATTTGCTTGATTGCTTCAATGAGAGGAATGTTCACCTCAACCTTCCTAAATGTCTCCAAGATCTCCCTATCTGTATCAGTCTCATGAGTCTTCTTAAGTTGCACAACTCTCTACGAGGGAATGGTAGTGGGATGGACTGCTCAGCAGCAACTACGGGAATGGGAGCGAGGATCGGTTTTCGAGCTTTCTTTGCTACATGGAATTTACGGTATGGCTTGCTTCTCCTTATCTAATTCTTCAACGGTCTTACCGGATCTTAGAGTGATTGCACTTACATTTCTTGGATTCACCACGGTTTGTGCGGGAAGCTTATCGAATCTTGGGATTGTAATTGGTTCATAGAACTTGCAAGTTGTCCAATCGATTCTCCAAATTCTGAATGGTAGCTTCGTCTCTCTTGGAAGCCGGCAGTTGTTCACGCCATCTGTTTCATCAATTCCTCCAAGGTTGGCTCGGATTTAGGAGGAGGGGCATTATTTGGCGTTCTTTGCATGAAAGGTGGCTTGGTATGGTCTCTTGGGTCTGTAGTGGACCTGGAAGGAGAGGCCGCTTCTTCTTTGGAAGGAAGCTGGCCGCTTGCCTAAATTGAGTAAGCGGGCGTGTAGGGTTATTCCCCCACCTCGATTTGGATGATTTCTCCACTGGGTTATATCGTTGGAAGACGGATCATAACTCGTGTCTTTATTTTCTTGAGGTCTATTATTGTAGATGTTTCTTTGCATAGGCACGGGGGTGCCATCGTATCAACCTCTTGCGGTGTAGGACAGAATCTGTGGAATGATCGGCGAAATACAAATGCCACACACTCGGCAGAGCTCTGCGTAGGTTGTTGATGTTGAGTCACGACCCAATTGCCTCACCAAGGAAGCAAGGTCATCAATTTTGCTTTCCAATTTCTGTGATCTGTGACATAAGTTGCCTCAATTTCGTGGACACCTCTACTTAATGCCACTTGAGTTACTTACGGTACCAACCGTTGGGAGTTAGTGGACATATTCTCAATCGGTGCCCTTGCAGCCACGGGAGTCTTGTCTACCAATGCTCCTCCACTAGCGACATCAATCATGCTCCTATCCATGGGCATTAAGACAAACCTTCATAAAAATCTTGGATTAGTAGGTGATCACTAATCGATGGTGAGGACAGACTAGCACACATCTTCTTGAATCTTTCCCAAGGTATTCGGACAATGGTTCTCTGTCAAAGCGCACGATGCCACATATCTCTTTTCGGATTGAGGCAGCCCTTGATGCGAGGAAAGAATTTCTCCAAAAATAGCCTCTTGAGATCATTCCAACTATTCACGGATCTCGGATGCGGGTAGTACGGACCAATCCTTAGCAAAGCATCCTGTAATGAAAAAGGGAATGCTCTAAGTTTGATATGATCCTCCGAAATGCCTTGAGGCTTCATGGTAGAACACACAATGTGGAACTCCTTGAGGTGCTTATGAGGATCTTCTCCCGCATGACCACCGAACTTAGGCAACAAATGAATCAATCAGATTTAAGTTCAAATGGAACATCAACATCGGGATATTGAATGCATAAAGGCGGTATGTAACACCGGGAGCAGCTAGCTCCTTCAAGGTTCTGTTATCCATAATCTCGGTATGATCACAGAATCGAATTGAAAGATGGATCGAGAATCGAGAAAATTCGAAGCGAGAAAATTCGGAAAGCGAGAATCACTAGTATGGTAACTAAGTGAAGAACCTCTACTTCCTATATGCTCGGCGATTCTGAGAATCAACTCTATTGAACCTATGCAAGGTATGAAAAGTCCTATCTATCTCGGGATCAAATTGATGCAAGGAACGAGGATTGGACCTAGTCATATAACATGCAAAACTCAAAAATAGCAAAATAGCAAAAACAGACAAAATGGAGTATCCAACACTAGAAATGCACCAAAATAAATCTATTTGACCTATCAAATGATTTTTAAAAAATATGGGACCACCACACACTTAAAACTACACTAAAATGGAACTAAAAAATGCAATGAAAAATCTTCAAAAAATGAAAAAGTGGCCTAAATGAAGGAATTAGAGCAGGAGAGGGTGTTGCTCACAGCTTTGCTGTGAGCCTTGTGGAGAATGTCATTTTCCTTCAACCCACCAATTTTCAGCTCATTCTGAGCATGTTTGGTCACCCAAAAATTACAAAAATGCCATTGTCTCACCTAAATTTGCTTAGAATGATGGTTTACCTTTGGCGGCCAAGTTTCAGGTCAAGACTCCATCGCAAGTACAATTCCTGTCTACTAGTGCCTTTTTGGATTCACAAAAATGGGAGCAAAGTGAAACTCAAAAGTGAAAGTGGAGGTGAAACTCAAAAATGAAAATCAAAACTTCCAATTATCAATAATGAAGTATATGGATGGTCAAATGCAGCAAGATTACATGCAAAAGCTGAATGTGGTGCAAGGAAACCAATGGAACAAGAAAGGCTACTCCTTCTTTATGAGAATTATGCGAGAAATCGAGCTATCGACTCAATTAGATTATGCGAGGAATTTTTGCACAAATGAATGTGTTATTTGTGCAAATGGAAGTATCAAGCTGTGTTGAGTGAAGCAATGCACATTCACAGGACTCATCAATTGCAACAAAACTCAATGGAACAGTAATGAATCCAATGGAACAGTGAAAACAAAAAATCCAATGAACTGCAGAATGGAGAGCACAGATTTATACCAGAATTGATCAATGATATATTGCAGTGGAAAAACACAACGGAACAACAAAGCAGCAAGATTTTTGCATCACAATCGAATTCTGCAGAATTCTGCAGAATTATGCAGAAGAAATGAAATGAAATGCTGCAACAGTACAGCCAGCAGAAGTGCAGAATTATGCAGCAGAAGTGAAGTGAATTATGTAGCAGATGAAACAAGAGCCAATGGAACGAATCGGTGTAATGCAAAGAACTGTAATCAGAATGAAGCGAGAATTCAGCAACGGAATGCAGCAAGATCAAGTGATGAGAATCGGGACAATAGCAGAAAAAATAGCAAAATGCACTTAAGGACTTTCGGACAAAGTTGGTCACGAATGCGAGAGAAATTAACAACTATTAGGAACTCCTAATAAACTTAAGAAACCGAAAATAGGTCCCCGGCAACGGCGCCAAATTTTGATCAGCGATGTCGCACTCGCCTCAAAATAGACTAGGATTTATGGAATGTAGCATAATGCATAACCTAGGTCATCTCCCAAGGACCAATTCGGATTTCTCAAGCATATTAGAAATTATCAATAAGTAGGGGGTTTTGTTCATTGCAATAACAGAAAACGAATTTAAATTGAGAAAATTCAATTAAGGAAACACCAATCCAAGGTCTTCAATTCAAGTGGCAGAATCAATCATTGTTCAAGAGAATTTCTGTTGTTTACACCTCTGTTAATCCGAAATCAACTAGATAATCACCCAGCAATTTATCAATTCAAACAGAATCACAATCGCAATTCTTGATTAAGATTGATTTAGGAACAAATTTAGATTAACATAGATTATCAATCGATGATCTATTCTCCCTTAGATTCAGATTAATCAACCCTAATTCGACTTCAATTTGAAATTCCAATCGAATTCAATTGAAGAAGGAGAAGAGGGAAGAACACAACAAATTTATAATCAAACAAGAGAACTCAAAATTCTAACCACCATTATTGAATTCCTTGGATTGATTGGAGCTTTAGCCTTCCATGGCCATCACGAAAATTGCAGAGAAGAGAGTAAAACGAAAAATAGAGAGAAGATGAAAAGAGAAAGGGGTTTCTGCTCAATCTGTTAAAACTGAATCACAACCAAAAAGCTGAATTCGAAATCTGTCTAAACCTATTTGTAACTGAAAGTTCTTCTGTAATTCCTAATCTACCCCTAGCCCAAACTGTAGCCCTCTGAATAAGCTTTTCAGAGACATATCATTTGCCTTAATTGGGCTTAAATTGAGAGAGATAGGCCCAAATCATTGAGGAAAGGTCCAAGCATTGTGACAGCAACAGCATCCTAACTTTGAGGCCCAATTTCGCCTTGAATCCAGCTGAATTAGAAAAATTGCATTAGACACCAGATTGTAGATCTTCGTCTCAGCTTTCAGGGGACTCCAAGATCATCCAAATATGATATTTGTAGCCCAAGTTATGGCCTGTACAAGACAGAAAGGTCAAAATGAGTTAAAATCCGAAAATTAATGAAGTTTTTACAATTAAGCTCAATGAAGACCAATCATCTAAAACTCATCTACAAACATAATATTGGACACAATTAACATCAATTAGGCCAAATATGAAGCAATAATGAATGGCTCAAAATTGATTGATCACTAATCACTTCCTATAAAAACTCATAACCCACACACAAAAAAGGGACCTAACCTTAACACACAGATTTCTGCTTACAACCATATTTTTACTTCTCTCCATCACGTTCAAACAACCTCCATCTTTGCCACAAATCTTCACCAACTTCACCAAAAACCCACTCACTTTACCTTCATTATCTTCAATCTCCCTTATCCACCATAACACTTCCATAAACACCTACTTCACCATCTACCTTCATCCTCTTTACCACCCCACCTTCATATCACCATCATCTTTATCTTCACCTTCAACCCATATAACCACCATCTCAACCGCCACCAAAAACCCACTCACTTCATCTTCAACTAAGTCAATTCACCATCCAACCAACCACCCACTTGAACCAGTTAGTGAAGCCCACCGTTCCGTAACCACCACGTGAGGCTACCACACACCTTCATCTCACCGTCTGAACCAGAACTCCACCCACCATATCTACTCGAAGCCAGCCAGACTGTACCGCACCGCAAGCAACTTGTCGCACAACTCGTGCTGAACCAAATCTGCATGAAGCCGTTGTCGACCCACATGAACCCAAAGCCACCTACGCCGGAATCAAACCGCGTCGCACCAGTGCCAATCGCCGCCTAGTCGCTCAAACTCGCTCGAACCAAGCGACTAGCCGAACCTGCAGCCACACCATTGAATCTAGATCGCACCACACCGTCGATCCGACCCTGCACCAGTCAACGAGCTGCACCAGTCGCCGGAACCGAACCACCGTGTGCCGCCCGCCGTCAACACTTCACCAAGTTTGCCGCCCTGACCAGCCTTCATCTTCTTCATCCTTGTCCCTGCAAATATCTAAACAAAACCCCTTCCTTTTGCTTTGACTGTGAGCCTTGTTCCTGTGCTGTTTTGAGTTATATTTTTTTATTTATTTTTTTGGAAGAAATGTGCTTGATGTAATGGATTCATTGGGCCAAAAAACTAAAAAAAATAGAAAAAAATATAAAAGAAAAAATATAAAATAATTAAATCTTTTTTTAAAGAATAAATAGGATTAACTGAGTTGTGAAAGCTTGTTGATCCTATAACTTTTGAAATCATCTGAGTTATGACAACTTGATGATTCAAAATTCTTTTTTTCAAAGTTAAAAAATAATTAACCCACTATTGTTAAACTTTTCTTTTTGAAGAATAAAATGGAATTAGCTGAGTTCTCACAACTTGTTAATCTTATAATTTTTATAATCATCTGAGTTGCGACAGCTTGATGATTCATTTTTAAATTAAAAATAACCAACCCACAAGTATTTTATAAAGAACTATGTGGCTTTGAGTTTCTCACTGCACCTGAGGATACGTAAAAGTAGAATCTCTATTCTATCAAGCCAAATTTTAATTTTTCGCAAATAATTTTTTTTTAGTTTTTAATAAAAGGGGTAAAACAAATATATTATGAGATTATTAAATTTTGTATAACTAATTTAGGGTAACCATTTTAGGACGGATGCATTAGGAGTGCTGTGGGGTTAAGTTTCTACCCTTTCCTATGCATAACCGACTCCCAAAATCAATCTGATTTCAAAGACCATTTTTTTAAAAAAAATGATTTTCTAATTTTTCCTATTTTAAATAAAAATTAGTGGCGACTCCTAACAATTTATTTGTTTGCCGCTCCTACCGCGATCACGGTCGCGACAGATGGCGACTCTGCTGGGGATACTTGAGAGTCAAACCCATATAAGCTGGTTATGCAAAATGTTTGTGATCTTTGTATATTTGTTTTATCTTTTTCTTTTTCTTTTTTTTCCTTTAATGGTTGTTAATTATTTTGTTAATTATTTTATTATTTAAACCTTAGGATAGAGAAATTTTTTTGTTGGAATTTTGGTTTTGCATTTATTTTGTAGGATATAGGTAGTCCTTAGAATTATGAAGGTTTGTGTGCTCCATACACCCACCGCACCTATACGTTTATCACACACATTTGAGTGGAGTCTTATATCCGGGTCTGAATGAAGCCTAAGTTAGGTAGAGGTTGCATAGTGGTAGCCATTTTGGATGTACATCTTGTTTAGTTATCGCGAAAACATCATCTAGAGTATGTCTTTTTCATCAATGTCCCACGCCTAGTGGTTTACCCACTATTTGTGGTCAACATTCTGAAACGAGACTTAGCTCTAGAGACCTTTAGAATAATAGAGACCTTTAAAATAATAGAGCCACTAAATGAGAGTTCTCACGAATCAAAAAGACCTATCAATCCTTAGGACATAATTCCTTAATTTAAGGCAATCCCTTAGGACACGAAGGGAGTATACTTCTTCTTTATATAGCTATCCCTCATTATTTTCAAAAAAAAAAATCAGCATTTCATGACATTCCTAGCATTCTTAAAAAAATAAAAAAAATAAAAAAATAAATCATCTATTTTCATGGCATCCTTAGCATTTTAAAAAAAATAAAATAAAAAAATAAAGCACGCATTTTCATGACATTCTTGACATTCTTAAAAATAAAAAAAATATATGAATTTTCATGGCATCCTTTGCATTCTTAAAACAAATAATAATAATAAATAAATCGTGCATTTTCATGGCATTCCTTTCAAAGGACACATCATCTTGCATTTTCATTCATTGCATTCTAAAAAAAAAATATGCATCATCTTGCATTTTCTTGTCATTCCTATCATTTAAAAAAATGTTGTCATTTCATCTTATGCATATAATTAATCTCATTCATTTCATCTCATTCTTTGTGTGATGTTACCGTGTTCAGCAACCATTGCGAGACCAAGGAAAGAAGACACTAATCAAACCCGAGTTCATAACACAAGGACTCGAACAAAGCTTGCAGCTATGGCAGCCAAGAATGAAGAAAGAAATCTGAGTATGGAAATAAATAAGATAAAAGGAAGGATGAATGAAATGACAGAGCCTCAGAGAAGAATGAAGGAAATGTTGTTGGTCATGAGGGAGACCCTCACCTTGATCAGGGCAGTCAGAAGTATGGGAGTGCAAACCCTGGGGTCACTACTGAGATACCTGTTGAGGGAGGAACATCAAATGCTGCATCACTAGTACTTCCTGTCGGAGAAAGATATCATTCCTTAGAAGAAACTCGAAATAAGGTTCATGGTAACACTGAGTTTACATAGGAACCACCGTATATGTCCATCCCATTGTCAATGGGATTTCCCGCTGGGACTGGTCATGCGACAATTCAAAATTATAAGATGAAAGAAGAATGGATAGAAAAGATGGAAGAAGAAATCATAGCAATTAAGGACCACAACACTTATGGTCCCCTTGGCATAGAAGAATTGTGCCCTACTACCAACATTATCATCCCAAAGGAATTTAAGGTTCCCGAATTCAACAAATATGATGGGAGCACCAACCCATTTTTTCACCTAAAAACATACATTACCAAAATGTCAATTTGGTCAAAGGATTGGAAGTTCATTATCAACTTCTTTCATGAAAGCTTGTCTGGGCTTGCTTTGGAATGATGTATCCAACAAGAACTCTCCAAAATCTCTTCTTGGGATGACTGGGCAAATCTGTTTATAGGACAATATCGGTTTAACTTGGAAATAATCCTAACTCAGGAACAATTGAGCTCAATACACAAAGGAAATGAAGAATCTTTTAAGCAGTATGCACAAAGGTGGAGAGCCTTGGCGGCTTAAGTTCAACCCTCATTAACACTGTCTGACATGTGTTTATATTTCTTAGGAACCCTGTGAAATCCTTTTATTGAGGTGATGCGTGCGGATGTAGTGATTAAAATTAAGATAAAAATCAGTTGTCAGGCCCACTAGAAAATAAAAACCTTACAACTAGTTGTAGTTAGTAAGGGTCGATCCACAGAGAACCAATTCAATTAACACTATTAAACAATTCCCAATTTAGACTCTGATTAACAATAAACAGTAAAAGGGGGGTTTTGGAGTTTTGATGAACAATGGACAGCTTCAAAGATAACAATAAACAAACTGAAATCAACAATATAAGAAAATTGGTTAAGAGATTGAATCCACCACTAGATTTATATGATAATGTAAATCCACATATCCTTTTTATTCCAACATGCTCAATTATGTTTTTATGCAATTGTGATATTAAATCTCTGTTTTCCTTACGTGTTGGCCAATTTAGCAACCGCTCAAATCAACTCCTAATCACTGATTAGTCATAAAGCAACCGCTCTTACAACTATCCAATAATTGCATTAAGATTTAGAAAACCAATTACACTAAGGTCTAATCACACACCGGGATTAAATTACTTAGAACATATATTTCTCTAGATCTAATACCGCAACCGCGCATAATAAACCCGGATCTACTACTTTTATAAGCGGCAAATAGCACAAAGATAATTATACCCACATGAACATCATACATCCCACTAGATCTACTACCGCAACCGCGCATAATAAACCTAGATCTACTACTTTGAAAGTAGGAACAAGTACAAAAACCTTCATACCAACAATAGATTCGAGAAATATATGAATAAAAACATAAGCGTGTTGAAATAATCAAATATGCAAAGTTTACAACATTAATACTAGCAGTTTCATCACCCCTTAACCAAGGGAGGTTTAGTTACACATAGCTAGAAAGAAATCACAAGAAAAACTATGAAGAAACAAGAAGAAACTATGAAGAAACAAGAAACTAAGAGAGAAAATGAAGGAGAGTTACCTCTTGTTCATGATAAATGGTGCCTTTTATAGAAGTCTAAGGTAACAAAATGACAAAGGGAAGTGGGTGGATGAGTGGGTGAGTGAGTGGAGTGTTTGAGTGGATGGATTAGTGGGTTGGTTTAGTGGATTGGTTTAGTGGATGAGTGAGTGGAATGGTTGAGTGGTTGAATTAGTGAAAAATGCCAAAGGACTTTTGGTGAGTGGGAAATTATGGACATGAATGGGTGAGTGGATGGATGAGTGGATGGATTAGTGGATGAGTGGGTGGAGTGGTTAAGTGGTTGGATTAGTGTATGAGTGGATGAGTGGGTGAGTTAGTGGATGAATGGATGAGTGGATGAGTGGATTAGTGGATGGATGAGTGGATTAGTGGATGGATGAGTGGATTAGTGGATGGTTGAGGACGAAAATTTCGTGTCTGACTTGGAAGCCAAAAACGACCCAATATACTTCAGAACCACGAAAATTGTTCTTCATGAAAGTTGTAGATCCTTGTCTTGGCTATAAAATGGATAGCTGGTTCGTCCAATTTGGCTTCCTTAAGCCCAATATATGTCCCAAATACCGTAGGTTGATCAAACCCAACTTCAGCACCTCTGTTCCGACTTGCAAGCTCAAAATGACCTACTAGACTTCTTTTTCTCAAAATGTGTTCTTCATGAAAGTTGTTTATTTGGATCTTGACTATCCACTGTCCAAATTTCAGCCCATCTCCATTATTACATCTTGAGATATGATTTTATGAGTGCACACTGTTCGGATTCTACTGACAGAACCCGTATTCTGACTTCCATGTAAACTTAGGTCCCTTAGACATCTGAATCGGTCTTTGAGCTCTTCATCAAAGTTGTAGAGCTTCTTCTTAGCTTTCCTACAAGGTAAAATTCATGTTCATCAGATATCAGGAACTCAAGTTATGACCAAAATACAGAAACAGTGTAAAATCTCAATAATGCTGAAAATATTCAATTAGGACCAATTTGAGCTCAAACTCACAAAATCATGTCAAACTCAATCAATTAAGAATATGGAGAGTGTAAATGACTAAATATAAGGGTTTCTTAATGAATAAAATATGTGTTTATCAAATTCCCTCACACTTAGCTTTTTGCACTCCTGGGCAAAACTCAAGACCAAAACAAGGACATAAGAGATTAACAAAATTTTAAATTCCAACGACATTCAAGAGTCCAAAATTTTACAATCAAGAAGAACAACCAAAGGTTCAAGGGATCAAAACATTCATGAGTTAACAATTCTCCACATCTCAAACCAACAAGCAAGGTATCTTCAACATGAATCGAGAATGATAGATCTTCACAAGATTCCCTCTCAATCTCTCAAGTGTTTAAAGGGTAGGTATTTCACTCAATTCAACCCATGAAAATTGCACTACCATAAGCTTGCTTATCTTCTACTTCTCCACTACTCAAAACACATGCACACACAAATCATGAGGACTTTATTCAAGGTTGTAGTGAGGTCAAGGTAACGAGGAGAGGATAAAATGGATATGAGAAGATAAATACTAAAGAGAATAAAAGCAAATGAGAGTGAGTTCAAATAACAAGCATAAAAGTTCATCCCAACTCTAGTGTATATCCCTTTACATATTCATTTCCCAATCCTTTTTTTTTTTTAAACACTTGGTTTTTTTTTTTTTTTTTTTTTTTTTTGTTTTATATATATGAACATAACTATATACATACATTTTTTTTTCTTTTTTGGGCACTCTTTTCTTTTTCAACAACCATTTTGTACACACACCCCACACTTGTTCAAAAACTCATCCATTAACCAAGCTAATGTTCTTTTATTCCCTAAGGTAAAGTAAGAACACGATTTCTCATTTAAGGCACATAATGAGCTAGAAACAAGGAATGGTCAAATAAGCTCAAAGGGGTTAAGCAAAGGAAAATATACAAGGTTGGCAAGAATCAGAGAATTTTCAAGAAGTCAAAAGAGTGCTTGATATCATATTGAAAACAAGGTTGGCTATTTGGTTAAACTAGCTAATTAAGAAAGAGGGCATCAATCATGTTCATGCATGCAAGTGAAATGTAGCCTCAAAAAGAATCAAAGCAAGTTCTAGAGTGGTCATTAACATGAGTGAAAATCACACAAGAAAAGAAGAGAATGGCATAAATGTTAAATCCATCCATTAGGCTCAAAATCTCACAAGGTATGCATCCATCAAACTCAATTCATCAATTCAATCATCCATCTCCAAGCATATCAGTTCAAGAAGGGAGAAAAGTTATTCAATCATGCAATGATCTCTTTTTTTGTGTTTTTTTTTCTTTTTTTTTTAACAACCAAAAGAAACATGCTAAAATCTCTCCCCCACACTTAATATAAACATTGTCCTCAATGTGAAAGAGAGATATAGAAAAGAGCAACACAACCTGATAAGAAGTGAATCAACGCAAAGCAGAAAAGAAGCACACTGTCAGTTACGCATCACACCCTGAAAAGAAATCAAACAAGAAAACGTTAGTACTTCCACAATTTAATACTAATTAATTACTACCTAAAAAAAACTCCTTACTCTGCCACCAATTAAGATGCGTCTCAAGAGTAAAATTACTCCTTACTCTGCCATCACTAATTGGTTTAATAAGTCCATGACAATCATATCATACTTTCCAAACAAAACAACAAATTTTTTTTTTTAATAAAATTAAACCCATTAAAGAGAAAGTGTCGAGATCGGCTTTTTTTTTCTTGTTACTTCCTTCGCCGTTCCTGTGGACCAATCTATCTCGAGCTAATACCTTATCGGCACATACTCAAAAGCTTCTAATTTATCAATGAGCTCATCAATAGTGGAGGCGAGAGATAAGAAGTTGTCTTCTTGAAGGAGTGATAAATTTCTGTTCCATGACTTTGTCAAGAAAAAATAACAAAAGATCAAAGAAATTATTAACATTCAACAAACCAATGGGTTTATGGTGGATGTTCAGTTCAGCCCAAGAGACAATTTGAAAAATCTCTTCCAAAGTACCAAAACCACTGGTAAGACAATAAATGCATCGAATTGTCAACCATTGTTTTCATTCGTCCATGCATAGATGTTACACGAATTTCTTCTCCAAGCTGTCTTTCCAAAGTGATGTTATTTTCACCAAAGGTTTAGGAATAACACTGAAACTGTTGCCTCCTATAGAAGCGACAAGTGATACAGCCCCCATTAACCCACGACAACCTCCCCATATACAAGATGAATATTCCTCGCAGCAAGTGATCGACCAAGAGTGCTAGGCTGCGTTTACAAACTCTAATCCCTTCCCATAACTCGACCCACAAAAAACACAGACATTTTTGAGGTTACGAATAGAAGGCCCCATTCTATACTCTTCCTCCCTTTGAGTGTTTCTGAGTTGAAGGAAAATGGAGAAAATGGAGTGTTTAAGTAGGAAAAAGAATGGAAAGGGGAATAATTGCACCTATGAGGGTAGGTTGGCTGTTGTCAGAAAAGGTTGAAATTAAGAAACACAGAATCTTTTCTCCCTTTTTTTTTTTTTTTTTTTTTTTTTTTTATTTTTTTTTTTTTTTTGTTTGACTTCAAGAAAACCATCAAGGTAAAGAAGTCTAGAAACCCCTGAAGGACCCTGCTCAAAGGATCGTCTGTACAAAAATTAAAATACAACAAAATGATACAAAGATAAAAGAAATAGAAAATGATGACATACCTGTATGTACAGTGTCCATGGCGTATCTTTATACTGCGCGTCATGAGTGCAGTAGACATCACGTCTTTTTTTTTTTTTTTGAAATTGTTAGAAAAACTTGATGAAAGATGAGTGTATACTTAAGATTGGGATGGAGGTAGTCGCTCTTTCGGCTTTGTGCCAAAGCATTGTTGACCAGTATTCAATCCATTCAAGACCAGCGTAACATAAGGCTCCCAAAAGGGATAAGTGGCCATAATACGACTGGCTGCCTCACATGTGGGATACAATCTACCTTCTTTGTTTTTCAATTAAGAAGGCTGGATCAGGATGCATGCATTTTCCCATTCACGGTGTGTGTTACCAAAGCCAACCCTAAGACGTATACATAAATTTTTTTTTTTTTTTTTTGTTTTGTTTTGTTTTTTTTTTGTTTTTTGTTTTTTGTTTTTTTTTTATAGATGACATGAAGAAGAAGAAGAAGATGATATGTACAGATTGTTTGTGGATGTGGCTCACATCCGCCTGCGGTTTAACGTCCGATAACGGCTTAAACGTCTTCTATGAGTCGAGGATAAGCTTCCCATCCAATTTTCTTAAAAATTGGCAAACAGGTCTTTTAGAGTCGATTCCCAAGACTGTAGCATTTTTCTTCATCCTTGAAGAGATTCCACAATTTAAGAATTTTACGATGCACCAATCCACAAGAATGCGTCTCAAGAGTCAATAAGATATCATCTAATGACTCCTTACTCGATCCATTCTTAATGAAGAAAATTTTATCTTCTCTATTTGCGGAAACCATCCCCAAAGTATGACATCGCTTGTTACGGTTCCATCGTCCACATTTGTAACGGACTTGTAACCTTTTTGCTCTTCTCCTTTTAGAATATGAACTTCTTCCAAGACCAGGGCATATATGAGTCAAATGAAATTGAGGACTCACCGCTAATCGAACCTTTGCTTCAATTATCCAACAGTATATCTTCTGGCATACCTTTGTGCATTAACAGTCTCAATCTTTCACATCGAACTTTGTAGATTTTTCTCAGAGCATTTTGAGGAAGAGAAGGAAAATGTTTTCTCAGGTTTGAAAGAATGACATCCATTTTGAAGAAGAAGAAGGATTCAGTTATTTTGGGAAACTGAAAAATAAACCGACTTGAGAGTCACGGAGTACCGTATCCGCCACTTAACCGGCAACACAAAGAACTCAAGAACTTGATTTTCCAGGAATGGTTGAGTCTTTGTCCATTAACTTTACGCGCATTACCATTCATAGGATCCTCAATATTTACGGCCCCAGAGGATACACGTGTTTGACAGCAAAAGAACCGCGCCACCTAGATCTCAATTTTTCAAGGAGTAGGTGCAGATGATAATCTCAAAGCAGAACCTTTTTGACCAATTTCCGCAACTTTTGCAAAAGGTGTAACAGACCTTGAATAAAGTAGGCCAATAAAATCCATCCTGCAAGATTTTCGCAGTTGTTGTCACTGAAGAAAAGTGACCTTCACATGCTTCCGAGTGACAAAATTTAATGGCACTACCTACCTTATTGTCGGGCACACAGCTGCTTTTTTTTTTTTTTTTTTTTTTTTTAGAGATTCAAATGCTTACAACCAACAAACAGATAAAAACATAATCTAAGGAACTAATGAAAACACAAAATAAAAAGGGATAAAGAGAGCAAATCTGGTTGGGTTGCCTCCCAATGAGCGCTTAGTTTATTGTCCTCAGCCCGACATGATGATACTTTCAATGCTCCTCATATTGTGGAAGGATGAGGGTCATCACTTCCATCTACTTGCACTTGTCGGGAAGTTCATGATATGGTTTGAGACGATGACCATTGACCTTAAATGCTTTGCCAGAATTTTCACTCCTGATCTCAACTGCACCAAAAGGAAAAACATTAGTTACCACAAACGGCCCAATCCACTTAGAACGCATTTTACCTGGAAATAATGAGTCTTGATTGGAATAGCGAGGACTTTTTGTCCTCTCGTGAAATTTCTTTACGGAAATCAATTGGTCGTGGAATGCCTTAGCTTTAGTCTTATAAATCGGGGCATTCTCAAAGGCCTCATTTCTTAGTTCTTCTAATTCCGTGCTTGGAACTTCCTTTGCTTTCCAAAGCACCTTCCAATTCCATATTAACTTGTTTAATGGCCCAGGAAGATCGATGTTGCAACTCAACGGGCAAATGACAGGGCTTTCCATACACCAACCGAAATGGTGACATGCCAATGGGAGTCTTATAGGCAGTCCTATAAGCCCATAAAGCATCTTCAAGTCGAGTGCTCCAATCCTTTCTTGAGGGATTCACTGTCTTTTCAAGGATTGACTTAATCTCCGGTTGGACACTTCAGTTTGCCCATTTGTACGTGGATGGTAAGGAGTGGAAATTTCTGTGCATTACTCCATATCTCTTCAATAGAGCATCAAAGGTTTTGTTGCGAGAAATAGGTCCCTTGGTCACCGATGATAGCCCTTGGGGTCCCGAACCTGGAGAAAATATGTGACTTAACAAAATCTGCAATGCTTTAGAATCATCGATCGAGTGGCTTTTGCTTCCACCCATTTAGACACATAATCAACGGATAAAAGAATGTATGTGAAACCAAATGAAGGAGGGAATGGTCCCATGAAATCAATACCCCACACATCAAAGAGTTCCACAAAAATGATCGGAGTCCGAGGCATTTGATTACGAGGACCAATATTACTGTTCTCGACGGACGGTCACAAGACTTACGAAGTTGTAAGCGTCTTTGAAAATTGAAGGCCAATAGAAACCACTGTCAAGCACTTTATTGGCTGTCCTTTTTCGCCAAAGTGTCCTCCACATGCATAGGTGTGGCAAAAGGAGAGGATGGAATGTGTCTCGAGAATCGGGAATGCACCTCCTAATGACTTGATCTCGCACAATGCTTCCATAAGTACGGGTCATCCCAGATATAGTATTCTGATCACTCCTTAATTTATCTCTTTGGGCCTTGTTCAAATCCTCCAGGAAAGTCCTTAGTAACCAGGTAGTTAACAATGTCAAAGCATACCAAGGGATTATGGTGTTGACAACCATCAAATATTCATCAGGAAAAGTCTCCATGATAGGCATTTCTTCCTCTTCGATTACCAATCTACTCAAGTGATCGGCCACCAAGTTTTCGCTCCCTTTCTTGTCTTTAATCTCCAAGTCAAATTCTGGAGCAATAAAATCTATCGGAGCAATCTAGGCTTTGCTTCTTTCTTTGTTAGAAGATACTTCAAGGTGCATGATCTGAAAACACAATCACTTTAGAACCAATTAGATATGATCTAAATTTTTCTAAAGCAAATACAATGACTAGAAGTTCCTTTTCGTGGTTGAATAATTAAGTTGAGCATCATTTAGAGTCCTTGATGCATAGTAAATGGCATAAGGAACTCTATCAACTCGTTGTCCCAAGACTGACTCCTACCGCAAAGTCACGGCATCACACATTAGTTCAAAAGGTAACTCCCGGTTGGGTGGCGATGATAGGCGCAACAGATTAACAACTTCTTGAGTTTATTGAAAGCTTCCATACATTTCTCATCAAAGTTAAAATTAACATCTTTTTGAAGAAGTCTGCAAAGGGGCAATGAGACGTTAGAAAAGTCTTTAATGAATCTCCGGTAGAAACCTGCATGACAAAGAAAAGAACGAATCTCCCGCACACTAGTGGGTGGTGGCAAAGAATGCATGAGTTCTACTTTAGCTTTATCTACTTCAATTCCCCTAGCAGAAATTACATGACCTAA
Organism: Ormosia emarginata; assembly: GCA_029884605.1. NCBI lineage: Eukaryota > Viridiplantae > Streptophyta > Magnoliopsida > Fabales > Fabaceae > Ormosia > Ormosia emarginata. The sequence continues at coordinate 23,138,488 of JAQQTP010000073.1, forward strand.
CACAATACCTTCATTCACCATGAAATGACATTTTTCCCAATTCAGTACCAGGTTAGTGTCAATGCATCTTTTAAGCACCAAAGTTAAATGTTCCAAACAATTTTCAAAATCATTTCCAAAGACACTAAAGTCATCCATAAAAACCTCAATGATGTTTTCAATGTAATCAGAAAATATACTCATCATGCATCTTTGGAAAGTTCCTGGTGCATTGCAGAGTCCAAAAGGCATTCGCCTATATGCAAAGGTACCAAATGGACAAGTGAATGTAGTCTTGTCTTGGTCTTCTGGAGCTATGGCAATCTGATTGTAACCTGAAAAACCATCCGAGAAAACAATAATAAGAATGACCACTAATCTTTCTAACATTTGATGAATGAAAGGTAAAGGAAAGTGGTCTTTTCTCGTGGCGGCATTCAACTTCCCGTAATCAATACAAACACGCCACCACATCGTAACCTAGTGGGAATAAGCTCATTTTCAACATTTCTTACCACAAGTAATTCCAGATTTCTTTGGTACTACCGGTGGGCTTACCGGCTTACCCTTTCGTCAGAAATGGGGTAGATCACCCCCACACTTAGGAGCTTCAGTATCTCCTTTTTCACAACCTCCATCATAGGAGGATTCAATCTCCGTTGAGGGTCTCTCACAGGTTTAGTATCCTCCTCCATTAATATCCTGTGCATACAAACGGAGGGACTAATACCCTTGATATCAGCTATTGACCAACCAATGGTTGTCTTATGTTCCGCAAAACAGCTACCAGTTTCTCTTCTTGCTCTTGGGTGAGTGACTTTGCAATTATTCTTTGGAAGGGTGTCCTTCTCCCCAAGAAGATGTATTTAAGATGATCAGGTAGTGCTTTCGGTTCCAATTCAGTGCCTCGCACACTGAAGGTTGAGGTATATCGGTAGTAACATGGTAAATCAACAAAAGTTACCTCATGCTCTTACGGAGTGGAAGAGAGCTCTTGTAAGGCAAACAACAATTTCATCAATGTCTTCACTCCATGGCTCTTCTTCACTCTTCTTCTTTTCCTCCCGTACATCTAAGCTATGAGTTAGAATTGTATCAAGAGCATCAAAATGGTCGGTATCAAAAGCTGCAGAAATTAAAGAATCAAAAGGATCAAAAGAATCAATTAAACAAGCGAGTGCACATCACTTGAGTATCTCATAGCTTCAAAAATATTGAATCTAATTAATTCCCCATCAAATTCCATTGTTAGAATTCCGAGTGCACATCAATTTTTGTCCGTGCAGTCTTCAAAAATGGTCTTCCTAGCAAGATAGGAGCAGATTTGGGAGACTCATCCTCTTCCATGTCCAAAACATAGAAGTCTCAGGAAACACTAATTCATTCACTGTACCAAAACATCTTCAACCACACCCTTAGGGTATGCATTAGATCTATCGACCAATTGAATAACAACACCAAGTAGGTTCCAAAGGACCCAAGTATAAAGATGCATAAATAGAATATGGCATGACATTTATAGATGCACCTAAATCAAGCATTGCCCTTTCAAACCTTGTCTTACCTATAGTGCATGGAATGGTGAATGTGCTGGGGTCCTTACATTTGGTTGGGAGTTTCTTTTTAATTACAAATTTGAAACATTTTCTCCCACTTGGACCTTTTCATTTCCTTTTAACTTCCTCTTGTTAGTGCATAATTCTTTCAGAAATTTTGCATATCTAGGTACCGCTTAATGGCATCTAACAAAGGGATATTAACCTCTACCTTCCTAAAAGTCTCAAGTATTTCTTTTTCTCGCTTCTTCTTTCTTGGTTTTAACCAACCTACTAGGAAAAGGAGCTTTAGTGACATATTTAGGAAGGGTTAAGAAATACTTACCTTAGGGGTTTTGGAAGTTTGCCCCTTATCATTTGCTTCTTTGGGTGGTTTATCCTTCTCTTGAATGATTGGTGGAAGAGAGGTAGGCTCATCCATCGTCTTTCCGCTTCTCAATGTGACAAAGACTAGCATTTTCCCTCGGATTCACTTACATTTGTGAGGGTAGTTTCCTGAAGCTTGGCTTTGAAACTTGTTGAATTCTCGTGGACAAGCTGTCCTATCGATTCTGCAAGTTATTGATTGCGATCCTTGTTTCTTGTTTGAAACTTTGTATAGTTGCATTTGTTTCTTGTTGGAACCGCAAATTATTAGTGGCCATTTGTTTTACTAGCTCCTCTAATGAAGGCTCGGATTGCTTAGGAGCTTGAACTTCTTCTTGTCTCGAGGGAAAGGTACTTGCCTTTGTTGGAATCTGGAGGTCCATAATTTGGAGGTTGATTTTGAGGTTGCTTTGCATAGCTGAAATTTGGATGATCCCTCAACCCGGATTATATGTGTTTGAGTAGGGGTTGTAATTTTTTGAAAGTCCAGCATATCCCCCTACTGCTCTTACCTCCTCATTTGTGTCTTCTTGGAGAGTGGGACACATATCAGTGGGATGTCCAGATGAACAACAGATCCCACAAGCATGAACCGATGCTTTACCGAATCCATTAACCGCTGAACCATAGCAGACAATTGAGTTATTTGCTGCTGTATACTGGTTGTCTCTACTTCTTTCACTGCTCTTACTCCAGTGTCATTTCTAGAGTAGAATTGTTGAGTATTGGCAGCCATTCTTGAGATCAAGTTTCTAGCTTCTTGAGGAGTTTTATCAATCAATGCTCCTCCGCTAGCAAAGATCAATCATGTTGCGATCCATCACTTGTAAGCCTTCATAGAAATACTGAATTAAAAGCTGTTCACTTATTTGATGATGAGGGCAGCTGAAACATAGCTTCTTAAATCTCTCCCAGTAGTCATGGAGTGATTCCCCATGCCTTTGTTGAATACCACAAATTTCTTTTCTGATTGTTGCAGCTTTTGAGGCGGGGAAGTATCTGTCTAGGAAAGTTCGGGCCATGTCCCGCCATGATTGGATGGATCCAGGGTGGCAAGTAGTAAAGCCACTCCTTAGCCGAGTCTTTCAATGAGAATGGAAAAGCTCTCAACTTGACTTGCTCTACATGAATTCCTGCAGGTTTCATGCTAGAACATACCACATGGATTTCCTTCAAGTGCTTGTTGGGGTCCTCTCCGGGTAATCCATTGAAAGATGGCAAGAGATGGATTAAACTGGATTTCAATTCAAATGCCTCTTCATTTTCAAGAATGTCTATGCAAAGAGGCTGTTGATCTAGATCTGGAGCACCCAATGCCCTTAAAGTGTTTTCTCGCCATTGTCACTTCTTCAGATATTTCAGATGGCTCAAATGTCTCTGAACTTGATAGATCAATGTAACAGGCGGCTTCAATGTCGGCAGGTGTGAGTTGGAAGTTAGCGGGATGGAAGGGAAATTGAGGATGTGAAGTGAGTTGATCAATATAGTTCCTCAAATTTAGCAATCCTTCGTCTACTCCTTCAAAGGACATCAACACCTACAAAACACTCGAGAAAGAAAGATTAAAAATAAAATAAAATAAAATAAAATAAAAACAGAATAAAAATAGGAAATAAATTAATAGTGTAATTGAAAAAATTGGTTCCAGCAACAACGGCGCCAAAATTCTGATGCGTGCGGATGTAGTGATTAAAATTAAGATAAAATTCAGTTGTCAGGCCCACCAGAAAATAAAAACCTTACAACTAGTTGTAGTTAGTAAGGGTCGATCCACAGAGAACCAATTCAATTAACACTATTAAACAATTCCCAATTTAGACTCTGATTAACAATAAACAGTAAAAGGGGGGTTTTGGAGTTTTGATGAACAATGAACAGCTTCAAAGATAACAATAAACAAACTGAAATCAACAATATACGAAAATTGGTTAAGAGATTGAATCCACCACTAGATTTATATGATAATGTAAATCCACATATCCTTTTTATTCCAACATGCTCAATTATGTTTTTATGCAATTGTGATATTAAATCTCTGTTTTCCTTACGTGTTGGCCAATTTAGCAACCGCTCAAATCAACTCCTAATCACCGATTAGTCATAAAGCAACCGCTCTTACAACTATCCAACAATTGCATTAAGATTTAGAAAACCAATTACACTAAGGTCTAATCACACAGGGATTAAATTACTTAGAACATATATTTCTCTAGATCTAATACCGCAAATGCAACCGCGCATAATAAACCCAGATCTACCACTTTTATAAGCGGCAAATAGCACAAAGATAATTATACCCACATGAACATCATACATCCCACTAGATCTCTACTACCGCAACCGCGCATAATAAACCTAGATCTACTACTTTGAAAGTAGGAACAAGTACAAAAACCTTCATACCAACAATAGATTGAAATATATGAATAAAAACATAAGCGTGTTGAAATAATCAAATATGCAAAGTTTACAACATTAATACTAGCGGTTTCATCACCCCCTTAACCAAGGGAGGTTTAGTTACACATAGCTAGAAAGAAATCACAAGAAAAACTATGAAGAAACAAGAAGAAACTATGAAGAAACAAGAAACTAAGAGAGAAAATGAAGGAGAGTTACCTCTTGTTCATGATAAATGGTGCCTTTTATAGAAGTCTAAGGTAACAAAATGACAAAGGGAAGTGGGTGGATGAGTGGGTGAGTGAGTGGAGTGTTTGAGTGGATGGATTAGTGGGTTGGTTTAGTGGATTGGTTTAGTGGATGAGTGAGTGGAATGGTTGAGTGGTTGAATTAGTGAAAAATGCCAAAGGACTTTTGGTGAGTGGGAAATTATGGACATGAATGGGTGAGTGGATGGATGAGTGGATGGATTAGTGGATGAGTGGGTGGAGTGGTTAAGTGGTTGGATTAGTGTATGAGTGGATGAGTGGGTGAGTTAGTGGATGAATGGATGAGTGGATGAGTGGATTAGTGGATGGATGAGTGGATTAGTGGATGGTTGAGGACGAAAATTTCGTGTCTGACTTGGAAGCCAAAAACGACCCAATAAACTTCAGAACCACGAAAAGTGTTCTTCATGAAAGTTGTAGATCCTTGTCTTGGCTATAAAATGGATAGCTGGTTCGTCCAATTTGGCTTCCTTAAGCCCAATATATGTCTCAAATACCGTAGGTTGATCAAACCCAACTTCAGCACCTCTGTTCCGACTTGCAAGCTCAAAATGACCTACTAGACTTCTTTTTCTCAAAATGTGTTCTTCATGAAAGTCGTTTATTTGGATCTTGACTATCCACTGTCCAAATTTCAGCCCATCTCCATTATTACATCTTGAGATATGATTTTATGAGTGCACACTGTTCGGATTCTACTGACAGAACCCGTATTCTGACTTCCATGTAAATTTAGGTCCCTTAGACATCTGAATCGGTCTTTGAGCTCTTCATCTTGTAGAGCTTCCTCTTAGCTTTCCTACAAGGTAAAATTCATGTTCATCAGATATCAGGAACTCAAGTTATGACCAAAATACAGAAATAGTGTAAAATCTCAATAATGCTGAAAATATTCAATTAGGACCAATTTGAGCTCAAACTCACAAAATCATGTCAAACTCAATCAATTAAGAATATGGAGAGTGTAAATGACTAAATATAAGGGTTTCTTAATAAATAAAATATGTGTTTATCATAAGGCAATGGTCGGAGCAGCTTATAAAGATTTTACTAACTTGATCACTGCTGGAGAAAGGATCAAGATTTTATCTAAAGTTGGGAAGTTGTCAGTGAGCAATACAGAGGATATCACTGCTAAGAAAGGATTTCAGTCGAAAAAGAAAGAGCATGAAGTGAATTATATCCAACACCAACAGACTTTTAAACCTCGGTATTCACCACAATACCTAAGTTATCAACCACTATATAATCCTAACCTTCATTTTTCATATCAAACTCCTACACCTCCTTATTACCCACCCCACCAAATTATGCCAACTACAAACATTACCCGAACTCCATAATTCTAAATCAACAATGTTCTCACACCATAACTATACGTACCAACTTGCCTAACTTATACCCAATATCCATCTACACCTCCGCAAAATTACCCAAGCCGCCTATAACCTTGGCCAAACTTCCAAAGTCAAGGTTGCTTCCATTCTCAAAAACCTATCCTCTTTCCTAAAACTATCCATTTCAAACACAGACTTATTCCAAAGGTTGTTTGATACTCACCTCATTTCTACAAATCTTGTACGTCCCCTAAAACCACCATTCCCAGCATAGTATAACCTAAGTTTAACTTGCAAATATTACATGGACATCACATGGCACTCAATTAAAGATTGTGAATCCTTTAAGATTATAGTAAAGAAACTACTTATGAGAAGTTTGATATTGAAGAAGTAGATGAACCCATTATTGTTAACAACTCAATTTATAACTATGGTGAGGTAAATGCTTTGGAGATGGAAGGATCACCCATAAGAAAGGTCATGAGCTTGTGTACGCCCATAGTTGAAATATTTGAGGGGTTAAAGAAAGTAAGTTATAGTATCACTGCACCAGTTGCAACGATGAAATAAAAGGAGAAGCAGGATGAAAAGTCAAGTTGTGCTTATCATTGTAGAGGAATAGGACATGATATCGAGAACTGTCAGGACTTTAAGGTTCGAATCCAAGAATTGCTTGCTTCAGGAGTACTACAAGCTAGACAAGGGTTAGATTCCTTTGAAAAAGTCATTCACCCTCCAATAACTCGAAACCTCTGAACAATTGGAGATCTGAGGCCGATTGCCATAAAATAATTAGTGATGGTCGACTCATGTTAACTTTCTTGAAGCTTTAATGTAATAAATTTGCAGGGGTACCTTGTTTCCTTTCATTTTCATCACTTTGCCTTTCTTGACATTTATTCTCTTACATTTCTTTAAAGTATCTTCCTTGTACTTGGACTCCATTGGACTCCAACTCTTGACAATTCTCAGTTTGATAGATGTCAATAAAGTCTGCATGTGTAAGTTCCTTTTTCAAAAAAAATGAATCAAAAAGAAAAAAAAGGAGCAAAGAAGTAATCACTTGGTGTGCACTATATTTTTGTCTCAAAATTAAAGTTTTGAAAATAAACAATCATGATTTGAAAATGAAGACTGGCTATTTTCTCTATCTTTTACAAAATTTGATCATTTTTATCCTTTCTTACCCCTTTTGAGCTTGAAAATTTCTTTAATAAACCTTGGATAAGGATCACCCCTACACTAGGGGATAGCTCAAAACAAAGATTGATTATCATGGTAACTATTTTGAAGCATAATGGAAAAGGAAGAAAAGGTGAAAGGGGCAAGAAGTAAAAAAAATGATGAAAAAATGAAAAAAAAAAAGAAAAAGGGAAAGAAAGATGAAAGAAATGAAATGAAATAGGGAGGAAATTGAGAATAATAAGATAAATATGTGCTTGGAAGTGCAAAAGCAGTTGACAAAGTTTAATCTTGAACAAGGATCCTTAGTCTCATTCAACCCTTAAACACTTGTTTGAGCCTTATATCTTTCCTTTCATAACCCCTAGCCTTGGCCACGTTATAAGCCTCAAAAAGTTCATTCTGATCAATGAAGGGTTGTTATCATTTTTGTTAACTTTAATTTTGAGACAAAGGTTGCGCTCATCCAAGTATCTAGTTCATTACTTTTAAAGAAAAAAAAGAGAAAAAATTTAAAAAAAAAAGAAAAAAAAGATTTACACCGGGGCAAGTTTATACCCTGTTCGAGCTGGTCCTACACTGGGGCATTCTTTTCCCTAGTTCAATTTAACCTATACTGGGGCAAATCTTTTGGTCACTAGAGCGAGTTCCTGCCTTATTCAATGTTGTCTTAGACTGGGGCAAATTTCTCTTTGATTCAATTTGACCTTACACTAAGGCGAGTTTCTGCCCTATTCAACTCAGTCGAGCAAAATTTCTTTTCTCTGGTTCAATTTGACCTACACTGGGGCGACTTGTTATTCAATTCAATTCTAGACTGGGAAAATCTTTTGGTTCAATTTGGCCTTACACTAGGATAAATTTTTACCCTATTCGACTCGACTCTAAACTGGAGCAATTTTTCTTTTCCTTGGTTCAATTTGTCTGGGGCAAATCTTTTAGTCACTAGGGCAAGTCTCAGTCCTACTATATTAAGTCCTAAACGGTAAATTTCTCTTTGGTTCAATTTAGCTTGATATAGATGTTCAATAGAAGAAAATCATTGGTCATTATGTCTAGTGGGTAACTAAAGATCGTTCCCATGAGGATCAAATCAATCCATATCAGGGCAACACCTCTTTGAATCTTATACCATCGTTTATGTCTTTTTCTGTTTGTGTAGTCAAATTTCCAGGACTAATCTGGAAGTTGTTCATTTTTTTTCTATTGTACTTTCAAATCTATGTATGTCTATTACATAATGCTTCAAGTAAGGTGAATATGAGTATAACATTATGACTTGACCATCTAATGGTGATTCCCTGATGAACAATTCAGATCGAAAAGATCTTAGAAGTTTCAATTAAAAGAAAAAATGATATCCCAAGGGATAATTAAGAAATAAGAGGTACCCGAGCAAAAAAAAGGAAAAGAGCATGTTAGGTTGAAAATCAGAAAGGACAGTTTAAGTAAAAGTTAGGGCAAATAAGTTAACATAGCTTAAACTAGGGAATTTTTTTGGAAACTTTGTTTGCATTCAATTGGCCACACTGGGGCAAAATTTCTGAGAATATATATTGAAGGAAATAGCAATAGAGACAACAATTGAGTCATCAAGCCGTTGTAGGAAATCAATTGGATGAGGATCAAGGAACAAATACTAGGTCAAAAATTTTCTTGCAAAGACTTAGTAGCTCCAAGCAAGGGTTCACAACAAGGGATGATCATCTCACTTTTCAAAAGAGAGATAAGAAAAAATAATAAGAAAAGGAAATGAAAAAGAAAGCAAAAAGAAATCAAGAGGATTCTAAGTCAACCGAAGGGTCTGATAAAGAAAATCACATGAACAAGGGCTTAATTGGTTAAAGCTTTCTAGAGTCGTCACTTTGGTAAGAATAAAAAAAAAAGAGAGAAAAAAAAAAAGTGAAGAAAAAAAAAAAAAAAAGAGAAAATAAAAAAATAGAGAAAGAGAAGAAAAAGATATTAAGTCCACAAATGATTTCATGTCATTTTGAGCATATCGGCTCCATACATCATTGAGCGCATCAGCTCCATGCATTTTGAGCGCATCAACTCCATGCTTTTGAGCGCACCGACTCCATGCTTTTGAGCGCATCGGCTCCATGCATCATTGAGCGCATCGGCTCCACCCATTTTGAGCGCATCGACTCCAATCATTTTGAGCACATCAGCTCTAATCATTTTGAGCGCATCGGCTCTATGCATCATGTAACATCCCGAAAAATACATATTTGATTATAAATCATCATTTTATAATATTCTTGATTTTTAGGAATTTTTTTGAAATTTTTCGGAAATGACGAATATTTTAATATATTTCTCGTTTTGCGTGCACACTGGGCTGAGAATTGTTGAGACCAGTGTAACACTCTGGAAATTGATTATTTCACCATGAATAGTTATTTTCTAATATTTGTGATTTATGAGAATTTTTCTGGAATTTTTTGGAAACGAGAAATATTTTAATATATTCTTCGTTTTACGTGAAACTCGAGCAGAGTCGTGAAAACGACTGTAGTGCTTCAAAAATTGGAAAATTATATGACGGATAGTCGTTTTATAATATTTGAAATTTTTGGGAATTTTCTGGGAATTTTCCGGAACCGTCGAATATTTTAATATATTCCTCATTTTGCATGCTGTATTTGAGCGGAGAATCGAGAAACGCGATGTTTTCTCTGAGAACCTTGGACTATAGACATGTCGACGGGGGATCTTACTAAACTTGAGACTTGACACAGTTTACGAGGTTTCACAATTTTCGAGAAATCTTTACAGATACAATTAAATCGGTCTGACAAAAAAACTTATCCGTCGATTAATTAAATACCGACTTCATTAATGTAACTATTATCTATTGGATAATAGTATGTAATAAAAATACTATCACATTATCCTAATGTAATCCGCTTTATGTCTAATCAAATCACTTTAATTCAAATTTAATGGTTAAATATTCAAGCTTCCTTAAGAAGCTTTGACCCCAAGCTTTGACCACATGAATTAGCTTCCAAGGGAAGCCAATTTTTGTCACCCATTTCTCTCTCTCATTTACGTAATCTGCAGCCCACTCAAGAGAAAGAATTAATTCTAATATCCTAATATTACATCTAAAGGCATTATCACCAAAAGCACCATTTCTTCTTCCTTTTACGTTTCTTCTTCTTCTTTCTCTCTTCAAACTTTTCTTTCTTCCTCTTCCAAAGACCCTACGTCCAGCCACCCTCCAAAAACTCCAACATTCATAAAAATTTACTTCAACCATGTTTTCTTAATCTCCTACTCCTTCTCATTATCTTTTATGCTTGGAGTTTTCAAGAAAGCTTCCATCTTCAACCATTTCTCAAGCTTTGAAGGTGAGCTTCCATGGCTGAAAAATTTCAGACCTCCCCTCCCATTTTTGTTTCTGGTTTTCTCTTGATTTAATGGTCATTTTCTTCTTCTTTTTCACATCATTACATTGTTCTAACTTGGACCATATTTTCTAGGGTTTTTGGAGCTTCAAATCCGAAAATCAAGTGCTTCTTGGAATTTTCTTGGTTCCTCATCTTGGTAAGAGGAAGATTAATCCTCCTCAACCTCTTTAGCAACTAGGAATCTTGTATTTGATTTTTGGAAGAAAAACCACATGGTGGTTGTTCTTGAAATTGCTTGAAATTGATTTCTTGAATGTTATCTTAATTTAGCTTTGAGTAGTTGATTGAGTGGTTAATTATTCATGTAAATTTGTGATTGAAATCCATGTTTGCTTGCGGGAAATTCTGGTTGCTTGGACCCCTGAATGTGCCACGGTTTTGGGGTTGTTTTTGGGGCTGTTTTTGGGCTGGAAAATGAATGGAAATGATGCTTAAATTTTGACCAATGCAAGGCTAATTAAATCAAGTAGTTAAGGTTGATCAAAGTGGACAAAATTCTGGTTGTTGGACCTTGGTGAGTGCCACGGTTTTGGGCTGTTTTAGGAGCAGAATCTTGGTTAACATTGTGTCAAGAATAATGCTAGGCAAATTAGGTAAAGGAAGACTAAACTAGTGAGAAGAAAATTGGTAACCTAGGACCCTATGGAGTGCCACGGTTTTGAGGGCTTGAATGAGGGAAAAGATAACAAATTTGAGGTGTCAAGACTTGAATTAATCAAGTAACCCAACGTAGATTAAATAGTAGGAGACTTGCAACAATAATTTTCATGATGGATTGTGGTTAAGACCTAGGAGATAAGCTAAATTTGGAAGGTGATTATAAGAATCAAATAACTTGGATCAAAACAACAAGTAAATGGACCTAATGATGTGAACATGATTTATTTGAAATCTTGGAAAGGCCACGACCTCTAGGTGAAAATTTGGGATGAGATTCCATAACCCATTACTCGGATTACAAGTAATCAAAGAATACAAGAGATTAAGGATTTCATAAACCTTAATGAACCAATGAGATGATTTTCATAAGACTTGGAGATTTTAGAAATCCATAATGGACCTAAAATATGTTCCTTGAATTATAAATTGATATTATGTTGATATTGGGTTCTTTTTGGATGTAAATTTGCTTATTGCACTCTCTTGATCAAATGTGGTATATTATGAATTTGTATGAGATTGTGGATCATACATGAGCATGCATAGTGTCTTATGCATTGTGATGTCCTTGTGGACTGTTGTAAGGCCAAGTTGCCTAGGAGATTGAACACACATTTGTGCGGGTGCGAGTAGACAAGTGTAGGTCTTGTTATGACCTTGGGGGCGTCGGGGTGCGGATCCTCCACAATGGGTAGTTGGTAGCTCCTTTGCCCGTGGAGCAAACCGATGCAAACGCACCGACGATCCGGACTTGACACTGTCCTATATCGTGATCTAGTGTAGAATGTCTGTGCAATGCCATGATTGTGCACGAGAAAATTTATTGATAGCACTGGCCTCGGCAGCCGAGTCACAGACATGTCTCCTGATCTTTCTCTCCGACTGTTTGAGTCTAGCTCCATGGAGTAGGAAATTGAATATTGTGTCCATGCATCGTGGAATATTCTGTCATCTGAAAATTATGGTTTACACGATATTTGACTGTCTCGAATTTAACTGCCTGGGTGTTATGAATTATTCAGTACCTTTATTAATGATTGCCTGACTGGTTATCTATTTTAAAAGCTTATTTATTGCCTTTACATGCTACGTGGGCGTTATGCGCCGTTCGGTTCTTGGTTGCTGTATTGGTATTGATGGTAGGATATCTTACCTCTTTTCTTGTGCTTCTATTTTTGTTGCTTATGTGCACCCGTGCGATCGAAGACGACGGTGAAGAGACAGAAGAGCCCGCCTTCCCCCGGCTTCGGCCTCGCACGGGGATTGACTTCTACTGCGACGATGTCTGCACGTATGCGTGGATTCTTGGGAGATGTGCGTCTGACCTTCATTGGGGGGCCAGAGTGCTGGCACATCAACCTGAACTCCGACCGCTGCGTGTATGTGGGAGACGTGTCGATAGCACTTGCCTGGAGACGTCATGAGGCACCTGTCCTCACTTGCTACCTCAGCTTACGCCTGGAGTTTTACCTGCCTATCAGGGAGATGTGGGGTTCCCGTTATTACACTCCGCAGGAGGATTCTTTCGATTCCACCGCTCGGGCCCCGTCCCGTGCATCTGTGGTTCCTATGGATGAGTCCTCGGATGAGGAAGATCCTGATGAGGGTCCTCCTGAGGATCCTGAATCGGTCCCTTTTTATTTGAGGGGTCTATGATCATTGGTGGCTACTAATGGCTGCCAGTGTTTTATTTTTGGGGGCCTGATGTACTTTTCTTTTTGGTTAGGCTGTACATTTTGTATATGCATGTTTCCTTGGGGTGGGTATAGTTTTGCTTTTTGATGATGGCCAGGCTTGTATTTATAAAACAGTTGTATTAAATTCTATATATATATATATATATGCATGCTATTCAGGTGCAAATTTCTATGTATTGTTTTATTCGTTACTTTTATCCGCACTCCGTAGTATCCTTATTGTTCTTATTATAAAAAAAAAATATCCCCAAGTTTGCTCACATGGTTGAACATTAATTAATTAAAATGAACTGGGTCTTAATTGTTTATTTATTTAATTTCCTCATTTTATTTATTTGACAATGTGACGTTCCCTCTCAAAAAGGGGCGTTACATTAAGTTGGTATTAGAGCCCCGGTTTATGTTTTCTTTGGGTCTTGAGTGTGAGTCTGTCTTGTTTGTGCTGTGTGAATCTCTGTGATGGGTGTCTTGAGTGGATTCCTCTGACTTTTCTTATGTTTTCAGTAATCTAATCTGAGAGAAGAGCAAGATGGCAAGAGGTGGAGATATGGCACTGCTATTGAAGCGATGCAGAGAATGGTGAAGTCATCGCCCAACAAAATGAACGCGCTTACTCAACAACAAGAAAGAGTCTGCTCAACAGCTTGAGGCGACTGCCGACGCGCAAAACTTAGCAGAGTTTCGTCGTCATAACCCTCCGCAATTCAAGGGGGAGTTTGATCCCGACAAGGCTAATCTATGGATCAAGGAGCTGGAAAAAGTCTTTCGTGGCATGAATTGTACGGAAGACAAGAAGGTAAATTATGCGACTTTTATGCTTGTCGGAAATGCCGAAGACTGGTGGAATGGAGCTCAAAGGGCATTAGAAGCCGAAGGAGCAGAGGTCACCTGGGAATTGTTCAAGGAGAAATTCTTGGGCAAATACTTTCCTGCGAATGCGAGACACGCAAAGGAGATGGAGTTCCTCAACCCGAGACAGGGAACATGGTCGGTCGCCGAATACGACCAAGTTTGAAAACTTGGAGAAATTTTCAACACATTACCAAAGCATCAAACCGATGAAGCACGGAAATGCTGGAAATTCACCGAAAGACCGAGGTATGAGGTAAAGAAAGCCGTGATTACCTTGAAAATGAAGGTATTCTCGAATCGTTAGACACTTGTCGTGAAGTTGAAGCCTTGGAGCGAGGCTAGAGACGCGAGAAACAGGAACTTTGGGCCTGTACGGTCCCAAAGAGGTGGAGGCAAGTGGTTCAAACCGCTTTCGAGAAGAAACCCTATTCCCGACCAACGGGAGTCAACAACAAATCGGTGGAAGTTCGGGTGGAGGTTCTTCGGGAACCGAACTGGTCGAATACGACCTACCCGTCCAAATGCGAAGTGTGGGAAGGATCATCTCACAAGAGATCGCACGATAAAGGGAATCATTTGCTTCGGATGTGGCAAACCGGGCCATATGTCCAGAGCGCAACCAAGCAAAGGCTGAACCTTCGACCAATGCAACCCGAGCCAAGAAACCGCAAGCCGGAGGTCGAGTTTATACTATGAGTGGAGTGAAGCTTCTGAATCCGAAGACTTGATTCAAGGAGAAGGCACCATAGAAGGTAATCTTTTAAAAGTACTGTATGACTCTGGGACAACCCATTCTTTCATATCATATGACTGTGTGCTACAACTTGGTTTACCTGTGTCTGAACTACCTTTTGAATTGACTGTTTCAACCCCCACTGATAAACCGGTAGTTACTACCAAAGTCTGTTTGAAGTGTCCTTTGATTGTTGAAGGTCGAATCTTTTCTGTCGATTTGATCTGTTTACCTCTTTCACAGTTAGATGTAATCCTAGGAATGGACTGGTTATCTTCCAACCATGTCTTTCCTGTGGATGAGAATTCTAGATACTTGACGGCCAACCAAGCACGAGCTTTCTTGAAAGAAGGAGCTCAGGGGTACATGCTATTATCTTCTTTGAAAGTTGAAAGTGAGGCTGATTTGAGTACCATTCCGGTAGTGAAGGAATTTCCTGAGATCTTCCCTGAAGAAGTACCTGGTTTACCACCGACACGTGAGATCGAGTTTGCTATTGATCTTGCACCGGGAGCTGGTCCCGTGTCTATAGCACCGTACCGAATGTCACCGACAGAATTAGCCGAACTTAAGAAGCAGCTAGAAGAGCTTTTGGAGAAGCAGTTCGTTAGACTAAGTGTATCCCCGTGGGGAGCACCTGTGCTACTAGTTCGAAAGAAGGACGGTACCTCGAGATTGTGTGTGGACTACAGGAAATTGAACAAGTTGACAATCAAGAACAAATATCCTCTCCCGAGAATTGACGACTTGATGGACCAACTGAAGGGGGCAGCGGTATTTTCGAAGATTGACTTGAGATCTGGGTATCATCAGATAAGAGTGAAAACGGAGGATATACCCAAGACTGCTTTTCGTACGCGATACGGTCATTACGAGTATCTTGTGATGCCGTTTGGTGTGACAAATGCGCCTGCTATTTTCATGGACTATATGAACCGCATCTTTCGTCCGTACTTGGATAAGTTTGTTGTCGTCTTCATTGATGACATCCTGATATATTCCCAGAATCAGGAGGATCATGTGGAGCACCTCGGCCGTAGTTCTTGATTTTGAAGGAAAAGGAAGCGTATGCCAAGTCGTTGTCGAAGTGAGAATTTTGGTGGATGAGGTGAAGTTTTTGGGTCATGTGATCTCAAAAGAAGGAATTGCAGTGGATCCATGCAAAGTGGAAGCAAAAGATTGCAAAGTGGGAACAACCGAAGTCAGTGACGGAAGTCCGTAGTTTCGTTGGTTTAGCCGGATATTACCGGAGGTTCATAGAAGGGTTTTCCAAGATTGCTTGGGACCGCTCACTCAATTGACAAAGAAGAATCAAGCTTTTGAATGGACTGATAAATGTGAGCAGAGTTTTCAAGAGTTGAAGAAACGACTGACTACCTCACCTGTATTAGTGTTACCTGATCCGAATGAACCGTTCGAGGTGTATTGTGACGCTTCGTACCAAGGGTTGGGATCTGTCCTTATGCAACACCGAAAGGTGGTAGCCTACGCTTCGCGACAATTGCGAGTGCATGAAAAGAATTACCCGACTCATGATTTGGAGTTGGCAGCTGTGGTTTTTGCTCTGAAGATATGGAGACATTTCCTTTATGGAGCGACATTCAACATCTTCAGTGACCACAAGAGCTTGAAGTACTTGTACGATCAGAAAGAGCTGAATATGAGGCAGCAGAGATGGCTGGAGTTTTTAAAGGATTATGATTTCCAGTTGTTGTACCACCCTGGCAAGGCGAACGTCGTGGCTGACGCCTTAAGTAGAAAGACTATCAGTGTTTCTGCCTTGATGATTAAGGAAAGAGATCTCATCGAACAATTTAGAGATGTATGGTCATTTGTTAAGTTGGAGCCCGGAAGAATTTGCATGAATATGGTTACCATCTCAAGCGAGTTGATGGAAGACATACGGGAAAAACAGAAGACCGATGAATTCTTGCAAGAGATAAGAGAACAAATGAAACAAGGCGAGAAAACAGAGTTCGAAGAAGGAACAGATGGAATTCTGAGATTCCGAGGTAGGGTTTGTATTCCTCGTGACCAAGAGCTTAGACGATATATTGTGGATCATGCCCACACTAGCAAGATGAGTATGCACCCTGGTATAACCAAGATGTACCAAGACTTGAAGAAGTTGTTCTGGTGGCATGGACTAAAAAGTGATGTCACTAGGTGTGTATCGACTTGTCTAGTCTGTCAAAAAGCCAAAGTGGAACATCAGCGACTGGGGTGGTTTGCAACCATTGTCTATTCCTGAATGGAAGTGGGACAGCATCGCAATGGACTTTGTTGTGGGATTGCCAAGGACGAGGATGGGACATGACTCGATTTGGGTAATAGTTGATCGACTTACAAAATTGGCTCATTTCCTCCCGATTAACATAAGGTACAGTTTGGAAAAGCTGACCCGCCTGTATATTAGGGAAATTGTCAGATTACATGGTGTGCCTACGAGTATAATCTCGGATAGGGATCTGAGGTTTACCTCAAAGTTTTGGCAAAGTTTACAAGCTTCGTTGGGGACGAGATTGCGCCTGAGTTCGGCGTATCATCCGCAAATCGATGGTCAGTCGGAAAGGACGATCCAATCTCTAGAGGACCTACTTAGAGCTTGTTCTATGGAACAAACTGGAAGTTGGGATGAAGTTCTACCACTGGTGGAGTTCACCTACAATAACAGTTATCATTCGAGTATAGGGATGGCACCCTATGAAGCTCTGTATGGAAGACGGTGTTGAACACCATTATGTTGGTACCAAGACGGCGAGCGTCTTACGATCGGACCAGACATTATCCAGCAGACGACCGAGAAGGTTAAAATGATTCAAGAGAAGATGAGAACCGGGCTCGAGCCGACAAGAGCTATGCGGACAAGAGAAGAAAGCCTCTTGAGTTTGAAGAAGGTGAGCATGTGTTCTCGAAAGTCACACCCACGACCGGGTCGGCACGGCCTTGAAATCTAGAAAACTCACTCCGAAATTTCTTGGACCTTACCAAATTCTTCGCCGGATAGGTCCAAGTAGCTTACCATATAGCCCTACCCCTATCCTTTCAAACATACATAATGTATTCCATGTGTCACAACTTCGTAAATATTTACCTGATCCAAGTCATGTCATAGCACCGGACATAGTACAGTTAAAAGAGAACCTGACCTATGAAACGTCTCCTGCGAGAATCGAGGATCGACGGATAAAGCAACTATGAGGCAAGGAGATTCCATTGGTAAAGGTGATTTGGAATGAAGCAACTGGTGATGCGACTTGGGAATTGGAAGACAAGATGAAGGAACAATATCCAGAATTATTTTAAGGTATGTAAATTTTGAGGACGAAATTCCTTTTAGTAGGGGAGTGTTGTAACATCCCGAAAAATACATATTTGATTATAAATCATCATTTTATAATATTCTTGATTTTTAGGAATTTTTCGGAAATGACGAATATTTTAATATATTTCTCGTTTTACGTGTACACTGGGCTGAGAATTGTTGAGACCAGTGTAACACTCCGGAAATTGATTATTTCACCATGAATAGTTATTTTTTAATATTTGTGATTTATGAGAATTTTTCTGGAATTTTTTGGAAACGAGAAATATTTTAATATATTCCTCGTTTTGCGTAAAACTCGAGCAGAGTCGTGAAAACGACTGTAGTGCTTCAAAAATTGGAAAATTATATGACGGATAGTCGTTTTATAATATTTGCAATTTTTGGGAATTTTCTGGGAATTTTCCGGAACCGTCGAATATTTTAATATATTCTTCGTTTTGCGTGCGCGCTGAGCAGAATCAAAGAAACGCGATGTTTTCTCTGAGAACCTTGGACTATGGACATGTCGACGGGGGATCTTACTAAACTCGAGACTTGACACAGTTTACGAGATTTCACAATTTTCGAGAAATCTTTACAGATACAATTAAATCAGTGCAGCAAAAAAATTTATCTGTCAGATTAATTAAATACTGACTTCTGTCAACTGTAACTATTATCTATTGGATAATAGTGTGTAATAAAAATATTATCACATTATCCTAATGTAATCCGCTTTATGTCTAATCAAATCACTTTAATTCAAATTTAATGGTTAAATATTCAAGCTTCCTTAAGAAGCTTTGACCCCAAGCTTTGACCACATGAATTAGCTTCCAAGGGAAGCCAATTTTTGTCACCCATTTCTCTCTCTCATTTACGTAATCTGCAGCCCACTCAAGAGAAAGAATTAATTCTAATATCCTAATATTACATCTAAAGGCATTATCACCAAAAGCACCATTTCTTCTTCTTTTTACGTTTCTTCTTCTTCTTTCTCTCTTCAAACTTTTCTTTCTTCCTCTTCCAAGCACCCTACGTCCACCACCCTCCAAAAACTCCAACATTCATAAAAATTTACTTCAACCATGTTTTCTTAATCTCCTACTCCTTCTCATTATCTTTTATGCTTGGAGTTTTCAAGAAAGCTTCCATCTTCAACCATTTCTCAAGCTTTGAAGGTGAGCTTCCATGGCTGAAAAATTTCAGACCTCCCTCCCATTTTTGTTTCTGGTTTTCTCTTGATTTAATGGTCATTTTCTTCTTCTTTTTCACATCATTACATTGTTCTAACTTGGACCATATTTTCTAGGGTTTTTGGAGCTTCAAATCCGAAAATCAAGTGCTTCTTGGAATTTTCTTGGTTCCTCATCTTGGTAAGAGGAAGATTAATCCTCCTCAACCTCTTTAGCAACTAGGAATCTTGTATTTGATTTTTGGAAGAAAAACCACATGGTGGTTGTTCTTGAAATTGCTTGAAATTGATTTCTTGAATGTTATCTTAATTTAGCTTTGAGTAGTTGATTGAGTGGTTAATTATTCATGTAAATTTGTGATTGAAATCCATGTTTGCTTGCGGGAAATTCTGGTTGCTGGACCCCTGAATGTGCCACGGTTTTGGGGCTGTTTTTGGGGCTGTTTTTGGGCTGGAAAATGAATGGAAATGATGCTTAAATTTTGACCAATGCAAGGCTAATTAAATCAAGTAGTTAAGGTTGATCAAAGTGGACAAAATTCTGGTTGTTGGACCTTGGTGAGTGCCACGGTTTTGGGCTGTTTTAGGAGCAGAATCTTGGTTAACATTGTG
Organism: Ormosia emarginata; assembly: GCA_029884605.1. Lineage (NCBI taxonomy): Eukaryota > Viridiplantae > Streptophyta > Magnoliopsida > Fabales > Fabaceae > Ormosia > Ormosia emarginata. Next base: position 23,158,052 of record JAQQTP010000073.1, read on the forward strand.
TCAAGAATAATGCTAGGCAAATTAGGTAAAGGAAGACTAAACTAGTGAGAAGAAAATTGGTAACCTAGGACCCTATGGAGTGCCACGGTTTTGAGGGCTTGAATGAGGGAAAAGATAACAAATTTGAGGTGTCAAGACTTGAATTAATCAAGTAACCCAACGTAGATTAAATAGTAGGAGACTTGCAACAATAATTTTCATGATGGATTGTGGTTAAGACCTAGGAGATAAGCTAAATTTGGAAGGTGATTATAAGAATCAAATAACTTGGATCAAAACAACAAGTAAATGGACCAATGATGTGAACATGATTTATTTGAAATCTTGGAAAGGCCACGACCTCTAGGTGAAAATTTGGGATGAGATTCCATAACCCATTACTTGGATTACAAGTAATCAAAGAATACAAGAGATTAAGGATTTCATAAACCTTAATGAACCAATGAGATGATTTTCATAAGACTTGGAGATTTTAGAAATCCATAATGGACCTAAAATATGTTCCTTGAATTATAAATTGATATTATGTTGATATTGGGTTCTTTTTGGATGTAAATTTGCTTATTGCACTCTCTTGATCAAATGTGGTATATTATGAATTTGTATGAGATTGTGGATCATACATGAGCATGCATAGTGTCTTATGCATTGTGATGTCCTTGTGGACTGTTGTAAGGCCAAGTTGCCTAGGAGATTGAACACACCTTTGTGCGGGTGCGAGTAGATAAGTGTAGGTCTTGTTATGACCTTGGGGGCGTCGGGGTGCGGGTCCTCCACAATGGGTAGTTGGTAGCTCCTTTGCCCGTGGAGCAAACCGATGTAAACGCACCGACGATCCGGACTTGACACTGTCCTATATCGTGATCTAGTGTAGAATGTCTGTGCAATGCCATGATTGTGCACGAGAAAATTTATTGATAGCACTGGCCTCGGCAGCCGAGTCACAGACATGTCTCCTGATCTTTCTCTCCGACTGTTTGAGTCTAGCTCCATGGAGTAGGAAATTGAATATTGTGTCCATGCATCGTGGAATATTCTGTCATCTGAAAATTATGGTTTACACGATATTTGATTGTCTGAATTTAACTGCCTGGATGTTATGAATTATTCATTACCTTTATTAATGATTGCCTGACTGGTTATCTGTTTTAAAAGCTTATTTATTGCCTTTACATGCTACGTGGGCGTTATGCGCCGTTCGGTTCTTGGTTGCTGTATTGGTATTGATGGTAGGATATCTTACCTCTTTTCTTGTGCTTCTATTATTTGCTGCTTATGTGCACCCTGTACTGATCGAAGACGACGGTGAAGAGACAGAAGAGCCTGCCTTCCCCGCTCTCGGCCCGCACAGATCGATTTCTATCGCGACGATGTCTGCACGTATGCGCGGATTCTTGGGAGATGTGTGTCTGACCTTCATTGGGGGGCCAGAGTGCTGGCACATCAACCTGAACTCCGACCGCTGCGTGTATGTGGGAGACGTGTCGATAGCACTTGCCTGGAGACGTCATGAGGCACCTGTCCTCACTTGCTACCTCAGCTTACGCCTGGAGTTTTACCTGCCTATCAGGGAGATGTGGGGTTCCCGTTATTACACTCCGCGCGGGAGGATTCTTTCGATTCCACCGCTCGGGCCCCGTCCCGTGCATCTGTGGTTCCTATGGATGAGTCCTCGGATGAGGAAGATCCTGATGAGGGTCGTCCTGAGGATCCTGAATCGGTCCCTTTTTATTTGAGGGGTCTATGATCATTGGTGGCTACTAATGGCTGCCAGTGTTTTATTTTTGGGGCCCGATGTACTTTTCTTTTGGTTAGGTTGTACATTTTGTATATGCATGTTTCCCTTGGGGTGGGTATAGTTTTGCTTTTTGATGATGGCTGTGCTTGTATTTATGCTTGTATTTATAAAACATATTGTATTAAATTATATATATATATATATGCATGCTATTCAGGTGCAAATTTCTATGTATTGTTTTATTCGTTACTTTTATCCGCACTCCGTAGTATCCTTATTGTTCTTATTATAAAAAAAAAAATATCCCCAAGTTTGCTCACATGGTTGAACATTAATTAATTAAAATGAACCGGGTCTTAATCGTTTATTTATTTAATTTCCGCATTTTATTTATTTGACAATGTGACGTTCCCTCCCAAAAAGGGGCGTTACATATCATTGAGTGCATCAGCTTCATCCATTTTGAACGCATCAACTCCATGCATTTTGAGCACATCAGCTCCATGCAGTTTTAAATTCTTTTGAGCATATCAATTTCATGTATTTTGAGCATATCAGCTCTATGTAGTTTTAAATTTTTTTTAACGCATTACCTACATGCATCTTAAAGTCTTTTGAGCGTATCAACTCCATGCGTTTTAAATTCTTTTGAGCGAATCAGCTACATGCATTTTAAATTCTTTTGAGAGCATCAGTTTCATACTTCTTTAAATTTCTTTCACTTATTTTGAGCGCATCAGCTCCACGCATTTTAAATTTCGGTCATTTCTTTTGAGTGCATCGACTCCATATATTTTTAAATTTTTGTCATTTCTTATCATTTCTTTTGAACGCATCGGCTCCATGCTTCTTTAAATTTTTGTGATTTATTTTGAATGCATTGGCTCCTTACATTTTAATTTCTGAGCGCAACGACTATTTGCATTTTAATTTCTGAGTGCATCGACTCCTTGCATTTTAATTTCTGTCATTTGCTTTGGAGCTCCATCGGCTTCTTGTATTTTAATTTCTTTTGAGCGCATCAACTCTTCACATTTTTGTTCTCGTATTGTTTTGTTTTTGTTTTTCCCAGACAAAATTTGAATTCATATCTTTACTCGTTCCTTACCATGATAAAATGAAAAGCTATAGTTATTCTTTTTATCTATTAAGAAACAAGTAAAAAGGGACAACTGTGAACACCCAATTTTATCTGGGATATTTTGTAAAAAAAAAAAAAAAAAGTAATAAAAAAGTAATAAAAATTAAAAAAAAAAAAAGAAAATAAAAGGAAAATAAGAGGAAAAAGACTCATTTTTCATTCGGTGACCCATGATCCAACTCATTGACCCATTAACCCATAAGTTATTATCTAACTCACAACCCATATAGTATTAAACTTATCCTAAACTAACCCCAATACTCATCCTAAACCAACCATAACTACTCATCTTAAACAAACTATAACTCATCATCTTAAACAAACCCCGACTCATCCTAAACTAACCCCAACACTCATCCTAAACCAACCATAACTTATCATCCTAAACAAATTCTAATCATACTTTAACTTAAACACTTCAGCCTAATCCCCTCCTATAAAAACTCATAACCCTCGCAAAAAAAGGGACCTGACCTTAACAGATAGACTTTTACAACCATATTTTTACTTCTCTTCATCACGTTCAAACAACCTCCATCTCTGCCACAAATCTTCACCAACTTCACCAAAAAGCCATTCACTTCACCTTCATTATCTTCAATCTCCCTTAACCACCACAACACTTCCATAAACACCCACTTCACCATCTACCTTCATCCTCTTTACCACCCCACCATCTTCATCTTCACTTTCAACCCAAACAACCATCATCTCAACCACCACAAAAAGCCACTCACTTCATCTTCAACCGAGTCTACTCACCATCCAACCACCCACTCGAACTAGCCAGCGAAGCTTACCGCTCCATAACCACCATGTGAGGCTACCACATATCTTCATCTCACCCTCTGAACCAGAACTCCACCCACCATATCTACCCAAAGCCGACCAGACCATACCGCACTACAAGTAACTCGTTGCACAACTCGTGCCGAACCAGATCTGCACGAAGTCGTCGTCGACCTGCACAAACCCGAAGCCACCCACGCCAGAATCAGACCGCATAGCACCAGTGCCAACCGTCACCGCCTAGTAACTCAAACCATGCGACTTGTCGAACCCGCAGCCACACCATCAAATCCGGATCGTTCTGCACTGTCGGCCCGATCCTGCACCAATTGACGCGTTGCACCAATCGCCGGAAACGAACCACCGCTAGCACCGCGCGTCGCCCACCGTTGGCACTCCACTAAGTTCACCGCCCTGACCAGCCTTCATCTTCTTCATCCTTGTCCCTGCAAATATCCAAACAAAACCCCCCTCCTTTTACTTTGATCGTGAGCCTTGTTCCTGTGCTGTTTTAAGTTTTATTTTTCTTATTTTTTATTTTTTGGAAGGAATGGGCCTGATGTAATGGATTCATTGGGCTGAAAAACTAAAAAAAAAATAAAGAAAATAAAAAAGTAAAAATATAAAATAATTAAATATTTTTTTAAAGAAAAAATAGGATTAACTGAGTTGTGACAGCTTGTTGATCCTATAACTTTTGTAATCATTTGAGTTGTGACAACTTGATGATTCAAAATTCTTTTTTATTCAAAGTTAAAAAATAATGAACCCACTATTGTTAAACTTTTCTTTTTAAAGAATAAAATATGATTAGTTGAGTTGTGATAGCTTGTTAATCTTATAATTTTTATAATCATCTGAGTTGCGATAACTTAATGATTCATTTTTAAATTAAAAATAACCAACCCACAAGTATTTTATAAAGAACTACGTGACTTTGAGTTTCTCATTGCACTTGAGGATATGTAGGAGCAAAATCTCTATTATGTCAAGCCAAATTTTAATTTTTCACAAATAATTTATTTTTTTAGTTTTTAATAAAAGGGGTAAAACAAATATATTATGAGATTATTAAATTTTGCATAACTAATTTAGGGTAACTGTTTTAGGACAGATGCGTTAGGGGTACTATGGGGTTAAGTTTCTACCCTTCCCCATGCATAACCGACTCCTGAATCCAATCTGGTTTCAAAGACCATTTTTTTCAAAAAAATTTTTTCTAATTTTTCCTATTTTAAATAAAAATTAGTGACAATTCCTAATAATTTATTTATTTGCAACTCCCGCCATGATCACGGTCGCGACACATATAAGCTAAAATCTAATTCATTTCAACTAAAGAAATAAGAAACTGACATCTAACTCCCTGTTTTCACCCAAAAACCCATTTTTTCTTCATCCACTAAACCAAGAAAAGAGATGAAAATAATAGGAAATGGATGAATACAAATACCCCTACCTCTTTGTGGGGTGGATAATCACACCTTGGTCTTCCGTTTTTCCTTCCTCTTCCTATCTTGTTCTTCTTTCTCCTTTCTCTTTTCTTCTTCTTTATTTTCTCTTTCGGTTCCTATTTCTGCTGTGAGAAACCATCAAAAGAAGTCAAATGACTTCTTATAAGATAATTACTAAACCATGTTGTTAACTTTATATCTGTTAGGAACACTTTGATTTTACTAAATCAAGTTTCCTGACCTCCTGAGGTATTACTTAAGATTTGTCTAATTACCCAATTCATCAATTACCATTAATTTTTATATCTGCACTAGGTCCATTCGGTAGTAAAACACTTACTTGATCTGATTCAAAATACAAAACGAATTTAGTTTACCTTCAAACTTTTACTGCATCTTACTTAACTCATTTGTGACCTAGAAACAAATTGTCCAAATTTGTTTCTCTCAATTTAGCCTTTAAAACTATTTTTTGAGTCATTTCACTTTTTGTGTTGTGGCAAAGTGTCTAAACTAACTTAGTTTACCACCAAACTTCACATGCATGTCAAACAAGTAGTAGGCTACCTCTATAACCCTATACAATCTTAACATGTTATCGAGGGTGTTACACTTAGCCCCATGGACTCTCCTTAATGGGTCCTAGAAGACATATATTTTTTTCTCTTAAATATTAATATCACATCTTTAGGCTTAAAGCTAATTAATAAATGTCACAACTTGGAATATAATTCTTTCACAAAAACTATATCCATAGCTCATAATTTGTGACATTAACATAATCAATCATTTACTCAAGATTTCAACATCAATAAAATTTATATCATTTATTTCTATAATTATAACAATAAAATACAATACAATTCATCATCAAGCAATTCTAACCCTAATATCTATGCTTGGCCGAAATACCCATTTTGTGACAACAAAAATTTTCTTCTTATTCTCATTATTTCTAGACTACTTCCAGCCTCAAAAGACCTTTTTTAGCATCAATTTCACATTAAACCAAAGTTTAGACTAAAATTCCCAAATTAATTTGAATAAATCCCTAGTTCTTAAATCTTTATTTCTTGATCATTTTTCTTCAAAATTAACATCACCCATATAGTTCTTTCTTCATCAACAACCTTATTCTTCAATAATCTTTCATAGAAACCCAAACAAAGTCTCAAGAGCACAATTTAAGTCTTACTAACCTAGGGTTCCAAACTAACAAAAATAGTCATAAATAAGACTTCTTGATCCAAAGACATGGTGAAAAACATAATTAAACACTTTTAGAATAAGAACAAATCAAGAAATTTTAGAGAAAATGTATGACTCCCTACCTCAAGTTAGATGAAACTAAGATGAACAAAGTGATATTATTGGTCTAATCACTTGGTGGATGAACTTGGAAACCCTTGTTCCTTCTTGTTTCTTGGCTTTTCTTCTTTTTTCTCTTATTTTTCTTCTCTTTTTCCTCCTCCTTCTTCCTTGGTCGAAACCTCTAGGTTCTTCAAGTGTTTATCTTTTTCTTTTTTCTTTTCAATTCTTTTCCTTTTATATCTTCCAACCATCCAATGACAAGTCTAACAAATGTAACTTCTTCAAGTTTCTAACCAATAGAAAGCTTACCAAATGACTAGATTTTCATTGGTTCATGGTTGGTTCATAATGACACTTAGTTACTCTAACCAAACTAACCTAACTTAGTTACTAATCTAGTTCCACAAACTAACTAAATTACTAACTAATTAGTTAGCTTAGTTACTTAAGGTTTAAAGCTTTATTTTACTTAATTTTTCTTAAATTTTCATTTAAAGTATCTTATAAATGTTTTTAAGAAATTTCAACGATCTAGAAATTCTTTTGTCAGTCTTTTGGATTCGCTATAAATAAATAATTCAATTTGTATGCAAAAATTTTTAATTTCACTTACGTCCCTAATAACAATTTAATAAATTACGTGCATATCCTACGAATACAAAATACAAAATAAATACTGTCATATTTAATTTAGAAGGGATATTACAAATGACATAACCTTGCAGTAGTAACTTGTCCTCTCAATGATAAAAGCGATTTTGTCCTCATCCCCAAGCATGTTGGAGGACATCCAGATGAAGAGGTATTTGTTTTTACGCAAAAGCTCGATCAATTGGCACCTCTCTTCTTCTTCCAAGTTCGCTCTAATCTTGGTGACTTGATCTGGCTTGACACCAAGTTGGCATGGCTAAAGTTCACCCTCTGGTTAGGGTCTGGTACCTTGAATTTCTTCTTATATGTCTAGCTCAGTCGTAAGGAAGTTGACCTGGTCCAAAATTGGGCTAGATGTGCTGAATTTTGCTTTCTTGGTTGTCTGGCCAATCTTGAGGCTTGAGGCTCTCATTGTAGCATTTACACGTCATGACTTGATCCCCTTTGATCGTGACGACCTCATTATTCTTGTTGAGCAATTTCATAGCCAAGTAGGTAGTGGATACCACGGTGCCACGGGTATTAGAGCAGGACGACCCAAGATGATGTTATATGCTGAAGGGCAGTCCATGACTAGAAACCTAACCTTGACAGTCCTGAAGAGTTTAGTGCTCCCCTGGGTTAGGTGAGTCTCAAAATATCCTATAGGAGTGATCTTTTCTCCAGTGAACCCAATAAGCTCACCATCATAAGGAGTCAGCTCCGAGCGTGGAACTTCCAATTTTTAGTACAGGTCCATAAACATAATATCTGTCGAACTCCCTTAGTCAATGAATATGCGCTAAAGCTCGACATTAGAAACTACTCTCGAGATAACTAGCAGATCATTATGATCTAGGATAATTCTGTTGTAGTCCTTGTCTGAAAAGGTGATTGGGGGCGCCCTCCGATCTCTGGCCTGTCATTTGGGTGCAGAGTGGGAGACGCATAACACTACCATCCTGAGCACTTACTTTCGGGTACTGTTGGATGACCCACCGCCAGCGAATCCACCAGCAATAGTGTTAATGGCTCGGTTGGGTTGAGATTGGCGGTCATCATCGTCATCAGGTGAGTGTCCTGGTTCCGCTCCTACCGATTGTCAGTATCGCGGTGAGGTGGACTCCAAGATCTTCTGTTGGGAATCTGGGTTCTTTTTCTCTGGCACGGAGATGGGCTTCACTGAGGGTTGTGTCTCCTTTCTTTCCACCCCTGCGGTATCCATCGCTTTGGACATGGCTGATGTGCTAATCTAGTCGTCTTGCCCTAATTAGGGACTCAATAGCATCACGGAGTTGGAAGCAGTCTTCTGTTTCAATGGTCATAGCTCTTGTGCCATAAATAGTGCTTTGTGCAATTCTTTTGTGCATGTTTCTCCAATGGAGCTGACCTCTTTATATCCTGGAACTCGATCTGAAATACTTCCCTCAAAATTGTTTCACACGGAGTGTTTAGAGGAGTGTAATTTAAGTATTTAGGCCAAGGCAGATCGCTTTTGAAGGTGTTCTAGGGTTGGGAGGAATTCTGGTTGCCTTTCTGGTGAGAAAACTCACCCTTTTCTAAGCTCCTCTTAGCCTTAGTAGCCTCCTCCAAGTTAATATACTTATGGGATCGTGCTCAATATTCTTCCATATTCTCTGGTTTCTTTTTCGCCAAAGATTGGAAAAACTGAGAGTCAGTCCGGAGGCCGCTTCTGATGTAGTGGAGAACGATCTTTTCATCAAGGTTCTCCACATTAATGCAAGTCGTATTGAATATCTTAAGGTATTCATGAAGGGGCTCATCGCATCCTTGGAAAATTTTAAAAAAAGACTCCATAGACTTGGGTTGCTCCTTGCTAATAGTGTAGTGTAGCAAGAAACGTTGTTTGAGGTTCGGCCAGTTAATGACGAATCCCTGTGGTAGGATCACAAACCATCTGAGGGCAGCTTTCTTCATAGAAAGGGGAAATGTGTGTCATAGTAATTGAGAGGACCCCCATGAAAGCACATAGATTGAACGTAGACGTCTATGTGTTCTTGAGGGTCCGTAATCCCGTCATAGAGCTCTACGTTGGCGGGAAACTTAAAGTTTCTTGGACCTCTATACTCCATGAGTTGGGCAGAGAAGGGCTACTCCTGATCATCGAGGTTCAGCTTGTTATTAACAACATTGGGCATTTCAACATCGGTGTGCAGTATTCCCTTCTAATCGTTACCACACTCCGCCTTCCATCATCACAGTGAGGTCTGGACTAGCCCTCATGCATGGATCACTCTAATATGAGATGTTGCTCTTCAAGTATTGTCGTTTGTCATTGCACTAAGTCCAAGAGTTGATTTCTAGACATATCGAGTTGGATCGTACCCTTTGGATGAGACACGTGATCTTCTGCATCGTAATTCTTGGGTCCCAGGCACTGGTGCACTAAGATTCTAGGCCCTTGAATGTCAGGATTAGCTCCATACACGCGGGGACCAAGTCTATCCCTCGCATAGACCCTGTGCAATGGGTGTGGACTTTCATCATAAAATGAAGTTTCGTGCCCATCGTGTAGAGGTTCAGCGTTGGGTGCCTGGTTTCTCGCAATAGAGGTTTCAACAAATGGTGGTGGAACAGGGTGGGGAGGATGGTGTGCTACTGGCCATCACCTTTGGCCGGCAGAGGTTTGCGCAGCCTCTCTTCTTCTTGAATTCTGTCTTGTGTTCACCATGGTTAGGTAGGAATAGAAGTTCATGGATTCCCACAGACGACGCTAATGTTCAATAGTAGATATTGAATTGTACTTGGATAGGCACGTTATGGTAGTTTTTTCCTTACACAACAAAGTGTGTTGGAACGAGGGGGGTTGGTACCGCAAAGACACTCCAATGCTCAAGTCAAACTGTGTGTAATTATGGTTTTATGCTGTAGAGCAATAAGTTATCTATAGAAGGTGATTGAGCCTGATATTTATAGAGTGCAATTAGGATTTAGTCTCCCTTAATTATAGCAGGAAATCCCTATAAGATCGAAACACTGATACTGCAGTTATGAGAAGTTTGAGGCGATTATGGGCGCTATAATTTCGTAAGATCGTGATTGGCAATTATGGATATTTTGAGATTTATCCACTGCACAAATCTTGTGATCCTGATACACTTGCCTAATGTCGTGGTATGATATACGTGGTACCAAGGTCTTAACAACATATCCAGTACTTAGCTGAGATGTCCATGGCAGACTCTGGTGGTATGCATGCCAGGTTAGTCCACTAGACATGGTCCAAATCACGGTCCAGAACATTTTCCATGAAGGGTCTTCCCCATAGACATAGAAAGAGGAAAGACACAAATAAAAGAGAAGAATGAAGGCTTCTCTGCAGATTTGGCATTGTCAATTAAGCTTATGTTACAAAGCCCTTCACTTCGTAGTTTAATAAATAGACAGAAATTTCTGTATACTGGCTTATATGGTTCTTATTCAACAGGGGTCTGTATATATATATATATATATATATATATATATATATATATATATATATATATATATATATATATATATATATCCACGAACATGTTTGAATTTTCTAAATGTTGCCTTTTGAGGGTCATGCTTGTGTGCTCACAAACAAAGAGATTTTTTAAAAATAAATAAATAAATAAATTTAGGATTGACTTGGAACATAGTATTTATTTCTATGGTGTAAATTTATTTTTATTTTTATTTTTTTTTTTATAATAGTTAAGCTTAGATTTTGAACCTACAAAATCAATTTTATTTATCAGTATAAAATCAATTCTTACAGTAATTATAGTTGTTTTGTTTGTTGGAAAGAGTAATTTTAATATTTTAAAGAAGTCTTTTAGTTGTTTCATAATTTTTAGAGAAGTCTTTTGAGTTTTTCAATATTCTCCAGAATTATGGTTGAGCCATCAATTTGAGAGTTTAAACTTAATTTATACGGTGAAGGTTTTAAATACTCTTGGAATAAGAGAAATCTGTAACTTTGAAGAAATTTTAATATATTAGATGACTAACATTTAATTTAAAATTTATAAAACATCATAAGGAGCACACAACAAAGAAGAATCCATACTCCAAAAATTGTCTTCATCAATTCTTAAGAGAGAAATTCACCATGAAGAAATATTGTTTCTTGTTTTCAATCACTATTCCTGAGAAATTTTGAAATAGAACACGTTGAGGCATGGGATGTTTTCTTAGATGATGCATTGATAATAATATTGACCTTGGCATGCATCTCCTTTGCACGATCATGTAGTACCTAGTAATGTTGTTACTTTTAGACTACATAACTTGTCTTTTAATTTGTGAAATATCTTAATTCTTTTGGCCCATTTAAGAGTTTTTTTTCCCACATAACCTGTCTCTAATTAAGGAATATGGATTTAATGTAACATCATCTTGCATTTTTCATGTAACTTCTTCTTGTGTGATATCTTGATTATTAAGCTGAAGTAGTTAATTTGCGTGTCTTATGTATAGACAATGGATGTGCTTGCACATAGATAATGAACGTATAATAGAACAAAAATGACAATCGTATTGTACCAAATTATTATAGAACAAAAATTATTGTTGAACCGTTGGGTTTGAGTTATGAGAAAATTGAATGTTGTGTGAATGGGTGCATGTTGTATTACAATGGTGATATTGTTGAAAAGTATTGTATATTTTGTGGGGAAGAACGACATACGTTGAAGAGAACTAGTTATGGTAAGGTAAATGAGATATCTAGGAAACACGTGGTACATGCCTCTTGCACTAAGGTTGCAAAATTGTATGCTTCTCTTGCCAAAGGTAGTCAGATGAGATAGCATTTTGAAAATGTTCAAGAGGAACCATGCAACTGATGGAGAGGCATGGAAACACTTTGATCGAACATATCCAGACTTTGTTGCAAAGATTGTATGCTTCTCTTGCCAAAGGTAATCAGATGAGATCGCATTTTGAAAATGTTCAAGAGGAACCATGCAACTGATGGAGAGGCATGGAAACACTTTGATCGAACATATCCAGACTTTGTTACAGAACCACGAAATGTAAGACTTGGTTTTTGTGCTGATGGATTTAGTTCGTTCAATATGTCAATTAAACCTTATTCATGTTGGCCTATGATTATCACTTCTCACAACTTGCCTCCTTCGATGTGCATGAACGAAGAATATATATTTCTGACGTTAATCATTCTAGGGCCTTAGAATCCCAAGAGAAAAATAGACGTTTTCTTGAAACTAACTGATAAAATGAACTTAAATTGTGATGAGATGAGGGTGTAACCACATATGATATCTCATTGCAGCAGTACTTCCAAATGAGGGCCGCATTGGTGTCAACTATTATTGATTTTCTTGCTTATGTGGCATGCTTTCAGGTTGGAAGATAACAAGTAGATTGTCTTGTCCTTATTGTATAGAACAATCTCAGGCAAAGACTCTCGAGCATGGTAGGAAGACATCATTTTGTTTTTATTTTCACCGATGATTTTTGCCGATGGATCACCCATATAGAAGGTAAAAGAACAATTTTGCTAAAAGTAAGCTGGAAAAATTACCATCCCATCAAAATTTGAAAGGAGATCAAGTTTGGGAATGTGTATTCATTATATTTTTATTGTGTTTATTTTTCAAACAAGTCTTGGCGCAGAGTTTAGGAAAAATGCCACATAAGGCTGAGCTATTCAAAAAATGCCACCTTAGGAAAGGGACATAGGTTTTTCAGGATGAAGTGTATGTTAGTATTAATTGATGTGTTTTATAATCTTAATTAATTATCTAATTAAAGTATATCAATTTATTAAATTTTGATTCTCTTTTTTCTTTGTACAAGGAAATTTGAAGAACTATGTTCACATGTTGAATCACAGTCACAAGTTGTTGGCTTAGCGCTGGTGCAGGCTATAATCAAATGAAACCAATTCATTACGATGTCCTTATGATCCAAGTTATTAGGGGAAGAAATGCTGAGGGCAGTGTCTATGGCCTTGGTTTTGATGGAAGGATGCATACTACTGCCTCGACTTCTAAAACACCATGGAATGTTAACTATAGTGATATTGCCCAAGGTATGAGTGTTGAGGTCAAGGCGAGCTGAGGCAAAAGATTGCAGACTAGGAGCAAACCATGCATCAATCACATATCGAATGATGGCCTTACTTTCTCGACATGTGAACATAAATATTTGGATGACATGAACATGGATGGGGATGATTCTTGTAGAGGCGATGCTATAGTTGATGCCCATAATGACGTCCAACATGATGACATTATGAATAGTGAGGACCAAGGTTATTAGAACCTATTTAATGTGGATGTTTTGATGAAACTTATAACACATATTTTGCATCTTATTTGGAGATCATTATTATAGCTATATTTAACAATTTTATCAGATATTTGGTTGAATGTGGATTTTGAGCATCCTAAAGACACTTATAAATTATTTTGTGTTGTCCAATTTGGCAAATTTATCATATTTATCAGGTTGCTACAACTTTTTTACAAATGTAGAAAAAAAAAGATACAAATAATAGTAGCACCGAAATTTTAAGTAAAATATTCCATGGCAACAAGACAAAAACTATGATGGAATTTTAAAGTGTGACACGGAATAATAAAAGCTTGTGACGGAAAATTATCATTAATTACGTCATAATTCAATAAATTATTGTGACGAAAATTATTTTTCGCATTCCATCGCCATATATATTTCAACGGAGTTTATTGAAAAAAATTTGTCGCTCTTTTTTTGTAATAAAAGATTGATAAAAAAATATATTATTTTTTCGTGACTATTTCTGTCACAAGATTGCGATAGAATACAAAGTTATTATGAGTAAATTATGATGAGCAAAATCACGACAAAATACTTTTTGTCAAAAATTTCGTCGCAAAATGTCATTGGGACAAATTTTTTTACTAAGGTTCCGTCACGACTCAATCTTTTTTGTAGTGTCACTTGTCTTGTTCTTATTCTTATTTTCAATTTTAACATGCACATAGTCTCTTGCAAATTTATGAGTTTTCTCTTTAACATAAAAGTAAATTGATAGTACTTTCTAGAATTAGTCAATATATCTCTGTCAAAGTTTGGGTAATAGATCTTTCGAGTTAAACATAATCCTCTTTAGCAAGATCATCAACAACTTTAGGAAAATCATATATATGACAGTAGTCTCTTTCAAAATCATGAGTTTTCTCTTTATCACAAAAGTCAATTGATATTCCTTTCAGGAATAAGTCAATATACCTATCAAAATTTGGGTAACACATCTTTCGAGTAACACGTAACCTTCTTTTGCAAGATCATGAACTAGTTCAGTAAAATCATAAATATTAAGGTAATACTCTTATAATTAACTATTTGAAAATCGTTAAAATTTATGAAAAAGGAAATTTTAACTCTCTTCTTCCTCAAAAATATATATTTTAACTAATTGCATCCGAAATGTCCTTAGCTAGAGAAAGGTACACATTATAACACATAAATCATTAGATAATTAAGGCATGGAGAATTGTATGTGTACACATCTACAAGACTTCATGCAAATTCTGATTAAGGGTGGAAATAGATGAGGTCAAGTCAGGCTAAATTTTACCTTAAATATGTATGACATGTATTTTAATTATAAAGTCTGAATCTAACTTGTAAGCTTATAATAGGTCGATTTTTAAGGTTTGACTTATTATTTTTAAAAGTCTGACATTACTTGAAAACATATTTAGCCTATTTTGCAATGAAACCTTTAAATAGACTAACAGATTTACCTTTAAATAGGTCAACATGCCTTTACATAGGCTAACAAACATATCTTTAAATAAGTCAACATATACCTTTACATAAGTTAACAAACCTACCTTTAAATATGTCAACATGTCTTTACATAAGTTAATATGCCTAAACCTTGAATAAGTCTACAAACCTACTTAAGGTCAATAGGCTTTTTGTTATAACTTAACACTCACTTTCTATTTTTATAGATGTTCAACACTTTTTTATTCTAGTCTTTGGTCGATGTGGGACTTGCAGATATACCTTCTACTTTATAACTTGATATATTTCTAAGTTTCACATCGACCAAAGATTAGAACAAGAAAATAGTGATCATTTATAAAAGTAAGAGATGATGTTAACTTATTACTTTCATTCTAATAAATATATTACATTAAATATTACATTAAATATATTAATAAATATGTTATTTCTATTATAACTTACTAACTTAAGTTTTAGTTACTAACTTTTATTTAAATTTAATTAAAAAATATATTACTATATTATAATAAATTAATAATTATAATTATAATTTATAATTATTATAATAATATATATTATGTTATATATAATTAAACAGACCAATCAGTTTGTCAGACTTAAAAGACTTGTTAGATGGCCTGAGTCATGACCTTTTTAATTAAACAGACTTTTAAAAAAATATTGACTTAACTTATTTAGTAAACAGACTAGGTCAAGTCAAGTCTCAGGTAGAATAGACCATAAACTTCTGATAGATAACTTGACTTATTTTCACCCCTAATTCTGTTAGTCTTCGTTGGGATTAAATATACTAAAATCAAGGGTTTTCGAAACCCAATTATACTATATTTTAATATTGTTTCTATCAAAAGACTCGATCATTGTAGTATCAGGAATGACCTTAACAGCGACTAAAAGAGTAGCATCCGTAACATACTTTTAAAACTTGTTGGAAAATAAGTTTTGGATACGAAATCTTATAAGATTAGCTGTGAGTGTATTGGACAACGCGTCCACCGAGAGAACCAAGTAGGCGCACACATGATATGGTTAGGCCCAAGTCCACAATATAGTCATATATCGTTAGATATTTGCCAATTGAGTGTAACTCTGTGCAATGATTCATTAAGAGTGTGTTTGAAATGAATAAAAATAAGAAATGATTTGATTTGATTTAATTTGAATTGATTTGATTTGATTTAGAAATTAAATTTTGTGTTTGAAACTTAAAAAAAAATATGATTTGAATTGATTTATAAATCAAATTTTGTGTTTGAAATTCATTAAAATAAGAATTGATTTGATTTGATTTTATTATTTTACATTTTAACCCTTATGAGAGGTGATTAAAGGTGATTATTAAGGGTAGAATAATCTATTCATTTCAAATCAAATCAAATCCTAACAAATTCTATTAAAATTGATGAAATTTCTAAAACAAAAGGAATGAAATCCATGTGATTTTAGAAATCAAATCATTTCTTATTTTTTAACATTCTAAACACAAAATTTAATTAAATTTGATTTACAAATCAAATCATTTCTTATTTTATTATATTCCAAACACACTCTAAGAGTATTTTCATTTAATGTGGAACTTGGACATAACACAAGCACACACCCAAGGATTGTATGTTTAAAAAGCTTATAATCCAAAGTCTAACAACTTGTACATTCTCAAGTCGCATCAAGCCTCTTTAGAGCCTACTTGATCTTGGGTTCAATCCCACACCATGCCTTGGACCTCCCTTGTAGCAAAAAGAAAGACAAAAAAGTACATATGCTTTAATGTGAAATTAATAGAAGAAAATAACAAACTTGTAAGACATACAAAATTAAGAATCATATTGTTGTACATAGTCATAGTTATGTCTGTCTACAAAATATTTACAACTTATATATGATTCAATCATAGTTATAGTCTACGGTGAGTGATGCATGTGCAGAGTTGCATTGCTATGCATTGGAAAATGTATTGGGTTGTCTTCATTTAGAATGACAACATCATCTTCTTCGCTGTGAGACTGAGTTCTTGACTGCTTGTCTACACAACTAGCAGTGTGGGAAGATCCATCTCTATTTGGACTTGCTGCAGGGTGTACTCTGGATTCAGTTGTGTCCATCGGAGGATACAAAGAGCTATCCTTGCGATCAAAATGCTTGATTGTTTGAATCACCATTGACCAAAAGGTTGTTTGTTCAGAATGAATGGTTCTCAAATTAGGCCATTGGGAGTATAAGAAACTAAACAAATAAAACAAGAGCGACGACAATGAAGCAACCACTATAACAATGAAAAGACCCGCAAAGCTGTACACTGTAAGACTTTGACTGTCTGAAGTGATTGAGGCACTTTGATCATTGAATATGATTTCACTCGAAAAGTACTTGTTCTTAATCCCTTCAAACTTGTCTTTATCTTCGGTAACATTTAGGATTGCCCTCGAAAAATATGACACCAGAGGGGATTTTAGTGGGAATGCCTGAACATAAAATATAGCACAAGACTCTTAGCATGTTGTGAAGAATTAAATTAAATTCTTATAAATTAACTCTTAGAATAAGACTCAAGTTGCGGAGGACTAAAAAATTCTTATATATTTTTACAATATTGTATTTATGTTATACAAAGTAAGATAAGTAAACAGCATAATTAAATATGAACCATAAAATTAATTTAAATGCTTAAGTATAATGCATATTCAAAATAATTAACAGAATAATAACAAATATTTTAGATCATACAAGTAGGTGAATGAACTATTGATGATATTAAAATATAATATATAAATATATATAGGTTAAATTAATGATTTATTAATGATTTTGACCTTATATTTTTGCTCAAAATTCAATTTAATTCATATAATTTTAAACCATTTAAAAAATGACTTAATTTTAATGTATTGTCAATGTAAAAATATTTTACACTATTATCTAATCATGTATTGTTATATCATTAAAAATATTTGATTCTTATAATAAATATATCAAAAGTTACACAAGTGGTCATGTGTGATTGGTTGGTGGTGTAAAAATTTTTACACTAATAATATATCAAAATCAAACTCTTTAAAAAAGTCCATATAATTTTCAAATAATGCAAGATTATCTTTATTTGTTGGATTTGTTTCCTATTTAGAGTGAATTATAGGAACCTAATAGGAATTATTTTGCATTGTTTGAAAATTATAGTGACCAAATGAGTAATTAAACCCCTTATACATATAGGGAGATTGATAACTTTCACATTTTGTTTTAGACAGAAGACATAAAACTTATATTTATTGATATTTTAGTCATTAACAATTTTATACTAGAATCTGACTGTTGATTTTGTTTTGATTTAATAGTTGAAATTAGTTTATTTAATAAGGAAAGAGAATAATGAAGGTTAATTTTAATAAAGAAAGAATACTTAACTTCAACTTTAATGAGTAGGGAGAATATAACTTTATTATTAAATCTACTAAGTATTTTTTTATTATTAGATTTTATATGAAAATATGTTACAATATTTAATATTTATGAATTTATTCAATAAATAAAAATTAAAAGATAAAAAAAGAAGATACCGTACATGTCTACATAAAATAATAATAAAACAAAGTACCATTTATAAATAAAAGGTTGAATACGTTAACATAACAAATGATTAAATTCAATGAACACATTCACGCATAGTTGTTTGAATTGAGCCAGCCCAATTCGTCGGACCAAGAAATTCACGATCTGGTCTTTGGATTGGTCTGATTTTTACGTATTACGGCTTAGCATAGTGATCCGACTAAATTTGATCAAACTTAGATGACCCAGCTGACCTGTCAAAATTGAGTTGACCCGAGTTTTTGCATGTATAAAATTTTAATATGCCTACTTATAAGATTTGAATTTAGTATATAAAAGATATCTGTGATTAAGTGTATTATGTCATTAGATTAGATGCTTTTATTGAATTATGTTTTTAGTTTTTTAATTTATATTATTATCCAAACAATCTAATTTTCAAACTTGATGCTAAATTATAATCATTGTTAATTTAGTTACACTATATAAACTATTTTTTATATTTTTTATTTTATTATATTATTTTTTCATATAGTATTTTTATGACGTATATTTTTATATAGTAATTTTTTATTTTTTTATCTGAGTTTTTTGATCAAACCGCTTGACCTTCGATTAAACTATTAACTTAGTAACCTGACCAGTTGACCGAATCAATTTCTGATTTGAGTTATATAACTATGCATTCAGGTAAAAAAAAAAAGCCAGTAGACACATTAAAAATTGTAATAAGTAATAACATAAAAAATTAAGAAAGCCATAAAAAATTGTAATTTCAACATGTTAAAAAAACCTGATGCAGTTTTTACTTTTATTTTAATTGCTTTCTTTACTCTTTGATGTAAACATAATTTTTATTTTTATAAAATGATTAACTATGATTTTTTCTATCATTTTTTATTTAATAAAAAGAGTTAACTTTTCTCTCATCGTTAAAATGTATGTTAGTATTCTCTTTTTTCATTAAATTTGATAATTGTAAGTTACTAAAATATCCTTAAGACCAAGTCATTTTCTGAAGAAATATCATTAAATTATCATGTCTTATATTATCAAATCTTTTATATATATATATATATATATATATATATATCAAATAGAAAATGATGCACACAATTTTGGACATCATTTTTACACTAGTTAACAATTTACAAATTTCTTATAAATAGCGAGGATATTAATCTATTACTAGTGAGTTCTAAGTGAGTTTTAGAAGATCACTTAATTAAGGTCGTTGAAGGTGGTTTGCTCCGTAACACAGTGGCTGACGGTGGTGCGAGGGGTGGATATTTGTAAAAGACACTTCGACGCTCAAGTTAGACCGTGCATAAGGTAGGTAGAGTGTTTGGAGTTAGATACATACCTTTACTACTTTGTGTGGTATTTATAGGAGTGTCATGATAAATAAAAATTATGTTTAAATCTACATTAATGAATAATAAATACTGTTAGTTGAGATAAGAATTCATTAAGATCATTATCTCTTATAACTAACTCCTCTTTTTATGAGGGATTCTGTGAAAGATTTACTCCTCATAAATAGGTATATTTATTTATCTAAAAGTGCTCATTATTATTCGGGATCCAACTCTAATGGGTCGGGTTGCTCCTGAGCTACTAACCTAGAACCCAGTCTCGAACAGTTATTCCCTGCTTGGTGCTCAGGTGTGATAGATGAGTGTCAAGATATCCGAGATTATCAGGAGCAAATAGAACGCATGGGATAAAGATATCCAAATTATGGCATAGATAAAAATCGGGATGACCCTAGTATTGATAAATCAGGTTGGGGTCTAATATAGATCACTCGGCCTTAAAATTGCTACACCGTTGTTTAGGATTCACACTGAGTTATCCCTATATTAGTTTTAGTAGTGGGATCCAATTATGAATTGTGAATTTCATAAAGTGAAATTCGTGATTCGTATTATAACTTTGTAGCAATAACATAGCATTGATCCGAGGTCTGGCATGAATACCATCATAGGAGAGTTAGAGAGTTATAATAAAACCTTTTTTGATTCTAATATGAGTACAATCTCTAACGTCAGTAATATGGTAGTGGGCTAGAAGGATGAGCTACTGGCCCAAGTAAGAGAGGAAGCCGACTAGGAGGAAGATAGGCTCTAGTGAGGGTCTCCAAGGTATAGGCTCCAATGTTTGTCTAGGAAGTGATCCGATATGGTCCTTCTCAATTCGGAGCTAGCTTACTTTCTTTTGAATTCTTGCCTCTAATATTCGCCCTACACAAAACAAGGTCATCAGACACAAACCTTTGTGGTATCACTTTGGAATTGTACCGGGTTGTGGTCCTTTGTTTTATAGCAACTTCATGGACGTGGGTAATATGGTGGTGTTTCTACAACAAGTCAAAGTTCTAGCGGATGAGGTCTGGGTTGACTTCTTCATAGAAATTCTGCCTCCTCCAACTCGGTTCTCCAATATCGACTGGGATCATGGTTTCGTAGCCATAAGTTAGCTCGAAAGGAGTTTCCCTAGTTGAGGAGTGGGGCATGGATCAGTATGCCCATAGGACGTGTTCAAACTATTCCATCCAGTTCCCCTTCGCTTCAATGAGTCGCTTTTTTATCCAATAAAGTATAACCTGATTTGCGTCCATAACTTGTCCATTAGTCTGATGTTTTATTGAGATAAAATGTTGTTAAATCTTGAGCCTGGCAAGGAGATCCTTAAACTTTTGATCAGTAAATTGGGTTCTGTTGTTCGTTACAATGGACTCCGAGATATTAAATCTACTGGTAATGTTCTTGTAAGTGAACTTCAGCATGAGTGCCAAGGTGATGATGGACAATGGTTTTACCTCTATCCACTTAGTGAAGTAGTCCACAACTACTACTAAGTATTTCACCTGTCCAGGGGCATAAGAGAATGAACCTAAGATGTCTATGCCCCACTAATAGAAAGATCAGGGTACGAACATGATAAATACCATTTTTATATATTAGTAATCCATCATATTTAGTCTTTTGGACCTCTTATATGCTTAATTAATTGATTTTGACCACATTTTATAAGTTTGGATTCAAATTGAGCTTAATTGTATTTTTCAGCATTATTCAGAATTTTACACTATTTTTTGTATTTTGGGCATAACTTAAGTTCTAGATATCTAAAAATTTTGAATTTTACCTTGTAAAAAATCTGAGAAAGAGCTCTACAACTTCAAGGAGAGCTCAAAGGTTGAATTGGGTTTCTAGTGGGTCATATTGGGCCACGAATTCAGAACAAAGATGGTGTCACTAGAACCTAGATGATGTGCAAAGATTGAGCCATAATTCGTGACGTGCAATAGCAGCCACCACAAAATGCAACCCTAATTTTCTCCTAGCTGCTCTTGCTTGCACCTCCTCTCTTCATATTTCTTTTTCTCCCTTCTCTTTAGGTTTCTTTCTTTTATGTTTCTCTTATCTCTCATCTTCATGGATGAGAGGGAAGAACCTTTTAATCAATCCTAGGCATTGAAACATTCTTAATGTTTAATTTTGAGACCTTGTGATGAATGTTTATATTCTTATTATTAATCAAATTTCTCTCTTCCTTCTCTTGATTTTGCTGCATCTTCATTGAGTGCTTAACTTAGTTTGGGTGTTCATGTGATGGTTGCTTAACTATCACGTGTTTTTAGAAACTAAACAATGCATCAAAGGCTTCTTGGATGTTGATTGTTAAACTTGGTTGAATTTTGGATTTTAGATTAATTTATGATTAGATGGGTGCTTAATTCATTTAACCTTAATTAATTAAATTCTAGATGCTTATCTAGTAGAGAATTCATGGATCATCTTAAGGCTTCTTGATGTGATCTAAGACCAATAATCTAATTAACAATTGAATGGAAGAGACTAAACAATGCATCAAAGGTGTTTGATTGATTGTTTACATTGGTTGAATTATGGATTTTAAGTTAATATAGGATTAAATGGGTGCTTAATTTGTTTAAACTTGATTAATTAAATTCTTGATGCTTATCTAGTAGATAATTCATTGATCATTTTAAGGCTTCTTGATATGATCTAAAGTTAAGAACTTGGTTAGCAATTGAGTGGATTCTTAGTGATCAAGGATGGATTAAACTCAAGAATAGTTGATTTCCTTAGATTAATTGTTTACTTAATTATGTTTATAGTTTTAATTATTTTCTATTAATTAATTTTGCAACTTTTCCTCCTCTTGTTAATTTCTTAATTTGATTGCCTAATTAGAGTAATCCAAGGGCTCGATTGTGCCTTATACTACAAGTATTTTAGTGAATTGATTTATAAATTAATTTAATTTGATAGTCTCGATAGCTATCAGGACACTGTAGATAGTTCTTCTGGTGGGACTGAGTAGATGTCTAAGAATCATTGGAATTTGTCATACTTCTAGACATGCTCCATACTATTGGCTTCCATGCTAGGTCAATAGTACCAAACTCTCAATGCCTTTCGTGCTAGTGACTTTCCTTCGAGGTGGTGGCCACAACTTCATTCGTGGATTTTGGCTAAGACATATGCTGCTTCTTTTACGCCGAGACACTTGAGGAGGGGGAAGAAAATCCACAACAGTATAATAGATTATCCAAAATAATGTTCCATGTCGTTGTTCGTATTAGTTTCTGGGCCTTCTTCTAGTCTTCAGGTAAGGTACCATTATGGAGATAGGCAACTATGAGTGCGATCTAGGTTTCATTGTCTTCTAGTAAGAGGACCTTGGGGTTCGTAATATTGGGTGCAAGCATTGTCTCTTGGAACACAAACCTATTATTACCAGGGCTTTTGGTGTTAGTGAGCTTTGATAAAATATTAACTCTTGAGTTTTGTTCCTTGGGGATGTGTTTTACATTAACATTGTCGAAGTTCTCCATAACCTTTTTCACCTTAGCTAGGTATTTTTGCAATAAAGGCTCTTTAGCCTAGTAATCACCTCAGATTTGGAATGTCACTAGCTATGAATCACTGCATAGTACTATATCTATGGCCCCCATTTCCTTTGCCATAGTAATGCTCGTGATACATGCTTCATACTCCATCTAGTTATTTAAAGTTGGGAACTCAAATCTTAAGGAATCTTCCAAAATGAGCCCAACCCATTTTCTAAAATGATTTCAGCTTCGCTCCTTTTAGGGTTAGAGGGTCCATCATCATAAATGGTCTAAGAATTCCTTTTTGGGGTGGCCAAGATCTGGTGTAAGCTCTACTGAGAAGTCGGATATCACTAGAACCTTTATAACTTGTCTTGGCTCGTAGGAGATACCGAATTCAAAAAGTTCCATAGATCACGCGATCATTCTTCCGACAAGGTCTGACTTATGTAGCACTTAACAAATTGGTCAATCCATCTTTACAATCACATGATGGTATTGGAAGTATTGGCATAATCGCCTAGTTGTGGTCAGTAGTGATAAGGCCAGTTTCTCAATCTTTTGATACCGGAGTTCAGGGCCTTGCAAGACCTTACTTACAAAATAAACTGACCTTTGACCTTTGTTAGTTTCCCTTATTAGGACTGAGCTAATTGCTTCATTATTAATTTGAAAGGTAGGCATATAGGGTTTCTCTAGGCTCTGGTCTTATCAGAATTGGAGGTGTTGCCAACATGGCCTTTAGTTCTTGGAACGCAGCCTCAAACTCCAAGGTCCACTCAAAATCTTTTCTCTTTTTGAGTAACTTGAAAATGGGGAGAAATTTATGATCGTCTTTGGCTAAAAAATAAGTGAGGGTCGCTATTCTTCTTGTTAATTGTTGCACCTCCTTGACGAACTGCAGACTATGCATGTCAAGAACGACCTGACATTTCTCTGGATAAGCTTCAATGTCGCGATTTTCCAATAAAGTCCCAGAAACTTACCGACCTGAACCCTGAAAGCACATTTCTCTAGATTCAACCTCATGTTATGCTTCCATATTTAATAAAAAACTTTTTCCAAGTCTTCCACATAGTTACCAGTCTCCATTGTCTTGACAATCATGTCATCAATGTAAACATCAACATCTTGCCAATCTATTCTTTGAATACTTTATTCATCATTCGTTGGTAAGTCACAATTGCATTCTTCAACTTGAATGGCATAACACGGTAGCAATAAATTCCCATCTCGGTTATAAATGCAATTTTTTCTTTATCGTCTGGGTGCATGAAAATTTGGTTGTAACCAGAATAGGCGTCCATAAATGACAGAAGCCAGAATCCATATGAGTTATCCACTAGTTTTTCTATGTTGGGAAGCGGGTAAGGGTCCTTTGGACATGCCTTATTCAGGTCTGTGTAGTCAATACACATACACTACTTGCCATTGACTTTCTTCACGAAGACCACATTGGATAACCAAGTCGTGTAGGAAACTTCCCTGATAAACCTGGCGTCTAGGAGTTTTTTCACTTGCTTCTAAATCACCTCCTACCTTTCTAGTCAAACTTTCCTTTTCCTCTGTGCCACTGACTTTGCATCTTTTTTTATGGAAAGTCGGTGATAGATGAACTCGGGGTCCAGCCCTAGCATGTCAAATGACATCCAAGCAAAGAGGCCTTTGTTCTTCTTAAGAAATTCAATTAGCCAGGATTTCTCTTCAAGATTCAACTACCCTTCAATCTTGGTCACCTGGCCCAGCTTAGTACCAAGTTGAAGGGGTTGAAGTTCTCCTTCAGGTTGGAGACGTGTATCATAGATCTCCTCACGAACGTCCATTTCAGTAATAGGACATTAATGGGGTATGTAGTGTCTATGGCTAATTTGTTATACTGGTTTGTGGTTCGTGGTTTCTTCACAATCTTTAGGTTCTCGTTGTAGCATTTTCGAGTCGTTTCCTGGTCTCTTTTGACTATGACAACCTTACCATACTGGTTAAAGAACTTCACGGCCAAATAGGGAGTAGATATGACGGCCCCAAAGGTGTTAAGTGAGGGGCTACCTAGGATCACATTGTAGGCAGAAAGACAATCCACCACAAGAAACTTAACCTTAAGTGTTTTAAACAAAGGGATAACCTTAAGTGTTTTAAATAAAGGGTTCTTCCCCAAAGCCAATGGGTCTCAATGTATCTTACCGAGGTGATCTTGTCACATGTGAATCCAATCAACTTGTCGGTATACAGGATTAACTCTTTCTTCGAAAGTCTTACTTCTTAAACAGATCTAGGAACATAATATCAATCAAGCTCCCTTGGTCAATAAATATATGTCAGACTTTGGTGTTAGTTATTATCCTTGAAATCACGATATCGTGGTCCAGGATAGTGCTACCATAATCTTCATAAAAAAAGAGAGATCGGTGGGGTCTTCTTGGGTTCGTCTTCAATTTTTTAGAACGGATGGGAAACTACACTCAACACAACTCATAAAGCTTTCTTTCTTGTGTTTCCTAATTCACCGCCACTCACAAAACCCCCCGAAATTGTGTTGATTGTCTGGGTTACTTCTGTGTGGTGACGTTTATTATCTTGAGAGGGAGGATATTAGGGTTGTGCCATATTTTGATTTTGGGCAGTATCCCGGGATGGACCCACTCTGGGATTTTTATTCCTTGGGGGTGACTGCCTTCTCTGATATGGAGATGGGCATCTGTGAGAATTGTAGCTTCTCTTCCTGTAATTCCTTCCTCCTCTCTAATTATCATTTTGGGATTGGCGAATATATCGGCCCAGATGACCATCCTGGATTAAGGATTCAATAGCATCTTGAAGATTGACGCAGTCTTCAGTGATATGTCCGCAGCCTGCGTGAAACATACAATACTTGCACTTGTCTTTTTGTGTGTGCTTTATTAATGAAGGAGGCTTATGTACATCTCTGAACTCTGTGTTCATCACCTCTTAGTAAATTTGTGCCTGAGGTGTATTGAGGGGGTATAGTTCTCGTACTTCCCCTTTGGTGGCGGTTGAGTTTAAGGGCTATGGGGTAGCCTAGCTGAGGTTTCAGTTTGGCTTCCTCTCACATTTCTAGATGTTTCTTGACAAATAATGTCCTCTGCATTGATATATTTGTCTGCTCTAGCTCAGAACTCGCCTATCATCTTGGGATATTTTTTTAGTGAGTGAAAAAGAGAATGCACCATGACAGAGGCCTTCCCTCACATAATGTAGGCCAAGCCTTTCATCCAGTCATGGATGTTCACTACTTCTTTGTTGAACTGGGCCATATAGTCCCAGAGGGATTCTTTTTTTCCCTACTTGATGTGAGAGAGGCATGAAATGGATTTCAAGTGTACCTTACTAGTGGTAAAATGTAGTAAAAATCTTGAGGACAAGTCATCCCAATCATCAACAGATTTTGGAGCTAGACTGGTGAACCATCTTAAGGCAGCTTTTCTTGAGAGAGAAATTTTAGCGCCTAAGCGCTACAACGCCGATTTCCACTATCTTGCTTTGCCTGATGGGCCTCCGCGCAAATCAAGCTGCTTTGTCTCTAGAACACGTTGCAGTATAAGAAGTCTCTTCCCCATCATGCTTAGGTTCTAGTTGAGCAGCAATTGGATCCTAGGCAGGGGCAGAAGACGGAGGACGGAGGACGGTTGGTGGATGGTTGGTTCTGAGCAGCAGAGGTGCGGTTCTACCTAGTGGTAACCATAGTAGTGGTGATGAGAATCAAAGTTTATTGTTCCCACAGATGGCGCCAATGTTCTGAGTGAGTTTCAGAGGATCACCTGATTAAGGTCGTTGAAGGTGGTTTGCTCCGTAACACAGTGACAATGACAATGGTTCGAGGGGTGGGTACCTATAAAAGACACTCCAATATTCAAATTAGACCGAGCATAAGATGAGTAGAGTGTTTGGAGTTAGATACATACCTTTACTACCTTGTATGATATTTATAAGAGTATTGTAACACCCTAAAAATTTCGTATCTCTTAACCAGTAATTTTGACAGTTAACAGAATTTTACTGTTTAGTAATTTCTGAGCGCTGTAAAATTATTTTAATTATTCCGTCAGCTTATTTGATTGTTTTGAGTTATTTACTCTGTGTTAGGAAAATAAAAATTTTCGCGCCGGGGAAAACTTTACGTAATTTAATTTTTACCGTTAGGTTTTAATTATTTTACGTAATCTGATTTGATATTTATGAATTTTCTAATTTTTGTGATTTTTGTGAATGATTATGAAATTTTTTACTGTTTGTGGGCCCAAGGGGTGTATGTCGGCCCAGGTGGCCATACGTGGGCCTAGGTGGGTCCCGCAAAGTGAAAATTTTTCTACCTTTAGAAAAATTTGTACTGTTAGACGGAGACATGGGATCTTACTAAACTTGAATCCGAAAATAGTTTTTGAAATTTTCTTTTATTGTGTTTTGTACTGTATTTAATTATCAAGCGATAAAAATATAGTAAATATAATTTTTGTGGGGTTTAGTAGATAAAAATAAATATTATATTACTTAAGTCAACATTGGTGGTTTGGATATCCACAATTGATTTAATCAACGATGGAGACTTGATCTTGATTTAATCAACGGTGTAGAATTGGTCATATAAAGTGGCTATGACCATTTGTAACCATTGGATGAATAATTAATCAAGGGTGAAGATTTGGTCTTGTAAAGTAACAAGGACCATTTATGACCATTGGATGTTGATTTAATCTATGGTGGAGATTTAGTCTTAAAAAGTGACAAAGACCATTTATGACCATTGGATGTAAAGTTTGAAGGAGTAATCTTAACCCTTCATTTTGGAGACACATCTAAGGGCTAGGATTTAAAGAAAAAAGATCCAATGGCCTAAATTAAGTCTTCTATCTAAAGCTATACCTAAAATCTACCTTAATCCTAACAATTGAATTAATCAATGGCTTAGAATGCTTCAAATAATTGCTTGGACTTTCAAGATTGAATCTTAACCATTGATTTAATCTATGGTTGAAATTTGGTCTTATATAATTGCTTGGACTTCAATTGTGACCCTTGGATGGGAACATGGAAGGAGAGATCTTGACCATCCATTTAGTAGCTTCATCTAATGGCTAAGATTAAAGGAGGAAGAAGATCTAATAGTCCAAGTTTGTTACTATCACTTGGAAACTTTCCAATAATTTGGTGTCTTTGACTAACACTCTAATTATTCACTCATTTCTCACTCACTCTCTACAGCAATGCATAGGAGGAAGGGGGCCAAAATTCATTTCATGCATTTCTACCTTACTTTATCATCTTTCTCAAGA
Source organism: Ormosia emarginata (assembly GCA_029884605.1). Classification (NCBI taxonomy): domain Eukaryota; kingdom Viridiplantae; phylum Streptophyta; class Magnoliopsida; order Fabales; family Fabaceae; genus Ormosia; species Ormosia emarginata. Next base: position 23,186,571 of record JAQQTP010000073.1, read on the forward strand.
AACAAAAACAAGACAACTCTTCCATTTTCTCTCCAAGCTTGGTTCGGCCATGGCACCCAAATATACCTTCCATCACTCTTTAATTTCAAACAACCTAGTTTCTTGAATCCTTATCTTATTCTAAGCAACTTTCATGTTGGAGACTTTCTCTAAATCATTCATTTTCAAGGAGTTTTTCCAAGAGCAAGTTCTAAGGTTTTTGAGGTGAAGTATAAGGAAACTTCATTTCTTCTCTCTTTTTCATGATCTAAACCATGTTTGATCCATGGTTCCTCTTAATCAAGCTTAGTATACTAATTTTTATGTATTTTGTTTTGTATTTGAGAAGCCCTTGGTGATGAAGGACTTAGAAAAAGAAGCAAAACAAAGAGCTTTTGAGGATCTTCAACAGGTAAAAGGGAGATCCATCTCACCAACCAAGTATGGTGGTGAGAGATGGTTTTATATTTGGTGGAAAGGGAATCTATGTGAGGATTCATATCCATGGTCTTGTAATTTATTTGTGGGTGTTTATGTGCTTTAATTATTTGCCTATGCTTGGTATGCTTTGCATGATTTTATGACTTTGATAGTATGCTTAAAATATGTATGATAAGTATATGGCATGCTTGTAGTATTTATGATGAAATATGTATGCGTATGCTATGATGTGTTGATGGAAAGGAAATCAATTTTTGGTTCCAATGGCCAAGGGAGAAGGCTACGGTTTTTGATGCCCTTAATTAGGGTTCATGTTGAAATTTTTCAAGAACAAATGAATTAATTTTTGGGTCCCTAGAACTTAGTGAATTTCGGCCAAGACACCTCAAAATAGGTGTTCACAAATTAATATTTTCATGAATGATGAAAATGGATGATTTGAAGAATATGGAAAATAAACAAAGGGTTTGTTTTTCAAGAGAACAAGAACACGATTTTGAAGGGATTTTTATTGATTTATTTTGTGTAAAAAAGTTTCTAAGTGTTTATTAAACTTGATTTCGAAAAACGAAATGCGCAAACGTTGATTTTAAAGATTTGCAAAGAAAGTGAAAAAGGATTTACAAAGAAAGTAAAAATGAATTTGAACAAATGGATTTGGTTTTATAACCATATGTCATGTGGTTTTGAAAACAAAGATTTTAATGGTTTTGTTTGTGTGAAAACAGAAATGATAAATAATTGAGTTAGAAGGAAAAATGTTTGATGGTTTCAATGGCCAAATATCCTACGATTTTGAAAAACTGGTTATGCCTAAATTTTTATGGAACAAAGTGATATTTTAAAAAACGAAGTGTTTTGTCACTCGAAAGATTTGACAGTTTTCAATGAACACGTTCATAGTTTTTGAAGACTTGCGGATACCTTGATTTTATAACGAAATGATTTTCGCACAAGAATTTGGAAAGGGAATTAGAGCGTTTATCACTTGAGAAAATTAAGTTTTTGTAAACGAAAATATTTTCGAACTTCAATTTATTTTGAAGAAGGTTGTGTTTGGAAATGATTTGGGAAAAATGAAGAATATAATGGTGTTTTGAAAATTTATTAACGTATAACTGATTTTCGAGTTTTGAAGTATGTTAGGAAATTCTTAAAGTTTGAAACATTGATTTATATCAATGAAAAGTGATTTTGTGGGTTATATTTGGAAAAGGATTTCTTGAGTATAGAATTGTGAAAAAATATTTTCTTGAGTAAGAAAAAGTATTAAATGAAGTATAAAGTTATATTATTTTGAGAAAAGTTGAAAAAGAATTTTTGAGGATTGAGAAATATTTTCTGTAATGAAATTGTGGTGAAAAATCATTTACGTATCTTAAAAACATAATTTTTAAACTACGCGATTGGAAATACGGTAGAATATTTCTACGCGATTCTGAATTATGTTTAAATATTTTACGTAATTTGAACTACTGTTAAAAAATTAATATGTGATTTAAAAGTGATAGAATATTTTTACGTGATTATGAAAATGACGGAAAATCGTTATGTGATTTGGAAAGTGTTTTAAATATTTTGGAAATGATGAAAAATGGTTTACGTGACTTAAAAGAATGATTTTTAAGTTACGCGATTTTGAAACAGTGGAAAAATACGATGCGATTTGAGAAACATATATTTTTACGCGATTGAGAAAAACATTGAAAAATTAGTACGTGGTTTAAAAGTGCAACAGAAGAATTGCAGTTTTTGACAACGTAACAACAATGTTACTGTATTGTGAAAACGTAATAGAAGTGTTACGCTATTGTGAAAATATAACTAAAATGTTTTGGGAATTGTGAAAACGTAACGAAAATGTTGCGCAGTTTTGTGAAAACACGACAAAAGGGTTTTATGACTATAAAAACATAATAACATGATGATTACTGTTGAACCAGTGTCCATACACTGTATGAGAAAATGACGAGTTTTGCCTGTGATTGGTATTTGGTGCATTTTTATGCATTGGAAAGATATGCCTGTGATTGGCATTGGTGCATTATACATGCACTGGAAAAATATGCGTTGAGGCATATGATTACATTGAACAAATGAAATTGAAAGATTTGGCCCTTGTGGTTGTGCTTGCACTGATATATTCGTGCATTGTATAAAGTATAGCTAATAAGCTATTTTGGCCCTTGTGGTTGAAGAGGGAATGAGAATTGATAATGAGATCTATGATGGATCTTGGGGCGTCAAGGTAGCGGTCGACCAAGGTGGATATCTGTCTGTGGGCTAAATTTGGACCATATGCCACTTGGAGATGCGATCTGTTGTAATGCATTGACGATACCCGACAAGAACACGATTCTTTTCAACGACCGGGAGATTGATGGGCTTAGGTGGGCAATTAAGGCAGCATTCTTCTCGAAATTGTGAAAACCTCTATGGAGTTGTTTTTGAAAAATTGAGTCGATGTGTGCATGCATGAATCTGAGCATTTATATCTGTATAATATATTAATTGAGGAATATTGGCTATGACAATTGTTTTGAATACTTGGATGATGATGATAATAATTAGACAATATTGAAGACATTATCGTAATTGTTGTTTATGATCATTGAATTAATATATGATTGGATGATGATAGTTGATTAATATTGAATATATTATTGGAAGTCTGGTATGATATCCATGTATGACATTGTTGTTTGTGTTATCTCTGTGCTGCCATGTTGGTATTGGTGTATGTGATCTCACCTCTTTGCTATGTTGTCTTGTTGTGTCTGTATTGTTAAAATTATAAAGTAGAAGGAACGAGTTGTCTTAGACATAACAGGTGGTAGATATTCTGAGTTTTGGTGACAACATGGAGGAGTGGTCATTCAGGACTCGTTGGTGTGCAGTGTTAACAAGGAGCAGATATCTGATGCATCAAGATGGATACAAGAAGGAATAAGTATGTTAAGTTTTCTCGTTAGTGTTGTATCGTCTTTATTAAGTAGGACTGTCATAGGGTTTCTTATTGTTAAAAAGAGAGAGTTTTCTATTAGTTTTATATTTCTCTTTAAATTGTTAAATATTAATTGGTGTCAATATTGTATACTAAATATATTTTCAGTAATACTTATGAATTTCAGTAAGTTTATGTTTCAGCAAGAAAAAAATTTTAAAACCCATTTTTTTATAACTCAAACCTTGTGCGAACTTCTTAAAGATTATGACTCGGGAGTCAGACATGTGATACCCTAGGGAGGGTGTTACAAGTATCATGATAGATAAGAATCATTTTTTAAAATCTACATTAATGGATAGTAAATATTATTAATTAAGATAAGAATCTATTAAGATCATTATCTTTTATAACTAACTCTATTTATAAGAGATTCTATAAGAGATTTATTTATCATAAATAGATATATTTATTTATCTAAAAGCGCTCATTATTATCCAAAATCCAACTTTAACAAAATGAATTATTCCTAAACCTCTATTTAAAAACTCGGTCTTATTTACACTAGAAATCCACGAGTGTATCTCTAATAAAATTACACTCAATTTGACCCTTTGATTTGTACAAAAGCCAACCGCTTGCTTTTTTTTCCACTTAAACAATCACGTGAGCTCACTTATCTTCCCCTTGCCCCCTACCCTGTAACACCCCAAAATTCACTTTTCTACTATCATAATTCATTCTAAAATATTTGTGATTTTCTAGAATTTTTCTGGAATTTTCTGAGAATGCAGAATATTTTAATATATTTCTCGTTTTACGTATGTACTGAGCGGAACCGGCGAAATGAGATATTTTCTCTAAAAGCCTTGAACTATGGAAACATTGATGGGGGATCTTACTAAACCCGAGACCGGACACAGTTTACAAGGTTTTACATTTTTCGAGAAATTTTAACAGATAAAATAATAAAACATTTCGAATAAACTACCTGTCAGATTTGTTAATGCTGACTTCTGCCAACTATAACTATTGTCCAATAAATAATAACATGTAATAAAAATCTTATCACATTATCCAAAAAATTACCTTGTGTCAAACCCCTTTAATCTTATTTTCAAAATAAAAATTTAGCTAATTAAAAGCTCATGTAGGAAGCTTCCAAGAAGTTTCCTAATTGACACAATTTCTCTCTCTTTCCTCCTCACTCCTTGTCCCCGGCAGAGGCAATATTGGAACCCAATATTCACTTTCATCTTCCTAATATTTTCTCTCTTCTCATTCTCTTCAAACACTATTTCTTCTCCTCTTCTTTTTCCTCCTCCACCGTGCACCTACCCATTGGAAGACCATCTCCATGATTTATTAAATCAAACCCATTTATACTCATCTTCCACCATTCCAAGTTCTCTTTTGTGACCATCCTTTGGTTCTTCTTCTTCTTCTTCTTCCACTATCCACCACTAAAGCTAAAGCTTTGAGCTTGGAGGTAAAGTCTTCACCTTTCTTTCACTTGCTTCTCATTTTCATTTTTCTTGGTCACCTATGTGATCAAGAACTCATTTTTCCATCGTTTGAGTGGACATTATGGAAATCACTCACATTGGTGTTCTTCTTGAAGGGGAAAACGAAAATTTAGGGCAAGAAGAGGTAACTCCTTGTGTTGTCTTCCAAATAGGTAAGAGGGAGATGATCCTCTTCAACCAATCTTGGTAGTAAGGGAATGTCTTGTATGTGTGTTGTTATTGATTTCTGAATCCATGTATAAAGTTCTCTCATTTTTATGTTGTTCTTCATGATTGTGCATTTTGTTGAGTTTGTATGATTTATTGATGCCTCTTGCATGATTTGAAGATATATTTGAGTAACTTGTTGATTAAATATGATAATGATTGGTTTGGTTTGAGTTAAAGGACCTGGAGAACTCTGTTTTCTGCAAGATCACACATGGTAATCGATTACACGAGGCTTGTAATCGATTACCAAGCTCTTAAGGGTACGAAATCGTGATTCTGGAAATCTGGTAATCGATTACGTCTTGTGTGTAATCGATTACAAAGATTCTGTCTAGCTTGTAATCGATTACAAGAGTGGTGTAATCGATTACCAAGCCTCTGATGTCACGAAGTGGTGCTTCTAGGAATCACGTAATCGATTACAACTAGTGGGTAATCGATTACGGAGGTTCTGTCCAATTGGTAATTGATTACCAGGGTTGTGTAATCGATTACCAGGTCCTTGAAGTCATGAATCGTGGTTTTGGGAATCATGTAATCGATTACAATGAGATTGTAATCGATTATAGAGATACATTTGCCGTGTCGATTACCAGGGTGATGTAATCGATTACCAAGACCCAAAAATGAGATTTTTGAGCTGTAAATGATTGAAATTATGGTTCTTTGTCGTTTGTAACTCAAACATAACCTAAAAATCCTGGATTCAAGGATTTTACTTTACTTAAATGCAATAGGAATATGTATTCATACCGATAGAGAAGAAATGATTTTGAAAATGGAATTCTTGGATCCATGACATGGAAATTGTGGTATGTGTGTAATAAGGAACATATATTGATACTGAGAATTATTGATGCAAGTGTGATTCCCTATGTGGGTTATGTACTTATTGATTTAGTACTCAATGAGATAAGAATGATGATATGCCATTGAGGCAATGTTTTTAATGAATGTATTGTTGATATGTCATGTTGGACATTGAATAATGCTTATGTGCCATTGAGGCAATGCTTATGTTGAATGCATCATTGACGAACATACATGATTGGACATTGTGTCATCATACATGCGTGTTGTCCGTTGGACATTGTTGAGAAGGCTATGTTGCCTAGGAGTTTGAATAACACTTTTGTGCGGGTGCGAGTAGACTAAGTGTAGGTGTCATATGTTGTTGACCCTGGGGACGTTGGGGTATGGGTGTCTCACAATAGACAGTGGTAGCTCCGCTGGGGCCGTGGGATAGACTAATGCGACACACCAACGATCCTGCCTGAGACGCTGTCCTATATCGCGATTAACTGTTGAGGTACCATGTATGAGCCATTGCGCAAACAATTTTATGAAAGAAAGCACACTGTATTTTAAGGCTACTGATATACTGGTATTACTCCTTGATCATTCACTCCGAAAATGTTTATGTCTAGCTCCATGGAGTAGGAACTTTGGTACCCTTGTTGCATTGTGAGTTGTCAGTCACATGGTCCATTGAGCATTTATAATTGGATAATGTGTTTACTATTATGACTGCGATATTTATTTGACTCTTGGTAATGCTAATGTTGCTAGCTGGCTATGGATAATGTTAACTATTGTTCTTTGCTGCTTTACTCTCGTTAATTGCTTTCGGGTATTACTGCACTTGTATGTATTAACTGTGTCTTATGTGGGCGTTCGACGCCGTTTATTTTCTTGCTGCCATGTTGGTACTAAACCTGAGAATCTCACCTCTTTCCTATATTTGTGCATTTCTGTTTTACATTTATATTTGATAAAAGATCGTGAGGAAGATAAAGAGGGGCCACACCTTGGTCGATTGGCTTGAGCGTCTGGACAAGATGTCTTCGACTACGTAAGCGTGCAGCCGCGTGGTGGCATTGATGCCTGTCGTGTCAACTGGGATGCCGTGCGTCATATACATATGGGGTTGCGGCTCGGTCTGCTGGTAGTACCCATCCCTGGGTTACTACTTTTTCCCCCTTAGTGTTTTTATTCCTGCTGTATTTTATTGGACTCTGTAATTATTATATCCTATGTCATCAGTGATTTGTGTAAATTGACTATGAAATATATAAGGAATATGATTTTATTTTGTGGTTGTATTATGGGTTGAATATATTTATATTTCATTCGAGGCTCGTATTTTCTACTTATGCATATTGTCAAAAAAAAAAAAATAGATATCGACCCTTGGGAATTTGAATGACTGTTATCATGACTGTGACACACTTGAATTTAGTAACTGTGGTGTAATGACGATTGTGTCGCGGTTGTTAGATCTAAGTGCGTTACACACCCTCAGTATCTCACTCTCACTCTTTTGCACTGACCCAAAAGAAGACAACATTGGCAGGGGGTCTAGCTTGTTGTGTCGTGGTTCTCACTTTTAAAAACAAATTGAACTTGCTCTCTTTGCTCCATCCTCGGTTCTGGTGGGTTTGTGGCTACTTGTGGTGGTGCTTATCCTAATCTTCTATGTGGGGGTAGTGCTATGCGCTTATCAACAATGATGCCTAAAGGGAATATCAATAGAATATCAACAACGCTGAATAGCATACTATACACTCAAGTTTTGGTGGAGACCCTACAAGACCAAAGGGTGAGATTCCAAGACCCACGCGAGTAACATTATTTTTTGTGGAGACCCCACGAACCATATATCTCCTTATTTCTCACTTGACTTTTGGTAGAGAGAGAGTAGAAGGGGGATCAATGGAGTAGGGTGACGTGAGTGGTTTAGTGAAAAATTATAGGCAGTTAGATTTTTGTACAAGTCTAAAGTGCTAGCGTGATCAATTATAGATTATGATTGATTACAATTATTTTTAAGATGATCGTAATTGATTTAGTCTAGAATTAGATTGATTTAGTACATAATTATATTTTATTATTTTCCTTTCTATACAACAACCTTCTTATATAAATAGAGATTAGCCTTCTTATATTCATTTATTTAGAAATACACACAAATTATCAATATTTGTCTCCCTATTTCTGTTTCTAACTTGGTATCAAAGCATCTAGGCTTTCGATCCAATCTTAGACTTTAGACTCTGTCCTAAATTCCAGATTCCACATTCCAGACTCTAGACTCCTAAATTCTATATTCTAAACTCTAGACTCTTAAATTCTAGTCTCTTGACTCCATACTCCAAAACTCCAGACTCTAGACTCCTAGATTCCATATTTTAGTCTTCAGATTCCAAACTCTAGACTCTGGCTTCATCCTAGATTCTAGACACTATTCTAGATCTGTCACTACCTATACGTTTCTGCCAAGTTTCTACCAAACACCTAAACAACCACGTGCACTGTCCAAACAACCACATTCACTGTCCAAACACCCAAACAACCACGTTTCTACCCCGTCCGATCTATCATAGAACCACCACCAGATTTGCCACGACTGTCGACTCCACCACCATTAATCTCTGTTCCTCACTCCGCTCCATTCGCTCACTCGCACTATACTAGATTTTCCACCCAGTCAACCACCGACGAAACCAGATCTGCCACGTCGAAGCACCAGAGATTCAAGCAGATCCGAAACTCACGTCAGATCCAAAGTAACGCGTCACACCATCTTTCTTTGCTGGCCAAACATTCTGAGCAGCACCACTGTCTAACCAAATCCATCAAACTACGACCTATATTCCTTCCCAGATCGAAACAGCTTCATATGCGAGTTCATCCATGACCCATGCAGTACAAACTGAGTTTGCTGAAGTTGTGTTGTTCATTCGCGAAACACAACCCTAGATCTGCGCAGTTAGCGACCCGTATCCCTCAGATCAGTGCACTTTTTTTTATTATTAGTATTATTCTTCTCTGATACAATGGAAAAGTTTAATGTTTCTTAGCCTATTCCAGTTTTACTCAATGGTTCAAACTATGCCCACTAGGTTGAGGTCATGCGTGGCTTTCTGAAAGGCCAAAAACTTTGGTGATATGTCACAGGTGATATTACTTGCCCTATCGAAACTGAAGATGACACTGATTAGTAATATGCTGAAAAATTAGAAGATTGGGAGAGTAAAAATCATCAGATGATCACTTGGTTCTGAAACACCTCTATTCCTAACATTCACCTACAATTTGGACACTTTGACACTGCTAAAAAGTTATGGGATCATCGTCAAAATAGATATATAATTTCTGATTTGTCTCATCAATATTAGTTGTAGAAGGAACTCAACAGTTTGAAATAAGAATCCGGCCAAGTTGTATATGAGTTCCTAGCTCGGATGGAATCTATCTAGGATCAATTGATTCTGTGTAAGCCAACCTTGAAATACAAAAGTGATGCCAAATTATATGAAGAGTACTGTGATCACACCAGGTTCATCTAGTTCCTGATGGCTTTTACTGATGACTATGAGACTGTTCGAGCTTCCCTACTACATCAGGATCCTCAGCCTACACTTGAGGATGCACTTCCTCATCTGAAATTAGAAGAAACTAGATTGGGTCTTCTTGGGCCTAAAACAGACTTAGTCTTTGCAGTTACACCTTAGAAAGGCAAATTCTGTAGTCCATGCCATAAACCTAGTCATGTTTTTGCTGAATATTCCATCATAAAGTGCCACATTTGTAAAAACAAGTGTCATATTGCTCTTATCTGCCCTTCTCAAGTATGCAGATACTACAAAGTTACAAGACATTCAATTGAGTAGTGCCCTAATCGTCTACAGAACTATACTCGTCCATAAAGGTCTGATCAGAGAAAGTTTCAACCTTGTCTTAGTTCCTCGTCCAAGCCTGTAATTGCAGCCTCAGTTATCAACGATGCCTTAGATTCTCATATCTCTCTTTCCACTACTAATCTTAAGTTTCTTCTTAAGCAAGTCCTTTCTCAATTTGGTAATACTTTTACTGTCTTAGTCACTACTCCAAGTAATAATCATTGGTATTTTGATTCTGTATGTTGTAATCACAGGATTTTCTCATCTCATACATTCTCTTCCCTTTCTTCTAGAGATACCATTCATTCCATTCATACTGTTGATATGTCTCTTATGAAAGTAAGTCATAAGAGTGCTATCTCCCTATCTACCCTTACTCTATCAGATACTTACCTTATTCCCAAATTAAACTTTAATCCCATCTCTGTTGGCCAATAGTGTGACCTTGGCTATATACGTACCTTTTCATCTGCTAGTTGTTCTGTGCAGGATCCATGGTCAGGGAAAGTCATTGGGAATGCTCGTAAAGTTGGATGATTATTTGAGCTCACTGCCCTCCATGTTCCTCCATCCCTTGTGTCAACTATTTGTGTTGCTTCTACTACTTCTTCTATTCAGTTGTGGCATAAACGTCTTGGTCACGGTTCTTTTAGTAAATTACGACATCTTATTTCTCAAGGTGTTTTAGGATCTGTTAAAGAAGAGTCTTTGCAATGTACATCTTGTCAAACAGCCAAACAACCTGCTTTATCTTTTAATAAAAGTACTTCCATTTTTGTTTTCTCCTTTGATCTTGTTCATTCTAATGTTTAGGGTCCAACTCCTACACCCACTGTGGGGGGTTATCGATATTTTGTGATTTTTATTAATGACTATTCACATTCACCTGGATATATTTAATGAGAAATCATTCTGAACTTTCTCATTTCTAGATTACCTTTGTCACTATGGTTAAAACTCAATTTTCAAAGATAATTAAGGTTTTTCATCATGATAATGCCTCAGAATATATTCAAAACTACTTGTTTTTCTTACTGAACAGGGAACCCTTTCTGAGTTTTCATGTCCTAGTACATCTTAGCAAAATGGTTGTACCGAAAGAAAGCATCGTTACATTCTTGACTCTGTTCGAGCTATGCTCATTTCCTCATTTTGTCCTAAACGTATGTAGGGTGAAACTACTCTTACTGTTGTCTATGTTATCAATCGTCTCCCTTCCTCTATTCTTGGTAATATATCTCTTTATGAATGTCTTCACATGAGACCTCCAAACTACAGTTCTCTCAAAGTTTTTAGTTGTGCATGTTTTGTTCTTCTTTAACTCTATGAACACACTAAGCTTGAACCTCATGTTCGTCTTTGTTGCTTCCTTGGTTATGCTACTAAACACAAAAGTTATCACTATTGGGATTTAGTATCTTAATGCATTCGTATTTCTCATCATGTTGTCTTTTGGGAAGATACTTTATTCTCCACATTGTCTCAGTTCAAGTCTATTCCTTCCACTTCTACTCCCTTGTTCACTACACCATCTATGGATCTTTTTCCATATGATTCTGATACAGAAACTTTAGATATGCCTGAGACAGGTTCTCCACCTCTAGGTTCCTCTTCTGATTCTCCTAGTGAGCTCTCATCATCGTCTGAAGTTTTGACTCATTCCATTGACACTATCCTGACCGTTGATTCTGTATCTAACACTGTCATTTGTCCTTCTCAGGTAAAAAACCTTCTTACCTACCTTCATAATTATCATTGTTTTTCTACCATGCTTCACCTTAATGAACAATAGACATATTCAGAGGCCTCCATTGACCCTCGTTAGTAACAAGCTATGAATAAAGAATTATAGGCTTTGGAAAATAATGGTACTTGGAAAATGGTTTATCTTCCTTTTGTTAAGGCTCTTATTGGATGTAAATGGGTTTATAAGATTAAAACTCGATTTTATGGGTCTGTTGATCGTTACAAGGCCCGCTTGGTGGCCAAAGGTTTTACTCAGGAATATGGGATTGATTATGAAGAAACATTCGCTCTAGTTAATCGCCTTACTTCAGTGCGTACTTTTCTTGCTATTGCTGCCAATCGCAGCTGGATTCTTAATCAAATAGATGTGAAGAATGTCTTTCTTAATGGTGACTTAGAAGAAGAAGTCTATATGCAGCCACCACCATGTTACTCTTGCCCACCTAACAAGGTCTGTCTTCTTCGCAAAGCCTTGTATAGTCTTAAACAAGCTCCTCGAGTCTGGTTTGCTGAGTTTAGTTCCACCATAAATCAACTTGGATACTATTCTAGTTCTCATGATTTCACATTTTTCATTTGCAAGACTAATAGTGGCACTATGTTACTACTTTTATGTTGATGCCATGATTATTATAGGTGATGATAGTTCTAGTATTGCTGGTCTTAAAGTATCTTTGATCCACAATTTTGATATGAATGATCTTGGCCCTCTCAGTTACTTTATGGGTCTTGAGGTTGTTTCCTCTGTTGATGGTATTTATTTGTCCTAATCTAAATATGCTTCGAATCTTATTTCTCGAGTTGATCTCTTCGACAATCGCACCGAGTCCATTCTTCTAGAACCTAATGTCAGGTTTACACCTCTAGATGGTACTATACTTGATTATCTTACTCTTTATTAGCAGTTGGTAGGCAGCTTGATTTATCTTACTGTTATTCGTCTAGACATTTCATATGTTATTTATCTAGCCAGTCAGTTTATGTCAACTATGCGTACTACTCATTATGATGTTGTTCTACATATTATTTGGTATATAAAAGGAATTCTGTTTCACGGCTTCATTTCTTAGCCAACTCCTCCTTAGGTCTCTAGGCTTATTCTGATGTTGACTGGGCTAGAGATCCTACTGATCACCTATCCACCACTAGCTACTGTATCTATCATGGTGATGCACTTATTTCATGGCTAAACAAGAAATATACTTTAGCTGCACGCTCCAGTACTAAAGCAAAATATCAAGCACTAGCTGACACCACATCTGAAATACTTTGGTTACGTTGGCTTCTTGACAACGCGAGTGTTTCTCAGTCCTCTCCTACTGTTGCTCTTTACTGTGATAATAGGAGTGCAATTTAGATTACTCACAATGATGCTTTTCATCAGCGCACCAAACATATTAAAATTGACTGTCACTTCATTCGTCAACACATTCTTCGTGGTGCTCTTCATTCCCTTTCCATTGACATTATTGATCAGACAGCCGATCTATTCACCAAAGCTCATCATCCTGGCCACTGTCGCACTTTGATTTTCAAATTTAAGTTAGTTTCTTCTACACTCACTCGAGTTTAAGGATAGATATTAACGTGATCAATTATAAATTATGATTGATCACGATTGTTTTTAAGATGATTGTAATTGATTTAATCTAAAATTAGATTGATTTAGTACATAATTATATTTTATTATTTTCTTTTTCTATCAGCAACCTTCTTATATACATAGAGGCTAGCCTTCCTATATTCCTTCATTTAAAAATATACTCAAATTACTAATATTTATCTCCTTATTTCTAACTTAAAGGACTAGATTTGATGTAACTCTATTAGTGCTGCAATGTATAACTTATCTTTACCCATATATATATATTTTGAGATAGCTGAGAGAGAGAGAGAGACTCACAAAGGCCAATCCGTCTGTTTTATAAGTTGGTCCCACAATAGCATACCTAGAGCCATATTTTGTGAGGAAGAGCTTCATGTAGGGACTTTCATCAAAGATAGCCGCTACCCCGCCATTGTTGGTTCCATTTGAAAGTGCCTCATGATATTCTTCAGCAGTATTATAAGCCTTCAACTGGGACTCACTGAATCCTAATTGATTTATTAAAAGCCCCTTCACAAAAGATTCGTTCTGATATCCCACAAAGTAATTATTATTTTTAATCTCATTTATATCGATGAATGCAGGTTGAAGGCTTTCTATTGTTAGCATTGAAGCTAAACTCGCAGTGTAACTTTGGGTAATGATGAGGACCACAAATACCCATACAATCAGCACGAGTCTAGACCAATGACTCACTAGTCTCTCCCCTGCAGGCATAATCAAACAGTAAATTAAAACTGGTCTCTTCGTGTCATAGAAATGAAGGACTTGGAACTTATCTAAGAGTATAAATAGGAGGATGGATTTACTATGAGCAAAGACAAGTGTTGAGAAGGAAAACCAGAAGATCATGCCAAGTTGCTGGTCCGGGGTGCCCCTAAAGTCTTCATTTGAGGGGTGCTCGAGAAACCACACGACGAAACCTGTGAGGACAAAGGCTGCACCAGTAGTCAACCAAAGACCCCAACTCAAAGGCTTCAAGAATATCCATATGTTTCGTCTCTGATGATGCTTCATTGAAACCACCATTGACACAACAGATTCTGAATAAGGTAATGTGAAATCAACATGATTTGTGCGATAATAATAAATTGTAACGTCTCCGACCACAGCATCGACCTTCTGCCAGGATTAATTTGCAGGGATCACGAAAGTGGATAGTTGAAGAAAAACTAAAATGAAAAAGGAAAAAAAAATTATAAGCAAAACTTACCCCGGAACTAATCTGTGTAAGAAACTCATCATACGTAGAGTTTTCCAAGGGGATAAACTTGTACGACAGGGGAAAAGGCAAAACATTCACCACCTCTAAAAACAAATCAACAACGAACCCAGAAAATTTTGCTGTGTTATGGGGAGATTTGTTTTCCAGTTTTAAAAATTCAGTGAAACCCTTCCTCACTGGGACCCCAATTCTCAACTTGGATGGCTGAACTGTTGTGTCACCCGGCCAAATCGGTTGCTTCAGTTTCTCTTTGTCTTGGGCAATATTTGATTGGTCATCTCGGAATAGTCCTCTTTCTGGGCTCCAGTATCCAATAACCCTCTCTTTGTGTCCTACCACGTTGAATACTTCAAGCACAGATGGCTCTAGTTGTCCTCCTGTCAAACTGAAATAGCCAGAGAGGCCTGGGAATTTTGTAGCCAGGATTGTGTTTAGAAGGGTAACATTCTGCTTCTCATGGGTTGATTTTGCTGTCTGAGCCTCTACTGCCATGGCTAATGCCCAGACTGTGTCATAAGCCCACAACCCGAAGAAGGTTAAGGGGGACTTAATGTTTTCTTTAACTGATAACGCTTTCCATCTTTTCTTGAAGTCCTCAAGCCTTTTACTCTTGTCAATTTTCGGCCTCAATCCCAAGACACCTTGCATGGAGTCCATCACTTCCGGACCTGTAGGATCTAGGTTAACAGATAACCCTTCAGTGACTATCCATGCGTACCCTTCCCTCATCATTCCAGCTTTCTCTGCAGCTGAAAATAACTTTAACCCATGTTCAGCCGTCATATGAACAAGGAATATTCCTGATGAATTGTGCTTAAGCTTTTTAAGTTCTTCCAAAATTTGGGGTTCTTCAGACTTGGGATCAATGACGCTTCTGTAAGGCACCCTTGTGTCAACTGCTTCCAAGGCATCTGTGAGATATGGGATGAGACCATTGCCATATTCAGTGTCTTCATATATAGGGATGATTTCGCGCCAACCATAAGCATCAACAATGGCAGCTATTGCTTTGACCTGAGAGGAATCATCTTGTGCTGTTCGTATGAAAATCTGGCTGCGAGTTGGGGAAAGAGATGGACTTGTAGCGGAAAAAGAGATGATGGGCACGTGATGTTTGCGCCCAAGTTCTATTACATACCTTGCTTGTCCTGATCTCTGAGGTCCGATAATTGCATGCACCTTTTCATTCATTAAATGAGAAGCTGCACAAATAAATAATGTGCCGTGAAACATGAATAATTAAGCTACTAAAAAGACACAGGCTCAAAAAAGAATTGGGAGCTAAAAAGAAAATGATGAAACCTGCATATGCTGCTGTGACGGTATCACGGTCAGAGTCTATGGTTCGAAGATCAAGTCTGGTTTGGAAACGAGGATACTGTTTATAGAAGTCATGATATGCCATCCAGATGCAGCTATTGGCCATACTTCCAATTGGGGAGTTCAAATCAAGAACTAGCCCTATTGGTATCATGACCTCCTTTGCCATCAAGCGTAATGGCGCGAGGCATAGTATGAGGTAGCAGGCAAATGAGAGATACGAGTAAAAGAATTTCTGGAGGTTTGGCACTGACATTGTGACGCTATAGTTTTCTGTAGCTGTTCTTAGAGTCCTATATTCTGAGAAGGATACGCTGTTTCTCTCAGATAAATCTTCGGAATCATGTGATAGATACTAGGAATTTGACATATTGACATGTTCCACAAAAAATCGGGATTCTGTAGTTTCCTTTGAATTTTCTGTGGTGGACAAAAATGTGTCATAATTAACTTGGAAGGATGACCTAGTCTATTGTGATGTCCGTGTTTGTCACTACAGAACAGAAACAACGCTTTACTTTGTAGCTTATGACTTATGACTAATGACTGACAATGGCACCCAAATTATATATTTTATATATTATTTTTAGCAGAAAAAAAAAAAACTTTTAGAGGTGAATAAGTTGTTTTAAAACCAAAGCAATGGGTATGGTAATCGGGTAGTGAATACTATCAATGAATGATAACCATGAAAGACAGAATGCAAGATCATGTAGCTTGATTCTTATTGTCATACTTTTATACGATTTGTTATACATTATTTTATATAGTTTGGCTTCCATAGAACTTGGAAGGGATAAGTATTTCTGGAGGTTTGGCACTGACATTGTGACGCTATAGTTTTCTGTAGCTGTTAGTCCTATATTCTGAGAAGGATACGCTGTTTTCTCTCAGATAAATCTTCGGAATCATGTGATAGATATTAGGTATTTGACATATTGACTTGTTCCACAAAAAAAGGGCATTCTGTACTTTCCTTTGAATTTTCTGTGGTGGGCAAAAATGTGTCATAATTAGCTAGGAAGGATGACTTAAGACTATTATGACTCATGAGCAATGACCGACAATGGCACCCAAATATTATATATTTTATATATTATTTTTAGTGAAACAAGTGAACTTAATAAAATAAATGATAAAAATAAATTTTAATTTTAATATTATGTAAAATTTTAATTTAAAATTAATTAATATTAAATAGAATAATCTATATAAAATGTATCTAAAAAATTAAAACACACAAGATAACTCTTAATACTTTTAATTAGATTGTTGTGGGGACTGACTTGGAGTCAAGTTGCATCAATGATAAGCTTCCCTGTGTAAAACTTCTTTTACAAGTCTTCAGCCCTCCTACAATTTGTTTTGACCAAAATATATTGTATTGTTGACCAAAATATATTGTATTGCAAATTTACAATTTGTAAAATATAATATTTTTTTTTTGCAAATTTACTATTTATCTCTAAAATGATAATTAGTTTAATTAATAATACAATTTAAATTTAAATTTATACATTAAATGTTGCATATATTAGTAGTTGGATTTATTTCTCCTGATATTGTTATAAATCTAATTTAATCTTACGCAAACGAATAATTGTGATGAGCATTTTATAAAATTTATAGTTGGATTGAAAACTTGATCTTGATCTGATTTTGAATTACTTTTTATGAGTTTATCATTTTTTTTATGGTGAATGAGTATATCATTTTACTACTGAAAACTTATAGAATATAATCTTCTTGTTATTATAAACTTTGAAAATGTTATTATTCTAATACTAGAAATATTCTTTTTGCATAATTTATGATATACAAAATATTATGTTATGAAATTTGCAGTGTTAGTACTTAAATTTGAGTGATATATATATATATATATATATATATATATTGAAAAGTTATTATTCTAATATAGGCATAATTTATGATATAATGGTACATTATACTTAAATTTGAGTGATATATATATATATATATATATATATATATATATATAAGAAGTTTATGGTCATAATGGTACATTTGTTATCAAAGCATTTTTGTTAGTCGGACAAGTCGGTTTTATTTTAATAAATGTTTAAAAATCATTATTATTTAATCAACAAGCCATAACAGTTTGATAACTCAGTGGGTAACTAATATCCGTGAAAAAAAAAAAGTATCAATGTAATCCCAGTCAATACTATATAGAATTTGGATTTTTTAAAACTGAGTGGTGCATTTTAACCAATAAAGTGCAAGCAATAATCACTGATGAAAAAAAATCAAGGAAGTCGATTCTTATATATTCATGATCTCTTATATAGATGCTTGTATTTTATAAAAAATTACCTTTCATAACATATATTATCTATCATATTCCAGTGCCCTTCATAATATATCTTTTTATCTTTCATATTTTTTAATGTGAGTTAATAAAATATATTATTTAGAACTTAAAACATGTTTTATTATATGTGAATAATGAATAAATAAATTGAAAAATATCTATTATATTAATTATCTCAAAATTTCAACTTTATAACAAAAGAGGTAATTTTATAATAGTTTGTAATTATTCATTTCTAATAACAAAAATATGTGTTAAACAAAATATTTACTAGTTGTGTCATTATCATGAAGCGCTTGATCTGGACACGGTGATACGCACGTAATCTGAACACGAATACGTGGACACATTAAATTAAAAAATTATAGGATACGATGACGTATATATATATATATATATATATATATATATATATATATATATATATATATATATATATATATATATAATTTCAAAATTTAAGAAAAAAATTCATAATTCATTAATATCATTTTTACAAACTTGAAGATTTATAATATTTTAATATATGTCTTATGTGTTACTATTTACTATCTAGTAAGCCCATCCTAAAAAATATGGAACATAATTTCTATTGACATATTCTAAAAAATCTCCTAAACTAACTTCTCCTAATAGAACTGATCATGTACAAGTATATGTGCATAAAAAAAACTAGAGAAAATATTGGTGTGAGGCAAACTTCAGTGACAACGAAGTGGACGACTTGGTACGAGCAGAGGTAGAAGGAGCAGATGAAAATAGGTGGTGTGTGAAAAGATAAAACTTAAAAGTCTAATAGTGGTATGTGAAAAGATAAAACTTAAAATACTGATATGTGAAAATAGTAGCTTGGGACGTCAGTCGTGTGATTTTGTTTGAGTGGGTTACGAGCTTACTAATTGAACGTTAGTAATGAAAATTATTTTTTTTTTAAAATATTAATGGGTCATGTTCAAGTTGTGTCCAAGAAGTGTCTGAGCGTGTTTGAGAAGTGTTCGAGTATGTCTGAGACATGGCCAAACTAAAAAATAATAATATTTTTAATTGGACACATTCGGACACGCAGGACACGTGTGTCGTACGGGTGTCTCCATGTGTCTGACACAAACACATGTCCAACACACAAACACGCCTCATAATCGGCGTGTCCGTGCTTCATAGGTCATTATAAATTGAAGTGTATTAGAAACGAGATATAATAATTACGTTAAGTTGTAAATAAGATATTAAAATTACTAAAATAGAGTTGACTTTGTAACTTATATGTTTGCTTTAACAATTCATATGAGTTTAGTTTTGATATAGTTAGTGTAAAACTTTTTTATATTATTATCTAATATAGTATTTATATATTATTTAAACGATTTGGCAACATATGAGATGTCAACTCCCCACAGTTCATGCAAAATGCTCCACTTCTATGCATGACAGCCCATGCTACACCCTGTCACTCAGTATCATACAAGAATCAAACTTATATGCCAATTGTTCTGTTATGGAACCTGGGGGTGTTGTGGACTCCTTGGACAAAAGGTTCCTCACTATAATAGCTCGTTTGAATGTTAGTGCATGTGGGTTTGGTACTTACAAAGATACTCTAACCCTCAAGTAAGCTAGGCCTCAAGGTGTAGATAATGAGGAAAAAGATCCTTACTATGAAACTACAATGAGCTATATATAAGAGAGTGAGTATCATGGGCACTAAGTAGTAGTGGTGGGTTAGATTGGTCATTCTAGAAGCAAGGGGAAGCTTCTTGTTACCTTCCTTGCTTGTGGGTTAACTTTCCCTATGTCTCTTTTGGGGGAATATTCCTTTTGTCCATTATGTAATGTCTCTGTCTTGTTGGCTTTTGGGCTCAGCCTTAAAAGACCCAAATCCTAGTATAAAACATTGTCCTTAAGTCGGTGCTTAGATGACCATCAGAGTGCTGAGCTCTGAGTTCTCTGGGGTTTGAGTCGAGATCATGAAATTAAATCTTCTTGTCCCATTAAATCGTTTGAGGTCACGCGCTTCGCTCTTGACCACAAGATACGGGGTTCAAGTCTCCTTCTGACCTTAAGTCTTCTAAGGTCAGACATTTTTTCTCTTGGCCATGGGTCACGACTATTGGAGGGTTGCTACTTTTTGTAGGCCAATACAGGACCACAAGTTAGTGCTATGATCGTGACCATAGGTTTTCAGGTATTGGAGTTCGACCATCATCCATCGTGAAGGTTATTCAAAGTGTATTAAGGCGCAATCCTTAGCTTGTATGGAACGTTCCCATTACTGTGTTGATGTATTTTTGCCCTTTTTGTCACCTGACACCTAAGGATTTGTTCGCATGCAGTTGTTGCTTGGTTTGCGTGCTTGATAATTATTTTAAATTTAAAAACTTCCCTAAAATGCCCCCTAGCATGGTCGGTACTTGGTGCTATGCATTCCCTATAAATAAGGGGTGAGAGGAAGCAATTTTCACTTTATGATTCCTTCACTCTCCAAAAGCGCTATGGCTTTTCTTCTTCTTTAACAAGAACCAGTGCTCTCAGGCCATCGTGCGTAGTGGTTTGTTACTTTCTTTGGTTTCATTCTTCACCAGCTACTTCCACTTCTTTCAAAGGTATCTCTCTTCCTTCCCTTTCCTTTTCCATTCTGTTATTTTGTAGTTAGAGTAAGGGAAATAGGGAGCGATGGAGAAAAGGGGTCATCTCTGGAGATTCTGGAACAACCTTCACCTCCTCGCCCAAAAGGGCTTCCCTGCCTCTAGGGTGCAGAGGCGGCCTAGGACTACCAAGTTTTGTACTCGATGTAGCATGTGTTTCAACGCTAACAGGCTCAAAAATATCCTTCCTGGGTATCGCTCGTTCTTCGAGATCATGAAGAAGGTGGAATGGTATCTTGGGCCCATTAGTAAAGATTCTAATGCATCTTCCACCTCTAAAAGTTATGCTTGAGGTCCACTCTTTAAGGTAATTAGTAGAAATAGATTAACTCTCAAAGAGCGATATAAGAAGTTCCCTTCACCCCATGATGCGAATCTTTATGGTTAGGTTCACTATAAGCTGCTGGGGATTGCCTTTGTGGTCAATATCGCTGATAAGCCAAAGGATCTCCAAAGATACATGGACATAACAGAGTACAGGACGACTAAGGAGAACTTCTTGGTGGTCCCATATGGTAGGGTCAAGAGAATATATAGCCAACAGACATTGGGGTCTCATTACATATACATGTATGAGACATTCTTTATTAGGCTTGGGATCTGATCCCTGCTTTCTGACTTTCAAATGGCTATACTCAATGTGATACAGGTAGCTATTGGGAATTGCGGATCAAAAGTCTCGCAGCGGAATAATAGAATTCCCTCACAGGATCCATGCGAAAAAGTCCATAATCCGAGTTTTTAAAAATTACCTCTTGAAGCGTGATAATCACAAGCGAGGTGAATCACCAACACCGTAATAGTGACGATGTCTCTGCGGTATCCACACGAACAGACTTACAAAAGGGAGTCACGCCTCTGTTTTCGTAGTGCTAGCTGCGAAGAGAGGAGAAGAAGCCTCACTATCTCTCACTTACTTTCTGTAGGTGCGGCTAGGGTTGTGTTGTAACCTAGTAGCAGCCCCCTTAGCAGTACTATTTATAATAGTGGCTGCCTTAAGTGAGTGTGAGTAGTAGCAAGGTAAGTTGTGCAACCCTAAACCCATCTGTCATGAGTTAGGCCCACAATTGAATCTGAGTCCAACTTGGATCCTTATTGCTCCAATCTAGTCTGTTCTAAGTGTGTGACCCTGCAGGTTCTCATGATGTTAGTAGTAATATTAAAATCTCATTTTAATATTACAAACAGTGAGCGGTATCTAGCAACACATCACTGCTACCCAAGTAATGAGAATGTCAGTGATTTGACATAACTTATCCGTGACCAATGTTTCCGTGTAGTTTAGTCCCTTTGTCCAGATATCTAGATTGAACACAAGGCATGGAATGTGTCACCCTTGTTTAGTTCAATCTTCAGTTTCCTGATTCTCGAGTAGACATAGTAATAACAAATGAGATCAATATCTCATACTGACTCATTTGAGCATGGCTATGTATTTCGTAGTCTCACTCAATCAGGGGGCCCAAAGATATCACTCCTATTATGTAGGAGGGACAAATTCCATCTAGGTCACTGATAAACACATATTTTATTCATTAAGAAACCCTTATATTTAGTCATTTACACTCTCCATATTCTTAATTGATTGAGTTTGACATGATTTTGTGAGTTTGAGCTCAAATTGGTCCTAATTGAATATTTTCAGCATTATTGAGATTTTACACTATTTCTGTATTTTGGTCATAACTTGAGTTCCTGATATCTGAAAATCATGAATTTTATCTTGTAGGAAAGCTAAGAGGAAGCTCTACAACTTTCATGAAGAGCTCGAAGTCCGATTCAGATGTCTAAGGGACCTAAGTTTACATGGAAGTCAGAATACGGGTTCTGTCAGTAGAATCCGAACAGTGTGCACTCATAAAATCATATCTCAAGATGTAATAATGGAGATGGGCTGAAATTTGGAAAGTGGATAGTCCAGATCCAAATAAACAACTTTCATGAAGAACACATTTTCAGAAAAAGAAGTCTAGTAGGTCATTTTGAGCTTGCAAGTCGGAACAGAGGTGCTGAAGTTGGGTTTGAGCAACCTATGGTATTTAGGACATTTCTTGGGCTTAAGGAAGCCAAATTGGACGAACCAGCTATCCATTTTATAGCCAAGACAAGGATCTACAACTTTCATGAAGAACACTTTTCGTGGTTCTGAAGTATAGTGGGTCGTTTTTGGCTTCCAAGTCAGACACGAAATTTTCGTCCTCAACCACCCACTCATCCATCCACTAATCCACTCATCCATCCACTAATCCACTCATCCACTCATCCACTCATCCACTAACTCACCCACTCATCCACTCATACACTAATCCAACCACTTAACCACTCCACCCACTCATCCACTAATCCATCCACTAATCCATCCACTCACCCATTCATGTCCATAATTTCCCACTCACCAAAAGTCCTTTGGCATTTTTCACTAATTCAACCACTTAACCACTCCACCCATCCATCCATTCACCCACTCAACCACTCATCCACTCAACTAACCCACTCAACCAATATTTAATCCACTCCACTCAACCACTCACCCACTAAACCAACCCACTCAACTAAATCAACCAATCATCCACTCACCCACTCAACCACTCATCCACTCAACTAACCCACTCAACCAATATTTAATCCACTCCACTCAAACCAACCCACTTAACCACTCACCCACTCAACCAATCCACTCAACCACCCCACTCCACTAACCCACTCATCCATCCACTCACCTTTGTCATTTTGTTACCCTAGACTTCTATAAAAGGGCACCATTGGTTATCATAGGGAAGGGGGAACTCTCCTTCATTTTCTCTCTTAGTTTCTTGTTTCTTCATAGTTTCTTCTTGTTTCTTCATAGTTTTTTCTTGTGATTTCTTTCTAGCTATGTGTAACTAAACCTCCCTTGGTTAAGGGGGTGATGAAACCGCTAGTATTAATGTTGTAAACTTTGCATATTTGATTATTTCAACACAGTTATGTTTTTATTCATATATTTCTGAATCTATTGTTGGTATGAAGGTTTTTGTACTTGTTCCTACTTTCAAAGTAGTAGATCTAGGTTTATTATGCTTGCGGTTGCGGTAGTAGATTTAGTGGGATGTATGATGTTCATGTGGGTATAATTATCTTTGTGCTATTTGCCGTTATAAAAGTGGTAGATCTGAGTTTATTATGCTTGCGATTGCGGTATTAGATCTAGAGAAATATATGTTCTAAGTAATTTAATCCCGGTGTGTGATTAGACCTTAGTGTAATTGGTTTTCTAAATCTTAATGCAATTGTTGGATAGTTGTAAGAGCGGTTGCTTTATGACTAATCGGTGATTAGGAGTTGATTTGAGCGGTTGCTAAATTGCCAACAACACGTAAGGAAAACAGAGATTTAATATCACAATTGCATAAAAACATAATTGAGCATGTTGGAATAAAAGGATATGTGGATTTACATTATCATATAAATCTAGTGGTGGATTCAATCTCTTAACCAATTTTCTTATATTGTTGATTTCGGTTTGTTTATTGTTATCTTTGAAGTGTTCATTGTTCATCAAAACTCCTAAACCCCCTTTTCATTTGTTTATTGTTAATCGAGTCTAAATTGGGAATTGTTTAATAGTGTTAATTGAATTGGTTCTTTGTGGATCGAACTTACTAACTACAACTAGTTGTAAGGTTTTTATTTTCTGGTGGGCTCGACAATGATTTTTATCTTAATTTTAATCACTACATCCGCACGCATTAGAATTTTGGCGCGTTCTTGGTGAACCAATTTTTTCAATTACACTATTAATTTATTTCCTATTTTTATTCTGTTTTTATTTTATTTTATTTTATTTTATTTTATTTTTAATCTTTCTTTCTGAATGTTTTGTAGGTGTTGATGTCCTTTGAAGGAGTAGACGAAGGATTGCTAAATTTGAGGAACTATATTGATCAACTCACTTCACATCCTCAATTTCCCTTCCATCCGGCTAACTTCCAACTCACACCGCTGACATTGAAGCGCCGTTACATTGATCTATCAAGTTCAGAGACATTTGAGCCATCCGAAATATCGAAGAAGTGACAATGACAGAAAACACTTTAAGGGCATTGGGTGCTCCAGATCTAGATCAAATCTCTTTGCATAGACATTCTTGAAAATGAAGAGGCATTTGAATTGAAATCCGGTTTAATCCATCTCTTGCCATCTTTCAATGGATTACCCGGAGAGGACCCCAACAAGCACTTGAAGGAAATCCATGTGGTATGTTCTAGCATGAAACTGCAGAATTCATGTAGAGCAAGTCAAGTTGAGAGCTTTTCCATTCTCATTGAAAGACTCAGCTAAGGAGTGGCTTTACTATTTGCCACCCGGATCCATCCAATCATGGCAGGACATGGCCCAAACTTTCCTAGACAGATACTTCCCTGCCTCAAAAGCTACAACAATCAGAAAAGAAATCTGTGGTATTCAACAAAGGCATGGGGAATCACTCCATGACTACTTGGGAGAGATTTAAGAAGCTATGTTTCATTTGCCCTCATCATCAAATAAGTGAGCGACTTTTAATTCGTATTTCTATGAAGGCTTACAAGTGATGGATCGCAACATGATTGATCTTTGCTAGCGGAGGAGCATTGATTGATAAAACTCCTCAAGAAGCTAGAAACTTGATCTCAAGAATGGCCGCCAATACTCAACAATTCTACTCTAGAAATGACACTTTGGAGTAAAGAGCGGTGAAAGAAGTAGACAACAACCGGTATACAGCAAAGACAAATGACTCAATTGATTGCTATGGTTCAGCGGTTAATGGATTCGGGTAAAGCACCAGTTCATGCTTGTGGGATCTGTTGTTCATCCGGATATCCCAACGATATGTGTCCCACTCTCCAAGAAGACACAAATGAGGAGGTAAGAGCAGTAGGGGGATATCTTTGGACTTTCAAAAAATTACAACCCCTACTCAAACACATATAATCCGGGTTGGAGGGATCATCCAAATTTCAGCCCATCTCCATTATTACATCTTGAGATATGATTTTATGAGTGCACACTGTTCGGATTCTACTGACAGAACCCGTATTCGACTTCCATGTAAACTTAGGTCCCTTAGACATCTGAATCGGACTTGAGCTCTTCATGAAAGTTGTAGAGCTTCCTCTTAGCTTTCCTACAAGATAAAATTCATGATTTTCAGATATCAGGAACTCAAGTTATGACCAAAATACAGAAATAGTGTAAAATCTCAATAATGCTGAAAATATCCAATTAGGACCAATTTGAGCTCAAACTCACAAAATCATGTCAAACTCAATCAATTAAGAATATGGAGAGTGTAAATGACTAAATATAAGGGTTTCTTAATGAATAAAATATGTGTTTATCAAATTCCCCACACTTAGCTTTTTTTGCACTCAGGCAAAACTCAAGACCAAAATTTTACAATCAAGAAGAACAACCAAAGGTTCAAGGGATCAAAACATTCATGAGTTAACAATTCTCCACATCTCAAACCATCAAGCAAGGTATCTTCAACATGAATCGAGAATGATAGATCTTCACAAGATTCCCTCTCAATCTCTCAAGTGTTTAAAGGGTAGGTATTTCACTCAATTCAACCCATGAAAATTGCACTACCATAAGCTTGCTTATCTTCTACTTCTCCACTACTCAAAATACATGCACACACAAATCATGAGGACTTTATTCAAGGTTGTAGTGAGGTCAAGGTAACAGAAGAGGATAAAATGGATATGAGAAGATAAATACCTAAGAGAATAAAAGCAAATGAGAGCTGAGTTCAAATAACAAGCATAAAAGTTCATCCCAACTCTAGTGTATATCCCTTTACATATTCATTTCCCAATCCTTTTCTTTTTTTAAACACTTGGTTTTTTTTTTTTTTTTTTTCTTTCTTTTTATATATATGAACATAACTATATACATACATTTTTTTTTTTTTCTTTTTGGGCACTCTTTTCTTTTACAACAACCATTTTGTACACACACACCCCCACACTTGTTCAAAAACTCATCCATTAACCAAGCTAATGTTCTTTTATTCCCTAAGGTAAAGTAAGAACACGATTTCTCATTTAAGGCACATAATGAGCTAGAAACAAGGAATGGTCAAATAAGCTCAAAGGGGTTAAGCAAAGGAAAATATACAAGGTTGGCAAGAATCAGAGAATTTTCAAGAAGTCAAAAGAGTGCTTGATATCATATTGAAAACAAGGTTGGCTATTTGGTTAAACTAGCTAATTAAGAAAGAGGGCCTCAATCATGTTCATGCATGCAAGTGAAATGTAGCCTCAAAAAGAATCAAAGCAAGTTCTAGAGTGGTCATTAACATGAGTGAAAATCACACAAGAAAGAAGAGTCATATTTTGGCGCCGTTGCCATTACAAGTCTGTTACAAATGTGGACGATGGAACTGTAACAAGCGATGTCATACTTTGGGGATGGTTTCCGCAAATAGAGAAGATAAAATTTTCTTCATTAAGAATGGACTGAGTAAGGAGTCATTAGATGATATCTTATCGACTCTTGAGACGCATTCTTGTGGATTGGTGCATCGTGAAATTCTTAAATTGTGGAATCTCTTCAAGGATGAAGAAAAACGCTACAGTCTTGGGAATCTGACTCTAAAAGACCCTATTTGCCAGTTTATAAGAAAATTGGATGGGAAGCCTATCCCCGACTCATAGAAGGCGTTTAAGCCGTTTCGGACGTAAAACGAGAGGAAGATGTGAGCCACAATCACAACAATCTGTACATATCATCATCATCTTCTTCTTCTTCTTCTTCTTCTTCATGTCATCTCTCAAAAAAAAAAAAAACAAAAAAAACAAAAAAAATAAAAAAAAAAAAAAAACAAAAAAAAAATAAAAAAAAAAAAAAAATAAAAAAAAAAAAAAAAAAAAAAAAAAAAGGAGAAAAGATTGTGTTTCTTAATTTCAACCTTTTCCGACAACAATGACCAACCTACCCTCATAGGTGCAATTATTCCCCTTTCCATTCTTTTTCCTACTTAAACACTCCATTTTCTCCATTTTCCTTCAACTTAGAAACACTCAAAGGGAGGAAGAGTATAGAATGGGGCCTTATTCGTAACCTCAAAAATCTGTTTTTTGTGGGTCGAGTTATGGGAAGGGATTAGAGTTTGTAAACGCAGCTAGCACTCTTGGTCGATCACTTGCTGCGAGGAATATTCATCTTGTATATGGGGGAGGTTGTCGTGGGTTAATGGGGCTGTATCACTTGTCGCTTCTATAGGAGGCGATCAGTTTTAGGTGTTATTCCTAAACCTTTGGCTGAAAATAACATCACTTGGAAAGACAGTTGGAGAAGAAATTCGGGTAACATCTATGCATGGACGAATGAAAACAATGGTTGACAATTCGATGCATTTATTGTCTTACCAGGTGGTTTTGGTACTTTAGAAGAAATTTTTCAAATTGTCTCTTGGCCGAACTAAACATCCACCATAGACCCATTGGTTTGTTGAATGTTAATAATTTCTTTGATCTTTTGTTATCTTTTCTTGACAAAGTCGTGGAAGTAAATTTATCACTCCTTCAAAGAAGACAACTTCTTATCTTTGCCTCCACTATTGATGAGCTCATTGATAAATTAGAAGCTTTTGAGTATGTACTGATCCGGTATTAGCTCGGATAGATTGGTCAACAGAAGCGGCGAAGGAAGTAACAAGAAACAAAAGCCAGATCTGCGACTTCATCTTTAATGGGTTTGATTTTATTGTACCTTGTTTCGTTTAAATTTGTGTCACTTTCTCTAACATGTAATATCTTCTCGTCCTTTACTCATCTATATTTTAACATTGAGGACAATGTTGTGATTTAGTTGGGGGGAAGGATAGTTGACCCAAAAAAAATAATAATAATAAAAAAATAAAAAAATAAAAAAATAAAAAAATAAAAAAATAAAAAAATAAAAAAAATTTGTTGTGCTGTTTGGAAAGTATGATATGATTGTCATGTACTTATTAAATCAATTAGTGATGGCAGAGTAAGGAGTAATTTTACTCTTGAGACGATCTTAATTGGTGGCGAGTAAGGAGTTTTTTTAGGTAGTAACTAATTAGTACTAAAGTTTTATTGGAAGGGATCCGATGCTTGATCGACAAGCGGTGTGTTTCTTTTACGCTTGGCGTTGATTCACTTCTTATCAAGTTGTGTTGCTCTTTTCTATATCTCTCTTTCACATTGAAGGCAATGTTATATTAAGCGTGGGGAGAGATTTTAAAGATGTTCTTTTTGTAAAAAAAAAAAAAAAAAGAAAAAAAAAGAAAAAAAAAGGGGTTCATTGCATGATTGAATAACTTTTCTCCCTTCTTGAACTGATATGCTTGGTGATGGATGATTAAATTGATGAATTGAGTTTGATGGATGCATACCTTGTGAGATTTTGAGCCTAATGGATGGATTCAACATTTATGTCATTCTCTTCTTTCTTGTGTGATTTTCACTCATGTTAATGACCACTCTAGAACTTGCTTTGATTCTTTTTGAGGCTACATTTCACTTGCATGCATGAACATGATTGAGGCCTCTTTCTTAATTAGCTAGTTTAACCAAATAGCCAACCTTGTTTTCAATATGATATCAAGCACTCTTTTGACTTCTTGAAAATCTCTCGATTCTTGCCAACCTTGTATATTTTCCTTTGCTTAACCCCTTTGAGCTTATTTGACCATTCCTTGTTTCTAGCTCATTATGTGCCTTAAATGAGAAATCGTGTTCTTACTTTACCTTAGGGAATAAAAGAACATTAGCTTGGTTAATGGATGAGTTTTTGAACAAGTGTGGGGTGTGTGTACAAAATGGTTGTTGAAAAAGAAAAGAGTGCCCAAAAAAAAAAAAAAAAATGTATGTATATAGTTATGTTCATATATATAAAAAGAAAGAAAAAAAAAAAAAAAAAAACCAAGTGTTTAAAAAAAGAAAAGGATTGGGAAATGAATATGTAAAGGGATATACACTAGAGTTGGGATGAACTTTTATGCTTGTTATTTGAACTCACTCTCATTTGCTTTTATTCTCTTAGGTATTTATCTTCTCATATCCATTTTATCCTCTTGTTACCTTGACCTCACTACAACCTTGAATAAAGTCCTCATGATTTGTGTGTGCATGTGTTTTGAGTAGTGGAGAAGTAGAAGATAAGCAAGCTTATGGTAGTGCAATTTTCATGGGTTGAATCGAGTGAAATACCTACCCTTTAAACACTTGAGAGATTGAGAGGGAATCTTGTGAAGATCTATCATTCTCGATTCATGTTGAAGATACCTTGCTTGATGGTTTGAGATGTGGAGAATTGTTAACTCATGAATGTTTTGATCCTTGAACCTTTGGTTGTTCTTCTTGATTGTAAAATTTTGGTCTTGAGTTTTGCCCAGGAGTGCAAAAAGCTAAGTGTGGGGGAATTTGATAAACACATATTTTATTCATTAAGAAACCCTTATATTTAGTCATTTACACTCTCCATATTCTTAATTGATTGAGTTTGACATGATTTTGTGAGTTTGAGCTCAAATTGGTCCTAATTGAATATTTTCAGCATTATTGAGATTTTACACTGTTTCTGTATTTTGGTCATAACTTGAGTTCCTAATATCTGAAAATCATGAATTTTATCTTGTAGGAAAGCTAAGAGGAAGCTCTACAACTTTCATGAAGAGCTCAAAGTCCGATTCAGATGTCTAAGGGACCTAAGTTTACATGGAAGTCAGAATACGGGTTCTGTCAGTAGAATCCGAACAGTGTGCACTCATAAAATCATATGTCAAGATGTAATAATGGAGATGGGCTGAAATTTGGACAGTGGATAGTCCAGATCCAAATAAACAACTTTCATGAAGAACACATTTTCAGAAAAAGAAGTCTAGTAGGTCATTTTGAGCTTGCAAGTCGGAACAGAGGTGCTGAAGTTGGGTTTGAGCAACCTACGGTATTTGGGACATATCTTGGGCTTAAGGAAGCCAAATTGGACGAACCAGCTATCCATTTTATATCCAAGACAAGGATCTACAACTTTCATGAAGAACACTTTTCGTGGTTCTGAAGTATAGTGGGTCGTTTTTGGCTTCCAAGTCAGACACGAAATTTTCGTCCTCAACCACCCACTCATCCATCCACTAATCCACTCATCCATCCACTAATCCACTCATCCACTCATCCACTCATCCACTAACTCACCCACTCATCCACTCATACACTAATCCAACCACTTAACCACTCCACCCACTCATCCACTAATCCATCCACTAATCCATCCACTCACCCATTCATGTCCATAATTTCCCACTCACCAAAAGTCCTTTGGCATTTTTCACTAATTCAACCACTTAACCACTCCACCCATCCATCCATTCACCCACTCAACCACTCATCCACTCAACTAACCCACTCAACCAATATTTAATCCACTCCACTCAACCACTCACCCACTAAACCAACCCACTCAACTAAATCAACCAATCATCCACTCACCCACTCAACCACTCATCCACTCAACTAACCCACTCAACCAATATTTAATCCACTCCACTCAAACCAACCCACTTAACCATTCACCCACTCAACCAATCCACTCAACCACCCCACTCCACTAACCCACTCATCCATCCACTCACCTTTGTCATTTTGTTACCCTAGACTTCTATAAAAGGGCACCATTGGTTATCATAGGGAAGGGGAACTCTCCTTCATTTTCTCTTAGTTTCTTGTTTCTTCATAGTTTCTTCTTGTTTCTTCATAGTTTTTTCTTGTGATTTCTTTCTAGCTATGTGTAACTAAACCTCCCTTGGTTAAGGGGTGATGAAACCGCTAGTATTAATGTTGTAAACTTTGCATATTTGATTATTTCAACACGCTTATGTTTTTATTCATATATTTCGAATCTATTGTTGGTATGAAGGTTTTTGTACTTGTTCCTACTTTCAAAGTAGTAGATCTAGGTTTATTATGCGCGGTTCGGTAGTAGATCTAGTGGGATGTATGATGTTCATGTGGGTATAATTATCTTTGTGCTATTTGCCGGTTATAAAAGTGGTAGATCTGGGTTTATTATGCGTGATTTGCGGTATTAGATCTAGAGAAATATATGTTCTAAGTAATTTAATCCCTGTGTGATTAGACCTTAGTGTAATTGGTAATCTTAATGCAATTGTTGGATAGTTGTAAGAGCGGTTGCTTTATGACTAATCGGTGATTAGGAGTTGATATGAGCTTGGTTGCTAAATTGGCCAACACATAAGGAAAACAGAGATTTAATATCACAATTGCATAAAAACATAATTGAGCATATTGGAATAAAAAGGATATGTGGATTTACATTATCATATAAATCTAGTGGTGGATTCAATCTCTTAACCAATTTTCTTATATTGTTGATTTCAGTTTGTTTATTGTTATCTTTGAAGTCGTTCATTGTTCATCAAAACTCCAAAACCCCCCTTTTCTCGTTTATTGTTAATCAGAGTCTAAATTGGGAATTGTTTAATAGTGTTAATTGAATTGGTTCTCTGTGGATCGACCCTTACTAACTACAACTAGTTGTAAGGTTTTTATTTTCTGGTGGGCCTGACAACTGATTTTTATCTTAATTTTAATCACTACATCCGCACGCATCAATCACTCACATCCCTCCACATGTATCACGGTATGTCTAATAACTAACTTTATAATCATCTTGTTACAGATGACGTTTGATGGCATTAAAACACACAACTCCTCATGTAGGAATCGTAGTGATTTCAGGTCAAAGGACCACATACACCATTATCACTATGAGAATCACTTATAACACTCACGTAACGATCCACGTAGCATTCTCATGGTGGGTATGTCCAATACATCATTACTCTAATATATATCCATGTGTAGACTTGATATCTTATATCCATGACCCGTGAGATGTGGTCATCAGTCTACGCACGTACTAGTCTCAATGCATTATCGTTGTCCTATTTGATAATAATACTTGACTAGGGATATTTTAAGAATAGTGCTCTATCCAATAGGATCTCACGATCAAGTCATCCACTTGATGTCTTATGGTATCAAACTTACTATTCTAAGGACTTTATTATGTCTACCAAAAATAACACAATAAATGAAATGCCTCATATATCAAAAAATAGCATAATATAATGTATGTAAACACAGACAAAATGTATTGGCCTCTAGGGCATACACCAACAATCTCCCACTTGCACTAGAGCCAATCAGGCATATTTCTAATGCCTAAAGACCTAGTGTAACCCTCATGCTTCTGTTGTGCAAGAGGCTTCGTCAATGGATCAACAATGTTATCATCTGTCGGTACTCTGCATATTTTCACATCTCCTCTATCGATGATTTCTCGAATGAGATGGAAGCGCCTAAGTATATGTTTGGATCGCTGGTGAGATCTGGGCTCCTTAGCTTGTGCAATGGCTCCATTATTATCACAATAGAGGTCCACTGGGTCCACAATGCTAGGAACTACACCAAGCTCAATAATGAACTTTCTAATCCAAACGGCCTCCTTTGCTGCATTGGAGGCAACAATATACTCAGCCTCTGTGGTAGAATCAGCGACTGTCTCCTGCTTTGAACTCTTCCAGCTCATAGCCCCACCATTCAGGCAATAAACAAAACCTGATTGCGATCTGGAGTCGTCTTTATCGGTTTGGAAGCTAGCATCAGTGTAACCCTTTACAACTAGTTCCTCCTCAGCTCCATATACTAAGAACGAATCCTTAGTCCTTCTCAAGTACTTAAGGATGTTCTTGACAATACTCCAGTGACTCTCACCGGGATCAGACTGGTACCTGCTCGTCATGTTCAAAGCATACGAGATATCTGGTCGAGTACATAACATGGCATACATGATAGATCCAATTGCAGATGCATATGGAATCTTACTCATGCGATCCCTCTCATCCTGGGTGGAAGGGGATTGAGCCTTAGATAGGCTTATACCATGCGACATATGCAAGAGTCCTTTCTTGGATTCATGCATGTTAAATCGTCTTAACACTTTGTCTATGTATGTACTCTAACTTAGGCCAAGCAATCTCTGTGATCTATCTCTATAGATCCTTATACCTAATACATAGGTGGCTTCGCCTAAGTCCTTCATAGAAAAGCACTTCCCTAACCAAGTCTTTACAGACTGTAGGGTAGGGATGTCATTTTCAATTAGTAGTATGTCATCTATATACAATACTAAAAAGACAACTGTGCTCCCACTAACCTTCTTGTAGACATAAGATTCTTCTTCATTCTTGATGAAACCAAACTGTTTGATTGTATCATCAAAACGAAGATTCCAGCTTCTGGAAGCTTGCTTCAATCCATAAATAGATCGTTGCAACTTGCATACCTTTCTAGCATCCTGTGGAGTGGCAAAACCCTCAGGTTGTGTCATGTACACATCCTCGAGAAGATTTCCATTAAAGAAAGCAGTTTTGACATCCATTTGCCAGATTTCATAATCATGGTATGCTGCAATAGCAAGCAAGATCCGAACGGATTTAAGCATCGCAACTGGGGAAAAAGTTTCATCATAGTCTACACCATGAATTTGCTTGAAACCTTTAGCCACTAATCGTGCCTTAAAGGTATGCACATTACCATCCATGTCGGTTTTCTTCTTAAAAACCCACTTGCACCTAATGGGTTTTACCCTTCAAAGTGGGTCAACCAAGGTCCATACCTGGTTGGCATACATGGATTCCATTTCAGATCTCATGGCCTCAAGCCATTTTTCAGATTCTAGGCCAATAATGGCTTCCTGGTAAGTCACAGGCTCATCTTGATCCATGAGTAATACGTCACCTTGTTGAGTCATGAGAAATCCATATCTCTCTGGTTGACGACGTATCCTGTTAGACCTACGCGGGTCTTGTGCTACTAGAGCAGATTGTGGTTCTACAATGATTTGTGGAGGCTGCTCTTTTTCCACCATTGGTTCGCTGCTACTCTGTGAATTTTGAATTTCTTCAAGTTCTACTTTCCTCCCATTGATTCCTTTGGAGATAAACTCCTTTTCTAGGAATATAGCAGTCCGTGCGACAAACATTTTGCCCTCGGTAGGATTATAGAAATAATATCCCTTGGTTTCCTTAGGATACCCCACAAAGAAGCATTTATCTGATTTTTGGCTAAGCTTGTTAGAAACTTGACGTTTCACATAAGCTTCGTAACCCCAAATCTTCATAAAAGACATACTGGGTCGTCTCCCAGTCCACATCTCATATGGTGTCTGTTGAACCGTCTTAGATGGAACACGTGTAACATCCCAGGACTGCCTGCAGGATTGACGAGTGTCTCCACAAACTAACACGGGTCTTTTCAGCGTGCTTTGTCCTCACTCACACGTATCCTAGGAAACTTCTCAAGAGATCACCCATCCTACAATTACTCCAGGTCAAGCACGCTTAACAATGAAGTTCTTATGTTCTAGGCTCCCAAAAAGAATTTGCAACTTGTTGATATGGCTACACCTAATCAATTCCTTTAAGCCATCCTCAACTATGCAGTCCCATATCTGCACAGTCTCTGAATCCCTCTCATTCCGATGCGTATTCAGTTCATTCATGGGACCCTTCGCCTAGAAGCATGCCAGGAGCCGCCCATTGTACATGCTTCAATTCGCACCGGCGTCCACTCCCCACCCTCATTTGCCCCGGGACACCACATGCCCACCAGCTTCCGCCTGGTTCGTCCCCGAACCACACCGTACTGGGAGAGGTCCCGTCTCTGATACCATTTGTAACATCCCGAGACTGCCTACAGGATTGACGAGTGTCTCCACAAACCAACACGGATCTTTTCAGCGTGCTTTGTCCTCACTCACACGCATCCTAGGAAACTTCCCAGGAGGTCACCTATCCCACAATTACTCCAGGTCAAGCACGCTTAACAATGGAGTTCTTATGTTCTAGGCTCCCGAAAAGAAGTTACAACTTGTTGATATGGCTACGCCTAATCAATTCCTTTAAGCCATCCTCAACTATGCAGTCACATACCTGCACAGTCTCTGAATCCCTCTCATTCCGATGCGTATTCAGTTCATTCATGGGACCCTTCGCCTAGAAGCATGCCAGGAGCCGCCCATTGTACATGCTTCAATTCGCACCGGTGTCCACTCCCCACCCTCATTTGCCCCGGGACACCACATTATTTTATTCCCCGTCCAACTAATGTAACACCCTTGTGGGGATGTCACATATATAAAGAGAAATAAATAAAATCTACCCAAGTTGTAAAACATTTATTACGTATTAATATGGGTTGTAAAATATTTCCTGTTAAACAGAATATTATTAAATAAAATAATGCGGAAACATAAAGTAAACAGAACAACATCACTCATAATATACATATGGTCCAAGTTATAAGTTATACAAATAATTTACAACTACAACTACAAATATTTAAACAGAAACAGTAAAGAAAAATAGTAAAGAGTCAATATATACATATGCAGACGCGCCCAAAAATATATCATAAATATTTAATCCTCTGATGGATCACTCTCAGGAAACTCATCAGAAGATAAATATCTAGGATGCCTCGACACTCGGCGAACATGAGACCGCGTAGTCGATACGAGAGTCATCTCACTAGGCTCAGTGGATACACCACCCCAATGACGCCTAATGGATAAAGGTAACTCTAAGTGCAGAAACACAGTAGTCGTCATCACTGGCTCTTCATCAAACCTATGACGTAGGGATACAGTCAGATGGTTACCTCCAATGTCACCTTCTCTTTGTATCATCTTTACCTTCTCCGTAGTCTGTTGTACAAGATCTGGTCCAACAGTCATGCTTTCTCCATCTTGATACCAACATAACGGGGTTCGACGTCGCATTCCATACAATGCCTCATAGGGTGCCATCCCTATACTTGAGTGAAAACTATTGTTGTAGGTGAATTCTATCAAAGATAAAAATTCATCCCAACTTCCTCGTTGCTCCAAAACACAAGCATGCAACAGATCCTCCAAAGACTGTATAGTTCTCTCTGTTTGACCATCAGTCTGTGGATGATAGGCCGAACTCAGTCGCAACTTAGTTCCCATAGCTTCTTGTAGACTTCGCCAAAACCTTGACGTAAACCTCGGATCTCGGTCAGAAACTATACATGTAGGTACACCATGTAATCTAACAATCTCACTGATGTACAACTGGGTTAATCTTTCCAACGAATACTTGATATTAATTGGTAAGAAATGAGTCGATTTAGTAAGCCTATCGACTATAACCCATATTGAATCATGACCTTTCCTCGTCTTCGGCAAACCAGTAACGAAATCCATCGAGATACTATCCCATTTCCACTCTGGAATAGATAACGGTTGCAACATTCCAGCTGGTCTCTGATGTTCCACTTTCGCTTTCTGACAAACCAGACAAGACTCCACATACTCTGCTACGTCTCTTTTCATCCTTGGCCACCAAAACAACCTTTTCAAGTCTTGGTACATCTTGGTCATCCCCGGATGTAAACTAAGGTCACTAGTATGAGCTTCTTCTAGAATCGACTTCTTCAATTCAGAATCATCAGGCATACAAATTCTTCCCTTAAACCTTAAGATTCCATCTGCTCCTTCTTCTACCGTCGCTTTATGACCTTGCTTTAGCAATTCTCTCTCATTTTGCAAAAACACGTCTTCCTTTTGTTTATCTCGGACAACATCAAGAAATTCGTTTATGATCACAACCTTAAACAAACGAACTTTTTCAGGTAGAAACTCCACAGATAACCATAGATCTCGGAACTTATTGATCAACTCTTCCTCCTTGATCATCATTGCCGAAACACTAAGCACCTTTCTGCTCAAGGCATCAGCTACCACATTAGCTTTTCCCGGGTGGTATTGAAGTTGAAAATCATAATCCTTTAAGAATTCCAACCATCGCCTTTGCCTCATATTCAATTCTTTCTGATCAAACAAGTACTTCAGACTCTTGTGATCACTAAAGACATTGAATAGCGCTCCATACAGAAAATGCCTCTACACTTTCAGAGCAAAAACCATTGCATCCAATTCCAAATCGTGCATTGGATAGTTCCTCTCATGAACCTTCAACTGACGAGAAGCATACGCCACAACATTCCTGTTTTGCATTAAAACGCAACCTAACCCTTGATAAGAAGCATCACAATACACGTCAAAAGTTCCCTTAGAATCTGGCAAGATTAACACAGGTGCAGTTGTTAACCTCTTCTTCAACTCTTGAAAACTGGCTTCACGTTCTTCTGTCCACTCAAAAGCTTGACTTTTCCTCGTAAGTTGTGTAAGCGGTCCAGCAATCTTTGAAAAACTTTCGATAAACCTCCGGTAATAACCAGCAAGTCCAACGAAACTTCGAACTTCTGTTACCGTCTTAGGCCTTTCCCATTGTAAAACAGTCTCCACTTTTGATGGGTCTACTGCAATACCTTCTTTTGAAATCACGTGACCTAAAAACTGAACTTTTTCCAACCAGAACTCACATTTAGCCAACTTCGCATACAACTGCTTTTCTCTCAAAATCTGAAGAACAATACCAAGAT
This sequence comes from Ormosia emarginata, assembly GCA_029884605.1. NCBI lineage: Eukaryota > Viridiplantae > Streptophyta > Magnoliopsida > Fabales > Fabaceae > Ormosia > Ormosia emarginata. The sequence goes on from JAQQTP010000073.1 coordinate 23,224,776, forward strand.
GTTCAGCATGCTCTTCCTTAGATTGAGAATAGATCAGAATGTCATCGATAAAGACAACAACAAATCTGTCTAGATATGGATGAAAAATCCTGTTCATATAATCCATAAATAGAGCAGGAGCATTCGTCACCCCGAATGGCATTACTTGATACTCATAATGTCCATAACGAGTTCGAAAAACGATTTTCGATACATCTTCCCCCTTAACACGAACGGTGATAACCCGATCTCGATCTATCTTGGAAAATACCACAGCCTCCTCTTGGCGATCCATCAAATCGTCAATTCTTGGAAGCGGATATTTATTCTTGATAGTCACCTTGTTCAGCTGACGATAATCCACATAAAGCCGAGAAGTTCCATCCTTCTTCTTGACCAAAAGCACTGGCGCACCCCATGGCGAAACACTTGGTCGCACAAACTGTTTCTCCAACAACTCCACCAATTGCTTCTTCAGCTCCTCCAACTCTGCTGGCGACATACGGTATGGTGCAATTGAGATAGGACCTGTTCCTGGTACTAAATCAATTGAAAACTCGATCTCCCTCTCAGGTGGCAAACCAGGTACGTCATTAGGAAAAACCTCTGGAAACTCGTTGACAACAGGAATAGTATTCACATCCTTCTCATTCTTAACCTCTAGAGAAGACAATACCACATATCCCTGTGCTCCCTCTCTTAACAAAGATTTGACCTTAACAGCAGTTAAGAATCCAGACTTTTATTCCTTAGGAAAAACTATGGTTTTGCTAGCACAATCTATAAGGATATGGTTAGAAGATAACCAGTCCATCCCTAAGATTACATCTATCTCAACAAGAGGTAAACAAATCAAGTTGACCAAAAACTTACGATCCTTCACAACAACAGGACAATCTAAACATATCTTTGATGCAATCACAGGTTTAGCAGTTGGAGTAGAAACACTCAATTTAACATTCAAAGAAGACACAGGCAACTTCAATCTTTCCACACAATCATATGCAAAAAACGAGTGTGTAGCACCAGAGTCATATAACACATACAATATAATATCACAGGTAAAATAAATTCAGAAACAGATAATTTCTCAGAACAATAACCAAATAAATAAATAAACAGATAAAATAAATAATATTCAAGATATAATTAAATGCAACATGACACGATCCTACTCCATGGAGCTAAACACAAACAGATATCGAGAGAGAATGACTCACAAAATCTATTAGTACACGGCGCCCAACCAAACTATCATTGTCACACTTTGCGTCTATAGCCCCACGTCACATGGAATCCTCATCCAAAGCATGGTGTAGTTCACGGTCTTACATTGTAGCACTACAGGCAATGTACTATTAGACTTTACGAAATCTCGATTAAAAATAGTGCGTGTCGAGTTCATTAGTGTGCTATCGGTTACCACGGCCCAGCGGAGCGACCGACTGTCCATATATGGAATCCCGTACACTAACGTCTCCTAGTTCATAAAGACAATGAACCACACTACGTTTATCGCATCGACAACACGATGTGATTCACCTCGTCAACCAATCCACCAAAAACTGACATAATCTCAAAGTACCGAGATATCCTCAAAGATAAAAAGATACAGTAAGTCCCACCGGACAAATACTGTTCCAAAGCCTGTACAGGTTCACCTCATAGCCCGACAGCAGAAAAGAGAAAAAAAATAGAAAGTACCGTTTTGGTCAATCGCGTATAAACTTTATCGCGTTTTCACAATTTCGTCGTTTTTACAAATGTTTGTAAATCGCATAAATTTATTTTTCTGTTTTTTAAAATCGCGTAGAGTTTTTAATACGTTTTCTCAATCGCGTAAGAGCTTTAAATCATTTTATGATCCAAATTCCTTAAAAATTACTGTTTAAATAAACAGAAATAATAAATAATATGTTTAAACTACGTAAAATATTTTTCATACCGTATACTGTCTTTTGGACATCTTTTCTCTCTTATTTGCCCGTTTTTACTAAAAATTGACAGTATTTTACTTAGAAAATTATATTAATGGTTTCCTAATTTTTTCGTAAAAATTCTGTTTACTCAATTTTTATCCGTATAATTTAAACCTTTTGAAAACTACTAACATGCTTCAAAATACAGTATGAGCTATATGTTAGAAATTTTTGAAAGTTACTGTATTTCTTTTCTAACAATAAAATCAATAGTTTTAATTAGTTAAACTTAATTCAATTCAATTTATTTCTTAAAAACTCATTTTAGAAAAATTCTTTTTAACATATATTGCATCTTTATACTTGGAAATGGTTTGGAATTGATTTTAGAAATTATGAATTCTTGGTTTGGCATGTTGGCCGAAATATATGTTTGGATCATTTGATTTCTAAATTCATTTTTCCTTGATCTAAACAATTCTATCTCTTGTTAATTTTCCTAGGTTAATTAAATTACACTTTAGGAAAATAATGAGAACATTTTGGTTCTCCTTTTGAGTCAATGGTCGTGAGCCTTAGGATTGTGTTCTTTGGAACACTCATGCATACCTTAGCATGTTATTCACATCCTATACATTATCATGCATTTCTATCACATGCAAATTATCAAAGTTTGTAGACATGCAATTTAAAGCTTGTAGACATGCAACTACATACAAATTATTACAATTATCAAATAGGAAAGCTACTAACAACCACACAAACAAGCTACTAAACAACCACAAACAAGGAATCCTTATGGATTCTACAATCAACAATCAATTTTTCATTTTCTTACCACCACCTATGGATGATAAGATTTGTCTTCCTCTTACCTTATATGAAGACAAAATATTCTTTCACTCCTCTTCTAGGTTTCAGTTTTCCTCCTTCAAAACCTAACAAACTTAAACAAAAATCTACAAGTTACTAACCATAAAAAGAGAGCTTAAACCATGGAGAAATCATGGCTTGGAACTTTGAAAAAGAGTTTAGAAATAGAAAACTAGAAATTTCACCTTCTAGGTAAAATTTTTCAAGTAGGTTTCCAAGCTTCAAATGAAAGATTTTGCAAGAACTCTCAACTAGAGATGTTCTTAGAATTGTGTTTAGGTTTAGGAAACTTGGTTGGATAGAATTTTGGGTGGTTGGATAGTATGGAACAAGGCTTGGCCGAATGGAGCTTCAAGAGAGCTTTAATGGTGTTTAGGGTTTTTGGAAGAGAGAGAAGAGAGAAAGTTGCATGAAGACAAAGTGATTTTGGTCTTCCAAAGGCCAAATGGCCGTGAACTTCACTCCATGCAAGGTGTAGCCTTGCTTGGCTTCATCCAAGCCTTTGGATGAATCAAAGATCAAGATTAAAACTTGGTTAGCAAGCTTAGCCCTCATTGGTTCATCCTTGCCTTGTCATCCACCTTAGTCACTAACCTAGTCATTAGCTTAGTCACTAATTAGCTTAGTCACACACTTAGTCATCATGTTCTAGAGAATTCCTTTACTAATGATGCTTAATTAAGCTACTAAGTTAACTGTATTAGCTAAACGTGGGTCCCGCAAAATATTTCCGGGTCCACTGTCATCTAATTATACTGACTAATAAAATAATATACAAAATTATTTTATTGGACAGTTAAATCCTAAAAATTAAAAGATTAATTATCGTCTCATTCAGAATTGGGTTTAGTAAGATCCCCCAGTCTGAATAATTAAAACAAGATTTCCCCGGCCCGGAAAAATATTATTTTCTTGTCCCGGAGCAAATCGCACAAAAAGTCTAAATAAAATCACAGACAGTAATATTAAGCACTGTAACATATAGAAAAATTAAAAACAGTACAATCGAGACGTAACGGTCATTTTTTTATTTTTTCCCACGACGAAGCAAATCATCCAAAACGTTCAAATAAAATTACAGACAGTATTAATTGTCTGTATATCTCCCAGAAAAATTAAAACAGTAGCTCGAGAAAATTTTTATTTTACCGTCTCGAAGCAAAATACGTAAAACGTTCAAATAAAATTTTAGCCTGTAAAACATATTTGTATTTCATACAGAAAAATAAGAAACAGTAAAATAGGGACATAACAGTCATTTACACAAAAGCTTGAAAAACAGCAAACAGAACATTCGGGACATTTTCTAAAATTTGGGGTGTTACAACTCTCCCCAACAAATAAAAAATTTCGTCCTCGAAATTCGTTGCACATCAAACAAATGAGGATACTGATCCCTCATTTTATCTTCCAGCTCCCAGGTAGCATCACCTGTCATGTCATTCCATATGACCTTCACTAGCTCGATCATCTTTCCTCGAAGCTGCTTTACCTTTCTGTCCTCGATTCTAACAGGTAAAGTCTCATAAGTCAAATTCTCCTTCAACTGTACTTCATCTGGTTATATAACATGCGTTGGATCCGGTATATACTTCCTGAGCTGAGACACATGAAATACATCATGCAGATTGGATAGAAAAGACGGCAAAGCAATCTGATATGCCCCGGGACACCACATGAATAAAATAATATACAAAATTAGAATGAGGGCGGGGAGTGGATGCCGGTGCGAATTGAAGCATGTACAATGGGCGGCTCCTGGCATGCTTCTAGGCGAAGGGTCCCATGAATGAACTGAATACGCATCGGAATGAGAGGGATTCAGAGACTGTGCAGGTATGAGACTGCATAGTTGAGGATGACTTAAAGGAATTGATTAGGAGTAACCATGTCAACAAGTTGCAACTTCTTTTCGGGAGCCTAGAACATAAGAACTCCATTGTTAAGCGTGCTTGACCTAGAGCAATTATGAGATGGGTGACTTCTTGGGAAGTTTCCTAGGATGCGTGTGAGTGAGGACAAAATACGCTGAAAAGACCTGTGTTAGTTTGTGGAGACACTCGTCAATCCTGCAGGCAGTCCCGGGATGTTACAAATGGTATCAGAGACGGGACCTCTCCCAGTACGGTGTGGTTCGGGGACGAACCAGGCGGAAGCTGGTGGGCATGTGGTGTCCCGGGGCAGATGAGGGCGGGGAGTGGACGCCGGTGCGAATTGAAGCATGTACAATGGGCGGCTCCTGGCATGCTTCTAGGCGAAGGGTCCCATGAATGAACTGAATACGCATCGGAATGAGAGGGATTCAGAGACTGTGCAGGTATGAGACTGCATAGTTGAGGATGACTTAAAGGAATTGATTAGGCGTAACCATATCAACAAGTTGCAACTTCTTTTCGGGAGCCTAGAACATAAGAACTCCATTGTTAAGTGTGCTTGACCTGGAGCAATTATGGGATGGGTGACCTCCTGGGAAGTTTCCTAGGATGCGTGTGAGTGAGGACAAAATAAGCTGAAAAGACCTGTGTTGGTTTGTGGAGACACTCGTCAATTCTGCAGGCAGTCCCGGGATGTTACAACACGGTTAAGTGTGAAGACTACTGTTAACAGAGCATATCCCTAGAAGGAGCCTGGAAGGTCTCCATGACTCATCATGGATCGGACCACGTCCAACAAGGTCCGGTTCCTCCTTTCAGAAACACCATTCCATTGTGGTGTTCCAGGAGGAGTGAGTTGAGATATTATCCCACACTCTTTCAGATGATCATCAAACTGTTGGCTTAAGTATTCACCTCCTCGATCTGATCGAAGGATTTTAATACTCTTGCCAAGTTGGTTTTGTACTTCATTCTTGAACTCTTTGAACTTTTCAAAGGATTCTGATTTGTGCTTCATAAGATATGCAAATCCATATCTACTGAAATCATCAGTAAATGTAATGAAATACTGAAAATCGCCTCTAGCTAGTGTGTTTAGTGGCCCACATACATCACTATGTATAAGGCCTAAAAGATCACTAGCCCTTTCACCTTGTCTAGTGAATGGGGCCTTAGTCATCTTTCCTAATAAACAAGATTCACATGTCTCATATGATTCGTAATTAAACAAGTCCAAGAATCCATCTTTATGGAGTTTGGAAATGCGGTTCTCATTTATGTGGCCCAAACGACAATGCCAGAGATAAGTTGGGTTCATATCATTTGACTTGAATCTCTTTGTATTTACGTTATAAATGGGTGTTTCGAGATCAAGGACATAAAGTCCATTACTCAAATGTGCACTACCATAGAAAATATCATTAATATAAATAGAACAACATTTGTTCTTTATTATAAAAGTAAAACCTTTCTTGTCCAAACAAGAAACAGAAATGATATTCCTGCTAATAGCAGGCACAAAATAACAATTATCCAATTCAATTACAAGCCCAGTGGGCAAAGCTAATAAATAAGTCCCTACGGCTAATGCAAAGCAACCTTTGCTCCATTTCCCACTCGTAGGTTGACTTCACCCTTGGTCAATGGTCTACTGCTCTTTAGATCCTGCACATTTACACAAATGTGAGATCCATATCCAGTATCTAATACCCATGATGCAGAAGTAGATAAATTGACTTCTATAACAAAAATACCTGAAGTGGAAGTCTCACTTCCCTTCTTCTTCTTGAGCCCCTCTAGCTACTTGGCACAGTTCCTCTTCCAATGTCCGGTCTGACCGCAATGGAAGCATGTACCTTCCTTAGCCACTCCACTCACTGGTTTCAAGCTAGAAGTGCTAGGCTTGGACTTTTCCTTGCCCTTGCCCTTACCCTTCCACTTGTCCTGGGGCTTTTTTTCTACTGTTTCTTGCCCTTATTCTTATGGACCATCATTATGGCCTTTCCTTTGCCTTTGTTTATGTTCTGCTCAGCAGTTCTCAACATGCTTAGCAGCTCTGGTAGTGATTTATCAATTTCATTCATGTTGTAGTTCATGACAAATTGACTAAAACTCTCCGGCAACGATTGCAGGACTAAGTCAGTGGCCAACTCTTGGCCCATAGGAAAATCGAGTCTCTCAAGGTTTTCAATGTACCCAATCATCTTGAGTACATGAGCACCAACAGGGCTTCCCTCTACCAGCTTGCACTGAAAGAGTGCTTTGGAGACCTCATATCTCTCATGTCTAGCCTGCTCTTGATAAAGCTTTTTAAGGTGTACGATCATATCGTAGGCTTCCATGTTCTCGTGTTGCTTTTGGAGCTCAGAGTTCATGGTGGCCAGCATTAGACATCCAATGTCCAAGGCATCATCTTGATGCTTCTTATAAGCATCTCTTTCAGCTCTATGGGCATTAGCAGCAGGTGGCTCAGGAATAGGCTGTTTTAAAACATACAACTTTTTCTCTTGCTTGAGGACAATCCTCAAGTTCTTGTACTTGTCTAAGAAATTTGTCCCAGACAACTTGTCCTTCTCAAGGACCGATCGTAATGATAAGCTACTTGATGTGTTTGTTGCCATGGTAATCTATCAATAGAAATATGCAAAATATAAGTATTATGCTATAAACATATTTAACAAGGTCTTTTAATTAAATACGCCTCCCACTATTTTATTCAAATCAATGACCCTCAGCATTGACTCAGAAAATCCCATTGAAAGATTTCCTAGTGGGCCAAGATCTATATTTCACCTAGTTTTGAGTTAGCTTTGGCTGATCGCCCAAAATTTAGTTATTTAGGTAGGAAACTCTTTCCAATTACATCACATGCAACTCTTGGATAGTTGGGTGAATAACACTTATTCTAATTCATCTAATGGACTAAAGCCCAACTTCATGCCTCTAAGCCTTCAATCCTATTGAAATGGCCTAGTTAAGTCAAACCCAATGGTTGATATTTGGATATTACTATTATCTTATCGCATCTTACTAATATAGATAAAGGCACCCTGCTTTGGTAGACCTACACTTGATCGATATTAGTCATGACGAGTGCCACGCATTGGAAGGCATCACATAATGACTTAATATTTTCTTTGAGGGAATTTATTATTAGATCTCACCATTTATTAAACTTGTTTAACATACCATAAACATCATCCATGCATCTCATACATATAAAGCATATAATAAATGTGACATGGTTATGGCCTCTAAGAGAGTAGCATTAATTAATGCCAGCTTCACCAAACGTCTCCCACCAACGTCCTCACTTGATGTCGTCTCCTTGTCTCCACATGAAGATTACATTATAGAAACCTCTTTTACATTCGAAGGGAGTTAGATGAGAAGAGAATGTACAATCAGAATGTAGAGAGAAAGGCACGACACACAGGTCGTATTTAAAATAACCAAAATAGTATAAAATAAAGACTAAGGCCATAACCATGCACCATGCATCTCTAAGAATACATAAACACAAAGCAATAATGATTTTGTGAATTATAAAAATAGTTTTGAATATTGCACTTTCGAATATCACACACCACGAAACGGGGTTCGGGGCAGCGCCCCGACGGGGATAGTGCTGCATCCTGGTATGCGATCGGGGGTCAAGGGGAGGCCGCCCCTTGCGGGGTGTAGGGGCAGCGCCCCGGTCCAAAATTTTTCATTCATATACCACCACTGGTTACTTGAACAAAAATTTGAGTCGGACTCCTTCTGCCTCTATGACGGCTAGGGCAACAACACTTGAACCCTAAGGCCCGCAAACACATGAACGCTTCATGTGCCACAGGGGTTCCTCACAGTCGTCATCACCTATCCAGAAACAAGGTTTCCAGAATGCGTGAAGACATGAACACTTCATGTCATGAGGAAGCTTCATAGCCGCCGCAAAACGGAAACAAGGTTTCCAAAACCTTGTGTCGCGCTGCTGTGTATATCACATTCATACAGAAAATATGCAGAAACAGAAAGCATTCAAAACAGTTTTCGCAGAATCATACATATCACATATATATATACCAGATAAACACAAAAACAAAAAGCATTCAAAACGATTTTCATTCATACATATCACACATATATATCAGAAAAACACAGAAACAGAAAGCTTTCAAAATAGTTTTCGCCAAAACATATGAACATCTTCATGGTTTCAGAAACATCAACATGTTTCATAAACAACAAATAAAACAGAACACGGTTTCATACATCATTATTTCGATTTCAGAAATAACATATAAAGATCATATCTTTTATCAAAAGAAAGCAACGAATCATGTTATCGCATATAACAAGAAAAGTAGAAAACCAAATCATGGTTTCGCAAGTGGCTCTGATACCACTTTTGGGAATTGCGGATCAAAAGTCTCGCAGCGGAATAATAGAATTCCCTCACAGGATCCATGCGAAAAAGTCTATAATCTGAGTTTTTAAAAATTACCTCTTGAAGCGTGATAATCACAAGCGAGGTGAATCACCAACACTGTAATAGTGACAATGTCTCTGCGGTATCCACACGAATAGACTTGCAAAAGGGAGTCACGCATCTGTTTTCATAGTGCTAGCTGTGAAGAGAGGAGAAGAAGACCTCACTATCTCTCACTCACTTTCTGTAGGTGCGGCTAGGGTTGTGTTGTAACCTAGTAGCAGCCCCCTTAGCAGTACTATTTATAATAATGGCTGCCTTAAGTGAGTGTGAGTAGTAGCAAGGTAAGCTGTGCAACCCTAAACCCATCTGTCATGAGTTAGGCCCACAATTGAATCCGAGTCCAACTTAGATCCTTATTGCTCCAATCTAGTCTGTTCTAAGTGTGCGACCCTGCAGGTTCTCATGATGTTGGTAGTAATATTAAAATCTCATTTTAATATTACAAACAGTAAGCGGTATCTAGCAACACATCACTGCTACCCAAGTAATGAGAATGTCAGTGATTTGACATAACCTATCCGTGACCAATGTTTCCGTGTAGTTTAGTCCCTTTGTCCAGATATCTAGATTGAACACAAGGCATGGAATGTGTCACCCTTGTTTAGTTCAATCTTCAGTTTCCTGATTCCCGAGTAGACATAGTAATAACAAATGAGATCAATATCTCATACTGACTCATTTGAGCATGGCCATACATTTCGTAGTCTCACTCAATCAGGGGCACCGAAGATATCACTCCTGTTATGTAGGAGGGACAAATCCCATCTAGGTCACTCACATCCCTCCACATGTATCACGGTATATCTAATAACTAACTTTATAATCATCTTGTTACAGATGACGTTTGATGGCATTAAAACACACAACTCCTTATGTAGGAATCGTAGTGATTTCAGGTCAAAGGACCACATACACCATTATCACTATGAGAATCACTTATGACACTCACGTAATGATCCACACAACGTTCTTATGGCGGGTCTGTCCAATACATCATTACTCTAATATGTATCCATGTGTAGACTTGATATCTCATATCCATGACCTGTGAGATGTGGTCATCAGTCTACGCACGTACTAGTCTCAATGCATTATCATTGTCCTATTTGACAATAATACTTGACTAGGGATATTTTAAGAATAGTGCTCTATCCAATAGGATCTCACGATCAAGTCATCCACTTGATGTCCTATGGTATCAAACTTACTATTCTAAGGACTTTATTATGTCTACCAAAAATAACACAATAAATGAAATGCCTCATATATCAAAAAATAGCATAATATAATGTATGTAAACACAGACAAAATGTATTGGCCTCTAGGGCATACACCAATAGTAGCCTCATCACAACTTCACCCCAACAACTAGGCTTTCATTCGATCCATCGTGATTGTGTACAAGCATCTTGAGCTCCCACTCTCCGTGGATGTCTTCTTCTACAAGTTTGACATTCTCGCCACCACAGATAGCGACAAATTGACATGGATCACCATCCGAAGCTATCAGGGTTGAAAATTCTTTGAGCTATTCAATGAGTCATACAAGGACTTTAAGGAAACCTTATTAACGTGAAAACATTACAAGTGTTTCCTCTTTTACCTCAACGATGACTGGCAACCCAAGATCAATTAATACTATATAATGCTCCAAGTACAACTACCCCACTATGCCCAGGCTTATATCGAAGTAGTCATGCTTAGTAGGGGTGTAACGAGTCAGTTTGTTTCGAGTTTAGGTAAGAAAATAATCCAAAATGACCAAAATTAATAAGTTCAATTCGGTTTGATTTTTGCATTTTTTATGACCAAACCAAACCAAACACCAATAGGTTGGTTTGGTTAGGGTGGTCAAGTTATGGTTTTTGTTTTTTAAAAAAATGCCCTGCTAATACATAGATCAAAGTGGACAGAAGAGAGATCATGGATCTAGCAAATTTGGGCAATAGATAGATCACATATTGTACTCACCTTTGTAGTCACTGAAGAAAGCCTTCATTGCTAATGGACTAGCGTCAAGAAGACAGGAACATTGCCGGCAGACTTGCATTACCAATTTTAGGGTTCACCATAAGCTCAAGTTGTTGGAATCTCACTAGTGAGGAAGAAGAATTATCACCTCGGTAACTCATCAGTGGACTTAGAGCACTGGATTTTGGTGGAGGAATGACTGTGAAGTCATTAACAAAGAAAGGGTAAGAGTGAGGGTGAGCTGCATAAAGCCGTAAGGGTGAGGGTGAGGTTAGAGGAGTGTCGCCATAGAGAAGGTGAGCGACGGCTAGGGCACTGGGCACGGCAGTAGCGATGGTGCTAGGGTTTAGAGAGCAGGATCAAAAATGGAAAATTGATGAGAAAAAGGAATTTTGTAAATGTGTTGTCTATTTTGTACAGGGAAAAACGCTAATACAACACACGACAATGACATTTTAAAAAACAATAGTTTGAGTCGGTTTGGTTTGGTTTAGTTTCCAAATCATAGAAATCGAAAACAAAATCAATATTAATTAGTTTTGATCGGGTTTTATCCGATCAGACCCGACTACCCGATTCGAACCAAATCAAATTAATTAGTTCAGTATGGCTTTTTCAGGTTCGTCGGGTCGTCCAAACCAATTTGTACCTTTAATGCTTAGGCCCATCACGTGTCACTATCTCATTCCTCTTGTATTCCAAGTCTACGATAGAGTAATACCTTATAACATAATATTTAATCTTTATTTCTTGCCCAAGCCTATTTTGAGGGAAATTTTAGCCCCACTTGGTGAGCAAGGCCTTTTTCCTGGTAGATCTTTATCCAAGTTATAATTTGCCATTCTATACTAGATTTGTGTGCATGTGTGTGTGTGTGTGTGTGTGTGTGTGCGCGCGTGCGTGCGTGTGGGTTCTCATTGGAAGAACCTTGACCATTAAATTCACAACACAATGATTCATAAATTATCTCACAATATAAGATATATATACAGAAGCTGATTTATCATATACTTAGCATTATATCAAGGTGCAAGCATCAATATCTGCACTACATCACTGTGCATTGAGCCTTAAGCTCATATATATATATATATATATATATATATATATATATATATATATATATATATATATAGTAAAACAAGCTAAGAGCGCTAGTACCTGATAAACATTATTTTTATATATTAGTTAACATTCATATTTAGCATTTTAGACCTCTCTTGTGCTTAATCGATTGATTTTGGCCACCATTTATAAGTTTGAGTTCAAATTGGGTTTAGTTGTATTTTTCAACATTGTGGTAATTTTACACTATTTCTGTATTGCAGATATAACTTAAGTTATAGACATCTAAAAGTTATTAACTTTACCTTGTAGGAAATCTGAAAGGAAGCTCTACAACTTTAATGAGAGCTCCAAAGCTAAATCGGATGTCTAGTGGGTCATATTGAGCCTAGAAGTTAGAACAGAGGTGCTGTTGCTAGAATATGAGTAGTTTGTAAAGATTGGGTCATATCTTGGGCTGTAGGGGTGATAATGGGCTGAAACCAGTGGCATTAGAAACATGAGACAAAACCTTTCAACTTTCATGAGACCACTTATCCAAACGGTGACGTTTTAGTAGGATTTTTAATGTTTGAAGATAGATTATGGGATCAGGAGCTGTTAAACGTGTTTTAGCCATAACTCCTTCATTAGGTGTCCAAATCATGCAAATTAGGTACCCAATTAAATCTAATTAGAAGAGGAAGATTCTAAGCTAGGGGCAAACTTATAATTTCACTTTTAGGGTCTGTTATGCGGGAGAGGAAGCCCAAAACTGAGGCATTTAAATTACAGATTTAGTTTTTCACTTCTTACTTTCTCTCTGACCCCTCCCTTCTCCTCTTCTCTCCTCTCTTCTTCCTTCTCTTTTACATTTCTGCTATTTACTTTTATGCACTTTATTTTTCTATTTTGTGCTCTCCATTCATGAAGAGTTAAAGCTTTGTAATCAATCCTAGGAATTGAAACACTCTTGATGTGTAATCTTGAGACCTTGTGATGAACGTTTGCATTCTTGTTGTTAATCAAATTTCTCTCATCTTCCTCCTGATTTTGTTGCATCTTGACTGAGTGCTTAACTCAGTTTTGGTGTTCATGTGATAATTGCTTAACTATCATGTGTTTGCAAAAAAACTAGGTAATGCATCAAAGGTGTTTGATGTATTGTCTAGCTAGCATGAATTCTTGTATGAGGTTGATTTAGGGTCAAATGGAAGCTTAATCCATTTTTCATTGATTGACCAAATCCCAAGTCCTTACTTAGAAGATAATTCATGCTTGGATGAGGAGTTCACATGAGATTAGGCAATGCATCAAAGGTGTTTGATGAGTTTCCTAACTTGGTTGAATGTTAAGTATTAAGTTGATTTAGGGTTAGATTATAACACCCTAATACCGGTAACCTAGTATATCAAAATATACTTAGATAAGCAGTATTAGTTATGCTACTTCTAACTTAACATAATACAAATTCATATCATTTAAACAAATAATAATGGAGAGCCTTGCGGAAAACTAAAAGTTATACATATAACATTGCCACCAAAGGGCTCATTGTATACATAAACTTCATACAACTAAAAGCACGTAAATAAATACAAGCTTTAAACTAGAAAGTATAAAAACTATCTTTGTCTTCATACTTCTTCTTCTTGCCATTGGATGAACTTCCGCCTGGATTTACATGGCAACAAATGGGGTGAGAAATCACATTTCTCAGTATAAGTATACCAAAACCAGCAGTTTAAACATTCACAATGAATAAACCCAACTGAACTAATACTTCCTACATAAGAATCAATTACAACTCTCTCTTTATGTAACATTCTTTAGCAAACTATACTTTTATTCTGATAACCGAAACCACAATGATATCAAACAACCGCCTATACAATTATTTGAAATCATCGACCAGACAACCGCCCATACAGCTGTCACCGAAGGTACTAAACAACACATAAACAACAATCACACAAATATATTCAAACCAAACAAAATTTTAAATAATGCAATGACGGAATGGTGTATGTTTATGTTCAAAGAAAAACGTATGTTAGTGTTGGTGTAATGTCATGAATACTTCACTATTCTCCCTAGGCGCAGATGAATTTTGCCATGATAACGTGTGACCCCTTATAGCCTACTTTTTAGGAACGAAGTTTATTATCACAACACATGACCTCCTACACCAGTAGATCATCAAGTAATCTACCTTAACTAGGTGAATATCGCCACCATAACTAAGTGGATGCCTCCACTACCTGTTCTCTAGGGATAACAAGCATATGTGAAGTGTGATGTGTGTGTAAATGTGGAGTTATGTCCTAACTCTAACATAACCACCACATGATCTCATACTAAGTCCATCTTGCATTACTAACTCTACCTCTTCTCTGTGGGAGCACTTCATGCACTACGACATTGAATCAATGCCAACTAGACTTAGTATACAACTATCTTTGCATTACTAACTCTTTTTCACTCTTTGAGAGCTTTTCACGCACTATGGCATTCACTCTTGCCAACTAGGGTCTATGGCAATTTTCACGCACTATGGCATTCACTCTTGCCAACTAGGGTCTATGACACTTAACTTTTGCCAACTCGGCACCTTGGCCCTTAACTCTTGCCAATTAGGCATTATGGCACTCTACTATTGCCATCTCGGTACCTTGGCCCTTAACTTTTGCCAATTAGGCACTATAGCACTCTACTATTGCCATCTTGCTTCTTAAATCTCTTATCACCTCTCTTGTGACATGTAAAATCCCGGGACTGCCTACAGGATTGACGAGTGTCTCCACAAACTAACATGAGTTTTTTTCAGCATGCTTTGTCCTCACTCACACGCATCCTAGGAAACTTCCTAGGAGGTCACCCATTCCACAATTGCTCCAGGTCAAGCATGCTTAACCATGGAGTTCTTATGTTCTAAGCTCCCGAAAAGAAGTTGTAACTTGTTGATATAGGTAAGCCTAATCAATTCTTTTAAGTCATCCTTAACTATGCAATCCCATACCTGTACAGTCTCTGAATCCCTCTCATTCCAGTGCGTATTCAGTTCATTCATGGGACCCTTCGCCTAGAAGCCTGCCAGGAGCCGCTCCTTGTACGTGCTTCTCTTACACTGGCATCCACTCCCCGCCCTCATCGGCCCCGGGACACCACATGCCCACCAGCTTTTGCTTGGTTCGTCCCCGAACCACACTGTACTGGGAGAGGTCCCGTCTTTGATACCATTTGTAACATCCCAAGACTACCTACAGGATTGACGAGTGTCTCCACAAACCAATATGAGTTTTTTCAACGTGCCTTGTCCTCACTCACACGCATCCTAGGAAACTTCCAGGAGGTCACCCATCCCATAATTGCTCTAGGTCAAGCATGCTTAACGATGAAGTTCTTATGTTCTAGGCTCCCGAAAAGAAGTTACAACTTGTTGATATGGCTACGCCTAATCAATTCCTTTAAGTCATCCTCAACTATGCAGTCCCATACCTACACAGTCTCTGAATCCTTCTCATTCCAGTGCGTATTCAGTTCATTCATGGGACCTTTCGCCTAGAAGCCTGCCAGGAGCCGCTCCTTGTACGTGCTTCTCTTACATCGGCATTCACTCCCCGCCCTCGTTAGCCCGGGGACACCACATGACATCTGTACAACTTTAAGTTGCTTAAGAAACTAAGACTCTTGATCTATAGCAATCCATGTCTAATGGATGCACGACTTTACTCTTATTTTTCCTTATATGCCTCTAGGTTTTTCTATCTAAGAAATACCCTCTCTAGTGCCTCAACACATTCTACTAGGCATAGCGAAAGGATTCTATCAACTAAAGGACTTAAAGCATTCAAAAACAACATTTTTGAAGCTTCAGGGTCTCACGCCGCGACACAAAATTGTTCACACTGTGGCGCCCAACTCTCGGGTGCAACTTCTGGGCAGAAAACTGTCTCACGCCGCGGTATGCCATGATCCACGCCGTGGCATACTCATGCCTCGGGACACGCTGCAGCGTGACATGCATAACTCAAATTCTGTAGAATTTTGCAGAAATCGTGGTACTGTTCCATTGATTCTTTTCTTAGATTTTGGCCATTTCAATCTAATTTCTAAGTGATTCTAAGTCCATAATCAGTCCTTTAACACATAGAAAACATCAATCACCAACTAAAACCTCTTAATTTGGATTATGGATCAAAATCACATACCTTGACCTAAACCCCTCTTTTAGGCATCAAAGGTCTAAAATGGATAGCTTTAGTTTCTAATCCAAACTATTTGCATGAACAAATCATAAACCTCTCTTATAACTCATCCAAGCAAGAAAATTACTTACAACATGTCTAGAACTCAAAATGACATATTAAACCCTAAAAGGCCTAACATGGAAAGATGAGGAAAAAGATGAAGTTGAACTCAAAAACCCCTATGTCTTGAAGACAAGATGATCTTGGAGCCTTGAACTTACTCTTGGACATTTCTCTTTGTTTTGATTCTTGGTTCCCTAGCCTTTTCTTCCTTTTCTCCCTTCTCTTCCCTTGGTTTCTCCCTTCTCCTTTCTCTCCTCTGTTTTCTGCTTCAACCGTGGAATGAAGAAGGAAAAACTCATTTTGGCTTCTTATAAGCAAACCACAAATGTGGTACTGATATTCCCTATCTGCTATGAACACTTAGATTTCTCCAAATCTAAGTTTCTAACCTCCAACAAACTCAAAATAAATCTTAGGATTCATTAAAAATCATGTTGTACTTTTTCTCCACTTTTTCATATCTGTTGGGGGTCAATTTGTTATTAAAACACACAACCAGTATACCTAAAAATACCAAATCAACTCTGATTACTCTAAAATTTTAACTACATATTACTTAACTCATTTATGACCTAGAAACAAATTATCCAAACTTGTTTCCCTTCAAATAGCAGTTTATGCTATTCTCTGAGTCATTTTAGGCGACTTTTCACACTCGAGGTTGCAACAAAGTACCTAAACTAACTCAGTTTGTCACCAAACTTGACTGACATGCTAAACAAGTAATATATTACCTTTGTAACTAATTATAAGCCTAACATGATTTTCGGGATGTTACATTCTCCTCTCCTTTTTAAAATTTTGTCCCCAAAATTTAGTTTACCTTATGGAAGAAGTCATATGCAACTCACACTTCAAAACAAGTACAACCAAACCTTGAAGAAATAAAACCAAACACTTACCTTTCTCTGAATCCTTAGGATGCATTGTCTCCTCGCCTTGCTCGATGTAAACCTTTCCCGGAGCTGTGGGTATACTATCGGGCTGCGCTTCTTCCCTTTGCGGACACTCCTTGGCAAAATGCCCTAGTTGTCCACACTTATAGCACACTGACTGCCCTGCTAAACAAGGTCTATCACCATGCTGCCTTCCACACTTAGGGCACTGGCCCTTCTTAGACTCCACCTGCTCTGATTTACCTTTCTTATCCCTTGTGAACTTTGACTCACTATGCTTCTTTTTCTGGGAACCTTGAGACTCTCGGTCCACTGTAGGTCTCCTCTCACGTTTCTCTATTATCTAGCACTTGTTGACCAAAGAAGAAAAATCTCTGATCTCCAAGGGCTTTACAGCATCCCTGATATCAGCTCTCAGACTGGACTCGAATTTCACACATCTCCAGTTCTCATTCAGGTCATGTCTGAAATGATATGAAAACTTGGACAGCTGCTCAAACTTGGCCTCATACTGGCCCACTGACATACTCCCTTACTCTAACCTCATAAATTCCACCTCCTTTGCATCTCGCAAAGTTTGCAGAAAATACTTTTCCAAGAAAGTTGTTTTAAACATTTCCCAGGTCAACTGAGCTCCAGCTATTGCCATCACTCTTGTAGTACTTTTCCACCAATGCTCTGCCACTACCTTCAGCATAAAAGAGGCAAAAGAGACTTTCTGCTCATCAATGTAGACCATCACTTGAAGAATCCTTTCTATCTCATTTAACTACCTTTCTGCTTGCACTAGGTCAAACTTACCATTGAAAGGTGGAGGGTTCATCTGTCTGAATGCTACTAAGTCTTGGAAGTTCTGATTCCTTCCGACTGGTTCTTACTGCACAGGTTGTACAGGTTGATTGGCTTCCAACCTCTCTAACACCCTTGCCATCACATTGGTCATAGCCACAACTGCATCGGCCATGTTGGGATTTTCAGGAGCTGTGTTCCCTGCTGCTCTAGTTCACTTCTTTGGTGCCATAGCTTCCTGTGCACACTGAAACAATTAGTATTGAGCTGCAGTCTCAATATCATGTAACCATGTAATAGTAGCTAATAACCACTAACTCAAAGCAAAACATGCAATTCAAGCATCACATTAAGCATATGAGACAAGAAATGCATGACACTTAGCGAAAAAACACTAAACATATTTAAGCCTAGTCAGTCCATACCCCGGCTCAACATGAGGAACTACTCTGATACCATAATATAACACCTTAATATCGGTAAGCTAGTATATCAAAATATACCTGGATAAGTAGTATTAGTTATGCTACTTCTAACTTAACATAATACTAATTCATATCATTTAAACAAATAATAATGGAGAGCTATGCGGAAAACTAAAAGTTATACATATAACATTGCCACCAAAGGGCTCATTGTATACATAAACTTCATACAACTAAAAGCACGTAAATAAATACAAGCTTTAAACTAGAAAGTATAAAAACTATCTTTGTCTTCATACTTCTTCTTCTTGCTTTTGGATGAACTTCCACCTGGATTTACATGGCAACAATCGGGGTGAGAAATCACATTTCTCAGTATAAGTATACCAAAACCAGCAGTTTAAACATTCACAATGAATAAACCCATCTGAACTAATACTTCTTGCATAAGAAACAATTACAACTCTCTCTTTATGTAACGTTCTTTAGCAAACTATACTTCTGTTCTGATAACCGAAACTACAATAATATCAAACAACTGCCCATACAATCATTTGAAATCATCGACCAAACAACTGCCTATATAGCTATCACCGAAGGTACCAAACAACACATAAACAACAATTATACAAATATATTCAAACCAAACAAAATTTTAAATAATGCAATGACGGAATGATGTATGTTTATGTTCAAAGAAAAATGTATGTTAGTGTAGGTGCAATGTTATGAATACTTCACTATTTCCCCTAGGCACAGGAATTCTGCCATGATAACGTGTGACCCCTTACAGCCTACTTTTTAGGAACGAAGTCTATTATCACAATACATGGCCTCCTACACCTATAGATCACTAAGCAGATCACCAAGCAATCTACCTTAACTAGGTGGATATCGCCACCATAACTGAGTGGATGCCTCCACTACCTGTTCTCTAGGGATAACAAGCATATGTGAAGTGTGATGTGTGTGTAAATGCAGAGTTATGTCCTAACTCTAACATAACCACCACATGATCTCACACTAAGTCCATCTTGTATTACTAACTCCACCTCCTCTCCATGGGAGCACTTCATGCACTACGACATTGAATCAATGCCAACTAGACTTAGTACACTGCTATCTTTGCATTACTAATTCTCTTTCACTCTTTGAGAGCTCTTCACGCACTATGGCATTCACTCTTGCTAACTAAGGTCTATGGCACTTAACTTTTGCCAACTCAGCACCTTGGCCCTTAACTCTTGCCAATTAGGCACTATGGCACTCTACTATTGCCATCTTGTTTCTTAAATCTCTTATCACCTCTCTTGTGTCATATGTACAACTTTAAGTTTCTTAAGAAACTAAAACTCTTGATCTATTGCAATCCATGTCTAATAGATGCATAACTTTACTCTTATCTTTCCTTGTATGCCTCTAGGTTTTTCTATCTAAGAAATACCCTCTCGAATGCCTCAACATATTCTACTTGGCATAGCCAAAGGATTCTATCAATCAAAGGACTTAAAGTATTCAAAAACAACATTTTTGAAGCTTCAGGGTGTAACACCCCTTGATGTAGCAACCAGAGCATAATCGTCATTACACCATAGTTACTAAATCCCGGCGTGTCACAGTCATGATAACAGTAATTTAAATTCTCAAGAGTCTATATTTTTTTTTGACAATTTGCATAGGTAGAAAATATGAGCCTCGAATGAAATATAAATATATTCAAGCCATAATACAACCACTGAAATAAAATCATATCTCTTATATATATATATATATATATATATATATATATATAGTCAATTTACACAAAGCACTGATGACATAGAATATAATAATTACAGAGTCCAATAAAATACAGCGGGAATAAAACACAAGAAAGGGGGAAAAGTAGTGACCCAGGGATAGGTACTACTAGCAGACAAAGCCGCAACCCCATATACACATACGACGCTTGGAGCCCCAGTCTACAAGTCAGGCATCAATGCCTCCACGCAACTGCACTCGTACGTAGCCGAAGAAACCTTGTCCAAACGCCCAATCCAATCAACCAAAGTGTGGCCTCTCCTTATCTTCCTCACAATCTTTTATCGATATAAGTATAAAACAGACATACAAGGATATAGGAAAGAGGTGAGACACCCATCCTTCATTACCATTATTGGCAGTAAGAAAACAGCACGGCGTAAGGCGCCCACCAAACAATACAGATTATATATTCATCAATAACAACAAAGGAATTTATAATAAAAGTAATTCAATTCTAAGCAATAATCAGAGTCAATAATCACAGTGATACTTATAGTAAAGGTAGAACAACAATAAGCAATAACAGGCAGATCACAATAGTATTTCCAGAAATCAGCACCACAATCAGATAATCATTTACAGGTATTCATGCTCAACAGTTTATAAGGCCAGGAATGAATGATGTATAATGCATGTTTTCCTAATTCCTACTCCATGGAGCTAGACTCAATCAAGTAGAGAGAAAGATCAGGAGACATGTCTGTAACTCGGCTGCCGAGGCCAGTGCTATCAATAAATTTTCTCATGCGCAAATCATGGCATTGTACAGACATTCTACACTAGATCACGATATAGGACAGTGTCAAGTCCGGATCGTCGGTGTGTTTGCATCGGTTTGCCCCACGGCACAGAGGAGCTCTAAACTGTCCATGTGAGGGACCCGCACCCCGACGCCCCTGAGGTCATAACACGACCCACACTTGTCTATTCGCACCCGCACTAAGGTGTGTTCAATCTCCTAGGCAACTTGGCCTTACAACAGTCCACAAGGACAATCACAATGCATAAGACACTATGCATGAACATGTATGATCCACAATCTCATACGATTCCATAATATGCCACATTAGGCCAATATAAGCATCAATATACAAATGGCCACTCACATGGACCTATAATATCATAATACAAGGATCAAGTCAATTGATGCGTCATTAGGTTCATTATGGACCCTAACTTAGGATTTGTTCCCTATTTCAAGGTTCATGTTCAAAATCAATTTATAAAATTAATTTAACATTCCACGGCAATTCAATTTCCCATAACTTGCAATTTATTTAAGTTCTAGGGCCTCACACTCTCATGTTCTTCACTCAATTAGAATTACCTTAAATCTCATGATACTTTCAATCTTAGTCCTTGAAGATTTATGAAGTCTTGATTTTATCAAATTCTTCTAACTTATCAATTTCCCATTCCATTACATAGGTTCTTAATTACCTAATTCATTATGCTTCCAATTTACCAAAATCACATACTTACACTCAAAAATACCTTAGAGGCCGTGGCCTCACAATGGTTCCAATTTCAAATCCTTTTAAGCCAACATCTTGCATGTTATTCCTTTAATTCATTCAAGGTGTTTACTTATTAAATTAGCTCACCTAAAGTCCTAATTTCTTGGCCCCAAAACCGTAGCCCTCTTGGTGGTTTCCATTCCAAAATTTTCTTCCATTTAATTCCATCCATCCATTGATCAACTTAAGTCTTACCCTAGTCATAATTAAATCACAATTTACCTACACTTCCTAGCCTAAAACCGTGAGCCTCCCAATAGTGAATCCCAATTCACCTTCTTCCATATCAAGTCTTCAAATCCATTCTTTCCTTCTCTTTTAGGTATTAACTTCTTGTCATTAGTTCACTTAGGTTTTTAGTTCATTAAAATCAATCCAAGTGCCCAAGATTCCATGCCAAAACCGTGGCACCATGTTGAGGTAGGAAACTCCAAATTTTCCATTTAGCAACCCCAACATGATCAAGCACATTTTATCTATCAAACATATTCAAGAGCATAATCAAGTATCAATCAAATTCAATAATACTAAATCATACAAAATTTGTAATTCAAGCAAGCATACAAAGAGCATACAAGGATGGATTTCTCCATCAACACACACACAAAGTCTTCTCACCACCATAAGTGATTGAAGTGAGTAGTCTCCCTCTTACCAATGTGTAGAAAACAAGAAGAACACCAAGGAAGCTTCTTGAATTTTCGGATTGCACCTCTCCAAAAACCCTAAAAATTCAACTTTGTTAAAACAACATCAAGGCTTGAAAAATGAACCATGGATGGTCATTAAAGAAACCATAATCACGAAAATAGAAGGAGAGGGAGAGTGGTCTTGAAACTTACCCAAAATGCTCAAAGTTGGAGCTTGAAGAAGATGATGAAAATGGAGGATTTTCAAGAAACTCCAAGAAGAAAAAGTGTTTAGAATGTTGAGAGGATTGAGAAAATGTATTTAGTTTAAATTTTTGTGATGGTTGGGGTGGTGGAGATGGGCTGGCCGAATGGCCTTGTAGAGGGAAGGAGGAGAAGAAAAATGGAGAAGAAGAAGAAGAAATGGTAGAGAGAGAAAGTGTTTGATAATTATGATTAAAGTGTAGCAAAATTAGCTAAATGAAAGGCAATTATTTGCCTTGCATGGGCTGCCACCAGCCATGCAAAGAGAGAGAGAAGAGAGAGAGGGAAATGGCTTCCAAGAGAAGCTAAGGCACATGGGTCAATGTTTGGGTCAAAGCTTCTTAAGGAAGCTTTGATTATTTAACCATTAAATTTGAATTAAAGTAGATAGATTTGACATAAAGTAGATTACATTAGGATAATGTGATAGGATTTTTATTACACACTATTATCCAATGGATAATAGTTACTGATTGATAGTCGGTATTTAATTAATCGACAGATGATGATTTTTTCGCTATATTGATTTATTTTTATCCGTTAGAATTTCTCGAAAATTATGAAACCTCAGAAGCGTGTCAAGTCTCGGGTTTAGTAAGATCCCCGTCGACATGTCCATAGTCCAAGGTTCTCAGAGAAAACATCGCGTTTCCCTGGTTCTGCTCAGTGCGCACGCAAAATGAGGAATATATTGAAATATTCGACAGTTCCGGAAAATTCCCAGAAAATTCCCAAAAATTGAAAATATTATAAAACGACTATTCATCATATAATTTTCCAATTTTTGAGGCACTACAATCATTTTTCCGACTCTGCTCGAGTTTCACGTAAAACGAGTAATATATTAAAATATTCCACGTCCTCAGAAAAATCCAGAAAAATTCCTAAAAATTCCAAATATTGTAAAATGATTATTTATCCTGAAATTATTAATTTTCGAGATGTTACACAGGGTCTCACATTACGGCACAAAACTGTTCACGCTGCGGCGCCCAACTCTCGGGTGTAACTTCTGGGTAGAAAACTGCCCCACGCTGCAGCATACCATGATCCACGTCGTGGCATGCTCACGCCTCAGGCCACGCCTTGGGACATGCCGTGGCGTGACATGCATAACTCAGATTTTGTAGAATTCTGTAGAAATCATGGTACTGTTCCATTGATTCCTTTATTAGATTTTGGCTATTTCAATCCAATTTCTAAGTGATTCTAAGTCTATAATCAGTCCTTTAACATATAGGAAACATCAATCACCAACTAAAACCTCTTAGTTTGGATTATGGATCAAAATCACATACCTTGACCTAAACCCCTTTTTTGGGAATCAAAGGTCTAAAATGGATAGCTGTAGTTTCTAATCCAAACTCTTTGCATGAACAAATCATAAACCTCTCTTATAACTCATCCAAGCAAGAAAATTACTTACAACATCTCCAGAACTCAAAATGACATATTAAACCCTAAAAGGCCTAACATGGAAAGATGAGGAAAAAGATGAAGTTGAACTCAAAAACCCCTACCTCTTGAAGACAAGATGATCTTGGAGCCTTGAACTTACTCTTGGATCTTTCTCTTTGTTTTGATTCTTGGTTCCCTAGCTTTTTCTTCCTTTTCACCCTTCTCTTCCCTTGGTTTCTCCCTTCTCATTTCTTCCCTCTATTTCTGCTTCAGCCGTGGAATGAAGAAGGAAAAACTCATTTTGGCTTCTTATAAGCCAACCACTAATGTGGTACTGATATTCCCTACCTGCTATGAATACTTAGATTTCTCCAAATTTAAGTTTCTAACCTCCAACAAACTCAAAATAAATCCTAGGATTTATTAAAAAATCATGTTGTACTTTTTCTCCACTTTTTCATATCTGCTAGGGGTCAATCCGGTATTAAAACACACAACCAGTATGCCTAAAAATACCAAATCAACTCCGATTACTCTGAAATTTTAGTTACATCTTACTTAACTCATTTGTGACCTAGAAACAAATTATCCAAACTTGTTTTCCTTCAAATAGCAGTTTATGTTATTCTCTGAGTTATTTTAGGTGACTTTTCACACTCGGGGTTGCAACAAAGTGCCTAAACTAAGTTAGTTTGTCACCAAACTTGACTGACATGCTAAACAAGTAATATATTACCTTTGTAACTAATTACAAGCCTAACATGATTTCCGGGATGTTACATAGATGGATGCTAACTTCATCTAATGTTGATTAACTAAATGCTAGATGCTTATCTAGTAGAGCATACCAAGAATCTGGTTAGCCTATGAATGAGTCCATAATAGTCAAGGATAGATTAAACTCAAGAGTTGTTGATTCCCTTGAATTGGTTGTTTTTCCTCTTTTTCTGTTTACAACATTTTCTAGCATTTTGATTATTGTCCTTTGATTACTTTCTTTTATTTATTGCCTTTTAATTATTGTATTTCAATTTCTGTCTTTTAATTAATTTCCCTTAATTACTATCTTTTAATTATTATCTTTTAATTACTGTCTTTTAATTACTATCGTTTAATTACTCCTGCAACCAAACCCCCTCGGTTACTAATTCCCTGATATAATTGATTAATTGGAATGATCTAAGGGCTCGACTCGGTTCGACCGTATACTACAAGTTTTTGGTGAATTAATAAACAAATATCTTCTAATTTTGTAGCCTCGGCAGCTATCAAATTTTGGCACCGTTGCTGGGGATCATTCTAATTTTGATCAATCTCATTAGGAGTATATTTGAATACTAATCCTTCACTAATCCCTTTTTGTTGCTATTTTTGGCGAGTTTTAAGCAAAAACGAGTGATTTTGGATGACTTTTCTAAATTTTGTATGAAAAAATGTGCCCAGAATGAGTAGGAATTTGATTAGTTGAAGGAAAATGGCCCAATAAATAAGGCTTACAGCTTTGCTATGAGCTCACCCCTGGTTTGCCCAAATTCCATTGTTTAAACCATTTTTTCAATTTTTTAAGATTTTATATTACATTTTTTAGTTTCATTTTTGTGTAGTTTTCATGTTGTGGTGGTCCCATATTTTTTTTTAAAAGTGTAAATAGGTTAACTAAATTTATTTTGGTAGCATTTTAGCGTTGTGTAGTCTATTTTGCATGTTTTGTGTGTTTGTGCTTTGTATGTTGCATGACCAAGTCTTCCACTAGTCATTTACTTGATATTGATACTAACATTGAGAAAGCCTTGCATAAACTTAATAAAGCTTGTAGGTTTGGTGAAAGAATTGCATCTGAACTTGAATTTAATTTTGAACATGAGAGCTTAAGTGGTATTACAACTATAGGTGATAACATGTATAATAGGACCCTTAAGGAATTAGCTGCTCCTGATGTTACTTACCAGCCTTTAGGGATTCAATATCTTCATCTTGATGCTGACTTTGAACTTAAATCTAAATTGATACATTTGTTGCCAAAGTTTCATGGTCATGTAAGTGAGGAGCCTCATAAGTATTTAAAAGAGTTCCATGTGGTCTGTTCAACCATGAAGCCACAAGGGACACTTGAGAAACACATCAAGGTGAGAGCATTCCCTTTATCCCTTGCTGATGCGGCCAAGGTTTGGCTATACTACTTTTCATCAGGTTCAGTAATGTGTTGGAATAGCATAAAGATGTTGTTCTTGGAGAAGTTCTTTCTTGCATCTAGATTTGCTACTATTAGAAAAGACATATGTGGTATAAGACAAATGATAGGAGAGACTTTGCATGAGTACTAGGAAATGTTTAAGAAATTAAGCTCAAGCTGTCCCCACCACCAAATTAGTGACCAACTACTGATCCAGTACTTCTATGAGTGCTTGTTGCGTATGAATAGGAGCATGATTGATGCCACCAGTGGAGGTGCATTGGTTAATAAAACTGTGGTTGCTGCTAGAGAATTAATTGCTAACATAACTACTAATACCCAACAGTTTGGTACTCAGATGATTACTTCCACCAGAGGGGTAAATGAGGTTCAAGTGTCTCATGCTAACTAATTGAGAATGGAGCATAGACTTGATGAATTGACCTCCTTGGTGATACAACTGGCAGTGGGAAAACAATTACTTATAAGCGTGTGTGGCATTTGTTCTTGTTCATCTTATCTCACAGATGCATGCCTTACACTTCAGGATGATGGTTCTGTATTTCAAGATCACTCTGTAGTTGCAGCAGGTGTCTTTCTTGGTAAACGACAATACCAGTAGCAGTAGCCTAGATATGATCCATACTCCAACACATATAACCCTGGCTGGAGAGATAATCCAAATTTGAGGTATGGTAATGCAGCCTCACAACAGCAACCACAACAGTACAAGCAACTATTCCAGCAACCACCTAGACAACAACAGTTTCAGCCTCATACTGGACCAAGTAGGCAGCAGTAGTTCCAACAGCCTTTGCAACAACCAAGTCCAACAACCACAAAACCTAAACCTTCATTTGAGGATTTGGTGAAGCAGATGACCACTAACAAAATTTAGTTCCAGCAGAGGATAGAGGTCACCATACAGAATTTAGAAACCCATATTGGGAAATTGGCATCTTCATTGAGTCAACTGCAGGCCCAAGGTTCTGGTCAACTTCCTTCATAAACAATTCCCAATCCAAAGGGGAATGTGAGTGCCATTATGCTGAAGTTTGGAAAAATATGTATAAGTACTAACTGAACCTCAACCTGCAAGCAAACAACAACTAGTAGAGAATTATTTTCTAATGAACCAACCTAAATATTTGAGGGTAAGAATAAATCAATGGTTGATGAGCAGCAGAAGCTTACAGTAGCCCTTCCTTTTCCACAGAGAGCTACTCAGTCCAAAAAGATAGATAAGGCTGAGAAGGATAAAGAGCTTCTTGAGGCCTTCAGGAAAGTGGAAGTTAATATTCCATTACCAGATGTAATTAAGCAAATTCCAAAGTATGCCAAGTTTCTGAAGGAGTTGTGCACGCACAAGAGGAGATTGAAAGGCAATGAAAGAGTTAATTTGGGACAAAATGTTTCAACCCTCATTCAGCTAATTCCAAAAAAATACAAGGATGTAGGCACATTTACAATTTCATGCATTATAGGCAATTGCAAGTTTGAGAATGCAATGTTGGATCCTGGAGCTTCAATTAATATGATGCCTATGTCTGTTTTCAATTCTCTTAAACTTGAACCTTTGCGAGCAATTGGTGTTATGATTCAGTTGTCAAATAGGAGCAGTGCATACCCAGCAAGCTTGATAGAGGATGTTTTGGTGATAGCGGATGAGTTGATTTTTCCTGTTGATTTTTATATTTTGGATATGGAGAGGGAGTCATCATCCAACAAGGCTCCAATCATTTTAAGGAAGCCATTCCTCAAGACTACAAGGACAAAAATAGATGTAAATGCTAGAACCCTTTTCATGGAGTTTGGAGATATATTAGTGCAGTTCAACATCTTTGATGCAATGAAGCATCCCATGGAAGAGCATTCTATTTTTCATTTAGAGTTTCTTGATGAATTGGTTGAGGACAATTATCATGAGTTATGTGTTAAGTTCTGTGATTTGGATGGTTTTGATGATTTTGAATTAGTGTGTTCGTGTGCTGATTGTGACGGTGCTATCAAGTGTGAGATGCGTTATAAAATTTCTGCATAATTGGGAAATGATGAATCTGACTGTATAGGTAATGCAACAGTTGCTAGTTATGCAGAATTCAGTCTGCTGAAGAAGTTCCCACCACTAGATTATCTCCCTCTATAGTGATTATAACATATTTGGAGGATGGTGAGAAGCTGCTAGTAATTATAACAAAAGACCTCACTGATGAACAAGAAGAGAATTCACTGCAAATTATGAGGGAGCACAAGAAAGCAATTGGATGGACACTTACAGACATTCTTGGTATTAGTCCTTCTACATGCATGCATCAAAGTTTACTTGAGGAAGGAGCTGAACTAGTAAGTCAGCCCCAAAGAAGACTGAACCCATTGATTTTGGATATGGTGAAGAAAGAGGTGACAAAGTTATTATAAGCTGGCATCATTTGTCCTATGTTCGACAGCAAATGGGTGAGCCTAGTGCAAGTTGTTCCAAAGAAATATAGGGTGACAGTAGTGGTGAATCAGAATAATGAGTTGATTCCTACTATGTTGCAAAATAGTTGGAGATTCTGCATTGATTATAGAAAGCTCAACTAAGCCACCCGAAAGGATCATTACCCTTTGCCCTTCATTGATCAAATGTTAGAGAGGTTAGTTAGGAAATTGCACTACTACTTTCTGGATGGCTACACCGGATATTTTCAAATCCATATTACACAGGAAGATCAAGAGAAGACCGCTTTCACATGTCTTTTCAGCACTTTTGAGTATAGGCGGATGTGACCGAGCGCCGAGCTCAATCAAAATTGTAACCGAGTTATACTTATAGCATATAGTATAGGAAACAACACTGAATCGTCTCTCAAGGATTTTAGTTGCAATTTAATCAAACCAAGCTGAGATTGAGGGGGTTCGACAAGATTAAGAAACAGAAACAGATTAAGGGATAAATCAGAATTAAGAAAGTAACCAATCCAAGAAAATTTTGATTTTAATCCATCCTTGATTACTAAATGTCCATTAAATTATCAATCAAATCCTTGGTTTTAGACCACATCAAGATGTATCTCAATGATCATGGATCTTCAACTAGAAACGCTTCCAGAATTTAATTAACTGAGGTTAGCAAAATTAAGCATCCATCTTAAACCCAAATTAACTTGAAAATCAAGATCCAACTAAGTTAAACATTTCATCAAACACCTTCAATGCCTTGTTTAATCTTTGAGTTCATCTCTTTGCATATGATAATTAAGTAATCAACATATGAAAATTCCAATCCAATTAAGCATTCAACCACAATTAACAAAGAGAAGAAGAAGAAGAGAAACTTGATTAATAGATGAATGTTAACAATAAAAATGAAATCTCAAGATTAACAATCAAGAATGTTCAATCCCTTGATTGATTTAAAGGCCTTACCCCTCCATGAGAAGGGGAGAACTCATAAAAATAAAAGAAAGAAGAAAACAAAAATTAGAGAGAAAGGAAAGAAAAGAATTCTAGAGAGATGAAAAGTGACCAAATGAAGGGGTGCCTCAGTTTATGACTTCTAACCCACTAAACTAATCCTTATTTAAGCTTCACATAATTAAAAACTCATTAATTACAAACCTGGGTCAATTATGAGCAATTGGGCCTAAACCCAATGCAATTTGGAG
Organism: Ormosia emarginata; assembly: GCA_029884605.1. Lineage (NCBI taxonomy): Eukaryota > Viridiplantae > Streptophyta > Magnoliopsida > Fabales > Fabaceae > Ormosia > Ormosia emarginata. The sequence continues at coordinate 23,254,767 of JAQQTP010000073.1, forward strand.
GTCTACAACTCAAGTTATAGACAAAACAACATCAAAGGGTCTCTAAACTTGTATTCTGACTTCCAGGACCAATTAGGTCTACTAGACATCTGATTGAGATTTCGAGCTCTACATCAAAGTTGTAGAGCTTCCTCTTAAATTTCCTACAAGGTAAAATCCATAATTATTAGATATCTAGAACTCAAGTTATGGCCAAAATACAAAAACAATGTCAAGACTCATTAATGTTGGAAAAAATCAATTAGGCCCAATTTGAGCCCAAATTCACAAAACATGACCAAGCTCAATCAATTAAGAATATGGAGAATATAAATGACTGAACAAAGGGTTTATTAATGTATAAAATATGCAATTATTAGGATGCCCTTCGGCCTCTGCAATGCCCCTGACATCTTTTAATTGTGCATGGTAAGCATCTTTTCTGACCTTTTAGAAGAGTGCATGGAGGTATTCATGAATGATTTTACTGTTGGTGTATGCCCTAGTGGCCAATACATTTTGTTTGTATTTACATACATTATATTATGTTATTTTATATGAGGCATTTCATTTATTGTGTTCTTTTTTGGTAGACATAATAAAGTCCTTAGAATAGTAAGTTTGATACCATAGGACATCAAGTGGATGACTTGATCGTGAGATCCTATTGGATAAAACACTATTCTTAAATGTCCTTAGTCAAGTATTATTGTTAATTAGGACAACAATAATACATTGAGGCTAGTATGTGCGTAGACTGATGACCACATCTCACGGGTCATGGATATGAGATATCAAGTCTACACATGGATACATATTAGAGTAATGATGTATTGGACAGACCCGCCATGAGAACGCTACGTGGATCATTACGTGAGTGTCATAAGTGATTCTCATAGTGATAATGGTGTATATGGTCCTTTGACCTGAAATCACTACTATTCCTACATGAGGAGTTGTGTGTTTTAATGCCATCAAACGTCATCTGTAACAAGATGATTATAACGTTGGTTATTAGACATGCCGCAATACATGTGGAGGAATGTGAGTGACCTAGATGGGATTTGTCCCCCTACATAACAGAGCGATATCTTCGGGCCCCCTGATTGAGTGAGACTACGAAATGCATGGCCATGCTCAAATGAGTCAATATGAGATATTGATCTTATTTGTTATTACTATGTCTACTCGAGAATCAGGAAACTGAAGATTGAACTAAACAAGGGTGACACATTCCATGCCTTGTGTTCAATCTGGATATCTGGACAAAGGGACTAAACTACACGGAAACATTGGTCACAGATAGGTTATGTCAAATCACTGACATTCTCATTACTTGGGTAGCAGTGATGTGTTGCTAGATACCGCTCACTGTTTGTAATATTAAAATGAGATTTTAATATTACTACCAACGTCATGAGAACTGCAGGTCGCACACTTAGAACAGACTAAATTGGAGTAATCGAATCCAAGTTGGACTCGGATTCAACTGTGGGCCTAACTCATGACAGATGGGTTTAGGGTTGCACCACTTACCTTGCTACGCTCACACTCACTTAAGGCAGCCTTTGTTATAAATAATACTGCTAAGGGGGCTGCTATTAGGTTACATCACAACCCTAGCCGCACCTACAGAAAGTGAGTGAGAGATAGTGAGGTCTTCTTCTTCTCTCTTCGCAGCTAGCACTACGAAAACAGAGGCGTGACTCCTTTTGCAAGTTTGTTCGTGTGGATACCGCAGAAACATCGTCGCTATTACGGTGTTGGTGATTCACCTCGCTTGTGTCTATCACGCTTCAAGAGGTAAAAAAATTTAAAAACTCGGATTATGGATTTTTCGCATGGATCCTAAGAGGGAATTCTGTTATTCCGCTGCGAGACTTTTGATCTGCAAATTCCCAACATTTACTGTTTATGGTTCTTCCTTTGATTTATATTTGGCTAGTTTAGCTAAGGTATTGCATAGGTGCATTGAAACTAACTTTGTTCTAAATTTTGAAAAATGTCATTTTATGATAGAACAAGGCATAGTTTTAGGCCATGTAGTATCTAGTAAAGGAATTGAAGTAGGTCTTGCTAAAATGGATGTGATTTCTTCTTTATCTTACCCAACATGCGTGCGGGAGATTCGTTCTTTTCTTGGTCATGCAGGTTTCTACCGGCATTTTATTAGAAATTTCAACAAAATAGCCATTCCATTATCCAACCTCCTGCAAAAGGATATGGAGTTTGACTTTGATGAGAAATGTAAGAAAGCCTTTAACCATTTAAAGCAAGCTCTTACCACCACCCCCATTATCCAACCGCCTGATTGGACACTCCCCTTCGAGCTGATGTGTGATGCTTCAAACTATGTAGTAGGAGCTGTCTTGGCACAAAGAGTGGGCAAAGTGCCTCATGTGATCTACTATGCTTCTAGGACTTTGGATGCTTTTCAAGCAAATTACACCACCACGGAAAAATATCTTTTGTCTATAGTTTTTGCATTAGATAAATTTAGATCATATTTGTTTGGTTCTAAAGTTGTGATGTTTTCTGATCATGCAACTTTGAAGTTCCTCCTAAAGAAACCTGAGGCCAAGCCAATATTGATTTGGTAGATGCTGCTCCTCCAAGAGTTTGACATTGAGATACGTGATAAGAGTGGAACAGAGAACTTAGTAGCTGATCATTTGAGCCGAATTGAGCAAGCTGCTGACCCCCTTCCCATCCATGACACCTTTCCTGATGAGCAGGTTTTACAACTGCAAGGTAACACTCCATGGTTCATTGATATGGTAAATTTCTTGGTTGTTAGTGTCTTGCCTGTATATTCTACTAGAGCACAAATTGACAAATTAAAAGGTGAGTCTAAATATTATGTGTGGGATGATCCCTACTTGTGGAGATTTTGTAGTGACCAAGTTATTAGGAGATGTGTACATGATCATGAGTTCCAGTATGTTCTTAGTTTTTGCCATGCATCTACATATTGTAGGCATTTTGGGCCCCAATATATAACTAGAAAAATTTTGGACTCTGGATTGTATTGACCTACCTTATTTGATGATGCATGTATATTTTGTAAGTCTTGTGAACAGTGCTAGAGAATAGGTAATATTTCTCACAAGAATGAGATGCCCCAGTAGCCTTTACTATTTTGTGAGATTTTTTATGTTTGGGGTATTGACTTTATGGGACCTTTCCATGTTTCTTTTGGATTTGTTTATATAATATTGGTTGTGGATTATATATCTAAATGGGTGGAGGCAAGAGCCACTCAGACTGATGATTCCAAAGTTGTTGTGGATTTTGTTAGATCACAAATTTTCTACAAGTTTGGAATCCCAAGGGCTATCATCAGTGATCAGAGTTTGCATTTCTATAACCAGAGTATGGAGACTTTAATGAGAAAATATGGGGTCTTGCATAAGGTTTTCACACCATACCACCCTCAAACGAATGGGCAAGTAGAAGTCTCAAATAGAGAGATCAAGCAAATCTTGAAGAAAACTGTCCAACCTAACAAGAAAGATTAGAGCTTGAGACTTGAGGATGCTCTTTGGGCCTATAGGACCGCCTTTAAGGCACCCATTGGGATGTCTCCCTATAGGCTAGTCTTTGGTAAAGCATGCCACCTTCCAGTGGAAATTGAACACAAGGCATATTGGGCGGTAAAGAAGTGTAATCTTGACTTGAACCTAGCCGGATCCCAAAGGAAACTCCAACTCTAAGAACTTGAAGAGCTTCGGTTGGAGACTTACGAGAACTCCCGGATCTGCAAGGAAAAGACCAAGCTTCTTCATGATAAGATGTTGACGAGGAAGGAGTTCTCAATTGGCCAAAAAGTTCTTCTCTATAACTCCCACCTCAAGCTCATGTCTAGAAAGCTCCGCTCTAGGTGGCTTGGTCTATTTGTTGTTACTAAAATCTTTCCTTATGGTGCCGTGTAGGCTACAAGTAAGACCACTAACAAAGCTTTCACAGCCAATGGACACCGCCTTAAACCATTCTATGAGGGAGCCCAAGCTTAAGAGAACATAGTGGAGAAACTCCACTTGTAAACGACCATCTACAATTGATAAGGATGTTTCTTTCCCCCTTTTTTATTTTGCTTGTCTTATATTTGTTAATGCTATTGATGGTTTGCCAATGATTTTTGTGATTTACATTGAGGATAATGTAAAATTTAAGTGTAGGGTAGGAATTTTAGCATTTTATTTTTCTGCTATTTGCCATTTTAATTTTATTATTTTTGATGTTTTCGTTGTTTCTGTTTTATTCTTATTTTATGTACTTAATTTCATTTGTTTTTTTTGTCTAAATTTTTTGTTTCTATTTTTGTTTTTTGTTTTTAATTCTGTTTCTATTTTTCGTCATTTCTATTTTTGAAATACGTGTTTTTAATTGCTTTCTAATGATGTTCTGAGATTTGTGAAGTTTATAAGTTTGAAGCAATTGAGATTCAAGGTTCATAGCATGATTGCATAAATTTTCTTCCTTCTTGAATTTGACATGCTTGGTTATGGATGTTGGATTGGTGGATTGAGTTTGATAGATACATACCTTGTGAGATTTTGAGCTTATTGATGGATGAATTTAGCATTTGTGTCACTCTCTTTTTTCGTGTGTGATTTTCACTAATGACAATTGATCACTTTAGAACTTGCTTGAATTCTTTTTTAGGCTATATTTTTACTTGCATGCATAAATATGATTAAAGCATTCTTTCTTGAATTAGTTACTTTGACTAAATAGTCAACCTTGCATCATTTCCCTTTGATTAACCCTTTGAGCCTATTTACTTATCATTTATCTTAGCTCATTATGTGCCTTACTTGAAAAATCATATTTTTACCTTGCCTAGGGGAATAAGAGAGCATTGTTTCATTTTCATTGGAGGAGTTCTTTTGCTTGTGGGTAATTAATAGTTCAAGTGTAGGGGGTTGTGCGAATTAATGTGCAATTTGCAAAGTGTTTGGTGGAAGAAAAAGAAAGAAAAAGAGCCAATCAAAAAAAAGAAAAAAAAGAAAAAAAATAAATGCAAGAAGGTTGTGAAAGAAAATAAATCGATTTTTTTTAAAAAAAATTAATAATAAGAGAAGGAATATGTAAAGAGAATGCACGTTATATAGAATTGGCGGGGGAAGGGGGTAAAATTTCATGCTTGTCAATTGAGTTCCTCCCAAATGCTCTTTTATTATCTTAGGTATTTAGCTTGTCATATCCATATTGCACCCCTCATTTACCTTGCCCCTATTACAACATTGAATAAAGTTATCTTAATTTGTGTGTGCATATGTTTTGAGTAGTGGAGAAGTAGAAGATAAGCAAGCTTAAGGTAGTGCATATTTTAATGTGTTGAATTGAGTGAAACACTTACATTCCAAACACTTGAGAAATTGAGAGTAAATCTTGTGAGGTTGTATCATTCTTGATATGTGCTTTTCAATTGAAGTTACTATGCTTGTTGATTTGAGATGAAAAAAAAAATGTTATTTCATGAATGTTTTAATTCCTTGAATTTTTTGTTTATCTCCTTTTGCATTCTTGAATATCATTGGAAAGTGAGTTTTTCTTGAGTTTTTTTTTTTAACTTTCAAGTTTGTGTTCTTTTTCTTTTGTCCCCAAGTAGTGGATTTCTATTTTTGCCCTAGAGTGCAAAAGGCTAAGTGTAGGAGAATTTGATAAAAAATATTTTTATATATTATTTAACCCTCATATTCATCATTTTAGACATGTCTTGTGCTTAATCGATTAGTTTTGGCCACCATTTATAAGTTTGGGTTCAAATTGAGCTTAGTTATATTTTTCAGCATTGTGGCAATTTTACATTATTTCTGTAATTCAGATATAACTTGAGTTATAGACATCTAACAATTATGAACTTTACCTTGTAGGAAATTTGAGAGGAAGCTCTAGAACTTTGACGAAGAGCTTCAGAGATGAATCAGATGTCTAGTGAGTCATATTGGGCTTGGAAGTCAGAACATAGGTGTTATTGCTGGAACCTAAGTAATTTGCAAAGATTGGGTCATCTCATGGGCTATAGGAGTGATAATGGGATGAAATTAATAGCATTGGAAATACAAGAAAAAACCCTTCAATTTTCATGAAGACTACTTATCCAAAAAGTGACATTTTAATAGGGTTTTTAACATCTGAAGAGAGATGACGGGATCAGGAGCTGTTAAACGTGTTTTGGCCATAATTCCTTCATTAGGTGTCCAAATCTTACAAATTAGGTGTCCAATTAAAGCAAATTGGAAAAGGAAGACTATAAACTAGGAACAAACTTGTAATTTCACTTTTAGTGTATGTTATGTGGGAGAGGAAGCCCAAAACCAAGGCATTCAAATTTCAGATTCAATTTTTCACTGCTCACTTTCTCTCTAGCCCATCCTCTCTTATCTCCTCTCCTTTCTTCTTCCTTCTCTTTTACATTTCTGCTCTTTACTTTTTTGAACTTTATTTTTTGGTTTTGTGCTCTCCATTCTTGGAGAGTTAAAGTTTCATAATCAATCCTAGGGATTGAAACATTCTTGATGTGTAATCTTGAGACCTAGTGATGAATGTTTACATTCTTGTTGTTAATCAAATTTCTCTCCTCCTCTTAATTTTGTTGCATCTTGACTAAGTGCTTAACTCAGTTTTGGTGTTCATGTGATAGTTTCTTAATTGTCACGTGTTTTCAAAAAAAAAAAAAAACTAGGTAATGCATCAAAGGCGTTTGATGTATTGTCTAGCTAGTATGAATTCTTGTATATGAGGTTGATTTAGGGTCAAATGGATGCTTAATCCATTTTTCGTTGATTGACCAAATCCTAAGTCCTTACCTAGTAGAGAATTCATGCTTGGATGAGGATTTCACTTGAGATTAGGAAATGCACCAAAGGTATTTGATGAATTGCCTAACTTGGTTGAATGTTAAGTATTAGGTTGATTTATGGTTGGATGGATGCTAACTTCATCTAACATTGATTAACCAAATGCTAGATGCTTATCTAGTAGAGCATACTAAGAATCTGGTTAGTCCGTTAATGAGTCCATAGTGGTCAAGGATGGATTAAACTCAAGAGTTGTTGATTCCTTTAGATTGGTTGTTTTTCCTTTTTTTATTTACAACATTTTTCAGCATTTTGATTATTGTCCTTTGATTACTTTCTTTTTATTTACTTGCCTTTTAATTATTTTCTTTCAATTTCTATCTTTTAATTACTTTTCCTTAATTATTGTCTTTTAATTACTATCGTTTAATTACTCATGCAACCAAATCCCCCCGTTGCTAATTGCCTAATATAATTGATTGATTAGAATGATCTAAGAGCTCGATCCGGTTATACCGCATACTGCAGGTTTTTGGTAAATTAGTAAATAACTATCTTCTAATTTGGTAGCCTTGGCAGCTATCAGTAGCTTATACAGTAACCAAGTACAAGTCATTGTTATACACTGCCTAGTTATAAGAAATACCTAAGTATACAAAGAAGTAGGCATCCAAAATTCTAAGGGCTTATAACTTTGCCTTCATCTAGTGATACATGTATAGTCTCATCAACTTTCATAACCATACAACACATAAGTAGAAGATGTTAACATTCTGGATCGCCATAACAAGACATCATTCCAATATCGATCAGCAGAGTGAATACAACCTTTATTGCTTTTCTGGAAAACACCATACACATAATGAGAATTGTATAATTCTCAGTAGGAAAATAAACTAAGTAAAATACTACTATACAAACTATGGTGCTTTCAGTTATATTAATCACAAAGAATATTTTATAGAGTAAGAGAGAATATAAACCATAATAATAATTATGTCCATATATCAAATCACATAGTGATCACATCCATATACCAATTCACTATTTAGAATATTTAGCATCAAAAGGACATCCTAAATTTCTTATGATGCATGCCTAAGTAACGCAATGTAAAAATGTGACATGGGATGTTGGTGCCTTTCGTTTATAATAAGAGAGCTCTCTATACTAAAGCATCCCTTAGTCTTCAAGGCCTTGTCGCACCAGACGTAACCTTGGGCATCATTTCATTTCCCCTCTTACAATTTCCCTCTTACAATTTGGTACACAAAATGACTTAGCACTTGGCGTAGGTTAATCCACCATAGGTTAAACATAATTTCCATTAGCACCTAGCCTAGGTTACCCTACCATAGGTTAAACATCATTTTCATTAGCACTTTGTGTAGGTTATGTAATACCCTTAAGCATATGTTAGACTGGTAAATGATTACCAAAGGTAGCATTTGACTTGTTTAGCATGTTAGTAAAGTTTTGTGACAAACTGAGTTCATTTAGGCACGTAGTTGCAACACAGAAGTTGTAAAGTGACTTAAAATGACTCAGATAATAGCATAAGTTACTAAGTTGAGGGAAATAAACATAGAGAGTTTATTTCTAGGTCACAAATAAGCCAAGTAAGATGTGGTAAAAGTTTCAAGAGAATATGAGTCAGTTTGGTATTTTTAGGCATACTGGTTGCGCGTTTTAATACTGAATGACTAGCAGCAAATTTAGAAAATGGTGAAACAATAATTTATATGAATCCTATGATTTATTCTAAAGTTGTTGGAAGTTGGGAAACTTGAATTAGCATAATTAGGGTGTCCTTAACAGATATAAGTTTCAGTGTAGAAACTTAAGTTAATCTTTTCCCTTAATTCTCTCTGCGTCCCACCCCCTATTTCTATCTTCTCCCTCAGCAGAGAACCGAAAAACAGAGAAAGAAAAGAAAGAAAAGGGAGAACGGGGAGAAGAAGAAGAAGAAAGGGGAAGAAGGGAAGAAGGAGAGGAAGAGCAAGATCAAGATGATCAAGCTTCAAGATCTTCATCTTCTTTAAGAGGTAAGGGGATTTCTATTCATTTCTCCCCCTTTGACTTCTTTGAATATAGTTTGGGGTTTTGAATAGAAATAGGGGTTTGGATAGCCAAATCCATGTTCTTAGCTTGGTTCTTGATTCCAAGAACTAGGTTAGGATAGTTTAAGCCAAGATAATGCTAGATGGTCATTTATGGCCTAAGACAAACCATTTTGGTTCATGAATGGAGAATTAGGAAATGGTTTGGAGTTATGAGATTGAACCTAGATCTATGCCCTAAGAGAATTCATAGGTTTTAAAAGAGTTACAACAAGTTTAAGGGCCTAGATTAGTGTTAGAAATCATTTAGAATCCATGATTGAGAGATTGGAAATTGGTTTTCCAACCAATTATGCAGAAAACGCATTCTGCAGAATTTTCTGCAGAATGGTCATGCCTAGGCGTGATATTTCCAAGCCTAGGCGTGGGTTGATCAGTTTTCAGCCCTGCGAGACAGAGAGCACCACACCTAGGCATGATAAAACCAAGCCTAGGCGTGGACAGGGCAACATTCAGACAGCCTGTATTGTTTGTTGCATAACTTGGGCTGTAGATATCGGAATGACCTGATTCCAGAGCCATTTGAAAGCTAAGACATAAGGCTTCATGTGGTAAAAATTGCAAAATTATTGAGCAAGCCAATCAATACCAGTTTCTGTTTGAATCCAAGGCAGATTCTGTAAAAAAAGGCATTCTGGCAGTCAGTAAACCAGATTGCATAATTTCTTGCTCTGATGTCATATTGACATGGGACTAGTGGCATTTTGAAGTAAGATGTAAGGCTTCTTGCCTGTAAAATTGTAGAATTTTCTCACTTGTGGATTGTTCCCAATTACAATTTAAAGTCAGGTCAAAATCGGGTGAATCAGAGAATAACCTGTATTGGCTCCTACAAAATGTCGCATAACTTTGGCTTCATTTAGCCAAATGAGGTAAGGTTTGTGGCATTGGAAAGATATGAAAGAAAGCTAGTAGCACCTTAGGCAACTTAGTGTTACATTATATATCACTTAAGATGTGATGAGATGGTGCAATGAAGACAAGTGTACTAGTATGCATAATAGTATTCACTCTAGTAGAGAATGAGAAAGGTATGAACCTTAGGAGATCCAAGAGAAGTGGATTACCTTAGGAAGGTACCTAGAACCTTAGGCAACAATGAGTTGCAAGTAAGAACCATTCTTGCATTAGATTCACTTGAGCGGAGACAAGATTGTGTATTAGTTCCAAAGAGGGAATGTTTAGGTACTAAGTCTCTAGTTAAGTGAGACTTTGTACATTGCTAAATACACAATAAGATGAATTGTGACTAAGAAGATGTCATAATCATAAGGTATAGTAAAAATGTGCAATAACTCATGTATTAGCAAAGATGAGTTAAAAGTGCAAGATAAAAGGAATTTTCTTCCTGAGATACTAACGAAAGTATGGAAGTTAAGTTCTTAAGCATTCCATGAGTTTGGAATAGTTAAAGAGGTATCTAGAACCTTAAGCACACAAGTGTAGTATAAGCTACTACCAGAAGTTTGATAGAAGGGAAAGTTAGATACAACCAAAATATATATGTTAGCACACAAGTGTAGTATAAGCTACTACCAGAAGTGTGATAGAAGGGAAAGCTAGATATAATCAGAATAAGTATGTTATACTTATTTAGATGCATGAATTACTCCCTTTAGTTAAAGTTGAGTTAATTATGCAAAGTTTTAAAGAAATGCTTATTTATTTCCTTAAGCAAGGGTAGATGAGGCATTAGTTAAAATAGACTCTTTCACTAGGATGAGTGGAGTCTATAAGAGAGTAAGATGGTGTTTATGTAAGAGTTAAACATAACACTAAGCTTTTCACACACTAGTTAGTTAAGCTAGTATGTATGTGAAGAGAAAGAACCTTAGTGCAACCAAGATTAGTGGTTTGCCATAGGTAAGTACCTTACACCTCAGCAACATAGTGTTGCGTTAGAAATCACTTAAGAGATACGAGTGATGAGGTGGTGTTTGGGTACAAGTATGAGGAATAGTTTGGTAATGTTTACCTGAGAATGTAACGTTATATGATGCGAGGTCATTTAGCCAGAAGGTAAGGAATCAGAGAAGTTCCTAAGGGGACAAGTATTTCTAACTAAGTGCTAAGGATACATGTAATATAAGGTTACAAATTCTCCTCATTACAATGGGTAAACATAAGAAGCCAAAGTTCTTAGGAGAATATGCTTAGATCGTAAAAGAACTAAGTATATAAGTACCTATGTAAGTCTATGAATTGGTCAAGTAGTATCGATCTGGTGAGTATCCTTTGATGTCATTCATGGAGGCAAAAAGAGATAGATAGGTGTCCGAAGGACTTTTGAGAAGGACATAACCCTGATGTCTCGATAGTGCCAAGGCCAAAGGAGATAAGTGGGAAATCTAAAGACGCTCTTTAAGCAAGGATGAAGCCCAAATTTCTCAGCGTGCCAGGATATGTGTAATAAGCTTTTCCTCTAATTACCACTGGATGATATACTGACTAGTTCCTAGCAAACTTCTTTGTTTTCAAAATAAACTTTTACATGTATTTCAAAACAAAACCCTGCATTTGCATTTCATCCGCATACTCTTAGGATTCCTTAGGCATATGCATATTACATATCATTCACATTGCATCCACGGAAAGTTTTATAGGCATTGTCCGTCACTATTGGTATTTATAGCTGTATAGGCGTTGTATATACTAACAGTGTGTAGGCTATCGGTTGATATCACACTATAAGAAAGTGTGCAGATATAAGAAAAGAGGAGGAAGCTCCTAAGTTAGAAATTATAGCATTTGTTATATGTTTGTTATTTACAATGTTATAGAGAACTGGTATTGGAATTGCTTTTACTGAGAATGTTAATTCTCACCCCAATTGCTATTCCATGTAAATCCAGATGCAGGCACAGATGCAAACAATGGCACAGGTACAGAGGTACAAACCCTGCTAAGGGTGAGAAGATAAAGCATGAAGATTAGAGTAATTTTTATTGCTTTAAGTAGAAAAAACTTATGTAATAAGTTTATATTTGTTCTGTAAGTTTTATGTTATATGTATTACAATAAGCCCTTTTGTGGCTAAGTTTGTATATTTATATGTATGAGGTTTAAGTTTTTCCGCAATCTCTCAAGGCTTTCTATAATTACTTAGTTGTGATTATGGATATATGTTAGTATGTAGTATAGAAGTGACGTCTCTAGTACTAGTTATCTTTATATATGTAACGCACCTAAATATACCAACTGTAGTGCAATTGTCATTACACCACAGTTACTAAATCCAGGTGTGTCACAGTCATGATAACAGTAGTTTCTAAATTAACGAGTTTATTTTTTGCATTTATACATAAGTAGAAAATACGAGCCATGAATGAAATATAAATGTATTCAACCCTTAATACAACCATTGGAATGAAATCACGTTCCTTATATATATAGTTTATAGCCAATTTACACGAATCACTGATAACATAAAATATAATAATTACAGAGTCAAATAAAATACAGCGGGAATAAAAAAAACATAAAAGGGGAGAAGCAGTAACCCGGGGATAGGTACTACCAGCAGACAAGGCCGCAACCCCATATGCATATGACACTCAGCGTCCCAGTTGACACAACAGGCATCAATGCCTCCACGCAGTTGCACCCTATGAAATCGAAGAAATCTTGCCCAGGTTCCCAACCCCATCGGCAAGGTGTGGTTCCTCAACATCTTCTTCCCGACCTTTTATCAAATATGAATATAAAACAACAATACAGAAATATAGGAAAGATGTGAGACACCCATCTTTCATTACCACTATTGGCAGTAAGAAAACAGCACGACGCAAAGCGCCCACCAAGCAATACAGTTCATATATTCATCAATAGCAACAACGAAATTTATAATAAAAGCAATTCAATTCTAAGCAATAATCAGAGTCAACAATAACAGTGATATTTATAGTAAAGGTAGAACAATAGTAAGCATTATCAGGCAGATCACAATAGTATTTCCAGGAATCAGCACAACAATCAGATAATCATTTATAGAGGTACAACAGTTATCTACACATTCACAGGTGTTCATGCTCGACAGTTTATGAGACCGATAATGTACGATGCACAATGCATTATGGTACCAAATCCTACTCCATGGAGCTAGACTCAAACAGTCGGAGAGAAAGATCAGGAGACGTGTCTGTAACTCGGCTGCCGAGGCCAAGGTGCTAAAACTCAACAGTTTTCTATGTGCACATACAGGCATTGTACAGACAGTCCATGCTCGATCATGACATAGGACAGTGTCTAGGTCCAGATCGTCGGTGTGTTTGCATCGGTTTGCCCCACGGCACAGAGGAGTTCTAAACTGTCCATGTGAGGGACCCACACCCCGACGCCCCTAAAGTCATAACACGACCTACACTAGTCTATTCGCACCCGCACCAAGGTGTGTTCAATCTCCTAGGCAACTTGGCCTTATAACAGTCCACAGGACATTCACAATGCATAAGACTCTATGCATGAATATGTATGATCAACATCACATACTATTCCATAATATGCCACAATTGGCTCAAATAAGCATCAATACAACATTGGTCACTCATATGGACCCACAATATCATAATATTGAAATCAAATAAGGTAATATATTTTTAGGGTCCATTATGCATTCTTATTCAAGATTTTCCATTCTTACAAGAATCCATCACTAAGTAAGTTTCCATCTCGCGTTATGCTCAAGTCTCTTGATACCAATCACTTAGTTTTTATTCTACATGGGATCAATCCAATTCCTAAAATCCATGATCAAAATTGTGGCTTCCCAAAGTCCACTACTAACATCAATTTCTCCCATTTTATGCATTGATTTCTTGATATCTCCTACTTAAGTTTTAGTTCACTAAGTTCATTCCAATTCCTTATAGTTTCCATCTAAAACCGTGGCTTCAAATTGAGTTAAATAACCCTTAAAACTCTTCATCTCAAATTCCAACATTAACATTCACATCTCCAATTACATAGCTTCATCTCACAGTTACCTAGCTGGTTCTGTTCTGGACGCTTACGCTTCATCTCTAGAGCGCCTGAGCGCTGGTGGAGTGCCTGGACGTTGACCACAAAGCGCCTGAGCGCTCACCAGGCCGCGTCACAGGGAAAACTTTCTGGGCATGGAGCGCCTAGGTGCTCTATGCACAGCGCCTGAGCGCTAGTGCATTAACAAGGGTTCTGCAGAATTCGTTTCTGCAGATCCCTGGCCTATCCTTCATCAAAGTTTCTCATTTATTTTCTAACATCCAAAATATGATACATAACATCTAAATACAAAATAGCAATATATAGGTTCATAATCATCAAGGCACATAATGCAAATCTATATATTCATACAAATCAAACAACCACAAAATCATGGAAATAACATAGTATAACAAAGAGGGAAATCCAACATGGATTCCCTCATCAACACAATACACAAGACATTTCCTTACTACCAAGATTGGTTGAAGATGATCATCTCCCTCTTACCTAAATGAAGACAATCACAAGGATGCTTCTCCTTTTTGCTTTTGATTTTCGTTTTCCCCCTTCAAGAAAACCCTAGGGTGAGAAATTCCCAAAGTGTTCATTCCAATCATAGGAAAATGACTCCTTGGCCACATAGGTGACCAATAAAACGAAAATGAGAAGAAGATAGAAGAAAGTTGAAGACTTTACCTCAAAAGCTCCAAGCTTTATCTTCAATGGTGAAAAATGGAGGAAGAAGAAGAAGAAGAACCAAGAATGGCCATAAGGAAAATGGTCATGGAATGATGGAAGAAAGCTAGATATGGAAGTGGTGTAGCAAGAAATGAAGAGGGGGAAATGGTGAGGGTGTACGGTTGGGGAGGAAGAAGAAGAAAAAAGAAGAAGAAGAAGAAAAAGAAGAAGATGAAGAAGAAGAAAACGTGATTATTGGCTCCAAAGGGGCCTCTGCCGTGTAGAAGAGGGGAGAGGGAAGAGAGAGAAATGGGAAATGGGTGGAAATTTCCTGGAAGTTTCCCAAATGAGTATTTTGAATTACTTTAACTTTTATTTTGAAAATAAAGTTAAATGAGCTTGACACAAGGTAAATTTTGAATAATGTGATAAGATTTTTATTACCTGTTATTATTTATTGGACAATAGTTATAGTTGGCAGAAGTCAGCATTAACAAATCTAACAGATTAATTCTTCACAGTGTTTTATTATTCCATCTGTTAAAATTTTTCGAAAGACGTGAAACCTTGTAAACTGTGTCCGGCCTCGAGTTTAGTAAAATCCCCCATCGACGTTTCCATAGTTCAAGGTTCTCGGAAAAATATTTCATTTTCCCAGTTCAGCTCAGTGTGCACGCAAAACGAAGAATATATTAAAATATTCCGCGTTCCCAGAAAAATCCAGAAAAATTCCTAAAAATCCCAAATATTGTAAAATGATCATTTATCCTGAAATTATTAATTTTCGGGATGTTACAATATATCTCTGTCTATCTAGGATATATCTAGATATCTGTATTAGGATGTTACAAGTTACCCCACCATAGGTTAAACATCATTTTCATCATAAAATATCATTTGATAATAAATCATAGATCCTTTCATCATGAGACATTTCATCATAAATGATAAATCATAAATAATTTCTTCATAAATCATGTCATCATAAATCATTTCTTCATAAACTTTCCTATAATTAATAGTTGAATTATTGTCATATGTCAAATTGAAACATCAATATTCTTTTGGCATTGTATAACTATATCATTACTTGAAACTTGAAATAATTTCATATTCACATTTTCCATTGATGAATTAACTACCAAATTAACTTACATCACTTGTATAGTACAAATTCAAGTTTCTAAGCTTTTAAATAAATACATACCTTTAATCATGCCAAATCTAGCTCTTAGTCAACCTTGGCCATTTACTTTCCAATTATGGGATCTATGCTAAAATTCATCAACTCAGTACCATTTAATCATACTTTACCATAATTGAAACATAGATTTAAATAGAATTCTCTATTTCTTTCTTAGTGTTGATCTTGGCCAAAGGGAAGTTCAATGACCTTTTTAATTAAATTTCCATTACACACTTTCATCAATCTCTATATTATCATATTTTATCATCCTATAATTGTCCACTTAAGAAAATACATCTCTAATTCCTTATTTAGAGTCTTTGATTAAAACTTCCTCCTTAGAGATTTCTTCAATTACTTACATTATAATGCTTAATTTAAGCTTAACTATAGAAAATGTAGTTTGTTTACTTTCTAATTTCATGATCAAGCTATTAACTAGAAATTCAATCTTTGTATCCTTTGTTCTTGTGTCTCTTGCCCAATCTTAACCTAGATCCTCTTTCCACCTAACTTCCATTCATTTATTCACCATTTCCATAATTTATTATCATTTTCATACCCAAATAAGTTTAAAGCCCCAAAATCTAGTGTAAGGCCTTCATGGCCAAAACATACCGTTAGATCTTTCTCCAAGAAATTTCATTCCAAAGCTTAATCAAAGCTTATCTTTAGCTGGTGCAACCCTTTATGGCTTCAATTTCATTTTATCATCAACATTTTCTTCAATTTGGGAATTAGGATTCTTGAACCCTAACCCTAAGTAAATCTTTATTCTCATTAATACTTTACCAATTAAACTAATTCTAACTAATTCCAACCATAATCATGTTCTTCACTTTTAAAAAGTCCTTAAACCCTTAAAACCCTAACCCTAGATTAGAACCCTAACCATAGGTAATCTTTAATCCAAAGAAGAAAGATTCATTAAATTAATTAACCTTTTGCATTAACAAGTCCAAAAAATGATTCTAGACAATTACCCCATGGTATTTCTTAAAATCAACCATTCTTTCCAAAATCAATTTACCATATAATTAACCACTAATTAAAGTTATTAACACTTGGATGCCAATTAGCAACGAAAACCTATTCTAACGTACTAGATTTAATAAAAATTAAGAAATATTGAAGTTTGGGTTTCCTACCTCTTCTCCAAACTACAAAGGGCATGACTTATTAGAGACAAAAAGAAGAAGATTTGAGCTCCTTTCTTGACTTCTTGCTTGTTAGATGCTTGTCGGATTGCAAGGAGAAGTTTTCTCAATTTTTGAAATTTTTTTTGGAGATTTTCTTCCAATTCTCTCTCTTTCTTCCCTTTCTTCTTCCTTTTTCTCCCTTGGTTTTCTTTTTTCTTCTTTTCCTTCTCTTGCTCGAATCTCAAGGCTCTCGGAGGCTTATAGCTTGTTCTTCTTCTTTTTTTTATTCTTATATTCTTAATTTTAATATTATTTTATTGCTTTGACCAATTAGATTTTAACTCATGTCTAACTTAACCAATCAATTCTAACTAATGGCTAACTAGGTGGCTAGGTTATCATTAGTTGGAATTTTAATCCTACATGATATTTCCTTTAACTAACTAATTTAAATGCTAATTAATTAGGTTTAGTTCTCCACCAATAAAATTTTGACTAATGTTTTTAGTAACCAGGAAGACTAGTGTTTAGATTAGTGTCTTGTTCTCATTGGTTAGCCATTATTTAATTATTTTCTTCTAACTAACTAGTTTAACTAACCAAACTAATTTAACTTCTAGTTAGGACATCTAGTTCGGAGTTTCTGTGTTGGCTAACCTTCATTGGCCACTTCGCCAACTAATTAGAATGAGTTTAGTGTCTTCAATCCACCAATAGGAAATAATCTTGTGTTTCTAAGAACCAATCTTTTTTAAACTCATGTTTTGCATAATGTCAAATTCCTATTGGTTAATCATTAACCAATCAATTTAGTACTTATGTCTTGTATGTTGTCTAATTTCTATTGGTTGGTCACACTAAGTTGTCTAACTCCCATTAGCTACTCCTTACTAACCAATCACATTGAAGCTAGTGTCCTGTAAGTTGTCTAATTCCTATTAGCTACTCCTTATTAACCAATCACATTGAAGCTAGTGTAATCCATTAGCTAATCACCATAGAATTGGTGTCTTCTTACTATTGGTTAATCATTAACCAATCAAGTTAAGACTAGTGTTTTCTATTTGGCTAGCTTCCATTGGTCACTTAATCAACCAATCATAAGTTGATTAGTTCTTCAATCCACCAATTAAATTAAGTGTGGCCTATGGTGTTTCACTCCTATTGGATGAAGATTATTTTATTAATTTATCCTAACTAGATAGTTGGAGTAATCAAATGAGCATAGTATCTAGCTTGTTTATTGAATTAGGACTTTCTAAACTTTATTAGACATAAATGCCCTTGGTAAAACTCCTAAGATTACGATTTTGCCAGTGATAAATGTAGACACTTCTATTGGGCATTTTGATCTACACTTTTCACATCTAAGTAGTTTTCTATGCTATTTTAACATAGGTGACTAATAATTAACCAATAATAGATAAAATAACACAAGTAACTTAATTTTTGTAATGTACATTTTAATACTACAGACCCCTAAAATATCTATAGAAATTAATTAGAAGGAGGATGTTACAATGATGGTTCCATCTGCTTTGGGGTTTTTGCAAAACCTTCAAAAATTTCTTAGAAAAGTGGAATAAGCCAAAACTAATCATTATCCATATGGCAGAGATTCATTTTAATAGTCCATTTCAATATATTAAGTCATATCATTTTTTCAAAGAATTATAAGTACATAAACAAAATAGCCAAACATCATACAGAAATAGTTAGAGCATTCACAAGTTCACAAAAAGCTTATAGAACTATTACATATATCTAAGAGAGCCAACATTCAATAATAGAATATTAACAGAATATGTCAATAATGCACAGAATAATGACCAATGCTTTATATGATATGCAAATGCAAAGCAATTTCTTTTAATTGCCTCATAATGCTCATTATCTTTATTATCTGTCCATTATCTCCATCCTCGGACCCATGTTTTTTTTATCAATAAGGAGTCTCATGCTCCACCTACACTTGATGATAGTCAACTATCATGCCTTAGCTAGTCCTATACGTGACAGTACTTCATCACATAGTCCTATCCCCAGTAATGTCGCCTTGCCTGTAAGTTACTTCCATAAGGGAATAGCACATAAGGATCACCACAAAGTTCGAGGATCATCTCCATATTTTTTTTATTATTAAGCACTTAAGGATGCATTTTCTATTACATTTCATTTATTGGCTCACTTTAACAAATTCAAAGGAGCATATCAAATTTAGTGCATTCTAATTTCTCATTCATCATGCCAATGTCATATTTCACATATCAATATGTAATTCATGTGATTCTCAAGATAACTTGGCATGCAATCAATTGTCTAATACATGAGATGAAAATCAAATAATCATGCTCTTATATAAGCTAGCTCATTTCATTCATAAGCCATCTCATCTAGACATGAAATATCCACTCAAACAGCAGATAACTATCAAATTTATCATCTAACTCACAACACAGCAGAATGATAGTTTGCTATCAATCATTTATCAGTCATCTATTAACATAACAAGGTTATTAGACAATTATCACACATCTGCTAGGTTGTAACTTTGATAGAATAATTGATAACTCTTTTACCAGTCACCCTGTAACTTGATTGAAAAGTTGATAACCAATGCATTTTATTAGCCAATTAACCATGTATTAATCTCAATATATCTCAAATTAATTTAATTAGCCTAATCCAAAAAAGTATGTGTTATTAAAAGATCTTAGAGTACATCAACTCAATTACACCTTTAACCCCTCTTGGACCCGAAGCTATGGTTTGATTTCCTACTCTCAATTTCAACTCTAATCCATCTAATTACCATTTGTTAAATACCTATTGTATATTAGTTACATATAAATCAACTCCCTTAGTTCAAAACCGCAAAGACCCGAGACCTCCACCATGTGCTCCCATCAACCACTTACCCTTCAATTTAGCTTAATTCCTTGGTTTTAAACAACAATACTTAATTAGATTCATAAGTAAAATCCCTTTGGTGGAAAAAGACCTCATGGTCGTGACCATGGCCTCACAAAGGAAACATCAAAATCCAATCAAACACCATATAAAAAACCATGAAATCTCATCCATCTATGCTCATGAATTCAAGATATCAAGAAAGAACAAGATGAACATATCTATTCCTACCCCTCACCCTTCAAACCTGAGACTAATCCCATGGAAAGCATCACAAAATTTGCATACAATCCAACATGCAACTCATAGATTGAACATAGAATATAAGAAGGAAGAGAAATAGGAAGCAAGGACCCCTACTTAGTCTCCAAAGGCTTGCGGATAAGAGAAGGGAAAGTGATGAAGTAGCTTGTTTTGATAATCCAATTAGATGAGGTGATAAGGAGCAAGTTTGCTTGTTGGTGCAAGATGAGATGAGGTGGTTTGCTCCTTTATGCAAGAGCTTAAAGATGGCCTTCCATGGATACCTTCTCCATCCAACCGAGAGAGAAATGAGATAATGAGATGTGTTTATGTGTGAGGGTCGCGTGAGAGAGTGAGGAAGAAGGTGGAACAACTTAGTCACTAAGTTGGTGAGCTCAAGTAGCGGTTTAGTGAGCTTTGAGGCTCCTAAGGATGTTTTGATCTTCAATCCTAAGATTCTAGCATTAATTTGAGTATTAAGAATTTATAGAATTCATATAGGATCTTAGTTTAGGCCTTTTGATATCAATCAGGTTCTAATTCTCACCAATAGGTTGGTAATTTAGAGTGCAAGTAACATTCATGCATGAAATCCTATTGGTTTAAATGTAATCAAGCTCTAACCACATAAAAATATGACTTGAAATTGAGCCAATAATAATTAAGCTAAGTGGGTTTCACTTTTGTGTACGAATTCTTATTGGTTTTAGAGTAACGATGGCTCTAATTTCTTTTTTTATAATTTTATTCCTAAGCTTGAATAATTAAAATAATTTATCCTCATTCATTTTCTTAAGTCATATGGTGATTATAAAATTACAATCATCATCTAAATATTTTCCTTAATTTATAAAATTATTGTCATTATTTTATTCTATTTATTATAATTTATACGTTATTTTTAAGTTAAGAAAATCACTAAAATCACTAAATTAAATTATTTGAGCAAATAAAAACCACCATAATTAATTTTATTTATTTATAACTCAGTTAATAATTTTCTATATTTATTTTAGTTAATTTATTAATTTTCATTATTATTCAAGTTATTTTAAACTTAAATTACGCCTTACATAATTATAATTATATGCAAACTAACACAGACATACACAAAAACAAGCAAGTAAACCTAGCAATAATTCTATGTCAATTTATATAGTCTATATAAGTAAAATAAAGTGAAGGATGTTACATACTAGAACTAGTATTTCAGAAGCAAAGGGCAACTTGAAGTCAAATGGAGCCGGATGTTAGAGGTTGACTCAGAGGTTTGTCAATTTCTCATGGACATCATAGAGAAAAATGAGAACTTCAAGTGGTCTCAGTTGATTGGCTAGGATAAGAGCAAGGTTAAAGCACTCTTAGGTAAAGAACCGTGGTCCGAGGAAGGCCTTTGAGTTCCGACATTCTGGTCTTCTTAAAGTTTTACATATTTTGCTTAGTGTTTCATGTCTTTTTGTTTTTGCTATGTATGTCTCAGATCTCAATTTTCCTTTAATTTTCCCCTTGTAGATACCATGGAACCTTCCAGTTAGTTATCAAATCTTAGGAAGTTGCTTAAGGAGACTACCACCCTCTCTACTGAGTTAAAAGCCACCAAGATGGATTCTAATGTTCGAGATTCTTCCAGTAGCTATGATGCACAGATACGGGTACGAGTATCGGATACGACATAGGTATGGTATGAGGATATGACTTTTGTTAAAAAAATAAACTAACATTTATTAAGTATCCAAGTATGTGGTATGGATACAGGTACGTATCTAACACATGTACGACAGACATTATGAAGTACCCGTGCGTCATAAGCCATCAGTCAACAAAGGGCCAAGGATACTAGTTCCAAGTATTCTTGGTCTTTACCACCACCTCTTATTTGCAAGCATAAAACCTCTGAGCACGCGAGCAAAAGTCACCTGAAAAATGTTACGATAGCTAGCATCATAGATACTATGGTTGAGACTTGCATTTGGGAGACCCACGTCCTTGACTTGACCACGAGGGTTAAGACTCTTATGTCCACCATTTGGGGTAGCTCCTTTGATGTCCAGGGTCATGCAAATACCTTTTTTAGAACCCCAGATGACATTGCGACCCTGAAGCAATATTCGCCCTTCGACTATTTCTTGAAGGTGGAGAAAGCGAATATGCAAATGGTAAGCATCCTCCGATACCTAGAGACCTTTGACCTAGACACGAAGAGGATCGCGGAGCTGGTGTCTGACCTTTGTACTAGCCAGGGAAAGGTCTCTAGGTTGGAGACCAAGAAGGAAAGGCTAGAGAAGAATCTCATCAAGGCTTGTGATAAGTTGAAGTAGGCCAACCAAAAGGTCCTGGATGAAGGGACGGGGGCGGAGGGCTAGAAAGCCGAGGCTAAGAAGTTTGTGACATTAGCGAAGAACTTTATAAGTCTCTGTCCTTTGCCCTTCGATCACTAACTTCATGAGCGCTAACTACTTAAAAAAGGTCATCAATGGAAAGATTGTTGACCTTTTAGTTGCTGAAGATAATGGAATGCTAGTGCCTGATGCCACGGTGGAGAACAATGTAGTTGAAGCCCTTGAGTCTTGAACTTCTCTGTTTCCTCTTTTGTTTCTTTTGTTAGTGGCCCTTTAAGGGTCTTTTGTAGTTTGGATAAACAATTTGTTCTCAGTTGTCGAGGTTTTGGTATCGTGATAGCACTTCTTGCATTTATGTTTACTTTGTTTGTTTATGGTACTTGTGTGATTTCATTTTAATATTGTGCTTGGGAAGTCTAGTGCTTCCTTATAACCTTGTCTCGTGCTCGATTTGTTTTGATTGCTTAGATCTGTGGTCCCAAACATGGCTTTTGTTGATGCTTTCGGGATCAAATGTCCCTTTAGAAATTAGCCTAAGTTGCGATATGAAATTCTGGAAATAAGTTTGTCCCAATAGTTTAATATGTTAAGTTTTGATGATGACAAATAGAAGATAAAAAAAATTATGTTTATGCTACAAAGATGTGCTTAATGGATCATGCATGATCATGTGCTCCATCTTGTTACATTTCATATAAGAATCATGCATATTCTTTAAAGCATTTTTTGTAGAATATATCCATTAATATGTTATATGAGTTGCATTAAATTAATTTTAGATTTGACTCTATTTAAATGAAAATGTGCTAAGTGTTCTATGTTGCAGCCTATATAGAACATATCTATTAGTAATTGGTAAATTTATTATTTGGATGTTTATGAAAGTTTTATATGCATGTTAGACTAACTAGAGTTATACATTTATGAATCATGCATATGAAGATATTGAATTATGAATTTGGACTAATTATGTTTGTTTTAAGTGAGCAATACTTTGTAGGATAGTCTATGTACCAAGAATGAGCATTGCAACAAGAAAGCAAAAGGTCATAATTATGCTCAACTCAAGAAGAATGAGAATGATAAGATGTTCCAAGCATTTGCAAGAAGAGAAGAATTTTATGGAAGCTTGGATTACATCAAGAAACCTAAGGACTAGAATTTGTATATTTTTCTTTTAGGCTTTCTCCTATGTAAAGATAGAGGTTTTACAGTAAAAGAGCTCAAATATATTTTTAAATCTTTACAAATGATTCTTACATGCCAAAATGCCCAAGAAACATGTTTTGAAAAGCTAGTCATGGTGGTAGTTCAAAATTATGAAAAATAGTCAAGTTTGAGTTTTGAAAAGCTGACCTTTGGTTACTATTTTGATCATAACTTTCAAAATACTTTGAGTTTTGTTCTGAAACTTATTTCATTTGAAAATAGACTCAAATATCTTTCCAATGAGTGATCATTTGCTTTAAATGGACAAAAAAATGAAGAATTTATGACCATTTAAAATTAGTTTTCAAAACTTGAGTAAAATAATCATTTATCTACTTGGCTTATTCGAATAAAGGATTTGTTATTTGAATAAAACGACCCCAGAAATGCACTCAAATGTTAGTGTATGCCCTAGAGGCTAATGCATTTTTTTTATATTTATATACATTGTATTATGCTATTTTTAAATATATGAGGCATTTCATTTATTATGTTCTTTTTGATAAACATAATAAAGTCCTTAGAATAGTAAGTTTGATGCCGTAGGACATTAAGTAGATGACTTGATCGTGAGATCCTATTGGATAAAATACTATTCTTAAATGTCCCTGATTAAGTAATATTGTTAATTAGGACAACAATAATGCATTGAGACTAGTATGTGTGTAGACTGATGGCCACATCTCATGGGTCATGGATACGAGATATCAAGTCTTCACATGGGTACATATTAGAGTAATAATGTACTGGACAGACCCACCATGAGAACACTACATGGATCGTTACTTGAGTGTCATAAGCGATTCTTATAGTGACAATGGTGTATGTAGTCCTTTGATAAGCCTGTATTTTATAGCCCTTAAATGGATGAATTATGATGATTTGATTGTGATCATTGATGAATTTTGGATGGATTCTTATCAATTATCTTTGTTTGTGTAAAATAAGAGAGATTTAACATATTTGAAGTGAAAGCAAGCGAAGATATCTCATTTTCTGAGCAAAAGAGGGCAATTTTGGCTTAGACAAGGCCCTGTGTCAACTTAGAAGCGATTTAAGAGTTAAACACGACCTTGTCTAACTTGAGGAAAGCTTCTGACTAGGAGACACGACCGTGTCTCTTGGTCACACGACCGTGTCTCTTGGTCACACGACCGTGTCTCCCCCAGACGTTGAATTTATGCAATTCTAACACCAGACATGACCCTGTCTTAACCTTACGAAGCTTCTGTCTTTGAGACACAGCCGTGTCTCAATATCACACGGTTGTGTCTCACTTAAAATCCTGAAGTGCTGTTTTTAAAGGACATGGCCGTGTTGAAGGGAGACACGGCTGTGTGAGTCCTCCAAATGTGAAAAAGAGAAATTTTGCCCCCAAATCGTTATAAATTGAGCAAAAACACCAAACCTAAGGAGACTTTTAGCTAGGGACTTGTGTGACGGCAGGTTTTGAGAGGAGAAGCGCAAGGATTCAGAGGCAAAGGCTTTGAAGGCAAGAACAAGACTCCTTGGAGATCAACCATTGAAGTTCTTTTCTCCATGTCCATCTTCCAATCTTTGCTTTTTATTTATCAATCATGGTTGTTTCTTTAATCCTTGTTCTTGTTAGTGTTACGATGGCCATGAGTGGCTACACGCTTTTTCTTGGATTAGGATGAAACTCTCTATTTCCCTATTATGAATTGTTAATTTGATTCTTTGTTAATGCAATTATTGTTCTTGATTCATTCTTAATAAGCTTAATGCTTATGATATGTTGCACGCCATATTTGCATGGTCTTAGGCTTTAGGTGAAGGATCGAAAGATGAAATCTAATTGCTTGATAATCCAAGAATTGAACTTAGGAATTAAGACCTAGACATAGGCTTGAATCCTTCAAGGATTGAATGATTATCATGAATCTTAATGGGTTAGAACTTGGATTAATTGCCATGAGAATGGGATTAGTAGAGTTTTAGCATTTTTTTAGTGCCAAGAAATTAGGCTTTGAATAATTTAGGACAAATCGCCTTCAAGAACATAACTGAACATTAACAAAGATAAGATTACAATTTATCATAAGAGGGTAGTGTAGTGGATTTCAAATCATAGGCCTTTTAATCATTGTTGAATCTCATCTTTTCTAGTTTCAATTGTTTACTTTATTGCTTTGTTCTTCATTTAATTTTAATTGAACCTTTTTGTATCGATTTCATTCGCTTAAATAATCAAAATAATTGTAAGAGTTAGTAATCAATCAATCCTCGTGGGAACGATCTTATTTTACTACTTGTATGACCCGTGAACTTGCGGAAAATCAACAAGAAGTTTTTGGCACTGTTCCTGGGGATTGTGTTGATATTAACACGAGCGGCAATTTAGTTGATTTAAGCAATTTTTATTTTATTTCTATTTTTTTATCTTATTTTAATTTAACTTGCTTTTATTTTTCTTTGAATTTTTAGGTGTTTTTTTCTGTCTTGTGCGTAGAACGAGGAGTCAAGGAAATCTTATTATTCCTGTTGATCTTGAGATCGAGAGGACGCTTCGCGCTATCAGAAGAGAAAGAAGAACACAAATTTTTTAGGAAGACAATATGGTAGACAACACTAACCAACTCATCAATCCAGAGCGTAGGTTGAAGGATTATGGAACTCCCAATGCTAATGCTCGTCAGTCTTATATTGTTAGACCACGGATTGAAGCCAACAACTTTGAGATCAAGACATCGTTGATCCAGATGGTCCAACAATTGCAATTCAGCGGGTCACCAACTGAAGACCCAAATCAACATTTGGATGAGTTCTTGGAGTTATGTGACACTATCAAAATTAATGGGGTTTCAACAGATGCTAAACGGATCAAACTTTTTCCCTTTTCTCTTAGGGGGAAAGCCAAGAAGTGGATTCACTCAGAGACCCATAATTCACTCACCACTTGGAACTTGATGGAACAGGCCTTCTTAGACAAGTATTACCTGATTGGAAAGACGATCAAGCTCCACCAAGATATCACTACCTTCTCTCAAAAGGAAGATGAGTCTCTTTATGAAACATGGGAAAGGTATAATGATCTATTTGTCAATGTCCACATCATGGCTTGCAGGATTTTATTGTCATTTAGACCTTCTATGCTGGGTTGACCTTCTTTGCAAAGGCAGCTCTTGATGCCGCAACTGGCGGTGCTTTGATGGCCAAGACTCCAACAAAGGTAAGGAGTTTGATCAATGAAATGGCTTTGAATATTTATTTATGGCGAAGTGAGAGATCCTCTTCGAAGAAGCAAGCCGGAATGATAGAGCTTGATGCCATTGATATGTTGAATGCCAAGTTTGATGCTTTGACCAAGTTACTTGAGAAGCTGAATGTTAATGTCGTCGCTACCCCTAATATAACTTGTGACACATGTGGAGGAGGGCATATGACTTCAGAATGCAATTCAGTGGAGACCTATTCTTAAGACCCATCTTTGGAGCAAATGAGTTATGTGCAAAATGGTAATCTCAAGACTCAAGGTAACCCTTTCTCCAACACATACAATCCAGGATGGAGACTTAACCCAAATATGCAAGAAGTTGTTAAAAAAGAGGTTTTCAAACTCTTAGATGCCAGGATTATTTACCCGATCTCGGATAGTCCATGGGTGAGTCTGTAACACCCTCCTTAAGATATCACATTTACGATAAATATAATAAACCTTTACCCAAGTTATAAATCATTTCTTAATGTATAATAATATAAGTTGTGAAAATTTTCTTTTTGTATAGTATATCATTAAATAAAATAAATAGAACAGGAAATAAAACAAGCTATTAAATACACACCATAACTATACATGGGATTTTGTCTTTAAAGATACAAATATTTACATACAACAAACTAATTAACAAAGCAGTAAGCTATTTGAGTTATACAAAACATAAACTAGCCCAAGTGCACATCTAGAAGTTCTAATCCTCCAAAGGATCCTCCTCTGATGGATCATTGGACGACAGAAATCCCAGATGTCTTGCAGCTCTACGGACAGGAGTCCGGGCTATCGATACACTACTAAGCTCACTTGGGGCATGAAAACGTCCACCCCAGTAACGCCTAATAGATAAGGGCAATTCTAAGTGCACATATACAGTAGTAGAAAACATCGGAACACCCTCATATTCTCTACTAAGGGACAGGGTCACTCGTCCCACATAGGAACAGACTCTCTATCCACTTGCAGACGTCAGGCTTCAGAGCCTCTATGAAACTCCAGTTTCATGAACCCCAGAAAATCCGGCATAACCATAACAACTAAATCAATCCAAATGATATGAATGATCTAAAGGCTCGCCCTCCTCGCACTGATCACTAGGATGTTGCTCCTCCTCGTACTGACAATCTAGAGGCTGCTCCTCTTCTTCTTCCTCAAAGTCTTTATGGAACATAAATAATAATACAAAAAATGTATACAAAGAGGTGAGACAATCTACATCATTACCAGCATAGCAGTACAGAAAACGACAGTACATACAGATATAACAAGTGATACAGCAATTCATATTATCATATCATACATAATATCTCAGAATCAAATATAAATAATCACATCATGATGCAGACCACATATGCGAATGTACATAGACTCATTCCTACTCCATGGAGCAAACTACATACATCAGAGAGAATGATCTGGAAGACTTGTCTGTAGCTCCGGCTGCCCTTGCCAAATATTACACTGTCAAAATGTCGTATACAACATGCATTGTACAGGACAATCTTCACTAGATCATGATTAAGAATAGTGCTTGTCGAGATCGCTAGTGCGTTGCCCGTTACCACGGCTCAAAGGAGCTACTAACTGTCCACATGTGGAATCCTCCGCACACTAACGCCTCCAAGATTCACTCAATGAACCACACTATGCCTATCGTACTTGCACTACGGTGTAATTCATCTCGTCAGCCAATTGCCAATTTCAACCAAATTGACACATTCCTCGATACATGTGCATGACCCAAAATACACAAATATCAACGTTATCATTATTTCTCATAATAGTACGCCACCACTTGACAGTACCATTTTTCAACATATCCGGGGCCACCACTTTAACCCAACAGTAAACCGTTGTTACTCTCAATCGCATAAATATTTTATTGCGTTTTCGCATTCACGTCACCTTTTCCTAATGTTTCAAATCGCATAAATATTTTTTGACGTTTTTAAAATTGCGTAGTGTTTTTAAATCATTTTCTCAATCGCGTAATATTTTTAAATTGTTTTCTCAATCGCGTAGTTTAAAAATCATTATTTTAAAAATACGTAAGGTATTTCTTATATTTTTTAACTACATAAAATATTTCTTTACGTTCTAAATTAAATTTTGAAATTTTCTCCATTATGTATTTATTTTTAGCTTTATTTACAACATTTCCTTTTAAAAATTCTTTACTTAGTATTTTCTACTGTTTCCTTTAAAAATCACCTTTCTTAGTCATAACGATTATGTATATCTCGAAACTTGCTAACACGCTTCAAAACCCAAAGGGTGAGCTTTACGTTAGTACTTTTCAAGTGTTCATTTTATTTCTCATCCTTACTTAATTTCTCTAATTAAGTTTATAAAATAACTTCATTCATTTTATTCTCTAAAATTCATTAAAATTGAGTTCTCTTTAATTTACATAAATCTATGCTTAGGAAATAATTTTGAATTAAAAATATTATAAGTAGGCATGTTGGCCAAAACTCATTCTTTACTTTAAAAATCATATTTAATTGTTTTTCCATAATCTAATCTCTTATAAAAAATCTTAATCCAATTTGTTATTATTAAACCACTTAATCCTTGCTTAGAAAATAATTTAGGACATCTTGGTCCTCTTGGTGGTGGTGAAGCCGTGAGCTTCATGTGTTCTTTGGAACACTCATGCAAATCCTCATCATGTTATTCACATCCTACAATAACTATCATGCATCCATAAACACATACCAAAACATATTAAAGCTATAGACATGCTTGCATAAAAATTCAATCACAAATAGGAAAAACTTTAAACAACCAAGTGAATAAATCCTTATGGATTCTTCACCGCAAACACATCCATTTTCTCACGACCAATACTTGATTGATGAGATTAAATCTCCCTCTTACCTCTAAGGAAAATAAAACTCCTTCTAGCTTGATCCTAGTGATTTCGTGTAGCTCCAAATAAAACCCTAGCAAACTTAAACAATTTAAAAAGTCATAAACTATGGTTGAAAAAGAAAAATCATGGATCAATCATGGCTTTGAACTTCAAGAATCAAGTTAAAAACAAGGATTTTTACCTTGTAGGAAAGAAACTTCAAGGTTAGTTTCCAAGCTTCAAATGAATGATTTTGAAAAAGTCACAACTTGAAAGATGTTTAGAATGATGTTTAGGTTTGAGAAGTGGTGTTGGATGAAATTTTAGAAGAGTGAAGGTAAGGTTTGGAGATGGTGGCCGTGAGCTTCACAAAGAGAAGCAATGGTGTTTTTGGTTCTTGGAAGAGAGAGAAATGAAAAAATAGCTTTTGTGTGAGATATCAAAGATGAAGATGAAGTGAAAATGTTCTCCTCCCCTTATGCATTGCCGTGGAGCTCCTAAGGAGGTGGTCACTTTGGTTGACCACTCAAGACTCCCTAATAGCCTTAGGTGAGATCAAGGGTTGATCTTCAAAGCTTTGTCTCCAAGTTTGTTTCCTATTGGCTTAGAGAATCAAGTCATCAAGTTTCTTGAGGCTTCTTGAAAGTTTCTTCCACCCCTTTCACCGTAGCCCCACCCCTTTATCCCCTCCACCAAATTTGAAAAAAAACTTCAATTTTTTTCAAACATAACTCCCTGCGTACCCCTTTTCCATAAACCCTCCTCCCAAATCTTTCTCTCCTCTGTTTCTTCCTTATCCCCCCCCAAACCACTTACCCTACTTTCCATTACCACCGTAGCCACACTGTTTCCCTACCGTGCCCAGCTCTCTCTCTCTCCCTCAACCTCCATTATCACCACACCTTCTTCCACCCCCCATCACCGTAGCCCCATTGATAATCACATATTTTATTCATTAAGAAACCCTTATGTTTAGTCATTTACACTCTCCATATTCTTAATTGATTGAGTTTGGTATGATTTTGTGAGTTTGAGCTCAAATTGGTCCTAATTGAATATTTCCAGCATTATTGAGATTTGACATTGTTTCTGTATTTTAGCCATAACTTGAATTCCTAATATCTGATGAACATGAATTTTACCTTGTAGGAAAGCTAAGAGGAAGCTCTACAACTTTGATGAAGAGCTCGAAGTCTGATTCAGATGTCTAAGGGACCTAAGTTGACATGGAAGTCAGAATACGGGTTCTGTCAGTAGAATCCGAACAGTGTGCACTCAAAAAATCATATCTCAAGATGTAATAATGGAGATGGGCTGAAATTTTGACAGTGGATAGTCAAGATCCAAATAAACAACTTTCATGAAGAACACATTTTGAGAAAAATAAGTCTAGTAGGTCATTTTGAGCTTGCAAGTTGGAACAGCGGTGCTGAAGTTGGGTTTGAGCAACCTACGGTATTTGGGACATATCTTGGGCTTAAGGAAGCCAAATTGGACGAACCAGCTATCCATTTTATAGCCAAGACAAGGATCTACAACTTTCATGAAGAACACTTTTCGTGGTTCTGAAGTATAGTGGGTCGTTTTTGGCTTCCAAGTCAGACACGAAATTTTCGTCCTCAACCATCCACTCATCCATCCACTAATCCACTCATCCATCCACTAATCCACTCATCCACTCATCCACTCATCCACTAACTCACCCACTCATCCACTCATACACTAATCCAACCACTTAACCACTCCACCCACTCATCCACTAATCCATCCACTCATCCATCCACTCACCCATTCATGTCCATAATTTCCCACTCACCAAAAGTCCTTTGGCATTTTTCACTAATTCAACCACTCAACCATTCCACTCACTCATCCACTAAACCAATCCACTAAACCAACCCACTAATCCATCCACTCAAACACTCCACTCACTCACCCACTCATCCACCCACTTCCCTTTGTCATTTTGTTACCTTAGACTTCTATAAAAGGCACCATTTATCATGAACAAGATGTAATTCTCCTTCATTTCTCTCTAAGTTTCTTCTTGCTTCTTCATAGTTTCTCATAGTTTTGTATATTTTGATGCTCCCCTTCATGGTAATGGAGGGCTAAGCTACTTTGGATCAATTTAGAACTCTTGAAGAGATTGTGGTTTGGATTCTTGAGACCTTAGTTATGCATTGTATTTGATTTGTAATTGAATTCCTCTTCTCTTCTTCTTCTTTTTCTTTTTCTTCTTAATCTTGAATGCATGAATGGTGATTCTGTTTATGTTTGATCTGATTTGATCTTGGTTTAAGATTGAGATTTGTGATGAAACTTAGAACTGATTGATCTAAACTAATCACATAAATATTGAGATTTGTGATGAAACTTAGAACTGATTGATCTAAATTAATCACAGAATTGAAAAGGTTAGGTTACTGATTTGTGCCTAAGTTAATTGAATTCGGTACTTGAAATTAACATAGATTTTCATGAATGGTGCGATCGCGGATTTGTGTTTATCACTTGTTAATTGAATTCTAGACGATCGTCTAGTATGAATTCTGGATTTGATGCAGAGATCTCGGTTAGATCCAAATTAACAATTCAATTGCGCTTCAAGTGTTCTATGAAGGGTCTATGATTGAATCCACCCAATCTTGGATAGGTTTCTAAATTGACTGCTCTTTAATTGTTATTTCTTCCTTTAATTTTGTTAAGTGCGATCTTAAACTGTCAAACCCCCTTTTTGCTAACTTTCACTTGATTTGATCAAATTGCATTTACGATCCTTGAGGAGACGATCCGGTGTTGTCACTGTACTACAAGCTTAGGTAATAACTTCGGTTATAATTTTGACTGAGTTCGGCGCTCGTCACCCATCCATTTTTCCCCTCCACCACTATCCAAACCCCATCCCTGCCACCATCAAAACCCATACCTAACCACCGTAACTCCATTGCCACCGCACCTACCCACCGTAATCCCAATTTCTTTTCCACCCACCCCAACCTCTCCAACGTACCACCAACCCCTAACCCCCAACCTCCCATTACCACTATCTCAAACCCATACACCCATACTCCATCACCCTCACCATACCCCTCTCTATCACCGTGCACCCACACCACCTAAACCCCACACCAATTTCACCACACCCACCTTACCGTAACCTATACTCCATTCCATTTTTCGTTCTTCCTCGTCTCTCTCTCTCCTCCGCCAAATTCAGTTTTATTTTTCTTTTATTTTTTATTTTACTTTTTTTATTTGCTTTATTATGTTTCTAGTTGGTTCTTCTATTTTAGGGTCATTTTATTTTAATTTCCTTAAGATTTTTTTTCTGCCATTTTATGCTCATTTTCTTTTTCTTCTAGTTAGGATTTTTTGACATTTATGCTCCTATGAATGCCTGCTGCATGGTTTTGATTTACCTTGCTAATTGCTCTGATTGCCCTATTGAGATTTACTAATGCTATATCTGGTTGATTTTTCCTATGATTTATTGGATTTTAGTCTGCTTATTCTTCTGCATGCCACTGTTCATTTGCATGTTGGTTGTTTTCATTCTATTGCAGCCTTGTCCATCTCTGTTTGATTAAACTGATTGTTTTCTGCTTGCTCATATTAGTTGAACCTCACATGCTATAGTCATGCTGCCCAATTTCCTGCTTACTTTCGTGCATACTGGTATGTATCTGATTTGAATATTTTGTGCTGTTTTGGTTCCTGTTTACCTCAGCATTATCTCCGGTTGCATGCTATTGATACTTGCTTGCTTTATTTCTCATACTCTAATCTGCTTGTTGATATTCTCCTTCATCTTTTTCAGGTACCATGGCCCCTAAACTCCAGAAGACCAGTGGCAGCTCTGTTCCTTCCCACTCAGCGGCGGAGGTTGCTTGCCTCATTCAGTTTGATTCTCAAGCACATCGCTAGAAGTATAAACAGTTCTTCTAGTACTCCATCATCGCCAATAAATATCTGGACAATGGCAAGATGGTGGAGTTTGGTGTGCTAGAGACCATTCACACTTTTCTGGCTTGAGTTAGGTGGGAGTTGTTCACCTCCATCCGCTGTGATGCCTATTTTGAGCCGACACTCGAGTTCCTCTCTACACTTTCGATCTGTTGTGAGTGTCAGACCATCGACCAGCCTGGTACCATTGAGTTTCAACTTAACCGGCGTGACTTTGCCCTTTCTTTGAATGAGTTCAACATTGCTATGGGCTTCGAGATCGCTGCGTCCATTCAGACTCCTGCTTACTAGAGCTCATATCTTGATTATCCACACACCTTTAATGAGAGTGAGTTCTGGGGTGAGATTCGATAGGGACCCAACCATTACAACCCCAACATCTCTAAATCTTCTTTTCTTTGTGACCCCGCTTTGAGATGGATACATCGTTTCATCACCCAATCTTAGGCTGGTTTCACAGCACCGGGGTTGTCACAAAAATTGATTTTTTCTACTTGTAGTGCTTGGTGCATAACCACCACTGCAACATTGGTTACTGGTACCTTCAGCATGTTCTGAAGATTGATAAGGCTAAGGGCAGGGCTATGCAGAAGTACATTATGGTGGGCTCTTACATTACTAACCTCGCCTAAAACCTTGATGTCCTTCATTCCAGTGCCCATCTCGCTAAACCGATGAAGCCAATTGATCAGGCAATGCTAATTCGTCTTGGCCTTGTTTATGAGATTGCTCCTGGCACTAGGCACTCTGCGATGGACCTATTGCAAACCCGCCTTCTGCACCGCCAGAGGATGATGCTGATCTTGCTCCTGCTGATGCTCCTCTTACTGTTGCGGCTGATGCTCCACCGTTGCCTCCTCATATACTACCTGACCTGACTGATGCCTTGCTTGTATGGAGGCTAGTCAGGCTGACTTTCAGCATCGCGTCCATGACGATATGAGTCTTATGGCAGCTGAGCAGGCCAGTTTCTGGGATCATGTCACTTCCCAGTTCGACTAACTATTCACACTACTGGCCTTTCGATTCCCTCCTCAAGATCCACCACCCTCACCCCCTGCATGATGTCACTTCTATGTTATTTTCAAGGAAGTTTCAATATCTTATTTCTTTTCTTTTTGCTTTACTTTTTACATTGAGGACAATGTAGATTTCAAGTGTGGGGGAGTGCATTTAAATTTTGATGTGCTTAATTGATTATATTGCATATTAAATGACACTTGAGTAATGCACCAAATTGAACTTGGTCTTTAATATTATTGTCTTGATTATTTCTAAGTTGATTGAAGCATGTTTGAAAGGGAAATCCATTGCTAATGACCTGAATTTTTGTGCAAGGCAATTTCTTTTTCAAGTGAATGTTGAAAAATATAGCATTTTATTTAGGAAATTAGCCATGTCTGCTTGCAATTTATTCTCTTTACTAACTAAAGTTAGAAAGTGAGTTTTGAGCCCTTCATGATTGAATTTTTCATACACTAAGACCTAATTTTCTTATGAAGTGAATTTTCTCTTGACTTATGTGTGCTAGAACTTGATTTGATATCCTATTGAGATTTTATTGATTTACATATATACTTGAACATGATTGAGGCACCTAGGATTAATTCTTTCATGACTTCTAGAGTAGCATTGATAAATGTTCCCTTAGTTGTCTCATTTGATTTTTTCTTAGACACCTTATTGATTAATCAGGTTGAATTTCTTCTGAGTAGCTAATGTGGTAATTGAGAAGTCATAAAAAGATTGTTTTCATCTGTAAGGGTTGAATGAATAAAAAAAATGAAATGATGAAAAGAAAAAAAGAAATAAAAAGGATTGTTGGTAAAGAATTATGGAAAAATGTAGTTAAAAGTGAGAATTAGTTATATCCTTGTGCATTATGATCTATTGATCATCCTCTCAACCTGATTCTATTTTGTATAACTTTATCCATAAATATTCTTTACCTTTATTCATCCATTTCCTACCAATTATTGAACCCTTGGCCTCATTACAACCAATGGAAGTCCTTTTGATTCTTGTTATGTATGTCAACTTGAAAGTGGAGATGAGATTGATAATCAAGTTTATGGTCATGCATTTGTTGAGAGAAATTTTGAGTAATCTCTTTGCCCTTAAACACTTGAGAGATGGAAAGATGAGTAATCTCAATTGATTGTAGAGAGAAGTTCAAGCTAGACTCAAACTTCTAATTGTATTAAGTGCTAAACTTTCTTGTTTGATTGGATTTGATTGCTGAGCATTCATTAAATTTTTAAACTGTGGAGTTTCCCTTGACTCTTGTTTCTTGATGTTCGAATTAATCTTGATTTTGATTTATACTTTTGCTTGAGGACAAGCAATGTTCAAGTGTGGGGGAATTTGATAAGCCTATATTTTATAGCCCTTAAATGGATGAATTATGATGATTTGATTGTGATTATTGATGAAATTTGGATGGATTCTTATCAACTATCTTCGTTTGTGTATAATAAGAGAGATTTAGCACATTTGAAGTGAAAGTAAGCGAAGATATCTCATTTTTAAAGCAAAAGAGGGCAATTTTGGCTTAGACAGGGCCCTGTATCAACTCAGAAGCGATTTAAGAGTTAGACACACCCTGTCTAACTTGAGGAAAACTTCTGACTAGGAGACACGACCGTGTCTCTTGGTCACATGGCCGTGTCTCCCCCCAACGTTGAAGTTATGCAATTCTAGCACCAGACACGACCTTGTGTTAACCTTATGAAGCTTCTACCTTTGAGACACGACCGTGTCTCAATGTCACACGACCGTGACTCACTTAAAATCATGAAGTGCTATTTTCAAAGTACACGACTGTGTCGAAGGGAGACACAGCCGTGTGAGTCCTCCAAATGTGAAAAAAAGGAAAATTTTGCCCCCAAATCGTTATAAATTGGGCAAAAACACCAAATCTAAGGAGACTTTTGGCTAGGGACTTGTGTGACGGCAGGTTTTGAGAGGTGAAACGCAAGGATTCAAAAGGAAAGGCTTTGAAGGCAAGGACAAGACTCCTTGAAGATCAACCATTGAAGTTCTTTTCTCTATCTCCATCTTCCTATCTTTGCTTTTTGTTTATCAATCATGGTTGTTTCTTTAATCCTTGTTCTTGTTAGTGTTACGATGGCCATAAGCGGCTAAACCCTTTTTCTAGGATAAGGATGAAACTCTCTATTTCCCAATTCTTTGTTAATGCAATTATTATTCTTGATTCATTCTTGGTATGCTTAATGCTTGTGATATGTTGCGCGCCATATTTGCATGATCTTAGGCTTTAGGTGAAGGATCGAAAGATGAAATTTAATTGCTTGATAATCCAAGAATTGAACTTAGGAATTGAGACCTAGACATAGGCTTGAATACTTCAAAGGTTAAACAATTATCATGAATCTTAATGGGTTAGAACTTGGATAAATTACCATGAGAATGAGATTAGTGGAGTTTTAGCACGTTTTTAGTGCCAAGAAATTGAGTTTTGAATAATTTAGGATAAATTGCCTTCAAGAACATAAATGATCATTAACAAAGATAGGATTACAATTTATCATAAAGGGATAGTGTAGTGGATTCTAAATCCTAGGCCTTTTAATCATTGTTGAATCTCATCTTTTCTAGTTTCAATTGTTTACTTTATTGCTTTGTTCTTCGTTTAATTTTAATTGAACCTTTTTATATCGATTTCATTTGCTTAAATAATCAAAATAGTCGTAAGAGTTAGTAATCAATTGATCCTCGTGGGAATGATATTATTTTACTACTTGTACGACTCGTGTGCTTACAGAAAGTCAACAACATCCTTTGACCTGAAATCACTACGATTCCTACATGAGGAGTTGTGTGTTTTAATGTCGTCAAACGTCATCTGTAACAAGGTGATTATAAAGTCAGTTATTGGATATACTGCGAATCATGCAGAGAGATGTGAGTGACCTAGATGGGATTTATCCCTCCTATATAATATGAGTGATATCTTCGGGCACCCTGATTGAGTGAGACTGTGAAATGCATGACCATGCTCAAATGAGTCGATATGAGATATCGATCTCATTTGTTGTTATTAAGTCTACTCAGGTATCAGGAAATGAAGGATTGAACTATACAAGGGTGACGCATTCCATGCCTTGTGTTCAATCTATATATCTAGACAAAGGGACTAAACTACACAAAAACATTAGTCATGGAAAGGTTATGTCAAATCACTGACATTCTCATTACTTGGATGGCAGCGATATGTTGCTAAATACCGCTCACTGCTTGTAATATCAAAATGGGATTTTAATATTATTGCTAATGTTATGAGAACCTGTAGGGTCGAACACACAGAACAAACTAAATTGGAGTAATTAGGATCTAAGTTGGACTTAGATTCAATTGTGGGCCGGACTCATAACAGATGAGTCTAGGGTTGCACAACTTAACTTGCTGCTGCTCTCACTCATATAAGGTAGCAGCTATTATAAATAGCACTACTAAGGGGTTGTCAAGGCATGCATTAGAAACCCTGACCGCACTTGATAGAAACACTGAGTGAGAGAGTGACAAGTTTCTTCTCTTCTCTTCGCAGCTAATACTGTGTGAGAGAGGCGTATCTCCTTTTTGCGGACGTTGGACATTCGTGAGTCTATTCGTATGGATACCACTGAGAAATCATCGTTGTTATGGTGTTGTTGA
Source organism: Ormosia emarginata (assembly GCA_029884605.1). Classification (NCBI taxonomy): domain Eukaryota; kingdom Viridiplantae; phylum Streptophyta; class Magnoliopsida; order Fabales; family Fabaceae; genus Ormosia; species Ormosia emarginata. The sequence goes on from JAQQTP010000073.1 coordinate 23,293,061, forward strand.
TTCACACCACTTGTTTTGATCACGCTTTAAGAGGTAAACAATTTAAAAAAAAAACTCAGATTATGACTTTTTTGCATGGATCCTTGGTGAGAATTCTGTTTTCCGTTGCATGATGTATCTGCGATTCCCAACATCAACAGCTATAAATGGCTAGTTTTCATAAAAAAAATTTTTAAATACTACTAACAACTATTTTATCACTTAGGCTCTATAAATAAGTGTAGATTGAAACTTTTATAACTCTAGAACACTTGATTTGATCCTTGAATCATCAAAATCATATTTTGAACTCTTTATTGCAAAATCCTTCTATTCCTTTGTTCTTCAAGTTATATATCTACTCTTGTGAGAGTTTTTAATCTTTCTCTTCATCTTAAAATCATTGTAAGAGGATGAGATATCCCTCATGAGAGAGGAGGGTAAGGTATCCCTTGTAGTGAGACTTAAACACAGAAGGTGAGGTATCCCAAAGGTGTTATGAGTACTCTTAAACGTAAAGCTTTTTCAATCACCTGTGAAGCTTGAAGAGTTGGACGCTCTAGCACAAGGGTGAGGTCTCACAACGTGTGAGGACTGCTCTTGCTTGTACAAGGTTTTTCCTAGCACCTGTGAAGTCTAAGAAATAGTGAAAAAAAATCTCAACTTAAGCTTGGGGATTGGATGTAGGCCACAAGTGGTTAGTGGCTAAACCATGATAAATTCTTGAGTTTAATTCTTTCTTCCCTACACTATTTAATTTCAATATTTGGTGCAACATATTTTTTTATTGCATATCTTGTCATCTTGATGTTTTGATTTTGAGAACTTGGTATCTAGCTTATTTGCTTTATTTATCCTATAACCTAAGTTATATTTGAGTAATCTACAATAGTTGTATATTTGTTAGACTTATTCTGCTTCATGTGCTGATTGAATATATCAAAATGCTTAATTTTTTAATGTTGTTTAAAAGTTTGTGATCACCCAATTCACACCCCTCTTGGGTGATGGTTGCCATGACTAACAAGTGGTATTAGAGCTTCATGCTATGTTGAAAGCTTAACCGCTTAGAGTTAAAGATCCTTATTTGTTGGAAACTACTGAAAGTTTTTCAAAATGAAAGGTTTTGAAATTGATAAACTATCATTCTTTGATGGTGTGCCTTTTGTTTTTTGGAAAACTAGAATGAAGTTTTATATGAAATCTATTGATTTGGGTAGAAATAAGTTTGCCATAATGGTTTAATATGTTAAATTTTGATGATGACAAATACAAGATAAAAGGAATAATGTTTATGCTACATAAATGTGCTTAATTGATTATATTGTATTATGCATGATTATGTATTTTATCTAGTTATATTTCACTTAGTAATCATGCAATGAGATATGTGTAGCATTCTTTATATAATATATATAATAATGCTTTATATGAGTTATAATAAATTAATATTGGATTTGACTCTATTTAAATGAAAATGTGCAAAGTGTTCTCTGTTGCATCCTATATAGAGCATATCTATTAGTAATTGATAAATGTCTTATTTGGATGTGTCTATGAAAGTATTTTATGCATATTAGACTAACTAGAGTTATACATTTCTAAATTATGCATATGAAGATATTGAATTATGAATTTGGACTAACTATGTTTGTTTAAGTGAGCAATACTTTGTACGATAGTCAAAGTACCAAGGGTGAGCATTGCAACAAGAAAGCAAAAGATGACAATCATGCTCAACTCAAGAAGAATGAGAATGATAAGAAGTTCCAAGCATTTGTAAGATTTGAAGAGAATAAATTTTTGGAAGCTTGGATTACATCAAGAAGCCTAAGCACTAGAATTGGTATATTTTCTTTTTAGGTTTTCTACTATGTAAAGATAGAGGTTTTACATGAAAAGAGCTCAAATATATTTTTAAATCTTTACAAATGGTTCTTACATGCTAAAATGCCTAAGAAACATGTTTTGAAAAGCTAGTCATGGTAGTAGTTCAAAACTATAAAAAATAGTCAAGTTTGAGTTTTGAAAAGTTGACCTTTGGTTACTCTTTTGATCATAACTTTCACAATACTTTGAGTTTCGTCCTGAAACCTATTTCATTTGAAAATAGACTCAAAGATCTTTCCAATAAATGATCATTTCCTTTAAACGGATAAGAAATGAAGAAGTTATGACCATTTGCTTTAAACTATGAAAAATAGTCAAGTTTAAGTTTTGAAAAGCTGACCTTCAGTTACTATTTTGATTATAACTTTTAAAATACTTTGAGTTTTGTTGTGAAATTATTTCATTTGAAAATTAACTCAAAGATCATTCTAATGAGTGGTCATTTGCTTTAATCAGATAAGAAATGAAGAAGTTATGACTTTTTAAAGTCATTTTTCAAAATCAAAGGTCATGTAATCAATTACACAAGTCCTATAATTGATTACAACTTTGGCAGAGGCCATGTAATTGATTACATCATCCATGTAATTGATTACAACATGCCCAGAAGCGTTCCTAACGGCTATAAACGACTAGTTTTCATAAAAAAATCATTTCTAAACGCTACCAATGACTATTTTATGACTTGGGCTCTATAAATAAGTGTATATTGAAGCATTTACATCTTTAAGAACCTCTAGAGCACTTGGTTTGATCCTTGAATCATCAAAATCATATTTTGAGCTCTTTATTGCAAATTCCTTTTATTCCTTTATTCTTCAAGTTGTATATCTACTCTTGTGAGAGTTTATAATCTTTCTCTTCATCTCAAAATTAGTATAAGAGGGTGAGGTATCCCTCAAGAGAGAAAATGGTGAGGTATCCTTTATAGTGAGGCTTAAACACAAAGGGTGAGGTATCCCAAAGGTCTTGTGAGTGCTCTTGAATTTAACGATTTTTCAAGCACCTATGAAGCTTGAAGAGTTAGAAGCTCTAGTATAAGGGTGAGATATCTCAAGGTGTGAGGAGTGCTCTAGCTTGTACAAAGGTTTTCCTAGCACCCGTGAAGTGTAACACCCTCCATAGGGCATCACATTTTTAAATAAAAACTTAAAACCTGAAAATCATTTTATAAAAACCTTGAGTTCTAAAAGATAAATTTTAAAATTTCATTTCGCGAAATTATAAACTTACCAAAAATTATAAGAAAACAGAAATTAAATTAAACTGATTAATACACATATTATAAATACCATAAAATATTCAATAAAGAAATAAAACATGTAACTTACAGACTCAGAGAAACAGTAGCAAACCCACTAACGGGTACTACTAAAAGCACGGTAACAACACTAACGAGAAAAAAACCCTACATACATGCCTCGTTTCTCCATCAACTGCATCATGTTGAAACTGAGAAGATCACTCCTCGACGCCGTCACCATCTTCAGAATTTTGCTTCCAAGGGGTCTAAGAAACTTGCTTCGTCTATTATACGAATTTAAATAAAACAAACACAACAAAACAATACAGTAAAGAGGTGAGATCCCCTTTCACCAATACCAGTACGGTAGCAAAGAATAATACGAATGACAAGGTCATTCCATACACACAGATATCACAATTATAATCATGTTATCAATTTACAAATAATTCTAATAAACACATATTATAATAAAATGAATAGCAATAACATTACCGTGATAGATATATTAATGGATACAATTAAATCATATAGTCATAACATACATAATATCTCAACAGTGAATAAATAACCACATAAAGATGCAGATCACATATGCAAATGTAATGGTACCGATAGATAAAATGATACAGATAGATAAAATAGAACAAATAAATAACATTAAAAAGTATAAAACATAAATATATGAAATATGACTCAACCCTACTCCATGGAGCTAAAAATACAGACATCAGAGAGAACGACCCGCAAAATCTATTAGTACCGTCGACCGCCCAATAACTATTCCGCTGTCTCACGTTGCGTCTATAGCCCACTGAAATAGCATAGTGGTGTAGCACACTGTCATACGTCGTGTCACTACAGGCTTGCACTAATAGATTTCACAAGATCTTGATTAAGTATAGTGTGTGTCGAGTCCATTAGTGTGTTACCAGTTACCACGGCCCAGAAGAGCAACCAACTGTCCACATATGGAATTATGCACACTAATGTCTCCAAGTTCATTCAAGTTGAACCACACTACGCTTATCACACCGACAACACGATGTTATTCATCTCGTCAATCAATCCACCAATTATCAATCAAATTGGCTCAAATGCATGATAAAAAAAATCCAGATATGCCCTCATTGGTAAAAATTATGAAAATGCCCTCACTGGCAAATCGCATATATATATATACAGTACGCACCCACCTGGCAATACTGTTTCACCATATGCCCTCACTGGTAAAAATTACAAAAATGCCCTCATTGGAAAAAATTACGAATATGCCCTCACTGGCAAATCGCATATAAATACAGTACGCACCCACCTGACAATACTGTTTCACCATCTGTCCGGGTCCACCACTTTGGCCCGACAGTAAAAACTTGTTGTTTTCGTCAATCGCGTAGATATTTTATCGCGTTTTCAAAATCTCATCATTTTTACAAACGTTTTTAAATCGCGTAAATATATTTTACTGTTTTTAAAATCGCGTAGAGTTTTTCAAACGTTTTCTCAATCGCGTAAGATTTTTAAATCATTTTCTTGTCCGAATTCCTTAAAAAACACTATTCAAATAAACAAAAATAATATTTAATACATTTGAACTACGTAGAATATTTTTCATACCGTATACATTATATTGGATATCTTTTCTATCTTATTTGTTTATTTTTAACAAAAATTAACAGTATTTTGTTTAGAAAATGTATAACAATTATTTTCTAAGTTTTCTATTAAAAATCCTTTTGTTTTTATTACAACCAATTAATTACACTTTTGAAAACTACTAACGTGCTTCAAAACACAAAGTGAGCTCTACGTTAGAAATTTTACAAAAGCTACTGTATTTTCTTATAAATGGTAAAATCCTTAGTTTTAACTATTTAAACTTAATCTAATCGTTTTTATTCTTCAAAACTCATTGTAATAAAATTCTGTTTAGTATTTATTACTTCTCTTTGTTTAAAAACAACTTTAGAAATCATAAACACTTGGCTTTGGCATGTTGGCCGAACTACACTAAATTTTACCATTTGATCTTTAAATTCATTTTCTTGTTCTAAATCAATTTGTATCTTGTCAATTTTTCCTAAGTTAATTAAATTGCTCTTTTAGAAAATTGTTGAGAACATTTTGGTTCCCTTTTTGTATTGAGGTTGTGAGCCTTGGATTTGTGTTCTTTGGAACACTCATGCAAACCTTACATGCTATTCACATTTTATAATAATTATCATGCATCTATGAACACATACCATATATTAAAGCAATCATAAAACACATACAAAATATTAAAGCTATTAGACAAGCTTACACACATAATCAATCACAATTAGGAAAGACAATAAACAATCAAGTGAATGAATCCTTATGGATTCTTCACTACAAACACATTCATTCCTCACCACCAACACATGGCTGATGAGGGTAATCTCCCTCTTACCTCTCGAAGAAACCTCCAAAGCTCCTTGTATGCCTCCTTCAAGTAAACTTTCTCCACCAAGAGTTTCTTGAAAATCAAAGAAAACATGCAATATTAAAACCTAAGGCTCTAAACTAAAATAATCATGGATTAAAATCATGATTAGAACTTTGAAATGGATAGAAACATGAAGATCAAAGAATCCTACCTTCAAGGCTTCAAACTTGAGTTTTGAAGAACGAAAATGAAAATGGACGATTTAGAGAAAATCTCCAACATGAAAGTTCCTTAGAATTGCATGGAGATTCAAGATCTAAGGTTGTTTAGAATTATTGAAGCTTGGAAGGTGACTTTTGTGGGGTTGGCCGTGAGCTTAAGAAAAGGAGAGATATGAGCTTTTGTGGTCTTTGCTTGATAGGAAGATGAAGATGAAGGAATCTTGAGAAATTCCTAACATGAAAGTGTCTTGGATTGATGAAAGGATTCAAGAAATGATATTGGTAGGAATTATAGAAATTTGGAGAGGTGTTCTTGGTGCTTGGCCGAAATCATGGGGGAGAGAAAAGAAGAGAGTTTTGGTTGCTTGTTCTTAGTTCTTTGGAGAAAAGGATGTATAAGAGAACAAGTGAGGTGAATGGATGAAGGTTGTCTCCATTTGGGAGCCATGGTCGTGGAGCACAAGGAGAGAAAAAGGGGGTGAGAGCTTCTTGCCAAAGTTTCAAATGAATCCAAGCCCTCCTATTTATAGACTTTATGAAAAAGATGTAGGCTCAAGATATTTTCCGGTATACTATAAGCAATGAACAATAATTACTGCTTATAAGGTCAGTATCTATTATCTGATGAATAATAAAATATACTTAGATTTTTCTCTTATTTTAGTTGGGTAGCAATTATTGCTAATCGTTTTCTACTGATTGCCCTTGATGAGTCATAAAGCGAGTCATCAAAGAGAAGTTTCTAGAATATGTGACTCACTACGATGAGTCAGTATGATGAGTCAGTGTAGATATTTTCCAAAACATGTGAGTCAGCATGGCGAGTCGCAGTGCTGAGTCACTGGCTGAGTCAGCATGACTAGTCACAGCGCTGAGTCACTAGCTGAGAGACCAATGGTGAGTCATAGCGCCGAGTCAGCATGGTGAGTCGTCAGGGAAGCTTCTGGAACAGGTGACTCACTACGGTGAGTCACAGGGCGAGTCACCGCTTCTGGAACCTTCTAGAATCTGCTGAGTCACAAGTGCGGAGGTGTCATGCCACATGTCGCGCTTCCATTGGTCCTGATTGGTCCACGTGTAAAGCATTCGATGACTAGGCGCGCTGACAATGCGTCTTCTAGAACAGTTTGGAATATGTGAGTCACTAGGCTAGTCACCTAGGTGAGTCACCAACGATGAGTCATCATCTAGAACATTCTAGAGTGAGTGACTAGGCTTGCGTCTAGAATCATTCACTAGATATTTTTCAAGAAAAATATATTCCAATGAATAATAAAACATACCCCGATTTTATTTATCAAATAAAATCGCAGGAAAAATAAAACTTCAAAAACTGTTTCCGGTTTCGGATTTAGTAAGTTTCCCCGACTCCGAATCAACAGTACCAAGCTTTCTGGCTAATAAAAATTTTTATTTTTTTTTCGGCCCTTAGGGCCCATATATAGCCCAAAATATCGAAATATATTAAATATTAAAAAATATATCAAAATATCAAAAATATAATATAATATTCAAAATATCTCAAAATATCTTAAAATATCTTAAAAATATCTCAAAATATCTAAAATATAATAAAATATTCAAAATATCTTAAAATATCTAAAATATATTAAAATATTCAAAATATCCAAAATATCATAAAAATTCACAAAAATCATATTAATTGTGAAACTCATGAAAATCAAATCAGATTAGTAAAAATAATTAAAGATTGAGAGAAAGAAATAAAATACGTAGGCTTATATATACCGCCCAAAATAATATTAAAATAATCAAAAACGTAAAAACTCCCAAAAATTCTTAAAAATCACAAAAATCATAAAATTCACAAAAGTCGAGTCGGGTTATTCAAAATAATTCAGAATCGACCAAAACAAATAAAATACTAATTTTTGGGGCGTTACATGAAGTCTAGGAGATAGTGAAGCAAAACCCAAGTTAAGTTTGGGGACTAAATGTATGCCATAAGTGGTTGGTGGCTGAACTAGCATAAATCATTGTGTTTGCTTTTCTCAACTCTATCTCCTTTACATTTGTGCTTTAATTATATATACTTGAGTTGAATTTGATATCTAGCTTATTTGCTTAATTTATCCTATAACCTAAGTGGTATTTGAGAAATCTCTAATAGTTGTACCTTTGATAGACTTATTCCACTACATGTGTAGATTGAAAAAATTAAAATGCATAATTTCTCAAAGTTATTTTAAAAATTGTAATCACCCAATTCACCTCCCTCTTGGGTGATGTTTGCCATGGCTAATAAGTGATATCAGAGCTTCGTGCTTTATTGAAAGCTTAACCGCTTAGAGTTAAAGCTCCTTATTTGTTGGCAACCATTGAGAGCTTTTCAAAATGGAAGGTTTTGAAATTGATAAACCACTATTTTTTGTTATTGTGTATTTTGTTTATTGGAAAGCTAGAATGGAATTTTATATGCAATCTATTGATCTTGATTTGTAGGATATTGTGCTTGATGGATTTACTTACAAAGCAAAACAAACGTGGAATACTTGTTGACAAGAAATGTTTTTCTTTGAACATTAAAGCAATGCAAATGTTGAGAAGTAGTTTAAATGATGATGTTTATGCTGGAATTAAGAATTGCTCTAGTGCCAAAGAAATTTGAGACACCCTTGATGCTCTTTATATTGCTAACAATGATTTTTTGCTTAAAGTTGTATATAGAAAACAAGAAGAGTAAAAGCCTTTAGGAGAAGACAATATTGAAAAATGTCCTCAAGAAGATGTTCAAAGTAATAAAATAAGCTCAATGCCTCTTGGTGGTAATGGTGCTCAATTTGGAGAAGAGACAAAGCAAAACAAAATTGAGAAAGAAGATGTTCTTGAATCCTTGATGGACAACAATAAGGAAGATGGTGATTCCATTAAAGAGCCAAGTATGCTAGAAATTGAGACTACTTCCTATATGGCTAAAAGAGACTTTGAGGTAAATGATGCTTATCTTGATTATGGTCCTTCCTATGATGAGCTACAATATGCATATGATGAATTATATGATGGCTTGTTATTTTTAGAAAAGAAAAACTTATCTTGTTTGGAAAACATTTCCTCCATTGAAAATGAAATTGAGACTTTGAAAAATGAATATACTTTTCTTGAACGTGAAACCTCAACTTCTTGTGAAAAGTGCATTGATTTAGAAAATCAAGTTAAGGACTTATCTTTCAAATTTGTCAAAGCTAATGATTCTAATGACTTACATTCTATGCTTGTTAATGAGAATAAAATTAATGTTATTCCACATGAAAATTCAAGCAAGGTTTATGGCAAAAATAGTATAGAATGTGATAACAACAAAAGACTTAAGTTTTCCAAACATGATCTTCAAAGGACTAAGTCATTATTAAATTTAATTGTTTACAATTTTTGTGGTCATCTAGGACATATTTCTTATTTATGCAATTATAGAAGAAATCTTTATATGAGAAATAGTATGGTATGGGTTCTTAAAGATCTTAAAGGCCCTAGTACTAACATTCAAGGACCCAAGATGAAGTGGATACCAAAAAGTCCTTCTAGTGTTTCAATTATGTAGAAAATTTCTCAAAATAATGGACAAATTGGTCAAGTGAAGAAGGAATCATCAAGGGGAATGTTTCTAGTGCCTAATGGTAGAAGTTTTGGTCAAAGAAGGAAGATGACTTCAACTAAAGCTTCTCAAGTACAAAATGTAGAACTTATAAAGTTCAAAACTCCAAAAGAGAAGCAATGGGCCTTAAGTAATTATAGAATCATGTGCACTTGTTAAAATTTGAAATGGTCCGAGTTCTCTAAGAGTAATGAAAAAATACATCATGGGGAACCACAACATTCTCAAGAAGCCTTAAAGGGATAGAAGTTGGAGTCACCTACAAAAACTTATACAATACACTTTTGGTGATATCAATCTATTATCTTTATTTATGCTTTAAATTGAATATCATGTGATATTTGGAGAAGTAGAGAGTTGTTTTATGCCTTAACATGCCTTAAGTTGTGCTTTTCTAGCATTGTGTCTTGAAAGTGTCTTTATATATGGTAACATGCTAAATATGTACACACTTTGTTTGGAATGATATGTTTTATGGTAAAATCTTTGTTCTTGAGCTTGTGACCAATTCTCTTTGTTCAAATATGAAAATTCACATGCTCATAAGTAGTTCTGATCCTTTCTCTTAGATGCTTAATTATCTTATATACTTACTTGGAGATTGAAAAGTTAAAAGTTATATGTCTTTTTGTTTAAAATTGTTTGATATGTTCATATCTTGAAAACAAGAAGTAAATGATTCATTTTGTATCTTGAACTTGTATTTGAACTACAATGGTTTTTACATTGAAGTATATGTTGAAATGAATCATAAATGGTTTTAAAAGTTATAGTTTCATAGTTTTTCATTTCTTGTATTACAATAATGGACTTTTTGTTCTTGATTGGCATGTGTGCATACTAGAATTCCTTACATGATATTACATGTCTTACATGATCATTGTTTGCCATAAAATACTTATATATGTTTTGATGATGATCAAATTTTTCTTTATAACACTACAACAAAATTGGCCTATGGCTACACTTTTTTAAACTACACTTTAAAAGTGTACCCTTAAGTCTTAATAAGGAACACTTTTATAAAGGTAGCCTTTTTTAAGACCAATGACTACACTTTTTTAAGCTACACTTTAAAAGTGTACCCTTAAGTTTTAATAGGGAATGCTTTTATAAGGGTAGCCTTTTCTAAGACCAATGGTTACACTTTTTTACGCTACACTTTAAAAGTGTACCCATAAGTTTTAATAGGGAACACTTTTATAAGGGTAGCCTTTTTTAAGACCTATGGTTACACTTTTTTAAGCTACACTTTAAAAGTGTACCCTTAAGTCTTAATAGAGAACGCCTTTATAAGGTAACTTTTTTTGAAAAGTTTTGACAACAAGTTTTTGGCAACATTTAAAAAGCGTACATTTAAAATGTAAAGGGTACACTTTTTAAGCATTACCATACCATATTATATTTAGACACACTTATTATGATAAAACACTACACTTAACAAATGTTGCTCGTTTGAATATCAAATGATACATTATCAAAGCATTCCTTAAACTATTTATAGTACCCGTCGAACTTCTGAATTTGTTTCTCACTTAATTTTGTTGTTTAAAGCCTTTTGAAATTAAGAAAAAAATCCTTAATTCTCTGTCCTTCGCCACACCATCTCTCATCCCTTTGTTATCCTTTGCCACTCCTCTTATCCACTCCTAAACTATTCTCTCCACCACTCCCTCCATTATAGCGTCTCTCAGCCACTCCTCTCAGCCCTTTATTCTCTCCGCCACTCCGAGCCTCTGCTGCGTTAGGGCTGGAATCGAGCTTCTGGTGTGTTAGGGTTGCAATCGAGCTTCTTTAGGTACCTGTTGTTCCTCTCATCCCTCTACCCTCTCTTTGTTGCTGCGTTAGAATGACATTTTTACTCAAGCAACTGTTTCCTAGGTTATAATGACATTTTTACTTAGTTGTTTGAAAATGAATTGGGGTAAATCTAAAGCTTTTTGTGCCAAATGTGTTCCTGCATGAAAATGTGACTACATGCAGGTATTATTAATTTATCTTTCACGAAAAAATCTCCAAGATTACATATACGGGTATTTTGAACAAGATTAATATGTAACTGATGTCTTTCCCTCTGCTTGATTTTCTATTTCTCAATGTTTGTTTTGGGGGGTAATGGGCTTTCATGGGTTCTCTTCAACTTTTCTTTTTTATTTCAATTTTTGCTCTGAAATCGGTAAAATTTCAGCAATGTTTCAACCCATTTTCTTCTTCTTCTTCCTTTCCTTAATCCTCCCCTGATTATGTTAGTGGGTTCTAATTTTCGTTTATTTTAGTGATTGGATTTAATGTTCATATGGTATGAGCTATGAGGTTTTGATGACGTATGTTATAGTTGACAGTTTGTTTTGTTGTACTTGTTCCATGGTGTGGTAAAGTGTTTTCTCACGTTGGCTTTTTGGACACTTTCTGGGCTTATATTTTGTTCTTATATCATGCAATTGCCAGCTAGCACTCTCAAGTCTCATAACTTACTGTAATTACTATACGTTTATTTTATTTTATTTTCGGTTTTCACAGTAAGATTAGAATTTTTGAGTTTTCATCAACTTGTGATAAAATTATTGGTTTAAACCTAATGCGCAAAGGGAGGTCTTACGCCAATGTAACAAGTTGCCATTTAAAATAGGCTTATCCAAGAAAATTTGTAATGATTGATAACTTGTACTTGCATTCAAGGATATCATATGGTAAAATTCTAGAGTTTTGATAACAGTGTATAACACATTAAAAGTTTTCATGAAGCATGATTAAAGGTTTCTCTCTCAACGTAGTGAGTAAATACAAAATTATCGTGGTTCAAGAGTTGGGTCTGCGATTAACTTATACAAAATGCACATGTATTTTAATTTGAATTAGCTCTATCATAAATTTTGTCTTTCACATTGATCTTAGCTTGCTAGTGGACTGTGATAAACTAATCATTAGCGAATTGATCGTAGAAAGGCCTCACTCCATCATCTATAAGAGTGTTTGTTAGACACCCTATATGTTCATTATTGAATAGAGAGTTACAGGGGCGAATGCGAGGGAAGGAGTGGGAGTGGCAGAGGATAGGCCAGAAGTAGAAGCAATTCACGGTCCAAAGACGACTAACATGACACAATAGAAGTCATTGTGATAGTGAAGAAGTACCCGACAAAACCTTTATGTGAAAGCGACATGACATATCAGAAATTCATTAGCTTATTTATATAATGAAAAAATAAATATATATATAAGGGTAAAGTTTGGTTTTATGGCAGCAAAATATGACCAAGTGTTGGTGAAGTTAAAATAATAATGACAATACATTTCCTTTTGATACAGAAAAGAAGTGAAGATGAATCTTGATTATAAGTTCTGATATTATGAGAGTTGAAAGGTTTTACATATATCACATATGGACTAAATAACTTGCTGCCATCACTGACTTTTATATATTTGACACAAGTGCATATGTGCTTCATGCATTCTTGTTAGAGTTAACATTGCATGGTTGATAATATGATACATGCCTTACATTATATATATCAACTTAAATTATGCTTGTAAATGAGCTTAAATGATATGTGATGATAGCTTATGATTTAGAGAACTTCTGATTGCAAGTCTCTCTATGTAGAGATGAATAAGCCTAGTATTTATGACCATAGAAGAGTTCATACATGTTGCTTTTGATGAAACTAACCCAAATGGCCTGAGAAAGGATTTGGCTGATGATGTTGCAGAAATCTTAGCAAGAACATACTTGGAGAACAAGGAAAAAGAAGCCAAGAAACAAGAAGAAAGTATATTTAATCCCCCAAGGCAAGAGAATTCACAAATCATAGACCTTCCCAAGGAATGGAGGACATCAAGATATTATCCTCTTGACAAGTTAATAGGTGATGTATCAAAAGGGATGACTACTTGTAACTCTCTTAGAGATGCATGTAACTATATGACTTTTGTCTCTCAAGTCGAATCTAAAGACATAAATGAGGCCATTAATGATGAACATTGGATCTTGGTCATGCAAGATGAACTAAACCAATTTGAGAGAAATCAAGTTTGGGAATTAGTTCCAAGGCCCAATAACATCCCATAATTGGCACCAAATGGGTCTTTAGGAATAAACTTAATGAAACAGGTTTAATAATAAGGAACAAGGTTAGGCTTGTAGCTAAAGATTATAATCAAGAAGAAGATATAGATTATGAGGAAACATATGTACCAGTAGCTAGGTTAGAGGCCATAAGAATGCTACTTGTGTAACACCCTTATGGGGATGTCATATTTATGAAATAAAATAAAATAAAGATAAATAAAATCTACCCAAGTTGTAAAATATTTGTTACATAGTAATACGGGTTGTAAAATTTTTCCGGTTAAACAGAATATTACGAAATAAAATAACACAGAACATAAAATAAACAAACTATCATCACACATAATGTACATATGGTTTTGTTTTAAGTAGTACAAATAATTTACAGCTATAAATATTTAAACCAAAACAGTAAACAAAGCAGTAAAAAGTCTATATATACAAACGCAGACGCGCCCAAGTACACATCATAAATATCTAGCCCTCTGAAGGATCACTCTCAGATGAAACTTCAGGTGATAGGTATCCAGGATGTCTCGACTCTCTACGGACTCTAGTCCGTGCTGTCGACACACTGCTAATCTCACTAGGCGCATCAAACATACCACCCCAATGACGCCTAAGAGATAGTGGTAACTCCACATGTAAATATAATACAGTAGAAAAGATAGGCACTCCATCAAACTCTGTACGTATGGTCACAGTCAGACGCCCTACATACGTAACCGAATCTCTGTCCTCTCGCAGTCTCCAGGCTTCAGAGCCTCCGTGAAAATCCAACCTCACGAAACCAAAGAATTCTGGTAGCGTCATACTCATACAATCAATCCAATGGGTATGGATGATCGGATGGTTCTTGATCGTCAAACTGATCCTCGATTTGCTGCTGCTCCTCGTCCTCGGGGTATACACACTCAAGAGACTGTTCCTCTTCCTCAAAATCTTTATCACATAATTTAACATATATACAGAGAACACATACAATAAAGAGGTAAGACAATCTATATCACCACAAACATGGGAAATAAGAAAACGACAATACAACAGATATAGCAATTCATACAATATAACCTACCATAACAGCATAAATAATAATATAAAGTAACACAGAAATTAAGTGTAACAACATCACATAATATCATATATAAAATGGTACAAATAAAATGGTACAGATTAAATGGTATAGATAAACTAGTACAGATAATAATATTATAATGCACAACACATAAATCATATGTAATGCGACTCAACCCTACTCCATGGAGCTACAACCACAGACATCAGAGAGAATGATCTGCAAAATCTATTAGTACCTCAATTGCCCAACCAAACTATTCTGCTGTCTCACGTTGCGTCTATAGCCCACTGTCATAACGTCGTGGTGTAGTACACAATCAAAACATCGTGTAACTACAGGCATTGTACTAAATAGACTTTACAAGATCTCGATTAAGTATAGTGTGTGTCGAGACCATTAGTGTGTTACCAGTTACCACGGCCCAGAGGAGCGACCAACTATCCACAAATGGAATAATCCGCACACTAATGTCCCTAAGTTCATTCAAGTTGAACCACACTACGCTTATCACACTGACAATACAGTGTAATTCGTCTCGTCAATCAAATCACCAATTATCAACCGAATTGGCACAACTCAATGTATGACAAAATAATTACTAAAATACCCTCACTGGTATCAGTATCCATTTTTATGGAAATGCCCTCAATGGAAAAATCACAGATGTATAGTACGTCCCACTTGACAGTATCTGTATTTCAAAATGTCTGGGTCCACCACTTTGGCCCGATAGTAAAACTCACTGTTTTCATCAATCGCGTAGAAATTTTATCGTGTTTTCACAATTTTATCGTTTTTACAAATGTTTTTAAATCGTGTAAATATATTTTACTGTTTTTGAAATCGTGTACTGTTTTTCAAACATTTTCTCAATCGCGTAAGATTTTTAAATCATTTTCTTGTCTGATTTTCTTAAAAATTACTGTTTAAATAAACAAAAATAATATTTAATACGTTTAAACTACGTAGGCTATTTTTCATACCGTATAAAGTATATTGGATATCTTTTCTATCTTATTTGTCTATTTTTAGCAAAAATTGACAGTATTTTGCTTAGAAAATATATAACAATGGTTTTCTAAGTTTTCTGTAAAAATCCTTTTTAATTTATATTACACCCATTTAATTATACTTTTGAAAACTACTAACGTGCTTCAAAACATAAAATGAGCTCTACGTTAGAAATTTTACAAAAGCTACTGTATTTTCTTCTAAACATTAAAATCATTAGTTTTAACTTCCTAAACTTAATCTAATCATTTTTATACCTCTAAACTCATTGTAATAAAATTCCTTTTAGTATTTATTACTTCTCTTTGTTTAAAAACAGTTTTAGAAATCATAAACACTTGGCTTTGGCATGTTGGCCGAATTACACAAATTTTGCCCTTTGATCTTTAAATTCATTTTTCTTGCTCTAAATCAATTTTGTATCTTATCAATTCACCTAAGTTAGTTAAATCACTATTTTGGAAAATTATTGAGAACATTTTGGTTCTCATTTTATATTGAGGCCGTGAGCCTTGAATGTGTGTTCTTTGGAACACTCATGCAAATCTTGCATATTATTCACATCCTACTAATTATTCATGCATTTCTAACACATATAATATTTTTAAAGCTTGTAGACATGCATATTAATATAAATCACAAATAAGAAAGCTATTAAACAAACAACACAAATGAATCCTTATGGATTCTACAATCACAAACAACTCCATTTTCTTATCACCACCCAAGGATGATAAGATTCAAGTCTTCCTCTTACCTTAAGTGAAGACAAACTCTCTTTCACTCCTTTCTATGGTTTCGGTTTCACCCTTCAAAGTTACCTATCAAGCTTAAACAATTTCTACAAATTACTAACATTGAAAGAAAGCTTAAACCATGGATCAATCATGGCTTAGAACCTTGAAAAAGAATTTAAAAATGAAAAATAAGAAATTTCACCTTCAGGGTAGAATCTCCAAAGTAGTTTTTCAAGCTTTAGATGATGGATTTTGCAAAAACTCTCAACTAGAGATGTTCTTAGAATTGTGTTTAGGTTTAGAAAAGTAGGTTAGAAGAAATTTTTGATGGATGGATGGTGAAGACAAGCACTTGGCCGAATGGACCTTCAAGGTGCATCTATGGTGTTTTCTTGTGTTTGGAAGAGAGAGAAGAGAGAAAAGCTTAAGTTAAAGATAGGAAATGAAATGATAATTGCCCTCCAAAGAGCACTTGGTCGTGGAGTTCAATTGCAAAGGAGGTGTCCATTTGGTTGGCTTCATCCAAGCCTTAGAAATGATCAAAGGTTAAGATGAAGCCTTGGCCTCCAAGCTTAGCTTTCATTGGCTAATCCAAGCCTTGTCATTAAGCCTAGTCATTAAGCCTAATTATTAAGCCTTGTCATTAAGCCTAGTCATTAAGCTTTTAGATATTTCACCACTAATGATGTTTAATTAAGCTACTAATGTTGACTACTTTTACTAAACGTGGGTCCTGCAATCATTTCCGGGTCTATTACCGCTTATTTGCACTGGCTAATAAAATAATATTATAATAATATAAAATTATTTTATTTTATAGTTAAATCCTAAAAATTAAAATATTAATAACAGTATCATTCAGAATTGGGTTTAGTAAGATCCCCCAGCTCCGAATGATTAAAATAAAATTTCCCCGGTCTGAAAATTATTATTTTCCTGACTCGGAGCAAATCACACAAAAAGTTCAAATAAAATCACAGACAGTAAAATAAAACTGTATTTCATACAGAAAAATAACAAACAGTACAAAAAGGACATAACGGTCATTTATCCTAAAATTTGGGGTGTTACAACTTGCATATGCATACATCATGAATTTCAAACTTTATCAAATGAATGTCAAAAGTGCTTTCTTAAATGGTTTTATACAAGAAGAAGTGTATGTGGAACAACTTCTTGGTTTTGAAGATTATGAATTGTCCAACCATGTTTTTAAATTGAAAAAGGTCTTGGTATGAAAGGTTGAGCAAGTTCCTTTTGAAAAAAGACTTTACAAGAGGAAAGATTAGCACTGCTCTCTTTATTAAAAACAAAGTGCATGACATTCTCCTTGTGCAAATATATGTTGATGACATAATTTTTAGTGCTTCTAGTGAGTCTCTTTGTAAGGAGTTTGCAAATACATTGCAAAATGAATTTGAAATGTCAATGATGGGTAAACTCAACTTCTTCCTTGGATTCCAAATTAAGCAAACAAGGGATAAAAATTTCATAAGTCAATCTAAATATTGCAAGGTGCTGCTCAAAATGTTTAGAATGGACAACACCAAGCATATGGCTACACCTATGAATACTTCTTTTTATTTGGACAAAGATGAATGAGGTAAACCCGTAGAAATAACTAAGTATAGAGGTATGATTGATTCTCTCTTTTATCTTACTGCTAGTAGGCTTGATATTATGTTTAATGTGTGTATGTGTGCTAGATATCAAGCTAATCCTAGAGAATCACACTTAAGTACATTAAAAAGAATAATGAAATATTTTGTTGGCACTTCACAAATGGGATTGTGGTATCCCAAAGGTGTCACTTGTAATCTAATTGGTTATTCTGATTCTGTTTTTGCTGTATGCAAATTGGATAGGAAGAGCACTAGTGGGACATGCCACTTGCTTGAAAGCTTTTTGGTTTCTTGGCATAACAAGAAACAAAATAGTATGAGATTGTCTACAGCGGAAGCTGAATATATTGCAACTGGGAATTGTTGTGCTCAAATTCTTTAGATGAAGCAACAACTTCTAGATTATGGACTTCAGCTTGATCATATCCTTATAAGATATGATAACACTAGTGCAATCAATTTGTCTAAATATCCTATCTTACACTTAAGGACTAAGCACATTGAAATTAGGCATCACTTTATAAGAGATCATATACAAAAGGGAGATTGTATGCTAGAATTTATTGAAACAACTAAACAACTTGCATATATCTTCACTAAGCCTTTAGCAAAAAAAGCATTCTTTTACATTAGAAGAGAATTGGGCATTATTGATCAATCATGCATATAAATGAATGCTTGTATTTATTACTTTATCATTAATTTATTTTTCTTGAATTATTATTGACTTGAGCATCAGAGGTATCCCAAAATTTGTTTTGTAGGTACTCCATGATTGGGTAAGAATCCTCCTCTCAAATTGATGTTTTAAATGTGTTTATTGATGTATTTCTTTTAGTTTTATTCAAATAATACTTCTTTTATTTGAATAACGTAACCCGAAAGCTCCCAATAATTATTGTTTTGTATGTCTTATTCGAATAAGGAATACCTTATTCAAATAATGCTTGACAAAAGCGTTTTCAAATCTTGATCTTTGTTATGTTGTTCAAATAACCATATGGTTATTCGAATAAAGCTTGGCAAAAAGCCAAGTCTGTTGGATTTTACATTTTATTCAAATAACAAAGTTGTTATTCGAATAAAGTTTGGCATAAAGTCAAGTATGGGTGCTATGTTATTTGAATAACCATATGGTTATTCAAATAACTCTTGGTAGAAGGCCAAGACATTTGAGTTACCATGTTTTTTATTCGTATAACATGGTTGTATTTCGAATAACATGCGAGTTATAAAAGATAAATAACACGTTCCACACTCATTTCTCAGGTTTCTCCTCCCTCTCTCTATTTCTCATCTTCTTCTTTCTCTCTGAACATCACGTATCTCCATCTCCCAAACCTCCATTTTTGCACCTTGATTTTCTCTCTACATCCCTCTCTCTCTCTTTCTCTCCAAATCACCATCCTCACACCCCAAACACCTCACCCAAACTCCATCTTCACCTATGGCTTCTTCTTCCAAACGTCTAAGAACTAAAATTGCACCCACCAATAACCTGTTGGACTTTCGCAGACTCTCCTCCAACATAGAAGATCTAGGTCACTTCAGGACTTACTTTTGGGAAAGAAATCTTGTGCAAGCGAAGCACATAGATTTGAAGCTCTTTGAAACAGAGGGTGGGTTCACATTTCTGGACCTTTTGGAATAACAAAGGGTGCTGAAGCTCTGCTGCTACAAAGATACCATCTTCCCGGACCTCGTGAAGATGTTCTACTTCAACCTAAGGCTAGATGGTCCCAACATCATCTTTAAGGTCAGAGATCAGTAGATTGTGATCACTTTTGTTGATTGGATGAAGCTATTCGACTTAAGAGTTGATGACCCTACCATTGAAGAAGACAACAAGTCAAATATTAAGGAATACAAGAAGGATGACACTCTTCTTCTAATTGTGAAACTTGGCTTGGAATCGCCTAAGGTTGGCTTGAAGGGTGGGATGCTCAAGAGTCAGAATAAGCTGTTGCATTATGCGTACGCGCATAGTCTTGCCCCTTGCGGGGGAAATTATGCCTATCTGACAGAAGATGATATCTTTATGGTGTGGATCCCATGAAAGGGATATAGGATCAACTGACTTAACTTCATCGGGAAGCACATGATGAAGGCCAAGGGAAAGGAGAGATCTAAATTGCCTTATGCGCTCCTAATCACTATCTTTCTCAAGAAGTACCCATAAGTCACGGAGATAGAGTGACCAACAAAGCTTACTCACTTCAATATCTTCAAGTCCTATACTCTAAAGAAAATGAAGATGGTTCGAGATGATGATGGCGGCTGGGTGTACCTAGATGAGCTGGAAGAAGTTGGAGCTGATGAGAAGGCTGAAGGTGCTCTTGCTACTACTATTGGTTTTGTCACCAATGAACAGTTGATGGCAACCCTGCTGGACAACCGTTCCTATATAGAGAACACCTTCTTTATTTTGTTTGACAAGATAGAAGGTATAGGCACAAACAGGCTGTTCTGCGAGCTTTGTTGACTGATAGAGCTCCAAACTCCCCTCCTCCACCATAGGATGCATACTTTTAGGACCCATAGTTTTTAGGATCTTTGTTTTGATGCTTTTGCTATGTATTGGTTGTTTTTAATGCAAATGTACATGTAATTGGCCAACTAAATGAATAAAATGACTATGTTTTTGCTTTATCTTGTGTTTCCTATACAATTTGATTACAATTGCTTTCTAACCTGTTATATTTGAATAATTTCTTGCTAAAATTGAATTAGGTAAAGTATTGGACTTAAATGAATATCAATTACTTGCTTTGGCTTTCTCATGCCCTATCTTTTTTATCATGACAAAAGGGGAAGAAAAAGCTAGAGTTTGAATTCTCACATTTTGAGAATATTTTTGAGAAAAGACACAATAATATAAACCGGCTATTGACCTTTGAAGACTTTATTTTGATGATAACAAACATGAAGATGTTGCATGATCAAGCTTAAGACCTTCAAAAATAGCTTTAGGACTTAGATCATTGTGTAACGGTATAAAGAGATTCACACTAATGCTCTAAAACTTGGTTTTTCAAAGAATCCAAATAACACTTGTTTTCAAGGCTTCAAAATGGTTTTTGTTTTGTCAAGAAACAACTACTAAGTGCCCAAAAGCTTGTTAGATCATTTGAAATCAATTGGCAATGGTTAAAAGTTGTATGAAATATTTTTCAAATTGTTTATTCAAATAAAGGATCCTTTACTCGAATAGCCAAAGTCAGAGAAGTCAAGAATTCCATCTAGTTAAGCTTTATTCGAATAAAGCCTTGCTTTATTTGAATAAAGGTTTAAATTAGCCATTGGTGCTTCAGATTTTAAATGATTTATTTGAATAACTAAGTTGTTATTTGAATAACATGTTTTTCAGAAAATAGTTTTTAAATGATTTATTCAAATAACTAAGTTGTTATTCGAATAACACGTTTTTTAGAAAACACATTTTAAATGATTTATTCAAATATAGTGAGTGTTATTCGAATAACACATTCCAGAGACAAATTTCTGCATGCTATTTGAAGCTTTATTCAAATAACAAAGTTGTTATTCGAATAAATGCGTATACTAGAAACAAAAATAAAAGGCTAGTTGATGGCATTTAATGTTCCCAACCACCTCTAGCGGCTCTTTAATGCTTTAGGCTATAAATACAAGTTGTTGGACATTAAAGGGGGTTAGAAAATCAATCTAAAAATCTTAATTGAGCATTAATACAAGCTTTCATAGTCATTTCACTTAATCCTCTGTTTTGAGCTTCAAAGTGTGAATCCATATACCCATTAAGCTTCAAATTGTATTATCCACTCTTGATAGAATTTTATTTCATTGATATTCTATTTATATTGTAAAGAGGGTGAGGTATTTGTAATGTCCTAAATTCTAGCATATAAACGTCCTAATTTCTTATGTTCTTAATTCCTTTAAAGTTTGTCGTAAATCAATAAAAGTCAGAAACTCAAGTCAATAATCATAAATAAACGCAACGATAAAAATTTTCAGCCTACGATGTTCACAAACAAGCATAAAGTTTAGAATAATACAACAAAATTTGACCATCACAGTCATATACAATCGTCCAAATAAAAAAAAGAAACAATAATCAACAACATCATTCCTCCATTTCAAGTACTATTACGGAGGATGAACCCAAGGTAGAGAACCCTCAACACCGTCGTCTGTGCCATCACCAAGTTGACAGAATCAACTGAAAGGTGAAGGCACCAGAGATGGTGACTGTCCTGTATTCTAGGTGGGCAGACACCTGATCTTGGATGGTTATCTGCCCTATGAAAGTGAAGAGCTGCATCTCCATGTCATAGGTTCGCCTACCCTCGCCAAGCCAAACAATAATAGTACTCATATTTACTAATCTAGAATACCATGACAACAAAACAAAGGGGGTGAGAATACAAATTTCTCAATAAGAAGTAAAAGAAACAGAATTAATGGCATTCCAGGGGAATCAGTTTTTAAAGAAAAACATTCTTGATTGTAAGGAAATAATTTTGCCATTGAAAACTCCGTTTCCAAAATGTTTTATTTTATCGTTCAAAAATTTCTTCTCTACAATAAAAAATAGTAGTTAGAAGATAAGGATAGGCAATGAGAAATTAAAATACGCATAGATGAAACACTTAGAATATAAACACATTTATAGATGATGCAAATACATCCAAGACACAATTATGTTAAAATCAATGAAACATCAACACGATAAATGGGAAAGTATTACATAAAGAGAATTATAAGCCAAGAGAAATAAGCACAAAGATTTAAAGTCTTTTACTTAATACTCTATGGAGTGCTCCAATAGGATAGCGGATGAACAAGAGTACACTTGCGCCCTCTGCATGCTCTCTAATTGCCTTGGAGAAAAAAGGTCTATCAAACATAACTCCATTTTCGGAAGTGATCTCCATGGCAAAAATCAAAGTACTACCTGGACCCGTGAAGTCACAATGGCATGTTACTTCCAAAGGGTTTTCACCACCACTACAACATTTTTGACTTTAGGCAACACTATTTTTAGCAACGCTTTGAAAGCGTAGTCTAAAGTTGTATAGGCAACGTTTTTTGAAAGTTGCTGTTAGTTCTTAGTATAGGCAATGCTTTTTAAGCAACGTTTTGAAAACGTTGCCATAGAGTGTACAGGCAACGCTTTTTAGGTGTTCTCTGAAATTAATCATGTTTAAGAAACGATTTTTAAACAACCTTTAATAAATGTTGCCAGAAACATAATAGGCAACGTTTTAAAGCTGTCCCAATTGTATCTTTCAAATATTTCGGCCAAAAATGGTGCAAATAAAAAGCCATTCCGCGGGGAAGGCAAATTTTTTTTGACCCACTCTCATTTCTCTAACACATTGAAGACTTGCTGAAAAAAAATACCAACCTACTCTCTCTCGATGCCCTAAACTTCCCAAACTTGCCCTTTCTCAGCCAAAACCTACTCCATTGGCCTTGCCTCTCTGAACTAATTTGGACCCTTTGGCTTTCCAATATTCCCAGAGCTGAATCACCAATAGTGATCAAGGTTGCAAATCCAACCATCCTCTGTTTTTCAAACCAACCACCATTGGAAACCTAGTCTCGTGGCTCGTGATTCCATGGCTGTCGTTTGGATGGCTCTTAGTTAGGCTTTTGGTTTAGGTATGACTTTTTAGTGATTGAAGAATTTAATGGGTTTCTGTTGTTCGTTGCTGGGTCAATTTATTCCTTGCCAAATTTACTTTTATATAATTATATAAATGAGCAAATGGCTTGGATTTAGAAATGTCTCTACCTGTCTTTACTGCTTTTGTCCTTGACGGGGTGTTGTCCTTCTATTATTATTTAGATTTACTTAATTATTATTTAGAGTTGTTCAACCGGCAAAGAGAATGTCAAATATTCAAAGTCAAGAAAATTGTATGATCTGCTAAACAAAATGCAAGGAGTAGACTAGAAACAGTGAAACACAATCCAGAAGGTTACAAAAGAGAGGATGGACAAGGAAGAGGTAAAAAGTCATAATGACAGATATTTTATTGAATAGAATGCCAACCATTGAGCAAACACAATCCATAAGATTTGACTACATTAGCCGTAACCACTTACGTGTTTTGTCTCATATTTGATTCTATGTCATCCACAACTTTGACAATAGCCTGCCTTTATGTGGTTTCATTACATTTCATTGTTTCGCATGCTTCTCCCATTCGCTGTATGTCCCCTCTCATCTCAATTCAGGAGGAATAAAACGGAGGAATAAATATATATATATATATATATATATATATATATATATATATATTGGTACACGCTACACCAGAAAATTGTCAAATGAATTAGCATATTTTATTTACCAAGGCAAGTCTAATTGGGGTTTTTAAGTTGAATGGTAGAGATAGCTTTTAGATGGACAAATAAATTGTAGCATTGTTAGATTATTCATGAAATTAAATAGCTTAACATGAAAACTTGTATATATATATATATATATATTGGTACACGCTACACCAGAAAATTGTCAAATGAATTAGCATATTGTATTTACAAAGGCAAGTCTAATTGGGGTTTTTAAGTTGAATGATAGAGATAGCTTTTAGATGGACAAAATAAATTGTAGCATTGTTAGATTATTCATGAAATTAAATAGCTTAACATGAAAACTTGCAGGTATCGTAAACACTTAGCTATGAGGTAACATATGTGCAGAATTTCACTGATGTTGATGACAAGGTGAGGATAAATACGTGTGACCTGCTGGTGCAATTGCTAATATAGTACAAAACTTCAGCATTTGTTTACTAAAGTAAACTTCTTTGGGTTTCTCTAATTATTTCTATGCATGAATATAGTAACAATGTAAAAGTTATCTCGTGAATGCATTATTTATCAATATTGTAACATTTCTAAAATGTGCTCTCGTGGCCTGAGTGTGTGAGTGCGTTACTTGTGGAAAATGTGAGGTGCATTTTTTTGGATCTGTGAATGGGTTAAATGTGTTATTTGAAAGGTTCTGTTTATGGACATTTCAATGGGTTTTGATGGGTACTTGACGAGCCTGATGGTGGCTTGTGTGCAATGTAAATTTTTAGGACATGTTGGTCTGTGCTTGTTTCTTAGTTGTTTGCTGGTTCAGTCTTGGCTTGATTCGGGTTTGAGGGATTTGACTAAATTGTGGTACTGACAAGATGCAGAGTTATGTTGGCTCTGTTTGATTTTTCTATTTGATCTTTCCTTCCCTTTTTTTATTGTTTACTAGGCTTGTTGGTGGGATGAGAGTGAAGATCGGTGGTGCATTCTTAATGACCGTAAGAAACCTCATAGAGATGTAGCACAAAACATATCAAATACAAAGTAAATCACATGTTCAAGTTTCACTTTATATTAAGTACCTATTTAAATGCTTACATTCAAACAAACAGAGAAAAATTGAAAGATAAGAAAGTTAAGAAGACACACCTCTATCCAGCAAATTTCGTAAGCGAGAAAATTTTCTTCCCCAGAATTTTTCCTTTCTTTTTCTCTGCTCTTGTACCTTAAGCAGCCTATAAACGGTCCCCCAGTGCTCTTTCTAAAACTCTGGTGCAATTGCTATTATTTCTGAAACTATATCCATGCATAGACTTTCTCTAGTTTCTTTTGATGATGTCTTGAAGATTGATAGTGAAAGAGACTTCTTAGTTGGTTTTCAATTTATACATTACAGAGTTATCCAATTAGATTTTAACTGCTTAATTTTATTTTTGTGATTGATGCCTTTATAATTTTAATGCCCTTATTTTTTGTATGGCAGTTAATATTTGAATATGTTATCGGTGTATTTGTTTAGTACTTTTCCATTTGTTTATTTGTTTCTATTGGTAGCAGATGTGGTGGGGTTATTGATTGGTATTTCAAGTGAGTGTTTGCATGCTGGATGGAAAAGCTACCAAAATTATGGTGATTGACCTTATGCAAATATGTATACGTCTGCTAATACTTCTTTCATTAAAACATGCCTTATTTCACCAACTATATATATCTTTATTTATCTCTGGTTTTTTGGTTGTAAAATAAAGTTGTATGATGGATCTGTGTTCCTTTGTTATTAATAAGTTAGAAGCTTGAATGTGTTCTGCTTGGCCAATACGTGGCGTATTTGAAGGCTTTCATTGCCTTAGGTGATTTGGACCATCTTGTTATTATAATCCTTTTTGCTTGCTATTTTTTTTCTTTTGAAAGCTACAATATAAGGCTAGATGTGGTTAAAATGGCATGATTTTTAAAATTACAAATCATTCCCAATTTGCCAAAATTTCACCCTATTCCATAATTTCTCTTTTTTGTTTTTTTAGGCATTGGTAAAGGTACTCAATTAGCACCAAGAGTCTGAGCTCAAAAGGCTGACTGATTCTAACTCTTTTACCTAGTTAGACATAAAATTCTCTTATTTAAGTATTACTTTTTATCCCGCATAATTTACCTGAACTGGTTTATATGATATCATTGTTTAGACTAATCTAGTACTATGAATATTCGTGTTAACATTTGAACATTAATACCAAAAATAACTTTGTTATCAGTGAATTAAAAGATGAGTTCAAGGAGTGGATGGATTTACTGAGGTTTAGCAAAGAGTACGTTGATGGTGTCCAGTTTTTCTTAGATTTTGCATTTACTATTGGAGAACCTGATGGAGAGGAGATATTATGCCCTTGTGCAAAATGTGCAAATTCTTATTGGAGAACAAGAGATGTTGTGTACTAACATTTAATATGCAAGGGATTTGTTGTGGGCTACCGAAAATGGATCAACCACGGAGAGGGGCTAAGCGCAACAAATGTTGATGCTGATATGGATGTTGAAGACCCACATGATGACATTGATAGCTTATTGAACGATAGGTTTAAAGATGTAGTGCAAGAGGATGTGCTTCATGAAGGTGCTAATGAAGATGCAAAGAAGTTTTATAAATTGGTTGAGGAGGCAAATCAAGAACTGTACCCAGGTTGTGAAAGCTTCTCTACATTGTCATTCACCATTCGGCTTTATTTGTTGAAGTGTCTTCATGGATGGAGTAATGCATCTTTCACATCTCTCCTTGAGTTGTTGAAAGAAGCTATACCTAATTTGAATATTCTTCTATCTTTCAACAAAACCAAGGCCATAATAAAGGACTTGGGTCTTGACTACGAGAAAATCCCTACATGTCCCAATGATTCCATGCTATATAAGGGTTGTTATGCTGATAAAGAGTTTTGCCATATATGTGGAGCTTCACGATATATTCAATATCCTAGCGTCGATTGTGAGGCTGAATCTTCCAAGAAACCTAATGTAAATGCTAAGATCTTGAGACACTTTCCTTTGATTCCCAGACTCCAAAGGATGTTTATGTCTTCAAAGACAGCAAATACGCTTAGGTGGCATGAAGATGAGCGTTCAAAGGATGGAGTTGAGACATCCTGCTGATGGTCAAGCATGGAAGGACTTTGATAGTGGTCATCCTGATTTTGCAAAGGATTCTCGTAACGTAAGGCTTGGGTTGGCTAGCGATGGATTCAATCCATATCGAACCATGAGTATATCTCATAGTACATGGCCTGTGGTGTTGATGGCATATAATTTACCTCCGTGGTTGTGCATGAAGCCAGAATATTGCATGTTATCCTTACTAATCCCTGGAAGACATTCACCTGGAAATGACATTGATATTTATCTAGAGCCATTGATTGAGGAGTTAAAGTTGTTATGGGATTTGGGAGTAGAAACGTATGATGCTTTAGCTAACCAGACTTTTCAAATGCGAGCAGCTCTTTTATGGACTATTAGTGATTTCCCTGCTTATGCTATGCTGTCTGGTTGGAGCACCAAAGGAAAGTTGGCTTGTCCTTGTTGTAATTATGGTACTTGTTCTACCTATTTGAAACATAGTCGAAAGATGTGCTATATGGATCATCGAATTTTTCTGCCCATGAGTCATCCATGGAGATCTAATAAAAGGTCTTTTAATGGAGATACAGAATTTAGATCTCCACCACCAACATTAAGTGGGACAAAAATCTTAGCTGAATTAGAAGACTTTGATAATGTGTTTGGAAAGAAGCATAAGAAAAAGAATGATGGCCCGTGGAAAAAGAGGTCAATTTTCTTTGAGTTGCCATATTGGAAGCATAACACTATGCGCCATAACCTTGATGTGATGCACATAGAGAAAAACATATGTGATAATATTATTGGAACTCTATCAGATATCTCTGGGAAGACAAAGGATCATGCAAAAGCTCGTTTTGACCTAAAAGAAATGGGCATAAGAAAGAACCTTCAACCAAAGGAGACAAAAGATGGAAAAACCACTAAGTTTGCAAAAGCTTGTTTTTCTATGACAGCAGCAGAAAAATCTTTATTTTGTGGTGTCTTGAAGTCAGCAAAATTGCCTGATGGTAGTGCCTCAAATATCTCTCGGTGTGTTCAAGTTGGTGAAAGAAAAATATCAGGCTATAAGACCCATGATGCTCATTTCATGTTGCATTACCTGTTGCAAATACCAATAAAAAGCATACTGCCTAATCCTGTTGCCGTCCCTTTGATCCGTCTTTGTTCTTTCTTTCGATGTTTATGTCAGAAAGTTGTTACACTAGAAGAATTAGATCGCTTGGAAGCAGAGATTGCAGAAACACTTTGTCAATTAGAGAGAATTTTTCCTCCATGTTTTTTTGATATCATGGTTCATTTGCCTATTCATCTAGCAAATGAAGTGAGATTAGGTGGCCCTGTTCAATTTCAGTGGATGTACCCTCCGGAAAGATATATGTGTAAGTTGAAGTCTTATGTTCGTAATAGAAGTCGTCCAGAAGGCTCAATTGTAAAGGCATATTTGGCTGAAGAATGCTTAACATTTTGCTCAAGATATTTGCATGAAGGTGTGCAAACTATGTTGAATAAATCGAGCCGAAACAATGATGAATGCAATAGTAAGGCTGACTCATTTGATGTTTTTCATGGATATCGATTTCATACAAGGCGGCGTGATGCGAGACGGAAGACTCAAAACAGCGGTGTAACATTGATGGCATTAACTACAAGCTTTGCTAGCTCTAAGGATGAGCACCCAATCACAGCAAATGTAACTTATTATGGAAGAATAAATGACATGATCGAATTAGATTATTATGGCCATTTTAAAGTTGTGATGTTTACATGTGATTGGTTTGAAGCTCAAGAAGATCTGTTTGGACTTATTTATGTTCACTTTAATAAGAGATGTTATCGTGATGAGCCTTTTATTCTTGCATCTCAAGCACACCAATGCTTCTATATCCAAGACCCCATTGATGAAAGCAAACATTATGTCATGAAGACAGTTCTAAGAGACTTGTTTAGCATAAGTGATGAACCAATTTCTGATGGTCAAGAATTTTATGGTAATGAGTCATCTAACCATTCTATAAGTCTTGTTATGCCTAATGATGATGGTGACATTGAACTTGTGAGAAGAGATGTTCCAGAAACCATTATTGACATGGCTGAACCGTTGTCCGATGAAATTGAACAAGAAAAAGATTCTGATTTTGAAGACATTATGTAAGACATTGATGCAAGTATATAGGGTTGTATATAGGATATTGAAATGTTATCAATTGTGAGGTGCTGTAGTTTTTTATACAATCATAGTTAGTTGATTTTAATGTCTTCGTAAACATTTAAATATACACTCAATTAGGGAGCAGCATCCATATTTAGAGGTAGCAAATGGATATAGAAGGCAGAATGCATGCAATGTTTTGGTTATTACTTTTTACCCTTTCTGGCTACAATAAAAAGAGCAAGGTATGATATGGTTGGAACTAATGATTTGTCATTGAGATCTTATTAACCATTAGAGAGAAAGGTACTGTCTTCATAAACAAAAGATCTTTTTTTAAAAAAAAAATTACCAGAAAAGAGAGTAAAACAGTGAAAATGTTGATATTTTAATTCCAATGTCAAAAGTGGAACTCACGGGTATGCGAGAAAACCCTTTACAGAATTCAGAAAAGGTACCAAATCTAATTAATCAAAGCATCTAAATTTTACCTCATTCACCTCCACCTTTAGTGAGAAATAATGCTCTAATATGGCATCTCTTCAATAATAATTTAGTTTGACAATGACTCGTTCCTCTCTTTTCCCTTATCAAGTATGCAATTACCTTGACAAGATTTTGATTACCTGTTCCTAAAAGATCTTTATCATATCTAAAATTTATTAAAATGTAGTTATTGTTTACTGAATTTTGTGACCCTTGCAAAGAGGGGAAGTGAAAGGGCTGTAGAGATTGATGGCAATGCAACACATGTCAATGCACCAACATCAAAAAAGCTGAAAACTGTCAATACGAAGAACAATGAGTAAATATCATCCGAGAACAATGCATCGACTTCATGTTGGTTGCTGTTGGTAAATTATAGTGATCAGAACCGAGACAATCTATAATTCAATGTGAACAATTTGAATAATTTGGTGTTGCTTTTTTTTTTTAGAGTGGTTCAAGTTACACTTTGGAATTTATCGTTGGATGGCTTGTATATCCTGTTTCCTGCTTAGATAGTGTCTCAGTTGACATAGTCAATTGGAGGTATATTAACAAATTTTAAGATTGTTGTGAACCATTAAAATTTACTGTTTGGTGAAACAGGAGGGTTTAATAGGAATCATTAACCAATGGTGACCCTGCCTATTTGTATCACTCTTGCATCTTGCTGTTTTTCCATGATACTATTTTAGATTAAATTTGAGTTTGATTTTCAATATTTACCAGTAAAATCCGATGATGGATCAATATTTTTTATGCCAAACAATAAACAATGGTATCTCTGCCTACATCTCATTGAAAAAACAAAACAAAACAAAACTGAAATAATATGAAAATGAAATTAAAATATTGGAAGAAAACAGAGTTTAGCAAATAATGTAAGGACTAAGGAGCAACAAAGCCCGTGATTCCCGACGAAAGGGCATATATTTCATATTATCTTTTTGAGGTTTGGAGTCGCATCAGAGACAAGACAAAGATCACACTTCACAGTCTCATACACATGCATTCATGAAAAAATGAAAACCCAGCCTCACTTACTCACTGCTGTCTATTCATACATTTCTTACTGTCATTCCCAGCTGGTAATTAATATTTACAATAATATTATGCGGTACCTTGTGGTCCTTTTCACAGATGGTAGTTGAGGCAAGATTGGTGTTCTCTGTAGCTTATCATGTAATATAATTGGCTTATCTAACAATATATTTATAACTAAGGGAATTTTCTTTTCCATTGTATTGATTTAACTGCATGCCCTTATACTTTAACCATTAAGTTACTTTTGAACTTTGGATTGAGTTGTAACAGTCTTCACTTCACCATTGACAACAAATAGGAATCTTTGCCTTAAGACTATGCAAACTATCATTAAGTGAGAAATTATAATGATCCTGCATCAGAGTTACTGATTATCCAACTACTACAATGCATGATATGACTCAATTGATCCTCCAGTGTTACTGATTATCCAATTGGATATTTAATAGCTTTATTACTAGTTCATTACATCATCAACCTGCAACTCTAGCAGATGCACCAAATGAAACCAGTTGCAGCTACTTCTCATAATTTGCAATTTTGTGCTTATATGAGGTTTTACATTTAGAGTGAGGTAAGGTTATGAATTATATGAATTTTGTGCTCTAGAGAAAATTAAATATTAAGTACAATTTATGCTTGCATCTCTAGAGTAAATTAAATATTAAGTACAATTTATAAGCTTTGGCCTTTCAAATTTGTATAAGGTTCCCGATGTTTAAATTTGCTTGCAGAGCATTAGCATTATTATTTGTGAGAGTATTGCTTTCCCTTTCTTTTATTCTTATAAGTAAAGAAACATAAACTTATGAAATGAGTTCGAGCTGTGGATGTCTTATTTTGGTGCAATTTATTCAATCCATATAATCTATTATTTTTCATTTTCCATGTTTTTTGCTTGTTCTTCATTTTCCAAGCTTTTGCTTGTAATATTAAGTTGGGAAATGGCATGTTATAACCTAATGAATTTCAATTTGCCAATTTTGTAGATTAAAACCTTCACTTTGAAACAAAATGAACAAGGGAGAAAGCTACAAAAAAATGTGCCAACTTTAAACAAAGGATGTGAAGATCCCAATAAGAGAGCTAATTTGGATCTCGATTTCAGTGCAAGATCAAGTGTTGAATTGTCTAAAATATTTAAAATCAAGCAAGAAGAGATTCAGAAACTTGGAAAGAATAAAGTAGATGGCAGGTAGTTGAATGCTACAAGTATAACCCAAAGTGAAGAAAATAGTAATTCTTTAAAGAGAAAGTTATTTCCTATGAATGCAACTCATTTACAAGTCAATCAAAAGGAAGAAAGGCAGCCTAAGAGCACTAAAATGAATTCACAAGTTGGAGGAGCTAGTCAAATGGAAATGAGGTAGCCTTTGCCTACAAATGTGACTCAAACACAAGTCACTCAAAGGGAAAAGAGGCAGCCTAAGAGTACTAGAATGACTACACAAGTTGGAGGCTCTAGTGAAATGGCAATAAGACAACCTTTATTTACAACAAAAGAAGTGCAAATTGGAAAAAAAGATGAAAATAATGAAAAAGAAGTATATATCATCTAGTTGTCCATAAGGTTATATACAAATATGTCAAGAAAGAGGGAGCCAAAATCTGAAAACGCTATGGTTCATGGGTCATGATACACATGTTGAAATTTGTTGCATGTATTGGCTTCTCTATGCTTTGTCTGATTCCATGGAACTTATTTGATGAAATGAGAAAAAAAAATTTAATTTTTTGTTCTGGGGTTCTTTTTCTTT
Source organism: Ormosia emarginata (assembly GCA_029884605.1). NCBI lineage: Eukaryota > Viridiplantae > Streptophyta > Magnoliopsida > Fabales > Fabaceae > Ormosia > Ormosia emarginata. Next base: position 23,325,766 of record JAQQTP010000073.1, read on the forward strand.
ATTATCCAAGTGGGATTTGGACACTATCAAAAATCTTTTTGAGATTAGAATTAATTGGTAATTTTATTTCTCACCAGATATTCTAGCTTTAACTAAGGATGTTGTGACCAGTGTTGATGTTAAATATGTTTAGAATATGGACTGATGATGTTGTGGGGTCATTTATTTAGATGAACGTTTTTGCTCTTGAATTTAGTATGGGCATGACTTGAGCTTATCATTTTATTTCTAGTTGGTTCTTATGTAGCTGCAGACTTGGGAATGTTATTGTGCATCTCATGTATGTGTTGACTGTTTAGGATTGGGAGAAGCCATGTATAAAGCTGTACTCTTTATTATTATTGATTTTTGCTATCAATTTCTTCCTGATTTGTGTGTATTCTTTATTTCACATTATTTCCCATGATGTGTCATCCTTCAATTTGTACCAACCATTAACTAAGCATTATTGATTCATAAGTTGAATTTCTTAGTTAATTAATAGTTATAGTATATGTAACTAACCACTTTAATATTTTATTTTGTTGCTGACTTCAATATGTATCAAAGAGGAATACTTATGTGTTTTAGAATATGTATTTACATATATTTATTGTTTTTCTTTTACAGTGAGAATATACTAGATAAAGCAAAACATGTGGATACAATTATGGAGATTTGCCAAGGAAATTCAACTTTAGTTTTTTGTTTTTTTATTTGTATTATGTGATCAAGAACAATCACATTACTTTTGTACAATAGTAGTAAATGACTTTTTTTTTCTAAGTTTTGGTGTTTATATATAGTAAATACACTTACATAATTTAGTATATTTTATTTGAGAAGAATTAGTTTTTTAATGCATTATTAGTTTTTTATACGTGATTTTTTAATATGCAAGTAAAAAGTGTTGTCTAAAAATAATACATAGGTAAATTTTCAAAAAAAAAATGGCCAATAACAAAATTGCCTAAAGTAGACCTATAGGCAACGTTTTTCACAAGTTGTCTTATGGCAAACATAAAAGCAACGGCAATAAAACGTTGCCTAAAAGTACAACTATAGGCAACGTTTAAAAAATGTTGCCAAAACCTTAACCTATAGGCAACGCTTTCTAAACGTTGCCTAAAACAATACTTATAGGCAACGCTTTCTAAACGTTGCCTAAAACAGTACTTATAGTCAACATTTAAAAAACGTTGCCAAAACCTTGACCTATAGGCAACGATTTTTAGACGTTGTCTCATAGCATACTTAAAAGCAACAGTAAGAAAGCATTGCCTAATGCAGTACATATACGCAACATGTCAAAAACGGTGCCAGAGATATCCATAGACAACATTTCAAAAGCGTTGCCAGAAGGTAAGAATAGGCAACGTTTTTCTTAAAGTGTTGCCAAAAGTTTAAAAAGCGTTGCCTATTGTAATAGGCCACGGCAGAAGAGGCAACGACTTGGCAAGGGCTGAAAAGCATTGCCATAGACTTTAGGCAACGGTTTTTAACCAATGGCAACGCATTTCAGCCCTTGCCAAAGGGTAAAATTGTTGTAGTGCACCCTCCCAATCTACTCCTCACCTATCTTCGTATCAACTCATCCTAAGGAACCTTGTTTTTAATAGTTTACTTTTATCTTAGGATTAAACATTATTAAGGATTCCAAGATGTTCCAAGGCTCATGACCACAAGCAAAAAGGACATGTCAACTTAGTCCAAAAAGTATCCAAGGCTCATGGCCTCCACCATCATCATGTCCAAAAGTCCATAAGCTTAATCCAAACATAGGTAAACAAGTTCAAGTACTCCAAATCAAGCATAGGTATTAAATCCAAAGGACATTCAAGTATTCCAATTGAAGCATAGGTAACATATATGTCATGTTCATACAAGTCCAAAGCAATTCCAAGGTGAAACATAAGTAAAAATTCATAGTTCCAAGTCAAGAATGAACATCATTAACCTTAAGCTCTTAATATATGTATCCTCTTGATTAATTCACTATAATACCATCTAATATCTTAGTATAAATTAGTTACCTTAGCAAGAGAATAATTTAGGACAACATAGTCCTTCTTTGGAAAGATGATTACTTAAGCTTAAAGATATACTCATATACTTGTTCATAGCTTATATTAAGATGAGAATACACCATAGTTAGCAATTTAAAACATCTCTAAGGTAATTTAACAAACTAAAATAGTAGCTATAACTAAACAAAGAAAGGAAACGTAGAGTTAGAAATTGATCCAATCAAAGTTTCAAATTAAAGAAGTTAGTAGAGAAGATTTAACCCCTATTTCCTACCTTACTTGACCCTTCACAAATAGATGAAACCACTCAGCTAGCACCTCCAAAGAAGCATAAACTAAGCAAGGAAAGTGAAGACGATTAGATGAAAAAGAAGAAAGAAAGATGGTTTAGGATGGTCTCGATTTTGAGAGAAATTTTGAGAACAAGAAAGATGTTGTCTGTGCTACTTGCCTTTTAGACTTCTTACCCTTAAATTTGCTCCTTCCAACTGTGGATACCTTCCTCTTAGGCAGCTCCATAGTCATCATGATGTCAAGCCACATTAGGGTAGGCTTAGGCTTGGTGTTGTGGCCATTTGCTTGCATATCTTTGCAAATTCAAGGTGCTGGCCGAGAGGACAGCTTGAGGGACATCATAAGGTGTCACTCTATTGAGATGATATGATGGATTGATGGGTGAAAGGAAGCAAGCAGCTCGGCAGCCCTACATCCTTGTAGGTTAAGAATGATTTCTCTTAGACTTGAGGTATCAACTTGCATGGTTTGAAGAGCATGCAACTGCACACTAGTCTTGGCCATGTGAGGTGTCATTTTGCATGTCTTAGCCATGTCACCTTGCTTGGAAGAGGAGTATGCAACTTCTCATTTGTCTTGGCATCCTCAAATGTCTAGAAAGGTGTCATTTGCATGCTTTAAAGTATGCATGCAGTTGCACATCTGTCCTAGCCATGGCTTTGTTAGAATTTGAAGGAATATATTCCTTATAGCCTTATGTGCTTGATGTCCAAGTGTCCATTCTTGCTTCTCCTCTTGCAGCTGTGTACATTAGTTGGAGATACATCTTGATTTTAATTCTAATTGTTGCTTAGTTTACTAATCATCTTACTTTGTTTTGCTAATTTGCTGGTTGCATAGATTGTCTTTTCATACTATGATTAATCTTTGACTGTTAGCTTCCTAATGATAATATTCTTATGTCAACCTTTACCAAAGAGATGACACTTAGCCCTTTTTAACATGCAAGCTGCCACATGCCTTCTTAGATGAAACCTTCTTTCTTTCTTAGCCAAGTCGTGTAGCTTATGATGATGTTCATTTTCAATGATTGAAAATGTGTCTTGAAATCATGAAACCAAGTGGCTAGCTTCCTTGGTCTTGTTGTGGACTCACTAATGGTTACTTAGGGAACTTTAATTGAATAAAAGCTTCTTAATTCACCTTAATTAAATCTTTACTTACTAGCTACTAATCCTACCATTTATTATTGTCTAAGATTTGTACTTAATTCTCTGATCAAGTTAATCAAAGAATTCACTAAACCATAATTAAGAATTTGGGGTGTTATATTCCTCCCCCACTAACAAAAAAATTTTTCCCTCAAAATTTTACGTACCTTGAAATAAAAATGGATATTCCTTCCTCATTGATGTCTCCAGCTCCCCCGTGGCTTCTTGGATATCTGCTCCTTCTCATAGTACCTTGACTAATGGTATCGTCTTGCTTCAAAGTTTCTTTTCACGACTGTCTATGATTCAAACAAGGCGAATTTCATATGTCAAATTTTCTTTCAGTGTTATAGATTCAGGAATCAGTACATGAGAAGGATCATGAATGTATTTTTGGACTTTTGAAACTTGGAATACACTATGAAGTTTAGAAAGTTGGGGTGGTAAAGCAATACGATAGGCAACTAGTCTGATACAATTTAAGATCTGGTACGGACCCAAAAATCGAGGACTTAACTTATTAGCTTTTGAGACTCGATAAAGCCCAGTCACTGGAGATATTCAAATGAAGACATGTTCCGCTTCTTGAAACTCTAAGGATTTTTCTCTTCGATCAGCATAGCTCTTTTATCGACTTTGAGTGGCTTTCAATTTTTCTTGAATTATATTGATCTGTTCCGTGGTCTGTTGTACCAATTTTAGTCCCAATAGAGATCTTTCCCTAGTTTCATACCAACATAAGGGTGATCTACATTTCTTTCCATAAAAGGTCTCATAAGGGGCCATTCCTATGCTGAATTGAAAGCTATTATTGTAGGCAAATTCCACTAATGGCAAATGCCTATCCCAACTTCCTCCTTGTTTAAGAATGCTCGCAACATATCTTCCAAAGTTTGAATGGTTCTTTCAGATTGTCCATCCATTTAAGGGTGATAAGTTGTGCTAAGTTGAATCCTAGTCCAAAAAGATTTCTGAAGCGCATTCCAAAATCTAGAAGTAAAACGGGGGTCCCTATCTGATGTTATGCTACAAGGCACATCATGTAGTCTTACTATTTCTTAAATATAGATCTATGTGAGTCTTTCCAGGGGATAGTTTGACCTGACGAGTATATAATGAGCACTCTTGGTAAGCCGGCCCACTATAACCCAGATTGAATCATGACCTAGTGGTGTTCTAGGTAATCCCATCACAAAATCCATGGTGATTTTATCCTATTTCCATACTGGGATACTTAAGGATTGAAGAAGTCTTGAAGGCTCTTGGTGTTCTATCTTCACTTTCTGACAAGTTAAACATGAAGCTACATACCTGGTTATATTCATTGTCAACTTAGGCCGCCATAATCTTTTCTTAAGATCCCTATACATCTTATTTGCACCAGGAAGAATGGTGAATTTACTCCTATGGGCTTCTTCCAAAATCTTCAGTCTCAATTCTAGCTTATCGGGTATGCATAATCTATTATCAAACCTAAGCATTCCTTATAGGGTCTAATTAAACATTGTTAGAGTGTTTTTTTCTGAATTTGCTTCCTAATGGGTTCTAAAGAGGCATCCCGTTGTTGACCTTCTATGATTTGCTGAAACTATTCATTTTCTGTGGTCACAACGCTCAGTTGTAATCCAGCACATGAAGGTTCTATAGAATATCCCAAGTCTCTAAAATCCTTAAGAAGCTTCATTTCCAGCACCACAATAGGCAACTGGTCTGATAAGATTTAAGATCTGGTACAGACCCAAAAATTGAGGACTTAGATTATTAGATTTCAAGACTCGATGATGCTCAATCACTGGAGATATTAAGATGAAGACACGTTCCCCTTCTTGAAACTCTAAGGGTTTTCTTCTTTGATCAACATTGCTCTTCTGTCGACTTTGAGCAGCTTTCAATTTTTCATGAATTATCTTAATCTATTTTGTGGTCTGTTGTACCAATTTTGGTCCCAACAGAGATCTTTCCCCAGTCTCATAACATCATAGGGGTGATCTACGTTTCATTCCATACTGGTGTGAAAGCTGTTATTGTAGGCAAATTCCACTAATGGTAAATGCCTAGCCTAACTTCCTCCTTATTCAAGAATGTAAGCTCGTAACATATCTTCCAAAGTTTGAATGGTTCTTTTAGATTGTCCATCCACTTGGGGATGATAAGTTGTGCTAATCTGAATCATAGTCCAAAAAGATTTTTGAAGCGCATTCCAAAACCTAGAAGTAAAACGGGGCTCCATATATGATTTTATACTGCAAGGCACGCCATGTAGTCTTACTATATCTTGAATATAGGTCTATGCGAGTCGTTGCAGGTGATAGTTTGACCTGACGGGTATGAAATGAGCACCCTTGGTAAGTCGGTCCACTATAACCCAAATTGAATCATGACCTAGTGGTGTTCTAGGTAACCCCATCTCAAAATCCAAGGTGATTTTATCCCATTTCCATTTTGGTATACTTAAGGATTAAAAATATAATAAAGGCTTTTGGTGTTTTATCTTCACTTTCTGGCAAGTTAAACATAAAGCTACATACCTGGCTATATCTGTTTTCAACTTAGGCCACCAGAATCTTTTCATAAGATCCTTATACATCGTATTTCCACTAGGAAGAATGGTGAATTTACTCCTACGAGCTTCTTCAAAAATCTTCAGTCTCATTTCTAGCTTATTGGGTATGCACAATCTGTTATCAAACCTAAGCATTCCCTATGGGTCTAATTAAACCTTGTTGGACTGTTTTTCAGAATTTACTTCTTAAAGGGTTCTAAAGAGGGATCCAGCTATTGAACTTCTATGATTTGTTGAAACAATTCATTTTCTATGGTCACAGTGCTCAGTTGTCATCCAGCACATGAAAGTTCTACAAAATATCCCATGTGTCTAAATTCCTCAAGAAGCTTCATTTCCTGTACCACGATAGGCAACAGGTCTGATACAATTTAAGATCTAGTACAGATCCAAAAATCGAGGACTTAGATTATTAAATTTCAAGACTCGATGAAGCCTTGTCATTGGAGATATTCGGACGAAGACATGTTCCCCTTCTTGAAACTCTAGGGGTTTTCTTCTTCGATCAGTATAGCTCTTTTGTTAACTCTGAGCAGTAGTCAATTTTTCTTGAATTATCTTGATCTGTTTTATAGTCTGTTGTACCAATTTTGGCCCCAACATAGATCTTTCCCCAGTCTCATAACAGCATAGGGGTGATCTACGTTTCATTCCATACAAGGCCTCATAAAGGGCCATTCCTATGCTGGTGTGAAAGCTATTATTGTAGGCAAATTCCACTAATGGTAAATGCCTAGCCTAACTTCCTCCTCATTCAAGAATGTAAGTTCATAACATATCTTCCAAAGTTTGAATGGTTCATTCAGATTGTCCATCCACTTGGGGATGATAAGTTGTGCTAATCTGAATCATAGTCCAAAAAGATTTCTGAAGTGCATTCCAAAACCTAGACGTAAAACGGGGCTCCATATATGATTTTATGCTGCAAGGCACGCCATGTAGTCTTACTATATCTTGAATATAGGTCTATGCGAGTCATTCCAGGTGATAGTTTGACCTGACAGGTATAAAATGAGCACTCTTGGTAAGTCGGTCCACTATAACCCAAATTGAATCATGACCTAGTGGTGTTCTTGGTAACCCCATCTCAAAATCCAAGGTGATTTTATCCCATTTCCATTTTGGTATACTTAAGGATTGAAAATGTAATAAAGGCTTTTGGTGTTTTATCTTCACTTTCTGACAAGTTAAACATAAAGCTACATACCTTGCTATATCCGTTTTCAACTTAGGCCACCAGAATCTTTTCATAAGATCCTTATACATCGTATTTCCACTAGGAAGAATGGTGAATTTACTCCAACGAGCTACTTCAAAAATTTTCAGTCTCATTTCTAGCTTATTGGGTATGCATAATCTGTTATCAAACCTAAGCATTTCCTATGGGTCTAATTAAACCTTGTTGGACTGTTTTTCAGAATTTACTTCTTAAAGGGTTCTAAAGAGGCATCCAGCTATTGAACTTCTATGATTTGTTGAAACAATTCATTTTCTATGGTCACAGTGCTCAGTTGTCATCCAGCACATGAAAGTTCTACAAAATATCCCATGTGTCTAAATTCCTCAAGAAGCTTCATTTCCTGCACCACGATAGGCAACTGGTCTGATACAATTTAAGATCTAGTACAGATCCAAAAATCGAGGACTTAGATTATTAAATTTCAAGACTCGATGAAGCCCTGTCACTGGAGATATTCGGACGAAGACATGTTCCCCTTCTTGAAACTCTAAGGGTTTTCTTCTTCGATCAGTATAGCTCTTTTGTTGACTCTGAGCAGTAGTCAATTTTTCTTGAATTATCTTGATCTGTTTTGTGGTCTGTTGTACCAATTTTGGTCCCAACAAAGATCTTTCCCCAGTCTCATAACAGCATAGGGGTGATCTACGTTTCATTCCATACAAGGCCTCATAAAGGGCCATTCCTATGCTGGTGTGAAAGCTATTATTGTAGGCAAATTCCACTAATGGTAAAGGCCTAGCCTAACTTCCTCCTTATTCAAGAATGTAAGTTCATAACATATCTTCCAAAGTTTGAATGGTTCATTCAGATTGTCCATCCACTTGGGGATGATAAGTTGTGCTAATCTGAATCATAGTCCAAAAAGATTTCTGAAGTGCATTCCAAAACCTAGAAGTAAAACAGGGCTCCATATATGATTTTATGCTGCAAGGCACGCCATGTAGTCTTACTATATCTTGAATATAGGTCTATGCGAGTCATTCCAGGTGACAGTTTGACCTGACAGGTATAAAATGAGCACTCTTGGTAAGTCGGTCCACTATAACCCAAATTGAATCATGACCTAGTAGTGTTCTTGGTAACCCCATCTCAAAATCCAAGGTGATTTTATCCCATTTCCATTTTGGTATACTTAAGGATTGAAAATGTAATAAAGGCTTTTGGTGTTTTATCTTCACTTTCTGACAAGTTAAACATAAAGCTACATGCCTTGCTATATCCGTTTTCAACTTAGGCCACCAGAATCTTTTCATAAGATCCTTATACATCGTATTTCCACTAGGAAGAATGCTGAATTTACTCCTACGAGCTTCTTCAAAAATTTTCAGTCTCATTTCTAGCTTATTGGGTATGCACAATCTGTTATCAAACCTAAGCATTCCTTATGGGTCTAATTAAACCTTGTTGGACTGTTTTTCAGAATTTACTTCTTAAAGGGTTCTAAAGAGGCATCCAGCTATTGAACTTCTATGATTTGTTGAAACAATTCATTTTCTATGGTCACAATGCTCAGTTGTCATCCAGCACATGAAAGTTCTACAAAATATCCCATGTGTCTAAATTCCTCAAGAAGCTTCATTTCCTGCACCACGATAGGCAACTGGTCTGATACAATTTAAGATCTAGTACAGATCCAAAAATCGAGGACTTAGATTATTAAATTTCAAGACTCGATGAAGCCCTGTCACTGGAGATATTCGGACGAAGACATGTTCCCCTTCTTGAAACTCTAGGGGTTTTCTTCTTCGATCAGTATAGCTCTTTTGTTGACTCTGAGTAGTAGTCAATTTTTCTTGAATTATCTTGATCTGTTTTGTGGTCTGTTGTACCAATTTTGGTCCCAACAAAGATCTTTCCCCAGTTCCATACTAGCATAGGGGTGATCTACATTGCTGTCTATACAAGGCCTCATAAGGGGCCATTCCTATGTTAGAGTGAAAGTTATTATTGTAGGTAAATTCCACAAATGGTAAATGCCTATCCCAACTTCCTCTTTATTCAAGAAAGTAAGCTTGCAACATATCTTCCAAAGTTTGAATGGTTCTTTCAGATTGTCCATCCATTTAAGGGTGATAAGTTGTGCTAAGCTGAATCCTAGTCCAAAAAGATTTTTGAAGCGCATTCCAAAATCTAGAAGTAACGGGGCTCCCTATCTGAAGTTATGCTACAAGGCACACCATGTAGTCTTACTATCTCTTGAATATATGTCTTATCGAGTCTTTCCAGGGGATAGTTTGACCTGACGGGTACAAAATAAGCACTCTTGGAAAGTCGGTCCACTATAACCCAAATTGAATCATGACCTAGTGGTGTTCTAGGTAATCCCATCACAAAATCCAAGGTGATTTTATCCCATTTCTATTCTAGGATACTTAAGGGTTTAAGAAGTCCTGAAGGCTTTTGGTGTTCTATCTTCACTTTCTAAAAAGTTAAACATAAAGCTACATACCTGGCTATATCCATTTTCAACTTAGACCGCCAGAATCTTTTCTTTGGATCCCTATACATCTTATTTGCACCAGGAAGAAAGGTGAATTTACTCCTATAGGCTTCTTCCAAAATTTTCTGCCTCAATTCTAGCTTATCGGGTATACACAATCTGTTATCAAACCTAAGCATTCATTATGCGGTTTAATTAAACCTTATTGGAGCGTTTTCCTGAATTTGCTTCCTAATGGGTTCTAAAGAGGTATCCCTCTGTTGAACTTTTATGATTTACTGAAACAATTCATTTTCTGTGGTCACAACACTCAGGTTTACTCTAGCATATGAAGGTTCTACAAAATATCCCAAGTCTCTTCCTACGCCATGATAGGCAACTGATCTGATACGATTTAAGATCTGGTACAGATCCAAAAATCGAGGACTTAGATTATTAGATTTCAAGACTTGATGAAGCCCTGTCACTGGAGATAGGATGAAGACATGTTCCCTTTTTTGAAACTCTAGTGGTTGTCTTCTTTGATCAGCATAACTCTTTTGTCGACTCTGAGTAGCTTTCAATTTTTCTTGAATTATCTTGATCTGTTCCGTGGTCTGTTGTACCAATTTTGGTCCCAACAGAGATCTTTCCCCAGTTCTATACTAGCATAGGGGGGATCTACATTTCTGTCAACGCAAGGCCTTATAAGGGGCCATTCCTATGCTGGAGTGAAAGCTGTTATTATAGGCAAATTCCACAAATGATAAATGCCTATCCCAACTTCCTCCTTGATCAAGAATGCAAGCTCGCAACATATCTTCCAAAGTTTGAATGGTTCTTTCAGATTGTCCATCCATTTGGGGGTGATAAGTTGTGCTAAGCTGAATCCTAGTCCAAAAAGATTTCTGAAGCGCAGTCCAAAACCTATAAGTAAAACAGGCTCCCTATATGATGTTATGCTGCAAGGCACGCCATATAGTCTTACTATCTCTTGAATATATGTCTATGCAAGTCTTTCCAGGGGATAGTTTGACTTGACTGGTATAAAATGGCCACTCTTGGTAAGTTGGTCCACTATAACCTAGATTGAATCATGACCTAGTGGTGTTCTGGGTAATTCCATCACAAAATCCAAGATAATGTTGTCCCATTTCCATTTTGGGATACTTAAGGGTTGAAGAAGTTCTGCAGGCTTCTGGTGTTCTATCTTCACTTTTTGACAGGTTAAGCATGAAGCTACATACCTGGCTATATCCGTTTTCAACTTAGGCCACCAGAATCTTCTCTTAAGATCCCTATACATCTTATTTACACCAGGAAGAATGGTGAATTTGCTCCTTTGGGCTTCTTCCGAAATTTCTTGTCTCAATTCTAGCTTATCAGGTATGCAAAATCTGTTATCAAAGCTTCGTATTCCTTATGGGGTCTAATTAAACCTTGTTAGAGCGTTTTCCTGAATTTTCTTCCTAAAGGGTTCTAAAGAGGCATCTCTCTGTTGAACTTTTATGATTTGTTGAAACAATTAATTTTCTGTGGTCACAACGTTCAGTTGTAATCCAGCATATGAAGGTTCTTCAGAATATCCCAAGTACCTAAAATCCTCAAGAAGCTTCATTTCCTGCACCACGATAGGTAACTAGTCTGATACGATATAAGATCTAGTGCGGATCCAAAAATTGAGGACTTAAAGTATTAGATTTCAAGACTTGATGAAGCCCAGTCACTGGAGATATTTGGATGAAGACATGTTCCCCTTCTTGAAACTCTAGGGGTTTTCTTCTTCAATCAACATAGCTCTTTTGTCGACTCTGAGTAACTTTCAATTTTTCTTGAATTATCTTGATCAGTTTCGTGGTTTGTTGTGCCAATTTTGGTTCCAACAGAGATCTTTCCCCCAGTTTCATACCAGCATAGGGGTGATCTACATTTTCGTCCATACAAGGCCTCATAAGGGGTCATTTATATGATGGAGTGAAAGCTGTTATTGTAGGCAAATTCCACTAATTGTAATTTCCTATCCTAACTTCCTCCTTGTTCAAGAATGCAAGCTCGCAACATATCTTCTAAAGTTTGAATGGTTCTTTCAGTTTGTCCATCCGTTTGGGGGTGATAAGTTGTGCTAAGCTGAATCCTAGTCCAACAAGATTTCTGAAGCACATTCCAAAACCTAGAAGTAAAACGGGGCTCCTTATATGATGTTATGCTGCAAGGCACGTCATGTAGTCTTACTATCTCTTGAATATATCTCTATGCGAGTCTTTCTAGGGGATGGTTTGACCTGATGGGTATAAAATGAGCACTCTTGGTAAGTTAGTCCACTATAACCCAGATTGAATCATGACCTAGTGGTGTTCTAGGTAATCCCATCACAAAATCTAAGATAATTTTGTCCCATTTCCATTCTTGGATACTTAAGGGTTGAAGAAGTCCTGAAGGCTTCGGGTGTTCTATCTTCACTTTCTGACAAGTTAAATATGAAGCTACATACCTGGCTATATCCGTTTTCAACTTAGGCCACCAGAATCTTTTCTTAAGATCCCTATATATCTTATTTGCACCAGGAAGAATTGTGAAATTACTCCTTTGGGCTTCTTCCAAAATTTTTTGTCTCAATTCTAGCTTTTCGGGTATGCATAATCTGTTATCAAACCATAGCATTCCTTATGGGGTCTAATTAAACCTTGTTGAAGCGTTTTCCTGAATTTTGCTTCCTAAAGGGTTCTCAAGAGGCATCCCTTTGTTGAACTTTTTTGATTTGCTGAAACAATTCATTTTCTACGGTCACAACACTCAGTTGTAATCCAGCATATGAAGGTTTTGCAGAATATCCCAAGTCTCTAAAATCTTCAAGAAGCTTTATTTCGTACACCACGATAGGCAACTGGTTTGATATGATTTAAGATCTGGTATGGATCTAAAAATCAAGGACTTAGATTATTACATTTCAAGGCTAGATGAAGCCCAGCCACTGGAGATATTTGGATGAAGACATGTTCCCCTTCTTGAAACTCTAGTGGTTTTCTTCTTCGATCAGCATAGCTCTTTTGTCGACTTTGAGTAGCTTTCAATTTTTCTTGAATTATCTTGATCTGTTCCATAGTCTGTTGTACCAATTTTGGTCCCAACAAAGATCTTTCCCCAGTTTGATACCAACATAGGGGTGATCTATATTTCTTTCCATACATGGCCTCATAACAGGCCAATCCTATGCTGGAGTGAAAGATATTATTATAGGCAAATTCCACCAATGGTAAATATCTATCCCAACTTCCTCCTTGTTCAAGAATGTAAGCTTGCAATATATTTTCTAAAGTTTGAATGGTTCTTTCAGATTGTCCATCCGTTTTAGGGGTGAAAAGTTGTGCTAAGCTAAATCCTAGTCCAAAAAGATTTCTGAAGCGCATTCCAAAACCTAGAAGTAAAACGGGGCTCCCTGTATGATGTTATGCTGCAAGGCAGGCCATGTAGTCTTACTATTTTTTTAATATAGGTCTATGCGATTATTTCCAAGGGATAGTTTGACCTGACAAGTATAAAATGAGCAATCTTGGTAAGTCTGTCCACTATAACCCAGATTGAATCATGACTTAGTGGTGTTTTAGGTAATCCCATCACAAAATTCATGGTAATTTTATCACATTTCCATTCTGGGATACTTAAGGGTTGAAGATGTCCTTAAGGCTTTTAGTGTTCTATCTTCACTTTCTGACAGGTTAAACATGAAGCTACATACCTGGCTATATCCATTTTCAACTTAGGCCAGCAGAATCTTTTCTTAAGATCCTTATACATCTTATTTTCACCAGGAAGAATGGTGAATTTACTCCTATGGGCTTCTTCCAAAATTTTATGTCTCAATTCTAGCTTATCGGGTATGTACAATTTGTTATCAAACCTAAGCATTCCTTATGGGGTCTAATTAAATCTTGTTGGAGCGTTTTCCTTAATTTACTTCCTTAGGGGTTCTAAAGAGGCATCTCGCTGTTGAACTTCTATGATTTGCTGAAACAATTCATTTTCTGTGGTCACAATGATCAGTTGTAATCTAGCACATGAAGGTTCTACAGAATATCCCAAGTCTCTAAAATCCTCAAAAAGCTTCATTTCCTGCACCATAAAAGTATCTATATGCAAAGATTTTTTACTTAGAGCGTCAGCTACGACATTTGCCTTTCTGGGATAGTATTTTGATTCAAAATCATATTCTTTCAAAAATTCCATCCATCTACGTTGTCTCATGTTTAATTCCTTTTGATCAAACAAATACTTCAAACTCTTATGGTTGCTATATACCTTGAATTTGGCTCCATGAAGATGATGTCTCGACACCTTTAAAGCAAAAACTACAACGACTAATTCCAGATCATGTGTGGGATAATTTTCCTCATGGGATCGCAATTGTCTAGAGGCATAAGCAAAGAACACATCCCATTCCAAGCCTTGACGCGTCATAGTAAACTTCAAAGGGTCCTTGTGGATCAGGAAGAACTAGCACTGGAACGGTGGTAAGCTTACTTTTCAATTCCTGAAAACTTTTCTCACAACTAAAGGTCCATTCAAAGGGTTTTCCTTTCCTTGTCAACCTGGTCAAAGGTAAATCTAATTGGAAGAATCCTTTAATAAACCTTTGATAATATCCAGTCAATCCTACAAAGCTTCTTACTTCAGTAACTGTCTTAGGTTGCTCCCATCGTACTACAGCCTCTATCTTACTTGGATCTACTGAAATTCCTACCTATGACATAACATATCCCAATAATTTCACCTCCTTAAGCCATTACTCACACTTAGACAATTTGGCATACAGTTTCTTCTCCCTAAGAACCTTAAGCACAATCCTAAGATGTTGGCCATGTTCTTCCATTGTTCTAGAGTAAATTAAAATATCATTTATGAATACTACAACAAATTGATCAAGATAAGGCCTAAAAATTCTGTTCATGTAATCCATAAAAATTGTCGGAGCATTTGTAAGGCCAAAGGGCATCACTTGAAATTCAAAATGTCCATACCTAATTCTAAAGGCAGACTTAGAGACATCTTCGAGTTTTACTCTAATTTGATGGTATCCCGATCTAAGGTCTATCTTTGAAAACACAGAAGCTCCTCTTAACTGGTCCATTAAATCATCAAGCTTGGGTAATATACATTTATTCTTAATGGTCACTTTGTTTAATTAATGGTAATCTATGCACAACCTCATACTATTGTCTTTCTTTTTAACCAAAAGAACAGGAGATCCCCAGGGTGATACACTTGGACAAATGAATTATTTTTCTAATAATTCTTCTAATTGCTTCTTTAATTCACTCAATCCCATGGGTGACATCCTATAAGGGGCTACTGAAATAGGACATGTTCCAGTTACCAAATCTATACTAAATTCTATCTCGCACTTAGGTGGTAATCTTGGGATATCGTCAGGAAATACATCAAGGTACTCCTTTACCATGGAAATATCATTTAGAGATTGCTCAAGTTCGATAGCAGAGGAAGAGAAAAACATGTATTCTTTGACTTTCTTTAGTGATTCAGCACAAGGAGAAAGATGAAGGAGAGGAAGTTTGAAAAACTACAATTCTCCCAGAACAATCTAGCAGTACCTTATTTTTGTAGAGCCAGTACATTCCTAAAATGATGTCAAGATGACTCAAAGGTAAACATACAAGGTCCTAACTAAATTTCCTGTCTTCAATTTCAAAAGGACAGTTTGAACACACTTGGGAGGTCAACACCTAGGAGTAGACACGATCAAAACATAGAGTAAGGAAGACACAGGTGATTGTAATTGTTTCACACAATCATGAGAGATAAAGTGATGAGTAGCTCCTGAATCAAATAACACATTTAAAATATTCTCATTAATTCGGCACCTACCTTATATGAGATCATTTGACTTAGTCGCTTCTTTGCTACTAAGGGTAAAGACTCTTCCAGTGGTCTTTGGTTTAGGGTTAGAGGAAGTAGCAACTTTCCCCTAATTACATGGACAGTTGTACCAGTACTGTCCAAATTCTCTGCGTCTGTAGCATATCAAACAAGATCTTCCTTCATGACTTTTTCCATACTTTCCAAATGGTGGTCCATACCTTTATGGTTAGAGAGGTCTGCTTCTTTCTTGAGGAGCCTTAAACTTGATGTTTCTATTTCCTTTATTCAGAATAAATTTCCTTTTCAGCTGATAGGAATTTGTCCAAGATGGCTATGCTCCGGTGTTATACCCTTCTATAATTTGACACTTAATAACTAGCATCGAAAAGTCATGAATCTCTATAGGTTCCACAACTTTTAAAATTTCCAAGCATAAACTAGCTTCAAACTTAGTACACTTCCACCTTTCGTTAGGATGATGTGTCTAATAAGTGAAGAATTTGCATAACTCTTCAAATTTTGATACATACTAACCTACTGTCATGTTCCATTGCTCCAAACAAAGAAATTCTAGCTCTCGAGCAATCCTCAGGTTTTCTAGAAAATACTTACTAATGAAAGTAGTCTTAAATATTTCCCAAGAGATCTGAGCGCCGTCTACTTCCAAAAGTCTACAGGCACTGTTCCACCAATGTTCTCCTCACCTACAAGCATATATGTAACAAAAAGTACCTTTTGAGTGTCATTGCAATCCATAACTCTAAATATTTTCTCCATCTCTTTTACCCATAATTCCGCCCTTACCAGATCAAGATGCCTTCAAAAGAATATGGTTTGGCCTTCCAAAATTCCGCTAGGCCAAGGAATTCATCTATTCAGCATTAAGGCTTTACTACGTTTGGAATTTGATTTCCTCGTAGTTGTTCCAAAATTCTATTGGTATTTTTCTCCTGTGCTTGGATAGCGGTGGCCATGTCTCTAATTGTTCCTACCAAGTTCTCCATTTCCCTGTCGGCGTTCCTTATTGCCATTAATTACTACACAAGGAAAAATAACGTTCAACACCATAATATCAAATATATGTAAACAATCCTTACCTTGAACCTTCATAAGCATTGGTCAGTCCATACCCCAGGCTGTATTATGATGAACTGCTCTAATACCACAAAAAATGTAACGTCCTAAATTCTAGCATATAAACGTCCTAATTTCTTATGTTCTTAATTCCTTTAAAGTTTGTTGTAAATCAATAAAAGTCAGAAACTTAAGCCAATAATCATAAATAAACATAACGATAAAAATTTTTAGCCCACGATGTTCACAAACAAGCACAAAGTTCAGAATAGTACAACAAAATTTGACCATCATGGTCATATACAACCGTCTAAAGAAAAAAAAAGAAACAACAATCAACAACATCATTCCTCCATTTCAAGTACTACTACGGAGGATGAACCCAAGGTAGAGAACCCTGAACACCATCGTCCATACCATCACCAAGGCAGTAGAATCAACTGAAAGGTGAAGGCACCAGAGATGGTGACCGTCCCGTATTCTGGGTGGGTGGACACCTGAACTTGAATGGTTATCTCCCCTATGAAAGTGAAGAGATGTGTCTCTGTGTCATAGGTTCACCTGCCCTTGCCAAGCCAAACAATAATAGTACTCATATTTACTAATCTAGAATACCACGACAATAAAGCAAATGGGGTGAGAACAAAAATTTCTCAGTAGGAAGTAAAAGAAACAGAACTAATGGCATTATAGGGGAATCAATTTTTAAAGAAAAACATTCTTGATAGTAAAGAAATAATTTCACCATTGAAAACTCCGATTCCAAAAACATTTTATTTTATTATTCAAAAATTTCTTCTCTACAATAAAAACAGTAGTTAGAAGATAAGAATAAGCAATAAGAAATTAAAATACGCATAGATGAAACATTTAGAATATAAACACATTTAAACATGATGCAAATACATCCAAGACATAATTATGTTAAAATCAAAGAGACATCAACACGATAATTGGGAAAGTATTACATAAAGAGAATGAAAAGCCAGGAGAAATAAGCACAAAGATTTAAAATAAGCACAAAGATTTAAAGTCTTTTACTTAATACTCCATGGAGTGCTCCAACGGGATGGCCGTTGGACGAGAATACACATACGCCCTCTACATGCTCTCCAATCGCCCTGGAGAAAAAGTGTCTGTTAGACATAACTCCATTTCTAGAAGCGATTTCCATGACAAAAATTAAAGTCCTACCCGGACCTGTGAAGTCACAATGGCATGTTAGTCCCAAAGGGTTTTCACCACCCTCTCAATCTACTCCTCACCTATCTTCATGCCAGCTCATCCCAAGGAACCTTATTTTTAATAGTTTAGTTTTATTTTAGGATTAAACATTATCAAGGGTTCCAAGATGTTCCAAGGCTCATGACCATAAGTAGAAAGGACATGTCAACTTAGTCCAAAAAGTATCCAAGGCTCATGGCCTCCACCATCATCATGCCCAAAAGTCTATAAGCTTAATCCAAACATAGATAAACAAGTTCAAGTACTCCAAATCAACCATAGGTATTAAATCCAAAGGACATTCAAGTATTCTAATCAAAGCATAGGTACCATATATGTCATGTTCATACAAGTCCAAAGCAATTCCAAGGTAAAACATAAGTAAAAATTCATAGTTCCAAGTTAAGAATGAACATCATTAATCTTTAAGCTCTTAATACGTGTATCCTCTTAATTAATTTGGTTTAATACCATCTAATATCTTAGTACAAATTGGTTAACTTAGCAAGAAAACAATTTAGGACAGCATAGTCCTTCTTTAGAAAGATGATTACATAAGCTTAAAGAGATACTCATATACTTATTCATAGCTTATATTAAGATGAGAATACACCATAGTTAGCAATTTAAAACATCTCTAAGGTAATTTAACAAACTAAAACAGTAGCTATAACCAAACAAAGAAAGGAAATGTAGAGGTAGAAAATTGATCCAATCAAAGTTTCAATTTAAAGAAGTAGAGAAGATTTAACCCCCATTTCCTACCTTACTTGACCCTCTACAAAGAGATGAAACCACTCAGCTAGAACCTCCAAAGGAGCATGAACTAAGCAAAGAAAGTGAAGAGGATTAGATGAAAAAGAAGAGAGAAAGATGGTTTAGGGTGGTCTTAGTTTTGAGAGAAATTTTGAGAACAAGAAAGATATTGTGTGTGCTACTTGCCTTTAAGACTTCTTACCTTTAAATTTACTCCTTCTAGCCATGGATACCTTCCTCTTAGGTAGCTCCATAGTCATCCTGATGTCAAGCTATACTAGGGTAGGCTTAGGCTTGGTGTTTTGGCCATTTGCATGCATATCTTTGCAAATTCAAGGTGCTGGCCAAGAGGACAGCTTGAGGGACATCATAAGGTGTCACTCCATTCAGATGATATGAGGGATTGATGGGTGAAAGGAAAGAACTAGCTCGGCAGCCCCACATCCTTGTAGGTTAGGAATGATTTCTCTTAGACTTGAGGTGTCAACTTGCATGGTTTGAAGAGCATGCAACTACACACTAGTCTTGGCCAAGTGAGGTGTCATTTTGCATGTCTTAGCCATGTCACCTTGCTTGGAAGAGGAGTATGCAGCTTCTCATTTGTCTTGGTATCCTCAAATGTCTAGAAATGTGTCATTTGCATGCTTTAAAGTGTGCATGCAGTTGCACATCTGTCCTAGCCATGGCTTTGTTAGAATTTGAAGGAATATATTCCTTATAGCCTTATGTGCATGATGTCCAAGTGTCCATTCTTGCTTCTCCTCTTGCAGTCGTGTGCATTAGTTGGAGATACATATTGATTTTAAGTCTACTTCTTTCTTAGTTTGCTAATCATCTTATTTTGTTTTGCTAATTTGTTGGTTGCATAGATTGTCTTTTCTTACTATGATTAATGTTTGAAACTTAGCTTCCTAATGATCATATTCTTATGTCAACCTTTACCAAAGAGATGACACTAGTCCCTTTTAACATGCAAGTTACCACGTGCCTTCTTACATGAAACCTTCTTTCTTTCTTTGCCAAGTCGTGTAACTTATGATGATGTTCCTTTTCAATGTTTGAAAATGTGTCTTGAAATCCTGTAACCAAGTGGCTAGCATCCTTGGTCTTGCCATGGACTCACTAACGGTTACTTACGGAACTTTAATTGAATTAAAGCTTCTTAATTCACCATAATTAAATCCTTACTTACTAGCTACTAATCCTACCATTTATTATTGTCTAAGATTTGTACTTAATTCTCTAATCAAGTTAATCAAAGAATTTACTAAACTATAATTTAGAATTTGGGGTGTTACAGTATCACTCAAAGTTATAAGGGTGAGGTATCCCTTAAAGATTAAGGCTCAAGCACAAAGGGTAAGGCATCCCAAGGTATTGTTGAATGTTCTATTATGTAAAGGTAGTAAACACCTATTCAAGCTTGAAGTTCTAGTAAAAAATTTCAAGTGATTGCTTGAGGACTTGATGCAAGTCACAAAGAGTGACTGAACTAGAATAAATATTGTGTTTGATCTTCTAAACTCTACTTCTTTACTTTTGTGCATTAGTTTTATTTGCTTGCTTGAGTACTATCTTCTTTGGCTATTTCATTTGCCAGTGAAAGTATTCAATCTTCTCTATCCATCCATCTCTTTCAATCAATAGCTTCTACAAAAATTGATAATCAAGTGTTTTGCGAAAGATTTGCAAAAATCTTTCATAAATTCAATTCACCCCCTCTTGAGTATTGAGGCCACTTGGTAACAGATCTTGTAATCATCTTCATGTTTGTTATTATCAAAACAATCTTCAATGGCCAATAGCCAATTACATTCTCCTCCTTTTTTATGATGACAAACAACCATTGAGAAAAGAGTTAGTTTTATAAACTGGAATACACAAAGTTCTTAGGAAGACTTACTTCCCCTCTTTTTCATAAGAGGTGAATTTAAATTCAGAGATATGTGCAACTCCCCCTTACTTTTGGAATCGAAGATTAGTTTTAATTTAACATATCTTTTCTCAACATAATCACATAAGCTTTTCTCCCTGTTTTGTCATGATCAAAAAGATTTGGCAAGAGAAAGCATAGAGTTAAAGCAATTTATATTTATTCAAGTTCAATATTTGCAAGGCATTAAAATTTAGCAAGATTCAATATTCAGCAAGGCATACAAATCCCATATCCTCATTCAAGTTCAACTCTTATTTAGAAAATCAAACACAAGAGAGTTCAAATAGCACATTCTCATTCATTTATCAATCAACACAGCCAATTGCATATATTCATAGAAAAAAATAGCCAATTGCATTTACATTTTTAGTTAAATCTAACAAAAAACCATTTATCATTCAAAATAGACAACATTCTACCATGATCTTTTTTAATAGGTTTAAGTCTATTCAAATATATTTAAATTTATTGAAATAGTTGCAAAGGAAAGACACAAACTTGGCATTCTGCCAAGCTCTATTTGAATAGCCACAAGGTCTATTCAAATAGATTCATTTGAAACCACTTTCCATTGCGCTTTTGGAAGAAGCTATTCGATTAGAAATTCACTTTATTCAAATAGAAGCATCATAAAACATATTCTAGGGGCTATTTGAAGTTTCAATTCGAATAAAAAGGCTTTCTATTCGAATAAACACATCAAAAAAACATTAGTAAGCATATATAGTAGGTCCAAAGGATTAAGATAAGTTAAGGATCAAGTAGGACATTTTAATTTGCGCACATGGAAATCAAGAATGAAATGAAACAGTCATATAGCAAGCAAGTATCATGTTAGATATGGATTTAAGAACATAAATACTAAGATAAAAATTATCTAACATAAACATTCATTCAAAAACATGATTGATAAAGAACTCAAGCACAAAGATATTATCATCAAACATGTCATTTCAAATAAGGAGTATACTTATCTAGCATATTAGCACATGTAGAGATACTTTCAAGATATAAAGCTAGAAAAGTATTGCTTGAGACAAGTTAAAGCATAAAATAAATCTTCACTTATCCAAAGGTTGCAAGTCTAAATTCTTGGAGACAAGGAAGAGAGCTTGGAGTTATTTCCTGTCTTGTGCTTGGAGTAGCCACTTTTAAGATACCAGAGTGAGTTCTTAGCCTTCAAGCACACCTATAACACACTTTAATTTTTGACTTTTGGTACCTAAATTTTCTTAGGTCCTTGTGTTAGTTTTTGGCAAAGTGCCCTTGGGGACCTAAACCATTTTAGTCCTAACTTTTTTATTGTTTTTCCTTATATTGCAAGTTGATATTGTAACACTTTCCCTAAACTAATGATCCTAATCAGGGTTATAGTAGCTTAGTAATACTGGTAAGAGCTATCTATTAATTTTGGAAATTTTCTGAACTAGTTTGAGCGTAATTCTATAACACTAAATATAAGAAAATAATTAAGGTATATGTAGAATCAGTTGATATGATGGAAATAAAAATGAAAATTTTATTTCCTACATATAAATAATTGATAAGAGTTGTAGAAAATTTTGGAGATTCAGTTGAGTTAATCTGGTATTTTTAAGGATATTACTGAGAAATAGCTAGAATAGTTAAGCAACTCAGAAAATTATGAAATTTCATGGAGATGATAAGTAGAATATGGAGAATATTTTGGTATGCAAAATAATTTTAGGCATACATGTTTACTTATTTTACAGGTTCAATTTAATTTGAAAAAGTAATGCAGCTTATTTAATGAATATCAGTATATGAAAAATTATGTCTTAAATTTTTCCCTAATACTTATAGTAACTTGAAAACTCAACTTTGGAAGATTAAAGTGTATTTAACAGATACCAAAGTTTCAACATATAAAAGTTGGTCACAAAGTTTTATATCTTTTATTTGACTTTCTTATTCTCTTTTGTTTCATTTTCACGTTGAAGAAGTTACAAAAATAGGCCAACATAATGAAAAAAAGGGGAGAGAAAAGAAAGGAGAAAGAAAGGAGAAAGAAATGAGTTTTTGTTTTTAAGCTCTTTTATGAGCACCTTAGAGCCATTATCTTGAGTTAGTATAGTTAGATAAATTAATTCTCATCACTTCCTCTTTCCAAAGAGCCAAGAATCTCCATCATTAAGCTTAATCTTCCTCATCACTTCCTTTTGAAGCCTTGCACATTTTACTTTCCTTTCTTTGTTTTAATCATGAACATATAGTTATAAATTTGAGCATTATTGGTATTTTAATTTGATGGGGCTGTGAGGGTCTGGAGGGTGAGGGGTAGGATTAGACGATTTCCTTCCTTATTCTCCATTGATTCATGACTCCTTGGGCTTATATTTGTTGTGGTTTATTGGTAAGAGCTTTATTTGCATGAATTTCATTTTCCTAATGAAGTGGCTGAAAAATCTAATTTTTAACAAGGTTATTGGTTTGTTAAGGGTTGTAAAATCATGCTTTGTTTATTGAGAATATTGGGCCGAAACTTTGGTAATTTTCTAGGCCAAATTCTTTTTAAAAATGTGATTTTTGGGTCATGCAATGCCTAAAACCGAGGTTACTGTTTTTTTAATGTTTAATGGTGTATTTACACGATTATATTCTTAAGGTTTGAGTTTAAGATTTGGAATGAATTTTGGTGAGGCCAGATTAATGGTTATAGGAAAAATGAATTGATATCCTACCTATGATTTCTAGTAATGAACAATTGGATGAGTTGACAATGTTAATTTATTGCATCTAGCTCTTTGATGAGAATGAGAATTTGTATTAGAAATTTGTATGCTTGTTGTGTATGATAATGAAGATAATATTCCATTGTGTACTTGTTGTGTATAAAAAAAATGGTATTGCTCTTTTATATTGATAAAGTTGAGCTATTTGATGAGAATCATTGTATGAATCTTGCATAAAATGAATGATATGTGTAAATGATGTTGAGAAGTATAATAAAGAAAGAATAAGGGTAGATTGAGGTTGAGTGAGTTACTATCTCTCTACAAGCATACAATGTAATGTATGAATGAAAAGCTTGATAATTGAGGCTTTGCTTAATTATTATGCAAACAAAAGTTATATTACATGAAAAATGAATAGAGGAATGGTTTTAAAATACGTTTGCTAGTTTTGTTTTCAAACTTGATGTTTGCTATTTTCAAGTATTTGGCTTGGGTCAAATGTGCTCCCAATGTTAGGGTTATGATACTAAGGGAGGTCAAGGAACAAAGGTTGTCCTAATACCTCATTTTACCTAAAGGAAATACAAGGAGAAAAGGTTGTCCTAGAACAAAGCTTGTCTTGAAAATATGCAAATATCATGTGTTTTTCCAAAACAAAATGTTTTTACTAATATTGCATAAGCATACATTATGACTTTCATCAGGCATAATCATACATCATAATGCATTGAAAGTAATAAGGACAAAGGTGGAAGCTTGACTTGAAAGTATCCAAAAGGAATGAAATTTGATTAGAGACAAAATGTGTAAATTATGAAGTAATAAATATGAAGAGTATCACATTAGAATATGGAACTTGAAGCATAAAGAATTATATGAATACGAGAATGATGAGATATAAAAATATATGATATTAAAACTAAGTTTAGTTGTGGTTCAATACAATAACTAATTTGATTTGTTACTTTATGTGTTATTGTGAAGAATTATTGTAGGATAAATATTTTATAAGATTAGATATGGTACTTGGTTTGATTATGTAAATGATTTGATCTAATAAAGAACTTGATTTGGTTATATATGATGTATTTGATTGTACAAGCATTTTATAAAGATTAATAATTGAACCTCTATTTTGGGAAGAAAGAGGACCAAATTTGACAGTTTGTCATCTCTCTAACTTATACAAATATATTTATGTTGAGTTTTAAATAAAGAATGTGTTTTTCCCTAAAACAGCTGGAAATACTAAGATGTCACATTTTCAACAAAACTACTGAGAATTCTTTGAATTGTCACTCATGCACCTTTGGTATTTTCGTATTATTAGAGTACATTGGAAGCATTAATGAGCAAAAGAGAATATTAGAGTTGCAAATAAAATATGTGGCTGAAGATACTAGAAAACTTTTGTATAGAATTTGTATAGTTATTGCCATAGAGGCATATATTGATGTATTTGTATAATGCTTCTTTCGATATATGTATATTATAATACTTGCAACAGGTTCATATTTTTGTATAAACTATTTTCATTTTCATAAACTTGTTATTAGTTTTAAAGTGACATCACTAATGCTAACTATTGAGACATGATCCTAAGCATGTCCTTAGTGCTAGTATTAGGGTGTTACATTTTTGGTATTAAAGTCGTCCATCTTGTTGAGTTAGGGTATGGACTAGTTACGTTTGTTATGTATTTGTCTTGTCTTAATAACGAGGTGCATAGGTAGAATTGCATAATGACATCGAGTTTGCATGTTTGTAGTTAATTGTTGCACTGTTACATGATATTGAGTCAGATCAACTCAATATGTAATGTGTTGTGTGTGCAGAAAACTATAGCATCAACCAGGCGAACCCGAATCCAAGGTAGTAGAATGCCTGCTAGTGATAGAAATAGAGATAATATATTAGATATGTCTGAATTCTTCAGAAACATAATCGCTACGATAAGGTAGTAAGCAACCATGACAAACAGGATTTTAAAAGAAACGAGAGTCCATGTGTAACGAACACCATGAACAATGTGGTTTTAGTAGGGAATTAAGATTTCCAAGATTAGTTCAAATTTAGAAAAGTTGAACCTCTGTTATTTCACAGTGAATATGATTAATTGAAGGTGAAGGAATGGTTGAGAAAGTTGGAAATGACTTTTGTGGTAATGATATGTAGAGATGGTTAAAAAGGTTTTGTTTGCCTCCTATATATTGAAAGTAGAAGCTGAATATTGGTGGAATGATATTAAAAAATTAACGGAAGCAGTAAAGAAGTAGATAATTAAATAATTTGGGAAGTTTTTAGGATGACCTTTCTGGATAAATACTTTCTAGTAAAATTTTTGGGTGATCTGGGACTTTCAAACTTTAGTAGATAGATGCATAATTGGGGAATCTAGAAGTTCAAGATCACCATAAGAATATTATGAAGAGAAAAGAGTTGAAGATAGATTTAAGAGAAGTGTATCACTATTCACATAACAACAAGGAAAAGGAAAGCAGATCTGGATAAAAGATCGAAGATCATAATGTATGAAATGCGGTGGATACCATTGATGTAGAGTTTATATGATTGATTGGATAGAATGTTTTAATTGTAGTGAGAAGGGGTCTTATGCTAGACAATGTTCCCAATAGCAAAGGGTAGAGAATTCCAAACCCAAGAGTATAGGGAGAGTGTATGTTTGAAAGATAAAAAGGTAGTTCAATTCCTTGATGCGGAACAAGCGAAGTGTGAAATTCAAAAATAAATCATTTATGAAAAGAAGTTAAAGATATTTGAAGATGTAATTTAGGTATGTTATGGAAGGAGATATAGTAATCTCTATATAGTAATTAATGTAAGAGTGATTGAATTGTGCCTACATGTAAAATTATTAAATAACTGATTGTGTACCAAATAAGTTTGGAATTATACACTTGTTGAGAATGGTGCACATATTGAGAATTGTTGAAAAGTGATCAGTGAAATCCAATGACAGTGTTCCTTGCTTATTCAAGATGACGTAGAATATGAATTTAGAAATTAAATTGGAAATTTGTTTTACTCCTTTACGTCAATAAGGTTAAGTTAGAATTGAATTTATATGTTATATTATGTCATGAACTTGTCGAATTATTGGAAATTACTTATATTAAGTGATCAAATTTTGAGGACAAATTATTTAAAGGATGCGAGAATTGTAACACTCTCCCTAAACTAATAATCTTAATCAAGGTTATAGTAGCTCAATAATACTGGTAAGAGTTATCTATTAATTCGGGTAATTTTTTGAACTAGTTTGAGCATAATTCTATAACGCTGAATACAAGAAAATAATTAAGGTATCTACAGAATCAGTTGATATGATAAAAAGAAATATGAAAAATTTATTTCCTATCTATAAATAATTGATAAAAGTTGTAGAAAATTTTGGAGAGTCAATTGTGTTAATCTGGTATTTTGAAGGATACTATTGAGAAATAGCCGGAATAGTTAAGCAACTCAGAAAATTATGAAAAGTTCATGGAGATAATAAGTAGAATATAGAGAATATTTTGGTATGGAAAATAATTTAAGGCAAACACATTTACTTATTTTACAGGTTCGATTTAATTTGAAAAAGTAATGCAGCTTATTTAATGAATATCGGTATATGAAAAATTATGAAAAAATGGATCTGAGGACTAAGATGAGTCTTAAATTTTCCCCTAATACTTATAGTAATTTGAAAACTCAACTTTGGAAGATTATAGTATATTTAATAGATACCAAAGTTCCAACATATAAAAATTGGTCACAGTTTTATATCTTTTAGGGGGTGTTTGGGAAAGATTATTCCCACCCACCAACAACTTTTTTTTGAAAAAAAAAAGCTATTGTAATAGTGTTTAGGGATGTTTGATAAAATCAACTTCAACTTTTGCATGAAATTCAATGCATTTTAACAACTTTTTTTCATAATGCTGAAATTTCAGTTTATGATTTTAGATGATAGATTATTTCTTACATGTTGAGATGTAAATATCATTTTGTCCTTAATCAAATAACTTTTTTTAACTATTTTATACCTATTTTAGTAATTTAATGCATAAAAATGATTCTTTTTTATATCATCTAAATAAAACAAATTAACTTAAAATCACTTTTCAGCTAACATATCCAAACATAATCGATTATTGAAATAATCAAGCTTTCATAGCTTGATTATTGAAATAATTGATTATTGAAATAATCAAACTTTTCAACTATCCCAAACACGCACTTATTTGACTTTCCTCTTCTCTTTTGCTTTATTTTCATGATGGAGAAGCTACAAAAACAAGCCAAGAAAACGAAAAAATAGGGGAGAGAAGGTAATGGAGAAAGAAATGAGTTTTTGGTTTTAAGCTCTTTTATGAGCACCTTAGAGTCATTATCTTGAGTTAGTGAAGTTAGATAAATTAATCTTCATCACTTCCTCTTTCCAAAGAGCCAAGAATCTCCATCATTAAGCTTCATCTTCCTCTTCTTCCACTCTCCAAAACTGTGAGCTTAGGGAGTCAAGGTAGGAGTTTTTGAAGCTTTGCACCTTTTACTTTATTTCCTTTATTTTAATCATGAACATATAGTTATAAATTTGAGCATTATTGGTATTTTAATTTGATGGGCTTATGAGGGTTTAGAGGGTGAGGGGTTGGATTAGATGATTTCCTTCCTTATTCTCCATTGGTTCAGGACTCCTTAAGCTTGTATTTATTGTGGTTTATTGGTAAGAGCTTTATTTGTATGAATTTTGTTTTCCTAATGAAGTGGCTGAAAAATCTGATTTTCAACAAGGTTATTGGTTTGTTAAAGGTTGAAAATTCATGTTTGGTTTATTAAGAATCTTGGATAGAAACTTTGGTAATTTTCTAGGCCAAATTCTTTCTAAAAATGTGATTTTTTAGGTCATGCAATGCCCAAAACCAAGGCTACTATTTTTTGAATGTTTAATGGTGTATTTGTATGATTATATTTTTAAGGTTTGAGTTTAAGATTTGGAAGGAACTTCGGTGAGGCCAGATTAATGGTTATTAGAAAAATGAATCGATATCCTACCTATGAATTTTAGTAATGAACAACTGGATGTGTAACAGCCTGAAAATTGCTTGTTTCATGATTTATATTCATTTTATAATATTTATGATTTTTGTTAATTTTTGTGAATTATTTCAGTGATTTTGATTATTTTAATATATTTCTCAATTTATGTGCATATTGAACGAGGCTGGGAAAATAAAATATTTTCCCTGAGGCTGAAAAACCTTGGACTGTGGAAATGGTGATGGGGGATCTTACTAAACCTGAGGTCGAACACAGTTTATGAAGTTTTCATTTTTCGAGATTTTATCTAATAAATAAAATCGCTAGAAAATTTCAAAAAACCTCCTTGTACTATACATCATGTGCACTTTAGTCATGTTACTTCAAAAATGTGCAAAAAAGACCTATTACTTTGTATTTTGTGCAAAGAAGTACAAAATGGTAACAAATGTTACATTTTGGATGGAAACGTGCACGTGTAGCACGTGCACGTCTGAAAACTTGGCCCCCAAACGTGGTCTTCTTCTTCCTTCAGCCCACACCCTTGCCCTACCATGGCAACGAATCTCGTTGCTCAGCCACCTAAGTCATATCTGCGAACCACCATGGCTGAGACTCAAACGACTGAGTTTAGTTCAACAATGGGTGCAACATAGTAGAGGACAGATCTGGGCTTGTGGGTTTCGCATGGTGGTGGTTCGTGCGAGCTGGAGTATCACAATAGAGGAGTCGATGGTGGATCTGGATGACGTGGTGGAGCTCATGGGTTGCAGATCTAGAAGTATAGGTCACAGCTGGCTTGGAATGGTAGAGTGCGGTGGCTCACGGGGGGTGCGCGGTGGTGGTTCTCAAAGGTGGATCTGGGTTTCTGGAGGCCTATGGTGAAGGCAAAGTGGTAGTGATGGTGGTTGACAATCCAAAGTTTGGATGGCTATGGTGTGGACAGCGGCTGCACAGTGCTGGGCTTGTGAGTGGGAGGAAGAAGAAGACCATGTTTGGGGACAAAGATGTGGGTTTCTAGAAATTTAGGGTTTGGGCTGGAGGAAGAAGAAGACCGCGTTTGGGGGCCAAGTTTTCAGACGTGCACGTGCGTTGCACGTGAGCGTTTCCATCCAAAATGTAGCGTCCGTTATCATTTTGTACTTCTTTGCACAAAATGCAAAGTAACAGGTCCTTTTTGCACATTTTTGAAGTAACAAGACCAAAGTGCACATGGCATATAGTACAAGGGGATTTTTTGAAGTTTTCCCTAAAATAGTAATACGTTTTATTATCCGTTGGACAATAAATACTAGTTTTGTTAACTGTAACATTTGTCTACTGGATAATAGCTTTAGTAGAGTGTTAGTCATTTTTCTAGAGAGCACTTTAATGACATCATCAAGATGACATCATCCTTTGTTGGGAATTTGCGGATCAAAGTCTCGCAGCGGAATAACAGAATTCCCTCACAGGATCCATGCGAAAAATCCATAATCCGAGGTTTTTAAAATTTTACCTCTTGAAGCGTGACAGACACAAGCGAGGTGAATCACCAACACCGTAATAGCGACGATGTTTCTGCGGTATCCACACGGGAGACTTGCAAAGGAGTCAAGTGCTAGGCCGCGAAGAGAGGAGAAGAAACTATCTCTCACTCATCGTAGGTGCGGCTAGGGTTGTGATGTGACACTGGTAGCAGCCCCTTAGGGGACTATTTATAATAGTGGCTGCCTTAAGTGAGTGTGAGAAAGTAGCAAGGTAAGTGGTGCAAGGGTTCGTCATGAGTTAGGCCCACAATTGAATCCGAGTCCAACTTGGATTCTGATTACTCCAATTTAGTCTGTTCTAAGTGTGCGACCCTGCAGGTTCTCATGACGTTGGTAGTAATATTAAAATCTCATTTTAATATTACAACAAGTGAGCGGTATCTAGCAACACATCATCGCTACCCAAGTAATGAGAATGTCAGTGATTTGACATAACCTATCTGTGACCAATGTTTCCGTGTAGTTTAGTCCCTTTGTGATATCCAAATTGAACACAAGGCATGGAACGTGTCACCCTTATTTAGTTCAATCTTCGGTTTCACGATTCCCGAGTAGACATAGTAATGACAAATGAGATCAATATCTCATATTGACTCAATGGCCATGCATTTCATAGTCTCACTCAATCGGGGGCCCGAAGATATCACTCCTGTTATGTAGGAGGGACAAATCCCATCTAGGTCACTCACATCCCTCCACATGTATCGCGGTATGTCTAATAACCAACTTTATAATCATCTTGTTAGATGACGTTTGATGGCATTAAAACACACAACTCCTCATGTAGGAATCGTAGTGATTTCGGTCAAAGGACCACAAACACCATTATCACTATGAGAATTGCTTATGACACTCACGTAACGATCCACGTAGCGTTCTCATGGCGCGTCTGTCCAATACATCATTACTCTAATATGTATCCATGTGTAGACTTGATATCTCATATCCATGACCCGTGAGATGTGGTCATCGATCCCACGCACATACTAGTCTCAAAGCATTATTGTTGTCCTAATTAACAATAATACTTGACTAGGGACATTTAAGAATAGTGTTTTATCCAATAGGATCTCACGATCAAGTCATCCACTTGATGTCCTATGGTATCAAATTTACTATTTTAAGGACTTTATCATGTTTACCAAAAAAAAAAAATAACATAATAAATGAAATGCCTCATATAAAATAGCATAATATAATGTATGTAAATACAAACAAAACGTATTGGCCACTAGGGCATACACCAACATCCTTGACTTTTTCAAAAAGTGCACAAAGCTTCTCAAGGAAACCAATTTTTCTCTCTCCTCCCTTAGAGACCCCACGACAATGAGAGGGAAAAGATGACACAAATTGTCATCTTTTCACCTAAACACACATTCATTTTTCACTTTTTGATTTTCAAAAGTTTCTATCACTTTCTCTCTCAACTTTTCCTTTCTCTCACTTTTTCTCTCATCTCCGTTTTCTCTCTTCACTTCCACGGCCATACACACCATTGTTGGCCATCCATGCTTGTTTGCTCAACCAACCTTATTTCTTGCATCTACTCATCACCTTGAAGCTTTTTCCTTTTGTGACTATCACTTGATTCTTCCATCTTCATCTTCTTCCTACCGAGCCCTAAAACTTGAAGCTTTGAGGTAAGGTTCTTGATTTTCTATTTTCCTTCCTTCATTTTCGTGATTCTTGGTCACCCTTATGATCAAGGACTTCTCTTTTCAGGCTTTGGTTATTGATTATACAAGTTTGAATATCTTAGGGTTTTGTTGGTGGTGGTGGATGAAAATTGCAAGAAGCAACAAGGAGCTTGCCTTTTTCTTGTTGTCTCTGTAGGTAAGAGGTAGATCATCCTCTTCAACCTATCATGGTGGTGAGAAACACATTTTTGTGTTGATAGTGAGGAATCCATGACTGGACTACTCACTTTGTTGTATGGTTTTTGGTGATTCTTGATGATTTTGTGTTGGTCTTACCTTGTATGACTTTATTGTTTGCTATTGTATATCTTGATGGATTTGGATTGATTAGAATCATGTATAGAAAGCAAGGGCTCTTTGCCCTTTTGTTTAAGGCTCACAGCCAAGCACCCATAAATGGGGTGTCCAAGATCAAAACTTTGTAATAATATGGGGACTAACTAACTAAGTGATTAATGATGAATGGAATGATGAGAATTTTAGGTTCCTAGCCCCTTAGAGCTCTTGGCCCCATAGAGTACCCAATGGTAAAATTTTGTGTTAAGATGGAAACTTAGTTAATTAGATGATTAGATGTTGATTAGGGATTCATAAAATGGAAAGAACAAAGAACAAAATTTTATCCTACAACCTAAAGTGATTTTTTTTTAGCTAAATAAAGAACATGAGTGTGAGTGAGGTTTTGAGAAACTTGAAATAATTACTCTAAGTGAGTTATGTTTAGAACTAAGTAAAGGACTTGTTTAATTAGAGTAACAAATATTAGGTAAAAAGTAATAGAAAATCCCCCTAGAGAGGCTTAATAGGAAAAATGTTGAAGTTAAAGCGTAATTTTATATTAAACGTTGAAAGTAAGTTTTCGTAAGTAAGAATTTGGATAATGAATTATTGTGGGTCCATAAGTGGGACCAAGGATTTGTTGATATTTGATTTGGCCATTTATGATGTGTGGTTATGGAAAGGTCATGTTACTATTGAATATATGTATATATGCATCGAGTCATCATGCATTGTGAAAGTCCTGTGGACTTTGTTGTAAGGCTTTATCCCTATGAGATGAATCACACCTTGCGAATACACCAGCTACAAACATGTCTCCTTGATCATTCTCTACGAAGTCATGTTTAGCTTTATGGAGTAGGATTTTGGTACTTGTACATATGCATAGTTGGTCAACATATTTGCCTGGCAACAAAGTATATGATTATGGAATTGTTTCTTTTACTGATGTTATGACTGCCTGGATTAGTAAATTGTTTATTATCTGAAACTTGATGTTGCTTACTATTTTATTGTGTTGTTTGGCGTTATGTGCCGTTTATGTTTTCTTTACTGCCATAATTGGTAATGATGTTAGATATCTCACTTTTTTGCTTTGTTATTCTGTTTATATTTGGGCTTCTTTAAAGACCGAGGTGAGCAAGAGCCCAAGTTTCCAGGTTTTTGGTCAACCTAGTCTTCTATTTTGTGATGGCATCCTGGTGAGCTTTTCTAGGGTATGCCAGACTAAGGTTTCATAGAGGCGTTGACTGTTGGCACGTCGACTTGAACATCGAGTGTTTCATCTAAGTGGGAGATGTGACTGTATCTTTGGCTCGGGGTCGCTATGATCTATCTGTTTTCTCTTTTGATGTTGCTGTATCGCTAAAGTTCTACATGTTGATACGTGAGGTGTGGGGTGATCGTGAGTATACTCCAGATGAGGATTCGTTCCCGTCCTCTGCACGAGCCCCTGCTCGTGAGTCTGTTGTCCCTATGAGGATTTCCTCTTCTGAGGAGGATCCTGAGAAGGAATCTGAGGAGGACCCATCTGAGGCTCATTCTCAGTAGTTGTTGGGGGCATGATACTTTTTTGTAGCTTTGGTGGTTGTCTATATATATCTTTTTGGGCATGTAAAGCTTCTGCTTTCTTTTGCTAAAACTGTTGGTATATCTCAATACTTATGTCATGTATCTTTTGTATAAATGTGTGATTTGATCTTCATGTTAATTTTCGCTAAGTTTATGTTTTCTGCTTATAAAAAAAAAAGAAATTGCCAAGTTATTATACGCTTTATAAATGAACAGGTTACCATCTACATGTATATAAACTAGGTCTTAGTGTTATCTATTGAGTTTCATTTTTGGTGCGACGTCCTCTCGAAGGGGGCGTTACAAGATGAGTTGATAATGTTAATTTATTGCATCTAGCTCTTTGATGAGAATGAGAATTTGTATTAGAAATTTGTATAGTATTTCATTGTGCACTTTTTGTGTATAAAATAAATGGTATTACTTTTTTATATTGATAAAGCTGAGCTATTTGATTAGAATCACTGTATGAATCTTGCATAGAATGAATGATATGTGTAAATGATGTTGAGAAGCATAATAATGAAAGAATAAAAGTAGATTGAGGTTGAGTGAGTTATTCTATATCTACAAGCATACAATGTAATGTATGAATGAAAAGCTTGATGATTGAGGCTTTGCTTCATTATTATGAAAAGAAAAGTTATATTACATGAAAAGTGAATAGAGGAATGGTTTTAAAATACATTTGCATGTTTTGTTTTCAAATTTGATGTTTGCTATTTCTAAGTATTTGGCTTGGGCCAAAGGTGCTCACAATGTCAGGGTTATGATATTAAGGGAGGTCAAGGAACAAAGGTTGTCCTAATACCTCATTTTACCTAAAGGAAATACAAGGAATAAAGGTTGTCCTAGAAATATGCAAATATCATGTGTTTTTCCAAAACAAAATGTTTTTACTAACATTGCATAAGCATACATTAGGACATTCATTAGGCATAATCATACATCATAATGCATTGCATAAAATGACAATTGTTTAGGCAATTGTCCTGTTTTCAGAATTAAAGTAATAAAGACCAAGGTGGAAGCTTGACTTGAAAGTATCCAAAAGGAATGAAATATGACTATAGATGAAGTGTGTAAATTATGAAGTAAGAGATATGAAGAGTATCACATTAGAATATGGAACTTGAAGCTTAAAGAATTATATGAATACGAGAATGATGAGATATAAAAATATATGATATAAAAACTAAGTTTAGTTGTGGATCAATACAATAACTAATTTGATTTGTTACTTTATGTGTTATTGTGAAGAATTATTGTAGGACGAATATTTTATAAGAATAGATATGATATTTGGTTTGATTATGTAAATGATTTGATCCGATAAAGAACTTGATTTGTTTATATATGATATATTTGATTGTACAAAGATTTTATAAAGGTTAACAACTGAACCTTGTTTTGGGAAGAGAGAGGACCAAATTTGACAATTTGTCACCTCTCTAACTTATACAAATATATTTATGTTGAGTTTTAAATAAAGAATGTGTTTTTCCTTGAAACAGTTGAAATTACTATGATGTTAAGTTTTCATAAAAGCTACTAAGAATTCTTTGAATTCTCACCCCCACATTTGGTATTTCCGTATTATTTCCAGGTACATTGGAAGCCTCAGTGAACAAAAGAGAATATTAGAGTCACAAATAAAATGTGTGACTGAAGATACTAGAAAAGTTTTGTATAGAATTTGTATAGGTATTGTCATGAAGGCATATATTGATGTATTTGTATAATGCTTCTTTCGATATATGTATATTAAAATACTTGCAACAGGCTCATATTTTGTATAAACTAAATTCATTTTCATAAACTTGTTATTAGTTTTAAAGTGATATCACTAATGCTAACTACTAACACATGATCCTAGGCATGTCCTTAGTGCTAGTATTAGGGTGCTACAGATGCACTATGTCCTTTATTACCACAATGAAAACACTTTACGAAAGGATTAGTTGATGTGCTTGTTAATGCTCCAGTAAGTGCACTAGTTCGTATATGTAATATGGAGAGTAAATATCGTTCCCATGAGGATTGAAATTAACACAATTTTTTTTCGCTAATATCACTACTTGGCTACAATCGACTTTGATAGAATTCTTTCAAAACAAAAAGTGTAAAACAAATGAAATTTAATTGCAGAGATTAAATCACATAATTTGTCAAAATTGGGGTTGTAAAATGGATAAAAGTAATTAAGGTTTGATTTCACTTAATCACCATATAGGTAATGAAAATTAATTTAATTCAAAACCTCCATTCAGTTTAGTTTATGATTCAATCTTGAAAAATTGGTTCACATTCAATTCCTTGAAATATGAATCCTTCTTACCCCCACAAATATCAATTAATCCCTTAGTTAAAATCTACAAGAATAAGGATTTAATGTTTTATGGATATTTGAAAATCACATACTCATGAATTCTATTCTTAGAAATTCCTAAAGCATGGCAGTTAGACCAAGAAGTTTAATCCATACTCCATCTCCCGATTTCGTATGAATTCTTCATATAAAAATATATATGATTAGCTACTGTACATACAAATCAATAGAATAAAATAGGTCCAATTGCTAAACAATAAAAGAAAGACTTGAATTAATATCAAAAGGTCATTACATCATAAGTTGAAATAGTTCCATCACCCTAACCCAAGAAACTTAGCAGTTGATGAAACAAATGTAGGGAACAATAATAAGAAAAGAAAACACCTTAGTCATCTTTGATGATTTGGAGAAATTCCCCTTCTTTTGTTAGTTGATAAGTCATTTTCTCTCTTCCCAAGACTGATTCGTCCTTCTCTATCATGTTTTGATGGCTTATACCTAATGCGAATTAAAGGATGCAAACCCAAGAGCAAGTTGTTTGAAGCAATAAATTTCTCGAGAGTCAGAGGTCGATCCACAAAGAATTGATGAAGAAAAATTCTGAGGTAAGAAATGATTTCTCACAACAATAAAGATAATAAAACTTGTTCACAATTAAAAAAGAACTTGCTTGGGCTAGGAGATCCACTTTTGGTAATAAATTAAAGACAAGATTAATTCTTTTTTATAATTCAATTGAAATCCATGCACAACGGAGGTTCCAATCAAAAAATAAAACATTCAAAGTCCATTTAGAATTATATACGTAGTTATATTATGATTCCTTTAATTATTTATAAACACCAACACTTGTAAATGAGTTCAAACATTCATTGTGCCAACCACTTGTCTACAATGAATCAAGAACTCCACTTTACAAGGAGGGTTTCTAAATTGATTGAAAATAAAATATAACACATATAATGACTACTTGATAATATATCATTTAAGTACAAGAAAGAAATTAATCTAACCTTATTTTATTACCAAAAACTTCACCCCTTCACCCAAGCAAGATGAAAATTAGTTATTCATGAGCAAGAAGAAAGAAAGAGAGAAGAATAAAAAAATGAACATAACTTCAATTTAGAACAAAAGAAAATTACAACAAGAGAAACAAATAATACAATAGCATGATCTTGATCTCTAAGCCAAGATGCCCAAAATGATCAGCCAATGCTCCCTTTTATAGAGCTTGAGGAGTAGAAAATGACATAAAGTTATTTAATGAGTGGGTAGATGATGGGTAGATGAGTGAAAAATGACAATGGTGTTATTTAATGAGTGTATGGATGATTAATGAGTGAGTGAATGATTATTTAGTGGGTAGATGATTAATGAGTGGGTGGAGGATTATTATTCTTGTCTTTGCACTTGTACCCATTAATTTAACTATCTTCACATGATTATAACTCTATTAAAACATCATTTTCTGAAAAAGTAACCTTCATGAGATTTAAGGGTTTTGTCTTAGCTTTGCAATGCCTCCGGTTTAAGCTCAATACAACTCATATAGCTCAAATTCCAGTCTAATCACTGCACACTACTCAGGCCCAACTTGTAACATCCCAAAAATTTATAATTTTAGAATAAATGATCATTTTACAATATTTGGAATTTTTAAAAATTTCTCTAGATTTTTCAGAGAACGCGAAATATTTTAATATTATTCCTCGTTTTACATGCACATTGGGCAGAATTGGCAAAACGACTGTAACGCTCCCAAAGTTAGAAAATTTTATTACGAATAGTCATTTTCTAACGTTTGTGAATTATGTGAATTCTTTCAGAATTTTTCAGAAATGATGAATATTTTAATATATTCCTCGTTTTACGTGCATATTGAGCAGAGTCGGGAAAATGAAATATTTTTCCCGAGAACCTTGGACTATGGAAACATCGACGGGGGATCTTACTAAACCCGAGGCCGGACACAGTTTACAAGGTTTCACGTCCTTCGAAAAATTTTGACAGATGGAATAATAAAACAATGCGAAGAATTGATCTGTCAGATTTGTTAATACTGACCTCTGCCAACTATAACTATTGTCCAATAAATAATAACATGTAATAAAAATCTTATCACACTATTCAAAAATCTACCCTGTGTCAAGCTCCTTTAGCCTTATTTTCAAAATCAAAATAGAGTTAATTAAAAGCCCATTGTAGGAAGCTTCCAAGAAGTTTCCTTGTGGACACATTTTTCTCTCTCTTCCCTCCTCACTCTTCTCCACGGCAGAGGTAATATTGGAACCCAATATTCACTTTCATCTTCCTAATATTTTCTCTCTTTTCCTTCTCTTCTTCTTCTTCTCTTCTTCTTCCTCCTCCACCGTACACCCTCACCATTCACCATCTTCATTTCCTTTCTTCCCCACTTCCATATCTAGCTTTCTTCCATCATTCTAAGACCATTTTCCTTGTGGCCATCCTTGGTTCTTCTTCTTCTTCCTCCATTTTTCACCATTGAAGCTAAAGCTTTGAGCTTGGAGGTAAAGTCTTAACCTTTCTTTTACTTTCTTCTCATTTTCATTTTTCTTGGTCACCTATGTGATCAAGAACTCATTTCTCCATGGTTTGAGTGGACATTATGGAAATCACTCACATTGGTGTTCTTCTTGAAGGGGAAAACGAAAATCTAGGGCAAGAAGAGGTAACATTTGTAAATGATTGAAATTATGGTTCCTTGTCCTTTGTAACTCAAACATAACCTAAAAACCCTAGATTCAAGGATTTTACTTTACTTAAATACGATAGGAATATGTATTCATACTGATGGAGAAGAAATGATTTTGAAAATGGAATTCTTGGATCCATGACATGGAAATTGTGGTATGTGTGTAATAAGGAACATATATTGATACTGAGAATTATTGATGCAAGTGTGATTCCCCATGTGGGTTATGTACTTATTGATTTAGTACTCAATGAGAAAAGAATGATGATATGCCATTGAGGCAGTGTTTTAATGAATGTATTGTTGATATGTCATGTTGGACATTGAATAATGCTTATTTGCCATTGAGGCAATGCCTATGTTGAATGCATCATTGATAAGTATACATGATTGGACATTGTGTCATCATGCATGCGTGTTGTCCGTTGGAAATTATTGAGAAGGCTATGTTGCCTAGGAGTTGGAATAACACCTTTGTGCGGGTGTGAATAGACTAAGCGTAGGTGTCATATGTTGTTGACCCTGAGGGCGTCGGGGTGTGGGTGTCTCACAATAGACAGTGGTAGCTCCACTGGGACCGTGGGATAGACCAATGCAACACACTGACGATCCTGACTGTGACGCTGTCCTATGTCGCGATCAACTGTTGAGGTACCATGTGTGAGCCATTGCGCAAACAATTTTATGAAAGAAAGCACACTGTATTTTTAACAATTTTGAGCTTGGAGGTAAAGTCTTAACCTTTCTTTTACTTTCTTCTCATTTTCATTTTTCTTGGTCACCTATGTGATCAAGAACTCATTTCTCCGTGGTTTGAGTGGACATTATGGAAATCACTCACATTGGTGTTCTTCTTGAAGGGGAAAACGAAAATCTAGGGCAAGAAGAGGTAACACATTGTGTTGTCTTCCAAATAGGTAAGAGGGAGATGATCCTCTTCAACTAATCTTGGTAGTAAGGGAATGTCTTGTATGTGTGTTGTTATTGATTTCTGAATCCATGTATAAAGTTCTCTCATTTTTGTGTTGTTCTTGATGATAGTGCATTTTGTTGGGTTTGTATGATTTATTGATGCCTCTTGCATGATTTGAAGGTATATTTGAATAACTTGTTGATTAAATATGATAATGATTGGTTTGGTTTGAGTTAAAGGACCTGGAGGACTTTGTTTTCTGCAAGTTTACGCATGGTAATCGATTACACGGGGCTTGTAATCGATTACCAAGCTCTTAAGGGTACGAAATCGTGATTCTAGAAATCTAGTAATCGATTACATCTTGTGTGCAATCGATTACAGAGATTTTGTCTAGCTTGTAATCGATTACAAGAATGGTGTAATCGATTACTAAGCCTATGATGTTACGAAATGGTACTTCTTGGAATCACGTAATCGATTACAACTTGTGGGTAATCGATTACGGGGGTTCTGTCCAATTGGTAATCGATTACCACGGTTGTGTAATCGATTACCAGGGCCTTGAAGTTACGAATCGTGGTTCTGGGAATCACGTAATCGATTACAATGAGATTGTAATCGATTACAGAGATTATGTTACATTGGTAATCGATTACCAGGGTGGTGTAATCGATTACCAAGACCCAAAAATGAGATTTTTGAGGTGGAAATGATTGGAATTATGGTTCTTTGTCCTTTGTAACTCAAACATAACCTAAAAACCCTGGATTCAAGGATTTTACTTTACTTAAATACGATAGGAATATGTATTCATACCGATGGAGAAGAAATGATTTTGAAAATGGAATTCTTGGATCCATGACATGGAAATTGTGGTATGTGTGTAATAAGGAACATATATTGATACTGAGAATTATTGATGCAAGTGTGATTCCCCATGTGGGTTATGTACTTATTGATTTAGTACTCAATGAGATAAGAATGATGATATGCCATTGAGGCAGTGTTTTAATGAATGTATTATTGATATGTCATGTTGGACATTGAATAATGCTTATTTGCCATTGAGGCAATGCCTATGTTGAATGCATCATTGATGAGTATACATGATTGGACATTGTGTCATCATGCATGCGTGTTGTCCGTTGGACATTGTTGAGAAGGCTATGTTGCCTAGGAGTTGGAATAACACCTTTGTGCAGGTGCAAATAGACTAAGCGTAGGTGTCATATGTTGTTGACCCTGAGGGCGTCGGGGTGTGGGTGTCTCACAATAGACAGTGGTGGCTCCACTGGGGCCGTGGGATAGACCAATGCAACACACTGACGATCCTGACTGTGAAGCTGTCCTATATCGCGATCAACTGTTGAGGTACCATGTGTGAGCCATTGCGCAAACAATTTTATGAAAGAAAGCACACTGTATTTTTAAGGCTACTAATACACTGGTATTACTCCTTGATCATTCACTCCGAAAATATTTATGTCTAGCTCCATGGAGTAGGAACTTTGGTACCCTTATTGCATTGTGAGTTGTCAGTCACATGGTCCATTGAGCATTTATAATTAGATAATGTGTTTACTATTATGACTGCGATATTTATTTGACTCTTGGTAATGCTAATGTTGCTAGCTGGCTATGGATAATGTTAACTATTGTTCTTTGCTGCTTTACTCTCGTTCATTGCTTTCATGCATTACTATACTTGTATGTATTAACTGTGTCTTATGTGGGCGTTCGACGCCATTTATTTTCTTGCTGCCATGTTGGTACTGAAAGCTGGGAATCTCATCTCTTTCCTATATTTGTGCATTTATGTTTTACATTTATGTTTGATAAAAGATCGTGAGAAAGGTAAAGAGGGACCATACCATTGGTTGATTGACTTGAGCATCTGGACAAGATTTCGTTAGCTACGTAAGAGTGCAGCCGCGTGGTGGCATTGATGCCTGTCGTGTAAACTGGGACGCCGTGCGTCATGTGCATATGGGGTTGCGGCCTTGTCTGCTGGTAGTACCCATCCCTGGGTTACTACTCCTCCCCTTTAATTGTTTTTATTCCCGCTGTATTTTATTTGACTCTGTAATTATTATATTCTATGTTATCAGTGATTCGTGTAAATTGGCTATAAACTATATATATATATATATATAAGGAACGTGATTTCATTCCAATGGTTGTATTAAGGGTTGAATACATTTATATTTCATTCATGGCTCGTATTTTCTACTTACGCATAAATGCGAAAAAGGAAAAAAATAAACTCGCCAGTTTTGGAAACTACTGTTATCATGAATGTGACACACTTGGATTTAGTAACTGTGGTGTAATGACGATTGTGCCGCGGTTGTTAGATCTAGGTGCGTTACACTAAGGTCGTATCAGAGCAGTTCATCCTGTTGAGCCGGGGTATGGACTTGCTATGTTTAGGCATATTAGAATTTGGTCTGTTGTGCACTTCCTTGTCTCTTGATTGAGATGATGGGAAAGGAATGCATGGCTTGCCGTAGGTTGAATATTGATGGCTACTGTTATACAGTTGCATGATATTGAGGATTGGCCTACTCAATATGTAATGTTCTGTGTGTACAGGAAACTATGACTTCACCTAGGCGTACTGTGTTAGGAAAATAGGATTTCTTTTGTGAGGAGATCAAAAGGTTTTGGAAAAACCGATCTTCTGGAGAAAGAAATAGTTGGTGTAAACTAGATTCGAGAAATAGTTTGGAAGTTGACGGCTTACGAGGGATTACACTGTGGTAACAGAATGAAGAAGTTTGAGCTGGGATTGCTAGGATGTATGGAATTGAACTTGTCTTGTTTGAATTGTATGAATTGTGTGGCTCTCTGTATTTGATTTTCATAGGGAGATAACATTGTTTGAAGTAATTTTGTGTTTGTTATATCTATGTCCGTCTTCAGAGAGATTCAATGGCTCGCAGCAGACATGCAAAGGCGATGGCTCGTGACAGACGTATACATATGAGCGCGGGACAAGGCAATAGGAGTATGGCTGCGACTGCAGAAGAAAGGCAAATGATAGCTACAGTGACAACTTACCAGGATCAGAGGGCCACGCAACAACGAGAATTGGAAGTTGAGGTCCAGAATCTGTTGGAGGAAAGTCGGCTTTGGGGCAACCTTGGACTGCCTAGATTTCAAAAAAGGAATAATAGAAAAGTTAACCGGTTTAAGCGGAAACCATACGCACGGGTATCAGGGAAACAACAACAACAACCAACTCCTGGACAAAGTACTAGTGGTGGTGTATCCAGTCAGACCCCGACATCTTCGCCAAGATGTATGAAATGCAGAAAGGAACACTTCACGAGGGAGTGTAAGATCAAAGGGATAATCTGTTTTAAATGTGGAAAGCCTGGACACGTCTCCCGCAACTGCAACCAAGCAAAGGCAAATTCTTTAGTCAATGCTATAAGGGTTGTGGAACCACAAGCAGAAGCCAGAACTTATACCCTGGGAGGTGCTGAGACTTCAAAATTCGGAGATCTAAACCGTAGAAGTTATACCTCAAACGACGACCCTATAATCATACTGTATAATTTTGGGGGTAACCCCTCATTTTACCAGTTGTAACCGCATGGATCATTTGGATTCATCTGTATCTTTCTTATCTTCAACTTAAGTTATTTCCATTTCTGTTACTAAGACTTGTCGTTGACACCTAAGTTGTGTAATCTATCCTATTTCTACTAAAGATCAAGTCTTTTGTTAACCTATCTTGCTTACCTCGAGTCATATCTATTCGAGTTCATGATTTTAGAAATTGATCGGTAGTTTTCTGATTATTGTCGGCTAGGTCGTTCCGATAAAAACCTTAGAGATTTTTGAAATTAAGGCTTTTAAACTTGTAACGGCCAACATGGTCTAAGTCTCATAAAAGAAAGGAGCCTGAGGGTACATGTAATGTTTTCCGTAGAGGACCAAGAGTAAAGGGAATATAAATACCACTCTAATAGCCAAAGAGTTCCGCATGTTGAGCTAAGATGCTATCAGTTAACGAGAAGAATAAAAATTTCTCGGTGATACAAGGACTATCACCAGTTAAACCAGATTATGATCAAAGATGAGTATTCTCGGAGGAAAGTAAATGATTTGATGGATCAGCGAGAAGGAAATCATTGTTCTCTCCAAGATAGATGTATGTCCTGGTCATCGATGGATTCGTGGAAATAGAGAATGTCCCCAAGGAGATTTTTCGAGCGTGCTTTCGACGTTGTAGGTATCCCGTGATGTCAACCGGAGTGACAAATGCTCCTGTTGTATTCTTGGACAACATGAATTGTATTTTCTATCCTTACCTAGAATGGAATCGTCGTTGTCATTAATGATGACATTCTGATCTATTCTCGAAGACATGGGGAATACGTGGGACATCTCGGTATAGTTTTTCTGACTTTAAAGAAGAGAAAGTAAGTGCCAAAGTATCAGAGGGCGAATTCTCGTTTAAGGAGATTCCGTTTTGGATCATGAAATTCCAAATGGAGGAATCGTGTGGATTCACAAAAAGAATGAAGCAGTTCCTCAAAAGGAAAGATCAGAAACCGTGAGGGGGATTCATAGCTAGTGGGATCAGTTGGTTTTATCGAAGGAGTATCGACAGATTCTCGAAGATAGTAGGACAACTTGCTCTGATTACAAAAGGAGAATCAAAACTTTTGCGGACCATCACAGGCGGAGAAAGTTTTCAAAGATTGAGGAAATATTCCGATTTCGATATTGCCCGATCCCAGTGAAACATTCGAAGTGTTTTTGGGATGCTTCACATCAAGGTTTAGGACGTGCGTTCATGCAAAGTTGAGAAGTTATAACTTATGCCTCGAAATTGTTGAAGGTGCATTGGGAATTGCCGACTCACGAGCTGGCGTTAGCAGCGGTTATATCGGTTCTAAGAATATAGAGACACTTTCTACATGGAGCAATATTCAATGCCCTTCGCTGTCACAAGAACCTGACGTATTTATTCGATGAGAAGGAACCAAACATGAGGCAGAGAAGTGACCAAAGATTTTGAAGGAACATGATCTCTAACTTTAGAGTCATCTTGGAAAAGAAAACGCCATGGTGGACGCTTTGAACCGAAAACTGCCTAATACCTTCATTATGATGGTCGAGAAGAAGGAATTAGTAGAGTAATTCGAGGACAGGTGGTTGCCATTAGAAATGACACTGGATGAGGTATGTCTAGGTATAGTCACTATCTCGAATGATCTGTTGAGAAGGATTCAAGAGAAGTAGAATAGTGACCAATTTCTACAAGACGAGAAGAAGCTGTTAAGACGAAGCATGGTGTCAGAATACGAGGAAGGAACTCGATAGAATCTTGATGTTCACATGTGAAGGTTGCAATACTAGATGATTCAGAACTTAAGGAGTTCATTCCCAATGAAACCCATGAGAGTAAACCGAGTTTACACACCAGAGCGATCAAGGTATATCAAAATCTAAAACAGAAGTGATGGTAACAATGGAT
Organism: Ormosia emarginata; assembly: GCA_029884605.1. Classification (NCBI taxonomy): domain Eukaryota; kingdom Viridiplantae; phylum Streptophyta; class Magnoliopsida; order Fabales; family Fabaceae; genus Ormosia; species Ormosia emarginata. The sequence continues at coordinate 23,370,577 of JAQQTP010000073.1, forward strand.
GAAGAAAGACGTTGCTAAATGCGTGTCATCTTGTTTGGTCTGCCAGAAAACGAAGATTGAACATCAAAGACCAGCTGGACTGTTACAACCCTTGGCTATCCCCGAATGGAAATGGGATAGTATTGCCATGGACTTTGTTGTCGGGTTGCCAAGGACTAAGAAAGGAAATGACTCAATATGGGTAATTGTGGATCGGCTTACAAAATAAGCCCACTTTTTGCCAATCAACATAAGATATCCATTGGAAAAGTTGAGTCGGATATACGTTGGTGAAATGGTCAGACTTCATGGTGTGCCCACAAGTACCACTTCCGATAGAGATCCAAGGTTTACGTCTAAGTTTTGGAAGAGTCTTCAAGAAGTTATGGGAACGAAGTTGCTATTGAATTCGGCATACCATCCACAGACTGATGGCCAATCAGAGAGGACGATTCAGTCATTAGAGGATCTGCTAAGAGCTTATGCGATAGAGCAAAACCACATGGAGGCAGGGAGATTACATTGGTAATAACAATTTGAATTGATGTGATTAGAAATGCGATATGGAGGTCAAAAGATGAGGTGAAGAAACAACGTCGATATTTATCCTAAGGAATGAAAATTTCGAGGACGAAATTTCTATTTGAAGGGGAGAGTTGTAACATCCCGAAAATTTATAATTTTAGAATAAATGATCATTTTACAATATTTGGGATTTTTAGAAATTTCTCTGGATTTTTCTGAGAACGCAGAATATTTTAATATTATTCTTCATTTTGCGTGCACATTGGACAGAATTGGCAAAACGACTGTAACGCTCTCAAAGTTGGAAAATTTTATTACGAATAGTCATTTTCTAATGTTTGTGAATTATGTGAATTCTTTCAGAATTTTTCGGAAACAATGAATATTTTAATATATTTCTCGTTTTACGTGCGTATTGAGCAGAGTCGGGAAAATGAAATATTTTTCCCGAGAACCTTGGACTATGGAAACGTCGATGAGGGATCTTACTAAACCCGAGGCCGGACACAGTTTACAAGGTTTTACGTCCTTCGAGAAATTTTGACAGATGGAATAATAAAATAATGCGAAGAATTGATCTGTCAGATTTGTTAATGCTGACCTCTGCCAACTATAACTGTTGTCCAATAAATAATAACATGTAATAAAAATCTTACCACACTATTCAAAAATCTACCCTGTGTCAAGCTCCTTTAGCCTTATTTTCAAAATCAAAATAGAGTTAATTAAAAGCCCATTGTAGGAAGCTTCGAAGAAGTTTCCTTGTGGACACATTTTTCTCTCTCTTCCCTCCTCACTCTTCTCCACGGCAGAGGTAATATTGGAACCCAATATTCACTTTCATCTTCCTAATATTTTCTCTCTTTTCCTTCTCTTCTTCTTCTTCTCTTCTTCTTCCTCCTCCACCGTACACCCTCACCATTCACCATCTTCATTTCCTTTCTTGCCCACTTCTATATCTAGCTTTCTTCCATCATTCTAAGACCATTTTCCTTGTGGCCATCCTTGGTTCTTCTTCTTCTTCCTCCATTTTTCACCATTGAAGCTAAAGCTTTGAGCTTGGAGGTAAAGTCTTAACCTTTCTTTTACTTTCTTCTCATTTTCGTTTTTCTTGGTCATCTATGTGATCAAGAACTCATTTCTCCATGGTTTGAGTGGACATTATGGAAATCACTCACATTGGTGTTCTTCTTGAAGGGGAAAACGAAAATCTAGGGCAAGAAGAGGTAACATTTGTAAATGATTGGAATTATGGTTCCTTGTCCTTTGTAACTCAAACATAACCTAAAAACCCTAGATTCAAGGATTTTACTTTACTTAAATACGATAGGAATATGTATTCATACTGATGGAGAAGAAATGATTTTGAAAATGGAATTCTTGGATCCATGACATGGAAATTGTGGTATGTGTGTAATAAGGTACAAATATTGATACTGAGAATTATTGATGCAAGTGTGATTCCCCATGTGGGTTATGTACTTACTAATTTAGTACTCAATGAGATAAGAATGATGATATGCCATTGAGGCAGTGTTTTAATGAATGTATTGTTAATATGTCATGTTGGACATTGAATAATGCTTATGTGCCATTGAGGCAATGCCTATGTTGAATGCATCATTGATGAGTATACATGATTGGACATTGTGTCATCATGCATGCGTGTTGTCCGTTGGACATTGTTGAGAAGGCTATGTTGCCTAGGAGTTGGAATAACACCTTTGTGCGGGTGCGAATAGACTAAGCGTAGGTGTCATATGTTGTTGACCCTGAGGGCGTCGGGGTGTGGGTGTCTCACAATAGACAGTGGTGGCTCCACTGGGGCCATGGGATAGACTAATGCAACACACTGACGATCCTGACTGTGACGCTGTCCTATGTCGCGATCAACTGTTGAGGTACCATGTGTGAGCCATTGCGCAAACAATTTTATGAAAGAAAGCACACTGTATTTTTAAGGCTACTAATACACTGGTATTACTCCTTGATCATTCACTCTGAAAATATTTATGTCTAGCTCCATGGAGTAGGAACTTTGGTACCCTTGTTGCATTGTGAGTTGTCAGTCACATGGTCCATTGAGCATTTATAATTGGATAATGTGTTTACTATTATGACTGCGATATTTATTTGACTCTTGGTAATGCTAATGTTGCTAGATGGCTATGGATAATGTTAACTATTGTTCTTTGCTGCTTTACTCTCGTTCATTGCTTTCATGCATTACTGTACTTGTATGTATTAATTGTGTCTTATGTAGGCGTTCGACGCCGTTTATTTTCTTGCTGCCATGTTGGTACTGAAAGCTGGGAATCTCATCTCTTTCCTATATTTGTGCATTTCTGTTTTACATTTATGTTTGATAAAAGATCGTGAGGAAGGTAAAAAGGGACCATACCATTGGTTGATTGACTTGAGCATCTGGACAAGATTTCGTCAGCTATGTAAGAGTGCACCCGCGTGGTGGCATTGATGCCTGTCGTGTCAATTGGGACGCCATGCGTCATGTGCATATGGGGTTGCGGCCTTGTCTGCTGGTAGTACCCATCCCTGGGTTACTACTCCTCCCCTTTAATTATTTTTATTCCCACTGTATTTTGTTTGACTCTATAATTATTATATTCTATGTTATCAGTGATTCGTGTAAATTGGCTATAAACTATATATATATATATAAGGAACGTGATTTCATTCTAATGGTTGTATTAAGGGTTGAATACATTTATATTTCATTCATAGCTCGTATTTTCTACTTATGCATAAATACGAAAAAGGAAAAAAATAAACTTGTCAGTTTTGGAAACTACTGTTATCATGACTGTGACACACCTGGATTTAGTAACTGTGGTGTAATGACGATTGTGCCGCGGTTGTTAGATCTAGGTGCGTTACACAACTACAATTCAGCTATTCTAAATTACAAGTCCAATATGACCTCCAAGTCATTTGAACTGGCTCTTGTTTTCTCATAAAAATTATACATTTGGGTCTTAACTATCAAATGGCACTAGTTTTAGTCCAAAACCTCTCCTATAGCTCAAGTTATGCCCTGATTAGTGCACACTGGTTGGGTTCTAGTGATGGAACCCATTTTCTGACTTCCAGGCCTAATTAGCTCCACTCGATGTCTGATTGAGACTGCGAGCTCTTCATCAAAGTTGTAGCACTTTCTCTTATCTTTTCTACAAGGTAAAATTCATAATTTTTAGATATCTAGAACTTAAGATATGACCGGAATACAGAAATAATGTAAAATCTCAATAATGTTGGAAAAGATCAATTAAGCCTAATTTGAACCCAAACTTATAAAACATGACCAAGATCAATCAACTAAATACATGGAGTGTAACACCCCAAAATTTACTTTTCTACTATCAAAATTCATTCTAAAATATTTGTGATTTTCTGGAATTTTCTAAGAACGCGGAATATTTTAATATATTTCTCATTTTACGTATGTACTGAGCGGAACCGGAAAAATGAGATATTTTCTCCGAAAGCCTTGAACTATGGAAACATCGACGGGGGATCTTACTAAACCCAAGACCGAACACAGTTTACAAGATTTTACGTTTTTCGAGAAATTTTAACAAATAAAATAATAAAACATTGCGAAGAAACTACCTGTCAGATTTGTTAATGTTGACTTCTGCCAACTGTAATTATTGTCCAATAAATAATAACATGTATTAAAAACGTTATCCAAAAAATTTAACTTGTGTCAAGCCCCTTTAGCCTTATTTTCAAAATAAAAATAGAGTTAATTAAAAGCCCATTGTAGGAAGCTTCCAAGAAGTTTCCTTGTGGACACATTTTTCTCTCTCTTCCCTCCTTACTCTTTTCCACGGCAGAGGCAATATTGGAACCCAATATTCACTTTCATCTTCCTAATGTTTTCTCTCTTATCATTCTCTTCAAACACCATTTCTTCTCCTCTTCTTTTTCTTCTCCACCGTGCACCTACCCATTGGAAGACCATCTCCATGATTTGTTAAATCAAACCCATTTCTACTCATCCTCCACTATTCCAAGTTCTCTTTTGTGGCCATCCTTTGGTTCTTCTTCTTTTTCTTCCACTATCCACCATTGAAGCTAAAGCTTTGAGCTTGGAGGTAAAGTCTTCACCTTTCTTCCACTTTCTTCTCATTTTCATTTTTCTTGGTCACCTATGTGATCAAGGACTCATTTTTCCATGGTTTGAGTGGACATTATGGAAATCACTCACATTGGTGTTCTTCTTGAAGGGGAAAACGAAAATCTAGGGCAAGAAGAGGTAACACCTTGTGTTGTCTTCCAAATAGGTAAGAGGGAGATGATCCTCTTCAACCAATCTTGGTAGTAAGGGAATGTCTTGTATGTGTGTTGTTATTGATTTCTGAATCTATGTACAAAGTTCTCTCATTTTTATGTTGTTCTTTATGATAGTGCATTTTGTTGGGTTTGTATGATTTAGTAATGCCTCTTGCATGATTTGAAGATATATTTGAGTAACTTGTTGATTAAATATGATAATGATTGGTTTAGCTTGAGTTAAAGGACCTGGAGAACTCTGTTTTCTGCAAGTTTACGCGTGGTAATCGATTACAAGGAGCTTGTAATCGATTACCAAGCCTTAAGGGTACAAAATCGTGATTCTGGAAATCTGGTAATCGATTATGTCTTGTGTGTAATCGATAACAGAAATTCTGTCTAGCTTGTAATTGATTACTAGAGTGGTATAATCGATTACCAAGCCTGTGATGTCACGAAATGGTGCTTCTGGGAATCACGTAATTGATTACAACTTGTGGGTAATCGATTACGGGGGTTCTATCCAATTGGTAATCGATTACTGTGGTACGTGTAATCGATTACCAGGTCCTTGAAGTTACGAATCGTGGTTCTGGGAATCACGTAATCGATTACAATGAGATTGTAATCAATTACAGAGATTCTGTTACGCTAGTAATCGATTACCCGGGTGATGTAATCGATTACCAAGACCCAAAAACGAGATTTTTGAGCTGGAAATGATTAAAATTATGGTTCTTTGTCCTTTGTAACTCAAACAGAACCTAAAAACCCTGGATTCAATGATTTTACTTTACTTAAATGCGATAGGAATATGTATTCATACCGATAGAGAAGAAATGATTTTGAAAATAGAATTCTTGGATCCATGACATGGAAATTGTGGTATGTGTGTAATAAGGAACATATATTGATTCTGAGAATTATTGATGTAAGTGTGATTCCCTATGTGGGTTATGCACTTATTGATTTAGTGCTCAATGAGATAAGAATAATGATATGCCATTGAGGCAATGTTTTAATAAATGTATTGTTGATATGTCATGTTGGACATTGTTGAGAAGGCCATGTTGCCTAGGAGTTTGAATAACACCTTTGTGCAGGTGCGAGTAGACTAAGCGTAGGTGTCATATGTTGTTGACCCTGGGGGCGTTGGGGTGTGGGTGTCTCACAATAGATAGTGGTAGCTCCACTGAGGCCGTGGGATAGACCAATGTGATACACTAACGATCCTGTCTGAGACGCTGTCCTATATCGCGATCAACTGTTGAGGTACCATGTATGAGCCATTGCGCAAATAATTTTATGAAAGAAAGCACACTGTATTTTAAGGCTACTGATATACTGGTATTACTCCTTGATCATTCACTCCGAAAATGTTTACGTCTAGCTCCATGGAGTAGGAACTTTGGTACCCTTGTTGCATTGTGAGTTGTCAGTCACAAGGTCCATTGAGCATTTATAATTGGATAATGTGTTTATTATCATGACTGCGATATTTATTTGACTTTTGGTAATGCTAATGTTGCTAGCTGGCTATGGATAACGTTAACTATTGTTCTTTACTGCTTTATTCTCGTTAATTGCTTTTGGGTATTACTGCACTTGTATGTATTAACTGTGTATTATGTGGGCGTTCGACGTCGTTTATTTTCTTGCTGCCATGTTGGTACTGAAAGTTTGGAATCTCACCTCTTTTGGTAATTTCTCTATTTTGTATTTTGGTTGGATCGTGTGCTCTCGAGAAGACGCTCGTGAGGAGGACAAGGAAACTACTGAGTTTCAGGGTTTCTGGCCTTATCTCGACTGAGATCGAAGTTGTTAAGGATGTCATTTCGGCTCTGTGGACTTTTTGGCTACACGTGGATTAACTTTCTTGGAGGTCCGGACTGCTGGCATATCAACGTGTAGACTAATCGATGTGTATACCACGGCGATGTGACAGTGTCCTTAGCGTGGAGATGTTATGACGCTCCTATTCTAGATTTTCATGCTTTTGTATGGCTGGAATTCTATGCCCGTGAGGGATATGTGGGGTAAGATGTATTATACCCCTCGTGAGGATTCCTTTTTGTCTACTGCCTGGGCTCCTGCCCGCTGTATTGTCGTCCCGATGGATGTCTCGTCGGACGACGAGGACGCTGAGGAGGATCCATCTACAGTTCCTTCTCGTTCTAGGCAGTCTTAGGGTTAGTTTTAATTGATGGCTACTGATGGCTGTCCGTTTTTTTTAGGGAGCCTGACGTACTACTGGATTAGTGGGTATATATTTGTATCTCTTGGGGTAGGTACACATTTTGCCTTTTGTATATTTTTGGAAATGTAATTTAAACAGGCTTGTATTTCTGGTACAAAGTATGTAATTATCCATATTGTGAATGGTCATATGTTTCATTCCACGTTGATTTCTCTTTGACCTTTTTGACAGAAGTTTTATTGGAAAGAGGAACTTTTAATTTTAACTTAATCATGCGAAATATCCATAAACAGGTATATATGTACATTAAATGGAAGTTTTAACCGGATTCATGTTAAGCAAAAAAAAAATGTTCAAATTTTCCGTAATCATTTGTATGTCGTTTCACTATAGTGCGACGTTCCTTCTTCTTACCCATTATGACTAAGGGAGAAAAAAGGGCGTTACATGGAGAGTGTAAATAATTAAAAATAAGGGTTTATTAATGTATAAAATATGTGATTATCAAATTCTCCCACACTTAATTTTTTACACTCCTAGGCAAAACACATAAGACCAAAGATAGCAAATAAAGAAAAACGACACAGACTCAAAAGCTAAAACCACTAAAAGACTCAATTTCCAGTGATATTCAAGAATGCAAAAGTTTATAAACAAGAAAAGTAGCAAAAAATTCAGGGGATCAAAAACATTCATGAAGTAACATTTCTTCGCATCTCAAATCAATAAGCAAGGAAACTTCAGTTGAAAAGCATGAATCAAGAATGAAAGATCCTCACAAAATTCACTTTCAATCCCTCAAGTGTTTAAAAAGTAAGTATTTCACTCTATTCAACCCATGAATAATTGCACTAACATAAGCTTGCTTATCTTCTACTTCTCCGCTACTCAAAAACACATGCACACAAAAATCAAGAGGACTTTATTAAAGGTTGTAATTGTAACACCCACTGTAAGGTATCACATTTTAATGTTATTCATTACCAAATTTCCCAAGTTATAAAATAATATTTAATATAATAGTACAAGTTATAAAATTTCTTGATATTGATAAGATAAACTTAGCAGAATATAAAAATACTTAAACAATATCACAAATAATATACATCATACACATAACCTCGGTACTAACATACTTAAATATATATAGACATAGTTCTCAAAAGTAATTAAACATTATCAGAACTACTATACTGGCCCAAGTACACCTTTGGAGAAGAACCCTCAGATGGATCCTCCTCAGACTCCTCAGAAGATAGGAATCCTGCATGACGCGTAGTCCTATGGACAGGTGTCCGAGCAGACGATACAATGCTAATCTCACTAGGAGTATAGTAGTAAGCACCCCAATATGGTCTAATGGATAACAGAAACTCTAAGTGTACGTAAATATTGACATTGAAGTAAGGGTTCCCATGATACACCATACTTAGGGAAACAGTCAGATCTCCTATATAGACAATATACCCTCTATCTAAATGAACACGCCAAGCCTCTGAACCTCCTCAGAATTGTAGCCCCATGTACCTAAGAAAACTTGGCATCGTCATCGACTCAGAAATCAAATTCCTCAGTAGGAATCTGCTCCTCACCTTCTTGCTCAAACCCTTGATCACTGTCTTTACCAATTACAATTACAATACAAGAACAACATACAAAGAGGTGAGATTACTAACACCAGTACTAGCATGGCAGTAAAGAGATATGAATGACAGTAACATCATACAGATATAACAAATAATAATACAGATATAACAAACAATAATTATAATCATGACCTCAAACATTTTCCAATATTCTACAAATAAAATATCACACCGATATAGATGTACAAATTTTGCATATGTACTCAGACTCAATTTCTTATTCCATGGAGCTATCTCAAGTCAGAGAGATTGATCTAGAAGATCTGTCGGTACCATAATTGCCTCAGACCAAGTGATACAACTTTCATCAGTTTGCACATCTAGCATTATACACGACAGTTTACGCCAGATCTTGATTAAGAATAGTGTCTCGGTCCGGATCGTTGGTGTATTGCATCAGTCCGATCCATGGTACAGTAGAGCTACCAACTGCCCATTGTGGAAAACCCGCACCCCGACGCCCCCAAGGTCAACAAGTGACCTACACTACGCATATCACACCACACAAAGGTGTAATTCTCTCCTAGGCCATTGGCCTTAACATAATCCATCGGACTTTCACAATGCATGTTTCATGCATACAAGCCAATCACAGGCTAAAGTCATATTTCACATATATAGGTCCACACTTTGGCCCAAGAGCAATTTTACTGTATTTCCAATTGCGTAATTATTTTACTGCGTTTTCACAATCGTGCAACTTTTCTGTGGCGTTTTCAAATCGAGTATTGATTTTTCAACATTTTCTCAATCGCGTAAAAATATTTAAACATTTTCCAAATCACATAGCGATTTTTCAACATTTTTGAAATCACGTCGTTTAAAGATCACATTTTTTAAGTCGCGTAAAACATTTTTCATCATTTTTCAACTTCGTAAAATATTTCTCAAATGGCCTTTCTAAAAATTAATATAACTTCTAACTTCATTTCTCCACATTTTCTTACTTAAGAAATTCTTCCACAATATTTTCCACAAAAATCACCTTTTTATTGATTTAATTAATGTTTTTAGCTTAAAATTTCTTAACGCGCTCCAAAACCCAAAGAGTGAGCTATATGTTAGTAAACTTTAAGTCAGCAATTTATTTCTCATCATAACTATATTAATTCTAAAAGATTTGTTTACTGTATAAATAATTTGAGATTCAAACACTTTCAACCTCACTTTTCTTTTCATAAAACGAAATCTCCCTTTTTCAAATAATAATTGTTTTGTTTCTATTTTTATTTCTTAAATCCTTGTATTAATTTCCTTGCAACTAATCAACTAAGTTACCATTGATAAATCATATTTTTACACAACAAATTCATTTTTAGCCTTCATGGCCGTGAGGTGCATGGTCATTGGAACCAAAGCATTTGTTCATTTTCCTTGCTCTTCTAAGCATCTAATTTTGCCATTCATGAAAATATTAACTTGGAAACACCTATTTTGAGGTGTTGAGGCCGTGAACCTTATGATCTTTGGAATTAAATTTATTTTTCCTTTTCAACATCTATCATGGCATACATGGCATATAATCATCATACTATATATCAAGCATACCTTTAAAGCAATAAAATCATATAAAGCATAAATAAATAAATTCAAAGCACATAAACACACATAAATAATTTACACAACCATGGATATGAATCCTCACATGGATTCACCATCCATCACATACAAATTCATCTCTCGCCACCATACTTGGTTGGTGAGATAGATCTCCCTCTTACCTTGTGGTGAAACCTCCAAAGCTCCTTGCTTTCTTTTTGTACTAGTCCTTCACCACCACCACAAGATTCTTACAAATAAAATCAAACACAAGCATATTAGCATCTAAAGCTTGAACAAGAAAGACCATGGATCAATATATGGTTTTAAAATAAGAAAAAGAAACCACCAATGAAGTTTCTATGAACTTCACCTCAAAAGCCTCAAACTTTGATCTATGAAGAACAAGGTGAAAATGGATGATCTAGCCTTAGCTCCCAACTACAAGGTGTCTTGATTTGGTGTAAGGATGCTAGGTATGTGGTTGTTTAGAATTATAGAGTGATGGAAGGTGATGAAGAGAAATGAAATGAATGAAGAGTCATACTTTGCTTTTCCTAAAGCCTAAAAACGTGAGCCCCCTTTGGACACCAAAGAAGTGTCTAAATTCATCTAGCCACTTTTTAAAACTTCATTAGCCATAGATTGAATCAATGGTTGATCTTTGTGAAGGCTTCCAAGTGATAGGTTTGAATTTGAACCATTGGATCCTTACTCAATGAAGCCTTAGCCGTAAGATTCATCTTCAAAATGGAGGGTCAAGAGCTTCTCTTCCATTCTTGCCATCCAAGGGTCACAAAAGGTCCTAGCCACTTTGTGAGACTAATCTCTACCATAGATTAAATCAATGGTAGATATCCAAAGCATTCACCTCTAAGCTTGCTTCCTATTGGTTAGCAGAAGTCATAGCCACAAAGTTGGACTAGCACTTTGCTTAGTCTTGAAGTTTTCTTCCTATTGGTTCACAGTAGATATTTTCTAGACAATGACTACAGAAATTATTATTCAATGACCAGAACATTACTGCTCACAAGTTAGTAAATATTTGTCTGCTATAAAATAAAAATACAGTAATATTTTTATTTCACAGATAATTTCTAAAAATTAAAAGATTATGTCACGTATCTCTCGGAATTGGATTTAGTAAGATCCCCCGGCTCCGAATAAATACGTAAAGATTTTCCCTGGCATGAAAATTATTATTTTTGTAACTAGGAGTAAATCACAAAAAACAATAAAATACAGTCACGGAAGAGTCAAAATAATTTTACAGCATACAAAAATCATAAAACAATACAATTTTGTCATTACTGTCAAATAGCTAAAATTTGGGGTGTTGCAACTCTCCCCCTCTAAAAAGAAGTTTCGTCCTTAAAACTTAAACATATACTCAAAACAAATACAGATATTGTTCTTTTATCTTATCCTCCAACTCCCATGTTGCTTCTCCACTTACATCACTCCGTACTACTTTAACCAACGGAATCTCTTTACCTTGGAGTTGCTTTATCCTCTGATCCTCAATCTTGAGTGGAAATATTTCATAGGTTAAATTCTCCTTCAGTTGTACCATGTCTAGTTCAATAACATGAGTGAGATCAAGAATGTACTTCCATAATTGTGGTACATGAAATACATTGTGAAGATTCGATAGAAAAAAGTGGTAACGCAATTTGATAAGCTATCGGACCTATCCGACGAAGAATCTGATACGACCTGATTAACTTTGGAGTAAGCTTTCTTGACTTAATCACTCATCCAACCCTGGTCGTAGGTGTCACTCGCAAAAATATATGGTCACCTTCTTCAAACTCAAGCGGCCTCCTCCTTTTATCAGCATAGCACTTTTGCTGAGTCTAAGTTATCCTCATCTTATCTTGAATCATCTTTACTTTTTCTGCAGTCTGTTGTACAAATTCTGATCCTAAAATAGCACTTTCATCGTCCTAATACCAGCACAATAGTGTTCTGTATTATCTCCCATACAATGCCTCATAGGATGCCATCCCTATACTGGATTGAAAATTGTTGTTGTAAGTGAATTCTATCAAAGGTAAGAACTCATCTCAACATCCAGTTTGTTCTAGCACACAAGCCCTCAATAAATCTTCTAGTGATTGAATCGTTCTCTTTGACTAACCATCTGTTTGTGGATGGTAAACAGAACTTAAACGTAGCTTCATTCCCATTACTTCTTGCAGATTGTGCCAAAATCTCGACGTGAATCTCGGATCTCGATCCGAAATAATACTAAAAGGTACACCATGAAGTCTAATGATTTCATCGATGTACACTTAGGTCAACCTCTCCATTGAGTACTTAATGTTAATTGGCAAGAAGTGCATCGACTTCGTAAGTTGATCAATAACTACCCATATAGAATCATGACCTTTTTGAGTCTTTGGTAGTCCAGTCACAAAGTCCAATGCTATATCATCCCATTTCTATTCAAGAAAAGACAAAGGTTGCAACATTCTAGAAGGTCTTTGATGTTCAACCTTAGCCTTTTGACAGACTAAGCAGGACGATACATATTCAGTGATGTCTTTCTTCATTCCTTGCCACCAATACAACTGCTTCAAATCTTGATACATTTTTGCGGCTCCTCCTATGAGATTCATCCAAAATTAATCTCCTAAGTCCTTGATTGTTGGGCACACAAATCCTTCCTTTGAATTTCAAAATTCCATTAGTTCCTTCTTTGAATTCCAACATCGCACCTTAGTTCCTTGCTTCCTTCACTTCTTGCAAGTATTGGTCATCATTCTGCCCTTCTCGAATTTTATCTATTAAACTATTTAAGATAGTGATCATGTTCAAACACATCTTTCCCAGCGTTAACTTCACAGATAACTGCATATCCCGAAATTCTTCTATTAATTCCTTATCCTTGATCATCATAACAGAAGCATTTAGTATTTTTCTACTTAAAGCATTCGCTACGACATTCGCTTTCCTGGGATGATACTGTAACTGAAAATTATAGTCCTTCAAAAATTCTAACTAATGTCTCTGCCTCATGTTCAACTCTTTTTGGTCAAACAGATATTTCAAACTCTTATAATCGCGAAAAACAATGAATATTGTTCCGTAGAGAAAATGTCTCCAAGCTTTCAATGCAAACACCACAGTTGCAAATTCCAAATCGTGAGTAGGATAATTCCTCTCATGTACCTTTAACTGCCTTGAAGCATATGCCATAACCTTCTGATTTTGCATAAGTACACAACTCAATCCTTGGAATGAAGCATCACAATATACTTCAAAGGGTTCATTTAGATCAGGAAGAATCAATACTGGTGAAGTAATCAATCGACTTTTTAATTCTTGAAAACTTTCTTCACACAAGTCAATCCATGCAAATGGTTGATTCTTCTATGTAAGTTGGGTAAGAGATCCTGCTATCTTGGAAAACTCCTCAATAAACCGTCAATAGTAACTGGCTAATCCGATGAAACTACGGATCTCCGATACAGTCTTCAGTCTTTCCTATTCAAGAATCGTCTCCACCTTTGAAGCATCTACTTCAATTCTTTCCTCTGATATTACATGTCCCAAAAACTGAACTTCGCTTAACCAAAATTCACATTTGGACAACTTTGCGTATAGCTTATTCTCCTTCAAAATCTGGAGAACCACTCTGAGATGTTCAGCATGTTCCTCCTGACTTCGAGAGTAGATTAGAATGTCGTCTATAAATAACACGACAAACTTGTCCAAGTAAGAACGAAAAATTTTACTTATGAAGTCCATGAATATAACAGGTGCATTCGTCACACCAAATGACATCACTTGATACTCGTAATGCTCATAACGCGTCTGAAATGCTGTCTTGGGGATATCTTCCACCTTCACACGAATATAGCGATATCCAGAACGTAAATCAATTTTGGAAAATATCGCGGCTCCCCACAGTTGATCCATCAGATCATCCATCCTTGGAAGTGGATATTTATTCTTAATCGTAATCTTGTTTAGCTGCCGATAGTCTACACATAGACGAGAAGTCCCATCCTTCTTTTTGACTAACAAGACTGGAGCTCCCCATGATGACACACTAGGTCTTACGAATTGTTTCTCCAACAATTCCTCAAGCTGTTTCTTAAGCTTTGCCAATTTCGACGGCGACATCCTGTAGGGCGCCATAGATATAGGTCTAGCTCCCAGTACCAGATCAATAGTAAACTCTACCTCTCTTGCCGGTGGTAAACTTGGTATATCGTCAGGAAAGACTTCAGGGAATTCGTTGACTACGAAAATATCTTTCATAGCATCTTCGCTTTGTACTTCCAAAGAAGATAGCAATAAGTATCCTTGAGCTCCTTCCTTCAAACTAACTTCTACTTGAGTGGCCATTAGGAATCTAGAATCCTTAGCCTCAAGAAAAACTAATGTCTTATTGGAAAAGTCTATTAGGATATGGTTAGAAGATAACCAATCCATTCCTAAGATTATATTAATCTTGGAAAGAGGCAAACATATCAAGTCAACATGAAAGATTCTATCCCTAACACAAACAGGACAATTCAAGCATACTTTTGCGGTAATCACAAGCTTATCAGTAGAAGTAGCAACACTCAAGTCATAAGGCAATGCAGTCACAAATAATCCCAAACGCTCCACACAATCACAAGCGATGAAAGAGTGGGTTGCTCCCGAATCATAAAATACGGTTAAAGGATTACCTTCAATGGCACACTCCTCCATAATTAGATCCTCTGACTTCATGGCTTCCTCCCCACTCATAGTATACACACAACCACCCGCCTATGGTCTAGCAGTACGGACGTTTCCCATAGAGGGTTCCACCTTTAGATGATTACAGTCTTTTGAGAAATGTCCAGGCTTCCCATATCTAAAGCATATGATTCCTTTGTGTGGGCAGTCCTTAGTCAAGTGGTCATTTCCACACTTAAAACATTTGGGTGTAGAAGTTCTAGCTTGACCAAACTTGTTTCCACTAGAAACTCCTCCAAAGGATTGCTGTAACAGTTGCCACCGCTACCCTTTCCTCTTTGGAATCGAGTAGGTCCAAAGTTCCGGTTCCTCACATCACGGTAATGATCTATTTCCTTAACTTTACGACATTTATCTAACAATGCTGGGAACTGATCGATTCCTAAGGTTACTTCTGCCCGTTTTATGTCATGTCTCAACCCCTCTTCAAACTTCCTACACTTCTATTCTTCATCTAGTTGTATATGAAAATATCTCAAAAACTTAGACAAGCTTTCGAACTTTGCAGCATATTCACTTACTGACATCACCCCTTGTCGCAGACCAAGGAATTTCATCTCCTTAGCATGTCTAATACTAGTTGGGAAATACTTTCCTAGAAATCTTTGCTTGAAGAGTTCCCAAGTTACAACTCTTCCTTCAACTTGTATTAACCTTCGGGCTCCTGCCCACCAATCTTCACCATCACCAACTAGCACAAAGGTCGCATACGTGACCTTTCTCTTATCAGTACAACCCATACCATCGAATATCTTTTCTAGCGCTTTGATCTGAGGATTGGCTTTCTCTATTTTGTTGTACGATGACATCTGTCATCCTTTGCATTGCTACTATAGCTGCAGCCATGCCTTGATTGTCATCTTCAACATTCATACGACCAACTATAGTATTCATACGTCCTCTTCCTCGTCCATCCATCGTAATTCTTAGAAATCAAACTAAACAATACAAGACAAGAGTCAAGTACAATCATTTCAAACAATATTGTTCCTTTTCGGAAACCAAACACAGAGAATCAAACAACACAAAAAAGACAGACCTAACCATAAACCCAAAAGACTCTGACATGGGCTTTGATACCAACTAATGTAACACCCACCGTAGGGTATCACATTTTAATGTTATTCATTACCAAATTTCTCAAGTTATAAAATAATATTTAATATAATAGCACGAGTTATACAATTTCTTGATATTGATAAGATAAACTTAGCAGAATATAAAAATACTTAAACAGTATCACAAATAATATACATCATATACATAACCTCGGTACTGACATACTTAAATATATATAGATAGAGTTGTCAAAAGTAATTAAACATTATCAGAACTACTATACTGGCCCAAGTACACCTATGGAGCAGAACCCTCAGACGGATCCTCCTTCGACTCCTCAGAAGATAGGAATCCTGTATGACGCGTAGTCATACGAACAGGTGTCCGAGTAGACGACACAATGCTAATCTCACTAGGAGTATGGTAGTAAGCACCCCAATACTGTCTAATGGATAACAGAAACTCTAAGTGTACGTAAATATTGACATTGATGTAAGGGTTCCCATGATACACCTTACTTAGGGAAACAGTCAGATCTCCCATATAGATAATACACCCTCTATCTAAATGAACACGCCAAGCCTCCGAACCTCCTCGGAATTGTAGCCTCATGTACCCAAGAAAACTTGGCGTCTTCATCGACTCAGAAATCAGCTTCCTCAGCAGGAATCTGCTCCTCACCTTCTTGCTCAAGCGTCTTTACCAATTACAATACAAGAACAACATACAAAGAGGTGAGATTACCAACACCAGTACCAATATGGTAGTAAAGAGATAAAAATGACAATAACATCATACAGATATAACAAATAATAATATAGATATAATAAATAATAATTATAATCATGGCCTCAAACATTATCCAATATTTGACAAACAAAATATCACACCAATATAGATGTACAAATTATGCATATGTACTCAGACTCAATTTCCTAGTCCATGAAGCTATCTCAAGTCGGAGAGATTGATCTAGAAGATTTATCGGTACCACAATTGCCTCAGACCAAGTGCTACAACTTTCATCAGTTTGCACATCTAGCATTATACATGATAGTCTACACCAGATCTTGATTAAGAATAATGTCTCAGTCCGGATCGTTGATGCATTGCATCGGTCTGATCCACAGTATAGTAGAGCTACTAACTACCCATTGTGGAAAACCCGCACCCCAACGCCCCCAAGGTCACCAAGTGACCTATACTACGCATATCACACCACACAAAGGTGTAATTCTCTTATAGGCCATTGGCCTTAACATAGTCTATCGGACTTTCACAATGCATGTTTCATGCATACAAGCCAATCACAGGCTAAAGTCATATTTCACATATATAGGTCCACACTTTGGCCCAAGAGCAATTCTACTGTATTTTCAATTGCGTAATTATTTTACTACGTTTTCACAATCGCGTAACTTTTCTGTGGTGTTTTCAAATCGAGTATTGATTTTTCAACATTTTCTTAATTGCGTAAAAATATTTAAACGTTTTCCAAATCGCGTAGTGATTTTTTAACATTTTTGAAATCGCATAGCCTAAAAATCACATTTTTTAAGTCGCATAAAGCATTTTTTATCATTTTTCAACTACGTAAAATATTTCTCAATATTTTAAACATCATTTTGGCCTTTCTAAAAATTAATATATCTTCTAACTTCATTTCTCCACATTTTCTTACTTAAGAAATTCTTCCACAATATTTTCCACAAAAATCACCTTTTATTGATTTAATTAGTATTTTTAGCTTAAAATTCCCTAACGCGCTCCAAAACCCAAAGAGTGAGCTATACGTCAGTAAACTTTAAGTCAGCAATTTATTTCTCATCATAACTATATTAATTCTAAAAGATTTGTTTACTGTATAAATAATTTGAGGTTCAAACACTTTCAACCTCACTTTTCTTTTCATAAAACGAAATCTCCCTTTTTCAAATAATAATTGTTTTGTTTCTATTTTTATTTTTTAAATCCTTGTATTAATTTCCTTGCATCTAATCAACTAAGTTACCATTTATAAATCATATTTTTACACAACAAATCCATTTTTAGCCTTCATGGCCGTCAGGTACATGGTCATTGGAACCAAAGCATTTGTTCATTTTCCTTGCTCTTCTAAACATCCAATTTTACCATTCATGAAAATATTAACTTGGAAACACCTATTTGGAGGTGTTGAGGCCGTGAGCCACATGATCTTTGGAATCAAATTTATTTTTCCTTTTCAACATCTATTATGGCATTCATGGCATATAATCATCATACTATATATCAAGCATACCTTTAAAGCAATAAAATCATATAGAGCATAAATAAATAAATTCAAAGCACATAAACACATAAATAATTTACACAACCATGGATATGAATTCTCATATGGATTCACCATCCATCACATACAAATTCATCTCTCATCACTATACTTGGTTGGTGAGATAGATCTCTCTCTTACCTCGTGGTGAAACCTCCAAAGCTCTTTCCTTTTCTTTTTGTACTAGTCCTTCACCACCACAACAAGATTCTTATAAACAAAATCAAACACAAGCATATTAGCATCTAAAGCTTGAACAAGAAAGACCATGGATCAGTATATGGTCTTAGAATAAGAAAAAAAAACCACCAATGAAGTTTCTGTGAACTTCACCTCAAAAGCCTCAAACTTTGATCTATGAAGAACAAGGTGAAAATGGATGATCTAGCCTTAGCTCTCAACTACAAGGTGTCTTGATTTGGTGTAAGGATGCTAGATATGTGGTTGTTTAGAATTATAGAGTGATGGGAGATGGTTTGGGAAGCTTTGGCTGTGGGGTGTTCTTAGAGAGAATGGAAAGAATTTGTGAAACTTGCTTTTGGAAGATGATGAAGATGAAATGAAATGAATGAAGAGTCATACTTTGCTTCTCCTAAAGCCTAAAACTGTGAGCCCCCCTTGGACACCAAGGAAGTGTCTAAATTCATCTAGCCACTTTTTAGAACTTCATTAGCCATAGATTGAATCAATGGTTGATCTTTATGGAGGCTTCCAAGTGACAGTTTTGA
Source organism: Ormosia emarginata (assembly GCA_029884605.1). Lineage (NCBI taxonomy): Eukaryota > Viridiplantae > Streptophyta > Magnoliopsida > Fabales > Fabaceae > Ormosia > Ormosia emarginata. Next base: position 23,389,591 of record JAQQTP010000073.1, read on the forward strand.
ATTTGAACCATTGGATCCCTCCTCCATGAAGCCTTAGCCATAAGATTCATCTTCAAAATGGAGGGTCAAGAGCTTCTCTTCCATTCTTGCCATCCAAGGGTCACAAAAAGTCCTAACCACTTTGTGAGACTAATCTCTACCATAGATTAAATCAATGGTAGATATCCAAAGCATTCACCTTTAAGCTTGCTTCCTATTGGTTAGCAGAAGTCATAGCCACAACGTTAGACTAGCACTTTGCTTAGTCTTGAAGTTTTCTTCCTATTGGTTCTCAGTAGATATTTTCCAGACAATGGCTACAGAAATTATTATTCAATGAATAGAACATTACAGCTAACAAGTCAGTAAATATTTGTCTACTGTAAAATAAAATATAGTAATATTTTTATTTCACAGATAATTTCTAAAAATTAAAAGATTATGTCACGTAACTCTCGGAATTAGATTTAGTAAGATCCCCCAGCTCCGGATAAATACGTAAAGATTTTTTCCGGCCAAAAAATTATTATTTTCGTAACTCGGAGTAAATCACAAAAAATAATAAAATATAGTTGCGGAATAATCAAAATAATTTTACAGTATACAGAAATCACAAAACAATATAATTCTGTCATTACTGTCAAATAGCTAAAATTTGGGGTGTTACAACTCTCCCTCTCTAAAAAGAAGTTTCATCCTCGAAACTTAAACACATACTCAAAACCAATACAGATATTGTTCTTTTATCTTATCCTCCAACTCCCATGTTGCTTCTCCACTTATATCACTCCAGACTACTTTAACCAATGAAATCTCTTTACCTTGGAGTTGCTTTATCCTCCGATCCTCAATCTTGAGTGGAAATGTTTCATAGGTTAAATTCTCCTTCAGTTGTACCATGTCTAGTTCAATAACATGAGTGGGATCAGGAATGTACTTCCGCAATTGCGATACATGAAATACATTGTGAAGATTCGATAGAAAAAATGGTAACGCAATTTGATAAGCTACCGGACCTATCCGACGAAGAATCTGATACGACTCGATAAACTTTGGAGTGAGCTTTCTTGACATAATCACTCGTCCAACCCTGGTCATAGGTGTCACTCGCAAAAATATATGGCCACCTTCTTCAAACTCAAGCGGTCTCCTCCTTTTATTGTTGGTGTATGCCCTAGAGGCCAATACATTCTGTCTGTATTTATATACATTGTATTATGCTATTTTTAATATATGAGACATTTCATTTATTGATAGACATAATAAAGTACTTAGAATAGTAAGTTTGATACCATAGGACATCAAGTGGATGACTTGATCGTGAGATCCTATTGGATAAAACGCTATTCTTAAAATGTCCCTAGTCAAGTATTATTGTTAATTAGGACAATAATAATGCATTGAGACTAGTATGTGCGTATACTGATGAACACATCTCACGGGTCATAGATATAAGATATCAAGTCTTCACATGGATACATATTAGAGTAATGACGTATTGGACAGACTCGCCATGAGAACGCTACGTGGATCGTTACGTGAGTGTCATAAGTGATTCTTATAGTGATAATGGCGTATGTGGTCCTTTGAACTGAAATCACTATAATTCCTACATGAGGAGTTGTGTGTTTTAATGCCATCAAACGTCATCTATAACAAGATGATTATAAAGTTAGTTATTAGACATACCGCGATTCATGTGGAGGGATGTGAGTGACCTAGATGGGATTTGTCCCTCTTACATAACATGAGTGATATCTTTGGGCCCCCTGATTGAGTGAGACTACGAAATGCATGGCCATGCTCAAATGAGTCAATATGAGATATTGATCTCATTTGTTATTACTATGTCTTCTCGAGAATCAGGAAACTGAAGATTGAACTAAAAAAGGATGACACGTTCCATGCCTTGTGTTCAATCTAGATATCTGGACAAAGGGACTAAACTACACGGAAACATTGGTCACAGATAGGTTATGTCAAATCACTGACATTCTCATTACTTAGGTAGCAGCGATGTGTTGCTAGATACCGCTCACTGTTTGTAATATTAAAATAAGATTTTAATATTACTACTAACGTCATGAGAACCTGCAAGGTCACACACTTAGAGCAAACTAAATTGGAGCAATAAGGATCCAAGTTGGACTTGGATTCAATTATGGGCTTAACTCATGACAGATGGGTTTAGGGTTGCACAACTTACCTTGCTACTGCTCACACTCACTTAAGGCATTCATTATTATAAATAGTACTGCTAAGGGGGCTGCTACGTACGTAACATTACAACCCTAGCCGCACCTAAGAAAGTGAGTGAGAGATAGTGAAAGGTCTTCTCTTCGCAGCTAGCACCGCGAAACAGTGGCGTGACTCCTTTTTGCAAGTCTGTTCATGTGGATACCACAGAGATATTGTCACTATTACGGTGTTGGTGATTCACCTCGCTTGTGTTTATCACGCTTCAGGAGGTAAACTTTTAAAAACTCAGATTATGGACTTTTCGCATGGATCTTGTGAGGGAATTCTATTATTCCGCTGCGTGATTTTTAATCCACAATTCCCAACAGTTGTGGTGTCCCGGGACCGACGAGGGCGGGGTTGGATGCCAGTGTAAGAGAAGCATGTACAAGGAGCGATTCTTGGTAGGCTTCTAGGCGAAGGGTCCCATGAATGAAATGAATACGCACCGGAATGAGAGGGATTCAGAGACTGTGCAGGTATGGGACTGCATAGTTGAGGATGACTTAAAAGAATTAATTAGGCGTAACCATAACAACAAGTCGCAACTTCTTTTCGGGAGCCTAGAACATAAGAACTCCGTGGTTAAGCATGCTTGACCTAGAGCAATTATGGGATGGGTGACCTCCTGGGAAGTTTCCTAGGATGTGTGTGAGTGAGGACAAAGCATGCTAAAAAGACCCATGTTGGTTTGTGGAGATACTAATCAATCTTGCAGGTAGTCCCAGGATGTTACAAATGGTATCAAAGATGGGACCTCTCCCAGTACGGTGTGGTTCGGGGACGAACCAAGCGGAAGTTGGTGGGCATGTGGTGTCTTGGGGCCGACGAAGGCGGGGAGTGGACGCCGATGTAAGAGAAGCACGTACAAGATGCGGCTCCTGGCAGGCTTCTAGGCGAAGGGTCCCATGAATAAACTGAATATGCACCAGAATGAGAGGGATTCAGAGACTATGCAGGTATGGGACTGCATAGTTGAGGATGGCTTAAAGGAATTGATTAGGCGTAGCCATATCAACAAGTTGCAACTTCTTTTCGGGAGCCTAGAACATAAGATCTCCGTGGTCAAGCGTGCTTGACCTGGAGCAATTGTGGGATGGGTGACCTCCTGGGAAGTTTCCTAGGATGTGTGTGAATGAGGACAAAGCATGCTAAAAAGACATGTGTTAGTTTGTGGAGGCACTCATGAATCTTGCAGGCAGTCCCAGGATGTTACAACAGTGGTATCAGAGCCACTTGCGAAACCATGATTCGATTTTTCTGCTTTTCTTGTTATATGTGATAACATGATTCGTTGCTTTCTTTTCATAAAAGATATGATCTTTATATGTTATTTCTGAAATCGAAATAATGCTTTATGAAACCATGTTCTGTCTGATTTGTTGTTTACGAAACATGTTGATGTTTTTGAAACCATGAAGATATTCATATGATTCTGTGAAAAACGGTTTTGAAAGCTTTCTGTTTCTGCGATTTTCTGGTATATGTGTGTGTGTGTGTGTGTGTGTGTGTGATATGTATGATTCTGTGAAAACTGAATTGAATGCTTTCTGTTTTTGCGTTTTTCTGGTATATATGCGTTATATATATAGCAGCGCAGTACAAGGTTTTGGAAACCTTGTTCTTGGTTTGCGGCGGCTATGAGGCTTCCTCATGACATGAAGTGTTCATGTTTTCACGCGTTCTGGAAACCCTGTTTCTGGATAGATGATTACAGCTGTGAGGAACCCCTGCAGCACATGAAGTGTTCATGTGTTTGCGGGCCTTAAGGTTCAAGTGTTGTTGCCCTAGCCGTCACAGAGGTGAAATGGGTCCAACTCGATTTTTTCTTCAAGAAACCAGTAGTGGTATATGAATGAAAATTTTTGGACTGGGTCTGCCCCTGCACCCCGCAAGGGGTGGCCTCCCCTTGACCCCCGATCGCATACCAGGATGCAGCACTCCCGTTGGGGCGCTACCTCGAACCCCATTGCGTGGTGTGTGATATTTGAAAGCGCGATATTCAAAAACATTTTTATAATTCACAAAATAATAATGTGTTATTGCTTTGTGTTTATGTATACTTAGAGATGCATGGTGCATGGTTATGACCTTAGTCCTTATTTTTATGCTATTTTGGTTATTTTAAATATGACCTGGGTATCGTGCCTTTCTCTCTACATTCTGATTGTACATTCTCTTCTCACCTAAATCCCCTCAAACGTAAAAGAGGTTTCTATATAATATAATCTTGATGTGGAGGCAAGAAGACAGCATCAAGTGAGGACATTGGTGGGAGACGCTTGGTGAAGCTAGCTTAGTTAATACTACTCTTTTAGAGGCCATAACCATGTCATGTTTATTATATGCTTTATATGTATGAGATGCATGGATGATGTTTATGGTATGTTAAACAAGTTTAATAAATGGTGAGATCTAATAATAAAATTCCCTCAAAGAAAATATTAAGTCATTATGTGATGCCTTCCAATGCGTGGCACTCGTCAAGACTAGTATCAATCAAGTGTAGGTCTGCCAAAGCAGGGTGCCTTTATCTATATTAGTAAGATGCGATGGGATAAGAGTAATATCCAATTTCTAACCATTAGGCCTGACTTAACAAGGCCATTTCAATAGGATTGAACGCTTAGAGGCATGAAGTTAGGCTTTAGTCCATTAGATAGATTAGAATAAGTGTTATTCACCCAACTATCCAAGAGTTACATGTGTTGTAATTGGAAAGAGTTTCTTACCTAAATAACCGGATTTTGGGTGATCAGCCAAAGCTGACTCAAAGCTAGGTGAAATATGGATCTTGGCCCACTAGGAAATCTTTCGATGGGATTTTTCGAGTCAATGCTGAGGGTCATTGATTTGAATAAAATAGTGGGAGACATATTTAATTAAAGACCTTGTTAAATATGTTTATGGCATGATACTTATATTTTGTACATTTTTGTTGATAGATTACCATGGCAACAAACACATCAATAACTTATCATTGCGATCAGTCCTTGAGAAGGACAAGTTGTCTGGGACAAATTTCCTAGACTGGTACAAGAACTTGAGGATTGTCCTTAAGCAAGAGAAAAAGTTGTATGTTTTAAAACAACCTATTCGTGAGCCACCTGCTACTAATGCCCCTAGAGCTGAAAGAGATGCTTATAAGAAGCATCAAGATGATGCCTTGGACGTCGGATGTCTAATGCTAGCTGCCATGAACTCTGAGCTCCAAAAGCAACAGGAGAACATAGATGCCAACGATATGATCGTACACCTCAAAAGGCTCTATCAAGAGCAGGCTAGACATGAGAGATATGAGGTCTCTAAAGCACTGTTTCAGTGCAAGCTGGTAGAAGGAAGCCCTGTTGGTGCTCATGTACTCAAGATGATTGGGTACATTGAAAACCTAAAGAGACTTAGTTTTCCTTTGGGCCAAGAGTTGGCCACTGACTTAGTCCTATAATCGTTGCCGGATAGTTTTAGTCAATTTGTCATGAACTACAACATGAATGAAATTGACAAATCACTACCAGAGCTACTAAGCATGTTGAGAATTGCTGAGCAGAACATAAACAAAGGCAAAGGAAAGGCCATAATGATGGTCCATAAGAATAAGGGCAAGAAATAGCAGAAAAAGCCCACGGACAAGTGGAAGAGTAAGGGCAAGGATAAGTCCAAGTCTAGCACTTCTGGCTTGAAACTAGTGGGTGGAATGGCTAAGGAAGGTACATGCTTCCATTGCGGTTAGACTGGACATTGGAAGAGGAATTGTGCCAAGTACTTAGAGGAGCTCAAGAAGAAGAAGGGGAGTGAGACTTTCACTTCAGGTATTTTTGTTATAGAAGTCAATTTTCCTACTTCTGCATCATGGATATTAGATACTGGATGTGGATCTCACATTTATGTAAATGTGCAGGATCTAAAGAGTAGTAGACCATTGACTAAGGGCGAAGTCGAGCTACGAGTGGGAAATGGAGCAAAGGTTGCTGCACTAGCCGTAGGGACTTATTTATTAGCTTTGCCCACTGGGCTTGTAATTGAATTGGATAATTGTTATTTTGTGCCTGTTATTAGCAGGAATATCATTTCTATTTCTTATTTGGACAAGAAAGGTTTTACTTTTATAATAAAGAATAAAAGTTGTTCTCTTTATTTGAATGATATTTCTATGGTAGTGCACATCTGAGTAATGGACTTTATGCCCTTGATCTCGAAACACCCATCTATAACGTAAATACAAAGAGGTTCAAGTCAAATGATATGAACCCGACTTATCTCTGGCATTGTCGTTTGGGCCATATAAATGAGAAACGCATTTCCAAACTCTATAAAGATGGATTCTTGGACTCGTTTGATTTTGAATCATATGAGACATGTGAATCTTATTTATTGGGAAAGATAACTAAGGCCCCATTCACTGGACAAGGTGAAAGGGCTAGTGATCTTTTGGGCCTCATACATAGTGATGTATATGGGCCACTAAACACACTAGCTAGAGGCAGTTTTCAATATTTCATTACATTTACTGATGATTTCAGTAGATATGGATTTATATATCTTATGAAGCACAAATCAGAATCATTTGAAAAGTTCAAAGAGTTCAAGAATGAAGTACAAAACTAACTTGGCAAGAGTATTAAAATCCTTCGATCAAATCAAGGAGGTGAATACTTAAGCCAACAGTTTGATGATCATCTGAAAGAGTGTGGGATAATATCTCAACTCACTTCTCCTGGAATAGCACAATGGAATAGTGTTTCTGAAAGGAGGAACTGGACCTTGTTGGACATGGTCTGATCCATGATGAGTCATGCAGACCTTCCAGGCTCCTTCTGGGGATATGCTCTGTTAACAGCAGCTTTCACACTTAATCGTGTTCCATCTAAGACGGTTCAACAGACACCATATGAGATGTGGACTGGGAGATGACCCAATATGTCTTTTATGAAGATTTGGGGTTGCGAAGCTTATGTGAAACGTCAAGTTTCTGATAAGCTTGGCCCTAAATCAGATAAATGCTTCTTTGTGGGGTATCCCAAGGAAACCAAAGGGTACTATTTCTATAATCCTACCGAGGACAAAGTGTTTGTCACACAGACTGCTGTATTCCTAGAAAAGGAGTTTATCTCCAAAGGAATCAGTGGGAGGAAAGTAGAACTTGAAGAAATTCAAAGTTCACAGAGTAGCAGTGAACCAATAGTGGAAATAGAGCAGCCTCCATAAGTCGTTGTGGAGCCACTGCTCTAGTAGCACAAGACCCGCGTAGGTCTAACAAGATACATCATCAACCAGAAAGATATGGATTTCTCATGACTTAGCAAGGTGACGTATTGCTCATGGATCAAGATGAGCCTGTGACTTACCAGGAAGCCATTATTGGCCCAGAATTTGAAAAATGGCATGAGGCCATGAGATCTGAAATGGAATCCATGTATGCCAACCAGGTATGGACCTTGGTTGACCCACCTGAAGGGGTAAAACCTATTGGGTGCAAGTGGGTTTACAAGAAGAAAACCGACATGAATGGTAACGTGCATACCTTTAAGGCGGGATTGGTGGCTTAAGGTTTCAAGCAAATTCATAGTGTAGACTATGATAAGACTTTTTCTCTAGTTGCGATGCTTAAATCTGTTTAGATCTTGCTTGCTATTGCAGCATACCATGATTATGAAATCTGGCAAATAGATGTCAAAACTGCTTTCCTTAATGGAAATCTTCTCGAGGATGTGTACATAACACAACTTAAGGGTTTTGCCACTCCACAGGATGCTAGAAAGGTATGCAAGTTGCAACGATCTATTTATGGATTGAAGCAAGCTTTCAGAAGCTAGAATCTTCGTTTTGATGATACAATCAAACAGTTTAGTTTCATCAAGAATGAAGAAGAATCTTGTGTCTACAAAAAGGTTAGTGGGAGCACAGTTGTTTTTCTGGTGATGTATGTAAATGACATTCTACTCGTCAGAAATGACATCCCTACCCTACAGTCTGTAAAGACTTAGTTAGGGAAGTGCTTTTCTATGAAGGACTTGGGCGAAGCCACCTATGTATTAGGTATTAGGATCTATAGAGATAGATCGCAGAGATTGCTTGGCCTAAGTCAGAGTACATACATAGACAAAGTGTTAAGACGATTTAACATGCATGAATCCAAGAAAGGACTCTTGCCTATGTCGCATGGTATAAGCCTATCTAAGGCTCAATCCCCTTCCACCCAGGATGAGAGGGATCGCATGAGTAAGATTCCATATGCATCTGTAATTGGGTCTATCATGTATGCCATGTTATGTATTCGACTAGACATCTCGTATGCTTTGAGCATGACGAACAGGTGCCAGTCTGATCTTGGTGAGAGTCACTGGAGTGCTGTTAAGAACATCCTTAAGTACTTAAGAAGAACTAAGGATTTGTTCTTAGTATATAGAGTCGAGGAGGAACTAGTTGTAAAGGGTTACACTGATGCTAGCTTCCAAACCAATAAGGACAACTCCAGATCGCAGTCGGGTTTTGTTTATTGCCTGAAGGGTGGGGCTATGAGTTGGAAGAGTTCAAAGCAGGAGATAGTCACTGATTCTACCACAAAGGCTGAGTATATTGCTGCCTCTAATGTAGCAAAGGAGGCCATTTGGATTAGGAAGTTCATTATTGAGCTTAGTGTAGCTCCTAGCATTGTGGACCTAGTGAACCTTTGTTGTGATAATAATGGAGCCATTGTACAAGCTAAGGAGCCCAGATCTCACCAGCGATCCAAACATATACTTAGGCACTTCCATCTCATTCGAGAAATCATCGATAGAGGAGATGTGAAGATATGCAGAGTACCAACAGATGATAACATTGTAGATTCACTGACGAAACCTCTTGCACAACAGAAGCATGAGGGTCACACTAGGTCTTTCAGCATTAGATATATGCCTGATTGGCTCTAGTGCAAGTGGGAGATTTTTGGTGTATGCCCTAGAGGTCAATACATTCTGTCTGTATTTACATACATTGTATTATGCTATTTTTAATATATAAGGCATTTCATTTATTGTGTTCTTTTTCATAGACATAATAAAGTCCTTAGAATAGTAAGTTTAATACCATAGGACATCAAGTGGATGACTTGATCGTGAGATCATATTGGATAAAACGCTATTCTTAAAATGTCCCTAGTCAAGTATTATTGTTAATTAGGACAATAATAATGCATTGAGACTAGTATGTACGTAGACTGATGACCACATCTCACGGGTCATGGATATTCGATATCAAGTCTTCACATAGATACATATTAGAGTAATGATGTATTGGACAGACTCGTTATGAGAACGCTACGTGGATCGTTATGTGAGTGTCATAAGTGATTCTCATAGTGATAATGGTGTATGTGGTCCTTTGACCTGAAATCACTACGATTCCTACATGAGGACTTATGTGTTTTAATGCCATCAAACGTCATCTATAATAAGATAATTATAAAGTTAGTTATTAGACATACCACAATTCATGTGAAGGGATGTGAGTGACCTAGATGAGATTTGTCCCTCCTACATAATAGGAGTGATATCTTCGGGGCCCCTCATTGAGTGAGACTACGAAATGCATGGCTATGCTCAAATGAGTCAATATGAGATATTGATCTCATTTGTTATTACTATGTCTACTCAAGAATCAGGAAACTAAAGATTGAACTAAACAAGGATGACATGTTCCATGCCTTGTGTAACACCCCAAATTTCTTAACTAGTTGACAGTAATTTTGACAGTTAACAGAATTCTAGTGTGTAGTGATTTCTGTGTGCTGTAAAATTATTTTGATTATTCCGTCAACGTATTTGATCGTTTTGAGTGATTTACTCTGTGTCAAGAAAATAATAATTTTTAGGCCGGGAAAAATCTTTATGTATTTATTTCTCTTGATTAATAATCATTTTTAACAATCTAACTTGATTTTCATACGTTTTCTAATATTTGTGATTTTTGTGGATAATTATAAATGTTTATATTTTTGTGATTGTTTTTGGGCTATTTGTGGGCCCAAGTGGCTTTACGTGGGCCCAGGTGGGTCCCGCAAAGTGAAAATTTTTCTACGTATAGAAAAATTTGTACTGTTTAGATGGAGACAGGGGATCTTACTAAACCTGAATCCAGAAACAATTTTTAAAATTTTCTTTTGTTGTGTTTTGTATTGTATTTAATTATCGGGCGATAAAAATACAGTAAATATATTCTTTCGTGCGGTTATAGCAGATAAAAATAGAAATTATACTGCTTAAGTCAACAATAGTGGTTATGACAACTTTTGACAGACCAATAGGAAACAAGTTTAATTCTTTTGACGGACCAATAGGAAGCAAGTCTAATATTGAAGAATTTGATATCAACCGTCGATTTAATCAATGGTGGAGAATTAGTCTAATAAAATGGCTAGGACCATTTATAACCGTTGGATTTAGATTTAAATCAAGGGTGGACATTTGATCTTATAAAGTGGCTAGGACCTTTTGTGATCAATGGATTTGGATTTAATCAACGGTGGAGATGGATCAATTGAGACCATTGGATTTGGACTTAATCAATGGTGGAGATTTGGTCTTCTAAAATGGCTATGACTAACTATGACCCTTGGATTGAAAGTTTAAAGGAGTAACTTTGACCCTTTATTTTTGGAGATGCATCTAATGGCTAGGATTTCAAGGAGGAAAGATCTAATGGCCTAGATTAAGTCTTCTAATCAAAAGTCTACTTTAATCCTAACCATTGATCTAATCAATGACTAGAAATGCTTAAAATGGTGGGTAATTATTATGGTCATTTATTGAATGCATAAGGAGAAGCATGAAGAGGGGGGATGATTTTGGAGGAGCTTAAGAGCTTAGCAAAGTTGAAGACCACATTATTGCTATCATAATTCATCTTTGTCTTCTCCAAAAAGCCAAGACTTCATCAAATATTTTCTCTCCTTCTTTCTCCATGCATGTTCCGGCCAAAGCACTCAAGAATGACTTCCATCACTCAAAAATTCCATACAACCTAGTTTCTCGAATCCTTACCTTATTCTAAGAACATCTCTAGTTATGAGTTTTCACAAAATCATTCATCTTGAGTTTCAAATCCAAGCTTCAAGTTTCTATCATAAAGGGTAAAGTTCTTATCTCTTCACCCAAACTTCAAGTTTTAATTTTCTAAGCCATGCTTGAACCATGGTTTACCTATTTTTATACTTGTTATTGATTGTAACATTTGTTTATGATTTTTAGGAATTTTTCCATGGAGATCCACGAAATTGGTGGAAGGAAAACTAAGTGTTTTCACTTCATTCTTTACCTTAACCAAGTTTAAGAAGCCTTTCTTTCATAAAAATCAAAACCTTCATCTTTGATCTTCAAGAGGAATTTCGGCCATACTACCCAAAATCACCATCCAATCCCTTTTAATTTCATCCAACCATAGATCTTGAATGTACATGATGTTCTAAGTAACTTTCATGTTGGAGACTTTCTCTAAATCATTCATCTTCAACCTTGTTCTTCAAGCTAACGATTGAAGCTTTATTGGTGAAGTTTGTTAATCTTCATTTTTCTTTTGATTTTCAAGGTTCTAAACCATGTTTGATCCATGGTTTATTTTGTTCAAGCTTGATTTACTAATAAATATATGTTTTGTTTTGTATTTGAGAAGCTCTTGGTGGTGAAGGACTTGGAATGAGAAGCAAAATAATGAGCTTTTGAGGATCTTCAAGAGGTAAGAGGGAGATTCATCTCAACAACCAAGTATGGTGGTGAAAGATGGTTGTGTATTTGATGGATGGTGAATCCATGTGAGGATTCATATCCATGATCATGTAATTATTTGTCGGTGTTTATGTGTTTATGTGGTTTATATGCCTAGCATGGTTTATTTGTACTTGCATGCTTAGTATGATGTTTATTTGCTTTTATGGTATGCTTATGATATATATGTTGATTATATGTGATGTATGCCGTACAAATTGTTGGAAAGGAAAATAATTTGTTGTTCCAAAGACCATGAGGATTTCGGCCTCAACACCTCAAAATAGGTGTTCACAAATTAATATTTTTATGAATGGTAAAATTGGATGTTTAGAAAAGCAAAGAAAATAAAAAAAGGGTTTGTTTTCAAAGAATAAGTGTTCACGGTTTTTGAAGGATGTTTTTGAATCAAAAGATTCTAAGTATTTTATTAATCATGAGTTTTAAATGAAAAGAGCAATGAGTTGATGATTTTAAGGATTTGCAAAGAAAGTGAACAATGAAAATGAACAAATGTTTTGATTTCAAAGACTATGAGTCTCACGTTTTTGTGAAGAATTTTAAATGATTTTGTTTGTGTAAAACCATATTGACTTAGAAGGAAAAATGTTTTGATGATTTCAATAGTCATGTACACGTTTTTGAAGGCTTGTAATGCCTTGATTTCATGGAAACAAAGTGGAAATATAGTTTGATTTAGTACAAGGAAATTGGAAAGTGAATCAGAGTGTTTAAACACTTGAGAAAATCGGATTTTCATATGAAAATGGAAAAGAGAGGTTGATAGTTTTTGAACCTCAATTTATTTTGAAGAGAAATGATATTAGAATTGATTTGAGAAAAATGGAGAATATAATAGTGATTTGATATTTTCTAACGTAACTCATCCTTTGGGTTTTGAAGAGCGTTAGAAATTTTTAAAGTTAAAAATATTCATTTAATTCAATGGAATTGTGAATTTGTGGAATATATTGTGAAAAGGATTTTCTTGAGTAAGAAAATGTGGAAAATAATGTGAAAAGTCATATTATGTTAAGCAAAGAATTTCTTAAAGGAGAAATGTGAAAAATGATGTTGGAAATGATATTGATTTGTTTGAAAGTCCAAAATAATGTTTGGAATATTGAGAAATATTTTATGTGATTGTAGAATGGTGAAAAATGATTTACGTAACTTAAAAACGTGATTTTTAAGCTACGCGATTTGAAAAACGTTTAAATATTTTCACGCGATTTGAAAAATGTTGAAATATTTCTACGCAATTTGGAAAGCGTTTAAATATTTTACGCGTTTGAGATATTGTGAAAAAATCGCTACGCGATTTAAAAATGGAAGAATATTTTTACGTGATTGAGAAAACGTTGAAAATTCACTATGTGATTTTAAAATGCAACAGAAATGTTGTAAAATTGTGAAAATGTAACAGAAATATTGCGCGATTGTGAAAACACAATGAAAGTGTTTTGTGACTATAAAAATGCGATAATATGATTTTGCTGTTGAAAATACAGTATGATTACTATTGGGCCAGTGTGAGTACCTTGATTATGAGATTATGAAATTAAACTGAGAATGGGCCAATGTGTGGACCCTGAATATGAAATAATGAATTTTACCTGTGATTAGCATTGGCGCATTGAACATGCATTGGAAATGGTGAATTTTGCCTTTGATTGGCATTGGTGCATTTTATATGCATGAACTAGTGTATGGACACTGTATAAGAAAATGATAAATTTTGCCTATGATTGGCATTGGTGCATTGAACATGCATAGGAAAGGTCTGAGGGACTATATGAGGCTATTTGCCTAGGAGAGACGTACATCTCTTGAGTAGGTGCGATATGCGTAGTGTAAGTCACTTGTTGACCTTGGGGGCATCGGGGTGCGGGTTGCTTATATGAGTGGTTGGTCGTGCTTCTTCCCGTAGGTTAAACCGATGCAACGCACCGATGATCCTGACCGAGACACTATTCTTAATCATGATCTCGTAAAGACTATCGTGTATATGCTAGATGTGCAAAAATCAAAATGAGGATTATAGCACTTGGTCTGAGGCATTTTGGTACAGACAGATCTTTCGGATTGACTTCTCCGAATTGAGTATTAGCTCCATGGAGCAGGACATTGAGTCTATGTTCGCATGCATGAAACTGAGCATTTATATCTGTGTGATATATTAATTGAGGAATATTGGCTATGACAATTGCTCTGTTGAAAAATACTGGATGATGATGATGATGATAAATAATGTTGATGCCATTATTGTTATTATCGTATGATTTGAATTGATGAATATTTGGATATTGTTGAGGACATCAACGTGAATATGGAATGATATTTGAACTGATAAATATTTGGATGATGATAGTTGATTAATGTTGAGTGCATTTTTAGAATTATGGTATGACATATCTGTATGGTATGCTGCTTGTGTTATCTCTATGCTATCATGTTGGTATTGGCGTAGGTGATCTCACCTCTTTGTTATATTATTTTGCTGTGTTTGTATTATTAAAATTGAATAGTAGATGGGACAAGTTGTCTTAGACATACGGGTGATAAATACTCTAAGATCGGAGACAACATCAGAGAATGACCATTCTAGATTTGATAGCGCGCATGTGTTGACAAGGAACAGATGTCTGATGCATCAAGATGGATACAAGAAGGAATAAGTATGTTAATTTTTCTTGTTAGTGTTGTACCATGCTATTAAGTAGGACCCATGATGGGGTTTGCTACTGTTAAAAAAAAGAGTCTGTTAGTTTTATATTTCTTTTTAAATTGATAAATATTAATTAATGTCAATATTGTATATTAATTAGGTTAAATGTATTTTTCAGTATTACTTATAAATATCGGTAAGATTATGTTTCCATCTCTATAATAAGAAATTTTAAAACTCATTTTTTATAACTCAAACCGTGTTTATGAACTTCTTTACAGATTATGAGTTAGGAGTCGGAAAATGTGATACCCTGAAGGGGGTGCTACATTAGTTGGTATCAGAGCATGGTTTGAGTCTTTTTGGGATTTGTGGTTAGGTCTATTTTGCTTGTGTTGTGTTCTCTGTGTTTTTGATTTCTGAAAGGAAACAATGTTGTTAGAAATGGTTACATCTGGTATCCATTTTATTTTGATTCATCCGTCTTTGAAGAAAGGAAATAACTCATGGTAGACATATGCATGTGGAAGCGGAACGTGGCACTAATGATATGGTTGCAACTACGGGAGCAATGCGGAGAACAACTGACGTGATAGTACAATGTGAACAGAGAATCGTTGAACAACAGAAGTTGAAAGTTGAGATTCAGGATCTGATGGAAGAGAATCAGTCTTGAAATACAAGATTTCGTAACTTTGCAATCTAGGTATTCCAAAGGAAGAATCAAGGGAAAATAATTGATTTTAGTAAAAAACGTATTTACGACCATTAGGAAATCAGCAGAAGCATCAAACGTATGGAGGAAATGTTTGTAGCAGTAAACCCAGTTGGACTGTGATGTCTTTATTATTATGTAAGAGATATAGAAAAGAGGGCACTTAATTAGGGATTGTACGTCCAAAGAAATAATTTGTCTTAAGTGTGGAAAGTTTAGACACGTTTTCAGAGATTGTGTTCCATTGTAAATAGAGTTTTCTGTTAGTAAAATCTTAGGTAGTAGGGAGAGTCGATACGTCGAATGGAACGAGTGTTCTGAGCTGAAGACATAAACACGGGACACTGTATTGTAGAAGGTAATTCTTTACCTATTCTTTATAGCATATGATTGAGTAGATCAATTATATGTTGGTGTTATCTATGTCTTCGTGATCTTCTGATTTGTTTATTTCTGTTTCCATTGCTAGCCTATCGTGTTACTTGAGTTATTCAAATCATTGTTATAGATCAAATTTTTGTGTTAGTTTGATATGTTTATTTCTTTCATAAATAGATGTGATCTTTGAAAATGGATTGGTTATTTTCCAACCATATCCTATGAGATTATCAAGTGTTAGTATTCCAGAAAACTTATTCTTAAAATCGGATTATATCAAATTCTTATTAGATATGTCTGATAACACATCAGATAGTTTTGCTGTCTTTCATAATATTTTTCATGTATTACAAATTGCAAGAAGAAGGAATAAATTGCAAGAAAGGATATTCTTGTTTATATCCATATCATAGTATCAGAGTGACGCCGCGGAAACGTGGTGGATTCTTCAAAAGTTAAAAATGGTAACGGAAATCCGTAGAAAATTTATTGAAATATTTTCTAAGATCATAGGACTTCTTACCTAACTTACTAGAAAGAATTAAGTGTTTGTATAGACGATGCATACAAGGAGAATTTTTAAGAGTTGAAATATGTTTGAGTACTTTTCTGGTATTAGTTTCGTCTAATCTCAGTAAACCATTGGAGGTGTACTATGATGTATTATATCGGAGTTTAAGATATGTGCTTATGCATAATAGAAGAGTTGTAGGATATGTGGATTTTAGGAAATTGAAGTCACTAAGTTTATATTAGAAGAATGGATATACTTTCTTTATTGAGTAAAATTTAACATCTTCATTAATTATAGAAATCTGAGATATCTGCTTGATCAGGAGAAATTGATCACTAGACAAAGAGATTTTTATTGGTTAGAATCATTTGGAACGATATAGGTGAAGATGTAATATGGGAACTGGAAAACAAGATAAAAGAACAATACCTATATTTATTGTGAGGGTGTGAAGTCAAGTATTATCAAGTTTCGAGGACGAAACTGCTTTTTAGAGGGGGAGTTTTGTAATACCCCAAATTTCTTAACTAGTTGGCAGTAATTTTGACAGTTAACAGAATTCTACTGTTTAGTGATTTCTGTGTGCTGTAAAATTATTTTGATTATTCCGTCAGCGTATTTGATCGTTTTGAGTGATTTACTCCGTGTCAAGAAAATAATAATTTTCAGGCCGGGAAAAATCTTTATGTAGTTATTTCTCTTGATTAATAATCATTTTTAACAATTTGACTTGATTTTCATACGTTTTCTAATATTTGTAATTTTTGTGGATAATTATAAATTTTTATATTTCTCTGATTGTTTTTGGACTGTCTGTGAGCCCCGGTGGCCTTACGTGGGCCCAGGTGGGTCCCGTAAAGTGAAAATTTTTTTACGTATAGAAAAAATTGTATTGTTTAGACGGAGACAGGGGATCTTACTAAACCTGAATCCGAAAACAGTTTTTAAAATTTTCTTTTATTGTGTTTTGTACTGTATTTAATTATCGGGTGATAAAAATATAGTAAATATATTCTTTCGTGGGGTTATAGCAGATAAAAATAAAAATTATCTTTGCTTAAGTCAACAATAGTGGTTATGACAACTTTTGACGGACCAATAGGAAACAAGTTTAATTCTTTTGACGGACGAATAGGAAGCAAGTCTAATATTGAAGACTTTGATATCAACCGTCGATTTAATCAGCGGTGGAGAATTAGTCTAATAAAATGGCTAGGACCATTTATAACCGTTGGATTTAGATTTAAATCAAGGGTGGAGATTTGATCTTATAAAGTGGCTAGGACCTTTTGTGATCGTTGGATTTGGATTTAATCAACGGTGGAGATGGATCAATTGTGACCATTGGATTTGGATTTAATCAATGGTGGAGATTTGGACTTCTAAAATGACTATGACTAACTATGACCCTTGGATTGAAAGTTTGAAGCAGTAATCTTGACCCTTTATTTTTGGAGATGCATCTAAGGGCTAAGATTTCAAGGAGGAAAGATCTAATGGCCTAGATTAAGTCTTCTAATCAAAAGTCTAACTTAATCCTAACCATTGATCTAATCAATGGCTACAAAATGCTTAAAATGGTGGCTAATTATTATGGTCATTTATTGAATGCATAAGGAGAAGCATGAAGAGGGGGGGACGGTTTTGGAGGAGCTTAAGAGCTTAGCAAAGTTGAAGACCACATTATTGCTATCATAATTCATCTTTGTCTTCTCCAAAAAGCCAAGACTTCATCAAATATTTTCTCTCCTTTTTTCTCCATGCATGTTCCGGCCAAAGCACTCAAGAATGACTTCCATCACTCAAAAATTCCATACAACCTAGTTTCTCGAATCCTTACCTTATTCTAAGAACATCTCTAGTTATGAGTTTTCACAAAATCATTCATCTTGAGTTTCAAATCCAAGCTTCAAGTTTCTATCATAAAGGGTAAAGTTCTTATCTCTTCACCCAAACTTCAAGTTTTAATTTTCTAAGCCATGCTTGAACCATGGTTTACCTATTTTTATACTTGTTATTGATTGTAACATTTGTTTATGATTTTTAGGAATTTTTCCATGGAGATCCACGAAATTGGTGGAAGGAAAACTAAGTGTTTTCACTTCATTCTTTACCTTAACCAAGTTTAAGAAGCCTTTCTTTCACAAAAATCAAAACCTTCATCTTTGATCTTCAAGAGGAATTTCGGCCATACTACCCAAAATCACCATCCAATCCTTTTAATTTCATCCAACCATAGATCTTGAATGTACATGATGTTCTAAGTAACTTTCATGTTGGAGACTTTCTCTAAATCATTCATCTTCAACCTTGTTCTTCAAGCTAACGATTGAAGCTTTATTGGTGAAGTTTGTTAATCTTCATTTTTCTTTTGATTTTCAAGGTTCTAAACCATGTTTGATCCATGGTTTATTTTGTTCAAGCTTGATTTACTAATAAATATATGTTTTGTTTTGTATTTGAGAAGCTCTTGGTGGTGAAGGACTTGGAATGAGAAGCAAAATAATGAGCTTTTGAGGATCTTCAAGAGGTAAGAGGGAGATTCATCTCAACAACCAAGTATGGTGGTGAAAGATGGTTGTGTATTTGATGGATGGTGAATCCATGTGAGGATTCATATCCATGATCATGTAATTATTTGTCGGTGTTTATGTGTTTATGTGGTTTATATGCCTAGCATGGTTTATTTGTACTTGCATGCTTAGTATGATGTTTATTTGCTTTTATGGTATGCTTATGATATATATGTTGATTATATGTGATGTATGCCGTACAAATTGTTGGAAAGGAAAATAATTTTTGTTCCAAAGACCATGAGGATTTCGGCCTCAACACCTCAAAATAGGTGTTCACAAATTAATATTTTTATGAATGGTAAAATTGGATGTTTAGAAAAGCAAAGAAAATAAAAAAAGGGTTTGTTTTCAAAGAATAAGTGTTCACGGTTTTTGAAGGATGTTTTTGAATCAAAAGATTCTAAGTATTTTATTAATCATGAGTTTTAAATGAAAAGAGCAATGAGTTGATGATTTTAAGGATTTGCAAAGAAAGTGAACAATGAAAATGAACAAATGTTTTGATTTCAAAGACTATGAGTCTCACGTTTTTGTGAAGAATTTTAAATGATTTTGTTTGTGTAAAACCATATTGACTTAGAAGGAAAAATGTTTTGATGATTTCAATAGTCATGTACACGTTTTTGAAGGCTTGTAATGCCTTGATTTCATGGAAACAAAGTGGAAATATAGTTTGATTTAGTACAAGGAAATTGGAAAGTGAATCAGAGTGTTTAAACACTTGAGAAAATCGGATTTTCATATGAAAATGGAAAAGAGAGGTTGATAGTTTTTGAACCTCAATTTATTTTGAAGAGAAATGATATTAGAATTGATTTGAGAAAAATGGAGAATATAATAGTGATTTGATATTTTCTAACGTGTAACTCATCCTTTGGGTTTTGAAGAGCGTTAGAAATTTTTAAAGTTAAAAATATTCATTTAATTCAATGGAATTGTGAATTTGTGGAATATATTGTGAAAAGGATTTTCTTGAGTAAGAAAATGTGGAAAATAATGTGAAAAGTCATATTATGTTAAGCAAAGAATTTCTTAAAGGAGAAATGTGAAAAATGATGTTGGAAATGATATTGATTTGTTTGAAAGTCCAAAATAATGTTTGGAATATTGAGAAATATTTTATGTGATTGTAGAATGGTGAAAAATGATTTACGTAACTTAAAAACGTGATTTTTAAGCTACGCGATTTGAAAAACGTTTAAATATTTTCACGCGATTTGAAAAATGTTGAAATATTTCTACGCAATTTGGAAAGCGTTTAAATATTTTACGCGTTTGAGATATTGTGAAAAAATCGCTACGCGATTTAAAAATGGAAGAATATTTTTACGTGATTGAGAAAACGTTGAAAATTCACTATGTGATTTTAAAAAAATGAAAATGTTGTAAAATTGTGAAAATGTAACAGAAATATTGCGCGATTGTGAAAACACAATGAAAGTGTTTTGTGACTATAAAAATGCGATAATATGATTTTGCTGTTGAAAATACAGTATGATTACTATTGGGCCAGTGTGAGTACCTTGATTATGAGATTATGAAATTAAACTGAGAATGGGCCAATGTGTGGACCCTGAATATGAAATAATGAATTTTACCTGTGATTAGCATTGGCGCATTGAACATGCATTGGAAATGGTGAATTTTGCCTTTGATTGGCATTGGTGCATTTTATATGCATGAACTAGTGTATGGACACTGTATAAGAAAATGATAAATTTTGCCTATGATTGGCATTGGTGCATTGAACATGCATAGGAAAGGTCTGAGGGACTATATGAGGCTATTTGCCTAGGAGAGACGTACATCTCTTGAGTAGGTGCGATATGCGTAGTGTAAGTCACTTGTTGACCTTGGGGGCATCGGGGTGCGGGTTGCTTATATGAGTGGTTGGTCGTGCTTCTTCCCGTAGGTTAAACCGATGCAACGCACCGATGATCCTGACCGAGACACTATTCTTAATCATGATCTCGTAAAGACTATCGTGTATATGCTAGATGTGCAAAAATCAAAATGAGGATTATAGCACTTGGTCTGAGGCATTTTGGTACAGACAGATCTTTCGGATTGACTTCTCCGAATTGAGTATTAGCTCCATGGAGCAGGACATTGAGTGTATGTTCGCATGCATGAAACTGAGCATTTATATCTGTGTGATATATTAATTGAGGAATATTGGCTATGACAATTGCTCTGTTGAAAAATACTGGATGATGATGATGATGATAAATAATGTTGATGCCATTATTGTTATTATCGTATGATTTGAATTGATGAATATTTGGATATTGTTGAGGACATCAACGTGAATATGGAATGATATTTGAACTGATAAATATTTGGATGATGATAGTTGATTAATGTTGAGTGCATTTTTAGAATTATGGTATGACATATCTGTATGGTATGCTGCTTGTGTTATCTCTATGCTATCATGTTGGTATTGGCGTAGGTGATCTCACCTCTTTGTTATATTATTTTGCTGTGTTTGTATTATTAAAATTGAATAGTAGATGGGACAAGTTGTCTTAGACATACGGGTGATAAATACTCTAAGATCGGAGACAACATCAGAGAATGACCATTCTAGATTTGATAGCGCGCAGTGTTGACAAGGAACAGATGTCTGATGCATCAAGATGGATACAAGAAGGAATAAGTATGTTAATTTTTCTTGTTAGTGTTGTACCATGCTATTAAGTAGGACCCATGATGGGGTTTGCTACTGTTAAAAAAAAGAGTCTGTTAGTTTTATATTTCTTTTTAAATTGATAAATATTAATTAATGTCAATATTGTATATTAATTAGGTTAAATGTATTTTTCAGTATTACTTATAAATATCGGTAAGATTATGTTTCCATCTCTATAATAAGAAATTTTAAAACTCATTTTTTATAACTCAAACCGTGTTTATGAACTTCTTTACAGATTATGAGTTAGGAGTCGGAAAATGTGATACCCTGAAGGGGGTGCTACATTAGTTGGTATCAGAGCATGGTTTGAGTCTTTTTGGGATTTGTGGTTAGGTCTATTTTGCTTGTGTTGTGTTCTCTGTGTTTTTGATTTCTGAAAGGAAACAATGTTGTTAGAAATGGTTACATCTGGTATCCATTTTATTTTGATTCATCCGTCTTTGAAGAAAGGAAATAACTCATGGTAGACATATGCATGTGGAAGCGGAACGTGGCACTAATGATATGGTTGCAACTACGGGAGCAATGCGGAGAACAACTGACGTGATAGTACAATGTGAACAGAGAATCGTTGAACAACAGAAGTTGAAAGTTGAGATTCAGGATCTGATGGAAGAGAATCAGTCTTGAAATACAAGATTTCGTAACTTTGCAATCTAGGTATTCCAAAGGAAGAATCAAGGGAAAATAATTGATTTTAGTAAAAAACGTATTTACGACCATTAGGAAATCAGCAGAAGCATCAAACGTATGGAGGAAATGTTTGTAGCAGTAAACCCAGTTGGACTGTGATGTCTTTATTATTATGTAAGAGATATAGAAAAGAGGGCACTTAATTAGGGATTGTACGTCCAAAGAAATAATTTGTCTTAAGTGTGGAAAGTTTAGACACGTTTTCAGAGATTGTGTTCCATTGTAAATAGAGTTTTCTGTTAGTAAAATCTTAGGTAGTAGGGAGAGTCGATACGTCGAATGGAACGAGAGTGTTCTGAGCTGAAGACATAAACACGGGACACTGTATTGTAGAAGGTAATTCTTTACCTATTCTTTATAGCATATGATTGAGTAGATCAATTATATGTTGGTGTTATCTATGTCTTCGTGATCTTCTGATTTGTTTATTTCTGTTTCCATTGCTAGCCTATCGTGTTACTTGAGTTATTCAAATCATTGTTATAGATCAAATTTTTGTGTTAGTTTGATATGTTTATTTCTTTCATAAATAGATGTGATCTTTGAAAATGGATTGGTTATTTTCCAACCATATCCTATGAGATTATCAAGTGTTAGTATTCCAGAAAACTTATTCTTAAAATCGGATTATATCAAATTCTTATTAGATATGTCTGATAACACATCAGATAGTTTTGCTGTCTTTCATAATATTTTTCATGTATTACAAATTGCAAGAAGAAGGAATAAATTGCAAGAAAGGATATTCTTGTTTATATCCATATCATAGTATCAGAGTGACGCCGCGGAAACGTGGTGGATTCTTCAAAAGTTAAAAATGGTAACGGAAATCCGTAGAAAATTTATTGAAATATTTTCTAAGATCATAGGACTTCTTACCTAACTTACTAGAAAGAATTAAGTGTTTGTATAGACTGATGCATACAAGGAGAATTTTTAAGAGTTGAAATATGTTTGAGTACTTTTCTGGTATTAGTTTCGTCTAATCTCAGTAAACCATTGGAGGTGTACTATGATGTATTATATCGGAGTTTAAGATATGTGCTTATGCATAATAGAAGAGTTGTAGGATATGATTTTAGGAAATTGAAGTCACTAAGTTTATATTAGAAGAATGGATATACTTTCTTTATTGAGTAAAATTTAACATCTTCAGTAATTATAGAAATCTGAGATATCTGCTTGATCAGGAGAAATTGATCACTAGACAAAGAGATTTTTATTGGTTAGAATCATTTGGAACGATATAGGTGAAGATGTAATATGGGAACTGGAAAACAAGATAAAAGAACAATACCTATATTTATTGTGAGGGTGTGAAGTCAAGTATTATCAAGTTTCGAGGACGAAACTGCTTTTTAGAGGGGGAGTTTTGTAATACCCCAAATTTCTTAACTAGTTGGCAGTAATTTTGACAGTTAACAGAATTCTACTGTTTAGTGATTTCTGTGTGCTGTAAAATTATTTTGATTATTCCGTCAGCGTATTTGATCGTTTTGAGTGATTTACTCCGTGTCAAGAAAATAATAATTTTCAGGCCGGGAAAAATCTTTATGTAGTTATTTCTCTTGATTAATAATCATTTTTAACAATTTGACTTGATTTTCATACGTTTTCTAATATTTGTAATTTTTGTGGATAATTATAAATTTTTATATTTCTCTGATTGTTTTTGGGTTGTCTATGAGCCCAGGTGGCCTTACGTGGGCCCAAGTGGGTCCCGTAAAGTGAAAAATTTTCTACGTATAGAAAAAATTGTATTGTTTAGACGGAGACAGGGGATCTTACTAAACCTGAATCCGAAAACAGTTTTTAAAATTTTCTTTTATTGTGTTTTGTACTGTATTTAATTATCGGGTGATAAAAATATAGTAAATATATTCTTTCGTGGGGTTATAGCAGATAAAAATAAAAATTATACTGCTTAAGTCAACAATAGTGGTTATGACAACTTTTGACGGACCAATAGGAAACAAGTTTAATTCTTTTGACGGACGAATAGGAAGCAAGTCTAATATTGAAGACTTTGATATCAACCGTCGATTTAATCAGCGGTGGAGAATTAGTCTAATAAAATGGCTAGGACCATTTATAACCGTTGGATTTAGATTTAAATCAAGGGTGGAGATTTGATCTTATAAAGTGGCTAGGACCTTTTCTGATCGTTGGATTTGGATTTAATCAACGGTGGAGATGGATCAATTGTGACCATTGGATTTGGATTTAATCAATGGCGGAGATTTGGACTTCTAAAATGGCT
This sequence comes from Ormosia emarginata, assembly GCA_029884605.1. Lineage (NCBI taxonomy): Eukaryota > Viridiplantae > Streptophyta > Magnoliopsida > Fabales > Fabaceae > Ormosia > Ormosia emarginata. Next base: position 23,414,047 of record JAQQTP010000073.1, read on the forward strand.
ATGACTAACTATGACCCTTGGATTGAAAGTTTGAAGCAGTAATCTTGACCCTTTATTTTTGGAGATGCATCTAATGGCTAAGATTTCAAGGAGGAAAGATCTAATGGCCTAGATTAAGTCTTCTAATCAAAAGTCTAACTTAATCCTAACCATTGATCTAATCAATGGCTACAAAATGCTTAAAATGGTGGCTAATTATTATGATCATTTATTGAATGCATAAGGAGAAGCATGAAGAGGGGGGGACGGTTTTGGAGGAGCTTAAGAGCTTAGCAAAGTTGAAGACCACATTATTGCTATCATAATTCATCTTTGTCTTCTCCAAAAAGCCAAGACTTCATCAAATATTTTCTCTCCTTCTTTCTCCATGCATGTTTCGGCCAAAGCACTCAAGAATGCCTTCCATCACTCAAAAATTTCATACAACCTAGTTTCTTGAATCCTTACCTTATTCTAAGAACATCTCTAGTTATGAGTTTTCACAAAATCATTCATCTTGAGTTTCAAATCCAAGCTTCAAGTTTCTATCATAAAGGGTAAAGTTCTTATCTCTTCACCCAAACTTCAAGTTTTAATTTTCTAAGCCATGCTTGAACCATGGTTTACCTATTTTTATACTTGTTATTGATTGTAACATTTGTTTATGATTTTTAGGGATTTTTCCATGGAGATCCACGAAATTGGCGGAAGGAAAACTAAGTGTTTTCACTTCATTCTTTACCTTAACCAAGTTTAAGAAGCCTTTCTTTCATAAAAATCAAAACCTTCATCTTTGATCTTCAAGAGGAATTTCGGCCATACTACCCAAAATCACCATCCAATCTCTTTTAATTTCATCCAACCATAGATCTTGAATGTACATGATGTTCTAAGCAACTTTCATGTTGGAGACTTTCTCTAAATCATTCATCTTTAACCTTGTTCTTCAAGCTAAAGATTGAAGCTTTATTGGTGAAGTTTGTTAATCTTCATTTTTCTTTTGATTTTCAAGGTTCTAAACCATGTTTGATCAATGGTTTATTTTGTTCAAGCTTGATTTACTAATAAATATATGTTTTGTTTTGTATTTGAGAAGCCCTTGGTGGTGAAGGACTTGGAATGAGAAGCAAAACAATGAGCTTTTGAGGCTCTTCAAGAGGTAAAAGGGAGATTCATCTCACCAACCAAGTATGGTGGTGAAAGATGGTTGTGTATTTGATGGATGGTGAATCCATGTGAGGATTCATATCCATGGTCATGTAATTATTTGTGGGTGTTTATGTGTTTATGTGGTTTATATGCCTAGCATGGTTTATTTGTGCTTGCATGCTTAGTATGATGTTTATTTGCTTTTATGGTATGCTTGTGATATATATGTTGATTATATGTGATGTATGCCATAAAAATTGTTGGAAAGGAAAATAATTTTTGTTCCAAAGACCATGAGGATTTCGCCTCAACACCTCAAAATAGGTGTTCACAAATTAATATTTTTATGAATGGTAAAATTGGATGTTTAGAAAGAAAAGCAAAGAAAATAAAAAAGGGTTTGTTTTCAAAGAATAAGTGTTCACGGTTTTTGAAGGATGTTTTTGAATCAAAAGATTCTAAGTATTTTATTAATCATGAGTTTTAAATGAAAAAGCAATGAGTTGATGATTTTAAGGATTTGCAAAGAAAGTGAAAAATGAAAATGAACAAATGATTTCATTTCAAAGACTATGAGTCTCACGTTTTTGTGAAGAATTTTTAATGGTTTTGTTTGTGTAAAACCATATTGACTTAGAAGGAAAAATGTTTTGATGATTTCAATAGTCATGTCCACGTTTTTGAAGGCTTGTAATGCCTTGATTTCATGGAAATAAAGTGGAAATATAGTTTGATTTAGTACAAGGAAATTGGAAAAGGAATCAGAGTGTTTTAACACTTGAGAAAATCGGATTTTCATATGAGAATAGAAAAGAGAGGTTGAAAGTGTTTGAACCTCAATTTATTTTGAAGAGAAATGATATTAGAATTGATTTGAGAAAAATGGAGAATATAATAGTGATTTGATATTTTCTAACGTGTAACTCATCCTTTGGGTTTTGAAGAGCGTTAGTAATTTTTAAAGTTAGAAATATTGATTTAATTCAATGGAATTGTGAATTTGTGTAATATATTGTGAAAAGGATTTTCTTGAGTAAGAAAATGTGGAAAATAATGTGAAAAGTCATATTATGTTAAGCAAAGAATTTCTTAAAGGAGAAATGTGAAAAATGATGTTGGAAATGATATTGATTTGTTTGAAAGTCCAAAATAATGTTTGGAATATTGAGAAATATTTTACGTGATTGTAGAATGGTGAAAAATGATTTACGTAACTTAAAAACGTGATTTTTAAGCTACGCGATTTGAAAAACGTTTAAATATTTTCACGCGATTTGAAAAATGTTGAAATATTTCTACGCAATTTGGAAAGCGTTTAAATATTTTACGCGTTTGAGATATTGTGAAAAAATCGCTACGCGATTTCAAAATGGAAGAATATTTTTACGTGATTGAGAAAACAGTGAAAAATCACTACGTGATTTGAAAATGCAATGAAAATGTTGTAAAATTATGAAAATGTAACAGAAATGTTGCGCGATTGTGAAAACACGATGAAAGTGTTTTGTGACTATAAAAACGCGATAATATGATTTCGCTGTTGAAAATACAGTATGATTACTGTTGGGCCAGTGTGTGGACCTTGATTATGAGATTATGAAATTAAACTGAGAATGGGCCAATGTGTGGACCCTGAATATGAAATGATGAATTTTGCCTGTGATTTGCATTGGTGTGTTGAACATGCATTGAAAATGGTGAATTTTGCCTGTGATTGGCATTGGTGCATTTTATATGCATGAACTAGTGTATGGACACTGTATGAGAAAATGATAAATTTTGCCTATGATTGGCATTGGTGCATTGAACATGCATTGGAAAGGTCCGAGGGACTGTATGAGGCTATTTGCCTAGGAGAGACGTACACCTCTTAAGTAGGTGCGATATGCGTAGCGTAAGTCGCTTGTTTACCTTGGGGGCATCGGGGTGCGGGTTGCTTACATGAGTGGTTGGTCGCGCTTCTTCCCGTAGGTTAGATCTATGCAATGCACCGATGATCCTGACCGAGACACTATTCTTAATCATGATCTCGTAAAGACTGTCGTGTATATGCTAGATGTGCAAAAATCAAAATGAGGATTATAGCACTTGGTCTGAGGCATTTTGCTACAGACAGATCTTTCGGATCGACTTCTCTGAACTGAGTATTAGCTCCATGGAGCAGGACATTGAGTCTATGTGCGCATACATGAAACTGAGCATTTATATCTATGTGATATATTAATTGAGGAATATTGGCTATGACAATTGCTCTGTTGAAAAATACTGGATGATGATGATGATAAATAATGTTGATGCCATTATTGTTATTATCGTATGATTTGAATTGATGAATATTTGGATATTGTTGAGGACATCATCGTGAATATGGAATGATATTTGAACTGATAAATATTTGGATGATGATAGTTGATTAATGTTGAGTGCATTATTGGAATTATGGTATGACATATCTGTATGGTATGCTGTTTGTGTTATCTCTATGCTACCATGTTGGTATTGGCGTAGGTGATCTCACCTCTTTGTTATATTGTTTTGCTATGTTTGTATTATTAAAATTGAATAGTAGATGGAACGAGTTGTCTTAGACATACGGGTTATAAATACTCTGAGATCGAAGACAACATCAGAGAATGACCATTCCAGATTTGATAGCGTGCAGTGTTGACAAGGAACAGATGTCTGATGCATCAAGATGGATACAAGAAGGAATAAGTATGTTAAGTTTTTTCATTAGTGTTGTACCGTGCTATTAAGTAGGACCCGTGATGGGGTTTGCTACTGTTGAAAATAAAAAAAGTCTGTTAGTTTTATATTTCTCTTTAAATTGATAAATATTAATTAGTGTCAATATTGTATATTAATTAGGTTAAATATATTTTTTAGTATTACTTATAAATATCAGTAAGATTATGTTTCCGTCTCTATAATAAGAAATTTTAAAACTCATCTTTTATAACTCAAACCTTGTTTATGAACTTCTTTACAGATTATGAGTTAGGAGTCGAAAAATGTGATACCCTGAGGGGGGTGCTACATTAGTTGGTATCAGAGCATGGTTTGAGTCTTTTTGGGGTTTGTGGTTAGGTCTATTTTGCTTTTGTTGTGTTCTCTGTGTTTTTTATTTTCAAAAGGAAACAATGTTGTTAGAAATAGTTACATCTGGTATCCATTTTATTTTGATTCATCCGTCTTTGAAGAAAGGAAATAGCTCATGGTAGACGTACGCATGTGGAAGCGGAACGTGGCACTAACGATATGGTTGCAACTATGGGAGCAATGCGGAGAACAACTAACATGATAGTACAACGTGAACAGAGAATCGTTGAACAGCAGAAGCTGAAAATTGAGGTTCAGGATCTGATGGAAGAGAATCAGTCTTGAAATACAAGATTTCGTAACTTTGGAATCTAGGTATTCCAAAGGAAGAATCATGGGAAAGTAAGTGATTTTAGTGAAAAACATATTTACGACCATTAAGAAATCAACAGAAGCATCAAACGTATGGAGGAAATGTTTGTAGCAGTAAGCCCAATTGGACCGTGACGTCTTTATTATTATGTAAGCGATATGGAAAAGAAGGCACTTAATGAGGGATTGTACGTCACAGGAAATAATTTGTCTTAAGTGTGGAAAGTTTGGACACGTTTTCAGAGATTGTGTTCCATTGTAAACGGAGTTTTCTGCTAGTAAAATCTCAGGTAGTAGGGAGAGTCGATACGTCGAATGGAACGGGAGTGTTCTGAGCTCAAGACATAAACAAGGGACACTGTATTATAGAAGGTAATTCTTTACCTATTCTTTATAGCATATGATTGAGTAGATCAATTATATGTTGGTGTTATCTATGTCTTCGTGATCTTCTGATTTGTTTATTTCTGTTTCCATTGCTAGCCTATCGTGTTACTTGAGTTATTCAAATCATTGTTATAGATCAAATTTTTGTGTTAGTTTGATCTGTTTATTTCTTTCATAAATAGATGTGATCTTTGAAAATGGATTGGTTATTTTCCAACCATATCCTATGAGATTATCAAGTGTTAGTATTCCAGAAAACTTATTCTTAAAATCGGATTATATGAAATTCTTATTAGATATGTCTGATAACCCATCAGATAGTTTTGCTGTCTTTCATATTATTTTTCATGTATTGCAAATTGCAAGAAGAAGGAATAAATTGCAAGAAAGGATATTCTTGTTTATATCCATATCATAGTATCAGAGTGACGCAGTGGAAACGTGGTGGATTCTTCAAAAGTTAAAAATGGTAATGGAAATCCGTAGAAAATTTATTGAAATATTTTCTAAGATCATAGGACTTCTTACCTAGCTTACTAGAAAGAATTAAGTGTTTGTATAGACTGATGCATACAATGAGAATTTTTAGGAGTTGAAATATGTTTGAGTACTTTTCTGGTATTAGTTTTGTCTAATCTCAGTAAACCATTGGAGGTGTACTATGATGTATTATATCGGAGTTTAAGATATGTGCTTATGCAGAATAGAAGAGTTATAGGGTATGATTTTAAGAAATTGAAGTAACTAAGTTTATATTAGAAGTATGGATATACTTTCTTTATTGAGTAAAATTTAACATCTTGAGTAATTATAGAAAACTGAGATATCTGCTTGATCAGGAGAAATTGATCGCTAGACAAAGAGATTTTTATTGGTTAGAATCATTTGGAACGATATAGGTGAAGATGTAATATGGGAACTGGAAAACAAGATAAAAGAACAATACCTATATTTATTGTGAGGGTGTGAAGTCAAGTATTATCAAGTTTCGAGGACGAAACTTCTTTTTAGAGGGGGAGTTTTGTAATACCCCAAATTTCTTAACTAGTTGGCAGTAATTTTGACAGTTAACAGAATTCTACTGTTTAGTGATTTCTGTGTGCTGTAAAATTATTTTGATTATTCCGTCAGCGTATTTGATCGTTTTGAGTGATTTACTCCGTGTCAAGAAAATAATAATTTTCAGGCCGGGAAAAATCTTTATGTAGTTATTTCTCTTGATTAATAATCATTTTTAACAATCTGACTTGATTTTCATACGTTTTCTAATATTTGTAATTTTTGTGGATAATTATAAATTTTTATATTTCTCTGATTGTTTTTGGGCTGTTTGTGAGCCCAGGTGGCCTTACGTGGGCCCAGGTGGGTCCCGTAAAGTGAAAATTTTTCTACGTATAGAAAAATTTGTATTGTTTAGACGGAGACAGGGGATCTTACTAAATCTGAATCCGAAAATAGTTTTTAAAATTTTTTTTATTGTGTTTTATACTGTATTTAATTATCGGGCGATAAAAATACAGTAAATATATTCTTTCGTGGGGTTATAGCTGATAAAAATAAAAATTATACTGCTTAAGTCAACAATAGTGGTTATGACAACTTTTGACGGACCAATAGGAAACAAGTTTAATTCTTTTGACGGACCAATAGGAAGCAAGTCTAATATTGAAGACTTTGATATCAACTATCGATTTAATCAGCGGTGGAGAATTAGTCTAATAAAATGGCTAGGACCATTTATAACCGTTGGATTTAGATTTAAATCAAGGGTGGAGATTTGATCTTATAAAGTGGCTAGGACCTTTTGTGATCATTGGATTTGGACTTAATCAACGGTGGATTTGGATCAATTGTGACCATTGGATTTGGATTTAATCAGTGGTGGAGATTTGGTCTTCTAAAATGGCTATGACTAACTATGACCCTTGGATTGAAAGTTTGAAGCTGTAACCTTGACCCTTTATTTTTAGAGATGCATCTAATGGCTAGGATTTCAAGGAGGAAAGATCTAATGGCCTAGATTAAGTCTTCTAATCAAAAGTCTACCTTAATCCTAACCATTGATCTAATCAATGGCTAGAAATGCTTAAAATGATGGCTAATTATTATGGTCATTTATTGAATGCATAAGGAGAAGCATGAAGAGGGGGGGACGGTTTTGGAGGAGCTTAAGAGCTTAGCAAAGTTGAAGACCACATTATTGTTATCATAATTCATCTTTGTCTTCTCCAAAAAACCGAGACTTCATCAAATATTTTCTCTCCTTCTTTCTCCATGCATGTTTTGGCCAAAGCACCCAAGAATGCCTTCCATCACTCAAAAATTCCATACAACCTAGTTTCTTGAATCGTTACCTTATTCTAAGAACATCTCTAGTTATGAGTTTTCACAAAATCATTCATCTTGAGTTTCAAATCCAAGCTTCAAGTTTCTATCATAAAGGGTAAAGTTTTTATCTCTTCACCCAAACTTCAAGTTTTAATTTTCTAAGCCATGCTTGAACCATGGTTTACCTATTTCTATACTTGGTATTGATTGTAACATTTGTTTATGATTTTTAGGGATTTTTCCATGGAGATCCACGAAATTGGTGGAAGGAAAACTAAGTGTTTTCACGTCATTTTTTACCTTAACCAAGTTTAAGAAGCCTTTCTTTCATAAAAATCAAAAACTTCATCGTTGATCTTCAAGAGGAATTTCGGCCATACTACCCAAAACCTCCATCCAATCTCTTTTAATTTCATCCAACCATAGATCTTGAATGTACATGATGTTCTAAGCAACTTTCATGTTGGAGACTTTCTCTAAATCATTCATCTTCAACCTTGTTCTTCAAGCAAAAGATTGAAGCTTTATTGGTGAAGTTTGTTAATCTTCATTTTTCTTTTGATTTTCAAGGTTCTAAACCATGTTTGATCCATGGTTTATTTTGTTCAAGCTTGATTTACTAATAAATATATGTTTTGTTTTGTATTTGAGAAGCCGTTGGTGGTGAAGGACTTGGAATGAGAAGCAAAACAATGTGCTTTTGAGGATCTTCAAGAGGTAAGAGGGAGATTCATCTCACCAACCAAGTATGGTGGTGAAAGATGGTTATGTATTTGATGGATGGTGAATCCATGTGAGGATTCATATCCATGGTCATGTAATTATTTGTGGGTGTTTATGTGTTTATGGGGTTTATATGCCTAGCATGGTTTATTTGTACTTGCATGCTTAGTATGATGTTTATTTACTTTTATGGTATGCTTGTGATATATATGTTGATTATATGTGATGTATGCCATAAAAATTATTGGAAAGGAAAATAATTTTTAGTTCCAAAGACCATGAGGATTTCGGCCTCAACACCTCAAAATAAGTGTTCACAAATTAATATTTTCATGAATGGTAAAATTGGATGTTTAGAAAAGCAAGGAAAATAAACAAAGGGTTTGTTTTCAAAGAATAAGTGTTCACGGTTTTTGAAGGATGTTTTTGAATCAAAAGATTCTAAGTATTTTATTAATCATGACTTTTAAATGAAAAGAGCAATGAGTTGATGATTTTAAGGATTTGCAAAGAAAGTGAAAAATGAAAATGAACAAATAATTTGATTTCAAAGACTATGAGTCTCACGATTTTTGTGAATAATTTTTAATGGTTTTGTTTGTGTAAAACCATATTGACTTAGAAGGAAAAATGTTTTGATGATTTCAATAGTCATGTCCACGTTTTTGAAGGCTTGTAATGCCTTGATTTCATGGAAACAAAGTGAAAATATAGTTTGATTTAGTACAAGGAAATTGGAAAGGGAATCAGAGTGTTTTAACACTTGAGAAAATGGGATTTTCGTATGTACATGGAAAAGAGAGGTTGAAAGTGTTTGAACCTCAATTTATTTTGAAGAGAAATGATATTAGAATTGATTTGAGAAAAATGGAGAATATAATAGTGATTTGATATTTTCTAACGTGTAACTCATCCTTTGGGTTTTGAAGAGCGTTAGTAATTTTTAAAGTTAGAAATATTGATTTAATTCAATGGAATTGTGAATTTGTGTAATATATTATGAAAAGGATTTTCTTGAGTAAGAAAATGTGGAAAATAATGTGAAAAGTCATATTATGTTGAGCAAAGAATTTCTGAATGGAGAAATGTGAAAAATGATGTTGGAAATGATATTGATTTGTTTGAAAGTCCAAAATAATGTTTGGAATATTGAGAAATATTTTATGTGATTGTAGAATGGTGAAAAATGATTTACGTAACTTAAAAACGTGATTTTAAGCTACGCGATTTGAAAAACGTTTAAATATTTCCACGCGATTTGAAAAATGTTGAAATATTTCTACGCAATTTGGAAAGCGTTTAAATATTTTACGCGTTTGAGATATTGTGGAAAAATCGCTACGCGATTTAAAAATGGTGGAATATTTTTACGTGATTGAGAAAACGTTGAAAGATCACTACGTGATTTGAAAATGCAACGAAAATGTTGTAAAATTGTGAAAATGTAATAGAAATGTTGCACGATTGTGAAAACACGATGAAAGTGTTTTGTGACTATAAAAAAGCGATAACATGATTTCACTGTTGAAAATACAGTATGATTATTGTTGGGCCGTGTGTGGACCTTGATTATGAGATTATGAAATTAAACTGAGAATGGACCAATGTGTGAACCCTGAATATGAAATGATGAATTTTGCCTGTGATTAGCATTGGTGCATTTTATATGCATGAACTAGTGTATGGACACTATATCAGAAAATGATAAATTTTGCCTATGATTGGCATTGGTGCATTGAATATGCATTGGAAAGGTCCGAGGGACTGTATGAGGCTATTTGCCTAGGAGAGACATACACCTCTTGGGTAGGTGCGATATACGTAGTGTAAGTCACTTGTTGACCTTGGGGGCATCGGAGTGCGTGTTGCTTACATGAGTAGTTGGTCGCGCTTCTTCCCGTAGGTTAGACCGATGCAATGCAACGATGATCCTGATCGAGACACTATTCTTAATCATGATCTCATAAAGACTGTCGTGTATATGCTAGATGTGCAAAAATCAAAATGAGGATTATAGCACTTGGTCTGAGGTATTTTGGTATAGACAGATCTTTCGGATCGATTTCTCCAAACTGGGTATTAGCTCCATAGAGCAGGACATTAAGTCTATGTGTGCATACATGAAACTGAGCATTTATATCTATGTAATATATTAATTGAGGAATATTGGCTATGATAATTGCTCTGTTGAAAAATACTAGATGATGATGATGATAAATAATGTTGATGCCATTATTGTTATTATCGTATGATTTGAATTGATGAATATTTGGATATTGTTGAGGACATCATCGTGAATATGGAATGATATTAGAACTGATAAATATTTGGATGATGATAGTTGATTAATGTTGAGTACATTATTGGAATTATGGTATGACATATCTGTATGGTATGCTGCTTGTGTTATCTCTATGCTACCATGTTGGTATTGGCGTTGGTGATCTCACCTCTTTGTTATATTGTTTTGCTGTATTTGTATTATTAAAATTGAATAGTAGATGGAACGAGTTGTCTTAGACATACGGGTGATAAATACTCTGAGATCGGAGACAACATCAGAGAATGACCATTCCAGATTTGATAGCATGCAGTGTTGACAAGGAACAGATGTCTGATGCATCAAGATGGATACAAGAAGGAGTAAGTATGTTATGTTTTTTCGTTAGTGTTGTACCGTGCTATTAAGTAGGACCCGTGATGGGGTTTGCTACTGTTGAAAAAAAAAGAGTCTGTTTGTTTTATATTTCTCTTTAAATTAATAAATATTAATTAGTGTCAATATTGTATATTAATTTGGTTAAATATATTTTTCAGTAACACTTATGGATTTCAGTAAGTTTATATTTCTGTCGTTGATGAAAAGTAATTTTAAAACCCATCTTTTATAACTCAAACCTTGTTTATGAACTTCTTTACAGATTATGAGTTAGGAGTTGAAAAATGTGATACCCTGAGGGGGGTGCTACACCTTGTGTTCAATCTAGATATCTAGACAAATGGACTAAACTACACGAAAACATTGGTCATGGATAGGTTATGTCAAATCATTGACATTCTCATTACTTGGGTAGCAGCGATGTGTTGCTAGATACCGCTCACTGTTTGTAATATTAAAATGAGATTTTAATATTACTACCAACGTCATGAGAACCTGCAGGGTCGCACACTTAGAGCAGACTAAATTGGAGTAATAAGGATCCAAGTTGGACTTGGATTCAATTGTAGGCCTAACTCATGACAGATGGGTTTAGGGTTGCACAGTTTACCTTGCTACTGCTCACACTCACTTAAGGCAGCCACTATTATAAATAATACTGCTAAGGGGGCTGCTACGTACGTAACATTACAACCCTAGCCGCACCTAAGAAAGTGAGTGAGAGACAGTGAAAGGTCTTCTTCTCTTCTCTTCGCAGCTAGCACTGCGAAATAGAGGCGTGACTCCTTTTTGCAAGTCTGTTCATGTGGATACCGCAGAGACATCATCGCTATTACGGTGTTGGCGATTCACCTCGCTTGTGTTTATCATGCTTCAAGAGGTAAACTTTTAAAAACTCGAATTATGGATTTTTTGCATGGATCTTGTGAGGGAATTCTATTATTCTGTTGTGCGATTTTTAATCTGTAATTCCCAACATTTATCAACATAGCTCTTTTGCCGAGTCTAAGTTATCCTCATCTTGTCTTGAATCATCTACACTTTTTTTGTAGTCTGTTGTACAAATTCCAGTCCTAAAATAGCACGTTCACTGTCCTGCTACCAACACAATGGTGTTCTGTATCGTCTCCTATACAATGCCTAGTAGGATGCCATCCCTATACTCGAATGAAAATTATTGTTGTAAGTGAATTCTATAAAAGGTAAGAACTCATCTCAACATCCAGTTTGTTCTAGCACACAAGCCCTCAATAAATCTTCTAGTGACTGAATCGTTCTCTCTGACTGACCATCTATTTGTAGATGGTAAGCAGAACTTAAACGTAGCTTCGTTCCCATCACTTCTTGTAGATTGTGCCAAAATCTCGACGTGAATCTCGGATCTCGATCCGAAATAATACTAGAAGGTTTACCATGAAGTCTAATGATTTCATCGATGTAAACTTGGGTCAACCTCTCCATTGAGTACTTAATGTTAATTGGCAAGAAGTGCATCGACTTCATAAGCTGATTAATAACTACCCATATAGAATCATGACCTTTTTGAGTCTTTGATAGTCTAGTCACAAAGTCCAATGCTATATCATCCCCTTTCCATTTAAGAAAAAACAAAGGTTGCAATATTCTAGAAGGTCTTTGATGTTCAACCATAGCCTTTTGACAAACTAAGCAGGACGATACATATTCAATGATGTCTTTCTTCATTCCTTGCCACCAATACAACTACTTCAAATCTTGATACATTTTTGTGGCTCCTGGATGCATACTCAGCTTACTCCTATGAGCTTCATCCAAAATTAATCTCCTAAGTCCTTAATCGTTGGGCACATAAATCCTTCCTTTGAATTTCAAAATTCCATCAGTTCCTTCTTTGAATTCCAACATCGCGCCTTGGTTCGTTGCTTCCTTCGCTTCTTGCAAGTATTGGTCATCGTTCTGCCCCTCTCCAATTTTATCTATTAAACTATTTAAGATAGTGATCATGTTCAAACACATCTTTCCCGGCGATAACTTCACAGATAACTGCATATCCCGAAATTCTTCTATCAATTCCTTCTCCTTGATCATCATAACAGAAGCATTAAGTATTTTTCCACTTAAAGCATTCGCTACGACATTCGCTTTCCTGGGATGATACTGTAACTGAAAATCATAGCCCTTCAAAAATTCTAACTAATGCCTCTACCTCATGTTTAACTCTTTTTGGTCAAACAGATACTTCAAACTCTTATTATCACTAAAAACAATGAACATTGTTCCGTAGAGAAAATGTCTCCAAGCTTTCAATGCAAACACCACAGCTGCAAATTCCAAATCGTGAGTAGGATAATTCCTCTCGTGTACCTTTAACTGCCTTGAAGCATATGCCACAACCTTCCAATTTTGCATAAGTACACAACTTAATCCTTGGTATGAAGCATCACAATATACTTCAAAGGGTTCATTTGGATTCGGCAGAATCAATACCAGTGAAGTAATCAATTGTCTTTTTAATTTTTGAAAACTTTCTTCACATGCGTCAGTCCATGCAAATGGTTGATTCTTCCATGTAAGTTGGGTAAGAGGTCCCGCTATCTTAGAAAACTCCTCAATAAACCATCGATAGTAACCCGCTAATCTGATGAAACTATGGATCTCCGATACAGTCTTCGGTCTTTCCCATTCAAGAATCGTCTCCACCTTTGAAGCATCTACTTCAATTCTTTCCTCTGATATTACATGTCCCAAAAACTGAACTTCACTTAACCAAAATTAACATTTGGACAACTTTGCGTATAGCTTATTCTCCTTCAAAATCTGGAGAACCACTCTGAGATGTTCAGCATGTTCCTCCTGACTTCGAGAGTAGATTAGAATGTCGTCTATAAAGACCACGACAAACTTGTCTAAGTAAGAACGAAAAATTCTATTTATGAAGTCCATGAATATAGCAGGTGCATTCGTCACACCAAACGACATCACTTGATACTCGTAATGCCCATAACGCGTCCAAAATGCTGTCTTGGGGATATCTTCCACCTTCACACAAATCTGGTGATATCCAGAACGTAAATCAATTTTGAAAAATATCGCGGCTCCCCGCAGTTGATCCATCAGATCATCTATCCTTGGAAGTGGATATTTATTCTTAATCGTAATCTTGTTTAGCTGTCGATAGTCTACACATAGATGAGAAGTCCCATCCTTCTTTTTGACTAACAAGACTGGAGCTCCCTATGGTGACACACTGGGTCTTACAAATTGTTTCTCCAATAACTCCTCTAGCTGTTTCTTAAGCATTGCCAATTCCAACGGCGACATCCTATAGGGCGCCATAGATATAGTTCTAGCTCCCGATACCAGATTCATAGTAAACTCTACCTCTCTTGCCGGTGGTAAACTTGGTATATCGTCAGGAAAGATTTCAAGGAACTCGTTGACTACGAAAATATCTTTCATAGCATCTTCGCTTTGTACTTCCAAAGAAGATAGCAATAAGTATCCTTGAGCTCCTTCCTTCAAACTAACTTCTACTCGAGTGGCCGTTAGGAATCTAGAATTCTTAGCCTTGGGAAAAACTAATGTCTTATTGGAACAGTCTATCAGGATATGGTTAGAAGATAACAAATCCATTCTTAAGATTACATTAATCTTGGAAAGAGGCAAACATATCAAGTCAACATGAAAGATTCTATCCCTAACGCAAACAGGACAATTCAAGCGTACTTTTGCAGTAATCATAGGCTTATCAGTAGAAGTAGCAACACTCAAGTCATAAGGCAATGTAGTCACAGATAATCCCAAATGCTACACACAATCACAGGCGATGAAAAAGTGGGTTGCTCTTGAATCATATAATACGGTTAAAGGATTACCTTCAATGGCATACTCCTCCATAATTAGATCCTCTGACTTCACGGCTTCTTCCCCGCTCATAGTATACACACGACCACCCGCCTGTGGTCTAGCAGTATAGATGTTTCCCATAGAGGGTTCCGCCTTTAGTTGATTACAGTCTTTTGAGAAATGTCTAGGCTTCCCACATCTGAAGCATATGATTCCTTTGTGTGGGCAGTCCTTAGTCAAGTGGTCATTTCCACACTTAAAACATTTGAGTGTAGAAGTTCCAGCTTGACCAAACTTGTTTCCACTAGAAACTCCTCCAAAGGATTGCTGTAACGGTTGCCACCACTACCCTTTCTTCTTTGGAACTGAGTAGGTCCAAAGTTCCGATTCCTCACATCATAGTAATGATCTATTTCCTCAACTTTACGACATTTACCTAACAATGTTGGGAACTGATCGATTCCTAAGGTTACTTCTGCTCGTTTAATGTCGTGTCTCAACCCCTCTTCAAACTTCCTACACTTCCATTCTTCATCTGGTTGTATATGAAAATATCTCAAAAACTTAGATAGGCTTTCAAACTTCGCAGCATATTCACTTACTGACATCACCCTTTGTCATAGACCAAGGAATTTAATCTCCTTAGCATGTCTAACACTAGCTGAGAAATACTTTCCTAGAAATCTTTGCTTGAAGAGTTCCCAAGTTACAACTCTCCCTTCAGCTTGTATTAACCTTCGGGCTCTTGCCCACCAATCTTCACCATCACCAACCAGTACCAAGGTCACATACGTGACCTTCCTCTCATTGGTACAACCCATACCATCGAATATCTTCTCTAGCTCTTTGATCCAAAGATTGGCCTTCTCTATTTTGTTGTACAATAACATCTGTCATCCTTTGCATTGTTGCTACAGCTGCAGTCATGCCTTGATTGTCATCTTCAACATTCATACGACTAGCTCTAGTGTTCATACGTCCTCTTCCTCGTCCAACCATCGTAATTCTCAAAAATCAAACTAAACAATATAAGACAAGAGTCAAGTACAATTATTTCAAACAATATTGTTCCTTTTCGAAAACCAAACACAGAGAATCACACAACACAAACAAGACAGACCTAACCACAAACCTAAAAGACTCTAACTTGGGCTTTGATACCAACTAATGTAACACCCACTGTAGGGTATCACATTTTAATGTTATTCATTACCAAATTTCTCAAGTTATAAAAGAATATTTAATATAATAGTACGAGTTATAAAATTTCTTGATATTGATAAGATAAACTTAGCAGAATATAAAAATATTTAAACAATATCACAAATAATATACATCATATACATAACCTCGGTACTAACATACTTAAAAATATACAGACAAAGTTCTCAAAAGTAATTAAATATTATCAAAACTACTATACTGGCCCAAGTACACCTATGGAGCAGAACCCTCAGACGGATCCTCCTTTGACTCCTCAGAAGATAAGAATCCTGCATGACGCATAGTCCTACGGACAGGTACTAGGAGTATGGTAGTAAGCACCCCAATACTGTCTAATGGATAACGGAAACTCTAAGTGTACGTAAATATTGACATTGATGTAAGGGTTCCCATGATACACCCTACTTAGGGAAACAGTCAGATCTCCCATGTAGACAATACACCCTCTATCTAAATGAACATGCCAAGCCTCCGAACCTCCTCGGAATTGTAGCCTCATGTACCCAAGAAAACTTAGTGTCGTCATTGACTCAGAAATCAGCTTCCCCAGCAGGAATCTGCTCCTCACCTTCTTGCTCAACTGTCTTTACCAATTACAATTACAATACAAGAACAACATACAAAGAGGTGAGATTACCAACACCAGTACCAACATGGTAGTAAAGAGATATGAATAACAGTAACGTCATACAGATATAACAAATAATAATACAGATATAACAAACAATAATTATAATCATGGCCTCAAACATTATCCAATATTTGACAAACAAAATATCACACCAATATAGATGTATAAATTATACATGTGTACTCAGACTTAATTTCCTACTCTATAGAGCTATCTCAAGTCGGAGAGATTGATCTAGAAGATTTGTCGGTACCACAATTGCCTCAGACCAAGTGCTATAACTTTCATCAGTTTGCACATCTAGCATTATACATGATAGTCTATGCCAGATCTTGACTAAGAATATTGTCTTGGTCTGGATCGTCGATGCGTTGCACCGGTCAGATCCACGGTACAGTAGAGCTACCAACTATCCATTGTGGAAAACCCTCACCCCAACACCCCCAAGGTCACCAAGTGACCTACACTATGCATATCACACCACACAAAGGTGTAATTCTCTCATAGGCCATTGGCCTTAACATAGTCCATCGGACTTTCACAATGCATGTTTCATGCATACAAGCCAATCACAGGCTAAAGTCATATTTCACATATATGGGTCCACACTTTGGCCCAAGAGCAATTCTATTGTATTTTCAATTGTGTAATTATTTTATTGTGTTTTCACAATCACGCAAATTTTATGTGGCGTTTTCAAATCGAGTATTGATTTTTCAACATTTTCTCAATCGCGTAAAAATATTTAAACATTTTTCAAATCGCATAGCGATTTTTCAATATTTTTGAAATCGCGTATCTTAAAAATTACATTTTTAAGTCGCATAAAGCATTTTTTATCATTTTTAAACTACGTAAAATATTTCTCAACATTTTAAACATCATTTTGGCCTTTCTAAAAATTAATATAACTTCTAACTTCATTTCTCCACATTTTCTTACTTAAGAAATTCTTCCACAATATTTTCCACAAAAATCACCTTTTCATTGATTTAATTAATGTTTTTAGCTTAAAATTTCCTAACACACTCAAAAACTGAAAGAGTGAGCTATACGTCAGTAAACTTTAAGTCACCAATTTATTTCTCATCACAACTATATTAATTCTAAAAGATTTGTTTACTGTATAAATAATTTGAGGTTCAAACACTTTCAACCTCACTTTTCTTTTCATAAAATGAAATCTCCCTTTTTCAAATAATTGTTTTGTTTCTATTTTTATTTCTTAAATCCTTGTATTAATTTCCTTGCATCTAATCAACTAAGTTACCATTTATAAATCATATTTTTAGCAACAAATCTATTTTTAGCCTTCATGGTCGTGAGGTACGTGGTCATTGGAACCAAAGCATTTGTTCATTTTCCTTGCTCTTCTAAACATCCAATTTTATCATTCATGAAAATATTAACTTGGAAATACCTATTTTGAGGTGTTGAGGCCGTCAGCCTCATGATCTTTAGAATCAAATTTATTTTTCTTTTTCAACATCTATCATAGCATACATGGCATATAATCATCATACTATATATCAAGCATACTTTTAAAGCAATAAAATCATATAGAGCATAAATAAATAAATTCAAAGCACATAAACACATAAATAATTTACATAACCATGGATATGAATCCTCACATGGATTCACCATCCATCATATACAAATTCATCTCTCACCATCATACTTGGTTAGTGAGATAGATCTCCCTCTTACTTTGTAGTGAAACCTCCAAAGCTCCTTGCTTTTCTTTTTGTACTAGTCCTTCACCACCACCACAAGATTCTTACAAACAAAATCAAACACAAGCATATTAGCATCTAAAGCTTGAACAAGAAAGACCATGAATCAATATATGGTCTTAGAATAAAAAAAAAACCACCAGTGAAGTTTCTATTAACTTCACCTCAAAAGCCTCAAACTTTGATCTATGAAGAACAAGGTGAAAATGGATGATCTAGCCTTAGCTCTCAACTACAAGGTGTCTTGATTTGGTGTAAGGATGCTAGATATATGGTTGTTTAGAATTATAGAGTGATGGAAGGTGGTTTGGGAAGTTTTGGCTGTGGGGTGTTCTTAGAGAGAATGGAGAGAATTTGTGAAACTTGCTTTAGGAAGATGATGAAGATGAAATGAAATGAATGAAGAGTCATACTTTGCTTCTCCTAAAGCCTAAAATCATGACCCCCTCTTGAACACCAAGGAAGTGTCTAAATTCATCTAGCCACTTTTTGGAACTTCATTAGCCATACATTGAATCAATGGTTGATCTTTGTGGAGGCTTCTAAGTGATAGGTTTGAATTTGAACCATTGGATCCCTCCTCCATGAAGCCTTAGCCATGAGATTCATCTTCAAAATGGAGGGTCAAGAGCTTCTCTTCCATTCTTGCCATCCAAGGGTCACAAAAAGTCCTAGCCACTTTGTGAGACTAATCTCCACCATAGATTAAATCAATGGTAGATATCCAAAGCCTTCACCTCTAAGCTTGCTTCCTATTGGTTAGCAAAAGTCATAGCCACAAAGTTAGACCAGCACTTTGCTTTGTCTTGAAGTTTTCTTCCTATTGGTGCACAGTAGATATTTTCCAGACAATAACTACAGAAATTATTATTCAATGAACAGAACATTATTGCTCACAAGTCAGTAAATATTTGTCTGCTGTAAAATAAAAATATAGTCACAGATAATTTCTAAAAATTAAAAGATTATGTCACGTATCTCTCAGAATTAGGTTTAGTAAGATCCCCCGGCTCCGTAATGAGCTAAAAACAAGGAATGGTCAAATAAGCTTAATGAGGTTACATTAGGAAAAATATAAAAGGATGACTATTTGGTCAAAGTAGTTATTTCAAATGCCTCAAACATGTTTATGTATGCATGTGAAAATGTAGCCTTAAAAAGAATCAAAGCAAGTTCTAGAGTAATAATTCCATGAGTGAAAAAATCACACAAGAAAGAAGAGAATGTTATAGATATTTAATCCATTCATCAATAAGCTCAAAATCTCACAAGGCATATATCTATCATTCTCAATATATCAATTCAACATCCATAACCAAGCATGTGAAATTTAAGAAAGAAGACAATTTATTCAACCATGCTATGATCCCTGAATTTCAATTGCTTTAAAGGATGTGAGAGTTTATTCACTTGAATCATTCAAAGGAAATCAAATGATAAAACTTTGTTACTTCCACAATTCAACACAGAATAATTACTTCCCCAATCTAGATGCGTCACAGGAGTAATTTACTTCAAGAGTAAAATTACTACTTACTTTGCCATCCCTAATTGGTTTTGTTATAGGTTTCTGACAATCATATCAATAAACATACTTCCCCAATTTAGATGCGTCTCAAGAGTAAAATTATTCCTTACTCTGCCATCCTTCATTGGTTTAGTAAGTTGCTGACAATCATATCAAACTTCCCAAATTTTTTTGCTCTTTTTTTTGGGTCAATTATCCTTTCCCCCATCCAGATCACAACATTATCTGCAATGTTAAAATATAGATAAATAAGGGATATAAGATATTATCTGTTGCGACAATTACTGAAAAGAGAAATCTGACACAAATTTAAATAAAAACAAAGTACGATAAAATTTAAATAGAAACAAAGTACGATAAATAAAACCAAAGGTAAAGGAAAGTTATAAATGAAGTGTTAGATCTGGCTTATGTTTCATGCTGCTTCCCTCACTGTTTCCTTCTGACCAATCTATCTAAGCTATTACTGGATCAGGTTCATTAACAAAAGCTTCTAATTTATCAATCAACTCATCAACAGTGGAAGCAGAGATAAGAAGTAGTCTTGCGGAATGTGTGATAAATTTCTATTCCACAACATGGTCAAGAAAAGATAACAAACCAGAAAAAAATTATTAACATTCAACAAACCGATGAGTTTATGATGGATGTTCAGTTGGGCCCAAGAGACAATTTGAAAAACTTCTTCCAAAGTACCAAAACCACCTGGTAAGGCAATGAATACATCAGAGTTTTTAAGCATTGTCTTCATTCATTCATGCATAGATGATACTTGAAGCTCCTCTCCAATTGTCTTTCCAGTGATGTTCTTTTGAGTCAAAGCTCTAGGAATGATACCTAAAACCTGACTACCTCCTAAAAATGCAGAGAGTGATACAACCCTCATTAACCCACAATAACCTCCCCTATATACAACATGAATATTCCTCACAGCAAGTGTTCAACCAAGAGTGCTTGCTGCGTTTACAAACTTTAAACCCTTCCCATACCTAGACCCACACAATACACAGATATTTTTAAGTTGACGAACAGAAGGTCCCATTTCTATACTCTTCATCCCTTTGAATGATTATGAGTTGGAGGAAAGTGGAGAAAATAGAGTGTTTAAATAGGGAAAAGAATGGAAAAAGTAATGATAGCACCTATAAGGGTAAGTTGACTGTTGTCAGAAAAGTTTGAAATTGAGAAACATTTTTTTTTGTTTTTTTTTAACTTCAAGAAAACCATCA
Source organism: Ormosia emarginata (assembly GCA_029884605.1). Classification (NCBI taxonomy): domain Eukaryota; kingdom Viridiplantae; phylum Streptophyta; class Magnoliopsida; order Fabales; family Fabaceae; genus Ormosia; species Ormosia emarginata. The sequence goes on from JAQQTP010000073.1 coordinate 23,434,856, forward strand.
AGGTAAAAAAGTTTAGAAACCCCTAAAGGACCCTGCTCAAAGGATCGTCTGTCCAAAACCAAAATACAACAAAATCATATGAAGAAATATAATAACAAATGACGACATATCTTTATGTACAATTTTTATAGCGTATCTTTATATTGTGCGTCATGAGTGTAGTAGTGGCATATCTTTGAGTTGTGTGTCACCAGTGCAACATAAGAACTCCACAAGGGTTGCCGAAACTAGCAATAAAAACCTTTGAGCCCTTTTCCATCTTGCTTACAAAATAGCAGTTCTTTATCTTCCTGTAAACCTAATTAAAGGCACGTATTCTAAGAAGATGGTAGCTGACCACAACTAGTCAAAACTCAACATAGAGGCCTACGAATTAAAGTAAGTATATGGCTCAGTGACAGTTTCACGTGCGCTATAAAGATGGGATGCTTTTATCTATCCATAGCGCTACAGAGCCTTGGTTCCAAGAACTAGGAATGTAGCACGTGGCTCTCTACAGAGCATGGCACACGAACCTTATTTACGGATCGGTGTGTGAAGGTCCACCCAAGTCAATGATGGGTCTACCACTAGCAAGGGCTCCACACTCAATTAAGAGCATGGTACTCTTTCAATTGCCCTTTTTTTTAAGAAGAAGAAGAAGAACAAGAACAAGATAATATAAACATGTTGTTGTGATTATGGCTCACATCTTCCTCTGATTTTACACCCAGTAACAACTTAAACGCCTTTTATAAGTCGAGGATAAGTTTCTCATCCAATTTTCTTATAAATTGGCAAACAGGGTCTTTTAGAGTCAGATTCCCAAGACTGTAATGTTTTTATTCATCCTTGAAGAGATTCCATAAATTAAGAAGTTCACGATACACAAATCAACAAGAATGCATCTCAAGAGTCAATAAGATATCATCTAATGACTCCTTACTCAGTCCATTCTTAATGAAAAATATTTTATCTTCTCGGTTTGCAGAAACTATTCCCAAAGAACGACATCGCTTATTACAATTCCATCATGCACATTTGTGACAGACTTATAACTTTTTTGCTCTTCTCCTTTTAGAATACGAACTTCTACTAAGACCTGACATGTATGAGTCAAATGAAATTGAAGACTCACCTGTTAGACAGACCTTTGCTTCAATTATCCAGCGTACATCTTTTGGAATACCCTTGTGCATTAATAGTCTCAATCTTTCACATCTAGCTTTGTAAATTTTTGTTAGAGTATTTTGAGGGAGGGAAAGAAAATGTTTTCTTAATTTTGAGAGAATGATATCTATTTTAATAGAGAAGGATTCAGTTATTATAGGAAACTGAAAACAAATTGACCTGAGAGCCACGGAGTACCGTTATCCGCCACTTAATCGGGAACACAAAGAACTCATCAACTTGGTTTTCCATAAATGGTTTGAGTCTTTGTCCATTGACTTTAAACACATTACCATTCCTAGGATTCTCAATGTCTATGGCCCCATGAGGATACACATGTTTGACAACAAAATGACCACTCCACCTAGATCTCAATTTGCCAGGGAATAAGTACGGACGAGAATTATAAAGCAGAACTTTTTGACCTATTTCAAAAGATTTTCTCAAAATTGACTTGTCATGAAAAGTGTTGGTGTATGCCCTAGAGGCCGATATATTTTGTCTATATTTATATACATTGTATTATGCTATTTTTTAATATACAAGGCATTTCATTTATTGTGTTCTTTTTTATAAACATAATAAAGTCCTTAGAATAGTAAGTTTGATGTCGTAGGACATTAAGTGGATGACTTGATTGTGAGATCCTATTGGATAAAATACTATTCTTAAATGTCCCTGGTCAAGTATTATTGTTTATTAGGACAATAATAATGCATTGAAACTAGTATGTGCATAAACTGATGGCCATATCTCACGGGTCATGGATATGAGATATCAAGTCTTCACATAGGTACATATTAGAGTAATAATGTGCTAGACAGACCCACTATGAGAACGCTACATGGATCGTTACGTGAATGTCATAACCGATTCTCATAGTGATAATGGTGTATGTGGTCCTTTAACTTGAAATCACTACGATTCCCACATGAGGAGTTGTGTGTTTTAATGTCGTTAAACATCATCTGTAACAAGGTAATTTTAAAGTTGGTTATTGGATATACTGCGAATCATGCGGAGGGATGTAAGTGACCTAGATGAGATTTATCCTTCTTACATAATGGGACCAATATCTTCAGGGGCCCTGATTAAATGAGATTGTGAAATACATGTCCATGCTCAAATGAGTTAATATGAGATATCGATCTCATTTGTTGTTATTAAGTCTACTCAGGTATTAGGAAATGAAGGATTGAACTATACAAGGGTGACACATTCCATGCCTTATGTTCAATCTAGATATCTGGACAAAGGGACTAAACTACACGGTAACATTAATCATGAAAAAGTTATGTCAAATCACTGACATTCTCATTACTTGGGTAGCAGTGGTGTGTTGCTAGATACCGCTCACTGTTTGTAATATTAAAATAGAATTTTAATATTACTGTCAACATCAAGAGAACCTGTAGGGTCTCACACTTAGAGCAGACTAAATTGGAGTAATAAAAATCTAAGTTAGACTCGGATTCAATTGTGGGCCAGACTCATAACAGATGAGTCTATGGTTGCATAGCTTACCTTGCTGCCATTTTCACTCATTTAAAGCAGTCAATTATTATAAATAGCGCTGCTAAGGAGATGTCAAGGCATGCATTACAAACCCTGGCTGCACTTGACATAAATAGTGAGTGGTAGTGTAACAGGTTCTTCTTTTCTCTTCGTAGCTAGCACTGTGTGAGAGAGGTGTGACTCCTATTTGATGACGTTGGATGTTCATGAGTCTGTTTGTGAGGATACCGCAGAGACATCATTGTCGTTACGGTGTTGGTGATTCACGCCACTTGTTTTGATCACGCTTCAAGAAGTAAACAAAAAAAAATCGGATTATGGATTTTTTTCATGGATCCTTGGTGGGAATTCTGCTTTCTGCTGCGTGATGTATCTGTGATTCCCAACAAAAAGCTTTTGCTTTATCTTTATAAGTTTTTGAGTTTTCATATGCATCATTTCTCAATTCCTCAAGCTCATTTAATTGCAATTTGTGTATCTTGCAAGTATCATCAAGGTTTAGGTTGAAAGCTTTAATGACCCAAAATGCTTTATGTTTCAATTCTATAGGCAAGTGACAAGGTTTTCCATAGACTAGCCGATAGGGTGACATGCCCAAAGATGTTTTAAAAGTAGTACGGTAAGCCCAAAGTGCATTGTTTAGTCTTAAAGACCAATCTTTACAATTTGGGTTAACTGTTTTTTTTTCAAAATTTGTTTAATCTCCCTATTTGCCAATTCAACTTGTCCATTTGTCCGAGGGTGATAAGGGATGGCAATTTTGTGTGTAATATCATATTTCTTCATTAAATATTCTAATGGTTTATTGTAAAAATGTGTTCCACCATCACTGATCATAGCTCGAGGGATTCCAAATCGACACAAGACATTTTCTTTTAAAAATTTGAGAATAATTTTACGATCATTGTGTCGGTATAGAATCGTCTCAATCCATTTTGAGACATAATCAACTAAAACCAAAATATACACAAATCCAAATGATGACGAAAATAGACCCATGAATCAATTCCCCAACAATCAAAATTTTCAATGACAAGGATAGGGTTCAGAGGCATCATGTTTCTTTTAGAAATAGAGCCCATTTTTTAACAATTTTTGCAACTTTTGCAAAAAGGTGTAACTATCCTTAAATAAAATAGGCCAATAAAATCCACACTACAAGATTTTCATAGCTATTTTCTTTGAAGAAAAATGACCTCAACATGCTTTTGAGTGACAAAATTTAATGACATTACCTACCTCACTGTCGGGCACACATCTCCCAAAGATTTGATCAGGACAATATTTAAACAAATATATGTCATCCCAATAAAAAAATTTCACCTTAGTCAAAAATTTCCTTTTGTCTTGGTGCATCCATTTAGGCGGCATCTTTCCTATTACAAGAAAATTGACTATGTTAGCAAACCAAGGCATGGAATTGACAGAAAATAAAAAAATTCATTGGGAAAAGAATCATTGATGAGTGTGTTATCAAAAAGTAAGCCAGTTGTAAGTCTAAACAAATGATCTGCAACAACATTTTTGGCTCCTTTCTTATCTTTTATTGTGATGTTGAATTCTTGAAGCAACAAGATCCACCGTATCAATCTTGGTTTGGCATCTTGCTTAGACATCAAATATCTAACAACAACATAATCGATAAAACCATAATAGAAGAACTAATTAAATAAGATCAAAATTTGTCTAGTGCAAATATTACAACAAGTAGTTCTTTTTCAGTAGTGGTGTAATTCATTTGTGTACTATTTAAAGTTCTACTTATGTAACAAATCACATACGGCTTACTTTCCTTTCTTTGGCCTAAAATAGCACCAACAGCAAAATCACTAGCATCACACATCAACTCAAAAGGTAAAACTAGTCAGGGGATTGTATGATAGGAGCAGATGTCAGAAGACCAATTAATTTTTCAAAAGATTTTTGACATTCTTAAGTCCAATCAAATGATTTATCTTTCAATAGAAGATTACATAATAGTCTAGATATGACACTAAAGTCCTTAATGAATTTTCTGTAAGATCATGCATGTCCTAAAAAAGAACGAACTTCTCTTACTGTTTTTGGGGAAGGCAAAAGGACAATTAATTCAACTTTGGTCTTATCAGCTTCTATTCCTTTAGAAGATATCACATGACCTAACACTAATCCCGAGGTAATTATGTAATGACATTTTTCCCAGTTTAGCACAAATCCTTTTTTCTTCGCATCTTTTAAGAACTTTTTCCAAATTATTAAGATAATTTTCAAATGAATTTCCAAAAACTATCAGGTCATCCATGAAAACCTCTAAATAATGCTCAATCATGTTACTAAAAATACTTAGCATGCATCTTTGGAATGTTGTCGAAACATTACAAAGGCCAAAAGGCATGCTTCTATATGCAAAAGTACTAAAGGGACATGTAAAAGCGGTCTTTTCTTGATCCTCTAATGCAATTGGTATTTGATTATAACCCGAATAACCATTAAGAAAATAGTAGTATGGATGTCTTGCTACCCTTTCCAGAATTTGATCAAGAAATGGCAAGGGGAAATGTTCTTTCCTAGTAGCAGCATTTAATTTTCTAAAATCAATACATATACGTCAACTGGATGAGACTCGCATAGGTATTAATTCACTTTTTACATTTTCAACTATTGTTATTCTAGATTTCTTAGGCACAACTTGTGTAGGGCTAACCCACTGGCTATCAGAGATAGGATAGATAATACTAACATCAAGTAATTTAAGAACTTTAGCTCTAACTACCTCTTTTATGTGTGGATTTAATCTTCTTTGAGGTTGTTGAGATGTTTTAGTAATATCCTCTAAATGTATTCTGTATACATATTAATGGATTAATATCATTTATGTCCTTTAATGTTTATCCAATTGTACTTTTATGCCTTTTAAGTAATTCTGTTAACATACTTTATTGTTCTCCTATAAAGGATAAGGAAATTACCATTGGAAAGCTTTGCTCTTCTCCCAAAAATGTGTACTTCAACCCAGCAGGTAATGACTTTAGTTCTAATGTGGGTACTTCTTCATGGGTATTATCATTCATGGGTTTTAGCTATTCAAATCTTGGCTTCCATCCATTGTACTTCATTGCCTGTGTACAATCACGCATAGAGCATATTTTAGAAATATCATCATCTAATTGCATGCATGAATCAAATAAATTAATTAAACAAATTTCTAATAGGTCAAAAGAACTCCTTGTTTGAAGATGATCATCTACAATAGCTTTAATCCCTTCAACTTCCTCTTTTTCGTCAAGGACTTCTTGTGGTTGCTTGCACATGTTAAAAACATTGAGCTCTAGTGTCATATTTCCAAATGTTAGCTTCACCACTCCATTTCTACAATTTATCAAGGCATTAGATATTGCTAAAAATGGACGGCCTAAAATAACAGGGATTGACTTGCAATTATCAACCATAAGTTCAGTATCCAAAACAATAAAATCCACAGGATATATGAATTTATCAACTTGTACCAACACATCTTCCACTATTCATCTTGGAATTTTAATTAATCTATCAATAAGTAGAAGAGTTACAGAAATTAGTTTTAACTCACCCAAGTTGAGTTGTTAATAAACTGAATATGGAAGCAAATTAACACTAGCACCAAGATTAAGTAAAGCTTTTTCAATTTTATGTTCTCCAATAATGTATGAAACTGTAGGACAACTAGGATCATTATATTTCAAGGCATTATTATTCTGAAGAATGGAGCTTACCTGTTTAGCCAAAAAGGCTTTCTTTTTCTCATTTAGTTTCCTTTTAGCAATGCACAAGTCCTTCAAATATTAGGCATAAGAAGGAATCTATTTGATAGTATCTAACAGAGGAATATTGACTTTTACTTGTTTCAAAATTTTAAAAATTTTAGTGTTATGCTTTAATTTCCTTGAATTATTTAATGTTTGAGGAAATGAGGGTGAAAGTGAAAGTTTGGTCTCCTTTTGGCCAACTTCTTCATTTCTTGGGGAATTGGTTCATCATCTCTCTCACAAGATTCGGGAATTTATTTTTTAACAACATTTTCACTCCTAAGAGTTATCACTGACTTGACTTAATCCATTTGTTGGTTTTCTGAATTACCTTTATTTAAACTGTACTAACCCTTGGGATTTGGTTGAGGTTAAGAAGGAAATTTTTCTTTTTCGTGAATGGTAAGTGCAGAAACAAATTTAGCAAGAGTTTCTTTTATATCAATCATGGCTTGAGTGTTTTGGTTGTTAATGGCCTCTTGCTTTTTCATGAATACATGCAATGTTTCTTCAAGGTTTTTCCTATATGGTGGGACATAAGGTATATATCTTTGAGAATTTTGAGAGCCCTGTTGTGCTTCAGGAGGTGGTGGTTGCACGAATTGTGACTAATTATTATTCCTCCAGCTGAAGTTTGAGTGATTTCTCTATCTTGGATTGTGTGAATCTGAAAAAGAAGAAGTAAATGACTTTTTAAAATTATTCATTGCATTTACTTGCTCATTGTACAACTTCTTTAAAAATAGAAATCTTATGACATTCATGTGTTGAGCGTCTTAAGTCATTACAAATGCCACAAATTTCTTCATTATGCACAAATTTGATTTCTTTCACTTTTCCTAATTCTATGGCTTCAATCTTTCTAGCCAAACTGGTAAGCCTTGCATTTAGATCTTCTTCTTGACCAAGGTGATATTTTCCTTTATTAGCACTTGCAAGGTTGGATCTAATTGAATTTTCAGAAGGGTTAGCACTATGCGAAGATTGAGAATTTTTAGCTAACTGGTTTAAATAATCTAAAGCTTCTCCAGGTTCTTTATCAAGAAACTCGTCATTGTACATTATTTCCACAAATTATTTGGTTTCAGGTGTTAAACCTTCATAAAAGAAGCTTATAGTGAGTCATTTTTCAAAATCATAATGTGGACAAGAATTTAACAAATCTTTAAAATGTTCCCAACATTGAAAATATGCTTCATTTAAATTTTTAAAAAAATATTTGGATTTGTCTTTTCAAAGCATTAGTTTTATGTGTTGGAAAAAAAAATTTTAAGAACTCACTTTGCATTTCTTGCCATGTGTCAATTGATCTTGGTTTTAAAGCGTTAAGCTAAGTTTTTGCTTTATCTTTCAAAGAAAAAAGAAACAATTTAAGCTTAACAATATCTTCAGTACAATTTTGATTATTGAAAGTGATACATACTTCCTCAAATTTTTTTAGATGTAAATATGGGCTTTCAGATTCTAAACCATGGAAATTAAGAAGTAATGAAATCATACCTAGCTTAAATCTAAAATTGTTAGCACTGAGTGGAAAGATAAAACATGATGGACTAGAATTTCAAGGTAGTTGCAAATATTCACGCATGGTTCACAACAGTTGATTTTCATGTTCATTATGTATACTTTCATTTTCAGCCATTGTGTCAATTGTGTGATTGTGATTCAAAAAAATCAATATATAAAGTACTAGGATTAATTTTAACCAAACGACCAGAATTTGAATCACGATACTAATTAAGCATAAATAAATGACTTAAAATAAAAAAATAATGTACAAGTCGACGGTATAAACCAGCCATTAAATATTAAGCATAAATGAATAACATAATTAAATAAATTAGTAAGTTAGTAAGTTAGAAAGTATAAATAAATTATATAAATAAGTTAAAATGTTAGTAAGTTAGAAGGTTAGAAAATTAAAAAAGTAGAGAAAGAATATATCGAGATAGTGAAGTTTACTTAAAGAAAGAAAACCTCAATAAATTAAAACTTCAAATCAAGTCCCCAGCAATAGCGCCAAAAACTTAATGTGAATTAAAGGATGCAAACCCAAGTGCAGGTTATCTCAAGTAATAAATTTCTCGAGAGTCCGAGGTTGATCCATAGGGAATTGATGAAGAAAAAATCTTTGAGGTAAGGAAATGATTTGTCACAACAACAAAGATAATAAAAACTTGTTCACAATTAAAAAAAGAACTTTCTTGGGCTAGGAGATCCACTTTTGGTAATAAATTAAGGACATGATTAATTCTTTTTTATAACTCAATTGAAATCAACGCACAACAAAGGTTCTAATTGGAAAATAAAACATTCAAAGTCCATTTAGAATTATATAGATAGTTATATTATGATTCCTTTAATTATTTACTAACACCAACACTTGTAAATAGGTTCAAGCATTTATTGTGCCAACCACTTGTCTACAATGAATCAAGAACTCCACTTTACAAGTAGGGTTTCTAAATTGATTGGAAACAAAATACAACACATATAATGATCACTTTATAATATATCATTAAGCACAAGAAAGAAATTAATCTAACCTTATTTTATTACCAAAAGCTTCACCCTTTCACCCAAGCAAGATGAAAATTAGTTATTCATGAGCAAGAAGAAAGAAAGAAAGAAAAAGAAAAAGATGAACATAACTTCAATTTAGAACAAAAGAAAATTATAACAAAAGAAACAAATAACACAATAGCATGATCTTGATCTCTAAGCCAAGATGCCCAAAATGATCGGCCAATGCTCCCTTTTATAGAGCTTGAGGAGTACAAAATGACAATGAAGTTATTTAATGAGTAGGTAGATGATGGGTGGATGAGTGAAAAATGACAAAGGAGTTATTTAATGAGTGGGTAGATGATGGGTGGATGAGTGAAAAATGACAATGGAGTTATTTAATGAGTGGGTGGATGATTATCATTCTTGTTTCTCCACTTGTACCAACTAACTCAACTATATTCACATGATTATAACTCTATTAAAACGTTATTTTCTAGAAAAGTGGTATTCATGGGAGTTAAAGGGTTTTGTCTTAGCTTTCCAATGCCACTAGTTTCAGCTCAATACAACTCCTACAACTCAAATTCTAGCCCAATCACTGCACACTACTCAAGCCCAACTATAGATCATTTGTTTTGACTTACAATCCTAATATGACCTCTAAGCCATCCGAACTGGCTCTTGTATTCTCCATGAAAGTTGTATATTTGAGTCTTAACTATCAAACTGCACCGTGTCAATCTAAAACCTCCCATGTAGCTCATGTTATACCCTGATTAGTGCACACTGCTCAGGTTCTAGTGATAGAACCCATTTTCTAACTTCTAGACCCAATTAGCTTCACTAGATGTCTGATTGAGACTTTGAGCTCTTCATCAAAGTTGTAGAGCTTTCTCTCATTTTTCCTACAAGGTAAAATTCATAATTTCTAAATATCTAGAACTCAAGGTATGACCAAAATACAGAAACAATGTAAAATCTCAATAATGGTGAAAAAGATCAATTAAGTCTAATTTGAACCTAAACTTACAAAACATGACCAAGCTCAATCAATTAAGTATATGAATAGTGTAAATCATTAAAAATGAGGGTTAATTAATGTATAAAATATGTTATTATCAATACCTCTTTTTAGGTTATAATTCGTAACCTTTTTATTCTGATATGGGCGCCTAGGCGCTAGGTATGGAGCGCCTAGCCGCTGTGTAGGCAGAACACATCTTAAATTTTCTGAGCAAAGCACCTAGGCACTAGGGTTAGAGCGCCTGAGTGCTCACCTTCTAGAGAAATGCTTTTATTGTGGGTTTGGGCGCCTAGACGCTTAAAAGACAGTGCCTAGGCGCTGTGTAACAGAATGAATTCCTTTTTACTCTGCCTCCAAGAATCTAGCTCCTCCATCCTTAGATGCTTCCCTACAAAAACACATTGGAATGGTAAGAATTCTTTTTCTTTTCAATCAATTTTTCTCAATCACTAACCACAAAAGCTTAAATCCTATCCTAAATTCACTATTGTAAGATACTTGGGCAACAAACACTAAAAAGAGCAAATTTAGGGGAAATAAATCAACTTTTCAAGATGCAAAGCTATAACTTTTGTGCACTCATCAATGCTTAAGGGAACAAAGAAATTCTTTAAAAGTTTTTGTTAGTTTTTGGGATTGTACCCTAAATCGGCCTTTTAAAAAACACATCTTTGTTTTTCAAGTAATATGTTCAAATTGTCTCTTCTAAAGGTAAATTTTGAAAGAGTGTTTTTCAAATCCTCAATATCTTTTTCAAAAGCTTTGCATGATGTGCAAGAAGAGGATGTTGATGCATTTTCATGTGAAGAACATGTCATGCATGAAGAATTTGCATCACTAAGTTCAAGAGTTTCGTTTTCTAATTTCAATTCCTCAATTTCTTTGTTTAAAATAGAAATTTAACTCTCAAAAGAGGAAATTGTTTTCTTTGGCAATGAAACCATTTTTGCAAGCCTTATGAGTTCTTCATGCAATTCATCAAATGCATTTTGTAATTCATCATAGGAAGGGGGAGAGTCAAAGTATGAGGATGTTACATCTGTGTCATCTTTATTTTCCTCTTCTCCTCTAGCCATGAGACATAGATGGGCTTTCTCATTGTCTGAGCTGTCAGTTGAGTCCATGTCATTATCATCCCATACAATGTAGGTTCTTCTTTCTTTCTTCTCCTTTAAGGACCTTTTCTTATATTTTTTCACTTTCCTTTGATAGATTGGACACTCCATCTTTATATGTCTCGACTCTCCACATTCATAGCATTTAGGAGTAGATGAAGTTCCTTCTCCTTTGTGATAGGTGTTCTTTGGGGAGAAGGGAGGTCTTATTTGAGCTCTATTCTTCTTGAAGAATCTTCCAAACATCTTTACTAGAAGGCTAAGATTCTACTCATTAATTTCCAAGCCATCTCCATCATCTTCATCATCATCATCATTAACCATGGAGGAAGTGGCCTTGAAAGCAATTCCCTTCTTTTTCTTGTCATGCTCCTCATTTTGGTTGAGTCTATTAAACTCCAATTCATATTCTTGGAGCTTGCCGAAAAGTGTAGCTAGGGTCATGGTTGAGAGACTTCTTGATTTCGTAATAGCCGTCACTTTAAGTTGCCAATGTCTGCTCAAACATCTCAAAACTTTGTTAATAAGGTCTCCATTAGGAAAAGTCTTTCCCAATGAAGCAAGATAATTTACAATATGTGTGAACCGTTTTTGTATTTCTTGAATGTTTTTACCCTGATTCATTCTAAAAAGCTCATACTCACGAGTGAGAGTATTTATTCTTGATCTTTTCACTTTACTAGTATGTACCCTCATAGGTTACTTGTAAAGTGTCCCACATTTCTTAGGCAGTTTTGCAATTTGAGACCCCAAAGAACTTATCATACCTCAAGGCTGTGGTAATGATGTTTTTGGCTCTCAAATTGTATTGGACCTTTTTTCTTATCTTCATCGGTCCATTCACTTCTTGGTGTATTGAATCTTACACCATTAACAACATATGTGGGAACAAAAGGACCATTTTTTACTGTATCTCACACATCTATATCAATAGATTTAATAAAAATTTTCATTCGTTCTTTTCAATATGTATAATCATCCCCATTGAAAAAGAGAGGTATATAGAGAGAAGAACTCCCTAATGAAAAACCATTTAAAGAAGCCATCACTCCTCTTGAAGCTGTTAAGCTTTTTATACAATAGTCTAGCTCTTATACCACTTATTACCAAGTGGCTTCAAACTCAAGAGGGGGGTGAATTGAGTTTATAAAATATTTTTGCAATCTTTTCACAAAACACTTATATATCAATTTTCGTTGAAACTATTAATTAATTGAAGTGAATAAATGGATGAGATTAATCACTTCACTCACAAATAAGCAAGCCAAGATGAAGAGTTTTCAAGCAAGCATATAAAAATAATACACCTAAGTGAATGAGATAGAGTTGAGAAGAGCAAACACAAGATTTATCCTGATTCAGTCACCCCTTGTGACCTACGTCTAGTCTTCATGTGAACCACCCAGGATTTTCCACTAAACCTTCAAGCTTGAACAAGTGCTTGAAAACCTTTACAATCAAGAGAGTTCAACACACCTCTAGGATGCCTCACCCTTTATGCTTAAGCCTTAAAACAGGGATACCTCACCCTTTACAACTTTAGAGAGATACCTCACCCTCTTTTCTATCAAGGGATACCTCACTCTTTACTCTATCAAGGGATACCTTTCCCTTTTATCACTTTAGGGATACCTCGCCCTCTTTTATAGAAAATCAAAGAAAGATTGACTGATAAACTCTCAAAAGAGTGGATATTACAAATTGAAACTCAATGGGTATAAGGATTGATTACACTTTAAGCTAAAAAAATAGGGGTATAAAGATGTTGGTTGTAAGAACTTGTATTAATGCTCAACATGGATTTTAAATTGTTTTCCTTACAGACTTTAATTCCCAACAACTTGTATTTATAGCCTAAAGCATTAAAGATTCGTTGGGGGTGGTTAGAGCATTAAATGCAGCTACACTAGCCGTTATTTTCTGTTTCTAGAAACATAGTTATTCAAATAACACAATCCCTTATTTGAATAAATGCATTTTTAGCACAAGAAGGATTGGTTTCTGAAACATGTTATTTGAATAACATTTTTGGTTATTCGAATAAACTTTTTAAAAATACAAGATAGATTTGTTTCTGGAACATGTTATTCAAATAAACCTTTTAAAAACACAAGCGCGTAGCCATTTTAATCTTCTATTCGAATAGTGCCTTGTTCTATTCAAATAAAGATTGATGAAATGGAAATCTTGGCATTCTGACTTTTGGTATTCTAATAAGGAAACCTTTTATTTGAACAGACCTATTTGAAAATCATTTTAAACAGCTTTTAAACCTTGCCAAATGTTTCCAAAAAATCCAACAAGCTTTTAGACACTTAAAGATTTGTTCTTAAGAAACCAAAAATCATTTTAAAGCCTTAAAACCATGTGTGCTATTTGGATTCTTTGAAAAACAAGTTTAGAGCTTAAGTGTGAACCCTTTTACCTTTACAAAAAGATCTAAGTCCTAAAATTATTTTTGAAAGGTCTTGGACTTGATCTTTCCATCATCTTCATATTTGTTTTCATCAAAACAATCTTCAATGGCCAATAGCCAATTATAGATGTTACATTGGTCATCACCTCACATCAATGCCATTGCTCCACTCTGATGTTGACCCTATCGCCGCTTGCTAACATCGGTCTCATTGCTTCAAACCACCTATTATTGTGGCTACCTGGTGTGGTGTGGATAGTGATTAAAATTAAGAACAAGATTCAATTACCAAGTTCCACAAAAAATATAAAAACCTTGCAACCAGTTGTAGCTAGCAAGGGTCGATCCATAGAGAACTAATTCAATTAACACTATGAATTGATTCCTAATTTAAACTCCAAAGATTAACGTACAGTAAAAAAGGGGATTTTGGGGTTTTGATGAGTATTGAATCAAATCAACAACAATAATAATAAAACAAACTAGAAATGATAGATTAAATGAATCGGTTAAGAGATGGAATCCACTACTAGATTTATATGATATTGCTTGCCCACATATCCTATTTATTCCAACATGATCAATTATATTTCTAAGCAATTGTGAGATTAAATATCTGTTTTCCTTAGGTTTGGCCAATTTAGCAACCGTTCAAATCAACTCCGAATCATTGATTAATTATAAAGTAACCACTCTTACAACTAACCAACAATTGCATTAAGATTTAGAAAACTAATTACGCTAAGATCTAATCACACACCGTGATTAAATTGCTTAGATCATATATTCCTCTAGATTTATCATCGTAACCGCGCACATAATAATTATAGAATTACCACTTAGAAACTGGCAAGAATACAAAAACCTTTATACTAACATCATACAATTCTCTAGATTTATCACGGCAACCACGCACATAATAAACCTAGGTCTACCACTTTAAAGTTGGTAAGAGTATAAAGATTATTTTATGACAATAATGATCAGAAATATATGAATAGAAACACAATTGTATTTAAATAAACGAATATACAAGATTCGTAAAATTAATACTAGAGTTTCATCCTCTCTTAACCAAATGAAAAACTTAGCCACACAGGATAAATTCAAAAGCAACAGAAAAACATAAGAAAGACATTGTATGAAATAAAGTTGCAGAGGAAACTAAAGATCAAACTAGGATCCAAGGATAGAGGATGATTGATCTCTAATTACTCGAACCTGAGACTCCAATCTTCGATCAGATCTCCCCCCTTCTTGTCCTTCTTCTTCTCTTTAGCTTCAAAAACTCAAATTACAAACTAAATATGAAAGGAAATGATAAACTACATAAGAAACTGAAAGAAAAACCTAAAACTATCTAAAAACTAAAAACTTCTTCCCCTGCCTTCTGCACTGGTATTTATGGAGAATTTGGGGTCCAACAGGAGACACGACCGTGTCTCCATTAGACACGACCATGTCTCATAAGTCAGAAGCTTTCCAAGAGTTAGACACGGTCATGTGAGACCAAAATTATCAACGTATTGTGCAAGCTTAGGAGACATGGCCGTGTCTAGTGACATCATTAGCGTGTTCAGCAAGTTTTGATCTGAATCAACGTGTTTTGCAAGTTTTGGAGAGACACGGTCATGTGTCCACGAGACACGGCCGTGTCTCAGGACATCATCAGTGCATTGGAGAAGCTTGGGGGACACGACAGTGTGAGTTGGAGACACGGTCGTGTCTCTTGTAAAAATGGCTTTTTTGCACGTTTTTAGGAAGGCACGGCCGTGTGGGTGTGAAACATGGCCGTGTCTCAAGTCAGAAGCTTCATCCAAGTTAGACATGGTCATGTCTAAGTCCTTAATCGCTCCTGAACTGACACGGAACCCTACTAAAGCCAGAATGGACCTCTTTTGCCTTGAAAACTCGGTATCTTCGCTTGCTTTCATCCAAATGTATTAAATCTCTCAATTCTGCAAAAAAGAAGATAATGATAAGGATCCAATTAAAACTCACTCTTAATTACAAGCAATTAACCAATAAAAAGTTATCAAAATTAACTCCGATCACACTCCACTTAGTCTCCAATCATTGTCCATCACCCATCTACTGCTCCAATGGTTGACAACAACGATCCTCTTTTAAAGCAACCGGATGAGGAAAAAGTCATTCACATTGACGATAGTGAACTCTATTTTGGCTCAATAACTACCTGATATAGCACAATCATGAAAACCATTTCTAACTTAAATCAAATTCATGCTACGATGCTCTTAGTTGTATCTGTAATATGGAATGTCCCTAGAGGCTTGCATTGTGAAGAGATCGGCCTAAAACATTTAGGTTCTTTTTTAGAATGAAATCAACATGCGTCAAGTGTTACGTAATTAGTCTGGGTCATACAAGAACTAATTACTAGCCCTAAAGTGATGGGAACGAGGCAGAGACCTACAAGACTATGAACTAAGCCAAGTTCCCTTTTTGGTGCAATGTTAGGGCATCCCACGCCAATGCCGCATTACAGAGCTCAAGAAAAAACTATGCTCAAGGCTTAGAGAAGTCAAGGAATCAATGTTGTGCTTCATTTAAGGTCCCCAGGGATTCATTCCCAAATCCTTGATCATACTATTGATGTCCTTCAGCCTCTGAAGGGTGATCTCCATTTCTCCACTAAACAAAAAGGTATTTCCTGGGTAGATTTATGTTACGAGAAACTTCCTTTATTTTGCTACTACTATGGTGTTATAGGACATAAAGAAAAGAATTGTGCTCCTTTTTCCATGATGAGATCCACCATTCAGTCAAGGAAAAGTGGTTAAGTCTAGGCCTTTGAGCATATCAACCATGGCAAAAGATTGAGACAGACAGGGATGCTACCAACCATTCCATATACAAAAAGCTCTCTTCCCCTGTATATGGTGGTTAAAATAGAATGGTTGTGGAGCACGTGACCTCTAAGCTCTCCTCCCTCTCAAAAGATTGCCCCAAACCTCTTCCTTTTGTTGATCAGGATGCCAGAAGAATAGTGACCTTAAAGACCTAGCACCAAATGACATCATCATCATATGTCATGGGCAGAGCCCCAAGGAAGTCCACATCAAAGCTCGTGATGTGCAAGCTAACAAGGACCACCCTGTAGACCAGTCTTCGCCTCAGTCTTTGCCTTCTTCATCAATGGAGACCATGCCTTCTCCTCCGATTATGCAATTCCTGGCCCAAAATCCAGCCACTATTCCCCCAAAGAAAGCTAAGAAGAAATCGATTAATGGACTCGACTCAAAAGCTTCAAGGAGAAACCTTGCTACAAATCCTCCTATTATGCATACTTCTGTGGAGAGTGTGAGGTATTAGGGCCAGGTTGGTGTAAAGGGAAGAAAAGAAAGATGAGAAAAGATAGAGTTCTTGAGATGAAAACTAAGAATAGAAAACGTGATCTGATCCATTTACTTTCACTTCTGCATAATGTGTTTATATGCACTGATAAGCTATTTTACGATCATAACAGATTTGTAACTAATTGTAACTAACAAACTAACTTTGGTAACTATCATAACTAACTTATTTATCCTTTCTCTCTTACATCCCCAGCAAACTCAACAGTTGAAGTGATTTAACTCTGAGTTTGTCATGAAATTTGGTGAATAAAGAGCTGGAAATAACTTTAGTAAGAACATCAGCCACCTGTTAATGGGCTGGAATATGACTGACATACAACTTATGAGAGGCAACCTGTTCTTAAACAAAATGCAAGTCAAGTTTGAAATGTTTAGTTCGAGAATGAAGTATGGGATTGGCAGCTAAAAGAACAGTACTCAAATTATCATAGAAGATCTGAGGGGAATGAGGCAGGGAGACCTGTAGTCCAGTGAGTAAGGTCGACAACCAGATGAGTTCAGTAGCCAAAGTAGCCGGATTTCGATACTCTACCTCAATGCTGCTTCTGGATACAACATGCTGCTTCTTGTTGGACGAAGTGATCAAATTCTGACCGAAATACATACAATAGCCACTGGTGGATCTCCTATCATCTGGATTAGATCACCAATCAGAATCACTAAACCCCAAGAGTGACAAAGAAGCAAATTTTTGAAGATGTAAGCTATGTGTGGCAGTACCATGAAGATATCTTAGTATCCATTTGACAACATTCCAATTTGATTCCAAGGCAGATTGCATGAATTGACACACCTTGTTTACTGCATAGGCAATCTCAGGTCTAGTTATAGTAACATATTGCAGGCTGCCTACAGTAGATCTATATAAAATAGGATATGAAAATGGAGTACCCCTTGAGCTGAAAGTTTGAGGTGAGCAGTCATTGGAGTGGCATAAGGTTTACAATTATGCATGTCAGCTTTAGTCAACAAATCATGAATATAATTTGTTTGGGACAAGTGCAGGCCACTAGATTTAGTAGGTTGCACCTCAATGCCAAGAAAATAATGAAGCTGGTCCATATCTTTAAGAGCAAAAGTGGAATTGAGTGTGGTAATCAGGGATCGAATCTCAAAATTAGATAAGCCAGTGATCAAGATATCATCCACATAAACTAAAATAAAGATAGTAGATGTGGAGGAAAACCTTGTAAATAGAGAGACATCAGACTTGGTAGTAAAGAAACCAAGAGAATATAATGCAGTGGATAATTTTTGAAACCAAGCTCTAGCAACTTGTTTGAGTCCATAAATAGCTTTGTGAAGCTTGCATACCAGCTTAGAGTCCCCAAACATAAACCCTTGAGGTTATTGCATATAAACTTCCTCTTGTAGATCACAATTTAGAAATGCATTATTAATGTCAAGTTGATGGATGAACCAATTTTTAGCTAAAGCTAAGGTTAGAACCAACCGAATAGTAGCAGGCTTGATGACAGGACTAAAGGTCTCAATAAAATCAAAACCAGGCATTTGATTGAAACCTTTGTTAACTAGTCTTGCCTTATATTTATCTATGGTGCCATCTAGTTTATACTTCACCCGAAAAACCCATTTGCTTCCAATGGCAACTCTGTTGGAGGAAGCTCAACTAAAGACCATATGTTATTTCTTAATAAAGCTTGATACTCAATTGTCATGGCTTGCTGCCATTATGGTTGAGCAAGAGCTTGAGACACTAAGGTTGGTTCCAAACTTGTAACACCCCAAAATTTATTTATTTCATTATAAATAATCATTTTATAATATTTGTGATTTTTAAGAATTTTTTTAAATTTTTCTGAGAATGTAAAATATTTTAATATTATTTCTCGTTTTACGTACAAACTGAGCGAAGATGGAAAAATGAGATATTTTTCCCGAGAACCTTGATCTGTGAAAACGTCGACAGGAGATCTTACTAAACTCGATACTGGACACGATTTACGAGATTTCATATTTTTCAAGAAATTTTATCCGACAGAATAATAAATCATTGTGTAATTTTATCCGCTGGACAATTAATACTGACTTCTATCAACTGTAACAATTGTCTATTGAATAATAGTATGTATTAAAAACCCTATCACATTATCCTAATGCAATCCACTTTATATCTAATCAAATCCACTTTAATTCAAATCTATTATATTTTAATCAAAGCTTCTTTGAGAAGCTTTGACCACCAAAACACTAGTATGTCCTTAACTTGTTAGAGAAGCCTCTCCACCCCCTCCCTTTCTCTCCTATTACCGTGGCTTGCTGGTGTCCTTGGGGAAGCAATTTTGCTTCCCACACTTAACACATTTTACCCAAAAACATCACATTTTCATCTATTACTTTCTCTCTCTAGTTTCATCTTCATTTTTCTCTCCACCCTCTCTCTTCTTCTTCTCTTTCACCCACAGTTTGCATCCCCCATTTGTGATCACTTCTTCTCATTTTCCAACTTCATTAACACCATTTATACACTCCTTCCATCCTCCTCTACACTTTTTATTTGAAGAGTTTATTCAAAATCTATCATTTCCTCCATTGTCTTCCAAGACCAAGCTTCAAACTTTAAGGTAAAGTTTCTATTTTTTCTTTTCTTTTTCTTTATTTTCGTGTTCTATGGTTTTATTGGAGACCAAAGATCCATCTTTTACCAAGCTTGGTGTTGATTCTTTGTGGTTGAAATTTTTAGGGTTTTTGGAACCAAAAATCGAACCTTCAAGGAGTAACTAGGAGGCCATTTTGGTGTTCTTCCTTTAGGTAAGAGGGAAATTACTCACTTCAACCATTATTGGTGGTGAGGAGACCTTTGTGTGGTTGTTGATGGAGAAATCCATATTTGAATGCTTACTTTGTTTGGTGATTTTGCATGTTTATGTGTTCTTGATTGAAGTTGAAGATTGAATGATGATTTTGAATGCGTTGGGGGTGTTGGAATATTTGATAATGTTAGAATTAATAAATGAAAAATTTGAGGGTTTCCTACACTAATGTGAGGTCACGGTTTTGGCTTGAATTTTTGAGGGATTGGAGTGATTTTGTGAGAGATAGAATTTGAGTGATTAGGTATCAAGTGATTAATGCATAAAATGGAAAGAAATTGGAACTTTGAAGACCTAGGGAGGCCACGGTTTTTAGAGAAAATTTTGGGTTCAAATGATGCCTTGGTGCATTTTTGGAAATTAAGGACTTAGAGATATACATAATCTATAATGAGATGGGAGAATTAAATTGAGTGATAGCTCTTAAGGGAACCACGGTTTCTAAGGGTTATTTAACCTAAACTTCTCATAATTGACTAAGATCTAAGATGTTGGAAATGTTGGATTCCATAACATGAGAATGTGATAATTGATGAACCATGTGTAAATAAATGTTGATGTTAAGAATTGGTTCTATGTTATTGTGAGTTCCTATGTGGGACTAAGTACTTGATAAAATTATAACATGTTGATATTGAGAAATGATCATATGCCATTATGGTATGTCTTATGATAAATATATCATTGATAAACATACATGATGTACATTGTGTCATCATGCATATGTGTTGTTCGCTGGACATTATTGGAAAGGCGATGTATGCCTAGGAGATTGAATAACACCTATATGCAGGTGTGAGTAGACTAAGTGTAGGGTTATAGTGGTTGACCCTGGGGGCGTCGGGGTGTGGGTGTCTCACAATAGACAATGGTAGCTCTACTAGGGCCGTGGGATAGACCGATGCAAACACACCGACAATCTGGACTGAGACGTTGTCCTATATCGCGATCAACTATTGAGGTGCCATGTATAAGCCGTATTGTGCAAATATTTTTATGAGGTGAAGCACATTATTTTTAAGGCTAACGAGATACTGGCATGACGCCTTGATCATTCTCTCTGAAATGTTAGTGTCTAGCTCCATGGAGTAGGATCTTGGTACCATACACATTGTGAATTGTCAGTCTCATAATCCATTGAGCATGAGCATTTATAATTGTGAAAATATCTGTTCTTACTACTGCAATAATTATCTAATCTTTAAACTGTTGACTACTAGGGATATTACTGCTATCTACTTGTTATTGCAATTCTTATCATCATTTACTGTCGTTCTGCTTTTACTGTTAATTTTATTATTATTGGTAATGAATATATATGTTGTAATGCTATGTGGGTGTCCAACGCCATTTTATTTTTTTGCTACCATTTTGGTAATGAAAGCTGGGTGTCTTACCTCTTTCTGTATTTCGATATTTTTGTTTATTTATATACTTTTGAGAAGACGTTCGTGAGGAAGAAAAGGAAGCACCTGAGTTTTTGGGTTTTTGGCCATACTACGACTAGAGTTTGCGGAAGATGTCTTCGCGTCCGCGCCAATTTTTGGGGTATGTTAGGATGACCTTGTTACCCAAGTGGCTTCAGTACTCAAGAGGGGGGTGAATTGAGTAATTAAAAACTTTTTCGCAAACTCTTTTTAATACAAATTTCTTGAAGCAATATAATGAATATAAATAAAGATGATAAAATGCCTTAAGAACAATAAATAAACAATTAAACAATAATAAATAAATTGCTGAAAATAAAGAGATAAAGGAGAGAAGAGAAGCAGGCACGATATTTATCCTGGTTCGACCACCAACCACTTGTGGCCTATGTCCAGTCCCCGAAGCACAGTTCGAGATTTTTCACTATTCAATACAAGCTTAAAACAAGTGCTTGCAACCTTTACACGACAGGGATACCTCACCCTATTTACTAGAGGGATACCTCACCCCCTTTGAAGGATACCTCACCTTCTTTACAACAAGGGATACCTCATCTTTTTACTAAGGGATACCTCACCATCACAAATTCACTAAGGGATACCTCACCCTTTTACAAAGCCTTTGAGGGATACCTCACCCTCTCAGAAATACAGCAGAGAATAGATGAAAAATAAACTCTCACAAAGAGTAAATATCACAAGTTGAAGCACTATAGAGCTCTCTAAGGATATCTTAAGATTTTGGCGAAAAGAGCACAGAAAATATGAGAAAATAGTGAATCACGTTTTTGGTATAAGCAAAAATAATTCAAGTGGTTGGGCTTTTTTCAGAAGAGACCCAAGGTCTCTATTTATAGAGTAATGAAGAAAAGAGTCGTTGGGTGCCATTAAAACCATATTAAGTGCAAGAACGTTGGCTGCCATTTTCAAAAACCAGAGCAAAGTCTCGTGGGTTATTCGAATACCATCAGGGGGTATTCGAATACCTCTGTCAAAACTTATTTTAAAAAAGAAGCTGATCAAAGCAGGGTTATTCGAATACCAGTCAAGGGTATTTGAATACCTCAGTTAAAAAGGTATATTCTGAAATCAGGTTATTCGAATACCACATGGGTTATTCGAATACCTCACGTTTTAAAACAGATTTTGAAAAGCTCTGTATTTGAATGTCATGCATGGTATTCGAATACCTCTGTTGAAAACATGAAACGTATTAACTTGAAAACCATTCTATTCGAATACCTTATGGGGTATTCGAATACCCTTAAATGAAAAATAGTTTTAAACACTTTTAAATATCCAGAAAATGATTCTTTGGATTTGGAATATTAATTTTGAAAACATTTCTTTGTAACCAAAAACAATGAGATATCCAAAAGGCTCCTTACAAAGATCCTAAGTCCTAAACTATTCTTGAAGGTCTTTGGACTTGATCTTCTCATTATCTTCATGTTTGTTATCATCAAAACCATTATCCATGTTAGCTAGCCAATTACATTCTCCCCCTTTTTTGATGATGACAAACTAACATTTGAGAAAAGAGTTAGTTCATATAAATTGGAATTCACAAAGTTGTTTAGAGATACTTACTTCCCCTCTTTTTCATAAGAGGTGATTTATATCAGAGATATGCACAGCAGCTCCCCTTTACTTTTCGAATCCAATTTCCATTTTTGTCTTACCGAACTTTTACTTTTTCTCCCCCTGACTTTTCTCAAACAAAGAATTCAAGCTTTTTGTAAAGGGGAGCTGCTGTGCATATCTCTGATATAAATCACCTCTTATGAAAAAGAAGGAGAGTAAGTATCTCTAAACAACTTTGTGAATTCTAATTTTCATTTTTGTCTTACCGAACTTTTACTTTTTCTCCCCCTGACTTTTCTCAAACAAAGAATTCAAGCTTTTTCTCCCCCTTTTGTCATGATAAAAAAGATGGGGCAAGATAAAGCATAAGGCTAAACAGAGTATATTCCAGTCCAACAAGATATATTCATTCATAGCATACAACAATAGCAACATAGTATAATTTTATAAATTTAGCAATATAAGCACAATATTCAACACATAAGCAAAGATATGTTCATTCATTGATCGACTAATTGCATTGTATTATCATAAAAAATAGTCATTACATTTACCAAGAGAATTACTTATATTTGATACCACTTGTTATCAAAATGTAAAACATTTACTACTTGTTATCAAATATAACCACTTGTTATCAATTTCTTATAAATCTACCATATATCAAGAGAATCATAGATATTAAATATTTTACTTGATGAAATATGCTATAGGGATCAGAGCATTGTATAGAACTAACATTATTTACCCTATATACAACGACAAAAAAAAATATCCAATTTGGCACTTTTGTCAATGCTAAGCATGCTACTCATGTAAAAAAAATATTTAATTATTTAAGATAGTCTTGAGCTTTCTTCCATTGAGTATTCCATTTTAATGTACTTGAAGAAAGTCTCCTCATGTCCTCTTCATTCATTTCCCTCAAGTTGAATAATCTTTTTCATTTAAGAGTTTGCTTGAGGTAGTTATAACCCTACAAAACAATTCAAAGTATTTTCTTTGATATCCATTAATTTTTGGATCCATAGGGGTTAGTCAAACTCATAAGCAAGTAAGCATTCAAAATAATAAGTAAAAAAAACAACAAAGGAGTTCATAAGAGCAAAAGATATTTTGTTGATTAATTTGGCCAAGTAACCACTTGTTTAATATCACTTGTTGCAATTGTTATCACATTCATATATTTATCAAAACAGTAACCAATTACATTAAGCATTTGTATTACAAAGAATTTAAATATGCAGCATATTCTTGAGAAAAAGAAGGGGCAAGAACAAGCTAAGAAATATGCATTTAAGAGCATCATATAATTTTCATTTACGGCATAAATTTAGGCTCAAAAGAAATAAGATGTATTTCATCAAATGAATGTTATTCATAGTCAAAATATATTTACATTGCATTTGCATCAGAAAAGACAGAAACAGAATAGAGATCGGGCCATAAATTTGGCTTTCAGCCATGTGGTATTCGAATACCTCTTACTGTATTTGAATACCCACCACAAAAAGAAGGCAAGGCAGGTGCAAGTATTCGAATGCCTTGGAAGGTATTCGAATACTCCAGAGGCATGTGAGAAATACTGATATGATAAGTCTCTGGTTATTCGAATAGCTAGTTAGTTATTCGAATACATTAGCTTATAAAATCATAAGAATGTTGTACTGATGTATGGTATTCGAATACCTTATGGTGGTATTCGAATAGACCTATCAGAAAAGAACATATTTTAAACGTACAAAGCAATGGTATTCGAATACCATAGGAAGGTATTCAAATAACTTAAACATAAAAACACATATTTTACGTCTAGAAAGTTATATTTGAGATATGAAAACTTACCTTTTGATGGAAACACTAATATATAAAAGAAAATGCAAGTTCGAGCCTCATAGAGACAAGAAGGAGAGCTTGGAATTATTTCTAGTCTTGTGCTTGCAGCAACTACTTTCAAAATGCCAAAGTCAACTCTTGGCCTTCAAGTGCACCTACAACACATTTCAATTTGTGGCTTTTGGTACCTAAATTTTCTTGGATCCTTGAATGTCAGTTTTGGGTATAGTACCCTTGGGAACCTATACCATTTTAGTTCCAATTTTCATGTTGATGTTTTTCCTTGCATTACATGTTGATGTACTATGTCCTTTCTTTCCACAATAAAAATATTTAATAAAAGGACTACATGAAATGCTAGAATTAATAAAGAAATTTTTATAAAATTTTTGTTGATTTTTCGAGTTATATCCTATCCCGGCTTTTTGAAAAATAGCTCTTTGTTTTCCTAACAAAATGTTTAAGTTGTCTCTTCCGAGAGTGAATTTAGAAAGAGTGTTCTTTAAATCTTCAATTTCTTTTTCAAGCATATGACATGAAGAACAATGAAGAAGTAGAAGCATGTGAAGAATGAGATGTGCATGCATCAATCAATCCTAATGTCTCATTTTCAATTTTTAATTCTTCAATTTCTTCATTTAAAATAAGAATTTGATTTTCCAAAGAAGAAATAGTTTTCTTAGATGAAGACATTAATTTTGTGAGCCTTATTGATTCGTCATGCAATTCTTCGAAAACATTTTGTAATTCATCATAAGAAGGAGATAAGTCAGAATTTACCTCGTTGTCGCTTTCTTCTTCTTCTTCTCCTTTGGCCATAAAACATAGATGGACTTCTTCGCTATCTGAGCTATCAGTGGAGTCCATATCATTATCATCCCATGTTATGTAGGCTCTTCTTTCTTTGGAGGGTTTCTTTTCAAATTTCTTTTGGGAAAAAGATGGTGTTCTTTGAGTTCCCTTTTTCCTGAGAAATTTACCAAATTTTCTTACCAGAAGATTGAGATTTTGTTCATTTAGCTCAACATTGTCCATGTCATTTCCATCATCTTCATCTTTATTATTGATAATGGAGGTGGTGGCTTTAAGTGCAATCCCTTTCTTCACTTAGGTCAAGCCTGTTGAGTTCTAATTCGTGCTCTTGAAGTTTTCCAAAAAGCGTAGCTAATGTCATTGTTGACAAGTCTCTTGATTCAGATATAGCTGCCACCTTAGGCTTCCAAATCCTGCTCAAACATCTCAACACTTTGTTAATTAAATCTTCGTTAGAAATTTTTTTTCCTAATAATGCAAGATGATTTACAATATGGTGAACCTCTTTTGCATTTCTTGAATGCTTTCAGCATAATTCATTCTAAATAATTCATATTCTCGAGTAAGAGAATTTATTCTCGATCTCTTTACTTCACTAGTACCCTCATGGGTAACTTGTAAAGTGTCCCACATTTCTTTAGCAGTTTTACAATTTGAAATTTTGAAAAATTCATCATACCCCAAAGCAGTGGTAATGATGTTTTTGGCTATCAAGTTATATTGAACTTTTCTTTTATCATCTTTAGACCAATCATTTCTAGGTGTCTCGATTTTTACACCATCAACAACTCGTATAGGTATAAATGGACCATTTTCGACAACATCCCACACATCTAGATCAATAGCCTCGATAAAGATTTTCATTCTTTCCTTCCAATATACATAACCATCCCCATTGAAAAAGGGTGGTCGATTTATGGAAGTTGCTTCTGAAAAACCATTTGATGAAGCCATATACTCTTGAAGCGACTAAGTTCTTTATACAAGAGTCTAGCTCTGATACTACTTGTTACCCAAGTGACTTCAGTACTCAAGAGGGGGGTGAATTGAGTAATTAAAAACTTTTTCGCAAACTCTTTTTAATACAAATTTCTTGAAGCAATATAATGAATATAAATAAAGATGATAAAATGCCTTAAGAACAGTAAATAAACAATTAAACAATAATAAATAAATTGCTGAAAATGAAGAGATAAATGAGAGAAGAGAAGCAGGCACGATATTTATCCTGGTTCGACCACCAACTACTTGTGGCCTACGTCCAGTCCTTGAAACACAGTTCGAGATTTTTCACTATTCAATACAAGCTTAAAATAGGTGCTTGCAATCTTTACACGACAGGGATACCTCACCCTATTTACTAGAGGGATACCTCACCCCCTTTGAAGGATACCTCACCTTTTTTACAACAAGGGATACCTCACCCTTTTACTGAGGGATACCTCACCCTCACAAATTCACTAAGGGATACCTCACTTTTTTACAAAGCCTTCGAGGGATACCTCACCTTCTCAGAAATACAGCAAAGAATAGATGAAAAATAAACTCTCACAAAGAGTAAATATCACAAGTTGAAGCACTATAGAGCTCTCTAAGGATATCTCAAGATTTTAGCGAAAAGAGCACAGAAAATATGAGAAAATAGTGAATCACGTTTTTGGCATAAGCAAAAATAATTCAAGTGGTTGGGCTTTTTTCAGAAGAGACCCAAGGATTCTATTTATAGAGTAATGAAGAAAAGAGTTGTTGGGTGCCATTAAAACCATATTAAGTGCAAGAACATTGGCTGCCATTTTCAAAAACTAGAGCAGAGTCTCGTGGGTTATTCGAATACCATCAGGGGGTATCCGAATACCTCTGTCAAAACTTATTTTAAAAAAAATTGATCAAAGCAGGGTTATTCGAATACCAGTCAAGGGTATTCAAATACCTCAGTTAAAAAGGTATATTCTAAAATCAGGTTATTCAAATACCACATGGGTTATTCAAATACCTCACATTTTAAACAAATTTTGAAAAGCTCTGTATTCGAATGTCATGCATGGTATTCGAATACCTCTGTTGAAAACATGAAACGTATCAACTTGAAAACTATTCTATTCGAATACCTTATGGGGTATTCGAATACCCTTAAATGAAAAATAGTTTTAAACACTTTTAAATATCCAGAAAATGATTCTTTGGATTTGCAATATTAATTTTGAAAACATTTCTTTGCAACCAAAAACAATGAGATATCCAAAAGGCTCCTTACAAAGATCCTAAGTCATAAACTATTCTTGAAGATCTTTGGACTTGATCTTCTCATTATCTTCATGTTTGTTATCATCAAAACCATTATCCATGTCAGCTAGCCAATTACAGACCTTTCATGGGAGTCCCGATTGCTGGCACATTAACTTCAGCACGGACCGTTGCATCTATCATGGGGAGCTGACTGTGTCTTTGGCATGGGCCCACTATGACCCGCCTGTTTTTGACTTCACAACCTTTGTTCATTTAGAATTTTACCTGCCTATTAGAGATATGTGGGATGACCTTTACCATACCCAACAAGAGGACTCTTTCCTCTCCACTGCTCGGGCTTTTGCCTTAAATTCGGTCGCTCCGATGGCAATTTCATCGGATGAGGAGGACCCTGAGGAGGACCCAGTTACGGTCCCTTCTCATCAGTCTTAGGGACTGATACTGTTAGTGGCTACTGATGGCTAACCGTTTATCTTTTTGGGAAGCCTGATGTTTTGCTGTATTTGATGGGTGTATATTTGTATCATATCGGGTGGGTATATCTTTTACTTTTTGTGTAAATCATGATATAATTTAATAGGCTATTGCATATATATATATATATATATATATATATATATACCGTTTATATATATGTTTTTGTATTTAATGGGTGTATATTTGTATCATATCGGGTGGATACATCTTTTACTTTTTGTGTAAATCATGATATAATTAAACAGACTATTGCTTTTTGGGAAGCCTGATGTTTTGCTGTATTTAATGGGTGTATATTTGTATCATATCGGGTGGATACATCTTTTACTTTTTGTGTAAATCATGATATAATTAAACAGCTATTGCATATATATATATATATATATATATATATATATATATATATATATATATATATATATATATGTTATGTATAGATGTGTGGTTCATTTTTATGTCGGTATTACTGTAACCATTTTAATTATTATCTCGCTACGAAAGGAACCTCTAAATTTATTCTTTTGACACTACTTGTTAACAATACAATTTAAACAACAACAACAAAAAATGTAATGCCATTTAGAAAGGAACCTATACATCTATAAAATGAACCGGGTCTATGATGTTTAAAATAATTATTATTTTTTACAATTTATTTCGTTTTATGTTTCAAATTATTATCGTGTGACGTTCCTTCTTCGTGAGACAAGAAAAAAAGGGCGTTACAAAACTAGCTGAAAAGACCTTTGGTTTGTATACACCTGCCTTAGCCTTGGTTAACATAGGATGTGTGTTCTGAACAGTTGGTTAGTACTGACTAACTGCTAAGAAGTGGCAAGACTGATCTAAGAATCTACAAGATTAACCTATACAGCAACAAAGGGCAATGTGGAAGCAACACTATGTTGAGAATTAGAATGCAGTGTATGGTCATTGTTAGGCACAACAGTATGATCAAATATAGGAGGATTACAATAAAGTCTGTTTGCAGGTGGGGCATTTAATGATAACATTGGAATAGAGGATAGAAATAACAAAAGAAGAAGGAACAACTGACTGTGACACAAAAGGACTGGAAGCTAATTTGAAAGGAAAAGACAACTTATCAAAAATAACATATGGAGTAAAAAAGAATTTACCAGAGGGAGATAGACATTTGAACCCCTTGTGTAGAGGAGCAAAGCCTAGAAAATTATGCTGGACAGACCTATAATTAACATGCTCAGATTCATCAACTGGACATCCTATTGAACCTAAAGTATCTACTAGTTTCTTAATTACAAGCTAGTAAGAGGAAATAAATGAATTTTTCTTTGTGTTTTTCAACTAATTTTTGAGCTGCCTTACCTTTTCTCGAATCTGTGAAGCAAAATATGTTTTAAGCTTTTTCTAGATCTGGTACGAGAACTCATATCCAACCATCGTTGTTATGAAAGAAGTGCTCATAGAAGACAGTAACCAGGATACCAACAACTGATCCTACTGCTCCCGATTAAGATAAGCTTCACTAATTTGATTTCTTGCTTCATCTTCTTGTGATACGAACTTTTCTGGAATTGATTCACCGGTGACATACTAAAAAAGTTTGTGACCTTTGATTGTTGCTAATGCTTGTTGCTTCCATGCCAAGAAGTTATCCTCATCTAGCTTAATTGATACAGGATTAGAAAACGAATGAAGCACAAACTAATTTACTGTACTTACTGTTGAAGAAACTTGATTAGTAGCCATGGATGAACACTGAGCTCTGATACCATGTGAGGTATCAGGAATAGGTTGATGTAGAGGGAAGAAAAGAAAGATGAGAAAAGAGAGAGTTCTTGAGATGAAAACTGAGAATAGAAAACGTGATCTGATTCATTTACTTTCACTTCTGCATAATGCGTTTATATACACTGATAAGCTATTTTACAATCATAACATATTTGCAACTAACAAATAACTTTGGTAATTGTCATAACTAACTTATTTATCTTTTCTCTCTTACCAAGAGTTCAAAGTCATTGCTAAAGAAAAGAAGTCAAAATGCTATAGAAACAGGTGAAGAAAAGAGGTTGTGCTTAAATGCTTTCCCTACCCTGCCTAAGAGCCCCCAAGGGGCAAAGCACCAAATTAATTTAGCTCTATGGTCGATTTGAGCGATTAGAATTTTATTGTAAATGTGCAAAGCACATATGGTCTTTTTTGTCGTTCAGGAGTTGTAGAAGTGATCTTGGGGAATCTCATGTAGTTGTTCATCTTTGAAAATGTGTATTCTCTTTATTTAAGAATAATTCTAAATCTTTTTAATATATTTTTTAATAATACTTTTAATTATTAAATAAAAATATATTAAATATTTTTTTATATTTTCAAGATATTGATAGTATTTATTATTTTATATAATATTTTTTTATCAACTAGTATGAAGAATATTAGAAAGATGATATAGTAAAACTCTTCATTTAATCAATGAATCTCTATCTTCTCGAAGGACAAAAGAAAAAAAACGGCAAGCCATTCTGAGGAAAGAGTGATACGTGTAGTTTACTAAATCATTTTATTATAGTAACAAGTGGGATTTGGTTTGGAATTGTATGTCAAATCTATTTTATACGCATTTGATTCTTTAGCTTGTTACCATATTCGTAGTTAGATACACATCAAAATATATATATTCGTAGTTAGATAGGATAATCTTAGTGGCAGGATATTAAACCGAAACAAAGGCAGAATGTGGATTCTATATACGAAAAACGTCAATTTGAAGATGAGTTTGGAGGCATGGTGTCGTATATATGGGAAAGGAATACCGTAGCATATATACCTGCTGTCCTTGGGGTCTATGTTGGGTAGTCGAATGTGACGTGGCCCATTATTTCCTTAAAAGAGAAACTCTTATATATTTCGGAGAAGGAATCTTGCTTATTTGAGGAGTAATTTTTAGTTATGATTGATAGATGATAGATATTTAAATCATTAATTCGTATGTATAAAGTTGTGAGATTTATAATAAAAATTCATTAATTTTAAAAATATTTTTATATATATTAAATAATTATTTGAGTATATAAAAAATAAATAATAAATCGTGTGAATCTAAAAATTAATTTCTTTGAGGAAGGATACCCACCATTTATTGTACGTAGAATAAGTAAATTTTAATTCGGGGATTTAAAATGTTCCACAATCGTTACTGAAAATGAGTTTGAAGTAAAAGAGATGGCTGAATCTCTAATCAAACCAACTTGATTAATAAGATAATTAAAAGTTTTCTCAATTAACTATAAATCAAATTTAAATGACTCAGGTTTAATATTATGAAACTAAAAAAATTATTCGACTATACGTGTAAATAAAAATTATATAAACCATATAAGTTGAATTAGTTCAGATGAATCCAACAAATTTAATTCCTAAAAAAGTTTGGTTAGGTGGAGCCAAAGCAAAAAAAATTTAGCCGAGATCAAATAATTCAAAAATCTCTCATCGCATAATAATAAATAATTAAATAATAATTTAAGAGATTTATGTTTACAATGCGCGAAAAGTAAATCTTATTTATTTTAGTTTGGATTAAGCAGCTGTTATTAGAGAAATGATATATACTCGTAAAATTTCTCTTACATATCTTACATACGTGAGATCAACAAACAGTTAAACTAATTTAGTCACTTATAATCACTTATAATTAACAATTTACTGAGGTAACAGAACATAATTGAATAAGTATTTATCAAACATAGTTAACAAATAATATATCAATATAACTAATAAATTTAAAAGGAAACTCACATGAAATTTGCGGTTATATATAAGTATATTATTTATTAAATCTGTTTAATAATTAACTAAATCTCATATACGCGAGATATGAGAAAAAAATATGTGTAAATGTTATTATTTACTTTATTTTTAACAAAACTTTCTCACAAAACACCTAAACAAACTAATGTATAAATAAAATACACACATCTTATATTTGGTTTAATATGACTTTAGAAGGTTTTTATGAGGATTTATGTCATTTTTTATTAAATTTTCTTTGGTAATTTATGTCTTGCCTTTCTCTATAATTTTAATCTCAAAGTGGATGATTTGGTATGATTTCAGGAAGACTTAGATGGGTTCAGTGCAAATGAGTTAAGCTCGGAATCAACATCACCATGATTCGGGGAGTTCTTGACCTTTGAACAGTAAAACAGATGTAACTTGAGCTACAAATGTCGAAGTAAAGTGATTCTCACTACAAGAATTTCATGATTTAGCGACTGAATTTTGTGAGAAAAAATTGATTCCTTACTAAATTTCAAAAATAAATTCAAGGGGAAAACAATGAGTGAATAGCGAGGGAATTGCGAGGGATAATTTTTCTCACTAAAAAAATTTAAAACTTAGCACATAAAGAGTAAAAAACTTAGGTTTATTCTAACTCACGACCTTCCCACCCACATCAGCACCTTCACCTTTTTTTAGTACACAATGCCTTCCCCTCCACCACCCATTTTGTTCCACATCTCTAACTCTTCTCTACTCATTATGTTCTCAACACTACGCGCAAGATAACAGCAGCAGCCAACCCTATTCACTGTCTTCCTCTCTCTATAGTAAACCCCCCATGTCGCTTCCCTCTTCTCGCCAACGCTTCCACCCACTTCTTGTCGGCGTCGTAACTAGCCATCTCTCACCCATGCAACCACACCGACTCAACTTAGATCTGCCATCTCTTAGCCACGAGTGTCGCCTGCACCTTCACTTCACCACATCGGCGCGACTAATCTGCGATCAAGCTCC
Source organism: Ormosia emarginata (assembly GCA_029884605.1). Taxonomy (NCBI): domain Eukaryota; kingdom Viridiplantae; phylum Streptophyta; class Magnoliopsida; order Fabales; family Fabaceae; genus Ormosia; species Ormosia emarginata. Next base: position 23,467,718 of record JAQQTP010000073.1, read on the forward strand.
ATCGACCCGCAACCATCTGACTTAGATCTTTCTATTTGACTCACATCTTATATTGCACTCGTCATCGTTGACTCGTCGGCCCACTTCGCACTTCAGTCTGTTAGCCCTTCACCAGGGCATCCACGTCGCTGGTGGCTCCACACCACGATGTGCAGCTGCGTCCCAGCATCCACGTTGCCATCGTCCCTGCACTGGTTGTGGCACCCATGATGCCGCCCACCTCTCACTCTCGCTGGCGTTGCCAAAGTCGCAGTTTCAGGACCTAGGCCTTTGTCTCAGTTAGATTTGGAGAAAGCCCTTGCCACTCCACAAAAAACAAAAGTTACTACAAGTGAATATGATGGATTAAGCCTACAGTCACCATCAAATTTGTTCTCATAACCATGTGTCATTCTGAGGCATGGTAATTTATAAACAATTTTTGTTATCAATTTTTTTCCTCTTTCTTTTCTTTTTATTTTCACATCAAATTGATGAACCCAGTTGAAGTTTATGATACCACTTGTTTTGTGAGAATCAATGAGCCTGGGATGGTAAAGTGTTTTGCTTGCTTGGGTTATGTTTGCCTATTTCATGCTTGATAAAATGTTTGAGAGAGTAATAAGTTTTGTAAGGCATAGTATGTTCCATTTGGCTATTTTTGAGATCTATGGTGTTCAACTGAGTATTGTTGGCAATCAGTAGGACTACACTACATGTTTTGGAATGTTGTTCTTCATTTGGATTATCTCATGAAATTAGTTGTCCAATGAAAAAGTTAAGTCAAATATCATTCTCTAGTATGTTGATTTGGTTATGTGCAATCTGTTTGATGAAAAGCATGAGACAATTAAGTGGATTTTGAACTTAACTTAGTGGCTATTATATGATTGGTTGTCATCTATATGATTGGCTTAATAAGTGATAGACTTTAGAATAGAAAAATTTTTTAAATTGGCTTAATACTAACTTTTACTAGCAAGATGCAATGTACTGTGATTTGCTATCTACTTCCTCCCCTTCCCCTCCCTTTTTTTCTAGCATATTTTCCAGTGTGGTATCTTGTAGGTTTTAAATTTAAAGAGTTATGTATGACTTTATATTTCATTATAGCTATTTGTGATTTTGAAATGTTTAAATATGACTTTATATTTTTTTCTTCAGAGCACTAAATGTTCGTAGTTACTAAATATGACTTTGTGATTTTGAAATGTTTAAATATGACTTTATATTTTGAATCTATTGAGTATTGAGTACTAATTGTATATAGTTTCCTAATACTCAATTACTAGCCTTACAAAATAGGTTCTACTTCTGAGTCAACAATCAAGTATATGCTTTAGAATTTCCATTCTTTTTTAATTATCTTTAGTACATTAACAATTACATTGATATAGTGGTCATTTTTGTATTTCCCTAGCTGGTTTGTTGTGTTATGTAAATCCTAAGGTCTAATGATTTCTAACAGGTTTTTGATGATGCATACAAGTCACCATTGAGTGTCATTATTCTTGATGACATTGAGAGGTAAGATTTGTGATCATTATTTTATCATCCTTAACTGTAACTCCTCCCTAATAGGTAAAATTTATTGTTTCTTTATACATTAATGCAGGTTATTGGATTATGTGGCCATTGGTCCTCAGTTTTCAAACTTGATTTCTCAGACATTATTGGTCCTGCTCAAACGGCTTCCTCCAAAGGTTTCTATTTATCTTCGTCCTTTCAGTTTCTTTTCTAAAGCATATCACTTAAAAGTTTTAAAGCAAATCTGATGAGAATAAATTTGGATTCAATCATTTATGTTGTCAGGGTAAAAAAAAACTCATGGTTATTGGCACGACAAGTGACTTGGGTTTCTTGGATTCAATTGGATTTTGTGATACTTTCTCTGTCACTTACCATGTCCCTACCTTGAACACAAATGATGCAAAGAAGGTAAACATACCTTCTACAGGTGTGAAACATCTTATTATGCACATGAAGCATTCTCTATAACTGGTGCATTACCTACTTAACTTGCAATTTGAGTCATAACATTTTGCTGTTTATTGTTATTGAAGAGTTTGTGTTCTTGTCATTTTTGCCTTCTTCTCATCCAGGTGAAGGATAGGCACAATGGGAACATCTTAATGGATGAAGAAGGTCATAGGCACATTTTGAAAGTGCACCTTTTAAATTAACCCGAGAGCTTCTTGAGGTAAAAAACTGAGACCATTTGTTGTTTATTAAACACCTGATTTCTGAGTATCCATTTGATCAATTATCAACTTTTCTCTATACAATGACCATGGTAATGTGATTGTCATAGGTCATGGATTCTAATGCTGAGGGCATTCTAAGTTAGTTCTTTGATTATTTCAAGGTTCTAGTAAAAATATGTATATTTTTAAATATTTCCTTAGAGACTGCATATGGCCTTTGCTTTTATTAGCTCTAAATTTATCTGTTGCTTTGTCCCCTGTACTCCTGGAATTTTGCATTCAAGGCTTCCTTACTTGTCATAAGCATGCTGAACGTATTATTCTTCTTGTTGAGATGTTGTAAGTAATATAAATGTTAGCTCCCTTTGATCCTTATGCTCATAGCAAGAAAAGAACCAATCTGTCCATATTTATTATTCTCTCTGCCTTATTTGGTGTCCAAGATGCTTGGCAATCAACTCTTTTTCTAAGGTCTATTTTATAGTGAGTTTGAAATATTTTTAAAATGTTTACCCATAAAGAGAAAACTAAAATTTAGTTGTTTGATAATTGTTTGATAAGTTAGTGGTTGATACCTAGTGAACATTGTTTATTCTGTTGGTATATTTTCTTAAATAGGAGTAGTTTGGATGATAATCAGTTACTTAGTGCGGCTATCACTTTGCCCATTGAAACTGAAAACAATTATACTAAGTTGTACATAAAGAATTACACTTTAATCTTATGTACTTTTAGGAACAAAAAGTTTATGGTTAGTGTTTTTGTCTTGCCTTTATTAAGTCTTTATTAAGCTTTTGATGGCTAAGTCACCTTGTTGCCTTTATTGTCTTTGCTCATTGCTTGTTATTCTGGTGCTTGATTTTTTGAGTCCAACACTCTAATTTTGTGTGAGATAAATGTTTGATTGAGAAATTGAGATACTATACGTTTTCTATTGAGATGCCAAATTGTGCTGCGATGGTGGCACAGTATACATGAATGGGTGGAATGGGTGTGTAGTGTAGGTCTGGTAGCTTTTGCTTTTTTTTTCTTTCATTTTTTTTCTTGTTGTGATTGGGATTAGCGATGGATTTGCGAGGGAATAGCAAGGGAAATTAACAAGGGATTAGCATGGATATTAGATCTAATTTTTGTTTTCTTGTTGTGATTGAGATTAGCGAGGGAAATTTGCAAGAGATTAGCGACATATTTTAGATCCAAAATTTCCAAATTATAGTGACGGAATTTCCTTCGCTAATTGGAGATGGAATTTGTATTAATATTTGCTAAGGATTGCCGACAAATTAGTGAGGAAAATTTTTGTAATTAGCAACGGATTAACAAGGGAATGTATTCCCTCACTACTTAGCGATAAAAAAAAAACCAATGGATGTTTCCCTCGCTAATCCCTCGCAAAAACATTTTGCGAGAGATTAGCGAGTGAAATTTCCCTCACTAATTTCCTGATTTCTTATAGTGTTTCGTGGCATTGGAAAGCTAAGAAGGAAGGCTATAACTTTCATGCAAATAACAAAGTCAAATTCTGATGCAAATTATATTAGGATAATAATGATTTTTATTATTATGGTTTTATTTTGCATTTTATTTTTCTATTATTTTAATTTGGAATTTTATGTTGTTAGTTAAGGGATTTTATCTATTTTAGGATTTTAGTTATAATTAGGATCTCAATTTTAATGAGATTCTATCCAAATTCAAAATCTTATTATTTCCTAGCTATATTTGATTTGTATTTGGTTTGTTTTGTATGAGGACTAAAATATCATTCCTTTCAATATTTTAGAAGACATTTTGATTATTGAATTTAATTTAGAATATATTTCAATTTCCTGAGACTGAGTCTCCTAACACTGAGTGCCTTTATCCTTTGGTTCTACATCACACCACTCATAGACCTCTAAAACCTCTACATATTGATCTCTTTGGATCTACTAAGACAGTTAGCTTAGGTGGAAAGAGGTGTAACTATGTTATTATTAATGATTTCTCAAGATTTACATGGATTTTATTCCTAAAACACAAGGATAATTCTTTTCAGACATTTATAACCTTTTGCAAACAAGTTCAAAATGACAAAGGCTTTTGTATAACTGTCATAAGAAGTAATTATGGAGGAGAGTTTGAGAATGCCACTTTTAAAAGCTTTTTGTGATGAAAATGAAATAGTTCATAATTTTTCTTGTCCACGAACTCCTAAATGGAATGGAGTTGTGGAAAAGAAAAATAGGACATTACATACGAGAAATGACAAGAACTCTCTTATGTGACGCTGATCTTCTAATGTATTTTTGGGTTGAGGCAGTCGACATCTCTTGTTATATCTTAAACAAAGTTTCCATAAGGCCAATAATAAAGAAGACCTAATATGAATTGTGGAAAGGAAAGAGACCAACATATCATACTTTCATACTTTTGGATGTGAATGCTTTATTTTGAATAACAAAGATCAATTAGAGAAATTTCACTCAAAATCTAACGAAGTTATCTTCCTTGGTTGCTCACTATCTTCTAAAGCATATAGAGTTTATAATATAAGAATATCAACTATTGAAGAAAGCATGCATGTTATTTTTAATGAAACTAAATCTCTCAATGAAAAAAATGAGCATGCAGATCTAGATGAAGAAATGGAGAAACTGCCACTCAATGAGAAAAGCAAAAAAAGTGACAAAAGGAATGATAGAGATGGTTTGACAAGTGAGAATGATCAATCTTAAGATGAGAAGGTTAAGTCCATAGATGAGAAAGGTGGGTTAGATGTTGAGAAAGTTCATGAACCTTCTCACGAACCTTCTCAACTGCTCAAGAGTTGGACACATCATCCTTCTCATCCTAAAGAACTAATCATAGGAGAAACCTTAACTAGAGTCAAAATCAAATCATCTCTTAGGAAACTAGAACATACAAACCTATTTCTTCTGATCTTCTAGATTAAGAATAAAAATATTAATGAATCACTACAAGAAGAATCATGGATAGAGGCAATGCAAGAGCAACTCAATCAATTTGAAAGAAACAAGGTTTGGACACTTGTGCCAACACTAAAGGAACACTCCCTAATTGGCACAAAGTGGGTTTTCAAGAATAACCTTCATGAGGATGGAAAAGTAGTAAGAAACAAGGCAAGGTTAGTAGCACAATGCTATAAGCGACAAGAAGTTATAGACTATGATGAAACTTTTGCCCCTGTTGCTAGATAAGAAGCAATCTGAATACTTCTTGCTTATGTTATATTTAAAGGAATTAAATTATTTTAAATGGATGATAAAAGTGCATTTTTGAATGGTTTCATAAATAAGGAAGTTTATATCCACCAACCACTTGTATTTGAGGATGTTGAACATCCAAACTAAGTGTTTAAGCTCTCCAAAGCCCTTTATGGTTTAAAACAAACTCCAACAGATTGGTATGAGAGACTAAACAATTTCATATTAAAAAATGGTTTCACTTGTAGGAAAGTGGATGATAACTTTAGGAAATGAAGTTATTTCACTTAATTTTGAATGAATATGAGCATGCTATCTTCAAGTTTTTAAGTTCAAAGGTTCCATTCATGCATAATTTTCATGCTTTAAGCTTGGGTCTCAATTGATTAAGAATCAAATGTTTGTTGATTTTATTTAGAGATTTGAATTGATCATGGTCTAATGGACTTTGGTATTGTTTTGAAGTAGATATTCAAGATGGAAAGACCTTGGAAAGGATAAGGAAGCAAAGAGGAGTTCAAATGGGGAAGGATGCAAGAGAGAAAGAAGGGTTGCCAACCCACGCTTAGGCATGACAAATCCACGCCTAGGCGTGGCCCTCTCAGATCTACAGGAATTCCAAGCAGAGACATCCACGCCTAGGCATGACACTTTCAGTTTTTCAGCTTATTCAGGCAGAGACATCCACTACAAAAAAATCATGTTTAACAGCGGTTCAAAATTACGTTTAGCGGTGGTTTAAACTGCAGCAAAAAAATAGCGGCACGTTCAAAACCGCCGCTAGTACAGGCGTCCTAAAACCATTTCACTACGGTTTTAGACAACCACTGGAATAACTATCGCAAAATGATTTTTTGAGGCGGTTTTTATGATAGTAATTTAGTTGTAGTTTTGTCACTTTTAGAGGCGATTTTGAAACCGTGGCTAAAATTTTGTATTTCATCATTTATTATTTATAGTGGCGGTTTGAAACTGTGGCTAAAATTGAAAAACAAATAATGCTTTTTTTGTGATGGTTATGAACCGCCACTATAATCTTAAATTTCATTATTATTTTTTTATAGCGGTGGTTTGGAAACCGCCGCTGAAATTGAAAAATAGCTTATGCTCTTTTTTTTTGCAGCGGTTATTAAATTAATTTTATTTTCTCAACTTTATTTACATGTCAATTTTAATACATTTCAACTTATTTTACATTACAATCAACTAGCATATTCAAATGAAATAATAAAACATTTAAACTTTTAACAAATGTATTAATTTGTCAACACAATCTTAAATAAATATCTGAAATGATGATTCAGTATACAAGCAAACTGAAATCCAGTACAAACAAAATAAACAAACTAAAATCCATTACAAACAAAATAATATCTGAAGAATATAGCAATAGCAAATCATTTTTCGATTATGAGACATTCACTTTCCACTCTGATTAGAATCTTGTCCAATTTGAGCATTATGACTTGCTGAGGAAGACGGTCTGGCACCTAGTGAAATTTGCCCACTTCCTTCATCTAAAGCCTGAAAATATAAAAAGACTATGAGTTGCATGCGTTTGATAAAAGCACTATGGATTTTAAAACAAACACATCATAAGTTGACCTAAGTCCAAATATCAAATTTTCTACATAAACAAACACACCATAGATTTTAAAGCAAACACACCATAGATTTTCTACATAAACAAGGTTGATCCTACATTAGTTTGGATAATCATGATCACTACAAGACTATCTTATATCATTCTCTTCCAAATCCCAAATGGACCCATACTTAAATTCATGCAAATAAGTGGTATTTGGTCACTCAAGCATAAAGAATACATCAACATAATAATCATTTTCACATTATTAAGATACTCATGAGTTAATGCAAACAAGTAAACAGAATTTCTCGTATCTAATGTTAATGATAGAAAGTAGTCAAGGATTACCATAAGCTGGAGACAAATTCAGAAAGCATTTTATGCTTTAACTAGAACTAATAGTAAGCATTTTAGAAAAATACCTCAACATATCACAATTAATTAGAATAGAATTTAAACATAACAATAGGAACATAAACAAGTTCGATATAATCTATGACTCAAACTTTTCATCAAGCAAGTGATATTTGATCACTTAAGCATGAAGAATATCTCCAAAGCTCTCAGCCAAAATCAAGCAAAACATACTAGGATCATACTTCACTTTTTAAAATGATATCAAGAAATTTAAAATACATACCTTTGCATTAACCATAGTGGCCAACTCAGCAGGCAAATCCCCTCCTTGTTGAAGTAAATATCTTATTATAGCACCTTCAAATGTTTGCTTTCTTAATCTCTTAGTTTCTACAACTGATTTAAGCTTCTGCACCTTTAATTTCTCAACTTCCAACTCCGACTTCATCTCATCCACCTATGTTTGAATTGGTGGAGTTAAAGATATTCCACTAAACTGATAAGTTGTATGACCAAATATTTGAGTAACAGATGACCTAAAACCCACACCCCTAACTCTGCTAGAGTGCTCATTCCCTAGAACCTGAGCAAGTGAATCATCTTGTGAAATTTGTTGTGATGAGCCATCTTGATACTCAATATTCATAATTTTCTCCTAGAAACATGTTGATGTGTGTGAAACAACATCATATTTTGTTCTTGTTTTGCATGCATTTTTATGCATTTTAGTTTCCCTTTTTATTTGTTTTCCTTTTAGTTCGGATAACTGCGGTATTTTTGGTGTTGCTGTGTAGGATTAGTGCTTAATTAGCCTTGAAATGGATGGAAAGCTTGCACAATTGAAGTTGGAGCTTAAAGGGTAGCAATTTGGGACAAAAAGCTCACTCCAGAAGGTACCACGGCCATGGATCGAGCAGCTGCGTAAAAAAAGCAAAGGGGAAGTCCAAAGAAGACCACGGCCTAGCTGTGGAATGAACCACGACTGTGGTTGTCAAACAGAGACAACCACGCCTGGCCGTGGAATGAACCACGGCCGTGGTTCAGGATGCGTGTCAGCTGTTTAAGTCAGTTTTTCTCTTTTCTGATGGGCTTGGACTAGTTTTACCCATGGGGTATATATAGATGTTCTGAAGACAACATTAGGGTTTGAATTTGGTTTTGGAGAAGGCACATAGGAGGCTCTTGATCTTCATCTTCCTCTCTTCTCTCTTGGATTACGGGTTTGGATGTTCTTGAAGTTGAATTTCTAGTTTCTTCTTCTCCATGTCTGAGTAGTTCCTTTTGTTTCTAGGATTGGGCAATGCCCTTTGATACATTGATGATGATTAATTGATATTGTTTACCCCTTTTATTAATCTTGAATGTTGTTGATTCGATCCTTATTGTGATTATTCATGTGAATTTGCTGGCCACTTATTTACATCTCATAGATATCTAGGGACGTACTGAAAGGTGAACCTAGGTGTTGAAACCATAAGAATTGAACTTAAGGTCTAAATCACGAGAGTAGGTTTAGCCTTTTGAGGATTAATGAATTACCAAAAAGCGTAATGGGTTCAATTTAGATTCAATTACCACGAGAGTAGGAATTGGTTTAATTGGGCACGGTTCTTGTATCTTGAGAGGGAACATTAACTAATTTAGGGTAATTCACCTTCAATTGAATTTCAAGTGTTAATAAGAGGATTGTCAATTAGGAGTCTTGTATCATTGTGGTTAACCCCAATCATGGAAGCTTTCTTGAATCTGAAAACCTTTCTCAACAATTTGCTGTTTTTATTCTCAAATTTGCATTTTGATATTCATTTATTTAATTGTTTGGTTACTACGTTCTTATTAGTCAACAATTATATTCCCTTTTGTTTAATTTAATTGAATTAATTAATTAATTGGTATTCATAGACATAGTCCCTGTGGATTCGATCTTTTTATTACTTGACGACGAAACTGTACACTTGCGGATTTCAGATACCACATGTAAGATTTCAACCATTAAAGTTTAAATTTATACATTAGGTAAAATATTAATAAAAAAAATTAAGCAACATCGATTTCTTAAATTACTTACACCAAGAATTTTGGCCTCATCATTGACATAAGAACTGTCTTTTCACTTGTGTACTATAGTCCACATCTCTCCTCTACCAATGTGGCTCCCACGTTGCCGTTCCTATATCATTATTACCACAATCATATACATAAAAATTAAATAAGATAAAAAATCAAATATAAAGAATCAAAGAACTTCAACATTAATAACCTCTTCAGCTTTCCTCCTAGGTATGTTTTTTGAACCACCAATGTGTGTGTACAATTGCTTTTTTCAATTTTCAGCATTCTTTTTGCATATCTCCTGTGCTTGCATTAACAACAACACAATTATGAACTGATTTTACCATTTCACATTAAATGAAATGACCATGTTTGTTTTGGATATGTTACCTGTGTTTTCCTATCATTGCGATATTCAATAAACCATGTCCAATGGTCGGGATCAATTCCATTTGGGTGTCTTGCAACATTTTCCTCCATAGTCAATGTTTTATCATAAAATTGGTGAAATAGATTATGCCTGGTATCTTTCCACTTCTTCCCAATATTTTTCATGATATATCCCTTCAATCGACTGTCCTCTATATGAAATTTTTTCTATATACGAAAAGATATTAATAACTAAGTCATACAAATCATAAAATACAAATAGATAATTTATATTTACCTTTATAATATCATCATACACTTTCTCCTTATATGTACTTGGAACCTTATGCCAAGAGACATAACACATAGGAAACTTAGAATAATCAGATCCTAAATCTCTCAAGAAGCCACCCAAAAGGTCACCTGTGTCATCTATGGCTTGACCAAGCTCATTGCACGTGACTATAACCTTTTTGCCTGTAGGGAGTGACCAAATATGTTGCACATTCAATCGTCCTTCTTTGATGGTGCCATCCTCATCTAAAACAAGAATTATAATATTTAAAATACATATAATTGTCAAACAAATAAAAATACAAGAACTATGATTCTTACCAATAACATTGATGATCTAATAATTGTTATTCTTACAACTGCTAGTAACTGTCTCACCAGATATAGGAATAACATCATCCTCAGACTCATCAAACAAACTAGTATGCTCAGGCTCAAGCTGAGGCTCAGATGAATGAGTGGATGGCATAAAATAGGCATCTAAAGATGGCCCAGAATGAGCTCCACTATGAGTCAATGGCACAAAATGAGCACTACCATCTGAGTGTGTCCCAGAGCGAGCTCCAATACGAGCCGGTGGCCTAAATGAGCTCCTTTATGAGTCGGTTGTACAGAACCAACTTCGCTGTGAGTCGATGGTACAAAACAGGCACCATTATGAGTTGGTATAGAACGGGCACCACTATGAGTTGGTGGTATAGAACGGGCACCATTATGAGTTGGTCATATAGAACGGGGTCCATTATGAGTTGGTGGTACAGAATGAGCACCACTATGAGTCCATGGCACAGAACAAGGTCCACCATCAGTCGGTGGCAGAAAATGAGCATTACCATCTGTAATAGGTGGTGTAGCCTTAAAGCATTTAGTCCTAGGCATTGCTACAACTCTGTAACCAAGTTATACTTTGAAATAGATAAAATATAATCAAGACAATAGTTAATAAGCATTATATTCAAAGAAATATTATTAACCAATAGTCAATAAACAATAGAAATATAAAATTGATATATATATTATAAAACATATGCAATTCAATGTTATGAAATTAAAACTGCCAAATACATTAATACCTAACTACAATAAATAAAAATTAAACAAAATCCTCAGTTACATCGATATTGTCAACATTAGCATTTATTGGAGGTTCATCTTCTATATCATCTCTTATCAATCGTAAATCTAGATTGCTATCTTGAAACCACCTATCCAAGTCTTGTTGCGGAGAAAGAACAATATTATAAATTGGCTCTTTATCTTTGTCTTCTCCCATGTCATACAAGTCTCTTAGTTTTAGATGGACAACAACACTGCATTCTTTTTCTATTTCATCATCTACATAATATACAAGTTGGGCCTTTGATGCCAATATATACGGCTCATGATCTTCTCGATCACCAAGATGTATCAAACGGGAAAAATTAATACAAGTAAAGCTCAACTCATCTTTTTTTATGCCTCTATCAGTAATGGTATTAGCCCATTGACATTTGAACAAGGTAACCGTGAATTGTCCATTGTAGTTCAACTTAATTATATCCACCAATTTTTCGTAATACGAAACACCTCCAATCATCATATTGTTGTCATGATTGCTTGCATAACTTCTAGTATCAAATGTACCAAACACTCCACTATTTTGAGTTTTCAACCCATGCTCTCGTCTTAGAGTTCAGAATTTAAATCCATTCACATTGTATGCACTAAATCGTTTGGCTTGGTCAAGTGGTCCAAGTGCAAGCCATATAATTTCATTTGAATGTTCATTGACTTCATTCGTAATCTAACATCAAGAATGAACCATATTAGTTACATGGTTTGACTAAACCTCTAAATAAGAATAAAAATGATAACATAAGTTCCACTTACTCGCTTTTGAAACCAACTAGCAAATTTTTTGTGTACAACTTTATCTATCTCAAATTGTAACCATGTACGACTCCTTAACCTTCTTTTTGTCTCTGTCCTAAATTCCCTATATGTAGAAATTAATTTAACACAATATGGAGTAGAATTGTTGAATTTATAATGAGATTTGTGTAAATTTGTATGATTTCCTTACTGGAGGAATGGGCCTACTACTGCACAATTAACTAACATATGACGATGTGCTTATAACTTCTCTATCAGTGTCAATTTAAAATATGAAAAACGTCCTACTAGTCTAATAACTTTTGGGAACATAGTGTCCCTTTCATGATATTTCACATTATCAGGTTGATCATTAACACGCACCGACCGATTGATTCTTATCTCAACATCTTCCAAACATCTTGAACAAAAGGTTAGAATTTCATCGGCCAAGTAACCTTCAGCGATAGAGCCTTCTGGTTGTGCCTTATTACGCACATAAGACTTCAAATGCCCTAAGTACCTTTAAGATCAAAAGATTATTAATTTAGGTAATGGAGTTTATGTAGCTAAAAAAATGAATAAAGAATTTAGTATATTAAGTTTACCTTTCTATAGGATACATCCATCAATAATGCACTGGGCCACCACGTTTCACTTCATCAACTAAATCAACAACTAAGTGAACCATTACTGTGAAAAAAGATGGAGGGAATATCATTTCGAAATGACACAAAGTGAGAACAATTTGATTTTGGAGGCTATCAAGATCCTTAAGATTCAACACTTTACCACATAATTGGCGAAAGAACGAACAAAAATCGATTAAAACTGCAGACACTAAGCCTGGCATCGCATTCCTCAATGATATTGGTAGTAGTTGCTCCATAAGAATATAAGAATCATGACTTTTCAACCCAAATAACTTACATTGCTTCAAATCAACACATCTAGAAATGTTGCTTGAGTAACCATCTAGAACAACCACATTCTTCAAAGTCCTAAGAAATATATCCTTTTGTGCATTTGATATAGTAAAAATAGCAGGAGGATATTTTCCATTCTCATATGGCCAAAGATCAGATCTTATGCCCATTGATTGTAGGTCTTTTCGGGCATTAAAGTTATCTTTTGACTTCCCATTTTCATTAAGCAAAGTGTATATTACATTGTCACACACATTCTCCTCAATATGCATTATATCAAGATTGTGACACAATGAGTTAAACTCCTAATATGGAAGTTCAAAGAATATACTCTTCTTTCTCCAATGTGAATCACCTCCTTGGGTATTTTGTTGCCCACGTCCTCTTTTCCCTCTAGCTTCAACCTTTGGTGTCTTTCCAAATGAAACTCGAATATTCTCAACTTATCTTAAAATGTCTGAGCCTGATAATTGTACAGATGGATTTCTTTTGTCAACCTTACCATCAAATCGGACCTTGTCCAATCTAAACTTGTGACCAACATTTAGAAAATGATGATGGCCCATAAAGCATCATTTTTTACTATGATGAAGTCGACAAGGTTTAGCATCGATGTTGCATATGGGACAAGCAAGTTTACTATGTGTTCCACTCAGATAAGGTCCCATATCCTAAAAAATCACTAATTATCCACATCAATGTTGTTCACATTTTAAAAGTTTCATTTGATGAAGCATCAAATGTTTCGACACCATCCCACAACTTCTTTAGCTCTTCGATCAAGGTTGCAAGTAAATATCAATGTCATTCCCTGGCATCGCTTACCTAAAATGATCAATGAGAGAATGAAGGAAGTTTGTTCATACATTTCCAAGGAGGGGTGTTGTATGGAATGAGAACCATAGGCTAAATGCTATAATTAGTGCTCATGTTTCCGAAAGGATTAAACCCATCACTAGCTAAGGCAAGGCGAACATTACGTGCATCCAAAGAAAAGTCAGGAAATGTGGAGTCAAATATTTTCCATGCCTCAGCATCTCTCGGATGCCTCAAGAATCCATCTTTATTACTATCAATATCATGCCATCTCATATCAGCAGATGTCTTACTAGACATGAGCAATCTTTGCAATCGTGGTATCAGAGGGAAATAACGAAGCACCTTTGCAGGTTGTAGTTTTTTATTTTTATCAACTTCAGGCTCATTAGAAGAATTTTTCTTAGTCTTTCGCTTCCATCTAGATGTGCCGCATCACTTGCATTCTTGTCTCCTTTTATATGATCCCTGATATAACATGCAATCATTTGGACATGCATGTATCTTCTTATAACTAAGACTAAGTTTTTTTATGATTTTCTTAGCCTTATATAATGATTCGGGGATCTTTGCATGCTCAAAAGCATCATGCATTAGCTCTATTATCATCGACATGGCCTTATCACTCATCCCACAAATGCACTTAATGTGATACAATTTCACTAAAAAAGACAATTTTGAGTACTTTGAGAATCCTTCATAAAGTTCTTATTCCCTATCTCTAACCAACTCATAAAACTCTTTAGCGTTATCCATTAGACCATCATGTAAATGCGGTATCCTTCCTTTACCTTCATTCATTGTTCCATGCGATGTGGAATGTTCTTCGTCAACATATTGTCTAGAGAAGTTGAAAGCATCATGAATCATGCCTTGCATTGGATCTTCACAAGCTTCATTATATTGCATTTCTTGTCTATAACAAGATGTTTCTCCTACATCTCTCTCACGATGTAATAACCAAACAGTGTAACCTGCTAGAAAATGTCTTAAAAGCAAGTGGTCGTACACCTCTTCTCTAGTTTGAAATAGTCTAAACCCACAATGAGAACAAGGACACTTTATCCTATCATCGAACGATGCATTAGCAAATGCAAAGTCTAAAAATTTCAACAACCCTTCCATATATTCGAGTGTAGTTCGTGGCTTTAAAATCCAACTTTTATCCATCTCTAAAACAAAATGAAATATTAAAAATAAGGGCATGCCAAATTGGGGACTTCAAAATAAAAACTAAAGAAGATCTTTATTACCTTATCCTTCAATTCACAACAACAAAAAAGAGACTAAAAATGAGATAGTTGTTACTAAGAGAGGGAAGCAACCTGTAACATTAAAGCCACATCCATACGAAATAAAGATCCATACAAAATTTTCCTGTTGATATGTTAAAAATAAACATGCATATGCATCTTTTTATCCTCAAAATAACAAAAATAGAATATCAAAAAAGAGAAACCAACTATTAGATTACTTACTCATTATTATTAAAACAACATTAACTCTAGCCACCCAATCAGATGAACATAAATTATACGTGTTTGCCATTAACAATTGGAACCATGTAAGTTAAAGTAGTCACAAATTGCACATATAATTTATGTTAGGGCCACTACGCCCATTTGCCTTAATCTTTGCATTCTGCCACCATCTCACTTTTTAATTTGGATCTCATGCCACCATGTCACTTATATTGGTCCTTATGTCACCATATTATTTGCATATAGGCCCATTTCAGCAAATGGGACCACAACAAACACTTTGCCTTATGATTTAAAATATCCAAATTAATAAACTACATACTAACAAATTCGTTTGACTATTTTCCTTAACTCCATGTTTTATGCCCATTATTTATAAGCCCAATATTTATATAGCAATGCTTTACTTTAACTTACATGGTTCCCATTTAATATATGGGAAGGGATCTATTTACACCTAATGTAAGTAAAAAAGACTTACACCCAATCTTACACCCTTCATTTTATTGTGATCCTGTGACTACGATAGAAGATAAATGGTAGCCATAGGATCACAATAAAATGAAGGGTATAAGATTTGGTGTAAGTCTTTTTGACTTATATATGTGTGTGTGTGTGTGTGTGTGTGTGTGTGTGTGTGTGTGTGTGTGTGTTCGTGTGTGTGTGTGTGGGGGGGGGGGGGGATTCACTTACACTTAGTGTAAGTAAAAAAAGATTTACACTCAATCTTATACCTTTAATTTTATTTTGATCATGTGGCTATTTAGTGAGATAAATGATAATCATAAGATCAAAATAAAATAGAGGTGTAATATTAAGTGTAAGTCTTTTTATATACACTAGGTATAAGTGAATCCCTTATATATATATATATATATATATATATATATATATATATATATATATATATATATATATATATATATATATATATATATATATTATATGAGGATATATTAATAATATATACAAGATTTTTTTCTCATAATAATCTGTTGGCTGCCTTCAACTACATGATGATAGTTTAGCTATATTTGAGATCAGAAGGCTATATTTGGTGTCAAGCTTTAGAGGGTCAATAGATATCACTGAGAGTCAGGTTAACAGATTAACCATTATACTTGTTTTAGATGTTTATAACTATTAAAAAATTTAGTTTCTGATGCCTAAGTGAAACTAACATTTTTTATGGAATGCAGTTGGCATCCCTTAAAAACTTTCATCCATTTTTTACTAAGATACCTTATTTCACAAATTGGCTTCACAATACAGCAACAATTTTCTGCACTGCAAAACATTCCTAGTGATCTCAGTGTCATATTTACCATCTATAGGATATATGAAAAAACAATAAATGTAAAAGATGTTAATATGTTCAATAAAAATATTTATATCAAAATATAATCATTAATTTTTGCAAGAAAAATTCTATATCATGTTATAAATAACAGGCATCAGAGGAGGTATTTACCATCTCCATAAGGTAAGCTATCCTGATGTTGCATTAATCCAGGAGGTTCCACTAAGGCCTTTAGATTCTCTAGAGCTCTAAAATGTAATCCCAACAGAAGGTTGTAGTCAATTATGTGCTGAAACTCCAAGAACATGCAGTCTAGAGAAATTTTCCTGCACTAGAAAAATAAATTCTGGTCATAACTACAAGGTAAACTTACAAACCCTTTAGTCAATGAGAAGTTGAATGCAACTGTCATGATAAATATTTTAGTGCATATACACTCGCTGTTAGTCGCAGCTCAATACTATCATATGCCATGAGCCAAGTACTAGTATGAAAGTAAATCAATCATGACCCAAAGGTGTTCCACTAATTGAAATTTATATAGTTATGTAAATTCCATTTAGTCATTATTCAATATGAATTATAACTTTTCCATGCTATAACTTCTATGTTGAAAAGAAAAAGAGAAAGAAAATTCATTGAAATAAGTGGCATCTTTGATAATAGTTTCATAACAAATTTTATCACCGTACACTAGTTATATCTAATGCATCATCTCTAAGATGGTCACAGAGTGGTTTGCCAATCCTACTATTAACTTTACTTCTTCATTAATTATTTCAATTTTGAAAACATGAAGAGACATAGAACTCTCATGACTTTTGAAGTAATTCCCTTGGACTTCAACCAGACACTGTAAATCTATAGATGTTACAGTAGTAGATATAACAAGGCATTTGATTCCAAATAGAGATAATCCAATATATCTCTACACTTATACTTTAAATGATCATTTGTTTCAATTTTTGATGAAAATTCTAGGTTTTCAAAACGCTCATCGAAGGTGCCTGCTGAGAGAGATAAAGAGTAGGTAAGAGTGAGATACTGAGACCACTAAATTACACTTCCAAGTCAGCATTATTGACCTAGTTAGCATATGACTCAAAGTCAATTAACATAATTTTCTTAATAAGAAACCTTTTCTTATTAACATAATTAACATAAAGTATTGTCCAGACTATAATCTCAACACCTTTACCATTTAAAGTTCAATAAGAAACCTTACAGGAACTGCTAGAATCCTTTTCTTCCTTTCTTGAAGGCAATTATATAAGAAAAAAAAAAGAAAACATAACGTGAAGAACATAGTCAATCTCTATTCAGTATTCCCAACATTTCACAAATTCGAGATGTGAAAAACAGAGCATAGCAAATCTGACAATATGTATTAACAAATTAGAATAACCCCAACCAGCCAAGTCAACAACTCATTCTAGTTCAAACTTCAAAACTTCTCTAATTTTGTTGTGTTAAAGGTAAAACAAACATAGCAAAAACTACTTGAAACATATAGGATTGGAGTAAGTACTTCCATCTTCCACTTTGATTAATCCCCTGAATACACTAAAGTTCTTCACTAACAAACAAGTCTAGCAAAATCTTATAAAAGAAACATTTAATTAGTTTAAACAAAAAAAACCCATCAATAAGGGAATTTAGCTTATTTCATGATAGAAGCGAAATATGACTGATTGACATAGTAATTAGAAGGGTTTGCAACTGCAAGGTCACACTTGTTATACTTCTACGCTATTCCCTCTTTGAACCTCAACTCCACCTTCCCTTAGCTATATAAACTCTCTTCTTTTCTGCCTCTCTCTCTCTCTATTTGGAAGTGTAACTTACTGCAGATTCAAAACACTCATCAATTAATTCTTAAATTTGGATCAAACATATGTGGTAGGTCGCTGCTGCTGAGATCTTAAGGCATTGAAGCATGGATTACTGCTGCTGGTACATTGTTGTCTATTGAATGAGAAGGCAAAGAAAAGAAAGAGATAGAAAGGGATATGTTAGGGCAAAGAATGAGAGAGAATGGTGAGATGTTAGGGCAGAGAAAAAAAGGGAGGGAAAAAGATGGAGGGAATGAAATTTTGAGAAAAAAAAATGTGCCACTTTTTTTATATAAACTGCCACTAACACTATTAAACTGCCATAAAATTTAACATTTTAATTTTTTAGTATAAACCGCCACTAAATAATATTAAACCGCCACAAAATATTAAATTTTGTGGTAGTTAATAAAATCGCAGTTTAAACCGCTAATAATTGTGGCAGTTTACGAAACCGCCGTAAATACACTGCCTCTATTTGCAAATTTTTTGGTAGTGATCCACACCTAGGTGTGGTCAGCAGAGACAAAGCACGTGATTCATAACCACGCCTAGGCGTGAGAAAAATCTTGGCACACAAGATTAGCCCTTATTATCTAATTTTTGAAGGAGAAGATAGCATCTTCAGTTTTGAACCAAGTACGGGATCTAAAGAGCAAGTGAGAGAAGGAGAAGTTCATTGAGATTGGAGGTGATTCAAGGGAGAATCAAGATCAAGGAAGGAGGATCAAGCTTGGAATCTCTCTGCTTTTGTTCTTTCTATACCTTTCCCCTCTTGATTTGTAACTTGATGGATTTTGTGATTTTAATTATTTTCTCCTCTTTCATGATGTGTAACTAAACTCTAATCTAAGGGTTCTCTAGGATCTTGTTATGGATTTTAATATTTTGTAAATAGTTGAGTTTCTATCAATGAAATTGGTTTTGTTCTTCTATACCCATGCTTAGTGCTTGTTATTGTTTGACCATCAATTGTATGATTTTATTATTCCAACTACACTGGAAATAGGGAATTGTGAATATAGATATGGTATGGTTGATGTATGTTCAAGTACATTCAATTGGTTTGGGTATGTTGATTAACTAAGGGAATGGACACATATCCTTTGGTCATGCATGACAGGTGTTTGATAATTGGTCTCAATGAGTTATTCTTATGCTAATTTGCATAGATACACAGTAAGTTAGATAGGTTTCATATGAGTAATTGTCCTAGACATAGGCTCTTATCTATTGCTCATTCTTAGCCAACAAAATCAATTCATTAATAGGTTCTTGTGAATTGAAAATATTCATTGAAGTAGCAAGTGAATAAAGACCCCTAGGTTTTAATCATTCTCATCTTTCTCTTAAGGATTTGGGGTTTGGTGCATTTTTATTTCATTTCTTTTAATTTGTTAATTCAATTGCAAACTGATAACATCAGGAAATGAAGTTATTTCTCTTGAACTTGAATGAATATGAGCATGTTATCCTTAAGTTTTTAAGGCCCAATGGTCCAATTCATACATGATTTTGATGATTTAAGCTTTGTATCTCAAATGTTTATGAATTGAATATTTGTTGGTTGTATTTAAGGAATTGAGTTGGATTATGACCTGATGAATTTAAGCATTGTTTTGAAACAGATATTCAAGGTGGAAAGACCTTAGAAGGGATGAGGAAAGTGAAGAGAAGCTCAAATTGTGAAGAAAACATCAAGAGAAGGTGCTGACAACTCATGCCTAAGCGTGACAAATCCATGCCTAGGCGTTACCCTTGCAGTTTCTCAAGAATCCCAGGCAGAAACATCCACGCCTAGGCATGGTAAAGTCACGCCTAGGCATGGCAAGCAGAGGAAAGACATGTGATTCATAACCACACCTAGGCGTGGGAAAATTCCTGGCACACGAGTTTAACTCTTATATTCTGATTTTTTAGAAGAAAGAGAGGATCTTCAGTTTTTACAAAGCACGAAATCCCTAGAGCAAGTGGGAGGAGGAGGAACTCTTGGAAGATAGAAGTGATTCAAGTGAAGAATCAAGATCAAAGAGGAAGATCAAGCATTGGATTCTCACCATTCTTGTTCATTCTTTCCCTTTTCTCTCTTGATTTGTAATTTGATGGGTTTCTTGAATTCCTTAGTTTGTTCTTCTTTTATGATGTGTAAATAAACTTTAATCTAGGGGCTCTCTAAGATCTTGCTATGGATTTGATTATCTTGTAATTCATTGAGTATCCTTTCAATGAAATTAGTTTTCTTCATCCATATCTATGCTTAATGCTTGTTATTGATTGGCCATCAATTGCATGATTTTAATATTCCAATTGAACTAGAAATAGGGTGTTATGAATATAGATATGGTATGGTTGATGTATGTTCAATTACATTCTATTGGTTTGGGTATGTTGATTAACTAAGGGGATGAACACATACCTCTTGGTCATGCATGACAAGTGTTTGATAATTGGTCTCAATGAGTGATTCTTATGTTACTTCACATGGACACATAGTGGATTAGCTAGGTTTCACATGGGTAATTGTCCTAGACATAGGCTCTTATCTATTGTTGGTTATTAGCTTACAAATATCATTTCATTGATAGGTGCTTGTTAATTGCAATTAATCATTGAAGTAGCAAGTGAATAGGGACCCCTAGGCTTTAATCATTCTCATCTTCTCTTGTGAAATTGGTGTTTGGTGTTTTCTTATTTTGTTTCTTTACGTTGTTATTTTAATTGTAACCCACTCTCATATTTCGATTGCTTAGTTAAGAATTTTGTGGATATTGATTAAGTTCTAGCATTCTTCTAATTGTCAATCTCTTGGGACATGATACTCTACTCTCAAATATATATTACTTGTCGACCCATGCACTTGTGGATTTTTGGACCTCAACAATTTTGGCGCCGTTGCCGGGGATTGAGTTTAGATTTTGTGATATTTCTTACATCTATTCACAATTCTTATTTCAAGTTTCATTTGTTTTGTTTTGCATTTTTTTTTTATTTTCAGGTACTTGGCTTTTGTATGCGAAGAACTCAAGGTGTGTCTCGATTTCCTTACGATCCTGAGATCGTGAGGACATTTCGTAGATTGCTAAGAGAACAACAAGTATAAGCATAAGCACTAACTTTGGTTAACAAATCTGAGATGACGTAGGAAGCAAATGCTGAAAGACCCTTAAGGGAGTATGCCACCCCATATTCTAGAGAAATCTGATCTAGCATTAGACGATCAGCTGTCCAAGCACAAACTTTTAAGATCAAGCCTGCAATTATTCAGATGGTTTAGAATAATATGCAATTTGGAGATTTACCCCATAAAGATCCTAATTCTTATTTAGCTAACTTTCTGGAGATCTGTGATAGTTTCAAGTACCAAGCAATGACTGATGGTGCGGCTCGCTTAAGGCTCTTCTCTTTTTCCTTGAAAGATAGGGCTAAGGCATGACTTCAATCTTTACCTGAGCATTCCATCACTACTTGGGAAGAGCTAGCTCAGAAGTTCTTAGACTGATTCTTTCCTCCTATGAAGGCAATGAAGTACAGAAACAACATCTTATCCTTCAGGCAATTTAAAGGAGAAACTTTATATGAAGCATGGGAGCGATTTAAAGATTTGCTAAGGAAGTGCCCCCACCATGGCATAGCAAAATGGATGTTGGTTCATATTTTCTACAATAGCTTGACAACCTCCATTTGTTTCATAATTGGCAAATTGATGCTGAAGAGATGATAATAATTATCGCTAGAGGGTGACTCCTAGAGAAGGGCGTTTATGAGTAAGACTGTGGAGCAAAAAGATTTGAGAATTAAGAAAGCTTCCAGGATTGGGGTTAACACAACGATACAAGACTCTACAGTGGCAATCTGCAGCCTACAACCTTTTGGAAGAGATGGCTAATAATAATTATAGTTAAGGTGGACCGTCAACGCAAAGAGCTAGGGTGACTCCTAGGAGAACCGATTTTGGCGGGTGAAATC
This sequence comes from Ormosia emarginata, assembly GCA_029884605.1. NCBI lineage: Eukaryota > Viridiplantae > Streptophyta > Magnoliopsida > Fabales > Fabaceae > Ormosia > Ormosia emarginata. Next base: position 23,489,939 of record JAQQTP010000073.1, read on the forward strand.
CGCAAGTGTACGGTTTCGTCATTGGCAGTAATAAAATATCGAATCCACAGTGGACTATGTTTATGAATACCAATTAACTAATTAATTATATGAAGTTGATGCTCTCACATCACAAAATTTTCCGCTCAGAATTAAGAAAGTGGCACAAGACTCTAATTGACAATCCTTCCAAGAAGTTTGACACCATGGCGTTTTTGGTAATTCATTAATCAACTCTCATGATTTAAACCTTAAGTTCAATTCTTATAGTTCCAACACCTAGGTTCACCTTTCGGAGCTAATATCATGAGAGTTAAGATCTATGATCATTCAACAACATTCAAGGGACCGTCATTTCTAGAAACAAAAGGGAACTACTCGCATGGAGAATTGAATTCATGTTCCGGCTAGCTTGGAGAGTGTACCATATGCTAGTCAATTCGACACGCACCCCGAACCAACTAGGTCACAACACGGGTTCATGATTTTTTGGTAATACTTATAACCCATGGCCGTGGTTCGGACCACGGGCGTTGGTGGAACCATCCTAATCTCTCATGGGGTAAAATGCCTAGAATGTATAAAAATGCATGCAAACACATGAACAAAATATGATGTTGTTTCACACACATCACCATCCTAATCTCTCATGGGGTGAAAATTGTAACAACATTGTGGGGATGTCACATTTATGATGCAATAAAATAAAAATAGATAAAATATTACCCAAGTTATAAAACATTTGTTACATAAATAATATAGGTTATAAAATTTTTCTTTTTATACAGAATATTACTAAATCAAATAACACGAAACATAAAGTAAAGCAAACTGTCATCACACATAATATACATATGATTTTGTTTTAAGTTAAGCAAATAATTTACAACTACAAATTATTTAAACAAAATAGTAAAGAGTTAATATACAATACGACATCATAAAGTGCCCAAGTGCACATCATAGATCCCTAACCTTCTGAAGGATCACTCTCAGATGAAACTTCTAGTGATAGGTATCCAGGATGTCTTGAAGCTCTACGGACATGAGTTCGTGTTGTCGATACACTGCTGATCTCACTAGGCGCAAGGAACATCCCTTCCCAGTATCGCCTAATAGTCAGCGGCAACTCTAAATACAAATACAGAGTAGTAGTAAAAACAGGTTCCCCATCAAACTCTATTCGTAGGGACAAAGTCAAATGTCCCACGTAGACAACCGATCCTCTGTCCTCCCGCAATCGCCAGGCCTCCGAGCCTCCATGAAACTCAAGTCTCACGAAACCAAGAAATCCCGGCAAAGTTATACCTGTCAAATCAGTCCAATGGATATGGATGATCAGAAGGTTTGCACTCGTCGAATTGATCCCCTGTCTGCTACTCTTCCTCTTCTTCAGGATACACACTCTCAAGAGGTTGTTCCTCTTCCTCAAACTTTTTACAACATAATTTAATAATACAGAAAACAGTACATATAGAGAGGTGAGATAATCATACATCAATACCAGCATGGCAAATAAGAAAATGCCAATACAACAGATATAGCAGTTTATACAATATAGCATACCTTAACATCATAGATAATAATACAATTTAATCTAGAAGTTTTAATGCAACAGTATCATATAATATCACAAGTAATTATGTTATGATGCATGAAACAAATGCAATACGACTCGTTCCTACTCCATGGAGCTAGACACAGACATCAGAGAGAATGACCCGTAAAGAACTATCAGTACCTCAGGCTGCCCAACCAAACTATTGCACTGTCTTACGTTGTGTCTATAGCCCACTGTCCAATCATCGTGTAGTAGCACACAGTCCAAACATCGTGTAACTACAGGCATTGTACTAAAATAGTCTTTACAAGATCTTGATTAAGTATAGTGCGTGTCGAGATCACTAGTGTGTTGCCAGTTACCACGGCCTAGAGGAGCGACCAACTGTCCACATGTGGAATACTCCGCACACTAATGCCTCCAAGTCCATACGAAGAAATGAACCACACTACGCTTATCACACCGACAACACGGTGTAATTCGCCTCGTCAATCAAATCACCAATTATCAATCAAATTGGCACAACTCAATGCATGAATAAAAATAATAATTACCAAATTATCCTTAGCTTCAAAAATATTCTTATATTTATGCAAATGCCCTCAATGGTAAAAATCTCAAATACAATACGTTCCCACTTGACGTACCATATTTCCACATGTCCAAAATGTAGTACGTTCCCACTTGACGTACCATATTTTCACATGTCCGGGTCCACCACTTTGCCCCGATAGTAAAATTCATTGTTTCAATTAATCGCGTAGAAATTTTATCGCGTTTTCACAATTTTATCGTTTTTACAAATGTTTTTAAATAACGTAAATATATTTTGCTATTTTTAAAATCGCGTAGTACTTTTAAATCGTTTTCTTAATCGCATAAGATTTTTAAATCATTTTTTAACCGAAAAGCTTTAAAATCTCTGTTTTAAAACTATGTAAGCTATTTTCAATACTTTAAAACTATGTAGAATAATTTTCTTTACGTTATAAATATAATATAAAATGTTCTCTTTTATTTGTCTATTTTTAATAAATTTTGACAGCATTTCGTCTATAAAATCTATTAAAATTGTACTTTCTACGTTTTTCCTCTAAAAATTCATTCACTTAGTTTTATTATTACTAAATCCACTTTAGTAATTATCATTATACTTTAAAATGCAAAAGTAAATATTTTTCAAGGGTTTTATTCATTTTTCTTCTATGTCACATTTCTAATAAAAATTGATTTCCTTCTTTAAATCTTGAAAATCCATTACAATTGCATTCTTTTTAGGTAAAACATCAAGTCTACACTTTAGAAAATAAATTTTGAGTGATTACACATTTGCAAGGTATGTTGGCCGAAATTGGTAAAACATTGGCATTTGATCTTTGGATCATTTTTCTTCTTCTAAACCATTTTGAAATTCATTCATTTACCTAATTTCATTAAGTCCTTCCTTTAGAAAATGGTTGAGAATATTTTGGTCCCCTTTTCTTGGCTGAGGCCGTGAGCCTCTCTTTGTGTTCTTTGGAACACTCATGCAAACCTTACATGTTAATCACATCCTAAGTAATAATCATGCATATTTCACACATGCAATATATTTTAAAGCTTGTAGACATGCATACAAACAATATCAAACGCAAGTAAGAAAGCTTTTAAACAATCAACACAAGTGAATCTTTATGGATTCTTCACACACTACAATCCATTTTCTCATCACCACACATGGTTGATGAGATTAAATCTCCCTCTTACCTTTAAGGAAGATAAAAACCTCTACTTCTTCTCTTAGTGGTTTCGGTTTCACCTCCAAGAAAACCTAAAGATCTTAAACAAAAATTTAAAGAGTTATAACTATAGGAGAAAAACATAAACCATGGATCAATCATGGCTTAGAACCTTAGAAATGAAGTTAGAAATGAAAAATAAAGATTTTCACCTTCTAGGAAAAATATCCAAAGCTATTTTTCAAGCTTAAGATGAATGATTTTGAAAGAACTCTCAACTAGAGATGTTCTTGTTGGTGTATGCCCTAGTGGCCAATACGTTTTGTTTGTATTTACATACATTATATTATGCTATTTTATATGAGGCATTTCATTTATTATGTTCTTTTTTTTGGTAAACATGATAAAGTCCTTAGAATAGTAAATTTGATACCATAGGACATCAAGTGGATGACTTGATCGTGAGATCCTATTGGATAAAACACTATTCTTAAATGTCCCTAGTCAAGTATTATTGTTAATTAGGACAACAATAATGCTTTGAGACTAGTATGTGCGTCGATGACCACATCTCACGGGTCATGGATATGAGATATCAAGTCTACACATAGATACATATTAGAGTAATGATGTATTGGACAGACCCGCCATGAGAACGCTACGTGGATCGTTACGTGAGTGTCATAAGCAATTCTCATAGTGATAATGGTGTATGTGGTCCTTTGACACGAAATCACTACGATTCCTACATGAGGAGTTGTGTGTTTTAATGCCATCAAACGTCATCTCGTAACAAGATGATTATAAAGTTGGTTATTAGACATACCGCGATACATGTGGAGGGATGTGAGTGACCTAGATGGGATTTGTCCCTCCTACATAACAGAGTGATATCTTCGGGCCCCCGATTGAGTGAGACTATGAAATGCATGGCCATGCTCAAATGAGTCAATATGAGATATTGATCTCATTTGTCATTACTATGTCTACTCGGGAATCAGAAACCGAAGATTGAACTAAACAAGGGTGACACGTTCCATGCCTTGTGTTCAATTTGGATATCCGGACAAAGGGACTAAACTACACGGAAACATTGGTCAAAGATAGGTTATGTCAAATCACCGACATTCTCATTACTTGGGTAGCGTTGATGTGTTGCTAGAGCTCCATTGTTTGTAATATTAAAATGAGATTTTAATATTACTACCAACGTCATGAGAACCTGTGGTCGCACACTTAGAACAGACTAAATTGGAGTAATCGAATCCAAGTTGGACTCGGATTCAATTGTGGGCCTAACTCATGACACGGATGGGTTTAGGGTTGCACCACTTACCTTGCTACGCTTCACACTCACTTAAGGCACACTATTATAAATAGTACTTGCTAAGGGGGCTGCTACCTGTGTTACATCACAACCCTAGCCGCACCTAGAAAGTGAGTGAGAGATAGTGAGGTCTTCTTCTCCTCTCTTCGCGGCTAGCACTACGAAAAGAGGCGTGACTCCTTTGCAAGTCTGTTCGTGTGGAAAGAAACATCGTCGCTATTACGGTGTTGGTGATTCAATCACGCTTCAAGAGGTAAAATTTTAAAACCTCGGATTATGGATTTTTCGCATGGATCCTGTGAGGGAATTCTGTTATTCCGCTGCGAGACTTTGATCCGCAAATTCCCAACAGTTCTTAGAATGGTGTTTAGGTTTGGAAAATAAGGTTGGATAAAATTTTTGATGGATGGATGATGGTGTAAGTGGTTTGGCCAAATAGCTTAGAGAAGAGCAACAATGGTGGTTTGTATTTTTGGAAGAGAGAAAGTGTAGCAAAGTGTTAGGAAATGAAGTGAAAGATGGCTTCATTATGGTGCATGGCCGTGTCACACCTCCAATGAAGAGGTGACCTCTTTGTTTGACTTCCAAGACTCCATCCAAGCCTTAGAATTCATCAAGGGTTGAGATCAAAACTTGGTCACCAAGCTTGTTTTCCATTGGCTAATCCAAGCCTTGTCACATGCATTGTCACTTGTTCTTGAATATTTCTCCTTAATGATGATCACTAATTAAGCTACTAATTCCATTAAGCTTCAAAGCACACTTAGTCTAGTTTAATTAGGTTAATTGGTTACATTACTAATTAATTTACATTCTTATAATCTAAGCTTCAAGAGCCATTGATCATATCAATGGTTGATATTAGGTAGTGATATGATCAAATCTAAGCCATTAGATCTTTTCTCTATGAAATCTTAACCATTAGATTCATCTCTAAAAATAAAGGGTCAAGATCTTCTCTATATTCTTCACATCCAATGGTCACAAATGATTTTAGCTACTTTTGTGAGACCAATCTCCACCGTACAATTGATCAACGGCGGATATCCAAAGCCTTCATTATTAAGCTTATCCTTACAACCATAGATTAGATCAACGGTTGATATTCAAAACTAAACCTTCTCATCTAACGGTGCAAATCAAGTCAAGCCCTCTTTGTTGACTTAATTCCTATTGGCTTAAAATAAATCAAGCCATTATCGTTGACTACTTTTTCTAAACGTGGGTCCCGCAATGCATTTGTGGGTTCTACAAACCAAAAGTAGGTCCCACAGATTTCTTTCCGGGTCCATTGTCGTTTATTTGTACTGACTAATAAAATAATATTATAATAATATAAAATTATTTTATTGCACAGTTAAATCCTAAAAATTAAAAGATTAATAACCATATCATTCAGAATTGAGTTTAGTAAGATCCCCCAACTCTGAATAATTAAAATAAGATTTTCCCGGCTCGAAAATTATTATTTTCCTGACTCGGAGCAAATCACACAACACACTCAAATATGAACACGAAACAGTCAAATAAATTTTATATCATACAGAAAAACATAAAACAGCACAATCAAGACATAACGGTCATTTATCCTAAAGTTGGGGTGTTTCAAAAATGTTCAAGGCTCTTCCTTATCTTATCAGCATAATCAAGCACCTCATGCTCCTCCAGGTTTTCAATAATAGAGCCCCCTTCAAGCCCAAACTTCAACATCGACTTCAACTTCTAATTTGGAGAAGATGTTTGCTCAGTTTATAACTAGTCAACAAGATTACATGACCAAGACTAATTCAAGGCTAGTATCCCACGATACATTAATGCAAAGCCAAGCAACTTCATTGAGGAATCTTGAGACTCAAGTGGGCTAACTTGTCCAAGCTCTAAATAACAGGCCCCCAGGGAATTTCCTAAGTGACACCATCAACAATCCTAAGGGTGCCCCTAATGAGCAATGCAAGGCTATATCGTTGAGGAGTGGGAAGGAAATTGAAGGGAATCCCAAGACTAAACTTCTTGAAGAAGAAGTTGAGGTGGCACAAGATGAAGTGGTTGTGAGCAAAGAGGTTGAGAAGAATGAGGAAATTGCAAAGGGAAAGGTTGAAGACATGAAGAAGAAGGACAAGCCTTATACACCACCTCTACCTTTCCCCAACCGGCTAGTTAAACAAAAGCTTGATGCTCAATTCAAAAAGTTCTTGGAGATTTTCAAGAAACTTCACATTAACATACCATTTGCTGAGGCTTTGGAACAAATGCCTAGTTATGTGAAGTTTATGAAGGACATTTTGTCCAAGAAGAGAAAACTTGGGGATTATGAGACTGTAGCTCTCACAGAGGAGTGTAATGCCATATTACAAAAAAAGCTACCTCCCAAGTTGAAAGACCTAGGGAGCTTCACCATTTCATGCACCATTAGAAGTCAGTACTTTGGAAAAGCTTTGTGTGACCTAGGGGCAAGTATAAACTTGATGCCCCTATCCATCTTCCAACGGCTAGGTTTGGGGGAGGTGAAGCCGACTTCGGTTACTTTGCAACTAGCTGATCGTTCCCTTACTTACCCTAAGGGAATAATAGAAGATGTCTTGGTCAAGGTGGACAAGCTTATCTTTCTAGCCGATTTCATCATCTTGGACATGGAGGAAGACCACAATGTAGCTTTGATTCTTGGGAGACCTTTCTTAGCTACCGGTAAGACTATGATTGATGTGCAAAAATGTGAGCTCACTATGCAAGTCAATGATTAAAAGGTAACCTTTTATATTTACAAATCCATGAAATCTCCAACTGATCATGAAGAATGCTCCTACATAGGTATGATTGATCTAGTAGTCAACGATGCATTTCATACTAGTTCTACTGATGATGCCCTTGTTTTGGCTTTGACATCCATATGTGAGCACATAGAGAAGGATAATGTTATGGAATGTATTAAGCTACTTGAGTTTTCAGGAATCCAAGTTGTGAACCCTTGACTGCAAAGTCTAGCCAGGACTATAAAAAGGCGTTTGTTAGGAGGCAACCCAACTTCTTAACCCTATCTCTTAGCTAGGACAATTTCATCCATGATTTAGAGTTTTCCTTTATAGTTTAATTATGTTTTTGATAGCTTAAAAAAAAGAAGAGAGATCAATGGCTGCCTGAGAATATGCATTAAATTGATGAGTGTGCTTTGAGGCAGGTTGAATTTGTCCATGCCAGATTTCTAATTTGAATATCTGATGATTGTATGGATCCAATATACACCTCACTGCTTGGGAACTCACTTGAAAAAATTCAGAATTTTGTGTTTACACTTACTGCCATAATGTGCATGAGAGAATTTCTCTGTTGTATGTGTGGTAGATTGTGGAATATGAATGAATTGTATGATTAAAGAAAATTTATGAAAGGCATGTGTATAGTCAATCTGCATCTTAGAGGCTTGTCTGATTCCCTTTTGAGGCGAAATCCTAGGCAATGTTTTTTTAAGGAAATGACTAGGGCATTTGTTTAGACCGATTGAGCTTTTCAAGCCAACCCTGATTGAATGATATCCCTAGTACCCCTTTTGAAGCCTAGTGTGCGTATGTGTAGCCTGATTTTTCCTTCTTTAAACCTAATCTCTCCACCCTTTTAAACCATGCTTATGAAATAAAAATCTCTTCCCCTCATTACAGGTCCCTTGTTGAACACATGATTGAGCAGTTCTGTTGGTTTAAGCCAAAGTGTTCTACATGATGCTAAGAATCTAGCAATTTGTGGTTATCAACTTTTATTCAAAAATAGTGTAAAAAAAAAAGAAAGAAAGAAAAGAAAGAAAGAAAGTGAATAAGGAGGCTGTTGTGTGAATTAAAGCCCTTTTTGCAACGAAAATAAGGTTGTACATATGTTCTTAGAAATATATATATAAAGAAAAATGATGAGAAAATGGAATAAAGATGGTTGATTCTTCAATTTGGACTCTGTTTGTGCATCTACATGCTTGGCTTGATTCAATGGAAGTGGTTGATTATGTGTTTAATATTTGAATTCAAATCCCTTCCCTTCTTTCTTAGCCACTATCCTTAGCCTTACATTACAAGCTTAAAAGACTCTTATGATCTTTGATTCTGTCTTGCCTACTTTAGTGGAGAAAGGGATAAAGGACATTCTTTTGAGGGTGCATGTGCATTTTATAAATTCATTCATCTTGCTCTTCATGATTAGGAAAGGGTCTTAAACACATGAGCTTGGGAAATCATTCATGCACAAAAATGGCATTCAAGGGTAATCATGATAGTTGGAAATTTCTTGCATATGTGAACCTTGTTGTGAGGTTGAAATATGATTTCTGAGGGTATGAATGATAATTGGAAGTTGGAACTGCCTTAGTTCACTTTGCCTTATGTTTCCTGACCTTTGGATTGGATTGCATTTCCTATTCCTGCTTGGATTAGTTTGCTCGAGGACTAGCAAAACTGTAGGTTTGGGGGTGTGATAATATCAGGAAATGAAGTTATTTCTCTTGAACTTGAATGAATATGAGCATGCTATCCTTAAGTTTTTAAGGCTCAATGGTCTAATTCATACATAATTTTGATGATCTACGCTTTGTATCTCAAATGTTTATGAATTGAATATTTGTTGGTTGTATTTAAGGAATTGAGTTGGAATATGGCCTGATGAATTTAAGCATTGTTTTGAAACATATATTCAAGGTGGAAAGACATTGGAAGGGATGAGGAAAGTGAAGAGAAGCTCAAATTGTGAAGAAAACATCAAGAGAAGGTGCTGCCAACGCACGCCTAGGCGTGACAAATCCATGCCTAGGCATGACCCTTGCAGTTTCTCAGGAACCCCAGGCACAGACATCGCCTAGGTGTGGAAAGTTCAGTTTTTTAGTGTTTTCAGATAGAGACCCCCACACCCAGGCGTGGTAAAGTCACGCCTAAACGTGGCAAGCAGAGGAAAGACACGTGATTCATTACCACGTCTAGGCATGGGCAAGCCACGCCTAGTTGTGGGAAAATTCCTAGCACATGAGTTTAACCCTTATATTCTGATTTTTGAGAAGAAGGAGAGGATCTTCAGTTTTTACAAAGCACGAAATCCCTAGAGCATGTGGGAGGAGGAGGAACTCTTGGAAGATAGAAGTGATTCAAGTGAAGAATCAAGATCAAGGAGGAAGATCAAGCATTGGATTCTCACCATTCTTGTTCATTCTTTCCCTTTTCTCTCTTGATTTGTAATTTGATGGGTTTCTTGAATTCCTTAGTTTGCTCTTCTTTTATGATGTGTAACTAAACTCTAATCTAAGGGCTCTCTAGGATCTTACTATGGATTTGATTATCTTGTAATTCGTTGAGTATCCTTTCAATGAAATTGGTTTTGTTCATCCATATCTATGCTTAATGCTTGTTATTGATTGCCATCAATTGCATGATTTTAATATTCCAATTGAACTAGAAATAGGGTATTGTGAATATGGATATGGTATGGTTGATATATGTTCAATTACATTCTATTGGTTTGGGTGTGTTGATTAACTAAGGGGATGGACACATACCTCTTAGTCATGTATGGCAAGTGTTTAATAATTAGTCTCAATGAGTGATTCTTATGTTACTTCACATGGACACATAGTAGATTAGCTAGGTTTCACAAGGGTAATTGTCCTAGACATAGGCTCTTATCTATTATTGGTTATTAGCTTACAAATATCAATTCATTGATAGGTGCTTGTTAATTGCAATTAATCATTGAAGTAGCAAGTGAATAGGGACCCCTAGGCTTTAATCATTCTCATCTTCTCTTGTGAAATTGGTGTTTGGTGTTTTCTTATTTTGTTTCTTTAAGTTGTTATTTTAATTATAACCCACATAAGAATTTTGTGGATATTGATTAAGTTCTAGCATTCTTTTAATTATCAATTGTAACACCCTTTTGGGGATGCCACACATATAAAGAAAATTAAAATAAATAAATAAAATCTACCCAAGTTATAAAATATTTATTACATAATAATATGGGTCGTAAAGTAATTCCTGATAAACAGAATATTGTTAAATAAAATAATGCGGAAAATAAAATAAACAGAACAACATCACTCATAAGATACATTTGTTCCAAGTTATAAGTTATACAAATAATTTACAACTACAATTACAAATATTTAAACAAAAACAATAAATCAAAACAAGTAAAAAAAATCAATATATACGTACATACGCAGACGCTAAAAAAAAAACATCATCATGCATATTTAATCCTCTAAAGGATCACTCTCAACATGAAAATGATCATCGGGAGACAAATATCCGGATGTCTCGACTCTCGGCGATAACGAGATCGCTAGCGATCGATACGATATTAATCTCACTAGGCTCGTGGTCATACCACCAAAATGACGCCTAAGAGATAAAGGTAACTCTAAATGTAAAAATACAAGTAGTAGTCATAACTCGGCTCTCCATCAAACTGTTGACGTAGGGTTACAGTCAACCGTCCTACATACGTCACAGAGTCTCGGTCTCCTCGCAGATGCCAAGCCAACGATCCTCCATGAAACTCTAGCTGTACAAACCCCAAAAATCCTGGCACTGCCATCTCCCACAATCAATCCAAAGGATATGGATGATCGGATGGTTCTTGGTCGTAAAACTGGTCGTCGATTTGCTGATCTTCCTCCTCCTCCACGGGGTACAGGATCTCAAGAGGCTGTTCCTCTTCCTCAAAGTCTTTACCGCGTAAAATAAATATACAGAAATACATACAACGAAGAGGTAAGACAATCTAAAATCACCATAAACATGGCCAATAAGAAGACGACAAACAACATGTATACAGTTCATGCAATACGAAAAGCTATAACAGTAATAATAACGGAATAGAGTAAAGTTTAGATATCATAACATTACATAACATCACAGATATAACACAGATAAAAACACAGATAAGACAATATCACAGATAGAATAAAATAAGAAATAGACAACCATCATAATAATTACCAGATAAAGATAAATAGAGAAAATAGAATAATATCCAAGATATAATCATATACACTAAGACACGATCCTACTCCATGGAGCTAAACACAAACAGATATCAGAGAGAATGACTTGCAAAATCTATTAGTACCACGGCTGCCCAACCAACTATCGCGCTGTCACACGTTGCGTCAATAGCCCACGACACTGGGAATCCACCATCCAGGCGTAGTATAGTTCACGGTCTCCCGTTGTGGCACTATAGGCAATGTACTACTAGACTTTACAAACCTCGAGTAAATATAGTGCGTGTCGAGTCCATTAGTGTGCTATCGGTTTACCACGGCCCAGCGGAGCTACCAACTGTCCACATATGGGATACCGTACACTAACGTCTCCAAGTCCATTAGAACAATGAATCACACTACGTTTATCGCATCGACAACACGATGTGATTCGTCTCTTCAACCAATCCACCAAAAATTTGGCATAAACTCAATACATAATTCCAAAAATATGAAATTACGAAAATGCCCTCAAGATAAAATATGCTCTCAATGGCAGAAAAAATAGAAAGCCTGTACGGGTTCACATTTTCCCGACAGCGAAAAATCCTCAAAAGCTTGTACGGTTTCACATTTTCCCGACAGCATAAAATAAATATAGTAACGGTCAATCGCGTAGAAATTTTATCGCATTTTCACAATCTCGTCGTTTTTATAAACGTTTTGAAATCACGTAAATATATTTTTCTGTTTTCAAAATCGCGTAGGATTTTTAATACGTTTTCTCAATCGCGTAAGATTTTTAAATCATTTTCTTGACCGAATTCCTTAAAATTTACTGTTTAAATAAACAGAAATAATAAATAATACTTTTAAGCTACGTATAATATTTTTCATACCGTATATCTTGTCTTTTGGACATCTTTCCTATCTTATTTGTCCGTTTTTACTAAAATTTGACAGTATTTTGCTTAGAAAATTATATTAATGGTTTCCTAATTTTACCGTAAAAATTCTGTTTATTAAATTTTTAAACCATATACTTAATCCTTTTGAAAACTACTAACATGCTTCAAAATACAAAGCATGAGCTATATGTTAGAAATTTTTGAAAGTTACTGTATTTCATTTCTAATAACATAATCATTAGTTCTAAGTTCTCAAACTTATTTCTAATTGATTCTTTTCCTTAAAACTCATTTTAGAAAAATTCTTTTTAACACATATTGTATTCTTATACTTAGAAAAGGTTTGGATTTAATTTTAGAAACCATGGATACTTGGTTTGGCATGTTGGCCGAATTTCCTAAATCCTTTGAAATTGATTTCTAAATTATTTCTCATCTTCTAAATATATGTCAAACTTATTGTATTGTCTAAATTCATTTAGCCATCATTTTAGAAAATGGTTTTTGAAATCAACACATTCATTTTAGGCATGTTGGCCCAAAATACTAAGTCTTACCATTTGATTTCTAAATTCATTTTCTTTGATCTAATCAACTTGAAACCTTCTTAATTCTCCTAGGTTAATTAAATTACCTTTTAAGAAAATTAAGAGAACATTTTGGTTCCCCATTGGTTAAAGGCCGTGAGCCTTGGTGTAGTGTTCTTTGGAACACATGCATTTCCTTGACATGTTATTCACATCCTATACATTATCATGCAATTCTATACTTTATCATGCAATTCTAACACATGCAATATTATCAAAGCTTATAGACATGCAAATTAAAGCTTGTAGACATGCAAACTATTACAAACAACAAATAGGAAAGCTACTAACAAATACACAACCACATCAAATAAGCTACTAACAAGCACAAACATGAATCCTTATGGATTCTACAATCACAAAATCAAACTCCATCTTCTTACCACCATCCATAGGTGATAAGATTTGTCTTCCTCTTACCTTAAATGAAGACAAAAGGATTTCTTTCACTCCTCCTAGGTCACGGTTTTCTCCTTCAAAATACCTCCTTGGTACAAACTTCCAAGTAGGTTTTCAAGCTTCAAATGTAAGATTTTGAAAGAACTCTCAACTAGAGATGTTCTTAGGATTGTGTTTAGGTTTAGAAAACTTGGTTGGATAGAATTTTGGGTGGTTGGATGATATGGAACAAAGCTTGGCCGAAAATAGCTTCAAGAAAGCTTCAATGGTGTTTAGGGTTTTTGGAAGAGAGAGAAGAGAGAAAGTTGCATGAAAGATGAAGTGATTATGGCCTTCCAAGGGTGGCTTGGCCGTAGACATCACTCCATGCAAGGTGTCCATGGCTTGGCTTCATCCTAGCCTTAGAATGCATCAAAGGTTAAGATTAAAACTTGGTTAGCAAGCTTGTTTCCTATTGGTTGGTTCAAGCATAGTCACCATGCTTAGTCATTAAGCTTCATTAACTCTTAAGCCTAGTCATTAGCTGAGTCACCATGTTTCTTGAAAGTTCCTTCACTAATGATGCTTAATTAAGCTACTAAGTTAACTGTATTAACTAAACGTGGGTCTCGCAAAACATTTAGGGTCCATTGTCATCTAATTATACTGACTAATAAAATAATATTATAATAATATAAAATTATTTTATTTGTGATTAAATCCTAAAAATTAAAAGATTAATTTTAGGCTCATTCAGATTGGGTTTAGTAAGATCCCCGCCTCCGAATAATTAAAAACAGATTTTACCGGTCCGGAAAAATATTATTTTCCCGCCCGTAGCAAATCACACAAAAAGTCCATATAAAATCACAGACGCAGTAAATATTGGACACTAAATCAAGTAGAAAACAATTAAAAACAGCAAAAAATAGTACAAACAACACGTTCGGGACGTAATGGTCATTTTTCATTTTTTCCCACAACGTAGCTAATTGTCCAAAACGTTCAAATAAAATTACAGACAAGTATTAATTGTATCGTATATCATCCAGAAAAATTAAAACAAGAGTTCGGAAAAACTTTTATTTTATCAGTCTCGGAACAAATTACGTAAAAAGACCAAATAAAATTTGAGCCTGTATAAACGTATTTGTATTTCATGCAGAAATCGAGAAACAGTAAAATAGGGACACAACGGTCATTCACACGAAAGCTTGAAAAACAGCAAACAGTACATTCGGTACATTTTCTAAAAATTGGGGTGTTACATCAATCCCTTGGGACATGATACTCTACTCTCAAATATATATTACTTGTCGGCCCGTGCGCTTGCGGATTTTCGGACCTCAACACAAACCACTTCCAATTTTTGATTACTTGGGTAAGAATTTGTGAAAATTAGTTAAGTTTTAGCATCCTTTCTAATAGTCAATCCCTTGGGACACGATACTCTAACTCTCATATATTGCTTGTTAACCCGTGCACTTACAGATTTTACCTAACAGTGGACACAACCTTATTTAGAAGACATTTGAAGAATAAGCTTTTAAAATATATGTTTATGACATTATTTTTGGATCTCCTAATGAAGGCCTATGCAGATAATTTTTTGATTTAATGAAAAATGAGTTTGAAATAAGCATGATGAGAGAATCAACTTTCTTTCTTACACTTCAAATCAAGCAAGGAAAATTTAGGATTTTTATCTACCAAGAAAAGTACACAAAAGACTTGCTAGGAAAGTTCAATATGGAAGAAACAAAGTTAATGAAGACTCCAATGCACTCATCTGTTGTTATTAAGAAAGATTAGAAAGGTAAAATAGTAAGTGAAAAGCTTTGTAGAGGTATGATTGGATCCTTATTATATTTAATAGCAAGCAGACTTGATATTATTTTTAGTGTTGGGTTATGTGCAAGATACCAAACATGTCCTAAAGAATCTCATCTCAAAGTTATGAAGAGAATATTTAGGTACCTGTTAGGAACATCTAATTATGTTGTGGTATAAGAAAAAGACCAATTTTGATTTAGTAAGATAACGCACTATTGACTTTCTAGAGATAGAGTTGAGAGAAAAAGCACAATTGGTACTTGTCACTTCCTAGGAAATGCATTAGTAACTTGGTCAAGTAGGAAGCAAAACTCCATAGCTCTCTCAACTATAGAAGTTGAGTATGAGTAAGCCTCAAGTTGTTGCTCACAACTCTTACTGATCAAACACCAATTAGAGAATTACTCCCTAAGGTATAACCGCATTCCTATTCAATGCGACAATACAAGTGCTATTCATATGTCAAAAAACCCTATAAAACATTCAAGATCAAAACATATTGAGATTAAATATTATTTTATTCATGATCATGTTCAAAAGAGTGATTTTGAACTTAAATTTGTTGATACTGACCATTAATGAGTAGATATTTTTACAAAACCCTTTAGTGAGGACAGATTTTGCTTTATAAAAAAAAATATAAATATGATTTCTCTCAAATGATTGATCTTGACTTCTATAATATGATTTACATGATTTTGAGATTTAAATTTTGAATATTAAATATTTATCATTACTTAAGAATACATACTAAGAGTTTTGAGTTTTGTTAGGAAAGATTAGATAGATAGTCATCAGGAGGTGAGAACGATGTGGGAAAGGTCATGAGATATTTAGTGAGAATGTTCCCAAACAAACTCTCTCACCCATACCTTCTCACCCTACTCTAAAGCCTAATTATCACTTGACAATTATTACCAACAACTATTTTTGAAACAACATCACTCCTCATTAATTTGAATTTACTATGTCTCAATGGTAAAAAAAGAGGTCCAACATTTGAATTTCACTTCCTATAAATGATCGAGACTGATCATTGCACCCCCACTTCAAATTTTATCTCTGAACTCTCTCTACTCTCTTACCCACAACAACTCTCACTCACCCATTTGTCTCTTTCATTCTCAAACTCTAATCCTAAAGATACCCAGTTTGTTTTTCTTAAACCCTTTTGAGAATGTGAGTCAAACACACTACAATGAAGACTAAGAACTTTTCCTACATTCTTTCTCAATAAAATTCAAGTAATGAACCTGAAGCACATCGACCAACTCCACTACATGATGAGCCCTCTGTTCCTCCTAAACCCTCACAATCGAAACTAAAGGTTGTTCCCAATCCTTCTAAGAGAAAAAGATCCTTGCACATTATAAATGGTGTGATTAAATTTACTACGCCAAAGAAGAAAGCAAAGATAAAAGGGGCTATAAATTTGGAAGAAGAATAAAGACAAGAGGAGAAGTCTCAAGTGTAAGTTCCACAAACCTTTTGTGCTTAAGATTGATTAATATGTTTTGATAGTAACTAACTATGTTGAAAAATTAATTTAATTTCTCCTAATGCTTTAATTTGTTTAATATGTTTTTTTGTGGAGTTTCTTAGTGAGAATTAACCTATACAAGTCTAAACAAGTTTGAAGGAAGTCTTCAAGGTGAATATATAGGATTAAGATATTCAAATTCTAACTTGAGAAAGCTCAAGTGAAGACCTAAGAAGATTCTAAAAGAACATGATAAAGTTCATCATGGAAATGTCCTGATAAGGTTATAAGAAAGTTTAGAAGAATGAAAAACTTCCACAAGAGCTGAAATAAAGAGTAGATATGAAGCATATACCATCTAAATCATAAAAAAGAAACATCTATGGGATGGTGGAATTGAAAGATAAGAAGAATGAAGAGTTTCAAGTATGAGAAAATTGGAAAAGAGAGTTAGCTGAGAACATTCAGTGACAAGATTGCTTGAGAAAAAGTTCATATGAACCTTTTCACTAAAGCCATGTATGCTGACTAACCAAGAAAAGAAGAAAAAATGATAACCTGCCATAAGAAAGGATATTTACTATTGGAAGTGCCTAACATCTATATTTTCAGAGTTTATATAAGCATCCAAGCTTGAAAAACAAAAGGTTATGAACTTTGAAGCTGATCTAGCAGTGAACATGAAGAACACAACTTTCTCTTCTTTGGCTACTTAATCTATAATCTTTTAAGTCCTTTATAATTGTATTGTGAGCTCTGTGTTGGGAATTGTGGAAACAAAGCGCAGCGGAAAAACAAAATTCCCACCAAGGATCTATGCGAAATCCGTAATTTGTTGAGTTTACCTCTTGAAGCGAGATGAAAAACAAACGATGTGAATCACCAACATCGTAACAGTGATGATGCCTTTATGGTATCCACACGAATAGAGTCACAAACATCCAATGTCTGCAATATTGGAGTCTCACGTCTATGACACAGTGCTAGCTGTAAAGAGAAGAGAAACATGTTATTCTCTCACTCATTATTTTTGTAGGTGTGGCTAGGGTTCTATTCTATGCACTTAGCAGCCCCCTTAATAGTACTATTTATAATAGTGACTGCCTTAAGTGAGTGAGAGCAGCAGCAAGGTTAGCTGTGTAACCCTTGGACTTATCTGTTATGAGTTAGGTGCATGATGGAATCCCATTCCAACTTAGATTCTCATTGCTCTAATTTTAGTCTGCTTTATATGTGTGATCCTATAGGTTCTCATGACATTGGTAATGATATTAAAATCGTATTTTAATATTACAAGCATTGAGCAGTATCTAGGAGCGCATTGCTGCTATACAAGTAATGAGAATGTCAGTGATCTGACATAACCTTTCCGTGATTAATGTTTTCGTGTAATTTAGCCTATTTGTGCAGATATCTAGATTGAACACAAGGCACAGAACGTGTCACCCTTATATAGTTCAATCTTCCGCTTCCTGATACTCGAGTGGACATAGTAATAACAAATGAGATCAATATCTCATATTGACTCGTTTGAGCATGGTCATGCATTTCGTAGTCTCACTCAATTAGGGGCCCAAAGATATCACTTTGTTATGTAGGAGGAACAAATCTCATCTAGGTCACTTACATTCCTCCACATGATTCGTGATATGTCCAATATTTAACTTTATAATCACCTTATTACAGATGACGTTTAATGGCATTAAAATATACAACTCCTCATATAGGAATCGTAGTGATTTTAGGTCAAAGGACCCATACACCATTATCACTATGAGAATGGATTATGACACTCACGTAACGATCCACGCAACATTCTCATGGCGGGTCAATCTAATACATCATTACTCTAAGATATACCCATGTGAAAACTCAATATCTCATATCCATAACCCGTGAGATGTGGCCTTCAGTCTACGCACATACTAGTCTCAATGCATTATTGTTGATCTGATTAACAATAATACTTGACTAAGGACATTTAAGAATAATGTTCTGATTTCATTCAATAGGATCTCATGATCAAGTCATCCACTTGATGTCCTATGACATAAAACTTACTATTCTAAGGACTTTATTATATATATCATAAATAACACAATAAATGAAATGCTTCATATATTAAATATATAACATAATACAATGTAAGTTAGTATGGTCAAAATAAATTGGCCTCTAGGGCATACACCAACATCTATTTCTTTCTTGTTTGTTATCATCAAAATCATTATTATTGTCAATTACATCTATGATATGACTGCTCCTAGGAAAAAAAATCAACCAAGTTAAAAAACCTCTTACACTCCCTGTTGCTCTAGTTAGTCATCCAGAATCCTTAGGAAAATAGGTTTCCCTTGGGTCCTTTCTAAATATGCTGGAAAAAGAACAAGATAGAGAAAAAACTGATCCTTCTCAAGGACAAAGGATGGAAGGGAGTGAGACTTATCATGGTCCCACTCAAGCGGAACCTACTCCTTCCAAACTAGTAGTTAAAAGGACCTACAAGTCTGCCAAAGTTGAAATGAGGAAGTTAAGGAAGGATAACAGAAAGTTGAGAAGAAGAGTGAGACAGTTGAATGTAGGCTAGAGAAAGATGCATTCCACATTACATCCCTTCATTGATTGCTTTGTCATGCTAGAAGAATAGCTTGTGGAAAAAATGGAGAACGAAGTCATTCTTGGAACCACACACCAAGAACATTACCCCTATCCTCCTCATCATCCTATTCTTGAATTCTCTTTATCATCTTCTTTCTCTAGTGATTCAACCCATTCTGGATCCCAACATACGTAGAGCTCAATGATGTTTGTTAGCTATGGCAACCATCACCCAAGAGGGGGGTCAGGTGATTACAAATTTTTTAAAACAACTTTGAAAAATTATGTATTTGATATTTTCAATCAACACATGCAGTGGAATAAGTCTTAACAAAAGTACAACCATTAGAGAATTCTCAAATACTACTGGGGCTATAGGATAAATCAAGCAAATAAGATAGATATCAAATTCAACTTAAGTATATGTAATTAAAGTACAAATGTAAAGGAGATAGAGTTGAGAAAAGCAAACACAATGATTTATCCTAATTTAACCACCAACCACTTGTGGCCTACGTCCAGTCCTCAAGTAAACCACCCAAGATCTTCCATTATCACTTCAAGATTGAATAGGTGCTTGAAACCTTAACAAACTAGAGCACTCTTCACACCTTAGGATGTCTCACCCTTTGTGCTTGAGCCTTAATAACCAGGGATACCTCACCCTTACAATTCCTTGAGGGATACCTCACCCTCTTTACAAAGAATCAAAGTGTAGAAAAAGATGAAACTCTCACAAGAGTATGTAATACAACTTGAAGCCCTATGAAGCTCTTCAAGAATATCTCAAAATATCTCAAAAATAGAGCATATTGAGGAAAAAGATGAAACTCGGATTAAAACCAATAGAAGGATATTTTTTAATGTTTGTTATTTGTAAAAGATGACACAAGAGCATGAATTTATAGTGTTTTGATTAAAAGAGCTATTGAGGGTAATTAATATAAACATTAAATGCTTAGAATATAGTTGTTACGAACTTTCAGACTTGTGGTAATCGATTACATGGATGTTGTAATTGATTACATGGGTCTTAGAACACGTTCTGGGCTTTCTAGGCAGGATATAATCGATTATAAGCCTCATGTAATCGATGACATGGCCTTTGCTAGAGTTGTAATTGATTACATGGCCTTTGCTAGAGTTGTAATCGATTACAAGGCTTGTGTAATCGATTACAGCATTTTGATGCTTGAAAAATAACTTTAAACACCCATAACTTCTTAATTTCTCATCCGCTTTAAGCAAATGATCACTCATTAGAAAGATCTTTGAGTCTATTTTTGAAATAAGTTTCAGAACAAAACTCAAAATATTTTGAAAGTTACAATCGAAATAGTAATCAAAGGTCAGTTTTTTAAAACTCAAACTTGACTATTTCTCATAGTTTAAAGCAAATGGTCATAACTTCTTTATTTATTATCCGTTTAAAGGAAATGACCACTCATTGGAAAGATCTTTAAGTCTATTTTCAAATGAAATAGGTTCCAAGATGAAACTCAAATTATTGTGAAAGTTATGATCAAAAGAGTAACCAAAGGTCAACTTCTCAAAACTCAAACTTGACTATTTTTCATAGTTTTGAACTACTACCATGACTAGCTTTTTAAAACATGTTTCTTGGGCATTTTAGCATGTAAGAACCATTTGCAAAGATTTAAAAACATATTTGAGTTCTTCAAAAACATTATAAAATATTTTGAGATATATTGAGAGTTTCTCACATAAAAGACTCTAATTCCTATAAACTATACCATTTAAGCTTCCTTTAGATTTGGTCTTTGACATGACTTTGTTGTTATCAAAACCTTCATGAAATAGACATTCATATTCTCCTTGAGTTGAGTATAATTGAGATCTTTTACTTTTTAGTTGCAATGTTCACTCTTGGTACTCAGACTATCCTTCAAAGTATTGCTCACTTAAAAATAGTTAGTCCAAACTCATAATTCAATATCTTCATATGCCTAATTCATAAATGTATAACTCTAGATTATTATCTATATTGGATTCAACAAAGAACACTTTGTACATTTTTATTTAAGTAGAGTCAAATCCAATATTAATTTAATATCACTCATGTAACATATTATTGGATATATCCTATAAATGATTCTATAAAGAATATGCATGGTTCTCATATGAAATAAAATAAGCTAGAGTATATGATCCTGCATAATCTAATATAATCTATTAAGTACATCTATGTAGCATAATCATCATTATTTTTGTCTTGTATTTATCATCATCAAAACTAAACATATTAAACCATTAAGGCAAACTTATTTCCACAATGTCTAATATCTCTATCCTTATATTTTTGACTGATGCCAAAAAGGGGAGATAGTACTATATGAAAATTCTATATTTTTTTAGTGCAAATTTTGAGGGGAAGTGTCTTGAAATTGTAATGTTTGAATGATCAATGAATGAAGTATAACTTTCATGAATCTTGATTCTCTTTGATTTTAACATACTTCTTTTATTTCTATTATGTCTATCTAAACTATCTACCATATCTATTCTAAGTTGAAATGAATATTGAATTGAGCTGGAGCCACTAAGTATAATCTAAACCTTTTTATATCTATGGCTTTTAACTCTCTCAGAGCTTTGTAGAAATGGTAACAATTCTCAACCATTACAAACTATTGTAAAATTTCAAATAGTTTGTCATCATAAAAAAAAAGGTGAGTGTAAGCTCTAAAGCCCTTTTGTACTAAACAATGTTTACCTTGTTTTTATGATAACCAACTATGTTGAAAGTTGAATTTCATTTCTCTTTATACTTACAACATTTTTTAGGAAGTTTTTGTCTTAGTCTAACTTATGCAAGACTTGAACCATGAAAATGAATAATTCTAGGTGATTGTAAAAGTCTAAGAAACTCAAATTCTGATTTGAGGAGGTTTAAGGGAACTCATGAGAAAGTTTTTGATGAGCATAAGAAAGTTTACCTTGAGAAGGTGCTACGAAGGTTCATGAAATTTCCACAAGAACAAATTCAAGGGCAATTCAAGCATCAAAGTGTTAGTCATGGAAACCATCACCCAAGAGGGGGGTGAATTAGGTGATCACAAACTTTTAAAATAACTTTGAGAAATTATACATTTTGATATTTTTAATCAACACATGCATCGGAATAAGTCTAACAAAGGTACAACTATTAGAAATTTCTCAAATACCACTTGGGCTATAGGATAAATAAAGCAAATAAGTTAGATATCAAATTCAACTCAAGCATATATAATTAAAGAATAAATGTAAATGAGATAGAGTTGAGAAAAACAAACATGATGATTTATCCTTGTTCAACCACTAACCACTTGTGATCTACATCCAGTCCCCAAGCTTAACTTGAGCTTTTCATCATTATCTCCTAGACTTCATGGGTGCTAGGAAAACCTTTGTATAAGCAAGAGCACTCTTCACACCTTAGGATACCTCACCCTTATGCTAGAGCCTTAAACTCTTCAAGCTTCATAGGTGCTTGAAAAACTTTTACATTCAAGAGCACTCACAACACCTTTAGGATACCTTACCCTTTGTGTTTAAGTCACACTACAAGAGATACCTCACCCTTTTCTCTCTTAAGGGATACCTCACGCTCTTACAATGATTTTGAGATAAAGAGAAAGATTATAAACTCTCACAAGAGTAGATATACAACTTGAAGAACAAAAGAATAGAAGGATTTTGCAATAAAGAGTACAAAATATGATTTTGATGATTCAAGGATCAAATCAAGTGTTCTAGAGTTGTAAAAGTTTCAATCTACACTTATTTATAGAGCCCAAGTGATAAAATAGTCGTTGGTAGTGTTTAGAAATGATTTTTTTATGAAAACTAGTTGTTTATACGTAGGGTTATACAACTTGAAAACTAAATGTAAAAATACAGTAGTAGTCATAACTGGCTATCCATCAAACTGTTGACGTAGGGTTACAGTCAACCGTCCTACATACGTCACAGAGTCTCGGTCTCCTCGCAGATGCCAAGCCAACGATCCTCTATGAAACTCTAGCTGTACAAACCCCAAAAATCCTGGCACTGCCATCTCCCACAATCAATCCAAAGGATATGGATGATCGGATGGTTCTTGGTCGTAAAACTGGTCGTCGATTTGCTGATCTTCCTCCTCCTCCATGGGATACAGGATCTCAAGAGGCTGTTCCTCTTCCTCAAAGTCTTTACCGCGTAAAATAAATATACAGAAATACATACAACGAAGAGGTAAGACAATCTAAAATCACCATAAACATGGCTAATAAGAAGACGACAAACAACACGTATACAGTTCATGCAATACGAAAAGCTATAACAGTAATAATAACGGAATAGAGTAAAGTTTAGATATCATAACATTACATAACATCACAGATATAACACAGATAAAAACACAGATAAGACAATATCACAGATAGAATAAAATAAGAAATAGACAACCATCATAATAATTACCAGATAAAGATAAATAGAGAAAATAGAATAATATCCAAGATATAATCATATACACTAAGACACGATCCTACTCCATGGAGCTAAACACAAACAGATATCAGAGAGAATGACTTGCAAAATCTATTAGTACCACGGCTGCCCAACCAACTATCGCGCTGTCACACGTTGCGTCAATAGCCCACGACACTGGGAATCCACCATCCAGGCGTAGTATAGTTCACGGTCTCCCGTTGTGGCACTATAGGCAATGTACTACTAGACTTTACAAACCTCGAGTAAATATAGTGCGTGTCGAGTCCTTTAGTGTGCTATCGGTTTACCACGGCCCAGCGGAGCTACCAACTGTCAACATATGGGATACCGTACACTAACGTCTCCAAGTCCATTAGAACAATGAACCACACTACGTTTATCGCATCGACAACACGATGTGATTCGTCTCTTCAACCAATCCACCAAAAATTTGGCATAAACTCAATACATAATTCCAAAAATATGAAATTACGAAAATGCCCTCAAGATAAAATATGCCCTCAATGGCAGAAAAAATAGAAAGCCTGTACGGGTTCATATTTTCCCGACAGCGAAAAATCCTCAAAAGCTTGTACGGTTTCACATTTTCCCGACAGCATAAAATAAATATAGTAACGGTCAATCGCGTTGAAATTTTATCGCGTTTTCACAATCTTGTCGTTTTTATAAACGTTTTGAAATCACGTAAATATATTTTTCTGTTTTCAAAATCGCGTAGGATTTTTAATACGTTTTCTCAATCGCGTAAGATTTTTAAATCACTTTCTTGACCGAATTCCTTAAAATATACTGTTTAAATAAACAGAAATAATAAATAATACTTTTAAGCTACGTATAATATTTTCCATACCGTATATTGTCTTTTGGACATCTTTCCTATCTTATTTATCCATTTTTACTAAAATTTGACAGGATTTTGCTTAGAAAATTATATTAATGGTTTCCTAATTTTACCGTAAAAATTTTGTTTATTAAATTTTTAAACCATATACTTAATCCTTTTGAAAACTACTAACATGCTTTCAAAATACAACATGAGCTATATGTTAGAAATTTTGAAAGTTCTTGTATTTCATTTCTAATAACATAATCATTAGTTCTAAGTTCTCAAACTTATTTCTAATTGATTCTTTTCCTTAAAACTCATTTTAGAAAAATTCTTTTTAACACATATTGTATTCTTATACTTAGAAAAGGTTTGGATTTAATTTTAGAAACCATGGATACTTGGTTTGGCATGTTGGCCGAATTTCCTAAATCCTTTGAAATTGATTTCTAAATTATTTCTCATCTTCTAAATATATATGTCAAACTTATTGTATTGTCTAAATTCATTTAGCCATCATTTTAGAAAATGGTTTTTGAAATCAACACATTCATTTTAGGCATGTTGGCCCAAAATACTAAGTCTTACCATTTGATTTCTAAATTCATTTTCTTTGATCTAATCAACTTGAAACCTTCTTAATTCTCCTAGGTTAATTAAATTACCTTTTAAGAAAATTAAGAGAACATTTTGGTTCCCCATTGGTTAAAGGTCGTGAGCCTTGGTGTAGTGTTCTTTGGAACACACATGCATTTCCTTGACATGTTATTCACATCTTATACATTATCATGCAATTCTATACTTTATCATGCAATTCTAACACATGCAATATTATCAAAGCTTATAGACATGCAAATTAAAGCTTGTAGACATGCAAACTATTACAAACAACAAATAGGAAAGCTACTAACAAATACACAACCACATCAAATAAGCTACTAACAAGCACAAACATGAATCCTTATGGATTCTACAATCACAAAATCAAACTCCATCTTCTTACCACCATCCATAGGTGATAAGATTTGTCTTCTTCTTACCTTAAATGAAGACAAAAGAATTTTTTCACTCCTCCTAGGTCACGGTTTTCTCCTTCAAAATACCTCCTTGGTACAAACTTCCAAGTAGGTTTTCAAGCTTCAAATGTAAGATTTTGAAAGAACTCTCAACTAGAGATGTTCTTAGGATTGTGTTTAGGTTTAGAAAACTTGGTTGGATAGAATTTTGGGTGGTTGGATGATATGGAACAAAGCTTGGCCGAAAATAGCTTCAAGAAAGCTTCAATGGTGTTTAGGGTTTTTGGAAGAGAGAGAAGAGAGAAAGTTGCATGAAAGATGAAGTGATTATGGCCTTCCAAGGGTGGCTTGGCCGTAGACATCACTCCATGCAAGGTGTCCATGGCTTGGCTTCATCCTAGCCTTAGAATGCATCAAAGGTTAAGATTAAAACTTGGTTAGCAAGCTTGTTTCCTATTGGTTGGTTCAAGCATAGTCACCATGCTTAGTCATTAAGCTTCATTAACTCTTAAGCCTAGTCATTAGCTGAGTCACCATGTTTCTTGAAAGTTCCTTCACTAATGATGCTTAATTAAGCTACTAAGTTAACTGTATTAACTAAACGTGGGTCCCGCAAAACATTTTCGGGTCCACTGTCATCTAATTATACTAACTAATAAAATAATATTATAATAATATAAAATTATTTTATTTGTGATTAAATCCTAAAAATTAAAAGATTAATTTTAGGCTCATTCAGATTGGGTTTAGTAAGATCCTCTCGAATAATTAAAAACAGATTTTACAGGTCGGAAAAATATTATTTTCCCGCCCGTAGCAAATCACACAAAAAGTCCATATAAAATCACAGACAGAAATATTGGACACTAAATCAAGTATAAAACAATTAAAAACAGCAAAAACAGTACAAACAGCACGTTCGGGACGTAATGGTCATTTTTCCATTTTTTCCCACAACGTAGCTAATTGTCCAAAACGTTCAAATAAAATTACAGACAGTATTAATTGTCTGTATATCATCCAGAAAAATTAAAACAGTAGCTCAGAAAAACTTTTATTTTACCGTCTCGGAACAAATTACGTAAAAAGACCAAATAAAATTTGAGCCTGTATAAACGTATTTGTATTTCATACAGAAATCGAGAAACAGTAAAATAGGGACACAACGGTCATTCACACGAAAGCTTGAAAAACAGCAAACAGTACATTCGGTACATTTTCTAAAAATTGGGGTGTTACAACTCTCCCAACAAATAAAAATTTCGTCCTCGAAATTCGCTGTTCCTCAAAACAAATGAGGATATTGATCCTTCATTTTATCTTCCAGCTCCCAGGTAGCTTCACCCGTCATATCATTCCATATGACCTTCACTAGCTCGATCATCTTTCCTCGAAGCTGCTTTACCTTTTTGTCCTCAATTCTGACAGGTAAAGTTTCGTAAGTCAAATTCTCCTTCAACTGTACTTCATCTGGCCGTATAACATATGTCGGATCTGGTATATACTTTCGTAACTAAGACACATGAAACATGTCATGCAGATTCGACAGAAACGGCAGCATAGCGATCTGATATGCAACAGGACCTATACGTCGGATAATCTGATACGATCCAATGAACTTAGGAGTAAGTTTCTTAGACTTAATAACTCTTCCGACACCAGTCGTAGGAGTAACTCTTAGAAACACATGTTCACCCTCCTCAAATTCAAGAGGTCGTCTTCGTTTATCCGCATAACTTTTCTATCTGCTTTGCATCGTTCTCATCTTCTCTTGTATCATCTTTACCTTTTTCGTAGTCTGTTGTACAAGATCTGGTCCAACAGTCATGCTTTCCCCATCCTGATACCAACATAACGGAGTTCGACATTGTCTTCCATACAATGCCTTATAAGGTGCCATTCCGATGCTTGAATGAAAACTATTGTTGTAGGTGAATTCTATCAGAGATAAAAATTCATCCCAACTTCCTCGTTATTCCAAAACACAAGCACGCAACAGATCTTCCAAAGACTGTATAGTTCTCTCTGTCTGACCATCTGTCTGCGGATGATACGCCGAACTCAGTCGTAACTTAGTTCCCATAGCTTCTTGCAGACTCTACCAAAATCTTGACGTAAACCTCGGATCTCGATCAGAAACTATACGTGTAGGTACACCATGTAATCTGACAATTTCACTGATGTACAACTGGGTTAATCTTTCCAATGAATACTTAATATTAATTGGTAGGAAATGAGCCGATTTCGTAAGCCTATCATCGACTATAACCCATATCGAATCATGACCTTTCCTCGTCTTTGGCAAACCAAGAACGAAATCCATCGATATACTATCCCATTTCCATTCGGAATAGATAACGGTTGTAACATTCCATTTGGTCTTTGATGTTCCACTTTCGCCTTTTGACAGACTAGACAAGTTGACACGCACCTAATAACATCACTCTTCAATCCATGCCACCGAATAACTTCTTCAAGTCTTGGTACATCTTTGTTATGCCTGGATGCATACTCAATAGACTAGTATGGGCATGTTCCACAATATATCGCCTCAGCTCCCGGTCACGAGGAACACAGACTCTACCCCGAAACCTCAGAATTCCATCAGTTCCTTCTTTGAACTCTGTTGTCTCGTCTTGTTTTATTTGTTCTCTTATTCCTTGCAAAAATTCATCGGCATTCTGCTTTTCCCTTATGTCTTCCATCAGCTCGCTCGAGATAGTAACCATGTTAATACAGATCTTCCCCGGTTTCAATTCAACAAATGACCACACATCTCTAAACTGTTCAATGAGCTCCTTTTCCTTGATCATCAGAGCAGAAGCACTGATAATTTTTCTACTTAAGGCGTCAGCCACGACATTCGCCTTACCAGGGTGGTACAACAGTTAGAAATCATAATCTTTCAGGAACTCTAACCATCTCCGCTGTCTCATGTTCAGCTCCTTCTGATCATACAAGTACTTCAAGCTCTTGTGATCACTGAAAATGTTGAACGTTGCTCCATAGAGAAAATGTCTCCATATCTTTAGAGCAAAAACCACAGCGGCCAATTCCAAATCGTGCGCTGGATAATTCCTCTCATGAACCTTCAATTGTCGAGAAGCATATGCCACAACGTTCCGATCTTGCATCAACACGCATCCTAGCCCTTGATAAGAAGCGTCGCAAT
The DNA here is from genome assembly GCA_029884605.1 of Ormosia emarginata. Lineage (NCBI taxonomy): Eukaryota > Viridiplantae > Streptophyta > Magnoliopsida > Fabales > Fabaceae > Ormosia > Ormosia emarginata. The sequence continues at coordinate 23,518,765 of JAQQTP010000073.1, forward strand.
ACACATCAAAAGATTTCGTCGAATCTGGTAGGATCAACACCGGTGCAGTTGTTAATCTTTTCTTTAACTCTTGAAAACTGGCTTCACGTTCTTCCGTCCATTCAAAAGCTTGACTTTTTCTCGTAAGTTGTGTAAGTGGTCTAGCAATCTTGGAAAAACCCTCGATAAACCTCCGGTAATAACCAGCAAGTCCAACAAAACTTCGAACTTCTGTTACCGTCTTAGGTCTTTCCCATTGTAAAACAGTCTCCACTTTAGATGGGTCCACCGCAATACCTTCTTTAGAAATTACATGACCTAAAAATTGGACTTCTTCCAACCAGAACTCACACTTAGCCAATTTCGCATACAGCTGCTTCTCTCTCAAAATTCGAAGAACAACACCAAGATGTTCAGCATGCTCTTCCTTCGATTGAGAATAGATCAGAATGTCATCGATGAAGACAACAACAAATCTGTCTAGATACGAACAAAAAATCCTGTTCATATAATCCATAAATATGGCAGGAGCATTTGTCACCCCGAATGGCATCACCTGATACTCATAATGTCCATATCGAATTCGAAAAGCAATTTTCGGCACATCTTCCCCTTTCACACGAATCTGATGATACCCCGATCTCAGATCTATCTTGGAAAATACCACAGCTCCTCTTAACTGATCCATCAAGTCATCAATTCTTGGAAGCGGATATTTATTCTTGATCGTCACTTTGTTCAACTGACGATAATCCACACAAAGCCGAGAAGTTCCGTCCTTCTTCTTGACCAAAAGCACTGGCGCACCCCATGGTGAAACACTAGGTCGCACAAACTCTTTCTCCAACAGCTCCACCAATTGCTTCATCAGCTCCTCCAATTCCACTGGCGACATACGATACGGTGCAATTGAGATAGGACCTGTTCCTAGTACTAAATCAATTGAAAACTCGATCTCCCTCTCGGGTGGCAAACCAGGTACGTCATCAGGAAAAACATCAGGAAACTCGTTGACAACAGGAATAGTATTTACATCCTTCTCATTCTTAACTTCTAGAGAAGACAATACCATATATCCCTGCACTCCATCTCTTAACAAAGACTTGACCTTAACAGCAGTTAAGAACCCAGACTTTTCTTCCTTAGGAAAAACTATGGTTTTACTTGCACAGTCTATAAGGATATGGTTAGAACATAACCAGTCTATCTCTAAAATTACATTTATCTCAACAAGAGGTAAACAAATCAAGTTGACCATAAACAAACGGCCCTTCACAACAATAGGACAATCCAAACAGATCTTAGATGTAACAACAGGTTTAGCAGTTGGCGTAGATACACTCAATTTAACATTCAGAGAAGACACAGGCAACTTCAATCTTTCCACACAATCATAGGAAATAAATGAGTGTGTAGCACCAGAATCATACAATACAGTCAGAAGATTACCTCCAATGTCTCCTTCTCCCGAATAAGATCATCGACTTAGAAACCTCAGATCCCATCATTGTATATACTCGTCCTCCGACCTTGGTTGAGTACTTCAGATTTTTGCCGATTAGCTCTAACATACCGAACATCAAGTTTCTCTCTCGGGTGTGTACAATCCTTCGATATGTGCCCTGGGTTGCTTACGGTTAAAACAAATTGTACCTTTAACCGTGCACTCGGGAGAGATATGACCTTTCTTCCCGCACTTAAAATAGGTCGGCGTAAATGCCACTCTCTATCCAGCTCCACTACCACTTGCACCTCCACTAACTGATGGTCGTTGAGATTGATTTCGTTGGCCCGGAATACGGCTTACGCCGAAACCGATTGTTGTATTACTACCTCCACCTCTACGAAACCTTGTCGGCCCAAAGTTCGATTCCTCTGATCTCTAGATGGCTCCAACTCCTCAAGTCGAGCACAAGCATCCACCAAAGCATGAAACTGAGTCATTCTCAAAGATACTACCCCTCGTTTCAGTTCCACTCTTAACCCTGATTCAAACTTCCTACATCTCCACACATCATCTTGCCGTGTCTGAGCATAATCTGAGAATTGAGACAAATTCTCAAATTTTGTGGCATATTCATTCACCGTCATATTCCCCTGTCGCAAACCAAGAAATTCCATTTCTTTGGCATGCCTAGCACTCGCAGGAAATTATTTCTCCAGAAAAGCATTAGAAAACACCTCCCAAGTAATTTCCATCCCCTCAGCTTGTAAAACTCGGCGGGTTCCTCTCCACCAATGTTCTGCATCTCCTTTCAGCATGAAAATAGCATAAGTCACCTTCTTATCATCTACGCATCTCATTCCTTCAAAGATTCTCTCCAAATCTTGCATCCACTGACTTGCTTTCTCTGGATCAACCTCGCCTCTAAACTATGGCGGATTATGACGCCTAAACTCAGCCAAATTTAGGGCATCAGCCGTAGCATCTTCTTTGTTGAGTCGCTCTCGATTTTCTTGAGTAATCACTTGACCATCCGCCGCATAGCCTCAAGCACCGCAATCATAGGGTCCACATCACGATTCATGTTCGTACGTCCTCTACCTCGTCCGGACATCTTCAAACAGAACAAAACAAAATTAGATACATCCTTTTAGATACTTCCGAAAGGATATAAATCTGAGAGAAGCACACAAAGACAAACAAAAACAGACCCAACCACAACCCCAAAAGACTCTAACTTGGGCTCGATATCAACTAATGTAACACCCCTTTGGGGATGTCACACATATAAAGAAAATTAAAATAAATAAATAAAATCTACCCAAGTTATAAAACATTTATTACATAATAATATGGGTCGTAAAGTAATTCCTAATAAATGAGAATATTGTTAAATAAAATAATGCGGAAAATAAAATAAACGAGAACAACATCACTCATAAGATACATATGTTCCAAGTTATAAGTTATACAAATAATTTACAACTACAATTACAAATATTTAAACAAAAACAGTAAATCAAAACAGTAAAAAAAATCAATATATACAGACATACGCAGACGCGCCAAAAAAAAAACATCATGCATATTTAATCCTCTGAAGGATCACTCTCAACATGAAAATGATCATCGGAGACAAATATCCGGATGTCTCGACTCTCGGCGATAACGAGATCGCGCGATCGATACGATACTAATCTCACTAGGCTCGTGGTCATACCACCAAAATGACGCCTAAGAGATAAAGGTAACTCTAAATGTAAAAATACAAGTAGTAGTCATAACATGGCTCTCCATCAAACCGTTGACGTAGGGTTACATCCAACCATCCTACATACGTCACAAAGTCTCGGTCTCCTCGCAGATGCTAAGCCAACGATCCTCCATGAAACTCTAGCCGTACAAACCCCAAAAATCCCGGCACCGCCATCTCCCACAATCAATCCAAAGGATATGGATGATCGGATGGTTCTTGGTCGTAAAACTGGTCGTCGATTTTGTTGACCTTCCTCCTCCTCCACGGGATACAGGATCTCAAGAGGCTGTTCCTCTTCCTCAAAGTCTTTACCGCGTAAAATAAATATACAGAAATACATACAACGAAGAGGTAAGACAATCTAAAATCACCATAAACATGGCCAATAAGAAGACGACAAACAACATGTATACAGTTCATGCAATACGAAAAGCTATAACAGTAATAATAACGGAATAGAGTAAAGTTTAGATATCATAACATTACATAACATCATAGATATAACACAGATAAAAACACAGATAAGACAATATCACAGATAGAATAAAATAAGAAATAGACAACCATCATAATAATTACCAGATAAAGATAAATAGAGAAAATAGAATAATATCCAAGATATAATCATATACACTAAGACACGATCCTACTCCATGGAGCTAAACACAAACATATATCAGAGAGAATGACTTGCAAAATCTATTAGTACCACGGCTGCCCAACCAACTATCGCGCTGTCACACGTTGCGTCAATAGCCCACGACACTGGGAATCCACCATCCAAGCGTAGTATAGTTCACGGTCTCCCGTTGTGGCACTATAGGCAATGTACTACTAGACTTTACAAACCTCAAGTAAATATAGTGCGTGTCGAGTCCATTAGTGTCCACATATGGGATACCGTACACTAACGTCTCCAAGTCCATTAGAACAATGAACCACACTACGTTTATCGCATCGACAATACGATGTGATTCGTCTCTTCAACCAATCCACCAAAAATTTGGCATAAACTCAATACATAATTCCAAAAATATGAAATTACGAAAATGTCCTCAAGATAAAATATGCCTTCAATGGCAGAAAAAATAGAAAGCCTGTACGGGTTCACATTTTCCCGACAGCGAAAAATCCTCAAAAGCTTGTACGGTTTCACATTTTCCCGACAGCATAAAATAAATATAGTAACGGTCAATCGCGTTGAAATTTTATCGCGTTTTCACAATCTCGTCGTTTTTATAAACGTTTTGAAATCACGTAAATATATTTTTTCTGTTTTCAAAATCGCGTAGGATTTTTAATACGTTTTCTCAATCGCGTAAGATTTTTAAATCATTTTCTTGACCGAATTCCTTAAAATTTCTTGTTTAAATAAAGAAATAATAAATAATACTTTTAAGCTACGTATAATATTTTTCATACCGTATATCTTGTCTTTTGGACATCTTTCCTATCTTATTTGTCCGTTTTTACTAAAATTTGACAAGATTTTGCTTAGAAAATTATATTAATGGTTTCCTAATTTTACCGTAAAAATTCTGTTTATTAAATTTTTAAACCATATACTTAATCCTTTTGAAAACTACTAACATGCTTCAAAATACAGCATGAGCTATATGTTAGAAATTTTTGAAAGTTACTGTATTTCATTTCTAATAACATAATCATTAGTTCTAAGTTCTCAAACTTATTTCTAATTGATTCTTTTCCTTAAAACTCATTTTAGAAAAATTCTTTTTAACACATATTGTATTCTTATACTTAGAAAAGGTTTGGATTTAATTTTAGAAACCATGGATACTTGGTTTGGCATGTTGGCCGAATTTCCTAAATCCTTTGAAATTGATTTCTAAATTATTTCTCATCTTCTAAATATATGTCAAACTTATTGTATTGTCTAAATTCATTTAGCCATCATTTTAGAAAATGGTTTTTGAAATCAACACATTCATTTTAGGCATGTTGGCCCAAAATACTAAGTCTTACCATTTGATTTCTAAATTCATTTTCTTTGATCTAATCAACTTGAAACCTTCTTAATTCTCCTAGGTTAATTAAATTACCTTTTAAGAAAATTAAGAGAACATTTTGGTTCCCCATTGGTTAAAGGTCGTGAGCCTTGGTGTAGTGTGTTCTTTGGAACACACATGCATTTCCTTGACATGTTATTCACATCCTATACATTATCATGCAATTCTATACTTTATCATGCAATTCTAACACATGCAATATTATCAAAGCTTATAGACATGCAAATTAAAGCTTGTAGACATGCAAACTATTACAAACAACAAATAGGAAAGCTACTAACAAATACACAACCACATCAAATAAGCTACTAACAAGCACAAACATGAATCCTTATGGATTCTACAATCACAAAATCAAACTCCATCTTCTTACCACCATCCATAGGTGATAAGATTTGTCTTCCTCTTACCTTAAATGAAGACAAAAGGATTTCTTTCACTCCTCCTAGGTCACGGTTTTCTCCTTCAAAATACCTCCTTGGTACAAACTTCCAAGTAGGTTTTCAAGCTTCAAATGTAAGATTTTGAAAGAACTCTCAACTAGAGATGTTCTTAGGATTGTGTTTAGGTTTAGAAAACTTGGTTGGATAGAATTTTGGGTGGTTGGATGATATGGAACAAAGCTTATTGAAAATAGCTTCAAGAAAGCTTCAATGGTGTTTAGGGTTTTTGGAAGAGAGAGAAGAGAGAAAGTTGCATGAAAGATGAAGTGATTATGGCCTTCCAAGGGTGGCTTGGCCGTAGACATCACTCCATGCAAGGTGTCCATGGCTTGGCTTCATCCTAGCCTTAGAATGCATCAAAGGTTAAGATTAAAACTTGGTTAGCAAGCTTGTTTCCTATTGGTTGGTTCAAGCATAGTCACCATGCTTAGTCATTAAGCTTCATTAACTCTTAAGCCTAGTCATTAGCTGAGTCACCATGTTTCTTGAAAGTTCCTTCACTAATGATGCTTAATTAAGCTACTAAGTTAACTGTATTAACTAAACGTGGGTCCCGCAAAACATTTCGGGTCCATTGTCATCTAATTATATCTTGACTAATAAAATAATATTATAATAATATAAAATTATTTTATTTGTGATTAAATCCTAAAAATTAAAAGATTAATTTTAGGCTCATTCAGATTGGGTTTAGTAAGATCCCCCGCCTCCGAATAATTAAAAACAGATTTTACCGGTCCGGAAAAATATTATTTTCTGCCGCCCGTAGCAAATCACACAAAAAGTCCATATAAAATCACAGACAAGTAATATTGGACACTAAATCAAGTAGAAAACAATTAAAAACAAAGCAAAAACAAGACAAACAAAGACGTTCGGGACGTAATGGTCATTTTCCTATTTTTTCCCACAACGTAGCTAATTGTCCAAAACGTTCAAATAAAATTACAGACAATATTAATTGTCTGTATATCATCCAAAAAAATTAAAACAATAGCTCGGAAAAACTTTTATTTTACCGTCTCGGAACAAATTACGTAAAAAGACCAAATAAAATTTGAGCCTGTATAAACGTATTTGTATTTCATGCAAAAATCGAGAAACAGTAAAATAGGGACACAACGGTCATTCACACGAAAGCTTGAAAAACAAAGAAAAAGTACATTCGGTACATTTTCTAAAAATTGGGGTGTTACATCAATCCCTTGGGACATGATACTCTACTCTCAAATATATATTACTTGTCGGCCCGTGCGCTTGCGGATTTTCGGACCTCAACACAAACCATTTCCAATTTTTGATTACTTGGGTAAGAATTTGTGAAAATTAGTTAAGTTTTAGCATCCTTTCTAATAGTCAATCCCTTGGGACACGATACTCTAACTCTCATATATTACTTGTTAACCCGTGCACTTACAGATTTTACCTAACAGTGGACACAACCTTATTTAGAAGACATTTGAAGAATAAGCTTTTAAAATATATGTTTATGACATTATTTTTGGATCTCCTAATGAAGGCCTATGCAGATAATTTTTTGATTTAATGAAAAATGAGTTTGAAATAAGCATGATGAGAGAATCAACTTTCTTTCTTACACTTCAAATCAAGCAAGGAAAATTTAGGATTTTTATCTACCAAGAAAAGTACACAAAAGACTTGCTAGGAAAGTTCAATATGGAAGAAACAAAGTTAATGAAGACTCCAATGCACTCATCTGTTGTTATTAAGAAAGATTAGAAAGGTAAAATAGTAAGTGAAAAGCTTTGTAGAGGTATGATTGGATCCTTATTATATTTAATAGCAAGCAGACTTGATATTATTTTTAGTGTTGGGTTATGTGCAAGATACCAAACATGTCCTAAAGAATCTCATCTCAAAGTTATGAAGAGAATATTTAGGTACCTGTTAGGAACATCTAATTATGTTGTGGTATAAGAAAAAGACCAATTTTGATTTAGTAAGATAACGCACTATTGACTTTCTAGAGATAGAGTTGAGAGAAAAAGCACAATTGGTACTTGTCACTTCCTAGGAAATGCATTAGTAACTTGGTCAAGTAGGAAGCAAAACTCCATAGCTCTCTCAACTATAGAAGTTGAGTATGAGTAAGCCTCAAGTTGTTGCTCACAACTCTTACTGATCAAACACCAATTAGAGAATTACTCCCTAAGGTATAACCGCATTCCTATTCAATGCGACAATACAAGTGCTATTCATATGTCAAAAAACCCTATAAAACATTCAAGATCAAAACATATTGAGATTAAATATTATTTTATTCATGATCATGTTCAAAAGAGTGATTTTGAACTTAAATTTGTTGATACTGACCATTAATGAGTAGATATTTTTACAAAACCCTTTAGTGAGGACAGATTTTGCTTTATAAAAAAAATCTAAATATGATTTCTCTCAAATGATTGATCTTGACTTCTATAATATGATTTACATGATTTTGAGATTTAAATTTTGAATATTAAATATTTATCATTACTTAAGAATACATACTAAGAGTTTTGAGTTTTGTTAGGAAAGATTAGATAGATAGTCATCAGGAGGTGAGAACGATGTGGGAAAGGTCATGAGATATTTAGTGAGAATGTTCCCAAACAAACTCTCTCACCCATACCTTCTCACCCTACTCTAAAGCCTAATTATCACTTGACAATTATTACCAACAACTATTTTTGAAACAACATCACTCCTCATTAATTTGAATTTACTATGTCTCAATGGTAAAAAAAGAGGTCCAACATTTGAATTTCACTTCCTATAAATGATCGAGACTGATCATTGCACCCCCACTTCAAATTTTATCTCTGAACTCTCTCTACTCTCTTACCCACAACAACTCTCACTCACCCACTTCTCTCTTTCATTCTCAAACTCTAATCCTAAAGATACCCAGTTTGTTTTTCTTAAACCCTTTTGAGAATGTGAGTCAAACACACTACAATGAAGACTAAGAACTTTTCCTACATTCTTTCTCAATAAAATTCAAGTAATGAACCTGAAGCACATCGACCAACTCCACTACATGATGAGCCCTCTGTTCCTCCTAAACCCTCACAATCGAAACTAAAGGTTGTTCCCAATCCTTCTAAGAGAAAAAGATCCTTGCACATTATAAATGGTGTGATTAAATTTACTACGCCAAAGAAGAAAGCAAAGATAAAAGGGGCTATAAATTTGGAAGAAGAATAAAGACAAGAGGAGAAGTCTCAAGTGTAAGTTCCACAAACCTTTTGTGCTTAAGATTGATTAATATGTTTTGATAGTAACTAACTATGTTGAAAAATTAATTTAATTTCTCCTAATGCTTTAATTTGTTTAATATGTTTTTTTGTGGAGTTTCTTAGTGAGAATTAACCTATACAAGTCTAAACAAGTTTGAAGGAAGTCTTCAAGGTGAATATATAGGATTAAGATATTCAAATTCTAACTTGAGAAAGCTCAAGTGAAGACCTAAGAAGATTCTAAAAGAACATGATAAAGTTCATCATGGAAATGTCCTGATAAGGTTATAAGAAAGTTTAGAAGAATGAAAAACTTCCACAAGAGCTGAAATAAAGAGTAGATATGAAGCATATACCATCTAAATCATAAAAAAGAAACATCTATGGGATGGTGGAATTGAAAGATAAGAAGAATGAAGAGTTTCAAGTATGAGAAAATTGGAAAAGAGAGTTAGCTGAGAACATTCAGTGACAAGATTGCTTGAGAAAAAGTTCATATGAACCTTTTCACTAAAGCCATGTATGCTGACTAACCAAGAAAAGAAGAAAAAATGATAACCTGCCATAAGAAAGGATAGTTACTATTGGAAGTGCCTAACATCTATATTTTCAAAGTTTATATAAGCATCCAAGCTTGAAAAACAAAAGGTTATGAACTTTGAAGCTGATCTAACAGTGAACATGAAGAACACAACTTTCTCTTCTTTGGCTACTTAATCTATAATCTTTTAAGTCCTTTATAATTGTATTGTGAGCTCTGTGTTGGGAATTGTGGAAACAAAGCGCAGCGGAAAAACAAAATTCCCACCAAGGTTCTATGCGAAATCCGTAATTTGTTGAGTTTACCTCTTGAAGCGAGATGAAAAACAAACGATGTGAATCACCAACATCGTAACAGTGATGATGCCTTTATGGTATCCACACGAATAGAGTCACAAACATCCAATGTCTGCAATATTGGAGTCTCACGTCTATGACACAGTGCTAGCTGTAAAGAGAAGAGAAACATGTTATTCTCTCACTCATTATTTTTGTAGGTGTGGCTAGGGTTCTATTCTATGCACTTAGCAGCCCCCTTAATAGTACTATTTATAATAGTGACTGCCTTAAGTGAGTGAGAGCAGCAGCAAGGTTAGCTGTGTAACCCTTGGACTTATCTGTTATGAGTTAGGTGCATGATGGAATCCCATTCCAACTTAGATTCTCATTGCTCTAATTTTAGTCTGCTTTATATGTGTGATCCTATAGGTTCTCATGACATTGGTAATGATATTAAAATCGTATTTTAATATTACAAGCATTGAGCAGTATCTAGGAACGCATTGCTGCTATACAAGTAATGAGAATGTCAGTGATCTGACATAACCTTTCCGTGATTAATGTTTTCGTGTAATTTAGCCTATTTGTGCAGATATCTAGATTGAACACAAGGCACAGAACGTGTCACCCTTATATAGTTCAATCTTCCGCTTCCTGATACTCGAGTGGACATAGTAATAACAAATGAGATCAATATCTCATATTGACTCGTTTGAGCATGGTCATGCATTTCGTAGTCTCACTCAATTAGGGGCCCAAAGATATCACTTTTGTTATGTAGGAGGAACAAATCTCATCTAGGTCACTTACATTCCTCCACATGATTCGTGATATGTCCAATATTTAACTTTATAATCACCTTATTACAGATGACGTTTAATGGCATTAAAATATACAACTCCTCATATAGGAATCGTAGTGATTTTAGGTCAAAGGACCCATACACCATTATCACTATGAGAATGGATTATGACACTCACGTAACGATCCACGCAACATTCTCATGGCGGGTCAATCTAATACATCATTACTCTAATATATACCCATGTGAAAACTCAATATCTCATATCCATAACCCGTGAGATGTGGCCTTCAGTCTACGCACATACTAGTCTCAATGCATTATTGTTGATCTGATTAACAATAATACTTGACTAGGGACATTTAAGAATAATGTTCTGATTTCATTCAATAGGATCTCATGATCAAGTCATCCACTTGATGTCCTATGACATAAAACTTACTATTCTAAGGACTTTATTATATATATCATAAATAACACAATAAATGAAATGCTTCATATATTAAATATATAACATAATACAATGTAAGTTAGTATGGTCAAAATAAATTGGCCTCTAGGGCATACACCAACATCTATTTCTTTCTTGTTTGTTATCATCAAAATCATTATTATTGTCAATTACATCTATGATATGACTGCTCCTAGGAAGAAAAATCAACCAAGTTAAAAAACCTCTTACACTCCCTGTTGCTCTAGTTAGTCATCCAGAATCCTTAGGAAAATAGGTTTCCCTTGGGTCCTTTCTAAATATGCTGGAAAAAGAACAAGATAGAGAAAAAACTGATCCTTCTCAAGGACAAAGGATGGAAGGGAGTGAGACTTATCATGGTCCCACTCAAGCGGAACCTACTCCTTCCAAACTAGTAGTTAAAAGGACCTACAAGTCTGCCAAAGTTGAAATGAGGAAGTTAAGGAAGGATAACAGAAAGTTGAGAAGAAGAGTGAGACAGTTGAATGTAGGCTAGAGAAAGATGCATTCCACATTACATCCCTTCATTGATTGCTTTGTCATGCTAGAAGAATAGCTTGTGGAAAAAGTGGAGAACGAAGTCATTCTTGGAACCACACACCAAGAACATTACCCCTATCCTCCTCATCATCCTATTCTTGAATTCTCTTTATCATCTTCTTTCTCTAGTGATTCAACCCATTCTGGATCCCAACATACGTAGAGCTCAATGATGTTTGTTAGCTATGGCAACCATCACCCAAGAGGGGGGTCAGGTGATTACAAATTTTTTAAAACAACTTTGAAAAATTATGTATTTGATATTTTCAATCAACACATGCAGTGGAATAAGTCTTAACAAAAGTACAACCATTAGAGAATTCTCAAATACTACTGGGGCTATAGGATAAATCAAGCAAATAAGATAGATATCAAATTCAACTTAAGTATATGTAATTAAAGTACAAATGTAAAGGAGATAGAGTTGAGAAAAGCAAACACAATGATTTATCCTAATTTAACCACCAACCACTTGTGGCCTACGTCCAGTCCTCAAGTAAACCACCCAAGATCTTCCATTATCACTTCAAGATTGAATAGGTGCTTGAAACCTTAACAAACTAGAGCACTCTTCACACCTTAGGATGTCTCACCCTTTGTGCTTGAGCCTTAATAACCAGGGATACCTCACCCTTACAATTCCTTGAGGGATACCTCACCCTCTTTACAAAGAATCAAAGTGTAGAAAAAGATGAAACTCTCACAAGAGTATGTAATACAACTTGAAGCCCTATGAAGCTCTTCAAGAATATCTCAAAATATCTCAAAAATAGAGCATATTGAGGAAAAAGATGAAACTCGGATTAAAACCAATAGAAGGATATTTTTTAATGTTTGTTATTTGTAAAAGATGACACAAGAGCATGAATTTATAGTGTTTTGATTAAAAGAGCTATTGAGGGTAATTAATATAAACATTAAATGCTTAGAATATAATTGTTACGAACTTTCAGACTTGTGGTAATCGATTACATGGATGTTGTAATTGATTACATGGGTCTTAGAACACGTTCTGGGCTTTCTAGGCAGGATATAATCGATTATAAGCCTCATGTAATCGATGACATGGCCTTTGCTAGAGTTGTAATTGATTACATGGCCTTTGCTAGAGTTGTAATCGATTACAAGGCTTGTGTAATCGATTACAGCATTTTGATGCTTGAAAAATAACTTTAAACACCCATAACTTCTTAATTTCTCATCCGCTTTAAGCAAATGATCACTCATTAGAAAGATCTTTGAGTCTATTTTTGAAATAAGTTTCAGAACAAAACTCAAAATATTTTGAAAGTTACAATCGAAATAGTAATCAAAGGTCAGTTTTTTAAAACTCAAACTTGACTATTTCTCATAGTTTAAAGCAAATGGTCATAACTTCTTTATTTATTATCCGTTTAAAGGAAATGACCACTCATTGGAAAGATCTTTAAGTCTATTTTCAAATGAAATAGGTTCCAAGATGAAACTCAAATTATTGTGAAAGTTATGATCAAAAGAGTAACCAAAGGTCAACTTCTCAAAACTCAAACTTGATTATTTTTCATAGTTTTGAACTACTACCATGACTAGCTTTTTAAAACATGTTTCTTGGGCATTTTAGCATGTAAGAACCATTTGCAAAGATTTAAAAACATATTTGAGTTCTTCAAAAACATTATAAAATATTTTGAGATATATTGAGAGTTTCTCACATAAAAGACTCTAATTCCTATAAACTATACCATTTAAGCTTCCTTTAGATTTGGTCTTTGACATGACTTTGTTGTTATCAAAACCTTCATGAAATAGACATTCATATTCTCCTTGAGTTGAGTATAATTGAGATCTTTTACTTTTTAGTTGCAATGTTCACTCTTGGTACTCAGACTATCCTTCAAAGTATTGCTCACTTAAAAATAGTTAGTCCAAACTCATAATTCAATATCTTCATATGCCTAATTCATAAATGTATAACTCTAGATTATTATCTATATTGGATTCAACAAAGAACACTTTGTACATTTTTATTTAAGTAGAGTCAAATCCAATATTAATTTAATATCACTCATGTAACATATTATTGGATATATCCTATAAATGATTCTATAAAGAATATGCATGGTTCTCATATGAAATAAAATAAGCTAGAGTATATGATCCTGCATAATCTAATATAATCTATTAAGTACATCTATGTAGCATAATCATCATTATTTTTGTCTTGTATTTATCATCATCAAAACTAAACATATTAAACCATTAAGGCAAACTTATTTCCACAATGTCTAATATCTCTATCCTTATATTTTTGACTGATGCCAAAAGGGGAGATAGTACTATATGAAAATTCTATATTTTTTTAGTGCAAATTTTGAGGGGAAGTGTCTTGAAATTGTAATGTTTGAATGATCAATGAATGAAGTATAACTTTCATGAATCTTGATTCTCTTTGATTTTAACATACTTCTTTTATTTCTATTATGTCTATCTAAACTATCTACCATATCTATTCTAAGTTGAAATGAATATTGAATTGAGCTGGAGCCACTAAGTATAATCTAAACCTTTTTATATCTATGGCTTTTAACTCTCTCAGAGCTTTGTAGAAATGGTAACAATTCTCAACCATTACAAACTATTGTAAAATTTCAAATAGTTTGTCATCATAAAAAAAAAGGTGAGTGTAAGCTCTAAAGCCCTTTTGTACTAAACAATGTTTACCTTGTTTTTATGATAACCAACTATGTTGAAAGTTGAATTTCATTTCTCTTTATACTTACAACATTTTTTAGGAAGTTTTTGTCTTAGTCTAACTTATGCAAGACTTGAACCATGAAAATGAATAATTCTAGGTGATTGTAAAAGTCTAAGAAACTCAAATTCTGATTTGAGGAGGTTTAAGGGAACTCATGAGAAAGTTTTTGATGAGCATAAGAAAGTTTACCTTGAGAAGGTGCTACGAAGGTTCATGAAATTTCCACAAGAACAAATTCAAGGGCAATTCAAGCATCAAAGTGTTAGTCATGGAAACCATCACCCAAGAGGGGGGTGAATTAGGTGATCACAAACTTTTAAAATAACTTTGAGAAATTATACATTTTGATATTTTTAATCATCACATGCATCGGAATAAGTCTAACAAAGGTACAACTATTAGAAATTTCTCAAATACCACTTGGGCTATAGGATAAATAAAGCAAATAAGTTAGATATCAAATTCAACTCAAGCATATATAATTAAAGAATAAATGTAAATGAGATAGAGTTGAGAAAAACAAACATAATGATTTATCCTGGTTCAACCACTAACCACTTGTGATCTACATCCAGTCCCCAAGCTTAACTTGAGCTTTTCATCATTATCTCCTAGACTTCATGGGTGCTAGGAAAACCTTTGTATAAGCAAGAGCACTCTTCACACCTTAGGATACCTCACCCTTATGCTAGAGCCTTAAACTCTTCAAGCTTCATAGGTGCTTGAAAAACTTTTACATTCAAGAGCACTCACAACACCTTTAGGATACCTTACCCTTTGTGTTTAAGTCACACTACAAGAGATACCTCACCCTTTTCTCTCTTAAGGGATACCTCACGCTCTTACAATGATTTTGAGATAAAGAGAAAGATTATAAACTCTCACAAGAGTAGATATACAACTTGAAGAACAAAAGAATAGAAGGATTTTGCAATAAAGAGTACAAAATATGATTTTGATGATTCAAGGATCAAATCAAGTGTTCTAGAGTTGTAAAAGTTTCAATCTACACTTATTTATAGAGCCCAAGTGATAAAATAGTCGTTGGTAGTGTTTAGAAATGATTTTTTTATGAAAACTAGTTGTTTATACGTAGGGTTATACAACTTGAAAACTAAATGTAAAAATACAGTAGTAGTCATAACTGGCTATCCATCAAACTGTTGACGTAGGGTTACAGTCAACCGTCCTACATACGTCACAGAGTCTCGGTCTCTCGCAGATGCCAAGCCAACGATCCTCATGAAACTCTAGCCTGTACAAACCCCAAAAATCCCGGCACCGCTATCTCCCACAATCAATCCAAAGGATATGGATGATCGGATGGTTCTTGGTCGTAAACCGGTCGTCGATTTGTTTGATCTTCCTCCTCCTCCATGGGATACAGGATCTCAAGAGGTCTGTTCCTCTTCCTCAAAGTCTTTACCGCGTAAAATAAATATACGTAAATACATACAACGAAGAGGTAAGACAATCTAAAATCACCATAAACATGGCTAATAAGAAGACGACAAACAACACGTATACAGTTCATGCAATACGAAAAGCTATAAAAGAAGTAATAATAACGGAATAGAGTAAAGTTTAGATATCATAACATTACATAACATCACGTATATAACACGTAGATAAAAACACAGATAAGACAATATCAAAGATAGAATAAAATAAGAAATAGACATCCATCATAATAATTACCGATAAAGATAAATAGAGAAAATAGAATAATATCCAAGATATAATCATATACACTAAGACACGATCCTACTCCATGGAGCTAAACACAAACAGATATCGAGAGAATGACTTGCAAAATCTATTAGTACCACGGCTGCCCAACCAACTATCGCAATTGTCACACGTTGCGTCAATAGCCCACGACACTGGGAATCCACCATCCAGGCGTAGTATAGTTCACGGTCTCCCGTTGTGGCACTATAGGCAATGTACTACTAGACTTTACAAACCTCGAGTAAATATAGTGCGTGTCGAGTCCTTTAGTGTGCTATCGGTTTACCAATGCCAGCGGAGCTACCAACTGTCAACATATGGGATACCGTACACTAACGTCTCCAAGTCCATTAGAACAATGAACCACACTACGTTTATCGCATCGACAACACGATGTGATTCGTCTCTTCAACCAATCCACCAAAAATTTGGCATAAACTCAATACATAATTCCAAAAATATGAAATTACGAAAATGCCCTCAAGATAAAATATGCCCTCAATGGCGAAAAAATAGAAAGCCTGTACGGGTTCATATTTTCCCGACAGCGAAAAATCCTCAAAAGCTTGTACGGTTTCACATTTTCCCGACAGCATAAAATAAATATAGTAACGGTCAATCGCGTTGAAATTTTATCGCGTTTTCACAATCTTGTCGTTTTTATAAACGTTTTGAAATCACGTAAATATATTTTTCTGTTTTCAAAATCGCGTAGGATTTTTAATACGTTTTCTCAATCGCGTAAGATTTTTAAATCACTTTCTTGACCGAATTCCTTAAAATTTACTGTTTAAATAAACAGAAATAATAAATAATACTTTTAAGCTACGTATAATATTTTCCATACCGTATACTGTCTTTTGGACATCTTTCCTATCTTATTTGTCCATTTTTACTAAAATTTGACAGTACTTTGCTTAGAAAATTATATTAATGGTTTCCTAATTTTACCGTAAAAATTTTGTTTATTAAATTTTTAAACCATATACTTAATCCTTTTGAAAACTACTAACATGCTTCAAAATACAACATGAGCTATAAGTTAGAAATTTTGAAAGTTACTGTATTTCATTTCTAATAACATAATCATTAGTTCTAAGTTCTCAAACTTATTTCTAATTGATTCTTTTCCTTAAAACTCATTTTAGAAAAATTCTTTTTAACACATATTGTATTCTTATACTTAGAAAAGGTTTGGATTTAATTTTAGAAACCATGGATACTTGGTTTGGCATGTTGGCCGAATTTCCTAAATCCTTTGAAATTGATTTCTAAATTATTTCTCATCTTCTAAATATATGTCAAACTTATTGTATTGTCTAAATTCATTTAGCCATCATTTTAGAAAATGGTTTTTGAAATCAACACATTCATTTTAGGCATGTTGGCCCAAAATACTAAGTCTTACCATTTGATTTCTAAATTCATTTTCTTTGATCTAATCAACTTGAAACCTTCTTAATTCTCCTAGGTTAATTAAATTACCTTTTAAGAAAATTAAGAGAACATTTTGGTTCCCCATTGGTTAAAGGCCGTGAGCCTTGGTGTAGTGTTCTTTGGAACACACATGCATTTCCTTGACATGTTATTCACATCCTATACATTATCATGCAATTCTATACTTTATCATGCAATTCTAACACATGCAATATTATCAAAGCTTATAGACATGCAAATTAAAGCTTGTAGACATGCAAACTATTACAAACAACAAATAGGAAAGCTACTAACAAATACACAACCACATCAAATAAGCTACTAACAAGCACAAACATGAATCCTTATGGATTCTACAATCACAAAATCAAACTCCATCTTCTTACCACCATCCATAGGTGATAAGATTTGTCTTCTTCTTACCTTAAATGAAGACAAAAGGATTTTTTCACTCCTCCTAGGTCACGGTTTTCTCCTTCAAAATACCTCCTTGGTACAAACTTCCAAGTAGGTTTTCAAGCTTCAAATGTAAGATTTTGAAAGAACTCTCAACTAGAGATGTTCTTAGGATTGTGTTTAGGTTTAGAAAACTTGGTTGGATAGAATTTTGGGTGGTTGGATGATATGGAACAAAGCTTGGCCGAAAATAGCTTCAAGAAAGCTTCAATGGTGTTTAGGGTTTTGGAAGAGAGAGAAGAGAGAAAGTTGCATGAAAGATGAAGTGATTATGGCCTTCCAAGGGTGGCTTGGCCGTAGACATCACTCCATGCAAGGTGTCCATGGCTTGGCTTCATCCTAGCCTTAGAATGCATCAAAGGTTAAGATTAAAACTTGGTTAGCAAGCTTGTTTCCTATTGGTTGGTTCAAGCATAGTCACCATGCTTAGTCATTAAGCTTCATTAACTCTTAAGCCTAGTCATTAGCGAGTCACCATGTTTCTTGAAAGTTCCTTCACTAATGATGCTTAATTAAGCTACTAAGTTAACTGTATTAACTAAACGTGGGTCCTGCAAAACATTTTAGGGTCCACATTGTCATCTAATTATACTAACTAATAAAATAATATTATAATAATATAAAATTATTTTATTTGATAGTTAAATCCTAAAAATTAAAAGATTAATTTTAGGCTCATTCAGATTGGGTTTAGTAAGATCCCCCGCCTCCGAATAATTAAAAACAGATTTTACAGTCAGGAAAAATATTATTTTCCCGCCCGTAGCAAATCACACAAAAAGTCCATATAAAATCACAGTAAATATTGGACACTAAATCAAGTATAAAACAATTAAAAAAGCAAAAACAAGACAAACAAAGACGTTCGGGACGTAATGGTCATTTTTCCATTTTTTCCCACAACGTAGCTAATTGTCCAAAACGTTCAAATAAAATTACAGACAAGTATTAATTGTCTCAGTATATCATCCAGAAAAATTAAAACAATAGTTCGGAAAAACTTTTATTTTACCGTCTCGGAACAAATTACGTAAAAAGACCAAATAAAATTTGAGCCTGTATAAACGTATTTGTATTTCATACAGAAATCGAGAAACAGTAAAATAGGGACACAACGGTCATTCACACGAAAGCTTGAAAAACAGCAAACAGTACATTCGGTACATTTTCTAAAAATTGGGGTGTTACAACTCTCCCCAACAAATAAAAATTTCGTCCTCGAAATTCGCTGTTCCTCAAAACAAATGAGGATATTGATCCTTCATTTTATCTTCCAGCTCCCAGGTAGCTTCACCCGTCATATCATTCCATATGACCTTCACTAGCTCGATCATCTTTCCTCGAAGCTGCTTTACCTTTTTGTCCTCAATTCTGACAGGTAAAGTTTCGTAAGTCAAATTCTCCTTCAACTGTACTTCATCTGGCCGTATAACATATTTCGGATCTGGTATATACTTTCGTAACTAAGACACATGAAACACGTCATGCAGATTCGACAGAAACGACAGCATAGCGATCTGATATGCTACAGGACCTATACGTCGGATAATCTGATACGATCCAATGAACTTAGGAGTAAGTTTCTTAGACTTAATAACTCTTCCGACACCAGTCGTAGGAGTAACTCTTAGAAACATATGTTCACCCTCCTCAAATTCAAGAGGTCGTCTTCGTTTATCCGCATAACTTTTCTATCTGCTTTGCATCGTTCTCATCTTCTCTTGTATCATCTTTACCTTTTTCGTAGTCTGTTGTACAAGATCTGGTCCAACAGTCATGCTTTCCCCATCCTGATACCAACATAACGGAGTTCGACATTGTCTTCCGTACAATGCCTCATAAGGTGCCATTCCGATGCTTGAATGAAAACTATTGTTGTAGGTGAATTCTATTAGAGATAAAAATTCATCCCAACTTCCTCGTTATTCCAAAACACAAGCACGCAACAGATCTTCCAAAGACTGTATAGTTCTCTCTGTCTGACCATCTGTCTGCGGATGATACGCTGAACTCAGTCGTAACTTAGTTCCCATAGCTTCTTGCAGACTCTACCAAAATCTTGACGTAAACCTCGGATCTCGATCAGAAACTATACGTGTAGGTACACCATGTAATCTGACAATTTCACTGATGTACAACTGGGTTAATCTTTCCAATGAATACTTAATATTAATTGGTAGGAAATGAGCCGATTTCGTAAGCCTATCGACTATAACCCATATCGAATCATGACCTTTCCTCGTCTTTGGCAAACCAGTAACGAAATCCATCGATATACTATCCCATTTCCATTCTGGAATAGATAACGGTTGTAACATTCCAGCTGGTCTTTGATGTTCCACTTTCGCCTTTTGACAGACTAGACAAGTTGACACGCACCTAATAACATCACTCTTCAATCCATGCCACCGAATAACTTCTTCAAGTCTTGGTACATCTTTGTTATGCCTAGATGCATACTCAATAGACTAGTATGGGCATGTTCCACAATATATCGCCTCGGCTCCTGGTCACGAGGAACACAGACTCTACCCCGAAACCTCGTAATTCCATCGTTCCTTCTTTGAACTCGTTGTCTCGTCTTGTTTTATTTGTTCTCTTATTCCTTGCAAAAATTCATCGGCATTCTCGCTTTTCCCTTATGTCTTCCATCACCTCGCTCGAGATAGTAACCATGTTAATACAGATCTTCCCCGGTTTCAATTCAACAAATGACCACACATCTCTAAACTGTTCAATGAGCTCCTTTTCCTTGATCATCAGAGCAGAAGCACTGATAATTTTTCTACTTAAGGCGTCAGCCACGACATTCGCCTTACCAGGGTGGTACAACAGTTGGAAATCATAATCTTTCAGGAACTCTAACCATCTCCGCTGTCTCATGTTCAGCTCCTTCTGATCATACAAGTACTTCAAGCTCTTGTGATCACTGAAAATGTTGAACGTTGCTCCATGAGAAAATGTCTCCATATCTTTAGAGCAAAACCACAGCCGGCCAATTCCAAATCGTGCGCTGGATAATTCCTCTCATGAACCTTCAATTGTCGAGAAGCATATGCCACAACGTTCCGATCTTGCATCAACACGCATCCTAGCCCTTGATAAGAAGCGTCGCAATACACATCAAAAGATTTCGTCGAATCTGGTAGGATCAACACCGGTGCAGTTGTTAATCTTTTCTTTAACTCTTGAAAACTGGCTTCACGTTCTTCCGTCCATTCAAAAGCTTGACTTTTTCTCGTAAGTTGTGTAAGTGGTCTAGCAATCTTGGAAAAACCCTCGATAAACCTCCGGTAATAACCAGCAAGTCCAACAAAACTTCGAACTTCTGTTACCGTCTTAGGTCTTTCCCATTGTAAAACAGTCTCCACTTTAGATGGGTCCACCGCAATACCTTCTTTAGAAATTACATGACCTAAAAATTGGACTTCTTCCAACCAGAACTCACACTTAGCCAATTTCGCATACAGCTGCTTCTCTCTCAAAATTGAAGAACAACACCAAGATGTTCAAGATGCTCTTCCTTCGATTGAGAATAGATCAGAATGTCATCGATGAAGACAACAACAAATCTGTCTAGATACGAACAAAAAATCCTGTTCATATAATCCATAAATATGGCAGGAGCATTCGTCACCCCGAATGGCATCACCTGATACTCATAATGTCCATATCGAGTTCGAAAAGCAGTTTTCGGCACATCTTCCCCTTTTACACGAATCTGATGATAACCCGATCTCAGATCTATCTTGGAAAATACCACAGCTCCTCTTAACTGATCCATCAAGTCATCAATTCTTGAAAGCGGATATTTATTCTTGATCGTCACTTTGTTCAACTGACGATAATCCACACAAAGCCGAGAAGTTCCGTCCTTCTTCTTGACCAAAAGCACTGGCGCACCCCATGGTGAAACACTAGGTCGCACAAACTCTTTCTCCAACAGCTCCACCAATTGCTTCATCAGCTCCTCCAATTCCACTGGCGACATACGATACGGTGCAATTGAGATAGGACCTGTTCCTAGTACTAAATCAATTGAAAACTCGATCTCCTCTCGGGTGGCAAACCAGGCACGTCATCAGGAAAAACATCGGAAACTCGTTGACAACGGGAATAGTATTTACATCCTTCTCATTCTTAACTTCTAGAGAAGACAATACCATATATCCCTCGCACTCCATCTCTTAACAAAGACTTGACCTTAACAAAGAAGCTTAAGAACCCAGACTTTTCTTCCTTAGGAAAAACTATGGTTTTACTTGCACAGTCTATAAGGATATGGTTAGAACATAACCAGTCTATCTCTAAAATTACATTTATCTCAACAAGAGGTAAACAAATCAAGTTGACCATAAACAAACGGCCCTTCACAACAATAGGACAATCCAAACAGATCTTAGATGTAACAACAGGTTTAGCAGTTGGCGTAGATACACTCAATTTAACATTCAGAGAAGACACAGGCAACTTCAATCTTTCCACACAATCATAGGAAATAAATGAGTGTGTAGCACCAGAATCATACAATACAGTCAGAAGATTACCTCCAATGTCTCCTTCTCCCTGAATAAGATCATCAGACTTAGAAACCTCAGATCCCATCATTGTATATACTCGTCCTCCTGACCTTGGTTGAGTACTTCCAGATTTTTGCTGATTAGCTCTAACATACCGAACATCAAGTTTCCTCTCTGGCTGTGTACAATCCTTCGATATGTGCCCAGGTTGCTTACAGTTAAAACAAACTGTACCTTTAACTGTGCACTCGGGAGAGATATGACCTTTCTTCCCGCACTTAAAATAGGTCGGCGTAAATGCCACTCTCTATCCAGCTCCACTACCACTTGCACCTCCACTAACTGATGGTCGTTGAGATTGATTTCCTGTTGGCCTGGAATACGGCTTACGCTGAAACCGATTTGTATTACTACCTCCACCTCTCTGAAACCTTGTCGGCCCAAAGTTCTGATTCCTCTGATCTCTAGATGGCTCCAACTCCTCAAGTCGAGCACAAGCATCCACCAAAGCATGAAACTGAGTCATTCTCAAAGATACTACCCCTCGTTTCAGTTCCACTCTTAACCCTGATTCAAACTTCCTACATCTCCACACATCATCTTGCCGTGTCTGAGCATAATCTGAGAATTGAGACAAATTCTCAAATTTTGTGGCATATTCATTCACCGTCATATTCCCCTGTCGCAAACCAAGAAATTCCATTTCTTTGGCATGCCTAGCACTCGCAGGAAATTATTTCTCCAGAAAAGCATTAGAAAACACCTCCCAAGTAATTTCCATCCCCTCAGCTTGTAAAACTCGGCGGGTTCCTCTCCACCAATGTTCTGCATCTCCTCTCAGCATGAAAATAGCATAAGTCACCTTCTTATCATCTACGCATCTCATTCCTTCAAAGATTCTCTCCAAATCTTGCATCCACTGACTTGCTTTCTCTGGATCAACCTCGCCTCTAAACTATGGCGGATTATGACGCCTAAACTCAGCCAAATTTAGGGCATCAGCCGTAGCATCTTACTGTTGAGCTGCTCTCAGATTTTGCTGAGTAATCACTTCAGCCATCCGCTGCATAGCCTCAGCAGCCGCAATCATAGGGTCCACATCACGATTCATGTTCGTACGTCCTCTACCTCGTCCAGACATCTTCAAACAGAACAAAACAAAATTAGATACATCCTTTTAGATACTTCCGAAAGGATATAAATCACAGGAGAAGCACACAAAGACAAACAAAAACAGACCCAACCACAACCCCAAAAGACTCTAACTTGGGCTCTGATACCAACTAATGTAACACCCCTTTGGGGATGTCACACATATAAAGAAAATTAAAATAAATAAATAAAATCTACCCAAGTTATAAAACATTTATTACATAATAATATGGGTCGTAAAGTAATTCCTAATAAACAGAATATTGTTAAATAAAATAATGCGGAAAATAAAATAAACAGAACAACATCACTCATAAGATACATATGTTCCAAGTTATAAGTTATACAAATAATTTACAACTACAATTACAAATATTTAAACAAAAACAGTAAATCAAAACAGTAAAAAAAATCAATATATACAGACATACGCAGACGCGCCCAAAAAAAAAACATCATGCATATTTAATCCTCTGAAGGATCACTCTCAACATGAAAATGATCATCAGGAGACAAATATCCCGGATGTCTCGACTCTCGGCGATAACGAGATCGCGCAGTCGATACGATACTAATCTCACTAGGCTCCGTGGTCATACCACCAAAATGACGCCTAAGAGATAAAGGTAACTCTAAATGTAAAAATACAGTAGTAGTCATAACCGGCTCTCCATCAAACTGTTGACGTAGGGTTACAGTCAACCATCCTACATACGTCACAGAGTCTCGGTCTCCTCGCAGATGCTAAGCCAACGATCCTCCATGAAACTCTAGCTGTACAAACCCCAAAAATCCTGGCACTGCCATCTCCCACAATCAATCCAAAGGATATGGATGATCGGATGGTTCTTGGTCGTAAAACTGGTCGTCGATTTGCTGACCTTCCTCCTCCTCCACGAGATACAGGATCTCAAGAGGCTGTTCCTCTTCCTCAAAGTCTTTACCGCGTAAAATAAATATACAGAAATACATACAACGAAGAGGTAAGACAATCTAAAATCACCATAAACATGGCCAATAAGAAGACGACAAACAACATGTATACAGTTCATGCAATACGAAAAGCTATAACAGTAATAATAACGGAATAGAGTAAAGTTTAGATATCATAACATTACATAACATCATAGATATAACACATATAAAAACACGATAAGACAATATCACAGATAGAATAAAATAAGAAATAGACAACCATCATAATAATTACCAGATAAAGATAAATAGAGAAAATAGAATAATATCCAAGATATAATCATATACACTAAGACACGATCCTACTCCATGGAGCTAAACACAAACATATATCAGAGAGAATGACTTGCAAAATCTATTAGTACCACGGCTGCCCAACCAACTATCGCGCTGTCACACGTTGCGTCAATAGCCCACGACACTGGGAATCCACCATCCAAGCGTAGTATAGTTCACGGTCTCCCGTTGTGGCACTATAGGCAATGTACTACTAGACTTTACAAACCTTAAGTAAATATAGTGCGTGTCGAGTCCATTAGTGTCCACATATGGGATACCGTACACTAACGTCTCCAAGTCCATTAGAACAATGAACCACACTACGTTTATCGCATCGACAATACGATGTGATTCGTCTCTTCAACCAATCCACCAAAAATTTGGCATAAACTCAATACATAATTCCAAAATATGAAATTACGAAAATGTCCTCAAGATAAAATATGCCTTCAATGGCGAAAAAATAGAAAGCACATACGGGTTCACATTTTCCGACAAATGAAAAATCCTCAAAAGCTTGTACGGTTTCACATTTTCCGACGAAAGATAAAATAAATATAGTAACGGTCAATCGCGTTGAAATTTTATCGCGTTTTCACAATCTTGTCGTTTTTATAAACGTTTTGAAATCACGTAAATATATTTTTCTGTTTTCAAAATCGCGTAGGATTTTTAATACGTTTTCTCAATCGCGTAAGATTTTTAAATCATTTTCTTGACCGAATTCCTTAAAATTTCTTGTTTAAATAAACGTAAATAATAAATAATACTTTTAAGCTACGTATAATATTTTTCATACCGTATCTTGTCTTTTGGACATCTTTCCTATCTTATTTGTCCATTTTTACTAAAATTTGACAAGATTTTGCTTAGAAAATTATATTAATGGTTTCCTAATTTTACCGTAAAAATTTGCGTTTATTAAATTTTTAAACCATATACTTAATCCTTTTAAAAACTACTAACATGCTTCAAAATACAACATGAGCTATATGTTAGAAATTTTTGAAAGTTATCTGTATTTCATTTCTAATAACATAATCATTAGTTCTAAGTTCTCAAACTTATTTCTAATTGATTCTTTTCCTTAAAACTCATTTTAGAAAAATTCTTTTTAACACATATTGTATTCTTATACTTAGAAAAGGTTTGGATTTAATTTTAGAAACCATGGATACTTGGTTTGGCATGTTGGCGAATTTCCTAAATCCTTTGAAATTGATTTCTAAATTATTTCTCATCTTCTAAATATATGTCAAACTTATTGTATTGTCTAAATTCATTTAGCCATCATTTTAGAAAATGGTTTTTGAAATCAACACATTCATTTTAGGCATGTTGGCCCAAAATACTAAGTCTTACCGTTTGATTTCTAAATTCATTTTCTTTGATCTAATCAACTTGAAACCTTCTTAATTCTCCTAGGTTAATTAAATTACCTTTTAAGAAAATTAAGAGAACATTTTGGTTCCCCATTGGTTAAAGGTCGTGAGCCTTGGTGTAGTGTTCTTTGGAATACACATGCATTTCCTTGACATGTTATTCACATCCTATACATTATCATGCAATTCTATACTTTATCATGCAATTCTAACACATGCAATATTATCAAAGCTTATAGACATGCAAATTAAAGCTTGTAGACATGCAAACTATTACAAACAACAAATAGGAAAGCTACTAACAAATACACAACCACATCAAATAAGCTACTAACAAGCACAAACATGAATCCTTATGGATTCTACAATCACAAAATCAAACTCCATCTTCTTACCACCATCCATAGGTGATAAGATTTGTCTTCCTCTTACCTTAAATGAAGACAAAAGGATTTCTTTCACTCCTCCTAGGTCACGGTTTTCTCCTTCAAAATACCTCCTTGGTACAAACTTCCAAGTAGGTTTTCAAGCTTCAAATGTAAGATTTTGAAAGAACTCTCAACTAGAGATGTTCTTAGGATTGTGTTTAGGTTTAGAAAACTTGGTTGGATAGAATTTTGGGTGGTTGGATGATATGGAACAAAGCTTGGCTGAAAATAGCTTCAAGAAAGCTTCAATGGTGTTTAGGGTTTTTGGAAGAGAGAGAAGAGAGAAAGTTGCATGAAAGATGAAGTGATTATGGCCTTCTAAGGGTGGCTTGGCCGTAGACATCACTCCATGCAAGGTGTCCATGGCTTGGCTTCATCCTAGCCTTAGAATGCATCAAAGGTTAAGATTAAAACTTGGTTAGCAAGCTTGTTTCCTATTGGTTGGTTCAAGCATAGTCACCATGCTTAGTCATTAAGCTTCATTAACTCTTAAGCCTAGTCATTAGTGAGTCACCATGTTTCTTGAAAGTTCCTTCACTAATGATGCTTAATTAAGCTACTAAGTTAATCTGTATTAACTAAACGTGGGTCCCGCAAAACATTTCGGGTCCACTTTGTCATCTAATTATCCGACTAATAAAATAATATTATAATAATATAAAATTATTTTATTTGTGATTAAATCCTAAAAATTAAAAGATTAATTTTAGGCTCATTCAGATTGGGTTTAGTAAGATCCCCCGCCTCGAATAATTAAAAACAGATTTTACCGGTCCGGAAAAATATTATTTTCCCGCCCGTAGCAAATCACACAAAAAGTCCATATAAAATCACAGCAAGTAATATTGGACACTAAATCAAGTAGAAAACAATTAAAAACAAAGAAAAAGCAAGATAAACAAAGACGTTCGGGACGTAATGGTCATTTTCTCATTTTTTCCCACAACGTAGCTAATTGTCCAAAACGTTCAAATAAAATTACAGACAATATTAATTGTCTGTATATCATCCAAAAAAATTAAAACAGTAGCTCGGAAAAACTTTTATTTTACCGTCTCGGAACAAATTACGTAAAAAGACCAAATAAAATTTGAGCCTGTATAAACGTATTTGTATTTCATGCAAAAATCGAGAAACAGTAAAATAGGGACACAACGGTCATTCACACGAAAGCTTGAAAAACAGCAAACAGTACATTCGGTACATTTTCTAAAAATTGGGGTGTTACATCAATCCCTTGGGACATGATACTCTACTCTCAAATATATATTACTTGTCGGCCCGTGCGCTTGCGGATTTTCGGACCTCAACACAAACCATTTCCAATTTTTGATTACTTGGGTAAGAATTTGTGAAAATTAGTTAAGTTTTAGCATCCTTTCTAATAGTCAATCCCTTGGGACACGATACTCTAACTCTCATATATTACTTGTTAACCCTTGCACTTACAGATTTTACCTAACAGTGGACACAACCTTATTTAGAAGACATTTGAAGAATAAGCTTTTAAAATATATGTTTATGACATTATTTTTGGATCTCCTAATGAAGGCCTATGCAGATAATTTTTTGATTTAATGAACAATGAGTTTGAAATAAGCATGATGAGAGAATCAACTTTCTTTCTTACACTTCAAATCAAGCAAGGAAAATTTAGGATTTTTATCTACCAAGAAAAGTACACAAAAGACTTGCTAGGAAAGTTCAATATGGAAGAAACAAAGTTAATGAAGACTCCAATGCACTCATCTGTTGTTATTAAGAAAGATTAGAAAGGTAAAATAGTAAGTGAAAAGCTTTGTAGAGGTATGATTGGATCCTTATTATATTTAATAGCAAGCAGACTTGATATTATTTTTAGTGTTGGGTTATGTGCAAGATACCAAACATGTCCTAAAGAATCTCATCTCAAAGTTATGAAGAGAATATTTAGGTACCTGTTAGGAACATCTAATTATGTTGTGGTATAAGAAAAAGACCAATTTTGATTTAGTAAGATAACGCACTATTGACTTTCTAGAGATAGAGTTGAGAGAAAAAGCACAATTGGTACTTGTCACTTCCTAGGAAATGCATTAGTAACTTGGTCAAGTAGGAAGCAAAACTCCATAGCTCTCTCAACTATATAAGTTGAGTATGAGTAAGCCTCAAGTTGTTGCTCACAACTCTTACTGATCAAACACCAATTAGAGAATTACTCCCTAAGGTATAATCGCATTCCTATTCAATGCGACAATACAAGTGCTATTCATATGTCAAAAAACCCTATAAAACATTCAAGATCAAAACATATTGAGATTAAATATTATTTTATTCATGATCATGTTCAAAAGAGTGATTTTGAACTTAAATTTGTTGATACTGACCATTAATGAGTAGATATTTTTACAAAACCCTTTAGTGAGGACAGATTTTGCTTTATAAAAAAAAATCTAAATATGATTTCTCTCAAATGATTGATCTTGACTTCTATAATATGATTTACATGATTTTGAGATTTAAATTTTGAATATTAAATATTTATCATTACTTAAGAATACATACTAAGAGTTTTGAGTTTTGTTAGGAAAGATTAGATAGATAGTCATCAGGAGGTGAGAACGATGTGGGAAAGGTCATGAGATATTTAGTGAGAATGTTCCCAAACAAACTCTCTCACCCATACCTTCTCACCCTACTCTAAAGCCTAATTATCACTTGACAATTATTACCAACAACTATTTTTGAAACAACATCACTCCTCATTAATTTGAATTTACTATGTCTCAATGGTAAAAAAAGAGGTCCAACATTTGAATTTCACTTCCTATAAATGATCGAGACTGATCATTGCACCCCCACTTCAAATTTTATCTCTGAACTCTCTACTCTCTTACCCACAACAACTCTCACTCACCCACTTCTCTCTTTCATTCTCAAACTCTAATCCTAAAGATACCCAGTTTGTTTTTCTTAAACCCTTTTGAGAATGTGAGTCAAACACACTACAATGAAGACTAAGAACTTTTCCTACATTCTTTCTCAATAAAATTCAAGTAATGAACCTGAAGCACATCGACCAACTCCACTACATGATGAGCCCTCTGTTCCTCCTAAACCCTCACAATCGAAACTAAAGGTTGTTCCCAATCCTTCTAAGAGAAAAAGATCCTTGCACATTATAAATGGTGTGATTAAATTTACTACGCCAAAGAAGAAAGCAAAGATAAAAGGGGCTATAAATTTGGAAGAAGAATAAAGACAAGAGGAGAAGTCTCAAGTGTAAGTTCCACAAACCTTTTGTGCTTAAGATTAATTAATATGTTTTGATAGTAACTAACTATGTTGAAAAATTAATTTAATTTCTCCTAATGCTTTAATTTGTTTAATATGTTTTTTTGTGGAGTTTCTTAGTGAGAATTAACCTATACAAGTCTAAACAAGTTTGAAGGAAGTCTTCAAGGTGAATATATAGGATTAAGATATTCAAATTCTAACTTGAGAAAGCTCAAGTGAAGACCTAAGAAGATTCTAAAAGAACATGATAAAGTTCATCATGGAAATGTCCTGATAAGGTTATAAGAAAGTTTAGAAGAATGAAAAACTTCCACAGAGCTGAAATAAAGAGTAGATATGAAGCATATACCATCTAAATCATAAAAAATAAACATCTATGGGATGGTGGAATTGAAAGATAAGAAGAATGAAGAGTTTCAAGTATGATAAAATTGGAAAAGAGAGTTAGCTGAGAACATTCAGTGACAAGATTGCTTGAGAAAAAGTTCATATGAACCTTTTCACTAAAGCCATGTATGCTGACTAACCAAGAAAAGAAGAAAAAATGATAACCTGCCATAAGAAAGGATAGTTACTATTGGAAGTGCCTAACATCTATATTTTCAAAGTTTATATAAGCATCCAAGCTTAAAAACAAAAGGTTATGAACTTTGAAGCTGATCTAACAGTGAACATGAAGAACACAACTTTCTCTTCTTTGGCTACTTAATCTATAATCTTTTAAGTCCTTTATAATTGTATTGTGAGCTCTGTGTTGGGAATTGTGGAAACAAAGCGCAGCGGAAAAACAAAATTCCCACCAAGGATCTATGCGAAATCCGTAATTTGTTGAGTTTACCTCTTGAAGCGAGATGAAAAACAAACGATGTGAATCACCAACATCGTAACAGTGATGATGCCTTTATGGTATCCACACGAATAGAGTCACAAACATCCAATGTCTGCAATATTGGAGTCTCACGTCTATGACACAGTGCTAGCTGTAAAGAAAAGAGAAACATGTTATTCTCTCACTCACTGTTTTTGTAGGTGTGGCTAGGGTTCTATTCTATATACTTAGCAGCCCCCTTAATAGTACTATTTATAATAGTGACTGCCTTAAGTGAGTAAGAGCAACAGTAGGGTTAGCTGTGCAACCCTTGGACTCATCTGTTATGAGTTAGGTGCATGATGGAATCCCATTCCAACTTAGATTCTCATTGCTCTAATTTTAGTCTGCTTTATATGTGTGATCCTATAGGTTCTCATGACATTGGTAATGATATTAAAATCGTATTTTAATATTACAAGCATTGAGCAGTATCTAGGAACGCATTGCTGCTATACAAGTAATGAGAATGTCAGTGATCTGACATAACCTTTCCGTGATTAATGTTTCCGTGTAATTTAGCCCATTTGTCCAGATATCTAGATTGAACACAAGGCACAGAACGTGTCACCCTTATATAGTTCAATCTTCCGCTTCCTGATACTCGAGTGGACATAGTAATAACAAATGAGATCAATATCTCATATTGACTCGTTTGAGCATGGTCATGCATTTCGTAGTCTCACTCAATTAGGGGCCCAAAGATATCACTCTTGTTATGTAGGAGGAACAAATCTCATCTAGGTCACTTACATTCCTCCACATGATTCGTGATATGTCCAATATCTAACTTTATAATCACCTTATTACAGATGACGTTTAATGACATTAAAATATACAACTCCTCATATAGGAATCGTAGTGATTTTAGGTCAAAGGACCCATACACCATTATCACTATGAGAATGGATTATGACACTCACGTAACGATCCACGCAACATTCTCATGGCGGGTCAATCTAATACATCATTACTCTAAGATATACCCATGTGAAAACTCAATATCTCATATCCATAACCCGTGAGATGTGGCCTTCAGTCTACGCACATACTAGTCTCAATGCATTATTGTTGATCTGATTAACAATAATACTTGACTAAGGACATTTAAGAATAATGTTCTGATTTCATTCAATAGGATCTCATGATCAAGTCATCCACTTGATGTCATATGACATAAAACTTACTATTCTAAGGACTTTATTATATATATCATAAATAACACAATAAATGAAATGCTTCATATATTAAATATATAACATAATACAATGTAAGTTAGTATGGTCAAAATAAATTGGCCTCTAGGGCATACACCAACATCTATTTCTTTCTTGTTTGTTATCATCAAAATCATTATTATTGTCAATTACATCTATGATATGACTGCTCCTAGGAAGAAAAATCAACCAAGTTAAAAAACCTCTTACACTCCCTGTTGCTCTAGTTAGTCATCCAGAATCCTTAGGAAAATAGGTTTCCCTTGGGTCCTTTCTAAATATGCTGGAAAAAGAACAAGATAGAGAAAAAACTGATCCTTCTCAAGGACAAAGGATGGAAGGGAGTGAGACTTATCATGGTCCCACTCAAGCGGAACCTACTCCTTCCAAACTAGTAGTTAAAAGGACCTACAAGTCTGCCAAAGTTGAAATGAGGAAGTTAAGGAAGGATAACAAAAAGTTGAGAAGAAGAGTGAGACAGTTGAATGTAGGCTAGAGAAAGATGCATTCCACATTACATCCCTTCATGGATTGCTTTGTCGTGCTAGAAGAATAGCTTGTGGAAAAATGGAGAACGAAGTTATTCTTGGAACCACACACCAAGAACATTACCCCTATCCTCCTCATCATCCTATTCTTGAATTCTCTTTATCATCTTCTTCCTCTAGTGATTCAACCCATTCTGGATCCCAACATACGTAGAGCTCAATGATGTTTGTTAGCTATGGCAACCATCACCCAAGAGGGGGGTCAGGTGATTACAAATTTTTTAAAACAACTTTGAAAAATTATGTATTTGATATTTTCAATCAACACATGCAGTGGAATAAGTCTTAACAAAAGTACAACCATTAGAGAATTCTCAAATACTACTGGGGCTATAGGATAAATCAAGCAAATAAGATAGATATCAAATTCAACTTAAGTATATGTAATTAAAGTACAAATGTAAAGGAGATAGAGTTAAGAAAAGCAAACACAATGATTTATCCTAATTTAACCACCAACCACTTGTGGCCTACGTCCAGTCCTCAAGTAAACCACCCAAGATCTTCCATTATCACTTCAAGATTGAATAGGTGCTTGAAACCTTAACAAACTAGAGCACTCTTCACACCTTAGGATGTCTCACCCTTTGTGCTTGAGCCTTAATAACCAGGGATACCTCACCCTTACAATTCCTTGAGGGATACCTCACCCTCTTTACAAAGAATCAAAGTGTAGAAAAAGATGAAACTCTCACAAGAGTATGTAATACAACTTGAAGCCCTATGAAGCTCTTCAAGAATATCTCAAAATATCTCAAAAATAGAGCATATTGAGGAAAAAGATGAAACTCGGATTAAAACCAATAGAAGGATATTTTTTAATGTTTGTTATTTGTAAAAGATGACACAAGAGCATGAATTTATAGTGTTTTGATTAAAAGAGCTATTGAGGGTAATTAATATAAACATTAAATGCTTAGAATATAATTGTTACGAACTTTCAGACTTGTGGTAATCGATTACATGGATGTTGTAATTGATTACATGGGTCTTAGAACACGTTCTGGGCTTTCTAGGCAGGATATAATCGATTATAAGCCTCATGTAATCGATGACATGGCCTTTGCTAGAGTTGTAATTGATTACATGGCCTTTGCTAGAGTTGTAATCGATTACAAGGCTTGTGTAATCGATTACAGCATTTTGATGCTTGAAAAATAACTTTAAACACCCATAACTTCTTAATTTCTCATCCGCTTTAAGCAAATGATCACTCATTAGAAAGATCTTTGAGTCTATTTTTGAAATAAGTTTCAGAACAAAACTCAAAATATTTTGAAAGTTACAATCGAAATAGTAATCAAAGGTCAGTTTTTTAAAACTCAAACTTGACTATTTCTCATAGTTTAAAGCAAATGGTCATAACTTCTTTATTTATTATCCGTTTAAAGGAAATGACCACTCATTGGAAAGATCTTTAAGTCTATTTTCAAATGAAATAGGTTCCAAGATGAAACTCAAATTATTGTGAAAGTTATGATCAAAAGAGTAACCAAAGGTCAACTTCTCAAAACTCAAACTTGACTATTTTTCATAGTTTTGAACTACTACCATGACTAGCTTTTTAAAACATGTTTCTTGGGCATTTTAGCATGTAAGAACCATTTGCAAAGATTTAAAAACATATTTGAGTTCTTCAAAAACATTATAAAATATTTTGAGATATATTGAGAGTTTCTCACATAAAAGACTCTAATTCCTATAAACTATACCATTTAAGCTTCCTTTAGATTTGGTCTTTGACATGACTTTGTTGTTATCAAAACCTTCATGAAATAGACATTCATATTCTCCTTGAGTTGAGTATAATTGAGATCTTTTACTTTTTTGTTGCAATGTTCACTCTTGGTACTCAGACTATCCTTCAAAGTATTGCTCACTTAAAAATAGTTAGTCCAAACTCATAATTCAATATCTTCATATGCCTAATTCATAAATGTATAACTCTAGATTATTACTAGATATGCTCTATATTGGATTCAACAAAGAACACTTTGCACATTTTCATTTAAGTAGAGTCAAATCCAATATTAATTTAATATCACTCATGTAACATATTATTGGATATATCCTATAAATGATTCTATAAAGAATATGCATGGTTCTCATATGAAATAAAATAAGCTAGAGTATATGATCCTGCATAATCTAATATAATCTATTAAGTACATCTATGTAGCATAATCATCATTATTTTTGTCTTGTATTTATCATCATCAAAACTAAACATATTAAACCATTAAGGCAAACTTATTTCCACAATGTCTAATATCTCTATCCTTATATTTTTGACTGATGCCAAAAGGGGGAGATAGTACTATATGAAAATTCTATATTTTTTTAGTGCAAATTTTGAGGGGAAGTGTCTTGAAATTGTAATGTTTGAATGATCAATGAATGAAGTATAACTTTCATGAATCTTGATTCTCTTTGATTTTAACATACTTCTTTTATTTCTATTATGTCTATCTAAACTATCTACCATATCTATTCTAAGTTGAAATGAATATTGAATTGAGCTGGAGCCACTAAGTATAATCTAAACCTTTTTATATCTATGGCTTTTAACTCTCTCAGAGCTTTGTAGAAATGGTAACAATTCTCAACCATTACAAACTATTGTAAAATTTCAAATAGTTTGTCATCATAAAAAAAAAAGGAGAGTGTAAGCTCTAAAGCCCTTTTGTACTAAACAATGTTTACCTTGTTTTTATGATAACCAACTATGTTGAAAGTTGAATTTCATTTCTCTTTATACTTACAACATTTTTTAGGAAGTTTTTGTCTTAGTCTAACTTATGCAAGACTTGAACCATGAAAATGAATAATTCTAGGTGATTGTAAAAGTCTAAGAAACTCAAATTCTGATTTGAGGAGGTTTAAGGGAACTCATGAGAAAGTTTTTGATGAGCATAAGAAAGTTTACCTTGAGAAGGTGCTACGAAGGTTCATGAAATTTCCACAAGAACAAATTCAAGGGCAATTCAAGCATCAAAGTGTTAGTCATGGAAACCATCACCCAAGAGGGGGGTGAATTAGGTGATCACAAACTTTTAAAATAACTTTGAGAAATTATACATTTTGATATTTTTAATCAACACATGCATCGGAATAAGTCTAACAAAGGTACAACTATTAGAAATTTCTCAAATACCACTTGGGCTATAGGATAAATAAAGCAAATAAGTTAGATATCAAATTCAACTCAAGCATATATAATTAAAGAATAAATGTAAATGAGATAGAGTTGAGAAAAACAAACATAATGATTTATCCTGGTTCAACCACTAACCACTTGTGATCTACATCCAGTCCCCAAGCTTAACTTGAGATTTTCATCATTATCTCCTAGACTTCATGGGTGCTAGGAAAACCTTTGTATAAGCAAGAGCACTCTTCACACCTTAGGATACCTCACCCTTATGCTAGAGCCTTAAACTCTTCAAGCTTCATAGGTGCTTGAAAAACTTTTACATTCAAGAGCACTCACAACACCTTTAGGATACCTTACCCTTTGTGTTTAAGTCACACTACAAGAGATACCAAACCCTTTTCTCTCTTAAGGGATACCTCACGCTCTTACAATGATTTTGAGATAAAGAGAAAGATTATAAACTCTCACAAGAGTAGATATACAACTTGAAGAACAAAAGAATAGAAGGATTTTGCAATAAAGAGTTCAAAATACGATTTTGATGATTCAAGGATCAAATCAAGTGTTCTAGAGTTGTAAAAGTTTCAATCTACACTTATTTGTAGAGCCCAAGTGATAAAATAGTCGTTGGTAGTGTTTAGAAATGATTTTTTTATGAAAACTAGTTGTTTATAGCTATTAGGAACGCTTCTGGGCATGTTGTAATTGATTACATGACCTTTGCCAGAGTTGTAATCAATTACAAGACTTGTATTATTGATTACACGACCTCTAGTTTTGAAAACTGACTTTAAAAGGTTATAACTTCCTCATTTCTTATCTGATTAAAGCAAATGACCACTCATTGGAAAGATCTTTGAGTCTATTTTCAAATGAAAAAATTTCACAAGAAAACTCAAAGTACTGTGAAAGTTATGATAAAAAGAATAACCAAAGGTCAGCTTTTCAAAACTCAAACTTGACTATTTTTCATAGTTTAAAGCAAATGGTCATAACTTCTTCATTTCTTATCCGTTTAAAAGAAATGACCACTCATTGGAAAGATCTTTGAGTCTATTTTCAAATAAAATAAGCTTCATAATAAAACCCAAAGTATTTTGAATGTTATAATCAAAATAGTAACCAAAGGTCAGTTTTTCAAAACTCAAACTTAACTATTTTTCATAGTTTTTAACTACCACCATGACTAGCTTTTCAAAACATATTTGAACTCTTTTCTTATAAAACCTCTATCTTTACATAAGAGAAAGCCTAAAAGTAAAATTTACTAATTCTAGTCCTTAGGCTTCTTGATGTAATCCAAGCTTCCAAAAATTTCTTCTCTTCAAATCTTGCAAATGCTTGGAACACCTTATCATTCTCATTCTTCTTAAGTTGAGCATAATTGTGATCTTTTACTTTCTTGTTGCAGTGCTCACTCTTATTACTTGGATTATCCTACAAAGTATTGCTCATTCAAAACAAACATAGTTAGTCCAAATTCATAATTCAATATCTTCATATGCATGATTTATAACAGTATAACTCTAGTTAGTCTAACATGCATATAAGACTTTCATTGACACGTCCAAATAAGACATTTATCAATTACTAATAGATATGCTTTATATAGGATGCAACAAAGAACACTAAGGTTTGACATTTATCAAAGTATTCCTATTTTTGTTGCTTCTTATTCACTCTCTCACTAAGGTTTAAATTAGTTTATTTACTTAAGTTTTTATTAAAAACAACAATTGAACAAAAGAAAAGATTTCCTAAAGGTTAATGTTTCCTGTTTTGCTAGACTACGCAAGCTCACGTGTCGATAAGTAATAAAAATAAGTATTCAAGTATTGTTCCCAAGAGGATTGTATTAAAATTTATGCTAAGTATTAACCAATTATTACTTATTCTCTATTCCAGGCAATCGAATTGAATTGAGTTATTAAATGATAGAACAAAATAAAGTAACAATTCTAAAACAAGATAAAAATAAACAGAGAAGAAATAATGGTTCGGGCATCTAAGGTCTAACTTCACTTATTATTTCATTTGACTACATGCAACACTTTCATTACTCTTGATCATAAATTGGTTATGTTAGCCAATGTGTTTAATCATTTACAAACCTTTTTCGATGGCCTTGTAAACCTATGGACCTTAATCAAAACACTATATTTCTATGCGAATTGAAAAAATTCTATGCATTAAGAACAAACTTCAAACAATTGCTATGCATGATGAATAGGTATATTTCTATCCTATTGGCTAATCAACTCATCCATACAATTGAATATAACTAAACATGCATCATCTAATTCCATGGTCCAACATCCAAATCCCTATGTCTAGTTCAATGGGTTCACTAAGACATCACAATAATGGCAAATCAAATTTGAGCATTAAGCATAGAGTTAGATAACCATAACCAAAATCATCATAAGAGTAAGAAAGGATTACTATCAAATCAAACTACATAATAAAATCCATTAGAACCCTAGAAAAGAGAATTAGAACATCATGGTTACAAAGGAAATAAACTCAAGAGAGAACAATAAATTCATCATGAAAAATAAAGAGAAGATGAAGGGAAAAACTAGGTGTTTTGATGTCTATACAAATGTTCTTCAAGCTCCTCTAAATCTTCACCAATCCTCTACTTCTCTCTCTAGGAAAAATCTTTCAAAAACCAGAGCTTCTCTCTCTAAAACCCTCTAAAATTGACTAGCAAATAAAAGAGTCCCATCCAAACGCATCAGGGGAGCTTAAATACGCGCGTTATCATGTGCCCAGGGGAAGTCGCGGCACAAAATGGTGAGAGCCATGGCACAAAACTCTCAGGAAATCAGGAAATTATGCACAGAGAAACAGGAATCGCAGCATATATTTTCAAGAAGCCACAACACAAAATTGAAGAAGTGCCACAGCACAAAAGTGAGGAAGTGCCATGACACTAATTTTTGTGAAGCCAAGGTACTTATTTTTGTGAAGCCAAGGCACTAATTTGAAATGACTCTCACAAGTTCTTCTTCCATCTTGGTCCTTTAAACTCCTCCTTGCTTCTTTGTGTAACACCCTCAATAACATGTTAGGATTGTAAAAAGTTATAGAGGTTTCCCAATACTTGCTTAACATGCTAGTTTAGTTTTGTGACAAACTGAGTCAGTTTAAGCACTTTGTTGCAACACATAAGTTGAAAAGTAGCTTAAAATGACTCAAATAATAGCATAAATGGCTAAGTTGAGGGAAACAGGTATGGATAACAGTTTCTAGGTCACAAATAAGTTAACTAAAGTGCAGTTAAAATTTGAGAATAATTAAAGTCAGTTTATTTTTTTAAGTATACTAGTTGTGTGTTTTAATTCCAATTGACTGATAGCTAACATGAAAAAATAAGATAAAGATGAAACAACAATTTAGATGAATCCCATGATTTATTCTAAAATTGTTGGAAGTTGAAAAACTTGAATTGATATAATTCAAGTATCCTTAGTAGATATAAGTTTCAATAATGAAACTTAAGTTTCTAAGTTCGCCTTTTTCTCCTCATTTCTTTCCTCCCTCTCACGAAGTTCCCAGCAGAATCAGAGAAAGAAAGAAACGAAAAGGAGAAAGAAAGGAAGAAGAAGAAAGAAAGGAGGGGAAGGGGAAGAGAAGAAGAAGGACCCAAGGAAGATCAAGAGGAAGATCAAGAGACTCCAAGATGTAGGTCATCACCACAAGGTAGGGGACTTCTGTTCATTTTTCCTTCTTTGTTCTTTTTTAATGGGTTAGGGATTTTGAATGGAAAAGGGATTTAGGGAGTCAAATCCTAGTTCTTAGCTTGATTCTTGATTTTAAGGATTAAGTTAAGCTAGTTTTAGCTTAGTGAGAGCAAGAAAGTCATTTATGACTTAAGATAATCCATTTTTAGATCATGGAAGAAGCTTAGGTAATAAGTTTGAGTTAGAGAGATTTCTAACCAAAATCTATGCTTAGGTGAGTAACTAGGTTGTATGAGGATTACAATAAGTTTAGGGGTCTAGATTGGTGTTAGAAATTACTTAGAATCCATGATTAAAGGTTTAAGAATTGGTTTGGAACCCTTTGAGTATTGACTTGGTTCTGCAGAATTGGTCACACCTAGGTACAACTTTATCATGCCTAGGTGTTGACTGATCAGTTTTCAGTCTAGGCGAGACAGAAAGTGTCACACTTAAGCATGGGAGGTTCAAGCCTAGGCGTGAGACAGGGTAGACTCCTGACAGCTTGTAGTGTTTGTCGCATAACTTGAGATACATACATCGGATTGACTTGATTCTTGTGGCATTTGAAAGCTAAGACATAGGGCTTCATGTAGTGAAAATTTTAGAATTTTAGAACAAGTCAATCAGTACTAGTTTCTATTTGAATCTAAGGCAGATTCTACAGAAAAGACATTCTGGCAGCCAATGAACTAGATTACATAATTTCTTGCTCCGAGATCGTATTTATATAAGAGCAGTGTCATTTTGAAGCTAACATATAAGGCTTATTGCCTGTAAAATTTCAGAATTTTACCATTTTTAGTTTGTGCCTAGTTTTAGTTTAAAATCTGGTCAGATTCTAGAAAAACAGTGAGTGCACTGGTTTAGCTTTTGTGAAATGTCACATAACTTTGGCTACATTTAGCCAAATGAAGTAAGGTTTGTGACATTTGAAAGATATGAGATAAAGCTATTTGCCCTTAAAATTTCATAATTTTAGAAGTTATGATGCACATTTGGTGCATTCTTGAAGATCAGCCTTTTTAAGCAAGATTTGAGGTATTTTAGGGATGTTTTGAACCCTAGTGAATTGGCTCCCTTATGCAATAAGGTTGAACCCTAGTGAATTGGCTCCTTTATGTAATGAGGTTGATCCATAAGATATGGAACCCTTATGTAATAAGGTTGATCCAAAGTTTATCACAATTCCTAAAGCAAGATAAGTCCATTGACCTTGCGAAGGAGTGAGAAAAAACATTTGCTAAAAGTGGAGTTGTGACTAGTTACATCCTAAGTCAGGCGGTGGATGAGCATATCCTATGCTAGGTGGTGGACTAGTTATGTCTTAAGTCAGGCTATGGATGAGCATATCATATATTATATGGTGGACTAGTTACGTCCTAAGCTAGGCGATGGATGAGCATATCCTATGGTAGGTGGTGGACTAGTTGTAGTGGATGAGCATATCCTATGTTAGGCAGTGGACTAGTTACATCCTAAGCCAGGTGGTGGATAAGCATATCCTATGCTAGGTTGGCATCTAGTTACGTCTTAAGTCAGGTGGTGGATGAGCATATCCTATGTTAGGTGGTGGACTAGTTACATCCTAAGTCAGACAATGGATGAGCATATCCTATGTTAGGCAGTGGACTAGTTATATCCTATGCTAGGCTAAGGATGAGATATCCTATGCTAGGCAGAGGATGAGCTTCTAGTTTGATTTTGTGGAAATAGTATATAGAACCATCCGCACATCATCAAACATGATGTTGTGGATGTAGTACATGTAATAGTCCACTCATCATCAGAATTGTGTGATGGAGCAGTCCACACATTACCAGATAGTTTAAGAGCTATTTATCTTATTCTATATAGATAAGTACAAAAGAATGCATTTCCAAGAATAGATAAGTTATATGTATGAGTTATAGTTTGTAAAGGTACTTTGGTGTATATTTATGTTAGTACCATGAGATATATGTATATTACTGAGAATTTTTATATTCTCACCCATTTATTTTTCATGGTTAGCAGGTCATTACCCTACAAGAGGGTAAGAAGATGAAGAAAATGGAAGAATTAGATTAGATTAGTTTAGTTTTAATGTTTTAAGTTCAAAGCTTATGTAATTATTTATATTTGCTTTGAGCATGTAAAAGTTGTATATATGTATGACTTTTAGATATGGCTCTCTATAATTATTTATTTAAATGTTATGGATTAGTTGATGATTAAGTTAGAAGTAGAATGATTGATACTGCTTATCCAGGTATATGTCAGATATACTAGGGTGTCAGTATTAGGTTGTTACACTTTGGACATTCCTAGAAGTAAGCAAATACCAAATTAGTCAAGCATTCATAGAAAAGGCTAGTGTGTGTATTCAAATTTATAAAGATGAATGAATAAGTATTCCCAATACACTTTTATTCGAGAATTAAATGAGATTAAGGTATAACTCAAGGATCTAGCCAATGAATGCATAAGGAAATGCTTGAGTAATAACTCTATTTCACAGAGTTATCATACCTCTAAATCTATTGTTTTGCTAGTCCCAAGCAAAACAAAACAAAATTGCCTTAATTTCTCAATTTCAACATCAAGCATCTATATGTTCACAATCATATCCCAAAAATTATGGTTCCAAAATGCTCAAGACAATGTGGCATCATGCTAAATCTCATATTCAGTGGTTCAAAATTGATTCAATGTCAAGCATACATGCCGCCATCTAACCTTCAGCTTACATTGTCATGCATCAATTTGTAAGTAAAAGATTTCCCAAAAGATTATTATGGAACCATTTCCTCTCTTGCATGCATATCTAAGAAAACTCATGATGATACCTAAGCAACTTCATCTTAGATTTCCTTAAAAATGTCCTTTATCTCTCTCTCCACTAATGTAGAACCAAGCATGATTAATGATCAAGAGGGCCTTTCATGCATATAGTGTAAGGTTAGGGTAATGGATAAAGAAATGAAAGGAAGGATAAAACAAACATTGGGAATATAATCTTGTAAATAACTTAATTGAGCCAAACAACAATTAACACAAGGTACAATTTCTAGCATAAGAACCCCAAAAGCTTATTGCTTTACTCTTTACTTTTTTTTTTTTTGGACTTTCCTTCATTTTAAACTTTTTCTTGCACTTTCCTATTTTCCTTCTTGTTATCATTTCCGTCTTTTTAAACCACAAATTTGTTGGGTTCTAAAACATATCTATGGTAGTGCACTCTTGTTTCTTCTGACTCAATTATGCATTTACAAGTTATGTTCCCAATATGGACAATGGTATATAAACTATAATTGAGGACTACAAGGTAAGGATGATATGGGTAAAGAACAAAACATAAAAGCCAACATATTCACAAGGCTCAAAATGGGTACTAAGTATATTCATGCATATATAAGTAGGCTTGAAAGGCTCAATCAATCCAAAGAATGCCCTAATTATTTCATCAAACATGCATAGCCTAGGATTTCGCCTCAAGAAAGAATCATACATTCTTTCAAAAATTAAGCTTTCATCGTAAAAGTGCAAGTCATAACCTTATTTAGATGGACACAAGTATTGTTATTCCATGATTCACAATCATGAAAAGAGAAATATATTTACACATCAAAGAAACACTAAGGCTCAACTAAATTTCAAATGGCATGCATCCTTTCCCAGAATCAACATTTGATCCATAAGCAGACATATCATAGATCAAGTCAACCACATCAACATTTAACATTTAACCACACCCATAGCACATTCTCTAAACAAAATCCATAAACTCAAACTAAGATAAATAAGAAATTAAATACCCAACAGAATCAAAAGAAGATAGATACCATGAATGTAAAAGCATCAATAAAGCAAAAATAAAGAGAAGGTATAGGACTTGGGTTACCTCCCACGGAGTGCCCCATTTATAGTCCTAGGTTGGACTTTCTCTGAAATGATAACAAGGAGATGTAGCTTTATCATCAAGATAAGCATTGCGCAAATGAGAAGGTGAAGGTTTAAGCTCCAAGATTAGAGGTCCTTCAATAGATAATTTGAATGAATTAATCATTCTAATAGGAAGATCTAACGGCTTAAACTTGGGATTTCTATTCCATCTAGATGAAGTATCCAATAAATTCATGAGCTCTCTCAATTCTTCATCTTCCTTTTCACCTGTAGAAATCAAAGAAGCTTCAAGAGGGTCACATGGGACACTTGCACAAAATACATTAGATCTCGTCCCATCAAGCACATTCACATAAGAGCATTCTTCAAGATCTTGTGAAAATCTTATTGCTTTGAAAATATTAAAAGTTACCTCTTGATCTTGTACTCTCATGGTGAGCTCCCATTTTTGAACATCAATGAGAGTTCTTCTAGTTGCAAGGAATGGTCTTCCAAGA
This sequence comes from Ormosia emarginata, assembly GCA_029884605.1. Lineage (NCBI taxonomy): Eukaryota > Viridiplantae > Streptophyta > Magnoliopsida > Fabales > Fabaceae > Ormosia > Ormosia emarginata. The sequence goes on from JAQQTP010000073.1 coordinate 23,562,553, forward strand.
ATCAGAGGGACATCTCTATCTTCCTCCATATCAAGGATAATGAAGTCTGCCGAAAATATGAATTTATCTAGTTTTACAAACACATCTTCAATTATTCCCCATGGATAGGTCAAGGTTTGGTCCGCAAGTTGCAAGGTAACCGATGTGCGCTTAGCCTCTCCCAAACCAAGTCTTTGGTATATTGAAAAGGGCACGAGATTTATACTAGCCCCTAAGTTGTATAATGCTCGACCACAGAATTTCTCACTAATGATGCAAGGGATGGTGAAGCTCTTGGGATCCTTGAGCTAGGCAAGAAGTTTGTTTTGCAAGATAGCACTACATTCCTCTATAAGAGCGACAGTTTCAAACTCACCAAGCTTCATCTTCTTTGACAATATATCTTTCATGAATTTCACATAGCTCGGCATTTGCTCCAAAGCTTCCGCAAGTGGTATATTAATATTTAGCTTCTTGAAAACTTCTAAGAACTTTTGGAATTAGTGATCAAGCTTTTGCTTTGCAAATCTATTGGGAAATGGAATAGGAGGTACATGATGATCACATATTTTATACATTAATAAACCCTCATTTTTAGTCATTTACACTCTCCATGTACTTAATTGATTAAGCCTAGTTATGTTTTGTAAGTTTGGACTCAAATTGGACTTAATTGATTTTTTTAGCACTATTTTGGTCTTACGTTGTTTCTATATTTTGACCATATCTTAAGTTCTAAATGTCTGATAATTAACAATTTTACCTTGTAAGAAATATAAGAGAGAGCTCTACAACTTTGATGAGAGCTCAAAGTCTCAATCAGACATCTAGTGGAGCTAATTGGGTTTGGAAGATAGAACATGAGTTTTGTGTTTGAAACCTGAACAGTGTACAATAATCAGAGCATAACTTGGGCTGCAAGAATTATCTTGGGCTGAAATTTGGACATTTGAAAGTTAAGACCCAGATCTAAAACTTTCATGTTGAACACAAAACTTGATTCGGGCTCCTTGATGGTGATATTGGGTCTGAAAGTCAAAACAGAGGTGCTGAACCTGGGCCTAAATAGTCTGTAGTAATTAGGTCATATCTTGGGTTGTAGGACGAATTTTTGGGTGATTCCAAAGCCATTGGAAAGCTTAGACAATTTCCTAGAACTTTCATGAAGACCACTTGGCTCGAAAATGACAGAATCAATGATTTAAGTAATGAATTATTTCAGAGACAAAGAATCTCAATAATCCAACTACTCATTCAATCATCCAACCACTCAACCACTCATCCAACCACTCCACCCACTCATCCACATACTCTTAATCATTCTCTTTGTCATTTTGTATCCCTACTCCTCTATAAAAGGCACCATGGGCTGGAAGTGGAGGGGGAGAGTTAGGCACTTGGTGTTAGGCTTAGTTTTTACAAGTTGTGGTTATGTTTGTTTATTGTTTTCCTTTGTTGTAATTTTTCTTGTTCTAAATTGAAGCTATGTTCATCTTTCTCTTCTTCTCTCTTTCTTTATTCTTATCCATGAGTAACTAAATCTCCATCTTGCTTAGGTGAAAGAGTGAAGCTCTTGGTAATGAAATAAGGTTAGATTATTCTATTTCTTGTGCTTAAATGATATATTATTAAATGAACATTATATGTGTTGTATTTTGTTTCCAATCAATTTAGAAACCTTCTTTGTTAATGGAGATCTTGATTTATTGTAGACAATAGGATTGACACAGTGAATGCTTGAACTCATTTACAAATGTTGGTAGATAATTAAAGGAATCATAATATGATTACATATATAATTGAACTTTAAATGTTATATTTTCCGATTGGAATCTCCTTTGTGTGTGGATTTCAATTAAGTTAAAAAGAGAAATAATCTTACCTTTAATTTATTACCAAGAGTGGATCTCCTAACCCAAGCAAGTTCTTAAATTCATTTGTGAACATCTTTTATTACTTTTGGTGTTGTGACAAATTCTTTTCTTACCTCAATTAATTTTTCTTCATCAATTCCCTGTGGATCGACCTCGGACTCCCGAGAAATTTATTACTTCAGACAACCTGCACTTGGGTTTGCATCCTTTAATCCCGCAGTCAAGTTTTTGGCACCGTTGTCGGGGACTTGATTTGAAGCTTTGATTTATTGAGGTTTGTTTTCTTTAATAAAATCTATTCTCTCTTCTCCCTCACCAGAGCAAAAGATCGGCTTGCCAATCCTTCGGTTTCTTTACTAACTCTCTAACTTTCTAACTATCTAACTCTAACTTACTAATTTGCTAACATACTAACTTTCTAACTTTTATATTTATGTCATTTATTTTTGCTTTTTAACATTATTTATTTATTTTCGTCATTTTTTTTCGTCGATGGGGGTAACTCTCCCTTTTATTTTACGCATTAACTTAGTGGGGAAACTCTCTTTTACTTTTCTGTAATTTATTTTTTTTTGCATTTTTTTTATTTTTCTGCCCTCTAATTTAATGAAATAATATTTCTTCTTCTCTTCTCTTTCGTCGGCTCTGTGGGGCTCTGTCACTCTCCGATTTTCATATTTAAATTTACTTTCTGCACTTTATTTTCTATATTTTAATTTTTCGCACTTTATTTTTATTTTTATTTTTGGGTGGTTGGTTTATTACCCCATCCCTGTTAATATTTAATGGTGGGTGACACCGCCAGCTTGTACATTATTTTTTGTTTATTTATTTTTAGTTATTTATGTATTTATGCTTAATTGGTATCGTGATTTAAATTCTGGTCGTTTAGTTAAAATTAATCCTGGTACTTTATTTATTGATTTGTTTGAATCACAATCACACACAATTGACACAATGGCTAACAATGAAAGTGTACATGATGAACATGGAAATCAACTGTTGCGAACCATGCGTGAATATTTGCAACCACCTCGAAGTTCTAGTCCATCATGTTTTATCTTTCCACTCAATGCCAACAATTTTAGATTTAAGCCAAGTATGATTTCTTTACTTCCTAATTTTCATGGTTTAGAATCTGAAAGTCCATATTTACATCTGAAAGAATTTGAGGAAGTATATATTGCCTTCAATGATCAAAATTGCACTGAAGAGATTGTTAAGCTTAAATTGTTTCCTTTTTCTTTAAAAGATAAAGCAAAATCTTGGCTTAACACTTTGAATCCAAGATCAATTGGCACATGGCAAGAAATGCAAGGTGAGTTCTTAAAGAAATTTTTTCCAACACATAAAACCAATACTATGAAAAGACAAATCCAAAATTTTTTCCAAAATTCAAATGAAGTATATTTTCAATGTTGGGAACGGTTTAAAGATTTGTTAAATTCTTGCCCACATCATGGTTTTGAAAAATGGCGCACTATAAGCTTCTTTTATGAAGGTTTAACACCTAAAACTAAACAATTTGTGGAAACAATATGCAATGGTGAGTTTCTTGATAAAGAACCTGATGAAGCTTTAGACTATTTAAACCAATTGGCTAAAAATTCTCAATCTTGGCATAGTACTAACACTTCTGAAAATTCAATTAGATCTAATCTTGTAAGTGCTAATAAAGGAAAATATCACCTTAGTCAAGAGGAAGATCTAAATGCTAGATTTGCCAGTTTGGCTAGAAAGGCTAAAGTCATGGAATTAAGAAAAGCAAAAGAAATCAAATCTGTGCAAAATGAAGAAATTTGTGGCATTTGTGATGATTTAGGACACTCAACACATGAATGTCTTAAAATTCTTGTTTTTAAAGAAGTTGTACATGAGCAGGTAAATGCAATGAATAATTTTAACAAGCCATTTACTTCTTCTTTTTCAGGTACATACAATCCAGGATGAAGAAATCACCTGAATTTCAGTTGGAGGAATAATAATCAGTCACAATTTATGCAACCACCACCTCTTCAGGCACAACAGGACTCTCAAAATTCTCAAGGATATGCACCTTATGTTCCACCATATAGGAAAAACCTTGAAGAAACACTGCATGCATTCATAGAAAAGCAATAGGCCATTAATAAACAAAATAATCAAACCATGAATGACATAAAAGATACTCTTGATAAACTTTCTTCTGCACTCACCATTCATGAAAAAGGAAAATTTCCTTCTCAACCTCAACCAAATCCCAAGGGTCAGTATAGTCTAAATGAGGGAAGTTCAGAAAACCAACAGATGGACCAAGTCAAGTCAGTGATAACTCTTAAGAGTGGAAAGGTTGTTGAAAAACAAATTCCTGAACCATGTGAGAAAGAAGATGAACCAATTCCCCAAGAAAATGAAAAAGCTGACCAAAAGGAAACCAAACTTTCTCCTTCACCCCTATTTCCTCAAGCATTGAATAACCCAAAGCAATTGGACCACCGCACTGAAATTTTTGAAATTTTGAAACAAGTGAAGATCATTATTCCTCTGTTAGATGCTATCAAACAAAGTCCTTCTTATGCCAAATATTTGAAGGACTTGTGCACTATTAAAAGAAAACTAAATGTGAAAAAGAAAGCATCTTTGGCTGAACAGGTAAGCTCCATTCTTCAAAATAATAATGCGTTGAAATATAAAGACCCTGGTTGTCCTACAGTTTCATGCATTATTGGAGAACATAAAATTGAAAAAGCTTTACTTGATCTTGGTGCTAGTGTCAATTTGCTTCCATATTCAGTTTATCAGCAACTCAACTTAGGTGAGTTAAAACCAAGTTCTGTAACTCTTCTACTTGCCAATAGATCAATTAAAATTCCAAGAGGAATAGTGGAAAATGTGTTGGTTCGAGTTGATAAATTCATATATCCTGTGGATTTTATTGTCTTGGATACTGAACCTATGGTTGATAGTTGCAAGTCAATTCCTGTTATCTTAGGCCGTCCATTTTTAGCAACATCAAATGCTTTGATAAATTGCAGAAATGGAGTGGTGAAGCTAACATTTGGAAACATGGCACTAGATCTCAATGTTTTTAATATGTGCAAGCAACCACAGGAAGTCCTTGATGAAAATGAAGAAGTTGAAGGAATTGAAGCTATTATAGATGATCATCTTTAAAAAGGGAGTTCTTCTGACCCATTAGAAGTTTGTTTAATTAATTCATTTGATTTGCTTGATTGTACAGAGGAAATAGAATACAAAGGAAGAAAGCCAAAATTCAAAGAGCTAAAACCCATAAATGATAATGTCCATGAAGAAGTACCCACACCAGAACTAAAGTCATTACCTGCTGGGTTGAAGTACACATTTTTGGGAGAAAAGCAAAGCTTTCCTGTGGTAATTTCCTCATCTCTTACTGAAGAATAAGAAGGAAAGATGTCGCCTCAATGGACGCACCAAGATAGAAGGAAATTTTTGACAGAGGTGAAAAATTTTTATTGGGATGACCCATACTTATTCAAACATTGTCCTAACTAAATTTTTCAGAGATGCGTGCCCGATAGTGAGGTAGGTAGTGTCATTAAATTTGTCACTCAGAAGCATGTGGAGGTCACTTTTCTTCAAAGAAAATAAGTGCGAAAATCTTGCAGTGCAGATTTTATTGGCCTACTTTATTTAAGGACTGCTATACTTTTTGCAAAAGTTATGAAAATTGTCAAAAGACAAATCCAATAAAATCCACAGTCAAGATAATTTTTAGAAAATCTTTTGAAATTAGTCAAAAAGTTTCGCTTTATGATTCTCGCCTACACATATTCCCTAGAAAATTGAGATCTAGGTGGAGTGGTCCTTTTGTTGTCAAACACGTGTATCCTCATGGGGCCGTAAATATTGCGAATCCTATGAATAGTAATATGTTTAAAGTCAATGGACAAAGGCTCAAACCATTTCTGAAAAAACCAAGTTGATGAGTTCTTTGTGTTGCCGGTTAAGTGGCAGATACAGTACTCCGTGACTCTCAAGTCGGTTTTTTTTTCAGTTTCCCAAAATAACTGAATCCTTCTTCTCCTTTAAAATGGATGTCATTCTTTCAAACCTGAGAAAACATTTTCCTTCTCTCCCTCAATATGCTCTGAAAAAAATCTACAAAGTTCGATATGAAAGATTGAGATTGTTAATGCACAAAGGTATGCCAGAAGATGTACGCTGGATATTTGAAGCAAAGGTCCGACTAGCAAGTGAGCCTTCAATTTCATTTGACTCTTACATGCCAGGTCTTGGAAGAAGTTCGTATTCTAAAAAGAGAAGAGCAAAAAGGTTACAAGTCTGTTACAAATATGGATGATGGAATTGTAACAAGCGATGTCGTACTTTGGGAATAGTTTCCGCAAACAGAGAAGACAAAATTTTTTTCATTAAGAATGGACTGAGTAAGGAGTCATTAGATGATATCTTATTGACTCTTGAGACGCATTCTTGTGGATTGGTGCATCGTGAACTTCTTAATTTGTGGAATCTCTTCAAAGATGAAGAAAAACGCTACAGTCTTGGGAATCTGACTCTAAAAGACCATTTTTGCCAATTTATAAGAAAATTGGATGGAAAGCTTATCCTCGACTCATAGAAGGCGTTTAAGTCGTTATTGGACGTTAAACCAGAGGCAGATGTGAGCCATATCCACAACAATCTATATATATCATCTTCTTCTTCTTCTTCATGTCATCTTTCAAAAAAAATTCAAAAAAAAGGAGAAAAAGAAAGAAAAAAAAATGTTTGAACAAGGGCGATCCGGAATGAGTACCATGGCTTTAATTAGTTGTGGAGCCCCAACCTTTGGCTGACCCATCATTGACTCGGGTGGACCTTTGCACGCTGGTCCTTAAAAAAATTCGTGAGTGTCTACTGCACTGGTGACACGCAGTATAAAGATATGCCACTATTGCATTCATGACGCGCAATATAAAGATACGTCATGAAAGCTGTACATACAGGTATGTCATCATTTGTTATTATATTTCTTTTATTTTGTATGATTTTGCTGTATTTTGGTTTTGGACAGACGATCCTTTGAGCAGGGTCCTTCAGGGGTTTCTAGACTTCTTTACCCTGATGGTTTTCTTGAAGTTACCAAAAAAAAAATTCCTTTACCTTTGATCTTTGATCCTGATCCAGCAATTGCTCAGATAGATTGGTCAGCAAGAGGCAGAGAGGGAAACAATAAGAAAAAGGAGCCAGATTTGACACTTCGTTTATAGCTTTTCTTTACTTTTGATTTTATTTATCGTACTTTGTTTCTGTTTAAATTTGTGTCAGATTTCTCCAACAGGTAATATCTTCTATCCTTTACTCATCTATATTTTAACATTGAGGACAATGTTGTGATCTAGTTGGGGGGAAGGATAGTTGACCCAAAATAAAAAAAAATTTCTTTTCTTTTTGGGAAGTATGATATGATTGTCATGGACTTACTAAACCAATTAGTGATGGCAGAGTAAGGAGTAATTTTACTTCTGAGACGCATTTAAATTGGGAAGTATGTTTAGTGAGATGACTGTCAGAAACCTATTTGTAGTAAAACCAATTAAGGATGGCAGAGTAAGGAGTAAATTTTGGAAACAATTTATTACTCTTGAGACGCATCTTAGTTGGGGTAGTAAATAATTAGTATTAATCTGTGGAAGTAACAAAGTTTTTGTCTTTTGATTTCCTTTGTAAAATTCAAGTGAATGCACTCTCACATCCTTTGAAGCAATTGAAATTCAGGGATCATAGCATGATTGAATAAATTATCTTCTTTCTTAAATTTCACATGCTTGGTTATGGATGTTGAATTGGTGGATTGAGAATGATAGAAATATGCCTTGTGAGATTTTGAGCCTATTAATGAATGGATTGAATATCTGTATCATTCTCTTCTTTCTTGTGTGATTTTCACTCATGAAATTGTTACTCTAGAACTTGCTTTGATTCTTTTTTAGGCTACATTTTCACATGAATACATTAATATGATTGAGGCATTTTGAAATAGCTACTTTGACCAAATAGTCATCCTTGTATATTTTCCATTGTGTAATCCCTTTGAACTTATTTGATCATTCCTTGTTTTTAGCTCATTTCGTACCTTCAAAAAAAAAGAAAAAAAAACATGTTTTTACTCAACCTTAGGGAATAAGAGAGCATTGACCTTGTTCTTGAACAAGTGTGGGGGTGTGTGTGCAAAATGATCATAAAAAAAAAAATTGACCACTGTTGCAATCAAAGGATTATCAGAGTCAGAATAAAGGTGGATGCTTGAAAACAAAAAAAAAAGAATATTCAAGTCTAACAATGAATTCAATTCACCAATTTAGGATTGATCTTCAACAAAACATTTGTCAAAAATTGGTGATTGTCCTTTATGATGAATGTTCTCAAACATTTTCTCCACTCTAACTATACCATAATGCTCTTTTATTCTCTTTGGTATTTATCTTTTCATATCCATATTATCTCCTCTCCTTTACCATGACCCCATTACAACCTTGAATAAAGTCCTCTTGATTTTTGTATGCATGTGTTTTGACTAGTGGAGAAGTAGAAGATAAGCAAGCTTATGGTAGTGCAATTGTTCATGGGTTGAATAAAGTGAAGTACTTACCTTTTAAACACTTGAGAGATTGAGAGTGAATTCTGTGAGGATCTATCATTATTGTTTCATTCTTTTCAACTGAAGTTTCCTTGCTTTTTGGTTTGAGATGTGAAGAAATGTTACCTCATTTATGCTTTGATCCCTTGAATTTCTTGTTGCTCTTCTTGCTTCATCGAGTCTTTTAGAGTTTTTAGTTTTTAAGTCTGTGTCATTTTTCTTTGTCTCCTAACTTTGGTCTTATGTGTTTTGCCCAAGAGTGCAAAAAGCTAAGTGTGGGAGAATTTGATGATCACATATTTTATACATTAATAAACTCTCATTTTTAGTCATTTACACTCTCCATGTACTTAATTTATTAAGCCTAGTTATGTTTTGTAAGTTTGGACTCAAATTGGACTTAATTGATTTTTTTAGCATTATTTTGGTCTTACGTTGTTTCTGTATTTCAGCCATATCTTGAGTTCTAAATGTCTGATAATTATGAATTTTACCTTGTAAGAAATATAAGAGAGAGCTCTACAACTTTGATGAGAGCTCAAAGTCTCAATCAGACATCTAGTGGAGCTAATTGGGCTTGGAAGACAGAACACGAGTTTTGTGTCTGAAACCTGAACAGTATACAGTAATCAGAGCATAACTTGGGCTGCAAGAATTATCTTGGGCTGAAATTTGGACATTTGAAAGTTAAGACCCAGATCTAAAACTTTCATGTTGAACACAAAACTTGATTCGGGCTCCTTGATGGTGATATTGGGTCTGAAAGTCAAAACAGAGGTGCTGAAACTGGGCCTAAATAGTCTGTAGTAATTAGGTCATATCTTGGGCTGTAGGACGAATTTTTAGGTGATTCTAGAGCCATTGGAAAGCTTAGACAATTTCCTAGAACTTTCATGAAGACCACTTGGCTCGAAAATGATGGAATCAATGACTTAAGCAATGAATTATTTCAGAGACAAAGAATCTCAATAATCCAACTACTCATCCAATCATCCAACCACTCAACCACTCATCCAACCACTCCACCCACTCATCCACCTACTCTTAATCATTCTCCTTGTCATTTTGTATCCTTACTCCTCTATAAAAGGCACCATGGGCTGGATATGGAGGGGGAGAGTTGGGCACTTGGTGTTAGGCTTAGTTTTTACAAGTTGTGGTTATGTTTGTTTATTATTTTTCTTTGTTGTAATTTTTCTTGTTCTAAATTGAAGCTATGTTCATCTTTCTCTTCTTCTCTCTTTCTTTATTCTTATCCATGAGTAACTAAATCTTCATCTTGCTTGAGTGAAAGAGTGAAGCTCTTGGTAATGAAATAAGGTTAGATTATTCTATTTCTTGTGCTTAAATGATATATTATTAAATGAGCATTATATGTGTTATATTTTGTTTCCAATCAATTTAGAAACCTTCTTTGTTAATGGAGATCTTGATTTATTGTAGACAATAGGATTGACACAGTGAATGCTTGAACTCATTTATAAATGTTGGTAGATAATTAAAGGAATCATAATATGATTACATATATAATTGAACTTTGAATGTTATATTTTTCGATTGGAACCTCCGTTGTGTGTGGATTTCAATTGAGTTAAAAAGAGAAATAATCTTACCTTTAATTTATTACCAAGAGTGGATCTCCTAACCCAAGCAAGTTCTTAAATTCATTTGTGAACATCTTTTATTACTTTTGGTGTTGTGACAAATCCTTTTCTTACCTCAATTAATTTTTCTTCATCAATTCCCTGTGGATCAACTTCAGACTCCCGAGAAAATTTATTACTTAAGACAACCTGCATTTGGCTTTGCATCCTTTAATCCCGTAGTCAGTACAAACCTCTTTTCTTCTTTGCTTTGGTCGACCTCTTTGTCACTATTTTTCTTCTCTTGAACTTTATTCTCAACTTCGTCTCCCTTTTCATCTTTCATTGAGGTCTCTTCATCTTTTTTCAAAGCACTTTGGTTAAGAATCCTGCAACTTCTAAGGGATATAACTTGATAATGCTCTTGATGTTCCCCTTTTGGATTATTTTGAGTGTTGCTATATATAGTAACTTAGGGCCAGTTGCTTAGAGCGTCAGCCAATTGACCGACTTGGGTCTTTAGATTTCTCAAACAAGCATTTTGGCTTTGCAAGATGGCATCATTTGTGGAAAGGTGAGCATTGGTCTTAGACATATAAGAATTCGTCTTCACCATGAATTGCATGAACATATCCTTTAATGATGACTTCTTTTCTTGAACTAGTATTTGAGATTGAGGATGTAACCCTAGAGGATAATTTGGTGCTTCATAAGAAGAGGAAGAAGATCCTTGATTGTTGCCCTATGCGAGATTGGGGTGATTCTGCCATCCTGGGTTATTGTTGCTTGAATATGGATTATTGTTATTTTGTCTGAAATTCCCTACATATTGAGCACTTTCTATAACTGATAGGCACTTGTCACTCGCATGTGCTTCTCTACAATGATCACACAAGACAAAAGGGATTTGAGTGGTATTAACCCCTATAATGTCAAGCTTCTTAGATAAGGTAGCAACTTGAGCAAAAAATGAAGCAAAGGCATCAACATCATGCATACCTGCCACTCTTTTAGGTATGAACCTTTCCAAAGGCCATTGGTAGCTGTTGGTGGTCATCTCCTCAAGAAAATCATAGGTGGCATCAATAGACTTACTCATAAGAGTGCCACTTGTTGTCGAATTAATGGTTGCTCTGATATGGCCCACCAAGCCATTAATGTGTGTGTGTGTAAAACAAACCATATGCAAATTCTGGTTTTGCAGCTAGTTTTGTCTGATAAGGGAGAATCTAAAAGAGAAATGTTAACTTGGAATCTCATTACAACCTGTTTACCCCTCATTTCCCAGCATTTACATCATTAACTCCAAATTTTCATTTGCTAGTAATATAGTATGCAATCTAGCATATTGTGTTTGCCAAATCTAGGCAAATTGTTTAGTCTATGTCTGATAGGAAGACCTGCTCAAGGAGTATATACAAAGAGGAAGATAAGGAAAATTATGCAAAATTTACTATTTTCACTCGAACAACAAATACAAAAAAATGCATAACTTTAGCATTAGAGCTCTAATTCATATGGGGTTTGTTGCATTGGAAAGCTAGGACATGATACATTGGAAAGCTCTAATTCATATTGTTTATAGTTTGTCTGTTGTCATTATTAGTTTGGGAACTAATTCTTGTTTGTGCCTTCTCTACTAGACAATCATTTATAATGGTAGGATTTTAATGGTGTTAAGTATATTGTGCTTATTTGTTTTACATCTTGCTCTGTTCTGTTTCTGCTAGATGCAGAGGTTGTTTGGTTGCAAGAAGAGCCAATGAACATGGGTGGATACACTTATGTTTTACCCCGACTTATAACTTCCAAGAAGGTTGTAGGTAGGGGAGGTTATGAAGATGTCAAATATATTGGTCGTGTCGTGAACCTTCTCATCCTACACCTAGAGAAGAGGATGACCATCATGATGAGGAGATGGGTGATGATTAATGACAATCCAAATTTGTGATTAGTTTTATTTTTATATTTTTATTGACAATTTAAATATTTCTAGTTACTATTTAAATATTTGTAATGATAATTAATTATTACTTTGCATTTCGGTACAAATATATGATGATGTTAAGAAATTATGATTTCTTATGCTATATGACTTGTGATGTTTAATTGCATCGGGTTTAGTTATAAAATTTAATTCTGAAAAATTTAATTTTAGAGACGGAATAGGTTCTTTTCTATTATTATTTTTTTAAAAATTGATTTTGGATTTGGAGATGGAATACTACTGTCTCTAATTTTAGAGACGATAATAGAGACAGAACTTGGTTTTGGATTAAGAGATGAAATCATGCTGTCTCTAATTTTAGAGACAAAATTAGAGACGAAACTTATTTTGGATTTAGAGATAGAATAATGTTGTCTCTAATTTTAGAGACGAAATTAGATACAGAACAATGTCGTCTTTAACTTAATCATTATTCTATTTTAAAGACAATATCCATCTCTAATTAGAGATAATTTTTTAGTTAGAGACAGACCTTTTCTGTCTCTAAATTAGAGACGGACCTTTTCCGTCTCTAAATTAGAGACGGAACTCATTTTTTCATCTCTAAATATTTAGAGACACCAATTTTAAAGACAGAGCAATTTCCGTCTCTAATTTCGTCTCTAAATATTTAGAGAAGACATTTTTCACATTTAGAGACAGAATTTGTTTTGTCTCTAAATCTGAAAATTCTAGTAGTGTATACAAGGAATTCAACATATACAACAAATTCTTAAGAAATGAAGGGGAAAAACAGCAACACCTTTGATAAAATATGTGTTTATTCGAATAAGATGTTTTTTATTCGAATAAACTTATGGAAAACAACCAGACTTGACTTTTTGCCGAGCATTATTTGAATAAACCTATTTTAAAGCTTGATAATTGTGTTTATTCCCCATTTTAAAGCTTGATAATTGTTTGGCCTTATATGTTTTTCATTCACCTATGTATTCCTTACCCTATTAACCATTCTAATGCATGTGAAAGCATTGCATTTTCTTCCTACCTTCATTATTTGTTAAGTACATGATGTGTTATTTCTTGAAGTGAGTCCAGTGAGTAGGGGTATATATGTTTAAGGAAAATGAGCCTGAAGGAACCAAATGCAATCAAAAGAAGAGAGAGAGAGAGAGTAAAGGGAAAAGGAACAAGCAAAAGAAAAGAAAAATACAAAAAGAAAAAAAATGAATGGTTCTGGAGAGCTCTATCTTTTACTTTTGATTACCCTGAAAATAGTATCACTGGGAGTCTCAAGTCTTAAAATAACATGTTTTGTTTCTCAATATTTGTATGTATCATTTCCCTTCTTTTCTTATGCCCATTACCATTGGCCTTACATTACAAGTTGTAAAGACCCTTTTAATCCTCAATTGTGTATGGTTTATATTAGTGGAGAGAGAGTTTGGATTCAATTTTTGTGGATTTTATGATTCATATATATGTATGCTTATAAACTTATCCGGATGTGTATGACTTGAATAGGAGAAGTTTATCTTGCATGTTTGTGGAAAATGTGATTTGCATGAAAGGATGTTGAATTGTTACATGTTTAGGATTGTGTATGTGTGGAGTTGATTGTGAGATTTTTGTATTCATCGAGGACCGATGCAATCATTCTGCATTGGTTATGTTTAAAGAGAAAATTGAAATTGAAGGCTACTGAATGCATGTTGAGTATAAATTGTTCAAGAAAGTTTACTTAGTCATACTTTGTTTTACTCAAGGACAAGCAAAAGGTTAAGTTTTGAGGTATGTTAATTTCACATTGTGTAGTTTTTTGTGCCCTATATATGTATTTCTTTGATTGCTAAAGTCCTTGTATTTATGCATATTTGGAATGTTTTGTGCTTATATTTGTTATATCCAATTCTGATACATTTCTTATATGATATTGAGCAAACTGTGCGTATTATGTTATTGATTAAGTGGATTTGCAACTCTTAATTATTTGTGATTTCTCTATCATAGGAAAGGCTCCAAACAAGCTGATATATGGAGCAATTGAGCTGAAATGCCAAGAGAAAGCCAAGTGGACAACTCAACATCTCATGCCGCGGCGTGGAGCATCATCTGCATCAAGTCAGAGAGCTACACAAATTGAACGTCACAGTGCAGGCATGTTAATGCCGCGGTGTCCCTGACCTAAATGTAAACGCACCGTGGCGTATGAATGTTAATGCCGCGGCATAGCTCTGTTTTCTGAGCTTATAAATAGAATTTTAGCAGATTTTACACGAGAGCTTCGCTTTAGTTTTTAGGTTTTAGAGAGGCTGCGGCCTGTTCTTCATTTCTAGGCTGATTAGAGGCCTAGGGAGGCTTGGTTAGAGGTCATCTTCTTCATGGAAGGAGATTCAAGCTTCAATGATCATATTCATGGATTCCTTCCTCTTCTCCCTTGTTTCTCTTATCTTTCCTATCTCTTGAGCATTGTTTTTGATGTATAATTTCGTGTTCATGGATTAGCTATGCTGCATTTAGGAATTACTTTGAATCTTTATATGAATATTAATGTTTATGTTATCTTTTGAGTTTATATTGATGTTTGGTTTTGTTCTACCCTATGAAGCACGGACACAGACACGGGACACGACACGGACACGGATACGGGGACACACCAACTTCAAAAATTGTAGGACACGGACACGGCATATATATATATATATATATATATATATATATATATATCATTTCGAAATTTTAGAAAAAAAATCATAATTCATTAATATCATTTCTATAAGCTTGAAGATTTATAATATTTTAATATATGTCATATATGTCAATATTTGTTATCTAGTAAGCCTCTCTTAAAAAATATGGAACATAATTTCTATTGACATAATCTAAAAAATTTCCTAAACTAACTTTTCCTAATAGAACTAATCATGTACAAGTACATGTGCATAAAAAAAATAACTAGATGGAATATTTGTGTGAGGTAATCTTCAGTGACAACGAAGTAGATGACTTGGTACGAGTAGAGGTAGAAGGAACAGATAAAAATAGTGTTGTGTGAAAAGATAAAACTTAAAAGTATAATAGTGGCGTGTAAAAAGATAAAACTTAAAATACTGGTATGTGAAAATAGTGGCTTGAGACGTCAGTCATGTGAGTTTGAGTGAGTTACAAGCTTATTAATTGAACGTTAGTCATAGAAACTAAGTTTTTTTTAAGAAAATATTAATGGGTTGTGTTCAAGTCGTGTCCTAATCGTGTCCGAGAAGTGTCCGAGTGTGTCCGAGAAGTGTCTGAGCATGTCCGAGCATGTCCAAGACGTGTCCAAACTGAAAAAATAATCTTTTTTAATCGAACACATTTAGACACACATGACACGTGTGTCGTACGGGTGTCTCTATGTGTCTGACACGGACACGTGTCCGACACGCGGACACGCCTCATAATCGGCGTGTCCGTGCTTCATAGGTTCTACCATACCTATGCTTAATGCTTGCTCTTGTTTGGCCAATAATTGCATGATCTTAGTTGATGCAAATGAACTAGACATAAGGATTTGTGGATATGGATATGGTATGGTAGATGCATCTTTGATGAGTTCAATTAGCTTAGATGAGTTAATTCGCTAACTGGATAGAAATATACCTTTTAGCCATGTATTAGCGGGTGTTTTAGAATAGATCGTTCATTAGTAGAGTTTACACTAGTTCTTATGGAAATATAGTGGATTAGGTAAATGACACCAAGATTAATTGCACTAGACATAGGCTTTTAACTAAATCAGATTCTCAAGCTAACTTAACAATTCATTAATGTTGCTTATAAGGCGTGCATATCATTAGTTGAAGTAGAAGGTGAAAAAGGATTTCCTAAATCTCCAAACCATTATCTTTATTGCTTTTGTAGTTTAGATTTAGTTTATTTGTACTTTTTCTATTTTATATGTTCTTGAATAGAATTTAGCTAAGCTATTGGTTGCTATTTAGTAATGGAAGCCATTTATCCTCGAGGGAACGATCTCTACTCTTTAACTGTATTACTTGTATGACCTGTAACGCCTTCCTTCGGGTGCCACCTTTTCTGACTCAACAAAAGAAAGCTAAGGTAAATTATAAAAGATTTAATTATTTAAAAAGCGGGTTAAAAACTTCTTTCTTGTTCAAAATATAAATTTACCAAAGTTATAGGTACTATTTAAAAATATAGTGAACCGATTAAGACTCATATAATAGACATCACATAATATTTAACAATTATTTAGGAATCATAAAACTTACAGACTCAATTTTAAATAGTAACAAATCCCATGACGGGTCCTACTTAATAGCACGGTAAAACGCTAACGAGAAAAACTCAACATACTTATTACGTCTTGTATCCATCTTGATGCGTCATATATCTGTTCCTCCTCAAAACCATACACCAATGAATCCAAGATGGCCACTCCTCGATGTTGTCATCGAACTCAGAATATTTGCCTCCAGTCAAGTCTAAGAAACTCGTTCCATCTACTATACAAATTTTAACAATACAAGCACAACAAAACAATACAGCAAAGAGGTGAGATCCCCTTTCATCAATACCAGTATGGTTGCAAGGAATGATACGAATGACAAAGTCATTCCATACACACAAATATCACAATTATATTCATATCATCATTTCATAAACAATTTCCATAACCATATATCATATTATAATCACCAATACCAATTTCATCATAATAAATACCATCAATATATATGAAATGATGATGTCACACCATATGAACATTTACCATGCCATAACAATATATGTACTGACCATGTGTATGCATACTAAACCAATTTTTCACTCTATAGAGGTTTTCACAATTTCGAGATGAATGGTCTAGAATCAATGTCAGCCTTAGCCCAACGACATTACCAGTTCACGAAAGGAATCGTGTTCTTGTCGGTTATCGTCAATGCGTTGTAACAAACTGCATCACCAAGTGGCACATGGTACTTGCCAACTGTCTACTGGTTGATCGCCACGCCTCGACGCCCCCAAGATCCATCATAGATCTCACTTTTCAATTCTCATTCACTCTTCAACCATAAAGGCCATAATGGCTATTAGCTATATTTCGTTCAATGCATGAATGCCTCAATGCATGTCTCAATTTCATCATACACCTCAACATATATCTTAATTTCATCATTAAAAGGGTTCCCAAATGAGATTAAAACAACCACCCATACAATTATCTAATATCATAAGATCAATGGATATTATATAATTGCTCATACAATTACATAATATCATCGATACATCTGGGTCTAGTACATCAGTTCTTACAGTATCTTTACTATATTTTCATTCACGTATCATTTTTAATGCGTTTTCACAATAGCGTAACCATTTTCTGACGTTTTCTCAATCGTGTAAAAATATTTGCACGTTTTCCAAATCGCGTAGCTTAAAAATCATATTTTCAAGTCGCATAAATAATTTTTCATCATTTCTCAACTACATAAATATTTCTCAATATTTCAAATATCATTTTGGATTTTCCAAAAATCAATGTCATTTCCAACTTCATTTTCTACGTTTTCTTCACTTTAAAATCCTCTACATAATATTTTTCATTATTTTCCCAAGATCAATATTTCCTTCAAATTAATTATTCTAACTTAAAATTTCTTAACGCGTCTCAAAACCCAACGGGTGAGTTATACGTCAGTAAA
The DNA here is from genome assembly GCA_029884605.1 of Ormosia emarginata. NCBI lineage: Eukaryota > Viridiplantae > Streptophyta > Magnoliopsida > Fabales > Fabaceae > Ormosia > Ormosia emarginata. The sequence goes on from JAQQTP010000073.1 coordinate 23,580,240, forward strand.
TTTCAAGTCATCAATTTATTTCTCTTTATAAATTGATCCTACCAATTTCATAGTTTCCAAAAATAATTCTCACTTACTTTAAAAAAAAATCTCAAAATTCATTACTTTAAATCATTTGCAAATAATCATCTTAGATTACTCTAAAAATCATTTTTTTACCTTAATTTACCAATCCTTGACATATTAGCCGAAAACCACAAATAGCTTCATCATAAAATCTTTGTTCATTTTCATGTCTACCTTCTTTGCAAATCCTTAAAATCATTAACTTATTACCCTTTTCATCTAAAACTCATGATTAGTAAAATACTTAGAATCTTTTGCTCCCAAAATAACTTTGAGGCCATGTGCTTCTATGGTTCTTTGGAACTAACATACTTTCCTTTGTCATGTAAATCACATCTTATTACATACATAAATCATCATGCATCGTAAACACATACTAAATCATATTATCAAAGCAATAAACATATCAATCACCAAGCAATCATAAATATGGAAAGCTCTTAAACAAACAAGTGAATAAATCTTTGTGGATTCTTCACCACACACTCATTCATTCTTCACCACCAACACATGATTGATGAGGGTAATCTCCCTCCTACATTTTGGTGATTTCCTCTAAAGCTTCTTGCTTGTCCTCTTGAAATAGATCTACTCCACCAAGTAGCACTTAAAAATAAAGAAACACATACAATATTAATATTCAAGGATATCAAAGATGACCATAAGCCAAAATATGGTCTTAGAGACTTACCAAAGAAAAGAAAGATGAAGAACACAAATCTTCACCTAAAGGCTCTTGATCTTGAACTTGAAGATCAAGGTTGAAGATGGATGATTTAGAGAAAGTCTCCAACATGAAAGTTTCTTAGAATATTATGTAGATCTAGGAAACTAGGTTGGATGAAATTAGAAGAGATTGGAGGTGATTTCTAGGCCTTTGGCCATGAGGTATAAGGAAATGAAAAGATGAGAGTTTTTGTGTGTAATTTTTGGATTTGAAAGAACTACTTGAAGATAGATAATTTTAATCAAAGCTTCAACTACAAAGATGCTTGGATTGATATAAGGATTTAAGAAATGATGTTAGTAGAAATTATTAAAGATGGGAGAAGGGTTTTCTCTTGCTTGGCTGAAACTATAGAGAAGAAAAAGTGAGAGGATTTGTGAAATTTGCTTTAGAAAAATGAAGAAGATGAGATCAAATGAATTAAAAGCTTTCCTATAACCTTCCTAATGCTCTCAAAACCGTGAGCCCCCCCTCCCTTGGACATCAAAGGAGTGTCCAAGTTCATCTAGCCACTTTGTGAGGCTTCTAATAGCCTTAGATTAGATCAATGGTTATCATTTAAAGCTTTCATCCTTAAGCTTATTTCCTATAAGCTTAGATAAAGTAGCCAACTAGTTCTTGAAGTTTCCTAACTAGGAAGTCAATAGGAAACTAACCAAGTTTCCTAATTCCATTACTTCCTAACTTATTTGAGCTAACTTAGTTAGGTTTCTTAACTTCTTCACTAACTATCTAGTTACTTGAATGTAACATCGCAAGTTTTCTAGTTAGATTTTGTTTAATAGTAACTCCTAGAGCTCTCCAAAACCGTGTAGCCTAATGGGAAGCAAACTAGATTTTGTTTCATTTAGTTACTACTTAGATTTTATACTAACTTAGTTTAAGTTTTCTAATTCCATTTAGTTGCTTAGTTAACTAGTCTAACCACTATTCTTGACCAATTTCTAGTGGTTGGATGTTTACTAACTTGATTCCTATTGGTTATCATTTTGGTTGACTAAATTCTATTGATTGCTCTTGAAAAGTCTTTGTCACAAATGTTGACTTAATCTTATTGGTTAATATTATTTCTATAGTTTTCCTATTGGTTCATCAAAGATAACTACTTCTAATTGGTTTATCAAATGAAGACTAGATTATAATTAGTTTAACAAGAAAGACTAATTTCCTATTGGTTTAATATATAACCATCAAACTTGACCAATTCTTATTGGGTTATTTCAAAGAGACTAGTTTTCTATTGGCTTAGAGAATTTAAGCCACTATCGTTGACTCTTCCAAAACTTAGCAAGCAAGCTATGTTCTCCTATTGGTTCGTCATAAAGGTTGTCATGATTAATTTCTAAGATATTTTAGTTTATGAATAACTATCCATTAGATATTTTTGGAAACTATTATCCAATGGACAATAGTTATAGAAATTATTACACAATGGACAGAATATACTGCTTATAAGTCAGTAAGTATTTGTCCGCTGTATAAATAAAAATACAATATATTTTCATTTCACATATAATTTCTAAAAATTAAAAGATTATGACACGTATCTCTCAGAATTGAGTTTAGTAAGATTCCTTGGCTCCGAATAAATACGTAAAGATTTTCCCAGCCTTGAAAATTATTATTTTTCTGACTCGGAGCAAATCACACAAAACGATCAAATACAGTCATGGAATAGTCAAAATATTTTTACAGCAGATAAAAATTGCAAAACAGTACAATTTTGTCATTACTGTCAAATAGCTAAATTTTGGGGTGTTACATGGCCCGTGCACTTGTGGCCTAATAAAGGGACAAACAGTTATCTCTGACTCAGAGCCAGTGATTGACAACTATTCCAGAAGAAGGACATGCATTATTTGCTTGGTTGAGCCATAAATTCAAATTGTTAGAAACACTATCTAACCAGTCAAAGACAGGGGTAACTAGGAGGGTCACACCCAGGTCATTACATATCATGAAGCTAAGGCGAGTGTTCAAATTTGGATAATGAAGAAGATAGGATAGGAAATGTGTTTTTCTAGTCATTATTTACATGGTTTTTGTTGCGCCCAAGGTGCAATTTTGCTTTGCTTCCAAGCTTGTTGGAGGTTTTTGGCAAGTGCTCATTGCTTTTGTACTTGGGACGTTGTTTCCCTCTTCATTTTCAATAATGAATTTATTTATCTTTGGTAAAAAAAAAGGCCAATATTGTTAACTATCATAAAATGTATATTTATATTACATGTATAAATTATAAATGAAATGTTTAAGTTTTTTTATATTTTGTAAGCAATATTAATGTAGTGTTAATTTAGTTTGCATTAGCTTCATATACTTAAGAATGAAATAATTCATGAGTGGGCCTTAGTTTTCTCTCCCATCTGTGGTGCTCTTTCTCTCCTTTTGTGGTACTTTGGTCCCCTCCTTTGAGTGTTTCTCTAATGAGGGGCTGGCTCTCGTATCATTCGGCGGTAGCCTTCTCTATTTTCTTTCTTGCCTTTTTTACTTTTTTGGTTTTTTAAAATAAATTTATCTAGATCTTTTATATCTGTAAATTTTTGGATTGATGTAAAGAGTATGGCTTTGAATTTTTCTGATCTGCCTATTGTTATGGTAGATCTAGAAATTTTAGCTTTGGTTATTTCAAATCAGTCGCATGTCTTAGCCTTATGGAACAGTAAGAGCTTCAAATCTACTGAGATAAAAAATACGATACTCTCTTTAAACGGCAACACGTTATATGTCAATCTTCATAGTGAAAGATGCATCGTCATCGATAATCTACGGACCAGGAGCAAATCTACAGATCATGAGTTAGTTTTGGTGAAAATTGTACCTATTTTCTTCTCTTGATAAATCTATTGTTTTTTACTAAAATTGTAAGTGCTGCTGATTTTTATTTTAAAGAATTTATATTTTATTGTCAAGAAAAAGAATGAAATAATTACAAAAATTGTGAAATGAGAATATTTAATTTAATTTCATTCATAAAGATGACTTAAGTGATAAATAAGTTTGAACATAATATTTGAAAGACTTCAACAATGTTAAGAGTTTGAACCTCTAAAAAAATATTTAAGAAGGATAGTCTAAGCACTCCAAGTGAAGATTATGGGGATATCTCATTAGATTTTAAAAAAAAAACATTTAATTCCGTTTCATTTTAATTCCATCTCAATTCTGTAATTAGTGATGTGAAGTTAAACAGTAACTTCAATGAAAAGAGGGCTGCTGGAGATGTTTCTTTAATTCTATCATTGCGTCATGATGTGATCCAGTTGTTTCCAGGTCCTTTAAAAGAGCATTTGGTGGTACTGTATCATTTACATAAAATATAAAACTACAGTGGATCAAAATAATATTTTAGTTGTTAGAAATGTACCACACTTGTAATTTAGTTCGTAATTAAATTTATGTGTATAATTCAGTTTTTCAATTATTTAAATTTGTTTCGAATTAGTCCTTATAAAAAACTTGATATTTAAATAATTTAAGAATTAAATTATCAAATAATTTAAATTAAGAATTAAAGTCCGAGAAAAACATATTTTAAGGACTAAAATGCTATTTTACTCTTTCTCTTGCAGCACAGACCCTTGAGATCATTGCAATCATTATCAAGCTAATCAAATTGAGAATATTGTCATATCATTCTTCACTTCTTCCTTAAGTATTTTGTACTTTTCCTTAAAAAATAACACATGTCATTCTTAATTGCTTTTCTTTTTTTAATTTCTAATTTGAATGATATTTTAACCTCATTAATTATACATTATCCTCTTTTTTTAATTTTAAATATTTTATCTCTTTTAATTTATATACAGTTAAATTCTAATTAAACTAAAAAAATTTGTACAATGTACGAGATATTTACTAGTTCTAAATAATGTACATGCATGCATGATTCATGCGATTGAAGTATATTAATATAAAGTAAAAATGGCGATGCCTTTGGATCTTACTTTGCTTAAATTTTCAATATCCTAATTGTAAATTCAAGCAGATCCTAACTTGGGAACCATCTGATTTGGTCCTTGACAATTAAGTATTGCAATAGTAACGATGGTCTCAGAAAAGGGATTTCCCCTACTAGATAGAATGGATGGGGATTGGGTTGTGTTCTGGACTAGTATTCTAAAACTTGGATACGACAGAAGCAGGCCACGCTACTTGGCCCAACCTTTATCTTGGCCCTTTATGACTGAACATGGCTTATCGTAATCCCCATTTAATGAGGATAATTAGGATCAAATCCCCTCATAATTATTTAGCTACCTAATAAAAGTGAAACTCTATCTCTTTGATATTACGTCCCTATCAAGTAATCTCATGCTATAAATACAAGGTTTATCCACTCAGGTATTCATCTATTCCCATGCACTCTACCCTCAGTGCAAACCCTAACTTGAACGTCAGAGTACCATGCAAGTACACCACCCCTTCTTCGCCGTTGTTGCACAAGGAGGAGTATCCAACTTCTACCACCCTCAACTATTTAGGATGCGATCAGGTATACTCTCTGATCCTGCTTCTAAACATTGGTGTTTTATGTGGGAACATAAACTATAATTCCCAATTCCACCATAGTTAACACTAGGAGACATGCTACAACCAACGAAGGCACTTGGCGAGATAGGGAGGAAACCAAGGCACAACACTGACAACCCCAGCCACAACGAGTTTGGTCCTCCATCGTAGCATGGTCCAGACAATCGTCGAAGGTCCATCATACAGATTCTGTAATCTCATGAAATATAGCCTTACCACGAAGTGTTGCCACCCCTTCTAGAGAAGTATGGGTAGCTAGAACCGATCTATCAAGAACTCTTAGCCATAGTTTGCCTTTAGAGTAGACAAATTGCAAAACTATAGAGGACAGTCCATTCGGAGATACTTGCCAAAAATAGTCCCAGACCAAGGATGAGCAAGTTGCTAAAATATTCCTAGAGAAAGAAATGAGCATAAACTAAGGAGGAACCCCAGATCATGGAATGAGGCGGAGCCTCATAAAACTGCCCTTCTAAGAACTCCATGCCCTCAGAACTAACCTAGTGTCCTGGGGCTCCGTACTAGTTCAATCATCATTTCTCTAATTTTATTATGGGGTTCAATTGCTTGTAGGATTTAAAATCTCGGCCTGCATTGATCTGTATGATGGCGTCATGGACTCTGAGGAGCACATAGACTTGTTTACCTCTACATGCTGCTCATAGGGAGCACTGACCCCATCATGTGCCAGGCCTTTCCTAAGACCTTCAAGAAAGTTGCCTTGAAGTGGTTCTCCTTCCTACGTCCTAGGTCCGTGAATGAGTTTGAGAAATTTGCTACCATGTTCCTCTTACAGTTCACTACTAGTAAGATGTAACCCAAAACTTCGGTTAGCCTTATCAACTTTAGGCAAGTACATGACAAATCACTCTGAGATTCAACAAAAGCTGTAAAATCCTCCCTAAAATATTAGTATTAACGATGGTTATAAAGTTCAATAACCCTAGCATGAGTTACTTGTTAATTCCGATGACTTTCTAAGTTAATTTACATATGTTGCTATAACACCGAATATGAAAAATAACTCATATTACCTCAGAACTTAACATAATTTGTTTAGATGATAGAAGTAAATAAGGAGATTTTATTTCTAGGATATAAATACTTAGAATAAGATGTGGTAAAATTTTGAGAATCAATTGAATTAGTTTGATATTTTTACCTACATCGGAAGCTTAATATAATTTAGTGGTTGTTAACGGTGCATAAGAATAATCATTAAAGGATGAGTATAGAAATTGGAATAAGTCCTAAAAAAATTTTAAATGCTTATGGAAAGTAGAAAACTCATAAAAGGAAGATCAAAATATCCTTAAGAGATACAGAAGTTCCAGGAAGCCTTGAAAGTCAAAGGAACTTATCCTTCACTTTCTCTCCATGTCCTTTTCATCTCTATCCTTCTACTTTTGAATTTTCTCTCATTTCTTACACTCTCTCTCACGGTTTAGCAATAGAGAAGAGAAAAGGAAAGAAAAGAAAGAAGAGAAAGAAGAAGGAAAGGAAGGATCAAGGAAAAAGCAAGAAGACCAAAGCTTAAGCATCATCCAAGAGAGTTGAGGTAGGGGGTGCTTGACCATACTTAACTCTTTTTCTTCTTCTATATTTTGATGTTACATGGCGCAAGATGAATATGGTAGAAAAATGGGTTTATAAGGGATGTATGGTTTCCTTTGTATCAATTCTTATTTTTTAATGGCATGTTAAGGAGTTGATACATGCATGGTTATGGATTTTGAACTTGTTTGCTTCCATATAACTCCATATACTTAAGGTTGTGAAAATGGGTTTGGATGAGTTGTTCTTTGTTCATAAATCCATATATTGATGATTTGAAATTTTACATGTGAGTTTTATCATGTATAGAGACCATATATGATGTTGAAAACCATTTAGAACATGATTATAGAGGTCAAGAATGGGTTACTAACTCAAAGAAGCTGAGTCTAAAAGTCTGCCTCAGGGCAATTAAGTTCCCAGAAACAAAACGCTTAATCGGTCAAGGGTAGAGAGAAAAAGTGGCTAGGCAACTAGGCACCCAAAATCTGACCACTTAATCGATCAATGACATCCACGCCCAGTACTGAGCGATTAATCACTCAAAAAGTGGGTGACTAATTGGTCAATGACAAAAAATCAGTGAGATTTCTACTGTCATTGGGCGATTAATTGGTGGTTTTTGGGTGATTAATCACCTAAGGATAAGAATTCCCTTGTTTCCCATTTTGAGAAAACAGAGTTCTCTACTTGATAGAATTACATATTTTTGCTAAATAGTGTGAGTTAAGACACTATTAAGTGTATTTTATGATGGTAACATCCACCTAGCATATCTATGAAAGATGAAACCATTGTGCATTCCATTAGTTGGGAGTTAACAATGGTATGTATCTAGTTCATTGAAGAGCAATGAAGTTATGCACTATGTTCACTTGTGAGGTGAAGACATGGTGCACTAGATATAAGTTTAATGAGATTCATTTGCATAATACATTTATCACATCTCATGAATGGTACTTATAGAAAATGAATTGCTCCTTTATTTGTTAAGTTGAACTAGCATGGAATGCTTACTATGATTTGCTCCTTTATTTGCTAAAGCTGAGCTAGTAATGAATGTTTATTGAGATTTGCTCCTTTATTTACTAAAGTTGAGGTATGAAAGTGTATTACAAATATGAATTTCTCTTTTATTTCCAAAAGTTGAGCCAGAATTGCATGTTTATTATGAACTGCTCCTTTACTTTGTTAAAGTTGAGCTTATGATGAAATAACATGGTGTGTACTCATTCTACATGGTACTACATGAAATGGACCTTAAAAGGAAGTGTTCCATTACTTGCTATTCCTTAAGTATTGTAACCTTATATGATGTGCATAATCATTTGGACAGAGAATTGTAGGAAATGATCCTTGATACAGAAGGAGATCCTAAATTCTCAAGGTGGGATTTTTCAGAAGGTCCTTATCATATATGGGAAAGGTAGGAAATGATCCTTGATGAGGAAGGGTATCCTAAATTCCTAGTATAAGACTTCCTAAAAAGGTCTTCATCAATAGGGTCAGGGTTACCGATAGGTTAAGGAAGTAACATATTCCCTCCATATCAAGATACAAGGAACCGAGTTCCTAGGAATATGCAAGGAGGCATGACATTTCATAAGCATTAGCATTTGCCATTTCATAAGCATTTACATTTTTACATTTCATAAGCATTAACATACTACATTTCATAGCATTAGCATATGACAATACATAAGTAATAGCATAGGAATTACAATTGTATGGACAATTGTTTTACTATTAAAGAGATGTTAGCTATGTATAGATCATGGAATTGAGTTATGAATGTTTACATAAAGAGAGTATGTAAATGTTGAATGGTAATGAGTTATGACTCATATACTTGTGATGCCTATGGTCTATGGATATTATGATAAATTCTTATAAATGGTTAATTATGAGGAACTGAACCATAACAATAATTGAATTTTTGCGGTTTATACAATATGAAGCTATAACGGTAATACAGCATTAAATATCCTAGGGTTTCATTAGAACGGATGAAGACCGGAAGAAAAAAAAAGAAACAACTTTGGATTTTGCCATCTTTCTAGATGTTATTAAAAGGATTGATTTCCCTGAAGTAGCTAGACTTATTGTGATCTCATTAGATATGAATAAACTGCTGAGGATTTTTAAATTCTCACCCATTTGTTTGTTTTCATGATAAATCTAGCACAATATTCTTCAAAGAAGAAGAAATGAAGATGGTGACCTAAAGTAGTTTTACTTACTCTTTTATCCAATGCCTTGTATATTACAATATTAGCATTGGATTGTATTAAAGTTTTATGAATTGAACATACTCAAATACTAATGTACTAGACACTTGTTTTATTAGTAAAGGAAAAGTTTCATATGTATTATATTCATGTACACATTACCTTTCCCTCTCAAGGCTCTTTATAATAACATGTATGGTTATTATGAAAGTAGTATAATGTTTATAAGTTAAAAGTGAAGTGCCTAATCCTATTTACTTATGTATATACCAGATATATCATGGCATTAATATTAGGACATTAGAGAAGCACTACAAATAAACGACCTTGACAAAGTGGTGGCCATGCATGCCATCTTGCCAGGCTTACGCCATGACCCTTCACCTCCCCACTCGCGAAGTAACTGAAGTTGGCAGAAGCACAAGAAAATGGGTTGAATTATGTTTTCTTTTTCCTAATATTTGTAACTTTCTCACTACCTATAATTTTTGGTAAGTTTATATTTCCATGAAAAGAAATTTTAAAATCCATCTTTTAGAACTCAAAGCCTTTATAAAATGATTTTCAGAATTTAAGTTTTCTTTAAAAATGTGATGCCCTATGGAGGGTGTTACACTCACAAGAGTAGATGATATAAATTGAAGCTCTTAGAATGCTCTCAAAAGATGTCTCAAGTTTTTCACAAAAAACAGAGCAAGAAATGGATTCAAAGATTGATTCACATTTTGGTGTGATACTAAGATGTTTCAGGTTCAAGAACCACCACCAATGATGCCCCAACAACTGTATTTAAAGCCCATTCATTAAAAGAGCCGTTGGAGGGTGGTTGAAGTCAAGCATTTAATGCATTCAATATAGTCGTTGGGCATGTCAGAACATTGGTAATCGATTACAGAGTTTTGGTAATCGATTACATGGAAGATAGAACATGTTCTTGGCTTTCGGGGCTTGTGGTAATCGATTACATGACTTGTGTAATCGATTACACTCCTACTAGACACTTGTTTTATTAGTAAAGGACTTCATGGTAATCGATTACAATATTGATGTAATCAACTACATGGCCCTAGGACATTGAACGTGTTCTTGGCTTTCGGGAACATGGTAATCGATTACAAGAAAATGGGTTGAATTACTTGGGTGTATATCGATTACACGTCCTCGACTATGGAGGGTTTCTACAAGAGTAGATGTAATCGATTACATGGATGGTGTAATCGGTTACACGGCTTCTGTTTAGCTTGTAATCGATTACTAAACATTGGTAATCGATTACACTATACTTTAAATTCATTTTTCAAGCCTTAAAGAGGATTTATGTCATTCCTAACTTTAGAAATCATGGATTTAAACAATATTGAACTTTGTTTGGCATGATTCAAGATAAAAAACAACATCTTTTGTAGAATATGAACTTTGAAAAACAAGTTAATTGAAAACATCTTTAAAAAGCCATTTGAGATATAATTGAGATACCTTGAGAGCATTTCACATTGATGTTCTAAGACCTATATCTAATATACCTCTTTTGATCTTGGTCTTCTTCTTTTGGTCTTGGTCTTTTCTTTTGATCTTGGTCTTCATCTTTGACTTTGTTATCATCAAAAACTCATTTGATATGCTTCAAGACATAAACATTCACATTCTCCCCCCTTTGATGATGACAAAATAAACATTGAAAAGAGAGAAATATTTGCATTTATTTATCTATCAGAGATTAAGCGCAACTCTCTCCCATAATGTATGCATGAGATAGGATAAATGATTTTCATGTAAAAATGCAAAGCTCCCCCGTACGCATGCAACATATTTCACTAATCTCTCCCCTGTTGGCATTATCAAAAACAACATAAGCATTCAGCATTGTATAATCATTTTAGCCCAGCAGGATCAATATCAGAGTATAAGCAGTTTAGCACATTAATATGTGATACCAAAGCAAATGCATATGAAAAAGAAATCGTAGATAGTTTTTATCATTTATGCCAAAAGAATTCAAAGTCATATACAAGAGCAAATGGAGTTAGATAAAAAAATTAAGCATAAGGAAAGCATCATGAAAGAATAGAACATCAAGATTAAGCATGATTATATAAAAAAGAGCTTTGTAATCGATTGCCATTTTATTGTAATTGATTACATGTATTCTGTTTTCCTTGTAATCGATTACAAAGTTTATGTAATCGATTACATGCTCTCTGGGAATGTCGTAATCAATTACATTGGAGGTGTAATCAATTACCTGCTTTCTAACTTAGCTTGGAACGCTTGGCAGAACCTCTGTATTCGATTACAAAGGTCTTGTAATCGATTACTAGATTACTAAAACTCAGTTTTTGCATTTTAAACAGTAAATGACTAATTTTAAACTTTTCAATTTTGTTTCAAAGCATTCCAAATCAATTCCAAACATCATGCAAGCATAGAAACTAATCAGACTATGATCCAAAACTCATATTTATGCAAAAACATCACTTTTACCAAGAATTACACCCTTTTGATGGATTGGTGAAGTTTTTGAGCTTTTTGAGGATCTTTGGCATGATGAAGTACCTGCAAAATAGCTAAAGGGGAACTTCCGACGCTCAAGTCAGTATTGGATTCAAAATTGATTAAATCAAGGTAGTTGTGCAGCAAAAACACCATATTATGCAGCAAGTTTCAGATTATGCAGCAAGAAAACAGATTATGTAGTAAAATCATGCATTATGCAGAAAAGTTGCATTTTATGCAGCAAATGAGTTCATTATGCAGCAAAAATGAGATTATGCAGAAAATTATGCATCAAAATTGTGCAGCAAGAGTTTAGATGCATGATTGATCTAATATGCCAAGTTCAATGATATTGTATATCAATTATGCTATTTCAAACAAGAAGTAAACTTATCTAGCATATTATTACATATAGAGATATTGTCAAGATATTAAGCTAGAAAAGTACAATTTTAACACAAGTTAAGGCATAGAATAAGTCTCCACTTATCCAAAGATTTCAAGTCCAAGCTTCTTGGAGACAAGGAAGAGAACTTGGAGTAATTTCTAATCTTGTGCTTGTAGCAGCCACTTTTGATATTCCAAAGTCTATTCTTGGCCTTCAAGCACACCTGCAACACACTTCAATTTTTGACTTTTGGTACCCAAATTCTCTTGGGTCCTTGTCTGTTAGAGTTAGGCAAGGTACCTTTAGGGATTCATACCATTTTAGTTCCATTATTATTATTGATATTCTTCCTCACATTACAAGTTGATGTACTATGTCTTTTCTTGCTACAATGAAAACACTTTACAAAAGGACTTGTTGATGTACTTGATGGAACAAATAAATTCTTGTAAAGTTTTTGTCGATTTTTGGGATTGTACCCTAAACCAGCCTTTCGAAACACACATTTTTGATTCCCAAGCAATATGTTCAAATTATCTCTTCCAAGGGTAAATTTTGAAAGAGTATTTTTCAAGTCTTCAATTTCCTTTTCAAAAGTTTTGCATGATGAGCAGGAAAAAGATGTAGATGCATTATCAAGTAAAGAACATGTCATGCATGAGGAATTTGCATCAATGAGTTCAAGAGTTTCATTTTCAATTTTAAGTTCCTCAATTTCCTTGTTTAAAATAGAGATTTTGTTTTCAAAAGAGGAAATTGTTTTCTTAGATGATGAAACAAGTTTTGCAAGTCTCATAGATTCATTATGCAATTCTTCAAATGCATCTTGCAATTCATCATAGGAAGGAGATGAATTAGATTCAAAATTTGAGGATGTTACCTCCATGTCGTCTTCATCTTCCTCTTCTTCTCTAGCTATGAAACATAGATTGGCTTTTTCATTATTTGAACTATCGGTTGAATCCATGTCATTATCATCCCAAGTTATGTAGGCTCTTTTTTCTTTCTTTTCCTTTGAGTACCTCTTCTCGTACTTCTCCACTTTCTTTTGATAGATTGGGCACTCCATCTTCATGTGACCTAATTCTCCACATTCATAACATTTGGGAGTGGTTGAGGTTCCTTCCCCTTTGTGATAGGCATTCTTTGAGGGAAATGGAGGTCTTCTTTGAGCTCCATTCTTTTTGAAGAATCTTCCAAACTTCTTTACTAGAAGGCTAACATTCTCCTCATTAATCTCTAAGTTCCATCATCTTCATCATCATCATCATTAATCATGGAGGAGGTGGCCTTTAGAGCAATTCCTTTCTTTTCCTTCTTGTCATGCTTTTCATTTTGATTGAGCCTATTCAGCTCCAACTCATGCTCTTGTAGCTTTCCAAAAAGTGTGGCTAAGGTCATAGTTGCTAGATTTCTTGATTCCGAGATAGCCGTCACTTTAGGTTGTTAATCCTTGCTCAAACATCTTAACACTTTGTTAATAAGATCTTCATTAGGAAAAGTTTTTCCCAATGAAGCAAGATGATTTGTAATATGTGTAAATTGTTTTTGTATTTCTTGAATGCTTTCACCTTGTTTCATTCTAAAAAGTTCATACTCATGAGTGAGAGAATTTATCCTTGATCTTTTCACTTCACTAGTGCCCTCATGAGTTACTTGTAAGGTGTCCCACATTTCTTGGGCAGATTTACAATTTGAGACTCTAAAGAACTCATCATACCCCAAAGCAGTGGTAATGATGTTTTTGGCTCTCAAATTATATTGGACCTTCTTTTTATCATCATCCGTCCATTTACTTCTTGATGTATTAATTCTCACACTATTTACAACTTGTGTGGGGACAAAAGGACCATTTTCAACAGCATCCCACATATCTAAGTCAATAGCTTCAATAAAAATTTTCATTCTTTCTTTCCAATAAGCAGTTTAGCACATTAATGTGTGATACCAAAGCAAATGCATATGAAAAAGAAATCGTAGATAGTTTTTATCATTTATGCCAAAAGAATTCAGAGTCATATATAAGAGCAAATGGAGTTAGATAAAAAATTAAGCATAAGGAAAGCATCATGAAAGAATAGAACATCAAGATTAAGCATGATTATATAAAAAAGAGCTTTGTAATCGATTGCCATTTTATTGTAATCAATTACATGTATTCTGTTTTCCTTGTAATCGATTACAAAGTTTGTGTAATCGATTACATGCTCTCTGGGAATGTCGTAATCGATTACATTGGAGGTGTAATCGATTACCTGCTTTCTGACTTGGCTTGGAACGCTTGGCAGAACCTCTGTAATTGATTATAAAGGTCTTGTAATCGATTACTAGATTACTAAAACCCAACAAACTAACCAACCAAGCTCACTTATCACATAAGATGCAAGGTCACATTTCTAGTCTTTTCTATAACTCAACCTCGTCAAAACAAGAGAGTATTTGTCACACACATGCATATTATCCCAACCTCACTCAAGAAAAGGAATTTCAAGCAATAGGTAAAATGAAACGTAACTCACTTTAATACTTAGAGGAGCCAAACACCCATCCTTACACTATCCTAACTCAACTTTTCCAACAAAGGAGTTACAAGTGCTTGAAAGGTTAAAAAGTATCTCAAATACTTTCTTTCAACTCTGGGCATTGATTACATGGCTTTTACAAGCTCTAACCTAAGCCCAAGAACCAAAAAATATGTTTTCCACATGTCCATAATCAGTTAGCCTTCCTTGGTAATCAGTTATGACAAGGCAAAACCATATTTTCAGAATAACATAATCGGTTATGCTCTATGAGTAACCGATTAAAGGTTATTCATAAGTTGTATGTGAGCTGCTATTTTCACTCAATAATCGATTATGTTTTTCTTGCTAATCAGTTATGAGGCTATCTTATGTTATCCCACCTCTCTACCAAACTAAATAACCAATTAAGGAATACTCTTAACCGATTATTGGCTTTAAACTAAGTTCCACAAAGGCTTGGTAATCGGTTATGCTCTAAAACATAATAGGTTATTCTAGGCATAGCAGCACCAGAAAACACAGTTTCCACTTGAATCTCTTGACTCACACACCTATACACTCATGAAGGACTTCCCACACCACAAGTGTGATCAAAACAAGACTTCAAGAGTTCCATGAACACAACCAAGTCATCAACAAACCTTGATTCATGTTCATCCAATTCAAACCATGAAAACAACTTCCAACCACCCATAAAAACTCCATGTAACAAAAGATGGAAAAGAAAAGATAAAGTTGAAGATCAAAGACCCCTACCTTTAGCTCCATAAGCTACTGTAGTGATGGAGATGGTGATGAAAATGATCACAAATCTTCAAGCTTTCCTTTCCCCTTAGCTTTCCTCTTCTTCCCTTCTTTCTTTTGTCCTTTCTCTTCCTTCTCTATTTGTTCTATTTTCAACCATAGAGAGTGAATGAGAAATAAGAATGATGGCTTGAAATACCATGTAAAGAGTCAAGAAAGAGGGCTAGAAACCGTAGATGACTTATGGCCATTAAAAATAACAGTGATACAACTCGATCTACTAACAACACTCAACTTTAGCTAAATCAAGTTTTTCAAGTTCCAACAACTTTCAAATAAATTATAAGATTCATAAAAAATATTGTTGCACCAAAACCATCATTTTCCATATTTGTGACTAGTCATTCTGGCATTAAAACACACAACCAGTATGCCTAAAAATATCAAACTAACTCCAAAAATTCTCAAACTTTAACCACATCACATAATACACATTTGTGACTTAGAAATAAATTATCAATATTTATTTCCATTAGTTAAGCCATTCATGGTAATATCTGGGTCATTTTAAGCTATTTTTCTTCTTTCGGCTTGTAACAAAATGCCTAAACTAACTCAGACTATCACAAAATTAAACATACATGTTAAACAAGTATTAAGCTATCTCTGTAACCATTTACAAGTCTAACATATTGAAAAGAATGTTACAACAAGTGGTTGGTGGCTGAACTTGGATAAATTCTTTAGCTTGATTCTCTTTTCCTTACACTCTTTAATTTCAATATTTGGTGCAGTATATTTATTTATTGCATATTTTGTCATCTTGATGTTTTGATTTTAAGAACATGATATTTAGCATATTTTCTTGATTGATCCTATAACCCAAGTTGTATTTGAGCAATCTATAATAGTTATATTTATCCTATAATCCAAGTTGTATTTGAGTAATTTACAATAGTTGTATCTTTATTAGATTTATTCTATCGCACGTGTTAATTAAAAATATCAAAATGTATAATTTCTCAAAGTTATTTTAAAAATTAGTGATCACCTAATTCACCCCTCTCTTGAGTAATGGTTGTCATGACTAACATCTTATAGCATACAACAAGTGTACCATACCATTCATTCATCATATTCCATATGCCTACATTAAGTACTTTGCTATTCATGTAAATACATGCTTGAATTCATCATCTTTCAAATTTAATGAGTGCCTAATGTCAATGCTCACCCATGATTTGGGTGCTAAATCTTCATTTTACAATTACAAATAATCATACATAGTAATTTGGATCATAATTTAGGTTTATAATTAGTTTACATGGGGTAAAGAACTCTATTTTCCTAAAACAGGGGTATGGTAATCGATTACCATGCCATGGTAATTGATTACTAGCTAAACAGAAGCCTGGCAATCAATTACCATCATGTGGTAATCGATTACCACATTTCTAGCAACCTCATTCATGGCTTTTATGGCTTGGTAATTGATTACCACCTCGTGGTAATCGATTACCAACTGGATTTTTGCAAAAAACAGAGGTTTAAAGTCTAATAACCTAAAAAACCAATCAAAAACAACCATCAAACAATTCTATATCTTAAACAAACTTCTAAAAACAATAACATATAAGGATTGTTATCAACAAACAATCCACAAAGCCATTTTTATCAATCTCAAATTCATTAAGCTTTGAAACCAAAACCAAGCTCAAAACTCATAAATACATCATATATTTCATCCTACCTCATCAAACCTTCATTCAAAACATATTTATTAATCAAATATCAATTCATAACCTTGAGAAAACAAGAAAAGGATAATGAGTTTAAGAAGACAATCCCTTACCTTACTTTCTATCTTGATGATTCTCTTTTGTTTCTCCTTTCCTTCTTGCCTTTTCCTTCTTCTTGCTTGATTTCCTCTCCATTTGCCTTTGCTATTCTTTCACTTTTTTTCTCTCCTTTCCTCTACTGAGTACATGGGTGGGTAAATGAAAGAGAAAAACTTAAAAAAAAAAAACTAAAGATAAGGAAGCAGAGAGGGAGAGAGGCGGTGGAGTGGGAGAGATAAGGATGAAAAATTCATCTGAAACTTCTGTATCTCCTAGGTATACTTTAATCTTCCATTAATGAATTTTCTAACCTTCATACGTGTTATAAAAAATTCTAGGATTTCATTCAATTCTCATATTCTCTATTCAACAACTATCATTATACATCATTGTCAGTCACTAAACTTCATTATTCTTCCCTAAGTTAAGTTAAACCTAATGAGTTAGGTTAAGAAGATTACATGCTTCTTCTAAAACATGTAATCATTCTAATATTAATCTTCATCCTCTCTTTAACATCTTTTCAAAATCTTATGATCTTCTAAGTTACTTTTTTATTTAGTTTGGCCTTTAAGCACTTTCTCAATGCCATTAAAATTACCAAACTAATTCATCCCATCCATTTGTAACCTAGAAATAAATTTTTTATATTTATTTCTATCTTCTTAGCTATTTATGCTGAAATCTGAGTTTATATAAGCTATTATTCACATTTAGTGTTATAGTATTATGCTCAAGCTAGTCCAGAAGGTTACCTGAATTAACATATAACTCATACCGGTGTTACGGAGTTTCTATATCCCTGATTAAGACTATGATGTTAGGAAGGATGTTATAATTCTCCATTTCTTTTAAAAATTTTGTCCTCAAAATTTGATTACCTTAAGCAAAAAGTTCTAGATGTCCTCATATCATATTGGATTCAAAATTTCTTGTGGCTTCCTCTGAGTCAATGTCATCTCACATATCATCTTTCTTAATTGTATCCAACTCATCATCTCTAATTTCTAACTAGCAAAACTTAGGGATCCAATTCCAATAAGAGCAACTTATTGTATATAGAAACTGTCTAACAACTTAATTTATACTAATCCCTTAAAAATATTCCATTGAGCTTTCAACTATTAGTACATAAGAAGGATGCCTTCCAAAACAAAACTCATTCACATGTTTATCTAATAGATTCATACAATCATAAAATTTAAAGGAGGAAGATATTCATAAATCACATGGTACAATTAAGGAGTTGTCTCTAATTGTGTCTTTATCTTGTATTAGTTCAAAAGATCTTGTTGTCTTTTCTGCATTCAAAATGAAGACTCTCCCCTTGGTTTGTGGTTTGAGATTAGATCTTTCTCCTGGTCCCTGAGGACAATTTCTGGCGTAATGTCCTATTTTTCCACATGTATAGCACACAACCTTATCCGATTTGCAAGCTATAGTGCCATGATAATTTCCACATTTTACACATGATGGTCCCTAAGTTTCTTTCTGAATTTGTTTTCCTTCATCTTGTGGAAACTTGGGCTGAGAAGCATACTCTTCAACTCCATCCTCAGTCTTATTCCTCTTTTGAGAGCCTTGTAATCTTTGCTCTTGTTGAAACTTATCTTGAAATTCTATAATTCTACATGTATTTACTAGGGTGGGAAAGTCTCTAATCTCTATAGGTATTATTACCTTCCTTACTTCATCTTTAAAACCAGCCTCAAACTTTATGCACTTCCAGTTTTCGTCAGGATTATACTTGAAGTAAGATTAAAACTTCGACAGTTCTTCATCATTTGCCTCATATTGTCCCACAGTCATGTTCCCTTGGTTAAGTCCTAAGAACTTCAATTCTTTCTCCTTTTGCACACTTTTTGGAAAATATTTATTCAAAAATTCAGTTTTAAATGTTTCCTAAGTAATCAGAGTCCCTAGTACTTCTATTAATCTCCTTGCATCATTCCACAATATTCTGCTTCTCCTTTAAGCATATAAAAATCAAAAGATATTTTCTGATCCTCAGTCCATCTCATAACAGCAAAGATTTTCTCTAACTCCCGTAACCATTCTTCAGCTTTTGCTAGATTATATTCTCCTTTGAAAGATAGAGGATTTGTATTCCTATATGATAATCACATATTTTGTACATTAATAAACCCTCATTTTTAGTCATTTACACTCTCCATATACTTAATTGATTAAGTCTGGTTATGTTTTGTAAGTTTGGACTCAAATTAGACTTAATTGATTTTTTCAGCATTATTTGAGTCTTATATTGTTTTTATATTTCCGTCATATCTTGAGTTCTAGATATGTAAAAACTATGTATCTTACCTTATAGGAAAGATAAGAGAGAGCTCTACAACTTTGATGAAGAGCTCAAAGTCTCATTCAGACATCTAGTGGAGCTAATTGGGCTCGGAAGTCAGAATACGAATTTTGTGTCTGGAACCTGAATAGTGTACAGTAATCAGAGCATAACTCGGGTTATAGGAACTTTCTTGGGCTGACATTTTGACACTTGAAATTTAAGACCCATATCTACAACTTTCATGAGAACACAACTCAAAACGGACAGTTTGGAGGTGATATTGGGTCTGGAAGTTAAAACAGAGGTGCTGAAACTGGGCCTGAACAGTCTACAATAATTGGGTCATATCTCAGGCTGTAGGTGGTGAAATGAGCTGAAATTTGGACATCTGAAATTTAAAACCTAGATCTACAACATTCATGAAGATGACTTTTCTATTTGATGACAGAATCCATGAGTTAAGCAATGAATGATTTCGGAGACAAAGAATCTCAATAATTTTTCACTCACCAACTCACCATTTGGCATTTTCCACTCATTCACCCACTCATCCACCTACTCTTAATCAGCCTCCTTGTCATTTTGTATCCCTAATCCTTGATAAAAGGCACCATGGGCTGATCATTTGGTGCTCTTGGTGTTAGGCTTAGTTTTTAGAAGTTATGGTTATGCTTGTTTATTGTTTTCCTTTGTTGTAATTTTCTCTTGCTCTAAATTGAAGCTATGTTCATCTTTCTCTTCTTCTCTCTTTCTTTCTTCTTATCTATGAGTAACTAAATCTTCATCTTGCTTGAGTGAAAGAGTGAAGCTCTTGGTAATGAAATAAGGTTAGATTATTCTATTTCTTGTGCTTAAATGATATATTATCAAATGGACATTATATGTGTTGTATTTTGTTTCCAATTAATTTAAAAACCTTCTTTGTATAATGGAGATCTTAATTTATTGTAGATAATAGGATTGGCACAGTGAATGCTTGAACTCATTTACAAATATTGGTAGATAATTAAAGGAATCATAATATGATTGCATATATAATTGAACTTTGAATGTTATATTTTCCGATTGGAACCTCTGTTGTGTGTGGATTTCAATTGAGTTATAAGGAGAAATAATCTTGCCTTTAATTTATTACCAAGAGTGGATCTTCGAACTCGAGCAAGTTCTTAAATTCACTTGTGAACATCTTTTATTACTTTTGGTGTTGTGACAAATCATTTTCTCATCTCAATTAATTTTTTTTCATCAATTCCCTGTGGATCGACCTCGGACTCCTGAGAAATTTATTACTTGAGACAACCTGCACTTGGGTTTGCATCCTTAAATCCCACAATCACTATACTCATAAAGATCATGAAAACTTTGGTTCCCAACCAAAACTACATTGTTTACTAGTGGTGGATGTGCATTATTCCTTATTTCTTCCAATATTCTATTAATCATGGTTGCATGCTCCCTCACAACAGTGACTATTTCTCTAAAAGCTTTTGACATATCTGGTGTATTATTACAAGCAGGTGTGCCATTATCTCAAGTATGCCTAGTCAATGCCATAGTTTCCTATACACACAGAACAATACATATTAAGTTGATCAGACTCAATATCATGTAACAGTGTGATAATAACCATTAACATTCAAATCCAAGGATGTTATGCAATTTTATCCATACATCTCATCTTCAAGACAAGAAAATGTATAACATTCATGCTAAAAGCATAGCTAGTTCGTACATTGGCTCAACAGGATGAACTGCTTTAATACTATAATGTAACATATCAATACTAGTACTAATAGCATGACCAGAATCATGCATTAGTAATTAGGATTAGGTATGTCACTTCTATACTGATAATTAATCTTGTAAAAGTATTTATAACATATATGAAAATATGAGTCTATTGTAGGTGAAATAATGTACATAACACAAAGAAAAGGAGGTTTATACATGATTATAATTCAAAATACATCCTTTACAAAGTAAGCCTTCAAGGCATTATGAACCCTATCCCCCCAAATCTGCAATCCTAACCCCAAATCGAGCACCACGATTTGACGACGTCGCTACTCACTGCGTTGCTCCTGATTTGCAACGTTGAATCTGTGGTGGTGGTTGCAGCCGCATCCCTCGTTGCTTGGGCCTGCAACCTCTTTTTTACCTCTCTTGTTAATGCCCCTACGAAACCCTTTTGTGATACCAACCTCGACTCCCTTGATTAATTTTTCGGTGAGAGTCTCTCTTTAAGTAATTTGTAATTTATTCAAGGTTTTTTTTATTTATATCCCCCATCTCATTGCTGTTGTTGTTGTTGCCTTATTGGGGTGTTTGTTTTTATTGTCTTATATTGTGGTTTGCAGGTTTCCCATTAGAAGCCAGTTCACAGAAGAAACATTACTGCCCAGTACCCACTAGGTATGTATGCACCTCGTTGACTCTCTAATCAGTTTTAATGTTGTATGCATTTATAGTCCCTGTTTTGAGTTCCAGGTGCTTAAGAGACTAGAAAGAAGAGGACTTGGATGAAAAGAAATTAAGAGTCATTTCACACTTTCTGGGTTCAATATATGTAACTTAATTGGCTTATGAATTCTTGTTATTTTGTGGATAGATTATTGGCTTATTTTAAGCTACAAGGATTTCAAGCTTTCAGCCTTTTATTGATAATATGAAAATACGTAAGAAAGTTCAAAATGGTAATATAACCTGTAAGATATTATGTGCTTTATGCTTTGACGATGATATGCCAAATGGTACAATCTGCTTCAAATACCCCAATCTGCTTTATGTCATCTTTTAGCCATATTGATAATATTCTCAGTGCTAAATTTTCATAGAGAACAATTATGTGCAATTTTTTTACCATTTACCAACAATGAAAGATGGCCCCCATTACCTGGTGCCGGTGGCATTGCTGATCAATATCACTTAGTCCTTTGAATAAGGATTTCCTACGTTAAGTTTTATATGTATATATATATATATATATATATATATATATATATATATATATATATATATATATATATATATATATATATATAAAATAATAATTTTTATATATATATATATAATAATTTTATATATATATATAAGAATTTTATATATATATATAATAATTTTATGTCTACATGGATCACAAGAAGTTTTTTATGGTTATTCCCCATTTCTTTCTCTTTGTTTCGTTTGATGTTGAGTCTCTATAAGAAGATACCCAGTGTATGTTGAAGTTCTTGATGCCATAATTTCTTTGCTATGTGTTTCTTTGCTTTGTTTGATATGGTATAAAAGACTTCTCTCCTTTTCTGTGAATTAGTAAGTAGTACTCCGTTAATTCATTAAAATGTACATAATTGAACTAGCTCCCTATATCTATGTGTGCCAGTGTTCATGACCATGCGTAGGAAAAAATAATTAGAACTGACATGCATATATATGTACAAAATGACCCCCCATCCACCTCAGACCCATTGATAGTGGGAAGGTTCTTCGTGAATTCTTTTGAAGTGCAAAAATTAAGTGGTATATGTACTTAAAGTTAGTGCAACAGTTTTGAATATCTTGTGCTAGGAACAATATATGTTTGGTATGATAAAGCTTAGAGCTTATGGACATAGGTTGAGTATATGTATGACACAACTGCTACTTGCAATTATATCTCTAGTGTTAATTGGTACTTTTATATCTATGGTGTTATGGTTGAGTGGGACAACTATATTTGAGCCATGGTCAGTTTGGGTTCATGTATAAGATTTGTAGATGGTTTGATCACATCTCAAGTCTATGTTGCTAATCTGAAAGGCCCAAAAGCTTTATCAGCAATATTTATTTTGGTGATTCATATAATTTGCTAATCTATAATTTTGGTACTACTAAGGATTATTATTAAATTGCTAAACAAATATTATTAATATAAAACCTTATCATCACTCACAAAATAACCATCAATAGCGTGTAAATTACTAGGAAAATTATTTAAGAAACTAATAGTTTTATATGTTAAAACTGCTTCATTAGGCCAGGGAGATAGTGCCTTTGTCCTTTGCATTAAATTATAGTTCATAAGTTGACGTAGCTTTTTATCACTTGTTTCAATGTGGGTAGGTGTAATTATTCGATGTTTTTTAATGTTCAGATAATAATACAATGTTTAAATTGATGTTAATGTCTAAAATGATGTTGCTATCCATATTTTTTATTAGTCACCTATAATTATTAAAATTAAAATTTTAATTGATATGTTAAGAGTATAAATAAGTAATTAGATATGTCAATAAATTATCTTACTTCATTTATTGCTTCAATTATATTAGATTTTATCTGAGTTTTAATTAGATGTGTCAATACCTCCTCTAATGTTACTTCTCATTCATTATCTTCCTCTACATCTGCTGAAGGTTGTTCACAGTTGAAGATGGAAGCAATGAGGAGTTTGGTTGCAAGTCTTAGTACACAGGTGGTGGAACAGGAAAACTTAATCAATACAATCCCTATTTATTTAATATCTCTATTTGCTAATTCAACTTGTCTGCTTATCTGAGGGTGATAAAGGGTAGCAATTGTGTGTAATGTCATATTTCTTCATTAAAGATTCAAATAGTTTATTGCAAAAATGTGTTCTCCCATCAGTAATGATAACTCAAGGGATTCCAAATTGACACAAGACATTTTCTTTTAAAAATTTGAGAACAATTTTATGATTATTGTGTCAGCATGGAATCACCTCAATCCATTTTGAGACATAATAACTACAACCAAAATATACACAAATCCAAATGAGGATGGAAATAGACCTATGAAATTAATTCTCCAACAATCAAAAATTTCAATGATAAGGATAGAGTTCAGAGGCATCATATTTCTTTTAGGAATGGAGTTTATTTTTTGACAATTTTTGTAACTTTTGCAAAAAGTATAGCAGTCCTTAAATATAGTGGGCCAATAAATCTACACTGCAAGATTTTCGCAGCTATTTTCTTTAAAGAAAAATGACCTTCACATGCTTCTGAGTGACAAAATTTAATGACACTACCTACCTCAATGTCCGACACACATCTTCCAAAGATTTGGTTAGGATAATATTTGAACAAGTATGGGTTATCCCAATAAAAAAAATTTCACCTCTGTCCAAAAATTTCTTCTGTCTTAGTACGTCCATTAAGGCGACATCTTTCTTGTTACAAGAAAATTGACTATGTTAGCAAACCAAGGTATGAAATTAACAAAAAATAAAAATTCATCAGGAAAAGAATCATTGATTGGTGTGTTATCAAAAGATGAGCCTGTTGTAAGTCTGGACAAATGATTTGCGATAACATTTTCAGCTCTTTTTTTATCTTTTTATTATGATGTTGAATTCTTGAAGCAACAAGATTCATCATATCAATCTTGGTTTGACATCCTACTTAGACATTAAATATCTAACAACAGCATGATCAGTGAAAACCACAATAGAAGAACCAATTAAATAAGATCAAAATTTCTCCAATGCAAATATTACAGTAAGTAGTTCTTTTTCAATAATGGTGTAATTTATTTGTGCACTATTTAAAGTTTTACTTGCGTAACAAATCACCTGAGGCTTACTTTCCTTTCTTTGACCTAAAACAACATCAACAACAAAGTCACTAGCATCACACATCAACTCAAAAGACAAAGACCAGTCAGGAAATTGCATGATTGGAGCAGATGTCAGAAGATCAATTAATTTTTTAAAAGATTTTTGACATTCTCGGGTCCAATCAAATGATGCATCTTTCAAATGAAGATTACATAATGATCTAGATATGATACTAAAGTCCTTAATGAATCTTTTGTAAAATCTTACATGTCCCAAAAATGAACGAACTTCACTAACTATTTTTGGGGAAGGCAAATGAGCAATTAATTCAACTTTGGCCTTATCAACATCAATTCCTTTAGAAGATATCACATGACCTAACATTATTCCTGAGGTAACCATGTAATGACATTTTTTCTAGTTTAGCACAAATTTTTTATTTTTTCACATCTTTTAAGAATTTTTTTTCAAATTATCAAGACAATTTTCAAATGAATATCCAAAAACTGTCAGGTAATCCATGAAAACTTCTAAATAATGCTCAATCATATCACTGAAAATACTTAGCGTGTATCTTTGGAATGTTGTTGGAGCATTACAAAGGCCAAAAGGCATTCTTCTATATGCAAAAGTACCAAAGGAGCATGTAAAAGTAGTCTTTTCTTAATCCTCTAATGCAATTGATATTTGATTATAACCCGAATAACCATCAAGAAAATAGTAGTATGAATGTCACTACTAGAAAATTAGGTTTTAGAGACTGATTTATTTCGGTCTCTATAGAGACCGAAATAGAGACTGATTAAAATACAAAAATCTAATTTGCTACCGAAATAAAATTGGTTTCTAATTCGGTTTCTAAATTTTTTAGAGACCGAATTAGAAACCGATATTTCAGTCTCTAAATAAAAAAAATTGACAAAAAATAAATAAATACGTAGAGATCGAAAATTCAATTGCTAAAATAAAAATAAAAATGTGTCTTATTATTAGAGACAATTTTTCGGTCTCTAAATAATAAAATTTACAAAATAAATAAATGAATAAATATGTAGCGACGGAAAATTCAGTCGCTAAAAAAAAATAAAAATGTGTCTTATTATTAGAGATTGATTTTTCACTCTCTAAATAAAAAAAATAGTGACCGCAAATTCGGTTGCTAAAACCCATATTAGATTTGATTCTTCAAACCCCTCCTCTCGCATTTCCCTCCCAAAACATTCACCCATCGATTTTCCTCTCGCACTCATCTCCCCTCACCAGCCCACATCCTTCCTCTCATCATCGTACCTCTCACCAATCCACACTTTGTCCACCACCACAAAACCCATAACCACTGTCCCCTTCAACTCCATTACCACCGTACACCACCAACCCACGAACCCCCAACACCGCACACCATGATTCGAATGACCCATGCACCAGCGCGACCTGCGACGCACCACCCAGACTCGCGCACCAGCCTGACCCTCAACGCGCCACCTAGACTTATGCACCAGCGCGACCCGTATCCCAGCGTCCTCTGTGAACTCGCCTCGCACTGCTTCTACTCACACCGTGCCGAAAAACTGCTTCAGATCTCGGATCCATCCCAATTGTCGCGTCCCGCACGACCCGCGCCTCCTTGCCACACTGCACTACGAGTCCCAGCCGTCCTCCAACAGATTGCAACCCTCCAACCCACCAGCCACCATGAGTCTCCCCTGCTCCTGTGAGCATCGTTTTTCTTGCAAAAAAATGGAGCCCTGTTTCTTTTTGTTACTTTTTTTTTGTTTTTTTATTTGAAACCAAATGGAAAAACTATCTCCCTATGCATATTTCACGAGCTCTATTTTTTATTTGAAACTAGTAAATGCTTTAGGGGTTCTTTCAAAGTTGCTCGAGTGTCGAGATTGTGTAACTGAGATTGTCAATTTGACTGCTGAGATTGTGTAACTAAGATTGTCATCCTCACCCATTTGTTGTTTTAATTTTGTTAAATTTAGTCCATTCTTGAATGAGTTTTTTTTACTGATTTTTTAAATTTTATTTTCGTATGTATAGGTGCTTGAGGTTGAACTTTCAGACTTTTGAGATAAGAGGTAAATCTCAATCTTTGATTTTGTTCTTCTTCTACTTTAGGCTTGTTTTTGGTATTATTTTGTATGTTAAACTTGTTCTAGGGTCTGATATGTTTTGAAATGACAATGATTTTGAGGATGTTATATCTTAAATTTATATAATTTTTGTTTAAAGGTAATGAACTAATGTCTTTTGAAGGAGCTGGCATGTTTGCAGTGGAATTATTTATGACTAGAGATGGACAGATTGTATCTTTTTTCATCAATCTTGGGCATGCCTCAATGTTTGACATGCCTCAATGTTTTTTTCTTCTAGAATGCTAGTATGCTATATGGCTTCTTTTTCATTTTTACCACGTAAATTTTCTATTGTTTAATCCCCTAATGGTGACTGCATCTATGTTTCTTGACAGATTTTATTAAACGAAGTAGCACCTAGACCTCAATATAGTGGGCATCACACAATTGAGTCTTTCTATACCACACAATTTGAGCAACATTTGAGGGTTGTTGTTGGACTTCCTCTTGGAGATCCATCAATGAAAACTCTAGCTTCTGTCATGTATATAATATAATAGGTGAAGAATAGGTATTAGCCTTTCATTTCTTTGCATTTGCCTTTCCTTTTGCCTTCTCTATCTATTGGAAATTTAAACAAGAGATTTGGTTTTCTCCTATCTCTGTAGGAGTGATGCTAACTACTAAGATTTGCTTGGGTTTTATTGTTTTCTTATTATTTTTTAGTTGGGTAGGGTTAGGGGGTGAGTTTTTGCTTCTAAAATGCCAATTTCTAATCTTAAGTTAATTTAGTTAACAATCAACCAATGAAACAAGGTTATTTTTTCTGACGAATCTATTGCATTTGGATAATAAAGTGAATCAAGTCAAGCTGGTAGTTGGAAAGTCACTGCAGTTATGTTCTATGGCAGAAAGGATTCCTGATGAAAGTATGATTCAATGTTGAAAGTTATTAATTTTAATGTGCTGTCTAGATTTAGAGGAAGTGAAGTCATGTTTAAGGAATAGATTATTACTTTAGTTGGTAGATTTTTCTATGGATAAATCACGTAATCATGTATATGGATAGAGACTAACAATAATTAACAACTGAAATTATAGGATAATGTGGAAAAAATTTAATTCAGCAGATTCTAACCAATTTAGAAAGAAATAAGCCATAAATGTGTTCCAATTCTATTATGCGATGAGGGTTGTTAATTTGTTGGCTGAGAGGCAACAAATGAATGGGTAGATCATTAATCAATATATCAGAGGTCATACATATCAATGTAGATGCCATGCAAAACTTCATAATTATGCTTCTAAGTTGTTTATGTCATGATTGATATGTCCCACATGTTTGTTTGGAGACTTGGAAAATTGGTACATATATGATGAATGGATGGTTTGCAATTTTGCATCGGATTTTAGTATACTGCCTAATAAAAATTTAGTGACTGATTTACTGACTGATTTTATAAAATATATATTAAGTTTTTCAGAGACCGATTTAGAGACTGATTTAAAGACCAAAAAATCAGTCTCTAAATCGGTCTCTACTGTATAATATATTTATGCTTTTAGAAACTGATTTAGAGACTTATTTAGGGACTGATTTAGAGATTGAAAAATCAGTCTCTAAAAAATCAATCTCTAATGTACTTTTTCGAAAAAAATAATTGACCAATATTTGACTGAAAATTAGTAACCGATTTAGAGACCAAAAAAATCGATCTCTTTAAAATAGGTCTCTAAATCGGACTCTAATATTTAGCGACGAGACTTTTAGAGACCGATTTCTAAATTGGTCTCTAATTATTTTAGAGACCATTTTCTTGATTTAGAGATCAATTTTTTGGTCTCTAAAACCAAAATTTCTAGTAGTGTGTCTTGCTACCATTTCCAGAATTTGATCAAGAAATGGTAAGGGGAAATGATCTTTCCTAGTAGCAGCATTTAATTTTTTAAAATCAATACACATACGCCAACTGGATGAGATTCGCGTAGGTATTAATTCACATTTTTCATTTTCATCCACTGTTATTCCAGATTTCTTAGGTACAACTTGTGTAGGACATACCCACTGGCTATCAGAGATAGGATAGATAATTCCAATATCAAGTAATTTAAGAACTTCAGCTTTAACTACCTCTTTCATGTGTGAATTTAATCTTCTTTGAGGTTGTTGAAATATTTTAGCATTATCCTCTAAATATATTTTATGTGTACATATTAATGGATTAATACATTTTATATCCTTTAATGTCCATCAAATTACACTTTTATGCCTTTTAAGTACTTCTATTAATATACTTTCTTGTTCTCCAGTAAGGGACGAGAAAATTACCACTGGAAAACTTTGCTCTTCTCCCAAAAATGTTTATTTCAAGCTAGCAAGTAATGACTTTAGTTCCAGTGTGGGTACTTCCTCATGGGTATTATCATTCATGGGTTTTAGTTCTTCAAATCTTGGCTTCCATCCCTTGTACTCCATTACTTGTGTACAATCAAGCAAAGAACATATTTCAGAAATATCATCATCTAATTGCATGCCTGAATCAAATGAATTGATTAATCAAATTTCTAATGGGTCAGAAGAACTCTTTATTTGAAGATGATCATCTACAATGACTTTATTCCTTTCAACTTCCTCTTTTTCATTAAGGACTTCCTGTGGTTGCCTGCATATGTTAAAGACATTGAGCTTTAGTGTGATATTTCTAAATATTAGCTTCACCACTCTATTTCTGCAATTTATCAAAGCATTAGATGTTGCTAAAAATGGACGACCTAAAATAACAGGAATTGACTTGTAACTATCAACTATAGGTTCAATATCCAAAACAATAAAATCCACAGGATATATGAATTTATCAACTTGTACCAACGCATCTTCCATTATTCCTCTTGAAATTTTAATTGATCTATCGGTAAGTAGAAGAGTTATAGAAGTTGGTTTTAACTCATTTAAGTTGAGTTGCTCATAAATAGAATATGGAAAGAAATTAACACTAGCACCAAGATCAAGTAAAGCTTTTTCAATTTTATATTCTCTACTAATGCATGAAACTGTAGGACAACCAGGGTCTTTATATTTCAACGCATTATTATTCTGAACAATGAAGCTTACCTGTTCAGCCAAAAAGGCTTTCTTTTTCACGTTTAGTTTCCTTTTAATAATGCACAAGTCCTTTAAATATTTGGCATAAGAAGGAATCTGTTTGATAGCATCTAACAAAGGAATATTGACCTTCACTTGTTTCAAAATTTCAAAAATTTTAGTGTTATGGTTCAATTTCCTTGAATTGTTTAATGCTTGAGGAAATGGGGGTGAAAACGAGAGTTTGGTCTCCTTTTGGTCAACTTCTTCATTTTCTTGGGGAATTAGTTCATCATCTATCTCACAAGGTTTGAGAATTTGTTTTTCAACAATCTTTTCACTCCTAAGAGTTATCACTGACTTGACTTCATCTATTTGTTAGTTTTCTGAACTATCCTTATTTAGACTGTACTGACTCTTAGGATTTGGTTAAGGTTGAGAATGAAATTTTTCTTTTTCGTAAATGGTGTGTGCATAAGCAAATTTAGCAAAAGTTTCTTTTATGTCAATCACAGTTTGAGTGTTTTGTTTATTAATGGTCTCTTGCTTTTCTATTAATGCATGCAGCGTTCCTTCAAGTTTTTTCCTATATGGTGGGGTATATAATGCATATCCTCGAGAATTTTGAGAGTCTTGTTGTTCTTCAGGAGGCGGTGGTTGCATAAATTGTGCTTGATTATTATTTCTCCAGTTGAAGTTCAGGTGATTTCTCCATTTCGAAATGTATGAATCTGAAAAAGAAGAAGTAAATGACTTTTTAAAATTATTTATTGTAATTATTTGCTTATATATAACTTCTTTAAAAACAAGAATCTTAGGACATTCATGTGTTGAGTGTCTTAAGTCATCACAAATGTCACAAATTTCTTCATTTTGCACAGATTTGATTTCTTTTTCTTTTCCTAATTCCCTGGCTTCAATCTTTCTAGCCAAACTGGGGAACCATGCATTTAGATCTTCTTATTGACTAAGGTGATATTTTCTTTTATTAGCACTTGCAAAGTTAGATCTAATTGAATTTTTAGAAGGATTAGTACTATGTCAAGATTGAGAATTTTCAGCTAATTGGTTTAAATAGTCTAATGCTTCTTCAAGTTCTTTATCAAGAAACTCGTCATTGCACATTGTTTCAAAAAATTATATGGTTTCAGGTGTTAAACCTTCATAAAAGAAGCTTACAGTGCGTCATTTTTCAAAACCATGATGTGGGCAAGAATTTAACAAATCTTTAAAACATTCCCAACATTGAAAATATGCTTCATTTGAATTTTGAAAAAAAAATTAGATTTGTCTTTTCAAAGCATTAGTTTTATGTGTTAGAAAAAATTTCTTTAAAAACTCACCTAACATTTCTTGTCATATGATAATTGATCTTGGTTTCAAAGCGTTAAGCCAAGTTTTTGCTTTATCTTTTAAAGAAAAATGAAACAATTTAAACTTAATAATCTCTTTAGTGTAATTTTGGTCATTGAAAACGATACATATTTCCTCAAATTCTTTTAGATGTAAATATAAGCTTTCATATTCTAAATCATGGAAATTATAAAGTAAAGAAATCATACCTAGCTTAAATTTAAAATTTTTGGCATTAAGTAGAAAGATAAAACATGATAGAATAGAATTTCGAGGTGGTTGCAAATATTCATTCATGGTTTGTAATGTTTAATTTTCATGTTCATCATGTACACTTTCATTTTCAGTCATTGTGCCAATTGTGCGTGATTGTGATTCAAACAAATCGATATATAAAGTACCATGATTAATTTAAACCAAACAACCAGAATTTGAATCATGATACCAATTAAGCATAAATAAATAACTTAAAATAAAAAAAATAACAATGTACAAGTTGGCGGTATAAACCAGACATTAAATATTAAACATAAATAAATGACATAAATAAATAAATAAGTTAGTAAGTTTTTTTTTTTTGACAGTAAATAAGTTAGTAAGTTAGAAAGCATAAATAAATGACATAAATAAGTTAGTAAGTTAGGAAGTTAGTAAGTTATAAGGTTAGAAAGTTAAAAGAGTAGAGAAAGAATATACTAGATAATGAAGTTTACTTAAAGAAAGAGAACCTCAATAAATTAAAACTTCAAATCAAGTATTCGACAATGGCACCAAAAACTTAATGCGAATTAAAAGATATAAACTCAAGTGCAAGTTGTCTCAAGTAATAAATTTTTCGGGAGTTTGAGGTCAATCCACAGGGAATTGATGAAGAAAAATTCTTTGAAATAAGAAAATGATTTGTCATAATAATAAAGATAATAAAACTTATTCACAATTAAAAAAAAGAACTTGCTTGGGCTAGGAGATCCACTTTTGATAATAAATTAAGGACAAAATTATAACTCAATCGAAATTCACATATAACGGAGGTTCTAACTGAAAAATAAAACATTCAAAGTCCATTTAGGATTATATACGTAGTTATATTATGGTTCCTTTAATTATTTACCAACACCAACACTTGTAAATAAGTTCAAGCATTCATTGTGTCAACTACTTGTCTACAATAAATCAAGAACTCTACTTTACAATGAGAGTTTTTAAATTGATTGGAAATAAAATATAACACATATAATGACCACTTGATAATATATCATTTAATCACAAGAAAGATATTAATGTAACCTTAATTTATTACTAAAAGCTTCACTCTTTCACTCAAGTAAAATAAAAATTAGTTAGTCATGAACAAGAAAAAAGAGAGAAGAAGAAAAAGATGATCATAACTTCAATTTAGAATAAAACAAAACTATAACAAGAGAAACAAATAACACAATAACATGATCATGATCTCTAAGCCAAGATGCCCAAGATTATCAGCCAATTCTCCCTTTTATAAAGCTTGAGGAGTGTAAAATGACAATGAAATTATTTAATGAGTAAATAGATGATGGGTGGATGAGTGGAAAATGATAATAAAGTTATTTAATGAGTGGGTAAATGATGGGTGAATGAGTGAAAAATGACAATGAAATTATTTAATGAGTAGGTAGATGATTAATAAGTGGGTGTATGATTATTTAGTGGGTGTATGATTATTTAGTGGGTAGATGATTAATGAGTGGGTGAATGATTTTCATGCTTGTCTCTCCACTTGTACTAACTAATTCAACTATCTTCATACGATTATAACTCTATTAAAACGTCATTTTCTGGAAAAGTGATATTCATGAGAGTTTAAGGGTTTTGTCTTAGCTTTCCAATGGCAGCAATTTCAGCTTAAAGTGAATCCTACAGCTCAAATTCCAGCCTAATCACTGCATAGTACTCAGGCCCAGCTACAGCTCCCCTGTTCTGACTACTAGGCCCAATATGACATCCAAACCATCCGAACTGGCTCTTTTGTTCTTCATGAAAGTTGTATATTTGGGTCTTAACTTTCAAATGACACTAGCTTCAGCTCAATGCAACTCCTACAGCCTAACTTATGCCTTGATTAGTGCACACTGCTCGGGTTCTAGTGACAAAACCTGTTTTTTGATTTCTAGACCTAATTAGCTCCACTAGATGTCTGATTAAGACTTTGAACTTTCCACCAAAGTTGTAGAGCTTTCTCTCAGCTTTCCTATAAGGTAAAATTCATAATTTCTAGATATCTAGAACTCAAGATATGACCGAAATATAGAAACAATGTAAAATTTTAATAATACTAGAAAAGATCAATTAAGCTTAATTTGAACCCAAACTTACAAAATATGACTAAACTCAATCAATTAAGTACATGAAGAGTGTAAATGATTAAAAATGAAGGTTTATTAATGTATAAAATATATTATTATTACTGATCTGCAGGAATCTATTTGGAAATCAAATTTAGCAACAAGACATCTATACACTTATGTTTCGGAGGAAGTGTTCAATTTGTAAGGATATGGGATGGGATTTGCAAAGGAAGCACTATATTGTATGGTTGTGGGGTCATAACAATCAACAGGGTTTTTGAGGTTTTTTTATAATCTTATACATGTTGGTGCTTGGCTTTGAATACACTAATTTCCTGCCTTTAAAATTTTAAGACCAAATATTGAGAGTTCTTGATTATTCTCATATTACACCACTAGCAAAATTAGATTTAGAGACATACAAAATCCATTTCTAAAAATGTTAAAATTTCATCTCTAA
This sequence comes from Ormosia emarginata, assembly GCA_029884605.1. Classification (NCBI taxonomy): domain Eukaryota; kingdom Viridiplantae; phylum Streptophyta; class Magnoliopsida; order Fabales; family Fabaceae; genus Ormosia; species Ormosia emarginata. The sequence continues at coordinate 23,614,486 of JAQQTP010000073.1, forward strand.
TTATTTAGAGATGAAATTAGATACGATAATAGATCCATTGGCAAAAGTGGCGACGCTGATTGTTAGAGACGAAAATATTAATTCCATCTCTAACTAGAGACGGATTTTTGCCGTATCTAAACTTTAAAATTCTATCGCTATTCAATTACCAAGATTTGTCTTTAGTTATTTAATTAGAGACAAAAAAAATTATGTCTCTATTTCCGACTCTAAATTAGAGACATATTTTTTCATCTAAATTCATCTCTAATATTTTAGAAAAATATTAAAAAAATAGGCATCTAACTGCGGTTTGCCACAACTATACGGCTATATATATATATATATATATATATATATATATATATATATATATATATATATTCCTATGCATATAATTATCCAAAACCAAAATTTACCAAAAATCACAATAAATGATAAAAATTCAAGTAGCTAATCACCCAAAAAAAAAGGCTCAAAATCAAGTACTCCCTTCCCCCTAAATACAATGTTGTGAGGGCGACTATAAAGTGCATTATACACTTAGATACAACATAAATTTGACCCAAAAAGAAAAAAATAAAAAATGAGTTGAAATACAAGTTATTAGTTGTAACAAAGAAAATAAAAATTGAAAGAACCTATTCTTTCTTGCCCTTCCCTCTTGTGAAAACCTTGTATCCTCTAAAGAAGAGTTGTCCCCAACTAGTTTAAAAGACAATTATAGACTGCAAGTACATAACAACCAGACAAAATAATATTCATACAGATATTAAACAAAATCATAAATGGAAGTATTTGAAGTAAGAAAGAATTACCTATGCTCAAGTTAAATCCATAGTTTTTCAACTATCTATATTCCTAAGATAGAACATAAGTTTCATAGTAGAAATGAACTAAGCAGTCCATACACGGTGCCTCTGGTAAGTGATTCGAGTGCCGAGCTCAACTAAAGAACAAAATTCTAGTTCTACCGATAACTTGTAGCATAAGGCAATGAATCGAGTCGTTTCTTGAGGATCAAGGTACCAATCAAACTAAATCAAGGTTAAACATGGGGGATTGTGTATATAGAATGTAAACATAATAATTAAATGTAAGAATAATTGCAAAGCAACCAATCCAAGAAACCGTTAGAAACCTAGTTGGCTTGTCATCGATCATAAACATGCATTTGGATTGGATTAATTGGTTAATCTATGATTGACCGAAATCTCTGCATCAAACATATATAATTCAACACTATGTAATCACCTAGAATTTAACTAACGAATGATTCATAAACCTACAATCGCTAGATTCATGCAACCTATGCTAGTTTAACAACCAGAATTCAGTTAACCTAGATTAACAAATCTATCAACCTAATCATCTTCAATTCATGTAACTAAACTGCAATTAATCAATCACAATTTAATCAAAAATCTCAATTAAGATTAAGGATCCAATCAGATCACATCATACAATAGAAATTTTTAATTAAGTAATTTGAAATCCAAATCAAGAGAAAAAGAAGATAATTAATTCAAATCAAAATCGAAATTAGGTATAGAATCTCAAAGCTAAACCAAAATTTCCTCAAGATCCTTGGATTTATCTCGAATGTTTAGCTCTCCATGGATGTAGCACATGGTTTGCAAAAGAAAGGAGAAAATTCTAGGTAGAAGAATCACGTAGTACGAATTTTAGGTTACCATCTATCTCGGGTCCCCTATTTATACAAAAATAATTTACTTAAAAATAAGAATCCTAATTTGTCCCTAGCTTAAATTTAATCCTCTGCCTCTTAGTTTTCCTTGGTCATTGAAATCACTTGATTTGGGATTAAGATGATAGAGTTATGCTCAAATCACTCTTAATGGGTCTCTAGACTTGTCAGCCGACTTCACAAGGGTAGAACATCATCAAAATGTTGTATTTTCAATTAGTGTTCTTCATAAGAGTTTGAGACTTGTGTGTAAGCTTTCCAATGGAACCAATTTTAGCTCCAAAAGGCCCCTACAACTCAAGTTATGGATCAATTAGTGCATGTTGCTCGGGTTCCAGTGACAACACCCATGTTCTAACTTCCAAGCACAATTCGGTCTACTAGATATCTGATTCAGCTCTAGGGCTCTTCATGAAAGTTGTAGAGATCTCTCTTATCTTTCATACAAGGTAAGATACATAATTTTTAGATATCTATAACTCAAGATATGACTAAAATACAGAAACAGTATAAAATCATAATAATACTGAAAAAATCAATTAAGTCAAATTTGAACTCAAACTTACAAAACATAGTCAAGTTCAATCAATTAAGTGTATGGAGAATGTAAAGAATTAAACTAGGAGTTTATTAATGCATAAAATTTGTGATTATCAGTGAGTCACATTGTGCCCTCAGTTTGGAGCAATAAAAGCACAATAATACAAGCATGCAAGGCCAGTGAAAGCTAGTAGTGCCCCATAAATAGCTCCATGACAAGTGCAAGCTGCAGATAGTGAGAAAAACAGCAACTGATATATATAACTATGATAATTCATCCTCTTGTATTTATTTATAGATAGCTTGTATTCATATAAAGTGCTTCAAAAGCTTACTCGAAGTGCCTTTATTTACTATCTCTGCTATCTGTCCAAAAGTAATGCAAGGGCAGAAGCAAGACCAAACGTTAGAAAATTAAAAAGCAAGAGACCAATCAAGAATTGAAATTTAGCAATAGGCATCACAAACCAAACCAACGGTGAACCATTAAAGACGTATAAAATTGAAGAAAACCCATGAAGCAAGTGTACCACTGTTATTGACAAGGGCATGCATGAGCAAAACGAGTGGTGAGTCCACAACAAAAAGAATCCAAACTTGAGTGGCAGCAGCTGAAACCCCTTAGGATCACAAAGGGCTAACAGAAGAGCAGCAACAACAATAAGAAGAAGAAGGAAGAAAAACACAAAGAAGCAAATGAGAAGGAGAAGGGTCAAGAGCACTCATATAAACAACAACAGAGAAGTGAGTACATGATCAATACCCAAAATTTATTTTACAGGAAGAAAATATCCTATTAGTATATATAGGAGGAGTAAAGTCACTTACGTGTGTTGATGGAGGCAGTAGCGGACATAGTCAGAGACAACGTATGAATCTGCAGCATTCAAAAGAATGCAAGTCAGCATTTTCTGGACCTAAAACAGTAGCAGTGCATTAGAGATTCTGTAATCATATGTTGCAGCATTATAATAGGAGTATGGTCAGTATCATGGCTAAAATTGAAAATGAAATCGAAGCTAAAAATAAATGTCTACATCAGCAAAGCTAGAAATATTGAAATATAATTTATGGATGTGTATGTCTTTTTCTTTGAATTTGATTAACTTTATCAAAAGGAAATATGACCACCTGAGAAGACCCAAAAAGAACTTAAACAAGCTCAAGTCACTCACGTAGGAACTAGATGTCCGGAAAGTGGATGTGAGCACCAAGTTAAAGGAAATGTGGCTTAGAAAATGGATGAATCCAAAACAACAATAGAATTGTGGCTGAAAAATGTTGATAAGATTGTAAGTGAAGTAAGGAAAACTGAACAAGAAAATGGAGGACCATGTGGTTTCACAGTCTCACCATGTTATGTTTGCTCGAGAATAAAGGGCATACTCTTCCTATAACAAGGTTGATGGAACATGGATCAACCATGAAAAGTTTAAATAGGATTTGGAAATACATATTCGATGATAGAGTGGGACAAATTGGCATTTATGGGATAGGAGGAGTGGTGGAAACAATTTTCATGACTGAAATTAACAACAGTCTCCTGATAGAGAATAGACTTTTTGATAGTTTGTTTGGGTTAGTGCTCCAAAGGACATGAAACCAAAGCACTTACAGAAGGTTATTGCAGAGAAGATGGATGTAGATCTTTCAAGATTTCGGATGAAACTACAAGAGCTGCTGCACTGTTTGAAGTTTTTTTGAGTGTGCAAAAGTATTTTTTAAATATTTTATTATTGAATTAAAATGTTAAAATATAAATAAAAATAATTAGAATTAATATATATTTTTAAATTAAATTTGTATTTATTTTGAAATATTCTTAAGTAATAATTTATATATATTATTTTATATATTTTAATTTGATAATTATTTTATTTTTATACTTATTTTAATTAATTTAATATTATTATTTAATTATTTTATTTTATAAATTAATATAAACAAAAAATAAGTCTAATTAAAAGTACAAATTATAATTAACAAATATATGACTCAATCATATTAAAAAAGAGACAAACTTAACTTCAACTAAAGTGTTGAGACAAAAAAAAGTTATAAATTGAAGAGATTTTTATATAAATTTAAAGTTTTAATTAGATATATTAAATTAATTAATATTTAATATTTTAATAAATTTTTTATTATATAATTAAAAATATAAAAAATTTATAAAAATATTAATTAATTTAATACATTTAATTTAAATGTTTTAAATTTAGATAAAATTTTCTCAATAAAAAGAAGATGAACAGGAGAATTGGAGGTGCAACGCACTGTGTCGTGCATAGCAAAATGTGAAGAAAAGAAACAAATTAGAAAGAGCAGCACGCTGCTCGAGAAGAGAATAAAAAAGAAATTGAAGAAAGGCTGCACGGACGTAACGGATTCGGAAAACGTTTGACGTCCAACGAAATACTCCAACTTTTATCCACCGTATGTATATTTGCTGAGTCATCCGTATGCCTCCAACATTTTCCATTTCATTTCCCGCTTCTCATTTGGTTTTTTCTTTTCCATTTCACTCTCAATCCCTCTCAATCTGGTCTCCCCATCTCAATCTTGTCTCCCTCGTCTCCCCCTCTCAATCTCGTCCCCCTCGTCTCCCCTTCTCAATCTCGGCTCCCCCGTCTCCCTCTCATCTCATTTCTTTATTTCGTTATCAGATTTTAAAGACTACAAAATATCTAGGTTCCACTCTCACCAACTGGAAGCAAGACTCTTCATTTCTTCATCAACCTTATTCTACTTTCTCACTCTAGTTAACCACGCCTTCTCAAGGTAAGAGGAGATAAAAACTCTCTCATTTTCTTCTTATTTTATCTCTTATAACTCATGACTATGGTTTACTTCATCTTTTTATTCTTAAAAATCTTTTCTTTTGAAAAATCAATGATGGATATTGAACCGAGTTTGAAAAATCTTTTCTTTTATGTTTTTGAGTTTTTGTTTCTCAAAATGTTGTACAAACCGAGTTTAAATCATCATCCGATGATTCTCTTTTTCATATGTGATACTGAAATTTTTTGTTAAACTGACAAATGGATGGAGTTTTGTTCTCTGACATTTTCGGAACTTAGGATTTGAAGGAGGCTGTAAGGGGAAGCCTCCATTGCATTGTATTATTTTTTATTTTTTGATTTTTAGAAGAACCCGAAATGTGGGTTTAAATGGGTGAACTGAGACTACCTAAATGTGTTGTATTGTGGACTATGGATTGTTCTTCTAATCATTTTTGTTTCGGTGGAGTCCGTAGCTTAAAGCTCTGACTTTTACTATGATTAGTTATCAAACCTATTCACTAGGGCACTTGTATGATTAATACTTCCTTTCATTTTTTAGTTTACACAAGGCAAAACCTTGAAACTGAGATTGATGCATGTTGGAAATTGTGTAGGGATGGGAGTTTGGTTGAAATATGTGAATGAACTTTTTTTCTTTCATTCTGGAAATGCATATTAAAGGACTAACTTTCAATTTGATTTTAAGGCCATGACTGAAAACTATGCTTTGAGATTGTTTTAAAATATAATTAATGGTTGAGTTGTGAGAAAGTTATACAATAAAAATGCAGATGCTTTGACTGTTTTGTTCAAATTTCATTGTATAGAACCTCATAAAGGATGCTTTCCTTTCTTCAGGGACCTTTCATATAATAATTTCACAGGAGATCTACCAAGGTCATTTGGTTTGTTAGCAAACTGTGCTAGATTGTAAGTTTCTTCTTTCATATGCCTTTTTTTTCTCCATAAACTTGATTTATGTTTTATGATATACTCAATAGCAGAACTTTTCTTTTCCTACCATACGATCTATATTATGATCTTCCAAGATACCCACATGATACCCACTGATTATATTTTCTAATTGCTATAACCCTTTGGTATTGATATTATAAAGTAGTGTTGATTGATTTAATTAGTGCAGTTGCTAATTTGATTTAGTGCGGGTTAATTTGAGTATAACTTCCTCAATGATACTCTTGAATTTGGAATTCTTGGTACTACCTGAATCTTGAGTTAATTTCTAGCCTCAGACAACATGATTATGAATGTTCAGAATATGGGCTCTGAGTTTAGTTTGTTCTTCTCTTGAGGTTTAATAACAAGATGCATGAGATTTATTGTTATTCCACGATTTATGTATCGTTCTATTTGCCGTTATGTTTTATATATTGTTTTGATCAACTTGATAACCCATAAATTATGAAGCACATGCCTTTACTTTGTTATTCTGAGTTTGAAGGTTTCCAACATGTTTTGGTATGTTTGCATATCTTCTGCATTATTTTTTTTTTAATCTTTTGAATGGCTAATACACATTGTTTTTGTGGGTGTTTGATTGCAAATGATAGAGGTTGAGTGCAATCTGAATGAATCTAAATCTTTGATGTTTTGTGTTTAAGTTCTGTTATGTCTCCAGTTTTTTATTTAAATATGAGGCACAATAATTTTGGTTCAAGATCCATGACAATATGATTTGCTTCTAAATGAATTTGATGGTCTTGTTTGTCCTAGAATTGGAACAATTTGCTTGACAAAATGTCTGGGTTGACTTTCATTGTCTTGCCACTCTTGGTTCTTGTATGCTCCTCTTCGTTAAGTGAACTAAATTTTTGAACTTGATTACAATTTGTCTTGTCTCTTGTTCGTAATCTAAAAATGTATAAGTTGTGTTATGTTCTTTACAAGGGTCATTGGTGGTTTGTAAGTTGAGTCTCTTGTCCAACGTTATGCTCCAACTTATTTCCACTGTATACCACGTGGCCGTATACCACTTCATTTATTTCTTTTCTTTTCCTTCCCTCCCTTTCTCTGCACTCCTCGTATCTTTCTTTCTTTCGAAATTTTAAAAGTTTCTCTACTTCCTTCTCACACTTTCGGTTTCTCCTCTTCCCTCACTCTCGGTTTCTCCCCTTCCCCTCACTCTCGGTCTCGTCTCTCCCAAACTCCACCACCCTCCACTTCGTCTCTCCTCTCCCTCATCCGACACTCAGTTTCTCCCATTTCACTCACGCTCGGTCTCGGTCTCCCCCAAACTCCCACCACCATCAAGTTCTGCCGCAAAACAGAGAAGCCCACCGAACCAGCACTAGACAGCTTCAACCTCTACTCAAACCGCAAACCAGGATCAGCAACCCAGGTACTCTGCCACACAGACCCGCCAACCACTGTGACCTAGTACCCAGAACCACCGTGCTCCACCGTCTGAAGACATTACCTGTACCCTCTCTCATTCTCTCTACTATACATAATATTTTAGAATGTGATAATATATTAATGTTGTGACCCTTGGTATCATTGGAGTTTAGTATTTTAGTCTTTTGTGTGATTGGATTTTTTGTCAAATTTTAGTCTCCTATGTGATTGGATTATAATGTATTGTTTGGCATAACCTTTAGCGGTATTTTTTATATATTAATGTTGTGACCTTTTTTATTTCATGAGTTGAAATTTGATGTGTGATTAATGGTAGATAGTATGCTTATTAGTATTGAAATTGACAATAAATGGATGAGGAGTTGGGGATTTTTTTGGTTGGTGATTAATTGTCATAAAAGAATGTTGGGGGATTTATTTGTTTGATTATTATTATTGATTAACTCAGAATGTGTTGAGAAATAATCTTGTTCATAAGTGATTAATACACTAAAAATAAGTGGTTAATATGAACATGTTTTTGATTAATCCCAAAAAAGTTCTAAATAGTGGGGAAACTAGTTAGAAACGAATCACTAGTGGAGTAGACATGTTACATCTTGTTTTTAACAAGTTGAGGGTAGATTGGCAGAAAAACATAAAAAGAATGGTGAATCTCACTATTTGGTGAGTTTCAAATTAAGTGGTTAATACACTATGAATAAGTGGTTAATATGAACAAGTATCTGGTTAATACAACAAAATTTTTAAATAAGTGGTTAATACACTATGAATAAGTGGTTAATATGAACTAGTATCTGGTTAATGCAAAAAAAAGTTCCAAATAATGGGGGGGGAATCTTGTTAGAAACCAATTAATAGTGAAATGAACATATGTAATGTTGTTTTTAACAAGTTAGGGGTAAATTGGCAGAAAATCATGCAAAAAAGGGTGAATCTCACTATTTGGTGAATTCCAAAATAAGTGGTTAATACACTATGAATAAGTGGTTAATATGAATAAGTATCTGGTTAATACAACAAAATTTCCAAATAGTGGGGGGAAACTAGTTAGAAACGAATCACTAGTGGAGTGGACATGTGTAATGTTATTTTTACCAAGTTGGGAGTAGATTGGCAGAAAACCATGGAAAAATGGGTGAAACTCATGTATTTGGTGAGTTCAAAATTAAGTGGTTAATACACTATGAATAAGTGGTTAATATGAACAAGTTTCTGGTTGATATGAAAAAGTATCTGGTTAATTCAATTTTTTTCCAAATAGTGGTGGGAAACCAGTTAGAAACAAATCACTAGTGGAGTGAACATTTGTAGTGTTATTTTTACTAAGTTGGGAGTACATTGACAGAAAATCATGAAAAAAATGGTGAATCTCATGGATTGGGTGAGTTCAAAATTAAGTGGTTAATAGACTATGAATGTTCAGAATATGTGCTCTGTAACATCTCGAGAACATGTTAGGCTTGTATAGGGTTCTAGAGGTAGCCTTATATTTGTTTAACATGTCTGTGAAGTTTCATGACAAATTGAGTTAGTTTAGACACTTTGCTGCAACACAGAATGTGGAAAGTAACCTAAAATGACTTAGAAAATAGTATAAATTACCTAGATAAGAGAAATAAATATGGATTAGTTATTTTTAAGTCATAAATGGGTTAAGTAAGATGTAGATAAAATTTGAAGGTAAACTGAGTTCGTTTGTATTTTTAAGCACACCGAGTAAGTATTTTAATACTGAAAAAACTTTGTGTAGATATAGAAATTAATGAAAATAAAGAATTTCAGTAATTAGATAAATCTTAGTATTTATTCTAATACTTAAGAAGGAGGTTAGAAAACTTGAAACAATGAGATCAAAGTGTTCCTAAGAGATATAAGTTTTATTATAAGACTAATTTACCGTTGAGGCTTATTACTTATTAAAGTGAGAATTTTCTCACTTTTTGCTCGTCATTCTCCAGCAGAAACAAAGCAAGGAGGAGACAAAAACAGAGCGCACAAGGGCAGCGGAAAAAAGAAGGGAAAGAGGAGAAAATAGAGAGGGGTTTCAAAGGCAAACACATAGCTTGAGGTAGGGGTTTGTTGTCTTGGTTGTACTCTTTCTTTTCTTCCTCTCTTCTACATATTTTGGCAGCTCATTACATAGGGATTTAAGTGATTAAATAATATTTTTATGCTTGATTATTGAGCTTTTAGGCTTAAAGATAGTATAGTTGGATCATGAATGATGCTTGTTATATGATTAGGTGCTTGTTTTCCTTTGAGTTTTAGAGGAAGAAAAGTGGGTTTTTTTTTTTTAAAGCTGCGTTTTTGTTAGAATGAAGATGGGAGTGATATTATGATATGTAGGTAATATAATACATTTTCATATAGCTATTACGTATTACTGAATAATATAATAAAATAAAGACTATTCAAATAACTTGTTTATATATTAAAACCGTGAATGTGTTCGATATGTATGAAAACGTGAATACATGTTAGAAAGTGAATATATAATAGTTATATGAAAGTGAATATATATATATATATATATATAATATATATATATATATATATATATATATATATATATATATATATATATATATATATATATATATATATATATTGGAAAGTAATTACATTGGAAAACTATTATATTAGAAAGTAAATATTGAAAACTTGACTTGAATATATATATGTTTAGATAGCTATACGTATTCTAACAATTTTATCTAATAATGGGAGATTGTATATATATTAGTTGGATAACAAAAAGGTACAATTGCTATTCATTATTAAGGACAAGTTTGAAATAATGTTTAATGTTTCAGATGTGCTTAGTGTGTTAAGTGTGTTTGGCAATAGTAGAGTGTTATAGTGTATGAAAGCTCTCATAGAGTTGAGGTAGAGTTAGTAGTACAAAGACAAGTTTTATGTGGTGATTATGTAAGAGTTAGACATAACACTACATGTTTTCACACATTCATACATACTCACACTTGCTATTCTTAAGAACAATTAAAAAGTGGAACAGTCCACATACGGAGAAGGAAGGGGAAGGCCTCCCTACCACATTAGGGAATAGTCGAGTTTCATGACATCTCATGACATTACATTACACTATTATGAACCTTTGTTTGAATGTAATCATACCTCATATCATCATTGCATTACCTGGTACTATTGTATTTGTGATTCTTTGTGTATCTGTGTGGCTTGCTCAATGATAATTACAATTGTATGGGCAATTGTATAATATCATTGATTGTACTAAATCTAAATTAATATAGAGGTATAGCTTGCTTGGGAACATCACTTAGAGAGTGAATGTATTAGGTCCTTGAGAATTGAGTAATGACTTGATGGTTAGCTATTGTTCTATTGAAGATGTTTTAAGTAGTAAATTAATTGCCAGTTTTAGATTTACTTAACGTTATTTATGCTTGTTTATATTCATTGTGAATAAAACAAATGCTGGTATTGGTACATTACTACTGAGAATTGTAAATTCTCACCCCACATGTTGCCATGTAAATCCAGGTGAAAGCTTGTCCATGGCAAGAAGAAGACTGAAGACTGACGGCTGGATTACTTTTATGTTTCTTAGTTTAATGTTTGTGTATTATGTATAAACATGTAATTTAATTGAACACAAGATTTTATGTAAATTTTGACAAACTGTATATGTTTATGCAGATACTTATTTTCTCAAGGCTCTCCATAATCATTTATTGATGTAAATGTTATGGAATAGATTAAAAATAAGTTAATAGTAACCTAGATAATACAGTTTAACCAGGTTTATGTTAGAAATACTAGGTTTTCAACCTAGGATGTTACATGCTCCGAGTTTAGTTTGTTCTTCTTTTGAGGCTTAATAACAATATGCATGAGATTGATCGTTATTCCACGATTTATGTATCGTACTATTTGCAGTTATGTTTTATATATTGGTTTGATCAACTTGATAACCCATAAATTATGAAGCAAATGCCTTTACTTTGTTATTCTAAGTTTGAAGGTTTCCAACATGTCTTGGTATGCTTTGCAAATCTTATGCATTTTTATTATCTTTGAATGGCTAATACACATTGTTTTTGTAGGTGTTTGATTGTAAATGATAGATGTTGAGTACAATCTGAATGAATCTAAATCTTTCATGTTTTGTGTTTAAAGTAGCAGACTTTTTATTAGGCTCTTTTCAAGTATAGATATTTACAAAGGTATATGCATATTTAAAAAGGTGTTTGCATTGTATTGTTTGGTCAACCAATATTAACTTATGCTTGCTTGCATTATAGCTCTAACCATGTAATGTGTCTAATTAAGTTATGGTTGCCATAGGTAGGATACTGGGGTTGGATTGCATTGATGCTCTTATCGAGTGAATTATAAGATATCAGTGTAGTCCTTAAGCCCTTTTCTTCATGTTAGGTTTATGTTTGATAAAGGTTTAGTGGTTCCTTTACGTCATGATTTCCGGTGTCCTTTAATATGGTGTGGTTTAATTGGCCAGAATGGAAATATTTAATTGATGATTACAACTGAAGGTTGACAGCAATGCAATTACATCTCATAAGTCTGCAGTTAGTGATACAGTGGTCATGCAACTTGCTTACTGGGTGAATCCTATAGTTAGAAAAATGTTTAGTTGTATTCAAATTTGTTGTTCTTTAGACTTATGGAATTTTAAATGACACATTCAGTTCAAAATGATGAAGTTGGTGCATGTGTATGAGTTGTGACCAACACGATTGATTATGAATTTGTGCTTTTAATCGTGCTGGACTGGAGAAAATTCATTGTTGGTCTTCTGTATGTGCAGAATATTTACATGGACAGCTCACAGGGAAGACGGAGGTTTGATTTGTCCAGCATCAACCAGGTAACCAACTTGGTTAATATAGACAAATCTGTTATATGTGTTTGGCTATACATATATGTTGACTAATTTGTTCTCTTAATGCAGAAGGTGCGAGTGAGACATGTTTGCACACCACGGTTGTTGCTTGACGCGAATAGCACTTTGACGGATTCGCAAAAGTCCCGCGTCGAGTCTACCCCATTCAAATCACTATTATGTATGCCAAAAAATTTGGAAATCAATTGTGTCTTGTTGTGGGAGTTGGCGTCTAGATGGGTTGAAAGAGACGGGGGATTTCGAGTCAGGGGTAGGGTTATCCCTTTCAGTCCGTTAGACGTGTGCTTGACACTTGGATTGCGGATTGCTGGGGAAAGAACAACCCCACGTGACGATGGAGTGGGCCGAACTTTGTCCTTATTTAAGGGGGCGATATAACCATTGGCACAATTTGGACTGAGTTGTATCACCATGTAGGGGCCAATGATGTCGATAATTTTTGTCGACTTTACATCCTGCTTGCTTTCGCGGAGTTCTACTTTCCCGTTACAGGTGTCAACGTGTATTCGTCTTCGCACACCTGTTAGATGATTTAGACTCCCTCGATAAGTATATCGGGGTTTGACAGTGTACGATTTTTTGGTGGATGACTTGACCCGAGTAGCACGTGCAGGCACGAGGGTAAAAATATCCGCCAAGTCCATTTAACGGGATGTGTTGCACTTCTTCAGGTACATGTTTTATTATTTCCTAGTTGTTATAATTGTTTCATGCAATGTTGTAGTTTTGTTTTTGTTATTTTCCTGTTGCATCATTCTGATACCATACATCTTATTGTCTTCAAGGTTTGGGCTTTTGCACACCTGTCGCTGTACCCCACATCAACTGTGATAAGTGCTCAATCCTTCCCACGTTTCTTGAACTGGCGTGTGTTCAGGGCGAGGGAGGAGAAAGTGCGAACAGTGTTCGAAAAAAACAAGGTAACCTACAACTTTTAAACAATGTTTGTATTGCTGCGACATTTGTATCAAAATGATTTTGTATTTTAAAAATTTATGTTATTTAACCATAGTAGTCCATTTTCACCATACTACTTAACTACGTATCTGGTGGTTACTGACATGTAGGTAACTGAAGATCTGGTTGCATCGAGCGAAGAGAACCAGATTGACATAGTTAGGGAAGCAATAGCACCTGTGCAGCAATTAAGTGTTGGGCTTCGGCGGCCGAGGCTATTTGATATGGAGGATGTTTCTCAGGTGGTTGCTGATAATGTGCTGATGAAGAAACGAATTTCTGTTTTAGAAACAGAAATGAGCACAGTGAAACAACAATTATTACATCAATCAGTGCCTCCACCTTCACGTTGTCTTATAGGCAGTCCAGAACCTGACCAGGGTACTCAATCATTGGATGTGGCGAGCACTCCTTTCTACGGATTCAGTGAAGGTGGTGAGCCGAGTGATCGACAACCGCTTGCACATGCCATCCCTTCAGGAGCACCTGTTGGCTACCCTGGTACACACATGAACCCAATCAAAAAGAACACCGACTCCAACATTTGCACTCGGGTTAAGGCTCAGCCCAGGAACCGGGTGCTTGGGAAAAGCACCCGAACTCCTTACACCAAACTGCAAAAGAATAAGCAGAAGAAAACGAATCTGCATACCCAACTTTTTACTTATTGCACCAGAGTGCTTAAAAAAGAGGACCACGATTCCGCGTAAGTTTTTGAATTACCATCGTGACATGCTTGATATGTTTAAGACTGATTTTACTTGGTCTAACATTTGTCATTTGCATCTTATGCAATTTTAGCATTAGGCAATTTGTTTTGTGATTGTCTTTAAACAATTTGTTTTGGGTTGTGGTGTAGGGCGGTGGTCAAACTATACGATCAGTTCCTTACCATTGCAGATGCCTCTTGCATGAAACCAAGGGGGTGGGTCAACAATATGGTAAGATCGAATGACATTCAACTCATAATTAAGATTATATATATCACACGTACTTAATTGTGTCGGTTCACATATAAGGACCTTTTTTAATTCACTCTTTCAGGTTATTATGCTGGCTACAAGGGTTTTTGTGGGAGATGAAATGGATCGATCACGAACAGTGACTCGTCACATGTTTTGTCCCACGTTCATGGTAACGACAACATGCTCAATTAACTTATCACTATATGCATATTGACAATGTCAACCTTAACTTATTGTTGGTTATTTAAAAAAATTTAGGATTTGGTGAAAAGTGGACTAGAGCGTTTCAAATCAGTTCGCCACAGGCCCTGGCGAAGTATCAACGACTTCATGCCTCACGTTGAAGTGGGATATGACATCACTCAGTGCAACTTGGTAACTTTTAATCATTAAGTGTCAAAAATTACATGTGTTTTGGCTGCAAACACTTTATTGGGCAACATCTGGGGTTAAACCCATCATTTATCTAGTATCATTGTGTCTAGTGTTTTATTTTCTTAATACCGCGTAAAACTTTATGTTCCAACTATAATGCACATCACTATAATATGTCTACATTATCAAATAACTATGTGACATAAAAAGCCATTTGAGGAATAGAAATACTTTATGTAAGCATATTACAAGGAACACATGCAATGAACTGGTACACATTTTTTCATGTAGATATTCGCTCCAGTCGTGTTTGACGGCCATTGGTGGTGTTATGTGTTGCATCCGAAATTTAAAAAGTTGTATGTGTTGGATTCAATGGGTAATCATATTGACACTGAAAAAGCTAGGCTGGACGTTCTGACGGTATCACACTCCTCTAATGTCATTGTATTGATAGTGTATTAGTTGTGCCGTATAATTTGACTTTGAATTGTACTTTGAATTTGTAGAAGCGCCGGTTTGAAGAATTGTTACAGATACTTAGTCCAACCAGAATGAATAATAATCATTTAGACCTAGTGGAGGTTGACTTGCCCCGACAATGCAACTCGTGAGTACGGTTGCATTTCTCAAAAAATATTAATTGTTATGTTGAGGCATAGATGTTTAATTTCTTCCCTTATGCTTGTCTGTCATTGAAATAGGGATGATTGTGGCATTTACGTTATCAAGTACATGGAGCTGTGGGATGTACACAAGATGTTTGGGAACAAGACTATGCCCAGATGGGGAGTGGTGAGCAAATTATTATTTTTGGATTTTTCATTCAACAATTACATTATGTTAGAATTTTTATTTATTCGTACTATACTGGTGTAGGGAGAAGTCACACAAATGCGACGTGACTTATTATGTGGCTGGGTCTTGCATCCAAAGAATGAGTGCAGAGAAGAAGTTTTGAGAGCTGCAAATGCCATGGAGTTGTTGTCTTGATTTGCAAATTTTATTTCGTACTATTTAGCTTGGCCCTATGTACAGTTATTGCAAAGCCAGTTGTATAGTTACCCCCACTGTTTAACTTGTTTTAGATTATCTACTGATTTGGAACTGTATTTTATATTATCCAGAAAGTTGTACATATTAGCCACTTTTTGTATAGATAGCAGTTTTGATGATAATTGGATAGATGCCTTTGAGATTCACCACTTTGTCCATGGTTTTTGATAATATACACCCAATGTGTTCAAAACAACATTACAAGTGTAAACTTCTGCTAGTACTTCATTCCTAAATAGTCTGCCCCCGTTATTGGGAACTAATCCAATGATTAACCAGATAATTATTCATATTAACCACTTATGCATAGTCTATTAACCACTTATTTTTGAACTCCACAAACTATGAGATTCGCCATTTTTTTCAATGGTTTTCTGCAAATCTACCCCAAACATGGCAAAAATAACATTACACTAGTCCACTCCACTAGTGATTCGTGTCTAACCAGTTTCCCACCTCGAGTTGAAAATTTGTTTGGATTCACCAGATACTTGTTCATATTAACCACTTATGCATAGTCTATTAACCACTTATTTTTGAACTCCACAAACCATGAGATTCGTCATTTTTTTCAGTGGTTTTCTGCAAATCTACCCCCAACATGACAAAAACAACATTACACTAGTCCACTCCACTATTGATTCGTGTCTAACTAGTTTCCAACCTTCGGTTGGAAACTTGTTTGGATTCACCAGATACTTGTTTATATTAACCACTTATGCGTAGTGTATTAACCACTTATTTTTGAACTCCATAAACCATAAGATTCACCATTTTTTTCAATGGTGTTCTGCAACTCTACCCCCAACATGGCAAAAACAACATTACACTAGTCCACTCCACTACTGATTCGTGTCTAACCAGTTTCCCACCTTCAGTTAGAAATTTGTTGGATGCACCAGATACTTGTTCATATTAACCACTTATGTGTAGTGTATTAACCACTTATTTTTGAACTCCACAAACCATGAGATTCACCATTTTTTTAATGGTTTTCTGCAACTCTACCCCCAACATGGCAAAAACAACATTACACTAGTCCACTCCACTACTGATTCGTGTCTAACTAGTTTCCAACCTTCGGTTGGAAACTTGTTTGGATTCACCAGATACTTGTTTATATTAACCACTTATGCGTAGTGTATTAACCACTTATTTTTGAACTCCATAAACCATAAGATTCACCATTTTTTTCAATGGTGTTCTGCAACTCTACCCCCAACATGGCAAAAACAACATTACACTAGTCCACTCCCTCTTGATTCGTGTCTAACCAGTTTCCCACCTTCAGTTAGAAATTTGTTGGATGCACCAGATACTTGTTCATATTAACCACTTATGTGTAGTGTATTAACCACTTATTTTTGAACTCCACAAACCATGAGATTCACCCTTTTTTTTAATGGTTTTCTGCAACTCTACCCCCAACATGGCAAAAACAACATTACACTAGTCCACTCCACTATTGATTCGTGTCTAACTAGTTTCCAACCTTCGGTTGGAAACTTGTTTGGATTCACCAGATACTTGTTTATATTAACCACTTATGCGTAGTGTATTAACCATTTATTTTTGAACTCCATAAACCATAAGATTCACCATTTTTTTCAATGGTGTTCTGCAACTCTACCCCCAACATGGCAAAAACAACATTACACTAGTCCACTCCACTACTGATTCGTGTCTAACCAGTTTCCCACCTTCAGTTAGAAATTTGTTGGATTCACCAGATACTTGTTCATATTAACCACTTATTTTTGAACTCCACAAACCATGAGATTCACCATTTTTTTAATGGTTTTCTGCAACTCTACCCCCAACATGGCAAAAACAACATTACACTAGTCCACTCCATTACTGATTCGTGTCTAACTAGTTTCCAACCTTCGGTTGGAAATTTGTTTGGATTGATACTTGTTCATATTAACCACTTTTGCGTAGTGTATTAACCACTTATTTTTGAACTCCACAAATCATGAGATTCACGCTTTTTTTCCACGATTTTCTGCAACTATACCCCCAACATGGCATATAGCTTATGAGTAAAATGCTTGTTCAATTTGCTTTAAAAAAAAAATTATGCCGCGGCCTAACAAAAGTGAATGCCACGTGAACAGTTTCTAAGAATTCAAATAAAAAATTATTTTTATAAAAAATAATTTTTTTTCAAAATTTATGCCGCGGCATCACAAAAGTGAATGCCGCGTGAACAGTTCTAAATAATTCTGATTTGATTCCTAAAAAATTTTTTTCAAAAAAATTTATCACATGACATCACGAAAGTGAACTCGCGTGAACGATTTTAATAATTTGATTTGAATAAAAAAATTTTTTTTATAAAAATAATATTTTTTCAAAAAATAAATTTTCGATTTTTTTCAAAAAAAAATGTTGAAAAAAAAGTATAAAGTTTTTTAAAAAAATTTTTGGAGTAAAAAATTTGATTTGAATAAAAAAATTTATTTCGAAAAAATTTTTTTCAAAAAAAAAAATTTCGAAAAAATTTTTTTTTCAAAAATTTTTTTTACCTTTTTTTTGAAAAAAAAAAATTTTTGAAATAAAAAACTTTTATTGGCATCGATCACATTCGTGATGCCGCGTGAATAGTATCAAATATTTGATTTGAAATTTTTTTTTAAATTTTTTTTTTAAAAAAAAATCGAAATTTTTTTAAAAAAAAAAATTCAAAAAAAAATTTTGACAAATTTTTTTTAAAAAAAAATATTTCAAAAAAATCAAAAATTTTTTTTTTTTGAAAAAAACAATTTTTTTAAAAAAAAAAAAATTTTGAAAAAAAAAAATTTTGGAAATTTTTTTTAAAAGAAAAAACTTTTGTCACAGCATTCACTTTCGTGATCTGCGTGAACAATTCTAAAAATTTGATTTGAATCAAAAATTTATTTTTAAAAAAAAAATTTTGAAAAAAATATTTTTTTGAAAAAAACAAGGATTTCTTGAAAAAATATTTTTTAAAAATATTTTTTTTGAAAAAAAATATTTTTTAAAAATATTTTTTGTTGAAAAAAAAAATTTTTTTTAAATAGAAAACTTTTATGCCGCGGCATCACGATTCGTGATGCCGCGTGAACAATTTAAAACATTTGATTTGAATAGAATTTTTTTTAAAAAAAAAAATTTGGTTATGAATTCCTAATTTTATGCTCTTATGATAATTTTGGTTATGAATTCCTAATTTTATGCTTAATGCTCACAATTAATTGGCCATTATTTGTATTGTTTTGTGTATACATTGAACTAGACATAGGGATTTGGATGTTTGGAACATGAGATTTGGAATTGCATGTTCAATTATATTCAATTGTATGAATGAATTGATTTGCCAAATAGAATAAAAATATACCTATTAGACTTGCTACATAGCAAGTGTTTGATGTTTGTTCTCAATGCATGGAATTTTGTTAATTCACATAGACATATAGTGTTTTGATTAAGTTCCATTTAGGTTTACAAAAAAGAGGTTTGTAACGTCATTGAATGCGTTGACTAGCATCATCAATGTAGGATCAAGAGTAAAGACAGGATTACATGAAATCAAATGAAATAATAAGTGAAATTAGACCCTAGATTCTCAACTCATTGTTTCTTATCTGTTTAGTTTTATTCTGCTTTGGAATTATTATTTTAATTTGTTTTACTTTCTAATGACTCAATTCAATTTGATCGCCTGAAATAGATAACAAGTTGTAATTGGTTAATACTTGGCATAGTTTTCAACACAGTCCTCATAGGAACGACACTCGAATATTCACTCTTATTACTTGTCGATACGTGCGCTTGCATAGTCTGGTAAACGGGCAATAGTAGTGTATTAACCACTTATATTTGAACTCCACAAACCATGAGATTCACCATTTTTTTCAATGGTTTTCTGCAAATCTACCCCTAACATGGCAAAAACAACGTTATACTAGTCCACTCCACTAGTGATTCGTGACTAATCGGTTTCCCACCTTCAGTTGGAAATTTGTTTAGATGCACCAGATACTTGTTCATATTAACCACTTATGCGTAGTGTATTAACCACTTATTTTTGAACACTACAAACCATGAGATTCGCCTTTTTTTTCAATGGTTTTCTGTAAATCTACCCCCAATATGACAAAAACAACATTACACTAGTTCACTCCACTAGTGATTCGTGTCTAACCAGTTTCCCACCTTCAGTTGGAAATTTGTTTGGATGCACCAGATACTTGTTCATATTAACCACTTATGCGTAGTGTATTAACCACTTATTTTTGAACTCCACAAACCATGAGATTCACCTTTTTTTTTCAATGGTTTTCTGCAAATCTACCCCCAATATGACAAAAACAACATTACACTAATTCACTCCACTAGTGATTCGTGTCTAACCAGTTTCTCACCTTCAGTTGGAAATTTGTTTGGATGCACCAGATACTTGTTCATATTAACCACTTATGCGTAGTGTATTAACCACTTATTTTTGAACTCCACAAACCATGAGATTCACCATTTTTTTAATGGTTTTCTGCAACTCTACCCCCAACATGGCAAAAACAACATTACACTAGTCCACTCCACTACTGATTCATGTCTAACTAGTTTCCAACCTTCGGTTGGAAATTTGTTTGGATGCACCAGATACTTGTTCATATTAACCACTTATGTGTAGTGTATTAACCACTTATTTTTGAACTCCACAAACCATGAAATTCATCATTTTTTTCAATGGTTTTCTGCAAATCTACCCCCAACATGGCAAAAATAATATTACACTAGTTCATTCCACTAGTGATTCGTGTCTAACCAGTTTCCCACCTTCAGTTGGAAATTTGTTTGGATTCACCAGATACTTGTTCATATTAACCACTTATGCATAGTGTATCAACCACTTATTTTTGAACTCCACAAACCATGAGATTCATCATTTTTTTCAATGGTTTTCTGCAACTCTACCCCCAACATGGCAAAAACAACATTACACTAGTCCACTCCGCTACTGATTCGTGTCTAACTAGTTTCTAACATTCAGTTGAAAATTTGTTTGGATTCACCAGATACTTGTTCATATTAACCACTTATGCGTTGTGTATTAACCACTTATTTTTGAACTCCACAAACCATAAGATTCACAATTTTTTTCAATGGTTTTTCTGTAAATCTACCCCCAACATGGCAAAAACAACATTACACTAGTCCACTCCACTACTGATTCGTGTCTAACTAGTTTCCAACCTTCGGTTGGAAATTTGTTTGTATTTACCAGATACTTGTTCATATTAACCACTTATGCGTAGTGTATTAACCACTTATTTTTGAACTCCACAAACTATGAGATTCACCCTTTTTTTTCTATGGTTTTCTGCCATTGTACTCTCACTTGGTAAAAACAACATTCCACATGTCCACTCCACTATTAATTGGTTTTCAACTAGATTCCCCCCCACTATTTGGATAATCCAAAAATTCAGTTCCCAATGGTAGGGGTAGATTTGATATTTCTTTTAACTTCAATTATTCTTAAAGTTGCAAGTAAAAAATACATAAAAAACACCGAATTACAAAAGAGCCATTTAGTACATCACTAATATGGTGGCATTGCAATGATACATTCCTACCATTCACCCTAAGAAAATATATACATCCTCCCCCTCTACGTGTAGTTACATGTATTCTATACACATTACATATGAACCATAAATAACTATAGCACAGAAACAATCCACTTAAAAGGACAAAAAAACTATTTAAGTGAGTTCCTGATGATCCACTAAGATCTATTTTCATGGTTGCCACAAAAATTGTTGTAGACAAAATCGCAGTGTGAACATGAGATTCACCAATTTGCTAATAGGTATTTGTCAGCACACTTTGACCATGTAAATTATCCTATATACCAAAAAAAGGAAATCAACCTGCAAAATAACAGTAGATTAGATTAGTGCTAATTTGAAGCATGTACATGAAGTTACCCGATATAATTTATACAAATTTAGACTTGTACTATGTCACTGATTCCCAGCCTGAGTATCTTCAAATTGGCCTGCATTACCACTAACCAAAAAATTGGTGTATGACATTTGACTATGACAACCCTGGAAAAAAACATATAAAAATGTCAATTTCAATAATTACAATGAACTTGTTCAGCATATGTTGGACATGCCTGTGGCCTTTGACTGACATCATGATCAATTCCTTCTAATAATGATAAAAAACCAGCTGATGAGTTGTTTGATAGTTGCGAAACCCAATAGCTACCGTCACACATTGGTGCATCAACATTTGCACTCATCTCAATAGCTGTGGACTGTTCAGCAACAATATACCAAACATCCTTTCATTAAAACAGATGACAATTCAAATGTAAGTAGCTTAAAACTTAACAAACATTTCAACAATGATTACACATGACAAACAGTTTTGGTGTATAGACACACCATAGTACAATCATCATGGCATTCTCCACAGCTGTTCACTTCTATAGATGACTCTATGCGCAACTTCTTTCCATCCATCTGACTCGAGCTTCCAACATTGCACTCCTACATGTTCATAATAAAGTAACTTAATGCACAAATAAAAAGGGACACTAATCAGTCTAAATAAAACATATATACAACCAAAACATCCCATACAATTATAATTAGCAAAAGCATATATGCATACATCAATTGTCAAAGTTTGACGACGTTGGTGCTTCCTTTTTCTCAAATTAGAAACTACTCGATCAACTTTAGACATTTTTCTATTGCTTGGTGGCCGTCCTTTACGAGGTACATGTAATGGACTACGAATGCCAGTGTTAGCCGTTTCAATGCCCGCGATTAACTTCCTTTGTTGAGTCATCACCATTGCATGTTGTTCTAATAGCTTGCTTAGATGCACCATCGATTGCATCTTGCTTTTATATTCACATAATCCCCGGTGGAGATCGTCTGTGAGATCCTCAAACTCTGCAGCAACTTCAGCCACCTCATAGAAATGCTTGCATAATTTATCAAACCTTTGCATTTGTGGCTTCAACAAGGTCACATCGTAACTGCTCTTTATGTATGCATGTCTCCATCTAATGTTTTTGCTCCATCTACGTAGAATATACTTTGACGGCACTTCTTGAACCATCTCATTACCAAGAACACAAAGTGAATGTCTACACATAATTCCTCTAAACTCAAACAACAAGCAATTGCAACTAATATCGTGATTGTCACGATAAAATACCACCTCAAAAATAGCATTCTTTGCTATCCCTCCAACTACCATATCCGCCCTCACATGGTAAGTACAAACCATTCCCTCCACACACTTAATGGACGCAAAACAGTCCATTCTTCCTCTGAATTCAGCTTGGACCTCAACGAACTTTGCATGGGTATATTCGAATTGAAACTGTCTTTCAATAGGTGAGTTTGACCCACACTGAATGGTGGAGTCCATTGACTTGAAATCTGCCTCAAATTCCTTTTCTGCCTTGCTTCTCAGAGCATTATCATACTGCTTCACAAATTGTTGGAGGCTTGTCTTTGAGTTGATATATCCATCAAAGAAAGCATGTATGCTCTCACTGCGTTGTGTTGTTGACATCCCTGCCCAAAAATACTTCTTCAAGAAAATTGGCACCCATCTATGCCTCTCCATGTACAAACCACTCAACCAATTGTTATCTTCTAGCTCAAATTCTTTGATGAAGGCAGACCACTTTTCTTCAAAATCTTCCACTGTTAGGGTATCGTAAACAGCTACTTTCATTGCATTCTTTATATTGTTATATTCAATGCAACCTTTCAGCTTCTCAGGAATTTTTTTCATTATATGCCATAGGCACCACCTATGTCGAGTAGTTGGAAAGACTATCTCAATAGCATTTTGCATGGCCCTGCACTGGTCCGTGACAATACCATCAGGTGCCTTACCTGACATGCAACGAAGCCATGATTCAAATAGCCACACAAATGACTCCGTGTCTTCAGCTGAAATTAGACCACATCCAAGTAAAACTGATTGGCCGTGATGATTCACACCGACAAAAGCAGCAAATGGCATATCATATTTATTTGTCAAATATGTTGTGTCAAAAGTCACAACATCTCCAAATGACTCATAGGTGGCTCTACTTCTAGCATCAGCCCAAAATACATTTTGCACATGAAAATCATCATCAACGTCAATATCGTAGAAAAAATTACTATTATCCTCTTGCATTCTTGTAAAATAATTCTTCAAAGCCTTCCCATCACCTTCCTTGCCAATTGTACGTCTTTCCTTGTTGACATAATTTCTAGCATCTTGCTCATTAAATGATAAGTTCTCGTAACCTCCCACCTCATAAGCAAGAGACCGAACTGTCTTATGTATTCTCACCCCTACATCATCATTCACTTGGATTGTTCTCTTCACGTGCATGCTAAGATTCTTGTTAACTCTCAACATTCTCGCCTTTGTTGGGCTAAGTTCATGAGAGTGTTCAAGTATAGCTGTCTTGATGAACCATCGTCCATCTCTCATCTTCTTGACTGTAATTTTTGCTTCACAATTTGTCCGTCTAGTTGGAAGTGTCTTCAAAGTATTTGGTATTGTTGACACATGTTTTCCCTGTCTTGAACAAGCTAGCATAATGTAATTTACCTTACCATCATCTCCTTTTTTTGAAGTTCTATTTACAATACCAAACCCCTTTTGGTAAGCATATTTCCTATAAAATTCCTTAACATCATCTTCTGATGCAAACAACATCCCTCGTTTTGGTTCATAACTTTCAAACTCGCCATCCAACGCATCACTTATAATGAAGTCACTTTCACATGCTTCTTCCACATTATCAATAGCCTCGGCTGTATTGAGATTATTTGAACCCTCCATCAACTTCAGTTTTGGGTTTGCTACACACACTGTAAGTTATCAAGTATCTACTGTCATGTTACAAACATATTTTGTATTTCACCAACATCTAGATTTTATTATGAAAGTTAAGAAATGGCAGTGAAAAGTAAACATACAAATGACAATAGATAATGAGGATAGAGACCCATTCGAATGGGTCTCTTCTATAAAGGCCACACTTAACCTTTTGTGAGATGAAATAAAGCTTAAAAAGATAGCCTGAAATCATCTAGCTAACAAAATCACGTACAATGGTAGTCATGTTAATCTTCTTTCACTTGTGCTCAAATAAGTCTCAAATAGCTAAGTGGCAATTTTAAAGTGTATAGAAACAACATTCAAAACATGCTATTACTCTTTCTCTTCTAAAACAGGATATGTTTTACCTCTATAGCAACGCTTAGGTAAGAAATTAAGGATGCTAAATGGACCAACCATTTCTGCTATATGAACCAGCCCATAACTTATCCCAACTGCAATCCACTAGTAGTTCATTCGTAAGTAATTATCCACATTATTGGAAAGTCATTGTTGGATTCACCAGAAATGTGTGAAGATTAACCACTTATTCCAAACATATTAACCAGTTAATTTTAGATTCACCACAAATCACAAACCATGTCAATGGACCAACTATTTCTGCTATATGAACCAGCCCATAACCCATCCCAACTCCATTCCACTAGTAGTTCATTTGTAAGTAATTACCCCTACTGTTAGAAAGTCATTGTTGGATTCACCAGAAATGTGTGAAGATTAACCACTTATTCCAAACATATTAACCAGTTAATTTTAGATTCACCACAAACCACAACCCATGTCAATGGACCAATCATTTCTGCTATATGAATCATTTTAAATCCTCCTAACAGAAACAAAATATACCAAATAAACCAACGAATGAACCAACAAGCATTCTCCTTTTTACCCATCTAATCAACACACAGCCAACAAAAATAGATTTTATGGATTTGTACCCAACAAAAAATATAACTCACCAAACAGAAAGCATAATACGTAACATTTCACAGAAATTGCAAGTGTCCATCTCAGAAAACACGAAATATTATGGGGAGAAAAGTAGAGGATACTTACCGAAATTGTAGAAAATCCACAAAACTCGAACCTACGTGTGCGTGTGAAAGTCAGAGTGACAGAAGAGATTGAGTGATGCCTGAAAATGGGGGAAAGAGAATGAGGACACGAGAACAAGAATTACAATACTGTAGGTGGCTACCCTAGTGAGTGAGACAATATGAGAGAAGAGGGAGATGTAATGAGAGATGAAAGAAAGAAAGAAATGAGAAATAGAGGGAAGAAAGGAGGGAAAACAAAATACAAATAAGCAAAAAATAGAGAGAAACAAATATACGTACGGAAGATACGATGGATAAAAGTTAGATGTATATTTGGTGGACATATAGCGCGACCGAACAGATTCTGAGAAAGAAAAATAAACACAAGACGTGATGTAGGCAAAGTCTTTGCAGAAAAGAATATTGTGTAATAGAAAATATTAGTAAGATAATTTTATTATATTTATTAAATTTTTTAAATTAAGGAATGATAAAAATTTAATTATTTTGATATTATTATTTTAAATTATTTTTATTTAATTTTAAAATTTAATGTTTATTAATTTTTTTTATTTTATATTAATAAATTTTAGATGAGTTTAGTTATATTTTTGTTATATTTTATAATTTATTTGTGTTATTTGAGTATCGATAGTAATTATTGAATATTAATTACAATTTTTTTTTTAGAAATATATTTTATGATTTAATAATTTATTATTAATTTAAAAAAATTATTATTTACTTGATTATTATTTTTAGTATTTTATTAATAGATCTTCTGTGATCATATGTTTATTACTAGATGTTACTAAAATTATTTAAGTATAATAATTTAACCTAGTTAATATTAAAATTAATCTTATAGAATTTGAACCTTAGTTACCTTTCATATGATAGAACTAATTTATTCACAGATGGTGATGCTTATCCATGAAGAAGTGGGAGGTGGTTTGTGGCAGTTGACGGGGTTTGTAAGGTTGTTGCCGAGCTTTGCGATGGTGATTGTGAGGTGACAAGGTGGGCTAAGGGTGGACGTTATTGATGGAGAAGAGGTGCATGTATTGATTGTGACTCGGTGCATATTTGATTGCTACCGGTTTCACAATGGTGCGAGTTCAATGTTTAAGAAGAAATGAGGTTCGGTGGCAGTGGTGGTAACTCGTAGGTTCTAGGCAGTGTGTCACTTGGTTTAAGTTCATTTGGAGATAAGCAGATGTATAAAGGTGGTTTGGTGTTGGCTCTTCATGGTTGAGAGAGAAGACGATGGTTGTTGATGGGTTACCTTGGTGGTAATTCTTTTGCTAACCACAAGTGCACGGGTCGCTTAAGTAATAAAAATGATAAGTAAAGATCGTTCCCACGAGCAATATGGTTATTTTCTAATGCTAAATATTAACCTACAACTTAATTAATTCTATTCAAGTAAATGTAAATTGAAAAATGGGTTGATTAAATAAACTACAAAGCATAATGAAAAGATAAAGATATAGTTGAGAAAATAGGGAATCCTTTTTCACCCCATATTTCAATTGATAACATGCAATCTTTTTAAACAATACAAATGATTGGATTATGTTAGCCTGAGAAACTAACTTAGTTAAAAGCCTATGTCTAGGTCGATTAACCCTATGTCACTATGCATCCATGAGAACCAGAGCAAACAACAAGCATTAAGAATGATTCTCAAATATGACTATGCATAGCTAAGAGACATATGTCTATCCCATTAGCGAATCAATTTATCCCGCCATTGAAATAAAATTGAACATGCATCTACCATACGTAAGATCTAAACCCAAAATCTTATGTCTAGGCTCATTAGATTTAATCAAACCACCTAAGAGCTGATCAAACAAATAAGAGCATTAAGCACCATATGATAGAACAAAACTCAAATAATTTATATAAACTTAAAAGAATACAAATCATTCAATATTCATAAAGGATCCAAAGAATACCCTAAACACAGTTTAGCTACTCATTGAACACGAAAATGGATTTTACATGAAAATAAGGCTAAAGCCTTCCAACAATGCATAACAACAAGGACAAAGCAATCAATAATGCATACAAATAACTACATTCTATGGAGTTATCAATGGTTCAAGGTTATACGTTGAGTTCAGTTACTCGTCGGTTAGTGGTTTACAAGGATGACGATGGTGAGGTGGTCCGGGTTTGGGATGGGCACTGCGATGCTGGCAGGTTTCTTGATGCAATGGAGGTCTGGTTCATGGCAGTTGCGATATTGTTCAGCAGTAGAGGTGATTATGAGGTTCAGTTAAGTTGTTATGCGGGTGTACGTGGGTTATAATTTTGGTGTGATAAAGGTTATCTGATTCTGGATGTTTATTTGGTTGGGGTAATGTTTAAGGTCATTACAGATGGTGATGCTTAGCCATGAAGAAGTGGGAGGTGGTTTGTGGTAGTTATCGGGGTTTGTAAGGTTGTTGTCGAGCTCTGCGGTAGTGATTGTGAGGTGACATGGTGGGCTAAGGGTGGACGTTAGTGACGGAGAAGAGGTGCGTGTACTGAATATGGCTCGGTGTAGATTCAGTGGCTGCCGGTTTCACAGTGGTGCAAGTTCAATGTTTAAGAAGCAATGAGGTTTGGTGGCAATGGTGGTAACTCATAGGTTCTGGGTAGTGTGTCGTTGGGTTTAAGTTCATATGGAGATGAGCAGAGGTACAAAGGTGGTTTGGTGTTGGGGCTTCATGGTTGAGAGTGAAGACAGTGGTTCAAGGTTATATGTTGGAGAAATACTTACCTAAACTTGGAGCATCACAGTTGGGTGCACCAAGTCAATCAAGACTTAATATTTTCATGTATTTTCGTGAAATTAATTATGTGACACAAAGATCCATAAAAATATTAAGTCTTGATTAGCCTAGTGCACTCAACTGGATGCTCCAGGTGCGTGACACAAAGATTCCTAAAAATACTAAGTCCTGATTGGTCTGGTGCACCAAATTGGATGTTCCAGGTTTAGACAAGAATTTCTCTATACATTGAGTTCAATTACTCGTTGGTTATTGGTTTACAAGGATGACGATGGCAAGGTGGTCCGGGTTTAGGATGGGCACTGCGATGCTGGCTGGTTTCTTGATGCAATGGAGGTTTTGTTCATGGCAGTTGCGATATTGTTCAGCGATAGAGGTGATTATGAAGTTCAGTTGGGTTGTTGTGGGGGTGTACGTGGGTTATAATTTTGGTGTGATGGTGGTGTGTAGGTTTGACAGGTGTATACTTTCATTATGGTTGCAAGCTTATACCTTATAAAATTTATACAAATGCAGGATGACTAGAAAAGAAAATGTCGAAGGAAGACATCTAGATTCAAAAGGTTAAGATCACCTTTCCTTCCTCCTTTTTCCACCGAGAACTTCTCCTTCTCACTTATGCTTCTTCTCTTTTCTTCCACAAACTTTAAGGAAATATTTCACCCTACAAACAAGCTACCCCACTTCTCTGTTTTTCAACTCTCTATTACCTCACCATAAAAAAAAAGAGCCTTCTTCACCTTCTTCACATGTTCAGTTCTTATGGGGATTGAGAGGACAAGAACTGAACTTGCTTTTGAGAGGTTATGATGACTTGCTTGTCTAGAGCCCTCCATTTTCTCAATTGCATAGAGATATTTCTAGCTCTAGTAATTGATTTTTACCTTTGATAAGAACCTTGTTTTAAGCTGCAGTAAATGTCTTCTGACTTTGGAATGCCTCCAAACTCCTTTTCTCTTTCTTGTTGGAGAGTTAGAAACCAACTGAATTGAAAAGGGGTATGGTTTTGGAATTTTGGATGAAACATTTATGTGGGTATGTTGCGCATTGTGCTATGGATTTTGGGTCATAAGATGAGTAGATCATGAACAAAGTAGGTCTTGGGTGCCCATAGCTAAAATAATTTTTTTTATTTTTTATTTTTATTTAATTATTAATTTTTAAAAAAATTAATTACCTTAATTTTTATTATTACTACTATTATATTTTTTTAAACTTGAGCAAATTTGGATGTTCACACCACGTGACATTCTTTTAAATGATTTGGGATCACATCACAATGCAATGATGGAATGAAAGAAACATCTCCAACAACCTTCTTTTCATTCACGCTACAGTTTAATTTTAGGTCATTATTTATAGAATTTGTTCTGAACAAGGTTCATAGGGTTACCCAAATAGGTGGATGAAAGTAGAAACTTCTGTGGCATGGTAGTACCAATAGTGGTGTGAGGAGGTGCGTACTTACAGAAGATATTCTGATGCTCAAGTTAGACTGTGCACAAGGATGATAATGTGTAGAATTAGATTAGATGCATAAGATCAGAATCCATGAGATTATAAACTCTTATAACTAATTTTCCTATTTATGTGGGATGTAATTGGTATTTATATCTATGAGGTGTAAAAGATTTACTCCTCATAAATAGATTGTACTTATCTAATGGCGCATAATAATATCTGAGATGTTATTCTGCTAGGCCGAGTTACTCCTGAACCGTCAACCCATAACTCGGTCCAGAATAGTTGTCCCCAACTTAGCACTTAGATGTGACAACTAAGTGTTAAGATATTTGAGTTTAACATGAGCACATAACACGCAGATGAAAGGGATCCAAGTCATGTAAAAAATGCCAGATCTCGCAATATTTTTCCCCAAGGGCCAAGGTCTGAGATATGCCATAGTATGCCCCCGGCGTTAATGAGTAAGGTTGGGATCCAAAATAGATCACTCCGCTTAAGTCATCATACTGTTGCCTAG
Organism: Ormosia emarginata; assembly: GCA_029884605.1. Classification (NCBI taxonomy): domain Eukaryota; kingdom Viridiplantae; phylum Streptophyta; class Magnoliopsida; order Fabales; family Fabaceae; genus Ormosia; species Ormosia emarginata. The sequence continues at coordinate 23,644,839 of JAQQTP010000073.1, forward strand.
GATACGTAGCAGGTTGCCCCATACAAATTTGTTTGTGGGCCCCCTCCAATTTTAAGTGTAATTCAGTTTAGAACCGAGCTCCATGTTATGGTTTTATCATGAAATTCTAATGAAAGTCTATGGTGTAGCTTGGATGTCCTTCTGAAATGTCACCCGTCATTTCAATTATGAACGTTTTGAGTGTTGTCCTTTCAACTGCTCTTGTTCAGAAATAGTACACCATATGGTTGAAGAACAATGGAAGCCACCATCTGGGATTTGTAACATCATGATTAGCCATTTTCAAATTTCAAAACAAAAGGCATCATGATTAGTCGTTTCTAATTTTCAAAATGAAAAGACACTTTTGCCCTTATTCATGACAATGGTTGGGGAGGTTTTCCTTGCTTATAAATAAGAGTGGGGGTTTTCCCTTTTGACTTTTCTCCTTCTCTCACATTTCTGAGCTTCTTCTCTGGCGAGCCAAGGTGATTTTTAGCTAATACTTGTGGTGTTTTTTAGTGGTTTCTAGCTTTTTTCCAACCTTTTCCACTGTTTAAACTCAAGGTACTCTAGTTCTTCACCCTTTTTTCATTCTGAAATGCCCTTTTTGTGAGAGAAAAATGTCAGGGAGTGAGGAAATAGTCGAAAATAGTGGTGTGTCAATAGAGATTCTGAGTTCTTTGTCATCCCCATTGTCTCAGTCACGACAGAGGCTTCAAGCCTATGGTGTGGACTCTGATGATGGTCCGAGTTCCTTGACTAGGATGTGTTGGTGTATACCCTAGAAGCCAATACTTTTGTCTGTATTTACATACATTGTATTATGCTAATTTTAATATATGAGACATTTCATTTATTGTATTCTTTTTTGATAAACATAATAAAGTCCTTAGAATAGCAAGTTTGATACCATAGGACATCAAGTGGAAGACTTGATCGTGAGATCCTATTGGATAAAATACTATTCTTAAATGTCTCTAGTCAAGTATTATTGTTAATTAGGATAACAATAATACATTGAGACTAGTATATGCGTAAACTGATGACCACATCTCACGGGTCATGGATATGAGATATCAAGTCTTCATATGGATACATATTAGAGTAATGATGTATTGGACAGACCCGCCATGAGAACACTATGTGGATTATTACGTGAGTGTCATAAGCTATTCTCATAGTGATAATGATGTATGTGGTCCTTTGACTTGAAATCACTACAATTCCTACATGAGGAGTTGTGTGTTTTAGTGTCATCAAATGTCATCTGTAACAAGATGATTATAAAGTTAGTTATTAGACATACCGCGATTCATGTGGAGGGATGTGAGTGACCTAGATGGGATTTGTCTCTCCTACATAACAGGAGTGATATTTGCGGGCTCCTTAATTGAGTGAGAATATGAAATGCATGGCCATACTCAAATGAGACAATATGAGATATTGATCTCATTTATTATTACTATGTCTACTCAAGAATCAGGAAACTGAACATTGAACTAAATAAGAGTGACACGTTTCATGCCTTGTGTTCAATCTAGATATCTGGACAAAAAGACTAAACTACACAGAAACATTGGTCATGAATAGGTTATGTCAAATCACTGACATTCTCATTACTTGGGTAGCAGCGATGTGTTGCTAGATACAGCTCACTGTTTGTAATACTAAAATGAGATTTTAATATTACTACCAATGTCATGAGAACCTGCAAGGTCGCGCACTTAGAGTAGACTAAATTGGAGCAATAAGGATCCAAGTTGGATTTAGATTCAATTGTGGCCCTAACTCATAATAGATGAGTCTAGGGTTACACAGCTTACCTTGCTACTGCTCATACTCACTTAAGGCAGTCACTGTTATAAATAATACTGCTAAGGAGGGCTGCTAGGAAGGCATTACAGAACCCTAGCCGCACCTACAGAAAGTGAGTGAGAGAGTGACAGGTTTTCTTCTCTTCTCTTCACAGCTAGCACTGTTGTAGAGAGGTCATACTCCAAGACTACGAACGTTGGACATTTTGCAAGTCTGTTCGTGTGGATACCGCAGAGACATCGTCGCTATTACAGTGTTGGTGATTCACATCGCTTGTGTTTATCATGATTCAAGAAGTAAACATTTTAAAACATTTTAAAACTCAGATTATGGTTTTTTTTCGCATAGATCATATGAGGAAATTTTTATTATTCCGCTGTGTGATGTATCTGCAATTCCCAATAGAATGAGGATCTTGGAGATGATCCGAAGCGCGAATCATGCCAGAGAGTTGGGAAGGCAAAGACCAGTTCGTCCGCTTTCCAAACTTATGCTAGAATTAGGAAACCCTAATGAATCGTCTTCTGAAACTAACATGAGTGTGCCCTCTATAGGTAACGTCATGGCCCAAACACAGAGTACAGCGCCTTTAGAACACAAGGATCTTATCTCCTCCCCCCCTGTGATGTCAACCTATATCAGTGGGTTAACTGAGGGGTCTTGGGCACTCCTTCAAGCATGATAAGCACTAGGGATGCTCACGAAAAACAGCAATATATACAACTGACCACTGATGGGCTAAAGGACAAGGAGTACGCTATCCGTCATCCACTCGAAAAAGAAAGAGTGTGCTATGTGCGTACTAAAGGCGAACATTTCATATACATGTACGAGGCACTCTTCATATGGATTGGGGTATGGCTACCATTCTTCGAGTTCGAAATAGGGTTGCTCAATCGCCTATGAGTGGCTCTAACCCAGCTGCATCCAAATGCATGGGGGTTCATCCGAGCTTTCGAGCTAATTTGTCGGGTCTTCGAGTGGTCATACTCCATCAGATCCTTCTTCTTCTTCTTTGCTTGGTTCTCATCCACTGGGAATAACCAACAGAAAGGGTGGGTCACTTTGAGGGCACAAGCCATATGCATAGTATTTAAGTCATACCAAGAGTCCTTTAAGAATTTTAAAAAGGACTTCTTAAGAATAGAGAGGGTTTCGGGGTTAACTCTTTGTTTTTGTTACCCTAGACGGTGAACCCTGCCTGTACTTATACTAGACCCAAGCCATTTATGAGTGAAGGATTGAAGAGATCGAAACTTCGATATCCAAGCTCCTCAAGGACGAGGCTAAGGTCTTTTATTTTCTTGTGGAGTAGGCTAACATAAGAGGGGTAATTTACTGTAAAGATATCCTGGATGAGCCCAATGATTTTGTAAAACTTTAGTCAGTATCTCGTCCTGCATACATCTGTTTTATTTATATTTTCAATTTCTCTAAGTGTTGTAACACTTGTTTTCTTTTTGCAGAAAGCATGGTGCCCTCCAACTGGACTTGAACGTGTCACCCAACGCTTAGCGGATAAGAGGGCTAGAGCATATGGATCCCAAGCCCTAACGACTGCTCCAAGGGTGACCATAGCAGTACCTTTGCCTCCATTTGAGGTTCAAGAGGCAGATCCCGATTTTCCTGCATAGCCTCTACGATCTCATAAGAAGAGGGTCGAGAACAGGAAGGATCAATAAGGCAAAAGGCCAGCTATCAAGACTGCTTTTTTTAAAGTTCCAACTAGTTTGAGGTCGGCCATCCCGGAGAGTGCTCCATTATATTTTTATTTTGGGTTAATGTGGACCAATGAGGTTGATCCTACAAGGATCATTGACAATGCCTTACTGTCTCCCACTGATGTTGATGTGCTCATTAAGCATGATATGGTGGAGCTCCTATAGGATGAGGAAATTTGGTGTTTGTGCAATGACTCCATCCTCTTATTTCTGGAAGGGGCCTTTGAGTCTGTTTAAGAGGTTCAAGTGTTGGAGATAGAGCTTAACACCTTCTAGGGTGAAAAACAGAATCTTGAGCTAGCTGTTGCCCAAAAAGATGGGCAGTTGGCTTAAGCTACTAACGAGCTTGAGTTGCATGGGGCCAAGATCACCAGCCTCTGGGCTAGGGTCGCCCACCTTATCGAGGTGATTACTCTCCGGGCTCAAGCTGCCGAGGTAAACACACTCCAGGTCCAATTCACTGAAGGGGTAGCTCGGGAGAACACATTAAAAGAACACTTAGCTTCCACCGAGTCTACCCTTGCTGGTATTTAGGCAGAAAATTAATTTCTCCATCAGATTGAGGCCAAGCTAAATGAAGAAATCATGGAGCTTGAAGATGAATGGTCGAAGTCTATGGATGAATCATTTGCAAACACTCTCGCCCAACTCTGCCTCTTAAACCCGGACCTTAATGAATAGGGTATTGGTTCGAAGAAGCTAGTCTAGGATAGCCAAATCGTTGATGCTACTGCTTCCATGATTGGTCCTTTTGACCAAGTTAATCGAGGGTTTATAGTGGAGAATAAGAGGATATGATTTCAGAGGACGGGCAGGTAGAGGTGAGGACTGCGGAGGCTAAGGTTGAGTAGATGACCCCAGAGGATGCTTGACCACACTTCACTTTTCTTTCTTGCTTCTCGTTTCCGCCTACACGGGGTATTATAATTGTATATGGACAAGTCCCGACCTTGGGCACTTTTTTATTTTATTTAAGTACTTAGCATTTTTTCTCCAATTTTTTTGTTGTTTTTCCCTTTCTTTACCAAGATGAGTCCAATGCTCAATCTCAGTGATTCTGTTTTATACCTGGTGTATTTTTGCTATTGCAATGTCAAGATGAGTCCAACACTCGATCTCGATATTTGTTCTATACTTACAATTGCGTGTCTTTTCAACCGAGATGGGTCCAACGCTTGATCTCGGAGGTCATTTTGGATTTAGCGAACACTCATTTTTTCCCAACCGAGATAAGTCCCAAGCTCGATCTCAGTGGTTGGGTTCACTTAGAAATATTTGACACTTAGTTAAATTCTAGGTGTAATAGTGTGGCATGGAAGCCTTTTGGAGTGATGTTCACTATCCCAGACAACGGTCTAAAAGGCATAACCACGTTAAACTTTTTGCTAGGCTTATGGTTTAGGCTTAGTGTTATAATTGCGCTAAACCTTTTTTCAGTTTATAGGTTAATTCTAGTCTTGGAATTGTGGAGTATAGTTGACATAAAAGTCTCTTGGTGTGGAGTTCACTGTCCCGAGCTACAGTCAGCTATGCTTAACCTATGTAAACTTAGTCAGTTTATGGGTTAAGTTCAAGTTCATTAGGGTACCGGTAAAAATCCTTGAATACACTCATTGACCTCGGATAATGGTCAAGTGGATTCCCCTGTCTGGCCATAATGTATGAATATCGGAATAACTGATCCTCTTCTGACCTTGTATTCCTTGAACATCTCCAAGGTGTGGTAATCTTGTGGGTTGTAGATGAATAAAGTAGACAAATGCTTTTTTAAAAAAGCATTTGATGTATTCATGATAATAATAACGAGAAACATTAACTATACTATTTTCTTAGCTTGTCTGCATTCTAGAAGTTTTTTTTATCAATTTTGCCAGAGAGGGTTTCTAGAGTGTAGGCTCTTGTGTTGGTTTTGGATACGATCCTGTATGGACCTTCCAAATTAGGAGCTAACTTCCCATTCTTTGAATTTTTTTCCGTCGATATCCACCCTACAAAGGACAAGGTTGCTAGGATTAAATATTTGTAGAATAACTTTAGTGTTATACTGTGTAACGATTATCTGTTTGAGGGCAGCTTCTTGGACATGGGCAATGCGGCATTGTTCTTTCAACATGTCCAATTCATGGCAGATGTTGTTCAAATTAGTCTTATATTTCCACCGAGATCATAGTCTCACAATCATATATCAATTTAAAGGGAGTTTCTCCAACGGAGGATTGTGGCATGGTCCGATATGCCCATAGAACATGATCGAGTTGCTTGATAACAATGTATTTTATGCATTTTATAATCCTCTAACTAGGCTTCTTAAGGTTCAATTTGGCTTAATTAAGTTGATTTTGTCACATTTTATGAAATTAAACTTAATTAGATCATTGAAGAAATTATTGCTTGAATTATCATTAATTTGGGTGATTGCATTCTTAAGTAAAGTGGCCACAACTTGAGTTGTAATTATCTGATTAATGTGATTCTGGTCTTGTTGGAAAGTTAAGATAATTCTCTAATAATTATTCACTTGATAGCAAGAGCCACATTAATAGCAATATATTTTATTCATTGTATAACCTTCTCACTTGGATTTTTCAGTAAACTGTCTATAATTTGAGTTACAAATATCCGATGGATGTGATTTTGGTCTTGTTTTTAAGCTAAGATAAATTTCTACAACTTTCATGAAGGCCTCAAGACCAAAAACACATGTTTGGATAACTCAAATTGGAGTTGAAGCAAAATCTAGTGTTTTGAACCTGACAGCTTGACCTTTATGTACTCATTAGGCTATATCTCGGGCTATTGGAGTTCAATAATTCTGAAATTTTGACAGTGGAAGGTTAAGACCCATATCTACAACTTTCATGCAGAACACAAAAGCTAGTTCGGATTCCTTAAAGGTGATATTGGGCTTAGAAGTCAGAACAGAGGTGCTGATGTTGGGCCTGACCCATGAGCAGTAATTGGACCATATCTTGGGCTGTGGTTATTGGATTTGGCTAAACTTGGTGTCTCTGGAAAGCTGAGACAATGTGCTAGAACTTTCATGAAGACCACTTGACTCAAAAATGACGCATGCCATGAGTTCAGAAAGGAAACATTTTGGAGACAAGAATCCACCCACTATTCATCTCTTTTAGCATTTTGTTCTCATCATCCATCATCTCTTTTGGCTATTTGTACTCTTCTAATTCTATAAAAAGAGGCAATGACTGATCATTTGAGGGTATTAGCTTAGTGTTAGTCTAGATTTTACTTTCATGTTTGTATGTTAATTACTTCCTTCGTTGTAATTTTCTCTTGTTCTTAATTGAAGTTATGTTCATCTTTCTCTTCTTCTCTCTTTCTTTCTTCTTGTCTATGAGTAACTAAATTTTCATCTTGCTTGGGTGAAAAGGTCAAGCTCTTGGTAATAAGTTATGGTTAGATTAATTTCTTTCTTGTGCTTTAAATGATATATTTTTATGTGATCTTTATATGAGTTGTATGTTGTTTCCCATTAATTTAGAAACTCTTCTTGTATAATGAATATCTTGATCCATTGTAGACAATAAGATTGGCACAGTGGATGCTTTTGATGATTTACAAGTATTGGTAGATAGTTATTGGAACCATTATATGATTACATGATTGAACTTTGAATGTTAAATCTTCCGATTGGAATCTTCATTATGCATGATTTCAATTGAGTTATAAAATGAAATAATCTTGTTTTTAATTTATTACCAATAGTGGATCTCCTAACCCAAGCAAATCTTTTTCATCTGTGAACAACTTATATTATTTTTAGTATTTTGACAAATATTCTCCGTACCTCAAATAATTTTCTCTTCATCAATTCCCTATGGATCGACCTCGGACTCCTGAGAATTTACTACTTGAAACAACCTGCACTTGGGTTTGAAACTGTAAAATTATATCCCACCAAGTTTTTGGCGCCGTTGCCAGGGACTTGATTTGAAGTTCTAATATATCGAGGTTCTCTTTCTGTAAGTAAACTTCATTATCATGTATATTCTTCCTTTACTCTTTTCATTTTTATTTATCTATTTACTAATTTACTAACTAACTTACTAACTAACTTATTAACTAACTTTTATATTTACGTCATTTATTTCGCTTTTATTATTATTATTATTATTATTATTATTATTATTATTATTATTATTATTATTATTATTATTATTATTATTATTATTATTATTATTATTATTTATGCTTTTCTAACTTACTAACTATCTAACTTTTAAATTAAATCATTTATTTTTCGCATCTAACTTAATGAAATAATTTTTTTCTTCTTCTCTTCTCTTTCGCCAACTCGTAAGTAATCGCCACTCTCCGGTTTTTATATTTTAAATTTACTTTCTGTACTTTATTTTCTATATTTTATTTTTTGCACTTTATTTTTCGCATTTTATTTTTGTATATTATTAACTCTCTAATTATCTAATTTTTATTTTATTTTATCAGTTATTTAACTTTTTAATTATTATATATATATATATATATATATATATATATATATATATATATTTGGGTGGTTGGTTTATACCACATCCTTCTTAATATTTAACGGTCGATTTATACTGCCTACTTGTACATTATTTTTATTTTATGTCACTTATTTATGCTTAACTGGTATCGCGATTCAAATTCTGGTCGTTTGGTTAAAATTAATCCAAGTAACTTATATATTGATTTATTTGAATCACAATCACACACAATTAACACAATGGCTGAATTTGAAGGTGCACATGTTGAACATGATAATCAAACACAACGAGTTGAAAATGAAAGTATACATGATGAACAAGGAAATCAACCATTGCAAACTATGCGTGCATATTTGCAACCACTTCAAAATTCTAGTTCATCATGTTTTATCTTTCCACTTACTGCTAATAATTTTAGATTTAAGCCGGATATGATTTCTTTACTTCTTAATTTTCATGGTTTAGAAAATGAAAGCCCATATTTACATCTAAAAGAATTTGAAGAAGTCTGTATTGCTTTCAATGATCAAAATTGTACTGAAGAGATTGTTAAGCTTAAATTGTTTTCTTTTTCTTTGAAAGATAAAGCAAAAACTTGGCTTAACACTTTGAAACCAAGATCAATTGGCACATGGCAAGAAATGCAAAGTGAGTTTCTAAAGAAATTTTTTCCAACACATAAAATCAATGCTTTGAAAAGACAAATCCAAAATTTTTTCCAAAATTCAAATGAAGCGTATTTTCAAAGTTGGGAACGTTTTAAAGATTTGTTAAATTCTTGCCCACATCATGATTTTGAAAAATGGCGGACTATAAGCTTCTTTTATGAAGGTTTAACACCTGAAACTAAACAATTTGTGGAAATGATGTGTAATGGCAAGTTTCTTGATAAAGAACCTGAAGAAGCTTTAGATTATTTAAATCATTTGGCTGAAAATTCTCAATTTTGGCATGGTACTAATCTTTCTGAAAATTCAATTAGATATAACCTTGCAAATGCAGGAAAAGGAAAATACCATCTTAGTCAAGAAGAAGATCTAAATGCAAAGTATGCTAGTTTGGCTAGAAAGGTTGAATCCATGGAATTAGGCAAAGTAAAAGAAGTCAAATCTGTTCAAAATGAAGAAATTTGTAACATTTGGGATGAATTAGGACACTCGACAAATGAATGTCCTAATATTCCTGTTTTTAAAGAAGTTGTGCATGAGCAAGTAAATGTAATGAACAATTTTAAAAAGCCATTCACCTCTTCTTTTTCAAATTCTTACAATCCAGGATAGAGAAATCACCCGAACTTCAGTTGGAGGAATAATAATCAAGCACAATTTATGCAACCATCTCCTCCTCAGGAACAACAAGATTCTCAAAATTCTCAAGGATATGCACCTTATGTCCCACCATATAGGAAAAACCTTGAAGGAACATTGAGTGCATTCATAGAAAAGCAAGAGGCCATCAATAAACAAAACACTCAAACTATGATTGACATAAAAGACACTCTTTCCAAACTTACTTCTGCACTCACTATTCACGAGAAAGGAAAATTTCCTTCTCAACCTCAACCGAATCCCAAAGGTCAATATAGTCTAAATGAGGGTAGTTCAGAAAACTAACAAATAAATTAAGTTAATTCTGTGATAACTCTTAGGAGTGAAAAAGTTGTTGAAAAATAAATTTCTGAACCTTGTGAGAAAGATGGTGAATCAATTCCCCAAGATAAGGAAGAGGTTGATAAGTCATCTGGCCAAAATAAAACCAAACTCTCGTCTCCTCCACTTCCATTTCCTCAAGCATTAAGCAAACCAAAGAAATTGAACCACTAAACTGAAATTTTTGAAATTCTTAAACAAGTGAAGGTCAATATTCCGTTGTTAGATACTATCAAACACTTTCCTTCTTTTGCCAAATTTTTGAAGGACTTATGCACTGTTAAAAGAAAATTAAATATGAAAAAGAAAGTCTTTTTGACCGAGCAGGTAAGTTCCATTATTCAAAGCAATAATGTTTTGAAACATAAAGACCCTGGTTATCCTATGGTTTCATGCATTATTGGAGAACATATAATTGAACAAGCTTTACTTGATCTTGGTGCTAGTGTTAATTTGCTTCCATATTCAGTTTATCAACAACTCAATCTAGGTGAGTTAAAACTAACTTCTGTAACTCTTCTACTTGCTGATAGATCAATTAAAATTCCAAAAGGAATAATGGAACATGTGTTGGTACAAGTTGATAAATTCATTTATCCTGTAGATTTTATTGTCTTGGAAACTGAACCTATGATTAATTGTTCCAAGTCAATTCCTATTATTTTAGGTCGTCCATTTTTAGCAACATCCAATGCTTTGATAAATTGTAGAAATAGATTGATGAAGTTAACATTTGGAAACATGACACTTGAGCTTAAAGTTTTCAATTTATGCAAGCAACCACATGAGTCAATGATGAAAATGAAGAAGCTGACGGGATTGAGGCCATTTTAGATGATCATCTTCTAAAAGGGAGTTCTTCTGACCCATTAGAAGTTTGTTTAGTTAATTCATTTGATTTAGGTACGCAAGTAGATGGTGATATTTCTGAAATATGTTCTTTGCTTGATTGTACACAAGCAATGGAATATAAGGGATGGAAGCCGAGATTCGAAGAGTTACAACCCATGAATGATAATATTCATGAAGAAGTACCACAGCTTTGGAACTTAAGCCATTACCTTACGGGTTGAAGTACACATTTTTGGGAGAAGACCAAAGCTTTCCAGTAGTAATTTCATCAATCCTTACTGAAGAATAAGAAGGTATATTGATAGAAGTACTTAAAAGGCATAAAAGTGCAATTGGATGGACATTAACAGATATAAAAGGCATTAATCCATTAATTTGTACACATAGAATACATTTAGAGGATAATGCTAAAACATCACAACAACCTCAAAGAAGATTAAATCCACATATGAAAGAGGTAGTTAGGGCTGAAGTTCTTAAATTACTTGATGTTGGAATTATTTACCCTATTTCCGATAGCCAATGGGTAAGCCCTACACAAGTTATGCCTAAGAAATCTGGAATAACAGTGGTTGAAAATGAAAAATGTGAGTTAATACCTACGTGAGTTTCATCTAGTTGGTGTATGTGTATTGATTTTAGAAAATTGAATGCAACCACTAGGAAAGATCATTTCCTCTTACCATTTCTTGATCAAATTCTAGAAAGAGTAGCAGGACATCCCTACTATTGTTTTCTTGATGGTTATTCGGGGCATAATCAAATACCAATTGCATTAGAAGATCAAGAAAAGACTACTTTTACGTACCCCTTTGACACTTTTGCATATAGACGAATGTCTTTCGGTCTTTGTAATACTCCGGCAACTTTTCAAAGATGCATGCTAAGTATTTTTAGTGACATGATTGAGCATTATTTAGAGGTTTTCATGGATGATCTGACAGTTTTTGGGAATTCTTTTGAAAATTGTCTTGATAATTTGGATAAAGTTCTTAAAAGATGTGAAGAAAAAGGATTTGTTTTAAATTGGGAAAAATGTCATTATATGGTTACTTCAGGAATCGTGTTAGGTCATGTGATATCTTCTGAAGGAATTGAAGTTGATAAGGCCAAAGTTGAATTAATTGCTCATTTGCCTTCCCCAAAAATAGTCAGAGAAGTTCGTTCCTTTTTAGGACATGCAGGATTTTATCGAAGATTCATTAAGGACTTTAGTGTCATATCTAGACCATTATGCAATCTTCTGATAAAAGATGCACCATTTGATTGGACTCAAGAATGCTAAAAATCTTTTGAAAAATTAATTGGTCTTCTAACATCGGCTCCTATCATGCAATCCCCTGACTGATCTTTGCCTTTTGAATTAATGTGTGATGCAAGTAATTTTGCTGTTGGTGCTGTTTTAGGCCAAAGAAAGGAAGGTAAGCCTCATGTGATTTGTTACGCAAGTAGAACTTTAAATAGTGCACAAATGAATTACACCACTACTGAAAAAGAACTACTTGCTATAATTTTTGTATTGGACAAATTTCGAGCTCATTTAATTAGTTCTTCTACTATTGTTTTCACTGATCATGCTGCTGTTAGATATTTAATGTCTAAGCAGGATGCCAAACCTAGGTTGATACGGTGGATCTTGTTGCTTCAAGAATTCAACATCACAATAAAAGATAAGAAAAGAGCTAAAAATGTTGTCGCATATCATTTGTCCAGACTTACAACAGACTCATCTTTTGATAGCACACCTATCAATGATTCTTTTCCTGATAAGTTTTTATTTTCTGTCAATTCCATGCCTTGGTTTGCGAACATAATCAATTTTCTTGTAACAGGAAAGATGCCGCCTCAATGGTCACATCAAGACAGAAAAAAGTTTTTGACTGAGGTGAAAAATTTTTATTGGGATGACCCATATTTGTTCAAATATTCTCCTGATCAAATCTTTCGGAGATGTGTACCCGACAATGAGGTAGGTAGTGTCATTAAATTTAGTCACTTAGAAGCATGTGAAGGTCATTTTTTTTCAAAGAAAACAACTGCGAAAATCTTGCTGTGTGGATTTTATTGGCCCACTTTATTTAAAGACAACCACACCTTTTGCAAAAGTTGTGAAAATTGTCAAAAATTAGGGTCCATTTCTAAAAGAAATATGATGCCTCAGAACCCTATCCTTGTCATTGAAATTTTTGATTGTTGGGGAATTGATTTCATAGGTCAATTTCCATCCTCATTTGGATATGTGTATATTTTGGTTGCAGTTGATTATGTCTCAAAATGGATTGAGACGATTCCATGTCGACAAAATGATCATAAAACAGTTCTCAAATTTTTAAAAGAAAATGTCTTAAGTCGATTTGGAATCCCTCGAGCTATCAACAGTGATGGGGGAACACATTTTTATAATAAACCATTTGAATCTTTAATGAAGAAATATGGTATTACCTATAAAGTTGCTACCCCTTATCACTCTCAGATAAGTGGACAAGTAGAATTAGCAAATAGGAAAATTAAACAAATTTTAGAAAAAACAGTTAACCTAAATCGTAAAGATTGGTCTTTAAGACTAAACGATGCACTTTGGGCTTACCGTACTGCTTTAAAACATCTTTAGGCATGTCACCCTATCGGTTAGTCTATGGAAAACCTTGTCACTTGCCTGTAGAACTAGAGCATAAAGCATTTTGGGCCATTAAAGTTTTCAATTTAAATCTTGATGATGCTTGTAAGTTACGTAAATTGCAAATAAATGAACTTGAGGAATTGAGAAATGATGCATATGAAAACTCAAAAATTTATAAAGAAAGAACAAAAGCTTTTCATGACAAATCTATTTTGAGGAAATCTTTTGAAATTGGTCAAAAAGTTCTGTTTTATAATTCTCGTCTTCACCATTTTCCTGAAAAATTGAGATCTAGGTGGACTGGTCCTTTTATTGTCAAACATGTATATCCTTATGGGGCCATAGACATTGAGAATCCTAGGAATGGTAATGTGTATAAGGTCAATGGACAAAGACTTAAACCATTTCTAGAAAATCAAGCTGCTGAGGTAGAATTCATTTCCCTTTCTGATCCTTGTTATGTGAAAAATTTACTCTAATTTTGTAGCTTTATTTTGTTTTGTAGCTCTTTAGCTCCCCGGTAAAATGGCGGATGATGGTACTCCATGACTCTCAAGTCAGTTTGCTCTCTTTCAGTTTCCCAAAATAACTAATTTCTTCTTCTTCAAAATGGATATCATTCTCTCAAACCTGAGAAAACATTTTCCTTCTCTTCCTCAAAATGCTCTAATAAAAATTTACAAGGCTAGATGTGAAAGATTGAGATTGTTAATGCACAAAGGTATACCAGAAGATGTACGTTGGATAATCGAAGCAAAGGTCCGATTAGCAGGTGAGTCTTCAATTTCATTTGACTCATACATGCCAGGTCTTGGTAGAAGTTCATATTCTAAAAAGAGAAGAGCAAAAAGATTACAAGTCTGTCATATATGTGGACGATGGAATTGTAACAAGCGATGTCGTTCTTTGGGGATGGTTTCCAAAAACAAAGAAGATAAAATTTTGTTCATTAAGAATGGACTGAGTAAGGAGTCATTAGATGATATCTTATTGACTCTTGATACGCATTCTTGTGGTCTTGTGCATCGTAAACTTCTTAATTTGTGGAATCTCTTCAAGGATGAACAAAAGCAATACAGTCTTGGGAATCTGACTCTAAAAGACCCTGTTTGCCAATTTATAAGAAAATTGGATGGGAAGCTTATCCTCGACTCATAGAAGGCGTTTAAGCCGTTTCTGGAAGTGAAACCAGAGACAGATGTGAGCCACATCCACAACAACATGTACATATTTTCTTCTTCTTTTTCTTCTTCTTCTTCATGTTTTAAAAAAAAAAAAAAAAGAGAAAAAAATTAAAAAAAAAAAAAAAAAAAAAAAAAAAAAAAAAAAAAAAGTATGTATACATCTTGGGTTTGGTTTTGGTAACACACAACGTGAATGGAGAAATACATGCATCCTGATCCAGCCTTCTTAATTGAAAAACAAAGAAGGTAGTTTGTATCTCACATGTGAAGCAGCCAGTCGTATTATGACCACTTGTCCCTTTTGGGAGCCTTATGTTGCACTGGTCTTGAATGGGTCTAATACTGGTCAACAATATTTTAGCACAAAGCCGAAAGAGCAGACTACCTCCATCCCAATCTCAAGTGAGTATACACCCATCTTTCATCAGGTTTCTAACAACTTAAAAAAAAAGAGAGGGTGAAACTACGGTTGTACTTGATCTTTAATTAGATTAGGAGCCCCGGGTGGATGTCCGTCCTGTCATAGACTCAGGAGGAGACCTTCACACGCCAGTATGTAAATAAAGTTCATGTGTCAGGCTCTGTAGAGAGCCGTGTGCTACATTCCCAGTTCTTGGAACCAAGGCTCTGTAGCACTGATGGACAGAAAGAAGCGTCCCGTCTTTACAGTGAACGGAAACTGTTATCTGAGCTGTATATTTACTTTAATTAGTAGGTCTCTATGGCGAGTTCTGACTGGCTGCGGTCAGGTACCATCTTCTTAGAATACAAGCCTTTAATTAGGTTTGCAGGAAGATAGAGGGATGTTCTTCCGTAAGCAGGACGGAAAGGATTCAAAGGTTCTTGTTGTCGGTTCGGCAATCCTTATGGAATTCATATGTTGCACTGGTGACACGCAACTCAAATACATGCCACTACTATATTCATGACACGCCGTATAAAGATATGCCATGAAAATTGTACATACAGGTATGTCCTCCTTTATTATTATATTTCTTTTATCTTTGTATGATTTTGTTGTATTTTGGTTTTTGGATAGACGATCCTTTGAGCAGGTTCCTTCAGGGGTTTCTAGACTTCTTTACCCTGATGGTTTTCTTGAAGTTAAAAAAAATCAAATAGTGAAAAACAAAAAAAATAAAAAAAAATAAAAAGAAAAAAAAGATTCTGTTTTTTATTTTCAAACTTTTCTGACAACAGCCAACCTACCCATATAGGAGCTATGATTACTTTTTCCCTTCTTTTCCCTATTTAAACACTTCATTCTCTTCATTTTCCTCCAACTCATAATCATTCAGAGGGAAGGTGAAATTATGAGACCTCCTGTTCGTAACCTTAAAAATGTCTGTGTTTTTTGTGGGTCAAGTTATAAGAAAGGTTTAGAGTTTGTAAGTGTAGCAAGCGCTCTTGGTCGAACACTTGCTGTTAGAAATATTCATGTTGTATATGGGGGTAGTTGTCGTGGGTTAATGGGGGCTATATCACTCTCTGTATTTGTAGGAGGCAGTCAGGTTTTATGTGTCATTCCTAAACCTTTAACTCAAAATAACATTACTGGAAAGACAGTTGGAGAAGAAATTCAGGTAACATCTATGCATGGACGAATGAAAACAATGCTTGACAACTCTGATGCATTCATTGCCTTACCAGGTGGTTTTGGTACTTTGGAAGAAATTTTTCACATTGTCTCTTAGGCCCAACTGAACATCCACCATAAACCTATTGGTTTGTTGAATGTTAATAATTTCTTTGATCTTTTGTTATTTTTTCTTGATAAAGTTGTGGAACAGAAATTTATCACTCCTTCGGCAAGAAAACTTCTTATCTTTGCCTCCACTATTGATGAGCTGATTGATAAATTAGAAGCTTTTGTTTATGAACCTGATAACGTCCTTGCTCAAATAGATTGATCATCAGGAAGCAGTGCAGGAAGTAGCATGGAAAGGAAGCCAGATCTAACATTTCATCTTTAACTTTTCATTAACTTTGCTTTTATTTATTGTATTTTATTTCTGTTTAAATTTGTGTCAGATTTCTCCAGCAGGTACTATCTTCTATCCTTTACTCATCTATATTTTAACATTGCGGACAATGTTGTGATCTAGTTGGGGGGAAGGATAGTTCAAAAAAAAAGTAGGGAAGTATGACATGATTTTCATGAACTTGCTAAACCAATGAATATTGGCAGAGTAAGGAGTAATTTTACTCCTGAGACGCATTTTAGTTGAAGAAAGTATGTTTAGTGAGATGACTGTCAGAAACCTACAACAAAACCAATTAAGGATGACAGAGTAAGGAATAAATTTTGCCGAAGAGGTAATTTTACTTTTGAGACGCACCATAGTTGAGAAAAAAAAACCATTTTAGAAGTAGCAAAAAACATATCTTGGGTCATAGCATAAATTTTCTTCTTTTTTATAAATCACATGCTTGGATATGAATGTTGAATTGATGGATTGAGAATGATAGAAATATGCCTTGTGAGATTTTGAGCCTATTGATGAATGGATTGAACATTTGTACCATTCTCTTCTTTCTTGTGTGATTTTCACTTGTGAAATTGTTACTCTAGAACTTGCTTTGATTCTTTTTTAGGCTGCATTTTCACATGCATACATAAATATGATTGAGGCATTTTAAAATAGCTACTTTGACCACATAGCCATCCTTGTATATTTTTCCTTGTGTAACCCCTTTGAACTTATTTGACTAGTTCTTGTTTTTAGTTCATTACGTGCCTTTCAAAAAAAAAAAAAAAAAAAAACATGTTTTTACCTGACCTTAGGGAATAAGAGAGCATTGACTTTGTTCTTAAACAAGTGTGGGGTGTGTGTGTGTAAAAAAAAGGGAAAAAGAAAAAAAAAGGAAAAAGAAAACGAAAAAAAAAAAAAGAAAAGAAAAGAAAAGAAAGAAAGAGCTGACCATCTGATACACTATATGACATATCCATATCTAGAATAAAGATAGATGCTTGGAAACAACAGGAGAAGGTTTATGCCTAACAATGAATTCAACTCATCAATTTGGGATTAATCTTCAACAAAACATTAGTCAAATATTGGTCATTGTCCTTATTGATGAATGTTCTCAAATATCTTTTCCACTCTAACTGTACCATAATACTCTTTTATTCTCTTTGGTATTTATCTTCTTATATCCATATTATCCTTCCTTCTTTACTATGACCCTGTTATAACCGTGAATAAAGTCCTCTTGATTTTTGTGTGCATGTGTTCTGAGTAGTGGAGAAGTAGAAGATAAGCAAGCTTATGGTAGTGCAAATTTTCATGAGTTGAATTGAGTGAAATATCTATCATTTTAAACAGTTGAGGGATTGAGAGTGAATCCTGTGAGGATCTTTCATTCTTGATTCGTTCTTTTTAACTGAAGTTTCCTTGCTTGATGGTTTGAGATGTGAAGAAATACTACTTAAAAAAAAATGCTTTGTTCCCTTGAATGATTGGTTGCTCTTCTTGTTTCATTAAATCTTTTAGAGTTTTTAGCTTTTGAGTCTGTGTTATTTTTTTCTTTGTTCCTTAGTTTTTGTTCTTATGTGTTTTGCCCGGGGAGTGCAAAAGTTTAGTGTGAGGGAATTTGATAATAATGTATTTTATGCATTTTATAATCCTCTAACTAGGCTTCTTAAGGTTCAATTTGGCTTAATTAAGTTAATTTTGTCACATTTTATGAAATTAAGCTTAATTGGATCATTGAAGAAATTATTGCTTGAATTATCATTAATTTGGGTGATTGCATTCTTAAGTAAAGTGGCCACAACTTGAGTTGTAATTATCTGATTAATGTGATTCTAGTCTTGTTGGAAAGTTAAGATAATTCTCTAATATCTATTCACTTGAGAGCAAGAGCCACATTAATAGCAATATATTTCATTCATTGTATAACCTTCTTACTTGGCTTTTTCAGTAAACTGTCTATAATTTGAGTTACAAATGTCCGATGGATGTGATTTTGGTCTTGTTTTTAAGCTAAGATAAATTTCTACAACTTTCATGAAGGCCTCAAGACCAAAAACACATGTTTGGATAACTCAAATTGGAGTTGAAGCAAAATCTAGTGTTTTGATCCTGACAGCTTGACCTTTATGTACTCATTAGGCTATATCTCGGGCTATTGGAGTTCAATAATTCTGAAATTTTGAAAGTGGAAGGTTAAGACCCATATCTACAACTTCCATAAGAACACAAAAGCTAGTTCAGATTCCTTGAAGGTGATATTGGGCTTAGAAGTCAGAACAGAGGTGCTGACATTGGGCCTGACCCATGAGTAGTAATTGGGTCATATCTTGGGCTGTGGTTATTGGATTTGGCTAAACTTGGTGTCTCTGGAAAGCTGAGACAATGTGCTAGAACTTTCATGAAGACTACTTGACTAAAAAATGACGCATGCCATGAGTTCAGAAGGGAAACATTTCGGAGACAAGAATCCACCCACCATTCATCTCTTTTAGCATTTTGTTCTCATCATCCATCATCTCTTTTGGCTATTTGTACTCTTCTAATTCTATAAAAAGAGGCAATGGCTGATCATTTGAGGGTGTTAGCTTAGTGTTAGTCTAGATTTTACTTTCATGTTTGTATGTTAATTGCTTCCTTTGTTGTAATTTTCTCTTGGTCTTAATTGAAGTTATGTTCATCTTTCTCTTCTTCTCTCTTTCTTTCTTCTTGTCTATGAGTAACTAAATTTTCATCTTGCTTGGGTGAAAAGGTCAAGCTCTTAGTAATAAGTTAAGGTTAGATTAATTTCTTTCTTATGCTTTAAATGATATATTTTTATGTGATCTTTATATGAGTTGTATGTTGTTTTCAATTAATTTAGAAACTCTTTTTGTATAATGAATATCTTGATCCATTGTAGACAATAGGATTGGCATAGTGGATGCTTTTGATGATTTACAAGTATTGGTAGATAGTTATTGGAACCATTATATGATTACATGATTGAACTTTGAATGTTAAATCTTCCAATTGGAATCTTCATTATGCATGATTTCAATTGAGTTATAAAACGAAATAATCTTGTTTTTAATTTATTACCAATAGTGGATCTCCTAACCCAAGCAAATCTTTTTTATCTGTGAATAACTTATATTTTTTTTAGTATTGTGACCAATATTCTCCGTACCTCAAATAATTTTCTCTTCATCAATTCCATGTGGATCGACCTCGGACTCCTGAGAATTTACTACTTAAAACAACCTGCACTTAGGTTTGAAACTGTAAAATTATATCCCACCATTGCTCCACCCAATTCCCCTTAGCATCATCAAGTCTCTTTTTTATCCCTCTAAATATAACCCAATTGGAGGCTTTAACTTGCCCGTTAGTTTTTGGGTGCTCCACCGAGGTGAAATGTTAATCTTGAGTCTAGCTAGGAGATCCTTGAACTTCTAATATGTGAATTGGGTTCTGTTATCTATGATAATTGACTCTGGGATTCCAAACTTGTTGATGATGTTCTTGTAAGTGAACTTTTGGATTTACACAGAGGTAATGGTGGATAATGATTCTACCTCAATCCATTTAGTGAAGTAGTCAACAGCCACCACTAGATATTTGATTTGTCCTGGTGCTTGGGGAAAAGGACTTAGGATGTCCATCCCCCATTGGTAGAATGATGAGGGGACATATATTTAGATAACTCTTCTGGTGGTGTTGCATAGATGTCTGAATGGCACTAGCATTTGTCACATTTCTATACGTGTTCCTTATTGTCAACTTCCATAGTGGGCCGATAGTATCCAGCCCTCAACACTTTTCATGCTAAGGATTTTCCACCGAGAAGATGGCCAGAGCTTCCTTCTTGAATCATGGCTAAGATGTATTCTACCTCCTTAGGACCATGGCATTTCAGGAGAGGAGAAGAAAACCCACGACGATATTGCTGGTTGTCTAGGATGGTGTATGGTAAGTGTAAAATACACTCATCTTTTGAGTTTATTATTAGGATTTTTAATTTTTTTAGTTTTCATTTATTTTTAATTATTTTTAATTTATTTTTAAATAATTATCTCTTCACCTAGTCATATTTGAATTTTTAGGATAAATCATCAGATTTTATGCAAAAATAAGAAATTCCTAAAGATAAATATTTGACGGATTCTTATCCTATTCTTAGATGCTAGTTAGAGTTCTAATTGGACTCAAAATCTTAGATTAGAGATTGGATAAGGATTGTTAAAGAGATTAGATTTGGAACAAAATTCATATTCAACATCTTGATCATTCCTTAGTAATAAAGTCATATCTTAGGCTACAGAGATTAGATCGATGCGTTGTTTGCAACATTGAAAAGCTAACCGAAAATTCTACAACTTCTATATTGAGATCGAGGGAAAATTAGTCCATCTGGAGGGTGATTAAAATCGTGCAATTTAGATACAAAAAGTTGTTAGTTTTTCTATAAAAGGAGAAAAACAAATTTAGCAAATGAGCTCTCTTTTGGTTCAGAAAATACACAAAAAAATATAGCATTTTGGAGGATCAAAGGCAGCAATGGGATGGGCCCTAGTAGAGAAGGAGGAGTTGTCATAGAACTCTCATGGAGTTGGAGATCAAATCACCATTGAAGGCGGTTTAGTTGTTTCTCTACGATTCTATCATGATGAATTATCTTTCCTCTTCTTTTCTTTTATCATGAGTAGCTAAATTCGTGTGTTTCTAGGATGAATATGTAACTATTCAATCGACATGTATTAAGATTAAATTTTTAATTAATTTTTTTATATTCAATTTGAGTGCTTATTATAGTTCTTAATGCTTTTATGAATTGGTCACTCATAAATTGATCTAGTGAGATGTGTGTAGAATCGGAAGGTTTGCATGTGACTTAGACCATAAATAATAAGTTTATAATTATCTAGGAAAAGAGGTTATAGGTTGTGTGGGAGAATTGTGGTATTTTCCATGAGAATCCATAAAGTGAAGATCATGCCTTTAAGAGTTGGAGTTTAGGTCAAGGAATTGATTAGGCTTTGATAATTAAAGAGAATTAACTCGCCAAGGAATTGAGTTTTAATTAATTAAAGGATTCTCCTCATCAATTGAATGACTAAAAATTAATTAGAATGAAGGTCTCAAAGCTACTCTATTGTCTATGATAGATTGTTGAATTAAGTGAAGTTAGATCCATAGTGTCTTAATTTCGTGCGTTCTTGTGTGTTTTTATCTTTTATAATTTTGTGTCTTTAATTGCTTTGAATCACTCTTAATTATTGGCTGCTTAGATAGTATTAATATTAGAGAAGTGGTACTTGGTAAACTAATTCCTTATGGGAACGATATTCTACTCGCTCTTTATTACTTGTTTGATCCGTATACTTGAAGTAATATCGCCTAAGTTAATACATAATCATATATTGGTCGAGTAAGTTTTTGGCACCGTTGTCAGAGAATTAGGCTTTTATCAATATCATTACTATCTAGGAAGAGTACTACTCTAGGCTTTATTTTTATTTTCATTTTGTTACTTTTGCTTTAATTGTTAATTTCTATTTCTAATCATTAGAGGTGTTTTGTTTTATGCTAGGTACAAGTGACCTTAGTTCACTACCATTTGATCATGAGATTGTAAGGACAATAAGAGAAAACAAAAGGCAAGCTACAAAGAAGCAAGAAGCAATGATGAAATAAAATGCATAAACTAACTGATGAATTTGTTTTTCTGTTTTCTTATATTTAAACTTTTAGATTAGGATTCGAATTTGAAGTGTTTTGTGTTGTTTTAGTTTGTTCGTGTCTTGTTTTTCAATTCAACTTAATATACATCATACTTTGATTTTAAGTTTAGGGGTTGCACAAAATTTTTATTTTTCTTTTAAATTTTATTTTTTATTTTTTTTATTTTTTCCACTAGAATAAAAAAAGTCATAGGCAATGTAAATCACGACCTAGTATACCCCAAAAAGAGTTTGTTAATTTTTTCCACCACTCAACCTCTATAGATTCTAGTGATCCCTATTATGGATTGAAAAAGGTGGTAGGATAATTATAATTGTCGTGAAATTAGGAATTGATTTGTATGGTACTTGTTTGATTCAGATCTTAATTCATTATTAGTGTGCTTAATGCTTGTGATATGTTAGATCACATATTCGCCTGATCTTAGGCTTTAAGTGAATAATTGAAAGATGAAGCCTCATTGCTTGACAATCTAATAACCAAATTTAAGACTTGATATATTGAAAGTATGTGGTACTGATGTCACTTACTAAAAAATGATTGTTGATGTTTTAATTGTTAATAAATTATTATATTTGGGTTGTACTTAATTGATTATTTTGTGAACCCATTTATTTGCATTTGCTGTCGATGAACTTGATGGTTTGTTTGAGATAATTCTTTCCACCTCTTATTGTACTTGAATTGTTTTAACTGAATATCTTGAGGTATGTTCTTTATTTGTGACAATGGGGACAATGTCAACTTTTAAGTTTGGGGGTGGGGTTGCATTCATTTACATGTATGCAATTTTTTATGTTAATTTTGCTTTATTGTTTTTTATTTGAGTCAGTTTAAGTGCCTTCCGGAGTTCAAAGTTTTTGTAGGGAGATGTATATAATATCATCTAACAAAAAAATAAGAAAATTTTAAAAAATAAAAAAATTAGGAAATAAACTCATTCTTTTTGAAATTTGATGCAAATTGCAAAGTGCATTAATGAATATTTTTTAGTAAAGCATTGATAAGTGTGAATGTAAAAAAAAATTATTGATTTTATTCATGTACTCTTGGCATATATTTGTCAATTTAGTATATTTGAATTGAAAAGCTTGTTTTGTTGAATTATTAGCTCTTGAAATGATCATTGTTTATGATATGATTTTTTAGGATTATCCCGTAATCTTAGATAGTTCTTCTACTCTTTTTGAAGTTGATTCTAGGATGTTCTAAGCTAAAAAAAATTAAAAAGTTGAATTAATGAGTTTTCACCACCCAAGTGATAAAATAGTATAAGTTTAAAGGTGGAGAAAATTAAGAAAATTAATGAAAAAAAGGAAAATCTTATAAAAGGCAATGGTGAGCCTTAAACTCAGACATATGTTGCGCTTCATTTTTTGTTCCCCTCTAAAATTCCAAATTGTGAATAAGGGTCGGTGGTGAACCGTAAACTTGGTAATAGACTTAACAAAACTCAAAACGCCCGCATCCAGATGGACAAGCCATAGGACGATACCTCCACAACATTGTGTCCTCTCGAAACTAAGGAAGATCTCTGCTTCACCACCACAACGGACTTTACAAAGCATAAACATATAACCAGAACAAGATGATAAAGAGGTGAGATCCTCTACATCAATACCAACATGGCAGCACAGAAACAGTAAGAACAACAATGTCATTCAATACAAAATAAATAACACATACAGTGATTGCATTAAACATTAGATAATTCAACAGATATAATTAACAGATAATTTAACAGATATATAAATATCACAATGAGATGTCAACTGACTATACATATGCACAATGGATCAAACCCTACTTCATGGAACTAACACAATTTTAGAGTGAAGGATCCAGAAGACATGTCAGCCTCAATTCAAGAGCTATACAAGATAGTTTATGATGGATCGTGAAAAGAATAGTGTTTGTCGGGTATCGTTGGTGTGTTGCAACGGATAAACCACACCCCGATGCCCCCAAGACTCATTGTACGATCTGCGCTATGCAATTCTAGTTCACTCCTAAGCAACAAAAAACCTTAACACCCACTGACTGTACAATGTTCAATGCATGATAAATGACTCAATGCACAAACACAAGCCACTACGGGCCATAATCCATATACCCACAAACCAGTACGTCGGCCCGACAGTAAACTTATTATATTCTCAGTCACGTAATACTTTTATTGCATTTTTGCAATTGCGTAACAATTTTGTTACGTTTTTAAGTCATGTAACCATTTTTCCAATGTTTTCTCAATCACTTAAGTTAAAAATCAATATTTTTGAATCGCGTAAGGTTCTATCCTTATTTTTCAATTGCGTGTTCTTTACTTTCTAAACTTTATTTTTGAAACTTTCCAATCTTAATATAAAACTTGAGCCTTAAATCCAATTTTTCTCACTAAAACCTCTTTAAATAATATTCTCTGACATTCATTTCAAAATCTGTATTGCTTCAAAACATCGTCTTAAAAATACTGTTCAAAAACTCCTTTTCCATTTCCATGACCAAAAATCACTTTTTGCCCAATAATAAAATTATTCGTTTCCATTTTCATTTTATAAATCTTTAATCCAATGTTTCCTTATCAAATCTCCTCTAAATAATATTTTTCAATGTTTGTTCATAAAAACTTCGTTATCTTTATTAAATAATTCCTTTCGAAAATCATTCTCCATTTACCATCACCTAAACACTTCTAAACAAAATACTTAATATTCCAAATCCTCTTTTAAACTCATTTCCTTTCTCATGATAAAAAATCAATCCTTTTTCCAATAATAAAACTTTGTTCACTTCCTTTATACACTTGTAAAACCTTAATCCATATCCTTATTATAAAATCAACTAAATCTATGATTAATAAAATATTTTTGCCTTAGATACCCTATTGAGGGCATGAAGGTCGTGAGCCTCAATTGGTCTTTAGAACCAAAACTTTTTATTCTTTCAACATGATTCACACATACAACATATTCCACTCATCAAAGTTCTACCATAGCAATTACAAAAAAACTATAAAAATCACATAAAGCATCCAATCATCAATTTCTACCATATAAAATATCATGCATACCATCAAAGCTATAAAAAAAATCATATAAAGCAATTAAACACAAACAAATAAAATTATACAAACTAGTGAATAAATCCTCACATAGATTTTTCACTAACAAACACAAGTTTTGTTCCTCACCATCATGATTAGTTGATGAGATTAATCTCTCTCTTATCTTAGATGATGTCCAAAGCTCCTTGTTTGGCTTCTTGATCCAAGCTTTCACCACCAAGTGATTCTTAAAAACAAAAAAACAAAGCAAACATATAAATATTAACATTTAAGGCTTAACTAAGATGACCATGGATCAAAGTCATGGTTTAGAACTTTAAAATGGATATAAATATGAAAATCAAAGAACTTTACCTTAAAAGCTTCAAACTTGAGTTTGAAGAACAAGATAGAAGATGGATGATTTAGAAGATGGTCTCAACACAAAAATGTCTTAGGATTGTATGTAGATTGAAGATATAAGGTTGGATTAAATTATAGAAGTTTGGAAATGGGTTTTTGGGTTTTTGGCCGTGAGGTCTCTTTGAGGAAAAAAAAAGAGAATTTTGTGTTAGTTTTCTTGGTTGCTTGATATAAATGATGAAAGATGAATTAAGTTAAGAGACTTACCTCCCTTACGAAGCATGTCCGTAAGCTTCAAGCCAAAGTGGAGTTTCCAAGATTTCCTTCCAAGCCTCCAAACTTAGCATGCAAGCAATTCTCTTATTGGTCCTCACATGGAGTCAAAGCCATTTTGTTGGACTTTCACCAAGCTTGTTAAGCAAGCTTGGTTCCTATTGGTCTTCCACCTAAGTTAAGCCATTAAACTAGACTTTTCAACAAACTTGCTCTCTAAGCTTATTTCCTATAGGATCAAACATAAAGCTTGTCACGATTAATCATGATTAGCTCCAAGATATTTAGGCTTATGGATATATATCCATCAAGATATTTTTCGGTAGCTATTATCCAATGGACAGAAGCTACTGTATATTATCCAGTGGTTATTGTCTAATGGATAATAAAACGTACCCTGATTTTATTGGTCAGATAAAATCTTAGAAAGATAAAACTTTCTAAATTGTTTTCGATTTCGGGTTTAGTAAGCTTTTCCCAGCCCCGTATTAACAATCCAAAATTTTCCAGCCCCAAAAAACTTTTTTTTTCCAACCCGGCAACAAACACACATAGAGATAAAAAATCATAACAGGATATTAAAATAATTCAAACAATTCACAAAATAAAAAAAAACTCACAAAAATCACAAATAACTGAGATAACGAAAATTTGGGGAGTTACAATACTCCCCCTCTAAAAAGAATTTTGTCCTTGAAATTTTCATACTTTAGATTAGATGCGAATATTGCCCCTCTTATTCTACCTTCGGTTGAGTACAGCCTCTGAAAACGTGTTCGTGCTTCTTGCACTTAAAACAGACCATTCCCTTAATCGTACATTCCTTTGTTATGTGGCCCTTTCCATACTTCAAACATTTTGGCACAAATGCCGCAGACTGACTGAATCCACCGCCGCTAGAACTTCCCTAGACAAATTGTTGTTATTGTTCTTGATGATTCCCCGGTGGTCGGGAATATGGCTTCTGGTGGAACTGGTTGCCATTGCCATTACATTCCCTTTGAAACTGAGATGGTCCAAAGTTACAGGATCTCGTGTCTCGATATTGGTCCAACTCCTCAATCCGACGACATTTATCTAACAAGGCTGGGAATTGATCAATTCCAAAAGGTAACACTACACGCTTTAGGTCGTGCCTCAGACCTCCTTCAAACTTTCGACACTTCCACTCCTCATCCGGCTGAAGTTGAAAGTACCTTGAGAATTTTGATAAGTTTTCAAACTTAGCGGCATACTCACTTACCGTCATTCCTCCTTGTCTCAAACCAAGAAATTCCATTTCCTTAGCATGCTTTGAACTAGCTGGAAAATATTTTTCCAAGAATTTGTTCTTAAGAACCTCCCATGTAATCATCCTCCCTTCAGTTTCCAATAACCATTGAGCTCCTGCCCACCAGTCTTCGCCATCTCCGACGAGCATAAAGGTAGCGTAAGCTACCTTTCTCTCATCGATACATCCTATTCCTTTAAATATCTTCTCTAATTCCTTGATCCATAGACTAGCCTTCTTCAGATCAAATTCCCCTCTGAACTGTGGTGGATTGTTGCGATTGAAACTCTGACAGACTCTGAGCTTCTGGAGTCACTTCCTACTGTTGATTAGCTCTTTGACTTTGTTGTATCATAACTTCTACCATTCTTTGCATCGTGTAACACCCACTGTAGGGTATCACATTTTAATGTTATTATTACCGAATTACCCCAAGTTATAAAATAATATTGTTTCATATAAATCTGAGTTATAAAATTTCTTGATATTAATAAAATAAACTTAGCAGAATATAAATAAAATACTAATAGTATCACAAATAATTTACATCATATACATAATCTCAGTACTGACAGATTTAAATATATACAGACAGAGTTCTCAAAAGTATTTAAACATTATCAGAACTGCTATACTAGCCCAAGTACACGTCTATGAAACAGAACCCTCAGACGGATCCTTCTCAGACTCCTCAGAAGATAGGAATCCTACATGATGCGTAGTCTTACGGACAGGTGTCCGAGTAGATGACATAACACTAATCTCACTAGAAGTATGGTAGTAAGCTCCCCAATACTGCCTAATGGATAATAAAAACTCCAAATGTACATAAATATCTATATTGAAGTAAGGGTTCCTATGATAAACCATACTTAGAGAAACATTCAGATCTCCTATATAGAAAATACACTCTCTGTCTAAGTGAACATGCCAAGCCTCCGAACCTCCTCGGAATTGTAGCCTCATGTACGCCAGAAAACTTGGCATCACCATTGACTCAAAAGTCAGCTTCCTCAGCAGGAATTAGCTCCTCACTTTCTTGCTCAAACCCTTGCTCACCTTCTTTACCATTTACAATTACAATACAAGAACAGCATACCAAGAGGTAAGATTACCAACACCAATACCAATATGGCAGTAAAAGATAGGAATAATAGTAATGTTATACAGATATAACGATCAATAACACAGGTATAACAAATAATGATACAGATATAACAAATAATAATTATAATCATGCCCTCAACATTATCCAATTATTCGACAATTCAAATATCATACAGATATAAATGCTCAGATTATGCATGTGCACATAGACTCAATTTCCTACTCCATGGAGCTAACTCAAGTCAGAGAGATTGATCTAAAAGATCTGTCTGTACTACTATGCCTCAAACCACGTGCCATAACTCTCATAGGTTTTTGCATATCTAGCATGTACACGACAGCCTTGACCAAATCTTGATTAAGAATAGTGTCTCAGTCCGAATCATCGGTACGTTGCATCAGTCCAATCCACGGTACAGAAGAGCTACTAACTATCTATTGTGGAAAATCTGCACCCTGACGCCCCCAAGGTCAATGAGTGACCTACACTACGCATATCGCACTTACTCAAGAGGTGTAAGTCTCTCCTAGGCCATTAGCCTTAACAAAGTCCATCGGACTTTTTCTAATGCATGTTCAATGCATACAAGTCAGTCACAGTCTAAAGTCATAATCTCACATACAGGGTCCACACACTGGCTTAATAGTATCTTTACTGTATTTTCATTCCCGTAAACATTTTACTGCGTTTTCACAGTTGCGTAACATTTTTGTCGCGTTTTCAAATCATGTATTGATTTTTCAACACTATCTCAATCACATAAAAATATGTAAACGTTTTTCAAATTGCGTAGCGATTTTTCAATGTTTTTGAAATCGAGTAGCTTAAAAATCACATTTTAAAGTACCGAAACACATTTTTCACCGTTTTTCAACTGCGAAAAATTTTTCTCAATATTTTAAACATCATTTTGGCCTTTCCAAAAATTTACATGACTTCTACTTCATTTTTCCACATTTTCTTACTTAAGAAATCCTTTTCTCAATATATTCCACAAGATCACCTTTTTATTAATTTAAATCAACGCTTCTAGCTTAAAATTTCCTAACGCGCTCCAAAACCCAAGAGTGAGCTATACGTTAGTAAATTTCAAGTCATCAATATATGTCTTATCATAACTGTATTAATTCTAAAGTATTTTTTTACTATATACATAATTTGATGTTCAAACACTTTCAACCTCATTTTTCTTTTCATAAAATGAAATCTCCTTTCTAAATAATAAATTGTTTTGTTTCCATTTTTATTTCTTATTTCTTCTAATCAACTAAGTTACCATTTACAAATCATATTTTTTTACACAAACAAAACCATTAAAGCCTCCATGGTTGTGAGATACTTGGTCTTTGAAACCAAAACATTTGTTCATTTTCCTTGCTTTTCTAAACATCCAATTTTACCATTCATGCAAAATATTAACTTGGAAACACCTATTTTGAGATGTTGAGGCCGTGAGCCTCATGGTCTTTGGAACCCAAAATAATTTTCCTTTGCAACATATATTATGACATATAATCATATATTATACTACAACATACATAGAGCATATCATGAAAGCAATAAAATTATGTAAAGCATAAAAGCATAAGCAAATAAATTTAAAACACATAAACACCACAAATAAATTACACAACCATGGATATGAATCCTCACATGGATTCACCATCCATCAAATACAAGTTCATCTCTCACCACCATACTTAGTTGGTGAGATAGATCTCCCTCTTACCTCTTGGAGAAACCTCCTAAGCTCCTTGCTGTGCTTCTTGGACAAGTCCTTCACTACCAAGAGCTTCTTGAACATAAAACAAACACAAGTTTATTAACATCTAAATCTTGAACAAGAAAGACCATGGATCAAAACATGACCTAGAACATGAAAATGAGACAAGTAGTGAAGTTTCCATAAACTCCACCATAAAAACCCTAGAACTTGACCTTGAAGAAAGTCCTTGAAGATGAATGATTTAGAACTTGGCCTTAACTACAAAGTGCCTTGTATTTAGGTAAAGATTCAAGAAATAAGGTTGGTTGAATTTTTTGGAGAGTGAAGGTATGATCTAGGCCTCTTGACCGTGTGGTTGAGTTGAAAGAAAAGGAGAGAAAAGTTATGTGAAGCTTGGCTTTAGGAAATGATAAAGATGAGTGATAGAAATGAATTGAAATTTTCCTTTAGCTTTTAAGCCTTCAAAACCGTAATCCCCCCTTGAACACTAAGGGTATGTCTAAATTCATCTAGCCACTTTTTGAGGCTTCAAGAGCCATTGATTGAATCAATGGTTGATCTTTGGTGTAGGTTTCCAAATGATAAGATTGAATTTGAACCATTGGATCCTTCCTCCAAGAAACCTTAGCTATTAGATACATCTCCAAAATGGAGGGTCAAGAACTTCTCTTTATACTTTCCACCCAAGGGTCATAAAATGTCCTTGCCACTTTGTGAGACCAATCTCCACCATACATTAAATCAATGGTAGTTATCCAAAGCCTTTATCACCAAGCTTGCTTCCTATTGGTAGTCTATAAAGTTGTTATAACCACTTAATTTGACTAACCAGTATAATATTTTTCTAGCTGCTATTTCTCTACGGATAATATGTATTATATTTTTATTACCCGATAAATAAAATAGTACAATACACAATAAAAGAAAATTTTAAAAATTGTTTCCAGTTTCGGGTTTATTAAGATCCCTCGACTCTATCTCAACAGTACAAAATTTTCTAGCCACAGAAAAATTTTATTTTTCTGGACCTATCTCAGGCCCGCATACAGCCCAAGAATAATATTAAAATAATAAAAAAAAATATAAAATCTTATAATAATCCACAAAAAATCATAAAAATTATAAAATTTATGAAAATCAAATCAGATTAATAAAAATAGTTAAGAATCAACAGAAATAATTAAAATACGTAAG
This sequence comes from Ormosia emarginata, assembly GCA_029884605.1. Classification (NCBI taxonomy): domain Eukaryota; kingdom Viridiplantae; phylum Streptophyta; class Magnoliopsida; order Fabales; family Fabaceae; genus Ormosia; species Ormosia emarginata. Next base: position 23,675,826 of record JAQQTP010000073.1, read on the forward strand.
ATTTTCCCTGGCCCAAAAATTATTATTTTCCTGACACGGAGTAAATCACACAAAATGATCAAATACAATCATAGAATAGTCAAAATAATTTTACAGTACACAAAAATCATAAAATAGTAGAATTATGTTATTAGTATCAAATAACTAAAAATTTTGGGTGTTACACATCGCTTCAGTAGCCGCAGCCATGCTCTAGTTATCACTTCCAGTGTTCACACACGTACCTCTACCGTGAGACATTGTTTTCCTTCGTAATCAGACTAAACAAAATACAATCAAAGTCAAGCAAAATCATTTCAAACAATATTGTTCCCTTTCGCAAACCAAAACACTGAGAAACACACAACATAAACAAGATAAACCTAACCACAAACCTAAAAGATTCAAACCGTGCTCTGATACCAACTAATGTAACACCCTCCTTTGGGAGTCACATTTTTTAACCACAAAAGAAAACTAAAACCAAATCATAAAAGATTTAATTTTATAAACTATGGGTTTAAAATTTCTTTTCGCTAAAAATATAAACTTACCAAAAATATAGGTAATACAAAAACACATTGAACTGATTAATACACACATGCATACATCACATAATATTCAATAACATTCACAACATAAAACTTACATACTCAAAAGCACGGTAACAAACTTAACAAAACTCAAAACGCTCGCATCCAGATAGACACGCCATAGGACGATACCTACACAACACTGCGTCCTCTCGAAACCAAGGAAGATCTCCGCTTCACCATTATGACGGACTTTACAAAACATAAACATATAAATAGAACAAGACGATAAAGAGGTGAGAACCCCTACATCAATGCCTGTAAGGCAGAATAGAAACAGCAAGAACAACAATGTCATTCAATACAAAATAAATAACACATACAGTCATTATATCAAACATTAGATAATTCAATAAATATAATTAACAGATAATTTAATAGATATATAAATATCACAATGAGATGTCAACTGGCTATGCATATGCACAATGGATCAAACCCTATTCCATGGAGCTAACACAATTCCAAAGTGAAGGATCTAGAAGACATGTCAGCCTCAATTCAAGAGCTATACAAGATAGTCTACGCCGGATCACGAAAAGAATAATGTTTGTTGGGTATCGTCAGTGTGTTGCAACGGATAAACCAAACCCTGATGCCCCCAACACTCATTGTACGATCTGCACTACGTAATTCTAGTTCACTCCTAGGCAACAAAAAGCCTTAATAGCTATCGACTATACAATGTTCAATGCATGATAAATGACTCAATGTACAAACACAAGCCACTACGAGGCATAATCCATATACCCACAAACTCGAGTCCAGTACGTTGGCCCGACAACAAACTTGTTGTATTCTCAATCACGTAATACTTTTATCGCATTTTCACAATTGCGTAACAATTTTGTTATGCTTTCAATTCGCGCAACCATTTTTCAAACGTTTTCTCAATCGCGTAAGTTAAAAATCAATATTTTTGAATTGTGTAAGGTTCTATCACTAATTTTCAATTGCATAAAGCATTTCTTTACTTTCTAAACTTTATTTTTGAAACTTTCCAATCTTAATATAAAACTTGAGTCTTAAATCTAATTTTTCTCACTAAAACCTCTTTAAATAATATTCTCTGACATTCATTTCAAAATCTGTATTGCTTTTGATTTACTAAACATCCTCTTAAAAATATTATAAGTATCAAAATACTATTCGAAAGCTCTTTTTCCATTCCATGACCGAAAATCACCTTTTGTCTGATAATAAAATTATTCGTTTCCATTTTCATTTTATAAATCTTTAATCCAATGTTTCCTTATCAAATCTCCTCTAAATAATATTTTTCAATGTTCGTTCACAAAAACTTCATTATCTTTATTAAATCATTCCTTTTGAAAATCATTCTTCATTTACAATCACTAAACACTTCTAAACAAAATACTTAATATTCCAAATCCTCTTTTAAACTTATTTCCTTTCTCATGATAAAAAATCAATCCTTTTTCCAATAATAAAACTTTGTTCACTTCCTTTATCAACTTGTAAAACCTGAATCCATATCCTTATTATAAAATCAACTAAATCCATGATTAATAAAATATTTTTGCCTTGGATACCCTATTGAGGGCATGAAGGCCGTGAGCCTTAATTAGTTTTTGAAACCAAAACTTTTCATTCTTCCAACATGATTCACACATACAACATATTCCACTCATCATAGTTCTACCATAACAATTTCATACATACTATAAAAATGACATAAAGCATCCAATCATCAATTTCTACCATATAAAATTTCATGCATACTATCAAAGCTATAAAAAAACCATATAAAGCAATTAAACACAAACAAATAAAATTATACAAACTAGTGAATAAATGCTCACATGGATTTTTCACTAACAAACACAAGTTTCGTTCCTCACCACCATGATTGGTTGATGAGGTTAATTTTCCTCTTACCTTAGATGATGTCCAAAGCTCCTTGTTTGGCTTCTTGATTCAAGCTTTCACCACCAAGTGATTCTTAAAAAAAAAAAACAAAGCAAACATACAAATATTAACATCTAAGGCTTAAATAAGATGACCATGGATCAAAGTCATGGTTTAGAACTTTAAAATAGATAGAAACATGAAGATCAAAGAACTTTACCTTAAAAGCTTCAAACTTGAGCTTGAAGAACAAGATAGGAGATGAATGATTTAGAAGATGGTCTTAACACAAAAGTATCTTAGGATTGTATGTAGATTGAAGATATAAGGTTGGATTAAATTATAGAAGTTTGGAAATGGGTTTTTGGGTTGTTGGCCGTGAGGTCTCTTTGAGGAAAATAGAGAGGATTTTGTGTTAGTTTTCTTGGTTGCTTGATATAAATGATGAAAGATGAATTAAGTTAAGAGACTTACCTCCCTTATGAAGCATGGCCGTGAGCTTCAAGCCAAAGTGGAGTGTCCAAGATTTCCTTCCAAGCCTCCAAACTTAGCATGCAAGTAATTCTCCTATTGGTCCTCACATGGAGTCAAAGCCATTTTGTTGGACTTTCGCTAAGCTTGTTAAGCAAGCTTGGTTCCTATTGGTCCTCCACCTAAGTTAAGCCTCTAAACTTGACTCTTCAACAAACTTGCTCTCCAAGCTTGTTTCCTATAGGATCAAACATAAAGTTTGTCATGATTAATCACGATTAGCTCCAAGATATTTAGGCTTATGGATATCTATACATCAACATATTTTTTGGTAGCTATTATCCAATGGATAGAAGCTATTGTGTTTTACCTTGTGGTTATTGTCCAACGGATAATAAAACATACTCTGATTTTATTGGTCAAATAAAATCTTAGAAAGATAAAATTTTGAAAATTATTTCCGATTTCGGGTTTAATAAGCTCCCCCGGCCCTATATTAACAGTCTAAAATTTTTTGGCCCCCAAAAACTTTTATTTTTCTAGCCCGTCAACAAACATACAGAGATCAAAAATCATGATAAAATAATTAAAATAATTCAAGTAATTCACAAAATCACAAAGACTCACAAAAATCACATGTAATTGAGATAACGAAAATTCGGGGAGTTATAAACTCCCCTTCTAAAAAGAATTTCGTCCTCAAAATTTTCGTACGTTAGATTAGATGTAGATATTTCCCCTCTCATTATGCCTTTAGTTTAGTACAGTATCTGAAAACGTGTTTAGGCTTCTTGCACTTGAAACAAACCATTCCCTTAATCGTACATTCCTTTGTTATATGGCCCTTCCCACACTTCAAACATTTTGGCACAAATGTCACAGACTGACTGAATCCACCTCTACTAGAACTTCCCCCGATAGATTGTTGTTGTTGTTCTTGATGATTCCTTGGTGGTCGGGAATACTACTTTTGTTGGAACTAATTGCCATTGCCATTACCTTCCCTTTGGAACTGAGATGGTCCAAAGTTACGGGATCTCGTGTCTCGAGATTGGTCCAACTCCTCAATCCGACAACACTTATCTAACAAGGATGGAAACTGATCAATTCCCAAAGGTAACACTGCACGCTTTAGGTCATGCATCAAATCTCCTTCAAACTTTCGACACTTCCACTCCTCATCTAGTTGAAGTTGAAAGTACCTTGAGAATTTTGATAAGTTTTCAAACTTAGCAGCATACTCACTTACCGTCATTCCTCCTTGTCTCAAACCAAGGAATTCCATTTCCTTAGCAAGCCTTGAACTAGCTGGAAAATATTTTTCCAGGAATTTGTTCTTAAGAACCTCCCATGTAATCATCCTCCCTTCAGTTTCCAACAACCGTTGAGCTCCTACCCACCAGTCTTCACCATTTCCGACGAGCATAAAGGTAGCGTAAGCTAACTTTCTCCCATCGGTACATCTCATTCCTTTAAATATCTTCTCTAATTCCTTGATCTATAGACTAGCCTTCTCCAGATCAAATTCTCCTCTGAATTGTGGTGGATTGTTGTGATGAAACTCTGATAGACTCTGAGCTTCTGCAGTTATTTCCTACTATTGATTAGCTATCTGACTTTGTTGTATCATAACTTCTGTCATTCTTTGCATCGCTTCAGCAGTCGCAACCATGCTCTGGTTATCACTTCTAGTGTTCACACGCGTACCTCTACCGTGAGACATTGGTTTCCTTTGCAATCAGACTAAACAAAATACAATCAAAGTCAAGCACAATCATTTCAAACAATATTGTTTCCTTTCGCAAACCAAAACACAGAGAAACACATAACATAAATAAGACAAACCTAATCACAAACCCAAAAGACTCAAACTGAGCTCTGATACCATCTAATGTAACACCTTCCTTTGGGAGTCACATTTTCGAACCACTAAAGAAAACTAAAACCAAATCATAAAACATTTAATATTATAAAATATGGGTTTAAAATTTCTTTTCACTGAAAATATAAACTTACCAAAAATATAGGTGGTACAAAAACATATTGAACTGATTAATACACACATGCATACACCATATAATATTCAATAACATTCATAACATAAAACTTACATACTCAGAGAAATAATAGCAACCTTATGACAGTTCTTACTCAAAAGCATGGTAACAGACTTAACAAAACTCAAAACGCCCCCATCTAGATGAACATGCCATAGGACGATGCCGCCACAGCACTGCGTCCTCTCAAAACCAAGGAAGATCTCCGCTTCACCACGATGGACTTTACAAAACATAAAGATATAAACAGAACAAGATGATAAAGAGGTGAGATTCCCTAAAACAATACCTGCATGGAAGCGTAGAAACAGCAAGAACAACAATGTCATTCAATACAAAATAAATAACACATACAATCATTATATGAAACATTAGATAATTCAACACATATAATTAACAGATATATAAATATCACAATGACATGTCAACTAACTATGCATATGCACAATGGATCAAATCCTACTCCAAGGAGCTAACACAATTTCAGAGTGAAGGATCCATAAGACATATCAGCCACAATTCAAGAGCTATACAAGACAGTCTACACCGGATCACGAAAAGAATAATGTTTGTCAGGTATCATTGGTGTGTTGTAACAGATAAACCGCACCCCCCCAAGACTCATTGTACGATCTGCACTACACAATTCCAGTTCACACATAGGCAACAAAAAGCCTTAACAGGCACCGACTGTATAATGTTCAATGCATGATAAATGACTCAATGCACAAACACAAGCCACTACGGGGCATAATCCATATACCCACAAACTCGGGTCCAGTACGTCGGCCCGACAACAAACTTGTTGTATTCTTAGTCATGTAATACTTTTATCGCATTTTCATAATTGCATAACAATTTTGTTACGTTTTCAAGTCGTGTAACTATTTTTCTAATGTTTTCTCAATCGCGTAAGTTAAAAATCAATATTTTTGAATCACGTAAGGTTCTATCACTATTTTTCAATTGCGTAAAGCATTTCTTTACTTTCTAAACTTTATTTTTGAAACTTTCCAATCTTAATATAAAACTTGAGCCTTAAATCCAATTTTTCTCACTAAAACCTCTCTAAATAATATTCTCCGACATTCATTTCAAAATCTGTATTACTTTTGATTTACTAAACATCCTCTTAAAAATACTATAAGTATCAAAATACTGTTCAAAAACTCCTTTTCCATTTCCATGACTGAAAATCACTTTTTGTCCAATAATAAAATTATTTGTTTCCATTTTCATTTTATAAATCGTTAATCCAATGTTTCCTTATCAAATCTCCTCTAAATAATATTTTTCAATGTTTGTTCACAAAAACTTCGTTATCTTTTTTAAATTATTCTTTTCAAAAATCATTCTTCGTTTACCATCACTTAAATACTTCTAAACAAAATACTTAATATTCCAAATCCTCTTTTAAACTCATTTCCTTTCTCATGATAAAAAATCAATCATTTTTCCAATAATAAAACTTTGTTCATTTCCTTTATCAACTTGTAAAACCTTAATCCATATCCTTATTATAAAATCAACTAAATCCATGATTAATAAAATAATTTTACCTTGGATACCCTATTGAGGGCATGAAGGCCGTGAGCCTCAATTGGTCTTTGGAATCAAAACTTTTCATTCCTTCAACATGATTCACACATACAATATATTCTACTCATTATAGTTCTACCATAGCGATTTTATACATACTATAAAAATCACATAAAGCATCCAATCATCAATTTCTACTATATCAAATATCATGCATACCATCAAAGCTATAAAAAAATCATATAAAGCAATTAAACACAAACAAATAAAATGATACAAACTAGTGAATAAATCCTCACATGGATTTTTCACTAAAAACACAAGTTTCGTTCCTCACCACCATGATTGGTTGATGAGGTTAATCTCCCTCTTGCCTTAGATGATGTCCAAAGCTCCTTGTTTGACTTCTTGATCCAAGCTTTCACCACCAAGTGATTCTTAAAAAAAAAAAAACAAAGCAAACATACAAATATTAACATCTAAGGCTTAACTAAGATGACCATGGATCAAAGTCATGGTTTAAAACTTTAAAATGGATAGAAACATGAAGATCAAAGAACTTTAGAAGATGAATGATTTAGAATATAGTCTCAACACAAAAGTGTCTTAGGATTGTATGTAGATTGAAGATATAAGGTTGGATTAAATTATAGAAGTTTGGAAATGAGTTTTTGGGTTGTTGGTCATGAGGTCTCTTTGAGGAAAAAAAAGAGGATTTTGTCTTAGTTTTCTTGGTTGCTTGATATAAATTATGAAAGATGAATTAAGTTAAGAGACTTACCTCCCTTATGAAGCATGGTCATGAGCTTCAAGCCAAAGTGGAGTGTCCAAGATTTCCTTCCAAGCCTCCAAACTTAGCATGCAAGCAATTCTCCTACTGGTCCTCACATAGAATCAAAGCCATTTTGTTGGACTTTCACCAAGCTTGTTAAGCAAGCTTGGTTCCTATTCATCCTCCACCTAAGTTAAGCCATTAAACTTGACTCTTCAACAAAGTTGCTCTCCAAGCTTGTTTCCTATAGGATCAAACATAAAGCTTATCATGATTAATCATGATTAGCTCCAAGATATTTAGGCTTAAGGATATCTATCCATCAAGATATTTTTCGGTAGCTATTACCCAATAGACAGAAGCTATTGCATATTACCCAATGGTTATTATCCAATGGATAATAGAACGTACCCTAATTTTATTGGTCAGACAAAATCTTAGAAAGATAAAACTTTGAAAATTGTTTCCTGTTTTGGGTCTAGTAAGCTCCCTCAGCCCCGGATCAATAGTCCAACATTTTTCGGCCTCGAAAAACTTTTATTTTTTCGGCCTGGCAACAAACACACAGAGAGATCAAGAATCATAATAGAATAATTAAAATAATTCAAACAATTCATAAAATCACAAAAACTCACAAAAAACACATATAACTGAGATAACTGATAATCACATATTTTATTCATTAAGAAACCCTTATGTTTAGTCATTTACACTCTCCATATTCTTAATTGATTGAGTTTGGTATGATTTTGTGAGTTTGAGCTCAAATTGGTCCTAATTGAATATTTCCAGCATTATTGAGATTTGACATTGTTTCTGTATTTTGGCCATAACTTGAGTTCCTAATATCTGATGAACATGAATTTTACCTTGTAGGAAAGCTAAGAGGAAGCTCTACAACTTTGATGAAGAGCTCAAAGTCTGATTCAGATGTCTAAGGGACCTAAGTTGACATGGAAGTCAGAATACGGGTTCTGTCAGTAGAATCCGAACAGTGTGCACTCAAAAAAATCATATCTCAAGATGTAATAATGGAGATGGGCTGAAATTTGGACATTGGATAGTCAAGATCCAAATAAACAACTTTCATGAAGAACACATTTTGAGAAAAAGAAGTGTAGTAGGTCATTTTGAGCTTGCAAGTCGGAACAGAGGTGCTGAAGTTGGGTTTGAGCAACCTACGGTATTTGGGACATATCTTGGGCTTAAGGAAGCCAAATTGGACGAACCAGCTATCCATTTTATAGCCAAGACAAGGATCTACAACTTTCATGAAGAACACTTTTCGTGGTTCTGAAGTATAGTGGGTCGTTTTTGACTTCCAAGTCAGACACGAAATTTTCGTCCTCAACCATCCACTCATCCATCCACTAATCCACTCATCCATCCACTAATCCACTCATCCACTCATCCACTAACTCACCCACTCATCCACTCATACACTAATCCAACCACTTAACCACTCCACCCACTCATCCACTAATCCATCCACTCATCCATCCACTCACCCATTCATGTCCATAATTTCCCACTCACCAAAAGTCCTTTGGCATTTTTCACTATTCAACCACTCAACCATTCCACTCACTCATCCACTAAACCAATCCACTAAACTAACCCACTAACCCACTAATCCATCCACTCAAACACTCCACTCACTCACCCACTCATCCACCCACTTCCCTTTGTCATTTTGTTACCTTAGACTTCTATAAAAGGCACCATTTATCATGAACAAGATGTAGTAATTCTCCTTCATTTCTCTCTAAGTTTCTTCTTGCTTCTTCATAGTTTCTCATAGTTTTGTATATTTTGATGCTCCCCTTCATGGTAATGGAGGGCTAAGCTACTTTGGGTCAATTTAGAACTCTTGAAGAGATTGTGGTTTGGATTCTTGAGACCTTGGTTATGCATTGTATTTGATTTGTAATTGAATTCCTCTTTTCTTCTTCTTTCTTCTTCTTCTTGATCTTGAATGCATGAATGGTGATTCTATTTATGTTGATCTAATTTGATCTTAGTTTAAGATTGAGATTTGTGATGAAACTTAGAACTAATTGATCTAAACTAATCACATAAATGAAGATTGAGATTTGTGATGAAACTTAGAACTGATTGATCTAAATTAATCACGAGAATTGAAGAGGTTAGGTTTCGATTTGTGCCTAAGTTAATTGAATTCGGTACTTGAAATTAACATAGATTTTCATGAATGGTGCGATTGCGGATTTGTGTTTATCACTTGTTAATTGAATTCTAGACGATCGTCTAGTATGAATTCTGGATTTGATGCAGAGATCTCGGTTAGATCCAAATTAACAATTCAATTACGCTTCAAGTGTTTTATGAAGGGTCTATGATTGAATCCACCCAATCTTGGATAGGTTTCTAAATTGACTGCTCTTTAATTGTTATTTCTTCCTTTAATTTTGTTAAGTGCGATCTTAAACTGTCAAACCCCCCTTTTTGCTAACTTTCACTTGATTTGATCAAATTGCATTTACGATCCTTGAGGAGACGATCCGGTGTTGTCACTGTGCTACAAGCTTAGGTAATAACTTCGGTTATAATTTTGACTGAGTTCGGCGCTCGTCAATAACCAAAATTCGAGATGTTACACAGAGCATTTTGAGTTTTGTTGGGTTTGTTACCGTGCTTTTTAGTATGACCCGTCATGGGGTTTGTTACTTTTTTGTTTTAAGTATGTAAGTCTTATATATTTATGTTGTATGTTGTTAATACTTTATGTTATGTATATATGATGTATATTTATTCAGTTTGATATATCATGTGTTCTCTATTTTATTTTACTATGTTTAAGTTATCCGTGAAAGAAATTTTGAAACTCGTACAGTATTATATTAAATCTTTTATGAAATGGTTTTAGTTAAAAAGTTTTTGGTCTGAAATGTAATACCCTAGGGAGGGTGTTACAACATTACTCTAGCACTGCTCCCTTTGAGATTCGAGGGTCCATCAACGTAGATGGTCCAAGAATACGCTCTAGGATGACATTGAAACTATTGTCTTAGCCTTCATGCTGTAATAAATAATGTTAAAGCCAACTTCTCAATCTTTTAATCGAGAATCTCTGGGTCTTGCAAAACTTTATTGACAAAGTAAACTGGTCTCTGGCCTACTTCAATTTCTTTTATCAGAACTGAGCTGATCACCTCATTGTTGACAGTAAGGTAGGCATAAAGTGTTTCACCAGGGTTCGGTCTTGTCAGGATTGGTGGTGTGGACAACATCTTCTTCAACGCTTAAAAGACGACTTCACACTCTGAGGTCCACTCAAAATTCTTTCCCTATTTTAAAATTTTGAAGAAAGGAAGAGATTTTTTAGCAGCCTTGGCAAGGAAACGTGTGAGTGCCACTATCTAACTTGTCAGTTGTTGCACTTCTTGCGCATATCGAGGACAACTTGACATTTTTCTAGGTTGGCTTCAATACCTCGGTTTGTCAATAAAAACCCTAGAAATATGCCATCCTGAACCCAAAAGGCGCATTTCTCCAAATTCAGCCTTATGTTATGCTTCTGAATTTGGGTAAACATTTCTTCCAGATCTTTGATGTGATCACCAGTCTCTGTTGTATTGATGACCATATCATCAATGTAGACTTCGAGTATCTTACCAATATGACCTTCAAAGACTTTGTTGATCATTTGTTGGTAAGTTGCTCATGCATTCTTCAATTTGAATGGCATGATGTAGTAACAGTAGCTTCCCATCTCGGTTATGAAGGCGGTCTTATCTTCGTCTTTCGGGTTCATAAGAATTTGGTTGTATCTAGAATAGGTATCTATAAAAGAAAGTAAACAGAATCCAGACAAGTTGTCTACTAGCTTGTTGATGTTAGGAAGTGGGTAGGAGTCTTTTGGACACGCTTTGTTCATATCGGTGTAATCTACACACATACACCACTTCCCATGGACTTTTTGACTAAGACTATATTAGAGAGTCATGTGGTGTAAGAGACTTCCCTAATGAATTCAGCGACTAAGAGCTCCTTCACCTGCTTCTGGATTACCTCTTGCCTTTTAAGTTTGACCTTCCTTTTATCGCTAGGCCACCGACTTCACGTCCTTTGATATAGATAATCGGTGGCAGATGAATTATGGGTCCAACCCCATTATGTCTGCAGAAGTCCAGGCGAACAAATCTTTGTTACTCACCAAAAACTCAGTTAGCTGGGCTCTTTCCTCTTGATTGAGATGTCCTCCAATCTTGGTCACCTAGTCTAGCTTGGAACCAAGTTGGAGGGGTTGTAGTTCTCTATCAGGTTAAGGGTGTGTACCATGAATTTCTTCACAAACATCTAGTTCAGTCAAGAGGACGTTGACAGGACCCGTAGTGACTGAAGTTGAGTTATTGTGTTAGTCCGTGGTCCGAGGCTTCTTGGCTATTTTCAGGCTTTCATTGTGACATTCTCAAGTCGTGGTCTGGTCTCCTCTAACTATGACAACCCTGTCTTATTGGTCAAGGAACTTCATGGCCAAGTGGGGTGCAGAGATCATGGTCCCAAAGACGTTGAGTGAAGGATGACCCAGTATGACATTATAGGTCGCAAAGCAGTCAACTACTAGAAATTTAACTTTGAGGTTTTGAACAAAGAGTCCATCCCCAAGGTCAAGTATGTCTCTATGTATCCCACTGGGGTGATCTTGTTGCCAGTAAATTCGATCAGCTCTTTTGTGTATGAGATTAATTCTTTCTTTGATAAACCTAGCTTCTTGAACAAGTCTAGGAACATGATGTTAGCCGAGCTCCCCTATTCAACAAATATTCGACTGACCTCGACTTTTGTGATTATCTCAGAGATTACCATAGTTTCATCGTGATCTGGGATAGGCTCAGGTAATCTTCATCAGTGAACAAAATCAGCAGGGATTTTCTCACACTACTATCCGATTTGATTCCTGAGAGGGAGGTCACACTCAATACAGCCCAAAGTGCTTTCTTCCTCGCATTTCTAGACTTAATGCCAGTTGCGAAGCCCTCCAAGATGGAATTGATTGTTCGGGTTAATTCGACATGACGACGGTCATTATCTTGATTGTCATCCCGGGGTTGTACCATTTCTTAGTTTTGAGTGTTACCCCGAGATGAGCCTACACTAAGATTTTTATTCCTAGTAGGAGAGTATCTTCTCTGGTATGGTGGAGATGGGCTTCTCCATAGATTGTAGCTCTGCTTCCTGTAGTTTTGCCCCCCCCTTTGATTGTTGTTTCAAGATTGTCACACGTAGCGACCCAGGCGGCCATCTTGGATCAATGACTCGATGACATCTTAGAGGTTGATGCAATCCTTCGTGTTATACTCGTGGCCATCGTGCCATGCATAGTTTGAATGGCAATAGACTTAGTTTTGATGATTAACAAACAAACAAGAATTGATAATGTGAAAATCAAGTTCCAAGTTTCCTCAAGATTAACTTATAGGACTTTGGTCTTACATGTAAAGGTAAATAAGATTCACACAAAAGCTCAAACAAAGTTCTAAATCCTTATTTATATTTCTTGATTGATAAAATACCCAAACAAATGGTTTATAAATAACTAATCTTAATGGTAGCCCATTTGGATAAAAATTTGTCAAGATTAGGCTTTGGAAAACTAACCCTAAGTCACTCATTTGTCCTCTTCTTCAAAATATTTTTGAGTCTTAAACTGAAACTTATTTCATTATAAAGTAGACCCAACAACCTTTCATATAAGTGGTCTTTTGTTTTAAACAAATAAGTAATAAAGAAGTTATGGTTTTTCAAACCTGTCGTATTCAAAAACAGGGTGCCATAACCGATTATAAGATTTCCATAACTGGTTATTCACTAAAGTCAAAGGCACATGCTTCAATTTTTAAAAGGCCATAACCAGTTATGACATTTGCATAATCGGTTATTTGGAAAGTCATAAGCTTATGCTTTTGTTATAACCGATTATGACTTGTTCATAACCGGTTATTAGCTCGTTTTAAAAAAAGCCACTGGTTAGGTTATAACCGATTATGAAATAGTCATAATCGGTTATTTGGCAACCAGAAACAGATTTCTAACGGCTCTATTTAGCATTTAATGCTTCCTAACCACCACCAACGACTCTTAAATGCTTTGGGCTATAAATGAAAGTGTTTGTGCATTGACTACAAGTTGGAAAACATTCTGAAAAACTTTCTTGAGCATTAAATACGAGTTTTATCATCTTTCTAATCCATACTCTGTTTTGAACTTCTAAAAGTATGAATCCTTGATACCATTGTTCTTCAATTTGTATTATCCATTCTTGAGAAAGTTTCTTATCATTCATACTTTGTATAATCTGTAAAGAGAAGGTGAGGTATCTCTCAAAACTGTAAGGGTGAGGTATCCCTTCAAAGTAGAGGCTCAAACACAAGGGTGAGATATCCCAAGGTGTGTTGAGTGCTCCATCTTGTAAAAGTTATTAAGCACCTATTTGAAACTTGAAGATATATAAATAGTGTTTAAATCTCGTAAGTGATTTAGCTAAACCAGGATAAAGTTTTGTGTTTGTCTTCCTAAACTCATATCTTGTTTTATTGAATAATGTTATCTTGCTTGGTTGATTTACTTATAAGTGAAAGCCCTCTATCTTCTCTATCCATTCAACTTTGATAAACAATAGCTTTAACGAAAATTGATAATCAAATGTTTTGCGAAAGAATTACGAAATTATTTTACATACTCAATTTATCCCCTCTTGAGTATTGAGACCACTTGGTAACACACAATGCTTGGACTTGTCCCTCTGCACATGTTTATTTAATGGGGGAGCTCTTTGCACATCCCGAAACTTGGTGTTCATAATTTCTTAGTAGATCTGAGCCCGATGTGTGTTGAGAATAGTGTAGTCCTTATACTTTCCTTTAAAAGGTTGCTTTGAATTCCGGCCTTGTTGATTTGGTTGTCCAGACTAAGGTTTAACATCTCCTTTCTTGAGATGCTTCCTAGCCTGGAAAACGTCTCCAGCATTGATGTATTTGTCTGCATGGGCCTGGAACTCGTCCATGGTCTTGGGCTCTTTTTTGGCAAGAGAAAAGGAAAGTGGCCCAGGTCGGAGCCCTTCTCTTATGTAGTATTGTCCGGGCCTTTCATCCTAGTTACGTACATTCACTATCTCATTGTTGAATGGGATATAAAGTCTCTGAGAGACTTCTCCTTTCCTTGCTTGATCTAAGAGAGGCATGAAATGGATTTAGGTTGCACCTCGCTAGTGATGAAATGCAGCAAAAATCTCAAAGGAAGACCGTCCCAATTTACAATAGATTTAGAAGTTAAGGTAGTGAACCATTTTAATGCCGCTTTCTTTAAAGATAGTGGGAAAACGCAACACATTAGTTAGTCATCACCTCTAGCAAATAATAGTGCAGAAACATAAGCATCTAAGTGCTCTTGAGGATACGTGGTCCCATCATAGGCTTCAATATTTGTGGGATATTTGAAACGCCTATGGATCTCATAGGCCATAACCTTATCAGAGAATGGTTGGTTTTGTGAAACTGAGTTCCGCACTTTGTGTTCTTGCTATCTTCTTAGCCGAACATGGATTTCAGCATTATGACCGAGGTCCGCAATCTTAGAATTTTCTGGATGACGAACCTCGTCTTGGGCTCTATCCCTTCAATTTTCACAATTTCTCCTCGGAGACCGGTTCTCGCCTTCATTCTCCTGATTAACAGCTCTTTCCAGGCTATGGATCCTCTCATCCTAAAGTTTACCAAAAAAGATGAGTTCTACTCTAGATAGCTCTGGAAGACTGGTTTCAGCACGGTGGGATCAAACTTCTTCATTCTCCACACAAGCTCTAAGGCGTTGTAGCGCTGACACTTGCTAGCCAACATCTCCAGAATGTGCACTTTGTGGACCAAGACGTTGCCTCGTTGGAAATCGTGGGAGCGGAGGGGGGAGATTCTCTCTAGTGAAAGAAGTCTCTACCCCATTCTGCCTAAGTTCTGGTTAGGTAACAACTAGTACTGGGATTGGCTCATGGACAGACAACAGATGACGAATTGGAGACAATGGATTCTACACAGTAGAGATGCGATTCTAATTGGCAGAAGTTTGATTTCTCCTCGTAGTAACCATGATGATGATGATGAGAATAAAATTTTATCTTTCCCACATACGGTGTCAATGTTCTGAACAAGGTTCAGAAGGTTACTTGAATAGGTAAATGAAGGTGGAAACGTCTGTGGCACTGCAGCAGCAATGGTGGTGCAAGGGGTGAGTACATGCAAAAGGCACTCCGACGCTCAAATTAGACCGTGCACAAGGATGGTAGCATGTAGAATTGGATTAGATACATACCTTTGATACCTTGTAGGGTATTTATAAGAACGTCTTGAGTGTTAAGAATTATAGTTCAATCTAAATTGAATGATGTTATTTATGATCAGAATTTTTGAGATTATTATATTTTATAACTAATTTCTCTATTTATGTGTGATGTAATTAATATTCATATCTATAAAAAATTCTGTAAGATATTTGTTCCTCATAAATAGGTAGATATACTTATATAATAGTGCATAATAATATTTGAGATACTATTATGACAAGTCGAGTTGCTCTTGAACCGGTAACATGTAATATGATCTAGAATAGAATTGAAATAGAATTAGAATGAAATGAAATGAAATATTATTTCTTTAGTCATATGAGGTATCCTTGCAATCTTCAGTTGTGAGATTGATCTTTACTTGAAATGCTAAGAGTATCTTTTTCAAATATCTTTTCATGGATTCAAACTCTTGGTCTTTCAAATGTAACTTACTTACAACTTCAACTACTTTTTGTGAATGAAATGAAATTAAATGATAATTCTAATTTCATAATTTTTTAAATTATTTTATTCTTAAGTATATAAAGTTAATGCAAAATAAATCAAAATTAGTTAAAATAACATTAATATTGCTTACGAAAAGCAAAATACTTAAAACGTTTCATTTATAATTTATACATGTAATATACATATACATTTATGATAATTAATAATATTGACGTTTAATATTTCATAACTTGGTAATAAATATTTCATTATTTAGTAAAACAAATTACTTTTAGTATGCCAGTAATATAAATAATTAATAGAAATGAGATTAAATAAATGTAAATTTAAATTAAAAAAATATAATAATATAAAATAATTATAAACTACTCAGCGTATCAAATATTATTCTTTTCGATTTGTTCTTTATTTTTGACTTTCATGGTTTGATAAGAAATATAGGAGAGATGAGAAAGTGACGTGGTACTTAGCCCAAGTAATTCTAACATCTACATATGTAAGTGAGGGGTTTATTTTGAATTTTGGACAAAAATAAATCTCCATCAAAATTAATTTGTTCAATTTGGTTTAATTTTTATATTTTTTAATTGTCAAATTTGAATCAAATTGAATCGAACATCTATGAATTAGTTTTGTTTGGGTGATTGGGTTAATCATTTTTTTACATAAAAATTAGTTAAATAATTAGTTTTCTATAATAAAAAAAATAACAAACCTATAATTTTTTTTAAAAAATAGAATCAAATTTATTTATCTCAATAAGCACACTATAAAGTACAATAAATAGACAAAGTCTAAATAAATAAATATAATTAAAATATATGTAATAATAGATATCAAGACAAAGATAAGTATACAACAATACTCAAAGTTAGTCCAAACATACTTAAAAAGAAATACAAGTACAAAACATAACAATAGACAACACCCAAAGTCAATTCAAACTTAATCTAAACTCAATCCAATCATAAAAAAAAAACATGAATCAATCATCATTCATCAAATCTAATTTATTTTTGAATTTTATCTACATCCTGTAATAAGCACAAATGAAAGCGTTATTGTCCTTCATCTTCATTTCAATAACCAATGTCTAAGAATTTAACAATGGAAACGTTATGGTCCTCAAAGACCACTCTCAATACCACATTGACTTATCCACTCAATGAATAATCACTCACTTATCCTATCACCTCCTATTGTTTTATCATACCAAATGTCAATAGACAATATAACTCATCATATCCTATTATATATCCACCGTAAGCCTAAGAAGCCACAACACCAAGACACCAAGTTTCTCAACTTTGTCAACAATAAAAGAAAACCTACTATGAGTTAGAATATATACCAAAGAATCACTCAATGAGTTCTGAAAGAACACCTTAACCATAACAAAGAAAATGGAATTAGTGAATTGCAACGACAATTATGGATTGAAGTCGGCCAATTAGGGATGAATAAGATTAGACAGAGAATTGCAGAGAGAGAACAGAGAAAAAAGTTATAACTAAATTAATTATATGACTCACTACCAATGATTAAACATTAATATATTACCTTAAGTAATTGTGACTTCTGCACATTGAGAGTTTTAAAGTAAAAAGTTTAATACTCTATATAATAAATGCAAATCAAGTTCACGTCTCATATTTAACAATATTAAATTACTGAAGTTAATAGATATAATATTAGAAAGATCAATAATAAATGAGAATATATATATATATATATATATATATATATATATATGAGGAATGATCAATTTATATACAGTAAGTCTTTTTTGACTTACACTTATTTTCAATCGTTAGATTCACTTTTATCTAATGGTTACTTTTAATGAAATTATCTCAACCATTAGATGAAAGTGGATCAAACGATTGAAAATGCGTGTAAATCAAAAAAAGACTTACACCTGGTGTAGAATCGATCCCACTCTCTCTCTCTCTCTCTATATATATATATATATATATATATATATATATATATTTGTTTAATTCTTGAATTTAAAATTTCAAATCTAAAAATTAAATCAATTAAATTTTATTTCGTTTGAATTTTATTTAAACCAATCAATATACTTAAATTAAAATGAATTAATTTAATTAGTTCACTTGAAATTAATATAATTAATTAAATTATCTGAACTAATTTACCCCTAATAACATGTAACCTGTCTCGCAAGCTTGAAAACAAAAGATCTTGTTATTTGCAATTTTGTACATTATTGTTATTATATTAATATTTTATTATATTTTAACTAATAAAAAAATGTATAAAAAAGATATTATAACTTTTTTCCTAAAATAGTGGAGGCATCAACGTGGGACCCGCTATTTGATAGGTATCCGATCCACACTCGCGACAATCGTATCTGGGCACAGTGCAGTGTAGTGTTTGCCATTAAAAATATAATAATAATGAGTGCGGCAACAAACATCGATAACAATAGTCCTTCACAAAGCTTTTTTTATATAATCTATATAACTCACTATCATTTTTATTTATTTATTTTTCTCCTTCTCCCTTTTTATTTATCAGTATCAATAGTCCACCATTCATTACGCCAATGTGAGTCATATAACACTATCATTTTCCTTTCTTCTTATTTCTTACTAAACGTCTAAGGATCCTATTCTCTTCTGTGACAAAATTTTCACATGACCAATATGCCACTAGGCAAGGCTTTCCAACGATAAAATGCGTAGAGAAATCCAATTATCCAAACAACTTAAGAAACGTATTAAGTGCCCCACTCATGTAAAAAATGACGACATCAATGCAAAATAATAATCAAAGCCTTTCCTAAGTCTCTATAAATACCTTTCCACCCTATCATCCACTTCTCAACCCAGTAATCCTTTCACTTTTCTATTCCGAGCATTGCACTCAACATTCATTTTTCCCCTCGCTTTTCTTTGCGTTTTTCCCGTCTTCTCTCTGTCTCACACCAACATTAACACCAATAAAAAAAAGAAAAAGAAAATGGCAGCATACAGAGAACCCATGATCATGAGAGAAAAATCCCCAGTCTCTGCGCAGGAACCACACTCGCAATGGCATTCCCCGGTTCCGTACTTGTTCTGTGGGTTAGCCGCCATGTTGGGTCTCATTGCTTTTGCACTGTTGATTCGTGTTGCATGTTCCTTTTGGAAGCTATCTGGATACCTCGAAGGCAATGAAGAAGCAGGGCGAGACCTTGAGGCTGGTGAGGCCAAAATCGATGAGACCCAGAAAGCACCACCGCAAGCTTACAAGGAGAAGATCTTGGTGATAATGGCTGGACAAGAGAGGCCAACATTCTTAGCCACACCCATGTGGTCAAGTAGGTCCTCTTCCTTCGGTAACAACATAAGCAGCAGCACTTGTACCTGCAACAAGACCGATAAATCGGTGGAAATGGCTGAGACTGTGAAACTGGTAAAGAGCAGAGACAGGGACAGGGAAACCCCAGACACCTCATCCGAACAGAACCATTAGTAATCAGCACATGTTCTGATTTTGTTTTTCTAGCTGGGATTGTTCATGGAAAGCTCTGGTGTTACCGGTTTTTGGACCTTTGTTTTGTAGCTTTTAGGTGTCTATATATACGAGCTTGCATGTTCAGAAGATTGGTCATGTAGGCGATGGTTTAGATCTGTCAATCTTCTCTTTCGTGTACAGTATTTCAGGAATGTAAGTTTGGTTGAGGTGGAATTGAAGCTTACTTATTTCACAACTCTGTTATACGTTATAACTCATTGAGGTAAGATTTGTATTGGGGATTTACACACGAGGGCTAATTGTTTTGACAAATCTGGGTTGGAAAACAAGGAAAATTCTACCGTACAATCTCGTTAGGGTGCCACCGTGCCACCCACCAATTCAAGTCTGCCATGTAAATAAAGTAGGTTTTTTTAGTCAAAGCAAAATGCAGTGTTGGAAATTAAATTTGTACCCAAAAAAGTTTTAAATTTCGTTTTAACCCACAAACTTGAAAATATAAAAATTATAAGCTGATCTCCACACAAATTAGATTAACACCCCAAAATTATTTTTTTGTCTTAATACCCCGAACAAGTGATAAATTCCCAAAGATCCAATAAAAATTAAAATTATAAACTAACCCTAATCCATTGTTCCAAAGACTTTCTCCATGCCAACGCCGTCACCATTAATTGTCTTCCCAAGGGTTCTTCCATACCACAATCACTTGAAAAACCATCACTCCAAAGTAAGAGACCACCATCATTTGCATTGGGTTGTCTTTATCCTCTTACCTGAACAGTGACGTTGGCAATTGGTGGCAAGGACTACAGAAAACCGGCTATTACCCACGATTTATTACCGGTGATTGTCCTCACGGCAGCTTTGCAAACTAAGAAATGATTTATACCCATCACCAAATATCATTAGTAATATGTCATTTACTAAAAAAATAAATAAAATTGTTCTGGACTGGATTTTAAGTTAATCCAACCAAAAGCAACTCGTCTTATTCAAGATGATCTCATTTAACGATGCGTACATCTAAAATCGTAATAATATCTTACAACAAAGATGAGATCTCTCCTAGAATCTCGTGTTTAAAGAAATTATAATTAAATTAGATAATTACTCTAACTAATTCTATAATCATAGGAATTCTTATTATTGATATTCATTATCCATAAATACAAATTCAAAATGAGTTTCTCTCTTCCACATTCTCCTATAAATACAATGCAAGACCACCAAGGTATGAATTTGAGCATCAAAACATTACCTACCTTTTATATAATCAAACTTGAGCATCAGAGAGTCTTTTGTATAACATCTGTGAAAATATGATAGACTTGTAAATGGTTATGGAGATAGCCTAATGCTAGTTTGTTATGCTTGTTAGGTTTTGTGGCCTTTTGAGCACGTTTAGTTACTTTGTTGTAACACTATGTGTGAAATATAGCTGTTATTAACTCCAAAATTGGCTTAAACTACTCAGTTAGTGAAAATAAATATGAAGATTTTGTTTCTAGGTCACAAATGTGTAGAGGAAGATGTGATTAAAATTTGAAGTAAATTAGAGTTAGTTTGACTTTTTTCAGCATACTGAGAGTGTGCTTTAATGCTGAATTGACTACTAGCAGATATGAAAAAAAATATGAAAAATGGTTAAACAAGATTTTTTATGAATCTTAATATTTATTTTAAAATTGTTGGAAGTTAAAAAAACTAAATTTGGTGAAATCTAGTTGTTTTTAACAGATCAGGAGTTATAGCTTGGTCACTTAAGTGACCAAGTCTCTCACGTTTTTTACCTTGTTTCTACCTTGACTTGAGGTTAAATATGAGATATTTATCTCATTTCCCCTCACTCTTAACAGTTGCAGCACAAAGAAGCAAAGGGAAAGGAAATAATGAAGATCAAAAGAGAAGATCAACAACCAAAGAGGAAGAAGAAGATAGAGGTGGAGAGGAGCTATTAAGTGACTTCATTTATGGTCCTTAAGGTAGGGGGACTTTGTGTTTTCACTATTTTCTTCCATATTCTTCATTGGTTCTCGAGAGTTCTTGATGTGAGAAATGAATTTCTAGGGTGATTTTGGAGTTTTAGGCTTGATTCTTGTTGGACAACTAGAGAATAACCTGTTTTTGAGTTATTGGTTGCATGGTGATGCATTTTTCATCCTTTAAACACTTATGATTTCATTTGAGTCAAAAATATAATTTTAGGTTTTTATGATGATGGATGATTTATTCATGCATGTTGAGTGTTTTCAAAATGGTTTTGAGAGTTGGAATGTGTTAATAGACCTTGTGTAAGATTGGAAAACACTTGGATTTGAGGTTTGAGTGATTAGAGGACGGGTATGCTCCAACGAAACAGTACCCTTACTTGTAGAATTATGCAAAATTTTGCAGAATGCTACTTGCGTCGCTGCGTGTGAGAGATGCCAGTTCCAGTAGTGGAACCCGAGAGCTGGGCGCCGCGGCGTGGCCGTGTTGTGCCGCGGCGTAAGCTCCAATTTTTGCCAAAAATTGTGGTTAGATGCAATAGAGTCTTCTATTAGTGTAGTTCCTTCATATATGCTTTTTTATGAGTGTTAAGACTCTAATAAGAGTATTTAATGAAGTATTTGTGTTGTGAATGTAAATCAATTGGTATGTGATTTATTAGGATATTTAGCATCATTGTTGTTCATATTTGAGATGATGAATGCAATTTAATTGGTATGCTATCTATTGCAATAATTAACATCATTGTATTTCACATTTATGGTTATGAATGTAAACCAATTGTGTAACACCCTAATACAAATATATCGATATAGCTAACATATATAAAGATATATAGCATTAAACATGTCACTTCTACTTTTACTATACTCTTAATCCCATATAAGTAAAGAATTTTATATGGAGAGTCACGATAAAAGTAGGTCGTACATATATACATCAAAAGCCTCTAGGGCATAGTGTTATATATACAACAAAATTATAACTCAAAGTAAATTATACAAGAGTTGTCCATACAACAAGAACTAAGAACTATCTAGTCTTGTTGCTCTTTTCTTCATCTACTTGTCCCTTTTCAAAAGGGTCTTGACTTGTTTTTACCATGGAAACATGGAAATGAGTGAGAACATAAAAATTCTCAATAATATACATGAATCTCATGGCACTCATTAATATAAAATACCTATAACATAATTGATAACCATATTATACAATCGCATATACAACTGTATAATATATAGAAATCTAATATATCTCGATATTATATAATCGTCCATACAACTATATAATATTAATTAAACTTGACAAATTGCTTATCTCGCTACAATGCTTGACTTAGGACTTAACTCATCCTAAGGCTCGTGTTAGTAAGTTTGACTCACTTTACTACACTTACAGAACGTTGATCATATTTCTCATGTTACTTGATAAGTAGTTTAGTTCATTGCTTTGTCCTAGGTAAAGTGTTGTACTGACACTTTCCTCTCACAATTACCTCATAAACAAAGAGTTTAACTCACGTCTTTGCAAGGTTAAGGGGTTTAACTCACTCTCTTAATTCGGTTATTTGTATCATGGTTTAACTTTAACAAGTAAAGGAACCACTCTTCGCTAATACTTCATTTTTAACCTATCTTAATAAGGTAACGAAGTATTTTTTATGAAAACTTGCATAATAAGCTCAACATAGATTATAAGAGAATAAATTATGCCTCTATGATAAGCACAACTTCCTTGTCAAACATGTATCTAGATTACTTTACAATCACAACTCGAGTGGTATTTTAATCCACACTAATGTGTTCAAGGTTCTAGACATCTATTTCAAGCAATCTATAGCTCTTGAAAAGCCTAACAAAAGACTAAACTTGTTCTTGTATGCTAAGTGATTATTTCTTTTGTGTAATATCTCTAAAAGTGTTTTAATACACTTAAGAAAACATATCTTAATGTTCCCAATTGATAGGATACCTAATTTACTTCAAAATATGCATTCTGGCACACTTTCTGGTCACTGAGCACCTAAGCGCTCAGCACCTAGCGCCTGAGCGCTCATGACTCTGTTATGTGCCATTTCTCTCTAGGCGTTGGGCGCCTAAGCGCCTAACTCTCAGCGCTTGAGTGTTGGCCATATGACCCATAATTTGCAGAATTTTGAAGATTGTGGTTACTATTCCATTGGAACATAACCAATTTCTAATCATCAAAAAACAATTTCTATGTGACTTCTAGCATCACTAACACATTCTAAAAATGTTATAGCACTTATACAACTTGTTGATTCACTTAAACATGTATTAATGGCTAAAACCACAATCTCACATACCTAATTTCTATATTCCAACTTAAGGAACTTACTCATTTTGTCTAAAGACAAAATTATTCTTCTTGCATCCAATAATCAGAAAATAACTCAGTCCAACTAATGAAAGCAAGAACTAACAAAGAAAATAGATTTTTACATCTCAAACCCTTTTTCTCCATCTATTGACCTAACATCAACTTAGAAAGGATGAAGGAAAAAAGATGAGTTTAAAGGTTAAGAACCCCTACCTTAAGTGTTTAGAGATAGTGGTTGATCAAGCTTGACTTTGCCCTTAGCTCTCTTGCCCCTTTCCTCTTCCCCCCCCCCCTTGGCTTTTCTTCCTTTCTTTCCTTGTTCCCCTTAGCTGCTGCTATTATTTTTGTTTCGTGTGAGAAGATGAGTGAAAATGTGTATATAGAATGAACTATCATGATATAAGTCAACAAAAAGGGCTACAAAAACCGTATATGACTTGTAACATTAAGATATTTCACTGATACTTCTTAATCTGATAAGAACACTTAGATTTAGCTAAATCAAGTTTTTCAGCTTCTAACAAATTAAAATAAATACTAAGATTTATTAAAATTGTTGTTTCACCATTATCATAAATTTTCATACCTTCTACTAGTCAATTCGGCATTAAAAATATCAAACCAACTCTGATTATTCTCAAATTTTAACTACATTCTCTTACACCTATTTGTGACTTAAAAATAAATTCTCTACATTTATTTCCCCTTACTTAGCCATTTAAGCTACTATCTGAATCATTTTAAGCTACTTTTCACACTAGAGATTGTAACAAAGTGCATAAACTAACTCAATTTGTCACTAAAATAGTTAGACATGTAAAACAAGTGTTATGGTACATTTATAATCATAAACTAGTCTAACATGCTAAAAAGAGGGTGTTACAAACTGGCATGCCAATTATTAAAGTAATTAACATCATTGTTTTCATAACTATGTTGATGAGGATGAGATCCTTACTTTTGGGTGATCATACATAGTTGTAAGTGAAGAGGTAACATACCTTCCAGATCATAGTGATGAGCCGAGGATGGTTCATTCCCTCACACTTGGTGAAATGATTGGAACTAGGTTCCAGTGCTTGCTCAAAGCTTATGGAACCAGGTTCCTTTGCTTTGACTAAGATTAATGCATACATAACAATTCCAGAATGGCTTAGGATGAGTTCCCTAACTATGTTTAAGGAATCATAACATTATTCACATTCATTCTTAGGTTATTGCATAGGTATAAACATAAGGCATAATTTGGCATAACATGACAATTGTATAGGTAGTTGCTAATCATAACATATCCATGCATGACAATTGTATGGGCGATTGCCATTTGTTGAGAATGTGATGAATATTTATGGAAATGAGTTTTCTATGCAAGCTTATGTGGATTTTGTGTGGAATGAGTTTTCTATACAAACTTATAAGATGAGAATCTATTTCGGGAAAGGAAAGGACATGATTTTGATTTTTGCCACCTTTCTAGCTTAATATGTGTGAGATTCGATTATAAAATTGTGCTTTGTCCAGAAAATAGCTGGAACGATTGTGATGATATGTTTTTTAGATTTATCTATTGAGAATTTTTTATTCTCATCCTGTGTGGGTGTGTTTCCATAATTATTTCAGGAAAGAAGGCTTATGGGAAATGAAGACATAGCAGGAACTGAAGACTTAGAATAATGTTATTTTAAGTTCTTTTGAAGATCATGTATCTTTGTGCCTAGGGAGGCGTGGTTTGCAAACCTTGTATATAATTTGTATTTATGAGAAATATCGATGTTGTATATATATATATATATTCGTTAGTTTGTGGCTCATATTTTTATATATGACATTGTTTTGTTATATTAGAAATGTTTTAGTAGTTGGTAGCACCTCTGGATCTAATTACTGTGATATAATAACGATTATACTATTGTTATTAAATTTGAGATGTTACATTTTGTAGGTACCCACCCCTCGCACCATCATCGTGCCATAGAGGAAATTACCTACCTCAACCTAATTCACATGACCCTCATAAACCCATTCAGAAGAAGATCCAATAGGTTGATTTGGTGCAAAACGACCTAAATATAGCAATTTCAATTGGTTTTTAGAAGCTCGTAGTCTTTTGGATTTGTATAGAGTAATGAATAGTATTAGGAGTCCACACATTCTAAGCAACATGACATGATCAATATTTTCAAAAAATATAGACAATATAATTTGTATTGAATTTTCACAAAAAATATTGCTTTAAGTATCATAACATTTTTCTTAGACTATCTATTGGGTTTCTAAGACAAAGATTGATGAAAATAAGGTCAGGGACTTGAATATGCCAATGCAATTGGCCTGGTTAATTGTCTTTTGGAATCCCTGAGGTTAAATTCATATGTAGATCAAACAACTAAGTTATTGTTATTATTTTTATGCTTTTTGTTAAGGAAGTTAAAGGAACATAAGTTTACTATCTCTTTTTGTTTTGAATGAAGCTCAGATGATTACCAGAATAAGATTGATGTAGGTGGCTTCCTCCGTAGCACGATTATTGTGATGGTGGTGCAAGGGGTGAGTACCTACAAAAGGCACTTTGACGCTCAAGTTAGACCATGCACAATGTGTGTAGTATTTGGAGTTAAATGTATACCTTTGCTACCTTATGTGGTATTTATAGGAGCATCTTAGTAGATAATACCATGTTTAAATCTATAATAAATGTTGTTAATTAGGATAAGAATCCAGTAAGATCGTTATCTCTTATAACTGTCTCCTCTATTTATGAGGGATATAAGTGATTCATTTATTTACGAGAGATTCTATTAGAGATTTACTACTCATAAATGAGCATATTTAATTTTCAATAGTGCTTATAAATATCCGAGATCCAACTCTAGCGAGTTGGGTTGCTTCTAAACCGATAACCCGAAACTCAGTTCAGAATAATTGCCCCCAGCTTGGAGCTTAGATGTGACAAATGAGTATCAAGATATCCGAGCTTATCAGGAGCAAACGACTCGCATGGGACAAAAGGATCTAAGTCATGATATAGATGCTGGATCTTGCAATGTTTGTAACAATGGTATGAAGTTCGTGATAAAATAAAAAATTGGGATGCCCCTAGTGTTGATTAATTTGGCCGAGATCTAGTATAGATCACTCAGCCTTAAGTCGATACGTCATTTTCTGTAATTCATACTGAGTTGCCCCCACACCAATTTAGGTAGTGGGGCCCATTGTTAATTCTGAAGATAATATGAAGATGAAGTTGTAATCCATATTAGGAATTTATAGTGGCATCATGGTGTTAGTCCATGATCTAGCATGGATATCATCTTGCCTTGTCATGCGTTGTTTCAATTCTGATTGTAGTCCTTTCAGTTGTTGTGTCAGGTACATTTCGCCACATGGTGAAAAGGTATCAGAAGCCGCCATTTGATCTTTATGTCGCCATGATTGCCATTTTCAAATTTAATGCAGAAAGGCCATTTTGCCTCTGTGTGTGGTGATTGCTGGGGGTTACCCCTGCACTTATAAATAGGAGTGGGGGGGGGGGTTTCTCCCCCACTTTTTCCTTGTCCTCCATTTCTGTGTTTTTCCTTCGGTAAACAATGAGATTTATGGCGAACTTCCAACGAGTCTCCAATGGCTGTTTTCCTGCATTTTCAACCTCTCAACACCTTTTCCATCAAACACAAGTATTTCCTTTGCCTACTTTATTTTTTTTTCCATAAACATTATGGTGAGAGTCAGAACACTAAGCAGTAGTAATGGAGAGAGTAGTTTTTTAAAGATTTTGAGTGCTCGGTCACCTCAGGCGTGGTGGAGATGGGCTCATCATGGTGGAAGTACTAGTATGACATAGATGGTGCTATCCAGGGTGAATATCCTAGAAATGATACGGAGAACGGACAGTGCTAGGGAACTTGCAAGGCAAAGACCATCACGTATGTTCTCCATACTCATGAAGGAGTTAGAGAGTTATGATGAAACCTCTTCAAATTTTGACATGAGTACGACCTCTATAGGTAACACTAGTAACTCGGAGATGGGACGACGAAGAACGGCCACGTCAGAACCAAAGGAATATATATTTCTAAGGAATGTTGGTCTATATCAATAGGTTGATCGTGAAGTTCTGGGCACTCCGTCTAGCATTGAGACCTCGGAGGAAGCCAGTGCTAAATAGGAATGCCTATATCTCATAGAAGATCGGCTGTGGGATGGCGAAAACATAATCCGAGCCCAGTCAGATCAAGAAAGGGTTTGCTTGACCAAGACGGAGGATGACCACTTTGTCTATATATATGATGCACTATTCACCCACATTAGAGTCCGCCTTCCATTCTTCGACTTCGAGATTAAAGTCTTAAACCATCTACAGGTAGCTCTGAGTCAACTTTATCCAAATGTGTGGGGCTTCAATAGGACTCCATGGGGTCTTTCTTTTTCCTTTTCACTTAGTTTTCACCCTCCGGGAACAACTTTAAAAACTGGTGGGTTACTCTACACATACAAGCATGGCTCAAAATATTTAAACCATATCAAGAGTCCTTCAAGAACTTCAAGAAGGACTTCTTCTAAGTAGAATAGGCTCCAGGGTTAACGTCATTTTATGTTACCCCAAAAGGCGAATCACAGATGAATTTATACTAGATGCAAGTAATTTGGGACCGGAGTCAGGAAGAAATAGAGACTCCATTGTCCTTGCTGACGAAGAGCAAGGGCAACATCCTTAATTTTTTAGTAGAGATTGAGTGGGTCGATAAGAATGGAGCCATCTATTGTAAATATGTTCTCGATGAGCCTTTTGATTCTTTAAGAGCATTTTTAGGTACCCCAACTTGAATATATTGACAAACTTATGTTTCATAATTTCCTCTAAGTGTAATAATATGTTTGTTTCCTTTTTGCAGAGATTATGGAACCTCCCGGTGGACTTGAAGCTCTTGCTCTACACTTAGCGCAATGAAAGGCTGGGGCATCAAGCTCCAGATCCTAACCAGCAATCCTGGTCCTTCTACCTCAATCTCAACCCCAGGAGGCGCCCAAGTCTCTTGCTCAACCACTCCGGCCACGCAAAAGGAAGGGGGATGGGTGTCGGGAGCTAAAGGGCAAAAGGCTGGTAACCGAGTTAGCACCGGTTAACCTCACTATTGGCTGGGAGTTGAAAGTCCTAAAGGGTGCCCCTCTTCAACTTATTGCTAAGTCCATTTGGGGCAGGGGGTCGACCCAAGGCAAATCATTGACAATGCCTCATGATCCAAGCTGATCAAGATGTCCTGATTGAATAGGACTTAGTAGAAATAATTCGGGACATGCAGGTCTGAGCTCTTCGTAATGCCTCCGTCATCCAGTTTCTGGAGTCAACTTTCGAGTCTGTTCGCCAGACTCATAAATTAGAAAATGAGCTAGATGCCCTCAGGAGTGAAAAGAAAGAGCTTGATTTGGCAGTGACTCAGAAGAACGAGCAGCAGGCTCAAGTTAAAAAGGAGTTTCATCTACGGACGACCAACATCATTGACCTTTGGAAGAAGGTGGAAAAGGCCAAAGCTCAGGAGAAAAGTCTTAATAGATTAGGTCTCTTCCATTGAGTCAAGCCTAATTACTCTCCATATAGAGAATAATATTTTAGGCAATTCGAGGCCAAGCTGAAGAACGACGTCCTATATCTTGAAGATGAGTGTGCTCCTTTAGTAGATGACTAATTCACCAGTGCGCTCGCCCAACTACACCTCTTAAATCTAAATCTTGTGAAGCTACTCTAGTGAGCTGTGTTCCTATTACAGATGGTGACGAGGAGGAAGGCGAGGAAGGTGGCCAGGAAGAAGTGGTCGAGGTGGAGGAGGTTGACCAAGAAGAGCCCAATCTGGATGCTTGACTTCAGTCTTTTTCCTTCTTCGTTTTTTGTTTACCCCCTGCGTAGGGTTAATTTCAAATATGTATAGACAAGTCTCGAATTTCGGGCATTTTTAAATACTAAAAATATTTTCTACTATTTCTTGCATATTCTTATTGCCTTTGTTTTTTTTCAACTGAGATGGGTCTAACGCTCGATCTTGATGGTTTTCTTAATTGACACATAGCGAATTTTTCTTATTTGATCATATAGTAGCCCGTCTTCTAGGTTTCGCTCAAGTTGTCTACCATATTACGGTTCTTGTTCTTCATTGTAGTTTTTGACACAGAAGCCACTTGGGACAGTATCCTTTGTTAGACACCGGCAAATGTTTTTTCCTTATCCCAGGCATTGATCATATACTATTAACCTTTTTAAACTTGCTTTAAGTTTATAAGTTAAGGTCAGGTTCATTAGGGCATAGGTTAAAACCCTTGAACTCGCTTCTTGAACACGATGTACAGTCAAGTGAGTTGCCCTTTTTAACATTTATTTGTGCATCGAAATATCTAATCCAAGTTGGACTTTATATTCCTCAGACCTCTCCAAGGTACAATAACCTTGTGAGTTGCAATAGTTGTAAATGTGTAAAATAACCAAGTACTGAAAATATAATTGCCAAATTATTCATGTCAGAACTCGTCACTTACACGATAAAAATACAAACTAAAGATAATTAGCTATAATTTTTTCTAAGTTTATCAATATTCCAAAAACTCTTGATGCTTTTGCCAGATAAGGTTTCCAGGGTTTAGGCTCCAGTGTTTGTCTTGGAAATGATCTGGTATGGTCCTGCCCAATTAGGAGCAAGTTTTCCTATTTTTACATTTTTGCCTCCAATATCTGCTCTACGCAAATTGAGATCACCAGGAATAAACCTTATGGTGTCACTTTGGAATTGTACCAGACTTCAATCCTCTGTTTGATAGCAACTTCACAAATGTGAGCAATGCAACATTGTTCTTTTAACAAATCTCAGTTATGGTAGATGAGGTATGGGTTGGCCTCTTCAGAGAGGTTCTGCCTCCTCCAACTTAGTTCTCCTATCTCGATCAGAATCATAGCCTCACAATCATTGGTTAACTTGAAAAGAGTTTCTTCTATTGAGGAATGAGGCATAGATTGATATGCCCGTAAGATGTGATCAAGTTGATCCACCTAATTCCCCTTAGCTTCATCAAGTCTTTTTTTATCTCGCGAAGTATAACCTGGTTGGCAACTTCAGCTTGTCAATTAGTTTTCGGGTGCTCTACCAAGGTAAAATGTTGTTTGATCTTGAGCCTAGTTAGGAGATCCCTGACTTTTGGTCAGTAAACTATGTTCCGTTATCCATAACAATGGATTCCAGAATACCAAATCTACCGATAATGTTCTTATAGGTGAACTTCTGTATCCGCACCGAGGTGATGGTGGATAACAGTTTTACCTCAATCCACTTGGTGAAGTAGTCCACAACTACCACTAAGTATTTAATCTATCTTGAAGCCTGGGAAAAAGGACCTATGATATCCATCCTCCACTAATAGAAAGACTAAAGAACAGATATCGTAGATAGCTCTTCTGGTGAGGCTGCATAGATGTCTGAGAATAGTTGATATTTGTCACATTTCTGGACATGTTCCATGTTGTCAACTTCTATATGAGGCCAATAGTACTTAGCCCTCAGCTCTTTTTAGGCTAGGGACTTTCCTTCAAAGTGATGGCTATAACTTTCTTTATAGATTTCGGCCAAAGCATACTTTGTTTCTTTTGGACTGAGGCACTTGAGAAGAGGAGAGGAAAACCCGCAATGGTATAATTGATTATCCACAAGGGTATACTATGCTGCTATCTGCATTAGTTTTTAGGCATCCTTACAGTCTATAGGCAAAGTTCCATCATGGAGGTAGGCAATTACGGGCGTGATCCAAGTTTCATTATATTCCAATATGAGAACTTCGGAGTCCGTAATATTGGGTGAGAGCAACGTTTCCTACATTATTGACATGTTGTTGTCGAGGCTTTTGGTGCGAGTTTTGACAGAATATTGGCTCTTGAGTTCTGTTCTCTGGGGATGTGCTCCACTTTAACATTGTTGAAGCTCTCAATTAGCTTTTTTTTTTTTACCTTGGCTAGGTACTTTTGTAGTATGGGTTCTTTAGCCTGGTAATCACCATGGATCTGGGATGTTACTAGCTATGAATCACTGCAAAGGACTATATCTGTGGCCCTACCTCTTATGCCATTGTGAATCCCAATATACATGCTTCGTACTCCACCTAGTTATTTAAAATTGGGGACTTGAACCTTAAAGAATGTTCCAAAGTGAGCCAAACTCCATTTTTCAATATGACCCCGACACCACTTCCTTTGGGATTCGAGGATCCATAAACATAGATGGTCCAAGAATTTACTTAGGATGGCCATAATATGGTGTAAGCTCCACCAAAAAGTCGGATAAAACTTGAGCCTTTGTGGCTTGTCTTGGCTCATAAGTGATACCAAATTCAGATAGCTCTACTGATTAAGTGATTATCCTCCCAGCGAGGTTCAACTTGTGCAACACCTGGAAGATTGGTTGATCTATCTTAACAATCACAGGATGACCCTAAAAGTATTATCGTAATCGTCTAGCAGTGGTTAATAACACTAGAGCCAATTTCTCGATCTTTTGATATTGGAGTTCGGGGCCTTGTAGGACCTTACTCACAAAATAAACAGGCCTTTAACTTTCATCAATTCTCTTTTCAAGACTGAACTGATCACTTCGTTGCTAACTGAGATGTATGCATATAGTCTATCCTAGACCCGGTCTTATTAGGATTGGCGATGTTGCTAGCATCATCTTCAACTTCTGAAATGCAGCCTTATATTATGGGGTCCACTCAAAGTCTTTCCCTTTTTTTAGAGTTTTGAAAAAGGGAAGGGACTTTTGAGAAGCCTTAGCTAGGAAGTAAGTGAGGGCTGCTATTCATCCTGTCAGTTATTGCACTTCTTTAACGGATTTGTGGACTATGCATATCAAGAATGGCCTGGCATTTTTCAAGGTTGGCTTCAATGCCTCGATTTGTCAATAAAAAGCCTAGAAATTTACTGGCCTATATCTCGCAAGCACATTTTTCAAGATTCAATCTCATATTATGCTTCTGTATTTAGGTGAACACTTGTTCCAAGTCTTTCACATGGTTCCCGCCTCGGTTTCCGTTGTCTTGACAATCATGTCATCAATATAAGCTTCTAGCATCTTTCTAATATATTCTTCGAAAACTTTATTCATCATTTACTAGTAAGTTGCACCTGTATTTTTTAACCTAAATCAGATTACATGGTAGCAATAGCTTCCCATCTAAATGCAGCCTTGTCTTCGTCATCTAGGTTCATAAGAATTTGATTGTATTTGGAATAGGAATCCATAAAATAGAGAAGCCAGAATCTGGATGAATTATCCACCAGCTTATCAATATTGGGGAATGTAACATCTCGGGACTGCCTGCAGGATTGACGAGTGTCTCCACAAACCAACACGAGTCTTTTCATCGTGTTTTGTCCTCACTCACACACATCCTAGGAAACTTCCAAGGAGGTCACCCATCCCACAATTGCTACAAGTC
Organism: Ormosia emarginata; assembly: GCA_029884605.1. Lineage (NCBI taxonomy): Eukaryota > Viridiplantae > Streptophyta > Magnoliopsida > Fabales > Fabaceae > Ormosia > Ormosia emarginata. The sequence goes on from JAQQTP010000073.1 coordinate 23,709,195, forward strand.
AAGCACACTTAACCAAGGAGTTCTTATGTTCTAGGCTCCCGAAAAGAAGTTGCAACTTATTGATATGGCTACGCCTAATCAATTCCTTTAAGCCATCCTCAACTATGCAGTCTCATACCTGCACAATCTCTGAATCCTTCTCATTCCAGTGCGTATTCAGTTCATTCATAGGACCCTTCGCCTAGAAGCCTGCCAGGAGCCACTCCTTGTACGTGCTTCTCTTACACAGACGTCCATTCCCCGCCCTCGTCGGTCCCGGGACACCACATGCACTAATGTAACACCCCCCGTAGGGCATCACATTTCCGACTACCAACTTATAATCTGAAAACCAGTTCATAAAAGGTTTGAGTTATAAAAGGTGGATTTCAAAATTTCTTTTTGTGGTAATATAAACTTACTGATATTTATAAGTAATACTGAAAAATAGATTTAAACTGATTAATATACATTACAGATACCACATAATATTTCACAATTATTCAAGAAATATAAAACTTACAGACTCAATTTTAAACAGTAGCAAATCCCATGACGGGTCCTACATAATAGCATGGTAAAACACTAATGAGAAATAATTAACATACTTATGCCATCTTGTTTCCATCTTGATGCATCATATATTTGTTCCTCCTCAAATCTGTACACCGATGAATCCAGAATGGTCACCCCTCAATGTTATCACCAAACTCAGAATATTTGCCTCTAGTCAAGCCTAAGAAACTCGTTCCGTCTACTATACAATTTTAACAATACAAGCACAATAAAACAATATAACAAAGAGGTGAGATCACCTACGCCAATACCAACATGGTAGCACAGAGATAACACAAACAACATACCATACAGATATATCATACCATAATTAAAATTATGCCATCATCATAATGTATAAAATAACAATATTTACAATAATGCCATCAACATTATTTATCATCATCATCATCCAATATTCCTCAATTATTATATCACACAGATATAATTATTCAATATTTACGATAATGTTCTTAATTATTATCCAAGTATTTAATAGTTCAATTATCATAACCAATACTCAATAATGATACATATGTTATGCATGTAGACTCAATTTCCTATTCCATGGAGCTAATACTCAGTTCGGAGAAATTGATCCGAAAGATCTGTCTGTACCAAAATGCCTCAGACCACGTGCTACAATTCTCATTTGTATTTGCACATCTAGCATATACAGGACAATCTTTACTAGATCTTGATTAAGAATAGTGTCTCGGTCAGGATCATCAGTGTGTCGCGTCGGTCTAACCCACGGTACAGAAGAGCTACCAACTGTCTTGTAGGCAACCCGCACCCCGATGCCCCCAAGGTCAACAAGTGACTTACACTACGCATATCGTACCCACTCAAGAGGTGTACGTCTCTCCTAGGAAAATAGCCCCATACAGTCCATCGGACCTTTCCAATGCATGTTCAATGCACCAATGTCAATCACACGCAAAATTCATCATTTTCTCATACAGTGTCCATACTAGTTCATGCATATAAAATGCACCAATGCCAATCACAGGTAAAATTTATCATTTTCTCATACAGTGTCCATTCACTGGTTCAACAGTAATCTTACTGTATATTTAATCGCGAAACTCATATTATCACGTTTTCATAGTCGCGCACTACTTTTGTCGTATTTTCACAATTTCGTAACATTTCTGTTACGTTTTCAAATCACATATAGATTTTTCAATGTTTTCATCAATCACGTAAAATATTCCATCATTTTTCAATCACGTAGTGATTTTTCAACAATATCTCAATCGCGTAAACATATTTAAACGCCTTCCAAATCGCGTAGAAATTTTTTAACGTTTTTCAAATCGCGTAGCTTAAAAATCACGTTTTTAAGTTATGTAAATCATTTTTCACCATTTTTCAACTTCGAAAAATATTTCTCAACCTTCAAAATTTCCATTTCAACCTTTCTCAAAATAATATGACTTCTCACATTATTTTCCACATTTTCTTACTCAAGAAAATCTTTTTCGCAATTTATTCCATAAATTCACCATTTCGTTGATTTAAAATCAATGTTTCTCACTTAAAATTCCCTAACGCGCTCCAAAACCCAAAGGGTGAGTTTTACGTTAGTAAATTTTCAAGTCACCATTATATTCTCCATTTTTCTCAAAATCAATTTCTAAAATCAATCCTCTTCAAAATGAATTGAGGTTCAAACACTTTCAACCTCTCTTTTTCTTTCATAACCGAAATTTTTATTTTTCAAGCGATAAAACACTCTGATGCCATTTCTAAAATCCTTCTACTAAATCAAATTATATTTTCACTTTGAAAATTACTTTGTTTCATAAAATCAAGGCATTATAAACCTTCAAAACCGTGGACGTGGCTATTGAAACCATCAAAATATTTTTTTCTTCTAAATCAATTAAGTACCATTCTTGTTTTTACACAAACAAAACCATTAAAATTCCTTCAAAAATTGTGAAACACTTGGTCTTTGAAATCAAAACATTTGTTCATTTTCATTTTCATTTTCTTTGCAAATCCTTAAAATCATCAACGTATTAATCATAATTAGTAAAATACTTAGAATTTCTTGCTCCCAAAATTAGTTTAAAACCATGGTGCCTCTATGGTTCTTTGGTACCAAAAATTGTTTTCCTTTCCAACAATATTTATGACATACATCACATAAAATCAACATATTATATTTCAAGCATACCATAAAAGCAATTAAACATCATACTAAGCATGCAAGTACAAATAAACCACACTAAGCACATAACCACATAAACACATAAACACCCACAAATAATTACATGACCATGGATATGAATCCTTACGTGGATTCACCATCCATCAAATACAAAATCATCTCTCACCACCATACTTAGTTGGTGAGATGGATCTCCCTCTTTCCTCTTGAAGATCCTCAAAAGCTCATTGTTTTGCTTTTTTTTTTTCCAAGTCCTTCACCACCAAAGGTTTCTTAAACACAAAACAAAACATATATTTATTAGCATATTTAGCTTGAACTAGGGGAACCATGGATCAAACATGGCTTAGAACATGAAAAAGAGGTAAGAAATGAAATTTCCTTACATTTTACCATAAAAACCTATAACTTTGTTCTTGAAGAAAGTGCTTGAAAATGAATGATTTAGAGAAAGTCTCCAACATGAAAGTTACTTAGAATATCATGTAGATTCAAGATCTATGGTTGGATGAAATTAAAAGAGATTGGAGGGTGATTTTGGGTGGTATGGCTGAATGGTTCCTCTTGAAGAACAAGGATGGAGTTTTTGATTTTTGTGAAAGGAAGACTTCTTAGACTTAGTTAAGATAAAAAATGAAGTGAAAACACTTGGTTTTTCGTCCTACCAATTTCGTGGAGCTCCTTGGAAAATTTCCTTTTTGGTAGAAACTTTAAGCTTGGATTTCAAGCTCTAGATGAATGATTTTGTGAAAACTCATAACTAGAGATGTTCTTAAAATGATGTTTAGATTTAGAAAATCAAGTTAGATGAAATTATAGAAATTTGGATGATGGTTCTTGATGAGCTAGCTGTGAGCTTCAATTTGGAGAGAAGGAGAAAGAGAATAGATAAAAGACTTAGGACTTCAAAGTGAGATAAAATGAACATAAACATCCTTCCTCCTTTGGTGATTGCCGTAGGAACATGTAGGAAAAGAAAGTGGAGAAGTTTTATTATCACTTATGACTAGTACATGGCATAAGTCATCAACTTGTCATGCAATGGTCACCCTAGCTTTTCTTGACTTAAAACAAATAAATCACCTAATTTTAGAGACTTTGAGAAGCCTCCTAGCCATGGAGCTTCAAGGAAAAACAAACCAAGTTCCTAATTCCATTACCAATTTTCTAGCAAAAAAATCAATTGATATAAATTTTTAATGAACTATTATTTAAATCTAATTATCATTTACACAAACTAAAAGTAATTAGTTAAGGTTCATAATTTCCTTATAGTCATAAATTACTAATCACTAAACTAACTAAATTTAGTTCACTGAGTCTTTAATTTCTTTTAGATAAGTATAAGGTAGAAATACCAATTTGTAACAACAAATCTCTAAGCTTTCTAATGGAGCATAGCCGTGGAAATCTTTGCAAGAAGAGAAGAGAATATATTTATTTATAAGAAGAAGGTGATAACTTTAAACAAATAAAAGTCAAGTCTAAGACCCTCTAAAATTATGCATGGCCGTGGAACTCCAAATAAAAAGACTAACCAAGTTTTATTTTCAAAGTCTTTTAGTTTAACTAATTTGTTTCCTATTGGTTCAAGACAAGTCAAGCCACAAAGATTGACCAATTTTTGGGTGTAGCTTCTTGTAGGTATAAAAGAAAATAGCCAAATGAATTAATTGCACAAATTTTGTCTCCTTCAAATGAATGGTCGTAGAAAACAAATGGAGAGCCACCATAATTGACTTTTTCATTGATGTTTGATATAATTGAGGAAAGAAGAATTAAGTGTAGAATTTTTGCCCATAAAAAGGATGCATGGCCATAGAGTGAAGAGAGAAAAGAGTGAATTATTTGGGCAAATAATTGGTACTAAATCATTGAGAAATTTTCCAAGTGATAGTAACAAACTTGGACCATTGGATTCATTCCTCCTTTAAATCCTAGCCATTAGAGGCATCTACAAAAATGAATGGTCAAGATCCCTTCTTACTTTAAATCCAAGGGTCATAATTAGTCATAGCTATTTTAGAAGACCAAATCTCCACCCTTGATTAATTCTTCATCCAATGGTTATAAATGGTCTTAGTCACTTTTTAAGACTAAATCTCCACTCTTGATTAAATCAAGATTAAGTCTCCACCGTTGATTAAATCAATGGTGGATATCCAAACCACCAATGTTGACTTAAGCAGTATAATATTTATTTTTATATCTGCTATAACCCTACAAATAATATTTTTACTGTATTTTTATCACCCGATAATTAAATACAGTACAAAACACAGTAAAAGAAAATTTTAAAAACTATTTTCGGATTCAGGTTTAGTAAGATCCCCTGTCTCCGTCTAAACAATACAAAATTTTTCTATCCGTAGAAAAATTTTTACTTTTCGGGATCCACCTCGGGCCCACATAAGGCCACCTGGGCCCACAGATAGCCCAAAAACAATTAGAGAAATATAAAAATTTCATAATCATCCACAAAATCATAAAAATTATAAAACTTACGAAAATCAAGTCGGATTAGTAAAAATCATTAAGGGTTTTTTAAAAAAATAAAATACGAAGGCTCGTATACAGCCCCAAAATAATATTAAAATAATAAAAAAAACATAAAACTCCCAAAAATTTCTAAAAATCACAAAAATTATAAAATCTACAGAAGTTGAGTCAGATTATTCAAAATAATTAAGAATCGCCCGAAATAAATAAAATACGAATTTTCGGTGTGTTACAGGGAACGGGTAAGGTTCTTTTGGACATGCCTTATTCAGGTCAGTATAGTCAATGTACATATGCCACTTCCAATTTGCCTTCTTTACTAGAACCTTGTTGATCAACTAAGTGTTATAAGAAACTTCTCTGATGAATCTGACATCCATAAGCTCTTTGGCCTGCTTCTATATTACTTCATGTCTCTCTAGTCTGACTTTTCTTTTTCATTGTGCCACCGACTTTGCATCTTTCTTAATAGAAATTCGGTGGCAAATAAACTTAAGGTTGAATCTTGGCATATCGGTGGATGTTCACGTGAAGAGATCCTTATTTTTCGCAAGGAATTCGATTAGTTAGGATATTTCAACTTGATATAACTATCCTCCAATCTTGGCTACCTGATCTGGCTCGGTGCCAAGTTGAAGTGGTTGAAGTTCTCCTTGAGGTTGGGGACACGTATCAAGGATCTCTTTGCGAACATCTAGCTCATTCAAAAGGATGTTGACATGGTCTGTAGTGACTAAAGTTGAATTATTTTGCTAGTCTGTTGTCTGCGGTCTCTTTGCAATCTTTATGCTCTTATTGTAGCATTTTCGAGCCATTGCCTGGTCTCCTTTAGCCGTGACAACCTTGTCATGTTGGTTGAGGAACTTTATATCTAAATGAAGTATGAAGATCACAGCCCCAAAAGCATTTTGTAACACCCCAAAATTTGCTAATTTACAATAATGTCTGAATTATATTGTTTTGTGATTTATGTGTGCTGTAAATTTATTTTGACTGTTCTGTGATTGTATTTGATCTATGTGTGTGATTTACTCCAAGTCAGGAAAATAATAATTTTCGATCCGGGGAAAATCTTTATCTGATTATTCAAAGCTGAGGGATCTTACTAAACCTAATTTCGAGTGATACGTGTATCGATCTTTTAATTTTTAGAATTTATCTGAGAAATAAAAATATTTTATATTTTAATATTATTTTATTATCTGTTGGATAGTACCTACTGACTTAAAAGCAGTAGCTTCTGCCCAGTGGACAATAGGAAACAGAAAAGTCTTTGTGTCTTATAGCTTGGTAAACCTAGTCAACGTTAGTGGCTTGATATTTTTCTAAGCCAATAGGATCTAGTCAATAATAATGGTGGACTAGTTAGCTTAGAAACTAGAAAACCTAACTAAGTTTATCTAGATTATATGTAGTAACTAAATGGAATGAAACTTAGTTTGCTATTCTTTAGGGACTCTTGTTACAAGATGTTCTAGCATATTCTAGAAGCTTGTTAGCCACACCTAAGTAACTAGGAAACCTAACTAAGTTAGCTTGATTTAATTAGAAGCAATGGAATTTGAAACTAGGTTAGCTTAAGCTTAACTAGGCAACTAAATGAAACAAACTTGGTTTGCTTTTCCCTTTAGCATTCCACGGCCAAGACACCTTCAAGGAAGGTTCAAGGCTTAAATTTTTAAAAGCCTATCACTTAAGATAAATATCTAGCATCCATAGTTATCTAAATGGTAAAAATATCAAGCAAATGTTTTACCTTTCTCTCCTTGCACTTCCACGGCTAGCACATAAGGAGATAGGATCTCATTTCATCTTCATCCTTTCTATCACAAAAAGCTATTCTCTCTTTTCTCTCTCTTCCAAGAATACAAAAGACTCCATTTCTCTCTATTTTGGAGCTCTCGGCCTCCACCCTTCAAAGCCTATATCCATACTTCTATAATTTTATCTAACACCACTTCTCAAACCTAAACATCATTCTAAACATCTTTCATGTTATAAGTTTCTTCAAATTCATCCATCTTGTGCTTGGAAAACAAGCTTGAAGTTTTTATTCAATAGGGTAAAATCCTTGTTTCTTATTTTTAAATTTATTCTTGAAGTTCTAAGCCATGATTGATCTATGGTTTTCCTTTTTCAAGTTTTCTTTGTGACTTTGGTTTGGTTCAAAGTTTGTTAGGGATTTCTTTGGAGCTACACGAAATCCATCGGATCAAGCAAGAAGGATTTTTGTCTTCTTTAAAGGTAAGAGGGAGATTTAATTTCATCAACCATGTCTTGGTGGTGAGAAAATGAATTTGTTTGTGGTGAAGAATCCATAAGGATTCATTCACTTGATTGTTTAAAGCTTTTCTTATTTGTGATGATTTTTTATGGAAGCATGTTTATAGCTTTAATTATATGTTTTAATATGTGTGTATGAAGGCATGATAGTTATTGTATGTAGTAAGATGTGAATAACATGAAAAGGAATTGCATGAGGGTTCCAAAGAACCCATGAGGCTCATGGCCTACACCACCACAAAGAAGACAAAGTGTTCTAAATTATTTTCCTAATCATGGATTAAGTGATTTAATAATAATAAATTGGATTAAGAATTTTTACAAGAGATTAGATGATGGAAAACAATTAAATATGATTTATAAAACATAATGATTTTCGGCCAACTTGCCTACTTTTGATGTTTTAATCCAAAATTATTTCCAAAGTGTGGACTTTTGTAATTAATTTGATGAAAACTTAATTAAATGGACTTTTGGAAAAATAATGGAAAGTAAATTAATTTAAGAGTTTAATTAGTAAAATTAAGTAATGATATGAAATAAAATAAATACTTGAAAAGTACTAACATATAACTCACCCGTTGGGTTTTGAAGTGCGTTAGCAAGTTTCAAGCTGTAAATATTGGTTAAATCCATAAAGGGTAATTATTGGCTCTTTTGCTTACCGCAAGTACACTGGTCGCACTTGTAGTATAGTTAGGAGTCAGATATCGTTCCCATGAGGACAAACATTAAATTTAGTACTAAATATAAACTAATAACTCAAGTATTTCTATTCAAGGACATATAAATTAGAAAGATGTGTGTTAAATAGATTGAGTTGAGATAATGATTTAGAGAATATGGCATCCTTTTTCACCTCCTATATCAATTGTTAAAAAGTAATCCTTACGAGTAATATAAATGCAATGACTAGGTTAGCTTGGGAATCTAATTTAGCCAAAAGCATATGTCTAGGTCAATTAACCCTGATATCACTTACCTAATCCACTATGTTTCCATGAGAACTAGTGTAAGCTCTACTAATGAACGATCTATTCCCAATAATTACTATACATGGCCAATAGGTATATTTTTGTCCTATTAACGAATCATCTCATCCAAGCCAATTGAATGAAATAGAACATGCATTAATCATACACACGATCTCAAATCTAAATTCCTATGTCTAGGTTCATTAAATTTTAACAAATCAATTGAAAGCTGATCAAACATTCAAAGCATTAAACACTATATGATTGAACAAAATGCAAATCATGTATATAACTCAAAGGATTACAAGTTTAATCAATATCCATAGGAGGATCCAAAGTAAAACCCTATAAACAGCCTAGCTGTAACATCCCAGAAAAAATATATTAGACTTTTATATGTATACAAAGGTAGCATATAACTTGTTTGATATGTCAGTGAAGATTTGTGACAAACAGAGTTAGTTTAGGTACTTTGCTGCAACACAAAGTGTGGAAAGTGGCCTAAAATGACTCAGAAAATAGCATAAACTGTTTTTGAAGGGAAACAAGTTTAGATAATTTGTTTCTAGGTCACAAATAAGTTAAGTAAGGTGTAGTTAAAGTTTGAAGAGAATCATAGTCAGTTTAGTATTTTTAGGCATACTGGTTGTGTATTTTAATACCGAATGACTAGCAGCAAAAATAGAAAATAATGAGAATTGTGAAACAATAATTTAGATGAATTGTATGATTTATTCTAAAGTTGTTGGAAGCTAGAAAACTTGAATTATCATAATTCAAGTGTCCTTAGCAGATATAAGTTTCAGCACAGAAACTTAACTTAATCTTTTTCCTTAATTCCCTCAATGTTCTACCCTCTATTTCTATCTTCTCTCTCGGCAGAATGAAGAAAAACAGAGAAAGAAAGAAAGGGAGGAGAAACGAAGGGGGAGAAAGGAGAAAAGGGAAGAAGGGAAGAATGAGAGGAAGAAGATCAAGGATCAAGCTTCAAGATTAAAAATCTTCAAGAGGTAGGGGATTTCTATTCATCTATTCCTTTGATTCATCTTGAATGAACATAGGTTTTATGAATGGAAATAGGGGTTTGAGTAGTCAAATCTATGTTTTTGGCTTGGTTCTTGTTTTCAAGCACTAAGTTAGTATGTTTTTAGCTTAATGAGAATAAGATAGATGGATTTATCCATAGATTGGAGTTAGTTGATTCTTGAGTTTGAACCTAGGTCATGAACAACCAAGAGGATGATTTTTGGTGTTTGATCTAAATTAAGAGAAATAATAGGTTGTAATAGTGTTATAACATGTTTAGAGGATGTTGGTGAAGCTAGAAATCACCTAGGAACCAATTTTTAATGATTGGAAGCTAAGAGAAATTGAATGAAATAGTACCATGATTTTTGCAGAATCTGAGTTCAGCGCGTCACGCCGCGGCGTGGCCCGAGGCATGAGCATGCCGTGGCGTGGATAGTTGCATGCCACGGTGTGGGGTAGTTTTCTACCCAGAAGTTTCACCCGAGAGTTGGGTGCCGCGGCGTGAAAAGGTTTGAGCCGCGGTGTGAGACCCTGAAGCTCCAAAATATTATTTTTGAATGTTTTGAGATCCCTAGTGGATGGAACCCTTTGGTTTTGCCTAGTAGAGAGTGTTGAGGCACTAGAGAGGGTATTTCTCAGATAGAAAAACCTAGAGGCATACAAAAAAAAATAAGAGTAAAGTTGTGCATCCATTAGACATGGATTGCCAGAGATCAAGAGTTTAGCTTCTTAAGTAACTTAAAGTTACACAGATGTCACAAGAGAGGTGATAAGAGATTTAAGAAGCAAGTTGGCAATAGTAGAGTGCCATAGTGCCTAAGTGGCAAGAATTAAGGGTCAAGATGCTGAGATGGCAATAGTAGAGTGCCATAATGCCTAAGTGGCAAGAGTTAAGGGCAAATGTGCCGAGTTGGCAAAAGTTAAGTGCCAAAGACCCTAGCTAGCAAGGGTGAATGCCATAGTGCATGAAGAGCTCTCAAAGAGTTAAAGAGAGTTAGTAATGCAAAGATAGCAGTGTACTAAGTCTAGTTGGCATTGGTTCAATGTCGTAGTGCATGAAATGCTCCCACAGAGAAAATATGGAGTTAGTAATATAAGATGGACTTAGTACGAGAGCATGTGGTGGTTATGTTAGAATTAGGGCATAACTTTGCATTACACACACTTCACATTTCACATATGCTTGCTATTCCTAGAGAGCAGATGATGGAGGCATCCACTCAGTTTATGGTAGGTTATAGGAGGTTACATGATATGATTGTAGACTCCCTCCCTACTTGGTAGGTTATAGGAGGTTACTTGTTATCGTATCAGATTCCCTCCCTACCTAGGGGTATAGGAGGTCAGGTGTTGTGGTGATAGACTTCGTTCCTAAAAGTAGGTTATAAGGGGTCATACGTTACCATGGAAGAATTCATCCGCGCCTAGGAGAATAGTTAAGTATTCATGACATTGCACCAACATTATCATACACTTTTCTTTGAACATAAACATACATCATTCCATCATTGCATATTTAATGTTTTGTTTGGTTTGAATATATCTATGTGATTGTTGTGTATGTGTTACTATGTGCTATCGGTGACAACTGTATGGGTGGCTGTCTGGCCAATGATTTCAAATGATTATATAGGCAATTGTTTGATATCATCGTGGCTTTGGTTATCAAAGCAGAAATATAGTTTGCTAAAGAACATTACATAAAGAGAGAGTTGTAATTGTTTCTTATGCAGAAAGTATTAATTCAGTTAGGTTTATTCATTGTAAATGTTTAAACTGCTAATTTTGGTATACTTATGCTGAGAAATGTGATTTCTCACCCCGTTTGTTGCCATGTAAATCTAGGTGAAGCTTCATCCAAAGGCAAGAAGAAGAAGTATGAAGACAAAGATAGTTTTCATATTTTCTAGTTTAAAAGCTTATATTTTATTTATGCACTTTTAGTTTGTACAAGAAGTTATGTATAATTTTTAGTTTTTCGCAAGGCTCTCCATTATTATTTGTTTAAATGATATGGATTAGTACTATGTTAAGTTAGAAGTAGCATAACTAATACTGCTTATCCAGGTATATTTTGATATACTAGGTTACCGGTATTAGGGTGTTACACTAGCCAGCCATGACAAACGAAAATATATCACAAATACTCATAGTCATGGAGATGGAAAAGAGAAAGGAGAAGAAAAAGGAAGAACAAAGCTTAAGGGGATGATCCTCCAAGCTTCAATCCTCCACCAAGGTGAAGAGAGACTCCAAACTTGGTCACTTCTGCTTCCTTCTAGTCTGAGATGATAAAACCTGGTCGCAACTTTCTAAAATATGACCTAACCTCTCTAAAAATTTAATGCAACAGTATTTATGGGGCTCAAAAAACAGAGTCACGCCACGGCATTCAACTACTTACACTGTGGCGCGTTACATTTTAGGTTAGGATGTCGCAGCATTCACATCCTCTCGCCGTGGCGTGCAAAATGCATAGCTCTCTGACTTTGATGCAGGGGAGGCAACATGCCACGACTTTCACATGCCACGCTGCGGTGTGACAAGTTGATTCTTGCCCTTAGCTCTCTCTTGCAATGCTAGTCAAAATTTGAAATGATTCACTTAGTTGGAACCTTATCTGCCATAGAGAAATTTCCAATTCAATAATAAATGCAAATGTACTCAATATATCCAAGAATTAGACACATTTTCTCAGAATCATGATAGAAGATGTTGAAATTAAATCATATGAGTATACAGCTTAACTCTTCCATTCATGCATCAAAACAACGACTAAGCAGACAATAAAGCACATATATAGGGCCCAAATAACTACAAATTGTGAAGTTATCATACCCCCAAACCTAGATTTTTGCTAGTCCTTGAGAAAAATAAAGTACATTCATATCGATCAACTTGCTAACTTGCTTCACCAATCTGTACATTCTACTTTCACTTAAACAGAACTCATGTAAGATGATTGCATAAAATCTCAAAGAATGTACTTGCCTTACACTTAGTTTCACACATATATAGTCTTACTCATGCTAACAATCACAGTTTCCTTTCAATTAAGATATAATTTTCCACAATCATGCTTACCAAACTTCTTCTTTTCAATTAGGACTCACCCGGATAAGTTTATGAACATACAAATGAATATGCATCAAGGATTCCACAAGATTGCAATTCAATTCTTTGTCCCACTAATGTAACTCACACATAATTGAAAATCAAAAGGGTCTTTATCAGCTTATACTGTTAGGCCAATGGTATGGGTTAAAGAACAAAAGGAATGGATTTAACACAAACATTGAGACACATACACATATGATTTCTAGACTTAAGCACAAGTGCGATTATCAAGGTATACCAAAAAGAACTTTGAGAGATCAGAACTCATAATAACCATTCAATGCTTTTTGTATTCACTTTTCTTTTTCTTTTCTTTTGCTTTGCTTGTCTCTTTTCAATTTTTCTTTCTTTTACTTTTACAAAGCTAGGCTTTTCTAACAGCAGATGGTTCAAACAAGTTCTTTTTGAATTTGACTTATATAGTACCCCTGATTAGTGGACTCAATTCAAGAAATCATATATATATGCACTCAACAACAATGATGGTAAGATAACAAATGTCATGTTTTCACATGCATTTAGAAGGGATACATGGTATAGAATATGTAGGTGATGAAAAACATAAGGCCAAATATACATAAGGCTTCAAAGGGGACCTAAGGATATGATCATGTCAAGGTAAGCTTTTTAAGGCTCAGTGGGTCCAAAGAATTCCCTAATCATTTCCTCAATCATGCACAAATTAGGATTTTGTCTCAAGAGAGTTCAAAAACAATTTCACAGATAACCGACACTTTCACATGCACAATCCATAAACTTTATCTAGGCAAGACTTCTTATCAATTCCAAAGTTCAACAAGCTTGCCAGTGGAAAATGTATCAATCCTAAAATGAAATTAGATTGCTTTAACATGCTTCAAAGGTTACATATGGATTCACAGAAATGTTAAGGTCAATTTTTGCATCCATATTTATCATTGAACAATCATTTCACATTAGTTTTAACCTTCATGATTCAAATTGTGAAAGGGAATGACAATTGTATCTTGAATGGGATTTTCAAGAAATGATTATCAAGATACAAGTTCCTCTAGATCCTATCAAAACATACATAATTACAAACATACATAGCTATACTAACATACCAATATATCATATTAAAGATAGGTAATAATACCTAATAAGTAATACAATATATACCATATATATAACTAACCAAAATATTAGTATCAAAAACTCATACATAAGTGTAAGACACCCCCCAAACCTGAGGGAAACAATGTCCACACTGTACATGAGAAACATACAATATACTAATAAAAATGAACTACAGTGAAGGGAAAGTGCCCTGAAAGCCTCAAGGGCTAGATGGAGGCCTCCTCAGAGTCGGTAGCCTCATCATCTGCATCCTTATCATCTAGCATGGACGAGTCCTCATCATCCTCATCATCGGCATGGCGTCGAGCTGTGGGCTAGTGAGAGGGCCCAGGGTCCTGTGGTGGTGGTGGAGGGTCAGCTACTGCAACGGGCGGGAAGTCAGGGACTGGGTAGTCATCCATCGGAAGATGTAAACGCTCCACCATCTAGCGCTGAGTCTGGATGATATATGACAGCATGGTTGTCATCTGTGCTAAATGGGCCTCCAGGTGTGTCATCTGGGCCTCCATGTCTGCCCTCCACGCAGCAGCATCTGTTGTAGCTGCCCTAGGTTGTGATGGCCCCTCACTGGGTCCTGCTAGATCCTGCCTCTGGGTCCTCCTAGATGGTGGTGGTGCTGTTGGAGCTGCTCGTACCCTCTCAAGGAAGTAATCGTTGAGAGGTTGTTTGGCCTCTGCGCACTCCTCATGGTCCTGAGTTTGGACCATCTGCTCTTGACACAACCGCTAGATGAGTGAAGGAAAGAACAGACTCCTGCACTCCCTGGTAGCTCTCTGAATCTGCTGGTAAATGATATGGCTGACATCTATAGCTCGATGCTTGAGAATAGCATAGATCATGATCGCTCGATCTCGAGTCACCTCTGACAGGTTATTAGATGGCAAGATACGGGTGTTAATGAAATGATACCACACCTGGACCTCTGGTGTCAAGCAGGCTCATCGAAAGTATCTGGGTCGGGTATCTTGGACGCTCAATACCCACTCCACTGGTTGCAACGTAGGCGTGCAGATCCTAGCGGTAACCATAGCAAGGTCGATGCCATCAGGGTCGACAGTGAGGAAGTGAGAGTATTCACAAACCGATGAGGGAGTAGGCAAACCAAGTACCGCCTTGATGATCGAAACAGAGTAAGAAACACGGCGACCCCGCACAACAACAGTGGTGGTGTTGGCGTTAGTGGTATCAATGTTCGCGTAAAATTCACGAACCACAAGAAGGACCACAATGTTTGGGTGCTGTGCAAATTGACTCCATTGATGATGGCAGATGGTTCTGTCGATGTCCTCTGGTATGGTCTCCTTAAATGAGAACCCTTGCTGTGCCATCACTGGTTTTGAAACCAGTACGATATACCTCTATGCAGCATCAACTGAAACGAATTGCCCTTCATCAAATGGCAGAAGGGGAGACGACTTTCGGTGTATCTGGCTAGAGGATCCACACTGGCGCTTTGGGCCCATGGTACCTGAAAGGGAATTGCAAACAATCAATAACAAGTAATAGCAGTATTAAGCATAATAACTTGCAATTCTAGTAAAATAAATGCTTCACGCTGCGACATTTACACATGCGCCACGACATTCAATCTACTCAACCCAATGCCGCGGCATTCAGACACCACACCGTGGCATGTAAGCATGTTCACAAGTACGCCGTGACATTTATATGCCACGCTGCGGCATTTAAGCAAATTCATCATCATGCTGCGGCACTCAAAGTACACGCCGCGGCATGCAAACACCTTAATAATGGCGCCACGACATTTATCAATGATGCCACGGCGCGGATTCAACCTGAACCCAAAAATTCCCCCAAATCAGGCAAATCGTCTCCCCCAGGCAGTATAACACACTAAACTACATTAAAACTAAAACATTCTACTATTTATACACATTAGACATCATAAACCAACAACAAATATACATTTAACACAGGCATTAAAAAAACAAAATAAAAACATAAGAAAATTAAAAATAAACAGAAGGGGAGAACTTCATACCTTATTTGGAAACGAGGAAATGAAGCTAAAGATGAGAGAAATGAAAAACGAAGGGGAAGGGTTGAGAGAAAACACAGACAAAATGGTTACGTAATGAGGGAAAAAAATGAGGGACGTATGAACCGTCGGGGTGTTTAACCCCAACAAACGCATCACGCTGCGGCGTGAGACATACTGCACCGTGGCGTGTATAATTCCCTCTAAAATTAATATGTAAATAAATACTATTATTATTATTATTATTTTGAACAACAGATACATATGCCGCGGTATGAACACATTTGCCGCCACGACGTAAAACAACTTATAAATGACCTAATGAAGCCTCACGATGCGGCGTTAAACAACTCATGCCGCGACATGAGACGTCAGTCTGCTGAATTCTATAGCAAACTAATTTTAGCTGGGGCTTTTATCCAAAATGAGTCATTAACACCTATACAACATGCCCAAATGATCAAATATCAGTTTAATTATCAACAACTTAAACAAACCATAAAAAACACATATTAAGTACTAAGGACATAAAAATACAAAATATAAACATATTTAAAACATAAAATAAGTATCTTGGGTTCCCTCCCAAGAAGGGCCTGATTTATAGTCCCGACAGGACTTTATATGTAGTTCCACTTGCAATTGCTCCGAGGAGGAGGATCTTCCTCCTTTGCATCAAAATGAGCTTGAAACTCTTGAAATGGCATAGATTTTAGTTTCACATTTAAAACTTTCTTAAAAGGTAGATTGCATAACTTAACCACCATTCTTAGCTTCAGCTGCTCCAGCTCATCATCTCCACTTCCTCTTGTTGAGATCACTTGACCTTGGCTTTGGAGCACTTACTACACTTCCACCAAGTGCCTCAGATGGCATCCCATCAACTTTACTTACCACACAACATTCTCTTGATTTTGAGGACTTTTTATGGCTTTGAAAATATTGAAAGTGACCTCCTGATCTTGGACCCTCATAGTGAGCTCTCCTTTCTATGAGGGTTTTGCCTGTTGCAAGGAAAGACCGGCCTAAAATCAAAGGGACCTTGCTGTCCTCTTCCATGTCAAGTATGACAAAATTAGTAGGGAAGATGAACTTATCCACTTTTACCAGTATATTCTTAATAATTACCTTTAGATAAGTATAAGAATGATCGGCTAGCTAGAGGGTCACTGATGTGGACTTGCATTCCCCCAAAACCTAGCCTTTGGTATGTGGAATAGGGCATGAGATTGATACTAGCTCCTAAATCGCATAAGGCCTGCCCTAAGAAATCCTTCCCTATGGCATAAGGGATTGTAAAGCTTCCCGGATCCTTCAGCTTTGGGGGAAGCTTTTGTTGCAAAACAGCATTACATTCTTCAATCAATGCTACCATCTCAAACTCACCCAGCTTAAGTTTCGTAGATAGGATATTTTTCATAAATTTCACGTAGCAGGGCATCTATTCCAAGGCTTCAGTAAAAGGGATGTTGATATGAAGTTTCTTGAAAACTTCCAAAATTTCTTAAACTGATCATCCATTTTATGCTTGATTTTCCTGCTTGGAAAAGGTAAAGGATGTATATATGGATTATTCACAAACTTCTTATCCTTGGCCTTCTCCTTAGAAATATCAGGTTTCTGCTCGACCTTCTTGCTTATTGCCTCCTTCTCATGGTTTATTTCAATGTCTTCCTCCAGCATCCTTGTCTTTGAATTTTCCTCTATGTCCTTGCCACTCCTCAGTGAGATGGCATTGCAGTGCTCATTGGGGGCATCCCTGGGATTAGTAATTGTATCACTTGGTAAGGTGCCTGGGGACCTATTGTTGATAGCATTGGCCAGCTAGCCTACTTGCATTTCCAACACTCTCATCGAAGCAGTCTGGCTTTGAAACATTGCATCATGCTTTGTCAAATGAGCATCTATCCTTGACATGTAGGAATTGATCTTAGAAATGAAAGTATCATTTTTGGCCATCAACTGCATGAACATATCCTCCAGAGCAGGCTTCTTTTCTTGCATTAGTTATCTTTGTTGAGCTGAGAATCTGGGAGGGTTATACTGACATTCCTGTCCAGGGGCATTGGAGGATGAAGAGGGTCATTGGTTGTCCTTCCATAAGAAATTTGGATGGTTCCTCCATCCAGGATTATATAAATTTGAGTATGGGTTATTTTGCTACGACTTATAATTGTTGACATATTACGCACTCTCAATCTGAGAGAGACATCTGTCACTTGAATGAGTATCGTCACATCTTTCGCACAACACAAATGGGCTTTGGTGTGAATCCTGACCCATATTATCCATCATGCTTGTCAACTTTGCCATCTGAGCTGACAACGAAGTTATCGCATCCACTGCATCTCCAGTTATCCTTCGCGGAGTGTTTCCTTTAGAAGGCCATAGGTAGCTATTAGCTGCCAATTCTTCTAAAAGCTGGTAGGCCTCATCGAATGATTTTCCTAGCAATGAACCTCCAGTAGCTGCATCTACAATCGGGCGATATTGCTACAACAGACCCTTATGGAATGAATATACCTGATGCCATGGTGGAATTGCATGATGAGGACACCTTCTTAGTAAATCCTTGTACCTTTCCCAGGCTTCATGCAAGGATTCCGATTCGAACTGAGTGAATGATGTAATATCATTCACCATCTCCGCTGTCTTGGCCAGAGGAAAATACTTATTGAGGAACTTCGTACTGGCCTCAGCCCAAGTTGTTATAGAGTTAGCTGGCTGAGAGTGTAGCTAATTTTTGGCTCTGTTCTGAAGTAAGAATAGGAAGAGCCTTAAGTGAATGGCATCTTCAGAAATGCCATTGTGCTTGAACGTATCGCAAATCTCCAGGAAGTTTGAGAGATACGCGTTAGGATCTTCATTAGATAAGCCACCAAACTGCACTGAAGTTTGGATCATTTGGATAATGGTCGGCTTAATCTTAAAGTTATTTGCCTGGATGGTAGGATGCCTAATGCTAGACTACAGATTGTCAGCAAGAGGAGTAGCAAACTCCCTCAATGGTCTAGTGCGACTCTCGTCAGCCACTACTTATGTAACTTCTTCATCCGTCATCTTGTATTTACCTGAAATAATTAATGAACAATGAATTAAATTAATATGGAACAAAAGAAACTTGAACTAGAGATACTTAAATTCGTTGTTTATATTAGCTAAGCTAAATTTAAACTGTCGTCCCCAGCAACGGCACCAAAAACTTGTTGGCTCTTTTGCTTACCGCAAGTGCACAGGTCACACTTGTAGTATAACTAGGAGTCAGATATCGTTCCCACGAGGACAAACGTTAAATTCAGTACTAAATATAAACCAATAACTCAAGTATTTCTATTCAAGGACATATAAATTGGAAAGATGTGTATTAAACTAATTAGAAGAACTTAAAAACTATCAGATTGAGTTAAGATAATGATTTAGAGAATAGGGCATCCTTTTTCACCTCTTATATCAATTGTTAACAAGTAATCCTTTCGAGTAATATAAATGCAATGGCTAGGTTAGGTTGGGAATCTGATTTAGCCAAAAGCCTATATCTAGGTCAATCAACCCTGGTATCACTTACCTAATCCACTATGTTTCCATGAGAACTAGTGTAAGCTCTACTAATGAATGATCTATTCCCAATAATTACTATGCATGGCCAATAGGTATATTTTTATCCTATTAACAAATCATCTCATCTAAGCTAAGTGAATGAAATAAAACATGCATCAATCATACACACGATCTCAACTCTAAATTCCTATGTCTAGGTTCATTAGATTTTAACAAATCAATTGGAAGCTGATCAAACATTCAAAGCATTAAACACTATATGATTGAACAAAAACCAAATCATGTATATAACTTAAAGGATTATAAGTTTAATCAATATCCATAGGATGAGCCAAAGTAAAACCCTATAAACAGCCTAGCCAGTCATGACAAACGAAAATATATCACAAATACTCATAGTCATGGAGATGGAAAAGAGAAAGGAGAAGAAAAGGGAAGAACAAAGCTTAAGGGGATGATCCTCTAAGCTTCAATGCTCCACCAAGGTGAAGAGAGACTCCAAACTTAGCCACTTCTGCTTCCTTCTAGTCTAAAATGATAAAACCTGGCCGCAGCTTTCTAAAATATGACCTAACCTCTCTAAAAATTTAATGCAACAGTATTTATAGGGCTCATAAAATAGAGTCACGCCACGACATTCAACTACTTACATCGCGATGTGTTATATTTTAGGTTGGGACGCCCCGTCATTCATATCCTCTCGTCGCGGCATGCAAAATGCGTAGCTCTCTGACTTTGATGCATGGGAGGCAACACACTGTGACATTCACATGCCACGCCACGGCGTGACAAGCTGATCCTTGCACTTAGCTTTCTCTTGCAATGTTGGTCCAAATCTGAAATGATTCACTTAGTTGGAACCTTATCTGCCATAGAGAAATTTCTAATTCAATAATCAGTGCAAATGTACTCAATATATCTAAGAATCAGGCACATTTTCTCAGAATCATGATGGAAAACATTGAAATCAAATCATATGAGTATACAGCTAAACTCTTCCATTCATGCATCAAAACAAGGACTAAGCAGACAATAAAGCACATATATGGGGCCCAAATAACTACAAATTGTGAAGTTATTAGTAATTTTTAAAGGAAACAGTAGAAAATACTACTTAAAGGATTTTCAAGAGGAAATGTTGTAAATAAGGCTAAAAATAGATAAATAATGGAGAAAGTTTCGAAATTTAATTTAGAAAGCAGAGAAATATTTTACGCAGTTGAAAAATATTAGAAAAATCATACGCGTATTTAAATAATGATTTTTAAACTATGCGATTGAGAAAATGATTTAAAAATGCTACGCGATTGCAAAAACGTCAAAAAATATTTACGCGATTTGAAAATGTTAGAAAAAGATTGCGCAATTGTGAAAATGTGATAAAATATTTACACGATTGAGAATAACAGCAGTTTGTTGTCGGGTTAACGTGGTGGACCAGGTTACGTTGGAAAATGGTACTGCCAAGTGATGGCGTGTGATTGTGAGAAACGATGATAATATTGTTATATGTGTATTTTTGGATCATACACCATGTATAGAGAAACATGTCAATTTGGTTAATATTGGCAAGTTACCTAAGAGATGAATTACACCGTAGTACGTGTGCGATATGCGTAGTGTTGTTCATTGAGTGAACTTGGAGACATTAGTGTGCGAAAAATTTCACATGTGGACAGTTGGTAGCTCCTCTGGGCTGTGGTACCAGGCAACGCACTAGCGATCTCGACAAAACACTATTCTTAATCACAATCTAGCGTAGACTGTCTGGTACAATGCCTGATGTATACGACGCTTAGACTATATAGCACTTGGCTGGGGCAACCGGTGCTACAGACAGATCTTATAGATCATTCTCTCTGAAAATTGTGGTTAGCTCCATGGAGTAGGAACGAGTATGTGTACATATGCATATTTGCTCTACATCATGATTTGATAATTATATTGATATGAGATATTATGTATGATGTGATAATATGATTTGATGTATTGAATGTTATATCTGCATGTACTGTCATTTTCTATATTGCCATACTGGTAGTGATGTAGATTGTCTCACCTCTTTATATGCATTTCTGTATTATTATTATATTCGATAAATATTTTGAGGAAGGAGAAGAGGAGCAACCTTTGGGTTGTCAATATGAGGAAGAACATCATCCTAGTGATCAGTGCGAAGAGGGCGAGCCTCTAGATTATCCTTATTGTGTGGATTGATTTTGACGTGCCATGGCGCTACCGAGTTTTTTGGGATTCGTGAGACTGGAGTTCCATGGGGGCTCTGAAGCTTGGCGTCTATAAGCGGATAGGGAGACGGTTGTGTATGTGGGACAATTGAATGTGTCCCTTAGTAGGGAATATGATGGAGTTCCTATGTTCTCTACTATTGTTTATGTATACCTAGAGTTACCCTTATCTATTAGGCGCTATTGGGGTGGTCGTTTCCATGCCCCTAGTGTAACATCCCGAAAAATACATATTTGGTCATAAATCATCATTTTATAATATTCTTGATTTTTAAGAATTTTTCGGAAACGACGAATATTTTAATATATTCCTCGTTTTACGTGCACACTGGGCTGAGAATTGCCGAGACCAGTGTAACACTCCGGAAATTGATTATTTCATCATGAATAGTCATTTTCTAATATTTGTGATTTATGAGAATTTTTCTGGAATTTTTCGGAAACGATGAATATTTTAATATATTTTTCGTTTTGCGTGAAACTCGAGCAGAGTCGTGAGAACGACTGTAGTGCTTCAAAAATTGGAAAATTATATGACGGATAGTCGTTTTATAATATTTGCAATTTTTGGGAATTTTCTGGAGATTTTCTGGAAATGTCGAATATTACCGTATATTCTTCGTTTTGCGTGCGCACTGACTGGAACCGGGAAAACGCGATGTTTTCTCTGCGGACCTGGAACTATGGATAAGTCGACGGGAGATCTTACTAAGCCCGAGACTTGACACAGTTTACGAGGTTTCGCAATTTTCGAGAAATCTTTACAGATACAATTAAATCAGTACAGCGAAAAATTCATCTGTCAGATTAATTAAATGCGACTTCACAATTTGTAACTATTATCCATTGGATAATAGTGTATAATAAAAATACTATCACATTATCCTAATGTAATCTACCTTATGTCTAATCAAATCACTTTAATTCAAATTTAATAGTTAAATATTCAAGCTTCCTTAAGAAGCTTTGACCCCAAGCTTTGACCACATGTATTAGCTTCCAAAGGAAGCCAATTTTTCCCACCCACTTTCTCTCTCACGTATACAGCAGCCCACTCAAGGGAAAGAATTGATTTTTACTATCCTAATATTACATCTAAATGCATTAACACCCAAAAGCAACATTTCTTTCTTCCTTTTACGTTTCTTCTTCTTCTTTCTCTCTTCAAACATTTCTTTCTTCCTCTTCCAGCACACCCTACGTCCAGCCACCCTCAAGAGCCCCAACCTTCATAAAAATTTACACCAACCATGTTTCCTTAATCTCCTACTCCTTCTCATCATCTTTTGTGCTTGGAGTTTTCAAGAAAGCTTCCATCTTTAACCATTTTTCAAGCTTTGAAGGTGAGCTCCCATGGCTGAAAAATTTCAGACCTTCACTCCATTTTCGTTTCTGGTTTCCTCTTGATTTAATGGTCATTTTCTTCTTCTTTTTCACATCATTACATTGTTCTAACTTGGACCACATTTTCTAGGGTTTTTGAGCTTCAAATCCGAAAATCAAGTGCTTCTTGGAATTTTCTTGGTTCTTCATCTTGGTAAGAGGAAGATTAATTCTCCTCAACCTCTTTAGCAACTAGGAATCTTGTGTTTGATTTTTGGAAGAAAAACCACATGGTGGTTGTTCTTGAAATTGCTTGAAATTGATTTCTTGAATGTTATCTTAATTTAGCTTTGAGTAGTTGATTGAGTGGTTAATTATTCATGTAATTTTGTGATTGAAATCTATGAATGCTTGCTGGAAAATTCTGGTTGCTGGACCCCTGAATGTGTCACGGTTTTGGGGTTGTTTTGGGCTGGAAAATGAAGGGAAATGATGCTTAAATTTTGACCAATGCAAGGCTAATTAAATCAAGTAGTTAAGGTTGATCCAAGTGGACAAAATTCTGGTTGTTGGACCTTGGTGAGTGCCATTTTAAGAGCAGAATTTTGGTTGACATTGTGTCAAGAATAATGCTAGGCAAATTAAGTAAAGGAAGACTAAACTAGTGAGAAGAAAATTTGTAACCTAGGACCCTATGGAGTGCCACGGTTTTGAGGGCTTGAATGAGGGGAAAGATAACAAATTTGAGACGTCAAGACTTGAATTAATCAAGTAACCAAACATAGATTAAATAGTAGGAAACTTGCAACAATAATTTTTAGGATGGATTGTGGTTAAGACTTAGGAGATAAGCTAAATTTGGAAGGTAATTATAAGAATCAAATAACTTGGATCAAAATAACAAGTAATGGACCTAAAATATGTTCCTTGAATTATAAATTGATATTATGTTGATATTGGGTTCTTTTTGGATGCAAATTTGCTTATTGCACTCTCTTGATCAAATGTGGTATATTATGCTATTGTATGAAATTGTGGATCATACATGTTCATGCATAGAGTCCTATGCATTGTGAATGTCCTTGTGGACTGTTGTAAGGCCAAGTTGCCTAGGAGATTAAACACACCTTTGTGCGGGTGCGAGTAGATAAGTGTGGGTCTTGTTATGACCTTGGGGGCGTCGGGGTGCGGGTCCTCCACAATGGGTAGTTGGTAGCTCCTTTGCCCGTGGGGCAAACCGATGCAAACGCACCGACGATCCGGACTTGACACCTGTCCCTATATCGTGATCTAGTGTAGAATGTCCGTGCAATGCCATGATTGTGCACGAGAAAATTTATCGATAGCAGCCGCGCCTCAGTAGGAGTCACGACATGTCTCCTGATCTTTCTCTCCGACTGTTTGAGTCTAGCTCCATGGAGTAGGAAATTGAACATTGTGTCCATGCATCGTGGAATATTCTCTCATCTGAAAATTATTGTTTACACGATATTTGGTATCACGAATTTGCGCCTGGATGTTATGGATTATTCATTACCTTTATTAATGATTGCCTAACTGGTTATCTGTTTAAAAGCTTATTTATTGCCTTTACATGCTACGTGGGCGTTATGCGCCGTTTGGTTCTTGGTTGCTGTATTGGTATTGATGGTAGGATGTCTTACCTCTTTCCCTGTGCTTCTATTATTTGCTGTTTATGTGTACCCTGTACTGATCGAAGACGACGGTGAAGAGACAGAAGATCCTGCCTTCCCCGGCTTCTGGCCTGCACAGATTGACTTCTACTGCGACGATGTCTGCACGTATGCGCGGATTCTTGGGAGATGTGCGTCTGACCTTCCTTGGAGGGCCGGAGTGCTGGCACATCAACCTGAACTCCGACCGCTGCGTGTATGTGGGAGACGTGTCGATAGCACTTGCCTGGAGACGTCATGAGGCACCTGTCCTCACTTGCTACCTCAGCTTACGCCTGGAGTTTTACCTGCCTATCAGGGAGATGTGGGGTGCCCGTTATTACACCCCGCAGGAGGATTCGTTTGATTCCACCGCTCGGGCTCCGTCCCGCGCCTCAGTGGTTCCTATGGATGAGTCCTCGGATGAGGAAGATCCTGATGAGGGTCCTCCTGAGGATCCTGAATCGGTCCCTTTTTATCTGAGGGGTCGATGATCATTGGTGGCTACTGATGGCTGCCAGTGTTTTATTTTTGGGGGCCTGATGTATTTTCTTTTTGGTTGGGCTGTATATTTTGTATATGCATGTTTCCCTTGGGGTGGGTATAGTTTTTGCTTTTTGATGATGGCCAGGCTTGTATTTATAAAACAGTTGTATTAAATTCTATATATATATATATATGCATGCTATTCAGGTGCAAATTTCTGGGTATTGTTTTATTCGTTCCTTTTATTCACATTCCGCATTATCGTTATTATAAAAAAAAAAGAAAAAAAAATATGGCCAATTTTGCTCACATGGTTAAACATTAATTAATTAAAATGAACCGGGTCCTTAATCGTTTGTTTATTTAATTTCCGCATTTTATTTATTTGACAATGTGACGTTCCCTCCCAAAAAGGGGCGTTACACCTAGTGAGCTTAGTAGTGTATCGGCCGCACGAACTCCTGTCCGTAGGGCTACACGACATCCAGGGTTTTTGTCTTCTGATGATCTACCAGAGGAGGATCCTTCGGAGGATCAGAACTTTTAGTTGTGTACTTAGGCTAGTTTATGGTTTGTTATGAGTCAAACAGTTTACTGCTTTACTAAATAGTTTATAGTGTGTAATTATTTGTATCCTTAAAAACAAAATTATATGTATAATTATGGTGTGTATTTAGTAGTTTATTTTATTTCATGTTCTATTTATTTTATTTAATGATATAATGTATAAAAAGAAAATTTTTACAACTTATATTATTGTATGAAAATAAATGATTTATAACTTGGGTAAAGTTTTATTATAATTCGTCATAAATGTAATGCCCTACGGAGGGTGTTACACATTTAGTGAGGGGTGGCTCAAGATAACATTATAGGCAGAAAGACAATCCACAACAAGAAATTTCACCCTAAGTGTTTCAAACAAAGGATCCTTCCCCAAAGTCAAGTGGCTTTCAATATATCCTACCGGGGTCATCTTGTCTCCTGCAAATCTGATCAACTTGTTGATGTAAAGGATCAAGTCCTTCCTTGAGAGTTGTAGTTTCTCGAATAGATCTAGGAACATAATATCTGTCGAGCTTCCTTGGTCAATAAATATACACTGAACTTTGGCCTTTGGTTATTATCTTAGAGATCACCATGGGATCGTCGTGATTCGGGATAGTGATGCCGTAATAATTGTCTAAAAAAGAAATCAGCAGGGTCTTCTTGGGTCTATCATTTATTTTTGATCTCGAATGGGAAGCTACGCTCAACACAGCCTGGAGTGCCTTCTTTCTTGTATTCCCTGATTCACTGCCACCCGCAAAGCCCCTTCAAATGGTGTGAATTGTCTGGGTTACTTCTGTGTAACAACATTCATTGTCTTGATTTAGATTATCCCGAGGTTGTGCCCTTTCCTAATTCTAGGTGTTATCCACGGAAAAACCTATTCCGAGATTTTTCTTTCTCGCAGGTGAGTGCCTTCTCTAATATAATGGAGACGGGCTTCTTCGAGGATTGTAGCTCTTCTTTCTATAATTCCTTCTACCCCTCTGATTGTCATTCCTAGATTGATAAACATATCAGCTAGACGACCACCTAGATCAGGGACTCGATGACATCTTAGAGGTTGATGTAGTCCTTAGTATTATGTTTGTAACCTTCGTGAAACACACAATGCTTAGATGATAACAATGTATTTTATGCAGTTTGTAATCCTCTAACTAGGCTTCTTAAGATTCAATTTGGCTTAATTAAGTTGATTTTGTCACATTTTATGAAATTAAGCTTAATTGGATCATTGAAGAAATTATTGCTTGAATTATCATTAATTTGAGTGATTGCATTCTTAAGTAAAGTGGCCACAACTTGAGTTGTAATTATCGATTAATGTGATTTTGGTCTTGTTGGAAAGTTAAGATAATTCTCTAATAACTATTCACTTGATAGTAAAGAGCCACATTAATAGCAATATATTTCATTCATTGTATAACCTTCTCACTTGGCTTTTTCAGTAAACTGGCTATAATTTGAGTTACAAATATCCGATGGATGTGATTTTGGTCTTGTTTTTAAGCTAAGATAAATTTCTACAACTTTCATGAAGGCCTCAAGACTAGAAACACATGTTTGGATAACTCAAATGGGAGTTGAAGCAAAATCTAGCGTTTTGAACCTGACAGTTTGACCTTTATGCACTCATTAGACTATATCTCGGGCTATAGGAGTTTAACAATTCTGAAATTTTGACAGTGGAAGGTTAAGACTTATATCCACAACTTTCATGAGAACACAAAAGCTAATTCGGATTCCTTGAAGGTGATATTGGGCTTGGAAGTCAGAACAGAGGTGCTGGATTTGGGCCTGACCCATGAGCAGTAATTAGGCCATATCTCGGGCTGTGGTTATTGGATTTGGCTAAACTTGGTGTCTCTGGAAAGCTGAGACAATTTCCTAGAACTTTCATGAAGACCACTTAGCTCAATTCTGACGCATGCCATAAGCTAAGAGCAGAGACATTTCGGAGACAAGAAAGTCCATAATTTTAGCTCATTCATCATCTATTTTGATTTTACTTCTTATCATCAAACAACTCCATTGTCTTCTTACACTCCTTGAACTCTATAAAAGGAGGCAAAGGCTGAACATTTGAGGGTGTTAGTTAGCTTAGAGTTTAGTTTATGCTATTGTGTTATTAGTTTTCCTTTGTGTAGTTTTCTATTGTTCTTAATTGAAGTTATGTTCATCATCATCTTCTTCTCTCTTTCTTTCTTCTTGTCTATGAGTAACTAAATCTTCATCTTACTTGGGTGAAAAGGTGAAGCTCTTAGTAATAAGTTAAGGTTAGATTAATTTCTTTCTTGTGCTTTAAATGATATATTTTTATGTGATCTTTATATGAGTTGTATGTTGTTTCCAATTAATTTAGAAACTCTTCTTGTATAATGAATATCTTGATCCATTGTAGACAATAGGATTGGCACAGTGGATGCTTTTGATGATTTACAAGTATTGGTAGATAATTATTGGAACCATTATATGATTACATGATTGAACTTTGAATGTTAAATCTTCTAATTGGAATCTTCATTATGCATAATTTCAATTGAGTTATAAAACAAAATAATCTTGTTTTTAATTTATTACCAAGAGTGGATCTTCTAACCCAAGCAAATCTTTTTTATCTGTGAACAACTTATATCATTTTTAGTATTGTGACAAATCTTCTCCATACCTCAAATAATTTTCTCTTCATCAATTCCCTGTGGATCGACCTCGGACTCCCGAGAATTTACTACTTGAAACAACCTGCACTTGGGTTTGAAACTGTATAATTATATCTCATCAAGTTTTTGGCACTGTTGCCGGGGACTTGATTTGAAGTTCTAATATATTGAGGTTCTCTTTCTCGTAAGTAAACTTCATTATCAGGTATATTCTTCCTCTACTCTTTTCATTTTTATTTATCTATTTACTAACTTAATAACTAACTTATTAACTAACTTTTATATTTACGTCATTTATTTACATTTTTTTTTATTTTTGTTTTTATTTTATTTTTTTATTTACGCTTTCGTTATTATTGTTGTTGTTATTATTATTATTATTATTATTATTATTATTATTATTATTATTATTATTATTATTATTATTATTATTATTATTTACGCTTTATGCTTACTAACTATCTAACATTTAAATTCTGTCATTTATTTTCTGCATCTAACTTTTAAATTATGTCATTTATTTTTCCGTAATCTAACTTTTAAATTCTGTTATTTATTTTTCCGCAATCTAACTTAATGAAATAATTTTTCTTCTTCTCTTCTCTTTCACGGCTCTGTGGGGCTCTGCCACTCTCCGGTTTTCATATTTTAAATTTACTTTTTGTACTTTATTTTTTGTATTTTATTTTTTGTACTTTATTTTTTGCATTTTATTTTCTCAGTATATTATTAACTCTCTAACTATCTAATTTTTATTTTATTTTATAACTTTTTAATTAGTTTTATTTAACTTTTTAATTTTATCGCTTATTTAACTTTTTAATTTATATATATATATATATATATATATATATATATATTTGGGTGGTTCGTTTATACCACATCCTTCTTAATATTTAACGATCAATTTATACCACCTACTTGTACATTATTTTTATTTTATGTCACTTATTTATACTTAACTGGTATCGCGATTCAAATTCTGATTGTTTGGTTAAAATTAATCCTAGTACTTTATATATTGATTTATTTGAATCACAATCACACACAATTAACACAATGGCTGAATTTGAAGGTACACATGTTGAACATGATAATCAAACACAACGAGTTGAAAATGAAAGTATACATGATGAACAAGGAAATCAACTATTGTGAACTATGCATGCATATTTGCAACTACCTCGAAATTCTAGTCCATCATGTTTTATCTTTCCACTTACTGCTAATAATTTTAGATTTAAGCTGGGTATGATTTCTTTACTTCCTAATTTTTATGGTTTAGAAAATGAAAGCCCATATTTACATCTAAAAGAATTTGAGGAAGTCTGTATTGCTTTCAATGATCAAAATTGCAGTGAAGAGATTGTTAAACTTAAATTGTTTTCTTTTTCTTTGAAAGATAAAGCAAAAACTTGACGTAACGCTTTGAAACCAAGATCAATTAGCATATGACAAGAAATGCAAAGTGAGTTTTTAAAGAAATTTTTTCCAACACATAAAACAAATGCTTTAAAAAGACAAATCCAAATTTTTTTTCAAAATTCAAATGAAGCGTATTTTCAAAGTTGGGAACGTTTTAAAGATTTGTTAAATTCTTGCCCACATCATGGTTTTGAAAAATGGCGGACTATAAGCTTCTTTTATGAAGGTTTAACACCTGAAACTAAATAATTTGTGGAAACGATGTGTAATGACGAGTTTCTTGATAAAGAACCCGAAGAAGCTTTAGATTATTTAAACCATTTGGCTGAAAATTCTCAATCTTGGCATGGTACTAATCTTTTTGAAAATTCAATTAGATATAACCTTATAAATGCAGGAAAAGGAAAATACCATTTTAGTCAAGAAGAAGATCTAAATGCAAGGTATGCTAGTTTGGCTAGAAAGGTTGAATCTATGGAATTAGGGAAGGTAAAAGAAGTCAAATCTGTGCAAAATGAAGAAATTTGTAGCATTTGTGATGAATTAGGACACTCGACAAATGAATGTCATAATATTCCTATTTTTAAAGAAGTTGTGCATGAGCAAGTAAATGTAATGAACAATTTTAAAAAGCCATTCACCTCTTCTTTTTCAAATTCTTACAATCCAGGATGGAGAAATCACCCGAGCTTCAGTTGGAGGAATAATAATCAAGCACAATTTATGCAACCACCACCTCCTCAGGAACAATAGGATTCTCAAAATTCTCAAGGATATGCACCTTATGTCCCACCATATAGGAAAAACCTTGAAGGAACATTGAGTGCATTCATAGAAAAGTAAGAGGCCATCAATAAACAAAACACTCAAACCATGATAGACATAAAAGACACTCTTTCCAAACTTACTTCTGCACTCACCATTCACGAGAAAGGAAAATTTCCTTTTCAACCTCAACCGAATCCCAAAGGTCAATATAGTCTAAATGAGGGTAGTTCAAAAAATCAACAAATAAATCAAGTCAATTATGTGATAACTCTTAGGAGTGGAAAAGTTGTTGAAAAAGAAATTTCTAAACCTTGTGAGAAAGATGGTGAATCAATTCTCCAAGATAAGGAAGAGGTTGATAAGTCATCTGGCAAAAATGAAACCAAACTCTCGTCTCCTCCACTTCTATTTCCTCAAGCATTAAGCAAACCAAAGAAATTGGACCACCATACTGAAATTTTTGAAATTCTTAAACAAGTGAACGTCAATATTCCATTGTTAGATACTATCAAACACTTTCCTTCTTATGCCAAATTTTTGAAGGACTTATGCACTGTTAAAAAAAATTAAATGTGAAAAAGAAAGCCTTTTTGACCGAGCAGGTAAGTTCCATTATTCAAAGCAATAATATTTTGAAACATAAAGACCCTGGTTGTCCTATGGTTTCATGCATTATTGGAGAACATATGATTGAACAAGCTTTGCTTAATCTTGGTGCTATTGTTAATTTGCTTCCATATTCAGTTTATCAACAACTCAATCTAGTTGAGTTAAAACCAACTTCTGTAACTCTTCTACTTGCTGATAGATCAATTAAAATTCCAAAAGGAATAGTGGAAGATGTGTTAGTACAAGTTGATAAATTCATTTATCCTGTGGATTTTATTGTCTTGGAAACTGAACCTATGATTAATTGTTCCAAGTCAATTCCTATTATTTTAGGTCGTCCATTTTTAGCAACATCCAATACTTTGATAAATTGTAGAAATGGATTGATGAAGCTAATATTTGGAAACATGACACTTGAGCTTAATGTTTTCAACTTATGCAAGCAACCACATGAAGTCAATGATGAAAATGAGGAAGCTGACGGGATTGAGGATATTGTAGATGATCATCTTCTAAAAGGGAGTTCTTCTGACCCATTAGAAGTTTGTTTAATTAATTCATTTGATTCAGATATGCAAGTAGATGGTGATATTTCTAAAATATGCTCTTTACTTGATTGTACACAAGCAATGAAATACAAAGGATGAAAGCCGAGATTTGAAGAGTTACAACCCATGAATGATAATATTCATGAAGAAGTACCCATACTGGAACTAAAGCCATTACCTTTTGGGTTAAAGTACACATTTTTGGGAGAAGACCAAAGCTTTCAAAGTAGTAATTTCATCAATCCTTATTGAAGAACAAGAAGGTATGTTGACAGAAGTACTTAAAAGGCATAAAAGTGCAATTGGATGGACATTAACAGATATAAAAGGCATTAATCTATTAATTTGTACACATAGAATACATTTAGAGGATAATGCTAAAACATCACAACAACCTCAAAGAAGATTAAATCCACACATGAAAGAGGTAGTTAGGGCTGAAGTTCTTAAATTACTTGATGTTGGAGTTATTTACCCTATTTTTGATAGCCAGTGGGTAAGCCCTACACAAGTTGTACCTAAGAAATCTGGAATAACAGTGGTTGAAAATGAAAAAGGTGAGTTAATACCTACGCGAGTTTCATCTAGTTGGCGCATGTGTATTGATTTTAGAAAATTAAATACAGCCACTAGGAAAGATCATTTTCCCTTACCATTTCTTAATCAAATTCTAGAAAGAGTAGCAGGACATCCTTACTATTGTTTTCTTGATGGTTATTCAGGGTATAATCAAATACCAATTGCATTAGAAAATCAAGAAAAGACTACTTTTACGTGCCCCTTTTGCACTTTTGCATATAGAAGAATGTCTTTCGGTCTTTGTAATGCTCCAGTAACTTTTCAAAGATGCATGCTAAGTATTTTTAGTGATATGATTGAGCATTATTTAGAGGTTTTCATGGATGATCTGACAGTTTTTGGAAATTCTTTTGAAAATTGTCTTGATAATTTGGATATAGTTCTTAAAAAATGTGAAGAAAAAGGATTTGTTTTAAATTAGGAAAAATGTCATTATATGGTTACTTCAGGAATCGTGTTAGGTCATGTAATATCTTTTGAAGGAATTGAAGTTGATAAGGCCAAAGTTGAATTAATTGCTCATTTGCCTTCCCCAAAAATAGTTAGAGAAGTTCGTTCTTTTTTAGGACATGCAGGATTTTATCGAAGATTTATTAAGGATTTTAGTGTCATATCTATACCATTATGCAATCTTCTGATAAAAGATGCACCATTTGATTGGACTTAAGAATGCCAAAAATCTTTTGAAAAATTAATTAGTCTTCTAACATCGGCTCCTATCATGCAATCCTCGACTTGGTCTTTGCCTTTTGAATTAATGTGTGAGGCAAGTGATTTTTCGAATTGTCCTATCTTTTAGGCCAAAGAAAGGAAAGTAAGCCTCATGTGATTTGTTACGCAAGTAGAACTTTAAATAGTGTACAAATGAATTACACCACTACCGAAAAAGAAGCGCTTCTTTGTAATTTTTGCATTGGACAAATTTTGAGCTCATTTAATTAGTTCTTTCTATGTTGTTTTCACTTGATCATTTAATTGTTAGATATTTAATGTCTAATAGGATGCCAAACCTAGGTTGATACGGTAGATCTTGTTGCTTCAAGAATTCAACATCATAATAAAAGATAAGAATGAACCGAAAATGTTGTCGCATAGATCATTTGTCCGGACTTACAACAAAGCTCATCTTTTGATAGCACACCTATCAATGATTCTTTTCTTGATGAGTTTTTATTTTTGTCAATTCCATGCCTTAGTTTGTGAACATAGTCAATTTTCTTGTAACGGGAAAGATTATACTCAATGGTCACATCAAGATAGAAAAAGTTTTTTGATGAGGTGAAAAAATTTTATTGGGATGACCTATATTTGTTCAAATATTCTCTGATCAAATCTTTCTGAGATACAGACGCAACAATGAGGTAGGTAGTGTCATTAAATTTAGTCACTCGAAGCATGTGGAGGTCATTTTTCTTCAAAAAGAAAATAGCGAAAAAAATCTTACGATGTGGATTTTATTGGCCCACTTTATTTAAAGACAGCCATACCTTTTACAAAAGTTGTAAAAATTGTCAAAAATTAGGGTCACATTTCTAAAAGAAATATGATGCCTCTGAACCCTATCATTGTCATTGAAATTTTTGATTGTTGGGGAATTGATTTCATGGGCCAATTTTGTAACACCCCTTTGGAGGATGTCACACATAAAAGAAAATAAAAGAAATAGAAATAAAATCTACCCAAGTTGTGAAACATTTGTTAAATATTATTACGGGTTGTAAAATAATTACGATGATGAGAAATATGATATAAAAAGATAATGCGAAAAATATGAAATAAAAAAAAAAACATCATCACTAGTAATATACATATGATTAAGTTATAAGTTATTGTACAAATAATTTACAACAAAGACTACAAATATTTAAACAAAAACAGTAAAGAAAGCAATAAAAGAGTTAATATATATTATTACATACTTATTGATCGACTTGGTCATTTCAAAAAAAAACATCATAGTTATCTAATCATCTGATGGATCACTCTCAGTATGAAAATGATCATTAGGAGATAGATATCCCGGATGTCTCAACACACGGCGATAACGGGATCGCGCAGTCGATACGATGCTTATCTCACTAGGCTCAGGGTTTTCAGCACCCCAGTGACGCCTAATGGATAAGGGTAACTCTAAATGCAGAAATAACGTCGTAGTCATAATGGGCTCTCCATTAAATCGCTGACGTAGAATCACGGTCACACGTCCTGCATATGTCAATTAGAATCACGATCGCCTCGTAAATCAAGAGAGAACCTCCATGAAATACCACCATCAATCTACGAATCCAAAAAAATCTACATGATATTCTAAGCAACTTTTACACAATCAATCCAAAGGGTATGGATGATCGGATGGTTCTTGATCGTGATGATCGATCGTCACTTGATCTTCCTCCTCCTCGGGGTACAAGATCTCAAGGGGCTGATCCTTTTCCTCGAAGTCTTTACCGCGTAAAATAAATAAACAGAAAATACATATAACAAAGAGGTAAGACAACATAAAATCATCACAACATGGCCAATAAGAAGACGACAAACAACATATATATACAATTCATGCATTACAAAATACTATAACAGAAAGAATAACAATTTAGAGTAAGATTTAGATATCATAACAATATATCACATCATTATAAAACCTCACGAGATAAAATAAGAAAGATAAGAATAAACGATAAGATATAATAACCAAATATAGTAATAAATAACTGATGATAAAATAAACAAATAAAATACGGATAAACAATAAATAGATAAGATGGAAATAAATAAACATAGAGATAAATAAACAATATGACAAAACCCTACTCCATGGAGCTAAAGAAAACACAAGTATCGAGAGAGGAATGATTCGTAAAATCTATTAGTACCACGGCTGCCCCACCAACTATGATTGTCACACGTTGCGTCTATAGCCCCACGACACAGAATCCATCATCCGGGCGTGGTGTAGTTCACGGTCTCACGTGTGGCACTACGGGCAAATGTACTACTAGATTTCACAAATCTCGATTAAATATAGTGTGTGTTGAGTACCATAGTGTGCTATCGGTTTACCACGGCCCGGCGGAGCTACCAAATCCGTCCACATGTGGGATCCCGTACACTAAAGTCTCCAAGTTCATTAGAACAATGAACCACACTACGTTTATCGCATCGACAACACGATGTGATTCGTCTCGTCAACCAATCCACCAAAAACTTGGCACACATATGAGATAAATAGAGAGCACATGCGGGTTCACATTTTGAAAAGCAAATAAATTCTCAAAAGCAATACGGGTTCACATTTTCCCGACAATGAAAGATCTCGAGAAATAATGCATGAACGGGTTCACATTTTCCCGACAATACGAAAGATTTTCAAAAATAATCAGTGTTTGCGGGTTCACATTTTGTAAACGAAAGACATAAAATAAATATAGTAACGGTCAATCGCGTAGAAATTTTATCGCGTTTTCATAATTCCGTCGTTTTTACAAACGTTTAAAAATCGGGTAAAGATATTTTTTGTTTTTAAAATCGCGTAGCATTTTAATACGTTTTTCAATCGCGTAGGATTTTCAAATCATTTTCTTATTCGAATGCCTTTAAAATTACTATTTAAATATAACATGAAGTATAATAGTTACTTAGTACATTTAAACTACGTTAGAATAATATTTTTGAGAAATATTTTTTGTATAATTGTCTTTTGGATATTTTTGCTATCTTATTGGTTCATTTTTACTAAAAATTGAAAATATTTTGTTTAGAATATCATAATAATGGTTTCCTAAATTATCCATAAAATTTCTACATTTTTACCTAAAACTTCAATCATATAACTTTAATTCTTTTTGAAAACTTTCTAACATGCTTCAAAACCTAGAGTGAGCTATATGTTAGAAAACTCTCAAAAATTGTATTTCCTTCCTAATGACAAAATCATTAGTTTTAATTCTTTAAACTTAATTCTAATCTATTTGTTTCTTCAAAAATCATTAAGGAAAATTTCTTTTTAACTTATATTGTCTCTTTTTGATTGAAAAAGATTTGGAATTAAGTTTTAGAAATCATGGTTACCTATATTGGCATGTTGGCCAAATTTCATAAAACTTTTACATTTGATTTCTAAATTGTTTTTCACCTTCCAAATCATATCAAATATATTATATTGTCTAAGTTAACTAAATCATATTAGAAATAATTGATAGGAATCAAATTAACCTTTTAGGCATGTTGGCCATAAAATACTAAATCTTTACCATTTGATTTCCAATTTCATTTTCTTTGATCAAATCAATTTGAAACCTTCTTGATTCTCCTAGGTTAATTAAGTTACACTTTAGGAAAAATCAAGAGAACATTTTGGTCCTCCAAACTTGTCATTGCCGTGAGCTATTGGATGTGTTCTTTGGAACACTCATGCAAATTTAAACATGTTATTCACATCCTATACCTTATCATACAATTCTAACACATGCATTGTATTTTCTAACACATGCAATATATTTTCTAACACCTAAACCTAAATTAAAGCTTATAGACATGCAATCAAAAGCTAATAGACATGCAAAAATTATTACAATCATCAAACAAGAAAACTACTAACAAACACAAAAATTAACAAATACACACATAATTAACACATGACCACCGAATCCTTATGGATTCTACAAACATCACAAATGGCTCCATCTTCTTACCACCATCAAGAGATGATAAGAATTGTCTTCCTCTTACCTTAAATGAAGACAAATGATATGCTTTCACACCTCCTAGGGTTCGGTTTTCACCTTCAAAAATACCTAGAAATCTCAAACAAAATTTACATGTTACTAACCATGAAAAAGAAGCTAAACCATGGAAAAATCATGGCTTAGAACTTTGAAAAAGAAGAGAGAAAAGAAAAGCATGAAATTTCACCTTCTAGGTAAAACTTTCAAGGTTGATTTCCAAGCCCTAATTGGAAGATTTTGAAGAAACTCTCAACTAGAAAGGTTCTTAGAATAGTGTTTAGGTTAGGAAAACTTGGTTAGAAAAATTTTTTGATGGTTGGATGGTGTAGATAGTGTCTTGGCCGAATGGTAGGGAAAAGGAACAACAATGGTGGCTAGGGTTTTTGGAAGAGAGAAAGAGAAAAGTGATGAAGATGAAGTGTTGTTTTGGCCTTCTCACCCTAATGGCCGTAGCCTTCAAGTGGTAAGGATGTGCATGGATTTGGCTTCATCCAAGCCATTGAATGCATCAAAGGCTAGGATTAAATCTTGGTGAACAAGCTTGATTTCTATTGGTTGGTTCATGATGACTCACATTGCTTAGTCACAAGAAAGAAATTTTCATTTAATTCTCAAACCTTTACGAATTGATTTCGAGTCACTAGTGAGTCGGTCTTTCTGAAAGTTCTACGCTAACGGTGATTAATTAAGCTACCGATCTAATTGTTCGCTAATTGTGGGTCCCGCAAAAATAGGAAGGTCCTTTGTCACTAAATTTATCTTGACTAATAAAATAATATTATAATACTGATAAAATTATTTTATTTGTGATTAAATTAAAAGATTATTTTTAGTTCATTCGAGAATCGGGTTAAGTAAGATCCCCCAATTCTAAATAATAAAATAAGATTTTCTCAGATCATTTGAAAAATATTATCTTTTTCACGCCGGAGCAAATCACACAAAAAGTCCATATAAAATCCATGCCTTGGTATTATCGGACATTAAATCAAGAAGAAAACAATTAAAAACAGAAAAATCAAGACAAAAAACAACACGTTCGGGACGTAACGGTCATTTTCTTTTTTCCCACAACGTAGGTAATCGACCAAAACGTTCAAATAAAATATCAAATATTATATATTGTATATCTTTCAGAAAAATTAAAAAATGAGGTAGGTAGTGTCAAAAATTTTTATTTTAAAGTCTCATGTGAAGCAAATTACGTCAAAGAAAACGATCAAATAAAATTTGAGTGTGGATTTTATCGTAATTGTTTTCATAAGAAATCGAAACGAAAGAAAATAGGGACAAAAGTTGGTCATTCACAAAAAGCATCAAAAAAGAAAATGATATCATTCAGAATATTTTCTAAAAATTGGGGCGTTACAAATTTCCATCCTCATTTGGATATGTGTATATTTTGGTTGCAGTTGATTATGTCTCAAAATGGATTGAGGCGATTCCATGTCGACAAAATGATCATAAAACTGTTTTCAAATTTTTAAAAGAAAATGTCTTAAGTCGATTTGGAATCGCTCGAGCTATCATCAGTGATGGGGGAACACATTTTTGTAATAAACCATTTGAATCTTTAATGAAGAAATATGGTATTACCCATAGAGTTGCTACCCTTTATCACCCTCAGACAAGTGGATAAGTAGAATTAGTAAATAGGAAAATTAAACAAATTTTAGAAAAAATGGTTAACCCAAATCGTAAAGATTGGTCTTTAAGACTAAACGATGCACTTTGGGCTTACCGTACTGCTTTTAAAACATCTTTAGGCATGTCACCCTATTGGTTAGTCTATGGAAAACCTTGTCACTTGCCTGTAGAACTGGAGCATAAAGCATTTTGGGCCATTAAAGCTTTCAATTTAAATCTTGATGATGCTTGTAAGTTATATAAATTGCAAATAAATGAACTTGAGGAATTGAGAAATGATGCATATGAAAACTCAAAAATTTATAAAGAAAGAACAAAAGCTTTTCATGACAAATCTATTTTGAGGAAATCTTTTGAAATTAGTCAAAAAGTTCTACTTTATAATTCTCGTCTTCACCTTTTTCCTGGAAAATTGAGATCTAGGTGGACTGGTCCTTTTATTGTCAAACATGTATATCCTTATGGGACCATAGACATTGACAATCCTAGGAATGGTAATGTGTCTAAGGTCAATGGACAAAGACTTAAACCATTTCTAGAAAATCAAGTTGCTGAGGTAGAATTCATTTCTCTTTCTGATCCTTGTTATGTGAAAAATTTACTCTAATTTTGTAGCTTTATTTTGTTTTGTAGCTCTTTAGCTTCCCGATAAAATGGCGGATGACGGTACTCCGTGACTCTCAAGTTAGTTTGCTCTCTTTCAGTTTCCCAAAATAACTGATTTCGTTTTCTTCAAAATGGATATCATTCTCTCAAGCCTGAGAAAACATTTTCCTTCTCTTCCTCAAAATGCTCTAACAAAAATTTGCAAAGCTAGATGTGAAAGATTGAGATTGTTAATGCACAAAGGTATACCAGAAGATATACGTTGGATAATCGAAGCAAAGGTCCGATTAGTAGGTGAGTCTTCAATTTCATTTAACTCATACATGCCAGGTCTTGGTAGAAGTTCATATTCTAAAAGGAGAAGAGCAAAAAGATTACAAGTCTATCATATATGTGGACGATGGAATTGTAACAAGCGATGTCGTTCTTTGGGGGTGGTTTCCAAAAACAGAGAAGATAAAATTTTCTACATTAAGAATGGACTGAGTAAGGAGTCATTAGATGATATCTTATTGACTCTTGATACGCATTCTTATAGTCTTGTACATCGTGAACTTCTTAATTTATGGAATCTCTTCAAGGATAAACAAAAGCAATACAGTCTTGGGATTCTGACTCTAAAAGACCCTGTTTGCCAATTTATAAGAAAATTGGATGGGAAGCTTATCCTCGA
The DNA here is from genome assembly GCA_029884605.1 of Ormosia emarginata. NCBI lineage: Eukaryota > Viridiplantae > Streptophyta > Magnoliopsida > Fabales > Fabaceae > Ormosia > Ormosia emarginata. The sequence goes on from JAQQTP010000073.1 coordinate 23,748,981, forward strand.
CTCGTAGAAGGCGTTTAAGCCGTTTCTGGACGTGAAACCAGAGGTAGATGTGAGCAACATCCACAACAACATGTACATATTTTCTTCTTTTTCTTCTTCTTCTTCATGTTAAAAAAAAAAAAAAAAAAAAAAAAAAAAAAAAAGAAAAGAAAAAAAGGAAAAAAAAAAGAAAAAAAAAGTATGTATACATCTTGGGTTTGGCTTTGGTAACACAAAACGTGAATGAGGAAATGCATGCATCCTGATCCAGCCTTCTTAATTGAAAAACAAAGTAGGTAGATTGTATCCCACATGTGAGGCAGCCAGTCATATTATGGCCACTTGTCCCTTTTGGGAGCCCTATGTTGCGCTGGTCTTGAATGGGTCTAATACTGGTCAACAATGCTTTGGCACAAAGCTGAAAGAGCAGATTACCTTCATCCCAATCTCAAGTAAGTATACACCCATCTTTTATCAAGTTTCTAACAACTTGAAAAAAAAATAGAGGGCAAAACTACGGTTGTACTTGGTCTTTAATTAGATTAGGAGCTCCGACCAGATGCCCGTCCTATCATAGACTCAGGAGGAGACCTTCACATGCCAGTATGTAAATAAAGTTCGTGTGCCATGCTCTGTAGAGAGCTGTGTGCTACATTCCCAATTCTTAGAACCAAGGCTCTGTAGTGCTGATGGACAGAAAGAAGCGTCCCATCTTTACAGTGAACGAAAACTGTTAACTGAGCTATATACTTACTTTAATTAGTAGGTCTCTATGGCAAGTTCTGATTGGCTACAGTCAGGTATCATCTTCTTAGAATACATGCCTTTAATTAGGTTTACAAGAAGATAGAGGGTTGTTCTTCCTTAAGTAGGACGGAAAGGATTCAAAGGTTCTTGTTATCGGTTCGGCAATCCTTATGGAATTCATATGTTGCACTGGTGACACGCAACTCAAATACATGCCACTACTGCATTCATGACACGCAGTATAAAGATACACCATGAAAACTGTACATACAGGTATGTCTTCGTTTATTATTATATTTCTTTTATCTTTGTATGATTTTGTTGTATTTAGATTTTTGGATAGACGATCCTTTAAGCAGGGTCCTTCAGGGGTTTCTAGACTTCTTTACCCTGATGGTTTTCTTGAAGTTAAAAAAAATCAAATAGTGAAAAAAAAATCAAAAAAGAAAAAAAAGGAAAAAAATTCTATTTTTTATTTTCAAACTTTTCTGACAACAACCAACCTACCCATATAGGTGCTATGATTACTTTTTCCCTTCTTTTCCCTATTTAAACACTTCATTCTCTTCACTTTCCTCCAACTCATAATCATTCAGAGGGAAGGTGAAATTATGGGACCTCCTGTTCGTAACCTTAAAAATGTCTGTGTTTTTTGTGGGTCAAGTTATGGGAAGGGTTTAGAGTTTGTAAGTGTAGCAAGCGCTCTTGGTCGAACACTTGCTGCAAGGAATATTCATGTTGTATATGGGGGTGGTTGTCGTGGGTTAATAGGGGCTATATCACTCTCTGCATTTGTAGGAGGCAGTCAGGTTTTAGGTGTCATTCCTAAACCTTTAGCTCAAAATAATATTACTGGAAAGATAGTTAGAGAAGAAATTTAGGTATCATCTATGCATGGTCGAATGAAAACAATGCTTGACAACTCTGATGCATTCATTGCCTTACCAGGTGATTTTGGTATTTTGGAAGAAATTTTTCAAATTGTCTCTTGGGCCCAACTGAACATCCACCATAAACCCATTGGTTTGTTGAATGTTAATAATTTCTTTGATCTTTTGTTATTTTTTCTTGATAAAGCTGTGGAACATAAATTTATCACTCCTTCGACAAGAAAACTTCTTATCTCTGCCGCCACTATTGATGAGCTGATTGATAAATTAGAAGCTTTTGTTTATGAACCTGATAAAGTCCTAGCTCACATAGATTGGTCATCAGGAAGCAGTGCGGGAAGCAGCATGCAAAGAAAGTCAGATCTGACACTTCATCTTTAACTTTCCTTTACCTTTGATTTTACTTATCGTATTTTATTTCTATTTAAATTTGTGTCAGATTTCTCCAGCAGGTACTATCTTCTATCCTTTACTCATCTATATTTTAACATTACGGACAATGTTATGATCTAGTTGGAGGGAAGGATAGTTAAAAAAAAAGTAGGGAAGTATGATATGATTTTCATGAACTTGCTAAACCAATGAATATTAGCAGAGTAAGGAGTAATTTTACTCCTGAGACGCATTTTAGTTGAAGAAAGTATGTTTAGTGAGATGACTGTCAGAAACCTACAACAAAACCAATTAAGGATGGCAGAGTAAGGAGAAAATTTTGCCCTTAAGGTAATTTTACTCTTGAGACGCATCTTAGTTGAGGAAATAACTGTTTTAGAAGTAGCAAAAAGCATATCTTAGGTCATAGCATAAATTTTCTTCTTTCTTATAAATCACATGCTTGGATATGAATGTTGAATTGATGGATTGAGAATGATAGAAATATGCCTTGTGAGATTTTGAGCCTATTGATGAATGGATTGAACATTTGTACCATTCTCTTCTTTCTTGTGTGATTTTCACTTGTGAAATTGTTACTCTAGAACTTGCTTTGATTCTTTTTGAGGCTACATTTTCACATGCATACATAAATATGATTGAGGCATTTTAAAATAGCTACTTTGACCAAATAGCCATCCTTGTATATTTTCCCTTGTGTAACCCCTTTGAGCTTATTTGGCCAGTTCTTGTTTTTAGCTTATTACGTGCCTTTAAAAAAAATGAACATGTTTTTACCTGACCTTAGGGAATAAAAGAGCATTGACTTTGTTTTTAAACAAGTATGGGCGTGCGTGTGTGTAAAAAAAAGAGAAAAAAAAGAAAAAGAAAAGAAAAGAAAGAAACAGCTGACCACCTAATAGACTATGTGACATATCCATATCTAGAATAAAGATGGATGCTTGGAAACAACAGGAAGAGAAGGAGAAGGTTTATGCCTAACAATGAATTCAACTCATCAATTTGGGATTAATCTTCAACAAAACATTAGTCAAATATTAGTCATTGTCCTTATTGATGAATGTTCTCAAATATCTTTTCCACTCTAACTGTACTATAATGCTCTTTTATTCTCTTTGGTATTTATCTTCTTATATCCATATTATCCTTCCTTCTTTACCATGACCCCATTACAGCTTTGAATAAAGTCCTCTTAATTTTTGTGTGCATGTGTTCTGAGTAATGGAGAAGTAGAAGATAAGCAAGCTTATGGTAGTGTAATTTTTCATGAGTTGAATTGAGTGAAATATCTATCATTTTAAACAGTTGAGGGATTGAGAGTGAATCCTGTGAGGATCTTTCATTCTTGATTCATTCTTTTTAACTGAAGTTTCCTTGCTTGATGGTTTGAGATGTGAAGAAATATTACCTCAAAAAAATGCTTTGTTCCCTTGAATGTCTGGTTGCTTTTCTTGTTTCATTAAATCTTTTAGAGTTTTTAGCTTTTGAGTCTGTGTCATTTTTTCTTTGTTCCTTAATTTATGTTCTTATGTGTTTTTCCCGGGAGTGTAAAAGTTTAGTGTGGGGGAATGTAATAACAATGTATTTTATGCATTTTATAATCCTCTAACTAAGCTTCTTAAGGTTCAATTTGGCTTAATTAAGTTAATTTTGTCACATTTTATGAAATTAAGCTTAATTGGATCATTGAAGAAATTATTGCTTGAATTATCATTAATTTGGGTGATTGCATTCTTAAGTAAAGTGGCCACAACTTGAGTTGTAATTATCTGATTAATGTGATTCTGGTCTTGTTGGAAAGTTAAGATAATTCTCTAATAACTATTCACTTGAGAGCAAGAGCCACATTAATAGCAATATATTTCATTCATTGTATAACTTTCTCACTTGGCTTTTTTCAGTAAACTGGCTATAATTTGAGTTACAAATATTCGATGGATGTGATTTTGGTCTTGTTTTTAAGCTAAGATAAATTTCTACAACTTTCATGAAGGCCTCAAGACCAGAAACACATGTTTGGATAACTCAAATGGGAGTTGAAGCAAAATCTAGCGTTTTGAACCTGACAGTTTGACCTTTATGCACTCATTAGGCTATATCTCGGGTTATAAAAGTTTAACAATTCTGAAATTTTGATACGGGAAGGTTAAGACCCATATCTACAACTTTCATGAAGAACACAATAGCTAATTCGGATTCCTTGAAGGTGATATTGGGCTTGGAAGTCAGAACAGAGGTGCTGGATTTGGGCCTGACCCATGAGCAGTAATTGGGCCATATCTCGGGCTGTGGTTATTGGATTTAGTTAAACTTGGTGTCTCTGGAAAGCTGAGACAATTTCCTAGAACTTTCATGAAGACCACTTGGCTCAATTCTGATGCATGCCATAAGCTAAGAGCAGAGACATTTTGGAAACAAGAAAGTCCATAATTTCAGCTCATTCATCATCTATTTTGATTTTACTTCTTATCATCAAACAGCTCCATTGTCTTCTTACACTCCTTGAACTCTATAAAAGGAGGCAAAGGATGAACATTTGAGGGTGTTAGTTAGCTTAGAGTTTAGTTTATGCTATTGTGTTATTAGTTTTCCTTTGTGTAGTTTTCTATTATTCTTAATTAAAGTTATGTTCATCATCTTCTTCTTCTCTCTTTCTTTCTTCTTGTCTATGAGTAACTAAATCTTCATCTTACTTGGGTGAAAAGGTGAAGCTCTTGGTAATAAGTTAAGGTTAAATTAATTTCTTTCTTGTGCTTTAAATGATATATTTTTGTGATCTTGATATGAGTTGTATGTTGTTTCCAATTAATTTAGAAACTCTTCTTGTATAATGAATATCTTGATCCATTGTAGACAATAGGATTGACACAGTGGATGCTTTTGACGATTTACAAGTATTGGTAGATAATTATTGGAACCATTATATGATTACATGATTGAACTTTGAATGTTAAATCTTCCGATTGGAATCTTCATTATGCATGATTTCAATTGAGTTATAAAACGAAATAATCTTGTTTTTAATTTATTACCAAGAGTGGATCTTCTAACCCAAGCAAATCTTTTTCATCTGTGAACAACTTATATCATTTTTAGTATTGTGACAAATCTTCTTCATACCTTAAATAATTTTCTCTTCATCAATTCCTGTGTATCGACCTCGGACTCCCGAGAATTTACTACTTGAAATAACCTATACTTGGGTTTGAAACTGTATAATTATATCCCATCATTAGACTTATCTTTTTGTGCATGTTTTCTCAATGGAGGAGGTTTTTGCATGTAACATCCTAATTTGATTTATTAAAGTACATTCAAAAATATACTTACGTAAATCTGATTAGAATGTTACTGCTAAGTTTTGAAGACATAACTCACTGGTAATCGAAATTAGAGCCTTGAAAAGAAGTAATTAAAGTAGAGTATTCAAAATTTATATATAAACACATCTTAAAATTTGATTTACTGAATACTTAATTTACATATGTCCATAAGTACTTGTTTGAATACATACTGTGCCTTCATGGACTATATATATCATATACAAAACATAGATTGCTCTAGTCAAAACTACTACTACTTCATTTCCCTTATTTAGGATAATCTTGACTTTGATCTGTAAATAAACATATAAACAGAGAAAAGGGGTGAGAATTCAAAAATTCTCAGTAGCTTATTAGCAAATAGAATCATTCAACATACAACTATATAATAAATTCACAAGATAACCTTTCGAATAAAATTGTGTATGGATGCTCATCGAAATGATGAATGTGGATGATGATGATGAAATAGTTTATAATGAGGTTTATGCAATATCATGATTTTTACAAAGGGCTTTTCTTGTTCCTTTGACCTGGTTAAGGTTGTCCTCTGATTTGGCCGAGGGTTTTTCTTACTCTTTTACCAATCTTGCAAATGGTTTTTCATACTCCTTTGACCTAGGCTGAGTGCTAACCACTCGAAGCCATGCCATGATGTTCATGAGAACTCTAAACTTGGTTATTCGAATAACATCTCTAGCTTTTTTGAATGGCACTAAAAACATCACTATAGGTTTTTCTTCTAAAATAATATTTCTTGTCTTTTTCGACACTAATCGAAATATGCTTTACTTTGAATTTTCGATCAGAATCGAAATATATGCTAGTCAAATAACTCCTCTAGTCCGTCTAATTATTCTTGAAACCATGGTTGTAGAGTAGCTATCTATTCACTATGTCTCTTTCGAACACAATTAAAAACTTGCTAGTCAAAATAACTACTGTAGTATATACGATTAGTCTCAAACTCTTGCTAATCGAATAGCTCTCTTAGTCTACTTGATCGAAATCGAAAGTATGTCATTCTGAACTACTTGATAGATTTTTGATTACTATCGAAAACACATTAAATTGAATAGCACACTTAGTTTATTCAACTAACACAAGCATGTCTTTTTGACTTATACCGATCAAATAACCCCCTTAGTCTATTCGATTAGCCTCTAGAACCATGCCATTTGAAGTTTGCTTACTTGGTAAACTTAATTTATCCATGAAATCATGCAAATTCAAGTAACTGATACTATAAACTTATAATAATCTATACTATTCTATTCGAATCATTACTTGTTTTTATTAGAAAAGAATACTGTAAAAAGACAAACTGAAAACCTCAAAACAATAATTTTCTTACTCTTTTACTTATATACCAATTCCTTCATTCTACAAGTATCTAATGATACCATAATTTAGGTAGAAGAGTATTGGAAACTCAACTACAAACTCTGACAAATGTTTTCATACACACACACACACACACACACACACACACACACACACACACACACACACACACATAAATATGTAGATATATGCTCAGAAAACATAAGTCAACTTCACTTAATCATGATTTTTACTTTGAGTATCATCAAGAACTCAATTATGTTCAACCTTTTTCAGTTTTTCACGAACAAAAAATGATACACACAGAAAACAGACACAACAACCCCTACCTCAGCTTTTACTGAATTGAAGTTCGATTCTATTGTGCATTCTGCACTTAGTTCTTACTTCTTCCTCCTCTTTCTAGTCGGCTTTCTCCTTTTTGATCCTTCTCTTTCTTCTCTGATCTCTCTTTCTATTTTTATTTCTTACTTTCCTTTTCATTTCTACTATTACAGCCGTGTGAAAGGAAGGAAAAGGAAGATATACATGTAATAGTCAAAGACGGTAGGAGAAAAGAAGAAATAAGAAATATCTTTTTGACTTATGAGGTAGCTTTGAAAACATAATATCTATTGAGATATTTTAATGTTTTTCAATAACTAAACTACTATATTCCATTTACTATTTTAATTAGTATTATAGAAATTCTATAACCAAATTAAAGCTATAGGTTAGGGAGGCTGTTACATTGCACATCTCTGAACTTCGTGTTCATCACTTCTTGGTAGATCTGAGTCCGAGATGTGTTGAGGGGATTGTAACTTTCATACTTTTCTTTTAATGGTGGCCTCAAATTCCGAGTTTGCAGGGGAGCCTATCCAAGTTTAGGTTTGGCATATTCTTTTTTTCTCCAGATGCTTCTTGGCTAGAATAACATCTTCCGCATTGATATATTTGTCAGCTCTAGTCCGGAACTCATCCATTTTCTTTGGCACTTTTTTAGCCAGTGAAAAGGAAAACACCTTAGGGCGAAGGCCTTCCCTCATGTAATGTAGGTTGAGTCTTTTATCCTAGTCACGAATATTTACTACTTGTTTGTTGAACCAGGATATATAATCTCGGAGGGACTTCACTTTTCCCTGTTTAATATGGGAGAGATATGAAATGGATTTTAGTTGCACCTTATTGGGAATTGTGGATACATCATACAGCAGAATAAAAAAAATTCCCTCTTAGGATCTATGCGAAAAAAATCATAATCCGAGTTTTAAAATTGTTTACCTCATGAAGCGTGATCAAAGCAAGTGACGTGAATCACTAACACCATAATAGTGACGATGTCTCTGTGGTATCCAGACGAACAAACTCATAAACATCCAATGTCCACAAATAAGAGTCACGCCTCTCACACACAATGCTAGTTGCAAAGAGAAGAGAAAAAACTTGTCACTTTCACTTACTGTTTCTGTCAAGTGCGGCTAGGGTTTATAATGCATGCCTTGACAGTCCCTTAGCAGTGCTATTTATAATAGCTAACTACTTTAAGTGAGTGAAAACAACAAGATAAGCTGTGCAACCCTAGACTCATTTGTTATGAGTCTGACTCACAATTGAATCCAAGTCCAACTTATATCCTAATTACTCCAATTTAGTCTGCTTTATATATACGACCCTACAAGTTCTCATAACGTTAGCAGTAATATTAAAATCTCATTTTAATATTACAAGTAGTGAGTAGTATCTAGCAATACATCGCTGCCACCCAAGTAATGAGAATGTCAGTGATTTGACATAACCTTTCCGTGACTAATGTTTCAATGTAGTTTAGTCCCTTTGTCCAGATATCTAGATTGAACACAAGGCGTGGAATGCGTTATCCTTGTATAGTTTAATCCTTCATTTCTTGATACCCGAGTAGACTTAATAACAAAAAATGAGATCGGTATTCCATATCAACTCATTTGAGCATGGCCATGCATTTTGCAGTCTCACTCAATCAGGGGGCCCGAAGATATCACTCCTGTTATATAGGAGGGATAAATCTCATCTAGATCACTCATATCCCTCCGCATAATTCGCGGTATGTCCAATATCCCACTTTATAATCACCTTGTTACAGATGACGTTTGACGACATTAAAACACACAACTCCTCATGTAGGAATCATAGTGATTTCAGGTCAAAGGACCACATACTTCATTGTCACTATGAGAATCACTTATGACACTCATGTAACGATCCATGTAGCGTTCTCATGGCGGGTCTATCTAGTACATTATTACTCTAATATGTACCCATGTGATGACTTTATATCTCATATCCATGACCCGTAAGATGTGGCCATCAGTCTATGTACATACTAGTCTCAATGCATTATTGTTGTCCTAATTAACAATAATACTTAACTAGGGACATTTAAAAATAATGTTTTATTCAATAGGATCTCACGATCAAGTCATACACTTGATGTCTTATGGCATCAAACTTACTATTATAAGGACTTTATTATGTTTATAAAAAAGAACACAATAAATGAAATGCCTCATATATTAAAATTAGCATAATATAATGTATGTAAATACAGACAAAATGTATCAGCCTCTAGGGCATACACTAACAATCTCCCACTTGCACTAGAGCCAATGAGGCATATGTCTAATGCCTAAAGACCTAGTGTGACCCTCATGCTTTTGCTGTGCAAGAGGCTTCGTTAGTGGATCAGCAATATTATCATCTACTGGTACTCTGCATATCTTCACACCTTACGAGTAGTGAAGTGTAGCAAAAATCTCGAGCACAAGTCTTCCCAATCGAATATGGATTTTGAAACCAGGGTAGTGAACCATCTCAGGGTGGCTTTCTTTAAGGAAACATGAAAAGCTTGACACATGAGTGAATCATCCCCTCCAGTGAATAGTAAAATAGAAACACAAGTATCTAGGAGCTCTTGAGGGTTTGTGATCCCATCGTAGGCTTTAATATTAGTTGGACATTTAAAATGCCTAGGAATCTCTGTTGAGTCAGAAACTAACCGTTCTTTTGCTAACCGCAAGTGCACGGCTCGTACAAGTAATAAAAATGATGAGTAGGATCATCTCCATAAGGACTATGGTAATCTCCAAAGCTAAATATTAATTTACAGCTTAATTAATTCTATTCAAGCAAATGTAGAGTGGGAAATGGGTTTATGAATAAAATACAATGCATAAAGAAAAGCAAAGATAGGTTGAGAACCTAGAGAATCCTTTTTCACCCTCTATTTCAACTGATAACATGTAGTCCCAATGAGCATACAAATGATCAGATTAGGTTAGCCTGAGAAACTAACTTAGTTAAAAGGATATGTCTAAGACGATTAACCCTATGCTATTTACCTAGTTCACTATGCGTCCATGAGAACCAGAGCAAACAACAAGCATTAAGATCGATTCTTAACTAAGGCTATGCATGCCTAATAGGTATATGTTTATCCTATTAATGAATCAACCTATTCTGCCATTGGAATAAAATCGAACATGCATCTATCATACGAATGATCTAAAAACCTAGAGTCCTAGGTTTAGGCTCAATAGATTTCAACAAATCACCCACAAGTTGATCAGACAAATAAGAGTATTAAGCATAATATGATAGAACAAAAATCAAATCTTTCATATAAACTCAAAAGGGGTATAAATCATTCAATGTCAAAGGGAGATTCAAAGAATAGTATTAACACAGCTAGCTACACAATGAATGCGAGAGTGTCATACAAAAATTTGTATTCAAGATAAATGAAGATATAAAGAAGAAGAAACAGAAGAAAAAGCCCCAATGGTTGAGCCTTGAAGCTTGGATCTTGATTCCTTCAACCCTCTTTTAACCTCATAATGTCTTCTTAGTTGCTAGACTCTCCAATGGGCAAAAGCCCCAAAATGTACTATGAAAGACGGAAGAGAAAGATGCGAAAAATGTGTAAGAGAAAGAGTCCCCCTCTTTCTGAAATCTGAGCTTTAGTATTTAAAGATGGATAGATCACGCCGTGGCGTTACATAATATACGTCGTAACGTGCAAAACTTAGGGCACCAGCGCTGCGACATTCACTTCCTTGCGTCACGACGTGCTAGCTTCGAGATATCAGGGTGCATAGGCAGAGAGCATCACGCCGTGATATTCACTTCCTTGCGCCGCGGCATGATGTACTGGAACTGGTCTTTTGATTTCTCCTTCAATGCAGGGCCTTGACTTGCATCAATTTGGTTCTTTTGGACTTATCCTGCAATTAAGAAATTAACTAGTCAAATACAAATGTAATCAAGCTGAAACCAATCAAAGATTAGGAAAAATTAAAGCAAGATTAGAGAGGAAGACTTCAACATGAATTTTACATGAAAATGGGCTAAAGCCTTCCAATAATGTATCACAATATGGACAAAGCAACCAATAATGCAAAAGAGATAAGGCACAAATAACTACATTCTATGGAGTTATTAATCTTGTAGGCCATCAATTCATCAGAGAAAGTTTGATTTTGCTTTACTGAGTTGCTCCATCCTTGATCATGCTCTCTATTTCATGTATCGAGTTCTTAGCTTTATGCCTAGGTTCTATAATCCTTGAATTTTCTAAATTATGAACTCCATCATGGGCTGGTTCTCTCTTGTTATCGCGATTCTTATGGGGAACTCGATTTTCATCCTCTCTTTCCTGATTAGCAGCTCTTTCCAGGTCATGAACGTGTTTATCTTGAAGTTTGACCAGGGAGATCAATTCTTCTAGAGATAACTCTGGGAGACGTGATTTGCCCTTCTAGGAGTGAACTCCATCATTGTTCCCCTGTACTCCTAGACGTTGCAACACTGATAGCCATTGTCTGGCCTCTCTTGAGGGAGGTCAACGTGGATTGAGTCTTTATAAGGGGAGAGGTCTTCAGTACTATACGAAGCCTGTTCTCCATCTCGCTTGGGTTCTGTTTGGGTAACAACTATATCTTGGATTGGAGTGAAGGCCGCACAACGGCTAGAGGAGGGTTGATTTTGAGTGGCAGAAGCTTGGTTTCACCTAGCAGTGACCATGATGGTGGTGATAGGAATCACACTTTATCATTTCTCACAAACGACGCCAATGTTCTGAATGAGGTTTAGATGATTACTAGGATGAGGCTAACGTAGGTGATTTCCTCCTTAGTACGGTGGTTGTGATAGTGGTGCAAGGGGTGAGTACCTGAAAAATGTACTCTGATGCTTAAGTTAGATCATGCATAAGGTGGTTAGTGTTTAGAATTAGATGCATACTTTTGTTACCTTGTGTAGTATTTATAAGAGCATCTTGGTATATAAGAATCATGATTAAATCTATATTACATGTTGTGAATTAGGATAAAAATCCAGTAAGATTGTTATCTTTTATAACTGTCTCCTTTATTTATGAGGCATATAATTGATTCCTTTATTTATGAAAGATTCTATTAGAGATTTACTCCTTATCAATAAGCATATTTACTTATTCAATAGTATTCATAAATATCTAGGATCTAACCCTGGTGGGTCGGGTTGCTCCTAATCCGATAACTTAAAACCCTATCCAGAACACTTTTGAAATTAAACCAGAATTGCAGGTCTTATTGCTATTCTGACTGTGATAGTTTTCATCCATTATTGATGCTCTATAGAAATGCTTTTTTTCCACACAGATTTTATTGGTCGTTGGCCACCCCTTTGAATTTTGGTTGAGGGATTAAGGTGTAATTATAGGTAGAGCTAGATGACATGTAGAGGTTGCTGGGAGTGCCTTCTGAAGCTTTTGAACTTCTTACTGACCCTTGCTGGTCTGGCCATGATGGGCTATCAGATTTATCTATTGTTCGAATAATTGCAACGTATACAGGAAACAATGATGCTTTTGTTTTGGTTATATTTTGCTGCTGCAATAGTTTGCTAAGTGTTATGTGCTAAAGTAATTTATGCTGACATTGGCGAGTGTGCTACTTGAGGGTTGTTCAAATTTCTTAGTATTAGACTTAGTTGTGGAAGGTTTTTGATTCTTGAGCAATTCATTTGTTCTTTTGATCATTAACCTGAGGTCCTGTACACCTTGTGTTCTGAAGCGAATTCAGAGTTGTACTTGAGATAGACATGTCACGGTAGTTTCTTCCTTGTGTAGTAGCAGCAGAGCATGTTGAACCGGGAGGGTTGGTATCTGCAAAGGGACTCCAATGCTCAAGTCAGGCTGTGCATAAGTAGGGTTATACTATAAATGATAAGTTACCTGTGAAGGTGAATAAGCCTGGTTTTTATAAAGGTTGGAGAGATACGCTCCCATAATAGTTGCATAGGGAGATACATTCCCTTGTTAGTTGCAGAGGATCCCTATAAGATCGAAATATAGATACCACAATTATGGGCAGTTAGAGGCAGTTATAAGTGTTATTATTACGCAAGATCATGATTGGCACTAATAGATATTCTTAGAACTTATCCATTGTACAAATCTCATGGTAATGTTACTTCTACCCAATGCTATGGTCCGATATGCATAGAGCCAGGATCTCTTCATCATTCCATAAGCAAATCCCTGCTGAAGGCGTCAATAATGGACCTCGGCATTCTGCGGGTCGGGTGGATCTATGGGACATAATCCTGAATCACGGTCCAGAACAGTTGCCCCCATCTTGGCACTTAGATGAAACAATCAAGTGTCAAGGTACCAAGTTTAATAGGAGCATACGATGCGCAGTGGACAAAGGGATCCAAGTCAGTCAACATCAAATCTTGTGATGTTTTCCAAAAGGCCGAGGTCCTATATATGTTATAGTTTGCCTCTGGGGTTGACATGTAAGGCCGAGATTCGAGGTGGATCGCTCTGCTTACGTTGTCATTTCACCATCTGAGGTATTTCATTCATTGCCCCCATATGAAATTGACAGGGTCTTTTTTTTTGTCCTTTCTTGCAGTCTTTACTCTGTAGTAATCTGAACTTACATAGGAACTGTCACTTTGACTATTGGGAATAAATACCCCCTCTTACAAAAGGTAGTAGTTTCAAGTTGTTTTCCAACTACTTGTTATTCTCATGGCCAATCAAAGAAAATAAGCATTAAAAAGTGGCTTCTAATGTGCGATCAGTTCACTTCTTCAGGGTCCAATCGAAATGCTTCATTCCCTTTATATATAGGGAATATTTGCATTAAGGTTGGCATTCCTTTTATTTGTGGCTTTGCTTGAGAATGATCTTTTTCTAGAGAATTTCTTTCCAATTTTTTTTGTATGCAAGTGGGGGGGCTTGCCCCATTCTGAAACCATCTTCGTGTTCTTCCCAAAATCTTCAAAAGATGTTCTCTTTATTACTGATAATCCCTCCAGTGGAGGCCTTTCTTTCTCAGCGTAATGGCTTAGTGAGAACTAAGTAACTTCCCTACGTGGGCTGGCCAACATGCATCTGGGTAGAAAAAGCCTTTCTCTCCCGGCGTATGTGGGAGTATGCAACCCTTCTGCGTGTGTCGGGGGAAACTCGTTACTTCTGTGTAGTTCCTGAAATGCATGGAGGTGTTTCGTACTCCGTCTTCCTTTTTTCCCCGACTATTGTGGAGGCACTTAGCCAAGTGCTTTCATAGTTTCTCTTCCTAAGTATAGTTGCATATGCATGAGGGCTCTAAAGGTCGAATAATATCTTGGAGTGGCTCAAAGTGATTTGAAACAACTTGGCGTGATTATGAAGCCTGCTGTAGTTCAGGTGGAACAATTTTTCGATGCGGAGCATTCTCATATTGGCTAGCAAGGAAGAAGTAGGTGCTGTGTTTGGAAGAACCTTGGAGGTGGCAATGACCGGTGGTCATCATCGTCAACGTTATCCTAGCTTTCTTCCTAGCTTTTTCTAGTGGCCTTTCTTGACTTTTTTTTGTCTTAGAATAACTTTTATGTATTTTTTTTGTTAGAGCTGACGATGTATGGAATGAGAGTAATAATAAAAATTCTTTTTCTGAATCTTGTATCTTTTATTTTCTATTTTCGTTCTCCGTTCTTCTTTTTTCCTAGGATGAGTCCAATGCTCATCATGTTGCCCCCAGCTTGGTGCTTTGCTAGTATAGCGAAGTAGCAAGATAAAATCTCAATGACCTCGGGTGACAGTATCCATGTTTCATTTGAAGCCATGGTACATGTTATCCCATAGGGTAAATAGTTCTAATATTAGGATGTTTACAACCAAGTATTTTGATATTCTTGGAAACGTTATCATCCGGACTAAGTTCACACGTCATTCGACCATAAGCAGACATTCTGGGTGTAGCTGGGGTCCGTATAAAAAATCTAGGGTCCATAGAAAAATCTGGACTCAACTACAGAGGTTGTGTGACGTTTAGTTTGTTACGCAATCATCTTTTCAACTAATTTGACAGTTGTGAGGTCCACACAACATGTTTTAATTGGATAGACGTGTTTAGTGCTTCGCATGCCATGAAGGGTGATTTTTGAAATCTGAGGGGCTAGGACGGAATTACCCCATAACCGTTCGATGTCTATAAATAGTGG
Source organism: Ormosia emarginata (assembly GCA_029884605.1). Lineage (NCBI taxonomy): Eukaryota > Viridiplantae > Streptophyta > Magnoliopsida > Fabales > Fabaceae > Ormosia > Ormosia emarginata. Next base: position 23,764,147 of record JAQQTP010000073.1, read on the forward strand.
TTAACTATGCCTCATTCTATACTTTACTATTCTTGATCATTCTCTGGTCACTCGAGGTTTTTTGGTGACCTTGCACGATGAAGAAACATGGTAGTGAACGATTATCAACAATTTTATTGAGTTTTCAACCCATTCATTCACCTAATCCAATTTTTTTTCCAAGGCACACCTTTTTTTTAACCTTCTATTTCTGCCATTTTCAGTGTTCTAGGGGGTTTCTATCTTCTTGTTTTGGGGTATTCCTTATTTCTAGCAAAAGATTAGGGATACTAATGTTCATGGTCCTTTTGTTAGAGTCGTTCTGTGAAGCACCCTCTCTGCTATGCTGTGAATGGCGAAGGTGTCCTATTGATAAACACAATTTTTATATATTAGTTAACCATCATATTTAGCTTCTTAGACCTTTTATATGCTTAATTGATTGGTTTTGGCCACATTATATAAGTTTGGGTTCAAATTGGGCTTAATTGCATTTTTTAGCATTATTGAGAATTTTACACTATTTTTGTATTTTAGGCGTAACTTAAGTTCTAGACATCTAAAAATTATGAATTTTACATTGTAGAAAATCTGAGAGAAAGCTCTACAACTTTGATGAAGACCACAACGGCTGAATTGGATGTGTATTAGGTCATATTAGGCCACAAAGTCAGAATAGAGATGCTATCACTAGAACCTAGATGATGTGCAAAGATTGGACCATAATTTGGGCTATTAGTGTGATATGGACCTAAAACTAGTCGCATTTGAAAGTTAAGACATATATATTAAATTCTTATGAAGACCACTTATCCAAACAGTGACGTTTTGATAGTGTTTTCATCCTTTGAAGTTGGATGACATGTTCAGAGAGCTATTAAAAATATTTTGGGCATAACTTTCTCATCCTAAGCTCAAATTATGCAAATTATATGTTCAATTAAAGCTAAAAGGAAGATGATTAACCCTAAGCTAAGGGTAAACTTGGAGTTTTTATTTAGAGATACTTATTTAAGTAGCAGCTACAATCACAAAAGAGAACCCGAATTTCCTCCTACTTGTTCTTGCTTACACTTCCTATCTTTATCTTTCTTCTTCTCCTTTCTCTCTAGTTTTCATTCTTTTCTGTTTTTCCCTTTCATCCATGGAGGGATAGACCCTTTTAAATCAATCATAGGGATTAACAATTTTGATGTTTAATTTTGAGATATTGTTTTGATTGTTTTATATTTAATTACTAGTCAAGTTTCTCTTTTACTTGTTAATCAAGTTTATCTTTTACTTGCTAATCAAGTTTCTCTTTTACTTGTTAATCAAGTTCCTCTTTGATTTTGTTAAATCTGAATTAAATTGCTTAATTTAATTTGGATGTTAATGTGATAATTGTATAATTACTATGTTTTTAATGAGGATTATAGAGACTAAACAATGCATCAAAGGCTTCTTGGATGTTATTTGTTAAGCTTGGTTGAATTCTGGGTTTTAGATTAATTCAGGATTAGATGAGTGCTTAATTCATTTAATCTTGATTAATTAAATTTTAGATGCTTATCTAGTAGAAAATTCATGGATCATCTTAAGGCTTCTTAATGTGATCTAAGACCAAGAATTTGGTTAGCAATTGAATGGATTCCTAGTGATCAATGATGAATTAAATTCAAGATTACTTGATTTTCTTGGATTAGTTATTTACTTAATTCTATTTACAATTTTTCATTAATTTTTGTTAATTAATTTTGCAACCCTTTTTCCCCCTGTTAACCTCTTAATTTGATTGCTTAAATAAAGTGATCCAAGGGCTTGACCCAGTTGTGCCATATACTACAAGTATTTTGATGAATCAATTTATAAATTGATTTAATTTGATAGTCTTGACAGCTATCACCTACTAAGGCTAAGACCTTTGTGGGCATAGAGGCTGGTATTCGTAACGTTGGAGGGTGGATACAGATATGGACTTTCAATGATTCCTTCCGTAGTTTGCCCTCTGCCATATTTGAATCTATTCAGGCAATATTCTTGATTCTGACATTAACTTGCCGGCCTCCATGGGTGTTTCCAAGAGTTTCATGGCGAGGAGAAGATCTTTAAGGCCAAGAGAGGCGGCCGTCGAAGAGCCTTTAGTGCTTGCCCCTATGAGGAGCGTGTATCCCTAGGTTGGGGACGATGTTTGGGATCACTTGTCTGAACTCTCTTCTGAAGAGAACCTTAGAAAGGTCCTGATCTATTTATAACTGATGGAAATGGGTACTCGGGATTATGAATATCATGTTCTATCCCCAAAGTGGGATGAAAGGGTATGTTCGTGCAAGGACGCAGGCCCATATTTTATGTTCCTTTATGAACCTCTCTTTGTCCGATTGGGACTCCGACTGCCGTTCACCAACTTTCAAGTTGTGATTCTCTGGACTCTCAATGCAACTCCATCCCAACTTCACCCCAATAGCTAGGGAAGCATGCTTGCCTTCGAGAAGTTTTATCGGGTAGTCATACTGCGGTGCACGGTGAGGGCTTTTTTATATTTCTACACTTGATGGTCTCTCCAAGGTGCAGCATACCAAAAGAACTGGCTGACCCTCCGATCTAGATCTAGATGGAAGGTCTTTACCATTTTCCAAGAGAGCTTTAAGGACTTTAAAGGGAGGTTCTTCAAATTGGTGGGAGCGCCAGGAACCAATCCATTTTTCCTGAAAGCCAATGGGGACTTGGTGCTCTTATTATACTGGACAACGCAAGCATGAAGCACCCTCATTGGGTTGATTGAGAAGGAGAAGTATGATCTGGATCAGGGTGACATCAAATATGTTGAGTTTATGACCAGATGGGCCCAGGAATATAGGCTCATCAAATGCAAGGATATTCTTGACACTCCTGGTGATGATTATCTTGCGGCCTTTCTACATAGGGGTTAGGCCGTTAGTGTTTGGGGTCCATATTTACTTCCTATTTTTGACATTTTTTATTCAATTATTTATGACTTGTTCGTTTTTCTTGTCTTATTATAGAAAGCATGGCATCTGGACCTTCACTTGTTGCCCTGAAGGCTTTGAGGGCAAGGAAAGGAAGGGCAGAACCTTCCAACGTTCCTACACCTATTGTTCCGGCTACCCCTGACAGGGATATTGATGTCGAAGTGGCCTTTGATCAGTCAAAGTCTCCTACATAACCTCTTTATAGGAGAAAGAGAAAGACCACTAAAAGCTCAATGAACTGAGGCAAGGGAGTGGCAATGGAGGAGGGTTAAATGGAGATGGAAGACCCATAATTACAAGGCACGTAGATTCCAGAGCATTTGTTGACGAGTGGCTCTTGAGTGATGAGCTGGTAAAGTACATCACCCAAAAAGATGTGCTAGAGACCTTGTTAAGGTTCTAAACCTTTGTATTACGGGCCACTACTAAAGGCTATTGCCTTGAGAGGTCTATAATGGAGGCTGAGAGGAAGACTACTGATCGATTGAAAGCAGTGGAGGAAGATGGAGCTCAGAAGCTTGCTTCGACTCTCAGGCATAAGGAAGATGATGAAACATGAATCATTAAGCTGGAAAAAAAGCTAGACGGGTCTAAGTCCATCAAGAAGATAGAAAAGGCCAAGTCCAATAAGGCCATTGCCGACCTTAAGGCTAGCATAGCGCAACTAGAGAAGGAAAATAAAGAGCTAGAAATGATCTCTGCAAGCATTGGTGGAGAGTTGTTTCAAAATGTTGTTGCCTAAGTTAAATACTTCAACCCCAGCATCATTCTAGCCTTGGAAGAATTAAATTCTGAAATGATTTCCCAGGATGGGCTCCTTGTGATGGCAGAGGAAGCTGCACATACCGCTACTGGGGTCCCTACAGTAGAGCTACTAGCTGTCGTGCTTAATCTGACTGAAAAGGCAGAGCTGCGAGGCCCAAAGGAAGATGAAGTTGAGGCTTGACCTGCTTTTTCTTTTGTATTCCTTTGCCCCCTACGTGGGGCATTTTGCTTTTTGTAAAGACAATTGCCTTGGTCACTAGGGCATTTTGAATGCTTTTTCTTTATTCTTATAACTCAGCGTTTTATGTTTGTTCATTTTTTATGGTTCATTTTAGGTCTAACATTTTTTCTATGTATTTGGTAGCCACTTAATAGACTTAGAAATTTTTTTGATTGAATTGAAGTCTTCGTCTAGGGTCCAACGCCCATCATATTGAGCATTTAGAATTCCACTTGACTTAGGTAAAATTTAAGGTGATCCATAACTGGGGTCTTTAATGTTTATAGTCTTAGTGCAAAAAATCATTTAAGCAATTTCCGCTATCAAAACCTATTTAACATAAGACATTCACGACAGGTACCTCTTGGCGAAGCACAAACGTCGTTATCTATTTTTCCAATTAACTTCACAACTATAGAATGGTCATGGCCAAGTGTTGAGGATTAGGTATGGACTTATAACTCGCGATGAAAACACTCACATGAGTTTGGTGGGTTATCCCTCTTAACCTGGACTCTTTAGGAAGCCTTGGAACCCATAGGTAATGGGCTTTAGACGTTCTCAAGGCTTTTGTCGACTTGAGGGTCTTTTAAGTTTGTTGAAATTCAGATCCCATATGAAACAGGCTCAATGGACATTCCCAAGGCAGAGTTCGGCTTGAGGGTCCTCTGAGACTTTAGATAATGCGAGACGATGTTTGAATAACTTCATTTTATTGATAAATTGAAGTACTAAAGTTTGTACAGAGTATGTAACCTCTAAAATTAGGGCAAACTAAACAAAGTAAACTAAGAGACTATGCCTTGAAGGGCGTCTAGCTATAGTACTTTCTGAGTTTGTCTGTATTCCAATAGTTTTTTATCGACTTGCCTGTTAATGTCTCCAAGGTGTAAGCTTATCTTCCAGTGTTAATCACGATATGGTAAAAGCCTTCCCAATTAGAGTCTAACTTTTCCTAGGAGGCATTTTTACCCCCGATGTCTACTCTCTGGAGTACTAAGTCCCCTGTTTAGAATTTCCTTGGGATAACCTTCAAATTGTAACAGGTCGCCGTCTTCTGTTTGATGGCAATATCGCATATATGAGCTATGTGCGTTCTTTCTTCAAGAAGATCCAAGTTTTCTCTAATCAGTTTGGGGTTACTGCCAAGTAAGAATTATTGAAGACATCAGCTTGGTTCCCCTATCTCCACCGGAATCATAGCCTCGCACCTGTAGGTGAGTTTAAAGGGTTCTCACTCGTTGTTGAGTGAGGCGTAGTCTAGTAAGCCCAAAAGATATGGTCTAGCTATTCAGCCTAGTTTCCCTTAACTTCATCCAACCTTCTTTTGATTCCATAGACAATAACCTAGTTAGCGGCTTCTGCTTGTCCATTTGTCTTAGGGTTCTCAATGGAACTACAATAATGCTTGATCTTTAGCCCGACAAATAATTCGCCAACCCCCTTTTTCCTTAAATTGGGTTTCGTTGTCCATTACAATGGGTTTCGGAACCTTGAATTTGGTGATGTTGTTGTGTAAAGTGAACTTCTAGACCCAGGCAGACGTGATTATGACTAAGGATTCTACCTCAATCCATACCCCATCTGTAGAATGGCTAGGGCACAGACATCATGGATAGTTCCTCTGGGGGGAGCTTAATAATGGTCTAAGTGGCGCTAACATTTGTCATAAACCCAGACATGTGTGAGGGAGTTACCTTCTATTGTTAGCCAATAGTATCTGACCCTGAGTACCTTTAGAGCTAAGGCTTTACCTTCTCAGTGGTGTCTGTAACTTCTCTTGTGAATCTTAGTCAGTACATATTCTACTTCTTTTGGCATAAGGCATTTGAGGAGAGGTGAAGAAAACCTACGTCGGTATAACTGCCTATCGTAGATGTTGTACCTGACCACGGTCTTGACTAGTTTGGAAACGTCTTTTAGATCAGAAGGTCTAGCTCCAAATTGTAGATATTCCATGATCGGAGTTATCCAAGTAGGCTCTCCTTCCTCTACTTGGAAAATGACTGCATCTGTGATGGTGGGTTCCAAGAAAGTCTCTTGGATCATAGAACGGTTATTGCCTAGGCTTTTAGTGTTAGTCAATTTGGACAAAAGGTCAGCTCTAAAGTTCTACTCCCTTGGTATGTGCTCTATCTTGACATCGTGGAAGGTTTAAAGTAGCTTTTATACCTTAGCCAAGTATCTCTAAAAGAGGAGTTCCTTGGCCTGATAATCACCCCAGATCTAGGAAGTCACAAGTTGGGAGTCACTACAAAGTGTAATCTTGGCCGCTTCCATGTCCTTGGTCATTACCAGTCCGGTAATACATGCTTCATACTCCACCTGATTGTTTGATGTTGGGAACTCAAACTTCAAGGAGTTTTCCACTGTCACGCCTTCAGAATTTTTCAAAATCACCCTTACACCACTTTCCTTAGGGTTCGAGGAACCATCAACGAATATGGTCCAAGAAATTCCTTCGGGGTCACCGGAGTCTGATGTAAGTTCTGCCAAAAAATTAGAGAGCGTTTGAGCCTTTATTGCAAGTTGAGGCTCATATGTGATTTCAAACTCATAAAGCTCAATAGACTAAGCAATCATCCTTCCTGCCAGGTCCAGCTTGTGTAGCAGCTAGTGGATAGGTTGGTCTGTCCTTACCACTACGGAATGACACTAAAAGTATTGCCTATGTCTCTTGGCCGTGGTGATAAGTGAAAAAACAACCTTTTTAATCTTTTGGTATCATAGTTTTGGGCCTTGCAAAACCTTGCTTACGAAATAGACTGGTTTCTGTCCTTTTGTCATCTCTTGGATTAGCACTGAGCTTATAGCATCTTCGTGAATTGAAAGGTACAAGTACAGTGTCTCACTGGGTTTTAATTTGGTTAGTATAAGGGATAAGATAGAAGATCTTACAATAAGGAAAAAACATCCTTACACTTTTGGCTCCACTCAAAATCTTTCCCCTTTTTGAGCAGTCTGAATAAGGGGGGATTTGTGAGTAGGTTTGGAAAGGAAAAGTGTAAGAGCGGCTATCCAACCAGTCAGTTGCTGCACTTCTTTGATACTCTGAGGGGTACACATGTTAAGCACTGCCTTGCATTTATCTTGATTAGCCTCAATTCTGTGGTGAGTCAACATGAAGCCCAATAACTTGTCTGCCTGGACTCCGAATACGCACATCTCCAGGTTAAGTCTCAAGTTATACTTTCAGAGTTGCACAAACATTTCTTTGAGGTCTACTGTATGAGATTCACCTTGTGGGATCTTTACCATTATGTCATCAATGTAAACTTCCAGTATTTTCCCCACTTGGTCTTCAAAGACCATGTTCATCATTCTCTGGTATGTGGCTTTTGTGTTTTTCAAACCAAAGGGCATAATCCTGTAGCAGTAGCTCGCCCTATCAGTGTTGAAAGTGATCTTATCTTTGTCTCTGAGGTACATTGGGATTTGGTTGTACCCAGAGTATGCGTCCATGAATGATAGCAAGTAAAAGCCTGAGGAGCTATCAACCAATTTATCCACATTGAGAAATGGGTATGGATCTTTAGGGCAAGCCTTGTTTAAGTTTATATAGTCTACGCATATTCTCCACTTCCCATTTGACTTCTTCACTAGGAACACGTTGGGCATCCATGTGGTATATGGCACTTCCTTGGTGAAGCCGACACTGAGCAACTCCTTTACCTATTCTTCGATAACCTATTATCTTTTTGGGCAACTTTCTTTTTCTTCTGGGAGACCAGCCTTGCATCTTCTCTGATAAATAAGTGATGACAGATGAAGATGGGGTCAAGCCTAGACATGTCTGTTTTTATGCAAGAGCTCAATCAGTTGGCACCTCTCCTCACCTTCCAGGTTCACTCTAATCTTAGTGACCTAATCCAGCTTGGCACCAGGTTGGAAGGGATGGAGTTCACCCTATAACTGGAGTCTAGTACCCCGAATTTCTTCCCCCACATCCAATTCAGTCATAAGGATATTGACCTAATCCAAAGCCAGGCTAGATGTGCCAGTTTTTGCTTTCTTGGGTACCTTGTAGATCCTGAGGCTCTCGTTATAGCATTTTCGGGCTGTAATTTGGTCGCCTTTTACAATGACAACCTTGTCATTCTTGCTAAGAAACTTCATGGCCAGGTGGGTAGTGGATACCACTATGCCAAGGGCATTTAAGGCGGGGCAGCCCAAAATGCTGTTGTAGGTCGAAGGACAGTCTACAATAAAAAACGTGACCTTGATAGTCCTAAAAAGTTTAGGGGACCCCAGAGTCAGGTAGGTCTCAAAGTATCCTACTGGGATGATCTTCTCACATGTGAACCCTGTAAGTTTGCTATCGGAATGAGTCAGTTTGGAGCGTGGAACTTCCAATTTTTGGTACAGATTTGTAAACATAATATCCCCCAAACTCCTTTGATCAACAAAGATGCGTCAAACCTCATCATTGGAAATTACTCCTAAGATGACTAAATGGTCGTCATGATCTGGGATAATCCTGTTGTAGTCCTTATCTGTAAAGGTGATGGGGGTGCCCTCCATTCTCTGAGCCGTCACTTGGGTTCAGAGTGCAAGATGCTTAACACAACCATCCTGAGGGCTTTCTTATGAGCACCATTGGACAAACCACTATCGACAAACCCACCAACAATAGTGTTAATAGTTTTGTTGGACTGGACATTGCAGTTGTCATTCTCATCAAATAGAGAGTCTCGATTCCTGCCTTGCCGGTTGTCCGTGTCATGACAAGGTGGACTCCGAGATCTTCCCCTAGGGCTTCGGGTTCTTCATCTTTGGTGTGAAGATGGACTTCAATGAGGATCGCGTCTCCTTTCTTTCTTTCTTATTTGACTTCTGTCACTTTGGACATGACTGATGTATTGATCAAGCCATCCTGCCCTGATCAAGGACTCGATAATGTCTCGACCTTGATAATAGCCTTCCGTTTCATGGCCATAGCTTTTATGTCATGAACAATGTTTGGAATGATTCTTCTGCTTATTTTTCTTCAAAGAGGTGGCCTTTTAATGTCTTGGAACTTTGTCTATAATACCTCCCTCAAAATTGTTTCATGTAGGGTGTTCAGAGTCGTGTAGTTGGAGTATTTGGCTCAGGGTGGACTGTCCTTAGAGGAGTTCCAAATCCGTGAGGAGTTATGGTTAGCTTTCTGGTGAGAGGACTTTCCCTTCTCCAAACTCCTCTGTGTGTTTGGCTATGTGACATTGAAGACTATTTTTGATGATAACAAACATAAAGATGATGGGAAGACCAAGTTCAAGAACTTCAAGAATAGTTTTAGGACTTAGAGTCTTTTTGTACGAAGCCTTCTGGATATCTGTTTGGTTTTGGAGGAAAATTATTCAATAAATCAAAAATTTCAAAATGGCTTTTGAAAATAATTAAAAGGTTTTTAGGAATTTTTGGAAGCAAATTGACAAGTTTAAAAAATGTTTAAAAAATGTTTTTAAATGACCTTATTTTAATAAAGCCTCCTTTATTCGAATAAACTTTATCAAATAATCAGCTTCTGTCAAAGCTTATTCGAATAACCTTAGAGTTATTCGAATACCATGTTTAAAATAAGTTACGCACTTCTGTTTTCAAAAGGTGTTATTTGAATAGCACTTATGCTATTCGAATAAAGGCATTCCTATACGCAACTTTCACAAAGGTTTATTCGAATAACAAGAATGTTTGAAAAAATATATTTTTCAGAAAACTTCATTTGAAAGAGTTATTCGAATAACCATTATATTATTCGAATCACGTGTTACAAAACCAGTTTACTCGTGAGTTTTTAAAATGTGTTATTCGAATAACACAAAGGTAATTCGAATAAACACGGGTTCTTGTTTTAGCAATCAATACGTGATTTTATTACCCACAACAACTATTTTCTCAAGAACTCTATAAATACATGATTTTGGGTCATCTTTGAACACACCCAACTATCTGAAAAAATTCTTTCTTGCTTTAATTCGTGATTCATATTTTTAAATATTTCCTGTACTCTTTTTCGCCAAAATTTTAAAATATCCTTAAAAAGCTTCATAGAGCTTTGATTTGTATTTTTCACTCTTTTGTGAGTTTCTCTTCTACTATATTCTGATTCAATGTAAAGAAGGTTAGGTATCACTCAAAGATTTTGTAAGGGTGATGTATCCCTGACTGTTGAGACTCAAAACACAAAGGATGAGGTATCCTTGACTGTTGAGGCTCAAAACACAAAGGGTGAGGTATCCCTAGGTGTGAATAGTGCTCTATTTTGTAAAGGTAGTAAGAACCTGTTTAAGCCTGGAGCGATAATGAAAAATCTCAGATAGTTTTTTGAGGACTGGACGTAGGCCACAAGTTGTTGGTGACTAAACTAGGATAAATACTATGCTTATTCTTCTTATCTCAAACTCTTATATTTCTTGCAATTTATTTTATTTTTATACGTGTTTATTTTGTGTTTAAAGCTCTCTAGCTTCTTTATTTATTCACTTCATTCCAGAAATAGTTTCAATAAAAATTATCTTATAAGTGTTTACGAAAAGTTTTTTATATACTCAATTTACTCCCTTCTTGAGTACTGAAGTCACTTGGTAACACTCTAGGCGTCAGTTGCCTCCTCAAGGTTTATATACTTTTGGGACCATTGTCGAAATTCTTCCATGGTCTCTAGGTTTTTAGTTGCCAAATACACAAAAAACTCGAAACCAGCCCGGAGGCCACTTCTGACATAATGGAGGGCGATTTTGTCATTGAAGTTCTTCACGTTAATACAAGTCGTGTTGAATCTTCTGACGTACTTGCGAAGGGGTTCATCATGGCATTGTCGAATTTTGGATAAAGATTCAATAAACTTAGGTTGTTCCTTGCTAGTAGTGTATTGAAGCAAGAAACGTTATCTGAGGTCCAGCCAGTTGGTGACGGATCCCTGTAGCAAGGTCACGAACCATCTGAGGGCTCCCTTCTTTAGGGAAAGAGGAAAAACATGACATAGCAATTGTAAGGATCCCCCATGAAAGCACATAGATTGGATGTAGACATCTATGTGTTCTTGAGGGTCCGTGGTGCTATCATAGAATTCCATGTTAGCGGGCAACTTAAAGTTTCATGGAACTCTATACCCTATGAGTTGGGCAGAGAAGGGCTGCTCTTAATCGCTAAGATCCAGGTTGTTGTCAACAACGTTGGACATTCTGGCGTCTGCATGTGGTCTCCTTTAGTTGTCATTCATATTCTGCCTTCGATCGTTACAGTGAGATCCAGATTGGTTGTCATGCATGGACCGCTCTAGATCTTCCAGTCCGCATCGTTGTTCTTCAACTAGTCATTGTAACAAGCCAAGGCGACGATTTTTGGATATTTCAGGCGGGATTGTGCCTTCCGGGCGGGACACGAGATCCTTTACATTTCGTTCATGGGCCCAAGGCTCTGGTGTACCGAGATCCTGGACCCTTGAACGTTAGGATTAACTTCCTGCACACGGTTACCAAGTCTATCCTATACAGAGACACTACGCGATGGGTGTGGGATTTCATCGAAAAGTGAAGTTTTGTGCCCATCATGTAGAACCTTATCATCGAGTACCTAGTTTCCCGTGACGGGGGTCTTAGCAGTTAGTGGTGGGACAGGGTGAGGAGGAGGCTGCGTCGTTGGTCCTCACCTTCGGGCCGCAGAGGTTTGCATAGCCTCTTGTTTCTTTGAGTTATGTCTCGTGTTCACCATGATTGAGTGGGAATAGTAATTTATAGATTTCTCACAAATGGCACCAATGTTCTGAAGTGGATTCAGAGGTGTACTTGAGATAGGCACGTCATAGTGATTTTTTCCTTGTGCAGCAGTAGCAGAGCGTGTTGAACCAAGGGGGTTGGTACTTGCAAAGGGACTCCAACACTCAAGTCAGACTATGCACAAGTAAGATTATGCTATGAATGATAAGTTACCTATGAAGGTGAATAAGCCTGGTATTTATAGAGGTTGGACAGATACAATTCCATAATAGTTGCAGGGGGAGATACGTTCCCTTGTTAGTTGTAGTGGATCCCTATAAGATCAGAATATAGATACCACAATTATGGGCAGTTAGAGGCGGTTATCGGTGCTATTCTTATGCAAGATCATGATTGGTAATAATAGATATTCTCATAACTTATCCATTGTGCAAATCTCGTGGTAATGTTGCTGTTAGAATTGAAGCCCAATGTCATGGTCCACTATGCATAGAGTTGGGATCTCTTAATCTTACCATAAGTGAATCCCTGTTGAGGGCGTTAATGATGGACCATGATATTCTGTGGCCTGGGTGGATCCATAGGACATGATCCTGAATCACAATCCAGAATGCCTTGTTTTGTTCTCAAACATAAATTGCATGCTCACAAGATGTTACATGTACTTGATTCAAGGAAAAACTTCAACTAATGATATGCTAATATTCGCTTTTATCTCTTGTTTTTCCTATTTTCTTATTGTATTTTACCACTAACAAGAGATTGAATGGATTATAAAACGGGTAAGAAACAAAATGATGTTGCACTAATATATTAATTGATTGTAATGTCTCTTGCTTGTGACTTATTAAAATTGAATTTACTTGATAACATCAAGAACTGACTTCTACTCTTATTCTTTTAGCTGCTTGTAGTGCTTTTTATCTTTAAAGACGTAAATGCATGTTTTCATGAAGGCTTTGTAGTCTGCATTGGCCACTATATTCTTAAAAGTAAAGCCAAATAGATCTAAAGAAACTTGAATGTTTATGGACAGTTTCATTAAAGTAAAGCCAAAATGTAAATTTTTTAAGCCAGCCTTTATACTGTACAAGATTGATTATTCTTAATGGTAAGCTGTAGAGCATAAAAGAAATTTGCTCTCTTAGATGATGAATGTCCATGAATAAGTAATTGATGCCATAGGAAATTGGTAGCTACCGAAATTAAGCAATCATGGCATTACCTCATGTTTTAATAATAAAATTATACTTGATCCCTTCTAATAATCATGTTGTTTTCTTTATGGAGAACCCCCAACAGTAAGTCAAAAGCAACCTCAAACGTTACTTTAGGTATGATTCTTCAATGACTTTGCAAATACTTTGCGATGGGATATGTAGTTTCTTATGGCAGTGGTGGAATAAGCAAGCTTTTGATATTTCCTTTGTGAGACCCTCTTGCCCTTGGAGGATAATTACGACAAAGTGTAAGAGGGTGTAGGGACCTATGGATCAGTACAAGATGAGGAATAGTTCAGCTATTAGAAGGAGTATGGATGTGTTTTGGTTGGTCATTGTGTATGGCTTGGAGGTTCCCGATATAAAGATATCCTAGTTCAAATAATAATTCTTGGTTGAGTTTGAGCTTCCCAGTTTCGTGCATCAATTAATGTCGCAAGTTGGTGTTTCTTGGGGCTTCTAGTTTTGTAACTTAGTGGAAGAAATAAAGAAAGGAGACCCTAAATTGCAACCTTTCTTCCCGGTTCCGTAGTTGAGGATGCTAGTGGTCTTCATGTTAGGTGGAGCCTCTCAGTTACCTTCGTTGCCAATTGAAGCTTCCAGGCTGGAACTTTCGAGTTAGACTTTATTTAGAGCCGGGATCAGAGGTGTGTACATGATCTCACCTCCAAGCGGTGGTTGATAGTGGAATCCTACTTGGTGTAGCGACGATGGTGGTAGAGTGAGAGGGGGTGTACCTACAAGGTACTCTGACACTCAAGTTAGGGTTGTGCACTAGAAGAGATTAATGTATGGGAGAAGATGCATACTTGAGTGGTTTAACCCTACATTTATAGTAGGGAATTGCTTGGAGGCTAAGTAATATATGGAGAGATACTGTTTTAGAGGGAATAGGAGTAGTTAATTATTTGTAGATAAGATTCCAAAATCTCCTAGTCTATTAGGGACTTGTTGGGATAAGATGATAGTTAGTTAATGAGTAATAGTTTCCCTATGAAAACTCTTACAACTAGAGGTCACAATTGGGCCAATCAAGTACAGGTCACTGACGAGCACCGAACTTAGTCAAAATTATAACCGAAGTTATTACCTAAACTTGTAGTATAGTGAACAACACCGGATCGTCTCCTCAAGGATCGTAAATGCAATTTAATCAAATCAAGTGAAAGTTAGCAAAAAAGGGGGGTTGATAGTTTAAGATCGCACTTAAAAAAATTAAAGGAAGAAATAACAATTAAAGAGCAGTCAATTTAGAAACCTATCCAAGATTGGGTGGATTCAATCATAGACCCTTCATAGAACACTTGAAGCGCAATTGAATTGTTAATTTGGATCTAACCGAGATCTCTGCATCAAATCCAGAATTCATACTAGACGATCGCCTAGAATTCAATTAACAAGTGATAAACACAAACCGCAATCGCACCATTCATGAAGATCTATGTTAATTTCAAGTACCGAATTCAATTAACTTAGGCACAAATCAAGAACCTAACCTTTTCAATTCTGTGATTAATTTAGATCAATCAGTTCTAAGTTTCATCACAAATCTCAATCTTCATTTTAGTGATTAGTTTAGATCAATCAGTTTTAAGTTTCATCACAAATCTCAATCTTAAACCAAGAACAATTAGATCAACATAAATAGAATCACCATTCATGCATTCAAGATCAAGAAGAAGAAAAAGAAGAAGAAAGGAGGAATTCAATTACAAATCAGATACAATACATAACCAAGGTCTCAAGAATCCAAACCACAGTCTCTTCAAGAGTTCTAAATTGACCAAAAGTAGCTTAGCCCTCCATTACCATGAAGGGGAGCATCAAAATATACAAAAAACTATGAGAAACTATGAAGAAACAAGAAGAAACTATGAGAGAAATGAAGGAGAATTACATGTTGTTCATGATAAATGGTGCCTTTTATAGAAGTCTAAGGTAACAAAATGACAAAGGGAAGTGGGTGGATGAGTGGATGAGTGAGTGGAGTGTTTGAGTGGATGGATTAGTGGGTTGGTTTAGTGGATTGGTTTAGTGGATGAGTGAGTGGAATGGTTGAGTGGTTGAATTAGTGAAAAATGCCAAAGGACTTTTGGTGAGTGGGAAATTATGGACATGAATGGGTGAGTGGATGGATTAGTGGATGGATTAGTGGATGAGTGGGTGGAGTGGTTAAGTGGTTGGATTAGTGTATGAGTGGATGAGTGGGTGAGTTAGTGGATGAGTGGATGAGTGGATTAGTGGATGGATGAGTGGGTGGTTGAGGACAAAAATTTCGTGTCTGACTTGGAAGCCAAAAACGACCCACTATACTTCCGAACCATGAAAAGTGTTCTTCATGAAAGTTGTATATCCTTGTCTTGGCTATAAAATGGATAGCTGGTTCGTCCAATTTGGCTTCCTTAAGCACAAGATATGTCCCAAATACCGTAGGTTGCTCAAACCCAACTTCAGCTCCTCTGTTCCGACTTGCAAGCTCAAAATGACCTACTATACTTCTTTTTCTCAAAATGTGTTCTTCATGAAAGTTGTTTATTTGGATCTTGAATATCCACTGTCCAAATTTCAGTCCATCTCCATTATTACATCTTAAGATATGATTTTATGAGTGCACACTGTTCGGATTCTACTGGTAGAACCCGTATTCTGACTTCCATGTAAACTTAGGTCCCTTAGACATCTGAATCGGTCTTCGAGCTCTTCATCAAAGTTGTAGAGCTTCCTCTTAGCTTTCCTAAAAGGTAAAATTCATGTTCATCAGATATTAGGAACTCAAGTTATGGCCAAAATACAGAAACAATGTCAAATCTCAATAATGCTGAAAATATTCAATTAGGACCAATTTGAGCTCAAACTCACAAAATCATACCAAACTCAATCAATTAAGAATATGGAGAGTGTAAATGACTAAACATAAGGGTTTCTTAATGAATAAAATATGTGATTATCAAATTCCCCCATACTTAACTTTTTGCACTCCTGGGCAAGACTCAAGACCAAAACAAGGACATAAGAGATTAACAAAAATTTAAATTCCAACGACATTCAAGAACCCAAAATTTTACAATCAAGAAGAACAACCAAAGGTTCAAGGGATCAAAACATTCATGAGTTAACAATTCTCCACATTTCAAACCAACAAGCAAGGTATCTTCAACATGAATCGAGAATGATAGATCTTCACAAGATCCCCTCTCAATCTCTCAAGTATTTAAAAGGTAGGTATTTCACTCAATTCAACCCATGAAAATTGTACTACCATAAGCTTGCTTATCTTCTACTTCTCCACTACTCAAAACACATGCACACACAAATCATGAGGACTTTATTCAAGGTTGTAGTGAGGTCAAGGTAACAGGAGAGGATAAAATGGATATGAGAAGATAAATACCAAAGAGAATAAAAGCAAATGAGAGCTGAGTTCAAATAACAAGCATAAAAGTTCATCCCAACTCTAGTGTATATCCCTTTACATATTCATTTCCCAATCCTTTTCTTTTTTTTTTTTAAACACTTGGTTTTTTTTTTTTTCTTTTTTTTTTTTTTTTTTCTTTTTTTTTATATATATGAACATAACTATATACATACATTTTTTTTTCTTTTTGGGCACTCTTTTCTTTTTCAACAACCATTTTGTACACACACCCCCACACTTGTTCAAAAACTCATCCATTAACCAAGCTAATGTTCTTTTATTCCCTAAGGTAAAGTAAGAACACGATTTCTCATTTAAGGCACATAATGAGCTAGAAACAAGGAATGGTCAAATAAGCTCAAAGGGGTTAAGCAAAGGAAAATATACAAGGTTGGCAGGAATCAGAGAATTTTCAAGAAGTCAAAAGAGTGCTTGATATCATATTGAAAACAAGGTTGGATATTTGGTTAAACTAGCTAATTAAGAAAGAGGGCTTCAATCATGTTCATGCATGCAAGTGAAATGTAGCCTCAAAAAGAATCAAAGCAAGTTCTAGAGTGGTCATTAACATGAGTGAAAATCACACAAGAAAGAAGAGAATGGCATAAATGTTAAATCCATCCATTAGGCTCAAAATCTCACAAGGTATGCATCTATCAAACTCAATTCATCAATTCAATCATCCATCTCCATGCATATCAATTCAAGAAGGGAGAAAAGTTATTCAATCATGCAATGATCCCTTTTTTGTGTTTTTTTTTTCTTCTTTTTTTTTAACAACCAAAAGAAACATGCTAAAATCTCTCCCCCACACTTAATATAACATTGCCTCAATGTGAAAGAGAGATATAGAAAAGAGCAACACAACCTGATAAGAAGTGAATCAACGCCAAGCGTAAAAGAAGCACACTTTGTCGATTACGCATCGATTCGAAACGAAATCAAACAAGAAAACGTTAGTACTCTCGCCACCAATTAAGATGCCAATTAAGTCTCAAGAGTAAAATTCTCCTTACTCGCCATCACTAATTGGTTTAATAAGTCCATGACAATCATATCATACTTTCCAAACAAAACAACAATTTTTTTTTTTTTTTTAATAAAATCAAACCCATTAAAGAGAAAGTGTCGATCTCGGCTTTTTTTTTTCTTGTTACTTCCTTCGCCGCTGCTTCTCGTTGACCAATCTATCGAACTAATACCTTATCGTGTACATACTCAAAAGCTTCTAATTTATCAATGAGCTCATCAATAGTGGAGGCAGAGATAAGAAGTTGTCTTGCCGAAGGAGTGATAAATTTCTGTTCCACAGCTTTGTCAAGAAAAAATAACAAAAGATCAAAGAAATTATTAACATTCAACAAACCAATGGGTTTATGGTGGATGTTCAGTTCAGCCCAAGAGACAATTTGAAAAATCTCTTCCAAAGTACCAAAACCACCAGGTAAGACAAGAAATGCATCAGAATTGTCAACCATTGTTTTCATTCGTCCATGCATAGATGTTACCTGAATTTCTTCTCCAATTGTCCTTCCAGTGATGTTATTTTCAGCTAAAGGTTTAGGAATAACACCTAAAACCTGACTGCCTCCTAAAAAGGTAGCAAGTGATACAGCCCCCATTAACCCACGACAACCTCCCCCATATACAAGATGAATATTCCTCGCAGCAAGTGATCGACCAAGAGTGCTAGCTGCGTTTACAAACTCTAATCCCTTCCCATAACTCGACCCACAAAAAACACAGACATTTTTTAGGTTACGAATAGAAGCCCCCATTCTATACTCTTCCTCCCTTTGAGTGTCTCTGAGTTGAAGGAAAATGGAGTGTTTAAATAAGAAAAAGAATGGAAAGGGGAATAATTGCACCTATAAGGGTAGGTTGGCTGTTGTCAGAAAAGGTTGAAATTAAGAAACACAGAATCTTTTTGTCTTTTTCTTTTTCTTTTTCTTTTTTTTATTTTTCTTTTTTATTATTATTTTTTTTTTGACTTCAAGAAAACCATCAAGGTAAAGAAGTCTAGAAACCCCTGAAGGACCCTGCTCAAAGGATCGTCTGTACAAAAATTAAAATACAACAAAATGATACAAAGATAAAAGAAATAGAAAATGATGACATACCTGTATGTACAGTTTCCATGGCGTATCTTTATCGCGCACATGAGTGCAAGAGACATCACGTCTTCCTTTTTTTTTTTTTTTTTTTTGAAATTGTTAGAAAAACTTGATGAAAGATGAGTGCATACTTACTTAAGATTGGGATGGAGGTAGTTCTGCTCTTTCGGCTTTGTGCCAAAGCATTGTTGACCAGTATTCGACCCATTCAAGACCAACGCAACATAGGACTCCCAAAAGGGACAAGTGGCCATAATACGACTGGCTGCCTCACATGTGGGATACAATCTACCTTCTTTCTTTTTCAATTAAGAAGGTTGAATCAGATGCATGCATTTCCCCATTCACGGTGTGTGTTACCAAAGCCAACCCTAAGACGTATACATAATTTTTTGTTTTTTTTTTTTTGTTTTTTGTTTTTTTTTTTTTTTTTGTTTTTTTTTTTTTTTTTTTTGTTTTTTTTGTTTTTTTTTTTTTTTGAGAGATGACATGAAGAAGAAGAAGAAGATGATGATATATACAGATTGTTTGTGGATATGGCTCACATCCGCCTCTAGTTTAACGTCCAAGGACGCTTAAACGTCTTCTATGAGTCGAGGATAAGCTTCCCATCCAATTTTCTTATAAATTGGCAAATGTGGTCTTTTAGAGTCGATTCCCAAGATCGTAGTAGCGTTTTTCTTCATCCTTGAAGAGATTCCACAATTTAAGAATTTCACGATGCACCAATCCACAAGAATGCGTCTCAAGAGTCAATAAGATATATCTAATGACTCCTTACTCATCCATTCTTAATGAAAAAATTTTATCTTCTCTATTTGCGGAAACCATCCCCAAAGTATGACATCGCTTGTTACGCTTCTATCGTCCACATTTGTGACAGACTTGTAACCTTTTTGCTCTTCTCCTTTTAGAATATGAACTTCTTCCAAGACCGGCATATATGAGTCAAATGAAATTGAGGACTCACCTGCTAATCGGACCTTCGCTTCAATTATCCAAACAGACATCTTCTCGGCATACCTTTGTGCATTAACGGTCTCAATCTTTCACATCGAACTTTGTAGATTTTTCTCGAGCATTTTGAGGAAGAGAAGGAAAATGTTTTCTCAGTTTGAAAGAATGACATCCATTTTGAAGGAGAAGAAGGATTCGGTTATTTTGGGAAACCGAAAAATAAACCGACTTGAGAGTCACGGAGTACCGTATCCGCCACTTAACCTAAGCAACACAAAGAACTCAAGAACTTGGTTTTCCAGAATGGTTGAGTCTTTGTCCATTAACTTTAAGTGCATTACCATTCCTAGGATCCTCAATATCTACGGCCCCAGAGGATACACGTGTTTGACAAAGAAAAGAACCGCGCCACCTGGATCTCAATTTTTCAAGGGAGTGTGCAGATGATAATCTCAAAGCGTAACCTTTTTGACCAATTTCTCGCAACTTTTGCAAAAGGTGTAATGACCTTGAATAAAGTGGGCCAATAAAATCCATACCGCAAGATTTTCGCAGCTTGTTGTCGTTGAAGAAAAAGTGACCTCCACTTGCTTCCGAGTGATAAAATTTAATTGCACTACCTACCTCATTCATTTCGGACACACAACTATTTTTTTTTTTTTTTTTTTTTTTCTTTTCTTTTTTTTTATTCTTTTTTTTTCATTCATAATGCGAATGGAGAAGGTTCATCACCTCCACTTCGCATTCTCTCGGAAGTTCATGATCTTGTTTGAGGCGGTGTCCATTTACGATGAAAGCTTTGCCGTGACCTCACTTTTAATCCGAACAAAGACTAAGGAAAACCTTAGTAACAATAAATGGTCCATCCCATCTAGACCTTAATTTGCCGTGCATTAGTCGGAGGCGGGAGTTATAGAGGAGAACTTTTTGACCAATCTCAAATGTTTTCCTCGAATCAACTTATCATGGAAGGCTTTGGTCTTCTCCTTATAGAGTTTGGAACTTTCATAAGCCTCCAAGCGGATCTCCTCCAATTGTGCAGCACTGCAGCCTTCCTCTCCATACCGCTTGATCTAGGTCCAAGTTGCACCTTTTCACCGCCCTGAATGCATGATGCTCAATTTCCACCCGGCAGTGTGGCAGGCTTTTCCAAAAACAATCCGATACGGAGACATCCCGATTGGTGTCTTAAAAGTAGTCCCGGTAAGCCCATAAAGCATCCTCAAGCCTCTTGCTCCAGTCCTTTTCGTTAGGTTGAACTGCCTTCCGGAGTATCCGTTTGATCTCCCCGTTGGAAATCTCGGCTTGCCCATTAGTTTGGGGATGGTAAGGTGTAGAAACTCGTGCAAGACCCCATACTTTTTCATCAAAGCTTCCATGCTTCGATTACAAAAATGTGAACCCCGATCACCGATGATGGCCTTCTAACTCCAAACCGCAGTAAAATCGCGTGATCTAACAAAATCCACAACAACTTTGGAATCATCAGTCCGAGTAGCTTTCGCCTCCACCCACTTGGATACATAATCAACAGCTAACAAAATGTAAACAAAACCAAAAGAAACAGGAAAGGGTCCCATAAAATCAATACCCCATACATCAAAAATCTCACAGAATAATAAGGACTTCTGGGGCATCTCATTCCTTCGAGAAGTGTTTCCTGTTTTTTGGCATTGATCACAAGATTTACAAAACACATATGCATCATGAAATAGAGTGGGCCAATATAATCCAGATTCCAAAACTTTCCTAGTAGTCCTTTGGGGACCAAAATGACCGCCACATGCAAGTGTATGACAAAAGCTAAGAATAGAATGAAATTCATTATCAGGCACACATCTCCTAATGACTTGGTCACTACAAAATTTCCACAGATAAGGGTCATCCCACACATAATATTTTGACTCACTCTTCAATTTATCAACTGAGCCCTAATAAAATGTGCAGGAAAACACCAAAGAACTAAGAAATTTATCAAATCAAAGAAACCAAGGAGTGTTACCTTGCTGACTTGAAAAGTCGCTCATCGTGGAAGACATCATGGATAGGAAAAGTATCCGCCTCCTTTTCAATTTGGCTTAGGTGATCACCACTAAATTCTCTCGCTCCACTTTTATCACGGATTTCAATATCGAACTCTTGGAGGAGCAAAATCCACCTAATCAACCTAGGCTTTGCATCAAGCTTCTTCAGAGAAACTTCAGAGTCAGTATGATCCGAAAACACAACCACTCTAGAACCAAGCAAATATGATCGAAATTTATCTAAAGCAAAAACAATTGCTAAAAGTTCCTTTTCAAGTGGTGGTGTAGTTGACTTGTGCAGATCTAAAGTTCTTGAAGCATAGGAGATGACATGAGATATTTTGCCGACCCTTTGTGCAAGAACAGCTCCCAAAGCATAATTAGAGGCATCACACATGAGCTCAAATGGGAGTGTCCAACTGGTGGTTGGATGATAGTGTGTATTGGTCAATGCTTGCTTCAAGTGATTGAAGGCATCCTTACATTTCTGGTCAAAATGGAACTCCACTTCTTTTTGTAGCAAGTTGGATAGTGGAAGAGCAATTTTTTGAAATCCTTTATGAACCGCCTATAGAAACCTCGCATGACCAAGGAAAGAACGAACCTCCC
Source organism: Ormosia emarginata (assembly GCA_029884605.1). NCBI lineage: Eukaryota > Viridiplantae > Streptophyta > Magnoliopsida > Fabales > Fabaceae > Ormosia > Ormosia emarginata. The sequence goes on from JAQQTP010000073.1 coordinate 23,786,122, forward strand.
GCACGCATGTGGGGTAAGATAAGCATGAATTAACATTTATTTTTGCAGATCTACCTCGATACCCTTGCTAGATATTACATGTCCTAAAACTATACCTTGTTCTACCATGAAATGACATTTCTCAAAATTCAGAACAAGGTTAGTTTCAATGCATCTATGTAAAACCCGAGCGACTATCCAGCATGCATCAAAGGAAGAACCATAGACAAGTAAAATCATCCATAAACACATCCATGCAATTCTCTAAAAAGTCGAAAAGATACTTACCATACACCTTTGAAAGGTGCCGGAGCATTGCATACACCAAACGGCATCCTCCTATATGCAAATGTGCCAAATGGACAAGTGAAAGTAGTCTTCTCTTGGTCTTCTGGGGCTATATGAATCTGAAAATAACCTGAATATCCATCCAGAAAACAATAATGTGACTTGCCAGCTAGCCTCTCCAACATCTGATCAATGAAAGGTAGCGGAAAATGATCTTTTCTGGTAGCCTGGTTAAGCCGCCTATAATCAATGCAAACCCGCCAACTGTTCTGAACTCTTGTGGGTAGAAGTTCATTATTCTCATTCTCAACTACTGTGACCCCAGATTTCTTGGGAACAACCCGACGGGGCTCACCCATTTACTGTCTGATATGGGATAAATAATGCCACTTGAAGTAGCTTGGTCACTTCCTTTTCACCACATCTAGAATCAAGGGGTTCGGTCTCCTTTGGGGTTGCCTTACCGGTTTCAGTATCCTCTTCCAATAAAATCCTATACATGCATGTGGAGGGACTAATACTAGGAATATCCGCAAGTGTCCATCCGATGGCTTGCTTATTCCGCCTCAAAACCTCGCAGCAATTTTTCTTCTTGTTCAGTTGCATGATTCTTAGCAACAATCATCGGTAGCCTTCTCACCATCTCCTAAATATGCATATTTAAGATGGTCCGCAAAGTCTTCAACTCTAAGGATAGGGGTCTGTACAATGGAAGGCAAAGAAGCTATTTGAAACAACTAATTCAAGAACATTAAATTCAAGACACGATTCGACTTCTATTTTCACATGTGGTATCATTTAAGTCGGCCAGCTTGCATCATCACTCATACCAAAGATAAATCTCAAAGACATGCAAAGACATGGCTCAACATCACAAGCAACACATGTATCACAAGAAATAGAATCCAGAAAGTCAAGAATATCGTGGAATTCAAGATATAAATCAAGATAAACATCATCAACCAAAGATCTCAATCACATCAATATGAAAAATGTAATGCTCCTCTGGGGATGTCTCATGGCATCAAAAATGTTAAATCAGTACCAAATCATCGCCAAACTCCATAGAAAGGGTGCCAAAGATGCACATCTATCTTGGTCTTGGCGGTCTTGAGGAATGGTCGCCTAGAATTAATGGAGCATGGTTTTTTCAAGACTCATCTTCCATGTCCAAGACATAGAAGTCCGCTGGAAAAATTAGCTCATTCACCCGAACTAATACATCTTCTAGCACTCTCGCAGATAAGCAAAGTGGTCCTATTTGCCAATTGCATCACTATACCAAAGAGGGTTGCAAAGTGCCAATGTTCAAGGACTGATAAATTGACATAGGCATGACATTAATCGAAGCACCCAAATCTAGCATTGCATGTTCAAATTTGGAGTTACCTATCGTACAAGGAATTGTGAAAGTTCCAGGATCTTTGCATTTTTGTGGCATGCTTGGTAGAATCATTGCGTAAACATTTCGCCCATGCTTATTTTCTCGCACTTAAGTCTTCTCTTGTGAGTACACAACTCTTTGAGGAATTTGGCATACTTGGGAATCGCTTGATTGCATCAAGGAGGGAATATTGATTTCCACCTTCCCGAATGTGTCCATGACTTCTCTTTCTATTTCTCGTTTGCGCAATATGCTTGACCGTGTGACTCTGTTTGGAAAAGGTAGTGGAATGGCCGATTTGAATTCTCTCGCACATTTCTTTCGTGTCATAGATTTTTGACCGAGCTATCCACTTTTTTCTCGTTTTTGGTCACCTTCTCGGTTCTTTGCACTTGTAGTTCAGGTTGTGGTGGAGTAGGACCGTCAACTTCTCTGCCACTTCTCAAGCTAATGGCACTTACATTGTCTCTTGGGTTGTTGACTGTTTGTGAAGGCAATTGGTTCGACCCTTGACTTTTCAGCTCACTCAAAGTGGTTGCCATCTGCCCAATTTGAGTTTGTAAATTCTGGATGGTGGCATTGACATTCTGCTTGAAACTGTTTCATCAAGTCTTCGAAACGTGGCTCAGCTGGAGTGGGCCGCCGGAACAGTAGTTGGAGGGGCCGTCGCATGGGTGGCGGAGCAGTTGTGCTTGCCTAAATGCAGGTGGTTGGTACTTGTTGCTAGGGCTTGTAGCTTGGTATCTAAACTATGGTTGCTGCTGTTGGTAGGGCTGTTGTTGTTGTTGACCAGAATTTCCATATCTCAAGTTAGGATGGTCCCTCCACCAAGGGTTATAGGTATTAGAAAATGGATCATATCCGGGCTGTCGCCTTGTGATTGCCGATATTGGGGTCTACCAGGAAAAATACCACCGCCGCAACAATGTGATTGTTCTCGGGAAAAATAGAACCACCATCCCGAAGTGTAGGGCATGCATCAAGTAGGGATGAGATGAACAAGAGCAAATGCCACACACGCTTGCAGCCATCCGCATTGGTGCTTGTTGTCCCATCGTTAATCGCCTCACCAAAGAAGTCAATTCATCAAGTCCGTGTTCCATTCTCTGTTGGTCTACATGAGACGATTGAATTTCATTGACTCCTCTAGTTGAGGTAATAATTCGTGTGCCAAATTGTTGGGTGTTGGCGCCATGTTTGCTATCAAATCTCTCGCCGCGCAGGGGTCTTGTCTACTAAGGCTCCTCCAGAGGCAAAGATCCATCATGCTTGTCATTTGGCAAAGCAAGCCTTCATAGAAATATTGAATTAAGAGTTGATCGGTGATTTGGTGGTGGGGACAAACTCGAGCACGCCTTCTTGAATCTTTCCCAATATTCATGCAAGGTCTCTCCCGTCATTTGTCTTATGCCACATATATCTTTTCTAATGACAAGAGTAGCTCAGAGGCGGGGAAAAATTTCTCTAAGAACAACCGTTTCATGTCGGTCCAACTTGTTACCGAACCTGGTGAAAGATAAAATAACCAATCCTTGGTCAGTGTATTAGCAAGTGAGAAAGGAAATGCCCTCACTTGATGTGCTTTTCGAGATCCCATGTGGTTTCATGGTTGAACAAACCACATGGAACTCCTTTAGATGCTTATGGGGATCCTCACCGCAAAACCGTGAAACTTGGGCAACAAATGTATCAATCCAGATTTTAACTCAAAATCAAAGCATCAAGATCCGGGTATTGAATACACAAAGACCGGTTAGTTATATCAGAGCAAAGAAGTTCCTTAAGAGTTCTATTTTGCATGTTATCACCATAGTTTTAATTATTCAAGATCTCAAGTTCACTCTCAATATTAAGATCAAATTCAGAGGCAATTCTTGCACTTAGCCTACGAGCTCTAATCAACCTATGCAAAGTTCTATCAATCTCAGGATCAAAGTCAACCAAGTTATTAGGCTCAGACCTAGTCATGCATCACACAAAAACAAATAAATAAGCAAAATACACTAGACAATGGTTAAAAATGTTAGAAAAATTAATAAAAAGCAAAAGTTAGTAAAAACACTTCAAATGAAAAGATTACACTTACTAATCCCCGGCAACGGCGCCAAAATTTTGACGAGCGCCGAACTCAGTCAAAATTATAACCGAAGTTATTACCTAAACTTGTAGTATAGTGAACAACACCGGATCGTCTCCTCAAGGATCGTAAATGCAATTTAATCAAATCAAGTGAAAGTTAGCAAAAAGGGGGGTTTGACAGTTTAAGATCGCACTTAACAAAATTAAAGGAAGAAATAACAATTAAAGAGCAGTCAATTTAGAAACCTATCCAAGATTGGGTGGATTCAATCATAGACCCTTCATAGAACACTTGAAGCGCAATTGAATTGTTAATTTGGATCTAACCGAGATCTCTGCATCAAATCCAGAATTCATACTAGACGATCGTCTAGAATTCAATTAACAAGTGATAAACACAAATCCGCAATCGCACCATTCATGAAGATCTATGTTAATTTCAAGTACCGAATTCAATTAACTTAGGCACAAATCAGTAACCTAACCTTTTCAATTCTCGTGATTAATTTAGATCAATCAGTTCTAAGTTTCATCACAAATCTCAATCTTCATTTATGTGATTAGTTTAGATCAATCAGTTCTAAGTTTCATCACAAATCTCAATCTTAAACCAAGATCAATCAGATCAACATAAATAGAATCACCATTCATGCATTCAAGATCAAGAAGAAGAAAAAGAAGAAGAAAGGAGGAATTCAATTACAAATCAAATACAATACATAACCAAGGTCTCAAGAATTCAAACCACAATCTCTTCAAGAGTTCTAAATTGACCGAAAGTAGCTTAGCCCTCCATTACCATGAAGGGGAGCATCAAAATATACAAAAAACTATGAGAAACTGTGAAGAAACAAGAAGAAACTATGAGAGAAATGAAGGAGAATTACATGTTGTTCATGATAAATGGTGCCTTTTATAGAAGTCTAAGGTAACAAAATGACAAAGGAAAGTGGGTGGATGAGTGGATGAGTGAGTGGAGTGTTTGAGTGGATGGATTAGTGGGTTGGTTTAGTGGATTGGTTTAGTGGATGAGTGAGTGGAATGGTTGAGTGGTTGAATTAGTGAAAAATGCCAAAGGACTTTTGGTGAGTGGGAAATTATGGACATGAATGGGTGAGTGGATGGATTAGTGGATGGATTAGTGGATGAGTGGGTGGAGTGGTTAAGTGGTTGGATTAGTGTATGAGTGGATGAGTGGGTGAGTTAGTGGATGAGTGGATGAGTGGATGAGTGGATTAGTGGATGGATGAGTGGGTGGTTGAGGACGAAAATTTCGTGTCTGACTTGGAAGCCAAAAACGACCCACTATACTTCCGAACCACAAAAAGTGTTCTTCATGAAAGTTGTAGATCCTTGTCTTGGCTATAAAATGGATAGCTGGTTCGTCCAATTTGGCTTCCTTAAGCACACGATATGTCCCAAATACAGTAGGTTGCTCAAACCCAACTTCAGCTCCTCTGTTCCGACTTGCAAGCTCAAAATGACCTACTATACTTCTTTTTCTCAAAATGTGTTCTTCATGAAAGTTGTTTATTTGGATCTTGAATATCCACTATCCAAATTTCAGCCCATCTCCATTATTACATCTTGAGATATGATTTTATGAGTGCACACTGTTCGGATTCTACTGACAGAACCCGTATTCTGACTTCCATGTAAACTTAGGTCCCTTAGACATCTGAATCGGTCTTCGAGCTCTTCATCAAAGTTGTAGAGCTTCCTCTTAGATTTCCTACAAGGTAAAATTCATGTTCATCAGATATTAGGAACTCAAGTTATGGTCAAAATACAGAAACAGTGTCAAATATCAATAATGCTGAAAATATTCAATTAGGACCAATTTGAGCTCAAACTCACAAAATCATACCAAACTCAATCAATTAAGAATATGGAGAGTGTAAATGACTAAACATAAGGGTTTCTTAATGAATAAAATATGTGATTATCAGTCACTCATATTAGGTTTGGATCCAAAATACCGGTCCAGAACAGTTGCTCCCAGCTCAACGCTCTAATGTGACAACAGAGTGTTGGGTATTTTGTACAGCAGCCAATAGGAATGTTAAATGTCCCCATACATTGGGATCTGTCTTAAGGCGTTAAGGCTAAAATCCATTTCATGATGGGATGTATTGTAGTTATCATTTGAGAACCTGTCTAAAGGATTCCCTCAAATAATTGCCCCTAGTGAGGGTTAATTTTTTGAGATCTTATGTGCGGAGTCTCAATAATTGTTCTGCTTAGGACCGTTATGGCGTTTATGCTAAGGTCCAACTGGCGATGGTATGCGACAGGGAACAAGATTTGAAGTCTTTTGAATTATGTATTTTAATGTTAACAAGCTTGCTAGAAAATTTAACTTGTATATGAGCCATTGTCCCGGGATAATGTTAACCTTAATGGATGGGATTTACTATGAACTCGTGATCCAATATTTGATGAGGTTTCCATTCATAATCAAATATTGAGTACTTAGTGTGATTGATGCTTGGCTTGCTCGTGATGCTTCATCTGAGACCAAGATTGTTTTGCCTGTTGTTGGTAGCTTTCTGAAGACTCGTGGCATTGATTTGACGTCATCATTTGGTTTTTGTGTTGCCATCATTTTGACTTTTTTAGAAAGGATGAGTGTGTCCTTGCCATAATGAGGTAGTTAAGACACGTTGGTCCCTATAAATAAAGACGTGAGGCTGAGAGGCTCCCACATTTGTTGTTTCTACTTTCTTCTAATTTCTCCAACTAGTAAAGGCGATTTCTGGCTATTAATTTATGACGGGACACAGTAGCATTTGTAGCGAAACCTGGTTGCAAATGTATTTTTCTTCCTTCTAACAATTTTCCAACCTTATCAACATTCTCCATTAACCTCAATGGTGTAACATCCTTAATACAATTACTAATAACGTATTCAGAATCACGCAATAGTAATAAGAATTAAGTATGTCACATAACACTAATAAAATAACTTTAAATTACATTTAAATAATATAAAGAAAATATGAGCCTATTGAGGGTTAAGAATATGTACACATATTATGAAGTATAGTACGCAAAGTATATTACAATATGTAATAATTATATAATAAGTTCCAGGGTACTAAATATATAAGACAAAATGCATAATGACATTAAAACCTATTCTACATCTTCTTCTTTTGCCTCCACGCTGAAGTGCTAGTCCCTAGAAATATTATGAAATACAAACAAGGAGTAAGAATTCTAAGAATTCTCAGTAATTTCTAATTAAAATCTATGTCAACATAATCCTTTTAGTTGTTTCAGGAAAAAAACACATTTCAAAAACTCAAATGGTTTATACACTAGAAAGGTGGCAAAATGCCAAATCATGTCCTTTTTCTTCCAGAAATAGAATTCCAATTATTAATGGTTTCCAAAAACATTTATTATCAAACATCACAATGTATATCCATAAGTAATTTCAGAAATAGTTTCCTAACAAGAACCTTAAACTCAAACTCATGAATGGTTCTTATTATTGGGAATTGCAGATACATCACGCAACGGAAAATAGAATTCTCACTAAGGATCCATGAGAAAAAATTGATCATTCGAGTTATTAAAATTATATACCTCTTGAAGTGTGATCAAAACAAGTGACGTGAATCACTAATACCGTAATAGCGACGATGTCTCAGCAATATCCACACGAATAGACTCATGAACGTCTAACGTCCGCAAATAGGAGTCACACCTCTTTCACACAGTGCTAGCTGCAAAGAGAAAAGAAGAAACATGTCACTCTCTCACTCATTATTTCTGTCAAGTGCAGCCAGGTTTTTTATAATGCATGCCTTGACAACCCCTTAGCAGTGCTATTTATAATAGTTGTTGCCTTATGCGAGTGAGAGCAACAGCAAGGTAAGTTGTGTAACCCTAAACTCATCTGTTATGAGTCTAGCCCACAATTGAATTCAAGTCTAACTTGGATCCTAATTACTCCAATTTAGTCTGCTCTATGTGTGCGACCCTGCAGGTTCTCATAACGTTGGCAGTAATATTAAAATCTCATTTTAATATTACAAATAGTGAGCAGTATCTAGCAACACATCGCTGCCTCCCAAGTAATGAGAATGTAAGTGATTTGACATAACCTTTCTGTGACCAACATTTCTATGTAGTTTAGTCCCTTTGTCCAGATATCTACATTGAACACAAGGCATGGAATACATCACCCTTGTATAGTTCAATCCTTCATTTCCTGATACTGGAGTAGACTTAATAACAACAAATGAGATCGATATCTCATATTGACTCATTTGAGCATGGCCACGCATTTCGTAGTCTCACTCAATCAGGGGGCATGAAGATATCGCTCCTGTTATATATGAGGGACAAATCCTATCTAGATCACACATATCTCTTTGCATGATTCGCGGTATGTCCAATAACCGACATTATAATCACCTTGTTATAGATGACTTTTGACGGCATTAAAACACACAACTTCTCATGTAGGAATCATAATGATTTCAGGTCAAAGGATTACATACACCATTGTCACTATGAGAATCGCTTATGCCACTCACGTAACGATCCATGTAGCATTCTCATGACAGGTTTGTTCAGTACATTATTACTCTAATATATACCCATGTGAAGACTTGATATCTCATATCCATGACCTGTGAGATGTGACTATCAGTTTACACACATATTAGTCTTAATGCATTATTATTGTCCTAATTAACACTAATACTTAACCAAGGACATTTAAGAATAATGTTTTATCCAATAGGATCTCACAATCAAGTCATCCACTTGATGTCCTACGGCATCAAACTTACTATTCTAAGGACTTTATTATGTTTATAAAAAAGAACACAATAAATGAAATGCTTCATATATTAAAATTAGCATAATACAATGTAGGGCATACACCAATAATCTCCCACTTGCACTAGAGCCAATCAGGCATATGTCTAATGCCTAAAGACCTAGTATGACCCTCATGCTTCTATTGTGCAAGAGGCTTCGTCAGTGGATCAACAATGTTATCATATGTTAGTACTCTGTATATCTTCACATCTCCTCAAGAGAAATAACAAATTTTGGGGTGTTATAACTCTCCTCTACTAAAAAAATTTTTGTCCTCGAAATTTATCGTACCTTAGAAAACTTGTGGATATTGCTCCTTCATCTTATCTTCCAATTCCCAGGTAGCATCTCCCGTCATTTCGTTCCAGATCACTTTTACCAATACAATCTCCTTCTCTCTAAGTTGTTTCACTCTCCTATCCTCAATCTTAATAGGAAGTGTCTCAAAAGTCAAATTTTCTTTTAATTATACCGTATCAGGTTGGATGACATGAGTTGGATCATGAATATACTTTCTCAATTGAGATACATGGAAAACATTATGAAGATTGGAGAGAAAGGGTGGTAAAGCGATTTGGTAAGCTACTGGACCGATCCGACGAAGAATTTGATAAGGTCCAATGAATTTTGGAGTAAGTTTTCTAGATTTAATAACCCTTCCAACTCCAGTTATGGGTGTAACTCGCAAAAACACAGCTCACCTTCCTCAAATTCAAGAGATTTCCTTCTTTTACCTACATAGCTTTTCTGCCGACTCTGAGTTACCCATATTTTCTCCTGAATCATCTTAATCTTTTCTGTCGTTTGTTGCACAGGCTTAGGTCCTATTGTCACACTTTCTCCATCTTGGTACCAACATAACAGGGTTCTGCATCGTCGCCCATACAATGCGCCATAGGGTGCCATCCCTATACTTGAATGAAAATTATTGTTGTGAGTGAATTCTATCAGAGATAAGAATTCATCCTAACACCCGGTTTGTTCTAACACACAAGTTCTTAATAAATCCTCCAACAACTGAATAGTCCTCTCTATCTGACCATCGGTTTGTGGATGATAAGCTGAACTTAGATGAAGTTTCGTCCCTATAGCTTCTTGTAAGCTCTGCAAAAACCTCGATGTAAACCTTAGGTCTCTATCAGAAATGATACTAGAGGGTACACCGTGAAGTCTAACAATTTCTCCAATGTACACCTGAGTCAATCTCTCCATTGAATACTTTCTGTTAATTAGCAAGAAGTGCGCAGACTTTGTAAGATGATCAACAATGAGCCATATAGAATCATAACCTTTCCTAGTCTTTGGCAACCCGATAACAAAATCCATGGCAATGCTATCCCATTTCTATTCTGGAATAGTTATAGGCTGTAACATTCCTGCTGGTCTCTGATGCTCTACCTTAGCCTTTTGACAAACTAAGCACGATGACATATACATGGCAACATCTCTCTTCATCCTTTACCACCCAAACAACTGCTTTAGATCCTGATACATCTTTGTCATTCCTGAATGCATACTCAACCTACTGGTATGAGCTTCATCAAGAATCGACTTCCTAAGCTTCAGATCATTGGGTATACAGATCCTACCCTTGAACTTTCGAACTCCATTAAATCCTTCCTCAACTGTTGACACAAGACCTTGCTTCATTAGCTCCTTCTCATTTTACAAAAATTGATCACTTTCTTGCTTCTCTCAAATTTCTTCCAGCAGATCTTTCAAAATAGTAACCATATTCAAATGAATTCTTCCTAGCGCTAACTCTACGGACAACCACATATCTCTAAACTATTCTATCAACTTGCCTTCTTTGATCATCGTAGCAAATACACTAAGCATTTTCCTACTCAAAGCATCTGTTACAACATTTGCCTTTCTTGGATGATATTAAAGCTGAAAATCGTAATCCTTCGAAAATTCCAACCACTGTCTCTGCCTTATATTCAACTCCTTCTGATCAAACAAATACTTCAGACTTTCATGATCACTGAAGACATTGAACGTGGCTCCATAAAGAAAATGCCTCCAAATCTTCAACGCAAACACAACTGTGGCTAATTCCAAATCATGTGTTGGGTAATTCTTCTCATGCACTTTCAGTTGTCTTAAAGCATACGCTGCAACCTTTCCATTCTGCATCAGTACACATCCTAAACCTTGATAGGAAATATCACAGTACACCTCAAACGGTTCGTTGGGGTCTGGAAAAATCAACACTGGCGTCATAGTCAAACGTCTTTTTAATTCTTGGAAACTCTCTTTGCACGCATCGGTCCAAATAAAAGCTTGATTCTTTTGGGTGAGTGGTGTGAGGGGTCCCGCTATCTTGGAAAAATCTTTGGTAATACCTAGCTAATCCAACAAAACTTCGGATCTCAATCACTATCTTTGGCCTTTCCCACTGAAGAATTATTTCCACTTTTGATGGATCCACCACAACTCCTTCCTTAAAAATCATGTGACCCAAAAATTGTACTTCCTCCAACCATAATTCACACTTTGATAGCTTTGCGTACAACCTCTTTTCTTTCAAAATCTGGAACACTATACTGAGATGTTCAGCATATTCCTCATGATTTTGAGAATAGATCAAAATGTCATCAATAAAAACAACGACAAATCTGTTTAGATAAGGATGAAAGATCCTATTCATGTAATCCATGAATATCGTAGGAACATTCGTCACTCCAAACGGCATCACTTGATACTCATAATGCCCATATGGAGTCCAAAAAGTCGTCTTAGGTATATCCTCTACCTTAACGTGAATTTGATGATAACCAGATCGTAGATCAATCTTGGAGAAAATAGTTGCTCCCTTTAATTAGTCCATCAGATCATCTATCCTTGGAAGTGGATACTTATTCTTTATCGTAACCTTGTTCAACTGATGGTAGTCCACACAGAGACGAGATGTTCCATCCTTTTTCTTGACTAGTAGCACTAGAGCTCCTCATGGTGAAACAATAGGTCTCACAAACTGTTTTTCCAACAGTTCCACTAATTGCTTCTTGAGCTCCTCTAATTCTAATGGCGACAACCGGTATGGTGCCATCGAAATAGGACCTAGTCCTGGTACAAGATCGATAGAAAATTATATCTCTCTTTCCGGTGGTAATCTAGGTACATCATTAGGAAAAACCTCAAGAAACTCATTAACAACAAAAATAGCATGCACGTCATTCTCACTCTTGACTTCCAAAGAAGACAACAATATATATCCTTGGGCTCCTTCCCTCAAACATGCTTGGACTTGGTTAGTCGTCAAAAATCCAAAAATCTCATTCTTAGGAAATAGTAAGGTTTTATTACAACAATCTAACAGGATATGATTAGAGGATAACTAATTCATCCTTAAGATTATATCAATTTCAGTAAGAGGTAAACAAATCAGATCAATAGAAAAAACTTGATTATCTATGGTAATAAAACAATTTAGGCACACTTTAGAGGTAATAATGTAATACCTTTAAACACATGTTAGACTGGTGAATGGTTACCAAAGGTAGCAATTAACTTGTTTAGCATGTCAGTAAAGTTTTGTGATAAACTGAGTTCATTTAGACACTTAGTTGCAACACAGAAGTTGTAAAGTGGCTTAAAATGACTCAGATAATAGCATAAGTTGCTAAGTTGAGGGAAATAAACATAGAGAGTTTATTTCTAGGTCACAAATAAGCCAAGTAAGATGTGGTAAAAGTTTCAAGAGAATCAGAGTCAGTTTAGTATTTTTAGGTATACTGGTTGTGCGTTTTAATACCGAATGACTAGCAGCAGATATAGAAAATGATGAAAATGATGAAAATGGTGAAACAACAATTTAGATGAATCCTATGATTTATTCTAAAGCTGTTGGAAGCTGGGAAACTTGAATTAGCATAATTCAGATGTCCTTAACAGATATAAGTTTCAGTGTAGAAACTTAAGTTAATCTTTTTTCTTAATTCCCTCCATGTCCCATCCCTTATTTCTATCTTCTCTCTTGGCAGAGAACCGAAAACAGAAAGAAAAGAAAAGAAAGAAAAGGGGAAGAAGAAGAAAGGGGAAAAAGAAAGGGAGAAGGAAGAGAAGAAGATCAAGGATCAAGCTTCAAGATCAAGAGTCTTCAAGAGGTAAGGGTTAAGACTTCTACTCATCTACTTTCTCTATATTCTCTATGTATGCATATAAACAATCTAATATGCTAAATGAAGTTCTAGAGATGCTAGTTGTGTTTGGTTTGCATGGATATGTTTCTTAGACCAATTATGACTTATTCATGTCATAAAATGAATTCAGAAACCTAGAAATATTCATTTAAACCATTGATGCCCATTTTGGGGTTTAGGGTCAAGCATGCATGATTTTGGTTCAAGAATCCAAATCAAGAGGTTTAGAATGGTGATTGATGTTTCCTAAGTGTTAATGAACTAGTTAGGAACTTAGAATCAGTTAGAAACTGATTGGAAATAGCCAAAATCCGTGCAAATGACCACTGGAACAGTACCACGCCCTGCAGAATTATGCAGAATCGTGCTTCTGTTATGGGCGCCACGGCATGGTGAGTGTGGCGTCGCGGCGTGAGGCCTGAAACCACAACAGGAAAATTCTGAACAGCCTGCAGTGTTTGTTGCATAAGTTGGGCTGTAGATATCGGAATGACTTAATTCCAGAGCCATTTGAAAGCTAAGACATAAGGCTTCATGTGGTAAAAATTTCATAATTTTCCACCAAGTCAATCCATACCAGATTCTGTTTGAGTTAGAGATAAATTCTGCAGAAAAGGCATTCTGGCAGCCAGTAAACCAGATTGCATAATTTCTTGCTCCGATGTCGTATTGACATGGGACTAGTGGCATTTTGAAGCTAAGATGTAAGGCTTCTTGCTTGCAAAATTGTAGAATTTTCCCATTTGTGGTTTGTTCCCAGTTACAATTTAAAGTCAAGTCAAAATTGGGTGATTCAGAGAATAACCTGTTTTGGCTCCTACAAAATGTCGCATAACTTTGGCTACATTTAGCCAAATGAGGCAGCGTTTGTGGCATTGGAAAGATATGAGAGAAAGCTAGTTGTCAAAATTTCAGAATTTCTGAAGTTATGATGCACAATTGGTGCACTTATGAAAAACAACCATTTCAAGTGAAAATTGAGGTGTTTTTGAGAAAGTTGGGCACTAGAAACTTTAGTAGCACCTTAGGCAAATTAGTGTTGCATTAGATATCACTTAAGATGTGATGAGATGGTGCAAAGAAGACAAGTATGCTAGTATGCATAATAGTATTCACTCTAGTAGAGAATGAGAAAGGTATGAACCTTAGGATATCCAAGAGTAGTGGATTATCTTAGGAAGATACCTAAGACCTTGAACAACAAAGAGTTGTAAGTAAGAATCATACTTGAGTTAGATTACTTGAGTGGAGATAAGATGAGATGATGTATCAGTTCCAAAGATAGAATGTTTATGTACTAAGTCTCTAGTTAAGTGAGACCTTGTGCATTGTAGAATACACAATAGAATGAATGTTGACTTGTAAGCTTGTTATATTCATTAAGTATCCAAAGTTGTAGTGAAATGCTCATCATTTCCTTAAGTAAGGTTGAATGAGGCATTAGTTAAGATAGACTCTTTCACTAGGATGAGTTGAGTCTATAGGAAAGTTAAGATGGTGTTTATGCAAGAGTTAAATATAACACTAAGCTTTTCACACACTAGTCAGTTAAGCTAGTATGTATGTGAAGAGAAAGAACCTTAGTGCAACCAAGATTAGTGGTTTGCCATAGGTAAGTATTTAACACCTCAGCAACATAGTGTTACGTTAGAAATCACTTAAGAGATACGAGTGATGAGGTGGTGTTTGGGTACAAGTGTGAGAAAAGGTTTGGTAATGTTTACCTGAGAATGTAATGTTATATGACGCGAGGTCATTTAGCCAGAAGGTAAGGAATCAGAGAAGTTCCTAAGGGGACAAGTATTTCTAATCAAGTGCTAAGGTTACATGTAGTATGAGGTTATAGATTCTCCTCATTACAAAGGGTAAACATAAGAAGCCAAAGTTCTTAAGAGAATATGCTTAGATCGTAAAGGAACTAAGTATATAAGTATGTATGTAAGTCTATGAATTAGTCATGTAGTATCAATCAGGTGGGTATCCTTTGATGTCATTCATGGAGGCAAAAAGAGATAGATGGGTGTTGAAAGGACTTTTGAGAAGGACATAACCCTGATGTCTCGATAGTGCCAAGGCCAAAGGAGATAAATGAGAAATCCAAAGACGCTCTTTGAGCAAGGATGAAGCCTGAATTTCTCAACGTGCCAGGATATATGTAATATGAGGATGAGCTTTCCATCTAATTACCACTGGATGATATACTGACTAATTCCTAGCAAACTTCCTTATTTTCAAAATAAACTTCTGCATGTATTTCAAAACAAAACCCTGCATTTGCATTTAATTCACATACTCTTAGGATTTCCTTAGGCATATTCATATTACATATCATTCTCATTGCATTCACAGATAGTTGTATGGGCATTGTCCATCATTGTTGGTATGTACAGTTGTATGGGCGTTGTATATATTAACAGTGTGTAGGCTATCGGTTGATATCACACTATAAGAAAGTGTGCAGATATGAGAAAAGAGGAGGAAGCTCCTAAGTTAGAAATTATAGCATTTGTTATATATTTGTTATATACAATGTTATAGAGAACTGGTATTAGAATTGCTTTTACTGAGAATTTGTAATTCTCACCCCAGTTGCTATTCCATGTAAATCCAGATGCAGGCACAGATGCAGGCATAGATGCAGGCACAGATGCAGGCGTAGGCACAAGCACAGGTACAGAGGTACTAACTCTGCTAAGGGTGAGAAGATAAAGCATGAAGAGTAGAGTAGTTTTTATTGCTTTAAGTAGACAGAACTTATGTAATAAGTTTATATTTGTTCTGTAAGTTTTATGTTATATGTATTACAATAAGCCCTCATGTGGCTAAGTTTGTATATATATGTATGAGGTTTAAGTTTTTCCGCAATCTCTCAAGGCTTTCTATAATTACTCAGTTGTGATTATAGATATATATTAGTATGTAGTATAGAAGTGACATCTCTAGTACTGGTTATCTTTATATATCTCTTACTGTCTAAGATATATCTAGATATCTGTATTAGGGTGTTACAAATAACAAGATTGGTAGTTAATGTAATTGAAAACTCAAAGAAGACACAGACAATTTCAAACGATCCACACAGTCATATGCAATAAATGAATGAGTTGTGTAACATCCCGAAAAGTGTTTGTTTAATTATAAGTAATCATCTTACAATATTCTTAATTTTTAGGAATTTTTCTGAAATTTTTCGGAAACGACGAATATTTTAATATATTCCTCGTTTTGCATGCACACTGAGCTGAGACCTGTTGAGGTCAGTGTAACACCCCAGAAATTATTTATTTTATTACGAATAGTCATTTTCTAATATTTGTGATTTATGTGAATTCTTTCGGAATTTTTCGAGAATGATGAATATTTTAATATATTCCTCGTGTTATATGCATATTGAACAGAGTCAGGAAAATGACTGTAATACTTCAAAAATTGGGAAATGATTAGACGAATAGTCGTTTTACAATATTTGCAATTTTTGAGAATTTTCTGGGATTTTTCCAGAAACGTCGAATATTTTAATATATTCCTCGTTTTGCGTGCGCACTGAACGGAACTGGAGAAATGCGATGTTTTCTTCGTGAACCTAGAACTATGGACACGTCGACGGGGGATTTTACTAAACCTGAGGCTGGACACAGTTTATGAGGTTCCACGTTTTTCGAGAAGTTTTAGCAGATAAAATAAAATAATACTGCGTGAAATTTATCTATCAGATTAATTAAATACTGACTTCTGTCAACTGTAATTATTATCCATTGGATAATAGCATGTAATAAAAATCCTATCATATTATCCCAATAAAATCTACTTTATGTCTAATCAACTCACTTTAATTCAAATTTAATGTAAAATAATCAAAGCTTCTTTGAGAAGCTTTGACCAAACAATGACCAAGAAGCCCTTAGCTTCCAAGGGAAGCCACACACTCTCTCTTCCCTCTCTCTCTATGCACGGCAGCAGCCTCCAATTGGGAGGGAAATGAGTTGCTTTTCATTAATCCATTTTACACTCAAAAATTCATTTAACCTAAAAACATTTTCTCTCTCTTCTTCTTCTTCTTCATTCTTCATTTTGTTTTCTCCTCCTTCTTTCTACAAGAGCTACGGCCAGCCCTCTTCTTCCCCACTCAATCTTCACAAAATTTTCATTCAACCTCATTTTCTTAATCCTCTTTACCTCCTAAACACCTTTCTTGCTTGGAGCTTCTTGAAAATCCATCATTTTCATCACCTCCTTCAAGCATCAAAGTTAGGGTTTTTAGGTAAGCTTCAAGACTCTTCTTCTCTTCTCTTCATTTTCGGTTTCAAGGGTGTTTTTGTGACCACCTACACTCCGTTTTTCAAGTCCTTATGCTATTCTAACTAAGTTGAATTTTCTAGGGTTTTGGGTGGCACCAATCCGAAATTTCAAAGAGATTCTTGGAGGTTTCTCTTGATTTCTTCACTTGTGTAAGAGGAAGACACTCCTCCTCAACCTCTATTAGCATCTAGGAACCTTGGTTGTGTTGTTTGTGAGAAAACCCTAATGAAGGTTTTTCTTTAAATTGATGGATTAATTGTTTACATGCTTAATTTATGATGTTTGTGACATTGGATTGATTGGTTATGTATTTTGAATTATTGGATTGGATTGAATGGCTTGGAAATTGAAGAAAAAAAAATCATGGAGAGTGCCTCTAGGAGAGGCTACGGTCTTGAGCCTAAATTGGTGTTCTTGGTGAACTAATTTAACAAGTGAACAATGAAATGAATTAAGAGTATAACATGTATTGTGATGACTTGACAAAATTTGGGAATTGAATTCCTTGAGAGGCCACGGCCTCTAAGGCCTTTTGAGGCTTAATTATGCAACTTTAGTAACTTAGAAGCTTAGGTAATTAAGTAGTTAAAAATTCATGTAAGGAGATAGGTAATCAATAAATTGGAAGAATTCAATATGATTAGATATTTAATAAATTCTAAAGGAACCATGAGTGAAACTTTCATAAGACTTAGGGTAAATTCAAGAGAGCAAGAATAAGAAAGTGTGAGTCTTTAAGAGTTTAGAATGATTTACTAATTGTACAAGAATGGATTACAATACAAAGACTAAATTAATCATAAGAGTTTAATTGGAAATGGACCTTGTAGGAAAGATAAAATTTAAGTTAGGATTCATAATGGATGTAAGAATGTACCATTGGGCTTTATCTCAATATTATGATGTTATGGGTCCATATGAGTGACCATTTGTACATTGATGCTCTCTTGGCCAATTGTGGCATATTATGGAATTGTATGAAATTAATGATCATACATGTTCATGCATAGAGTCTTATGCATTGTGAATGTCTTATGGACTGTTGTAAGGCCAAGTTGCCTAGGAGATTGAACACACCTTAGTGCGGTGCGAGTAGACTAGTGTAGGTCGTGTTTGACCTTAGGGGCGTCGGGGTGCGGGACACCGATGCAAACGCACCGACGATCCGGACCGAGACACTGTCCTATATCGTGATCGAGCATGGAATATCTGTACAATGCCTGGATGTGCACGTGAGAATTATTGATTTTAGCACTTTAGTCGCGGCAGCCGAGTTACAGACATGTCCCCTGATCTTTCTCTCCGACTGTTTGTGTCTAGCTCCATGGAGTAGGAATTTGGAAAAGCATGCATGCGCATCGTGAGATAATCTGTCATTGTAAATCATTACTTTCTGTAACTATGAATTGTCTGATCATTACTGTAATGAATTTTTGCCTGGAATTGTTTATTCGCTTACTGTTGGACTTACTATTTATTATTTGGAAATGCTGTTCTAAATTGCTATTTGGGCGTGTTGCGCCGTTTTGTTTCTGGCTGCTATAATTTGTAATGATGATAGGATGTCTTACCTCTTTTTTACATTCCTATTATTTGCTGCTTGTGTGTATACGGTATCTACCGAAGACGACGGCAAGGAGGTTGAAGCCCCTGATTTCCCCGGCTTCTGGCCAGATCGAGACTAGCATCTACTGGAGACGATGGAGGCACGCATGCGCGGATTTCTGGGCGATGTGCGTCTGACCTTCCTCGGAGGGCCAGAGTGTTGGCACATCAACTTGAGTTCCGACCGCCGTGTCTATCTAGGTGACGTGTCGATTTCTTTAGCTAGGAGACGTCATGAGACGCCGATCCTTACCTGCTACATCAGCCTACGACTGGAGTTCTACTTGCCCATCCGTGAGATGTGGGGTGATCGTTACTACACCCCGCAGGAGGACTCTTTTGATTCCACCGCTCGGGCTCCTGCCCGTGCCTCTATGGTCCCAATGGAGGTTTCCTCGGATGAGGGGGATCCTGCTGAGGACCCTGATACGGTCCCTCCTCCTCTGAGGGACTGATTTTTCTAGTAGCTGCTGATGGCTGCCAGGGTTTTATTTTAGGGGCCTGATGTATTATTTTTGGTGGGCTATATATTTTGATATTCTGGGGGATGTGTATGTAAAATCCATAGGCAGGTATAGTTTTGCTTTTTTGGAAATGTCTAGGCTTGTATCTAAAGTACAGTTAATATTTAAATATATATGTATATTTGCATGTCATTCAGATGTGAAGTTTATTTTTTGTCTTACTCTTTACTGCCATTCCAGCTTCGTCACTTAGTTTTATTTATTAATTAACAAAAAAAAAATATACCACCATTTTATTCACGTATTAAAGCATCGAACAAGTTAACCTTAAACTAAATGAATCGGGTCTTAATTTAGAAAAATTTTATTTTTCGCATTTTCATTTATGTTTAATAATATGACGTTCCCTCTCCAAAAAGGGACGGTACAAGTTGCTCCTGAATCATATAGTACAGTTAAAAGATTACTTGATATGACACATTCTCCTTTAATAAGATCCTCGGACTGGGAGGCTTCCACTCTGCTCATTGTATATACTTGCCCTCCTACTTGTGGTTTGGCAGCATGTACATTACTCACATAAGGCTCCATCTTCGGCTGATTACAGTCTTTGGAAATGTGACCGGACTTTCCACATCTAAAGCAAATAATTCCTTTGATTGTGCAATCTCTCATCATGTGGCCTTATCTCCCACATTTGAAACATTTTGACACAGACACCACGGTTTGAACAGTTCTATTCCCACTACAACCTCCTCTAAATGATTGTCGTTGAGGATGGTTCCCCGGTGGTCTTAAATATGGTTTTCGTTGAAACTGATTATTGTTGTTATTTTCCCCTCTTTGGAACCGAGCTGATCCAAAGTTGTGATTCCTTATATCTCTGGATTGATCCAGATCTTCAAGCCGGTGACATGTATCCAATAATACTGGAAACTGATTCATCCTCATCGACAGCACCGCTTGTTTCAAAACAAGTCTTAAACTTTCTTTGAATTTTTGGCATTTCCACTCTTCGTCTGGCTGAATTTGAAAATATCGTGAGAACTTCGACAGGTTCTCAAATTTCCCAAAATACTCACCAACAGTCATCCTTTCTTGTCGTAGACCAAGAAACTCCATCTCCTTGGCATGTCTTGCACTAGTCAGAAAGTACTTCTGTAGAAATGTATTACAAAAGACTTCCCATGTAATTTCTCTTCCTTCAGCTTGCAATAATCGATGAGTTCCTCTCCACCAATCTTCACCATCTCCCATGAGCTTAAAGGTAGCATAAGTTACCCTTCGCTCATCATCGCATCCCATTGCTACGAATATTTTCTCCAGTTCTTTAATCCAAAGACTTGTCTTCTCTGGCTTAAACTCGCCCTTAAATTGTGGCGGATTGTTACGATGGAATTCTAATAAATTTTGAGCATCTACAGTCGCTTCTTGTTATTGTGCCGCTCTTTGATTATGTTGCATAATAACCTCGGCCATTCGCTGCATTGCTTCAGCAGCTACAGTCATTGCATCTTTTTCACGTTCCGCATCCGCACGTGTACTTCTAGTACAAGACATTTCTTTCTTCAAAACCAACCAAACAAAACACAACAAAGTCAGATGTATCCTTTCAGAAACCAAACACAGAGAATCACACAACACAAGCAAAAACAGAGCTAACCACAAAAATTCCAAAAGACTCTAACCGAGACTCTGATACCAATTAATGTAATACCCACTGTAAGGTATCACATTTAAGACTAAAGCTTAAATAACTTACCCAAGTTCTAAAAGAATTAATCTTGTAACGATACTGGTTTTAAAATTTCGTTTGCAAATAACATAAAAATTAGATAGATAGATAAATAAATAAATAAATAAATAAATAAATAAAACCATACAATACACAATTGAACATTACTCGCTCATAATATACAAAAATATAAAACTCAGTTTACAAATAATTTACATATATAAGATTGTACTTCAAAAAGTAAATATATACAATTGTTACTTCAAAGCATTAAACTAACTAAAGATAAAACTCCTAGTGAGAAAGTTCCTCAGAAGGATCTTCCTTAGTCTCCTCCAAAGACAACAACCTCGGGTTCTACGCAGACCTAGGAACAAGAGTACGTACTGACAACACCATCGAATTCTCTCTAGGGGTGTAAACAGGAATACCCCACAAATCCCTCATGGGCATCGAGAACTCTAAATGTAAGGAAACAATAGTAGATAAAATAGGGTTCCCATTATGGGTCCCACTAAAAGTTAGGGTCAGCTCCCCAACACAAACAACACGGTCCCTCTCTAAGTCTATGCTCCAAGCATCTGCATCCTCGTGGAACTGTACACGTAAAAACCTGATAATGCCTTGTCGATACGCCATACCACACAACATATAAATTATCTCAAACAGAATCCAGGCGATCTCGACTCTTCTTCTACTCCATCTTTATTTAATATAAACATACAACATAATAAACATAACATGAAGATGTGAGATCCCCTACATCAATACTAGTATGGCAGTGTGGAAATGACAGTAAACATACATATATAACATTAACACATCGAATCATGTTATCACATCACCAATAATATATCAAATAAATATAATTATCACATCAATATGCTGACCCACTATGCATATGTACACAAACCCATTCCTACTCCATGGAGTTAATCACAATTTCGAAGAGAATGATCCAAAAGATTTGTCTGTATCTTTTTAGCCCCAAATAAGTGTTAAAACATAATTTCAGCGTACGCAACATGGCGTATACAAGATAGTCTATGCCAGATCGTGATTAAAAATAGTGCTTTGTCGAGATCATTAGTGTGTTGCCTAGTACCATGGCCTAGAAGAGCTACCAATTGGCCACATGTGGAATCCTCTACACACCAAAGCCTCCAAGTTCAACCAGAGAACAACACTACGCATATCGTACCCACACTAAGGTGTAATTCATCTCCTAGACAACTCGCTTTTATCAAATAAAAGTTGACACAATTTTCAATGCATGATGTATGATTTAAATACACATACAAATATCATTATCCCTGTTTTACATAAAAACACGCCATCTCATGGCAGTACTACTTTCTAACATAACCGACTCCACAATGTCGGCTAGACAGCAACTTGCTGTTATTTTTAATCACGTAGTACTTTTATCGCGTTTTCATAACTGCGTACCATTTTTCTTACATTTTCAAATCGCATAAGCATTTTTCAACATTTTCGCAATCGCAAAAATATTTTCAACGTTTTCTAAATTGCTTAGAAATTTTTAAATGTTTTCTCAATCGCGTTGCGATTTTAAATTATTTTCTCAATCGCCAAAGTTGAAAATCACTATTTTGCAAATGCGTAATATTTTATCATTATATTTTTAATCGCATAAAATATTTCTTAGCTTTCTAAATTAAATTTTTGAAACTTTCTTTATAATATATACATTTTGGCCTTACTTATAATATTCTCTCATTAATATTCCTTTAAAGAGCATTTTCTACTACTTCTCATAAAATTCACATTTTGTTGATTTAATCTAATATCGTAGCTCAAAGCTTACTAACGCGTCTCAAAACCCAATGGGTGAGCTATACGTCAGTAAATTTTAAGTTATAAATTTATTCCCCTTTATAACTGAATTTCTTTTACATTTGATTCCAAAAACTTGTTTCATTTCTTTTTATATCTTAAAATCCCCTAATCTAAATTCTGATTACTTAAATTCTTAAATCTACTCTTAAGAAAATTATTTTTGATCTAGATTCATACAACTTGGCATGTTGGCCAAAATTCACCTAATGTCTCATTATAAAATATTTGTTCATTTTCTAATTTATATTTCTTTATAAGAAAAAATATCTAATCCAATTACTTGTTATTAAATCACTTAATTTCATAATTAGTAAAATAATTTAGAAAGATTTGCTCCAAAAATGATGTTGAGGTCGTGAGCCTCTAGGTTCTTTAGAACCTTCATACTTTTCCTTTTCATGTGAATTACATCCTATATTACAGATACATCATCATGCTTCTATAAACACATATTCATGCTCATCATCACAGCAATAAAGCATACAACTCCAAACAATCACAAATAATGAAGGCTTAAACAATCAAGTGAATAAATCCTTATGGGTTTTTCATCACAAACAATCCATTTTCTTACCACCAACACATGGTTGATGAGGTTAATCTCTCGCTTACCTCAAGGAAGACCAATAACTCCTCTTGATGCTTTCTTGATGATTTCGTGCAACACCACAACCAAACCCTAGAAAACTTTAACTAGAATAAAGTCATAAATCAAGCTTGAAAAGAAGATAACCATGGATCAATCATGGTCTAGAAACTTAAAAATCAATTTTAGAATCAAGAAACAAGAATTTTACCTTGAATATTAGAAAACCCTAACTTGGATTCAAGGTAGTAGATGGAAGAACTAGGCTATGTTCACAACATGAAAAGGTCTTAGAATAGTATATAGGTTAAGAAAATGAGATTAGATAGGATTTTGTAAGCTTGGATGGTGTTTTATGGTGGTGTGGTCGTGAGCTTCATGAAGGAGGAAGGTAAGGTTTTTCTTTGTGTTTAGAAGAGAGATAATGGAGAGAAAGCTTCTTGGTTACAAAGTGTGATAAACTTGAATGAAATATCCTAACACTAAAGCTCCTAGCCGTGGAGTGCTATAGCATGGGGAGTCAAAGACTTAGCTATTAAGTTTGTGAATGAGCACATGGTGTTGGTTACAAAATTGTCATACTTTGGTCACTTGGTTTTTTATTGGTTCATGCTTAAGGAGTCATGGCATGAATCACAAATTCTAGATGGTGCAAGAACTCTCCTTGGCTGTGGAACTTAAGGAGAAAGGTAACTAAGCTTTCATTCAATTTAATTCCAATTATGCTTAGGCTAACTAGTTAGTTACTCCAGGTTTATGACTAAATTTTCAAGCCATTAACATTGAACAATTTCTATTGGTTCACCTTAAGCATCAAGCCTTCTAATTAGTTCACAAAATAAGTCATCAAGACTTTTTCCGAAGGCTATTGTCCAATGGAAAAAAAGTTATAGAAACTATTACCCAATGGATAGAAGCTACTGCTCACAAGTCAGTAGGTATCATCCATTGGATAATATAACACGAAAAAATTTTATTTGACAAATAAATTCTAAAAATTGTAAAATTCAGAACTGTGTCTTTCGGTTTCGAGTTTAGTAAGCTCCCTTGGCCCCGAATAAACTGTCAAAAGATTTTTCCCTCGGCCCAAAAAATTTTATTTTCTCGTCCTGGAGTAAAACACATAAAAAGTTAAAAAACAATCACAGAACAGTCAAAATAAATTTAACAGTGCACAGAACCACAAAACAGTACAATCAGGCATTACAGTGAAATAACAAATTTCGAGGTGTTACAAGTACACCATTGCTACCCAACGGTGGATGGCAAAGAGACTGGGATTTCATATGGACGATTTCCCAGTCCCAGAGTTTCCACTTGAGGCGGTGGCTCATCCACCCCCACAGCAAGATCCCCAGGGAGCGGGTGAAGCTGAACCCATACCAGAGGATGAGGATGCATATGATGCGGCCACTAATGATGAGAATGATGACATCTAGCTATATTGCATTCAAGGCTTGTTTTCTTTCATTGTATTTCATTCTCTTTTGTATATAGTGGGAACACTGTTTCCTATAGGTTTGGGGGGTACATTGTAGCATGTTTGGGATTGTATGTTTTCAATATTAAGAAGCATGTTATAATGTTAAATATTTTTTCTTAATTAATGGATATTATGATTAGTAGATATTAGTATAAATTGTTATATTTAAGATTTAGTATTTTAATAATTCATGTTGTGAGTATATAGTTTGTATATTTTAGTGCCTATGAGTTAAGGAATGCATGTTTTGAATATTCAACTAAAAGCAAAATCTGTTATAATGCATGACATATTGCCAGTTGCTAGTGTAGTTTGGTTGTCCAATGATATAAATGCTAGCAAAATTGCCCCTTTTATAGTGCAACTATGTGCGATCATGAAACATGTTAACCAATTCACTTGTTATGTATAATTTACATGTCAATATAGATGCACGTGTAACTTTGAGTATGATAAGAGTTCATATCTTGAGAAAGTTTATGGATGTATATGTAGAGTTTCGATTATCCTAGAAGTTATTTTTAAACTCTCTTAAGGCGAAATCCTAGATTGTGCATGATTGAAGAAATAATTAGGGTATTCTTTGGACTGATAGAGCCTTTCAAGCTTAACCTAATACAATTATATCTTTAGGTCCTCTTTTGAAGCTTGATAAATGTTGGCCTGATATGTTTTTCATTACTAGAGTATTCGTTAACCTGTTAACCATTCTAATGCGTATGATAAAAGCATTGCATTTTCTTCTTACCATCATTGTTTGTTGGGTACATGATATGTTATTTCTTGAAGTGAATTCAGTGATTAGGGGTATTAATATCTTCAATACAATTTGAGCCTGAAGGAGCTAGATGTAGTAAAAGAAAAAGAGAAAAATTTCTTTGTATAAGTATACTAAAAACAAAGAAAGAGAAAAAGAGAAAAGAGACAAGCAAAGCAAATAAAAGAAAGAAGAAAAGTATTGCATGGTTCTGGCGAGTTTTATTCTTTCATTGTTGAATACCCTGATACTTTCACATGGTCTCAAGTCTTGAAATAACATGTTAATATTTCTCAATGCTTGTATATATCCTTTCTATTTCTATTCATAAGCCCATAACCATTGGCCTTACATTATAAGTTATGAAAGACCTTTTTGATCCTCAGTTGTGTGTGATTTACATTAGTGGAGAGAGAGTTTAGATTTAATTTTGTGGATTATATGATTCATATACATGTATGCTCATAAACTTATTCGGATATGTATGACTTGAATATGAGAAGTTTAATTTACATTTTTTGTGGAACATGTGATTTGCATGAGAAGAAGGCTGGATTGTTAATATGTTTAGGATTGTGTATGAGTGAATTTGATTATGAGATATTTGTATTCATTAAGGACTACTGCATTCACTCTATACTAGTTGGGGTTAATTGAAAGTTGAAGTTTTAGTAGTTGTTGAATGCTTATTGAATATGATTTGTCAAAGTAGTCTACTTATTCACACTTTGTTTTGCTTGGGGACTAGCAAAAATCTAGGTTTGGTGGTGTGATAACTCCATGAAGTGTGATTATTGGTGCCCCATATCTGTACTTTATTAATTGCTTAGTCCTTGTTAGTATGTATATTTGGAAGGTTTTATGTTTATATTTGTCAAATTCAATATGGATACCTTCCTATATGATTCTGAGTAAAATTATATATATTCTTTAATTGATTAAGTGGATTTGCTACTTTTATTGATTTGGTGATTTCTCTATTATAGGAAGGGCTTCAAACAAGTTGATATATAGAGCATTTGAGCCAAAACTGGAAGAGAAAGCCAAAGAAGCATTTTGGCAGTTGACGCTACGATGCATGCATATCAATGCTGCGGCGTGGAGCATCCCCTGTATCAGAAAGAGAGCTACGAAAATTAAATGCCATGGTGTAAGGAAATCAATGTCACGGCGTGGTGACCTAATTTACACACGCGTCGCGGCGTAGGCTTGTTAAATACTATTTTATTAGATTTTTAAAGGAGAGCTTTTTAGGTTTTAGAGAAGCTGCAACTAGGGTTCTATTTCTGGGTTGAGATGAGGCCAACGGAGCCAAGGTTGGAGGCCATCTTCTTCATGGAAAGAGATTCAAGCATCAAAGACTTATTCATGAGCTTCTTTCCTTCTCTCTTCTCTTTTCTCTCTTCCATCTTCCATGATCATGATTTTTGTGTTAGGTTTTTGTGTTTCATGATGTAGCTAAGTTGTATTTAGGGATAACTTCGAATCCTTCTATGAATATTAATGACTTTGTACTTCTTTGAGTACATATTGATGTTTGGCTTTGTTCTTCCATACCTATGCTTAATGCTTACTCTTGATTGGCCATCAAGGTCATGATCTTAGTATTTCAAATGAACTAGACATAGGGATTTATGAATATGGATATGCTATGGTTGATGCATGTTCTATTTCATTCAATTGGCTTGGATGAAATGATTCACTAATGGGATAGACATATACCTCTTGGACATGCATAGCATGTATTTGAGAATAGATCTTAATGAGTAGAGTTTGTGCTGGTTCTCATGGAAACATAGTGGATTAGGTAAATGAAACTATGGTTGATTGACTTAGACATAGGCTTTCAGCTAAAGTAGATTCTCAAGTTAACTTAACTCATTCGTTAATATTACTTAAAGGGTTACATGTTATTAATTGAAATAGGAGGTGAAGAAGGATTCCCTAATTTTTAACCATTATCTTTAATTTTCATTTATTGCTTTTCAATCTTAGATTAGTTTAAATGCACTTTTCCCTATTTTTATGTTCTTAAATAGAATTATTTAAGTTATTGGTTGATATTTAGTATTGGAAGCCAATTATCCTCAAGGGAACGATCTCTTACTCTATAATTGTATTACTTGTGCGACCCGTGTACTTGTGACTTAATAAATGGACAAACATTAAGCGGGACCTTGAGCATTGTAGAATACACAAAAGGATGAATGTTTTCTTGTAAGCTTGTTACATTCATTAAGTATGCAAAGTTCTAGAGAAATGCTCATTTATTTCCTTAAGCAAGATTGAATGATACATTAGCTAAGATAGACTCTTTCATTAGATTAAGTTGAGTCTATAGGAAAGTTATGAGAACCTTTGAGCATTCTAGAGTAATGGTTTGCCTTAGGTAGGTATCTAGCACCTTCGGCCACTTTAAGTAGTGTTTATATCACTTAAGATGTAATGAGTGATGATGGGGTGTATTGGATACAATGAACTAGGAGGGATTGGTAGTGTTTATCGAAGAATGTGACTTTATATGATGAAAGGTCATTCATCCAGAAGGAAAAGAATAAGAAGTTCCTAAGGGGACAAGTATTCTTAACTAAGTGCTAGGGTTACGTGTAGCATGAGGTTACAGATTCTCCTCTCTACAAAGCGTAAACATAAGAAACCAAAGTTCCTAGTAGAATATGCTTAGGTCTTAAACGAACTAAGTATATAAGTATATATGTATGTTTATGGAAATGGTCTAGTAGTATTGATCTTGGTGAGTATCCTTTGATGTTGTGCACCATCATTAAGGCCAAAGGAGATAAGTAGGAAGTCTGAAAGACTCTTTGAGTAAGGATGAAGCCCGATCTTTTTTAGCGTGCCACGATACATGTGATGTGAGGATGAGCTTTTCCTCTATTTACCACAGGATAATATACTGAACTAGTCCCTAATGAACTTCTTAGTTTTCCAAATAAAACTCTGCATGTATTTCAACACAAAGCATTACACAAGCATATATTTAGGATCTTTCTTAGGCATAATCATATTGCATATCATCTACATTACATTTATAGGCAATTGTACGGGCATTGTCTGTTGCTGTTCCAAATATTGCATATGTAGGTTATTAGTTTAGAACACACTACTTGGCAGTGTGCAGTTATGAGAATCAGGGAGGAAACTCCTATGCTGGTAGTTATAGCAATTGTTATATTTGTTATACAATGTTATAGCTAGTTGGTATTGAAATTGCTTTTACTGAGAATTGTAATTCTCACCCAGTTTGTTCTTCCATCTAAATCTAGGTACAGACCCTGTTAAGGGAATGAAGGTGAAGTAAGAAGACTTGTATGGTTTTATATGCTTTACTAAACAAAGCTTATGTTTAAGTTTATATTTGCTTTTTATGTTTTAAGTAATATATATTACAATATGCTTTTTTATGGCAAGTATTGTATATATCTTTATGAGTAAGTTTTTGCGCAATCTCTCAAGACTTTCTATAATTACTCAGATTGTGATTATGGATATATGTTAGTATGTAGTATGTAGAAGTGATGTCTCTAGTACTAGTTATCTTTATATATCTCTATATATCTAGGATATATCTAGATATATGTATTAGGATGTTACATTATGGTATCAGAGCAGTTCATCCTGTTGAGTCGGGGTATGGACTGACTATGCTTAGGCATGAGTAGCAGTTCAAAGAATGTTATGCATTCTTTTATCTCTTTATGAGATATGCAAATGGAATTGCATAACTAGCCTTAGGTATGGATGCTATTGGCTACTGTCACACAGTTACATGATATTGAGCCTAGCTAACTCAATATATAATATTCTGTGTGTACAGGAAACTATGGCAACTATCAGGTGAACCTATGAGACTAGGAGATCGGTAAAGGATGAGATAACCAGAACTCTTAGAGAAATGGTTATTTTATTGAGAGAGCAGGCTGCCATTAGTAGAAATCTATCAGAAGCGATAAAATTAGACTCGCGTAGTTAGTTGCAAGAACGAGAAGGAACTTATGAGAGATCAGTATGTCTTAGAGTTCAGAAAAGTTACTCCTTTGTTTTTCGAGGAAAAGTTTAGTTCAATTAGAACCGAAAGATGGCTTCATGTGATGGAAGAGATCTTTGAGGTCATGGCATGCGCTGATGGATAGAAGGTGACCTTGCTTCGTAAGGGTTAGTAGGAAAAGCCAAAAGCTGTTGAGATGAAGTAGAGAGGTTACTAGAAGAGGTTCGTACTCGAATCACCTGGTAGGTGTTTAGAGCTACTTTCCTAGACAAGTAATATTCCCTTGAGTATGGAAAGCAGAGAGATTGGAAATTTCTAAGGTTTGAGTAAGGGCATATTACTGAAGACCAGTATGCGGAGCAATTCAAGAAATGTCAAGAGTTTTTTTCTTATTTTACGTCTAACCTAGATGAAGATTGGAAGTGATTAAAATTTGAAGTAGAGCTTGAAGAGGATGTTGGTGTATGCCCTAGTGGCCAATACATTTTGTTTGTATTTACATACATTATATTATGTTATTTTATATGAGGCATTTCATTTATTGTGTTCTTTTTGGTAGACATAATAAAGTCCTTAGAATAGTAAGTTTGATACCATAGGACATCAAGTGGATGACTTGATCGTGAGATCCTATTGGATAAAATACTATTCTTAAATGTCCCTAGTCAAGTATTATTGTTAATTAGGACAATAATAATACATTGAGGCTAGTATGTGCGTAGACTGATGACCACATCTCACGGGTCATGGATATGAGATATCAAGTCTACACATGGATACATATTAGAGTAATGATGTATTGGACAGACCCGCCATGAGGACGCTACGTGGATTGTTACGTGAGTGTCATAAGCGATTCTCATAGTGATAATGGTGTATGTGGTCCTTTGACCTGAAATCACTACGATTCCTACATGAGGAGTTGTGTGTTTTAATGCCATCAAACGTCATACGTAACAAGATGATCATAACGTTGGTTATTAGACATGCCGCAATACATGTGGAGGAATGTGAGTGACCTAGATGGGATTTGTCCCTCCTACATAACGGAGCGATATCTTGGGCCCCCGATTGAGTGAGACTACGAAATGCATGGCCATGCTCAAATAAGTCAATATGAGATATTGATCTTATTTGCTATTACTATGTCTACTCGGGAATCGGGGCGAAGATTGAACTAAACAAGGGTGACACATTCCATGCCTTGTGTTCAATCTGGATATCTGGACAAAGGGACTAAACTACACGGAAACATTGGTCACGGATAGGTTATGTCAAATCACTGACATTCTCATTACTTGGGTAGCAGTGATGTGTTGCTAGATACCACTCACTGTTTGTAATATTAAAATAAGATTTTAATATTACTACCAACGTCATGAGAACTGCAAGGTCGCACACTTAGAACAGATTAAATTGGAGTAATCGAATCCAAGTTGGACTCGGATTCAAGCTGTGGGCCTAACTCATGACGGATGGGTTTAGGGTTGCACCACTTACCTTGCTACTGCTCACACTCACTTAAGGCAGCCTTTGTTATAAATAATACTGCTAAGGGGGCTGCTACGAGGTTACATCACAACCCTAGCCGCACCTACAGAAAGTGAGTGAGAGATAGTGAGGTCTTCTTCTCCTCTCTTTACAGCTAGCACTACGAAAACAGAGGTGTGACTCCTTTTGCAAGTCTGTTCATGTGGATACCGCAGAAACATTGTTGCTATTACGGTGTTGGTGATTCACTTCGCTTGTGTCTATCACGCTTCAAGAGGTAAAAATTTAAAAACTCGGATTATGGATTTTTCG
This sequence comes from Ormosia emarginata, assembly GCA_029884605.1. Lineage (NCBI taxonomy): Eukaryota > Viridiplantae > Streptophyta > Magnoliopsida > Fabales > Fabaceae > Ormosia > Ormosia emarginata. Next base: position 23,817,434 of record JAQQTP010000073.1, read on the forward strand.
CATGGATCCTAAGAGGGAATTCTGTTATTCCGCTGTGAGACTTTTGATCCGCAAATTCCCAACAGAGGACACTGGAAGAGTTGCGAAGCAAAAGGAGGTTAAGGACTTCTCTACTCTAGTCAATGAAAGTAGAGTTGTAGAAGTAGATAATCATAGAGCCTCAACGAAGCAAGACTTAGGAATTTCCTTTAAGAGGAAAAGATCAGATGTTGAGATCAGCGATGGTGCCTCTTTGTCTCAGTTTTTATCAGGCAAAGGAACACAAGTTCAAATGGTATCTTGGGGGATGATAAGTATAAGTAGGGTGCTTTTAAGATAAGTAATCTTAAAGAAAATAGGTAAATCAGATTCCAAGGTACTAAGATATGCTATACGTAGAAGGTACATGGGAGTAGACTATTCTTGGCAGGTAAATCTGTGTGCTTCTTATGTGTTCAATTAGTGTGGCGTAGCGGAAGCGACGAAATCTTCTAACTTGGTATAAGGTAAGGACACATGTAAAGAGAAATCTTTTAAAATGTGTATAAGGAGAGTATAGATTTACCTTGTAAATCATGTTGGTTTACTTTGTGAATCTAGTTTGCTTACCTTGTTGGTATGGTTTGTTTATTTAAGGACAAATGATATTATGTTCTTGTTTAGTTGATGTGAGACTGTCCTTAATGATAGGGAGTTGAGCAAGAGACTAATGAGAATAAATGTCTTTGTCAAGGAGTAGATGATCGGATAGATCAGTTGAGAGAAGCTTTGGATTTTCTCATGAGATGATCTAAGATCTGGTTGTCATAGAATCAAAGTTAAGAAGAGTGTATCTCTAAAAGTTTTTCCAGAATTATGAAAGGACAAAGTATGGTAAGAGTGGTTTTGGAAACTTTTAAAAGAGAAAACGTTTAAGTGCCAAGTTAGTCAAGAGTCAGTTTTGGGTTACAAGTTGTACGATGTAAGGGTTATGTAATTCCTCAAGAGGTGGAAATTGCAGAGGACTCTAGCAAAGTTTAAGAAGAGGTACAGTAGGAAGGGTAACCATTGTAACCAAGGGCAATGAGTTTATCAGTAGACTTTCTCAGTTGGTGCTACCCTAATTAGGACAGCTAAGAAAAGTGGTACTTAGTAGTGGACTCTAGTTGTGTGTATGGTTTCTAAGAGTTGTAGAGAAGGTTGATTACTACGTCAGTGTTGGTAATTCCAGATTCTTATGAGAACTTTGAGGTAGTTATTGATACTTCAAACATGGGACTAAGGTATGTTCTGATGCATTAGAGGTAAGTAGATGCCTAAGCATCAAGGCAGTTAAACCAGCACGAAAAAGGACTACCCTAGGTATGATTTGGAATTTAGTCATAGTGGTGTTTACCTTACAGAATTGGAAACATAACTCATAAGGAGTCTAGTCCGAGATGCTCAGTGATCATAATAGCTCAAGAGTGCTTGTTGATAAGAGGAAGTTGAACATGAAGTGTAACACCCCAAATTTCCTAATTGTTTGACAGTAATTTAGATAGTTAACAGAATTCTACTATTTGGTGATTTCTGTGCACTGTAAAATTATTTTGAGTATTTCGTCAGCATATTTGATCATTTTGAGTGATTTACTCTTTGTCAAGAAAATAATAATTTTCGGGCCGGGGGAAATCTTTATGTATTTATTTTTCTTGATTGTTAATTATTTTTAACAATCTGACTTGATTTTTATACGTTTTCTAATATTTGTGATTTTTGTGGATGATTATAAATTTTTATATTTCTCTCATTATTGTTGGGCTGTCTGTGGGCCCAAGTGGCCTTACGTGGGCCCAGGTGGGTCCTACAAAGTAAAAATTTTACTACGTATTGAAAAATTTGTACTGTTTAGACAGAGACAGGGGATCTTACTAAACCTGAATCCGAAAATAATTTCTAAAATTTTATTATATTATGTTTTGTACTGTATTAATTATTGGGTGATAAAAATACAGTAAATATCTTCTTTCGTGGGGTTATAGCAGATAAAAATAGAAATTATACTGCTTAAGTCAACAATAGTGGTTATGACAACTTTTGACGGACCAATAGGAAACAAGTTTAATTCTTTTGACGGACCAATAGGAAGCAAGTCTAATATTGAAGACTTTGATATCAACCGTCGATTTAATCAACGATGTAGGATTAGTCTAAGAAAATGGCTATGACCATTTATAACCATTGGATTTAGATTTAAATCAAGGGTGGAGATTTGATCTTATAAAGTGGTTAGGACCATTTGTGACCATTGGATTTGGATTTAATCAATGGTGGAGATGGATCATTTATGACCATTGGATATGGATTTAATCAGTGGTGGAGATTTGGTCTTCTAAAATGGCTATGACTAATTATGACCCTTGGATTGAAAGTAAGAAGGAGTAATCTTGACCCTTCATTTTGGAGATGCATCTAATGGCTAGGATTTCAAGGAGAAAGATCTAATGGCCTAGATTAAGATGACAACTTTAAATGGGTCTAAATGGTGGCTAGAAAAGATGACAACTTTATGAATGCATAATGCATAGAGGGGGGACGGTTTTGTGCTTTTTTTAGGAGTTAAAGGAAAGTTTGAAGACCATTATTAGTGGTCATGGCCAATTATGCATCATTATTGATCATTTTGCACTCAAGGAGAATGCATGGAGAGGGGGGACGGTTTTGGTGCTGCATTTAGAAGCTAAAGAAACATTTGAAGACCATAATTAATCACCTTTGGTCATTATTGATCATTCTTCATTATTCTTGAATTTTTCTAAAGCAAAGCTCTTCAAAATTTTCTCTCCATCTCTTCTCCATGCATGTTTCGGCCAAGGCACCCAAGACAACCTTCCATCACTCTTTAATTTCATACAACCATATTTCTTGAATCCTTACCTTATTCTAAGCAACTTTCATGTTGGAGACTTTCTCTAAATTATTCATCTTCAAGGAGTTTTTCCAAGAGCAATGTTATAGGGTATTTGAGGTGAAGTGTAAGGAAACTTCATTTCTTCTCTCTTATTCATGTTCTAAGCCATGTTTGATCCATGGTTTATCTTGTTCAAGCTTGATTTACTAATAAATATATGTTTTGTTTTGTATTTGAGAAGCCCTTGGTGGTGAAAGACTTGGAAAAAGAAGCAAAACAAGGAGCTTTTGAGGACTTCAAGAGGTAAGAGGGAGATTCATCTCACCAACCAAGTATGGTGGTGAGAGATGGTTGTGTATTTGATGGATGGTGAATCCATGTGAGGATTCATATCCATGGTCATGTAATTATTTGTGTATGTTTATGTGCTTTAATTATTTGCCTATGCTTGATATAATTTGCATGATCTATTGCTTTGATAATGGCATACTTGTGATATATATGTTGATTATATGTGATGTATGCCATGATTTGATGATGGAAAGGAAATTAATTTTTGGTTCCAAAAACTAAGAGGAATTTCGGCCAAGACACCTCAAAAATAGGTGTTCATAAATTAATATTTTCATGATTGATAAAATTGGATGATCAATAAAGTAAGGAAAATAAATAAAGGGTTTGTTTTTCAAGAAGTAGTGTTCACGGTTTTGAGAAAAAATTTTATTGATTTATTTTGTGTAAAAACAAGAATGGAATTTAATGGAACTCAAGGACATTTTTGAATAAAAATATTCTAAGTATTTTACAAATCATTAGTTTTAAATGAAAAAAGTAATGAGTTGTTAATTTTAAGGATTTGCAAAGAAAGTGAAAAATGAAAATGAACAAATGAATTAGTTTTTAAGACTACGAGTCTCACAGTTTTGTTAAATAATTTTTACTGGTTTTGTTTGTGTAAAACCATATCAATTTAGAAGGAAAAATACTTGATGGTTTCAACGGTCAAGTACCACGGTTTTGAAGGTTTGTAATGCTTTGGTTTTATGAAACAAAGTGATTTTCAAAATGGAAAGACAATTTGAAGAGAATTCATTTTGGAATTGATTTGAGAAAAATGGAGAATATAATGGTGATTTAAAATTTACTAACGTAAAACTCATCATTTGGGTTTTGGAGTGCGTTAGGAAATTTTAAATGAGAAACATTGATTTAATTCCATGAAATGATGAATTTGTGGAATAAATTGCGAAAAGGATTTTCTTGAGTAAGAAAATGTGAAAAATAATGTGAGTAGTCATATTATTTTAAGGAAGGTTGAAATAGAATTTTTGAAGATTGATAAATATTTTTCGTAATGGAATTATGGTGAAAAATGATTTACGTAAGTTAAAAACATGATTTTTAAGCTACGCGATTTGAAAAACGTTTAAATATTTCCACGCGATTTGAAAAACGTTGAAATATTTCTACGCAATTTGGAAAGCATTTAAATATTTTTACACGTTTGAGATATTGTTGAAAAATCGCTACGCGATTTAAAAATGGTGGAATATTTTGACGTGATTGAGAAAACGTTGAAAAATCACTACGTGATTTGAAAATGCAATGGAAATATTGTAAAATTGTGAAAACGTAACAGAAATGTCACGTGATTGTGAAAACACGACGAAAGTGTTTTGTGACTATAAAAACGCGATAATATGATTTTGCTGTTAAAAATACAGTATAATTACTGTTGGGCCATTGTGTGGACCCTGATTATGGGATTATGAAATTAAACTAAGAATGGGCCAATGTGTGGACCCTGAATATAAAATTATGAATTTTGCCTATGATTGGCATTGGTGCATTGAACATGCATTGAAAATGATGAATTTTGCCTGTGATTGACATTGGTGCATTGAATATGCATTAGAAAAATATGCATTGTGGCATATGAGGAAATTGAACAAAATTGCATTGAGATATTCGTGCATTGAACAAAAATTTGATAGCTGATGCTATTGTGACCCTTGTGGTTGAAGAGGGAATGAGAATTGATAGTGAGGTCTATGATGGACCTTGGGGGCGTCAAGGCTCGGCGGTCGACCAGTGGATATCTGTCTGTGGGCTAACGCTGGACCATATGCCACCTGGCGATGCAATCCGTTGCAACGCATTGATGATACCCGACAATAACACGATTCTTTTCAACGACTGGAAGATTGTCTTTGGGCTAAGGCTGACAATTAACAGAGCATTCTTCTCGAAATTGTGAAAACCTCTATGGAGTAGGACATTGAGTCTACATGCATAACATATGCATAAATCTGAGTATCTATATCTGCATGATATAATAATTGAGGAATATTGGATGATGATGATAATCATGTTGATGGCATTATTGTGATTATTGTATGATGATAATAATGTTAATGGCATGATGATGATAGTTGATTAATGTTGAGTGCATTATAGGAATTATGGTATGATATATCTGTATGATATGCTGGTTATGTTATCTCTATGCTACCATGTTGGTATTGGCGTAGGTGATCTCACATCTTTGTTATATCGTGTTGTTGTGCTTGTATTGGTAAAAATTATATAATAGATGGAATGAGTTATCTTAGACATACGGGTGATAAATATTCTAAGATCGGAGACAACATCAGAGAATGACCATTCCAGATTCGATAGTGTGAAGGGTTGACAAGGAACAGATGTCTGATGCATCAAGATGGATACAAGAAGGAATAAGTATGTTAAGTTTTACCGTTAGTGTTGTACCATGCTATTAAGTAGGACCCATCATGGGGTTTGCTACTGTAAAAAAAAAGAGTCTGTTAGTTTTATATTTCTCTTTAAATTGTTAAATATTAATTAGTGTCAATATTGTATATTAATTGTTTAAATATATTTTCAGTAATACTTATGGACTTCAGTAAGTTTATATTTCTGTCGTTGATGAAAAAAAAAAATTTTAAACTCACCCTTTTATAATTCAAACCTTATATGAAATTCTTTTTAGATTGGGAGTTGGTAGTCAGAAATGTGATGCCCTAAGGAGGGTGTTACATGAAGCCGAATAGATAGATGGAGCTTTCAAGGCTTATAACCTTGAGTTTTGATATCATTCTAGTAAGGTCAAAGAAGTGGTCAATGCACTAGGTAGGAAATTCTTACAGGTGTCCCAAATCACAGTCTAAGAGAGTGAATTTCTTAAGAGTTTTAGGAATTTGAGGCTTGCGGTGACTATGAAGCCAGATAGTCTCTTAGTGAGTAAGGTGGACATAGTAAAGGCTTAAGAACTCAGATTTCTTAAAAACTTAAAAGGAGAATAAAGCTCTAAGGGATAAGAGTGAGTAGATCTTTGAAGGAACCCTAGAGGATTTTGTAAGGACTAATGAAGGAATGACGAAGTCTAGAGATAGACTTTGTATTCCAAAAGGGTTAAAAATCAAAGGAGGGATCCAAGAGGGAGTTCACAAGAGAAAGTATACCATCTATCTAGAGGTTACTAAGGTTCTTCAAGAGTTAAGGAAGATGTTTTGGTGGTCTAGCATGTTAAAGAACATAGCAGAATATGTTGAGCTGCAGGTAAGGGTGGAGAGATTAAGTAATCTGCCTACTTTTGCTAAGTAAAGTTAGTTATTCTCTAGATAAGGTATTTCAACTATTTTTGAAGTAGATAGTTGGAGTGCATGAAGTTCCAGTGAATGTAGTGTCTGAAAGAGATCCTAGATTCACATCTAGTTTTGGAAAACCCTACAAGAAGGAGTTCAAAGCTAAGTTTAGTACAGCTTACCATCCACAAACAGAGGGGTCAAGATCTTGGGAGTAAGCAACTTTCATCTAACAAGGGTGCAGTTAGGAGAAGCTGGTATTGAAAAAGGATTAAGTGATGGTAAGAATTTCATGTAAAGAGAGTTTACCCAAGGTTGTTTACAAGAAGTAAGCAATTTTAGGGACAACATTTTAAAAAGGAGGGGAGAAATATAATACCCTTAATAACATGTTTAGGCTTGTATATGGTTACAAAGGTAGCATATTACTTGCTTAATGTGCTTGAGAAGTTTTGTGATGAACTGAGTTCGTTTAGGCACTTAGTTGCAACACAGAAGTTGAAAAGTAGCTTAAAATGACTCAGATAATGACTTTAAAGACTAAGTCAAGGGAAACAGGTATAGATAACTTGTTTATAGGTCACAAATGAGCTAAGCAAGATGTTGTTAAAGTTTTAAGATAATCAGAGTTAGTTTGGTATTTTTAGGCATACTAGCTGTGTTTTTAATGTCTGATTGACTACCAGCAGATATGGAAAATGATGATAATGGAGAAACAACATTTTTAATGAATCTTAGTATTTATTTTAAAGTTGCTAGAAGTTGGAAATCTTTAATTAGCTAAATCTAAGTGCTTTTAACAGATCAGGATTTATCAGTTATGGCTTAAAGGCCTTAAGGGTCTTTTGTTTCGCTTTTATAAGCCTTGTTCACGACTTCTTTGTTTCACCAGCAAAAACAGAAAATATGATAAGAGAAAGGGAAGAAGACGAAGCAAAGACCATGGAAGAGGAAGAGAAGAAAGAGAAGGACATCAAGAGAAGCTCCAAGAGCCAAGCTCAAGCTTGGAGATGGAATAACTCAGCTATCAAAGGTAAAGGTTTTATGCTCATCTCCATCTCTTTTCATCATTTTCACCATAGTTGCACCTTTGGTGCTTAATAGGTCAAAATTAGTTCTAGGGATGTTTGATGTGTTTAGCTTGCATGATTGTGTTCCTATGGTTATGTATGATTTGTTTATAGCATAAGTTGAAGTTAGAAACTTAGAACATCTCATTTAGGCCATTAACGCCTAAAAAAAGGGGTTTAGGTCAAGCTATGTGTGATTTGGTGCTTGAATCCAAATTAAGAGGTGTAAGTTATTGATTAATGATTTCTATGTGTTATTGAATTACTTAGGGACTTAGAATCACCTAGAAACTGGATTTGGAATGACTAAAAGCCATGAATTTGGCCAATAGAACAGTGTCACGGTTCTGCAGAGCTTTCTGCAGTGCTGCTGTCATAGAAACACGGCCTGTGTCTTAAGACATGGCCTGCTTCTCCTTCTGGAATGAGATTTAGCTTTTATGTTCATAAAATTGTAGGTCTTTCTCTTAGCTTTCGAACGCCATAAAAATTGCCTCATTTCGACCTCTGTAGCTCCAGTTATACTCATTTTACTAGGCAAAAGTCAAAGGTTGAGATTGAGAAAAAAAGGCAAAAAGGTTGTTTTGGGGGAAATGAGTTTCCTAAGTGTTGGGATCATTCTTATATGCTTTCCTAAGTGTGTTAAGGAACAAATAGGGGTATTTTTCAATAAGGAAATTATCACCTAGAATTGATGAAAAAGTCTAAGCTTTGAACATCTAAGAACCATGGATATACTTAGTGTATGTCTAGTATGCTACTAGAATTAATCCAACAAGAGGATAGTCCTTTAGTATGCATATGTTATGGATGAACTTTAAAGCAACCAAAAATAAGAGTTTGCTATAGAAAAGTGTCTTTCACCTATAGTAATTTGTTATTACTTAGCTTCACTAGAGATGTGATAATAAAATGGTTCATTGAACATAAGTATACTAGGATGGATTATGGTATTCACTCTAGTAAGTATGAGAAAGGTATGGACCTTAGGAGATCCAAGAGTAATGGATTACCTTGGGAAGGTGCCTATAACCTTAAGCAACAAAAAGTTGCAAGTAAGAACCACTCTTGCATTGGATTCACTTGAGTGGAGATAAGCTTGCGTATTTAGTTCTGAAGAGGGAATGTTATGTACTAAATCTCTAGTTAAGCGGGAACTTGTGCATTGTAGAATACACAAAAGGATGAATGTTTTCTTGTAAGCTTGTTACATTCATTAAGTATGCAAAGTTCTAGAGAAATACTTATTTATTTCCTTCAGCAAGGTTGAATGAGACATTAGCTAAGATAGACTCTTTCATTAGATTAAGTTGAGTCTATAGGAAAGTTATCAGGACCTTTGAGCATTCTAGAGTAATGGTTTGCCTTAGGTAGGTATCTAGCACCTTAGGCCACTTTAAGTGGTGTTTATATCACTTAAGATGTAATGAGTGATGATGGGGTGTATTGGATACAATGAACTAGGAGGGATTAGTAGTGTTTATCGAAGAATGTGACTTTATATGATGAAAGGTCATTTAGCCAGAAGGAAAGGAATCAGAAGTTCCTAAGGGGACAAGTATTCTTAACCAAGTGCTAGGGTTACGTGTAGTATGAGGTTACAAATTCTTCTCTCTAAAAAGGGTAAACACAAAAAACCAAAGTTCCTAGTAGAATATGCTTGTGTCTTAAACGAACTAAGTATATAAGTATATATGTATGTCTATGGAAATGGTCTAGTAATATTGATCTTGGTGAGTATCCTTTGATTTTGTGCACCATCATTAAAGCCAAAGGAGATAAGTAGGAAGTCCGAAAGACTCTTTTAGTAAGGATGAAGCCCAATCTTCTCAGCGTGCCAGGATACGTCTGATGTGAGGATGAGCTTTCCCTCTATTTACCATAGGATAATATACTGAACTAGTTCCTAATGAACTTCTTGGTTTTCCAAATAAAACTCTGTATGTATTTCAAAACAAAGCATTGCACAAGCATATATTTAGGATCTTTCTTAGGCATAATCATATTACATATCATTTGCATTACATTTACAAGCAGTTGTATGGACATTTTTTGTTGCTGTTGGGTATTTACAATTGTATGGGTAGTTGTTTATGTTTAACGATATGTAGGTTATTGGTTTAGATCACACTACTTAGTAGTGTGCAGTTATGAGAATCAGGGAGGAAACTCCTATGTTGGCAGTTATAGCAATTGTTATATTTGTTATACAATGTTATAGCTAGCTGGTATTGGAATTGCTTTTACTGAGAATTATAATTCTCACCCTGTTTTTTCTTCCATGTAAATCCATCTATAGACCTTGTTAAGGGAATGAAGGTGAAGTATAAAGACTAATATAGTTTTATATGCTTTAGTAGACAAAGCTTATGTATAAGTTTATATTTGCTTTGTATGTTTTGAGTAGTATGTATTATAATATGCCTTTTTGTGACAATATGAGTTTAAAATTTTTCGTAATCTCTCAAGACTTTCTATAATTACTCAAATTGTGATTATGGATATATGTTAGTGTATAGTATGTAGAAGTGACGTCTCTAGTACTGGTTATCTTTATATATCTCTAAATATCTAGAATATATCTAGATATTTGTATTAAGATGTTACAACAATCACTAGATTCATACAACCTGTGCTAGTTTAACAACCAGAATTCAATTAACATAGATTAATAAATCTGTCAGCCTAACAATCTTCAATTCTTGTGAATAAATCATAATTAATTAATCACAATTTAATTAAAAAATCTCAATTAGGATCAAGGATCTAATCTGATCACATCACACAATAGAAATCTCTAATCATACAATTCAAAATCCAAATCCAGATAAGAAGAAGAAGATAATTAATTCAATTCAAAATCGAAATTAGGTACGGAATCTCAAAGCCAAATCATAACTTCCTTAAGATCCTTGGATTGATCTCAATTATTTAGCTCCCCATGGCTGCCACACACAGTTTGCAAAAGAAAGGAGAAAACTCTAGGTAGAAGAATCAAGTAATACGACTTAGTGTTTCTATCTATCTCGAGTCCCCTATTTATATGAAAATAATTAACTTAAAATTAAGAATCTTAATTTCTCCCTAGGTTAAAGTTAATCATCTACCTCGTAGCTATCCTTGGCCGTCGAAATCACTTGATTTAGGCTTAAGATGAGAGAGTTATGCCCAAATCACTCTTAACAGATCTCTAATCCCATTAGCTGATGTAAAAGAATAAAAATACCATCAAAACGTCATAGTTTGGATAAGTGGTATGCATAAGAATTGAATATATATGTCTTAGCTTTCAAATGCCACTAGTTTCCGGTCTATATCACACCTACAGCTCAAATTATAGACCAATTAGTGCACGCTGCTTGGGTTACACGACAAAACTAGTGTTCTAACTTACAAGCTCAATTAGGTCCACTAGATATCTGATTCAAGTCTGGAGCTCTACATGAAAGTTGTAGAGGTCTCTCTTATCTTTCTTACAAGGCAACATACATAATTTTTGCATATCTAAAACTCAAGATGCGGCCAAAATACAAAAATAGTATAAAATCCTAATAATGCTAAACAAATCAATTAAGCCCAATTTGAGCTCTCAAACTTACAAAACATGGTCAAGCCCAATCAATTAAGTACATGTAGAGTGTAAAAAACTAAAAATGAAGGTTTATTAATGTATAAAATATGTGATTATCAATACTATATAATATGTTGTGTGTTAAGAACCTTTTGTGTACCACAAGTGCACAGATCGTTCAAGTAATAAAAATGGTAAGTAAGTTCATCTCCAGTAGGACTATGGTAACTTCCAAAGCTAAATATTAATCTACAGCTTAATTAATTCTATTTTAAGCAAACGTAAATTGGAAAGGGGGTTGATAAATAAATTACAAAGCATAAAGAAAAGATAAAGATATCGTTGAGAGAATAGGGAATTTTTTTCATCCCCTATTTCAATTGATAACATGCAATCCATTCAAGCAATACAAACGATTAGATTATGTTAGCCTAAGAAACTAACTTAGTTAAAAGCCTATGTCTAGGTCGATTAACCCTATGTCATTTACCTAGTTTACTATGCACCCATTAGAACCAGAGCAAACAACAAGCATTAATATCGATTCTCAACTATAACTATACATGGCTAAGAGATATATGTCTATCCTATTAGTGAATCAATTTACCCTGCCATTGGAGTGAAATTGAACATACATTTACCAATTGTATGATCTAAAACCCAAAGTCCTATGTCTAGGCTCATTAGATTTCATCAAATCACCTAAATGTTGATCAAACAAGTAAGAGCATTAAGCACATTATGATAAAACAAAACCCAAATTGTTCATATAAGCTCAAAAGAGTACAAATCAATCAATATTCATAGGGGGATCCAAAGAATACCATATACACAGCTTAGCTACTCATTGAATATGAAAATGTAATACAAAAATTCATATTCAAGATAAATGGGAGAGAGAGAGAAGAAGATGAAGAAGAAACAGAAGAAAAAGCCCCAATGGGTTGAGCCTTGAAGCTTGAATCTCCTTTCAAAAAGAAGAGAACCTCTGATCTTGGCTCCTTCAACTCTCTTTCAGCCCATAAATGAAGATCTAGCTGGTGGGTTTTCCAAGAAAAGAGAGAAAACTCAGAGAGTTCGAGAGAGCAAGTGAAATCTATTTAAAAGGTATTTATATGCTCATAGATTTCGCTCTTCACGCCACGGCGTTACAAAACACACTCGTGGCGCACAAAAATTAGGGCACCAATGCCACGACATTAAAGCCTCTGGTTGACAGGGTGCACAAGCAGAGAGTAGGACGCCGCGATGTAAGCTTGCTAACATCGTGGCATGATGTACTAGAGCTTACCTTGTGATTTCTCTTTATCAATTTGGCTCTTTTGGGACCATCATGCAGTTAAGAAATCAACCAGTCAAATACAAATGCAATCAAACTTCAATCTAATCAAAGGTTAGGAAGAATTTTAGCAAGATTAAAGAGGAAGACCTCAACATGGATTTCACATAAAAATGAGGTTAAAATCTTCCAACAACGCACACAAACAAGGACAAAGCCATCAATAATGTACAGAGATAGGGTACAAATAACTATATTCTATGGAGTTATCACACCCCCAAACTTAAGTTTTTGCTAGTCCTCAACCAAAACAAAGTTAGATTACACTTGCAAAGATAAGCTCAATTCAACACTAGTGTATGATGATTGCATTAAACCTCAAAAAATACGCATGCCTCAAAATTCTAGTTCACACATACACAATCCTTATCATACCAACAATCAATGCTTCAAATCATGCATGGTTTATTTCCTATAAACATGCAAGTCAAATCTCTTTAGTTCAAATCATACTTAACCAGATAAGCTTATGAGCAAACACATGGATAAAAATCAAAGAATCCACAAAATTGTAATGTAACTCTCTCTCCACTAATGTAAATCACATATGAATGAGGATCAAAAGGGTCTTTATCAGCTTGTAATGTAAGGTCATGGTTATAGGGTGAAGAAGAAATGGAAAAGGATAACAAACAAACATTGAGAAACAAAAATATGCGATTTCAAAGCTTGAGAACTAGTGAAAATAGCAGGGTATTCAACAATGGAAGATCAAAACTCACCAGAACCATGCAATGCTTTTCATTTTTTTAACTTTTCTTCTTTCTTTTGTTTGCTTTGCTTTTCTCTCGTTTCTCATTTTTCTTTTTTAAACTTATACAAAGCAATCTTTTTCTCTTTCTTTTATTGCATTTGGTTCCTTCAGGCTCATTTTTGTATTTGAAAATATTAATACCCCTAATCACTGAACTCACTTCAAGAAATAACATATTATGCACTTAACAAATATTGATGGTAGGAAGAAAATGTAATGCTTTCACATGCATTAGAATGATTAACATGGTAACGAACACAATGGTAATGAAAGACAAATAAGGCTAACAGTTAACCAGCTTCAAAGGGGACCTATGGATGTCATCATTAAAGGTTAAGCTTGAAAGGCTCAATCGGTCCAAAGAATACCCTAATCATTTCCTCAATCATGCACAATTCAGGATTTCGCTTAAAGAAAGTTGAAAAACAATTTCAGAGATACAAGACATCTCCACATGTACTAACCATAAGCATTCTCTAGAAAAGCACTCAAATCCAATTCGAAGCCAAACAAGCATAGGAATGAAAAATTCATCATGCATAAAAAGAATCTAAATTGATTGGCATGCCCCAAAGATAGTATAAGGATTCACAAAAAAAATTAAGGTTAATTTGCATCCCTAACTATCATTGGGCAATCATTACACTAGCAAATGGCATCATCTTATGCATTCAAATAATTTCACAAGAATTAATCATGCAAATCAGTCATTACGTGCACCAAACCATATAATAAACAACAAAAAATAATACTAAAAATAACAATAATTAAACTAATAAGAATTTAACATTAATAAAAAGTCAATATATATACTAAAATACTAAGATACCCCTAAAACTTGAGGGAAACAGTGCCCGCATTGTATATCATACATTAAAGAAAAATAAAAATAAAGATAAATAAAAACGATAAACATAATGGAAACGCACTGAATATGTCCATCTGCTCAAGCATCTTCAACATTAGTGAGGGCCTCAGTATCTCCCCCGCTGTCATCATCAAGAACAACTAGCTCCTGGTGTTGAGTCAAAGCGTCAACTCTGTCAAAAGGAGGGTATAGTGGCTGCTACTGGTGAGAAGGGCCTGCATTATCGAAAGGTAGGTATGGAGGAATGAGGAAGTCATGGGTGGAGATCTGGGGGCGCTCCACCAGCCATCTAATGGTCTCCACTGTGTAGGTCTGCATGGCAGCAACCTAGCAAAGCTCCGCTCGCATGTCCTCAGCCTCGTGGGGAATCTGGGCCTCATGGGCAGCTCTCTATGCCCGCCTCTGAGCTCTACCGGGGGCCTGCAGCAACTAGGGGAGCAACTCCAACCCTCCCAATGAAGTACTCATTGAGAGGTTGTCTGGTGTCAGTGAGCTCCTCTTGGGTGCCAGTGGACACACCCCTCCTCTGACATAATTTGTGGATAAAAGAGGGGAAGAAAAGGTTGCGTGGCTCCATGGCTTCCCTCTGTAGCTGCATGTATAGGACATAGGTGATATCTATTAAACATCTCTACAGGATGACATATATCATGATAGCTCTATCACGTGTGACCTCTGAAAGGTTACCGGAGGGCAGGATCCTGGTACTGATGAAATGGTACCGAAACTTTGCCTCCGGGGTCAGGCAAGAACAGGGGAAAAATCATGCACGGCCCTGTTGAGACATGGTCCAGACGACCGGCTGTGACTTAGCTACACAGATACGGGTGGTGACATCTTGCAGGTTAATCCCCTCCACAGGCTCCCACCTGATGAACTCCTGGTAATCTCAAATCTCGGGAGGAGGGCAGGGATAATGTTGTTCTGATGGACTCGGGAGAAAATAAGACACGACGCCTTCGTACACCTACAATGGTGGACTCTTGGTGGATGAATGCCAGGTTCGTATAGAATTCACTAACTAAGGGTACTAGGGCCCTGTTGGGGTGTTTAGCAACCTCCCTCTACTGATAGTGCCATATAGTAGCCTCAATGTCAGGCTGTAAAGAGTCTTTGAAACTAAAGCCTCTCTCTACAATCACAGTATTTAAGACCAGAGTTAATTAACAGTCCTGCACCGTAGCAGACATAAATCTCGAATGGTCAAATACACAGGGAGGAGATGACTCCTTGGGTTGCTCATTGCTCTCGCGCCTAACTTGTTTAGGACCCATTAAGCAAGTATACAGACTTGAAAAAGAGATGAAATGGTCAGAATTGATCAATAAGATTAATAAGATAGTGAAGACAGTCAATTTCTAGAGAAAAAAATGGGTACAATGTCGTGGCGTAAATGCCAGCATCGTGACATTCATAGAAATTTAACCCACGTCGTGGCATTGATGCCAGCGTCGTGACATTCAAACTCATTCAAACCCATACCGCGGTGTGTAGTTGCTAAGCCATGACACTTAAAGAAGTTCTTACGACTGCCGCGGCGTAAGCTTCACAGTGGCACGCACGAACGTAGAGAACACTTTTTTAGCCCAAAAAGTCCCACAACCCAAAATGCAACTCCATAACCACCAGGCAATCATAACACTAAACCAAATACTTATTAACTAAGCTAAAAACCACTAAATAGAACCTAAAACCAAGCAAAATCTAAAACTGAAATAAAAAATGAAAATAAAATGAGAAAAGGGAGAGAACCATATACTTGGAGATTATGAAAGAACTGTGATGCAAAGGGATGCACGAAAATAGAAAGAGGGGGTTGCGAGAGGAAAGGAGAGGAAGACCTTTAGAGAGAAAATACAGAAAAAAGAAGGTGAAAGGTTTGTGTTACGGCAAAAACCCTGTCATTTATTTAAGCAAAACGCACCTAGAACGTCACGGCGTGCACTGACCAATGCCGCGGCTTGCGTCTGTGAACAGACTTTTCATTTTTCAATTTTTTTAACAGGACATTGCGATATGCACAAACCTATGCCGCGGTGCAATACTCTCAGTCTCAAAACCCTAATAGGGGCAGAGACCAAAACGTTGTGGCACACTAGAGCGAGTGTCGTGGCGTGAGAGGTCTGTTTACTAAATTCTGCAGCAAACATCACACAGCACCCAAAAATGCCTCAATGAGGCCTCAACCACTTATAAAAATTGTCTATTAGATTTAACGCATACATGCAACAACAAAATAGCATGAATTATCAAAATCAAATACACTATATACTAGACTTTAAAACTTAAGAAATTAACACAAAAAGGTGGATACATCCAAAAGGGTGCCTTCTTTATAGTCCAGACAGGATTTTTTCTGCTTCTTCAACTTAGGGGAGTGTGTTTAAGGGAGGTCTCCCTATCATCACTTAAATACGTCTCCGGAGGCCTATTGTTCATTGTATTAGCCAACTACCCCACTTGAGTTTCAAGAGCCCTGATTGAAGACGTTTGGCTCCGAAGAAGAGAATCATTTTTTGCCAGATGAGCATCAGTTTTAGTTATGTACGAATCAGTTTTCACTATGAATTGTATGAACATGTCTTCCAATGCTAGTTTCCTTTCTTGCATAGGTGGTCTTGCTTACGATGAGAAACCAGGAGAATATGATGGTCTTTCATTGCCAGTAGATGAAGATGATGGCCCTTGGCTATCCCTCCATGAAAAATTGGGGTGGTTTCTCCACCTAGGATTATACTGCTATGAGTAGGGGTTGTTTTGAGATGGACGATAGTTTCCCATAGATTGAACACTCTCCAAAGTGGATGGACAACTATCATTTGCATAATTATTCCCACACTGGTCACACAACACGAAGGGGCTTTGAATAGGTACTGTACCTAAACTGTTGAACTCGTTTGCTAATGATGCCACTTGAGCCGACAAAGATGTAATTGCATCAATATCATGAACTCCAGTTACCTTCCTTTGAGTGCTTCTTGCTGAAAGCCATTAGTAGCTGTTGGCGGCCAGTTCTTCTAACAGTTGGTATGCTTCATCGAAAGATTTACTCAATAATGAATCACCTACAGCCGCATCCACAATTAGATGATGGTGAGGTAGTAGTCCTTTATGAAAGGAGTATATCTGGTGCCACGGAGGAATTTCATGATATGGACACCTTCTAAGCAGATCCTTGTACCTCTCCCAAGCTTCATACAAGGTTCAGATTCAGATTGCGTGAATGAAGTGATGTCATTCACTAACCCAGCAGTCTTGGCCAGAGGAAAGTATTTGTTGAGGAATTTTTCGCACATATCTGCCCATGTAGTTATAGATCTCGCAAGTAGAGACTGAAACTAATTCTTGGCTCAATCTCTGAGAAAGAAGGGAAAGAGCCTAAGAAGAATGACATCTTTTAAGACTCCATTGTGCCTGAAGGTGTCGCAGATCTCCAGAAAGTTTGACAAATGTGCATTGGGATCTTCATTCAGCAAATCGCTAAATTGTACAGATGTCTGAATCATTTGGATAATGGTTGGTTTGATCTCAAAATTATTTAGGAAGTCATATGATACTTGATTGGAGGTTTTCTATTTGAGGATTAGAAAACTCCCTCAGAGGTCTCATATGATCATTGTTTTCCACCATTTATGGTACCTTATTCATAAAAGAATGAAATATTAAATCAAAATGTAATTAAATAAAAGACTTGAATTAGAACTAACAAAGCTCAATATCAATATTAGCAATACAGAAATTAGTTGTAATCCCCGGTAACGACGCCAAAAACTTATTAAGAACCTTTTGTGTACCACAAGTACATAGGTTGTTCAAGTAATAAAAAGGATGAGTAAGTTCATCTCCACAGGGACTATGGTAACTTCCAAAGCTAAATATTAATTTACAGATTAATTAATTCTATTCAAGCAAACGTAAATTGGAAAGGGGGTTGATAAATAAATTATAAAGCATAAAGAAAAGATAAAGATATGGTTGAGAGAATAAGGAATCCTTTTTCACCCCCTATTTCAATTGATAACATACAATCCATTCAAGCACTACAAACGATTAGATTATGTTAGCCTGAGAAACTAACTTAGTTAAAAGCCTATGTCTAGGTCGATTAACCCTATGTCATTTACTTAGTTCACTATGCATCCATGAGAACCAGAGCAAACAACAAGCATTAAGATCAATTCTCAACTATGACTATACATGGCTAAGAGATATATGTCTATCCTATTAGCGAATCAATTTACCCCACCATTGGAGTGAAATTGAATATGCATTTACCAAATGTATGATCTAAAGTCTTATGTCTAGGCTCATTAGATTTCATCAAATCACCTAAATGCTGATCAAACAAGTAAGAGCATTAAGCACATTATGATAAAACAAATCCTAAATCGTTCATATAAGCTCAAAAGAGTACAAATCAATCAATATTCATAGGGGGATCCAAAGAATACCCTATACATAGCTTAGCTACTCATTGAATACGAAAATGTAATACAAAGTTCATATTCAAGATAAATAGGAGAGAGAGAGAGAAGAAGAAGAAACAGAAGAAGAAGCCCCAATGGGTTAAGCCTTGAAGCTTGAATCTCCTTCCAAGATGAAGAGAACCTCTGATCTTGGCTCCTTCAACTCTCTTTTAGCCATAAATGAAGATCTAGTTGTTGGGTTCTCCAAGAAAAGAGAGAAAATTTAGAGAGTTCGAGAGAGCGAGTGAAATCTGTTTAAAAGGTATTTATAGGCCCGCAGATTTTGCTCTTCACGTCGCAGCATTACAAAACACGTGTCGCGGCTTGTAAAAATTAGGACATTAGTGCCGCGGCGTTAAAGCCACTGGTTGGCAGGGTGCACAGGCAAAGAGTAGGATGCCATGGCGTAAGCTTGCCAGTGCCGTAGCGTGATGTACTGGAGCTTACCTTATGATTTCTCTTTCAATACAGGGCCTTGGCTCTCATCAATTTGGCCCTTTTGGGACCATCTTGTAGTTGAGAAATCAACCAGTTAAATACAAATGCAATCAAACTTCAATCTAATTTAAAGTTAGGAAGAATTTTAGCAAGATTAAAGAGGAAGACCTCAACATGGATTTCACATGAAAATGGGGTTAAAGTCTTCCAACAGTGCACACAAACAAAGACAAAGTCATCAATAATGCACAGAGATAAGGTACAAATAATTATATTCTATAGAGTTATCATTGTATCCATATTGCTAACGGATGAAATGAATAATTATTCCTTATTGTGCATGGCTGGTATTTGCTTTTGTTCATTCCTTTTTGGAACTAATATTTTAATATTTTTTTGGTTATTATTCCCATTTGTTTAGTATTTATCTAGTGCCACTTACTTTAGCAGATGCATATGCTCTCGTTCTCAATTATTTATAAAATAAAATGTGGGTTGCCTTTCAGTTGTCCTTCTTATTATCGTTTTGAAATGGTGAGGAAAAAAATAAACAACAATTCAAGTTTTACTTTATTATGATTATACACTGTTATATAAAATTTATTTTATATTATTTTTTATATTGGTTGTGTATAATGTGACTTCCATTTCTTATTACATCTATAATATTATCTTATAAGATTGTTTCAACACTTGCCTATTACCATTAATGTAGGTATAAACAATGAGAAATTGTTGAATGATGAATTATATATAGGGCTCAAGCAAAGATGAGCAACGGGACATGTTCATGATCCACTGTGGAATTAATCATTTTTAATTTCAAGCATTCCTATTATCTAATATGCCATAATATTGACTTTGCTCCAACTTTTATGATTCCAAGAATATGTCAAACTTATGCACGAATTTATGACTGCAGTCAAGAAAACTTATAGGGAAAAAGTCCTTATTCAGGTATTAAGCAGTGTTGAAAGACATTATTTATTGGTTTATCGGACTACAGTGCCTACTAATTTCAATTTTCCTATTTTATGAATTTGTTATGCCATATATTTAGTTTAAAGACTCATAAGCAATCTGGTTTAAAAATTGGCTAAAGCAGTACACTCAATTTTTATAATATTTCATTGAAATATTTTTCTTATGAGTCATTTGGTGAATTTGCTCAATTGCTTTAGATTAATTTATTTTCTCCCCTCATCTGAGGACTGATAGCTCAAGAAATATAGTTATTTGTGCCTTATATATGTGCTCTATTGATAGCTTAGTCCTTATTATTATGCATATATGGAAGATTTTAGGGTTATATTTATCGAATTCAATTTGGATATCTTCCTATATGATCTTGAGAAAATCACACATATTTTGTTTAAGTGATTAAGTGGATTTGCAATTATTATTAACTTGGTGATTTCTCTAATGTAGGAAAGGTACCAAGCAAGTAGATTGGTGGAAGCTTTAGACCAACATTGGAAGAGAAAGCCCAAGAGAAAGTCAAGTGAGAAGTTCAGCATCTCACGCTACAGCGTAGGCAGGTTCTTGCTGCGGTGTGGTGCATTCAGCCTTCTTGTCGAGGCTAGCGTACCATGGCACAATATGTGTCACGTCGCGACGTGAAGTAGAATTCTGAGCCTATAAATAATGTTTTATTAGATTTCTGTAGGAGAACTTTTTAGGTTAGAGAAGTTATTGCTAGGTTTTCACTTTGAGGTTGAAGGGAAGCTAGGGGAGCCAAGGTTAGAGGTCATCTTCGTCATGGAGGAAGATTCAAGCATCAAAGATCACACCCATGAGCTTCCTTCAATTTCTTTTTACTTTCTTCTCTTCCTTGTATCATGAACATGAGTTTTGTGGTTATATTTTCATATTCAATGAGTAGCTAAGCTATATTTAGGGATTACTTTGGATCCTCCTATGGATATTGATGATTTTGTACTTCTTTGAGTTTATATAGATGTATAGTTTTATTCAATCATATGGATCTTAATGCTCTTGATTGTTTGGCCAACTTTTAAGTGATTTGTTGAAATTTAATGAACCTAGACATTGGAATTTGGATTTGAGCTCATAGGTATGGTGGATACATTTTTGCTTTCATTCTAATGGTGGGATGAGTTAATTCTCTAATGGGATAGAAATATGCCTCTTGGTCATGCATAGCAAGTGTTCGAGATTAGTCCTTAATGAGTGGATTTTGCACTAACTCTCATGGAAACATAGTGAACTAGGTAATTGAAGCATGGTTGATTGACCTAGACATAAGCTTTTAACTAAGTTAGTTTCTGAAGCTAACCTAATTATTTCATTTATGTTTCTCAACCTTTTTTATCCTCAGTAATGTATGATTTACATTAATGGATAGAGAGTTTAGCGTCAATTTTGTGGATTATGTGATTCATATACATGTATGTTTATAAACTTATCTGAATGAGTATGACTTGAATAGGAGAAGTTTATCTTGCATGTTTGTGCAAAATGTGAATTGCATAAAAAGAAGCTTTGATTGTTAGCATGTTAAGAATTGTGAATATATGGAGTTGATTATAAAGAATTAATATT
Organism: Ormosia emarginata; assembly: GCA_029884605.1. Taxonomy (NCBI): domain Eukaryota; kingdom Viridiplantae; phylum Streptophyta; class Magnoliopsida; order Fabales; family Fabaceae; genus Ormosia; species Ormosia emarginata. The sequence goes on from JAQQTP010000073.1 coordinate 23,838,958, forward strand.
CTTTGATGGCTGATACAATCATTATACACTGGTTGTCATTTAAGTGAAAACTGAATTCATAATAGATGTTAAATGCATATTGAAACATGATTGTCAAGCAAGGTACTTAATCATATTTTGTTTTACTCGAGGACTAGCAAAAACTTAGGTTTGGGGGTGTAATAACTCCAGAAAATATAGTCATTTGTGTCCTATATTTGTGCTCCATTGATAGTTTAGTCCTTGTTATTATGCATATATGAAAGATTTTAGGTTTATATTTGTCGAATTCAATTTGGATATCTTCATATATGATCTTGAGGAAATCGCGCATATTCTTTAAGTGATTAAGTGAATTTGCAACTGTTATTAACTTGGCGATTTCTCTAATGCATGAAAGGCTCCAAGCAAGTAGATTGGTGGAAGATTTGGACCAATATTGGAAGAGAAAGTCAAGTATGAGGTTCAGCATCTCACGCTGCGGCGCAGACAGGTTCTTGCCATAGCGTGGTGTAATCAGCCTTCTGCAGATTGAGACCCAAGGCTAGCGCACCATGGCGTAATATGTGTCACGTCGCGGTGTAAAGCAGAATTCTGAGCCTATAAATATTATTTTATTAGATTTCTATAGGAGAGCTTTTTAGGTTGGAGAAGCTGCTATTAGGTTTTCACTTTGAGGTTGAGAGGAAGCTAAGGGGCCAAGGTTGGAGGTCATCTTCTTCATGGAGGAAGATTCAAGCATCAAAGATCACATCCATGAGCTTCCTTCCTTTTCCCTTTACTTTCTTCTCTTCCTTGTATCATGAACATGAGTTTTGTGGTTATATTTTCGTGTTCAATGAGTAGCTAAGCTGTATTTAGGGATTACTTTGGATCCTACTATGGATATTGATGATTTTGTACTTCTTTGAGTTTATATAGATGTATAGTTTTGTTTAATCATATAGATTTTAATGCTCTTGATTGTTTGGCTAACTTTTAAGTGATTTGTTGAAATCTAATGAACCTAGACATAGGAATTTGGATTTGAGATCATAAGGATGGTGGATGCATGTTTGATTTTATTCTAATGGTGGGATGAGTTAATTTGCTAATGGGATAGAAATATACTTCTTGGCCATGCATAACAAGTGTTTGAGAAAGTCCTTAATGTGTGGATTTTGCACTAGTTCTCATGGAAACATAGTGAACTAGGTAATTGAAGCATGGTTGATTGACCTAGACATAAGCTTTTAACTAAGTTAGTTTCTCAAGCTAATCTAATCACTTCATTTATGTTGATTAAGAGGATTGCATATTGCCAATTGAAGTAGGGGGTGAAGAAGGATTCCCTAATCTCTAACCATTATCTTTATTTCTAATTTATTATTTTTTTAGTCTTTAGTTTATATACTTTTCCTATTTTTATATTCTTGAATAGAATTACTTAAACTATTGGTTGATATTTAGCATTGAAAGTAACCTAATCTTCGTGGGAACAATATCCTACTTTACATAATTTTACTTATTCGATCTGTGCACTTGTGGCCTATAAAGGGACATATTTTCTCTCAACGCCACTCTTTTTTAAAATTCCCTATTATTTGTGTCGCAAAGGCTTCAAGAGCAAGTTATTGCTTAACTTGTCTAATCTCACTTATGGAGCAGGTAATTAGTTTTTTACAAACTTACATTATCTATACTATTGTTTTGATGATACAATTATTCTTGTATTATGTTTATTTTTTTTTCTACCACAGACACAATATCTGCACTTTTGAAAATGGCCTGTTGGGTGGGGTTGGTGTTTGAGACCTCCAATCATTTATTTTTGTATTTGGGAGACATAACAGGTGCTTGATTTGCATTAAAATTTATCTTTTTGAGTCCATGTTTTCTTCTCATTATGTTCCATAATGTTGGCACTGAATCAAACTTGAATGCAGGATAATGTTAGAACGCCTTGAATATGGCTATGCAATCTACTTCTTTGAGCTAGTAGAATCCTTACTTGTTGAATGGCATATCAAATGGCTAGTGATTGCTATGAATCTGACTACCTGTAGCAGGATGTCCCTTATTAAGAATAAAGAATCATTGGTAATGACTTCATTCATCTTAATCTAATCCTTCCACATAAGTTATTTAAGCAAAAATGTTAGTATTGATTAGCTGTGTTAATTGTGTGATATTAAGATAATACAGATATCTGAGATGTTCACTCTGGATTTACCTTAAAATGTTTGTTAGATATTGGTTAATTAGGAGTGAAGCCCTAAAACTTGAACAATCTTTGCCTTTTAATGGATTATTTATTGAATCTTTCTTGTCAGGATGGCTTATTTATATTTAATGCCTATTGCTGATAATTAATGCTTTCCCTTTTATTTTGGTTTAGTTTTGCTGAGTTAACTTACTTAGGCATTTGTTAGGTTTTTGTTATTTTTACTAGCCATGAAACATGTTAGGTTTAAAATTCCATTCTCTCTTTTTAAGTTTTTGCTTAGTTTTGTAGTTATAAAGTATTCATGATGTGATTGGAGTGAAATGTACTAAGTTTTATATTTTATTTTGGTTTCTTATTTTTATGGCTGAACATCACTAATACATGGTAGTTGAAAGTGGTTTATGTAGATTTGTTTCTTGAAAATGAGTATGTTCAGCCATGTGAACCTTGGTTCTATAGAGGACCCTTGGACTGCTTTTTAAACTAGCTTTTTGAACTGGTTTGCTTATGAAGAGATGTTGAACTGGTTTTTAAACTAGTTTTCTATACTAGTTTGCTTATGAAAAGATGCTGAACTGGTTTTTTGAAACCCAAACTAGCATTGAACTGGTTCTGAAACTCAAATCAATTTTGAATCGGTTCTAAACTCAATGCAATTCTAAACCAATTCTAAACCAATTCTAAACCGATTCAAAATTGGTTCACTGAACTAAAATCGATTCAGCCCTATAAAAAAACTAGTTCAATTTTCAAACTAAACCACTTTACCAGTTCGGTTCGATTTTTCATGCCGAACTGAAACATGCACATCCTATAATGATGAGTTTATATTTGTTAAAAATTGGGGATTATCTGATCACTACAAGAATTTCTCTTTCCTTTCTCTCTTTTGAATTTCTTTTTCTTTTTCATCTTTTCTCTCTCCTTCTCTTCACTGTAACTTCACAACACCTTCCTTCTTAATCTTTTACTTCTTCTTTTGTTTTTTAATTCGAAATTTATATCTTTGTATTTGACGGGGTTATGGTCGTTGGGGGTGATTGAGCGGCGGCCATTGGTGATGCACAGGTTACAAAATTTCTGATTGGGCTGCTTGCAAATCATGGTGGTGTAGGTTCGTGGAGCCTCGACAAGGTTTCTGATTTGGGTGTCGAAAACAGTTGTTTGGGTTGGAGGTACGGTGGTGGTTGATGGCTGATGGCTCTGTTAGTGGCGTTGGTTGCTGGCTTAGGTAAGGATGGCACTCTGATAGTGAAGATCGGATCTATATAGTTTGGCCTTGGGAACTTTGGTTCAATGATTTGGTTTTGATTTGGGCTATGGGTTCCGTTTGATTTGGGGCTTTCCTTTAAATCCATTGTTATCAAAAGGTATTTGTCTGCCTTATCTATATATCTTAGGGTCCTTGTTGCATATTTGAGTGGATGTGACTATGGTTAGGTTTCTAAATTGATTGGAAACAAAATACAACACATATAATGACAACTTCATAATATAACATTCAAGCACAAGAAAAAGATTAACTTAACCTTATTTCATTACGAAGAGCTTCACCTTTTCACCTAAACAAAATGAAAATTAGTTACTCGTGAACAAGAAGAAAGAAAAAGAAAAGAAGAAGATGAACATAACTTCTATTTAAAACAAAAGAAACTATAACAAGATGATATAAGAACTTAGTCTTCATCCTCAACCAAGATGCCTCTAATAAGATACTAATGCAGCTTTTTATAGAGCAAGAAAAGTACAAAATGACAATAGACTTATTTAATGAGTGGTTGGATGAGTGGAAAATGACAATAGTTGTTTAATGAATAGATGGATGAGTGGGTGGATGAGTAGAAAATGACAATAAATTTGTTTAATGAGTAGGTAGATGGTGGGTAGATGAGTGAAAGATGACGATAAAGTTGTTTAATGAGTGGGTGGATGATGGGTAGATGAGTGGAAAATTATTGTCATGTATGTCTCCCCACTTGCACCAACCAATTCAGTTGTCTTCACATGATTATAACTCTATTAAAATGTCATTATCTTGAAAAGTGGTCTTCATGACAGTTAAATAATTTTGTCTTAGATTTCTAATGCCATCGGTTCCATCCTAATCCAACTCCTATAGCCTAACTTATGGCCTAATATTTGCACATTATTCAGGTTCCAGTAGCAACACCTGTGTTCTGACTTCCAAACCTAATCTGACCCACTAGACATCTGATTTAGCCCTTGTGTTCTTCATGAAAGTTGTATATTTAGGTCTTAGATTTCATTTGAACTTAGTTTGGTGTCAATTGAATTCCTATAGCTCAATAAATGGGCTGATGAGTGCGCAGAGGTCAAGTTGTCAGGATCAGTATTATGGCACTTGCTTCCACTTCAATTTAAATTATCCAAACGTGTGATTCAACTATTGAGGTATCATGAAACTTGTAGTGAATTGTTTTAGCTTTCCTAAAAGACCAAAATCACATCAATCAAATATTTGTAACTCAGATTATAGCCAATTTACTAAACACTACCAAATAGACAAATTAAGGCCAATTCATGCAATAATTCCTTCAATGATCCAATTAGGCCCAATATCATAAAATGTGACAAACCTAACTTAATTAAACTTAATTGAACCTTAAGAAACCCCGTGAAAGGATTATTAAATGAATAAAATATATTGTTATCAAATTCTCTCACATTTAGCTTTTGCACTCTCAGGCAAAACACATAAGACCAAAACTAGGGAATAAGGAAAATCAACACAAACTCAAAAGCTAAAAACTCTAAAAGACTCAATTTCCAATGATATTCAAGAACGTAAAAGTTTATAAGCAAGAAGAGTAACCAAAGATTCAAGGGATCAAACCATTTATGAGGTAGCATTTCTTCACATCTCAAACTAACAAGCAAAGAAACTTCAATTAAAAAGCATGAGTCAAGAATGATAGATCCTCACAAGATTTACTCTCAATCCCTCAAGTGTTTAAAAGGTAAGTATTTCACTCAATTCAACCCATGAAAAATTGTACTACCATAAGCTTGCTTATCTTCTACTTCTCCACTACTCAGAACACATGCATGCACAAATCAAGAGGACTTCATTCAAGGTTGTAATGGGGTCAAGGTAAAGGAGGGGGTAATATGGATATGACAAGTTAAATATCAAAGAGAATAAAAGAATATTAGGGTTGAGTTTAAATAACAAACATGAAAAGTTCATCCCAACAAAATGCAAATTTCCTTTACATATTCTTTTCTCTTCCCTTTTTGCATTGTTGGCCTTTCTTTACACATTTTTTTTAAAATATATTCATTACTTTTAATTTTTAATTTTATTTTTTGTTTGTTTGTTTTTTTTTCAATTGGTCACTCTTTTCTTTTTCACTAACCATTTTACACACACACCCCCACACTTGTTCAAGAACTTATCCAATAACAAAGTCAATGCTCTCTTATTCACTAAGGTTAGGTAAGAACATAGTTTTTTCATTTAAGGCACATAATGAGCTAGAAACAAGGAATGGTCAAATAAGCTCAAAGGGATTAAGCAAAGAAAAATATGCAAGGTTGGCTATTTAGTTAAAGTAGCTATTTCAAGAAAAATGTCTCAATCATGTTTATGTATGCACGAGAAAATATAGCCTAAAAAAGAATCAAAGTAAGTTCTAGAGTAACAATTTCATGAGTGAAAAATCACATAAGAAAGAAGAGAATGATATAAATGTCCATTCATCAATAGGCTCAAAATCTCACAAGGCATATATCTATCATTCTCAATCCACCAATTCAACATCCATAACCAAGCATGTGAATTTTAAGAAATAAGACAATTTATTTAATCATGCTATGATCCCTGAATTTCAATAGCTTCAAAGGATGTGAGCGTGCATTCATGTGAATCATTCAAAGGAAATCAAACGATAAAACTTCATTACTTCCACAAATCAACACAAAATAGTTAGTTCCCCAATTTAGATGCATTTCAAGAGTAAATTTACCTCAAAGGCATAATTTACTCCTTACTTTGTCATCCTTAATTGGTTTTGTTGTTAGTAAGTTGCTAACAACTATACCAATAAACATACTTCCCTTTTTTTTTTTAATGTCAACTATCCTCCCCCACCAATTAGATCACAACATTGTCCTCAATGTTAAAATATAGATGAGTAAATGATAGAAGATATTACCTATTGTGACAATTATTGAAAAAAAAAAACCTGACACAAATTTAAACAGAGACAAAGTATGATAAATAAAACCAACGTATGGAGTGTTAGATCAGTCCCGCGTTCCTTGCTACTTCCCTCTGACCAATCTATCTGAGCTATTATTGTAACATCCTTTTTTTACACATGTTAGACTTGTATGAGGTTACAAAGATAGCTTAATACTTTTTTAACATGTCCGCTAAATTTTGTGACGTTTTGAATTAATTTAGGCACTTTGCCGCAACACATAATGTGCAAAATGACTATTTTAACTTAGAAAAATAGCATAAATATGTAATTAAAGGAAATAAATATGAAAAGTTCATTTCTAAGTCACAAATGTGTGGAAGAGGATGTGGATAAATTTTGAGGGCAAACAGAGTTCGTTTGATATTTTTAAGGATACTGAGTGAATGTTTAAGTACCGAATTGAGGCGCAACAGATATGAAAAAATATGGAAATGATGGGACAATAATTTAGATGGATCTTGTAATTTATTCAAGGATTATTGGAAGTAAGGAAACTTGATTTAGTTAAATCAAAATGTTTTTAATAGATACGAGTCAGCAAAATAACTATTTTGCCCTTAAAACTCATCTTTTAAAAGATGAGATTTCTCTCATCTTTCTTATTCTCTCTTTTGGTTGTACAGAAAGGAAGAAAACAGAGGAACAAAAGGGGAAAGAGGGAAGGAAATGGGGAAAAAGAAAAAGAAGGAAGAAGTGGAAGAAGAAGAACAAAGAGCCCACACAAATGTGCGGTGGAGAGGAGGAGAGAGGAAGGGCGAAGCTTCTCCTACAAGCTAAAAAGGAAGGTGCAAGGAAGCTTCCTCCAAGCTTCTTCAAGAAGCCAAGGCTCACCTTTTGATAAAGGTAAAGGTGCATAAAGTAGATTCCCTTTGGATAAGGTGATAGGATTTCTACTAGAAGTTATTACTCAATGGACAATTGTTATAGATAGCAAAGTCAGTATTAATTGTCCAACGGATAAAAATGTATAATAATTTTTATTTTTATCTAATAAAAATCTTGAAAAATGTGAAACCTCGTAAACTATATCTGGCCTCGGGTTTAGTAAGATCCTCCATCGACGTTTCCATATTTTTCGGGAAAATATCTCATTTATGTTTGATGAAATAATATTAAAAAACCAAGAAAAATATAGACGACTATTTATCCTAAGATTATTAATTTTTGGGATGTTATATATTGTATCTGTATTCTTTTACTGTCATTTTCTATACTGCCTCATTGGTATTGATGTTGGGGATCTCACCTATTTGCTGTATTTTATTGGTTTATTGTATTGATTCTTTTTATTATTAGTGATCTTTGTTGTATTTGTCTTTATGACGGCGACATGTCAAGTTCTAGGTTTCATCACCATACAGTTCCATAGGGGGACTGATGCATGGAGGTTTGATTATGGGAATGAGCGGTTTGTGTATACCGGGGACTTAACTCTTAACCTCAGTGGTACTAGAGGTGGAATTCTTGTGTTGACGCAACATGCTTCAGTGCGTCTTGAGTTCACGATGCCTATATGTGAACTTTGGGGTGGGAGTTTTTATACCCCGCATGAGGATTCAATGGTATCATCAGCTAGGACACCCGCTAGGCATATATTATATTCGCTGGGTTTCTTTAATGATGACACCGAGGAAGAGGAAGAGGATTCTGCTGAGGGCCCGAATCCTTAGTTTGGTTGTGGTTTAGTAGTTTATATTTTCGTTGTGTGCAATGTATATATTAACTTTTGGGCTTGAGTGTGTAATTATGTACATTATTTGCAAACAATGTTCTGTTATGTATGTAAGTTATGGCAAGGTTAATTTCAGTTACATTTTATATTTAAAGGTTTTTATTTAACTATAGTTTTTGCGAAAAAGAAATTTTAAAATCGGTATTTTACAAGATTAATTCTTTTACAACTTGGGTAAGTTATATTAGGATTAGTTTGAAATATGATACCCTACTGTCAGATGGAGCTAATGAAGCATGACATTATGTCGATGGTAGAGGAAGGACCTGATGGAATCTTGAGATTCAGAGGCAGGGTTTATGTGCCCAAGGATCCGGAGCTTAGGAATTTCATTCTCGAAGACGCTCACACGAGCATGTTAAGTATGCATCCGGGAATGACTAAGATGTACCAAGACCTGAAATAATTATTTTGGTGGCACGGGATGAAGAAAGATGTTTCCAGATATGTGTCGTCCTGTTTGATTTGTTAGAAAGCTAAAGTGACCATCGGTTTGAGGATGATAAGCAGAACTCAAACGTAGCTTCGTTCCCTTTGCTCCTTGAAGACTCTGCCAAAATCTTGATGTGAACCTCAGGTCTCTATCGGAAATGATACTGGAAAGCACATCATGTAGTATAACAATCTCACTAATATACAGTTGGGTTAACCTCTCTATATTATACCTTATATTAATTGGTAAGAAATGTGTTGACTTCGTGAGTCGATCAATGATTACCCATATTGAATCGTACCCATTTCTGGTCTTTGGTAATCCAACCACGAAATCCATTGCAATACTATCCTATTTCCATTTAGGAATAGCTAGAGGTTGCAACATTCCTGACGGTCTCTGGTGTTATCGGAAAGGACGATCCAATCGTTAGAAGATTTGCTTAGGGCCTGCACTTTGGAACAGACTGGAAGTTGGGATGAAGTTTTTCTATTGGTAGAGTTTACCTACAACAACAGTTTTCACTCGAGCATAGGGATGGCACCCTATAAGGCTCTATATGGATGACGGTGCAGAACACCTTTGTGTTGGTACTAGGATAGAGAGCACCTTACGATTAGACCTGATCTTAGACAACAAATGACTGAGAAAGTCAAGATGATTCAGGAAAAGATAAGGACGGCTCAGAGTAGGCAGAAAAGCTAAGTGGACAAAAGGAGAAAGCCACTTGAATTTGAAGAAGGCGAGCATGTGTTTTTTAAAGTCATATCCATAACTAGGGTCAGCCGAGTTCTTAAATCTAGAAAACTCACCCCTAAATTTATTGGACCTTATCAAATTCTCCGTTGGATAGGTCCAGTATCTTACCAAATATCCTTACCACATTTTTTTTCAAACCTTCACAATGTCTTTCACGTGTTACAATTGCGAAAATATATTCCTGGTCCAAACTATGTCATAGCACCTGATACAGTACAATTAAAAGAGAATTTAACCTATGAGACACCTCCTGTAAAGATTGAAGATAGAAGGGTAAAGCGACTCAGAGGGAAAGAAATTCCATCAGTGAAAATGATCTGGAATGACACAACTGGGGATGTGACATGGGAATTAGAAGACAAGATGAAAGAACAACATCCACATCTATTCTGATGTATGAAAATACCGAGGATGAAATCTATTTTTAGATGGGGAGAGTTGTAACACCCTAAAAATTGTTTGTTTCATGATAAATAGTCATTTTATAATATTTGTAATTTTTGTGAATTTTTGTGGATTTTTTTGGAAATATTGATTATTTTAATATATTTCTCAATTTACGTGCACACTGAGCGGAGCCGGAAAAATAAAATATTTTTCCCGAGGCTAGAAAACCTTGAACTATAGAAACGTCGACGGAGAATCTTACTAAACCCGAGGTTGGACACAATTTACGGAGTTTTCGTTTTTCAAGATTTTATCTGATAAATAAAATCACAGTACATTCTTATCTGTTGGACAATAAATATTAGTTTAGTTAACTGTAACTTTTATCTACTGGATAATAGTCTTAGTAAAGTGTTAATCATCTTTTCTAGAAGAAAACTTTAGTGACATCATCAAAGTGACATCATCACTTTGACTTTTGTAAAAAGCTAACAAAGCTTCTCAAAGAAGCTTTGTACAAAGCTTCTCAAGAAAGCTTTGCACCAAGCTTCTAGAGGAAGCCAACTCCTCTCTCTCCTCTTCTCTCCTCTTCCACGGCAATGAGAGGGAAAATGTAACAAATTTTGTCACATTTTCATTAATATCACACATTCATTTCACTTTTCAAAAATTCCCAAAACTTTTTTATCATTTTCTCTCTCCACATTTCTCTTCTCTCACTTTTTCCTCTCACACTTTCTCTTCCTTCTTCCTCGTCTCTTCCATGGCAACACCACTCCATTTTCCCCTCTATGGATGCTTGATTTCAAGCAACCACTTTGCTTGAATCTACTTTTCCTTTAAAGATTGTCATCTCTTGCTAGAATCACCTTCAAGAAACTCACATTTCCTCTCTATTTTCTCCCTTCTTCCATGGCCAAGAAGCACCATTTTTTGTCATCCACATTTTTTTGCTCAACCAACCTTGTTTCTTACATCTTCTCATCATCTTGAATCTTTTCTCTTTTGTGACCATCACCTAAATATACCATTTTCATCTTCTTCCATAAAGCCCTAAAGTTTGAAGCTTTGAGGTAAAGTTCATGACTTTTCCATTTTCTCTTCTCATTTTCGTGATCCTTGGTCACTTAGGATTCCTTTTCCAAGCTTTGATTATTGATTTTTGTGAGTTTGAATATCCTGTGATTTTGTGATGGTGGAGGACGAATTTCAAGAGCAAAAAGGAGCTTACTTTCTTGTTTATCTCAATTGGTAAGAGGGAGATCATCCACTTCAACTTATCTTGGTAGTGAAGGGCATATTTATGTGTTGGTTATGAGGAACCCACATTAAGGTTACTCTCTTTAATGTATGATTTTGATGGCTTTGTATTGATTTCATCTTATATGATTTTATTGGTTGTATTTGTATATCTTGATGACTTTAGATTGATCTTGATGGATTGGAATCATGAATGGAAAGCAAGGGCTTTTGCCCTCTTTGATGAGGCTCACGGCCAAACACCCTTCAATGGGGTGTCCATAGTTAAAATTTTTTTACAAGTTGGGGAATTAACTAATCAAGTGATTAATAATTAATGAAGTAATGAAAATATAAGTCCCTAGCTTCCTTAGAGCCCACGGCCTCTTAAGGAAAACAATGGCAAAATGTTATGTTAAAGTGGAAACTTAGTTAATTAGATAATTAGAGGTTGATTAGGGATTCATAAAATGGAAAGAACCAAGAATAGGATTTTGCTCTATAACTTAGAATAATTTTGATCAAAGGAAGAACATAAGTGTAAGTGAGATGTTGAGCAACTTAAATTAAAATACCCTAAGTGAATTAGCTTTAGAGTCAAGTAAAGAACTTATTTAATTTGAGTAATAAAGATTAGGTAAAATGCAAGAGATCTCCCCTAGAGATAGACTTTATAAGAAACATTGAAATTAAAGTGAGATTCCATAATAAACCTTAAAGGTGTTTCTTCACATTTGAAAATTTGATAATGTGTTGTTGCGGATCCATAAGTGGGATTAAGGATCTGTTGATATTTAATTTGCCCAAATTGTGGGGTGATTGTGGAAAAGTATATTATTATTATTGAATATACATGAATATGCATTAAGTCATTATGCATCGTGAAAGTCCTATGGACTTTGTTGTAAGGCTTTATGCCTAGGAGATTGAATCACACCTTAGTGCGAGTGCGAATAGACTAGTGTAGGTCATTTGTTGACCTTGGGAGCATCGGGGTGCGGGCATCTCGCAATGGGTAGTTGGTAGCTCATTTATACCATGAGACAGACCGATGCAAACGCACCGACAATCCAGACTGAGATATTGTCCTATATCGCGATCTTGTGAAGAATGTCTTGTACGAGCCATGTTGTGCAATTTATTGATATTGAAGCACTTGAATTAAGGCCGATGAGATATAGACATGTCTCCTTGATCATTCTCTCCGACGTTGTATTTACCTCCATGGAGTAGGATTTTGGTACTTTATGCATGTACATAGTCAGACATCATATTTACCTAGATTATTAAATTGTTTATTATTTGATCTTGATGTTGTTTATTGTTTCACTACATTGTTTGGAATTATGTCATTTTTGTTTCTTTATTGTTATAACTAGTAATGATACCAGATATCTCACCTCTATGTTTTGTTATTCTGGATGTATCTGTGTTTCTGTAAAGACCAAGGCGTGGATGAGCCTACGTTTCCTAGATTTTGGTCAAATTAGTCTTCTGTTCTGCGATGGCATCCCAGCGAGGCTTTCTTGGGTATGTTAGACTGAGGTTCCATGGATGTGTTGATAGCTGGCACATGAATTTCAATACCGAGTGTTTTATCTATGTAAGAGACGTGACTCTGTGTCAAGCATGGGGTCGTTACAACCCCTATGTTTTCTCTTTTGATCTTCATGTTTGGTTGGAGTTCTACATGCCTATGCGAGAGGTGTGGGGTGATCGTGTGTATACTCCATACGAGGATTAAGATTCATTTTTGTCCTCTACACGAGCTCCTGCTCGTGAGTCTACCGCTCCTATAAGGATTTCCTCTTCTGAGGAAGATCCTAAGGAGGACCCATCTGAGACTCATTTTTAGTAGTTGTTGGGGGCATGACTCTTTTTGGTAGCCTTTTTGGTGGTTGTCTGTACATCACTTTGGGGGCCTGATGTTTTGTCTTTTTGGTGGGCTATAATATGTATATCCTTTTGGGCATATAAAGTTTCTATTTTCTTTTGCTAAATCCATTGATGTATCTAAACATTTATGACTTATATCTTCTATATAAATGTATAGTTTTATCTTCATGTTAATTTCTGCTAAATTTATGTTTTATTTTCCACTTACTACACAAAAAAAAGAGAAATCGTCAAATTATTATACACCTATAAATGAACAGGCTATTATCTATCTACAAATGAACCGGGTTTTAGTTTTATCTCTTGTTTTTAGTTCGTTTTTGGTGTGACTATCCCTCTCCAAAAAGGGGCGTCACACTAGTTGGTGTTTTTTATGATTAAATGATGATAGAAATTAATGGGGTTAAATTTGGTTGAAGCTAGGATAAGTTTCTGGAAAAACCAGAAACTTATAAGGAAGCCGCGACACCAAGTGAGTGGAAGTCACGGCACCCCAGTTTTAGCCTCTTAGGAATCTCGTTCTAGAGACCCTGAGGCCACGGCTCCTAAGGATTTGTGTTGCGACCTTTTATCAAAAATAGGCCAAAATGTTTGTTGTAGTGTTAAGCGTATATCTTAAGCCATAGATATCAGAATGACCTGATTCTAATGGCATTTGAAAGCTAACATGTAAGGCTATTTGCCTATAAAATTTCAGAATGTTTGAAGTTAGGATGCATATTTGGTGCAATCTTGAAATCAACTTTTTTAAGGCAAATATTGAGGTGTTTTGGGATAGTTTGAGCTTGAATGATTTGTGAGCCATGTGTTGCTCTCTTTTTAGCTAGGATGATATGATAAAAGGGTGTTAGATCCTTATATGATAGATTTTGTTATGTAATGTATTATGTGTTGTTATTAAATTATGTAAAGAGGCACATTGTGGTTTGATTAATGATATGATGGGAGTGTAATATAAACTTTGACTTATTGATTAAGAAAGTAATTTCTAATGTAATGTTATGTCAAATTGATTTATTTAAAGGATGTGAATCATTGTTTATGTCATGTATTGATAAATGATGAAAATAAGGCATTGAGCCATAATAGAATGAGATGAATGATAAATGTAATTGATGTCTATGTTTAATGCTACGGTATAAAAATGATCATATTGTGAAACACTGACTATACCTTGTATGGTATCAATGTTGATGATAAGCATAATTTTGGGAAGCAATCTAAAAAGAAGAGTGAAGGTAAATGAGGTTGAATGAATCCCTCTCCACAATTATGTAATGGAATGTATAAATGGAAAGTTTAATGATTCTGGTATTAGCTTTCCTATTATGCAAGGAAAATTATGATTAAGTAAAAGTTAAAGAAGGAAAGGTTTTAATATTATACATGTTTTATTTTCAAACTTGTTATTTGATGTTTCCATGTACTGTAAGTTTATGGTTTGGACAAAAGGCTCCAAGTAGCGTGGACCAAAGGCCTCCAAATAAGTTAAAAATGTTTGGTAGTGCAAGGAACAAAAGAGCGCCCACCCAGAAAACAATACAAGGAACAAAATGGTTTCCTAGAACAAAATGGCTTCCTGAAAATATTCAAATAACATGTGTTTTCTAAAACAAAATATTTTAAAAGAATCATTACATGAGCATACTTTAGGGTTCTAATTAGGCATAATCATACATTACCATACATTGTATAAAATTGACAATTGTATGAGCAATTTTCTTATTTTTATCAAATGAGAAAATTAAAGATAAAAGCTAGTTGGAAAAGGCTGAGAATAATACTTAAAGTGATTTGGTATTGTTCATAGTATGATGATATATATTTAAAGTACATGTTGTCCAAATAGGTTGTAAGGTGATAATTAAATTGATTACTACCATAGTTGTTACGAAAGAATATGTTAATTCATGTGTAGAATTGTTTTGTACTGATTAATTATTTTTAGTAACTAAATGAACTGCCTACTTTGGGAAGGGAAATGACTGAGATTTGACTTATACCACCTTTCCAAATGAATAAGTACAATTTGTGTTTTTTCTAAAACAGCTGGATTTATCATGATGTTACAATTTCAAACTTACTACTAACAATTATCAATTCTCACCCTAATTTTTTTTATGTTTTCCATGATAAATCCAGATGAGGATTCAAGCAAGCGTAGAGCAAGGAGATGAAGACTTAATTAAGGTGTTTATGTAATTACTTTGCTTCTGTAATTATATTAATAGTTCTGTAATTAAGTTTATATATGTAGTTTGTATAAGTTGTAATCTTAAATATATCAGATAGATTTCTAGTAAAGAGCAAGTTTCATGAGGTGTAAAATGTCTTGCTCTTTTACTTTTGTAAAGGCTCTATATATTTACTCGTTAGTAGTTATTGAACAAGTTATAAATCATGCTTAAGTTAGAAAGTGACATACTTAATTCTATTTACTTAGTCTACTTAGGGTATTCTACGATATTTAGAATTAGGGTGTTACAATTACTAGATTAGGTTTATAAACAAAAGCTTATAATTTATCAATTAACTCATCGATAGTGGAAGTAGAGATAAGGACTCGTCTTGCCGAAGATGTTATTAAGTTTTGTTCCACAGCATGGTCAAGAAAGGATAACAAACTATCAAAGAAATTATTAACATTCAACAAACTTATGGGTTTATGGTGGATGTTCAGTTGGGCCCAAGAGACAATTTGAAAAACTTCTATCAAAGTACCATAGCCACCTAGTAAGACAATGAATGCATTGGAATTTTCAAGCATTTTCCTCATTCGTTCATGCATAGTTGATACTTGTAATTCCTCCCCAATTGTCTTTCTAGTGATGTTCTTTTGAGTTAAAGCTCTAGGAATGATACCTAAAACTTGACCGCCTCTTAGATGTGCAGAGATTGATATAGCCCTCATTAACCCAATGCTACCTCCCCCATATACTACACGAATGTTTCTCACAGCAAGTGTTCGACTAAGAGTGCTTGTTGCATTTACAAATTATGTACCCTTCCCAAAACTTGACCCACAAAATACACATATATTTGTAAATCGATGAACAGAAGCTCCCTCCATTTCTATACTCACCTTCCCTTTGAATGATTATGAGTTGGATGAAAGTGAAGAAAATGGAGTGTTTAAATAGGAAAAATAATGGAAAAAGTAATGATAGCACCTATATAGGTATGTTGGTTGTTGTTAGAAAAGTTTGAAATTAAGAAACACATATTTTATTTTTATTTTTTTCTATTTTTGTATATATATATATATACATTAAAGAAAACGAGAATTGGAACCAGTCCAAAACTGGATGCTAGGCTTTCACGCCCGTTTATTCAACAAAGATGACATATCTTTATACTGTGTGTCACCAGTACAGTTATCATAGCGTATCTTTATACTGTACGTCATGAGTGTAATCCATCCTCACAAGGCATGGCTTCAAATCTCTGCCTAGGCTAGAATTACACCCTAGGAAGTCATGTACTCGTTAGAGCACAAAATCTGGCATTCGTGAGTGCTCGATACCCTTGGCATGACCTGGTGCATCAGAGCTCATACAGTTAAGTACAAGATAATGCTCAGTAGCTATTTACGTTCACAGCAAAGACAAGACTCATCTTTCAATTCAACAGCGCTACAAAGCCTAGGTTCTAAGAACTGAGAATGTTGCACATGACTCTCTATAGAGCATAGCACACGAACCTTATTTACAAACTGGCGTGCAAAGGTCTCCTGCTGAGTCTATGACAGGATGGGCATCCGCCTAAGGCTCCTGATCTAATTAAAGACTAAGTACAACTGAAGTTTCACCTTCCTTTTTCTGTTTTTTTTAAGATGAACAAGATAATAACATATATGTTATTGTGATTGTGGCTCACATCTTCCTTTAGTTTTACATCTAGTAATGACTTAAACGCCTTTTATGAGTCGATGATAAGCTTCCTATTTAATTTTCTAATAAATTGGCAAACAAGGTCTTTTAGAGTCAGATTTCTAATACTGTAATGTTTATGTTCGTCCTTAAAGAGATTCCATAAATTAAGAAGTTCACGATGCACAACTCCACAATAATGCATCTCAAGAGTCAATAAGATATCATCTAATAACTCCTTACTTAATCAATTCTTAATAAAGTATATTTTATCTTCTCAGTTTGCAAAAACCATCCCCAAAGAATGACATCACTTGTTACAATTCCATCATGCACATTTGTAACAAACTTGTAATTTTTTCGCTCTTCTCCTTTTAGAATACGAAATTTTACCGAGACTTGGCATATATGAGTCAAATGAATTTGAAAATTCACCTACTAAATGGACCTTTGCTTCGATTATCTAGCGTATATCTTCTTAGATGCCCTTGTGCATTAACATTCTCAATCTTTCAGATCTAGCTTTGTGGATTTTTGTTAGAGCATTTTGAGGAAGAGAAGGAAAATATTTTCTTAAATTTGAAAGAATGACATCCATTTTAAAGTAGAAGGAATCAATTATTATGGGAAACTGAAAAATAAACTGACTTGACAATTACGGAGCACCGTTATCCACTACTTAACTAGTGTCACAAAGAACTGCAAAAAGAAAGTAACAAAATTAAAATAAATTCTTCTCATAATAAGGATTAGAAAGGGAGATGGATTCTACCTCAACAACTTGGGTTTTTAGAAATTGTTTGAGTCTTTGTCCATTGACCTTAAACACATTACCATTTCTAGGGTTCTCAATGTCTATGGCCTAATGAGAATACACATGTTTGACAACAAAATGGCCAGTCCACCTAGATCTCAATTTTCTAGGGAATAGGTGAAGACGAGAATTATAAAGTAGAACTTTTTGATTAATTTCAAAAGATTTTCTCAAAATTGATTTGTCATGAAAAGCTTTTGTTCTACTTTTATATATTTGAGTTTTCATATGCATCATTTCTCAATTCCTCAAGTTCATTTAATTGCAATTTTCGTATTTTGCAAGCATCATCAAGTTTAGGTTGAAAGCTTTAATGACTTAAAATGCTTTATGTTCAAGTTCTATAGGCAAGTGACAAAGTTTTTCATAGATTAACCGATAGGGTGACATGCCTAAAGATGTTTTGAAAGTAGTAAGATAAGCCCAAAGTGCATCGTTTAGTCATAAAGACCAATCTTTATGATTTGGGTTAACTGTTTTTTCTAAAATTTGTTTAATCTCTCTATTTGCCAATTCTACTTGTCCACTTGTTTGAGGGTGATAAGGGGTGACAATTTTGTGGGTAATGCCATATTTTTTCATTAAGGATTCAAATGATTTATTGCAAAAATGTGTTCCCCCATCATTGATGATAGCTCAAGGGATTCCAAATCGACTCAAGACATTTTCTTTTAAAAATTTAAGAATAGTTTTATGATCATTGTGTCGACATGGAATCGCCTCAATCCATTTTGAGACATAATCAACTACAATCAAAATATACATAAATCTAAATGAGGATGGAAATAGACCAATGAAATCAATTCCCTAATACTAAAAATTTTCAATAACAAGGATAGGGTTCAGATGCATCATGTTTCTTTTAGAAATGGAACTTAATTTCTGACAGTTTTCACAACTTTTGCAAAATGTATAGTTGTCCTTAAATAAAGTGGGCCAATAAAATTCACTCTACAAGGTTTTTGCAATTGTTTTCTTTGAAGAAAAGTGACTTCCACATGCTTCCGAGTGACAAAA
Organism: Ormosia emarginata; assembly: GCA_029884605.1. NCBI lineage: Eukaryota > Viridiplantae > Streptophyta > Magnoliopsida > Fabales > Fabaceae > Ormosia > Ormosia emarginata. The sequence continues at coordinate 23,857,515 of JAQQTP010000073.1, forward strand.
TTTAATGACACTACCTACCTTACTACCGGGCACACATCTCCGAATAATTTGATCAGGACAATACTTGAACAAATATGTGTCATCCCAATAAAAAATTTTCACCTTAGTCAAAAATTTTCTTCTGTCTTAGTGTATCCATTGAGGCGGCAACTTTCATGTTATAAGAAAATTGACTATGTTAGTAAATTAAGGCATGAAATTGACAAAAAATAAAAATTCATTAGGAAAATAATAATTGATAGGTGTGATATCAAAAGGTGAGCTTGTCGTAAGTCTGAACAAATGATCTGCAATAACATTTTCGGTTCCTTTCTTACCTTTTATTGTGATGTTGAATTCTTGAAGCAACAAGATTCACTGTATCAACTTAGGTTTGACATCCTGCTTAGACATAAAATATCTAACAGCAGCATGATCAGTGAAAATAACAGTAGAAAAACTAATCAAATAAGCTTAAAATTTGTCCAATGCAAAAATTACAACAAGTAGCTCTTTCTCAGTAATTGTGTAATTCATTTGTGCACTATTTAAAGTTCTACTTGCGTAATAAATTACATGAGGCTTACCTTCCTTTCTTTGGCCTAAAATAACACCGACAACAAAATCATTACCATCACACATCAACTCAAAAGACAAAGACTAGTCAAGAGTTTGCATGATATGAGCAGATGTTAAAAGACCAATTAATTTTTCAAAAAATTTATGACATTCTTGAGTCCAATCAAATGGTGGTTGCAAATATTCACGCATGGTTCGCAACAGTTAATTTTCATGTTCATCATGTACACTTTCATTTTTAGTCATTATGTCAATTGTGTATGATTGTGATTCAAACAAATCAATATATAAGGTACCATGATTAATTTTAACCAAATGACCAGAATTTGAATCACGATATTAATTAAGCATAAATAAGTGACTTAAAATAAAAAATATATATGAATAGATAAGTCGTAAAACTAGCCATTAAATATCACAGTTAGTAAGTTAAAAGAGTAAGGAAAGACTATACCAGATGGTGAAGTTTACTTAAAGAAAGAAAACCTTAAAAAATTTGTTCTTCAAATCAAGTCCCCGACAACGGCGCCAAAAACTTGATGCAAATGATGTGTTGCAGACCAAAGTGCAAGTTATCTCAAGTAATAAATTCTTAGTAGTCTGAGGTCGATCCGCAGGGAATTGATGAAGAAAATTCGTTGAGATAAGGAAAAGATTTGTTACAACAATAAAGGTGATAAGAATTGTTCACAAATGAAAAGTATTTGTTTGGGCTAGGAGATCTACTCTTAGTAAATGAGTTAAAGACAAGATTATTTCTTTTTATAACTCAATTGAAATTCACGCATAACAGAGGTTCCGATCGAAAAATACAACATTTAAAGCTCATTTAAGATTATATATGTAGTTATATTATGGTTCCTTAACTATTCACTAACACTTGTAAATGGGTTCAAGCATTCATTGTGTCAACATCTTATCTACAATGAATCAAGATCTCCACTTTACAAGGAGGGTTCTAAATTGATTAGAAATGAAATACAACACATATAATGACCACTTGATAATATAACATTCAAGCACAAGAAAGAGATTAATCTAACCTTATTTCATTACCAAGAGCTTCATCCTTTCACCCAAGCAAAATGAAAATTAGTTACTCATGAACAAGAAGAAAGAAAAAGAGAAGAAGAAGAAGATGAACATAACTTCTATTTAGAACAAAAGAAAACTACAACAAGATGATATAAGAACTTGGTCTTCATCCTCAACCAAGATACCTCTAATGAGCAACTAATGCTGTAACACCCTCTCTAGGGCATCACATTTTCCGACTCCCGACTCATAATCTGAAAAGAAGTTCACACAAGTTTGAATTATAAAAATATGGTTTTAAAAATTTCTTTCTTTACTGACACGTAAATTTACTGAAAATATTAGGTAATCATATTTCAATTACTCATTATTCAATATTGACACACAATTTAAAGAGAAATATAAATTGACAGACTCTTTTGTTCTTTCTTTTTCCACAAGAGCAAACCCATTACGGTTCCTACTTAATATACGGTGTAACACTAACGATGAAAACTTAACATACTTGTTCCTTCTCCCGTATCAAACTTGATACATCGAACTCTACTCCTTGTCAACACCGCTCCCCAACAATTCATGAATGTCTACTCCTTATTGTTGTCCCCAATCTCGTGAGTGTCCATCGGAATGTCCATCTTGAAGCATCGACATTTGTTCTATGTCCGTTCCTTGTCCTCAAACATCTTTTCCATTTCAACACCGTCGGCAAGGTCATTCTCCGATGTTGTCTCCAAACGTAGAGGTATCAGGACAACTCGTTCCTTCTACCGTATAATTTTAATAATACGGACATAGCAAAAATAACATAACAAAGAGGTGAGATCACCTACACCAAGACCAAATGGCAAGACAGAGATAACACAAACAATAGTATCATACAGCTTATATCATATCATAATTACGATCATGCCATCATCATTATAGTTATCACACGTATACAATACTAAAATCATGCTATCAACACTAATCAACTATCATCATCCAATCATATATCAATTCAATTATCATAAACAACAATTGTGAGCATTATCATCATCATCATCCAAGTATTCAAAACAATTGTCATAGCCAATATTCCTCAATTAATATACATCAGATATAAATGTTCAGTTTATGCATGTACACAAGACTCGATTTCCTACTCCATGGAGCTAAAACTCAGTCGGAGAAATGATCGAAAAGAATCATTTCAGATCACATGCCTCGACCACGTGCTATAATCCTCATTTTGATTTTTGCACATCTAGCATATACACGGCGCCTTTATCGAGATCTTGATTAAGAATAGTGTCGGTCGTCAGATCATCGGTGTGTCGCGTCGGTGCCTAACCTACGGTTCTAAAGAGAGCGACTCACCGTCCATTGTCAATCGATGCCCCCAAGGTCAACCAGTGACCTACACTACGCATATCGCACCCACTCAAGAGGTGTGTTTCTCCAGCAATCAGCCATATCCAAATTCCTCATCGGACCATTCCAATGCATGTATAATGCACCAATTACCAATCACAAGTATAATACCAATCACAAGTTTCAACAAGAATCATATGTATTTTCAAGAAATGAAAATCATGTTATCACATTTTTCATAGTTATAAAACACTTTCGCCGTGTTTTTTTTACAAAATTGCGCAACATTTCCGTTACGTTTCCAAAAATGTTTTTGTTACGTTTTCAAATATCGTAACACTTCCGTTACGTTTTCAAAATTGTAAACGCGTTTTTGTTATATTTTCACAATACCGTAACACTTCACATTACGTTTTCAAAATGCCGCAACTCTTCTTCATTTGACTTTTAAATCACGTACTAATTTTTCAATGTTTTTCTTAAACACGTAAAAATATACGTTTATCAAATCCCATAATATTTTTCCACTGTTTCAAAATTACGTAACTTAAAAATCTTTCTTTACGTCACGTGTCACATAAATCATTTTCTTTCATTTTCACAATATTTAAAACACTTTTCAAATCACATAATGATTTTTCGTTATTTTCACAATCACGTAAAAATATTCTATTGTCGTTCAATCACGTTGTGATTTTCAATGGTATTTCAAATCACGTAAAATATTTAAACATACACCAACTCACGTAGAAATATTAAAACATTTTTTTAAGTCACGTAGGAATACTTAAACATTTTTTTCAAATCGCAGTAGCTTAAAAATCACGTTTACGTTTTTCACCATAATTTCATTATTTTTCCAATACGCAAAACATTCTTTAATATTCCAAACGTCATTTTGAAAACTACGTAAAATATACCTCAATATTCCAAATATTATTTTGGACTTTCAAAAACTCGATATCGTTTCCAATGTCATTTTTCACATTTTCTCTTTTAAGAAAACCTTTCCAAAATATATTTCACAAAATCACTCTCCAAAATCCCAAAGAATGATTCATATGTTAGAAGACGTTAAATTATTATATTTTTTTCATTTTTCCCAAATCAATTCTAAAATCCATTTTCTTTAAAACAAAATGAGGCTTAAAACAATTTGCAACCCTTAATTTTCTTTTCATCTTTATATGAAAGTTCACCCATGTGATAAAATACTCTGATTCCCTTTCCAAATTCTTTGTATTAAATCAAATTACATTTTCACTTTTAAAAAAATTAGTTTGTTTTATAAAAACCAGGGCATTACAAGTTTCCGAAAATCGTAGTACTTGATTTTTGAAACCATCAAATATTTTTCCTTCTCAATTGATATGATTTTACACAAACAAAACCATTAAATTTTGTATTTTTCAAAACCGTAAGACTTATGGTCATAAAACCAAACCCATTTGTTCAAATTCATTTTTCACTTTCTTTGCAAATCCTCAAAATCAACATTGTTGTTTTCATTTAAAACTCATGTTTAGAGAAATACTTAGGAACTTTGTACACAAAATAAATCAATAAAAATCTTTCTAAAATTGTGTTCATGTTCTCTTGAAAAACAAACCCTTTGTTTATTTTTCATATTTTTCAAATCAATCCAATTTTATTATTTCATGAAAATATTAATTTGTAAACACCTATTTTGAGGTGTCTTGTTTGAAATCCACCATGTTCTAAGTACTCAAAAATCAATTCTTTTGTTCTTGAAATTTTTCAACATAAACCCTAATCAAGGGTATCAAAACCGTAGCTCTTCCTTGGCTATTGGAGCCAAAAACCAATTTCCTTTTCACCATCAAGTCATGGCATATACATATATATTTCATCATAAATAATATAAGCATACCATCAAAGCCATAAAAGCATGTATAGCATATCAAGCATATCATCAAAGCTATAAAATCATGCAAAGCATATCAAGCATAGAAAATTAATCAAAGCTCATAAACACCCACAAATTAATTACATGACCATGGATATGAATCCTCACATGGATTCCACATCCATCAAATAAAATACCATCTCTCACCACCATGCTTGGTTGGTGAGATGGATCTCCCTCTTACCTCTTGAAGATCCTCCAAAGGTTCTTGATTTGCTTCTTTTTCCAAGTCCTTCACCACTAAGGGCTTCTCAAATACAAAATAAAACACACAAATAATTAATATACAAGACTTGAATAAGAAAACCATGGATTAGAATCATGGTTAGAACCTTGAAAATCAAAAGAAAAGTGAAGAGTACCAAATTTCACCATTAAAGCTTCAATCTTTAGCTTGAAGAACAAGGTTGAAGATGAATGATTTAGAGAAAATCTCCAACATGAAAGTTGCTTAGAATATCATGGAGATTCAAGATCTAAGGTTGGATGAAATTAAAAGAGCTTGGATGGTGATTTTAGGTAGTATGACCGAATGGTGTATTTTGAAGAACAAAGATGAAATTTTTGATTTTTGATAGAAACTTGAAGCTTGAATTTGAAGATCAAGATGAATGATTTTGGAAAAACTCATAACTAGAGATGTTCTTAGAATGATGTTTAGGTTTAGAAAATAAGGTTAGATGAAATTTTAGAAGCTTGGATGGTTGTCTTGGAAGGCTTGGCCGAATGGTGCCTTTGGAGGAGAAAAAAATGGAGAGAATTGGCTAAGTGTAGAAAAATGAAGACATGAAGATGATATGTTAGGAGACAAGGTGATATAATTGAGAAAGATAGCCTATTCTAAAGTGGTTGCCGTGGAGTGCTAGGAAAGAAAGGTAATATTATGTATATAGCTTTTTTTTTGTTTTTCTTTGATAAGAATGAAAGAAAAGTTGATAGGAAAGGTTGTCTTGCATTATTTCTTGACCATGGAGTGCTTCCAAGAAGTAGGCCATTCATTGTTGACTAGCATGAATTAATTGATCCATTTTGAGAATGCAAAGCCGTGGAGTGTGATGGAAAAATTGAAAGAAAGGTGATAATGCATGAAACATTGATCAAGACTTCCAACAATGACATAAAGCATCATTTAATGGATTGAAATTTGTTTTTATTTGTCTTCTAATAAGCCAAAAACCGTCCCCCTCCTTGCTTTCTTCTTTCATGTAATTTAATCAATAATGATCAATAATATGCAATATCGACTGAAAGACTACTTAACAACGACATAAAGAATTAATCAATGCATTGAAATATATTTTTTTCTCTTTGTCTCCAAAAGCATGCAAAACCGTGACCTCCTCCATGCATGCATTAAATCATGTTGTCATCTTTTCTAACCATTATTTGAATCAATTCTAGCCATTGATAAATTGAAGTTAAGATTTTGTAAACTTTTAATTTTGAAACTAAATCTCCAGCCATTGGATTTTTCTCCTTTAAATTTTAACTATTAGATGTGTTCCAAAATTAATTTAAGATTACTCCTTCAAACTTTAAATCCAATGGTCCTAATTACTTTCATACTTTAGAAGACCAAATTTCCACCATTGATTAATTCTTCTTCCATCCAATAAATCATAAACTTTGTTACTTTTCAAGACCAATTCTACACCTTTGATTACATCTATGGTTGATATATCAAAGCCTTCCTAACTAAGCTTATTCTCATACCATTGATTAAATCAATGGTTATTATCAAGCGCTTTATTAAGTTTGTTTTTAACCTTTGATTAAATCAATGGTTAATATTCAAACTAAGATTCTCATCCAAGGTATAAATCAAGTAAAGCTCTCTTTGTTGACTACGTAGCTAATTATAATATTTATTCTCAGATCCTACAAATAATATTTTTACTATATTTTCATCTCGATAATTAAATACAAAGATAAAATACAAGACAAGAAATTTTCTAAAAGCTGTTTCCTAGGATTCAGGTTTAGAAGATCCCCTGTCTCGTCTAAACAAGACAAATTTTTCTACGCGTAGAAAAATTTTCATTTTGTGGGACCCTGGGCCCACGTATGGCCACTTGGGCCCACATACCTGCGGGACCCACACAGGAAAAAATTTCAAAATCATCCATAAAATCACAAAAATTATAAAACGCACAAATATCAAATCAGACACGTAAAATAATTACCTAACTAAAAAATTAAATTACGTAAAGTTTTCTCCTACTAAAAATTTTTATTTTCCGACACGAAATAAATCACTCAAAACGATCAAATATCTTGTGAATAATCAAATTAATTTTACATACGTAAATCACTAAACGGTGAAATTCATAATCACAAAATTACTGATTAAGAGATTGGAAATTTTGGGGTGTTACAAATGCAGCTTTTTATAGAGCATGAAAAGTACAAAATGATAATAGACTTATTTAATAAGTAGTTGGATGAGTAGGTGGATGAGTGAAAAATAACAATAGTTATTTAATGAGTGAGTGGATGAATGAAAAATGACGATAGAATTGTTTAATGAGTAGGTGGATGATGGGTGAATGAGTGAAAAATGACAATAGAGTTGTTTAATAAGCAGGTGAATGATGGGTGGATGAGTGAAAAATTATTGTCATGTTTATCTCCCCACTTGTACCAATCAATTCAGTTATTTTCACAGGATTATAATTCTGTTAAAACGTCATTATCTTGAAAAGTGGTCTTCATGAGAGTTGAAGGATTTTGTCTTAACTTTCCAATGCCATCAGTTTCATTCCAATTCAACTTCTACAGCCCAACTTATGACCTGATATTTGCACATTGTTCAGGTTCCAGCAATAACACTCGTGTTCTGACTTCCGAACTCAATCTGACCTACTAGACATCCGATTAAGCTCTTATATTCTTCATGAAAGTTGTATATTTAGGTCTCAGATTTCATTTGGGCTTAGTTTCGTGTCAATTGAACTGCTATAGTTCAAGAAATGGGCTGATGAGTGCGCAAAGGTCAAGTTATTAAGATCAACATTCTGGCTTTTACTTCCACTTCAATTTAAATTATCCAAACGTGTGATTCAGCTCTTGAGGTCTCATGAAACTTGTAGAGAATTGTCTTAACTTTCCTATAAAATCAGAATCACATCAATCAAATATTTGTAATTCAGATTATAGTCAATTTACTAAACACTGTCAAATAGACAAATTAAGATCAATTCGTGTAATAATTCATTTAATGATCCAATTAGACATAATATTATAAAATATGACAAAATTAACGTAATTAAGCATAATTGAACCTTAAGAAATTTAATAAAAAAATTATTAAATAAATAAAATATATTGCTACCATCAAATTGAAGCGTGTGAAATTTATCATTATTTTTTCAGAATATTTAGATTAGTTAGGGTTTAGAAATTAGAACTCTTTTTTGCACCTGTTGTGTCATTGTTCACCTTACTTACTATATTGGATTGGATAGAGGTTTTCGTGTTTGGTTATTTTGTTTCAGGTTCTGATTTTATTGATGATTAAACTATTAAACTATTAAGCGTTTAAGCTATAAGATAAGATATATAATATAATAATAAGATATAATTTCTTCGAATGACTAATCATGCATTGTGTGTCCTTCTTGTAATGATTATAGCTATTTTGGTTATCCAAGCGCATGGACCTCAAATTCAATTTCAAATTTTGGGTTCTATAAATATGGGTTTGTTTTGCTTGATGGTGGTGCATCTTGCTTCCTCTCCTATACTCCTAATATTTTTGTGTGTTTCTTTGTTGGTTTGCTGCTCATATGTCTGTCCCAATTGATCCTCTGGCCGAAATCTATCTTGAGAGGGAGGCATGGAGATTTAAGGTTCAAATTGTAAGGATGTGGCGCTTTCCCAGTTTCAACAATCCATCAGTGGCGAGCTCCATTCAAATGGTTTTCATGGATTTGTAAGAATTGCATCTTACAGTTTTAAAATTTTATTCTTATTGATTTATTATGTATTGGTTATTGTAAATATGTTTATATGTTTATTTTATTGGTGCCTATTTATTTGATATGCTGAATTCTGAAGGATAGACTCGTGTATGTTTGAATCTTTGGTTAGTGTTGTAAGATTCAGGCCACCGTCTATAGTGCTTGGAGTTGAAAAATCCATTGGTTCTAAGGGCAAGCGTTCACGTGCAAAGATAACTCCTACAAAGAGGAATTTTGATGATTGTCTTGAATCTACAATTGGTGATGTGTCTTGGGACACCTAATTTTGTCTGTTCATTTTTTAATTTTATTTTTACAATAATAATAATAGTAATAATAATAGTGAATTAAAAAAAATAAATAAATTAGAAAAAGATATAAAATTTAAAAAATTTTAATAAAAAAAACATAATTTTGTGCCAATACCATGTTTAACCCAATTTGAAGACTCAATTGGTACCTAAACTTGAATTAACCGTATGCTCTTCATTATCTTTAACGATCCATGACTCATATCTACAACCCATCTTACCCATAACTCAACTTCTCTTCTCCCCCAAAAAAAAAATATAAAAAAAAGGAAAGAAGAGCCTGGCGTCAATTCCATCCCTTTCCCCGTACAAACCACTGTGCTCTGCATACACACACGCAAACTTACTGTAACACCCCCATGGTACACGGTTACAGTACCTCCTGTTGCACACACGCAAACTTTCTCCTTTTCTACTCACTCTCATAATTCGGTACTCAAAGAAATTCCAGGCAAAGAGGAATGGCGGTAGCACTGGAAATCTGGGGAAAGCATCAGAAATCCTAGAAGAAGGAGGCAGCGGATTTTGAGGGAGAGGGGGTATAGAAGAAGCAATCCTCCATCACCCATGGGTTCTTCTATAAAAAAGAGGGAGAAGAGGAGGTTTTGAAAAAAGGGAGAAAAAAAATGAGATTAAGGTTCAGAAAAGTAGGGTGAAAAAAAAACGAGATTAAGGTTCAGAAAAGTTAGGAGAAAAAAGGAAAAATGAGATTAAGGTTCAGAAAAGCTGGGAGAAAGGGGGCTCCGAAATTTTCAGAGGGGAGAGAGTTACGAAGCTTTTGAAAAAGGAAAGAAGAAATGGGTTTTCCTTCCTTGCTTGAGGGAAAGCTTTGGAGCTGGTTTCAAGCTTCTTGGAATTTATCCATAGCAGGGAGTTCTTGTGGTAACATAGTTTCCATTGTTGTTGTATTAATGTTCTGGTATTTATCAAATTTTAGATGCATGTAAACTCTTGATTTCACCTAGTACTCTGACATGCTGAGATGAGTTGCTAGATAATTTGAAATGATGACTTCACTTTTAAAATGTTTGATAAAATGCCTGAGTCAAAATTTCTTTTGCGATTTGCAATAGGTGATTTAGAATGCTTGATTAATTTGGGATCATTTTAATCTAAGTCTGAGATAGAATCTTCTTAGAAATGTGATGATTCATGACTGAGTTACTTTAGTTTTATTGTTGCTCATAATTCTTGTGAGTTAGAAGTCATCAAATTTCACCAAAGTGAATTCTGAGTTCATGTGCTGTTTTGAACATTCTTTTTGTTGTAAAAATGGTTCACTACCTGTGGTTGTCGGTATGTTGATTGTAGTTTCAGTTTGGGTCCTTTTCTTTGGCATGGGGTATGTAGATTGCTGTGATAGTGATAAATCAATGTGGGAATTAGGATAAGATTGATTCAAAATCTGTGGGAGGAGTCCCTGTTAATAGTTTTCTTGATGAATCAGTTGAATAATTGATGCTGGCTGGTCTTGTTTGAGTATGAAATGTCAATTGTTGTGTCTCTTTTTTCTTAAGAAATTAATATCTTGGTTCCAATAGATTTCCTACTGTTGCTTTCAGTTTTGCCCACCTTTAGGCGGCATTTGATCTAGAAAACATAAGTAATTGGTTGTTTTGCTATGGTAGAAGAATCAGGGCACATATTGGGAACATTTGGTTTGTGCACTTTGTCATTTTTGCATGCTGAATTTGTCTGGCAGCCCCTGCTCTTTCAACCATAACTTAAGCTAGACAACATGAAATCATGCACTTTTTGTCTTGTTAGAAAGCTAACATACTGTACTTTCGACTATAAAAATTCCAATTTTAAATCCTCTTTCATTTAATACCAGTTTTCATTTGAAGTTAGGCTTTCTTCTGCTGTTTTTGTTGGTCTGGCAGCTACTGCTCTTTCAGTCATAACTTAAGCTAGACAACATGAAATCATGCACTTTTTGTCTTGTTAGAAAGCTAACATACTGTACTTTCAACTGTAAAAATTCCAATTTTAAATCCCCTTTTGTTTAATACCAGTTTTCATTAGAAGTTAGGCTTTCTTCTGCTGATTTTACTTGTCTGGCAGCATGCACGGTTTAAATCACAACTTAAGTTTTGTAATTCTAAGTCACGCATGGTTTGTCTTGTTGGGAAGCTAATCTGTAGTTCTTTGACTAGTAAAAAACTCATTTTTTAATCTTCTCTAAGGAAATACCAATCTGCACTTAAATTGAAGCCATTTTCTGCATGACGCCTTACTGAAATCTGTTGAGATTCAACAAAAAAAATTGCTTGTGAATTGAGATTTGAGTATGTTTGCTCAAGATAAGTGTGTTCTGTTTTTGTCTTTTTTGTGGAATTGGAAGTTGCTTCCTCACTTGGATATGGTTTTTCTCCTTTCCTTTGGCAAGAGTTCAATCTAACTAGAGAGGTTGGGGATTTGTTCAAAACTGTCCTGTGTTCATTAGGCCAAGTAAATGTTTTTTGATTGTTTTTAAGATCAATTTGCCTGATTCTCAAAATACAAAAGGCCCCTAATAGTGGTAGTGTCTCTTGATGCATGTTCATAACATTAACTCATTGGTGTTGTAATCATGCATTTGCTGGTCTTCCTATTCTTTTTTGTACCACATAAATAGCACATTTAGTCATCATATTGGAATATGTATGATGCAACTTTTGCTTTATAATATTGAATCATAATCTGCATTTTGAGCATCTTATTTGGAGTGACATGAATACTTTGTACTAGGTGATATGTAGCATGAGTCTTGATACAGTTGGGCTTATGATAATTCTGTTGAAAATAAAATTTTGGAGGTTTGAATGGGTTGAGGTTGTTGCTGGCTGTTTTTTTGGCACATAGGACAGGTTATACTTTAGGGAGTATCAAAGATGTTTGAACCCTTTGAATGTGCTATGATTTTTTTCTCTTTACGTGTGGGCTTATGCACTGAACAGGGTTTGGATTTCTTTGCCTTACACTTGTATACCTTTTATATGTTGGACAAAATGGAATGGGTGTGTGTTTATGTGTTGAGTCTTTGGAACTAACTCTATTGGGAATGACCTTTAAATTTGTTTATGGCATTGGAAGTATATGTGGCCATGAGATGTTTGATATATGTTAGCTGGGTTTTTGGTAAGTGGTGGCAAAAGAATCAAATGAAGAATATTTGGCTGCTATGTTTATTTCATGCGTTTATCTTCTCTTGAAATTATGAATCCAGCTGGTTGTGTTTGATTCATCTTCTTGAAATTTGCTTGGGGATTTAAGTTTTTTTTTTTAGCTCCTCCTTTTACTCGTGACTCATGAATTTTAGCGATGGGCAATTGGTTTAATTGTGGCATCATGTGGTTGAAGGTGTAATTCATCATTTGGCATGATTAGATGTTGATATTACTAATTGCATATTTTTAATGTGGTTCTTGAAGATAGCAATGTACTTTTTGGTTTGTTTGAGATTTTGAGTAATATTGGATTTTTGAAGAAGTGATCCTTATTTATTTATTTTTGCCATACAAATAATTGTGTATTTTAGTGGTCTTGGGGGGTTCGATATTCTTCAGTCAATTTTTGGAGTTAGTCCGTGGTCTAACGCCACATTCGTTTAAGGTTTAAATAACTTGTGTTTCGTAATAAAATCTTTGGGTAAATAAACCGTGCAATGGTTAACGACAAAGATTGTATAGCTATATGCCATTTTTGTTGTAGTTTAAGTCAGGGATTTATTGTATAGTTTAATGTTATTTTGAATATCAAAAAATATAAATTTTTAATTTAAGCTCGTGTTTTGTTTTTATAAATATTTTTTTAAAGAAAAAATAAACATTTGTTCAAAAACTTAATCTATACAATGATTAACAATAATGATTGTAAAGTTCTATGATATCATCATAGTCGCTCAAGTCATAAAGATTTATTGTATAGTATTTTAGATCTTGTGCAAATCAATTTTTTTCTTTCAAACTTAAGTGTATTATGTTTTTTATTTTTTTCAATTTTTTTAATAAAATTTAATAAGACAAAAGAAGAAAAATAAAATAAAAAATTGAAATAAAAAAAGAAAATAATTCAACAAACATTTTTTAAGAAATAAATAAATCTTTTTTTGTCTTTTTATTTTAAAAAGAGTAAATTAAATATTTTTTAAGGTTATTAAATTTGTGTAATTAATTTAAGGTAATCGTTTAAAGACTAATGTAAAGGAGTTTAATAGGATTAAGTTTTTGTCTTTCCTTATGCATGCATAAGTTAATTCTAGAACCAAATCTAGTTTTCTCATATCTTTTCATTTTCTTATAAATAAAATGAGTTTTTTAAAATGTTTTTTCAACTCAAATAAAATTTGGTGACGATTTTGTTAAAAAATTAATTCTCGTTGATCCTATCACGATCCTACTCACACCTTCAGGGTTTTAAGAGTGTTAGCCATGACAATTATCACCCAAGAGGGGGGTGAATTTGGTGATTATAAATTTTAAAACACCTTTGAGAAATTAAGCATTTTGAATAACTCAATTAATAAATGCAGCGGAATATGTTTAACAAAGGTGGAATTATTAGTGATTTCACAAATACCACTTGAGCTATAGGATAAATCAAGTAAATAAGCTAGATATCAAATTTAACTCAAGCTTATATAATTAAGGCATAAATGTAAAGAGATAGAGTTAGAGAAAAACAAACGCAAGGGTTTATCCTGGTTCAGTCACCCCTTGTGACTTACGTCCTGTCCTCAAGCAAACCACTTGTGATTTTCTACTAAACTTCAAACTTGAACGGGTGCTTGAAAACCTTTACACAATAGAGCACTCACCACACCTTGCGATACCTCACCCTTTGTGCTTGAGTTTCAAAACAAGGATACCTCACCCTTTTCACTAGAGGGATACCTCACCCTCTTTACAACCTTTGAAGGATACCTCACCTTCTTTACAACAAGGGATACCTCATCCTTTTCAACTCTAGAAGGATACATCACCTTCTTTACAAATAAGGGATACCTCACCCTTTTTCTTTAGAGGGATACCTTACCATCTTTACAAATTATACAAAGTGTTTGAATGATAGAAACTCTCTCAAAGAGTGGATAATACAAATTGAAGCTCTATGGGTATCAAGGATTTACACTTTGAAGCTCAAAACAGAGTTTTGGAGAAAGAGATGATGAAATACGAAATTAATACTCAAGAATGATTTTCAGATTGTTCTCCTTTATGTAAACAATGCTCAAACACTTCCATTTATAGCCCATGACATTTTAGGAGTCGTTGGAGGCTTGTGGAGGGCATTTAGTGCTCAATAGAGCTGTTGGGGAAGAGTCCTGGAACAGACCATAATCTGTTATGGCAAAAGCCATAGTCGATTATGGCATGAAAGAAAGCTTTCCAACGTTTCTGGTTTGCAAAATAACCTATTATGGGATTACTCATATTTGAATATGAAGGAATTCATAACCTATTATGAAACACTCATAATTTGTTATGAGTTATGCCATATTCAAATATGGCCATTTAAAAAACAAGTTGTTACGTTTGAGAAGCCAAAAATTCAATTAGAAAGAAGCCATATTCGGTTATGCATATTCCCATATTCGGTTATGACATTCTGGTTTTAAAAGCTAACTTTAAATGGTCATAACTTCTTCATTTCTCATCCGTTTTAAACAAATGACCAGTCATTGGAAAGGTATTTGAGTCTATTTTCATATGAAATAAGTTTCAGAACAAAACACAAAATAATTTGGAAGTGATAATCAAAAGAGTGACCAAAGGTTAGCTTTGCAAAATACAAACTTGACTATTTTTAATGGATTTGAACAACCACCAAGACTAGCTTTTCAAAACTTGTTTGTTGAGCATTTTAGTATGTGAAAACCATTTGTAAAGATTTAAAAACATGTTTGAGCTTAGTGTGATTCCCAAATACCTTTACACAATATCTAAGTCCTATAAGTTAATCTTGAAGATCCTTGGACTTGATCATTGCACTTCTATTTCTTGTCCTTGTTTGTTATCATCAAAACCATTGCTTTAGCCAATGCCAATTACATTCTCCCCCTTTTTGATGATGACAAACAACCATTGAGAAAAGGTTAGTTCAAATAAATTGGAATTCACAAAAGGTGTTAAATAAAACTTACTCCCCTTTTGTTTTTCAAGATGTGGCAAGTTTAGAGTTTGCACAGCTCCCCCTTGATATTTGAATCCTAGAATCATTGAATTTATTCCTTTTGTTTACCTTGACTCTTCTCAATGACACAACTTCTCCCCTTTTTGTCATGATTAAAAAGATATGCAATATATAGATTTTGACAAAGAGAAGTAACACAAAATCATTGCTAACAACAAATATTCAATAAGTATATTAGCTACAAGATAATCATCAAAACATAAATGGATTACCACAAAATGTCATCAACATCATAAAGAGCATAAACCAACCATAAATAGAGTTATATAACATGTCTCATGATAATAGCTAAACAGAGCAAGACAGAGTTACATTAATAGCAAACCTATTGATAGGGTAAAAAGGGTCCAAACTCAAGTCTCATGATTCTCCGGAAAGCGTTGCTCAAGTCTCTTACATAATTACATCAGCAAGGGCAGTGGACAATTCTTCTTCTTGTGTGGCAGCATCATGCCCAACACCATAAACCCAAGCACCATTAACCATCTTGAAGTGGAGTGAGATTTTTGGAAGAATTTGTGGGATTTTAATTGGTGGATTTGGGTTGGATTTGAGGAGGGAGAGGTGTTTGAGAGAGTGGGTAGGAGTGGGTGTTAGAGGAGGAAGAAGGCTATGGAGGAAAGGGGGGCTTCGTGAAGATAGGGGCTTCTCGGTTTTGTGCTGAATGGAGGGGCATAACCGATTATGTATATGGTCATAATCGGTTATGAGTGAAATGCTTGGCTTCCTGGAGAGTGAAATAACTGAATATGTGGGAAATCAAACCATACCATATTCGAATATGGTGAAGGCCAAGGAGGAAAGGCATGGCTCGGGTTCAACAAATAACAGGTTATGAAAATACTCATATTCGAATATGAGTATTTTGCAAGCTCACAAAATCATTTGGATTGTCATAACCGAATATGTGCATTATTTCCAGAAACCATTTTCTTGAGCTGAAAAACTTCCCAGAGTCACAAAGCAGCCCATAACCGAATATGAGATGATTCATAATCAATTATTATGCTTGACAGAGATCAAGTTTATCTTGCCAAAACTCCTTTCGACATCAATAACAGATTACACCATTTGCATAATAGATTATGTCCATCTCCCAAATCTTGATTTCTAAGATAAAACCAGATCAAGTCTTCAAGAAATCAACAATTTAAGACCATTAACACTTGCCATTTCCCCCTTAGATAAAAAATCATTCCATCCTTCAAGACTATCAAAACTTGTCTTTCACCATCAAAAACCAGAAAATTCTTCAAGAAATTATCCTTTGATATACAAACAACTTATTCCATCCTTAGGAATTTCTTGACTTGGCTATTCTTCCATCACCTCTAAACACCTTAAATATGGCTCAAAAACTGATTATACTTCTCTGGAGGAGCTTGAATCCAATTTCTTCAATAAGATCTTGAGATTGGATGATTGAGGGACTTGAGCATAGATCAAGTACCTGCAAAACAAACTTGGGAAAAACTCTGACGGTCAAGTCAATGTTGGATTCAAAAACAATTTAAGACAAAAGTATAGTGTAGTATGGCAGATTATGCAGCAATTATGTAGATTATGCAGCAGAGGCCAATTTATGCAGCAGGGTTATATTTCAAATATGAATGCAAGATTGATCCAATATTCCAAGATAAAAAGTATCTAACATAAGCATTCATTCAAATGCATGTTTGATTAATTATTCCTAATTCTCCTCTCATATATGCACTTTAGGGCAAACAATGATCATATTAGGAATGTTATGACAATTACGAAGATATTATGATCAAACATGTCATTTCAAATAAGAAGTGTACTTATCTAGCATATTGACACATGTAAAAATATTTTCAAGATATAAACCTAGAAAAATACAACTTTAAAGCAAGTTAAAGCATAAAACAAATCTCCATTTATCCAACGATTGCAAGTCCAAGCTTCTTGGAGACAAAAAAGAGAACTTGGAGTATTTTCTGATCTTGTGCTTGCAGCAGCCACTTTTGAGATTCCAAAGTCAGTTCTTGCCCTTCAAGCACACCTTCAACACACTTTAGTTTTTGGCTTTTGGTACCCAAATATTCTTAGGTCCTTGTGTGTCAGTTTTTGAATATTAATTCATTATGCTCTCATAAAGATCACTTTTTCCATAGTATGTAAATTAAGCACAACAAATCAAATAATCAATTACTATTATGCATATAGCCAATAACATGCTTACTTTTATGATATTTAGACAATTTAAAAATATAGCAAGCATACCTAGGCATTGTAGAACCTTATGTACCAAGATGTATAACAAATTAATGAGCTGTGGTACAATAAGAATGACCATAATCATGTGCTAAACAATATATGCATATTTTACTAAGTACACATGATTCTATCAATCACTTAAGGACTACAAGGAATATACCTCAAATTCATTGACTTTATAAGTGAATGTGTATAAGAGGTCAAAACTTTTGATACCGTGGCTTTGTAATCAAGGAAATGCTTTTTCTTACCCATTGCTTCTCTTTTGGAGTTTTAAACTTTACAAGTTCTACATTTTGTACTTGAGAAGCTTTGGTTGAAGTCATCTTCCTTCTTTGACTAAAATTTCTACCATTAGGCTTTGGAAGAATTCTTCTTGATGGTTCTTCTATCCTTTGACCAATTTGTCCATCCTTTTGAGAAATTTTCTGCATAATTGAAACACTAGGAGGACTTTTTGGTACCCACTTCATCTTGGGTCCTTGAATGTTAGTACTAGAACTTTTACGACTTTTCGGAACCCAAACTAAGTTATTTCTCATATAAGGATTTCTTCTGTAATTGCACAAATGAGAAATATGTCCTAAATAACCACAAAAATTGCAAACAATTAAATTCAATGATGATTTGGTCTTTTGAAAATCATCTTTGGAAAACTTAAGCCCTTTGTTATTTTTACATTCTAAACTATTTTTACCATAAGCCTTGCTTGAATTTTCATGTGTAATAACATTGATTTTATTCTCATTAACAAGCATAGAATGTAAGCAATTAGAATCATTAGCTTTGACAAATTCAAAAGATAAGTCCTCAACTTGATTTTTTAAATTAATGCACTTTTCACAAGAAGTTGACGTTTCACTTTTCAAAGGCATTTCCTCATCAAGAAAAACATATTCATTTTTCAAAGTCTCAATTTCATTTTCAATGGAGGAAATGTTTTCCAAACAAGATAAGTTTTTCTTTTCTAAATTTAACAAACCATCATACAATTCATCATATGCACATTGTAGCTCATAATAGGAAGGACTATAATTTAATTTATCATTATTTACCTCAAAGTCCTTTTGAGTCATATAGGAAGTAGTCTCAATTTCCAACATACTTGGCTCTTCCTCATTGTTGTCCTTCAAGCATTCAAGAACATCTTCTTTCTCAATTTTATTTTGCTTTGCCTCTTCATCAAATCGAGCACCATTATCACCAAGAGGCATTGAACTCATTTTCTTGCTTTGAACATGTTCTTGAGGACATTTTCCAATGTTGTCTTCCTCTAGAGGTTTTTGCTCTTCTTTCTCTCTATATACAACTTTATGCAAGAAATTATTGTTAGCAAGATAAATATAATCAAGAGCATCCCATATATCTTTAGCACTAGAGCAACTCTTAATTTTAGCATAAGCATCATCATTCAAACTACTTCTTAAGATTTGCATTGCTCTAATGTTCAAGGAAAAACATTTCTTGTCATAATTATTCCAAGTTTGTTTTGATTTGCAAGTAAATTCATCAAGCACAATATCCCACAAATCAATATCAATAGATTGCATATAAATCTCTATTCTAGCTTTCCAATAAACAAAATTCACACCATCAAAAAATGGTGGTTTATCAATTTTAAAACCTTTCATTTTGAAAAGCTTTTAAATGGTTGCCAACAAATAAGGATCTTTAACTCTAAGCGGTTAAGCTTTCACCAGAGCACGAAGCTCTGATACCACTTGTTAGCCATCGCAACCATCACCCAAGAGGGGGGTGAATTGGGTGATTACAAATTTTAAAACACTTTTGAGAAATTAAGCATTTTGAATAACTCAATTAATAAATGCAGCGGAATATGTTTAACAAAGGTGGAACTCTTAGTGATTTCACAAATACCACTTGGGCTATAGGATAAATCAAGTAAATAAGCTAGATATCAAATTCAATTCAAGCTTATATAATTAAGGCACAAATGTAAAGAGATAGAGTTAGAGAAAAACAAACACAAGGATTTATCCTGGTTCAGCCACCTCTTGTGACCTACGTCCAGTCCTCAAGCAAACCACTCGAGATTTTCCACTAAACTTCAAGCTTGAATATGTGCTTGAAAACCTTTACACAATAGAGCACTCACCACACCTTGGGATACCTCACCCTTTGTGCTTGAGTTTCAAAACAAGGATACCTCACCCTTTTCACTAGAGGGATACCTCACCCTCTTTACAACCTTTGAAGGATACCTCACCTTCTTTACAACAAGGGATACCTCATCCTTTTCAGCTCTAGAAGGATACCTCACCATCTTTACAAATAAGGGATACCTCACCCTTTTTCTCTAGAGGGATACCTCACCCTCTTTACAGATTATACAAAGTGTTTGAATGATAGAAACTCTCTCAAAGAGTGGATAATACAAATTGAAGCTCTATGGGTATCAAGGATTCACACTTTGAAGCTCAAAACAGAGTTTTGGAGAAAGAGATGATGAAATACGAAATTAATGCTCAAGAATAATTTTCAGATTATTCTCCTTTATGTAAGCAATGCCCAAACACTTCCATTTATAGCCCATGACATTTTAGGAGCCGTTGGAGGCTTGTGGAGGGCATTTAGTGCTCAATAGAGCTGTTGGGGAAGAGTCCTGGAACAGACCATAATCTGTTATGGCAAAAGCCATAATCGATTATGGCATGAAAGAAAGCTTTCCAACGTTTCTGGTTTGCAAAATAACCTATTATGGGATTACTCATATTCGAATATGAAGGAATTCATAACCTATTATGAAACACTCATAATCTGTTATGAGTTATGCCATATTCGAATATGGCCATTTAAAAAACAAGTTGTTACGTTTGAGAAGCCAGAAACTCAATTAGAAAGAAGCCATATTCGGTTATGCATATTCCCATATTCGGTTATGGCATTCTGGTTTTGAAAGCTAACTTTAAATGATCATAACTTCTTCATTTCTCATCCGTTTTAAACAAATGACCAGTCATTGGAAAGGTATTTGAGTCTATTTTCATATGAAATAAGTTTCAGAACAAAACACAAAATAGTTTGGAAGTTATGATCAAAAGAGTGACCAAAGGTCAGCTTTGTAAAACACAAACTTGACTATTTTTCATGGATTTGAACAACCACCAAGACTAGCTTTTCAAAACTTGTTTGTTGAGCATTTTAGCATGTGAAAACCATTTGTAAAGATTTAAAAACATGTTTGAGCTTAGTGTGATTCCCAAATACCTTTACACAATATCTAAGTCCTATAAGCTAATCTTGAAGATCCTTGGACTTGATCATTGCACTTCTATTTCTTGTCTTTGTTTGTTATCATCAAAACCATTGCTTTAGCCAATGCCAATTACAAAGAGTGTGTTTGGAATGTAAAAAATTAAGAAATGATTTGATTTGTAAATCAAATATAATTAAATTTTGTATTTAGAATGTTAAAAAATAAGAAATAATTTAATTTCTAAAATCTCATAAATTTTATTTCGTTAGCTTTAGAAATTTTATCAAATTTGATAAAATTTGTTAGGATTTGATTTGAAATAAATAGATTATTTTACCTTTAGTAACTACTTCTAATTCTCTTTCATAAAGTTTAAAATGTAAAATAATAAAATCAAATTAATTTTTATTTTAATGAATTTCAATCATAAAATTTGATTTTTAAATCAATTTAAATTTTATTTCTATTTTTTAAATTTCAAACACAAAATTTGATTTTTAAATTAAGTTAATTCAATTTAAATTAAATTAAATTAAATTAAATTAAATTATTTTTTTATTTTTATTCATTCTAAACACAACCTAAAAGAAGTAAAACTTGAGAAGGAGTGATTTTTTTTTTTGTATAATGATGAAAAAACAGAAGAAAACTAAAGCCTAACAAAAGGGACCCTTGAAGCATCTGCTAGCAGAAGAGGTGAGACGGCAGCAAGGGGTTCATCCTCTCCTTGAACTAGTCTTGGGATTGAGCTCCAATCTTGGCCATGAGGTCAGCACAGGCATTTGCTTCACGAAGAATATGCACTACTTTGACAATCTAGCTTCTGTGAAGTAGACTTTTAACTTGAAAAATGATACTCCCATATATGTGGAAAGGGGGTGGGAGGATGGCACCAATTGTACTGCATTTTAAATAATTATTTAAGCAAGTTGGATATTTTTAATAACACAAGATATGTATTTAACAATTCGAATTAAAATGGAAAGTAGCTTAAAAGATAATAAGATTTTGGGGAAATGTTAAGAGGAGAATGGAAGTTATTTTAGAAATGGTTACAAGTTAAATTGGATACCTGTAAGCTTATTAGTTTATCTCCTTATGTTCAATTTAACTTAAAGATAAGTAATAGAGCTTAGTAATTATTAAAAGTGTATATGAAAAATTATGAAAGGATAAGTATAATGGCTAAATGAAGTATTAGAATTTCCTAGGACAATTATGAAAATTAGAAAATTTATTAGCGAAAGAACAAAGTATTCTTAAAAGATAAATTTCTTACACCAAATACTTGTCCTTATCCTTATCTCTTTGTCGGCAGAAGGCAAAGATAAGAAAGAAAAAGAAAGAAAGAAAGAGAGAAAGAGAGGGAGTAGAAACAAAATAGAGAAGGAAGAAAAGAGAAAAGAAATTTTCAAGTGGTCTCAATACTCAAAAGGAGGGGTGAATTGAGTTTATAAAAATATTTGGCAAATCTTTCACAAAACACTTGATTATTAAATTTTGTTGAAGCTATTGAATGTTTGAAGTGATTAAATAGAGAAAATTGAATACTTTCACTCATAAATAAATAAACTAAACAGAGAACATTCAAACAAGCATATTCAATAAATACAAAAAAGTAACGGAGTTGAGTTTAGAAAATCAAACACAAGGTTTATCCTAATTCAACCACCAATCCACTTGTGACCTACGTCTAGTCCTCAAGTAATCACCTAAGATTTCTACTATATCTTCAAGTTTCAATCAGGTGCTTGCAACTTTTACAAACTAGAGCACTCAATACACCTTAGGATACCTCACCCTTTGTGCTTGAGCCTCAATTTCAAGGGATACCTCGGCCTTACAACTTTGAGGGATACCTCACCCTTTCTTTTATAGTTTATACAGAGTATAGATGAATTGAAACTCTCTCAAGAGTAGATAATACAAATTGAAGAACAATGAATATCAATGATTCACACTTTTGAAGTTCAAAATAGGGTATTGATTGAAATGATGATAAAACTCATATTTAATGCTCAAGAGTGATTTTCAGATAGTTTCTCTAACCTTCTTTAATGCCCAAACACTTTCATTTATAACCCAAAACATTTAAGAGCCGTTGGTGGTTGTTGGGGGCATTAAATGCTAAATTATAGCTGTTGGAGAATCATTTCTGGTTGTCCAGATAACCGGTTATATTTGTTCCATAATCGGTGATTTGGTTTAGAATAACCGGTTATTGGATTACCATAACCGGTTATTTGATCTCACAGGAACGTTTAAAACAACTCATAACTGGTTATGGAAAACTCATAACCGATTAGGAGCTTTTAGAAATAAAAGCTTAAGCTCCTTACTTAGTGAATAACCGGTTATAGAATATCAATAATCGGTTATTGCATTCTGTTTTTGAGAAACCAAACTTTGAAAGATCATAACTTCTTGGTTATACATCCGTTTTAAACAAATGATCACTCGTTAGAAAGATCATTGAGTTTACTTTAATATGAAACAGGTTTTAGAACAAGACTCAAAACATTTTGAAAGATGTGTTAAAAAAGAGTAACTTATGGTCAATTTTGCAAAATATAAACTTGACAAATTTTCATCCAATTGAATTTCCACCAAGACTAGTTTAAACAAAAACAATTTGTTGGGCAATTTCAACAATCAAGAAACATTTTTAAAGATATTAAAACTTGTTTGAGCTTCGTGTGATTCCTATTTACCTTTACATGTAAGGCCTAAGTCCTATAAGCTAAACATGACAAAACTTGGAACATGATCTTCATGCAACCAATCCTTTTTGTTTGTTAATCATCAAAACCAAACCATTGCCATTTATATTCTTCCTCTTTTTGATGATGACAAACAATCATTTGAGAAAAGAGTTAGTTCAATTAAATTAGAACTCACAAAAAGTATTAAAGACTTACTCCCCCTCTATTTTTCAAGAGGTGATTAGTTCAGAGTTGCGCAGCTTCCCTTTAATATTGGAATCTCAAGATCATTGAATTTATACCTTTCATCTACTTTTTCTCATTGTCTTATGAACCAAAAATTTCTCCCTCTTTTGTCATTATAAAAAATATGCAATACATATTTTGAAAAAGAGAGAAGTTATATTGCAACAAAACCATGTAATCATATATATTAACTAACACCATTGCTAGATAATAGATATTCAACAATGTAAACAAAATAACCAAATGGTGAAAACAAAACATTTTATAACTATAATAATCATGATATACATTTCAACAATATAGCCGTAACAAAACATCATATTGTTTCAAACAGTGATATTCATTATAAAAAAAAGTAAACTCTCAATGGTTAGATCTAAAATAGAATGATATATAAAAAACAGTAGCTAAAAGATTTTGGGATCCATGCCTAAGCCCCATCATCCTCTAGTGGTGCAAGGCGACGTTCAATTCTCCCCAAGCAATCTTCCAAGGATTGTAATCGATCATAGATGACTCCAGTACTATGCTCCTGATAGACTCGCAAATTCATAATCTGAGTTTGTATATTGACTTGCATATTTACAAAGGTAGCTAGGATGCAATCTTCAATGGTGACAGGTGCCTCTTCCATAGGCACATCAGCAGGGGCAGCTGACATTCCTCCTTTTGGTGCTGCTGCCTCACGTCCACGACTATAAACCCATTGATCATTTATTTTTCTAATTTGCATACAGTTAAAAGAAACCTTTCCAAACATGTTATGACCAGTAGTTTCAATGACTCCATCCTCATGTAAGTTGAGTTTGTACTGATCGAGTATTTTAGCAACTATCAAGGCGTAGGGGAGATCCATCATCATTTTTTCTTTAACCTTCATCATGTAATGCATGATGTAAAATGGCCAATTGATGTGCAATCTTTGTTTCATTGCCCACATCAGGAAGATATCTTCGTCCTCAACCAAGGCAAAGTTGCTTGCCCTTGGAGCCAATATATGTATCACCACAAAATGCAAAAGGCAATGTTTAGGAGTTAGACATCCAACAGTGAAGGACCCTTCTAGTACTCGGATGCCTGACTGAAGCATGCTCTCAACAGCTTGTGCTCTATCATATCTCTCCCAAGATTTGTGGCTATCCATTGTGAAGGTTTCTCCAGAATGAGTGAGACCAAATAGGGGAGTCCACTGATTGGGGGACATAATAATTCTATGTCGTTTGACATCAAAGACCAAATTTACTCCAAAGATACTTATTTTGCATAAGTAAACTTTGGTTGCTTCAAGGTAGTAGTACTCACAATGTGTGGTGACGAAGGTTCGCAGTCCATGAAACTCCAGAAGCTTTGTGAGGAATGTGAACTCTTCTTTGATAAAGAAGCTCTAGTCTATGTACTTTGGCTGAATGAGATTCATTGCTTGAAATTCCAATTTGTATTTGCTCATTTGTTTCTTATGGGAAAAATTTTTTCGAAGGTCCAAGCTTAGAGGAATGTCTTGGTCACTGTCTAGGGTAAGTGTTTCTTTAGGTGCAGGAGGATTTTTGGTGCGTGCTTTCTTGGGGTGAGAGAAGCTGCTGGCCATGGTGGAAATAGAGGTTAGGGCTCAGTTTGGGAAAGAGAAACCGTGAAGGAATGAGAAGTTTTGGAAGAAAGTAGGAGTTTTAATCAGTGGAAACTGATGGATTGTGGAGCAAAATGAGTTTGTGTGGTTGGTTTTGGTTGGATTTGAGGTTGGTGATAAGATGGAGGGAGTGGGT
This sequence comes from Ormosia emarginata, assembly GCA_029884605.1. NCBI lineage: Eukaryota > Viridiplantae > Streptophyta > Magnoliopsida > Fabales > Fabaceae > Ormosia > Ormosia emarginata. The sequence goes on from JAQQTP010000073.1 coordinate 23,882,992, forward strand.
GTGAGATGACGGTTCTATTTATTTTTTATGTTTTTCTTTATTTATTAATGCTCAGTTCTAATATGGATACTATTTTGAATGGCTCAGGTACCTTATAGACCATGTACAACAAGAACACAACTTGACTTTGGTTTGGAGGAATATCATTACATGTTTTTTCTACTTCAATGTTTAATGTATAACAAATTTTGATGTTTTCAGTATGCAGTGGTAATAGTCACCATACTAACATGGTTATATCTTGCTTTGACTATCACTGATGGGCTATTGATAAAATTTTCAATGCTCTACATATGATGTTATGCATGCTTAAATTGAAAATGATGGATCTTTTGAATGCATGATATAATGTCAATGGCTAGTGCGGAGTTGGTTGTCCAATGATATAAATGGTTGCAATTTGACCGCCTTTAGCAAAACCAAATGCAATCATGAAATATGTGAAACAATCTAGTAGCTTTTTATGTATGATTTACATCCCACTTAGATGCATGTGTAACTTTGAAAATGATAAGAATGCATGTATAGAGAAAGTTTATGGATGTACATGTAGAGATTTCGATTATCCTAGAAGTTATTTTTAAACTCTCTCGAGGTGAAATCTTATATTGTGCATGATTGAGGAATTGATTAGGGTATTGTTTGGACTAATTGAGTCTTTCAAGCTTAACCTGATACGATTACCATTGTATTTGTTACCATGTTAACTATTTTAATGCATGTGAAAGCATTGCATTTTCTTTCTACCATCAATGTTTGTTGAGTACATAATATGTTATTTCTTGAAGTGAGTTCAATGATTAGAGGTATTAATATATTTAATATAAAATGAGCTTGAAGGAGCCAGATGCAGTAAAAGAAAAATATTGCTTTGTAGAAGTATAAAAAAAAAGAAATAAAGAGAAAAAAAAAGAGAAAAGAGATAAGCAAAGCAAATAAAAGAAAGAAGAAAAATTAAATACAAAAAGCATTGAATGTTTTTGGTGAGTTTTAGTCTTTCACTGTTGAATACCCTGCTATTTTCACATGGTCTCAATTCTTGAAATAGTATGTTTATGTTTCTCAATGTTTGTATATATCATTTTTCTTTCTTTTCATACGCTCATAACCATTGGCCTTACATTACAAGCTGTTGAAGTCCCTATTGATCCTCAGTTGTGTGTGATTTACATTAATGGAGAGAAAGTTTAGATTTAATTTTGTGAATTATATGATTCATATACATGTATGCTTATAAACTTATTCGGTTGTGTATGACTTGAATAGGAGAAGTTTATCTTGCATATTTGTGGAGAATGTGATTTGCATGAAAAGATGCTTGAAATGTTAGCATGTTAAGGATTGTGTATGTGTGGAGCCGATTGTAGGCTATTAGCATTTTTTGAGGACTGATGTAATTATTTTACACTGGTTGGGGTTAATTGAAAAATTGAAATTATAATATTTGCTGAATGTGTTGAATATGATTTGACAAGTAAGTTTATTTAATCATACTTTGATTTGCTCGAGGACTAGCAAAAATCTAAGTTTGAGGGTGTGATAACTTCACAAAATGTAGTTATTTGTGTCCTATATTTGTGCTTCATAGTTTGCTTAGTCCTTGTATTTATGCATATTTAGAAGGTTTTAGGCTTATATTTGTCAAATACAATTTGGACACCTTTCTATATGATCTTGAGCAAATTGTGCATATTCTTAAGTGATAAAGTAGATTTAAAATTTATATTTGACCTGGTAATTTCTCTAATGTAGGATGGACTCAAAATAGATGAATTGATGCAAGTCAATGCCCAACATTGGAGGAGAAAGTCAAGGAAGCATTCCAGTAGAGCACGTCGCGGCGCAGCACACGTCACGCTGCGGCGCAGCATATGTCACGCCGCGGCATGATGTGCATCACCTGCTGCCAGTACTTACACCCGAGGCATATGCGCTGCGATGCAAGATTTTTGTATCGCGGCGTGAGGTGACAAACTGAGCTATATATTCTATTTTTTTAGATTTTTAAAGAAGAATGGTTGTTTAGGGTTAGAGAAATTACGCTAGGTCTTCATTTTGAGGTTGAGAGAAGGCTTGGGGAGCCAAGGTTGGAGGTTATCTTCCTCATGGAGGAAGATTCAAGCATCAAAGATCAAACTCATGAGCTTCCTTCCTTCTCTCTTTTCTTTCTTCTCTTCCATTATCTTGAACATGTATTTTGTGATTCTATTTTCGTGTTCATTGAGTAGCTGAGCTGTATTTAGGAAATACTTTAGATCATCCCATTAATATTAATGATATTGTTCTTCTTTTATTTTATGTGTATGTGTGGTTTTATTCAATTATATTGATCTTAATGCTCTTGAGTGCTTGATCAACATTTAAGCTAATTTGATAAAATCAAATGAACCTAAACATAGGAATTTGGATTTGAGATCATAGGTATGGTTGATGCATGTTCGATTCCATTCTAATGGCGGGATGAGTTGATTTGCTAATGAGATATAAATATACCTTGTAGCCATGCATAGCAGGTGTTTGAGAATAGACCTTTATGAGTGGAGTTTGCTCTAGTTCTCATGGAAACATAGTGAATTAGGTAAATGAAGCAATACTTGATTGACCCCTAGGCATAGGCTTTCAAGTAAAGTAGATTCTCAAGCTAACTTAACTTATTCATTCATGTTGATGAAGAGGATTACATTTTGTAATTGAAGTAGGGGGTGAAGAGGGATTTTCCTAATCTTTAACCATTATCTTTATTGCTTTTTAGTCTTTAGTTTGTTTCCTTTTTCCAATTTTTATGCTCTTGAATATAACTATTTAAGCTATTGGTTGATATTTAGTACTAGAAGTAACCTTATTCTCGTGGGAAAGAATCTTATTCTTTATTGTATTACTTGAACGACACGTGCACTTGCGGTACACAAAAGATCCAACATTATTCTTATAACCGGTTATTTTCATGATTCCAGAAAGCACGACCTTTGTGAAAGTTTAATAACTGGTTATGCCCATTTCATAACCGATTATTTGTGTGTTCTAGAAAGTACTAAATAACCTCATAACCTCTGACTTTAGTGATAACTGATTATGGGATTCTCCTAACCAGTTATTTTAGCTTGGCAGAGAGTAATCCCAACATATTATGACAGTTCAAAGGACCAATAACAGGTTATATGCTCCTCATAATTGGTTATACTACTACTAAAACCAGAAATTTATCAAGAAATCAACCCTTTCACCATATGTACCAGAACATTCACTTCTAAAACCAGAGATACTTCAGGAATCAACCCTTGAAACAAGAACTCAAGCCATTTTGAGGATCATATTTTCCTTGCCTCATTTTTCATCCATTTTAAACTTCCGAATTTAGCTCAATGATAGAATACACTTAAAAAAGCACTAGAAAACACTCTACCATAACATGAACTAGAAACTTGCGATTGGAGGACTTGAGCATGGACCAAGCACCTACAAAACAAATTTGGGAGAAACTTCGATGCTCAAGTCAATATTGGATTCAAGAGATAAAAGTCCAGGACACATTTATGTAGCAAGTTATGACATTATGCAGCAAAATGGAATTATGCAGCAATAATTAGATACATGACTAATCTAATATGCCAAGTTCTCTTCTTATATAAAAGAATGCTTCTTTATTCAAAGGTTTAGTGAAGATGTCAGGTAGTTGTTTAGTGGTTTCCACAAATTCAAGCATGCATTCACTATTTTGAACATGATCCCTTATAAAGTGGTGCCTAATTTCAATGTGCTTTGTTCTTGAGTGCAAAATGAGATTTTTAGACAAATTGATTGGACTAGTGTTATCACATCTTATACGGATGTGATCAAGCTCAAGGTCATAGTTTAGAAGTTGTTGCTTCATCCAAAGGATTTGAGCACAATAACTCCCAGCTGTAACATATTCAGCTTTAGTTATAGACAATGTTACACTATTTTGTTTCTTGCTATGCCAAGAAACTAGTGAGCTTCCAATCAAGTGACATGTCCCACTAGTACCCTTCCTATCTATTTTGCATCTAGCAAAATCAAAATTAGAATAACCAATTAGGCTACATGAGGCACCCTTAGGGTACCACAAACTCATTTGTGATATGCCTATTAGATATTTCATAATTCATTTTACAGTACATAAGTGTGATTCTTTAGGATTTGCTTGATATCTAACATGCATGCACACATTAAACATAATATCAGGCCTACTTGATGTAAGATAAAGGAATGAGTCAATCATACCTCTATACTTTGTAATTTCTATAGATTTATCTCTTTCATCCTTATCCAAATAATAAAAAGTGCCAATAGGTGTGTCCATATGCTTAGAATTGTCCATTCTAAACTTCTTGAGCAGCTCCTTGCAATATTTTGATTGACTGATGAATGTCTCATTCCTTGTTTGCTTGATTTGGAGTCCAAGAAAGAAGTTGAACTCGTAACACCCACCGTAAGGTATCACATTTATGTTACTTAATTATCAAATTACCCCTTTGATTTAAAATATGATTTATAATGTAAATATAAGTTATAAATTTCTAGAATATTAATAAAATAAACTTATCAGAATATAAAATTCTAAACAACATCACAAATAATTTACATCATATACATAAGTCTCAGTACTGACATACTTAAATATTTACCAACAAATTTCTCAAAAGTATTTGAACATTATTTAAACTAACATACTTGCCCAAGTATGACTAGACAGCAGAACCTTCAGAAGGGACCTCCACAGATTCCTCAGCAAGCAGGAATCCAACTTGACGCGAAGTCCTATGGACTGGTATCTGTGTAGACGACACTATACTGATCTCCATTGGGATGTGATACCTACCACCCCAATACTGCCTAATCGACAGCGAAAATACAACATGTACATAAATAGTGACAGAAAAGAATAGATTTCCATGAAATATCCTGCTCATGTTGACCATTAAATGTCCCTGATATATTAATCCCTCCTCGTTGGGACTAATATCCCACGCTCCAGCTCCACCATGAAACTGAAGTCTTACATACCCAAAGAAACTTGACCGAGTTGCCATTTAATCAAAACTCAGATTCCTCAGTAGGAATCTGTTCCTCTTCAGCTTCTTGCTCGGTACCTCATTCAGTGTCTTTACCAAAATATAAATACAGTATAAAATAATGTACGAAGAGGTGAGATCACCTACACCATTACCAATATGGCAGTATAGAGATAACACAAACAATACATCATACAGAAATGTCATTCCATAATATAGATATAATAAACAATAATATAATCATTTTGTTCCATCATTCATCGACACTTAACATATAAAATGTCACTAAGATATTCAAACATGTCCAATTTATGCATATGATTACTAACTCATTTTCCTACTCCATGGAGCTAAATTCAGGTCGGAGAGATTGATCTAAAAGATTTGTCTGTACCAACATGCCTCATATCACGTGCCATAATTCTCATAAGTGTTTGCACATCTAGCATATACACGATAGTCTTTACCAGATCTTGATTACAGATAATGTCTCAGTCCGGATCATCGGTGTGTTGCATCAGTCTAACCCACGGTACAGAAGAGCTACCAACTGCCCATTGTGGACAACTCGCACTCGATGCCTCCAAGGTCAGTAAGTGACTTACACTACGCATATCACACCCACTCAAGAGATGTATTCTCTCCTAGGCCAATGGCCTTATCCAGTCCATTGGACTTTTCCAATGCATGTTTAATGAACCAAAGCCAATCACAGGCAAAACTCATCATTTCTCATACAGGGTCCATACATTGGCCCAACAATACTTATACTATATATTCATTTGCGTAATCATATTATCACATTTTCTTAATTGCACAACACTTTTGTCGCATTTTTTCAATCGCGTAGCGATTTTCCATTGTTTTCTCAATCACGTAAAAATATTCCATCATTTTTCAATCGCGTAGCGATTTTTCGATGTTTTTGAAATCGCGAAGCTTAAAAATCACGTTTTTAAGTTATGAAAAGCATTTTTCACTATTTTTTCACTATGTAAAATATTTCTCAACATTCTAAATTTCATTTCGACCTTTCTCAAAATTCATACCATTTCTTGCTTTACATTTCCATATTTTCTCACTTAAAATTTCCTAACGCGCTCAAAAACCCAATGAGTGAGCTATAAGTTAGTAAATTTCAAGTTACCAATGTATTCACCATAACTCTCAAAATTAGTTCTCTTTAAAAAAAATAAGTTGAGGTTCAAACATTTTCAACCTCTCTTTTTCCTTTCTAACGAAATTTTCATTTCTCAAGTAACAAAATACTTTGTTTCTATTTCTTAAATCCTTTTATAAATTTTTTGTTCTAAATCAATTAACTTTCCATTTCTAAATCACAATTTTACATAAAGTAAAGTCATTTCAAACCTTCAAAATTGTAACCACATGGTCATTGGAACCATCATATCTTTTCTTTTCCTTTTTTCCTTCTAATCATTTAATTTTACCATTCATGAAAATTTTAGTTTGGAAACACCTATTTTGAGGTGTTGAGGCCATGAGTCTCTTGGTCATTGGAACCAAAATTATTTTCCTTATTCACTTCCATCATGGCATATACAATATATTCACATCATATATATATCATAAGCATACCAAAGTAAAGCAATAAATCATGCAAAGCATACAAAGCATAAACACATAAATCAAAAACACATAAACACTCAAAATAATTACACAACCATGAATAATGAACCCTCACATGGATTCACCATTCTTCACAACCAAATACATCTCTCACCACCATACTTGGTTGGTCAGATAAATCTCCCTCTTACCTTAAAGAGGAGACAAATCTTTCAAGTTTTCCCTCCTATGCTTTTCGTGAAGCTCCTTGGAAAAATCCTAACAATCTTAAACAAATTTTAAAATCAACAAGAAGCTTAGAAATTGATAAACCATGGATCAATCATGGCTTAGAAAATCAAAACTAAAAGAATGGATCAATAAATAAGAAGTTTACCCTTTTCGGTAGAAACTTTAAGCTTCAATTTCAAGCTCAAGATGGATGATTTTTTGAAAACTCAGAACTAAAGATGTTCTTAGAATATGGTTTAGGTTTAGGAAATGGTATTGGATAAAATTATAGGTGAGTGGAAGTGGGTAGATGGTGTAGCTGCCAAGAGCTCTCCAAGAAATAACAATGGAGTTCTTGATTTTTTTTGTAAGAGAAAGATTAGAGAGAAAAGGCTTTCTTAGACTTAGTGAAGATGAAGAATGAAGTGAAAACACTTGGTTTTCCTTAAGTGTTATCCGTAGAACTCACCAAAGGAGGTGGCCACTTTCTTTGACTCTCCAAGACTCCATCATAGCCTTAGCTTATATCAAAGGTTCACATGCAAAACTTCTCCTCTAAGCTTGCTTCTAATTGGCTTAATCAAGCCTTAGTCACATGTTCATGAAGGTTCTAACCTAATGGTGGTCATAAGATGCTAACTAAGTTACTAATCTCATTTAGTTTCTATGTATACTTAAGCTAACTTAGTTAGAATAATTAGTTACATTGCTAACTAAATAGTTTTCTATGCTTGAATCAAATGTTCTAGAAAACCCTAGACTCCTCCAAAACCGTGTGGAATTTAGGGAACTAACTAGGTTTACTTCCATTTAGTTACTTCCTATGCTTCTTGGAATAACCAAGTTAGATTTAGGCTTAACTTAGTTAGTTTTCTAGTTACATTAATAACTAGTTAGTTACCTTGATGTTAGTCATCCATTCTTGAATATTGTAGAAGTTTCTTGTAACTAGAAACCCTAAGGAATAATAAACTAAGTTTCCATCCTATTTGGTTACTACATAGAATATAAACTAACCTAGTTAAGTCATTTAGTTACCAAGTAACTGGTCCAACCACTTAATTTGACTACATCTCATTGGTTTAGAAAATTCCTAGCCACTAACGTTGACTTGTTTCTATTGGTTTAGAGATTTTCAAGTCAGAAACGTTGACTTGATTCCTATTGGTCCATTATCGGTAAGTCTTAAAGCTTTACCGGTTCTTATTGTCCACTAGACAGAGGCTATTGCTCATATGTCAGTAGGTATCGTCCATTGGATAATAAAATAATAATAAAAATATAAAATATTTTTATTCCACATATAAATTCTAAAAATTAAAAGATTATGACACGCATATCTCGAAATTGGGTTTAGTAAGATCTCCCGGCTCCGAATAAATGCATAAAGATTTTCCCCGACCAAAAAATTATTGTTTTACTGTCACGGAGTAAATCTCTCAAAACAATCAAATACAATCACAGAACAATTTAAATAATTTTATAGCACTTAGAAATCACAAAACAGTACATTTTCATTGTTACTGTGATAATGGCTAATTTTTGGGATGTTACAACTCTCCCCCCTAAAAAGAAGTTTCGTCCTTGAAACTTAACATACATTCAAAACAAATACGGATATTGTTCCTTGATTCTATCTTCTAGTTCCCATGTAGCTTCACCGCTTACGTCGTTCCAAACTACTTTAACCAATAAAATCTCCTTACCTCGAAGTTACTTTGTCCTTCGATCCTCAATCTTAATTGGAAATGTTTCATAGGTTAAGTTCTCCTTTAGTTGTACTACGTCTGGTTCGATAACATGGGTGGGATGGGGAATATATTTCCATAGTTGTGATATGTGAAATACATTGTGAAGATTGGATAGAAAATGTGGTAACACAATTTGATAAGCTACCGGACCTACCTGACGGAGTATCTGATATGACCCGATAAAGTTTGGAGTGAGCTTTTTAAACTTAAGCACTCGTTCAACCCTAGTCATGGGTGTCACTCGCAAAAATACATGGTCACCTTCCTCAAACTCAACCAGTCTTCTTCTCTTATCTGAATAGCTCTTTTTCCATGTTTGAGTTATCCTCATCTTATCTTGAATCATCTTCACTTTTTTTGTTGTCTGTTGTACAAGTTCTGGTCCTAGAATAGCACTCTCATCGTCCTGATACCAACATAACGACGTTCTGCATCGTCTCCCATACAATGCCTCATAGGGTGTCATCCCTATACTCGAATGAAACTATTGTTGTACGTGAACTCTATCAGTGATAAGAATTCATCCCAACATCCAGTCTGTTCTAGAACACAAGCTCTTAGTAAGTCATCTAATGACTGAATTGTCCTTTCTGACTGACCATCTATTTGTGGATGGTAAGTAGAACTTAGACGTAACTTTGTCCCCATTACTCCTTGCAGACTGTGCCAAAACTTTGATGTAAATTACGGATCTCAATCAGAAATAATACTGGATGGTACACCATGAAGTCTGATGATTTCACTAATGTACACTTGAGTCAATTTTTCTATCGAGTACTTAATATCAATCAGCAAAAAGTGCGCCGACTTAGTAAGCCGATCAATAATTACCCAAATAGAATCGTGACCCTTCCGAGTCTTTGGTAGTCCTGTTACAAAATCCATCGCTATGTCATCTCATTTCCATTCAGGAATAGTCAAAGGTTGCAGCATTTCCGAAGGTCTTTGGTGTTCGGCCTTAGCCTTTTGACAAACTAAACAGGATGATACATATTTAGTGACATCCCTTCTTCATTCCTTGCCCACCAATATAACTATTTCAAATCTTGGTACATCTTTGTGGCTCCAGGATGCATACTCAGTTTACTCCGATGAGCTTCATCCAATATTAATTTCCTAAGTTCTTGATCGTTTGGCACACAAACCTTTCCTTTAAACTTCAAAATTCCATCAGCGCCTTCGTTGAATTCTACCTCTGCACCTTGGCTCCTTGCTTCCTTTGCTTCTCGCAAATACTGGTCACTATTCTGTCCTTCTCGTATTCTATCCATCAAACTATTGGAGATGGTGATCATGTTCAAACGCACCTTCCTCGGGGTCAATTTCACAGACAAACGCATATCCCATAATTTGTATATCAATTTTGTCTCCTTAATCATCATAACAGAAACATTAAGCATCTTCCTACTCAAAGCATCTGCTACTACATTCGCCTTCCTGGGATGATACTGCAACTGAAAGTCATAGTCCTTCATAAATTCTAGCTAACGCCTTTGCCTCATGTTCAACTCTTTTTGGTCAAACAAGTACTTCAAGCTTTTATGATCACTAAAAATAGTGAACGTTGCCCCATAGAGAAAATGTCTCCAAACTTTCAACGCAAACACTACAGCTGTCAATTCCAAATCATGAGTCGGATAATTCCTCTCATGCACTTTTAGTTGTCTTGAAGCATAAGCCACAAACTTCCAATGCCGCATAAGTACACAACCTAATCCTTGATATGAAGCATCACAATATACTTCAAAAAGTTCGTTCAGATCAGGTATAATCAATACTGGTGAAGTAGTCAATCGTCATTTCAACTCTTGAAAACTTTCTTCGCATGCATCAGTCCATGCAAACAGTTGATTCTTTCGTGTAAGTTGGTAAGAGGTCCTGCTATCTTGGAAAACCCCTCAATAAATCATAGATGGTAATAGCCTAATTCGATAAAACCACGGTTCTCTGATACAATCTTTGGTTTTTCCCATCCAATAATCGTCTCCACTTTTGAAGCATTAACTTCAATTCCTTCCTCTGATATAACATGTCCCAAAAATTGAACTTCGCTTAACCAAAATTCACATTTGGATAACTTGGCATATAGCTTATTCTCTTTTAATATATGGAGAACCACTCTGAGATGCTCAGCATGTTCTTCCTGACTTTGAGAATAGATTAAAATGACATCGATAAAGACAACAACAAACTTGTCCATGAACAAATGGAAAATCCTGTTCATGAAGTCCATGAATATGGGTGGTGCATTAGTCACACCAAACGACATCACTTGATATTCGTAATGCCCATAACATGTTCAAAATGCAGTCTTGGGAATATCTTCCACCTTCATATGAATCTGGTGGTAACTAGAATGTAAATCAATCTTGGAAAATATCGTGGCTCCTCGTAATTGATCCATCAGATCATCAATTCTTAGAAGTGGATATTTATTCTTAATCGTGATCTTATTCAATTGTCGGTAGTCTACACATAGACGAGAAGTCCCATCCTTCTTCTTAACTAACAATACTGGAGCTCCATATGGTGACACATTGGGCCTCACGAATTACTTCTCCAACAACTCCTCTAGCTGTTTCTTGAGTTCTGCCAACTCTACCGGTGCCATCCCATAGGGCACCATAGTTATTGGTCTAGCTCCCAGTACTAGATCAATAACAAACTACATTTCTCTTTCTGTCGGTAGTCCAGGTATATCTTCATGGAACACTTCAGGAAATTCATTAACTACAAAAATATCCTTTAAAACATCTTCGCATTGAACCTCCAAAGAAGATAACAACAAGTACCCCTGATCTCCTTCCTTCAAACACCCTTCTACTTGAGTAGTCATTAGGAATCTAAAATCCTTAGCCTCTGGAAATACTAACGTCTTATTGGAACAATCTATTAGGATACGGTTAGAAGACAACTAATCCATTCCTAAGATTACATTAATTTTTGAAAGAGGCAAACATATCAAGTCCACATAAAAGATTCTATTCCTAACACAGACAGGGTAATTCAAATATACTTTTAAAGTAACTACAGGTTTATCAGTAGGAGTAGCAACACTCAAGTCATATGGCAATGTAGTCACAGATAATCCCAAACGCTCCACACAATCACAAGCAATGAAAGAATGTGTTGCTCTCGAATCATATAATATTGCTAAAGGATTACCTTTGATGGCACACTCCTCCATAATCAAGTCCTCTAATTTTGTGGCTTCCTCCTCGCTCATGGTATATACACGACCACCCACCTGTGGCCTCGCAGTACAGACATTCCCTACTGAGGGTTTCTCCTTCATCTAATCACATTCTCTGGAGAAATGTCCAGGCCTTCCACATCTGTAACAGATGACTCCTTTGTGTTGGCAATCTTTAGTTAGATGATCCTTTCAACACTTAAAGCATTTGAGTGTAGAAGTTCCCGTCTAACCAATTTTATTTCCATCGGAAATACCTCCAACAAATTGTTGCCAGTTCTGACCCCCTGTTGGTCTAGCATATGGTTTCTGCTGATAACAGTTGTCACCGCTACCCTTTCCTCGTTGGAACTGTATAGGTCCAAAGTTCCTATTCCTCGCCTCATGTTGATGATCAATTTCCTCAACCTTTCGATATTTGTCTAATAATGCTGGAAACTAATTAATTTCCAAGGTTGCCACTGCCCGCTTAATATCAAGTTTCAATCTTTCTTCGAATTTTCTGCACTTCCTTTCCTCGTCCGGGTGCATCTGAAAATACCTCGAAAATTTAGACAAGCTTTCAAATTTTGCAGCATATTCACTTACGGACATCACCCCTTGTCTCAAACTAAGGAATTCCATTTTCTTAGCATGCCGAACACTAGCTGGGAAATACTTCCCCAAAAATCTCTGCTTAAAGAGCTACCACGTTACAACTCTTCCCTCAACTTGTATCAATCTTCGGGCTCTTGCCTACCAGTCTTTTCCATCTCCTACTAGCACAAAAGTTACAAAAGTAAGCTTCTGTTCATCAGTACAACCATACCTTCAAATGTCTTTTCTAGCTCTTTGATCCACAGATTAGCTTTCTCTGGGTCAAATTCTCCATGAAACTTTGGTGGATTATTTCTATGAAATTCTGAAAAACTTTGAGCGTCCTCATTCGCTCTTTGGTTTTGTTGCACAACGACATCAGCCATCTGTTGCATTACTACTACCGCTGCAGCATGTTTTGGTTGTCGTCGCCAATATTTCTAATTCCTGCTCGAGTGTTTACACGTCCTCTTCCTCGTCCAGCCATTACGTTTTCTCTAAATCAAACTGGACAACACAAAGAAGAGTTAAGGTCAATCTTTCAAACAATATTGTTTCCCTTCGGAAACTAGTCACAGAGAATCACACAATATAAATAAGACAGACTAAACCACAAACCCAAAAGACTCTAACTTAGGCTCTGATACTAACTAATGTAACACCCACAGTAGGGTATCACATTTATGTTACTTAATTACCAAATTATCCATTTGATTTAAAATATGATTTGTAATGTAAATATAAGTTATAAATTTCTGGAATATTAATAAAATAAACTTAGCAGAATATAAAATTCTAAACAACATCATAAATAATTTACATTATATACATAAGTCTCAGTACTGACATACTTTAATATTTATAGACATATTTTTCAAAAGTATTTGAACATTATTTAAACTAATATACGTGCCCAAGTATGACTAGACAACAAAACCCTCAGACGGGTCCTCCTTAGATTCCTCAGCAGACAGGAATCCAACTTGATGCGAAGTCCTACGGAGTGGTGTCCGTGCAGACGACACTATACTGATCTCCATTGGGATGTGATACCTACCACCCCAATATTGCCTAATCGACAGTGGAAATTCAGCATGTACATAAATAGTGACAGAAAAGAATGGATCTCCATGAAATATCCTGCTCATCTTGATTGTCAAATGTCCCTGATTTATTAGTCCCTCCTCGTTGGGACTAATACGCCACGCTCCAGCTCCTCCATGAAACTGTAGTCTCACATACCCGAAGAAACTTGACCGAGTAGCCATCTAATCAAAACTCAGCTTCCTCAGTGGGAATCTGTTCCTCTTCACCTTCTTACTCGGTACTTCATTCAGTGCCTTTACCAAAATATAAATACAGTACAAAATAATATACAAAGAGGTGAGATCACCTACACCATTACCAATATGGTAACACAGAGATAACACAGACAATACATTATACAAATATGTCATTCCATAATAAAGATATAATAAACAATAACATAATCATTTCGTTCCATCATTCATCGAAACTTAATAGATAAAATGTCACCAAGATATTCAAACATGTCCAATTTATGTATATGATTACTGACTCATTTTCCTACTCCATGGAGCTAAACTCAGGTCGGAGAGATTGATCCAAAAGATCTGTCTTTACCAACATGCCTCAAACCACGTGCCATAATTCTCAAAAGTGTTTGCACATCTAACATATACACGACAGTCTTTACCAGATCTTGATTATGGATAGTGTCTCAGTCTAGATCATCGGTGTGTTGCATCGGTCTAACCCACGGTATAGAAGAGCTACCAACTGTCTATTATGGACAACCCGCACCCCGATACCCCCAAGGTCAGCAAGTGACTTACACTACGCATATCGCACCTACTCAAGAGGTGTATTCTCTCCTAGGCCAATGGCCTTATCCAGTCTACCGGACCTTTCAAATGCATGTTTAATGCACCAAAGCCAATCACAGATAAAACTCATTATTTCTCATGCAGGGTCCATACATTGGCCCAACAGTACTACTACTGTATATTCAATCGCATAATCATATTATCACGTTTTCTCAATTGTGTAACACTTTTGTTGCGTTTTTCCAACCGCGTAGCGATTTTCCATTATTTTCTCAATCACGTAAAAATATTCCATTGTTTTTCAATTACGTAGCAATTTTTCAATGTTTTTGAAATCGCGTAGCTTAAAAATCACGTTTTTAAGTTACGAAAAGCATTTTTCACCATTTTTCCACTATGTAAAATATTTCTCAACCTTCTAAATTTCATTTCGACCTTTTTAAAAATTCATACCATTTCTTACTCTACATTTCCATATTTTCTCACTTAAAATTTCCTAACGCGCTCAAAAACCCAATGAGTGAGCTATACGTTAGTAAATTTCAAGTTACCAACGTATTCACCATAATTCTCAAAATTAGTTCTCTTTAAAAAAAATAAGTTGAGGTTCAAACATTTTCAACCTCTTTTTTTTCCTTTCTAACAAAATTTTCATTTCTCAAGTAACAAAATATTTTGTTTCCATTTCTTAAATCCTTTCATAAATTTCTTATTCTAAATCAATTAACTTTCCATTTCTATATCACAATTTTACATAAAGTAAAGTCATTTCAAACCTTCAAAACCGTAACCACATGTTCATTGGAACCATTATATCTTTTCTTTTCCTTTTTCCTTCTAATCATTCAATTTTTCCATTCATAAAAATTTTAGTTTGGAAACACCTATTTTGAGGTGTTAAGGCCATGAGCCTCTTGGTCAGTGGAACCAAAATTACTTTCCTTTTTCACTTCCATCATGGCATATACAATATATTCACATCATATATATATCATAAAGATACCATAAGCAAAGCAATAAATCATGCAAAACATACAAAGCATAAACACATAAATCAAAAACACATAAACACTCAAAATAATTACACAACCATGAATAATGAACCCTCACATGGATTCACCATTCTCCACAAACAAATACATCTCTCACCACCATACTTGGTTGGTCAGATAAATCTCCCTCTTACCTTAAAGAGGAGACAAATCTTTCAAGTTTTCCCTCCTATGCTTTTCGTGAAGCTCCTTGGAAAAACCCTAACAATCTTAAACAAATTTTAAAATCAACAAGAAGCTTAGAAATAGATAAACCATGGATCAATAATGGCTTAGAAAATCAAAACTAAAAGATTGAATCAATAAATAAGAAGTTTACCCTTTTTGGTAGAAACTTTAAGCTTGGATTTCAAGCTCAAGATGGATGATTTTGTGAAAACTCACAACTAAAGATGTTCTTAAATATGGTTTAGGTTTAGGAAATGGTATTGGATAAAATTATAGGTGAGTGGAAGTAGGTAGATGGTGTGGCTGCCGAGAGCTCTCCAAGAAACAATAATGGTGTTCTTGATTTTTTTTGTAAGAGAAAGATTAGAGAGAAAAGGCTTTCTTAGACTTGGTGAAGATGAAGAATGAAGTGAAAACACTTTGTTTTCCTTAAGTGTTATCCATGGAACTCACCAAAGGAGGTGGCCACTTTCTTTGACTCTCCAAGACTCCATCCTAGCCTTAGCTTATATCAAAGGTTCACATGCAAAGCTTCTCCTCTAAGCTTGCTTCTAATTGGCTTAGTCAAGCCTTAGTCACATGTTCATGAAGGTTCTAACATAATGGTGGTCATAAGATGCTAACTAAGTTACTAATCTCATTTAGTTTCTATGTATACTTAAGCTAGCTTAGTTAGAATAATTAGTTACATTGCTAACTAAATAGTTTTCTATGCTTGAATCAAATGTTCTAGAAAACCGTAGACTCCTCCAAAACTGTGTGGAATTTAGGGAACTAACTAGGTTTACTTCCATTTATTTACTTCCTATGCTTCTTAGAATAACCAAGTTAGATTTAGGCTTAACTTACTTAGTTTTCTAGTTACATTAATAACTAGTTAGTTACCTTGATGTTAGTCATCCATTCTTGAATATTGTAGAAGTTTCTTGTAACTAGAAACCCTATGGAATAATAAACTAAGTTTTCATCCTATTTGGTTACTACATAGAATATAAACTAACCTACTTAAGTCATTTAGTTACCAAGTAACTAGTCCAACCACTTAATTTGACTACATCTCATTGGTTTAGAAAATTCTTAGCCACTAACGTTGACTTGTTTCTATTGGTTTAGTGATTTCCAAGTCAGAAACATTGACTTGATTCCTATTGGTCCATTATCAGTAAGTCTTAAAGCTTTGCCGGTTCTTATTGTCCATTGGACAGAGACTACTGCTCATTAGTCAGTAGGTATCGTCCACTGGATAATAAAATAATAATAATAAAAATATAAAATATTTTTATTCCATAGATAAATTCTAAAAATGAAAAGATTATGACAAGCATATGTCGGAATTGGGTTTAGTAAGATCCTCTGACTCTGAATAAATGCGTAAAGATTTTTCTCGGCCAGAAAATTATTATTTTACTATCACGAAGCAAATCTCTCAAAACAATCAAACAAAATCACAGAACAGTCAAAATAATTTTATAACACTCAGAAATCACAAAACAGTACAATTTCATTATTACTGTGATAATGGCTAATTTTCAGAGTGTTACAGAACTCACCCATCATAGACATCTCAAACTCATTTTGCACGATGTTAGCAAACTCCTTACAAACAGATTCATTTGTAGTACCAAATATTATATCATCAACATATATTTAAACAAGAAGTATGTCATGCTTTTTATGCTTAATGAAGAGAGTAGTGTCAACCTTTCCTTTAGAGAAGCCTTTTTCTAAAAGGAACTTGCTCAACCTTTCATACCAAGCTCTAGGAGCTTGTTTTAAACCGTACATGGCCTTTTTCAATTTAAAAACATGGTTGGACAGTTTAAAGTTTTCAAAACCAGGAGGTTATTCCACATACACTTCTTCTTGTATAAAACCATTTAAGAAAGCACTTTTGATATCCATTTGATAAAGCTTGAAATCCATGATGCATGCATATGTAAGTAGCATTCTTATGGCTTTTAATCTAGCTACGGGAGCATATATTTCTTCATAATCTATGTCTTCTTCTTGATTATAACTCTTAGCAACAAGCCTAACTTTATTTATTATAATTAAGTTCGTTTCATCAATTTTGTTCCTAAAGACCCATTTGGTGCCAATTATGGGGTGATCATTGGGCCTTGGAACTAATTCCCAAACTTAATTTCTCTTATATTAGTTTAGTTCATCTTACATAGCAAAGATCCAATGTTCATCATTAATGACCTCAATTATATCTTTAGGTTCAACTTGAGAAACAAAAGTCAAATAGTTATATGCATCTCTAAGAGAGTTATAAGTAGTTACTCTTTTTGATACATCACATATCAACTTGTCAAGAGGATGATTTCTTGAAATTCTTCATTCTCTTGGAAGACCATTTAAAGTTTCCTCCTCTTGTTGTGATGGTGCTCCCTCTTTTTGGCTTTCTCTTTTTTGCTCTTCTTCTTTGCTTCCTAAATGTGTATTGGATAAAATTTCTACAACATCATCAATATCATCCTTTCCCAACCCAATGGAGTTAGTTTCATCAAATGCAACATGTGTTGATTCCTCAGTAGTCATAGTTCTCTTATTATAAATTCGAAAGGATTTACTACTTAGTGAGTAACCAATAAATATTTCCTTATCGAATTTAGCATTAAACTTACCTAGGTTATCTTTTTCATTATTTAAAACAAAACATTTGTAACCAAAGACATGAAAGTGGAAGATGTTTGGCTTTCTTTCTTTGTATAATTCATAGGGGATTTTCTTTAAAATTAGCCTTATTAGGACTTATTAAAGCCCTATTCATTACAGATGATGTTTGATGGCAAAAAATATATAACTCCTCATGTAGGAATCATAGTGATTGCAAGTCAAAGGATGACATACACCATTATCACTATGAGAATCGCTTATGATACTCACATAATGATCCATGTGGAGTTCTCATGGTGGATCAGTCCAATACACCATTACTCTAATATGTATTCATATGAAGACTCGATATCTCATATCCATGACCTATGAGATGTGGCTATCAGTCTACACACATACTAGCCTCGGTGCTTTATTGTCGTCCTAATTAACAATAATACTTAACTAGGGACATTTAAGAATAGTGATTTGTTTATATCCAATAGGATCTCACGATCAAGTCATCCACTTGATGTCCTATGGCATAAAACTTACTATTCTAAAGACTTTATTATGTTTATCATAAATAACACACAATAAATGAAATGTCTCATATATTAAACAAATAGTATAATACAATGTAAGCTAGTACGATCAAAATAAATTGGCCTCTAGGGCATACACCAACAATCTCCCACTTGCACTAGAGCCAATCAGGCATATGTCTAATGCCTAAAGATCTAGTGTGACCCTCATACTTTTGCTATACAAGAGGCTTTGTTAGTGCATCTGTGATGTTATCATCTGTTAGTACTCTGCATATCTTCACATATCCTCTATCAATGATCTCACGAATGAGACGGAAGCGCCTAAGTATATGTTTAGATTACTGGTGAGATCTAGGCTCCCAAGCTTTTGCAATGGCTCCATTATTATCACAATAGAGGTCCACTAGGTCCACAATGCTAGGGACTATACTTAGTTTAGTAATGAACTTCTTGATCCAAACGGCCTCCTTTGCTGCATTAGAGATAACAATATACTCAGCTTTTGTGGTAGAATCGACAATTGTATCTAGCTTTGAGCTCTTCCTACTCATAACCCCACCATTTAGGTAATAAACAAAACCCGATTACAATATGGAGTCGTCCTTATCAATCTAGAAGCTAGCATTAATGTAACCCTTTACAACCGGCTCTTCCTCAACTCCATATACCAAGAACGAATCCTTAGTCCTTGTTAAGTACTTAAGGATGTTCTTGACAATAGTCCAGTGACTCTCACCGGGATCAGACTGGTACCTACTTGTCATGCTTAAAGCATACGAGATGTCTGGTCAAGTGCATAAGATGACATACACGATAGATCTAGTTGCAGATGCATATGGAATCTTACTCGTGCAATCCCTCTAGTCCTGGGTGGAAGGGGATTGAGCCTTAGATAGGCTTATACCATGTGACATGGGCAAGAGTCCTTTCTTGGATTCATGCATGTTAAATTGTCTTAACACTTTGTCTATGTATGTATTCTGACTTAGGCAAAGTAGTCTCTGTGATCTATCTCTACAGGGTAGGGATGTCATTTTCAATGAGTAGTATGTCATCTACATACAACACTAGAAAGACAATTGTACTCGTACTAACCTTCTTGTAGACACAAGATTCTTCTTCATTCTTGATGAAACCAAATTATTTTATTATATCATCAAAACGAAGATTCCAATTTCTAGAAGCTTGCTTCAAACCATAAATAGATCATTGCAACTTGTACACATTATCGAGAAGATTTCCATTAAGGAAAACAGTCTTGACATCCATTTTCTAAATTTCATAATTGTGGTATACTACAATAGCAAGTAAGAACCAAACGGATTTAAGCATAGCAACTGGGAAAAAACTCTCATCATAGTTTACACCATGAATTTGCTTGAAACCTTTAGCCACCAATCGCGCTTTAAAGGTATGCACGTTACCATCCATGTTAGTTTTCTTTTTGAGAATCCATTTGCACCCAATGGGTTTTACCTCTTCAGGTGGGTCAACTAAGGTTCATACTTGGTTGGCATGATTCCATTTCAGATCTCATGACCTTAAGCCATTTCTCAAATTCTAGGCCAATTATGGCTTCCTAGTAAGTCACAGGCTCATCTTGATCCATGAGCAATACGTTACCTTATTGAGTCATGAGATATCCATATCTCTCTGGTTGCTGACATATCCTATTAGACCTACGCAGGTCTTGTTGATGATCACATATTTTATACATTAATAAACTCTCATTTTTAGTCATTTACACTCTTCATATACTTAATTGATTAAGTCTGGTTATGTTTTGTAACATAGGACTCAAATTGGACTTAATTGATTTTTTTAGCACTATTTTGGTCTTACATTGTTTCTGTATTTCAACTATATCTTGAGTTCTAAATATCTGATAATTATGAATTTTACCTTGTAGGAAAGATAAGAAAGATCTCTACAACTTTTATGAAGAGCTCAAAGTCATTTCCAAACATCTAATGGAGCTAATTGGGCATGGAAGTTAGAATACGGGTTTTGTGACTGGAACCAGAATAGTGTGTAGTAATCAGAGCATAATTCGAGTTTGGGCTAATAAAATGGGCTGAAAATTTGGAATCTGAAAGTTAAGACCCATATCTACAACTTTCATGTGAACACAAAACTTGATTCGGGCTCCTTGATGGTGATATTGGGTCTAAAAGTCAAAACAAAGGTGCTAAAACTATGCCTGAACAGTCTGTAGTAATTGGGTCATATCTTGGGCTGTAGGATGAATTTTTAGGTGATTCCAGAGCCATTGGAAAGCTTAGACAATTTCCTAGAACTTTCATGAAGACCACTTGGCTCGAAAATGACGAAATCAATGACTTAGGCAATGAATTATTTCGGAGACAAAGAATCTCAATAATCCAACTACTCATCCAATCATCCAACCACTCAACCACTCATCCAACCACTCCACCCATTCATCCACCTACTCTTAATCATTCTCCTTATTATTTTGTATCCCTACTCCTCTATAAAAGGCACTATGGGCTGGATGTTGAGAGGGGAGGGTTGGGCACTAGGAGTTAGGCTTAGTTTTTACAAGTTATAGTTATGCTTGTTTATTGTTTTCCTTTGTTGTAATTTTCTCTTGTTCTAAATTGAAGTTATATTCATCTTTCTCTTTTTCTCTCTTTCTTTCTTCTTATCTATGAGTAACTAAATCTTCATCTTGCTTGGGTGAAAGAGTGAAGCTCTTGGTAATGAAATAAGGTTAGATTATTCTATTTCTTGTGCTTAAATGATATATTATTAAACGAACATTATATGTGTTATATTTTGTTTCCAATCAATTTAGAAACCTTGTTTGTTAATGGAGATCTTGATTTATTGTAGACAATAGGATTGGCACAGTGAATGCTTGAACTCATTTACAAATGTTGGTAGATAATTAAAGGAATCATAATATGATTACATATATAATTGAACTTTGAATGTTATATTTTCCGATTGGAACCTCCGTTGTGTGTGGATTTCAATTGAGTTAAAAAGAGAAATAATCTTACCTTTAATTTATTACCAAGAGTGGATCTCCTAACCCAAGCAAGTTCTTAAATTCATTTGTGAACATCTTTTATTACTTTTAGTGTTGTGACAAATCCTTTTCTTACCTCAATTAATTTTTCTTCATCAATTCCCTGTGGATCGACCTTGGACTCCCGAGAAATTTATTACTTGAGACAACCTGCACTTGGGTTTGCATCTTTTAATCCTGCAGTCACTTGTGCTACTAGAGCAGATTGTGGTTCCACAACGATTTGTAGAGGCTGTTCTATTTCCACCATCGGTTCGCTGCTACTTTGTGAACTTTGAATTGCTTCAAGTTCTATATTCCTCCTAATGGTTCCCTTATAGATAAACTCCTTTTCTAGGAACACAGTAGTTCGTGCGACAAAAACTTTGCCCTCAGTAAAATTATAGAAATAGTATCCCTTGGTTTTCTTGGGATACCCCACAAAGAAGCATTTATCTAATTTGGGCCAAAGCTTATTAGAAACTTGACATTTCACATAAGCTTCACAACTCTAAATCTTCATGAAAATACATACTGGGTCGTCTCCCAGTCAATGTCTCATATGGTGTCTTTTGAACCATTTTAGATGGAACACGGTTAAGTGTGAAAGTTGTTGTTAATAGAGCATATCCCCAAAAGGAGTTTGAAAGGTCAGCATGGATCAGACCATGTCCAACAAGGTCTGGTTCCTCTTTTCAAAAACACCATTTGATTGTGGTGATCAAAGAGGAGTGAGTTGAGATATTATCCCACGCTCTTTCAGATGATCATTAAACTGTTGGCTTAAGTATTCACCACCTCGATCTAATTGAAGGACTTCGATACTCTTGTCAAGTTGATTTTCTACTTCGTTCTTGAATTCCTTAAACTTTTCAAAGGATTCTGATTTGTGTTTCATAAGATAGACAAACTCATATCTATTAAAATCACCAGTAAATGTAATAAAGTATTGAAAACCACCTTCAGGCAGTGTGTTTAGGAGTCCACATACATTACTATGTAAGATGCCCAAAAGATCATTAGCCCATTCACCTTGTCCAGTGAATGGGGCTTTAGTCATTTTCCCCAATAAACAAGGCTCACATATCTCATATGATTCAAAATCAAATGAGTCCAAGAATCTATCTTTATGGAGTTTAGAGATGTGTTTCTCATTTATGTGGCTCAAACGATAATGTCAGAGATAAGTTAAGTTCATATTATTTGATTTGAACCTCTTAGTACTTATGTTATAGATGGACATTTCAAGATCGAGGATATAAAGTCCATTACTCATTTGGGCATTACCATAAAAAATATCATTCAAATAAATAGAACAACTTTTGTCCTTTATTATAAAAGAAAAACCTTTCTTTTGCAAACAAAAAATAGAAATGATATTCCTACTAATAGTAGGCACAAAATAACAGTTCTCTAACTCAATAACAAGCCTAGTGGGCAAAGATAATAAATAAGTCCCTATGGCTAAAGCAACAACTTTTGCTCCATTTCCAACTTCTAGATCGACTTCACCCTTAGCTAATGGTCTACTACTTTTTAGATCATGCACATTCACGTAAATGTGAGACCTACATCCAGTATCTAATGCCCATGATGCAGAAGTAGATAAATTGACTTCTATAACAAAAATACTTGAAATGGAAGTCTCACTTCCCTTATTCTGCTTAAGCTCCTCTAGGTACCTGCCACAGTTCCTCTTCCAATGTCATGTCTGATAATAGTGGAAGCACACACCTTCCTTAGCCACTCCGCCTATAGGTTTCAAGCTAGAAGTGTTCGGCTTGGACTTCTCATTGCCCTTGCTCTTCCATTTATCCTTGGGCTTCTTCAGCTAGTTTTTGCCCTTAGCCTTTTGGACCATTGTAATGGCCTTTCCTTTTCCTTTATTAATATTCTGCTCAGTAGTTCTCAACATGGTTAGCAGTTATGGTAGAGATTTGTCAATTTGATTCATGTTGTAATTCATGACGAATTGACTAAAACTTTTCAGCAATAATTGTAGGACTAAATCAGTGGTCAACTCTTGACCCAATGGGAAACCAAGTCTCTCAAGGTTTTCAATGTACTTAATCATTTTGAGCACATGAGCACTAACAAGGCTTTCTTCTATCAGTTTGCACTGAAATAGTACCTTTGAGACTTCGTATCTCTCATGCATAGCTTGCTCTTGATAGAACTTCTTCAAGTATATGATCATATCATAAGCATCCATGTTCTCATGTTGCTTTTGAAGCTCAAAGTCCATGGTGGCTAGCATGAGACATCCGACGTCCAAGATGTCATCTTGATGCTTCTGATAAGCATCCTTTTTAGCTTTAGGGGCATTTGCAGTTGGTGGCTCAGGAATGGGTTGCTCTAGAACATACAACTTTTCTCATGTTTGAGGATAATACTTATATTCCTATACTAGTCTAGGAAATTTATCCCAAACAATTTGTCCTTCTCAAGGATGGATCGCAATGATAAGTTATTTGAAGTGTTTGCTGTCATAGTATTCTATCAACAGAAATATGCAAAGTATAAGTATCATGTCATAAACATATTTAACAAGGTATTTAATTAAATATGTCTTCCACTACTTTTATTCAAATCAATGACCCTCAACATTGACTCGGAAAATCCTATCAAAAGATTTTCTAGTGGGCCAAGATTCATATTTCACCTAACTTTGAGTCAACTTTGGTTGATCGCTCAAAATTTAGATATTTAGGTAGGAAACATTTTCCAATAACATTGCCTGCAACTCTTGGATAGTTAGGTGAATAACACTTATTCTAATTCATCTAATGGATTAAAGCCCAACTCTATGCCTCTAAGCTTTTAATCCTATTGAAATGACCTAGTTAAGTCAGACCCAATGGTTGACAGTTGGATGTTACCTTTATCCCATTGTGTCTTACTAATATAGATAAAGACATTCTACTTTGGTAGAACTACACTTAATCGATACTAGCCTTGATTAGTGCCACACATTGGAAGGCATCACACAATGACTTAATATTTGCTTTAAGGGAATTTTTTATTATTATTATTATTATTATTATTATTATTATTATTATTATTATTATTATTATTATTATTATTATTATTATTATATCTCACAATTTATTAAACTATTTAACATACCATAAACATCTATGCATCTCATACATGCATATAAAGCATAAAAGGAATGTGACATAGTTATGGCCCTTAACATATTGATTCTCCTAAGCCAATAAAATTATCAATAACTAAACCTAGGGAGCGAACCAGCTTCACCAAGCATCTCCTAAGAATGTCCTCATTTGATGTCGTCTTCTTGCCTCCACATAAAGATTACATTTCAAAGAAACCTTGTTTTTACATATGACAGGAGCTAGGTGAGAAGAGAATGTACAACTAGATTGTAGAGAGAAAGGCATGGCACACTGGCCATATTTAAAAAAAATAAAAGAGCATAAAAGAGGACAAAGGTCATAACCATGCACCATATACCACATAAAACTCAAAACAATAATACATTATTATTTTTTATGAGTCATAAAAACAAAATTGAATTTTGCACCTTCGAAAAACACACTACGCAACGGGGGTCCTGCTGCCCGGTCAACTGGCGGGGGTCAATAGAAGGCAAGGTTTGCTTGACATCAACACTTGATGTTGCCGCTGACCATAACAAGATTTCCAGAACCCTTGCGCCACACCACTATCCAGAAACAAGGTTTGCTTGATATCAACGTTTGATACTGCCACAGACCATAAACAAGGTTTCCAGATTCCTTACACCGCGCCGCTATATATATCACATATATACCAGAAAACTTCACAAAGTATACATGCATATGATTTCATAGTCAGCATATGAACATCTTCATGGTTTTGAAAACATCATCATGGTTTCGCATACAACATATCAAACAGATTATGTTTTCATAAAAGATTCATTCGATTTCTGAAATAACACATTAAAGATCATATCTTTTACCAAAAAGAGAACAACTAATCATTTTATTTCAATCAACACGTAAATAGAAAAACCAAGTCATGGTCTCACAAGTGTCTCTAATACCATTGTTGAGAATTACGGAAACAAAACATAGCGAAAAAAGGATTCCCACCAAGGATCCATGCGAAAAAGAGACCGTGATACGTGATTTTTGAGTTTACCTCTTGAAGTGAGATGGAAAAACAATCGATATGAATCACCAACACTGTAATACTGAGTCAGAAACCAACTGATCTTTTGCTAACCGCAAGTGCACAGGTTGCTCAAGTAATAAAAGTGATGAGTAAGATCGTCTCCACAGAGACTATGGTAATTTCTAAAGCTAAAAATTAATATATAGCCTCATTAATTCTTTTCAAGCAAACGTAAGTTGGAAGAAGGGTTGATAAATAAATTATAATGCATAAATAAAATTAAAGATAGGCGGATAACATAGAAAACTCTTTCACCTTCCCTTTCAACTGAAGACATGCAGTTCTTTAAATTAAACAAATGATTAGATTAGGTTAGCCTGAGAAACTAGCTTAGTTAAAAGACTATGTCTAGGACGAATAATCTTATGTTATTTGCCTAGCCCACTATGCGTCCATAAGAACCAGAGCAAACAATAATCATTAAGATCGATTCTCAAGTAAGATTATGCACGACTAATAGGTATATGTATATCCTATTAATGAATCAACCTATTCCGCCATTGGAATGAAATCGAACATGCATCTATCATATGAATGATCTAAAACCTAAAGTCCTATGTTTAGGCTCAATAGATTTCAATAAATCACCCCCAAGTTAATCAGGAAAATGAGAGCATTAAGCATTATATGATAGAACAAAACCCAAATTATTCATATAAACTCAAAAGGAGTACAAAATAATCATTGTTCAAAGGAAGATTCAAAGAATAATCTAAACACAACTAGCTACCCAATGAATATGAAAATGTCATACAAAAATTCATATTTAAGATAAATGGGAGATAGGGAAAAGAAGAAACAGAAGAAGAAGCCCCAATGGTTTGAATCTTGAAGCTTGAATCTCCTTCTAAGACAAAGATACCCTAAGATCTTGGATCTTTCAATCCTCTTTCAACCCCAAAATGCCGCCTAGCTACTGATTCTCCAGTAGGCAAAAGCCCCAAAATGTACTAAGAGAGGCGGATAAGAGAAAAATAAGAAAACCTAAGAGAAAAAGAGAAAATCCGAGAGAGTCAACTGAAGTCTGAGCTTCAATATTTAAAGACAGATAAATCACACCGCCGAGTTAAACATTACACGCCGCGATGCGCAAAACTTAGGGCACCAATGTCACGGCATGAGCTACCTTGCGCCGCGGTGCTTAAGCCTCAGGTTCATCAAGATGCACAAGCAGATAGTAGAACATTGTGGCGTGCCGTTCCTTCCGCCGCGGCGTGATGTACTGGAACTTGTCTTTTGATTTCTCTTCTAATGCAGGACCTTGACTTGTATCAATTTGGTTCTTTTGAGATCATCCTACAATTGAGAAATTAACTAGTCAAATACAAATGTAATCAAGCTCAAACAAATCAAGGGTTAGGAAGAATTAAAGCAAGATTTATGAGGAAGACTTCAACATGAATTTTGTAACGCCCTTTTTTCTATAAGTAGCCGCGAAGAAGGAACGTCACACTATTTTTTTAACTATGAAACATAAAGCGAAATAAATTAAATTGCGAAAAATAGTAATTGCTTTTAAAACTCGTAGTCCTGATTCATCCTATGGTTATTTAAGTTCCCTTACAAATGTCACCATTTTTTGTGTGTGTTAAGATTATAGATCATTACCAAGTGGCGTTAAGGAAGTTAAATTCGAATCCATTACGTATAGAAATCATAAATAAAACAATTACAATAAATAAAACTTACAACGTAAAATGAACCATACACAACATATACATATACATACATACATACATATATATACGTATATATATATATATATATATATATATATATATATATATACATACATACATACATATATACATATATATATATATATATATATATATATATATATATTTATATTTATAAGCCTGTTGAATTACATTCCAACATATACCAAAAAGCAAAATGTGTACCCACCTAAAGATATACAAATATACCCCAACATGTACAGCAAAACATCAAGCTTTCCAAAAAAATAGACGGTTAGCCATCAGTAGCTACCAATAGTATCAGCTCCTATGATTAATGAGAAGGGACCGTAGTCGGGTCCTCCTCGGGGTCCTCTTCGTTCGAGGAAACTTCCATCGGAGCGACAGAGCAACGGGCAGGAGCCTGAGTAGTGGACAAAAAGGGGTCCTCACGTGGGGTGTAGTACATATCAGCCCATATGTCCCTAACGGGCATGTAAAACTCCAGCTAGACAAAAGCACGAAAATAAAAAATGGAGGCATCGTAACGACCCCATGCTAGGGACACCGTTAGCTCCCCATGATATACACAGCGGTCCGTCTGCACGTTAATGTGCTAGCAATCAGGACCTCTGTGAAAGTTGATCCGCAAGTAGCCAAAGAAACCACGGGGGCGAGACGTCATCCTCAACAACTTCGATCTCAGTTGTAATCTGGCCAGAAACTCGGAAACTCAGGAGCTTCCTTGCCTTCCTCATGAATGTCTTCAGAAAATCGCAGAATAATACAGAATGACAGAATACACAATAAAGAGGTGAGATACTCGTCATTCATTACCAAGTGAGACAGTAAGAAACTAAACGGCGCTGGACGCCCACATATAATATAGTTTATACGTTTAATCACAACAATATTAAAATTTACAGTAAAAGTAGAATAACAACAATTAATAACAAGGTCATTAACATCAGATAATAACAGTGACACCATCAGCAGTCAACAGTTCAAGTATTCAATAATTATTACAGAAATAACGGGAATATATTTCACAATTATGAATACTCATGCTCAATGAGTTATGTGACTGATAGTTCACAATGCAAAAGTGTATCAAAATTCCTACTCCATGGAGTTAGACATAAATATTTTCAGAGTGAATGATCAAGGAGTAATGCCAGTATATCATTAGCCTTAAAATATAGTGTGCTTTATTTCATAAAAATGTTTGCCCAATGGCTTATACATTGCACCTCGACAGTTGATCGCGATATAGGACAACATCCCAGTCAGGATCGTTGGTGTGTCGCATTGGTCTATCCCACGGCCCCAGTGGAGCTACCATTGTCTATTGTGAGACACCCACACCCCGATGTCCCCAGGGTCAACAACATATGATACCTACGCTTAGTCTATTCGCACCCGCACAAAGGTATTATTCAAACTCCTAGGCATACATAGCCTTTCTAACAACGTCCAATGGACAACACATATGCATGATGACACAATGTCAAATCATGTATGTTCATCAATAATGCATTCATCATAGTATATCACAATGGTATATTTATATATATACGCACACATATTCATTTCTTGATATCATCACCTCAGGATATTTTCACGATATATAACCAACAAGTGTTTAGCCCACACAGGGGTCCACAATAGCATAGAATCAATTTCTATGTCAATACAAATTCCTAGTGTTCATTCGCTATCATGGTTCACATTATAGATTCCACTTTTTCAAAGTTTTAAGCTTTTGATTAAATATGACAATTTTGGGGTTACTTTAATCCTTCGAAACCGTAGCCTTCAAGGGTTTTCAAAGTCCAATTCTTTCACCACATTATGCAGTAGTTCCTTGTCATCAATCCACTTAATTCTTAGTTCATCAAAGTCAATCCATTCCCTTATTATTCAAGCCAAAACCGTGGCCATCAATAGGTCTTCAAGTCAAATGTTTATTTCCATTTTTATGCACTAGTTTCTTATTATTAGTTCACTTTATGTGTTTATCTCAAATTCCTCCAAACTCACCCACTCATGTTCTTTCTCTTGATTAGAATTCTCTAAGTTACCAAGTTAAGACTTTGATTAATTATCTTTGCACATTATGGATCCCTAATTACCTTCTAATGTCCAATTCATCAATCCTTCATCCAAGTCACAAATTTTCACCATTTTTCTCCTTCATGGTCGTGAGCCTCATAGAATTTAGGGGTTTAGGCTTTCACTTCTCCATTGGTCCTTATCTACTCAATTAATACCATTCCATTTAGTTATAAGAATTTTAAGCAACAACACCCCACCAAGAGGGTGTTGGCCGTAAGCCACTATGCACAAAGTAAGGGACTTTTGTCTCAATTTCATCAATTCCAATCCATCAAAATTATTACAATATTATCAAGAATCAAATTCCTCCAACAAGTCAAATAAAGTGATGAAAATTTAAAGAATCAATAATAAGAAAATAAAATCACAAGAGTAACCCATGTTAGGGTTTCTCACAAATCTTCAAACAACAAGTTTCCAACCACCATTTTTGGTTGAATAGAGTGGTCTCCCTCTTACCAAAGAGGTGAACACGAAATGGTCTCCTAAGAAGCTCTTTGTGATTTCGGTTTTGGCTCTTCAAAACCCTAGAAAATCAATCTCAAGAAATCAATACCAAAGCTTGGAAAAGAAAGCATCCTTGACCATGGAAATGGTCTTGGAACATGAAAAGAAGAAGAAGAAGGAAGAAAGTAGTGACCTTTACCTTGAAGTTTCAAGCTTTGCTCTTGAGGAAGAATGGTGAAAGTGAAGGATTTTGAAGTGGAGTATGAAAAGGAAAAGCTTTAGAATGATGAAGAGAAACTAGAAATAGAAATGGTGAAGCAAGAAAACGAAAATGGTGAGTGGGGGAGGGGCTACCAAAATGGAGGGGAAGAGAGGAAGAGAAAAGGGGTTGAGAGAAAATGAAGAATTTCGATGAATCTTGGTGAATGGAAGTTGTAAAGAAGATGATGCTGAGTATAGAAATGTGATTGGTGAAGAGAAAAATGAAGGAAATTG
The DNA here is from genome assembly GCA_029884605.1 of Ormosia emarginata. NCBI lineage: Eukaryota > Viridiplantae > Streptophyta > Magnoliopsida > Fabales > Fabaceae > Ormosia > Ormosia emarginata. Next base: position 23,913,510 of record JAQQTP010000073.1, read on the forward strand.
ATGGAGAGTGGGCTGCAAAATCGTGTGGCTATGGAGGGTTCTAGAGAGAAGGGCGAGTAAATGTGAAGGAGATGAAGTTTAGAGAGAGAAGTTAATAGTTGGAAATGAATGAAAATGTAACTAAGTGAGTTAAGTGGGAGCGAAATTTCACTCCCCTTTGGGCTTGGTTGCCGCAGCAAGAGAGGAAAGGAGAGAGGGAATTTTGTGGCTTCTCATGTAAGCCAAGGGCATTGTAGTCTTTAGTTGGTCAAAGCTTCTCAAAGAAGCTTCAATTATAATACTATAATTTTGAATTAAAGTAAGTTTGATTAGACTTAAAGTAGATTGCATTAGGATAATGTGATAGAGTTTTTAATACATACTATTATCCAATGGATAATAGTTACAGTTGACAGAAGTCAGTATCATTTCATCTGATAGATAAAATTTACACAGTATTTTATTATTTTATCTGTTTGAGATTTTTTTGAGAAACATGAAATCTCGTGAATCGTGTCCAACCTTGGGTTTAGTAAGATCCCCCGTCGACGTTTCCATAGATCAAGGTTCTCGAAAAAAAATATTTCATTTTCCCAGCTCCGCTCAGTGCGCATGCAAAACGAGGAATATAGTAAAATATTGAACGTTTCTGGAAAAATTCCAGAAAATTTTCAAAAATCACAAATATTATAAAACGACTATTCGTCATAAAATTTTCTAATTTTATGAACGTTACAGTCATTTTCCCGACTCTGTCCAATGTGCACGTAAAATGAGAAATATGTTAAAATATTTCGTATTCTCAGAAAAATCCAGAAAATTCCAGAAAATCACAAATATTATGAAATGAATATTTATAATAAAATAAATAAAATTTGGGGTGTTACAAATTTTACATGAAAATAGGTCTAAAGCCTTCCAACAAAGCATCACAACAAGGACAAAATCACCAATAATGCGTAAAGATGGGGCACAAATGACTACATTCTATAGAGTTATCACGTAACAACGATGATGTCTCTGCGGTATCCACACGAACAGACTCACAAACGTTAACCATCCATAATCTTGGAGTCTCATGTCTCTGATACAATGCTAGCTATGAAGAGAAGAGAAACTTGTCACTTTCTCACTCACTATTTCTGTAGGTGCGGCTAGGGTGTTGTTCTACATTCTTAGCAACCCCCTTAAGAGTACTATTTACAATAGTGAATGCCTTAAGTGAGTGAGAGCAGTAGCAGGGTTAGCTGTGCAACCCTTGGACTCATCTGTTATGAGTTAGGCCCACGACGGAATCCAAGTCCAACTTAGACTCTCATTGCTCCAATTTTAGTCTGCTCTATGTGTGTGACCCTATAGATTCTCATGACGTAGGCAGTAATATTAAAATTCTATTTTAATAATACAAGCAATAAGTGGTATCTAGCAACACATCATTGCTACCTAAGTAATGAGAATGTTAGTGATCTGACATAACTTTCTGTGATCAATATTTCTGTGTAGTTTAGTCCCTTTGTCTAGATATCTAGATTGAACACAAGGCATGGAACATATCACCCTTGTATAGTTCAATCTTCTGTTTCTAAATAATCGAGTAGACGTAGTAATAACAAATGAGATCAGTATCTTATATGGACTCATTTAAGCATGGTTATACATTTCGTACTCTCACTCAATCAGTGGGCTCGAAGATATCACTCATGTTATATAGGAAGGATAAATCTCATCTATGTCACTCACATCCCTCTGCATGATTCGCGATATGTCCAATAACTAACTTTATAATCGCTATGTTATAGATGACATTCGATGGCATTAAAATATATAGCTCCTCATGTAGGAATCGTAGTGATTTCAAATCAAAGGACCACATACACCATTATCACTATGAGAATCGCTTTTGACACTCACGCAACAATCCACGTGGCGTTCTCATGGTGGGTCAGTCCAATACATCATTACTCTAATATGTATCTATGTGAAGACTCGATATCTCATATCCATGACTCGTGAGATGTGGCCATCAGTCTGCACACATACTAGCCTCAATGCATTATTATCGTCCTGATTAACAATAATACTTGACTAGGGACATTTAAGAATAGTGTTCTATTTCAATCCAATAGGAACTCACGATTAAATAATCCATTTGATGTCCTATGACATAAAATTGACTATTCTAAGGACTTTATTATGTTTATCATAAATAACACACAATAAATGAAATGCCTCATATATTAAATAAATAGCATAATACAATGTAAGCTAGTACGGTCAAAATAAATTGGCATCTAGGGCATACACCAATAGATTCTCCTCATTTAGCTCAAGGTTCTCTAAACCATCTCCATCTTCATCATCATCATCATCATTTATAGAGGAAGTGGCTTTGAGAGTAATTTCCTTTTTCTTCTTGTTATGCTCTTCACTTTGATTGAGCCTATTGAGCTCCAACTCTTGCTCTTAGAGCTTTCCAAAGAGAGTGGCTAGTAATATTTTTGATAGATCCCTTGATTCCGCAATAGCCGTAACTTTGGGTTGCTAATTCTTGCTCAAGCATCTCACAACTTTGTTAATAAGATATTCATTAGGAAAAGTCTTTCCCAATGAAGTAAGATGATTTACAATGTGTGTGAATCTTTTTTGTATTTCTTGAATGCTTTCTCCTTGATCATTATAAACAATTTATACTCATGAGTGAGAGTATTTATTCTTGATCATTTTACTTCACTTGTACCCTCATGGGTTACTTGTAATGTATCCCACATTTCTTTGATGGTCTTATAATTTGACACCCTAAAGAATTCATCATACCCCAAGGATGTGGTAATGATGTTCTTGGCTCTCAAATTGTATCGAACCTTCTTTTTGTCCTCATCGATCCATTCACGTCTTGGTGTATTAGTTCTTACACTGTCAATAATATGTGTGGGAACAAAAGGACCATTTTCAACGGAATCCCACACATCTAAATCAATAGTTTCAATAAAAAATTTCATCGTTTCTTTCCAATAGGTATAATCATCCCTATTGAAATAGGGGTCTATTTATAAAAGAACTTTCAGAAGAAAAACCATTAGAAGTCATCACTTCTTTTGTAGCTACCAAGGTCTTTACATAGGTTTAGCTCTGATACCACTTGTTATCAAGTGACCTCAATACTTAAGAGGGGGGTGAATTGAGTATATAAAAATATTTCTCAAATCTTTCACAAAACACTTGATTATTAATGTACACTGAAGTTATTGAATGTTTGAAGTGATTAGATAGAGAGAATTGAATACTTTAACTCACAAATGAATAAACTAAATAAAGAACATTCAAGCAAGCATATCCAATAAATACACAAAAGTAAAGGAGTTGAGTTTAGAAGATCAAACGCAAGATTTATCTTGGTTTAACCACTAATCCACTTATGGCCTACGTCTAGTCCTCAAGTAATCACCCAAGATTTCCACTCTATCTTCAAGTTTCAATCAAGTACTTACAATATTTACAAACTAGAGCATTCAACACACCTTGAGATACCTCACCCTTTGTGCTTGAGCCTTAATTTTAAGGGATACCTCACTCTTACAACTTTGAGGGATACCTCACCCTCTCTTTTATAGTTTATACAGAGTATAGAAGAGTTGAAACTCTCTCAAGAGTAGATAATACAAATTGAAGAATAATGGGTATCAAGGATTCACACTTTTGAAGCTCAAAATAGGGTATTGATTGAACTGATGATAAAACTCGTATTTAATACTCGAGAATGATTTTCATATCGTTTCTCTAACCTTCTTTAATGCCCAAACAATTTCATTTATAGCTCAAAGCATTTAATGTGAATGCTTATGTCTTGAAGCATGTCAAATGAATTTTTTATGATAACAAAGCCAAGTTGAAGACCAAGATCAAAAGAAAAGATCAAGAACAAAAGAAGGAAAACCAAGATCAAAAGAGGTATATTAGATATAGGCCAATGGTCTTAGAATATCAATGTGAAATGCTCTCAAGGTATCTCAATAATCTCCACATGATTATTTAAGATCTTTTTAAATCAACTTGAAATTCAAAGTTCATATTTTATGAAAATGTTGATTTCAATCTTAGATTTTGTAAAACACAGATTAATCTAGTCAAATCCAAGTTTCTCTAAGTTAAGAATGACTTGCATACTTAATTAGGCTTGCAAAATGTGTTCAAAGGGCAAGGTAATCGATTACACATGTGTTGTAATCGATTATAAGCTAAATAGAGGCCTTATAATCGATTAAATTGAGCATGTAATCGATTACAAGCATGGCAGAAGCCTTATAATTGATTACACTGAGGTTGTAATTGATTACAAGTCTAGCAGAGGCCATGTAATCAATGACACAAGGTTGGTAATTAATTACATCCTGCCTAGAAGCCAAGAACACATTTAAATAGCCAATTAATTGATTACAAGCATTGGGTAATCGATTACAATAAGTCTGACTTTGCCCAACGACTATATTAGGTATATTAAATGCTAGGCATTAAAGCCCCTAATGGCTCCATTGATCAAAATCTTTATAAATACTTGAGTTGGGGCTTCATTAAAGACTGACATTCAACTTGGAACATATTTCTAACATTTTAATACGTGAATCAATCCTTGAAATCCTTCTTACTATGTTTTTCTGAAAATCACTTGAGATATCTTTGAAGAACATTCTAGAGCTTCAATTTGTATTAATTATTCTTGTGAGAGTTTCATTCTATAAATCTTGATTGTTCTGTAAAAGAGTGTGAGGCATCCCTCCAAATTGTAAAGGGTGAGGCATCCATTGTTTAAAGAGGCTCAAGTACAAAGGGTGAGGTATCCCAATGTGTTGAGGACTCCAGTTTGTAAAGGTTGTCAGGCACCTATTGAAGCTTGAAGATAAAGTGAAAAATCTCGAGTGGTTACTTGAGGACTAGACGTAGGTCACAAGTGGATAGGTGGCTCAACTAGGATAAACCATTGTGTTTGATTCTCTAAACCCTTCTCCTTACATTTGTGAATTAGATTATTTGCTTGCTTGAATATTTCTTTTTTAGTTAGTTCATTGATGAGCAATATCTTTCTATCTTATCTATTCATTCATTTCTATCAATAACAAACTTCAACGAAAATTGGTAATCAATAGTTTTTCGAAAGATTTGTGAATCCCTTTTGTAAACTCAATTCACCCCCTCTTGAGTTTTGAGTTCACTTGGTATCATTTAAGAGCTGTTGGTGGTGGTTGAGGGCATTAAATATTGAATTATAGCAGTTGGAGAACCATTTCTAGTTTCCCAAATAATCAATTATTGTTGTTCCATAACCAGTTATTTGGTTTAGAATAACTGGTTATTGGATTACCATAACCAGTTATTGGATTACCATAATTAATTATTTAATCTCACGAGAACATTTAAAAACAACCAATAACCGATTATGAAAAACTCAAAATCGGTTAGGAGGTTTTAGAAATAAAAGCTTAAACTCCTGACTTAGTGAATAACTGGTTATGGAATATCTATTATTAGTTATTGCACTCTATTTTTTAGAAACCAAACTTTGAAAGATCATAACATCTTGGTTATACATCCATTTTAAACAAATGACCATTTGTTGGAGAGATCATTGAGTCTACTTTAATATGAAACAAGTTTCAGTACAAGACTCAAAACATTTTGAAAGATATGTTCAAAAAGAGTAACTTATGGTCAGTTTTGTAAAACATAAACTTGACAAATTTTCATCCAATTGAATATCCACCAAGACTAGTTAAAACAAAAATAGTTTGTTGGGCAATTTCAACAATTAAGAAACATTTTTAAAGATATTAAAAATTGTTTGAGCTTCATGTAATTCCTATTTACCTTTACATATAAGACTTAAGTCCTATAAGCTAAACTTGATGAAACTTGGAACTTGATGTTCGTGCAACCAATCTTTTTTGTTTGTTAATCATCAAAACCAAACCATTGCCATTTACAAAAGAGAGAGCAACCATGAGAAAGAAAGAGAAATAGTGAAGAAAAGAGAGAAAAGAAAAGCAAGAAAGAAGAGGAAACATGAAAGCAGAAGAAAAGGAAGAAAGAAAACAAAAGGAAAAAAGAAGAAGGCAACAATCAATAAGGAGAAGAAAAGAAAGAAAGGAAAAGGAAGAAAACATTAACAAGTTAGAGTGAGGTAGGGGGTATTGTCTTGTATCTAATAACTTTTTCTTGGTTTTCAATGAGTTTTTGAGTTGATAATTGAGTTGAAGAAAGTGTGACAATTTTGTGATATGTTTATGAGTTTTAAGTTTAAGTTTTTAGCTTTGAAATTGATGAAGTTTATGATTGAGAAATGGGTTTTTATGTTACCTATATTTGGTATGATACTTTGAGGATGATTTGATTGCAAAGGTATGAAAATAGTGGAAAACAGCAGATAAACGATGCAGAAAATTGATTCTGTAACCTGTTATTTGAATAACACCCATTGTTATTTGAATAACATGAACTAGAAACAAAACATAATGGTGTGTTATTCGAATAAAGCTTAAGCTTATTCGAATAACACTGATTAGGATTATTAGAATTAAGTTATTATTCGAATAACTGAAGATGTTATTTGAATAACAGAGCCCTGTTTTCAAGAATTAGACATTCCATAGGGTATCAAATAATGATATTTGAGGGTTATCACAAAGATAAGTGCCTTAACCTAAGAATGAGTCTTTTGTACATTTAGGTAATGATGTTAATATGTATTAGTTATTTATGGAGGTCGCCTTTTATGCACTTAGAATGTGATTTATAGAGGAATACTTTGTATATTAGGTTTACTTGAGATGTCCTTACAGTAGGTTGATATACTCCCTCTTTACTATTATTTCTTGTGATATAGTAGGTTGAGGTTGGGATCCTCCCTCCTTACTTGAGATAGTGATATGGTAGATTGAGGTTGAGATACTCCCTCTCTACTATTATTTCTTGTAATATAGTAGGTTGAGATTGAGATCCTCTCTTCCTACTTGAGATAGTGATATGGTATATTGAGGTTGAGATACTCCCTCTCTACTTGAGATACTGATATGGTAGATTAAGGTTGAGATAGTCCTTCTCTACTTGAATCTCTACATTGAGGATGAATATTTCCTCCATACCTTTTATTACTAATAAATGATGATTTGAAAGATTGATTTGATGTTTGAGATATGATAAATGAAGATTGGTTTGATGCTTGAGACATGATTATTGAAGATTAATGTTTGAATGTTTATCTTATATAAGTTTAAGCTTACTCTATGACTTATTGATATGATATTGAGTTTATATATATATATATATATATATATATATATATATATATATATATATTTATATATATATATATATATATGAAAATGGTTTTTAGTGAATGATTTAAAATGAGATATGATGAATGATGAGATATATTAATTGATGATATATGAAAAATGATAATATATGATTAATGTTTATCCCTGATAAATGATGTGACTTAATGAATTATTTGATTTTACAAATGGTTTTGACAAAGGATATAAATTGAACCTCTATTTTGGGAAAAGAAAGGAAATTGCTTTGACCTTTGCCACATTTCTACTTTAAAATTTGAGTTTTGAAATGATTTTTCCCCGAAGCAATTATAAGTATTATGATGACACCGTTTTTATTAGAACTACTGAGAATTTCTAGAATTCTCACCCTTGTTTTTATTATATTTTCATAATATTTCTAGGAATGGAGTATGCAGTAAATACAAAAGAAGATTGGATTTTAGAAGAAATAGTTTAGATTAAATTTTTTATTAAAGTTTTGTAAAATATGTTACCAAGTGGCCTCAAGACTCAAGAGGAGGGATGAATTGAGTTTATAAAAACTTTTTGCAAATCTTTCGAAAAACTCTTGATTACTAATTTTTGTTGAAACTATTAATTAATAGAAATGAATGAATGGATATATATAAGGATATTGCCCACCAATGAACCAACCAAGAGAGAAATAATCAAGTAAGTAAATAAAGCAATGAACAAATGTAAAAAGAAGGGTTTAGAGAATCAAACACAATGGTTTATCCTGGTTCAATTACCAATCCACTTGTGACTTATGTCCAATCCTCAAGCAATCACTCGAGATTTTTCACTATATCTTTAAGCTTCAATAGGTGCTTGACAACTTTTACAAACTTGAGCACACAACACCTTGGGATACCTCACCCTTTGTACTTGAGCCTTTTTAAACAAAGAATGTCTCACCCTTTTCAATTTGGAGGGATGTCTCACCCTCTTTTACAAAACAATCAAGATTAGTAGAATTAAACTCTCACAAGAGTGATTGATACAAATTGAAGCTCTAGAATGCTCTTCAAAGATATCTCAAGTAATTTTTATAAAATAAAGCAAGAATGGATTTCAAGGATTAATTCGCGTATTAAAGTGTTAGAAATATGTTTTAGGTTCAAGGTCATCCTTTAATGAAGCCTAACATAAGTATTTATAAGAGATTTAATCAATGGAGCCATTGGGGGCTTTAATGTCCAGCATTTAATGCACCTAATATAGTCATTGGGCAATGTCAGACCACTGGTAATCGATTGCACAATCTCTGTAATCAATTACATGGTTTTTTGAACGTGTTCTTGGCTTTCTGGGCATGATGTGATCGATTACCAGCCTTGTGTAATCAATTACATGGCCTCTTCCAGACTTGTAATCGATTATAACCTCAATGTAATCGATTACAGTGTAATCGATTACAGGGCCTCTGCAATGCTTGTAATCAATTACATGCTTAATGTAATTGATTACAAGGCCTCTATTTTGCTTGTAATTGATTACAACACATGTGTAATAGATTACCTTGCCATTTGAACACATTTTGCAAGCCCAATTAGGTATCCAGACCATTTTTAACTTTAAGAAACTTAGATTTAAGAAGATTGACAAATGAAATACAAAATCCAAGATTGAAATCAACATTTCTTTAAACTATGAACTTTGAATTTCAAGTTGATTTAAAAGGATCTTGAAAAACCATTTGAAGCTAATTGAGATACCTTGAGAGCATTTTACATTGATATCCTAAGACCTATATCTTAATATACCTCTTTTGATCTTAGTCCTTTTCTTTTGATCTTGGTCTTCATCTTAACTTTGTTATCATAAAAAATTTATTTGATATGCTTCAAGACATAAACATTCACATTCTCCTTCTTTTTGATGATGACAAAAAAAACATTGAAAAGAAGGGAAACATTTGCATATATTTATCAGAGATTTAAGCGCAACTCTCCCCTGTAATGTATGCACAAGATAGGGCTAATAAAATTTTCATGCAAAAGCTCAAAGCAAGCTCCCCCGTACTTATGAAATCATTAATCTCTTCCCTGTTGGAATTATTAAAAACATAAGCATTTAGCTAAAATTTCAGCAGGATTTCATGATTTCCCAAAATCAAAACAACAAGAAATAATCATTTAAGCCCAGGCAGGTTTTGCAATCAAAGTATAAACAATCCAGAATATAACCAGCTAGATCAATATATAATCAACAAATGCATATAAGAAACAATATATTGATTTTATAAAGATTAATATAAAAAAGGATCCAATGTCATATATAATTATAAACTAGGACATTAACAAGGAAACATCATGACTAGGTTCCACGGTCACTGGTAGTCGCCTCATTGTCACTATCCTCATCAGCAACCATATCATCAAGGAAACAAATGTGAGCTTCCTTAATTGAAAGTTTTTTCTGGAACAACTCAGCCTTTTTGGTGGTAAAGAAGTGATGTGTGAAGTCTAATCCCGAAATGTTGCAAAGAGGAGCACTAGAAGACTTGCTAATGGGGGCCCCTATTCTTGGACGCTTTGTACATTGGGAGGTATCTTCCATTGATGAGAAATGGCTTGAGAAAGATGAAGGGGAAGGTGTTTGGAGATTTGTGGGTGAAGGGAGTGATGGAAAAAAGAGGATTTCTGGTGGTTTGGTTCGTGGGTGAAGAGAGAGGAAAATATGAACAGGTAAGGGAATTTGGGTTGAGGTTCTGGTAGTTTTTGGTGAATTTTGATGGATGAGTTTTAGGGAGAATGGAATTTTGAGTGGGAGGGAGTTTGAATGGAGTGACTTGGTTAAGTTTTGAGAGAAAAATGAGGGATTTGGGATAAGGGATTTTGTAGGTGTAGAGAGAGAAAGAAGAGCTTCAGAAGAAAAAAAAATGACCGTTCACGCATCTGAAACTCTTTTAAGACCTTGTGTAATCGATTACAGTGGGTGTGTAATCGATTACACACTCTCTGGAATCATTGTAATCGATTACAAGGTTAGTGTAATCGATTACCTGCTTTCTGGGAACCTTGTAATCTAATACAGGGTTGGTGTAATCGATTACCTGAGTTTTAGGAATGTTGTAATCGATTACATGTTATGTGTAATCGATTACTTGCTTGACAGAGCCTTTATAATCGATTACAAAGGTCTTATAATCGATTACCAGCTTACTAAAACATAGATTTTGTACTTCAAACAGTAAAGGATTAATTTCAAATCTTTCAAATTAGTTCCAAAACATCTTATATCAATTCCAAACATCATGTAGGCACAAAAACTGACCAGTTCTTGATCCAAAACACATGTTTTTGCAAAATCACTACTTTTACCAAAGATTAAGCCATTTTGACAAGATTTGTGAATTTGAGTGCCTTGAAGGACATAGTTATGATGGAGTACCAACAAAACAACTTAGGGGAAACCTCCAATACTTAAGTCAATATTGGATTCAAAAATTGATTGAGAACTAACAAATTTTGCAGCAAGACATCATTATTATGCAACAAAATAATATGTTATGTAGCAAAAATGATATATTATGTAGTAAAAATGATATATTATGTAGCAGAGTGAGGTTGCGTAGAAATTCAATATGCATGATGTAACGCCCCTGAATATACCAACTACAACGCAATCGTCATTACATCACAGTTACTAGATCCAAATGCGTCACAGTCATAACAACAATAGTTTCAAGATTTACGAGTGTACTTTTGTTTTTCACATTTATGCATAAATAGAAAATACGAGCCATGAATGAAATATAAATGTATTCAACCCTTAACACAACCAATGAAATGATATCACATTCCTTATATATATATATATATATATATATATATATACATATATATATATATATATATTTCATAGCCAACTTACATTAATCACTGGTGACATAGAATATAATAATTACAGAGTCAAATAAAATACAGCGGAAATAAAAACATTAAAGGGGAGAAGTAGTAACCCAGGGATGGGTACTACCAGTAGACAAGTCCGCAACCCCATATGCGCATGACACTCAGCGTCCCAGTTGGTACAACCGGCATCAATACCTCCACGCAGCTGCACTCCTACGAAAATCGAGGAAATATCGTCCAAGTTCCCAACCCCATCGGCAAGGTGTGGCTCCTCATCATCTTCTTCACGATCTTTTATCAAATATGAATATAAAACAGAAAATACAGAAATATAGGAAAGAGGTGAGACACCCGTCTTTCATTACCACTATTGGCAGCAAGAAAATAGCACGGCGCAAAGCGCCCACCGAGCAATACAGTTCATATATTCATCAATAGCAACAACGAAATTTATGATAAAAGCAATCCAATTCTAAGCAATAGTCATAGTCAATAATAACAGTGTTATTTATAGTAAAGGTAGAACAACAGTAAGCAATAGCAGGCAGATCACAATAGTATTTCCAGAAATCAACACAACAATCAGATAATCATTTACAGGTATTCATGCTCAACAGTTTATAAGACCAGTAATGAACGATGCACAATGCATGCTTTCCCAATTCCTACTCCATGGAGCTAGACTCAAATAGTCGGAGAGAAAGATCAGGAGACATGTCTGTAACTCAGCTGCCGAGGTCAGTGCTATCAATAAATTTTCTCGTGCACAATCATGGCATTGTATAGACATTCTACACTAGATCACGATATAGGACAGTGTCAAGTCCGGATCGTCGGTGTGTTTGTATCGGTTTGCCCCACGGCACAGAGGAGCTCTAAACTGTCCATGTGAGGGACCCGCACCCCGACGCCCCCGAGGTCATAACACGACCCACACTTGTCTACTCGCACCCGCACTAAGGTGTGTTCAATCTCCTAGGCAACTTGGCCTTACAACAATCCACAAGACATTCACAATGCATAAGACTCTATGCATGAACATGTATGATCATCAATGATGCATTCAATATAAGCATTGCCTCAATGGCACATCATCATTTCTTATCTCATTGAATACTGAATCAATAACTGCATAACCCACATAGGGAATCACACTTGCATCAATAATTCTCACTAGGAATATATGTTCCTACATACCACAATTTCCATGTCATAGATCCAAGAATTCCATTTTCAAAATCGTCTTCTCTATTGGTATGAATACATATTCTTATCGCATCTAAGCAAAGTAAAATCCTTGAATCCAGGGTTTTTAGGTTACGTTTGAGTTACAAAGGACAAAGAACCATAATCTCAATCATTTCCAGCTCAAAAATCTCATTTTTGGGTCTTGGTAATCGATTACATCACCCTGGTAATCGATTACCAGCGAAACAGAATCCCTGTAATCGATTACAATCTCATTGTAATCGATTACATGATTCCCAGAATCACGTTTCGTAACTTCAAGGCCCTGGTAATCGATTACACAGCCGTGGTAATCGATTACCAATTGGACAGAACCCCCGTAATCGATTACCCACAAGTTGTAATCGATTACGTGATTCCCAGAAGCACCATTTCATAAGATCATAGGCTTGGTAATCGATTACACCATTCTTGTAATCGATTACAAGCTAGACAGAATCTCTGTAATCGATTACACACAAGATGTAATCGATTACCAGATTTCCAGAATCACGATTTCGTACCCTTAAGAGCTTGGTAATCGATTACAAGCTCCTTGTAATCGATTACCACGCGTAAACTTGCAGAAAACAGAGTTCTCAGGTCCTTTAACTCAAACCAAACCAATCCTTATCATATTTAATCATCAAGATTCTCAAATATACCTTCAAACCATGCAAGATGCATCAATAAATCATACAAATCCAACAAAATGCACTATCATCAAGAACAACATAAAAATGAGAGAACTTTATACATGGATTCAGAAATCAATAACAACACACATACAAGACATTCCCTTACTACCAAGATTGGTTGAAGAGGATCATCTCCCTCTTACCTATTTGGAAGACAACACAAGGTGTTACCTCTTCTTGCCCTAGATTTTCGTTTTCCCTTCAAGAAGAACACCAATGTGAGTGATTTCCATAATGTCCACTCAAACCATGGAAGAATGAGTTCTTGATCACATAGGTGACCAAGAAAAACGAAAATGAGAAGAAAGTGAAAGAAAGATTAAGACTTTACCTCCAAGCTCAAAGCTTTAGCTTCAATGGTGAAAAATGGAGAAAGAAGAAGAAGAACCAAGGATGGCCACTTGGAAAATGGTCTTGAAATGATGGAAGAAAGCTAGATATGAGTTTAGTTGTAGCAAACAATGGAGATAATCTCCAATGAGAGGGTGTGTACGGTGGAGAGGAAGGAGAAGAGGAGAAGAAGAGAAGAAGAAGAAAATGTGATTATTGGCTCCCAAAAAGGGGCCTCTGCCGTGTAGAAGAATGGAGGGAGGGAAGAGAGAGAAAATGTGTTCCAAGGGAAATTGCTAGGAAGCTTCCCCTAACAAGCTTGGATTAAATTTAATCTTTCTTTTGAAATTAAAACTAATAGATGTGATACAAAAATTAGATTTTGAATAATGTGATAATATTTTTAATACATGTTATTATTTATTGGACAATAATTATAGTTGGCAGAAGTCAGCATTAACAAATCTGACAGATAAATTTTTGCAGTGTTTTATTATTTCATCTGTTAAGATTTCTCGAAGGACGTGAAACCTTGTAAACTGTGTCCGGCCTCGGGTTTAGTAAGATCTCCTATCGACGTTTCCATAGTTCAAGGTTCTCGAGAAAAATATTTCATTTCCCGGGTTCGGCTCAGTGTGCACGCAAAATGAGAAATATATTAAAATATTCGTCGATTCCGAAAAATTCTGAAAGGATTCACATAAATCACGAATATTAGAAAATGACTATTCGTAATAAAATTTTCCAACTTTGGGAGCGTTACAGTCGTTTTGCCAATTCTGCTCAACATGCGCGTAGAACGAGAAATAACATTAAAATATTCTGCATTCTCAGAAAAATTCAGAAAAATTCCTAAAAATTCTAAATATTGTAAAACGATCATTTATCCTGAAATTATAAATTTTCGGGATGTTACACATGATTGATCTAAAATGTCAAGTTCATTTCTTATATAGAAAAATGCTTCTTTTGCCAAGGGCTTAGTGAAAATATCAGCTAGTTGCTTAGTGTTTTCCACAAATTCAAGCATACAATCACCCTTTTGAACATAATCTCTTATGAAATGATATCTTATTTCTATATGTTTTTTTCTTGAGTGCAAGATGGGATTCTTAGATAAGTTCATTGCACTAGTGTTATCACACCTTATAGGGATGTGATCAAGCTCAAGACCATAGTCTAGAAGTTGTTGCTTCATCTAAAAGATTTGAGCACAATAACTTCCAACTGCAACATATTCAGCTTCGGTTGTAGACCACACTATTTTGTTTCTTGTTATGCCAAAAAATTAGTCAGCTTCCAAGCAAGTGGCATGTCCCACTAGTGCTTTTCCTATCCATTCTGCATCCAGCAAAATCAGAATCAGAATAACTAATTAGGCTAGATGAGGCACCCTTAGGGTACCACAATCCCATTTGTAAAGTATCTATTAGATATTTCATAATTCATTTTATAGCACAAAGGTGAGATTCTTTAGGATTTGCTTAAAATCTAGCACATGTACATACACTAAATATGATATTTGGCCTACTTGCGGTAAGATAAAGGAGTGAACTAATTATACCTCTATATTTTGTAATTTCTACATATTTACCTCCTTCATCCTTGTCCAAGTAACAAGAAGTACTCATTGGTGTAACCATTTGCTTGGCACCATCCATTCCAAACTTCTTGAGTAACTCCTTGCAATATTTGGATTGACTTATGAAAGTCTTATTCCTTGTTTGCTTGATTTGAAGACCAAGGAAGAAGTTGAGCTCACCCATCATGGACATCTCAAACTCACTTTGCATAATATTAGTAAATTCTTTACAAAGAGAGTCATTTGTAGCACTAAATATAATATCATCAACATATATTTGAACAAGAAGAATGTTATGCTTTTTATGCTTGATGAAGAGAGTAATGTCAACCTTTCCTCTAGAAAATTCATTTTCCAAAAGGAACTTGCTCAACCTTTCATATCAAGCTCTAGGAGCTTGTTTCAAACCATACAAGGCCTTTTCAATTTAAAAACATGGTTGAGCAGTTCAAAGTTTTCAAAACCAGGAGGTTGTTCTATATACACCTCTTCTTGTATAAAACCATTTAAAAAACACTTTTGACATCCATTTGAAAAAGCTTAAAATCCATGATGCATGCATATGCAAGTAGCATTCTAATGGCTTCTAATCTAGTTACGGAAGCATAAGTTTCTTCATAATCTATGTCTTCTTCTTGATTATAACCCTTAGCTACAAGCCTATCTTTGTTTCTTATTATAAATTTGAAAGGATTTACTACTAAGTGAATAACCAAGAAATATTCCCTCATCGGATTTAGTATCAAACTTGCCTAGGTTATCTTTTTCATTGTTTAAAACAAAGCATTTGCAACCAAAGACATGAAAGTGGAAAATGTTTGGTTTTCTACCTTTGTATAATTTATAGGGGGTCTCTTTAAAATGGGCCTTATTAGAACCATATTTATAACATAGCATGCGGTACTTACTGTATCCGCCCAAAAATACTTAGGAAGGTTTGTTTAATTGAGTTTAGTTCTTGCTAACTCTTCTAAAGATCGATTTTTGCTTTCAACCACTCCATTTTGTTGTGGAGTTTTAGGAGCAAAAAAATTATGCTCAATGCCATCTTCATTGCAAAACATTTCAAATTCATGATTTTTAAATTCCCCACCATGATCACTTCTTATGGATGCAATGCTACAATTCTTTTCATTTTGAATAACCTTTATAAGTTTTCTAAATGCATAAAAGACATCATTCTTATGAGCAAGGAAAAGAGTCCATGTATATCTAGAATAATCATCTACAATCACAAAAGCATAGTAGTTACCTCCAAAGCTCATAGTTTTTAATGGTCCAAAAAGATCCATATGCAAAAGTTGTAAAGGTCTAGTAGAAGTAACAACATTTTCTCATAGTTCTTATAAGAATTTTGTTGGTTATTGGGATTATACCCCAAACTGACCTTTTGAAAAACACATCTTTGTTTTCCTAGTAACACATTCAAATTGTCTCTTCCTAAGGTAAATTTTGCAAGTATGTTTTTCAAATCCTCAATTTCATTTTCAAATACTTTACATGATGAACAAGATGAGGGTTTGCGTGCATTATCTTGTGAAGAACAAATCATACATGATGAGTTAGCATCAATAAGTCCAAGAGTCTCATTTTTAACTTTGAGTTCTTCAATCTCCTTGGTTAAAACAACAACTTTGTTTGCCAATAAGGAGATTGTTTTGTTGGAAATTAAAACCATTTTAGTGAGTCTCATGGATTCATCATGTAACTCTTAGAATGCATCTTGCAATTCACTATATGAAGGAGAAGGTTCAAGATTAGAACAGGTTACCTCAGTTTCATTTTCTTCTTCTTCTTCTTCTCCACTTGCCATGAGGCAAAGATGAGCTTCCTCACTCTCCGAATCATCAGTAGAATCCATATCGTTGTCTTCCCAATCAATGTATGCTCTCTTTCCTTTCTTTCCTTGGAATATCTTTTTTTCACATTTCTCCATCTTCCTATGATAGGCCGGACACTCCATCTTCATGTGCCCCGATTTTCCACTTTCATAACAAGTTGGAGTAGATGAAGTTCCTTCTCTCTTTTGATATGTCTTCTTAGGAGGAAAATGTGGTCTTTTTTTACTCCCTTTCTTCTTGAGAAATCTTCCGAACCTCTTCACAAGGAGGCTGAAATTTTCTTCATTCATCTCAAGATTGTCAATGCCATCTCCATAATCTTCATCTTCATTTTCAATTGAGGAGGAAGTGACTTTGAGAGCAATTCCCTTTTTCTTCTTATCTTGCTCCTCATTTTGACTTAATCTATTTGGCTCTAATTCATGCTCTTGAAGCTTTCCAAAGAGGGTAGTCAAAGTTATTGCAGTTAGATTCCTTGACTCCGATATGGCCGTCACTTTGGGCTACCAATTTTTGCTCAAGCATCTCAAAACTTTGTTAATAAGATCTTCATTAGCAAAAGTTTTTCCCAATGAAGTAAGATGATTAACTATATGAGTGAACTTCTTTTGCATTTCTTGAATGCTTTCTCCATGGTTCATTCTAAACAACTCATATTCATGAGTAAGTGTGTTAATTCTAGATCTTTTTACCTCACTTATACCCTCATGGGTTACTTGCAATGTATCTCACATTTCTTAAGCGATCTTACAATTTGACACCCTAAAGAATTCATCATACCCCAAAGAAGTGGTGATGATGTTCTTGGCTCTTAAATTGTATTGGACATTTTTCTTATTTTCATCGGTCCATTCATTTCTTGATGTATTGGTTCTTACACCATCAACTATACGTGTTAGGACAAAGTGACCATTTTCAACAGTATCCTACACATCAATATCAATAGCTTCAATAAAGATTTTCATCTTTTTTTCTAATAGGCATAACCATCCCCATTGAAAAAAGGAGGCCTATTTATAGAAGAATCTTCATTCGAAAAATCATTTAAACCATCTTTTCTCTTGAAGTTGTTAAGCTTTTTATACAAGAGTCTAGCTCTGATACCACTTATTACCAAGTGGCCTCAAGACTCAAGAGGCAGGGTGAATTGAGTTTATAAAACTTTTCACAAATCTTTCGAAAAACTCTTGATTACTAATTTTTGTTGAAAATATTAATTAATAGAAATGAATGAATAGATAGATAGAAGGATATTGCCCACCAATGAACCAACTAAGAGAGAAATAATCAAGTAAGCAAATAAACCAATTCACAAATGTAAAGAGAAAGGTTTACAGAATCAAACACAATGATTTATCCTAGTTCAACTACCAATCCAGTTGTGTCCTGCGTCCAGTTCTCAAGCAATCACTTGAGATTTTCTACTATATCTTCAAGCTTCAATAGTTGTTTGACAACCTTTACAAACTTGAGCACTCAACACCTTGGAATACCTCACCCTTTGTACTTGAGCCTCTTTAAACAAGGGATGTCTCACCCTTTACAATTTGGAGGGATGCCTCACCCTCTTTTACAAAATAATCAAGATTGATAGAATTAAACTCTTATAAGAGTGATTAATACAAATTGAAGCTCTAGAATGTTCTTCAAAGATATCTCAAGTAATTTTCACAAAATAGAGCAAGAATTGATTCACATATTAAAGTGTTAGAAATATGTTTCAGGTTCAAGGTTAGCCTTTAATGAAGCCCCAACACAAGTATTTATAAGATATTTGATCAATGGAGCCATTGGGGGGCTTTAATGCCCATCATTTAATGCACCCAATATAGCCATTGGGCAATGTCAGATCACTGGTAATCGATTACACAATCTCTATAATCAATTACATGGTTGTTTGAATGTGTTCTTGACTTTTTGGACAGGATATAATTGATTACCAGCCTTGTGTAATCGATTACATGGCCTATGCCTGACTTGTAATCGATTACAGCCTCAGTGTAATCGATTATATGACCTCTGTCATGCTTGTAATTGATTACATGCTCAATGTGATCGATTACAAGGCCTCTATTTTGCTTCTAATCGATTACAACACATGTATAATCGATTACCTTACCATTTGAACACATTTTGCAAGCTCAATTAGGTATCCAGGCCATTTTTAACTTTGAGAAACTTGGATTTAACAAGATTGACAAATGAAATACACAATCCAAGATTGAAATCAACATTTCTTTAAACTATGAACTTTGAATTTCAAGTTGATTTAAAAGGATCTTGAAAAACTATTTGAAGATAATTGAGATACCTTGAGAGCATTTTACATTGATATCCTAAGACCTATATCTTAACATACCTTTTTTGATCTTGGTCTTCATCTTGACTTTGTTATCATCAAAATTTCATTTGATATACTTCAAGACATAAGCATTCACAAAATATTTGTATGAAATTATGCCACGAAGGCTTATCTTGTATACATTATAATTACTTATAATAGGCTCATATTTTCATATATCTTATAAATGTATTTTTAGATGAATGTTATTAATTATAAGTGACGTGCTTAATTCTAATAACTAATGTATAATTTTGGATATGTTATTAGTAATAGTATTAAGGACATTACATTATAGTATCAAAGCAGTTCATCTTGTTGAGTCGGAGTATGGACTAACTATGCTTTTAGTATTAAAATGTTATGCATTTTCTTGTCTTGATGATGAGATGTATAGATAGAATTACATAACAACCTTGGGTTTGAATGTTAATGGTTACTGTCTCACTATTACATGATATTGAGCCTGATCAATTTAATATGTACTATTCTGTGTGCTAGAAGCCAATAGCATTCACCAGGCATGCTTCTGCCAATAATGAAGTGGCAAAACTGATAGGATGGTTGAAATGATAGAAATGATAGAAATAAATATGAAAAATTTATTTCTAAGACATGGATGGTTGGTATGAGTTGAAGTAAATTTTGGAGGATCAAATAAATTAGTTTGACATTTTTAATGACAATGAGTAAGTGTTTAAAGGCCAAATTAAATAACAAAATAGCTCAGAAAATTATGAAACTATATGGAGACAACAAGTAGAGCATGGAGAATATTTTGGTATGGAATACAAGCTAAGGTAAGCATATTTATATACTTATCAGGTTCAACTTAACTTAGGGAAGAGTAATAAAGCTTAACTGATAAATAACAGTGTATGAAAAATTATAAAACTATGGATTAAAGGACTAAGTGAAGTTTGAAAATTTTCTATAACACTTGTGGAAGTTAAAAACTTAGTTATGAAAGATTAAAGTATCCCTAATGGATATAGAAGTTTAACATAACTTCATTTTTATCTTTTCCTTCATTTCCACTGTGTTACTCCCCTTTAGTTTTAATGAAAACATTAACTTTTCTTTCTTTTCATTTTTGCTCTTCCAACTACACGGTTCTGCAACAAAACAAAGAGAGGAAAGAAAATAAGGAAAATGAGGAGAAATAGAAGACGAAGGAAATCATCTCCAGCCAAGGAAAAAGAGGAAACAAGAGGAAGAAAGGAAAAAGGAAAAAAGAGAAGTCAAGCAACAACAAGCTAGAGGAATTAAGGTAGGGAAAAACTTGTTTCTTGAACTTTGTTTGAGTGATTTTTGCATGAAATTTTGCATGAGAATCCATGAAAGCCATAAATGCATGGTTAAGAGGTTGAAACCTTATAATTTAGCATATGTTTGAAATTGTATATGGATGAGTATCATCATATGTGCTGGTGGTTGATGATTTTTCATTGTTATCTTGCTTGGTTTATAGCATAAACATGTGTTAGCATTGAAAGAGTTAAGTTGGAAATGGTTTGGAATGGATTGGATGTTGTTCTGATGCACCAGAATCGTATTCTGATATGCTTTATTTGAATAAGTCAAGTGCTTATTCGAATAAAACATCACAGAATACGTAAGATTATGAAATTTTGAAGCATTATTCAAATAACACTTTGTGTTATTCAAATAAATGAGCATGAACGATAAAGTATGCTAAGTTATTTGTGGAATAACTACTAAATGCATATGTTTCATGATGAAATGGATTTGATGTACACTTGTGATAAGATGAAATTTGATTAAGTTCATTAAGTAAAGTGACTTAAGTTTATGTATGTGCACTTGTTGCTTATGTGATTATGATATTGTACACTTGTTACTTATGAGATCAAGATGAAGTGCAAATGGCATACATATAAAATGAAATATGATGTGCACTTGTTATGATGATAAGATAAATTAAGATGTACTAGAAATGATTTTGCTCCTTTGAATACAAAGTTGGGTTGTATTTGTATGTATATGAGAATTTGCTCCCTTATTTCTCTAAGGTTGAGCTAGTATTTGAAATTTACTTTGTATTTGAATAGTCAGTGCTCATAGAATTTGAATTTGAATTGAATATGAGAATTTGGACAATTATCATTGAGTGGGGAGGAAAATGGTCCTAGTATGTTATTCCTACCATATGAATATTCCTTTAGAATTTGAATGAATTTGGCGTTAGTGAATTTTGGAGATGATCCTATTTGGGGGAATGGTATTTAAAATTCCATTAGAATTATGGAGATGATCCTCCATGAGGAAAGGGATCATATATTCTTAAAACTTCTCACTAGTTTCCTCACTTGCCATAGTTTCCCTCATATATATAAGGATACTCGGAATAGTTCTATGTGACAAGTAAATCGTCATGAATAGGTTGAAGTGCACTAACTTAAAAATAGACTATTACCTTGCTAAGTGGTAGTGTGAGGCCCTAATTCACTTTCTACCATGAGTATGTTGGTTGTGGCTTCTTAATACTCAAGAAAGGGGGGTTGAATTGAGTATGATAAGTTTTTGAAACTTTTTTCCCTTTTTGCAAAAACTGATTCTTTTCTTTAACTATGAAAAAGATTTTGTCAACCAACAAACTAAAATGTGCTTTTGCAATATCTATTTCTATCAAGATTTGAAACTTATAAAGAAATATTAACAATAAGATTGATTTCAGATATTAACAAGATCATAAACTAATTAAATCATGCAAGCATCCCTAATATATTGCTTAATTCATACATTTAACAATAAAGCAAATAATGAGTTAAGGGATAGAGAAAATTACAAACCGAGTTTATCCTTGTTCAGCTACCTCCTCTGGTAACCTACATCCAGTCCCCACATCACTGTAAGTTTCATCCACTATCAAAGATCAATTTACAAGATTCTTTACACAAGCTTCACTTCTAGGTTCCTTCTACCCAAATGATAGCTTTTCAAGTCAAAGCAATCTTGCAATTCCCACAAGAATTCCTTCTATTCTTGCACAGCACCAAGAGTCCCTTCTACTCTTAATTTAATCAGCGAGAGAACCTTCTCTCTTATCTTTCTTTTACAATATGAAAAGATTGAATCATATTCTAAGAAATTAAATATTACAATTTGAAGTTCTACAAAAAAATACTTAGTTTCTTTCAATGAAAAAGCTCTCTCAGTATTTGTGTGTTTGATCTCAAGATTTGAATTGAATTGTTAGTAAGAAAGTGTTTGCCAATGTCCTTTGTAACACCCCTTTTTAGGATGTCACACATAAAAGAAAATAAAATAAATAGAAATAAAATCTACCCAAGTTGCGGAATATTTGTTAAAATTATTACGGGTTGTAAAAATAATTCCTGATAGACATAAATATGTAGTAAAAAAAATAATGCGGAAAATACGAAATAAAAAAAAACTTCATTACTGATAATATACATATGATTAAGTTATACACTGTACAAATAATTTACAACTAAGTCTACAACTATTTAAATAAAAACAGTAAAGAAAGCAATAAAAGAGTTAATATATACGTACATACTGACGACGCTACCAAAAAAAAACATCATGGTTATCTAATCCTCGGATGGATCACTCTCGGCCTCGAAAATGAGCATCGGGAGATAGATATCCCGGATGTCTCGACACACGGCGATAACGGGATCGCGCAGTCGATACGATGCTTATCTCACTAGGCTCGGGGTTTTCAGCACCCCAATAACGCCTAATGGATAAGGGTAACTCTAAGTGCAGAAATAATGTCGTCGTCGCAATCGGATCTCCATCAAACTGATGACGTAGAATCACGGTCATACGTCCAGCATAGGTAACAGAAGCACGATCTCCTCGTAAATGCCAAGCCAGATCACCTCCATGGAATACCAGCTCTACGAATCCCAAAAATGCAGGCGTCGCCATCCCCCACACAATCAATCCAGAGGGTATGGATGATCGGATGGTTCTTGCTCGTAAAACTGATCGTCGGCTTGCTGACCTTCCTCTTCCTCAGGGTACACGATCTCAAGAGGTTGTTCCTCTTCTTCCTCTTCAAACTCTTTACCGCATAAAATAAATAGACAATAGACACATACAATAAAGAGGTAAGACAACATAAAATCATCACAACATGGCAAATAAGAAGACGACAAATAACTACTACACAGTTTATACAATACGAAGAAGTTATAACAGTAATACATATTAAATATCCTAGTGTTTCAGAACATCATAGATATAACACAAATAAAGAAATTCACACAGATAAATCAATCTCATAGATAAACTAAGATAAGAAATAGACAACTAACATAAAAATTATCAGATAAATATAAATAGAGAAAATGTAAAAACATCCAAGATGTTACCAGATAAAGATAAATAGAGAAAAATGGAATATTATCCAAGATATACTCAAATACACCAAAACACAACCCTACTCCATGGAGCTAAACCCAAACAGATATCAGAGAGAATGACTTGCAAAATCTATTAGTACCACGGCTGCCCAACCAACTATTACGCGATCACACGTTGCGTCAATAGCCTACGACACGGGAATCCACCATCCAGGCGTAGTATAGTTCACTGATCTCCCGTTGTGGCACTATAGGCAATGTACTACTAGACTTTACAAACCTCGATTAAATATAGTGAATGTCGAGTACGTTAGTGTGCTATCGGTTTACCACACCACGGAGCTACCAACGTCATGTCACATGTGGGATCCCGTACACTAAAGTCTCCAAGTTTATTAGAACAATAAACTACACTACACTTATCGCATCGACAACACGATGTGATTCGTCTCGTCAACCAAAACACCAAAAATTGGTATAAAGACAAAACATAATTCCAAATATATGAAATTACGAAAATGCCCTCAAGATAAAAATATACCCTCAATGGCAGAAAGCCTGTACGGGTTCACATTTTCCCGACAGCGAAAATTAAATATAGTAACGGTCAATCGCGTAGAAATTTTATCGCGTTTTTGAAATCTCGTCGTTTTTACAAACGTTTAAAAAATCGGGTAAGGATATTTTTCTGTTTTTAAAATCGCGTAGCATTTTTAATACGTTTTCTCAATCGCGTAGGATTTTTAAATCATTTTCTTATTCGAATGCCCTTAAATTACTGTTTAAACAGATAGAAATAGTACTTAGTACATTTAAACTACGTTGAATAATTTTTCATACCGCATACTGTCATTAGGATATTGTTACTATCTTATAGGTTCATTTTTACTAAAAATTGACAGTATTTTGTTTATAAACTTATAATAATGATTTTCTAAATTTTCCATAAAATTTCTATTTACCTAATTTTTAACCATTTCATTAAATTCTTTTTGAAATCTCTAACATGCTTCAAAACCTAAAGTGAGCTATATGTTAGAAAATTTCTTAACATTACTGTATTTCCTTCCTAATGATAAACTTATGAATTTTAACCCTTTAAACTTACTTCTAATCAATTGGTTCTTTCAAAAATCATTATAGAAAATTTCTTCTTAACTTGTATTGTTTCTTTTTGATTGAAAAAGGTTTGGAATCAAGTTTTTAGAAATCATAATTACCTATAGTGGCATGTTGGCCGAATTTTGTTAAAACTTTTTCATTTGATTTCTAAATCATGTCAAAGGTATTATCTTATCTAAATTCATTAAATCATGTTATAGAGTAATGATTATGAATCAAATAAATCTTTTAGGCATGTTGGCCCAAAATGTACTAAATTTTTACCATTTGATTTATAAATTCCTTTTCTTTGATCAAAACCATTTAAAACCTTCTTATTTCTCCTAATCAATTAAGTTGCACTTTAGGAAAAATGAAGAGAACATTTTGGTCCTCACATTTTGGCATTGCCGTGAGCTATTGGATGTGTTCTTTGGAACACTCATGCAAATTTACACATGTTATTCACATCCTAAACCTTATCATACAATTCTAACACATGCATTTATATCTCTAACACATGCAAAATATTTCTAACACATGCAAAATATTTCTAACACATAAACCTAATTTAAAGCTTATAGACATACAATCAAAAGCTATTAGACATGCAAAATTATTACAATTACCAAATAAGAAAGCTACTAACACATAACACTTAAGCTACTAGCAACCACAAAAATTAACAAATACACATCAATAAACACACCACAACCGAATCCTTATGGATTCTACAAACAACCCATCTTCTTACCACCATCAAGGGATGATAAGAATTGTCTTCCTCTTACCTTAAATGAAGACAAAAAGCTTGCTTTCTCACCTCCTAGGTCACGGTTTTCACTCCACCAAACACCTAAAAATTTCAAACAAAACCTACATGTTACTAACCATGAAAAAGAAGCTAAACCATGGAAAAATCATGGCTTAGAACTTTGAAAAAGAAGAGAAAAGAAAAGCATGAAATTTCACCTTC
The DNA here is from genome assembly GCA_029884605.1 of Ormosia emarginata. NCBI lineage: Eukaryota > Viridiplantae > Streptophyta > Magnoliopsida > Fabales > Fabaceae > Ormosia > Ormosia emarginata. The sequence goes on from JAQQTP010000073.1 coordinate 23,939,131, forward strand.
TAGGTAAAACTTTCAAGGTTGGTTTCCAAGCCTTAGATGGAAGAATTTGAAGAAACTTCCAACTACAAAGGTTCTTAGAATGGTGTTTAGATTAAGGAAACTTGGTTAGAAAAATTTTTGGATGATTGGATGGTTAGGAAATGAGCTTGGACGAATATGGTGAAGAAAATGGACAAGAATGGTGGCTAGGGTTCTTGATGAGAGAGAAGAGAGAAAAGTGATGAAGATGAAAGTGATTCTTGTCTCCTAAGGCCTCTTGGCCGTGAACATGATGTGGGTGCAAGGTGGGCACCTTGCTTGGCTTCATCCAAGCCATTGGATGAATCAAAGGCTAAGATCAAGCCTTGGTGAGCAAGCCTAATTCTCATTGGTTGGTTCCCGGTGACTCACATGGCTTAGTCACACTGCGTAATAAATGCTCTCTTGAGTCACTAGTCGAGTCACTGCTCGGAAAGTTCTACAAACTTACGGTGATTATTTAAGCTACCGATCTAACCGTTACTGCTAATTGTGGGTCCCGCAAAATATTTCCTAGGGTCCACTGTCACTAAAACATACTGACTAATAAAATAATATTATAATAATATAAAATTATTTTATTTGATAGTTAAATCCTAAAAATTAAAAGATTATTTTTAGTCTCATTCAGAATCGGGTTAAGTAAGATCCCCCAATTCTGAATAATCAAATAAGATTTTCCCCGGCCCGGAAAATATTATTTTCCTGCCTCGGAGCAAATCACACAAAAAGTTCATATAAAATCACAGACAGTATTTTCTGGCATTAAATCAAGAAGAAAACAATTAAAAACAGACAAAAACAGCAAAAACAGTACGTTCGGGACGTAACGGTCATTTTCCCGTTTTTTCCCACAACGTAGGTAATCGTCCAAAACGTTCAAATAAAATATCCAGCAGTATTATTTAGCTGTATATCTTTCAGAAAAATTAATACAATAGCTCGAGAAAAATTTTTATTTTACCGTCTCAAGCAAACTACGTAAAACGATCAAATAAAATTTGAACCTGTATTATCGTAGTTGTTTTCATACAAAATTCAAGAACAGTAAAAATATAGGACACGGCGGTCATTCATACAAAAGCATGAAAACAGAAAACAGTACATTGAGAATATTTTCTAAAAATTGGGGCGTTACAACTCTCCCCAACAAATAAAAATTTCGTCCTCGAAATTCGATGTTCATCCAAACAAATGAGGATACTGATCCTTCATTTTACCTTCCAGCTCCCAAGTAGCTTCACCGTCACCTCATTCCATATAACTTTCACCAAACTCGATCATCTTCCCTCGAAGTTGCTTTACCTTTCGTCCTCTATCCCGACAGGTAAAGTTTCGTAAGTCAAATTCTCCTTTAATCGTACGTCATCCGACCGTATAACATAACATGTCGGATCGGCATATACTTCCGTAATCGAGACACATGAAACACGTCATGCAAATTGGATAGAAACGGCGGCAAAGCAATCGATATGCTACGGGGCCAATACGTCGGATAATCGATATGGTCCAATGAATTTAGGAGTAAGCTTCTTAGACTTAATTACTCTTCCGACACCGGTCGTAGGAGTAACTCTCGAAACACATGCTCACCCTCCTCAAATTCAAGAGGTCGTCTTCGCTTATCCGCGTAACTCTTTTGTCCGCTTTGCGTCGTCCTCATCTTCTCTTGTATCATCTTGACTTTATCCGTAGTTTGTTGTACAAGCTCCGGTCCAACATCATACTTTCTCCATCTTGATACCAAAGATAACGGCGTTCGACATCGTCGTCTTCCATACAATGCTTCATAAGGTGCCATTCCGATGCTTGCGTGAAAACTATTGTTGTAGGTGAATTCTATCAAAGATAAAAATTCATCCCAACTTCCCGTTGTTCCAAAACACAAGCACGCAATAAATCCTCCAAAGATCGTATAGTTCTCTCTGTCGACCGTCGGTCATGCGGATGATACGCCGAACTCGGTCGTAACTTAGTTCCCATAGCTTCTTGCGACTTCGCCAAAATCTTGACGTAAACCTTGGATCTCTGTCGGAAACTATACATGTAGGCACTCCATGTAATCGACAATCTCGCCGATGTACAATGGGTTAATCTTTCCAATGAATATTTAATATTGATTGGTAAGAAATAAGCGATTTCGTAAGTCTATCGACTATAACCCATATTGCGTCATGACCTCTCCTTGTCTTTGGCAAACCAGTAATGAAATCCATAGAAATGCTGTCCCATTTCCATTCTGGAATCGATAACGGTTGTAACATCCCAACTCTTTGGTGTTCAACTTTCGACTTTTGACAAATTAGGCAAGTTGACACGCATCTAACAACATCACCCTTCATTCCATGCCACCAGAATAACTTCTTCAAGTCTTGATACATCTTTGTTATGCCTGGATGCATACTCAATAGACTAGTATGGGCATGTTTCACAATATATCTTCTCAACTCTCGATTACGAGGAACACAGACTCTACCCCGAAATCTCAGAATTCCATCAGTTCCTTCCTTGAACTCTAGTGTCTCGCCTTGTTTCATTTGCTCCCTTATTCCTTGCAAAAATTTATCGGCATTTTGCTTTTCCTTTATGTCTTCCATCCGCTCGCTCGAGATAGTAACCATGCTAATATCTGATCTTCCCGGTTTCAACTCAACAAATGACCACTCATCTCTAAACCATTGCTCAATGAGCTCCTTTTCCTTGATCATTAGAGCAGTAAACACTAATAATTTTCCCGCTCAAAGCATCGGCCACGACATTCGCCTTACCGGGATGGTATAAAAGTTGAAAATCGTAATCGTTCGAAATTCCAACCACCTTCGCTGCCTCATATTCAGCTCCTTCGGTCGTACAAGTACTTCAAACTCTTGTGATCACTGAAAATGTTGAACGTTGCTCCATAGAGAAAGTGTCTCCATATCTTCAAAGCAAAAACTACCGCAGCCAATTCTAAATCATGCGTAGGATAATTCTTCTCATGAATCTTCAATTGTCGAGAAGCATATGCCACCACATTCGGTCTTGCATCAACACGCATCCTAGTCCTTGATAAGAAGCGTCACAATACACATCGAAAGATTTCGTCGAACGGTAGGATTAACACCGCTGCCTAGCTTGTTAACCTCTTCTTCAACTCTTGAAAACTAGCTTCACGTTCTTCCGTCCATTCGAAAGCTTGACTTTTCCTCGTTAGTTGTGTAAGCGGTCCAGCAATCTTGAAAAACCTTCGATAAATCTCCGATAATAACCAAGCAAGTCCAACAAAACTTCGAACTTCATTCTTGTCTTAGGTCTCTCCCATCGTAAAACAGTCTCCACTTTCGATGGGTCCACCGCTATACCTTCTTTAGAAATTACGTGTCCAAGAAATTGAACTTCTTCCAACCAGAACTCACACTTAGACAATTTCGCATACAACTGCTTCTCCTCAAAATCGAAGAACAACACTCAGATGTTCAAAGATGTTCTTCCTTCGATTGAGAATAGATCGAATGTCATCGATAAAGACAACGACAAATCTGTCTAGATATGGACGAAATATTCTGTTCATATAATCTATAAATATAGCAGAGCATTCGTCACCCCGAATGGCATTACTTGATACTCATAATGTCCATAACGAGTTCGAAAAGGTTTTCAAAGACGTCTTCCCCTCTTACACGAATCGGTGATAACTCGATCGTAGATCTATCTTGGAAAATATCACGGCTCCTCTTAATTGATCCATCAAATCGTCGATTCTTGGAAGCGGATATTTATTCTTGATAGTCACCTTGTTCACCGCATAGTCCACACAAAGTCGTGACGTTCCATCCTTCTTCTTGACCAAAAGTACTGGTGCACCCCATGGGAAACGCTAGGTCGTACAAATTCTTTCTCCAACAGTTCCACCAATTGCTTTTTCAGCTCCTCCAACTCTACTGGCGACATACGATATGGTGCAATTGAGATAGGACTGTTCGGTACTAAATCAATTGAGAACTCGATCTCCCGCTCAAAGCAGTAACCAGGTACATCTTCAGGAAAAACATCCGGAAATTCGTTGACAACAGGAATAGTATTCACATCCTTCTCATTCTTAACTTCTAGAGAAGACAATACCAGATATCCCTGTGCTCCATTTCTCAACAAAGACTTGACCTTAACAGCAGTTAAGAATCCAGACTCTTCTTCCTTAGGAAAAACTATAGTTTTCTTCGCACAATCTATAAGGATATGGTTAGAACATAACCAGTCCATCCCTAAGATTACATCTATCTCAATGAGAGGCAAACAAATCAAATCAACCAAAAACAAACGGTCCTTCACAACAATTGGACAATCCAAACAGATCTTAGAAGTAACTACAGGTTTAGCAGTTGGCGTAGATACATTCAACATAACATTCGAGAGAAGATATGGGCAACTTCAACCTTTCTACACAATCATATGCAATAAACGAGTGTGTAGCACCCGAGTCATACAAGACAGTCAGGAAGTTTACCTCCAATGTCTCCTTCTCTTTGAATAAGATCATCAGACTTAGAAATCTCAGATCCCATCATTGTATACACTCGTCCTCCAGATCTCGGTTGAGTACTTCCAGATTTTTGCTGATTAGCTTTAACATACCGAACAGCAGGTTTTCTCTCCGGCTGTGGACAATCCTTTGCTATGTGCCCAGGTTGTTTACAATTGAAACAAACTGCACCTTTAACTGTACACTCGGGAGAAATATGACCTTTCTTCCCGCACTTAAAACATGTTGGCGTAAACGCCACCCTCTGTCCAGCTCCACTACCACTTGCACTTCCACTAACAGATGGTCGTTGAGATTGACTTCCTGTTGGCCTGGTATACGGCTTACGCTGAAACCGATTGGCATTACTACCTCCACCTCTCTCGGAACCTTGTCGGTCCAAAATTCGATTCCTTTGATCTCTAGATGGCTCTAACTCTTCAAGTCGAGCACAAGCATCCACCAAAGCATGAAACTGAGTCATCCTCAAAGATACCACTCCTCGTTTCGGTTCCACCCTTAAACCCGATTCAAACTTCCCGCATCTCCACACATCATCTTGTCGTGTCCGAGCATAATCCGAGAATTGAGACAAACTCTCAAATTTTGTGGCATACTCATTCACCGTCATATTCCCCTCGTCGTAAACCAAGAAATTCCATTTCCTTGGCATGCCTAGCACTCGCAGAAAATATTTATCCGTAAAAGTATTAGAAAACACTTCCTGTGTGATCTCGGTCCCTTCACTTGCAACACTCGGCGGATTCCTCTCACCAATGTTCTCGATCTCCTCTCAAAGCATGAAAACAACATAAGTTACTTTCTTTTCATCTCGTACATCTCATCCCTCAAAGATTCTCTCTAAATCTTGCATCCACCGACTCGCTTTCTCGGATCCACCTCGCCTCTAAATTGTGGCGGATTATGACGCCTAAATTCGGATAAATTTAGGGCATCCATTGTAGCATCTTGTTGTTGGGTCGCTCTCAAATTTTGTCGAGTTATCACTTCACCATCTGCCGCATAGCCTCAACAGGAACCAACATCGGGTCCTCATCTCGATTTACGTTAGCACGTCCTCTACCTCTACCAGCCATCTTCTTTCTTCAAACATAACAAAACAAAGTTAGATACATCCTTCTAGATATTTCCGAAAGGATATAAATCACAAACATCACAGAGAATCACACAGCACAAACAAAAACAGACCCAACCACAACCCCAAAAGACTCTAACTTGGGCTCTGATATCAACTAATGTAACACCCCTTTAGGATGTCACACATAAAAGAAAATAAAATAAATAGAAATAAAATCTACCCAAGTTACTTAATATTTGTTAAAATTATTACGGGTTGTAAAAATAATTCCCGAGTATTTAAATATGTAATAAAAAAATAATGCGGAAAATACGAAATAAAAAAAAACTTCATTACTGATAATATACATATGATTAAGTTATACACTGTACAAATAATTTACAACTAAGTCTACAACTATTTAAATAAAAACAGGAAAGAAAGCAATAAAAGAGTTAATATATACGTACATACTTGACGCGCCCAAAAAAAACATCATGGTTATCTAATCCTCGATGGATCACTCTCGGTCGAAAATGAGCATCGGGAGATAGATATCCGGATGTCTCGACACACGGCGATAACGGGATCGCGCGGTCGATACGATGCTTATCTCACTAGGCTCGGGGTTTTCAAGACCCCAATAACGCCTAATGGATAAGGGTAACTCTAAGTGCAGAAATAATGTCGTGTCGCAATCGGATCTCCATCAAACCGATGACGTAGAATCACGGCCATACGTCCAAAGATAGGTAATGAAGCACGATCTCCTCGTAAATGCCAAGCCGATCACCTCCATGGAATACCGGCTCTACGAATCCCAAAAATGCAAAGGCGTCGCCATCCCCCACACAATCAATCCAGAGGGTATGGATGATCGGATGGTTCTTGCTCGTAAACCGATCGTCGGCTTGTCGACCTTCCTCTTCCTCGTGGTACACGATCTCAAGAGGTTGTTCCTCTTCTTCTCTTCAAACTCTTTACCGCATAAAATAAATAGACAATAGACACATACAATAAAGAGGTAAGACAACATAAAATCATCACAACATGGCAAATAAGAAGACGACAAATAACTACTACACGGTTTATACAATACGAAGAAGTTATAACAAGAATACATATTAAATATCCTAGTGTTTGAACATCATAGATATAACACAAATAAAGAAATTCACACAGATAAATCATCATCTCATAGATAAACTAAGATAAGAAATAGACAACTAACATAAAAATTATCAGATAAATATAAATAGAGAAAATGTAAAAACATCCAAGATGTTACCAGATAAAGATAAATAGAGAAAAATGGAATATTATCCAAGATATACTCAAATACACCAAAACACAACCCTACTCCATGGAGCTAAACCCAAACAGATATCGAGAGAATGACTTGCAAAATCTATTAGTACCACGGCCGCCCAACCAACTATTACGCGATCACACGTTGCGTCAATAGCCTACGACACTGGGAATCCACCATCCAGCGTAGTATAGTTCCTGATCTCCCGTTGTGGCACTATAGGCAATGTACTACTAGACTTTACAAACCTCGATTAAATATAGTGAATGTCGAGTACGTTAGTGTGCTATCGGTTTACCACATGCCCAACGGAGCTACCAACTGTCCACATGTGGGATCTCGTACACTAAAGTCTCCAAGTTTATTAGAACAATAAACTACACTACACTTATCGCATCGACAACAACACGATGTGATTCGTCTCGTCAACCAAAACACCAAAAATTGGTATAAAGACAAAACATAATTCCAAATATATGAAATTATGAAAATGCCCTCAAGATAAAAATATACCCTCAATGGCGTAAAGCCCATGACGGGTTCACATTTTCCCGACAAATAAATAACCTCAAAAGCTCAGACGGGTTCACATTTTCCCGACAAATAAAATTAAATATAGTAACGGTCAATCGCGTAGAAATTTTATCGCGTTTTTGAAATCTCGTCGTTTTTACAAACGTTTAAAAAATCGGGTAAGGATATTTTTCTGTTTTTAAAATCGCGTAGCATTTTTAATACGTTTTCTCAATCGCGTAGGATTTTTAAATCATTTTCTTATTCGAATGCCCTTAAATTACCTTGTTTAAACAGATAGAAATAGTACTTAGTACATTTAAACTACGTTGAATAATTTTTCATACCGCATACTTGTCATTAGGATATTATTATTATCTTATAGGTTCATTTTTACTAAAAATTGACAAGATATTTTGTTTATAAACTTATAATAATGATTTTCTAAATTTTCCATAAAATTTCTATTTACCTAATTTTTAACCATTTCATTAAATTCTTTTTGAAATCTCTAACATGCTTCAAAACCTAAAGTGAGCTATATGTTAGAAAATTTCTTAACATTAATTGTATTTCCTTCCTAATGATAAACTTATGAATTTTAACCCTTTAAACTTACTTCTAATCAATTGGTTCTTTCAAAAATCATTATAGAAAATTTCTTCTTAACTTGTATTGTTTCTTTTTGATTGAAAAAGGTTTGGAATCAAGTTTTTAGAAATCATAATTACCTATAGTGGCATGTTGGCGAATTTTGTTAAAACTTTTTCATTTGATTTCTAAATCATGTCAAAGGTATTATCTTATCTAAATTCATTAAATCATGTTATAGAGTAATGATTATGAATCAAATAAATCTTTTAGGCATGTTGGCCCAAAATGTACTAAATTTTTACCATTTGATTTATAAATTCCTTTTCTTTGATCAAAACCATTTAAAACCTTCTTATTTCTCCTAATCAATTAAGTTGCACTTTAGGAAAAATGAAGAGAACATTTTGGTCCTCACATTTTGGCATTGCCGTGAGCTATTGGATGTGTTCTTTGGAACACTCATGCAAATTTACACATGTTATTCACATCCTAAACCTTATCATACAATTCTAACACATGCATTTATATCTCTAACACATGCAAAATATTTCTAACACATGCAAAATATTTCTAACACATAAACCTAATTTAAAGCTTATAGACATACAATCAAAAGCTATTAGACATGCAAAATTATTACAATTACCAAATAAGAAAGCTACTAACACATAACACTTAAGCTACTAACAACCACAAAAATTAACAAATACACATCAATAAACACACCACAACCGAATCCTTATGGATTCTACAAACAACCCATCTTCTTACCACCATCAAGGGATGATAAGAATTGTCTTCCTCTTACCTTAAATGAAGACAAAAAGCTTGCTTTCTCACCTCCTAGGTCACGGTTTTCACTCCACCAAACACCTAAAAATTTCAAACAAAACCTACATGTTACTAACCATGAAAAAGAAGCTAAACCATGGAAAAATCATGGCTTAGAACTTTGAAAAAGAAGAGAGAAAAGAAAAGCATGAAATTTCACCTTCTAGGTAAAACTTTCAAGGTTGGTTTCCAAGCCTTAGATGGAAGAATTTGAAGAAACTTCCAACTACAAAGGTTCTTAGAATGGTGTTTAGATTAAGGAAACTTGGTTAGAAAAATTTTTGGATGATTGGATGGTTAGGAAATGAGCTTGGACGAATATGGTGAAGAAAATGGACAAGAATGGTGGCTAGGGTTCTTGATGAGAGAGAAGAGAGAAAAGTGATGAAGATGAAAGTGATTCTTGTCTCCTAAGGCCTCTTGGCCGTGAACATGATGTGGGGTGCAAGGTGGGCACCTTGCTTGGCTTCATCCAAGCCATTGGATGAATCAAAGGCTAAGATCAAGCCTTGGTGAGCAAGCCTAATTCTCATTGGTTGGTTCCTAGGTGACTCACATGGCTTAGTCACACCGCGTAATAAATGCTCACGTGAGTCACTAGCCGAGTCACTGTTCTGAAAGTTTCTAACTTACGGTGATTATTTAAGCTACCGATCTAACCGTTTCGCTAATTGTGGGTCCCGCAAAATATTTAGGGTCCATGTCACTAAAACATACTTGACTAATAAAATAATATTATAATAATATAAAATTATTTTATTTGTGATTAAATCCTAAAAATTAAAAGATTATTTTTATCTCATTCGAGAATCGGGTTAAGTAAGATCCCCCAATCTGAATAATCAAATAAGATTTTCCTACCGGAAATATTATTTTCTGCCTCGAGCAAATCACACAAAAAGTTCATATAAAATCACAGACGTATTTTCTCGGCATTAAATCAAGAAGAAAACAATTAAAAACAGACAAAAACAAAAAAAATGACGTTCGGGACGTAACGGTCATTTTCCCATTTTTTCCCACAACGTAGGTAATCGTCCAAAACGTTCAAATAAAATATCCAAGAAGTATTATTTAGTTGTATATCTTTCGAGAAAAATTAATACAAGAGCTCGAGAAAAATTTTTATTTTACCGTCTCGAAGCAAACTACGTAAAACGATCAAATAAAATTTGAACTGTATTATCGTAGTTGTTTTCATACAAAATTCAAGAACAGAAAAATAGGGACACAGCGGTCATTCATACAAAAGCATGAAAAACAGAAAACAGTACATTCAGAATATTTTCTAAAAATTGGGGCGTTACATCCTTATATAGGTATATTTCAAAATAGATCTGTTGGACACATTTTACAAGTCAGTTAAGATCAAAACAGACTTATCTGAAAAATTCTATTATCAGTCAATCGATTAGTACACAGATGTATTGAACAAAATTTCACTCTTACAACGTGTATACATCGTTTGCCTAATTGATTGCGTTCTTGGATGTTCTTGATCTTAAGTGATACACATATGAGAACATTGATGTTGTTCTTGGAAAACACTTGCATTTTCAGCTCAGAAGTTCATACATCGATTACCCAATCGATTGTATGGCTGTTTCAAAAAATACTTGCTTCTGTTTTGGCTTATGCATTGATGTATCAATCAATGTACAGATGCAAAGGTGTATACTGATCAAGTAAGTCCAGAATCAATCGATGCATACATAGATGTATAACACTTATACATAGATGTACACTGAGGTTTTCATTAAAAGTTAGTTAATTAACTAAAAGTACATCGAAGTACACATAGATGTACAGACTTATTAATTAACCTTTTTCATGCTTAGTCCATTTTTTACTTTTGAAAACCAATTTTACTTATTTTAGAGAGCTTAATCAAAGAGTTATACTAAGTCTTCTCTTTACAAAAAGGTTCCTAATGATCTTTCTTGAATTCCTTCTTCATGATGCTCCTTCTTCAAGTTTTCCTTCATGATCTTTGTATTGAAATGCTTTGCTCTATAATCCTTTGCATTCACCTTTCTTGCTCCATTAAGTCTCATTGAAAAAGTCAAGCTTGGCAAGTAGTTAGTGAATCAAAGTAATAATCATGTTAAGTTTAGTCATTAATCAAAACATACTAGAGTCATTTATCCACAGAGTATATAGAACACAAGTTATGTGAGGTGACCTTTACCTATACTGGCATAGTGTTATGGGTTCTATGGGAATGAACACATGGATAAATGAGCACTGAGTTATGAATAGTATATGTTATCATAATTGATCACAAAGAAATTTAGAATGTGGAATTTAATTGTAATTTGTATCTGTATGTTGATATGTATAGAATTTGTGATCTTTTGATAACAAGAGTTTTCAAAATTAAAGTTATAACTTAATAATTTGAATTCTATTTCAAAAAGAGAAATGACTTAATTGAGCATTTTGCCACCTTTCTACTATATGTATAACTTGAGTTTCAAATTGAATTTTTCTTTGAAACAAATGGAATTATTATAATGACACGAATTTTTAAATAGTATTACTGAGAATTTGTAAAATCCTCACCCCTATTTTATTATATTTTGTAATACTTCCAAGAAAAGTGACAAGAACCAGAAGATGAGGCATGGAGACAAAAAAAATAGTGCAAGTTATTTTGTTTTATAAATCTTTGTATTTGGAATGTATATTCAATGACTTGCAGATATGATATGTAATTATTGTACTCTAATATGTACATTTGTATAACGACTTGTTTATTATATGTATATTATTCACCCACAACATGCTCATATTTTGTATATCTTATATATGTATTTTCAAATTTATTATACTAGTTATAAGTAATATGCTTAATTCTAATTACTAATGTGTAATTTCGAATGCACTATTAGTATTAGTATTGAGAATGTTACAAGTTAGCTTTAACTTTACCATTCTGGAATAATCTATTTGAATAGCTCTCTTAGTCTATTCCATCAAACTCGAAAGTATGTTATTCTAAATTGTTATTCTAATAACTTGCATTCTATTTCGATTAACATTGAAATCTCACTAAATCGAACAACACACTTACTCTACCCAATTAACTTTAGCAATATGTCTTTCTGATTTATGCCGACCAAATAGCTCTCCTAGTCTATTTTGATTAGCCTTAAAATCATGTCATTCGAATTGCTCACTTTATTAACTCAGTTTATCTTTGAAATCATGCAAATTCGACTAGCAGATACTTCAAAAATCCATAACTATCTGTAATATCCAATTTGAATTGTCTGTTTGACCTAATTTGAAAAGAACACTACAGAAAGACATTCTAAAATGTTAGAATAACAACTTTCCTATTCTTTTCATCTCTCTACCAATCCCTTTTTACTATAATTATCTACTATAAACATAGCGCATGTAGAAAAGTATTAGCAACCATAAACAACAAACTCTGGTAGTTGTTCTTGTAACACCCACCGTAGGGTGCCACATTTATATTACTTAATTACCCAAATACCCTCAGACTCATAAAAGGTGATGTTGTGATAAAAATACAAGTTGTAATTTTTTTATTATTTCTGTAAAATAAATTTAGCAGAAAATAAAATATTACAGCAACCTCACACATAATTTTACATCATATACATATTACAAAAGTGTTGTCAGGATTATTTATATACAGACCATGTCTCAAAACTACAAACACACTTAAATAATTACATACATAGTTTATATCAGAGTTCAAACTTGCCCAAGTTTAACTAAGAAGCAGACCCCTCAGACGGGTCCTCCTCGGGTTCCTCAGCAGATAGGAATCCGTTATGACGAGTAGCCCTACGGACGGTGTCCATTTGACGATACTATCTATCGATTTCCGTTGGGACATAATTTCTAGTATCCCAATGTCGCCTAATATGCAAAGAAAATTCAACATGAACAAAAATAGTCACACAGAAAAATGGATCCCCGCGAAACAGCCTACTAATGCTAACAGTCAGATACCCCTCGTAAATAAGTTCTCGCTCATTGGGACTTGTTCTCCATTCTCCAGCTCCTCCGTGGAATTGTAGACGTACATAGCTGAAGAAACTAGCTCTTGATGTCATACTGTCAAAATTCTGCGTTCCCAGACGTGAGAAGTAGTTCTTCTTCTCCTTCTTGTACTGTTTCTTTCTCAACGTCTTCAGCCAATTATAAATATAATATACAAATCTACATACAAAGAGGTGAGATCACCTACGCCAATACCAACATGGTAGCACAGAGATAACATAACAGCATACCATATAAACACATCATATTACAATTATGGCATCAACATATTATCGATCAAAACTAACATTTAATAATTACAGGAAATGCCATCTATACTAAGCAGTTTTTTTAAAAAAATACAATTGACATAATCAATATTTCATAACTATTATATCACACAGATGTAAGCATTTTTGTTAATGCATGAACACATAGACTCGATTTCCTACTCCATGGAGCTAAACTCAGGTCGGAGAAATTGATTGAAAAGATCTGTCGGTACCATGTGCCTCAGACCAAGTGCTTTAATTATATCTTGCACATCTAGCACATACACGGCAGTCTTTGTCAAATCTCGATTAAGAATAGTGTCTCGGTCCGAATCATCGGTGTGTTGCATCGGTCTAACCCACGGTACAAAAGAGCTACCAACTGCCCATTGCAAGCAACCCGCACCCCGATGCCCCCAAGGTCAACAAGTGACTTACACTACGCGTATCACACCCACTCAAGAGGTGTACGTTTCTCCTAGGCAATTAGCCATATACAGTCCATCGGACCATTTTCAATGCATGTGTAATGCACCAATTACCAACCAAAGGTAAATCACATAATTTCTCATACCAGGTGAAAATACTGTTTTATGTTCGTAAAATGTATTAATGCCAATTACAGGCAAACTTCTCAATTTCTTGTACAATATTCATATACTGATTTTAACTGTGAAGTTTACTATATAATTAACAGCGAAAACACATTATCGCATTTTTCTAATTCGCAAAATATTTTTGCCACGTTTTCATAGTCACGTAATATTTTGTTACGTTAACAACAATTTGTAACATTTTCTGTTACATTTTAAAATTGCGTAACAATTTTCTACTGTATTCTAAATTGTGTAAAAATATTCTTTCATTTTTAAATCGCATAGCGATTTTTCTACAACATTTCGATCGTGTAAAATATTTAAACGTTTTACCAATCGCATAGAAATATTTTAACATTTTTCAAATCGTGTAACTTTAAAAATTACGTTTTTAGTTACGTAATTTGTTTTTCACCGTTTTTACACTTCGTAAAATATTTCTTAACTTTAAAAATATTATTTTGGGCTTTTCTTAATATAATTTCTTACTTTATTCCCTTCCTATTCTTACTCAAAAATCTTTTCCGTAATATGTTTTCTCAAAATCACATTTTATTGATTTAATCTTACAAAATCACATTTAGTTAAATTAATTACTGTTTCTAACTTTAGATTTTCTAACGTTTTCCAAAATTTAAGAAATAAGTTCTACGTTAGTAAATTTTAAGTTACAGACGTTTCCTTTTATATTTCTAAATCACTTCTAAAAATTAATTATCTTTAAAATAAACTTTGAGGCTCAAACACTTTCAACTTCCTTTTTCTTTTATTTATGAAAATTCCACTTCACTTAATTGATAACAATCTAATTCCCTTTTCAAAATATTTATATGAAAATTCTTGTATTGCATAATATCAAAACATTTTTTCTAAATTATCAAATCTTATATATGGCTTTTGAAACCATCAAATATTTTTCTTTTAAATCATCTAAGTCCCATTCTTGTTTCCATACAAAATAAATTAATAAAAATACCACTCCAAAACCGTGTGCATTGATTTTGAAAAACAAATCCTTTTGTTTATTTTCCTTACTTCCTAAATCATTTAATTTTATCATTCATGAAAATATAAATTTGTGAATACCAAATTTGTTGGTGTCTTAGCCAAAATTTGCTTTAGTTCAAGGACTGAAAATTAACTCCATTGTTCTTGAAAATTTTTAATAAAAACCCTAGTTTTGGAAGCTCAAAACCGTGACCTCCTCCATGGCTTTTGAAGCCAAAATTGCTTATTTCAACATGCATCCATCATAATATATTCAACATACATCATTATGCATATTATAAGCATATCACACAAGCAATAAAACCATGCAAATCATATCAAACATAAACAAATAACCAAAGCACATAAACACATACAAATTATTTCATAAACATAGATGTGAATCCTCACATGGATTCATCAACCACCAAATAGAAAACACATCTCTCACCACCATACTTGGTTGGTGAGATGGATCTCCCTCTTACCTCTTGAAGATCCTCAAAAGCTCCTTGCTTTGTATTTTGAACAAGATCTCCACTTGAACAAGATCTCCACCAACACAAGTTTCTTAAACATGAAACAAACACAAGAAAATTAGTATATCAAGCTTGAATAAGAAGAACCATGGATCAAACATGGTTTAGAATCATGAAAAAGAAAAGGAGAAATGAAGTTTTCCTTACACTTCACTTCAAAATCCTAAAGCTTGATTTTGGAAAAAGTTCTTCAAGATGGAAGAATTAGAACTTGGTAAGAACTACAAAGGCTCTTAGAATGATGAAAGGATTCACGAAATATGATTGTTTAGAATTGTTGAGTGATGGAAGGTGTGGTTTGGGGTGGTGGCCGTAGCTTGCATTTTGGAGAGAAAAGGAGAGAATTTTTGTTAAGTTATTTTGCATGCAAACTTGCAATAATGAACAAGGTGATAAATTATTGTCTTTATCTTTTCTTTCTACTAAAAAGCCTACTCTCAAAACTGTCCCCCCTCCTTTGCATCACCAAAACCGTCCCCCTTCTGTGCTTCATCAAAGTGTGACAAATTTCATATCCACCCTTTTAAGCCATCTTAACCCTTAATTAAAAGAATGGTTTGGATTAAAATATATTTCTTAGGTTTAGATTATAGATAGAGAAGACTTAATTTGTTTGCCATTGGATCATTTTTTTGCTTGCAATCCTAACCATTGAATATGTCTCCAAAATGAAGGGTCAAGATTACACCTTCAAACTTTACATCCAAGGGTCCAAAATGGTTGTAGTCATTTTTGATGACCAATTCTCCACCATTGATCTAAATCCAAATCCAATGGTCATTAATGATCCATCTCAACCATTGATTAAATCTACATCCAAGGGTTGATAATGGTTATAGCCATTTATAAGACTAAGTCTCCACCCTTGATTTAATTCTGATTCAACGGTTATAAATGGTCCTAGCCATTTTATAAGATCGAGCTTATCCGTTGATTTAATCAATGGTTGATATTCAAAGTCCTAAAGTGGTCATAACCACTATTGTTGACCAAGCAAAGTATAATTATTATTTTTATCTCATTGTAACACTACAAATAATGTTTTTCTTGTATTTTTATCGCCTGATAATTAAATACAGTACAAAATACTGTAAAAGAAATTTTCTAAAACTATTTTCGGATTCAGGTTTAGTAAAATCCCCTGTTTCGGTCTAAACAGTACAAATTTTTTTAAAAGTAGAAAAATTTTTACTTTTTGGGACCCACCCCGGCCCACGTAGGACCCCTGGGGCCCACATACAGATCCAAAAATCATTAAAATATAAAAATTTCATTATCACACATAAAATCACAAAAATTAGAGAACTCACAAATATCAAATCAGATTACGTAAATTAATTAAGACTAAACAGTAAAAATTAAATTACGTAAATTTTTCCCCGACTCGAAAATTTTTATTTTCATGACATGGAGCAATTTACTCAAAATGATCAAATATGCTGACGGAATAATCAAAATAATTTTACAATATCCAGAAATTACTAAACAATAAAATTCTATTAATTGTCAAAATTACTGTTCTTAAGATAGAAAGTTCGGGGTGTTACAGTTCTCATATAAATATATATCTATGCAAATATTGCTCAAGTATCATAAGAAAACTCTTATTACACTCAATCATGATTTTTCTCGAGTATCATGAAGAACTTGATTCTGTTCACTCTTTGTCAGATTTCACAAAACAAAGAACGATAAACATAGAAAACAAACACAACAACCCCTACCTCATTTTATTATGTATTGAAGTTCAATTTTGTTGCTTGTTCTACACTTAGTTCTTACTTCTTCTTCTGATTCAGCTTTCTGTTTTCTGTTTCTATTTATTACTTTCCTTTTTGTTTCTGTTGATAACAACCATGTGAAAAGAAAGAAATGAAAGATACACATGCACAAGTCAAAGACGGCGGAAGAAAAGAAGAATCAATTAATATCTCGTTGATTGTGGGGTAACTTTGAAAATATAATATCTCTTAAGATATTTTAGTATTATACACTAACCATAACTGTTATATGCCATTCCACTATTTTAATTCGTATTATAGCAATTCTATAACCAAATTAAAAACTAAAAGGTTAGGGAAGATGTTACAGATTACGTATCCCGTCATGGGCTAGTTCTCTCCTATTGTCACGATTCCTGTGGGGAACTCGATTTCCGTCTTCCTTTTCCTAGTTAACAGCTCTTTCTAGGTCATAAATACGCTAATCTTAGAGTATGATAAAAGAGATAAGTTCCTCTCGGGATAGCTCTAGGAGACATGATTTGCCCTGCTGGAACGAAACTCTATCATTGTTCTCCCGTGTTCCTAAATGTTGTAACACTGATACTACAGTTTGGCCTCTCCTGAGTGGGCTCCACACGGACCAAGTCGTTGTCTCGCCAGAATGCGCCACGGTTGAAGGGAGATGTTTTCACTAGTATGTGAAGTTTCTTCTCCATCTCGCTTGGGTTCCGATTGGGCAACAACCGGGTCTTTGATTGGAACAGAGGTCGGAGGGCGACTAGATTAAGGTTGATTTTGTATGGCAAAATCGTGATTTGGCTTGGTAGTGACCATGATGGTAGTGATAGAAATCGAAGTTTATTGTCCCTATAAATGACATCAATGTTTTGAACTGAGTTCAAATGATTACCTGAATGAGGTTGATGTGGTTTCCTCCAAAGCATGATGACAACGACAATTATGTGAGGGATATGTATCTGTAAAAGGCACTTAAATACTCAAATTAAACTGTGTACAAATTAAGTAAATTATTTAGAATTAGATATATATATTTATTACCTCAAATGATATTTATAGAAATATCTTAATAAATAAAATTATGTTTAAATTTACATTAAATATTATTAATTAAAATAAAATTTAATAAAATTATTATTGCTTAATAAATTTATTTATTTATCTAATAATATTAATAAATATCCAAATCCAATTTTAACAAATTAAGTTACTCTTAATTAACTTAAAACTCGGTCCAGATCACACCCCACATGAGTTGTCGTTTCCCTAAACCCCAAAGCTATCATGCCGTGCCAACGTCACGTCGCCCACCACTTCTCATCTGTGTCTCTAAGACAACTTCGTCTTTTCCTCCATCAAATGCTCCCCCTCTGGCCCACGTTGGCACGGTGCAGACACGACACAATGACAACTACACTACCTCCCCCCAAAACATATCTATAACTATAGCTATTAGTATTATAATAAAGTTTTGGTCTCATTTATGTGGCAAAGGATGAACCACGTGTTTCCTAGTCGTTCGTCTTCCCTTAGATTTCCTCTCTCTGACTAGTCATTAACAGTAGAAAATAAAATTAATTATGTTATTTACATATATTTTTATTATATTATATTTATATATGTTTAAGTAATAAAGTAAAAGATATTTTTTTAATGCACAATCGTTCTCTTTTATTTTTTCTAAACAAGTATCAATGAGAAGAAATATAAAAAAAAAAAATGTGCAAATATATTTTTAGGTCAAAAAAATCAACTCACCTCAAATTCTTGTTCTTAATCCATCCTTCCACTCCACATCACCAAGCATCGTAGCTATAGCAACTCCACCTGTAGCACCCACAGCCGCAAAATCCCTCTTCTTTGCTTCTCTTTGTATCTTACTCTTCATCTAACTCAGTTTGTTTTTCAAACTTTTTTGTGATAATTAAGGTATTCATTTTTTAAGGAGGCACTTTGATATGGGAATTGAGAGAGGAAGCCTCAAGGGCTTTAGGAGCGGGTGGAGTGTGCCGCCGAAGCCTTGCGACTCTTGCAAGGTTGCGGCGGCGGAGGTGTTCTGCCGCTCCGATTCGGCATTTCTGTGCGTGGTGTGCGACGATAAGATCCACTGCGCCAACAATAAACTCATGTCTTCCCGCCACGAGCGGGTGTGGGTGTGCGGGGTGTGTGAGCAAGCACCTGCATCCGTCACGTGCAAGGCCGACGCCGCCGCCCTCTGCATCACGTGCGACTCCGACATACACTCCGCCAACCCCCTCGCCCGCCGCCACGAACGCGTCCCCATTGAACCCTTCTTCGACTCCGGCGCCAAAGCCTCCGCGGCTGCTTTTAACTTCGCTGTTCCTTCCAGCATCGAGAACGTGATTGGTTCGAACGGTTATGACGATGCCGAAGCAGCAGTGTCGTGGCTCCTTCCCAACCCGAATGTTAATTTCGGGTCCAATATCACGGACGCTACGGATAAGAAGTCCGGTGAGATGTTCTTCGCAGAAATGCATCCGTTTCTGGATTTCGAATACTCAAATTCCTTTCAGAACAATAACCACGGCGCCGGTAACGATAGCGTGGTGCCTGTTCAAAGCAAAGCCGCTCTGACCCCAGTGATGAATCACCACTCTGAGGCATGCGTCGATATTGATTTTTGCAGATCGAAGCTTTCGTCGTTTAATAACTATCCTGCACATTCTCTTAGCCAAAGCGTGAGTTCCATTTCATTACCCTTTGAGATTTTTTTACTTTCTTTTGGTAAAAAAAATTGAATTGTACTAATATTTGAAAGGGTGCTTGCAGGTTTCATGGTCTTCGCTTGACGTTGGAGTGGTGCCGGACGCGAACACAGTTTCGGACATTTCGTACCCTTTCGGACATAACATGAGCAACAGCTCCGATTCGAGTGTGATGGTGTCAACGGGGAACAGCGCCGCGAGCCAGTTGTGCGGGATGGATCGGGAAGCGAGGGTGTTGAGGTACAGAGAGAAGAGGAAGAACCGCAAGTTCGAGAAGACCATACGCTACGCTTCGCGAAAGGCTTACGCCGAAACCAGGCCCAGAATCAAGGGCCGGTTTGCGAAACGGACCGGAATTGAGTCGGAGGTGGACCGGATCTGTGGCCCCGCCGGTACTGCGGTTTACGTGGTGGACACTCAGTACGGCGTCGTACCGACGTTTTAGAATGGCAATTGGCAGATCCAATAATTGTAATTTGTAGCTGCCTCTAGTATTGGAATCCTAGAATAAGCATTAAATCAGTAATGAATGAATCTGTGGAGGCGTTGCAGTGGGTATGTTATGCAGATGCTTTAGGAGCTGAAGGTTTATGTGATCACAGCTGGAAAAGCCAAGTTACTTTTTTATTAACTTTATGGGGTTTGTGCTTCTACTTCTGGATTTGGCTTCTCTCCACCGGAGAAGTCATGCTTCAGTTCTCTTAGTAAAATTTGAGTCATTAATTTTTAATTTAATAATTTATATTTTTTTATTTTTTAATATTAAAATTATTAAATTAATATTGATTAAAATTTGAATCATTGAATTAAAAATTAATGACCTAAATCTTTGCTGGAAAGAACTGCACCGGAGAGAAGCCAAATCCTCTACTTCTTGGGTAGAATTAAGAATCTGTACTGTAAACTCTTGCTTGCTGCTTTCCAGTAAAAAAGTTTCTTTTCCCCAATCGGATCACGGATCTCTTTCCGCATTTCTATTGGTTCCCACTCCGCAATGATTGCATCTGTATCTATTTTTCTTTCCTGGTTATTCTTTTATTAATTTTGGTAATGGTTTCAAGGAATAATTAGAGTGGTGCTAGTTGACCCAGCTCACTTTTCTGAGTGATTGCATATGCGCTGTGAGCTGCAAGCTCAATAATAATAATAATAATAATAATAATAATAATAATAATAATAATAATAATAATAATGTATATCATAAAGATATATGTTAAGAATTAAATATAATATTTATTATTTTTTATCAACTATTTAAAAAATATTAAATATATTTTAAATTTTTAAAATAATAAATATTTTTATTTTTATTTAATAATTTTTATTTTTAATTTATTAACATGTGTTCTTCATATACATGTATACAAAACCCTAATAATAATGGCTCAAACTCAATGGAATGGAAGGGATATCCTTGACGAAAAAGAGAAACGGGAGCAGTGCTGACTTCTCACACTGTTGACAGGTTGGATTTATAAGGAAAGCATGGGATGCAAATCCTCTGCAGTTGTAAAAATAATTGCACAGCATGCAGTTTCTCATATGATGGCTTAAGTTTTTTGAATTATATTTTATAATTATATTCTTCATATCACAAACTAATTTTTGTGGCTAAGATCAGATGTAGTTTTTTAAAACTGCAGGTGATCCATTTCCGGGAAGCATGTGACCAAATAGCGGTTGGTGGCTTAACATCCTGCAACTCTTTTTAAGTTGAGAGCTGGTTGAGAGTTGGACTAGTAATGAATTTAACCAATTTGAGATTAGTTGGAGATCTGACTTGGTAATTATACGAAGAACTTAGTTTATGAATTAAATTAGTTTAAATTAAATTTAAAATTAAGCTTGTTAAATAAATGAGCTGAATTTAAACTAAGTAGTGCGTGACTCATTTAGTTTATAAACTGACTCGATATATATATAAGACTAAACTTCTACTTTAATCTTTGAAAGATTAGGTGTCCGTCAAATTAGTTTATGAAAGATGAGAATTTACACTTTGGTCCCTGAAAGATTGAACCGTACATTAATTTGATCCCTAAACTCTATCACTTTAGTCTCCAATTAAGGTTCAAACTAATGTATGGATTGATTTTAAGATACTAAAGTGAAGATTTTCATATTTCATGGACTAATTCGATGGGTGCTTGATCTTTCAAGAACCAAAGTGGAGCTTTAGTCATATATGGAGCATATCAAGTGAGATAAACAAATCTTAACTATTAAATTTTATATGAATAGTCAATATTAAAATATAAAGTTATGTGACTTTTTAAATGAACATGTGACATTTAAATAACTTTCAATTTTGACTATTCATATATGGTTTAATGGTCCAAATTTGCTTATATATATATGAGGGGGGATCGGTTTACACTAGTGTAAGTCTTTTTTGACTTACATTCATTTTCAACCGTTAGATCCACTTTCATCTAATGGTTGAGATTATTTCATTAAAAGTGACCATTAGATGAAAGTAGATCTAACGGTTGAAAATGAGTGTAAGTCAAAAAAAAAAACTTACTGTTGGTGAATTGATCCTCCTCATATATATATATATATATATATATATATATATATATATATATATATATATATATATATATATATATATATATATTACAAGTGAATGAGCGCCACAGACCCCCAAAAGCTAGCTGTCAGGGGGGAGGTTCTGCCCACTTATAAAGCACCCTAGACTGCGCCCCCCAGGCGATGTGGGACTCTTCCGGGGGACATAGTCCCTGCCCCAACTCCTTCGTTAACCCAAGCACTGGGTGGCTACCTTAGGTTCCCCAATAGGCTGATGCAACATCCTACCACCGCCCAGAATTGACGTAGGCTCTGATACCATACAAGTGAGTGAGCGCCACACACCCCCAAAAGCTAGCTGTCAGGGGGGAGGTTTTGCCCACTTATAAAGCACCCTAGACCGCGCCCCCCAGGCGATGTGGGACTCTTCCGGGGGACATAGTCCCTGCCCCAACTCCTTTGTTAACCCGAGCACTAGGTGACTACCTTAGGTTCCCCAATAGGCTGATGCAACACCCTACCACCACCCAAAGGTGGTATATATATATATATATATATATATATATATATATATATATATATATATATATATATATATATATATGAGGAGGATCAACTTACACTGTAGAGTGTAAATTGATATATTTTTACACTCATTTTCAGTTGTTATATCTATTTTCATCTAATGATTACCTTTAATGAAATAATCTTAACCATTAGATGAAAATTGAACTAACGGTTGAAAATAAGTGTAAGAAAAAAAAACTTACACTTATTTGTAATTAATTCTTCTCTTCTCATCCTTTTGCCGGATCCCGCCGTCTCTGACGCGCTTTCGGCTTTAACCTTTATGTTTTAATTTCTTTACTTTACTTTACTTTCATTTCATTTACATGTAAGCAGTCCGTCTCTGATACCAGAGTTAAAGGGTGAAGATCACGAGAAAACGGAGGAGAAGAAAGAGAGCAGGATAGAGAGAAGTAGGATGCAGACGGACTACTTACATGTAAATGAAATGAAACTAAGTAAAGTAAAGAAATTAAAACATAAAGGTTAAAGCCGAAAGCGCGTCAGAGACGGCGAGATCCGGTGAAAGGATGAGAAGAGAAGAATTAATTACATATAAGAAAAATGAAAACTTTTATTGATAAAACTGAGGATTACAAGTTTGAGAGAGGAGGGAGGATCACTCACTTCTCAGATCACTCTGTAAGCTAAGAGAACTTAGAAGAGTCTAAATTTTCGAATGCCTACAAGTCTGACAATACAAGTTTAAATAGACAAGAATTTTACTATTACAAACAGTAAAATGAAATTAGCGCTACAGTGAATAGTAGCACAGTGTTCTGCCGCTTCCGCTACAGTGAACAATGTACAGTTCGCCATAACAGTAATCAGCCGCATGGATGACTATTCATCATCACTGAGATTGACACATTGACTGTCAAGGTCTTTGCCGAAGCAATCGTCTTCATTTTGGTAGAATGGGTTAGAACTCGTTCCAGATTCTTCTTGAGAGTCTTCTTTAAGACGATGGAGGATGATTTGAAGATTCTTCTCAAACTCTTCCTTGGAGGTTGAGGCTGCAAGGGCAGCAGTCGCTTGGGCCTTCTTGTTGAGGAAGACACTAGTTTCATGGTCAGCAGTCTTGAGCAACTTGGGATTCTGAGAAAACCAAGCTTTGAGACTTTCCGGAGTGGCATGCGAGGCGTCAAACTTCTTCCACCATTTGACATAAGCATACCTGTCAAGTGTAGGGAGACATTTATGATGGTAATAGCTCTTCTTGTATTTGAATTGCCAAGAAAAGATCCATGCCAGGGACAGTTTGGACCAAAAGTGTAATTCGATTGGCCAGGGGTCATTAGTAAGGTCGATCCTTGATTCAAAGTAGTTAAGTCCTTCCAGAGCTGGAGCCGGAAGAATTTCTTTAATAGGTCTGAAAAATCCCCACCATTCATGAAACCAGTGAGGGAAGTCATAATGGACATTATGTTTAAAGTAAAGCATCCAAGAATGTTTACCGTTGATGTTTTTAAACCAGAAGGTATAAAGCCATGCGTCAGAATAATCCCAATAATTAAAATCAATAGGATAAGGTTGGGAAAAAGCTCTTGGCTTATACAGATTGTTTCCTCATTCACCTGGAGAGATAAACTTCAAAATCTGACAAGTTGAATAATCAATGACTTCTCGGTCAGTGATCTTTTCGTCTTTGTAATGTCTGATGGAGACAGAACCAGTGTCAACAAGGATGTACTCATAAAACTCTCGGGTTTTGTAAGGACCATCCGGTTTGAACAAAAGACCTTTAGGGAAATTCTTTTGGGCTGCGATGTTTGGATTGACATGGAAAATACTAGGCTCCATTTGGAAGACCTGCATGGTAGTTTCTTTTTCAAAATATTCATTTGGAGAAGGGGTTTGGGTTTGAGTTGGTTTGGACATGGCAATTTGTCGGCTAGGAGATTGGATGACAATTTCCTTGTTTTTCAGAGCTTGAACTTGGGATTCAAGATCTTCTTGAGCAGCAATGTCGGCCCAAGATTCCTTTAGTAGTTTGGTGAGACCTAGCTGTTGGAAGGCCTGTAAGACTTGGACTGGGTAGGCAGGTACGGCTACCGCATAGTCAGTGCTAGTTTGTTTGTTTGGTTGTTTTTGGGTTGGCTTCTGAGTTGATGACCCAGTTTGTATAGGTTGGACCTGAGTGGAAGACTCAGAAGAGGTTGAAGACCCTGAGACAGAAGAAGATTTTTTAGTTAATCCTGAAAGAATTAACTTACCTTTTCCCCTTCCTCGGGAAGGGAAGCTTGAGGATGATGAGCCTCCTCGAGGCATTCTGCTACTTTCCCTGAAGATATTCACGAGTAAGATAATCAGGTAAAGTGTTTAAGGTTCCTTTGATATATTCGATATCAAAATCAAAGACAGAAAGAATGGCTTGCCATCTTGCAAAAATTTGTTTTGATGCTAAATTCTTAACATCTTTAGTTAAAATGTCTTTGGTAGATTTACAATCAACACGAACCAAAAACTTTTGATTTAACAAATCAGATTGAAATTTTGTAATGCACAAAACAATTGCTAAAATTTCCTTTTTAAAGGTTGAATAATTCTGTTGAGTAGAATTCCAATGTTTTGATGCATATGCAATGACATGCTCTTTGTCTGCGACTTTTTGTTTGAGAATGCCACCATAACCTATGTCAAAGGCATTAGTTTCGACAATTTTGAAAGCGTCAGGATTAGGAAGGTAAAGGCATGGAAGGGACTTTACCTGGGATTTAACCTGTTTGACAATACCTGTATGGACATCAGACCATAGAGGTGGATTAGCTTTCAGACGATCATGCAAAGGCTTGATCAGATTACTTAGCTGAGGAAAGAAGTCAGCGACATAGTTTAAACAACCCCAAAATCTTTGAAGTTGGGTTTTATCAATTATCTGATTAGGGAATTTGTCAGCAAATTCAATTACTCGATTAATTGGATTAATAGTTCCTTGATAAATATTATGGCCAAGAAACCTAATCTGAGTTTGGAACAGATTAATTTTTTATTTAGAGACAGCTAAACCATTTTTCTTTATTATATTAACAAAAATGTTAACATGTTTAAAATGTTGATCTACAGATTGAGAGTATACAAGAACATCATCAATGTATACGATTGTAAAGTTTGAATAAGGATTGAAGATTTCATTCATGATTCTCTGAAACTCAGAGGGAGCGTTCTTTAAACCAAAGGGCATTACATTCCATTCGTACTGCCCGAAAGGGACTGTAAAAGCCATCTTATAGCGATCACAATCCTTAAGTTGGATTTGCCAGAAACCTGACTTCATGTCGAATTTCGAAAAGATTTTCGTAGAATGAAGGCGCTTAAGAAGATCCTTTTTATTTGGAATAGGATACCTAATCCATTGGAGAGCTTGATTAAGCGGTTTATAGTTTATGACAAGTCGCGGAGCTCCTTTTTCGATCTCAGCGGCTTGGTTGACATAGAATGCAGAGCAAGACCAAGGAGACTTACTCATGCAGATAAGACCTTTTGATAACAGGTCATTAATCTCGGTTTTACAGAAATCGAGAAGATCATGGCTCATCTGAATGGGACTAGCTTTTGTTGGGATCATTCGGTCATTGAAGTCCTTTTCATATGGCAGATCAACTATATACTTCTTTCTTTCCCAAAATGCATTAGGCAGATCAGAACAGATTGAGTTTTGGATTTGAAGATGAAGGGCTTCAATACGTTTCTTAACCTGAGGTTGAGAAAGCTGGTTGTCGATTGTCTTATAAGAAATTTCTTCCTTAAGATATTTAATTTGTCTTTGTTTATTGTTAATCAGATTAACAATTGGATTAAGAGTTTTAAGGATCGGTTTCCTAAGGAAAGGGAAACAGATAGTTTTGCTAAGATGTTGGGTAAGAATTCCTTCTTCAGTGATTTGCAAAGGGAAGAGAGCCCTAATAAATGGAGTTCCAAGGATAACTTCGCCTTTGAGATTCTTGACAAGGAGGAAAGAGGTTTCAACCTGGAAACCCTGGTTTTCGATGATTGCAGATGATAGTTTGTACTGGATTCTAAGTTTCGAACCACTAGCAGTACTGAGCCGCTCTGTAGTTTTTTCAAAATATTTTGTCGGGACCATTCCCTCCAAAATACAGTTTGAATCAGCACCTGTGTCGAACAGAGCAATAGTGTTAAGAACAAAATCATCGATTTTGATGCTAATATTGATAAAGAATTTTTTAATTTAAAATTTATTAATGATGTCGCAGAAGGCATCATCATTATGTTGGTTCTTAGGATTAACTAAGATTAGATCATCAGGAGGAATCTTTTCAGATTTCTCAGATTCTAAATCAGAACACATATCACCTAACTGGGAGATGATAAGCGAATGAAGTTGTTGTTCCTCTTTAAGTTTTTTAACTTCAATCTTAAGGTTATTAATCTCAGACTGAAGATCTTGAAGAGTTATAGGTTTTTTAGAAGCAGATTTTTCAATCTTCTTAATTGTTTCTTTAAGATCATATTTATTCCTAAGAATTGGATTCTTAAGAGTTTTAGAAGAGGATTCTTCGATAATTGTTTTAAACTTTTGTAAGAAGACACTTCGTTCTTCTGAGTTTTCGACAGAATTGAGAACTTCAAACAGAAGATCTTATTCTTTGGTTAATACATTAACCGTCGGAGAGTCAGAATCATCGTCGGATGATGAGATATCATCATCTTGGATTTGGTTTAAATCTTCAGAAAATTCTCTTTCGGAATCTTCTTCAGACGATTCGATTAAAAGATTATTAAGTTGTTCTTCAACGTCTTGTTCTAGGTTTAAGGCTTTTATTTTCTTTTTAAGCCTACAATATTTGCTAAGATGTCCTGGTTTGCCACAATTGTAGTAGATTACAAGTTTCGTTGGAACCTTAACATTATCGATTGGAGGTTTTAACTTAAATTCTTACTTAAGTCTTCTAGGTTTGGGAGAAGCTTTATGCTTAAAATACTTAGATCTTTGATTCTGGGGATGAATCTGTTTAGGTTTGGCATTCTTCTTCCTAGCACAAGGAAGACCAAATTGTTCGCAGAAGTTTCCAAGCTCCCGCTTAGTTTGAGTTTTTTCTCTGACAAGTTGAGCTTGTATCTTATCATCTTGATAGATTTTCAAAGCGACTTTCTGAACGAAAGCAATGAGTTGACCGTAACTCAACTGCTCATAAGGGATTTCTCCGTTAAGAGATTGACTACGGATTTTATCTCTGACTTTATCGCCAAGAGAATTGGGTAGACCTGCAAGGAATTTCTCCTTCCAGAAAGGTTGTTGGCAGTCTTCACGAGTGTAGACTCTTGTCAGGAAGGTATCACGATACCATCTAAAGTCAGATAAAGATTTACACTTCAGGTTGGATAGAAGCTCAGCAGATCTATCACGCCAGATGGATGTATCGCCAATGAAATGTTGAACGATAACGAAGATTAAAGCGTTTACAGAATCAAGGATTTGTTTGCCATCGCTAAGAATAGGATAGCCATCAGAATCAGTTTTAACGGCATTTTGAATGTCGTTTCGTTGAGTATCAGTGAGATAATGATTCCACCAACCTTTGAGTTGACCAGTAAAGCCTGCAATCAGGACTTCACAGATGATTTGATCACTGCAGTCATAGGAGGTTTGATAGGCTGTAGAAACCATCATCATTTCTTAGAGAGTTTGAAGGATTTGATATTCATTTTTACCATTTATGTCCCAGACATAGACGTTGTTGGCGCTAAACGATTTAAACGTTGGATCGCATTCTTCAAGCAGTAAATCTGGAGGAGTTGCACGCTGATAATAAAGTTTAGAAGGATTTTTCCAGTTGAGAACTTTGGAAACAACTGGGTTGATTTTGATTTCTGAGTTGTGCTCAGACGAACAATCTGGTTCATACTGGGAATCAGACTGTTTGAGGGTATTGACAACTTTAGAAACCCTAGAGGTTTCAGATTTAGGTGTATCTGGAATGACTGCATCAGCAGGCGGAATACGATTGAGTTTTGAGACAATTTCACTGACTAACTCAATGTTAGGATTAGAATTAGGATTACCTAAATTTCTGTTTTTTAAGAGTTTAATTGTCTCTTTTACTTGTTTAGACACCCTAAACGGTTTAAAGATAGGTTTTTCTATCTCAGTTTTCTCAGATAGAGATATGTCTTCCCAACGGATAGATCTTGGGACAACAACGTTGGCCTTGGATGTGTCGGTTAAGAATAAAGTTGTAAAACCTTTTTCTTTTGATTTTAAGACTTTGGAGATGGAGGAATTCATTACCTTATACTGAATTCGATAGATTAAAGACAAGGGGATGGAACCTGGTTTCATGTCTAAGCCACTAACCTTTACGTTTAAGAAAAAGGCTATCGAGGATGTTTTTGTCTTGGAGACTAACCGTTTTGTCCGGGTAGCAGTTGAAATAGATCGGACCATGACCTAGGCTCATTTCAATGGTTCCAAGAAGCGAATCGTGGAAATGGTTATGTCAGGTATCTCTGAGACAGAGAAGAACAGATGCATTTAACCCTTCGCGGATTAAAGGCTTGATAGCAACCTGCACACAACCAATATGCAAAAAATTGTATTTTGATTTATGTTTTTTAATAGATTCTTCAGATAATAAGAATAGTTCTTCATCATCGGATTCTATTATGATTGTTTTCTCTACTGTCCTAATTACATAATCAGAACTCCTAAAGAAACTACCTTCAGGTTTGTAGAGATCGTTTGAAGAAATTTTTGGAATTTCCCAATTATCAAAATTTTGATTAATATCTTCAAAATGAATTTCTTCATTAAAGATGTTTGATTTAGTTTGATTAAGGTTTTCTTCAGAAAGAGAAGAAGATGATGGTTGGGATGACCTAACCGTAAGTTTAGAGAAAACAGAAGACAAGGATCGTAACATAGTTACAGAATCAAAAAGAACAGATAAATATAAACAGAAATAAAGAAATATAAAAACAGAAAAATGCAGAAAATAAAAGATCAGAAGCAGATATGATAAATCCTCCGATATCATCGCCATCATATAGTTCCATAGAAGCAGAAATGAGGAAATTTAAGTTAAATTTATCTTCTGAACTAGATTTTAAGATTACCGAGTTATTTATTACTTTGATTTAGATCTGAGATGATTATCAGTTATTAAATCATATTTTAACCGATTAAGTCCTTAGTTAAGTCCAGATCTACAGCCACCGCAAGCATTTACCAGATCTTGGCCCAAGGTCACCACAGTACCAAAACTTTCACTTCTTATGGAAGCATAGTCGATTTAGACTTACTGCCCTTCTCCACTGGGTCTTACTGCTACAGCCCCACAAGACAGATCCAAAAGGGTATTATGTACCGTCCAGTCCAAGATAAGGTAACATTAAACTGCGTACTTTCCAGATCCAGAATTAAGTTCCAGTTTTAACAGGTTATAACATGATTTAACAAAGAAATAAGCAGATCAGATAAATATCAAAGCATTATAACATAATAACGTTAATATCCAGTTCAATAAGATAAAAGCAACTTAAACTCCGTTCATTTACTTTCTTACTTCCCCATCAGGCTCTGATACCAGAGTTAAAGGGTGAAGATCACGGGAAAACGGAGGAGAAGAAAGAGAGCAGGATAGAGAGAAGTAGGATGCAGACGGACTGCTTACATGTAGAGTTAAAGAGTGAAGATCACGGGAAAACGGAGGAGAAGAAAGAGAGTAGGATAAAGAGAAGTAGGATGCAGACGGACTGCTTACATGTAAATGAAATGAAAGTAAAGTAAAGTAAAGAAATTAAAACATAAAGGTTAAAGCCGAAAGCGCGTCAGAGATGGCGGGATCCGGCGAAAGGATGAGAAGAGAAGAATTAATTGCATATAAGAAAAATGAAAACTTTTATTGATAAGCTGAGGATTACAAGTTTGAGAGAGGAGGGAGGATCACTCACTTCTCAGATCACTCTGTAAGCTAAGAGAACTTAGAAGAGTCTAAATTTTCGAATGCCTTACAATGTTTGCTGATACAAGATTAAATAGACAAGAAATTTACTATTACAAATAGTAAAATGAAATTAGCGCTACAGTGAACAGTGTAGCACAGTGATCAATCGCAATGGTGACTATTCATCATCGCTGAGGTTGACACATTGGCTGTCAATATCTTTGCCGAAGCAATCGTCTTCGTTCTGATAAAATGGATCAGAACTTGTTCCTGATTCTTGTTGAGAGTCTTCTTGGAGATGACAAAGAATGATCTTCAGATTTTTCTCAAATTCTTCTTTAGAAGATGAGGCAGATAATGCTGTAGTTGCTTGTGCTCGTTTGTTGAGGAAGACACTAGTCTCGTGGTCAGCAACCTTGAGCAGCTTGGGATTCTGGGAAAACCAGTTCTTGAGGCTTTCTGGAGTGGTATGCGCAAAGTCAAACTTTTTCCACCATTTGACATAAGCATACCTGTCAAGTGTAGGAAGACATTTCTGATGATAAAAACTCTTCTTGTACTTAAATTGCCAAGAAAAGATCCATGCAAGGGATAGTTTGGACCAGAAATGGAGCTCAATAGGCCATGGGTCATTGGCGAGATCAATTTTGGATTCAAAATAGTTAAGTCCTTCCAGAGTTGGAGCTGGAAGAATGTCTTTGACAGGTCCGAAAAATCCCCACCATTCATAAAACTAGTGAGGGAAGTCGTATTTGACGTTACATTTGAAGTAAAACATCCATGAATGTTTACCGTTAATATTTTTAAACCAGAAGGTATAAAGCCATGTGTGAGAATAGTCCCAATAATTAAAATCAATGGGATAGGATTTAGAAAAAGCTCTAAGCTTATACAGATTATCACCCCATCCCCCAGGAGAGATGAATTTCAATATTTGACAGGTTGAGTAATCAATGACTTCTTTGTCAGTAATTTTCTCATCTTTGTAATGTCTGATGGAGACAGACCCAGTGTCAATAAGGATATACTCATAAAACTCTCGGGTTTTATAAGGTGCATCAGGTTTGAACAAAAGACCTTTGGGGAAAATCTTTTGGGCTGTAATGTTTGGATTGACATGGAAGATACTGGGTTCCATTTGGAAGACCTGCATAGTAGTTTCTTTTTCAAAATATTCATTTTGAGAAGAGGATTATGTTTGGACGGGCTTGGACATGGCAATTTGTCTACTAGGAGATTGGATCACAATTTCCTTGTTTTTCTGAGCTTGAATTTGGGATTCAAGATCCTCTTGAGCAGCAATGTCGGCCCAAGATTCTTTGGGGAGTTTGGTGAGGCCTTGCTGTTGAAAGGCCTGTAGGACTTGGATTGGGTATGCGGGTACAGCAACCGCATAGTCATTGCTGGTTTGTTTGTTTGGTTGTTTCTTGGTTGGCTTCTGAGTTGATGACCCAGTTTGAGTAGCTTGGACCTGAGTGGAAGACTCAGAAGGGGTTGAAGACCCTGAGACAGAAGAAGATTTTTTAGTTAATCCTGAAAGAATTAACTTACCTTTTCCCCTTCCTCGGGAAGGGAAGCTTGAGGATGATGAGCCTCCATGAGGCATTCTGCTACTTTCCCTGAAGATACTCACGAGTAAGATAATCAGGTAAAGTGTTTGAGGTTCCTTTGATATATTCGATATCAAAATCAAAGACAGAAAGGATGGCTTGCCATCTTGCAAAAATTTGTTTTGATGCTAAATTCTTAACATCTTTAGTTAAAATGTCTTTGGCAGATTTACAATCAACACGAACCAGAAACTTTTGATTTAACAAATCAGATTGAAATTTTGTAATGCACAAAACAATTGCTAAAATCTCCTTTTTAACGGTTAAATAATTCTGTTGAGCAGAATTCCAATGTTTTGATGCATATGCAATAACATGCTCTTTGTCTGCGACTCTTTGTTTGAGAATGCCACCATAACCTATGTCAGAGGCATCAGTTTCGACAATTTTAAAGGCGTCAGGATTGGGAAGGTAAAGGCATGGAAGAGACTTTACCTGAGATTTAACCTGTTTGACAATACCTGTATGGACATCAGACCATGGAGGTGGATTAGCTTTCAGATGATCATGCAAAGGCTAGATCAGATTACTTAGCTGAGGAAAGAAGTCAGCGACATAGTTTAAACAACCCAAAAATCTTTGAAGTTGGGTTTTATCAATTATCTTATTAGGGAATTTGTCAGCAAATTCAATTACTCGATTAATTAGATTAATAGTTCCTTAATAAATATTATGGCCAAGAAACCTAATCTGAGTTTGGAACAGATTAATTTTTGATTTAGAGACAGCTAAACTATTTTTCTTTATTATATTAACAAAAATGTTAACATGTTTAAAATGTTGATCTACAGATTGAGAGTATACAAGAACATCATCAATGTATACGATTGTAAAGTTTGAATAAGGATTGAAGATTTCATTCATGATTCTCTGAAACTCAGAGGGAGCGTTCTTTAAACCAAAGGGCATTACATTCCATTCGTACTGCCCGAAAGGGACTGTAAAAGCCATCTTATAGCGATCACAATCCTTAAGTTGGATTTGCTAGAAACCTGACTTCATGTCGAATTTCGAAAAGATTTTTGCAGAATGAAGGCGCTTAAGAAGATCCTTTTTATTTGGAATAGGATACCTAATCCATTGGAGAGCTTGATTAAGCGGTTTATAGTTTATGACAAGTCGCGGAGCTCCTCTTTCAATCTCAGCGGCTTTGTTGACATAGAATGCAGAGCAAGACCAAGGAGACTTACTTTTTCGGATGAGACCTTTTGATAAAAGATCATTAATCTCGGTTTTACAGAAATCGAGAAGTTCATGACTCATCTGGATGGGACAAGCTTTGGTTGGGATCCTACGATCGTTGAAGTTTTTTTCATATGGAAGATCGACCATATGCTTCTTTCTTTCCTAAAATGCATTAGGCAGATCGAAACAGATTGAGTTTTGGATTTGAAGATGAAGGGCTTCAATACGCTTCTTAACCTGGGGTTGAGAAAGCTGGTTGTCGATTGTCTTATAAGAAATTTCTTCCTTAAGATATTTAATTTGTCTTTGTTTATTGTTAACCAGATTAACAATTGGATTAAGAGTTTTAAGGATCGGTTTCCTAAGGAAAGGGAAACAAATAGTTTTGCCGAGATGTTGGGTAAGAATTCCTTCTTCGGTGATTTGCAAAGGGAAGAGAGCCCTAATAAATGGAGTTCCAAGGATAACTTCGCCTTTGAGATTCTTGACAAGGAGGAAAGAGGTTTCAACCTGGAAACCCTGGTTTTCGATGATTGCAGATGATAGTTTGTACTGGATTCTAAGTTTCGAACCACTAGCAGTACTGAGCTGCTCAGTAGTTTTTTCAAAATACTTTGTCGGGACCATTCCCTCCAAAATACAGTTTGAATCAGCACCTGTGTCGAACAGAGCAATAGTGTTAAGAACGAAATTGTCGATTTTGATACTGATGTTTGTAACACCCTTGTGGGGATGTCATATATATAAAGAGAAATAAATAAAATCTACCCAAGTTGTAAAATATTTATTACGTATTAATATGGGTTGTAAAATAATTCCTGTTAAACAGAATATTATTAAACAAAATAATGCGAAAACATAAAGTAAATAGAATAACCTCACTCATAATATACATATGGTCCAAGTTATAAGTTATACAAATAATTTATAACTACAACTACAAATATTTAAACAAAAACAGTAAAGAAAAACAGTAAAGAGTCAATATATACATACGCAGACGTGCCCAAAAATACATCATAAATATTTAATCCTCTGATGGATCACTGATGCGTGCGGATGTAGCAATTAAAATTAAGATAAAAATCAGTTGTCAGGCCCACCAGAAAA
Organism: Ormosia emarginata; assembly: GCA_029884605.1. Classification (NCBI taxonomy): domain Eukaryota; kingdom Viridiplantae; phylum Streptophyta; class Magnoliopsida; order Fabales; family Fabaceae; genus Ormosia; species Ormosia emarginata. Next base: position 23,973,762 of record JAQQTP010000073.1, read on the forward strand.
TAAAAACCTTACAACTAGTTGTAGTTAGTAAGGGTCGATCCACAGAGAACCAATTCAATTAACACTATTAAACAATTCCCAATTTAGACTCTGATTAACAATAAACAGTAAAAGGGCGGTTTTGGAGCTTTGATGAACAATGAACAGCTTCAAAGATAACAATAAACAAACTGAAATCAACAATATAAGAAAATTGGTTAAGAGATTGAATCCACCACTAGATTTATATGATAATGTAAATCCACATATCCTTTTATTCCAACATGCTCAATTATGTTTTTATGCAATTGTGAGATTAAATCTCTGTTTTCCTTACGTGTTAGCCAATTTAGCAACCGCTCAAATCAACTCCTAATCACCGATTAGTCATAAAGCAACCGCTCTTACAACTATCCAACAATTGCATTAAGATTTAGAAAACCAATTACACTAAGGTCTAATCACACACCGGGATTAAATTACTTAGAACATATATTTCTCTAGATCTAATACCGCAAATCGCGCATAATAAACCCAGATCTACCACTTTTATAAGCGGCAAATAGCACAAAGATAATTATACCCACATGAACATCATACATCCCACTAGATCTACTACCGCAACCGCGCATAATAAACCTAGATCTACTACTTTGAAAGTAGGAACAAGTACAAAAACCTTCATACCAACAATAGATTCGAGAAATATATGAATAAAAACATAAGCGTGTTGAAATAATCAAATATGCAAAGTTTACAACATTAATACTAGCGGTTTCATCACCCCCTTAACCAAGGGAGGTTTAGTTACACATAGCTAGAAAGAAATCACAAGAAAAACTATGAAGAAACAAGAAGAAACTATGAAGAAACAAGAAACTAAGAGAGAAAATGAAGGAGAGTTACATCTTGTTCATGATAAATGGTGCCTTTTATAGAAGTCTAAGGTAACAAAATGACAAAGGGAAGTGGGTGGATGAGTGGGTGAGTGAGTGGAGTGTTTGAGTGGATGGATTAGTGGGTTGGTTTAGTGGATTGGTTTAGTGGATGAGTGAGTGGAATGGTTGAGTGGTTGAATTAGTGAAAAATGCCAAAGGACTTTTGGTGAGTGGGAAATTATGGACATGAATGGGTGAGTGGATGGATGAGTGGATGGATTAGTGGATGAGTGGGTGGAGTGGTTAAGTGGTTGGATTAGTGTATGAGTGGATGAATGGGTGAGTTAGTGGATGAGTGGATGAGTGGATTAGTGGATGGATGAGTGGATTAGTGGATGGATGAGTGGATGGTTGAGGACGAAAATTTCGTGTCTGACTTGGAAGCCAAAAACGACCCACTATACTTCAGAATCACGAAAAGTGTTCTTCATGAAAGTTGTAGATCCTTGTCTTGGATATAAAATGGATAGCTGGTTCGTCCAATTTGGCTTCCTTAAGCCTAAGATATGTCCCAAATACCGTAGGTTGCTCAAACCCAACTTCAGCTCCTCTGTTCCGACTTGCAAGCTCAAAATGACCTACTAGACTTCTTTTTCTCAAAATGTGTTCTTCATGAAAGTTGTTTATTTGGATCTTGACTATCCAATGTCCAAATTTCAGCCCATCTCCATTATTACATCTTGAGATATGATTTTTTTGAGTGCACACTGTTCGGATTCTACTGACAGAACCCGTATTCTGACTTCCATGTCAACTTAGGTCCCTTAGACATCTGAATCAGACTTCGAGCTCTTCATCAAAGTTGTAGAGCTTCCTCTTAGCTTTCCTACAAGATAAAATTCATGATTTTCAGATATCAGGAACTCAAGTTATGACCAAAATACAGAAACAGTGTAAAATCTCAATAATGCTGAAAATATTCAATTAGGACCAATTTGAGCTCAAACTCACAAAATCATGTCAAACTCAATCAATTAAGAATATGGAGAGTGTAAATGACTAAATATAAGGGTTTCTTAATGAATAAAATATGTGTTTATCAATCACTCTCAGGAAACTCATCAGAAGATAAATATCCAGGATGCCTCGACACTCGGCGGACATGAGACTGCGCAGTCGATACGAGTGTCATCTCACTAGGCTCAGTGGATACACCTCCCCAATGACGCCTAATGGATAAAGGTAACTCTAAGTGCAGAAACACAGTAGTCATCATCACTGGCTCTTCATCAAACCTATGACGTAGGGACACACTCAACCGTCCCTCATACGTCACGGAGTCTCTGTCTCCTTGCATCTGCCAAGCTAATGATCCACCGTGAAACTCGAGTGTCACAAACCCCAAAAATCCAGGCACCGCCATACCCAAACCAATCAATCCAATGGATATGGATGATCAGATGGTTCTTGATCGTCGAACTGATCTTCGGCTTGCTGATCTTCCTCCTCCTCGGGATACAGAATCTCAAGAGGCTGTTCCTCTTCCTCAAACTCTTTACCGCGTAAAATAAATATACAGAATACACATATAATAAAGAAAGAGGTAAGACAATCTAAAATCATCACAAACATAGAAAATAAGAAAATGACAAACAACAAATATACAGTTCATGCAATATGAAAAGCTATAACAGTAATTTAATAACAGTATAGTGTAAAGATCTAATTATCATAACAACACATGATTTCACAGATAAAACAATAACACATAAAATATAACATCACAGATAAAATAAATTCAGAAAACAGACAGTTTCTCAGAACAATAACCAAATAAATAAATAAATAAACAGATAAAATAAATAAAATAAATAATGTTCAAGATATAATTAAATGCAACATGACACGATCCTACTCCATGGAGCTAAATACAAACAGATATCAGAGAGAGAATGACTTGCAAAATCTATTAGTACCACGGCTGCCCAACCAAACTATTGCGCTGTCACACTTTGCGTCTATAGCCCCATGTCATATGGAATCCATCATCCAAAGCATGGTGTAGTTCACAGTCTCACATTGTGGCACTACAGGCAATGTACTATTAGACTTTACGAAATCTCAATTAAAAATAGTGCGTGTCGAGTTCATTAGTGTGCTATCGGTTACCACGGCCCAGCAGAGCGACCGACTGTCCATATGTGGGATCCCGTACACTAACGTCTCCAAGTTCATAAGAACAATGAACCACACTACGTTTATCGCATCGACAACACGATGTGATTCACCTCGTCAACCAATCCACCAAAAACTGGCATAACCAAGATATCCTCAAAGATAAAAAGATACAGTAAATCCCACCGGACAAATACTGTTCCAAAGCCTGTACGGGTTCACCTCATAACCCGACAGCAGAAAAATACGAAAATTCCAGAAAGAATATAAAAAAATATCGTTTTGGTCAATCACGTAGAAATTTTATCGAGTTTTCACAATCTCATCGTTTTTACAAACGTTTTTAAATCGCGTAAATATATTTTTCTGTTTTCAAAATCGCGTAGAGTTTTTAATACATTTTCTTAATCGCGTAAGATTTTTAAATCATTTTCTTGTCCAAACTCCTTAAAAATTACTGTTTAAATAAACAGAAATAATAAATAATACGTTTAAACTACGTAAAATATTTTCAATACTGTATACTGTCTTTTGGACATCTTTTCTATCTTAATTGCCCGTTTTTTACTAAAAATTGACAGTATTTTGTTTAGAAAATTATAATAATAATTTCCTAATTTTTCTATAAAAATTCTGTTTATTTAATTTTTAAACCATATAATTAATCCTTTTGAAAATTACTAACATGCTTCAAAATACAAAGATGAGCCATATGTTAGAAATTCTCAAAAGTTACTGTATTTCATTTCTAATAATAAAATCAATAGTTTTAATTCAAGATACTTAATTCTAATCAATTAATTTCTTTAAAACTCCTTAAAAATTTATTTCCCTATTAACATATATTACATTATTTTGATTGAAAAAGGTTTGGAATTGATCTTAGAAATCATATATAAGTGGTTTGGCATGTTGGCCTAAACATAAAATTATGTCATTTGATTTCTAAATTCATTTTCCTTAATCTAAACAATGTGATACCTTGTTAATGTTCCTAGGTTAATTAAATCTCATTTTAGGAAAATTAAGAGAACATTTTGGTTCTCCATTTTGGTCATGGCCGTGAGCCTCAAGGTTTGTGTTCTTTGGAACACTCATGCAATCCTTGACATATTCTTCACATCCTATAAATTATCATACATTTCTAACACATGCAATATATTTCTAACACATATGACCTAAATCAAAGCTTGTAGACATGAAATCAAAGCTTATAGACATGCAAATTATTACAAACATCAAATAGGAAAGCTACTAACAAATACACAAACACATAAACAAGCTACTAACAATCACACAAATGAATCCTTATGGATTCTACAATCACAAAAAATCACACTCCATCTTCTTACCACCATCCATAGATGATAAGATTAGTCTTCCTCTTACCTTAAATGAAGACTAAAACTCTTTCACACCTTTCCTTATGTTTCGGTTTTCTCCTTCAAGTCACCTAACAAACTTAAACAAAAATCTACAAGTTACTAACCATAGAAAGAGAGCTTAAACCATGGAGAAATCATGGCTTAGAACTTTGAAAAAGAGTTTAGAAAAGAAAAACTAGGAATTTCACCTTCTTGGTTAAATCTTCCAAGTAGGTTTTCAAGCTTCAAATGAAGGATTTTGCAAGAACTCTCAACTAGAGATGTTCTTAGGATTGTGTTTAGGTTTAGAAAACTTGGTTGGATGAAATTTAGGGTGATTGGATAGTATGGATATGTGTTTGGCCGAATGGAGCTTCAAGAAAACATCAATGGTGTTTAGGGTTTTTAGAAGAGAGAGAAGAGAGAAACTTTGCATGAAGACAGTGATTTTTGGTCTTCCAAGGGTGGCTTGGCCGTAGCCTTCAATGCCATGCAAGGTGTCATGGATTTGGCTTCATCCAAGCCTTAGAATGGATCAAAGGCCAAGATCAAAACTTGGTTAGCAAGCTTGGCTCCCATTGGTTCATCCTTGCCTTGTCATTAGCCTTAGTCACCATGCTTAGTCACTAATTAACCTAGTCATCAAGCTTAGTCACTTGTTCTAGAGAATTCCTTCACTAATGATGCTTAATTAAGCTACTAAGTTAACTGTATTAGCTAAACGTGGGTCCCGCAAAACATTTCCGGGTCCACTGCCATCTAATTATACTGACTAATAAAATAATATACTAAATTATTTTATTAGACAGTTAAATCCTAAAAATTAAAAGATTAATTATCGTCTCATTCAGAATTGGGTTTAGTAAGATCCCTCAGTCTGAATAATTAAAACAAAATTTCCCCGGCCCGAAAAAATATTATTTTCCTGTCCCAGAGCAAATCGCACAAAAAGTCCAAATAAAATAACAGACAATAATATTAAGCACTGTAACATATAGAAAAATTAAAAACAGTACAATCGGGACATAACAGTCATTTTTTTATTTTTTCCCACGACGAAGCAAATCATCCAAAACGTTCAAATAAAATTACAGACAGTATTAATTGTCTTTATATCACCCAAAAAAATTAAAACAGTAGCTCGAGAAAATTTTTATTTTACTGTCTCGAAGCAAAACACGTAAAATGATCAAATAAAATTTTAGCCTGTAAAACATATTTGTATTTCATACAGAAAAATAAGAAACAGTAAAATAGGGACATAACAGTCATTTACACAAAAGCTTGAAAAACAGCAAACAGAATATTCGGGACATTTTCTAAAAATTGGGGTGTTACAACTCTCCCCAACAAATAAAAATTTCATCCTCAAAATTCGCTGCTCATCAAAACAAATGAGGATACTGATCCCTCATTTTATCTTCCAGCTCCCAGGTAGCATCACCCGTCACGTCATTCCATATAACCTTCACTAGCTCGATCATCTTTCCTCGAAGCTGCTTTGCCTTTCTGTCCTCGATTCTAACAGACAAAGTCTCATAAGTTAAATTCTCCTTTAACTGTACTTCATCTGGTTGTATAACATGCGTCGGATCTGGTATATACTTCCTGAGCTGAGATACATGAAATACATCATGCAGATTGGATAGAAAAGGCGGCAAAGCAATCTGATACGCCACAGGACCTATACGTCGGATAATGATAAACACATATTTTATTCATTAAGAAACCCTTATATTTAGTCATTTACACTCTCCATATTCTTAATTGATTGAGTTTGACATGATTTTGTGAGTTTGAGCTCAAATTGGTCCTAATTGAATATTTTCAGCATTATTAAGATTTTACATTGTTTCTGTATTTTGGTCATAACTTGAGTTCCTGATATCTGACAATCATGAATTTTATCTTGTAGGAAAGCTAAAAGGAAGCTCTACAACTTTGATGAAGAGCTCGAAGTCCGATTCAGATGTCTAAGGGACCTAAGTTTACATGGAAGTCAGAATACGGGTTCTGTCAGTAGAATCCAAACAGTGTGCACTCATAAAATCATATCTCAAGATGTAATAATGGAGATGGGCTGAAATTTGGATAGTGGATAGTCAAGATCCAAATAAACAACTTTCATGAAGAACACATTTTGAGAAAAAGAAATCTAGTAGGTCATTTTGAGCTTGCAAGTCGGAACAGAGGTGCTGAAGTTGGGTTTGAGCAACCTACGGTATTTGGGACATATCTTAGGCTTAAGGAAGCCAAATTTGACGAACCAGCTATCCATTTTATAGCCAAGACAAGGATCTACAACTTTCATGAAGAACACTTTTCGTGAATCTGAAGTATAGTGGGTCATTTTTGGCTTCCAAGTCAGACACGAGATTTTCATCCATCCACTAATCCACTAATCCACCCACCCATCCACTAATCCATCCACTCATCCATCCACTCACCCACTCAACCACTCAACCACTCATCCACTCAACTAACCCACTCAACCAATATTTAATCCACTCCACTCAACCACTCACCTACTAAACCAACCCACTCAACTAAATCAACCAATCATCACTCACTCACCCACTCAACCACTCAACCACTCATCCACTCAACTAACCCACTCAACCAATATTTAATCCACTCCACTCAAACCAACCCACTTAACCACTCACCCACTCAACCAATCCACTCAACCACCCCACTCCACTAACCCACTCATCCATCCACTCACCTTTGTCATTTTGTTACCCTAGACTTCTATAAAAGGGCACCATTGGTTATCATAGGGAGGGGAACTCTCCTTCATTTTCTCTCGCTTTTTCTTGTGATTTCTTTCTAGCTATGTGTAACTAAACCTCCCTTGGTTAAGGGGGTGATGAAACCGCTAGTATTAATGTTGTAAACTTTGCATATTTGATTATTTCAACACAGTTATATTTTTATTCATATATTTCTGAATCTATTGTTGGTATGAAGGTTTTTGTACTTGTTCCTACTTTCAAAGTAGTAGATCTATGTTTATTATGCGCGGTTGCGGTAGTAGATCTAGTGGGATGTATGATGTTCATGTGGGTATAATTATCTTTGTGCTATTTGCTAGTTATAAAAGTGGTAGATCTGGGTTTATTATGTGATTGCGGTATTAGATCTAGAGAAATATATGTTCTAAGTAATTTAATCCCGGTGTGTGATTAGACCTTAGTGTAATTGGTTTTCTAAATCTTAATGCAATTGTTGGATAGTTGTAAGAGCAGTTGCTTTATGACTAATCAGTGATAAGGAGTTGATTTGAGCGGTTGCTAAATTGGCCAACACGTAAGGAAAACAGAGATTTACTCTCACAATTGCATAAAAACATAATTGAGCATGTTAGAATAAAAAGGATATGTGGATTTACATTATCATATAAATCTAGTGGTGGATTCAATCTCTTAACCAATTTTCTTATATTGTTGATTTCAGTTTGTTTATTGTTATCTTTGAAGTTGTTCATTGTTCATCAAAACTCCAAAACCCCCCTTTTACTGTTTATTGTTAATCAGAGTTTAAATTGGGAATTGTTTAATAGTGTTAATTGAATTAGTTCTCTGTGGATCGACCCTTACTACCTTATAACTAGTTGTAAGGTTTTTATTTTCTGGTGGGCCTGACAACTGATTTTTACCTTAATTTTAATCACTATATCTGCACGCATCAGAATTTTGGCGCCGTTGCCGGGGAACCAATTTTTTCAATTACACTATTAATTTATTTCCTATTTTTATTCTGTTTTTTTTTTTATTTTATTTTTAATCTTTCTTTCGAGTGTTTTGTAGGTGTTGATGTCCTTTGAAGGAGTAGACGAAGGATTGCTAAATTTGAGGAACTATATTGATCAACTCACTTCACATCCTCAATTTCCCTTCCATCCGCCTAACTTCTAACTCACACCCGCTGACATTGAAGTCGCCCGTTACATTGATCTATCAAGTTCGAGACATTTGAGCCATCCGAAATATCCGAAGAAGTGACAATGGCGTAAAACACTTTAAGGGCATTGGGTGCTCCAGATCTATATCAACAGCCTCATTGCATAGACATTCTTGAAAATGAAGAGGCATTTGAATTGAAATCCGGTTTAATCCATCTCTTGCCATCTTTCAATGGATTACCTGGAGAGGACCCCAACAAGCACTTGAAGCAAATCCATGTGGTATGTTCTAGCATGAAACCCTGCAGAATTCATGTAGAGCAAGTCAAGTTGAGAGCTTTTCCATTCTCATTGAAAGACTCACTAAGGAGTGGCTTTACTACTTGCCACCCGGATCCATCCAATCATGGCAGGACATGGCCCGAACTTTCCTAGACAGATACTTCCCCGCCTCAAAAGCTGCAACAATCGAAAAGAAATCGTGGTATTCAACAAAGGCATGGGGAATCACTCCATGACTACCGGGAGAGATTTAAGAAGCTATGTTTCACTGCCCTCAACATCAAATAAGTGAGCTTGACTTTTAATTCAAGATTTCTATGAGGGCTTACAAGTGATGGATCGCAACATGATTGATCTTTGCTAGCGGAGGAGCATTGATTGATAAAACTCCTCAAGAAGCTAGAAACTTGATCTCAAGAATGGCCGCCAATACTCAACAATTCTACTCTAGAAATGACACCTGGAGTAAGAAGCAAGTGAAAGAAGTAGAGACAACCAAGATACAAAAAAGAAATGACTCAATTGACTGCTATGGTTCAACGGTTAATGAATTCGGGTAAAGCACCAGTTCATGCTTGTGGGATCTGTTGTTCATCCTGGACATCCCAACGATATGTGTCCCACTCTCCAAGAAGACACAAATGAGGAGGTAAGAGCAATAGGGGGATATCTTTGAACTTTCAAAAAATTATAACCCCTACTCAAACACATATAATCCGGGTTGGAGGGATCATCCAAATTTCAGCTATGCAAAGCAACCTCAAAATCAACCTCCGACTTATGGACCTCCAGATTCCAACAAAGGCAAGTACCTTTCCCTCGAGAGACAAGAAGCAAGTTCAAGCTCCTAAGCAATCCGAGCCTTCATTAGAGGAGCTAGTAAAACAAATGGCCACTAATAATTTGCGTTCCAACAAGAAACAAATGCAACTATACAAAGTTTCAAACAAAAAACAAGGATCGCAATCAATAACTTGCAGAATCGATAGAGGCGCTTGTCCACAGAATTCAACAAGTTTCAAAGCCAAGCTTCAGTGGAAACTACCCTCACAAATGTAAGTGAATCCGAGGGAAAATGCTAGTCTTTGTCACATTGAGAAGCGGAAAGACGATGGATGAGCCTACCTCTCTTCCACCAATCATTCAAGAGAAAGATGAACCACCCAAAGAAGCAAATGATAAGGGTCAAACTTCCAAAACCCCTAAGGTAAGTATTTCTGAACCCCTTCCTAAATATGTCACTAAAGCTCTTTTTCCTAGTAGGTTGGTTAAAACCAAGAAAGAAGAAGAAAAAAAGAAATACCTTGAGATTTTAGGAAGGTAGAGGTTAATATCCCTTTGTTAGATGCCATTAAGCTGTGTACCTAGATATGCAAAATTTCTGAAAGAATTATGCACTAACAAGAGGAAGTTAAAAGGAAATGAAAAGGTCCAAGTGGGAGAAAATGTTTCAATTTGTAATTAAAAAGAAACTCCCAACCAAATGTAAGGACCCCGACACATTCACCATTCCATGCACTATAGGTAACACAAGGTTTGAAAGGGCAATGCTTGATTTAGGTGCATCTATAAATGTCATGCCATATTCTATTTATGCATCTTTATACTTGGGTCCTTTGGAACCTACTTGGTGTTGTTATTCAATTGGCCGATAGATCTAATGCATACCCTAAGGGTGTGGTTGAAGATGTTTTGGTGCACAGTGAATGAATTAGTGTTTAAATGGAGACTTCTATGTTTTGGACATGGAAGAGGATGAGTCTCCCAAATATGCTCCTATCTTGCTAGGAAGACCATTTTTGAAGACTGCACGGACAAAAATTGATGTGCACTCAGGAATTCTAACAATGGAATTTGATGAGGAATTAATTAGATTCAATATTTTTGAAGCTATGAGATACCCAAGTGATGTGTACTCGCTTGTTTAATTAATTCTTTTGATCCTTTTGATTCTTTAATTTCTGCAGACTTTTGATACCGACCATTTTGATGCTCTTGATACAATTCTAACTCATAGCTTAGATGTACGGGAGGAAAAGAAGAAGAGTGAAGAAGAGCCATGGAGTGAAGACATTGATGAAATTGTTCTTTGCCTTACAAGAGCTCTCTTCCACTCCCGTAAGAGCATGAGGTAACTTTTGTTGATTTACCCGTTACTACCGATATACCTCAACCTTACAGTTGTGCAGGCACTGAATTGGGAACCGAAAGCACTACCGATCATCTTAAATACATCTTCTTGGGGGAGAAGGACACCCTTCCAAAGTAATAATTGTAAAGTCACTCACCCAAGAGCAAGAAGAGAAACCGGTAGTTGTTTTGCAGAACATAAGACACCATTGGTTGGTCAATAGGCGATATCAAGGGTATTAGTCCCTCCGTTTGTATGCATAGGATATTAATGGAGGAGGATACTAAACTGTGAGAGACCCTCGGCGGAGATTGAATCCTCCCATGATGGAGGTTGTGAAAAAGGAGTTACCGAAGCTCCTAAGTGTGGGGGTGATCTACCCCATTTTCGACGGCAAGCAAGTGGGTAAGCCCATTCAGTGGTAGTACCAAAGAAATCTGGAATTACTTGTGGTAAGAAATGCTGAAAATGAGCTTATTCCCACTAGGTTACGCATGTGGTGGCGTGTTTGTATTGATTACGGGAAGTTGAATGCCGCCACGAGAAAAGACCACTTTCCTTTACCTTTCATTGATCAAATGTTAGAAAGATTAGCTGGTCATTCTTATTATTGTTTTTTCGGATGGTTTTCAGTTACAATCGATTGCCATAGCTCTCAGAAGACCAAGACAAGACTACATTCACTTGTCCATTTGGTACCTTTGCATATAGGCGAATGCCTTTTGGACTCGCAATGCACCGGGAACTTTCCAAAGATGCATGATGAGTATATTTTCGATTACATTGAAAACATCATTGAGGTTTTTATGGATGACTTTAGTGTCTTTGGAAATGATTTTGAAAATTGTTTGGAACATTTAACTTTGGTGCTTAAAAGATGCATTGACACTAACCTGGTATTGAATTGGGAAAAATGTCATTTCATGGTGAATGAAGGTATTGTGTTAGGTCATGTAATTTCGCTAGGGGAATTGAAGTAGATAAAGCTAAGGTAGAACTCATGCATTCTTTGCCACCACCCACTAGTGTGCGGGAGATTCGTTCTTTTATTGGTCATGCAGGTTTCTACCGGAGATTCATTAAAGACTTTTCTAAAGTCTCATTGCCCCTTTGAGACTTCTTCAAAAAGATGTTAATTTTAACTTTGATGAGAAATGTATGGAGGCTTTCAATAAACTCAAGAAGTTGTTAACTGTTGCACCCATCATCAGGCCACCCAACCTGGGAGTTACCTTTTGAACTAATGTGTGATGCCGTGACTTTGCGGTAGGAGCTGTCTTGGGACAACGAGTTGATAGAGTTCCTTATGCCATTTACTATGCATCAAGGACTCTAAATGATGCTCAACTTAATTACTCAACCACGAAAAGGAACTTCTAGTTGTTGTATTTGCTTTAGAAAAATTTAGATCATATCTAATTGGTTCTAAAGTGATTGTGTTTTCAGATCATGCAGCCTTGAAGTATCTTCTAACAAAGAAAGAAGCAAAGCCTAGATTGCTCCGATGGATTTTATTGCTCCAGGAATTTGACTTGGAGATTAAAGACAAGAAAGGGAGCGAAAACTTGGTGGCCGATCACTTGAGTAGATTGGTAACTGAAGAGGAAGAAATGCCTATCATGGAGACTTTTCCGGATGAATATTTGATGGTTGTCAACACCATAATCCCTTGGTATGCTGACATTGTTAACTACCTAGTTACTAAGGACTTTCCGGAGGGTTTGAACAAGGCCCAAAGAGATAAATTAAGGAGTGACTGTAAATACTATATCTGGGATGACCCGTACTTATGGAAGCATTGTGCAGATCAAGTCATTAGGAGGTGCATTCCTGATTCTGAGACACACTTCATCCTCTCCTTTTGCCACACCTATGCATATGGAGGACACTTTGGCAGTAAAAGGACAGCCAATAAAGTGCTTGACAGTGGTTTCTATTGGCCTTCAATTTTCAAAGACGCTTACAACTTCTGTAAGTCTTGTGACCGCTGTCGAGAACAGGTAATATTGGTCCTCGTAATCAAATGCCTCAGACTCCGATCATTTTTGTGGAACTCTTTGATGTGTGGGGTATTGATTTCATGGGACCATTCCCTCCTTCATTTGGTTTCACATACATTCTTTTATCTGTTGATTATGTGTCTAAATGGGTGGAAGCAAAAGCCACTCGATCTGATGATTCTAAAACTGTTGCAGATTTTGTTAAGTCACATATTTTCTCCAGGTTCGGGACCCCAAGGGCTATCATCAGTGACCAAGGGACCCATTTCCGCAACAAAACCTTTGATGCTCTATTGAAGAGATATGGAGTAATGCACAGAATTTCCACTCCTTACCATCCACAGACAAATGGGCAAACTGAAGTGTCCAACCGGGAGATTAAGTCAATCCTTGAAAAGACAGTGAATCCCTCAAGAAAGGATTGGAGCACTCGACTTGAAGATGCTTTATGGGCTTATAGGACTGCCTATAAGACTCCCATCGGCATGTCACCATTTCGGTTGGTGTATGGAAAGCCCTGTCATTTGCCCGTTGAGTTGCAACATCGATCTTACTGGGCCATTAAACAAGTTAATATGGAATTGGAAGGTGCTGGAAAGCAAAGGAAGTTCCAGTTACAGGAATTGGAAGAACTAAGAAATGAGGCCTTTGAGAATGCCCTGATTTATAAGACTAAAGCTAAGGCATTCCACGACCAATTGATTTCCAGAAAGAAATTTCACAGAGGACAAAAAGTCCCGCTATTCCAATCAAGACTTAAATTATTTCCATGTAAACTGCGTTCTAAGTGGATTGGGCCGTTTGTGGTAACTAATGTTTTTCCTTTTGGTGCAGTTGAGATCAGGAGTGAAAATTCTGGCAAAGCATTTAAGGTCAATGGTCATCATCTCAAACCATATCATGAACTTCCTGACAGTGCAGAGATGGAAGTGATGACCCTCATCCTTCCACAATATGAGGAGCATTGAAAGTATCATCATGTCGGCTGAGGACAATAAACTAGCGCGCTCATTGGGAGGCAACCCAACCAGATTTGCTCTCTTTATCCCTTTTTATTTTGTGTTTTCATTAGTTTCTTAGATTATGTTTTTATCTGTTTGTTGGTTGTAAGCATTTGAATCTCTAAAAAAAAAACCAAAAAAAAAACCAAAAAAAAAAGAAAAAGAAAAAAAAAGCATTGTGTGCCCGACAATAAGGTAGGTAGTGCCATTAAATTTTGTCACTCGGAAGCATGTGAAGGTCACTTTTCTTCAGCGACAACAACTGCGAAAATCTTGCAATATAGATTTTATTGGCCTACTTTATTCAAGGTCTGTTACACCTTTTGCAAAAGTTGCGAAATTGGTCAAAAAGGTTCGCTTTGAGATTATCATCTGCACCTACTCCTTGAAAAATTGAGATCTAGGTGGCGCGGTTCTTTTTCTTTGTCAAACACGTGTATCCTCGGGGCCGTAGATATTGAGGATCTTAGGAATGGTAATGCGCTTAAAGTTAATGGACAAAGACTCAACCATTCCTGGAAAACCAAGTTCTTAAGTTTTTTTTTTTTTGTGTTCTTTGGTTAAGTGGCGGATACGGTACTCGTGACTCTCAAGTCGGTTTATTTTTCGTTTCCCAAAATAACCGAATCCTTCTTCTCCTTCAAAATGGATGTCATTCTTTCAAACCCGAGAAAACATTTTCCTTCTCTTCCTCAAAATGCTCGAGAAAAATCTACAAAGTTCGATGTGAAAGATTGAGACTGTTAATGCACAAAGGTAACGAGAAGATGTACGCTGGATAATTGAAGCAAAGGTTCGATTAGCAGGTGAGTCCTCAATTTCATTTGACTCATATATGCCCGGTCTTGGAAGAAGTTCATATTCTAAAAGGAGAAGAGCAAAAAGGTTACAAGTCTATCACAAATGTGGACGATGGAACTGTAACAAGCGATGTCGTACTTTGGGAATGGTTTCCGCAAATAGAGAAGATAAAATTTTCTTCATTAAGAATGGACTGAGTAAGGAGTCATTAGATGATATCTTATCGACTCTTGAGACGCATTCTTGTGGATTGGTGCATCGTGAAATTCTTAAATTGTGGAATCTCTTCAAGGATGAAGAAAAACGCTACAGTCTTGGGAATCTGACTCTAAAAGACCCTGTTTGCCAATTTTTAAGAAAATTGGATGGGAAGCTTATCCTTGACTCATAGAAGACGTTTAAGCCATTACTGGACGTTAAACCAGAGGCGGATGTGAGCCACATCCACAAACAATCTGTACATATCATCTTCTTCTTCTTCTTCTTCATGTCATCTCTAAAAAAAAAAACAAAAAAAAAAAACAAACAAAAAAAAAATTTATGTATACGTGTTAGGGTTGGCTTTGGTAACACACATCGTGAATGGGGAAACACATGCATCCTGATCCAGCCTTCTTAATTGAAAAACAAAGAAGGTAGATTGTATCTGTAACACCCCAAAATTTCTGTATCTCTTAAATAGTAATTTTGACAATTAACAGAATTTTACTATTTAGTAATTTTTGTGCACTGTAAAATTATTTTGTTTATTCCGTCAGCATATTTGATCGTTTTGAGTGATTTACTCCGTGTCAGGAAAATAAAAATTTTCGGGCCGGGGAAAACTTTACGTAATTTAATTTTTACCGTTAGGTAATTAATTTACGTAATCTGATTTGATATTTGTGCATTTTATAATTTTTGTGATTTTATGGATGATTTTGAAATTTTTCCCGTCTGTGGGTCTCGCAAGGGGTATGTGGGCCCAGTGTAGCCACACGTGGGCCTGTGTGGGTCCCACAAAGTGAAAAATTTTTTTTCTACGCATAGAAAAATTTGTACTTGTTTAGACGGAGACAGGGATCTTACTAAACCTGAATCAGGAAACAGTTTTAGAAAATTTCTTGTATCTTGTATTTTATATCGTATTTAATTATCGATGATAAAAATACAAGAAAATATTATTTGTAGGATACAAAAATAAATATTATACTACGTAGTCAACAAAGAGAGCTTGACTTGATCTATACCCTTGGATGAGAATACTTAGTTTGAATATTAACCATTGATTTAATCAAAGGCTAAGAAACAAACTTAATAAAAAGCTTGGATAATAACCATTGATTTAATCAATGGTGTGAGAATAAGCTTAGTTAGAAAGGCTTTGATATCAACCATAGATGTAATCAAAGGTGTAGAATTGGTCTTGAAAAATGACAAAGACCATTTATAACCATTGGATTTAGATTAAATCAAGGGTGGAGATTTAATCTTAAAAAGTAACAAAGATCATTTATGACCATTGGATGAAGAATTAATCAAGGGTAGAGATTTGGTCTTCTAAAATGGCAAAGACTAATTAGGACCCTTGGATTTAAAGTTTGAAGAAGCAATCTTAACCATTAATTTTGGAGACACATCTAATGGTTAGAATTTAAAGGAGAAAAATCCAATGGCCTAGATTAAGTCTTCTAACCTATCTAAATCTACCTAAATCATAACCATTGAATTAATCAATGGCTAGAAATGCTTCAAATGGTGGCAAATAATGAAGACAACTTTATTGAATGCATTATGAAGAGAAAGTGATGGTTTTGGAGTGTTTAGAAGAAGACAAAATGTTAAACAAGCTTTACGTCATTTTTGCAGATGTCTTGGTCAAGTTAGACATCATAATGGCTTACTTTTGATTTTTTTGCACTCAAGAAGAATGCAAGAAGGGGGACTACGAATTTGGTGCTGCATGAAGGAGTTTGGAAGACCATAATTGCATGCTTTAGTCATTATTGTCTTCCTTGGTCTTCATTGATTCATTTTCAAGAAGGAAACTTAGAAAATTTTCTCTCCATCTCCTTTCTTCTCTAGATTTTGGCCAAGCCCTCCAAGAGCACCTTTCATCACTCAAAAATTTCATCCAACTTGATTTTCTAAACCTAAACACCATTCTAAGAACATCTCTAGTTATGAGTTTTTCCAAAATCATTCATCTTGAGCTTCAAATCCAAGCTTCAAGTTTCTATCAAAAATAAAAAAATTTCATCTTTGTGCTTCAAGAGAAACCATTTGGTTATCTACCCTAAAATCACCATCCAATCTCTTTTAATTTCATCCAACCATAGATCTTGAATCTACATGATGTTCTAAGCAACTTTCATGTTGAAGATTTTCTCTAAATCATTCATCTTCATGGACTTTCTTCAAGATCAAAGTTATTGGGTTTTTGAGGTGAAGTATAAGGAAACTTCATTTTCTTCTCTCTTTTTCATGATCTAAGCCATGTTTGATCCATGGTTCCTCTTAATCAAGCTTAGTATACTAATTTCTATGTATTTTGTTTTGTATTTGAGAAGCTCTTGGTGATGAAGGACTTGGAAAAAGAAGCAAAATAAGAAGTTTTTAAGGATCTTCAAGAGGTAAGAGGGAGATCCATCTCACCAACCAAGCATGGTGGTGAGAGATGGTATTTTATTTGATGGATGTGGAATCCATGTGAGGATTCATATCCATGGTCATGTAATTAATTTGTGGGTGTTTATGAGCTTTGATTAATTTTCTATGCTTGATATGCTTTGCATGATTTTATAGCTTTGATGATATGCTTGATATGCTATACATGCTTTTATGGCTTTGATGGTATGCTTATATTATTTATGATGAAATATATATGTATATGCCATGACTTGATGGTGGAAAGGAAATTGATTTTTGACTCCAATAGCCAAGGAAGAGCTATGGTTTTGATGCCCTTGATTAGGGTTCATGTTGAAAAATTTTAAGAACAAAAGAATTGATTTTTGAGTACTTAGAACATGGTGGATTTCGAACAAGACACCTCAACATAGGTGTTTATAACTTAAGATTTTCATGAATGATGAAAACGGATGATTTGAAGAATTTGGAAAATAAACAAAGGGTTTGTTTTTCAAGAGAACAAGAACACGGTTTTTAGAAGGATTTTTATTAATTTATTTTGTGTAAAAAGTTTCTAAGTGTTTAACTAAACATGAGATTTAAATGAAAATAGCAATGATGATTTTAAGGATTTGCAAAGAAAGTGAAAAAGGATTTGTAAAGAAAGTGAAAATGGATTTGCAAAGAAAGTGAAAAATTGAAAATGAACAAATGATTTGATTTTCAAAGACTATGAGTCTTACGTTTTTGTAAAGGATTTTTAATGGTTTTGTTTGTGTAAAACCATATCAATTTAAAAGGAAAAATATTTGATGGTTTCAATAGTCATGTCCACGTTTTTTTTTAGGCTTGTAATGCCTTGATTTTTTTATGAACAAAGTGAATTTCCAAGTGGAAACGTAACTGGATTTAATACAAGGATTTTGGAAAGGGAATCGAAAGCATTTATCACTTGAGAAAAATCAAGTTTTTGTAAACTTAAAATGTTTTCAACTTCAATTTATTTTGAAGAAGGTTGTGTTTGGAAATGATTTGGGAAAATGAAGAATATAATGGTATTTTGAAAATTTACTAACGTATAACTTATTTTCAAGTTTTGAAATACGTTAGAAAAATGTTAAGTTTTGAAACGTTGATTTACATCAATGGAAAAGTGATTTTGTGAAGTATATTTTGAAAAAGAATTTCTTGAGTAAAGATCTGTGGAAAAATATTTTCTTGAGTAAGAAAATATATTAAATGAAATATAAAGTTATATTATTTTGAAAAAAATTGAAGAGGAATTTTTGAAGGTTAAGAAGTATTTTCAGAATGAAATTGTGATGAAAAATGTTTTACGATCTTAAAAACGTGATTTTTAAGCTACGCAATTTTGAACAATGTGTTAAAAATGATATTGATTTATTTAAGTCCAAAATAATGTTTGGAATATTGAGGAATATTTTATGTGATTGAAAAATGTTGAAAAATATTTTACGTATCTTAAAAACAATTTGAAATACAAGAAAATATTTCTACGCGATTTGAAAAATGTTTAAATATTTCTACACGATTTGAAAAGCGTTTAAATATTTTACGCGATGAAATATTGTTGAAAAATCACTACGTGATTTAAATAGTGATAGAATATTTTTACGTGATTGTGAAAATGATAGAACATTGTTATGAGATTTGGAAAGTATTTTAAATATTTTGAGAATGATAGAAAATGATTTACGTGACATAAAAGAATGATTTTTAAGTTACGCGATTTTGAAACAGTGGAAAAATACTATGCGATTTGAGAAACGTATGTTTTTACGCAATTGAGAAAAACGTTAAAAATTAGTACGTGGTTTAAAAGTGCAAATGTAAGAGTTACAACATTTTGAAAACGTAATGTAAATGTTACGAAATTTTGTAAACGAAACAATGAGTGTTACAAGATTGTAAAAACGTAATAAAAACGTTTTGGAATTTTAAAAACGTAACAAAAATGTTACGGTATTGTGAAAATATAAAAGAAGTGTTATGGTATTGTGAAAACATAACAGAAAAGTTTTTAGATTGTGAAAACGTAATGTAAATGTTACGCGATTGTGAAAATACGGTAAAAGTGTTTTACAACTATGAAAACGTGATAACATGATTTTCATTTGTTGAAAGTACAAGATATGATTATCGTTGAACAAAGTGTCCATACATTGTTTGTGAGAAAATGACATATTTGATTGGATTTGGTGCATTATACATGCATTGGAATGGTCCGATGAGGACTGGATATGGCTGATTGCCTAGGAGAAACACACCTCTTGAGTGGGTGCGATATGCGTAGTGTAGGTCACTTGTTGACATTGGGGGCATCGGGGTGCGGGTTGCCTACATGGGTGGTTGGTCGCGCTTCTTCCCGTAGGTTAGACCGATGCAACACACCGATGATCTGGACCGAGACACTATTCTTAATCAAGATCTGATAAAGACTGTCGTGTATATGCTAGATGTGCAAAATCAAAATGAGGATTATAGCACGTGGTCTGAGGCATGTGGTACCGGCAGATCTTTTCGATCATTTCTCCGACCTGAGTTTTAGCTCCATGGAGTAGGAAATCGAGTCTTGTGTACATGCATAAATTGAACATTTATATCTCGTGTGATATATTAATTGAGGAATATTGGCTATGACAATTGTTTTGAATATTTGGATGATGATAATGATAATTAGGACATTATCGTAATTGTTGTTTATAATAATTGAATTGATAAATGATTTGATGATGATAGTTGATTAATATTGAATATATTATTGGAAGTTTGATATGATATCCCCGTAAAATATTGTCTTGCTTGTGTTATCTCTCGTGCCGCCATGTTGGTATTGGTGTAGGTGATCTCACCTCTTTGTTATGTTGTCTTGCTTGTGTCCGTATTGTTAAAATTAAACAAAGAAAGAAAGAATGAGTTGTCTTAGACATAACGGGCGATGGACACTCGAGAGATTGATGAAAACATTGAAGAGTGGGCTGTCTCAAGTTCGAAGGTGTTCTAAGTAGACAAGGAGTAGAGTTCGATGCAAAATTTGGATACAAGATAAGGAATGAGTATGTTAAGTTTTAACGTTAGTGTTGTACAGTGTTATTAAGTAGGGACCCGTCATGGGTCTCAACATCGTTAAAAAAAAAAGAGTCTATTAATTTTATATTTCTCTTTAAATTATGAAATATTAATTGGTGTCAATGTTGTATATGAATTAGTTTAAATATATTTTCAGTAATACTTATGGATTACAGTAAGTTTATATTTCAGCAAGAAAGAATTTTTTTTTTTAAACCCACGTTTTTAACTCAAACCTTTTATGAAAACATTTTCAGATTATGAGTCGGAAGTCAGACATGTGATACCCTAGGGAGGGTGTTACATTAGTTGGTATCAGAGCACGGTTTGAGTCTTTTGGGGTTTGTGGTTAGGTCTGTTTTGCTTGTGTTGTGTTCTCTGTGTTATTATTTTCTCGAAAGGAAACAATGTTGTTTATAATGGATATCAGATCCATTGTATTTTGATTCATCCATTTTTGGAGGGAGAAAACAACTCGTGCTAGATGTACGTGTGTGGATGCGGAACATAATACTATTAATGCAGTTGCAGCTATGGGAGCAATGTAAAAAGATAACTGCAGGAACTAAGGGAGCGTAATGTAATTGCAAAAGCTATGGCAGCAACGGGAGCAATGTGGAAGGATGACTGTAGGAACAAAGGACCCATTGTTCAGTGGAAAAAAATGAAAGTTGAGGTTCAGGATCTGATGGAAGAGAATAAGTCTTGGAATATAAGATTTTGAAATTTTGGAACCCGATATTTTTAAGGATATTTGGAAAGTGATTGATTTCAATGGAAGATGTATTTACAACCATTGAGGAAACCAAAGGCAGTAACTGATGTGAAAGAAGGTACTTAATAAAGGAATGTACGTCAAGGAAACAAACGTTTATTTGAAATGGTTACATCTGGTTTCCATTTTATTTTGATTCGTCCATCTTTGAAGAAAAGAAATGACTCGCGATAGACGTACACGTGTGGAAGCGAGACATAATGGTGGTGATATGACTGCAACTTTGGAAGTAATACAAATAGTGGCTGAAGCAATTATACAGCAAACACAGAAGATTGTTCCCCAGCAAGAATTGATTGCTTAAGCTAAGATTTTGTTAGAGTTGAATCAATCTTAGGATGAGAGACCCTGTAACGTTGGACTATATTGGTTACGAAAAAAAAGGAAAATCTTAAGGTCAAGCGATTCCAACAGAAAACGTACTTGTAATCTCCAAGAAGTCAACAACAACAACAAGCTTGTGGAGAAAGTACTAGTAATGACAGGTTTAGTTTGACTGTGACATCTGCACCGAAATGTAAGAAGTATGGAAAGGGGCACTTAACGAAAGATTGTACGTTCAAGGAAATAATTTGTTTTAAGTGCAGAAAGAGTTCCAATAAAAACAGAGTTTTCTGTTAGTAACATCTCATGTAGTAGGAAGTGTTCAGAGCGGAAGATTTAAACAATGGAGATTATGTCATTGGAGCTAATCCTATAAACCATACCAAATATTTCTTTGAGTAACCTATTCCTTATGACATGTGATTGAGTAAATCAATTATATGTTAGAGTTATTCGTAATCCTCTGATTTGTTTACTTCTGTTTCTATTCTCAGCCTATCGAGCTACTCAAGTTATTCAAATTGTTGTTATGGATCAAATCTTTGGGTTAGTTTGATCTGTCGTTCAAAATTTTTATATAGGTTGATCTGTTTCCTAAACAGATGTGATCTTTCAAAACTCAAAACTTTGTGTTAGTTTGATCTGTTTCATAAACAGACATGATATTTGAAAATGGATTGGTTATTTTTCAACCATATCCTATGAGATTGTCTCAATACAGTATTAGTATTTCAGAAAAACTCATTCTTGAAAATCAGGCAAAATCAAATTCTTGTTGAATATGTTTGGTAACATATCAGATCATTTCGATAGCTTTTCTTCCTAAACCTTTATAATGTTCTTTCATATATTGCATTTGCAAGAAAGAATATTTTGCAAGAAAGGATATTCGTATTTAAAATCCATGTCATAGTATTTGATATAATGCGGTTGAAAGGAGAACTCGGTTAGTGAGACGTTTCCTATTAAAGAAGCTAAAGCTGGAGAATAAAGTGATATGAGGATAAGAAAATTTTAAGTAATACATTACATTAGTTGGAAGTTATTTGAGAAAAACTATTCTAGGCATGAATGAAGGATGGTAGCCATTTGTATTGATATCGAGAATTCATTCTTGAAGATCGAGTTACATCCAATTTTTCTTTGGATATGTTCGATAACATATTCGATTCGTTTTGTTCTTTTCCATGATGTTTTCTTTCATCTACTGCAATTGAAGGAATATCTTGCAAGAGAGAATATTCCTATTTATATCCAGGTCAGAGTATCAAAATGGCGCAGTGGAAGCGTGGTGGATTCTTCAAAAATTGAAGAAGTCTATCTATTGGAAAAGTTAAGACGGTAATGGAGAACCGTAGAAAATAAAATTATTAAGATATTTGTTTGATTAGGAGAAGTGAACAAGAGATAAAGAACTTTCAATAGTTTAGAATCGTTTGGAATAACGTAAGAGGTGAAACTACATGGGAACTGAAGAAAAGATAAAGGAATAATATCATTATTTATTCCGAGGGTGTGAAATCATGGTCATGAAATTTCGAGGACGAAATTTTTCAGAAAGTTAGGGGAGTATTGTAACACCCCAAAATTTTCAGTATCTCTTAAATAAGTAATTTTGACAGCTAATGTAATTTTACCGTTTAGTAATTTTTGTGCATCGTAAAATTATTTTGTTTATTCCGTCAAGATATTTGATTGTTTTGAGTGATTTACTCCGTGTCGGAAAATAAAAATTTTCGGTCGGGAAAACTTTACGTAATTTAATTTTTACCGTTAGGTAATTAATTTACGTAACTGATTTGATATTTGTGCATTTTATAATTTTTGTGATTTTATGGATGATTTTGAAATTTTTCCCGTCTGTGGGTCTCGCAAGGGGTATGTGGGCCTGTGTAGCTATACGTGGGCCCAGTGTGGGTCCCACAAAGTGAAAAAATTTTTTCTACGCATAGAAAAATTTGTATCTTGTTTAGACGGAGACAGGATCTTACTAAACCTGAATCCGGAAACAGTTTTAGAAAATTTCTTGTACTGTATTTTATACTGTATTTAATTATCAGATGATAAAAATACAGTAAAAATATTATTTGTAGGATACAAAAATAAATATTATACTACGTAGTCAACAAAGAGAGCTTGACTTGATCTATACCCTTGGATGAGAATACTTAGTTTGAATATTAACCATTGATTTAATCAAAGGCTAAGAAACAAACTTAATAAAGAAGCCTTGGATAATAACCATTGATTTAATCAATGGTGTGAGAATAAGCTTAGTTAGAAAGGCTTTGATATCAACCATAGATGTAATCAAAGGTGTAGAATTGGTCTTGAAAAATGACAAAGACCATTTATAACCATTGGATTTAGATTAAATCAAGGGTGGAGATTTAATCTTAAAAAGTAACAAAGATCATTTATGACCATTGGATGAAGAATTAATCAAGGGTAGAGATTTGGTCTTCTAAAATGGCAAAGACTAATTAGGACCCTTGGATTTAAAGTTTGAAGAAGCAATCTTAACCATTAATTTTGGAGACACATCTAATGGTTAGAATTTAAAGGAGAAAAATCCAATGGCCTAGATTAAGTCTTCTAACCTATCTAAATCTACCTAAATCATAACCATTGAATTAATCAATGGCTAGAAATGCTTCAAATGGTGGCAAATAATGAAGACAACTTTATTGAATGCATTATGAAGAGAAAGTGATGGTTTTGGAGTGTTTAGAAGACAAAGAAACAAGCTTTATGTCATTTTTGCATGTCTTGGTCAAGTTAGACATCATAATGGCTTACTTTTTGATTTTTTTGCACTCAAGAAGAATGCAAGAAGGGGGACTACGAATTTGGTGCTGCATGAAGGAGTTTGGAAGACCATAATTGCATGCTTTAGTCATTATTGTCTTCCTTGGTCTTCATTGATTCATTTTCAAGAAGGAACTTAGAAAATTTTCTCTCCATCTCCTTTCTTCTCTAGATTTTGGCCAAGCCCTCCAAGAGCACCTTTCATCACTCAAAAATTTCATCCAACTTGATTTTCTAAACCTAAACACCATTCTAAGAACATCTCTAGTTATGAGTTTTTCCAAAATCATTCATCTTGAGCTTCAAATCCAAGCTTCAAGTTTCTATCAAAAATAAAAAATTTCATCTTTGTGCTTCAAGAGAAACCATTTGGTTATCTACCCTAAAATCACCATCCAATCTCTTTTAATTTCATCCAACCATAGATCTTGAATCTACATGATGTTCTAAGCAACTTTCATGTTGAAGATTTTCTCTAAATCATTCATCTTCATGGACTTTCTTCAAGATCAAAGTTATTGGGTTTTTGAGGTGAAGTATAAGGAAACTTCATTTTTTCTCTCTTTTTCATGATCTAAGCCATGTTTGATCCATGGTTCCTCTTAATCAAGCTTAGTATACTAATTTCTATGTATTTTGTTTTGTATTTGAGAAGCTCTTGGTGATGAAGGACTTGGAAAAAGAAGCAAAATAAGAAGTTTTTAAGGATCTTCAAGAGGTAAGAGGAGATCCATCTCACCAACCAAGCATGGTGGTGAGAGATGGTATTTTATTTGATGGATGTGGAATCCATGTGAGGATTCATATCCATGGTCATGTAATTAATTTGTGGGTGTTTATGAGCTTTGATTAATTTTCTATGCTTGATATGCTTTGCATGATTTTATAGCTTTGATGATATGCTTGATATGCTATACATGCTTTTATGGCTTTGATGGTATGCTTATATTATTTATGATGAAATATATATGTATATGCCATGACTTGATGGTAGAAAGGAAATTGATTTTTGACTCCAATAGCCAAGGAAGAGCTACGGTTTTGATGCCCTTGATTAGGGTTCATGTTGAAAAATTTTAAGAACAAAAGAATTGATTTTTGAGTACTTAGAAACATGGTGGATTTGAACAAGACACCTCAACATAGGTGTTTATAACTTAAGATTTTCATGAATGATGAAAACGGATGATTTGAAGAATTTGGAAAATAAACAAAGGGTTTGTTTTTCAAGAGAACAAGAACACGGTTTTTAGAAGGATTTTTATTAATTTATTTTGTGTAAAAAGTTTCTAAGTGTTTAACTAAACATGAGATTTAAATGAAAATAGAATGATGATTTTAAGGATTTGCAAAGAAAGTGAAAAAGGATTTGTAAAGAAAGTGAAAATGGATTTGCAAAGAAAGTGAAAAATTGAAAATGAACAAATGATTTGATTTTCAAAGACTATGAGTCTTATGCGTTTTTGTAAAGGATTTTTAATGGTTTTGTTTGTGTAAAACCATATCAATTTAAAAGGAAAAATATTTGATGGTTTCAATAGTCATGTCCACGTTTTTTTTAGGCTTGTAATGCCTTGATTTTTTTATGAACAAAGTGAATTTCCAAGTGGAAACGACTGGATTTAATACAAGGATTTTGGAAAGGGAATCAGAGCATTTATCACTTGAGAAAAATCAAGTTTTTGTAAACGAAAATGTTTTCGAACTTCAATTTATTTTGAAGAAGGTTGTGTTTGGAAATGATTTGGGAAAATGAAGAATATAATGGTATTTTGAAAATTTACTAACGTATAACTTATTTTCAAGTTTTGAAATACGTTAGAAAAATGTTAAGTTTTGAAACGTTGATTTACATCAATGGAAAAGTGATTTTTGTGAAGTATATTTTGAAAAAGAATTTCTTGAGTAAAGAACTGTGGAAAAATATTTTCTTGAGTAAGAAAATATATTAAATGAAATATAAAGTTATATTATTTTGAAAAAAATTGAAGAGGAATTTTTGAAGGTTAAGAAGTATTTTCGTAATGAAATTGTGATGAAAAATGTTTTACGATCTTAAAAACGTGATTTTTAAGCTACGCAATTTTGAACAATGTGTTAAAAATGATATTGATTTATTTAAGTCCAAAATAATGTTTGGAATATTGAGGAATATTTTATGTGATTGAAAAATGTTGAAAAATATTTTACGTATCTTAAAAACAATTTGAAATACAAGAAAATATTTCTACGCGATTTGAAAAATGTTTAAATATTTTACACGATTTGAAAAGCGTTTAAATATTTTACGCGATTGAAATATTGTTGAAAAATCACTACGTGATTTAAATAGTGATAGAATATTTTTACGTGATTGTGAAAATGATAGAACATTGTTATGAGATTTGGAAAGTATTTTAAATATTTTGAGAATGATAGAAAATGATTTACGTGACATAAAAGAATGATTTTTAAGTTACGCGATTTTGAAACAAAGTGGAAAAATACTATGCGATTTGAGAAACGTATGTTTTTACGCAATTGAGAAAAACGTTAAAAATTAGTACGTGGTTTAAAAGTGCAATGTAAGAGTTACAACATTTTGAAAACGTAAATGTAAATGTTACAAAATTTTGTAAACGTAATAAGAGAGTGTTACAAGATTGTAAAAACGTAATAAAACGTTTTGGAATTTTAAAAACGTAACAAAAATGTTACGGTATTGTGAAAATATAAAAGAAGTGTTATGGTATTGTGAAAACATAACGTAAAAGTTTTTGGATTGTGAAAACGTAATGTAAATGTTACGCGATTGTGAAAATACGGTAAAAGTGTTTTACAACTATGAAAACGTGATAACATGATTTTATTTGTTGAAAGTACAAGATGATTATCTTGTTGAACCAAAGTGTCCATACACTGTTTGTGAGAAAATGACATATTTGATTGGATTTGGTGCATTATACATGCATTGGAATGGTCCGATGAGGATTGGATATGGCTGATTGCCTAGGAGAAACACACCTCTTGAGTGGGTGCGATATGCGTAGTGTAGGTCACTTGTTGACCTTGGGGGCATCGGGTGCGGGTTACCTACATGGGTGGTTGGTCGCGCTTCTTCCCGTAGGTTAGACCGATGCAACACACCGATGATCCGGACCGAGACACTATTCTTAATCAAGATCTGATAAAGACTGTCGTGTATATGCTAGATGTGCAAAATCAAAATGAGGATTATAGCACGTGGTCCGAGGCATGTGGTACCGTGCAGATCTTTTCGATCATTTCTCCGACCTGAGTTTTAGCTCTATGGAGTAGGAAATCGAGTCTTGTGTACATGCATAATCGAACATTTATATCTCGTGTGATATATTAATTGAGGAATATTGGCTATGACAATTGTTTTGAATATTTGGATGATGATGATGATAATTAGGACATTATCGTAATTGTTGTTTATAATAATTGAATTGATAAATGATTTGATGATGATAGTTGATTAATATTGAATATATTATTGGAAGTTTAATATGATATCCCCGTAAAATATTGTTGCTTGTGTTATCTCTCTGTCTTTGCCATGTTGGTATTGGTGTAGGTGATCTCACCTCTTTGTTATGTTGTCTTGCTGTGTCTGTATTGTTAAAATTAAACAGTAGAAAGAATGAGTTGTCTTAGACATAACGGGCGATGGACACTCAGAGATTGATGAAAACATTGAAGAGTGACTGTCTCAAGTTCGAAGGTGTTCTAAGTAGACAAGGAGTAGAGTTCTGATGCAACAAGCTGGATACAAGATAAGGAATGAGTATGTTAAGTTGTAACGTTAGTGTTGTACCGTGCTATTAAGTAGGACCCGTCATGGGGTCTGCTACTGTTAAAAAAAAAAGAGTCTATTAATTTTATATTTCTCTTTAAATTGTGAAATATTAATTGGTGTTAATGTTGTATATGAATTAGTTTAAATATATTTTCAGTAATACTTATGGATTACAGTAAGTTTATATTTCAGCAAGAAAGAATTTTTTTTTTAAACCCACGTTTTTAACTCAAACCTTTTATGAAAACATTTTCAGATTATGAGTCGGAAGTCAGACATGTGATACCATAGGGAGGGTGTTACAGTATCCCACATGTGAGGCAGCCAGTCGTATTATGGCCACTTGTCCCTTTTGGGAGCCCTATGTTGCGCTGGTCTTGAATGGGTCGAATACTGGTCAACAATGCTTTGGCACAAAGCCGAAAGAGCAGACTACCTCCATCCCAATCTTAAGTAAGTATACACTCATCTTTCATCAAGTTTTTCTAACAATTTCAAAAAAAAAAGAAGAGAGGACGTGATGTCTGCTGCACTCATGACACGCAGTATAAAGATACGCCATGGAAACTGTACATACAGGTATGTCATCATTTTCTATTTCTTTTATCTTTGTATCATTTTATTGTATTTTGATTTTTGTACAGACGATCCTTTGAGCAGGGTCCTTCAGGAGTTTCTAGACTTCTTTACCTTGATGGTTTTCTTGAAGTCAAATAAAAAAAAAAAATAAAAAAAATAAAAAAAAAAAAAAATAAAAAAATAAAAAAGTAAAAAAAAAGAGGAGAAAAGATTCTCGTGTTTCTTAATTTAACCTTTCTCGACAACAACCAACCTACCCTCATAGGTGCAATTATTCCCCTTTCCATTCTTTTTCCTACTTAAACACTCCATTTTCTCCATTTTCCTTCAACTCAGAAACACTCAAAGGGAGGAAGAATATAGAATGGGGCCTTCTATTTGTAACCTCAAAAATGTCTGTGTTTTTTGTGGGTCGAGTTATGGGAAGGGATTAGAGTTTGTAAACGCAGCTAGCACTCTTAGTCAATCACTTGCTGCGAAGAATATTCATCTTGTATATGGGGGAGGTTGTCGTGGGTTAATGGGGGCTGTATCACTTGTCGCTTTTATAGGAGGCAAAGTTTTAGGTGTTATTCCTAAACCTTTGGCTGAAAATAACATCACTTTGGAAAGACAGTTGGAGAAGAAATTCGGGTAACATCTATGCATGGACGAATGAAAACAATGGTTGACAATTCGATGCATTTATTGTCTTACCAGTGGTTTTGGCACTTTAGAAGAAATTTTTCAAATTGTCTCTTGGTAGAACTAAACATCCACCATAGACCCATTGGTTTGTTGAATGTTAATAATTTCTTTGATCTTTTGTTATCTTTTCTTGACAAAGCGTGGAACGTAAATTTATCACTCCTTCAAGAAGACAACTTCTTATCTCTCGCCTCCACTATTGATGAGCTCATTGATAAATTAGAAGCTTTTGAGTATGTACCTGATCCGGTATTAGCTCAGATAGATTGGTCAACAGGAAGCAGCGAAGGAAGTAATAAGAAACAAAAGCCAGATCTGCGACTTCATCTTTAATGGGGTCTGATGCGGTACTGACAGTGTGTTTCTTTTCTGCTTGGCATTGATTCACTTCTTATCAGGTTGTGTTGCTCTTTTCTATATCTCTCTTTCACATTGAAGGCAATGTTATATTAAGCGTGGGGAGAGATTTCAAAGCATGTTCTTTTTGTAAAAAAAAAAAATTCAAAAAAAAAAAGAAAAGAAAAAAAAGGGGGTTCATTGCATGATTGAATAACTTTTCTCCCTTCTTGAACTGATATGCTTGGTGATGGATGATTAAATTGATGAATTGAGTTTGATGGATGCATACCTTGTGAGATTTTGAGCCTAATGGATGGATTCAACATTTATGCCATTCTCTTCTTTCTTGTGTGATTTTCACTCATGTTAATGACCACTCTAGAACTTGCTTTGATTCTTTTTAAGGCTACATTTCACTTGCATGCATGAACATGATTGAGGCCCTCTTTCTTAATTAGCTAGTTTAACCAAATAGCCAACCTTGTTTTCAATATGATATCAAGCACTCTTTTGACTTCTTGAAAATTCTCTGATTCCTGCCAACCTTGTATATTTTCCTTTGCTTAACCCCTTTGAGCTTATTTGACCATTCCTTATTTCTAGCTCATTATGTACCTTAAATGAAAAATCGTGTTCTTATTTTACCTTAGGAAATAAAAGAACATTAGCTTTGTTAATGGATGAGTTTTTGAACAAGTGTGGGGGTGTGTATACAAAATGGTTGTTGAAAAAGGAAAGAGTGCCTAAAAAAAAAGAGAGAAAAAAAAAAAAAAAAAAAAAAGAAAAGGATTGGGAAATGAATATGTAAAGGGATATACATTAGAGTTGGGATGAACTTTTATGCTTGTTATTTGAACTCACTCTCATTTGCTTTTATTCTCTTTGGTATTTATCCTCTCATATCCATTTTATCCTCTTCTCGTTACCTTAACCTCACTACAACCTTGAATAAAGTCCTCATGATTTGTGTATGCATGTGTTTTGAGTAGTGGAGAAGTAGAAGATAAGCAAGCTTATGGTAGTGTAATTTTCATGGGTTGAATTGAGTGAAATACCTACCTTTTAAACACTTGAGAGATTGAGAGGGAATCTTGTGAAGATCTATCATTCTCGATTCATGTTGAAGATACCTTGCTTGTTGGTTTGAGATGTGGAGAATTGTTAACTCATGAATGTTTTGATCCCTTGAACCTTTGGTTGTTCTTCTTGATTGTAAAATTTTGGGTTCTTGAATGTCGTTGGAATTTAAATTTTTGTTAATCTCTTATGTCCTTGTTTTGGTCTTGAGTTTTGCCCAGGAGTGCAAAAAGCTAAGTGTGGGGGAATTTGATAAACACATATTTTATTCATTAAGAAACCCTTATATTTAGTCATTTACACTCTCCATATTCTTAATTGATTGAGTTTGACATGATTTTGTGAGTTTGAGCTCAAATTGGTCCTAATTGAATATTTTCAGCATTATTAAGATTTTACATTGTTTCTGTATTTTGGTCATAACTTGAGTTCCTGATATCTGACAATCATGAATTTTATCTTGTAGGAAAGCTAAGAGGAAGCTCTACAACTTTGATGAAGAGCTCGAAGTCCGATTCAGATGTCTAAGGGACCTAAGTTTACATGGAAGTCAGAATACGGGTTCTGTCAGTAGAATCCAAACAGTGTGCACTCATAAAATCATATCTCAAGATGTAATAATGGAGATGGGCTGAAATTTGGACAGTGGATAGTCAAGATCCAAATAAACAACTTTCATGAAGAACACATTTTGAGAAAAAGAAGTCTAGTAGGTCATTTTGAGCTTGCAAGTCGGAACAGAGGTGCTGAAGTTGGGTTTGAGCAACCTACGGTATTTGGGACATATCTTGGGCTTAAGGAAGCCAAATTTGACGAACCAGCTATCCATTTTATAGCCAAGACAAGGATCTACAACTTTCATGAAGAACACTTTTCGTGAATCTGAAGTATAGTGGGTCATTTTTGGCTTCCAAGTCAGACACGAGATTTTCATCCATCCACTAATCCACTAATCCACCCACCCATCCACTAATCCATCCACTCATCCATCCACTCACCCACTCAACCACTCATCCACTCAACTAACCCACTCAACCAATATTTAATCCACTCCACTCAACCACTCACCCACTAAACCAACCCACTCAACTAAATCAACCAATCATCCACTCATCCACTCAACCACTCAACCACTCATCCACTCAACTAACTCACTCAACCAATATTTAATCCACTCCACTCAAACCAACCCACTTAACCACTCACCCACTCAACCACCCCACTCCACTAACCCACTCATCCATCCACTCACCTTTGTCATTTTGTTACCCTAGACTTCTATAAAAGGGCACCATTGGTTATCATAGGGAGGGGGAACTCTCCTTCATTTTCTCTCGCTTTTTCTTGTGATTTCTTTCTAGCTATGTGTAACTAAACCTCCCTTGGTTAAGGGGGTGATGAAACCGCTAGTATTAATGTTGTAAACTTTGCATATTTGATTATTTCAACACAGTTATGTTTTTATTCATATATTTCTGAATCTATTGTTGGTATGAAGGTTTTTGTACTTGTTCCTACTTTCAAAGTAGTAGATCTATGTTTATTATGCGCGGTTGCGGTAGTAGATCTAGTGGGATGTATGATGTTCATGTGGATATAATTATCTTTGTGCTATTTGCCAGTTATAGAAGTGGTAGATCTGGGTTTATTATGCGCGGTTGCGGTATTAGATCTAGAGAAATATATGTTCTAAGTAATTTAATCCCGGTGTGTGATTAGACCTTAGTGTAATTGGTTTTCTAAATCTTAATGCAATTGTTGGATAGTTGTAAGAGCGGTTGCTTTATGATTAATCAGTGATAAGGAGTTGATTTGAGCGGTTGCTAAATTGGCCAACACGTAAGGAAAATAGAGATTTACTCTCACAATTGCATAAAAACATAATTGAGCATGTTAGAATAAAAAGGATATGTGGATTTACATTATCATATAAATCTAGTGGTGAATTCAATCTCTTAACCAATTTTCTTATATTGTTGATTTCAGTTTGTTTATTGTTATCTTTGAAGCTGTTCATTGTTCATCAAAACTCCAAAACCCCCATTTTACTGTTTATTGTTAATCAGAGTTTAAATTGGGAATTGTTTAATAGTGTTAATTGAATTGGTTCTCTGTGGATCGACCCTTACTAACTACAACTAGTTGTAAGGTTTTTATTTTCTGGTGGGCCTGACAACTGATTTTTACCTTAATTTTAATCACTATATCCGCACGCATCAGATAATCTGATACGGTCCAATAAACTTAGGAGTAAGCTTCTTAGACTTGATAACTCTTCCGACACTGGTCGTAGGAGTAACTCTTAGAAACAGATGCTCACCCTCCTCAAACTCAAGAGGTCGTCTTCGTTTATCCGCATAACTCTTTTGTCTACTTTGCGTTGTTCTCATCATCTCTTGTATCATCTTTACCTTCTCCGTAGTCTGTTGTACAAGATCTGGTCCAACAGTCATGCTTTCCCCATCCTGATACCAACATAACGGGGTTCGACATCGTCTTCCGTACAATGCCTCATAGGGTGCCATCCCTATACTTGAGTGAAAACTATTGTTGTAGGTGAATTCTATCAAAGATAAAAATTCATCCCAACTTCCTCGTTGCTCCAAAACACAAGCACGTAATAGATCCTCGAAAGACTGTATAGTTCTCTCTGTCTGACCATCAGTCTGCGGATGATACGCCGAACTCAGTCTCAACTTAGTTCCCATAGCTTCTTGCAGACTTCGCCAAAACCTTGACGTAAACCTCGGATCTCGATCAGAAACTATACATGTAGGTACACCATGTAATCTAACAATCTCACTGATGTACAACTGGGTTAATCTTTCCAACGAATACTTGATATTAATTGGTAAGAAATGAGCCGATTTAGTAAGCCTATCGACTATAACCCATATTGAATCATGACCTTTCCTCGTCTTCGGCAAACCAGTAACGAAATCCATAGAGATACTATCCCATTTCCACTCTGGAATAGATAACGGTTGCAACATTCCAACTGGTCTCTGATGTTCCACTTTCGCTTTCTAACAAACCAGACAAGACTCTACATACTCTACTACGTCTCTTTTCATCCTTGGCCACCAAAACAACCTTTTCAAGTCTTGATACATCTTGGTCATCCCCGGATGTAAACTAAGATCACTAGTATGAGCTTCATCTAGAATCGACTTCTTCAATTCAGAATCATCAGGCATACAAATTCTTCCCTTAAACCTTAAGATTCCATCTGCTCCTTCTTCTACCGTCGCTTTATGACCTTGCTTTAGCAATTCTCTCTCATTTTGCAAAAACACGTCTTCCTTTTATTTATCTCGGACGACATCAAGAAATTCGTTTATGATCACAACCTTAAACAAATGAACTTTTTCAGGTAGAAACTCCACAGACAACCATAGATCTCGAAACTTATTGATCAACTCTTCCTCCTTGATCATCATTGCCGAAACACTAAGCACCTTTCTGCTCAAGGCATCAGCTACCACATTAGCTTTTCCTGGGTGGTATTGAAGTTGAAAATCATAATCCTTTAAGAATTCCAACCATCGCCTTTGCCTCATATTCAATTCTTTCTGATCAAACAAGTACTTCAGACTCTTGTGATCACTAAAGACATTGAACAACGCTCCATACAGAAAATGCCTCCACATTTTCAGAGTAAAAACCACTGCAGCCAATTCTAAATCGTGCGTTGGATAGTTCCTCTCATGAACCTTTAACTGACGAGAAGCATACGCTACAACATTCCAATTCTGCATCAAAACGCAACCTAACCCTTGATAAGAAGCATCACAATACATGTCAAAAGTTCCCTTAGAATCTGGCAAGATCAACACAGGTGCAGTTGTTAATCTCTTCTTCAACTCTTGAAAACTGGCTTCACGTTCTTCCGTCCACTCAAAAGCTTGACTTTTCCTCCTAAGCTGTGTAAGTGATCCAGCAATATTCGAAAAACATTCAATAAACCTTCGATAATAACCAGCAAGTCCAATGAAACTTCGAACTTCTGTTACCGTCTTAGGTCTCTCCCACTGTAAAACAGACTCCACTTTTGATGGGTCTACTGCAATACCTTCTTTCGAAATCACGTGACCTAAAAACTGAACTTTTTCCAACCAGAACTCACATTTAGCCAACTTCGCATACAGCTGCTTTTCTCTCAAAATTTGAAGAACATTACCAAGATGTTCAGCATGCTCTTCCTTAGATTGAGAATAGATCAGAATGTCATCGATGAAGACAACGACAAACCTGTCTAGATACGGACGAAAAACCTTGTTCATATAATCCATAAATATGGCAGGAGCATTCGTCACCCCGAATGGCATTACCTGATACTCATAATGTCCATAACGAGTTCGAAAAGCGGTTTTCGGTACATCTTCCCCTTTAACACGAATCTGATGATACCCGGATCTCAGATCTATCTTGGAAAACACCACAACTCCTCTTAACTGATCCATTAAATCGTCAATTCTTGGAAGCGGATATCTATTGTTGATAGTCACCTTGTTCAGCTGACGATAATCCACACAAAGCCAAAAAGTTCCGTCCTTCTTCTTGACCAAAAGCACTAGCGCTCCCCATGGTGAAACACTTGGTCGCACAAACTGCTTCTCCAACAATTCCACCAATTGCTTCTTCAGCTCCTCCAACTCTGCTGGCGACATATGGTACGGTGCAATTGAGATAGGACCTGCTCCTGGTACTAAATCAATTGAAAACTCGATCTCCCTCTCAGGTGGCAAACCAGGTACGTCATCAGGAAAAACCTTGGGAAACTCGTTGACAACAGGAATAGTATTCATGTCCTTCTCATTCTTAACCTCTAGAGAAGACAATACCACATATCCCTACGCTCCCTCTCTTAACAAAGACTTGACCTTAACAGCAGTTAAGAATCCAGACTTTTCTTCCTTAGGAAAAACTATGGTTTTACTTGCATAATCTATAAGGATATGGTTAGAAGATAACCAGTCCATCCCTAAGATTACATCTATCTCAACAAGAAGTAAACAAATCAAGTTGACCAAAAACTTACGATCCTTCACAACAACAGGACAATCCAAACATATCTTTGATGCAATCACAGGTTTAGCAGTTGGCGTAGAAACACTCAATTTAACATTCAAAGAAGACACAGGCAACTTCAATCTTTCCACACAATCATATGTAATAAACGAGTGTGTAGCACCAGAGTCATATAACACAGTCAGACGGTTACCTCCAATGTCACCTTCTCCTTGTATAAGATCATCAGATTGAGAAATTTCTGTTCCCGTCATAGTATATACTCGCCCTCCAGATCTCGGTTGAGTATTCCCTGACTTCTGCTGCATCATTACTTCAGCCATCCGCTGCATAGCTTCAGCAGCCGCAATCATAGGATCCACATCACGATTCACATTTGCACGTCCTCTACCTCGTCCAGACATCTTCTTTCTTCAAACAGAACAAAACAAAATTAGATACATCCTTTCGGAAGTAAATCACAGAGAATCACACAGCACAAACAAAAACAGACCCAACCACAACCTCAAAAGACTCTAACTTGGGCTCTGATACCAACTAATGTAACACCCTTGTGGGGATGTCATATATATAAAGAGAAATAAATAAAATCTACCCAAGTTGTAAAACATTTATTACGTATTAATATGGGTTGTAAAATAATTCCTGTTAAACAGAATATTATTAAACAAAATAATGCGAAAACATAAAGTAAACAGAATAACCTCACTCATAATATACATATGGTCCAAGTTATAAGTTATACAAATAATTTATAACTATAACAACAAATATTTAAACAAAAACAATAAAGAAAAACAGTAAAGAGTCAATATATACATACGCAGACGCGCCCAAAAATACATCATAAATATTTAATCCTCTGATGGATCACTCTCAGGAAACTCATCAGAAGATAAATATCCAAGATGCCTTGACACTCGGCAGACATGAGACCGCACAGTCGATACGAGTGTCATCTCACTAGGCTCAGTGGATACACCACCCCAATGACGCCTAATGGATAAAGGTAACTCTAAGTGCAGAAACACAGTAGTCGTCATCACTGGCTCTTCATTAAACCTATGACGTAGCAACACAGTCAACCGTCCTACATACGTCACGGAGTCTCTGTCTCCTCGCATATGCCAAGCTAACGATCCACCGTGAAACTCAAGTGTCACAAACCCCAAAAATCCAGGCACCGCCATATCCAAACCAATCAATCCAATGGATATAGATGATCAGATGGTTCTTGATCGTCGAACTGATCTTCGGCTTGCTGATCTTCCTCCTCCTCGGGATACAGAATCTCAAGAGGCTGTTCCTCTTCCTCAAACTCTTTACCGCGTAAAATAAATATACAGAAAACACATACAATAAAGAAAGAGGTAAGACAATCTAAAATCATCACAAACATGGCAAATAAGAAAACGACAAACAACAGATATACAGTTCATGCAATATGAAAAGCTATAACAGTAATTTAATAACAGTATAGTGTAAAAATCTAATTATCATAACAAGACATGATTTCACGAGATAAAACAATAACACATAAAATATAACATCACAGATAAAATAAATTCGAGAAATGTACGGTTTCTCGAACAATAACCAAATAAATAAATAAATAAACAGATAAAATAAATAAAATAAATAATGTTCAAGATATAATTAAATGCAACATGACACGATCCTATTCCATGGAGCTAAACACAAACAGATATCAGAGAGAGAATGACTCGCAAAATCTATTAGTACCACGGCTGCCCAACCAAACTATTGCGCTGTCACACTTTGCGTCTATAGCCCCATGTCATATGGAATCCATCATCCAAAGCATGGTGTAGTTCACGGTCCCACATTGTGGCACTACAGGCAATGTACTATTAGACTTTACGAAATCTCGATTAAAAATAGTGCGTGTCGAGTTCATTAGTGTGCTATTGGTTACCACGGCCAGCGGAGCGACCGACTGTCCATATGTGGATCCCGTACACTAACGTCTCCAAGTTCATAAGAACAATGAACCACACTACGTTTATCGCATCGACAACACGATGTGATTCACCTCGTCAACCAATCCACCAAAAACTGGCATAACCAAGATATCCTCAAAGATAAAAAGATACAGTAAGTCCCACTGGACAAATACTGTTCCAAAGCCTGTACGGGTTCACCTCATAGCCCGACAACAGAAAAATACGGAAATTCCAAAAAGAATATAAAAAAATATCATTTCGGTCAATTGCGTAGAAATTTTATCGCGTTTTCACAATCTCGTCGTTTTTACAAACGTTTTTAAATCGCGTAAATATATTTTTCTGTTTTCAAAACCGCGTAGAGTTTTTAATACATTTTCTCAATCGCGTAAGATTTTTAAATCATTTTCTTGTCCAAACTCCTTAAAAATTACTGTTTAAATAAACAGAAATAATAAATAATACGTTTAAACTACGTAAAATATTTTCAATACCGTATACTGTCTTTTGGACATCTTTTCTATCTTAATTGCCCGTTTTTACTAAAAATTGACAGTATTTTGTTTAGAAAATTATAATAATGATTTCCTAATTTTTCTGTAAAAATTCTGTTTATTTAATTTTTAAACCATATAATTAATCCTTTTGAAAACTACTAACATGCTTCAAAATACAGCATGAGCCATATGTTAGAAATTCTCAAAAGTTACTGTATTTCATTTCTAACAATAAAATCAATAGTTTTAATTCAAGACACTTAATTCTAATCAATTAATTTCTTTAAAACTCCTTAAAAATTTATTTCCCTATTAACATATATTACATTATTTTGATTGAAAAAGGTTTGGAATTGATCTTAGAAATCATATATAAGTGGTTTGGCATGTTGGCCTAAACATAAAATTATGTCATTTGATTTCTAAATTCATTTTCCGTAATCTAAACAATGTGATACCTTGTTAATGTTCCTAGGTTAATTAAATCTCATTTTAGGAAAATTAAGAGAACATTTTGGTTCTCCATTTTGGTCATGGCCGTGAGCCTCGAGGTTTGTGTTCTTTGGAACACTCATGCAATCCTTGACATATTCTTCACATCCTATAAATTATCATACATTTCTAATACATGCAATATATTTCTAACACATATGACCTAAATCAAAGCTTGTAGACATGAAATCAAAGCTTATAGACATGCAAATTATTACAAACATCAAATAGGAAAGCTACTAACAAATACACAAACACATAAACAAGCTACTAACAATCACACAAATGAATCCTTATGGATTCTACAATCACAAAAAATCACACTTCATCTTCTTACCACCATCCATAGATGATAAGATTAGTCTTCCTCTTACCTTAAATGAAGACTAAAACTCTTTCACACCTTTCCTTATGTTTCGGTTTTCTCCTTCAAGTCACTTAACAAACTTAAACAAAAATCTACAAGTTACTAACCATAGAAAGAGAGCTTAAACCATGGAGAAATCATGGCTTAGAACTTTGAAAAAGAGTTTAGAAAAGAAAAACTAGGAATTTCACCTTCTTGGTTAAATCTTCCAAGTAGGTTTTCAAGCTTCAAATGAAGGATTTTGCAAGAACTCTCAACTAGAGATGTTCTTAGGATTGTGTTTAGGTTTAGAAAACTTGGTTGGATGAAATTTAGGGTGATTGGATAGTATGGATATGTGTTTGGCCAAATGGAGCTTCAAGAAAACATCAATGGTGTTTAGGGTTTTTGGAAGAGAGAGAAGAGAGAAATTTTGCATGAAGACAAAGTGATTTTTGGTCTTCCAAGGGTGGCTTGGCCGTAGCCTTCAATGCCATGCAAGGTGTCATGGATTTGGCTTCATCCAAGCCTTAGAATGGATCAAAGGCCAAGATCAAAACTTGGTTAGCAAGCTTGGCTCCCATTGGTTCATCCTTGCCTTGTCATTAGCCTTAGTCACCATGTTTAGTCACTAATTAACCTAGTCATCAAGCTTAGTCACTTGTTCTAGAGAATTCCTTCACTAATGATTCTTAATTAAGCTACTAAGTTAACTGTATTAGCTAAACGTGAGTCCCGCAAAACATTTCCGGGTCCACTGTCATCTAATTATACTGACTAATAAAATAATATACTAAATTATTTTATTGGACTGTTAAATCCTAAAAATTAAAAGATTAATTATCGTCTCATTTAGAATTGGGTTTAGTAAGATCCCCCAGTCTGAATAATTAAAACAAGATTTCCCCGGCCTGGAAAAATATTATTTTCCTGTCCCGGAGCAAATCGCACAAAAAGTCCAAATAAAATAACAGACAGTAATATTAAACATTGTAACATATAGAAAAATTAAAAACAGTACAATCGGGACATAACGGTTATTTTTTCATTTTTCCCCACGACGAAGCAAATCATCCAAAACGTTCAAATAAAATTACAGATAGTATTAATTGTCTGTATATCACCCAGAAAAATTAAAACAGTAGCTCAAGAAAATTTTTATTTTACTGTCTCGAAGCAAAACACGTAAAACGATTAAATAAAATTTTAGCCTGTAAAACATATTTGTATTTCATACAGAAAAATAAGAAACAGTAAAACAGGGACATAACAGTCATTTACACAAAAGTTGAAAAACAGCAAACAGAACATTCGGGACATTTTCTAAAAATTGGGGTGTTACAATGTTGATAAAGAATTTTTGAATTCTTAGTTTATTAATGATGTCGCAGAAGGCATCATCATTATGTTGGTTCTTAGGATTAACTAAGATTAGATCATCTGGAGGAATCTTTTCAGATTTCTCAGATTCTGAATCAGAACACATATCACCTAACTGGGAGATGATAAGCGAATGAAGTTGTTGTTCCTCTTTAAGTTTTTTAACTTCAATCTTAAGGTTATTAATCTCAGACTGAAGATCTTGAAGAGTTATAGGTTTTTTAGAAGCAGATTTTTCAATTTTCTTAATTATTTCTTTAAGATCATATTTATTCCTAAGAATTGGATTCTTAAGAGTTTTAGAAGAGGATTCTTCAATAATTGTTTTAAACTTTTGTAAGAAGACACTTCGTTCTTCTGAGTTTTCGACAGAATTGAGAACTTCAAACAGAAGATCTTGTTCATTGGTTAATACATTAACCATCGGAGAGTCAGAATCATCGTCGGATGATGAGATATCATCATCTTGGATTTGGTTTAAATCTTCAGAAAATTCTCTTTCGGAATCTTCTTCAGATGATTCGATTAAAAGATTATTAAGTTGTTCTTCAACATCTTGTTCTAGGTGTAAGGCTTTTATTTTCTTTTTAAGCCTACAATATTTGCTAAGATGTCCTGGTTTGCCACAATTGTAGTAGATTACAGGTTTCGTTGGAACCTTAACATTATCGATTGGAGGTTTTGACTTAAATTCTTGCTTAAGTCTTCTAGGTTTGGCAGAAGCTTTATGCTTAAAATACTTAGATCTTTGATTCTGGGGATGAATCTGTTTCGGTTTAGTCTTCTTTTTCTTAGCACAAGGAAGACCGAATTGTTTGCTGATAACTTCAGAAAATGAAGTTAATTCACTCGAATTTGATTGTATTTGAGCATGCTATCCCTAAGTTTTCAAGGTCATAAGTTCAATATTTGCATGACTTTGGTGAATTAAGCTTGTTGATTCAAATGATTTATAATTGAATCTTTGAAGATCTTGTTTATCGAAGTTGGATGAATTGTGATTTGATGGACTTTATCATTGTTTTGATATAGGTGTTCAAGATGAGAAAGGCCTTGGAAGGGATGAGGAAAGTGAAGAGAGGCCCAAAGTGTGAAGAAATCATCAAGGGAAGGTGCTTCCAACACACGCCTAGGCGTGACAAATCCAAGCCTAGGCGTGGCCCTTGCAGTTTCTCAGGGATTAGAAGTAGAGACACCCACGCCTAGGCGTGGTTAACTCACGCCTAGGCGTAACAAACTCAGTTTTCAGGGAGATTCAGACAGAGACCTCCACGCCTAGGCGTGGTGAAGTCAAGCCTAGGCGTGGCAAGCTGGGGACAGGCACGTGATTCATAACCACGCCTAGGCGTGGTAAATACACGCCTAGGCGTGAGTAAAATCCTGGCACACGAACTTTACCTTTATATTCTGATTTTTGGGAGGATTAAGGGGATCTTCAGTTCTAACCTAACCACGAATTCCAGAGAGCAAGAGAGAGGAAGAGGAATACACTTGGATTGAAGGTGACTAAAGGAAGAATCAAGAAGAAGGAGGAAGATCAAGCTTGGAATCTCTCCAATTTTTGTTCAGTCTTTCCCCTTTCTCCTTGATTTGTAACATGATGAATCATTTGATTACATTTGTTATCTTCTCCTTGATAATGTGTAACTAAACTCTAATCTAGGGGCTCTCTAGAATCTTGCTATGATTAATTTGTAATTAGTTGAGTATCCTTTCAATGAAATTGGTTTTGTTCATCCATATCTATGCTTAGTGCTTGTTATTGATTGACCATCAATTGCATGATTTTTAATATTCCAATTGAACTAGAAATAGGGTGTTGTGAATATGGATATGGTATGGTTGATGTATGTTTAACTAAGGGGATGGACACATACCCTTTGGTCATGCATGGCAAGTGTTTGATAATTGGCCTCAATGAGTGAATCTTATGTTGCTTCACATGGACACATAGTGGAATAGCTAGGGTTCACATGGGTAATTGTCCTAGACATAGGCTCTTATCTATTGATGATTATTAGCCAACATATATCAATTCATTGATAGGTGCTTGTTAATTGCAATTAATCATTGAAATAGCAAGTGAATAGGGACCCCTAGGCTTTAATCATTCTCATCTTCTCTTGTGGAATTAGTGTTTGGTGTTTTCTTATTTTGTTTCCTTTAAGTTGTTACTTAAATTGCAACCCACACTCTTTCGTTTGCTTGGATAAAAATTTGTGAATATTAGTTAAGTTTAACATTCTTCTAAATTATTCAATCCTTTGGGACACGATACTCTAACTCTCCTTTATATTACTTGTCGACCCGTGCGCTTGCGGATTTACGGTCACAACATTCGCAGAAGTTTCCAAGCTCCCGCTTAGTTTGAGTTTTCTCTTTAGCCAGTTGGGCTTGGATTTTATCGTCTTGACAAATTTTTAAAGCTACTTTCTGAACGAAAGCAATGAGTTGACAGTAACTCAACTGTTCATAAGGGATTTCTCCGTTAAGAAATTGACTACGGATTTTATCTCTGACTTTATCGCCAAGAGAATTGGGTAGACCTACAAGGAATTTCTCCTTCTAGAAAGGTTGTTGGCAGTCTTCACGAGTGTAGACTCTTGTCAGGAAGGTATCACGATACCATCTAAAGTCAGATAAAGATTTACACTTCAGGTTGGATAGAAGCTCAGCAGATCTATCACGCCAGATGGATGTATCGCCAATGAAATGTTGAACGATAGCGAAGATTAAAGCGTTTACAGAATCAAGGATTTGTTTGCCATCGCTAAGAATAGGATAACCATCAGAATCAGTTTTAACGACATTTTGAATGTTGTTTCATTGAGTATCAGTGAGATAATGATCCCACCAACCTTTGAGTTGACCAGTAAAGCCTGTAATCAGGACTTCACAGATGATTTGATCACTACAGTCGTAGGAGGTTTGATAGGCTGTAGAAACCATCGTCATTTCTTGGAGAGTTTGAAGGATTTGATATTCATTTTTACCATTTATGTCCCAGACATAGACGTTGTTGGCGCTAAACGATTTAAACGTTGGATCGCGTTCTTCAAGCAGCAAATCTGGAGGAGTTGCATGCTGATAATAAAGTTTAGAAGGATTTTTCCAGTTGAGAACTTTGGAAACAACTAGGTTGATTTTGATTTCTGAGTTGTGCTCAGATGAACAATCTGGTTCAGACTGGGAATCAGACTGTTTGAGGGTATTGACAACTTTAGAAACCCTAGAGGTTTCAGATTTAGGTGTATCTGGAATGACTGCATCAGCAGGCAGAATACGATTGAGTTTTGAGACAATTTCACTGACTAACTCAGTGTTAGGATTAGAATTAGGATTACCTAAATTTCTATTTTTTAAGAGTTTAATTGTCTCTTTTACTTGTTTAGACACCCTAAATGGTTTAAAGATAGGTTTTTCTATCTCAGTTTTCTCAGTTTTAACTCCAGAAACTGGGGTTTTTCTTCTGATTGTTTTTCTTTATTCCTAGGTTCTTTGTTTAAAATCTTTTCACCTAAGACTTGAAGATATTTGTTTGTATAATTATTTTGTTCTATAAGACTTTTAATATCTTGAGGTCCTATAGGTTCATCGTCGACTCGAGATTTAAAAGGAGAGGCAACAACAGGTTTATTATTCTTATCTTTCTTTTTTAGAAAATAAGAACTTTGGGGAGGAAGAACAGATTTGACAAGAGTGTCGTCCTTCCGATGCCAGACTGTTAAGACGTTAACAGACAGATCTTCCATCAGACCGATGCTCCAGGGGTAAGGAATTCCATTCCTAGTTAGATAGGCATGGAACCAATCAAAGAAAGGAACATTGGT
Organism: Ormosia emarginata; assembly: GCA_029884605.1. Classification (NCBI taxonomy): domain Eukaryota; kingdom Viridiplantae; phylum Streptophyta; class Magnoliopsida; order Fabales; family Fabaceae; genus Ormosia; species Ormosia emarginata. The sequence continues at coordinate 24,017,905 of JAQQTP010000073.1, forward strand.
TTGAACGTTTTCCATAAATGTATACCATTTATTCTGGATTTCAGTCTTTTTATCACACTTGTAATTGGCAAAAAACCATTCTCGTTGAGGCGTCCATGCCTCAAAGAAGAAGTCTTTCTTAAGGGTTGGTTTATCGATTACGAATGGTGTACTAATCATGGACATCATTCATGTCTGAGTGAGTTGGAGAGAGAATAGTTCTTTGATCATGGTTATCTTCCTAATGGTAGATTGGTTTATGTAGGGTCGACGATGTGCCTAAACCCTGCAGATTAATAGTTGAAGAAGATCCTAAAGAAGAAAAGGATTTTCTGGGCAAAGCAGACCTAAAATTATCAGATCTTGATGAAGTAGATCTAAAAGATCTAGAAGAACTAAAAGAGTTTGTTCGGTTAAACCTAAGTTCAACTTTTCCAGTTTGGTGTTGGATGATTTCTTGAATCTTTGGAGATTCTCTGGGCAAAGCCGGTGCGGCTTCATCCATAGTCCATTTTTCAGGAAGAGATACGTCTTCCCAACGGATAGATCTTGGGACAACAACGTTGGCCCTGGATGTGTCGGTTAAGAATAAAGTTGTAAAACCTTTTTCTTTTGATTTTAAGACTTTGGAGATGGAGCAATTCATTACCTTATACTGAATTCGATAGATTAAAGACAAGGGGATGGAACCTGGTTTCATGTCTAAGCCACTAACCTTTACGTTTAAGAAAAGGCTGTCGAGGATGTTTATGTCTTGGAGACTAACCGTTTTGTCCAGGTAGCAGTTGAAATAGATCGGACCATGACCTAGGCTCGTTTCAATGGTTCCAAGAAGAGAATCGTGGAAATGATTATGTCTAGTATCTCTTAGACAGAGAAGAACAGATGCATTTAACCCTTCGCAGATTAAAGGCTTGATAGCAACCTGCACACAACCAATATGCATAAAATTGTATTTTGATTTATGTTTTTTAATAGATTCTTCAGTTAATAAGAATAGTTCTTCATCATCGGATTCTATTATGATTGTTTTCTCTACTGTCCTAATTATATAATCAGAACTCCTAAAGAAACTACCTTCAGGTTTGTAGAGATAGTTAGAAGAAATCTTTGGAATTTCCCAGTTATCAAAGTTTTGATTAATATCTTCAAAATGAATTTCTCCATTAAAGATGTTTGATTTAGTTTGATTAAGGTTTTCTTTAGAAAGAGAAGAAGATGATGGTTGGGATGACCTAACCGTAAGTTTAGAGAAAACAGAAGACAAGGATCGTAACATAGTTACAGAATAAAAAAGAACAGATAAATATAAACAGAAATAAAGAAATATAAAAACAGAAAAATGCAGAAAATAAAAGATCAGAAGCAGATATGATAAATCCTCCGATATCATCGCCATCATATAGTTCCATAGAAGCAGAAATGAGGAAATTTAAGTTAAATTTATCTTCTGAACTAGATTTTAAGATTATCGAGTTATTTATTACTTTGATTTAGATATGATATGATTATCAGTTATTAAATCATATTTTAACCGATTAAGTCCTTAGTTAAGTCCAGATCTACAGCCACCGCAAGCATTTACCAGATCTTGGCCCAAGGTCACCACAGTACCAAAACTTTCACTTCTTATGGAAGCATAGTCGATTTAGACTTACTGCCCTTCTCCACTGGGTCTTACTGCTACAGCCCCACAAGACAGATCCAAAAGGGTATTATGTACCGTCCAGTCCAAGATATGGTAACATTAAACTACGTACTTTTCAGATCCAGAATTAAGTTCCAGTTTTAACAGGTTATAACATGATTTAACAAAGAAATAAGCAGATCAGATAAATATCAAAGCATTATAACATAATAATGTTAATATCCAGTTCAATAAGATAAAAGCAACTTAAACTCCGTTCATTTACTTTCCTACTTCCCCATCAGGCTCTGATACCAGAGTTATAGGGTGAAGATCACGAGAAAACGGAGGAGAAGAAAGAGAGTAGGATAGAGAGAAGTAGGATGCAGACGGACTGCTTACATGTAGAGTTAAAGGGTGAAGATCACGGGAAAACGGAGGAGAAGAAAGAGAGCAGGATAGAGAGAAGTAGGATGCAGACGGACTGCTTACATGTAAATGAAATGAAAGTAAAGAAAAGTAAAGAAATTAAAACATAAAGGTTAAAGATATATCACGCCGTTTTCCCGATGCCAGAGAAGTAGGATGCAGACGGACTGCTTACATGTAAATGAAATGAAAGTAAAGAAAAGTAAAGAAATTAAAACATAAAGGTTAAAGATATATCACGCCGTTTTCCCGATGCCAGACTGTTAAAGGGTACAGTGAATAGACAAGTAGAGGATTCAATTCCCTGGATATATATATATATATATATATATATATATATATATATATATATATATATATATATATATATATATATATATATATATATATATATATATATTTTAATTTTATATTTTCAATAGTATAATTAAAAATAAAATAATTATGAGACAATTAATTTGTTGAACTAAATTATAAAGCAAGTCAAAGTTCTAAAAGTCAAATTGATCATTAAATCAGTCAAGGAATTGAATCAAAGTTTAATGGTTCAATCGTGATTAAACAATAATATATATATATATATATAATTTTATATAATATATTATGGTCAAACAAAATAATAAATGTGTATTAATTTATAATATATTATAAATAATATATATTAATCAAGAGATAAGTAAATAATATTATTTAAAATTTATATGCATGTGAGGCTTTCATGATTTATGTTGGAAGAGTGTTGGGCACATCATACTGTTACCAAGTGACTTTAAAACTTAAAAGGAGTGTGAATTGAGTTTTTCAAAGCTTTTTACAAACAGACTCCTTTTGATTTTTGTTGAAGCTATTTTTTTATGCGGTGAATGGATTTATGATAATAAAAAGATTTCACACAAGTTTTTAAAGAAAGTCAATGAGTATAAGATAAGCAACAAGTATACAAAACCAATAAACAAGCTTGAAAGTAAAGAGATAAGTGTAGAGAAGAGTGCAAATAAGATTTATACTAGTTCAATCACTCTTGCGATCTACGTCTAGTCCCTAGGATCATCCACCCAGAAGTTTTCACTATTCTTCAAACTTCAATAAGTGCTTGAGAAACTCTTACAAGCTTTAAGCCCTTCTTACACTTCTAGGATCATCCGCCCTTAAATGTAGAAGTCTCTTTGTTTCTTAGAGTGATCTTCCTCCCTCACAAGTGTTTATAATAGAGATTGAAAAGAATAAATTCTCTCAAAAAGCTAATTATACAACTTGAAGGCTCTCAAAGATATCTCAAGAAGCCTTTAAAATAGAGCAAGAGAGTAGGAAAAATTAAAATTAAAATTTAATGCTTGGGAGTAGGTTGTTAGATGTTTAAAAGTTAACATTTAGTGTCCCAAACCTTGTAATTATAGTCCATTAATGAAATAGAGTCATTAAAAAGAGTTGATGGAGTATTTAATGCACTAAAAACTAGTCGTTGTTGGTTTTAGAGATATGGTAACTGATTACAATGATATGGTAATCGATTACCATGCTTTTTGTAACACCATAATACTATTACTAATAGTATATCTGGAATATACATGAGTAATTAGGATTAGGCATGTCACAACTAATATATCATTGTTCTTTGATAATTAACTATAACATATTATATATTTGAGCCTTGTGAGGGAGACATAATATGTATATAAATAGTTATACATCTGAAAAGTCTAATTTATACTGATATAAATAGTCCAAACAAACTAGTACATACGTGTTTAAATAATACAAACTAAGCCTTTCTAGGCATAAGTACATAGGAAATATTTACAAACCATTGCATATCTATAAGAACAAGGCAATGGTCAAAACTAGTGAATACTTTTACGCTACATCAACATCTTCACTTTTACACTATGGAAGGATCGCATGTTGGAATTATCATGGAAAAGAATATAAAAAGGGGTGAAAATTTTAAGAAATTCTCAATAGTTCCAACATTTAAATATGACTTTATAATAACTCCAGTTGCTTCATGGAATCAAATCATTACTTAATATATATCATATAGAAAGGTAGCTAATGCCAAAAGGTTTCCTTTCTCTTCCAGAGGCATAAATTCATTTTAATCATTTATCAACAACATATGTCCAAATAATATAACTAGTCTCAACACAACGTCAATAAACCATAGATTTCATAGAGAATAAATCAAGTACAAACTACAACTCACTATCTCTAGAATATTTACATTCCTCCACATTGCAAACATTCCACATCAAATCTATGATTTATATAAATAATAAATTCATGATGATGTATATATGCTCAACTAAGCATAAATCATTTTCTAATGTTCATTAATCATCAACATTAATCATCAACTTTCTAAGTTTATTCCCAAGTAAATCTGGCCAAAACTACAAAGAATCTCATTTAGGATCACCTCATTTCTCGAGGATCACCCCCTGAATTCATATCTAAGAATTTAAGATCATCCTCCTTTTCGAGAATTATTTAAGATCATCCTCCTTCCCAAAGATTATTTTAGATCATCCTCTTTCTTGAGAATTATTTCTTTTACATTTTCAGTCTCATAAGCAAGCAAGGATGCACATAAACACATAATTCAATCAATTATCATTCTCAACTCATCTTTAACATTTACATGACCTAAATATCTCGGTGCATCATAAAATATCTCATGAGAAACATAAGTAAACTCATCATAACGTAAGCTGGCAAGTAAGACATCTCATCATATCATAAGCTAGCTCATAAGGCTTATATTATAGAGAATTTCTCTTTCATTTATTCTACCAGCAATCTAATCCCAAACATTGGGAGTTCATATAACAACCCAAGATTGCTACAGGATTGATGAGTGTCTCCACAAATCAACACGGGTCTTTTCAGTGTGCTTTGTCCTCACTCACACGCATACTAAGAAACTTCCTAGGAGGTCACCCATCCCATAATTTCTCTAGGTCAAGCACGCTTAACCATGGAGTTCTTATGTTCTAGGCTCCCGAAAAGAAGTTGTAACTTGTTGATATGACTATGTCTAATCAATTCCTTTAAGCTATCCTCAACTATGCAGTCCCATACCTGTATAGTCTCTGAATCCCTCTCATTCTGGTATGTATTCAGTTCATTCATGGGACCCTTCGCCTAGAAGCACTACTGGAGACGCTTATTGATGCTTTCAATTAGCAATGGCGACCATTCCCTGCCCTCGTCGGCCCCGGGACGCCACAATTCACACTAATAACATATTTAGGATCACCTCCTCTCCCGAGGATCATGTCCAAACCTTTAAGATTTGAACACTTAAAGATATAACTTATATTCTCATTCAGTCACTAGTTCAACTTTAATATTCTAAAGAAGCAATTCTCAGTTTAGCATTCAATACTAGCTCCACTTTAATCCTCTAAAGGAGCAAATCATTTTCTAGTGCACTTCATAAACATGACAAGTGTACATTCAATTTATGTAACATCCTAATACCAGTTCCACATTATATTTGGAATATAAGAGTAAAAATAGAATTAGGCACGTCACTTCTAACTTATAAATATGCTACTACTTACATAATAACCATACTTGTTATTATATAAAGCCTTGAGAGAGAAATATAATATTTATATTAACTTTATACATCTGATAATACAAGATAGGCCTCAAAGGGCATAAATACAATACACAAAACATAATACAATCTTATGCGAAATCTACAATGTACAAAGCATTGACCAAAAGAGTAAAAAAACTTTGAGATCTCCATCTTCATTTTCACTTCTTGGAAGAATCCTTGGCTAGATTTATCATGGAAACAAACAAAGGGGTGAGAATTCACGAATTCTCAGTAGTGTAATTACACTTAATGGATGATCTATATACCTAGTTAACATCTCTTTAATGTTTGATATTTGCAATACATTTGATGTTTTATCTTGTTTATTCTCTCTCAATTAACTAAAGTTAATCTTTCTTTTAATAATTTTGCTTAGGATCCTTATTTAAATCGTTTGAATTGTTTCTTTAGTTAAGTTTAGTATTTTTTTTCTCACTTTTAAGTTTAGTTTTCTCATTAAGTTGTTTTGTTTGTCTTTAGGTAAACTTGAAGGAAGAGTTAGCACCCTTTTAGAAGAAAAAATCAGAGGAATTTGCATTCTAGATGTAACACCCGAAATTTTGTTAAATTATAATACTGTCTGAATTGTATTGTTTTATGTTTTCTGTGTGCTATAAAATTAATTTGACTATTACGTGATTGTATTTGATTATTGTGTGTGATTCACTCAGAGTTAAGAAAATAATAATTTTCGAGCTGGGAAAAATCATTATTTGATTATTCGGAGATAGGAGATCTTACTAAACCCAATTCCGAGTGATACGTGTATTAATCTTATAATTTTTAGAATTTATCTGTAAAATAAAAATATTTTATATTTTAATATTATTTTATTATTCGGTGGACAATATCTATTGACTTTAAAGCAGTAGCTTCTGTCTAGTGGATAATAGGAACCGGAAAAGTCTTTGTGACTTGCAATTCAGTGAACCAATAGAAATTGGTCAATGCAAATGGCTTGAATTTTCTAAACCAATAGGAAGGAGTCAACAATAATGGTTGGACTAGTTAGTTAGTAACTAGAAAACCTAACTAAGTTAGCTTAAAACTAACTAAGTTAATCTAAAGTGCTTAAGTAGTAACTAAATGGAACAAACCTAGTTAGCTACTCATTAAAGCTTTAGTTAGAGAATGTTCTAGCATAACCAAGAAGGTGGTTAGTCATCCTAGGTAACTAGATGATTAACTAAATAACTAAGAAACCTAACTAAATTCACCTAAACCTAACTAGGAAACTAAATGGATCAAGACTTAGTTTGCTCTCCCTTGGAGCAATTTGGCCAAGCACATTCAAGAAGCATTAAGAAGCTTGATGACTTGATTCTCTAGGCCAATAGGAAACAAACTTGGAGACAAAGCTTTGGATATCAACCCTTGATCTCATTTAAGGCCATTAGGAGGTCTTGAGTGGTCAACTAAGGTGGCCACCTCCATTGAGCTCCAGGGCCAAGTATTAGAGTTAGGAGACCATTTTCATTTCATCTTCATCTTTTCTATCACACAAACCTCCTTTCTCTTTCTTCCAAGAACCAAAAACACCATAGCTTCTCTTTGTGAAGCTCACGGCCAACACCTCCAAACCATGCCTCCACTCTTCTAAAATTTCATCCAACACCATTTCTAAAACCTAAACACCATTCTAAACATCATTTGTGTTATAAGTTTCTTCAAAATCATTCATTTGAAACTTGGAAAACTACCTTAAGGTTTCTTCCCTACAAGGTAAAAATCCTTGTTTCTTGTTTCTAACTTGATTCTTGAAGTTCTAAGCTATGATTGATCCATGGTTTTTCTTTTTCAACCAAAGTTTATGACTTTTTAAATTGTTTAAGTTTGTTAGGGTTTTCTTTGGAGCTATACGAAATCACTAGGAAGAAGTCTAAGAGGAGTTTGTCTTCCTTAGAGGTAAAAGGGAGATTTAATCTCATCAACCAAGTATTGGTGGTGATAAAATGGATGTATTTGTGGTGAAGAATCCATAAGGATTCATTTACTTGGTTGTTTAAAGTCTTTCTTATTTGTGATTGATTTTATTTGCAAGCATGTCTATAGCTTTAATATATTTTGGTATGTGTTTTATGGATGCATGATAGTTATTGTAGGATGTGAATAACATGTTGAGGATTTGTATGAGTGTTCCAAAGAATACATGAAGCTCACGGCTTCACCACTACAAAAGGAACCAAGATGTTCTAAATATTTTTCTAAGCATGGATTAGGTAATTTAACAATAATAAATTGGATTAAAAATTTTTATAAGAGATTAGATGATGAAAAATAAATAAATATGATTTATAAAGCATAGAATGATTTTTGGCCAACATGTCTACTTATGATATTTTTAATTCAAAATTATTTCCTAAGCATAGAATTATGTAAATTAAAGAGAACTGAATTTCAATGAATTTTAGAGAATAAAATAAATGAAGTTATTTTATAAACTTAATTAGAGAAAATTAAGTAAGGACGAGAAATAAAATGAACACTTGAAAAGTACTAACGTAAAGCTCACCCTTTGAGTTTTGAAGTGCGTAAGCAAGTTTCGAGATATAAATAACGGTTATGACTAAGAAAGGTGATTTTTAAAAGAAAACAACAGAAAATACTAAGTAGAGGATTTTTAAAAGGAAATGCTGTAAATAAAGCTAGAAATAAATATATAATGAAGAAAATTTCAAAATCTAATTTAGAATGTAAAGAAATATTTTACGCAGTTAGAAAATATTGGAAATACCTTACGTGTGTTGAAAATGATTTAAAAATGTTATGCGATTGAGAAAATGATTTAAAAATGTTACGCGATTGAGAAAATGATTTAAAAACACTACGCGATTTTTAAAACATCAAAAAATATTTACGCAATTTGAAAATATTAGGAAAAGGTGATGTGAATGTGAAAACGAGATAAAATATTTACGTGATTGAGAGTAACAATGGTTTACTGTCAGGTTAAAGTGGTGGACCCGAATATGTTGAAAAATGGTACTGCCAAGTGGTGGCGTACTATTATGAGAAATAATGATAACGTTGTTATTTATGTATTTTGGGTCATGCACATGTATCGAGGAATGTGTCAATTTGGTTGAAATTGGCAATTGGCTGACGAGAAGAATTACACCGTAGTGCAGGTGTGATAGGCGTAGTGTGGTTCATTGAGTGAACTTGGAGACATTAGTGTGCGGAGGATTCCACATGTGGACAGTTGGTAGCTCCTCTAGGCCGTGGTAACAGGCAACACACTAGCGATCTCGACAAGCACTATTCTTAATCAAGATCTAGTGGAGATTGTCCAGTATAATGCCTGTTGTACATGACGTTTTGATTGTGTACTATTTACATGACATTTTGACTGTGTAATATTTGGTTGGGCAGCCGGAGCTACAGACAAGTCTTCCGGATCATTCTCTCTGATGTGTGTAGTTAGCTCCATGGAGTAGGAATGAGTCTGTGTACATTTGCATATGTGGTCTGCATCATAATGTGATTATTTATATTTGATCTGAGATATTATGTATGCTGTGATAATATGAATTGTTGTATCAATTGTTATATCTGTATGTATTGTCTCACCTCTTTGTATACATTTTCTATATTATTATTTATGTTCCATAAAGACTTTGAGGAAGAAGAAGAGGAGCAGCCTTTGGATTGACAGTACAAGAAGGAGCAGCATCCGAGTGATTAGTGTGAGGAGGGCGAGCCTCTGGATCATCCATACCACTTGGATTGATTGTGGTTGTTATGGCGGTGCTGGATTTTCTGGGGTTCACGAAACTGGAGTTTCATGGAGGCTTTAAAGCATGGCGACTGCAAGTGGATAGGGAGTCTATTGCTTATGTGAGAGGAGTGACCTTGTCCCTTAGTAGAGAATATGAGGGTGTTTCGATGTTCTCTATTACTGTATATGTGCACCTAGTGTTGCCCTTATCTATTAGGCGTTACTAGGGAGGACGTTTCCATGCCCCTAGTGAGTTTAGTAGTGTGTCGACAACCTGGACTCCTGTCCGTAGAGCTGCAAGACATCCGAAATTTCTATCATCCGATGATCCATCAGAGGAGGATCCTTAGGAGGATCAGAATTCCTAGATGTGCACATGGGCTAGTTTATGTTTTGTATAACTCAAAGAGTCTACTATTTTGTTAAATAGTTTATGGTTTGTAAATATTTATATCTTTAGAGACAAAATCCTATGTATAATTATGGTGTGTATTTAATAGCTTGTTTTATTTCTTATTCTGTTTACTGTACAAAAAGAAAATTTTCATAACTTATATTATTATACATTAAGAAATGATTTATAACTTGGGTAAAAGTTTATTATATTTATTGTAAATGTGACATCCTAAGGAGGGTGTTACACTAGAGATTCAATGCCTAAGTTCCCAGAAGCCAGCGCTTGAGTGCTCATATGGTAGAAAAGCAACCAAGTTTCTGGACATCTAGTGCCTGAGCGCCCACCTCCAGTGCTTGAGTGCTCACATAGCAACAACATGAATCAACTTTCTGGAGAACCAATGCCTAGGTGCTGGTAAGCCAATGCTTGAGCGCGTGCATGGTAGCAGAGAATACTTAATTTGACGTTCTGGGTGCTTGAGCACCTAGGCGTTGGGCGTTATGACAGCCACGTGTTTCCTTGTCTATAAATAGAAAAGGTTATGCTCTTGGGCAATTATTCAAATAGAGAAGCGGAGGCACAAACTTTATTTTGACGTGGGTGCATTCAGGCTGGAAGATTAGAGATTTTCTTTAACCTTTCTACCTATCTTCCATAGAGTTTGTTGGATTCTCTTCTTTGTTTTCCTTTTTCTCTATGTCTAGCTAAACTTCTCTAGTTAGGATGATGATGAATGTTGTTCTATGATGATGTAAAATCGTTTTTATGTTTAATCTATGTTTCTATTTCATGATTTACGTATTTATCTCTTCTCTTAATGCTTTTCTTAATATGATTAATTTTGGAATGATTTTAAGGTTTATGTATGATTTGGAAAAATTGTGCACAAACCTAGAACTTGTGATAAACACCTCATTTTCTGCAATCACTAGGAATAGACGTTATGAGTTGTGTGGTCTTTCCCCTTATTCCATCATTTTTTTATAAAGCATTCTCCATTTAGAATTATACTAAGGGATTGATTAACTCAAAGTAGTGTGAAGAAGATTAATATACCAACAGATTGAGTATTGATTAATTTTGGAAATTTGATCATGACTCATAGAATAGAACTTAGTAAAACTAAATTATGAATTTGCATCAAAAGAGTTCAAGTGAAATCTGAACCCTAACACTTTGATATCATTGTTTTTCAACCTTTGCCTAATATCTTTAATTTACTCTAATTAATTTTGAATATTTTCTTGTTGATGTTTTCTTTTATTTATATTTTTATCAACTCTCTTTTTAGATAGTTTAAATAGTGTCGATTTGATGAACTTAGTAATTGATAACGTAATCCTCGTGGGAACAATAAACTTACTCATCTTTTATTATTTTTGCGATTTGGTGCACTTGTCGATAATTACAAGAAGTTTTGGTGTCATTGTACGAGATTATTGATTATCAATATTAAATAGTAGTTAAAAGACACTAATTTAGGCATTTATTTTTATTTGTTTAATTTTAATTTTATTTTTAATTTGTTTCTTTTTAATTCACTCTTGTTTGCTTTATTTATGCGAGGTAGTATGAATCCAGAAGCATTAATTTTTTATCTGAAAATTGATAAAGTAGAAAAAGCAAACAAAAAAGCAGTAAGAGAAAGAAAAAGACTTGAAGAAGAAAATATGACTGAAACAAATGTAGAATGAAGATATACTTTGACAAATTATGCAACTCCGTTTGCTGAAAGGGTTGCAACCAATATAGTGTGTCCTACCATACAAGCTAATAATTTTGAGATTAAACTAGCTCTTCTACAACTGGTGCAACAAGATCAGTTTGGGGTAATTAGTTAGAAGATCCTAACTTGTATATCAACAATTTCTTGCAGCTTTGCAACACCATAAAGTACAATGGAGCAAGTGATGATTTCAACAGGCTAAGGCTTTTCTAATTCTTTTTAAGGGATAAAGCTAAGAGCTAGCTTTAAGCCGAACCTCAAGGAATCATCACTACTTAGGATGATTTAGTTAGCAAATTCCTTACTCGATATTTTCCTCCGTCAATGTTTGTAAAGATGAGGAATAAGATTGCATGTTTCACTCAAAATCAGGAGGAATCTTTGCATGAAGCTTAGGAAATGTTCAAGGAATTGCTGAGAAGATGTTCTCATCATGCTTTTGAAATTTGGCAATAAGTTCAAATCTTTTAAAATGACTTGAATCATTTCACTAGGGCTATGGTTAATGCATTTGTAGGTGGGTCTCTTAACATAAAAACTCCTAAAGAGGCTTAAGAATTATTTGAAACTATGACTACGAATGAATATTAGATACTTGTAGAAGATCAGTGGTTAAATAGGGAGTTATGGAGCTTGGCTCCTTTGATGCCATACTTGTGCAAAATAAGACTCTTTCACAGCAAATCGCCAACCTCACCAAACAAATTGGCAATATGTAGGTGAGTTCAGTTAACCATCAAGTTTGAACGTGCGATTTTTGTGGAGGTAATCATGTCAATGGTGAATGTGAGGCAAGCAACTCAAGTGTTATTTCTTAAGAGCAAGTAAATTACATAGGAAATCCCTCAAGACCCCAAGGTAATCCATACTCAAACACATATAATCCAGGGTGGAGAAATCATCCCAATTTCTGTTGGAATAATCAAGGGGTACAACTGAATGCTCAACTAGAGAAGAAATATCCTCTAGATATTGCACTTGAAATACTTTCTCAATAGGCATCTTCTTTTGTGCAACTAACTTCTAGTTTCATGCAGGAATCAAGGGCCAATTTCAAGAATCAAGAGGCGACCATTCGAAGTTTGAAAACTCAAGTAGGTCAGATATAAAGACAGTTGGCAGAAAGACTTCTAAGAAACTTACCTAGTGACACTGTGGTCAATCCAAAGGAGTATTGTAAGGCAATCACTTTGAGAAGAGACAAGACTTTGGTAGAACATGTGAAAGAAGCACCTAGCTCTTCAGGAATTGTGAAAGAGAAAAATGTTCCTACTGAAGATGTCTCAATTCAAGATGGAAGAAATGATGAAGAAGCTAAAGAGGAACAACCAAAAGTGTAGAGAAAGAAGAAGGATCTTGAGCAGAAGATAACATATGAACCATCACCGTATGCCAAGATCTCATTCCCTCAGAGGTTGAAGAAGGAGAATCAAGAGAGGCAATTCTCAAAGTTCTTAGATGTCTTCAAGAAGTTGCAAATAAATATCCCCTTTGCTGAAGCACTTGAACAAATGCCATCGTATGCTAAATTTATGAAAGGCTTGCTATAAAAAAATAAAAGCTCGTGGAAGATGAGACCGTGATGTTGATAGAAGAATACAGTGTTATAATTCAAAGGAAACTGTCACCTAAGTTGAAAGATCCAAGTAGTTTCACCATCCCTTACACTATTGGGAAGCTCATTATTAGGAAAGCTTTTTGTGATCTTGGGGCAAGTATAAATCTCATGCCAATATATATTATGCACAAGTTGGGAGTTGAAAAGATGAAGTCAACAATGATCTCATTTCAACTAAAAGATCGATATGTCAAACACCCTTATAGTATAGTTGAAGATGTGTTAGTTAAGGTGGATAAGTTTATTTTTCTAACTGATTTTGTGGTACTAGATATAAAAGAAGATGCAGACATCCCTTTTCATTTTGGGCAGGTCTTTCTTAGCAACTGGAAGAGTATTAATTGATGTGCAGTAATGCGAGCTCATGTTGAGAATGCAAGATGAGAAGGTCACCTTCAATGTCTTTGAGGCAATGAAACATCCTATGGAGGAAGAACAATGCTTTAGAGTGGACATAATTGATTATATAGTTGATAAAGCATTAGAGAAGAGCCTTCAAATATCTCCACTTGAAACAGTGCTAGTTAACTCTAATGGTTGAGTGGATGATGATGAGGAGGCAGCACCAGAGATACTTAAGTGCATAGCAAATTTGGAGGCTTTGCCAATCTTTCCTAGTTTAAACTTTCAGAAAGAAGAGTTGAAAAAAGAAGATGCAGTTAAAAAGGAACTTACAATGTTAGAATTAAAGTTGCTTCCCTCTAATCTTAAGTATACTTTTCTTGGTGAGAACAATACTTTTCCAGTAATTGTGAATGTTGAGCTCAGTAAAGTTGAAGAAGAGAAGTTTTTGAGAGTCTTGAGAGAACATAAATCAACTATTGGGTAGACTATTGAGGATCATAAGGGCATTAGTTCTACAATTTGCATGCATAAGATCCTAATGGAAGATGACTACAAGCCGGTGATTCAACCGCAAAGGAGATGAAACCCCACCATGAAAAAAGTGGTGAGAAAGGAAGTGATGAAGCTCAATGATGCAAGCATTATTTATCATATCTCAAACAGTTCGTGGTAAGTCTGGTACAAGTTGTTTCGAAAAAAAAGGGGGTGACAGTGATAGCTAATGACAAAAATGAATTTAATCTAACAAAGACTATCACCGGTTGATGAATGTGCATAGATTACAGGAGACTCAATAATGCAACAAGGAATGATCAACTTCCACTTCCCTTCACTGGTCAGATGATAGAGAGGCTAGTGAGTCACACCTATTACTACTTTTTAGATGGCTACTCTGGCTATAATTAGATCTTGGTGGCACTTGAGGATTAGGAGAAGACAACTTTCACTTGTCCATATGGAATCTTTACATATCAAATGATGCCTTTCAGATTATGCAATGCTTCCGCGACTTTTCAAAGGTATATGATTTTTATTTTTTCTGATATGATTGAAAAGTTTGTTGAAATTCTTATGGATGATTTTTTTGTATTTAGATCTTCTTTTGATTCTTGTTTGTTTAATCTCTCTTTGGTTTTGGAAAGATGTCAGGAGACTAACTTAGTATTGAATTAGGAGAAATGTCACTTCATGGTATAGGGAGGGATTGTTGTTAGACATCACATCTCCTTAAGGGGAATTGAAGTGGATCGAGCAAAAGTGGAAATCATTGAGAAACTACCCCCTCCTACCAATGTTAAGGAAGTAAGGAGTTTCCTCAGGCATGTTGGGTTCTACAGGAGATATATTAAGGACTTCTCCAAAATCACCCAACCATTATGCCAATTGCTTGTTAAAGATGCACCATTTATTTTTTATGATGAATGTTTAAATGTATTTAATGTTTTGAAAAGCAAGCTCATTTTTGCTCCCATAATTGCTGCTCCTGACTGGAGTATACCTTTATAATTAATGTGTGATGCAAGTAATTTTATTGTAGGTGCTATTTTAGGACAAAGAAAAGATAAAGTTTTACATGTCATTTATTATGCAAGTAGAGTCTTAAATGATGCACAACTTAACTATGCAACTACAAAAAAAAAAATTACTTGCAGTAGTCATTATATTTGATAAATTATGTTCTTATTTAGTTAAGTCAAGAGTTATTGTTTATACTGACCATTCAGCTTTGAAATATCTCTAAACAAGGTGCAAAACCTAGATTGATTAGTTAGATTTTGTTGTTATAGAAATTTGACTTGGAGATTCGAGACAAGAAAGGTACAGAAAACTTGGTAGCTAATCAATTATCAAGAATCACACAAGAATGAGGCTCAGAAGAGGAACAAGTACCAATAAGGGAAGATTTCCCAAATGAACAACTATTCGCTCTTCAAATCCTCCCTTGGTATGCAGACTTTGCAAACTACAAAGCTGTTGGACTCATCTCATCAGAGTTATCAAGGCAACAAAGAAAAAAGCTCTTACATGATACCAGGTATTATATTTGGGATGAACAATTTCTTTTTAAAAGATGTGCTGATGGTATGTTTAGAAGCTGCATTTCGGATGAAGAAGTGCTAAGCATTTTGTGGCACTATCATGGTTCTGACTATAGAGGTCATTTAAGAGGTAATAGAATAATAGCAAATGTATTACAATCTAGTTTTTATTGGCCTACTCTGTTTCAAGATGCTAAAAAAATTGTTGAAAGCTGTGACTGGTGCCAAAGAGTTGGCAACATTTCTAGAAAGCACGAAATGCCATTTAACTACATCTTGGAAGTGGAATTGTTTGACATCTGGGGAATTGATTTCATGAGCCCTTTCCTTTCTTCATTTTCTAATTAATTCATATTAGTGGTTGTTGATTATGTGTCCAAATGGGTGGAGGCCATTGGCACACCAACTAATGATGCTAAGATGGTTGTCAAGTTCATTAAAAGGAACATTTTCACTAGATTTGGCACTCGTAGGGCAATAATTAATGATGGAGGAAAGCATTTTTGTACTAGACAGTTTGAGTCTATTTTGAGAAAATTTGGTGTTAAGCACAAGGTAGCCATTCCTTATCATCCCCAGTCAAGTAAGTTTTTAATAGGGAATTGAAAAGCATATTAGAAAATACTGTTAGTACATCTAGGAAGGATTGGTCACTTAAGTTAGATGATGCATTATGGGCATGTAGGACTACATTTAAAACTCCTATTGGTATTTCGCCATATAGGCTAGTCTTTGGTAAATCTTGCCATCTGCCTATGGAACTTGAGCATAAAGCTTTTTGGGCAATGAAATTTTTAAATTTTGATGTAAAAGTTGTTGGTGAGAAAAGATTGCTACAAATGAACAAAATGGATGAATTCAGAATTGAGGCCTATGAAAATGCACATCTATACAAAGAAAAAACAAAGATGTGGCATGATAAAAATATCACCTCAAGGCACTTTAAACTAGGTTAGCAAGATTTGTTGTTTAACTCAAGGCTGAAACTATTTCCAGGTAAATTGAAATCTAGGTGGTCGGGTTCATTCCAAGTCAAGGAAGTTTCTCCCTTTGGAGCAGTTGAAGTTGTAGAACCTCATTCGGTAAAAAGCTTCAAAGTCAATGGACAGAGATTGAAGCATTACTAGGGAGGAGAGATTGCTCGTCAAAAGTCCTCCCAAGCCCTTAGCCAACCCAATTGAGAATTAGAAACGTTGAGCTAATGACGTTAAACAAGCACTTTTTGGGAGACAACCAAAACTTTGTTCCCCTTTTATTTTACTTTATTGCATTGATTTTAATTTAGTTGTTTTAATTATTTGATTTGTCTTTTTGTTTAGTGTTTGCAAAGTCTACTCCTTCAAATTTGAATTGATTGTTTTATTTGGTTGTTTAGCAAAAAATAGTTTGTCAAAAATAGAGTTAGTTGGTAGAATTTTGTCCTTTCTTTAGGTGTTTAAGCGCTCATTATTTTTGCTCTCTGTCACTCCAGCGCTCAAGAGCTCAATGTGAGTGCTCAGGTGCCTTTTAACCAGAAAAAAAGAGTAACCTTCTACCTCCACAGTGCTTAGGCGCTCAATTCTAGCGCCTAGACGTCCCCTCCTTTTTCATATATATATATAAAAATCCAGCAGGCTCCATAACCAATGGAAGCTCAACCATGTCATCCAATCCCAATATGGATTAGAAAACATGTTGCACAAGATGGCTGAGCAGATGAACCTAGACCTTAATGCTCTAGGAGGACTTCCCTTGATTGATGAGGAGATCATAGGTAATATTAACTTCAGCGAGGGTGAGGAAGCGACAGATGGTGAAGAGGCTATGACTAGAGGTGGTGGTGATGATAAGGATGCTAAATAGAAGTCACCCACATTGACCCAGCTTTGGACTACAAATAGAGACATCCTTCTATCTTAATTTTTCTTTTTATTTAAGTTTGCACTTTAGTTTAGTTTTTCTTTTTTATTATAGTTGTTAGTTATTTTGCATGTTTTGGTAGCATTTATTTTTTACAACCAACCCTTCTTGTGATTCACTCAAGCATATGGATGAACTAATTTGTTTTGAAAATAACAGTAATGCTTTGAAGATTGATCTTAGACTAAGAGAGCTTGATTCATGTTAGGTCAATGTTATGCTGGTTGGAGATTTATTCACGA
Source organism: Ormosia emarginata (assembly GCA_029884605.1). Lineage (NCBI taxonomy): Eukaryota > Viridiplantae > Streptophyta > Magnoliopsida > Fabales > Fabaceae > Ormosia > Ormosia emarginata. The sequence continues at coordinate 24,035,531 of JAQQTP010000073.1, forward strand.
TTGTCATGCATATTTAACTTTGGCCATTCGATTTTTCTTTTGTATTAGTTCATTAAACTTTTAATTGAATTTGTGTGTTCTTAGAAAAGGACTATGTGTGCTAAAGTGAGCATCTAATTGCCTCACTAGTCCTAGAACAATTCCACTACATTCTTTCGAGGTGAAATCCTAGTGTGCATTTAAAATGAGATGATTTAGGCATTCTTTCTTTAACTTTATCATAACCTTAGACCACCCACTCATCTTTATTATCCCTTGAAATCCCATTTGAGCCTTTTATTAACCTATTTTCTTTTATTAACCAACATTCTACCTTTAACCTTAACTTTTAAACACTTACCTACCATTTTGTGAGAGAGGATTAAATGTAAGAAAGAGAGACTTATTGATGATCCAAGTGAGATGAATGTTAAAGATAAAGGGAAAAGAAGGAAAGAAAAGACAAAGTCTAGCATGATTAAAAAAGAGAGAGAGAAAAAAAAAGTCCATTCAATGTGTTGCAAAGAAATAAGTTTAGGGGTGGAGGTCAATATAATAAAAAAAATAAAAATAATAAAAGGAGAAGAAGAAGCAAGTGTGCTAGTAAATTGAAGTAAAGTTTTTCCTTTGCCTAATATACCTAGATCTTCAATGTGTTGTAAACTTCTTCATCATGACTCTTTTATATTTTGTTTTTTGTTTTTTTTTTGTTTGTTTTAGCTCTCACCTCTGGGCCCCATTATAACCCTAATAAAGACCTTTTGATCCTTTGAAAGTGTGCACTATAATAGTGGAGAAAGGAGTAGTGAATTTGCCTATGTGATTTAGGACATACATTCATTCATCAATTCAGTTATGTCATTGAGGTTTTAGAGATTACTTTGCATACATAGTCTCATCTAAGTGCATAAGGATTCATGATTTTGTTTGTGAAAGCTTGCTTAGGTTAAGTTGCTTGCGCATTTCTAAATGTGTATGTATGATTGGGTATTTCAACTTCTTGGCATTTGAATGAGTTATTCATGGATTTTGATTCTTGAGGTTTCTTTGAGAAGTTTAAATTGCAATGCTTGACATCTTTACAAAAGAAGTTCCATTGCAGTGATTTTTTTTGTTATTTCATTGCTTGAGGACAAACAATTGTTCAAGTTTGGGAGAGTGATATTTGCAATACATTTGATGTTTTATCTTGTTTATTCTCTCCCAATTAACTAAAATTAATCTTTCTTTTAGTAATTTTGCTTTGGATTCTTATTTAAATTGTTTGAATTATTTTTTTAGTTAAGTTTTGTATTTTTTTATCACTTTTAAGTTCAGTTTTCTCATTAAGTTGTTTTGTTTATCTTTAGGTAAACTTTAAGGAAGAGCTAGCACCCTTTTGGAAGAAGAAATCAAAGGAATTTGCATTCTAGAGGTTCAACGCCTTAGTGCTCAGAAGCTAGCGCTTGAGCGCTCACATGGCAGAAAAGCAACCAAGTTTCTGAACATCCAGCACCTGAGCGCCCACCTCCAATGCTTGAGTGCTCACATAGCAACAACAAGAATTAGCTTTATGGAGAACCAACACCTTGGCACTGGTAAGCCACTGCTTGAGCACCCGCATGGCAGTAGGGAAGACTTAATTTGACGTTCTGGGAGCCTAAGCACCTAGGCGCTGGGAGTTATGACAGCCACCCATTTCCTTGTCTATAAATAGAAAATGTTGTGCTCTTAGGCAATTATTCAGAGAGAGAAGCGAAGGCACGAACCCTAATTTGACATGGGCACATTCAGGCTTGAAGATTAGGGATTTTCTTAAACCTTTCCGCCTATCTTCCATGGAGTTTGTTTGATTCTCTTCTTTGTTTTCCTCTTTCTCCATGTCTAGCTAAACTTCTCTAGTTAGGGTGATGATGGATCTTGTTCTATGATGATGTAAACTTGTTTTTATGTTTAATCTATGTTTCTATTTCATGATTTACATGTTTATCTCTTCTCTTAATGCTTTTCTTAATTTGATCAATTTTGGAATAATTTTAGGGTTTGTGTATGATTTGAAAAATTTGTGCACAAACCTAAAACTTGTGATAAACACCTTAATTTCTGCAGTCGCTAGGAATAGACGTTGTAGGTTATGTGGTCTTGATCTTTATTCCCTCGTTTTTTATAAAGCCTTATCTATTTAGGGTTATACTAAGGGATTGGTTAACTCAAAGTAGTGTGAAGATGATTAATATAAAAAAGGATTGAGTATTGATTAATTTTGGTTATTTGATCACGAATCATGGAATAAAACTTAGTTAAACTAAATTATGAATTTGCATCAAAAGAGTTCAAGTGAAATATGAACCCTAACACTTTGAAGTCATTGTTTTTCAACCTTTGCCTAATATCTTTAATTTACTCTAATTAATTTTGAATATTTTCTTGTTGATATTTTCTTTTATTTATATTTTTATCAACTCTCTTTTTCGATAGTTTAAATAGTGTCGATTTGATGAATTAGTAATTGATAACATAATTATCGTGAGAACGATACTCTTACTCATCTTTTATTACTTTTGCGATTTGGTGCACTTGCCAATAATCACAACAATGATAAAACAATTGCCCATACAATTGTAATTCTAATGCAAATGCTTATGTAATGTCAAATGTTCATGCCTATGAAATACCTTATGATAATGCTTATGAAATGTTCCATGATAATGCTTATGAAATATCATGCCTCTTGCTTATTCCTAAGAACCCGGTTCCTTGTATTATCTGGGTAGAGAGGGAAAATGACCTCCTCCCACTACCTAGTAGAGAGGGAAATGACCTCTTCACAATATCAGTAACCTTGGTCAAATGTGTTACCCAAGTGGCTTCAGTACTCAAGAGGGGGTGAATTGAGTAATTAAAAAACTTTTTCGCAAACCCTTTTTAATACAAATTTCTTGAAGCAATATAATAAATATGTATAAAGATGATAAAATGCTTTAAGAACAGAAAATAAACAATTAAACAATGATAAATAAATTGCAATAAATAAAGAGATAAAGAGAAGAAAAGCAAGCACGATATTTATCCTGGTTCGACCACCAACCACTTGTGGCCTACGTCTAGTCCCCGAAACACATTTCGAGATTTTTCACTATTCAAAACAAGCTTAAAACAGGTGCTTGCAACTTTTACACAACAGGGATACCTTACCCTATATACTAGAGGGATACCTCACCCCTTTTGAAGGATACCTCACCTTCTTTACAACAAGGGATACCTCACCCTTTTACTGAAGGATACCTCACCCTCACAATTTCACTAAGGGATGCCTCACCCTTTTACAAAAGCCTTCGAGGGATACCTCACCCTCTCAGAAATACAATAGAGAATAGATGAAAAATAAACTCTCACCAATAGTAAATATCACAAGTTGAAGCACTATAGAGCTCTCTAAGGATATCTCAAGATTTTGGCGAAAAGAGCACAGAAAATATGAGAAAATAATGAATCACGTTTTTGGCACAAGCAAAAATAATTCAGATCATTGGGCTACCTTCAGAAGAGACCCAAGGTCTCTATTTATAGAGCAATGAAGAAAAGAGCCATTGGGTGCCATTAAAACCATATTAAATGCAAGAACGTTGGCTGCTATTTTCGAAAGCCAGAGTAGAGTCTCGTGGGTTATTCGAATACCATCAGGGGGTATTCGAATACCTCTGATAAAAGGTATTTTTAAAAACAGATCAAAGGGGGGTCATTCAAATACCAGTTAAGGGTATTCGAATACCTCAATTTAAAAGGTATTTTCTGAAATCAAGTTATTCAAATACCACAAGGGTTATTCGAATACTTGTCACTTAAAACAGGTTTTTAAGAAGCACTATATTCGAATGCCATGAAGGGTATTCGAATACCTCTGATTTGGAAAACAGAAACGTATGTAAAGGATGCATGTTATTCGAATACCATGGAGGTGTATTCGAATACCTCACTTAAAAACAGTTAAAAAAACCATTTGTAATTGCTTTGAAAAACCATTTCCAATCTCTAAAACCTTTGATCTTTCAAAACCATTTTGAAAACCTCAGTTTGATTTTAAGGAATAGATTTTTAGATATTTTAAATTTAACCAATGAGATATCCAAAAGGCTCCTTACAAAGATCCTAAGTCCTAAACTATTCTTGAAGGTCTTGGACTTAGTCTTGCCATCATCGTCGTGTTTGTTATCATCAAAACAATTATCCATGTCAGCTACCCAATTACAAAATGATTGTGCACATCAAATAAGGTTATAATACTTAGGAATAGCAATTATGGATCACTCCATCAAGAGGTCCACATGTCATGTAGCGTCATGTATATTAAGCACACATCACATTGATTTGTCATAAGCTCAACTTTGTGAACATGACAAACATATGTATATGTCAAATTCATCTCTTACGTATTCATCTAGTTCTCAATGTTCCATACCTGAAATGAATTCAAAACACAATTCATCACCCATAAGGGAACTAAATACATAGGACTATCACTACTCAAGTGAACCGAGTGTACATTGTAAACATCCTTATATAGTTCTACAATTACTTCAATCCTTGATAAACATTATTTTTATATATGAGTTAACCCATATATTCATCATTTTAGCTCTCTCATATGCTTAATTGGTTAGTTTTGGCTACCATTTATAAGTTTGGGTTCAAATTGGACTTGTTTGTATTTTTAGCATTATGGCAATTTTACACTGTTTCTGTATTTCGAGTATAACTTGAGTTATAGACATCTAAAAATATGAACTTCACCTTGTAGGAAAGCTGAAAGGAAGCTCTACAACTTCGTTGTAGTTCTCCAGAGTTGATTCGGATGACTAATGTGTCATATTGGGCTTGGAATTTACAACAGAGGTGTTATCGCTAGAACCTGAGCAGTGTGCAAAGATTGGACCATATCTTGGGTTATAGGAGTCATAATGGACTAAAACACTAGTCCGTTGGAAATATAAGACAAAACCTTTCAACTTTCATAAAGACCGCTTATTAAAACAGTGACTTTTTGATAGGGTTTTTAATGCCTGAAGGGAGATGATGGATCCAGGAGCTGTTAAACATGTTTTGACCATTACTCCTTCATTAGGTGTCCAAATCTTACAAATCAAGTGTCCACTTAAAGCTAATTGGAAGACGAAGAGTTTAACTTAGGGACAAACCTATAATTTTTTCTTTTAGTGTCTGTTATAAGGGGGAGAGCCCAAAATTGAGACCATTCCATTCAGTTCTCACTTTTTCACTTCTCACTTTCTCTCTTGCTCCTTCTCCCTCCCCTCTCCTCTCTTGTCTTCTTGCTTCTCTTTTACATTTATGTTATTTACATTTTTTCCCTTTACTTTTTTGTTTGTGCTCTCCATTCATGGTGAGCTAAAGCATTGTAATCAATCCTAGGGATTGAAACATTCTTGATGTTTAATTTTGAGAACTTGTGATAAATGTTTACGTTCTTATTATTAATTAAATTTATCTCTTCCTTCTCTTGATTCTGTTGCATCTTAACGGAGTGCTTAACTCAGTTTTTGTGTTCATGTGATAGTTGTTTAACTATCATGTGTTTTGCATAAAGTAGATAATGCATCAAAGGTGTTTGATGCATTGTCTAGCTAGCATGAATTCTAGAATGAGGTTGATTTAGGATTAAATGGATACTTAATCCATTTTTCATTGATTGACCACATCCTAGGTGCTTACCTAGTAAAGAATTCATGCTTGGATGAGGATTTCACATGAGATTAGGCAATGCACTAAAGGTGTTTGATGAATTGCCTAACTTGGTTGAATGCTGAGTTTTAGGTTGATTTAAGGTTAGATGGATGCTAACTTCATCTAATGTTGATTAACTAAATGCTAGATACTTATCCAGCAGAGCATACCAAGAATTTGGTTAGTATGTGAATGAGTCCATAGTGGTCAAGGATGAATTATATTCAAGAGTTGTTGATTCACTTGGATTAGTTGTTTTTCCTCATTCTGTTTATAGTTACAACATTTTAATTATTATCTTTTAATTATTTTCTTTTAATTACTCTTGCAACCAAATCCCCATTTGCTAACTTCTTAATATAATTGATTAATTAAAATGATCCAAGGGCTCAACCTGGTCACACACATACTATAAGTGTTTAGTGAATCTGTTAATAAATCTCATCTAATTTGGTAGTCTCGACAGCTATCACACACCTTAAATATGCACATTTGGAAGATGGTGAGAAGCTACCAATGATTGTAGCAAAAGACCTCAATGATGAATAAGAAAAGAAATTGTTGCAAATTCTAAGGGAGCACAAGAAAGTAATTGGATTGATCGGCGGTGTCGCACTCGCCTCAAAATAGACTAGGATTTACAATAGAATATAGCATAGTGCATAACCTAGGTCATCTCCCAAGGACCAATTCGGATTTCTCAAGCATGTTAGAAGTTATCAATAAGTAGGGAGTTTTGTTCACTACAATAACAGAAAACGAATTCAAATTTTAAGAAAATTCAATTAAGGAAACACCAATCCAAGTCTTCAATTCAAGTGGCAAAATTAATCATTGTTCAAAGAGAATGGAATTCTGTTGCTTACACCTCTGTTAATTCGAATTCAACTAGATAATCACCTAGAATTTCATCAACTAAAACAGAATCACAATCGCAATTCTTGATTAAGATTGATTTAGGAACAAATTCGGATTAACATAGATTACCAATCGATGATCTATTCTCCATTAGATTCATATTAATCAACCCTAATTCTAACTTCAATTTCGAAATCATAATCAGAAATCAATTGAAGAAGGAGAAAAGGGAAGAACACAAACATAATTTATAATTAAACAAGAGAACTCAAAATTCTAACCACAATCATTGAATTCCTTGGATTGATTGGAGCTTTAGCCTTCCATGGCCATTACGAAAATGTAGAGAATAGGGAAAAACGAAAATAGAGAAGATGAAAAGAGAGAAAAAGGTTTCTGCTCAATCTGTTAAAACTGAACAAGTCAATTCAAAAGTTGTTTTTCGTTTTTCTGCCTTTCTCTATTTGTAACTGAAAGGTCTTCTATAATTCCTAATCTACCCCTGGCCCAAACTGTAGCCCTCTGAATAAGCTTTATAGAGACATATCATTTGCCTTATTTGGGCTTAAATTGAGAGAGGTAGGCTCAAATTAGTGAGGGAAGGTCCAAGCTTTGTAACAGCAACAACATTCTAACTTTGAGGCCCAATTTCACCTTGAATCCAGCTGAATTAGAAAAATTTCATTAGACACAAAATTGTAGATCTTCGTCTCAGCTTTCATGGGACTCCAAGATCATCTAAATACGATATTTGTAACCCAAGTTATAGCCTGTACAAGACAGAAATGTCAAAATGAGCTAAAATCCGAAAATTAATGAAGTTTTTACAATTAAGCTCAATGAAGACCAATCATATAAAACTCACCCCCAAACATAGTATTGGATACAGTTATCATCAATTAGGCCAAATATAAAGCAATAATAAATGCCTCAAAATTGGTTGATCAAATTCCCCCACACTTGAACTTTTGCGCTCCCGGACAAAATACAAAATTGAACCAAAAGGGGTTTCAACAAAAGAACACAAGATCAACATACTTTCTAATGAATTGCAAGAATGCAAGGTAGTGATCAAGATTCAAACATCCAAAGTATCAAGGAGTCAAGACAATTATGAATATATCTCTCAACATCTCAAGCAAGCAAGAAGACAAATTGAATCAAATGATGAACCAAAAGTGATAAGATCCTCACTAGGCATACTCTACTCTCAAGTGTTTAGGATTGTATTTACACTCAAAGCACCTATGACAGCAAGTACTACCATAAGCTTGACAAGTCTCTAATTTTCACCACTTGAAACACATGCAAATAAAGATCAAAAGGACTTTATTCAAGGTTGTAATGGGGCCAAGGTAAGGGAAGGAACAATATGGATATGGCAAGTTAAGCACCCAAGAGAATAAAAGAGCAATGAGGAGGAACTCAAATGACAAGTAATGCACATTCTCTTGCTTTGATTACCTTTCCTTTTGCTTTCACAACCTTTCTTGAATTCTTTTTTTTTTATTTATTTCATCCTTCCTTTTCTTTTTCTTCTTTTTATTTATTATTTTTTGTTTTTTTATAATAATAACCTTGCATGCATATTACACATCAATTTGTATAACCACCACACTTGAACTATCAACTGCCTACAAGCAAAAGAGCTCCTCAAATGAAATGAACCAATGCTCTCCCATTCCCTAAGGTAAGGTAAAATTATGGTTTTTCACAAAGGCATAAAATGAGCTAAAGCAAAGAATAGGCAAATAGGCTCAAGGGGGTAATCAAAGGGAAATGATGCAAGGTTGGCTATTTGGCCAAAGTAGCTAAACAAAGAAAGAAGGCCTCAATCATCTCAATACATGCATGTGAACAAGGAGCTTCAAAAAGAATCAAGTCAAGTTCTAGAGCACCAACAATCATGAGTGAGATCACACAAGAAAGAAAAGAGAATGGCATAATGCAATCCATCCATGTATAAGGTCCAAAATCTCACCAAGGACAATCCTATCACAATTGATGTAACACTTTAATTCTCAATGCCAACTTGCTAAACCAAAAATGCAAGAAAAGTATTTATATCATGTCATGAAACCTCAAACTAAGAATGATGAAATTATTCACAACTTGTACAAACTAAGATATTCAATGAAAGGCATGCAAAATGGATCAAAACAAAATTAAAACATACAAAACAGAATTAAAAGCAGTAAAATCCAGCAAAACAAAAAAGCAGAAATAGCAAAATAGAAACAGAAACAGCACCCCCACACTTAAATCACACATTGTCCTCAATGGAAACATAAAGCAAAAGCAAAAGACAAGTATACATGTGAAATAAAAGAGCAAGGGAAGAAAACACCCTTATCATGGTAGGAAGATTTGCACTTGAGGAAAGGTGGGCTTTGCCAAGGAGAGCTCCTCTACAGGTGCAGGGCTTTCAGGGCTTGCGGGGCTCTCAAGAAAGGGCTTAAGACGGTGGCCATTAACCTTGAAACTCTTATTGGTGGCTTCATTCGAAATCTCCACTGCACCATAAGGAAAGATGCTAGTGACAACAAAAGGACCATCCCACCTAGAACGGAGCTTACCGGGCATGAGTTTAAGGCGAGAGTTGAACAAAAGCACTTTTTGGCCAATGGAGAACTCCTTTCTAGAAATCATCTTATCATGGAAATGCTTAGTCTTTTCCTTATAGATCCTTGAATTCTCATAAGCCTCCAAGCGGAGTTCTTCTAGTTGTTGCAATTGAAGCTTCCTCTCTGAACTTGCTTGGTCAACTCTTAAGTTACAACTCTTCACTGCTCAGTATGCACGATGCTCTATCTCTACCGGAAGGTGACATGGTTTACCAAAGACAACCCTGAAAGGAGACATCCCTATAGGTGTCTTGTAAGCGGTACGATGAGCCCAAAGAGCATCTTCTAACCGGTGACTCCAATCTTTCCTATTCGGTTGCACCATCTTCTCCAAAATCTGCTTGATCTCTCTGTTAGAAATCTCGGCCTGCCTGTTAGTTTGGGGATAGTATGCAGTAGACACTCTATGCACGACCCCATACTTCCGAAACAAAGCCTCTAAAGTCTGATTACAGAAATGAGTCCCTTGGTCACTAATGATAGCTTGGGGCACTCCAAACCTACAAAATATGTTAGACCTGACAAAATCCACAACAACTCGAGCATCATTAGTCCTAGTGGCCTTAGCTTCCACCCATTTAGAAACATAATCAACCGCAAGCACAATATAAGAAAAACCAAAAGAAACAGGGAAAAGGCCCATAAAATCGATACCCCAAACATCAAAAACCTCGCAGAACAGGATGGGCTGCTGGGGCATCTCCTGCCTCTGAGTGATGGCCACTCCTGCTCTCTAGCATTGCTCACAAGTACTGAAAACCTGATATGCATCTCTAAAAATGGTAGGCCAGTAGAATCCAGAATCCAGCACCTTCCTAGCAGTTCGCTGTGGTCCAAAGTGACCTCCAACTGGAGAAGCATGACAGAAATGAAGAATTGACTGGATCTCATGGTCAGGTATGCATCTGCGAATCACCTGGTCACTACAAAATTTCCATAAATATGGATCATCTCACACATAGTATTTAGCATCACTCTTAAGTTTAGCTTTCTGTGATCTAGATACATGAGGGAGAAAAACAGAGGCAACCAAGTAATTAACTAAATCAGCAAACTAAGGAGAAAGTGAGGTATTATGCACCTGCATGAGCTGCTCATCTGGGAAGTCATCTCTGATAGGAGAAGGATCAGCAACTTTTTCGATCCTGCTAAAATGATCTGCCACTAAATTCTCTGCACCACTTCTATCTCTAATCTCTAAATCAAACTCCTGGAGAAGCAGCATCCATCTAATCAATCTCGGCTTCGATTCTGCCTTCTTCAACAAGAATTTTAATGCTGCATGATCAGTAAAAACAATCACTCTAGAGCCAAGCAAATATGATCTAAACTTATCAAGTGCAAATACAATGGCAAGCAACTCTTTCTCAGTGGTAGTATAGTTAGCCTGTGCAGCATCTAAAGTCTGAGAAGCATATGAAATGACATGAGGTGATCTGCCAACTCTCTGTGCAAGGATAGCTCCCAATGCATAGTTAGATGCATCACACATGAGTTCAAAAGGAAGTGTCCACTCTGGTGGCTGAATGATGGGAGTGGTGGTCAAAGCTCCTTTGAGGCAATCAAAAGCCTCTCTACACCTGTCATCAAAATCAAAAACAACATCTTTCTGTAACAAGTTGGACAATGGAAGGGCATTTTTGTTGAAATCTTGAATGAACCGCCTGTAGAAACCTGCATGGCCAAGAAAAGAACAAACCTCTCGCACGCAAGAGGGGTAAGGTAACTGGAAAATAACATCAATTTTAGTAGGATCTACTTCTATACCCTTCTGAGAGATGATATGGCCTAAGACTATGCCTTGTTCTACCATAAAATGACATTTCTCATAATTAAGAACAAGGTTAGTCTCAATGCACCTATGCAAAACTCTATCCAAACTGTCCAAACATGCATCAAAGGAAGAACCATAAACAGTAAAATCATCCATAAACACCTCAATGCAATCCTCTAAAAAATCTGTAAAGATACTTACCATGCATCGCTGGAAAGTTCCAGGAGCGTTGCATAGGCCGAAAGGCATCCTCCTGGAGGCAAAAGTGCCAAAAGGGTAGGTGAAGGTGGTCTTCTCCTGGTCCTCTAGTGCTATATAGATCTGGAAGTACCCCGAAAAGCCATCAAGAAAGCAATAGAAAGACTTTCCAGCCAAGCGCTCAAGCATCTGATCGATAAAGGGCAAAGGAAAATGATCCTTTCTTGTCACTTGGTTGAGCTGCCTGTAATCAATACAAACTCTCCAGCTACTCTGCACTCTAGTAGGAATCAGCTCATCTCGATCATTCTTCACCATTATGATTCTTGATTTCTTTGGAACCACTTGAACTGGACTCACCCAAGCACTATCTGAGATAGGATAGATGATGCTTGCTTGCAGAAGCTTGGTCACCTCTTTCTTTACCACATCCAGGATCAAAGGGTTGAGTCGCCTCTGTGGTTGTCTCACTGGTTTAACACCATCCTCAAGTAGTATTCTGTGTATGCACATAGAAGGACTAATGCCAGGAAGGTCAGCCAAGGTCCAACCTATAGCTTTCTTATGCTTCCTCAGTATTTGCAGTAGCCTCTCCTCCTAGTCAGCATGGAGGGCAGTAGAAATGATCACTGGCAGCTTCTTATCCTCCTCTAAGTATGCATACTTAAGGTGCTCTGGGAGTGGCTTAAGCTCTAGTGTAGGTGGCTGCACGACAGATGGAAGGATCCTGGTGGTAGGAGCTGTGCTCATAACCTGCAATCCAACAAAGTCAGATTCGTATGTACTTGCTGTAATCAAATTACTGCATTCTAACTTCCTTAAATTTTCAGCTGCACCACCATTTAACTGTTCAGACTCCACACAATCTGTATCAAAATCACCATGTAAACAGGATGCAATCTCAGTACAAACACTGCACATTTCTAAAACAGTACAAGTATCACATGTGTAAGTATCAACAAAATCAGAAAAGAATTGAAGATCATCAGCAAAGAGCTCAGAAAAGTTGTCATCAATTATATTAGCCAGCAAATCTATATGGAAAACTGAATGTTCTTCCATGGGGTGCTTCATGGCATCCAAAATGTTAAATCGAACCATATTATCTCCAAACTCCATGGAAAGAGTGCTTGCATGGACATCAATTTTGGTTCTGGCAGTTTTGAGGAAAGGTCTACCAAGAATGATGGGAGCCTTGCTGGATTCGGATTCTCCATCCATATCTAGAATGTAGAAGTCTAGAGGAAAAATCAAATCATTTACTCTAACAAGGACATCTTCAATGAGTCCAGCAGGGTATTCATTACTCCTATTTGCCAACTGAATGATGACTCCTGTATTCTGCAAGGGTCCAAGAGCAAGAGAGTTAAACACTGACATAGGCATAACATTAATTGAAACACCTAAATCCAACATGGCATTTTCGAATTTACTATTGCCTATGGTGCATGGAATAGTAAAAATTCCAGGATCCTTGCATTTTTGGGGCATTGTAGGCTGTATAAGTGCAGACACATTTCTTCCCATGCTGATCTTCTCATTTCCCTTTAGTCTCCTTCTATGAGTACACAAATCCTTAAGAAACTTAGCATATCTTAGAATTTTCTTGATTGCTTCAATAAGAGGAATGTTCACCTCAACCTTCCTAAATGTCTCCAAGATCTCCCTATCTGTGTCAGTCTCAAAAGTCTTCTTAAGCTGCATAACTCTCTGAGGGAATGGTAGTGGGATGGACTGCTCAGCTGTAACTACAGGAATGGGGCCAGAATCTATTTTCTTATTTTTGCTGCTACATGGAATTTCTGGTATGGCTTGCTTCTCCTTATCTAATTCATGTTGCAACCTACAGTTTGGTGCATCAACAGTCTTACCAGATCTTAGAGTGATGGCACTCACATTTCTTGGATTCACCACAGTTTGTGCAGGAAGTTTATCAAAATCTTGTGACTGTAATTGGTTCATAGAACTTGCCAATTGTCTAATCTGATTCTCCAAATTCTGAATGGTGGCTTCTGTCCTTTGCTGGAACTGCAAGTTGTTCACTGCCATCTATTTCATCAACTCCTCCAAGGTTGGCTCAGATTTAGGAGGTGCATTATTTGGCTACTGCATATTCTGCTGGTGCATGTTCTGCTGCTGTATGAAAGGTGGCTGATATGGTATACTGGCTCCTGTTGTGGACTAGAAGGGTAGCTGCTGCTGCCTAAATTGAGTAGGGGCAGGCTGTGTAGAGTTATTCCCCCACCTCAGATTGGGATGATTTCTCCAGCCTGGGTTATATCTGTTGGAAGACAGATCATAACTCTGTTATTGCTACTGCTGCTGAGGCCTATTATTGTAGATGTTTGCTGCATAGGCCTGGGGGGTACCATCAGTATCAACCTCTTGCAGAGTAGGACAGGCATCTGTTGGATGATCAACAGAAATGCAGATGCCACACACTCTGGCAGGAGCTACTGCAGTAGGCTACTGCTGTTGAGTCACAGCCAATTGCCTCACCAAGGATGCAAGGTTATCAATTTTGCTTTCCAATTTTCTATGATCTGCAGCATAAGTTGCCTCAATTTCGTGGACACCTCTACTCAATACCATTGAGTTACTTCTAGTGCCAAACTATTGGGAATTAATGGCCATATTCTCAATCAATTCTCTTGCAGCCATAGGAGTCTTGTCTACCAATGCTCCCCCACTAGCAACATCAATCATGCTCCTATCCATAGGCAACAAACCTTCATAAAAATATTGGATCAGTAACTGGTCACTAATCTGATGGTGAGGACAGCTTGCACATATCTTCTTGAATCTTTCCCAGTATTCAGACAATGGTTCTCTATCAAACTGCCTGATGCCACATATTTCTTTTCGGATTGATGCAGCCCTTGATGCAGGAAAGAATTTCTCTAAAAACAACCTCTTAAGATCATTCAAGCTAGTGACAAATCTTGGATGCAAATAATACAGCCAGTCCTTAGCAGCATCTTGTAATGAGAAAGGGAATGTTCTAAGTTTGATGTGATCTTCGGAGATGCCTTGAGGCTTCATGGTAGAACACACAATGTGAAACTCCTTGAGATGCTTATGAGGATCTTCTCCTGCATGACCATTGAACTTAGGCAGCAAATGAATCAATCTAGATTTAAGTTTAAATGGAACATCAACATCAGGATACTGAATGCATAAAGACTGATATGTAACATCAGGAGCAGCCAGCTCCTTCAAGGTTCTATTATCCCTAATCTCAGTATGCTCAGTAGAATCATAATTGAAAGATGGATCAATGACAGAAAGTGCAGAATCAGAAAATTCAGAAGCAGAATCACTAGTATTATAAGTATATGAAGAATCACTACTTCCTATATGCTCAGCAAATGCAGAATCAAATCTATTGAACCTATGCAAGGTATGAAAAGTCCTATCTATCTTAGGATCAAAATTATGCAAATAACCAGGATTGGACCTCGTCATAAAACATGCAAAACTCGAAAACAGCAAAACAGCAAAATGGAGTATCCAACACTAGAAATGCACCAAAATAAATCTATTTGACCTATCAAATGATTTTTAAAAAATATGGGACCACCACACACTTAAAACTACACTAAAATGGAACTAAAAAATGCAATGAAAAATCTTCAAAAAATGAAAAAGTGGTCCAAATGAAGGATTTAGGGCAAACAAGGGTGTTGCTCACAATACTGTGAGCCTTGTGGAAAAGGCCATTTTCCTTCAACTCACCAATTTTCATCTCATTTTGAGCATGTTTGTTCACCCAAAAATTACAAAAATACCATTGTCTCACCTAAATTTGTTCAAAAACCCTACCAAACGATGGATTTTGCCCAAATTATGTAGGAATGATCCTTTTAGGATCTGTTTGCTTAGAATGATGGTTTACCTTTGAGGACCAAGTTTTAGCTCAAGACTCCATCACAACACCAATTCCTGTCTACTAGTGCCTTTTTGGATTCAGAAAAATGGGAGCAAAGTGAAATTCAAAAGTGAAAGTGGAGGTGAAACTCAAGAATGAAGATGAGAACTTTCAAATATCAATAATGAAGTATATGGATGATCAAATGCAGCAAAATGACATGCAAAAGCCGAATGTCATGCAAGGAGACCAATGGAACAGTAACCGCGGCAAGGTTATGCAACAAATCAGGCTATGCAGCTCAGCAGATTATGTAGGAAATTTTGCAGTAGATGAATATAGTATTTGTGCAACAGAAGTATCAATTGTGTTGAGTGAAGCAATGCACATTCACAGGAGTCATGAAATGCAACAAAAATCCAATGGAACAGTAAACAATCCAATGGAACAGTAACACGAAAATCAAATGAACTGCAAAATACAATGCAACAGATTTATACTAGAATTGAACAATGGTGTGTTGCAGTAGAAAAACACAATGGAACAACAAAACAGAATTATGAAGCATAACAGAATTCTGCAGAATTATGCAGCAGAAGAGAATTATGCAGCAGATGAAACAAGAGCCAATGGAACAGTGACTGGTGCAATGCAGCAGGCATGCACAAAACGTAATGTATAATGAAGTAGAATGCAGCAGAATCAGTAGCAGAAAAAATAGCAAAATGCACTTAAGAACTTCCAGCAAAGTTGATCACGAATGCAGAGAAATTAGCAACTATTAGGAACTCCTAATAAACCTAAGAAACCGAAAATAGATCCTCGACAACGGCGCCAAATTTTGATCGGCGGTGTCGCACTCACCTCAAAATAGACTAGGATTTATAATGGAATATATCATAGTGCATAACCTAGGTCATCTCCCAAGGACCAATTCAGATTTCTCAAGCATGTTAGAAGTTATCAATAAGTAGGGGGTTTTGTTCACTACAATAATAGAAAACGAATTCAAATTTTAAGAAAATTCAATTAAGGAAACACCAATCCAAGGTCTTCAATTCAAGTGGCAGAATTAATCATTGTTCAAAGAGAATGAAATTCTGTTGCTTACACCTTTGTTAATTCGAATTCAACTAGATAATCACCTAGAATTTCATCAACTAAAACAGAATCACAATCGCAATTCTTGATTAAGATTGATTTAGGAACAAATTCGGATTAACATAGATTACCAATCGATGATCTATTCTCCATTAGATTCATATTAATCAACCCTAATTCTAACTTCAATTTCGAAATCATAATCAAAAATCAATTGAAGAAGGAGAAGAGGGAAGAACACAAACATAATTTATAATTAAACAAAAGAACTCAAAATTCTAACCACAATCATTGAATTCCTTGGATTGATTGGAGCTTTAGCCTTCCATGGCCATTACGAAAATGCAGAGAAGAGGGAAAAACGAAAATAGAGAAGATGAAAAGAAAGAAAAAGGTTTCTGCTCAATCTGTTAAAACTCAACAAGTCAATTCAAAAGTTATTTTTCGTTTTTCTGCCTTTCTCTATTTGTAACTGAAAGGTTTTCTATAATTCCTAATCTACCCCTAGCCCAAACTGTAGCCCTCTGAATAAGCTTTACAGAGACATATCATTTGCCTTATTTGGGCTTAAATTGAGAGAGTTAGGCCCAAATTAGTGAGGGAAGGTCCAAGCTTTGTAACAGTAACAGTGTCCTAACTTTGAGGCCCAATTTCACCTTGAATCCAGCTGAATTATAAAAATTGCATTACACACAAAATTGTAGATCTTCGTCTCAGCTTTCAGAGAACTTCAAGATCATCAAAATACGATATTTGTAGCCCAAGTTATAGCCTGTACAAGACAGAAAGGTCAAAATGAGCTAAAATCTGAAAATTAATGAAGTTTTTACAATTAAGCTCAATGAAGACCAATCATCTAAAACTCACCCCCAAACATAGTATTGGATACAGTTATCATCAATTAGGCCAAATATAAAGCAATAATGAATGCCTCAAAATTGGTTGATCAAGTCACTTGCAAACATTCCTGATATTAATCCCTCTACGTGCATGCATGGAAAATTGCTTGAGAAGGGAGTTAAACTAGTGAGGTAGCCCCAAAGAAGACTAAACCCATTGATTCTGGATGTGGTGAAGAAGGACATGAAAAAGTTTTTATAAGCTGACATCATTTATCTTATCTCCGATGGCAAATGGGTGAGCTGGTGCAAGTTGTTCCATAAAAGTCTGAGGTGACAGTAGTAGCGAATCAAAATAACAAGCTGATTCCTACTAACGTGCAGAACAATTGGAGAGTCAACATTGATTATATAAAGCTCAACCAAGCCATCTGAAAGGATCATTACCCCCTGCCCTTCATTGATCAGATGTCAAAGTGGTTGGCTGGGAAATCGCACTACTGCTTTTTGGATGGATAAACCAGATATTTTCAAATCCATATTGCACTAGAAGATTAAGAGAAGACCACTTTCACATATCCCTTCAACACTTTTGCATATAGGCGGATGCCCTTCGACCTCTGCAATGCCTCTGACACCTTTCAACAGTGCATGGTAAGCATCTTCTTTGATCTTTTAGAAGAATGCATTGAGGTATTCATGGATAATTTTACTGTTTATGGTTTTTCCTTTGATTCATGTTTGGCTAGTTTGGCTAAGGTGTTGTGTAGGTGCATTGAAACTAACCTTGTTCTAAATTTTGAAAAATGTCATGTTATGGTAGAGCAAGGCATATTTTTAGGCCATATAATATCTAGCAAGGGCATTGAAGTAGCTCCTGCTAAAATAAATGTGATTTCTTCTTTATTTTACCCCATATGCGTGTGGGAGATTTGTTCTTTTCTTAGTCATGCAAGTTTCTACCGGCACTTTATTAGAGACTTTAGCAAAATAGCCCTTCCGTTATCCAACCTCTTGCAAAAAGATGTGGAGTTTGACTTTGATGAGAAATGCAAGAAATCCTTCGACCATTTAAAGCAAGTTCTTACCACTACCCCCATTATCTAGCCATTTGATTGGACACTCTCCTTTGAGCTGATGTGTGATGCTTCAAACTATGCAGTGGGAGCTGTCTTAGCACAAAGAATGGGCAAAGTTTCTCATATGATCTACTATGCTTCAAGGACTTTGGATACTGCTCAACAAATTACACCACTACGAAAAAATAGGTTTTATCTATTGTGTTTGCATTAGATAAATTTAGATCATATTTGCTTGGTTCTAAAGTTGTGTTGTTTTCTGATCATACAGCTTTGAAGTTTCTCCTAAAGAAACCTAAGGCCAAGCCAAAATTGATTCGGTGAATGCTGCTGCTCCAAGAGTTTGGCATCGAGATACATGACAAGAATAGATTAGAGTACTTGGTAAATGACCATCTGAGCCGAATTAAGCAAGCTACGAACCGCCTTCCCATCCATGACACCTTCCCTGATGAGCAGCTTTTACAGCTATAAGGTAACACTCCATGGTTCGTTGATATAGTAAATTTATTGGTTGCTAGTGTCTTGCCTGCATATTTTACTAAAGCACAAACTGACAAATTAAAGAGTGAGTCAAAGTATTATGTGTGGGATGATCCATATCTGTGAAAATTCTATAGTGAACAAGTAATTAGAAGACGTGTTCGTAATCATGAATTTCATTATGTTCTTAGCTTTTGCCATGCATTTGCATGTGGTGGGCATTTTGGGCCTCAACGTACTGCTAGGAAAGTATTAGAATCTAGATTATATTGGTTAACCCTTTTTCATGATGCATATGAATTTTGTAAATCTTGTGAGCAATGCCAATGAATGGGAAATATCTCTCGTATGAATGAGATGCCCTAACAACCTTTGTTGTTTTATGAAATATTTGATGTTTGGAATATTAATTTTATGGGTTCTTTTCCTATCTTATTTAGTTTTGTTTACATTTTGCTTGTTGTTGATTATGTGTCTAAATGGGTGGAGGCAAAAGCCACTCAGACTGATGATTCAAAAGTTGTTGTGGATTTTGTTATATCAAACATTTTATGCAAATTTAGCATTCTAAGGGCTATCATTAGTGATCAAGGGTCACACTTCTGCAACCAGAATATGGAGGTTTTGTTGAAAAAGTATGGAGTCATGCATAAGGTTTCTACACCTTACCACCCCCCAAACAAATGGTCAAGCTGAAGTATCAAATAGAGAGATCAAGCAAATCCTTCAGAAAACTATTAAGCCTAATAAGAAGGATTGAAGCAAGCGGCTTCATGATGCTTTTGGCATACCGAACTACCTACAAGACACTACTAGGGATGTCTCTCTACCGAATTGTCTTTGGGAAGACATGTCACCTACCGGTGGAGATAGAACATAGAGCATTTTAGGCCATGAAGAGTTGAAACATGGACCTTGACCAAGCGGGAGTGGAAAGAAAATTGTAATTATAAAATTGAAGGAAATCCACTTTGAGGCCTATGAGAGCTCCAAAATCTATAAGGAGAAGACCAAGGCTTTCCATGACAAAAATATTACAAGGAAGGAATTTGTGGTTGGACAAAAAGTTCTCTTATACAATTCTCGCCTCAGGCTCACACCCAACAAGCTTCGTTCTAGGTGGTTAGGCCCTTTCATGGTTACTAAGGTGTTTCCTTATGGTGCGGTGGAGGTCACAAGTGAGGCAACTCACAAAACTTTCAAGGTCAATGGACATATCCTTAAGTCATTCTATGAGGGTGCACAAGAGAACATAATGGAAAACCTCCACTTGCAAATGACTATCTACAATTGATAAGGATGTTTCTTTCCCCTCTCTTTTATTTTGCTTGTCTTATATTTGTTGATATGATTGATGATTTGCTAATGATTTTTGAGCTTTACATTGAGGACAATGTAAAATTTATGTGCGATGGAGGAATTTTAAAATTCTATTTTTTTAATGTTTGTAATTTTAATTCTACTATTTTTATTGTTTTGGCTATTTTTACTATTTAGTTCTGTTAATTTACTGTTACTGTTTTGTTATTTGTTGTTTACTATTTTTCTGGTTATAATTATGTTGTTTATGTTTTTTGTTGTTTAATGTTGTTGTTATTGTTGTTATTTCTGTTATTTTTGTTATATTTCTATTTCTATTTTTAATTATATTTTCTATTTTTAATTATGTTTCTATTTTCTATTTTTGTTTTCTATTTTGTTTCAAATTCTATTTTACATTATGCTTTTCTTGTTTTTAAAAGGAAAAAAAAATATAACTGTGTTTTTAATTGCTTTCCAATGAAACTTTGAGTTTGTGAAAGTTGTGAGTATGCATAAATTAAGGTAGCATAAGTGAATAAATTGTCTCTCATCTTGAGAATAACTAGTTTGGCAACAAAATTGAATTAGTAGATTAAAGTTTGATAGAAACATACATTGTGAGACTTTGAGCATTTTAATGAATGGATTGGGCATTTGTGTCATTTTTTTCTTTCTTGTGTGATTTGTACTCATGAAATTTGTTACTCTAGAACTTGCTTTGATTATTTTTTAGGTTACATTTTCACGTGCATACATGAATATGATTGAGACATTTTTCTTGAATTAGCCATTTTAACCAAATAACTAACCTTGCATATTTTTCCTTGATTAACTCCTTTGAGCGTATTTGACCATTCCTTATTTTTAGCTCATTATATGCCTTAAATGAAAAATAATTTTCTTACCCAACCTTAGGGGATAAGAGAGCATTGACATTGTTATTGGATGAGTTTTTGAACAAGTGTGAGCTGTGCTAATTAGTATGCAAAATGCTAGTGAAAAAGGAAAGAGTGGCCAATTGAAAAAAATTGATTTTTTTTAAGAAAAGCAAAAAATAAATAAAAGAAAATGTAAAGAAAATTACGCAAGGAAAAAAGAATAGTAAAGAGAATTTGCATTACATAGAGTTAGGATAAAACTATCATGCTGGTTATTTGGACTCAACCCTAATGCTTTTTTATTTTCTTTGGTCTTTAACTTGTCATATCCATATTACTTCCCTCTTTTACCTTGACCTCATTACAACTTTGAATAAAATCTTCGTGATTTGTGTGTGCATGTGTTTTAAGTAGTAGAGAAGTAGAAGATAAGCAAACTTATGATGATGCATATTTTCATGGTTTGAATTGAATGAAACACTTACTTTCTAAACACTTGAGAGATTGAGAGTAAATCTTGTGAGGTTTTATAATTCTTGATCTATGCTTTTCAATTGAAGTTACTATGCTTGTTGGTTTGAGATGTAAAGAAATGTTACTTCATGAATGCTTTAATTCCTTGAAATTTTGGTTGTTCCCCTTTTGCATTCTTGAACATCATTGGAAGGTGAATTTTTCTGGAGTTTTTAACTTTCAAGTTTGTGTTGTTTTTCCTTTGTTCCCCAGTGGTGGATTTCTACTTTTGCCTAGGAGTGCAAAAGGCTAAGTGTGGGAGAATTTAATAAACATCATTTTTATATATTAGTAATGCTTCATATTTAATATTTTGGATCTCTTATGTGCTTAATTGATAGGTTTTAGTCACCATTTATAAGTTTGGGTTCAAATTGTGCTTAATTGTATTTCTCAGCATTATGACAATTTTACATTTTTTCTGTATTTTGGGCATAACTTGAGTTCTAAATATCTAAAATTTATGAAATTTACCTTGTAAGAAATATGAGAGAAAGCTATATAACTTTTATGAAGAGTAGGGAGGCTTAATTGGATGTATAGTGGGTCAGATTAGGTCATGAAGTCAGAATAGAGATGCTGTTACTGGAACTTAGATGATGTGCAAAGATTGGGCCTTAATTATGGTTGTAGGTGTCATTTTGGACTGAAACTAGTGCTATTTGAAATCTAAGTTATATATCTTCAATGTTTATGAAGACCACTTATAAAAAATGTGATGTTTTGATGGTGTTTTCACCATTAGAAGTCGGTTGATGAGTTTAGAGAGCTGTTAAGAATGTTTTGGGCATAACTCTATCATCTTAAGCCCAAATTATGCAAATTAGGTGTCCGATTAAAGCTAAGAGGAAGATGATTAACCCTAAGCTACAACACCAGCAATAGCACCCACCACGAGATAGTTATTTAAGTAGCAACAACTACCACGAAATGCAACCTTAATTTTCTCCTAGCTGTTCTTGCTTGCACTTCTTCTCTTCATCTTTCTTCTTCTCCCTTCTCTTTAGGTTTCTTTGAGACCTTGTGATGAATGTTTACATTCTAATTGTTAATCAAATTTCTCTCCTCCTTCTCTTGATTCTGCTGCATCATCACTGAGTGCTTAACTCAATTTGCATTTTCATGCAATGGTTGCTTAACTATCACATGTTTGCAGAAACTAAGCAATGCATCAAGGCTTCTTGGATGTTGATTGTTAAGCTTCGTTGAATTATGAGTTTTAGATTAATTTAGGATTAGATGAGTGCTTAATTCATTTAATCTTGATTAATTAAATTCTAGGTGCTTATGTAGTAGAGAATTCATGGATCATGTTAAGGCTTCTTGATGTGATCTAAGACTAAGAATGACTAAACAATGCATCAAAGGTGTTTGATGGATTGTTTAGCTTGGTTGAATTATGGATTTTAAGTTAATTTAGGATTAAATAGGTGCTTATTTCATTTAACATTGATTAACTAAATTCTAGATGCTTATCTAGTAGATAATTCATTAATCATCTTAAGGCTTCTTGATATGATCTAAAGCCAAGAACTTAGTTAGCAAATGAATGGATTCTTAGTGATCAAGGATGGATTAAACTCAAGAATAATTTATTTCCTTAGATTGATTATTTACTTAATTTTGTTTACAATTTTTAATTACTTTCTATTAATTAATTTTGTAATCTTTCCCCTCCTTTGTTAACTTCTTAATTTGATTGCTTAATTAAAGTGATCTAAGGACTCAACGTAGTTGTGCCTTATACTACAAGTAATTTGGTGAATTAGTGAATAATTGATATAATTTAATAGTCTCGACAGCTATCAAAATATCCCATAGAACCCCTCATAAATAGAGGAGTTAGTTATTAGCGATAATGATCTTATTAGATTTTCATCATAATTAACAACATTTAATGCAGATTTAAACATGATTTTTATCTACCAAGACGCTCTTATAAATACCACAAGAGATAACAAAGGTATTTATCTAATTCTAAACACTCTCTCACCTTTTGCACAATCTAATTTGAGCGTCAGAGTGTCTTTTGTAGGTATCTACTCCTTGCATCACTATCACTTCCATCATGCTACAAAGGAAACCACTTTCATCAATCTCATTCAGGTAATCATCTGAACCCAGTTTAGAACAGGGTAAAAATTATCTGTGATTTTTTGGAGGTTGAATTTTAGTTTTGAATTTATGGAATTTTGGGAAGGATTATACGATTTACCACTTTTAGATCTTCCCTTTTAGAGAAACCAAATGATTTGTTTTTGGGAGGCCAAAAAGAGGCATTTATAGATGCCATCTTCTCATTAGGATTTAGAAACTCGCTTTCCTACATTTCTCCATCATATATCCTGTTTGAATCTTATGGTTTACATCTCCATCTATTTCTCTGTCATTTTATATGAAAAATCCAAGATACCTCACCATGTGACTCGTGAGATGGTATAATATCAAATTTCATATACTCTGTTTTACTTCTACTTAATTGGAAGTCATATGCTTCCAAACCTTGTCTCCATAGCACTAACTTACCATTTATTCCCTTTGTCTATTCTCCCACTAGGACTATATCATCTACAAAAAAACATGAATTGTGGCACTGACTTTTTGATATGCTCAATAATCACATCCAAAACCAATGTAAAAAGATAAGAGCTCAAAGCTCACCCTTGGTATAAACCTATAGTTATAGGAAAATCTTTTGTGACCACACCATGTATTCGTACGCATCTTAACCCATCATACATATCTTTGATTACTCAAATATAAGTGAAACAAATTACTTTCTCCTCCAGCGCCTTCCATAAGATCTTTCTTGGCACCCTATCATAGGCCTTTTCCAAATCAATGAAAACCATGTGTAAATTCTTTTGCTTCCTCTGATACTATTCCATCAATCTTCTTAGAAGCTATTTTGCTTCTATGGTTGACTTGCTTAGCATAAATCCAAATTGATTTTATGAAATGTGAGTTTCTTGTCTGAATCTCCATTCAAATTCAATTGCCATTTCCCATAGTTTCATAGTATGACTCATGAGCTTAATCCTTCTTTAGTTAGCACAATCCTGTATATCTCCCCTGTTCTTATAAATAGGAATCAAAGTGATTATCCTCTATTCATTTAGCATTTTCTTCGATTTTATTATCTCGTTAAAGAACCTTGAGAACCAAATTATTATCTCAGACAATATTAGAGCTTATTTTATCTCAAACTCTCAGATTCTACAATAGAATATAATATTAGTCTTCCTCTCTAGTGTTTAAAATATCTAAGTCCATTAATATTACATGTCCTTCGTTAATATAGTATGATTATTTTCAATCTTTTGGGAAAATTTTGAAGTAATAAGTAATCATCACAAGTATTTTTATTATTATTATAGTTACAAAAATGAGAAATTAAGTATAAATTATAAACAATATTAGGGTAATATGTAACATCCTCAATGGAACAAACAAATATCATATTTAATTATTTGTTTCCAATTGATTTTTTTTTAGTTTTTTTTGTAGTGTAATCAAGTTGTGTCCACGCAAGCTTGCAGGTTTCTTGACTAATCCACCTCTTTGATCTAGTCAAAGGTAGATCATCCACACTAGGATTAAAAAATTCACATGAATATTTCTTATAACTTAATTCCAAGAAATTGGTATAACAATAAAGCACTATTAACAGGATTTGCGCACAAAACCACTTTATCGAAAGAAATTATTGTATGTTCCTGGAGTGCTACGTAAGATTGTGCTCACACCACTCAAATATTGACATTCAAACATTCATTACTTTTAAGACTTACCACTAACTTGTATATTTATTATCCCAAACTTTTTTTTTATTTTTTTAAAAAATAAAAAAATATAAGTTAGTGGTAGACCTCATCATTAATAATGGTTGAAATGTCAAAATATGAATGGTGTGAGAATAATCTTACGTGACGTTCCAGGATCATGCAATAATTTCTCCTTTATCTATGCTATGTGATTATATCACTATAGCTAACTCTTAGTAATATTTTTATCTTATTGATAGGAGAGTATAGCTATAGTTTCTCAGTAATGGTATACAAAATGAATATGTGGAAATTTATAAATATAATAATTCAGAAGATGCAAAAAGTATATATGACCAAGCTTTATAAAGGGCCATTTATTTTCTCAGTGTAAAGAAAGATTTTTCTAGTGGGGAGAGGGAGTTTCCTTAATTTACAGGAGAGTCTTCAATTGGTTGGAAACCTTTTAGAATAAACTCATCATCCTATTATTTTCTTAGCCTAACATTGTTTGGATAATTGGAAATGGGATGAAGAGAAAGGCAATAAGGAGAAGGGGATTAAATTTCTTGATTTGATTGTTTAAAAATTGTTAGGAAAAAGAATAATTTAAGAGAAATTATTTTCTCACTATTTCCTTGAAAGATTCGATTTTTTTCCCTTAAAATTGATATAGAATAGAGGAACTAATTTTTTTATAAATAAAAAATAAGTACTTTACATTTTTATCCCTCTTCTTATTTATCAAATTTTCTCAGTTCATTGGTGACTTTATGCATAAAGGTGAATGCTCTTCTAAACATGCCGCACTACTCATATGTAATTGATTAGGTGTTCGTACTCCAATCCAATTTCATATATGTATTTCAAACATCTTTTCATTCTAAAATTGCCGACACCATTCCTATTAAAATTGCTTACACCATTCTTGTTATTTCATTTGTTTAGTTCATGGCTTTTTATCTATAATTTGTGGAGAGTGATAAAAAGTTAGAGATGGTTACTAAAAATCAATTGAGAAAGATAGTAAATATATTTGAAAAGTATATACAACATAATTGGTCAATTGCCACCAAAAGTATCTTATATCTAAAGGTGTAATATGGTAGCGAATAGAGGACTTGGGTATTGATCAAGACATGTTATCAATAACCTATTATCATCTTGTTCAGATTTGTAATAAGAGTTTTACTTGGTTATCTATTTGAAAGGTATAAGAAAATGTTAAAGCATTTTGTGCCTAACTACTCTCTAAGCAATTAAATTTTAGAGACCTGTGATCATGTTGCTTTTGCATATAAATTGAAAGTAGTGGACTTTAGAATAATTCTATGGATTGCATTGATGTTCTTCTTTACCATTTATAATGAACTTTCTTATGTTGAATTCATTGTCGGAATTGTTATGAGAAAATAATATTATGATTATTTTAAATTTTAATTAAAGGTTTCAAATATAAAAAAAAATTTAATTAAAGGCTTTTAGATTTTTTTACTTGTGAGTTGAAGGTTGAATTTTGTAATAATATGTGACAATAATGACAAAAGAAAATATTAAGTATCTGTTTATTTTTTAATAAATTAAAAGGGCTATTTAAGAAGTTAAAAATTATAACATTTCTATTCTGTTCTTTTCAATTTTAACTCTTAAACAAGTGTAATAAAATTTTGTTTCGTTCCCTTATTAATATTTCATACAAGAGAAATTGTAACTTTATTTCATTCTTTTCTTTTCTTTTACAGTCCATCCCTAGTTGTTATGTTCTGTTCCATTAATGAAAAAACATTCAAATTATTATTTTCTTTGCCTAAAGGAAGTTGTTCCCCCTTTCTATATCTTAATTTTTTTTTCAATTTCTAGCCATTTCTTTTCATTTTCAAGTTTGACTTAGAGAAAGTAAAATTAATAAAAGGCTAATTGTACAAAAAAAAAAAAACAAAATAAAGAAGAAGAAGAAGAAGGATATTCATATTGGTGACAAAGTGATCTAGTGGTAGGCTGAAATTGAAAATTAGATGAGTTAGTTATGCATCGAGGTGCACCAACTGGTTGGATTAGGAAAATCGAGAATTGATTATTTGGCTGGTTTAATCAATCCTCAAAAACTGCAAATTCAAGAATCATGATTTAAATAAAAAACCCCGTGGTGAACTAGTCAAATCATGTAAACTAGTCTAGGTTTTACCAATTGAGCCTGTTTTTTTCTTAAAAAAAACTGAAATCAATAATTTAAAATTCTTATTACTTTTTTTGTGTAAATCCATCAGTATTCGAAAGCTGCATTAGACTCCGACTAATTCAGAGTCAAGTTGGGTCAGATTACAAAGGTGTAAAACTCTCTCAGTGCTGATAATAAAGTATTGTTTTTATTTTAAAATTCTTATTACTAAAGTGTGTTGTTTTCTTCTCAATTTAAAACCAAAACTAAGCATTTCTCCTATTAACTTGTCCAACATAAGGCATAAGTATATATTACAGCCATAGTTTGCCTCCTATTTATTATAAGGAGATATACCTCTCCTCTATTACTTATTCGATGTGGGACTGATAAGCCTGTATTTTATAGCCATAAAATGGATGAATTATGATGATTTGATTATGATTGTTGACAAATTTTGAATGAATTCTTATTAATTATCGTCATTTTTATTGAATAAGAAAGATTTAACACATTTAAAGTGAAAGCAGACGAAGATATCTCATTTTCAAAGCAAAAGAGGACAATTTTGGCTTAGATAGGACCTTGTGTCAACTCAGAAGCGATTTAAGAGATAGACACGACCTTGTCTAAGTTGAAGAAAGCTTATGACTAGGAGACATGGTCATGTCTCTTAGTCACATGGCCGTGTCTCCCCCCAACGTTGAAGTTACACAATTCTGGTAACAGACATGACCTTGTCTTAACCCAATGAAGCTTTTGACTTTAAGACACGACCGTGTCTCAATGACATATGGTCGTGTCTCACTTAAAGTACTGAACGCAGATTTCAAAAGACACGGTCATGTCGAAGGGAGACATGGCCGTGTGAGTCCCTCTGACGTGAAAAGAAGGAAGCTTTTCCCCCAAATCAGTATAAATTAGGCAAAAACACCAAACCTATGGAGACTTTTGGCTAGAGACTTGTGTGACAACAAGTTTTGAGAGGAGAGGCGCAATGATTCAGAGGTGAAGGCTTTGAAGGCAAGAGCAAGACTCTTTGAAGATCAACCATTGAAGTTCTATTCTCTATCTCTATCTTCCTATCTTTTCTTTTTGTTTATGAATCATGGTTGTTTCTTTAATCTTTGTTCTTATTTGTGTTACAATTGGCATGAGCAGGTAAACCCTTTTCTAGGATTAGGATGAAACTCTTTATTTCCCTATTATTGTCATTGATCTTGAGATTGAGAGGACGCTTTGTAATATTAGAAGAGAAAGAAGAACATAGAGATTTTAGGAAGACAACATGGCAGACAACACTAACCAAGTCGCCAATCCAGAGCAAAGGCTAAGGGATTATATAACTCCCAATGCTAATTCTCGCCAGTCTTCCATTGTTAGACCACAAATAGAGGCTAACAACTTTAAGATCAAGACTTTATTGATCCCGATGATCCAATAATTGCAATTTAGCGGGTCACCAACTGAAGACCCAAATAAGCATTTGGATGAGTTCTTGGAGTTATGTGACACTATAAATATTAACAGGGTTTCAACGGATGCTATATGGATTAGACTTTTTCATTCAGATTAGAAAAATGCCAATATGCACAAAAGTAAGCATGAATCTGGGCAGCATGACCACAACATATGGAAAACAACCAACATGAGCAAGTAGACGTATAACAATCAGTATAATCAGACAAGCATGGATAAGGCTGCAATGAAAAGAAAACAACCAGCATGCAAGATGAATAGTAGCATGCAGAATAATGGGCAAACCAATAAGCCATAGCAAAAAATAACTAGATATAACAATAAGAAATTTCCAAAATGGCATTCAGAGCAATTAGCAAGGCAAATGAGAACAAAGCAATAAAATCAATAATGGAAAATAAAAAAGAGAAAGATCACAAAATAAAATCCTAACTTAGAAGAAAAAGAAAATAAAAGTAAAATGGCAGAAATGAAATTAAAATAAAAAAAAAAATTAAAATAAAATAAAAGAGTAAAAATGATAATTAAGTAAAATGAAGAAAAATTAAAATAAAGAAAGAAGAAGGAGAACCTAGCAACAGAGAGAGAAATACGGTGAAGGGAAAAAAGGAAATGGGGTTTAGAGGGTACGGTGGGTAGTGGTGAGATTGGGTGGGGAGGGAAGGGATTGGGGAATAGTGATGAGAGAGGATGGTTAGGAGGTAATAGGGATAAGTAATGGTGGCTACGATTTTGAAGGGGAGGTGGGGTTGGGTATATGGTAGAAAGAGATGGAGGGAGAAAAGGGGTTTTTTGGGATTTAGGGGATTGGGTTTTTTTTTTGTGATAGTGGAAAGGAAGCCCGAGGGGGATGGGGTACGGTGGTTATGAGAGAGGAGGCTCGGGTGATGAGGTGGCGTGGGAAAATAGAAGAGCATGGTGGTTGTGGTGGGTGGCTATGGAGGTATGGGGACGATGGTGAGGGAGAGAAAGAAGCAGAAGAGAGAAAAAGGGGGAAAGGGATTCTGGATTGGGACGAAGGGAGGGTTATTTTTAAAAATTAAATTTTTTTTTTCTAGATTTTAGAAAGGGACATGACCATGTTGAAGAAAGACACGACTGTGTCTCTGCTCAGAAATCAAATAGAAGCATTGGGGTTGTTAGACATGGTCGTGTCTAACTCCCTCAACGTATCTGTGATGGTCACACGGCCGTGTATCATTGAGACACGACCGTGTCTCATACCAGAGTTCAAATGGAAGTATTCTGGAAGTTAGACACAGTCGTGTCTAACTCCTAAATCGCTTCTAGAAGGGGAAAAATGAAGTAATGACCAGAAAAACTAAGTGTAATGACTAAGAATGCAAAAGGGAACCAAAAGGAAAGCATGAGAAGGGATAAAAACACAAGTTGCCTCCTGTAAAAATCTCAAAAATTGTTTATTTAATGATAAATAGTCATTTTATAATATTTGTGATTTTTGTGAATTTTTGTGTATTTTTCCAGAAATGTTGATTATTTTAATATATTCCTCGTTTTGCATGTGCACCGAGCAGAGCTGAAAAAATAAAATATTTTCCTCGAGGTTGGAAAACCTTGAACTGTGGAAACGTCAACGGGGGATCTTAGTAAACCCGAGGTCGGGCATAATTTATGATGTTTACATTTTTCAAGATTTTTATCTGATAAATAAAAATCGTTGTACATTTTATTATCCGTTGGACAATAAATACTGATTTTTGTTATATGTAGTAGTTGTCCATTGGATAATAGCTTGTAGTAAAATACTTATCATCTTTTCAAGAGTGTTAACTTTATGTCACATCATGTTGACTTTTGCAAAAACCTAACAAAGCTTCTCAAGGAAGCTTTGCCCAAGCTGCTAGAGGAAGCTTCCTTCCCCCTCTTCCATGCAACTCCACGGCCAAGTGGAGGGGAATGTGACAAATTTTGTCACATTTCCACTTATGTCATCCATCCTTTCTCATTTCAAAAACCCTAAACACTTTTCTATCACTTTCTCTCTCCATTTTCGCTCTCCATTTTCTCTCTTCTCTCACTTTCTCTCAAACTTTTCTCCTCTTCCTCTCCTCCTCTTCTCCACGGCAGCCCCACACCATTTTCCTCCATGGTTTGCTTGATTTCAAGCAAGCACTTTACTTGAACCAACATTTCCTTTGAAGCTTTTTCATCTCTTGTTAGAACCATCTTCAAGGGAGCTCATTTTCTTCTCCATTTTCTCACCATCTCCACGGCCAAAAACCACCATTTTTTACCTCCAAGATTTTTCACTCAACCAACCTCATTTTTTACATCTTCTCATCATCTAGAACATTTTCTCTTTTATGACCATCTATTGAATCCACCATTTTCATCATCTTCCACAGAGCTCTAAAGTTTGAAGCTTTGAGGTAAAAAGTTCATGACTTTTCCATTTTTCTTCTCATTTTCATGGTCCTTAGTCACCTTGGTGATCAAGGACTCCTTTTCCAAGCTTTGATTGTTGATTTTTATGAAATGGACTTTCTAGGGTTTTGTGGTAGTGGAGGATAGATTTCAAGTGCAAAAAAGAGCTTGCTTTCTTGTTTATTTCCTTGGGTAAGAGGAAGATCATCCACTTCAACCTCTCTTGGTAGTGAGGAGTTTGTTTGTGTGTTAGTTATGAGAAACCCATGTTAGGATTGCTCTCTTTGTTATGTGGTTTTTGAAGACCTTTGTATTAATTTTTATCTTGAATGACTTTATTGGTTGTTATTATGTATCTGATAATCACATATTTTATTCATTAAGAAACCCTCATTATTAGTCATTTACACTCTTCATGTACTTAATTGACTGAATTTGATTATGTTTTGTAAGTTTGAACTCGAATCGGACTTAATTGATTTTTCAGCATTATTCGAGTCTTACACTGTTTCTGTATTTTGGCCATATCTTGAGTTCTAAATGTCTGATAATTATGAATTTTACCTTGTAGGAAAGATAAAAGAGAGCTCTACAACTTTGATGAAGAGCTCAAAGTCAAATTCAGACATTTAGTAGAGCTAATTGGGCATGGAAATCAGAATACGGGATTTGTGACTGGAACCCGAACAGTGTGTAGTAACCAGAACATAATTCGAGTTTGGGTTTATAGAATGGGTTGAAAATTGGTGATCTGAAAGTTAAGACCCATATGTACAACTTTCATGACAAACACAAAACTTGATTCGGGCTCCTTGATGGAGATATTGGGTCTGAAAGTCAAAACAGAGGTGCTGAAACTGGTCCTGAGCAGTCTGTAGTAATTGGGTCATATCTTGGGCTGTAGGACGAATTTTTGGGTGCTTCTAGAGCCATTGGAAAGCTTAGACAATTTCCTAGAACTTTCATGAAGACCATTTGGCTCAAAAATGACGAAATCAATGAGTTCAACAATGAATACTTTCGGAGACAAGGAAGCTCACCTACCAAGAAGCTCACCTACCAAGTTCACCTACCAAGCTCACCTACTAATTCCACCTACTAATCTCATCTACCCATCTACTACTACTCTGAATCCTCTATAAAAGGAAGCATGTGGAGAGCTCTAAACACAACACACACTTGGTGTTAGAAATAGCTTTTCATAGTTCTTGTATATTTTTCCTTCATTGTAATGGAGAGCTAAGTCACTTCTAGTCAATTCGGGACTCTTGAAGAGATTGTGGCTTGGATTCTTGAGACCTTGGTTATGTAATGTATTTGATTTATATTTGAATTCCTCTTCTCTTCTTCTTCTGTTCTCTTGATCTTGAATGCATGAATGGTGATTCTGTTTATGTTTGATCTGATTTGATCTTGGTTTAAGATTAAGTATTGTGATGAAATTTAGAACTGATTGATCTAAACGAATCACGTAATTGAAGAGGTTAGGTTACTGATTTGTGCCTAGGTTAATTGAATTCGGCGCTTAAATTGACATATATTTACATGAATGGTGCGATTGCAGATTTGTGTTTATCACTTGTCAATTGAATTCTGGATGATTGTCTAGTATGAATTATGGATCGATGCGAGAGATCTCGGTTAGATCCAAGTTAACCATTCAAATGTATTTCAGGTGTTTGTTGAAAGGTCTATGATTGAATCCACCCAATCTCGGATAGATTTCTGAATTGATTTGTTCTTTTAATTGTTATTTCTCTTTAAATCCTCGTCATCTGCGATCCTTGAACCATCAAAACCCCCTTTTTCTAACTTTCACTTGATTTGATCAAATTGCATCTACGATCCTTGAGAAGACGATCCGGTGTTGTTCACTATACTACAAGTTTAGGTAATAACTTCGGTTATAATTTTGACCGAGTTCGGCGCTCGTCAATTTTGGCGCCATGCTCATTCTTAGGGGATCTCGTAGGTGTAATCTTTTCATTTTGAGTAACCTTACTAATTTTTGTTCTTTCTTACCTATTCTAACAGTTATTTTTCATTTACTAACATTGTTCATACCATACTAATATTTTTTATCCTAGCTTTTGAATTTTTCTGATTTAGGAAAGACGGAAAACAGGTGATTACGGGTAACTATTGCAATTTTCGAACTGCAACATGCCCAGAATGAGCTGAAACTTGGTCGGTTGATGGAAAACAGCTTGATAAACAAGACTCACAGTTAACTGTGAGGTCACCCCTGGTTTTTCGAAATTCTATCATTTAGACCACTTTTTCAATTTTTTAATATTTTTTATTGCATTTTCTAGTTTCATTTTTATGTAGATTTTGTTCTGTGTTGATTCCATAATTTTTAAAAATGTTTAGACATATTAACTAGATTTATTTTTGCATATTTTGAGTGTTGTTTAGTGTATTTTGCTTAGTTGCAGTTTTTGTGTTTTTGTGCTTTAGTTGATGCATGACTAGGTCCAATCCTCGATATCTTGCTTGATCTTGATCCCGAGATTGATAGGACCTTGCATAGATTAATTAGAGCTCGTGTGATAAATTCCGAGTTAATTGAACCTAATTTTGGGAGTGAACCGATAACTTAAGTAATCCCGAAATCATGGCCGATAACATGCATAATAGAACCCTTAAGGAACTTCTCGCTCCCGATGTATCTTACCAATCTTTGTGCATTCAATATCTCGATCTTGATGCAGATTTTGAGTTAAAATCTGGTTTGATACACTTGTTACCAAAGTTTCATGGTCTTGCGGGTGAAGATCCTCATAAGCACTGAAAGAGTTCCATGTTGTGTGTTCAACCATGAAGCCACAAGGCATCTCTGAGGAACACATCAAGTTAAGGGCATTTCCCTTCTCACTTGTCGATGCAGCCAAAGATTGGTTGTTTTATCTTTCACCAGGTTCAGTCAGAAGTTGGAATGACATGAAGAGGTTGTTCCTGGAGAGATTCTTCCCTGCCTCGAGAGCTGCTGCAATTAGGAAGGATATATGTGGCATCAGACAGATGTCTGGTGAGACTTTGCATGAATACTGGGAGAGATTCAAGAAGTTGTGTTCGAGCTGCCCTCATCACCAAATTAGTGACCAACTCTTGATTCAATACTTTTATGAGGGTTTGCTGCCAAATGATAGAAGCATGATCGATCGATGCTGCCTCTGGAGGAGCCTTAGTAGACAAAACTCCTACCGCCGCAAGAGATCTGATAGCAAACATGGCAGCCAATACCCAACAGTTTGGCTCGCGGATCATCACCGCAACCAGAGGAGTTAATGAAATTCAAGCATCTCATATGGACCAACAAAGAATGGAACACAGACTAGATGAATTGACTTCTTTGGTAAGACAGATAGCAGTGGGTCAACAACCACCAATGCAGATGACTGCATCAGTGTGTGGAATTTGCTCTAATTCATCTCATCCTACTGATTCATGCCCTACACTTCAGGAAGATGGTTCCGCTTTTCCAGATCAATGTGTTGCTGCAGCTGGTGTTTTTCCTGGTAGACCCCAATATCAGCAACAACAGCAACAATCTAGATATGATCCATTTTCTAGTACTTATAATCCTGGTTGGCGAGACCATCCCAATTTGAGATATGGGAATCCTAGCAACAAAGCCCCCCACCAAAGCAACAAAAACCCCACCAAAGAAGAACAACAATTTAGATACCAAGTCTGCAGGTCCAAGCAACAAATACCAACAAATACCCCCGCATTCGAGACAACGAAGAACATTCAAGATCTGTCTAATCCACTCCACGGTGAGCCATCATTGGAAGACGATGAAACAAATGGCCACAAATAACATTGGTTCCAGCAGAACGTCGGTGCCAACATTCGAATTTACAAACTCAAATTGGGTACCGGCAACCACCGTGAGCGAGCTAAAGAGTCAAGGTTCTAGCCAATTGCCTTCACAAACAAATCAACAATCCAAGAGGCAACGTAAGTGCAATTACCTTGAGAAGTGGCAAAGAAGTTGATGTTCCAACCTTACAAAGAATCGAAATTGACCAAAAACAGGAAATGGATAATTCAGTCGAAACGTGCCCTTGAAGAAAATTGCAGAGAATTCAGATGTTACCATTCCATTACCTTTTCCAAATAGGATCACACAATCCAAGAGAACAATGCAAGCAGAAATGGAAAAAGAAGTCATGGAGACATTCAGGAAAGTAGAAATCAATATTCCTCTCCTAGATGCAATCAAGCAAATTCCAAAATATGCTAAATTTCTCAAGGAGTTATGCACTCATAAGAGAAGGTTGAAAGGGGATGAAAAGATCAGCATGGGTAGAAATGTTTCTGCAATGATTCTGCCAAGCATGCCACAGAAATGCAAAGATCCTGGAACTTTCACAATTTCTTGCACGATTGGCAACTCTAGATTTGAGCATGCAATGCTAGATTTGGGTGCTTCGATCAATGTCATGCCCATGTCAGTGTATAAGTGTTTAAACATTGGTACTTTGCAACCCACTGGTATCGTGATTCAGTTGGCAAATAGAGCCACTGCTCATCCCTGCAGGTGTCTTTGGAAGATGTGTTAGTCGGGTGAATGAGTTGATTTTTCCAGCAGATTTCTACATTCTGGACATGGAAGATGAGTCTCCAACAAACCATGCTCCATTGATTCTAGGCAGACCATTCCTCAAGACCGCCAAGACCAAGATAGACGTGCATGCTGGCACCCTTTCTATGGAGTTTGGCGACGATTTGGTACAATTTAACATTTTTGATGCTATGAGACACCCCCAGAGGAGCATTCGTTTTCCATGTTGATATGATTGAGATGCTTTGGTTGATGATATCTATACTTGATTTATATCTTTGAATTCCATGATATTGTTGACTATCTTAGTTCTGTTTCTTGTGATACATGTGCCACTTGTGATGTTGAACCATGTGCTGCATGTGCTGAGATTTATTCTGTTATGAGTAATGATACAGCTGCTGATGATGCAACAATTGAGAATAAGAGTCAGTACCATGCTGAAATTAATGTTGCTGAGATAGTTGTTTCAGATCACTTGTTACCTTCCATTGTGCAACCTCCATCTTTGGAGTTGAAGACTTTACCAGACCATCTTAAATATGCATATTTGGGAGATGGTGAGACACTTCCGGTGATTATTGCTAAAAACCTACAACCTGATCAAGAAGAAAAGTTACTGCAGATTTTGAGGCAGAATAGGCAAGCCATCGGATGGACTCTTGCAGATATTCCTGGTATTAGTCCCTCCACATGCATGCATAAGATTTTATTGGAAGAAGGGATCAAACCAGTTAGATGCCCCCAAAGGAGACTAAATCCCCTGATTCTAGATGTGGTGAAGAAGGAAGTTACAAAGCTACTTCAAGCTGGCATTATTTATCCCATATCTGACAGTCAATGGGTGAGCCCCGTGCAAGTGGTTCCCAAGAAATCTGGGGTCACAGTGGTTGCGAATCAGAACAATGAGCTTGTGCCCACACGAGTTCAAAACAGTTGGCGAGTTTGCATTGATTATAGGCGGCTCAATCAGGCTACCAGAAAGGATCATTTCCCGCTGCCATTCATTGATCAGATGTTGGAGCGGTTAGCTGGCAAGTCACATTATTGTTTCCTGGATGGATATTCGGGCTATTTTCAGATTCATATAGCCCCAGAAGACCAAGAGAAGACTACTTTCACTTGTCCATTTGGCACATTTGCATACAGGAGGATGCCCTTTGGTCTATGCAATGCTCCAGGCACCTTTCAGAGGTGTATGGTAAGTATCTTTTCGATTTTTTAGAAAATTGCATGGACGTATTCATGGATGATTTTCTTGTCTATGGATCTTCCTTTGATGCATGTTTAGATAGTCCGGCTCAGTCTTGCATAGATGCATTAAGACTAACCTCGTTCTAAATTTTGAGAAATGTCATTTCATGGTAGAACAAGGTATAGTCTTAGGGCATGTGATATCTCGTGAGGGTATTGAGGTAGATCCTGCAAAAATAGATGTTATTTCATGCCTATCTTACCCCACATGCGTGCGGGAGATTCGTTCTTTCCTTGGTCATGCAGGTTTCTATCGGCGGTTCATAAAGGATTTCAGCAAAATTGCACTTCCGCTATCCAACTTACTGCAAAAAGATGTAGAGTTTCACTTTGACAAGAAGTGCCAGGATGCTTTCAATCAATTGAAGCAGGCATTGACCAGTACACCTATCATCCAACCGCCGGATTGGACACTTCCATTTGAACTGATGTGTGATGCCTCTAATTATGCATTGGGAGCTGTTCTTGCACAAAGGGTTGGTAAAGTATCTCATGTCATTTCCTATGCTTCGAGAACTTTAGATCCTGCACAAATCAACTACACCACAACTGAAAAGGAACTTTTAGCAATTGTTTTTGCTTTAGATAAATTTCGATCATATTTGCTTGGTTCCGAGTGGTTGTGTTTTCAGATCATGCAAAGCATTGAAGTTTCTCGAAAAAGCCCAATGCCAAGCCCCGGTTGATTAGGTGGATGTTGCTCCTCCAGGAGTTTGATATTGAGATCCGTGACAAGAGTGGAGCGGAGAATTTGGTGGTGATCACTTGAGTCGAATTGAAAGGGAGACAGATGTTTTTCCCATCCATGATGTTTTCTCGATGAGCAGACTTTTCAAGCTGCAAGGCAACATCCCTTGGTTTCTTTGATTTGATTAATTTCTTGGTTGCTAAAGCAATACCGCACATTTCACTAAGGCTAAGATTGATAAATTGAAAAGTGAGTCAAAGTATTATGTGTGGGATGATCCTTACTTATGGAGATTTTGCAGTGACCAAGTAATTAGGAGGTGTGTGCCTGATGATGAATTCCATTCCATTCTTAGCTTTTGTCATAAACTTGCATGTGGCGGCCACTTCGGTCCTCAATGGACTGCTAGGAAAGTTTTAGACTCTGGATTATATTGGCCCACTCTATTTCATGATGCATATATGTTTTGCAAATCTTGTGATCAATGCCAGAGAACAGGGAATACTTCTCGTAGGAATGAAATGCCCCAGAAACCCTTATTATTCTGTGAGATTTTTGATGTTTGGGGTATTGACTTTATGGGTCCTTTTCCTGTATCATTTGGTTTTGTTTACATTCTGCTTGCTGTGGATTATGTATCTAAATGGGTGGAGGCTAAGGCCACTCGGATGATGATTCTAAAGTTGTTGTGGATTTTATTAGATCACGATTTTTCGTAGGTTTGGAGTCCCGAGATCCATCATTAGTGATCAAGGTTCACATTTTTGCAATCGAAGCATGGAGGCTTTGATGAAGAAGTATGGAGTCCAACACAAGGTTTCTACACCCTACCACCCCCAAACCAATGGGCAAGCCGAGGTCTCCAACAGAGAAATTAAGCAGATACTCCGAAGACAGTTCAACCTAACAGAAAGGACCTGGAGCAAGAGGCTTGAGGATGCTTTATGGGCTTACCGGACTGCTTATAAGACACCAATCGGGATGTCTCCGTATCGGATTGTTTTTGGAAAAGCCTGCCACCTACCGGTGGAAATTGAACATCGAGCATTCTGGGCGGTGAAAAGGTGCAACTTGGACCTAAATCAAGCAGGTATGGAGAGGAAGCTGCAGCTGCAGCAATTGGAGGAGATCCGCTTGGAGGCTTATGAAAGTTCCAAACTTTATAAGGAGAAGACCAAAGCCTTCCATGATAAGTTGATTCTGAGGAAAACATTTGAGATTGGTCAAAAAGTTCTCCTCTATAACTCCCGCCTCCGACTCATGCCTGGCAAATTAAGGTCTAGATGGGATGGACCATTTATTGTTACTAATGTTTTTCCTTCCTTCAGTGTGTTCAGATTAAAAGTGAGGTCACTGCCAAAGCTTTCATCGTAAATGGACACCGCCTCAAACAGTATCATGAACTTCCAGAGAATGCAGAAGTGGAGGTGATGAACCTTCTCCATCCGCATTATGAATAAAAAAAAGAAAAAAAAAAAAAAAAAAAAAAAAAAAAAGAAAAAAAAAAACAATTTGTG
The DNA here is from genome assembly GCA_029884605.1 of Ormosia emarginata. Taxonomy (NCBI): domain Eukaryota; kingdom Viridiplantae; phylum Streptophyta; class Magnoliopsida; order Fabales; family Fabaceae; genus Ormosia; species Ormosia emarginata. The sequence goes on from JAQQTP010000073.1 coordinate 24,074,563, forward strand.
TGCCGACAATGAGGTAGGTAGAGTCGCTCGAAGCATGTGGAGGTCATTTTTTTTCTTCAGCGACAACAACTGCGAAAATCTTGCAGTATGGATTTTATTGGCCTACTTTATTAAAGGTCTGTTACACCTTTTGCAAAAGCTGCGAAAATTGGTCAAAAAGTTCTGCTTTGAGATTATCGTCTGCACCTACTCTGGGGACGTAGATATTGAGGATCCTAGGAATGGTACTGCGCTTAAGTTAATGGACAAAGACTCAACCATTCCTGGAAAACCAAGTTCTTGAGTTCTTTGTGTTGCCTAGGTTAAGTGGCGGATACGGTACTCTGTGACTCTTGAGTCGGTTTATTCTTCGATTTCCCAAAATAATCGAACCCTTCTTCTCCTTCAAAATGGATGTCATTCTTTCAAACCCGAGAAAATATTTTCCTTCTCTTCCTCAAAATGCTCGAGAAAAATCTACAAAGTTCGATGTGAGAGATTGAGAATGTTAATGCACAAGGGTATGCGAGAAGATGTCTGTTGGATAATTGAAGCAAAGGTCCGATTAGCGGTGAGTCCTCAATTTCATTTGACTCATATATGCCCGGTCTTGGAAGAAGTTCATATTCTAAAAGGAGAAGAGCAAAAAGGTTACAAGTCTGTCACAAATGTGGACGATGGAAGCGTAACAAGCGATGTCGTACTAAGGGGATGGTTTCCGCAAATAGAGAAGATAAAATTTTCTTCATTAAGAATGGATTGAGTAAGGAGTCATTAGATGATATCTTATTGACTCTTGAGACGCATTCTTGTGGATTGGTGCATCGTGAAATTCTTAAATTGTGGAATCTCTTCAAGGATGAAGAACAACGCTACTGATCTTGGGAATCGACTCTAAAAGACCCCTGTTTGTCAATTTATAAGAAAATTGGATGGGAAGCTTATCCTCGACTCATAGAAGACGTTTAAGCGTTCTTGGACGTTAAACCGAAGCGAGATGTGAGCCATATCCACAAACAATCTGTACATATCATCTTCTTCTTCTTCTTCTTCATGGCATTTTACAAAAAAAATAAAAAATAAAAAAATGAAAAAAAAAATGAAAAAAAAAATGAAAAAAAAATGAAAAAAAAAAATGTATACTTCTTAGGGTTGGCTTTGGTAACACAAACCGTGAATGGGGAAATGCATGCATCTGATCCAGCCTTCTTAATTGAAAAACAAAGAAGGTAGATTGTATCCCACATGTGAGGCGGCCGGTCGTATTATGGTCACTTGTCCCTTACGGGAGCCCTATGTTGCTTATTTGGTCTTGAATGGGTCGAATACTGGTCAACAATGCTTTGGCACAAAGCCGAAAGAGCAGACTACCTCCATCCCAATCTTAAGTAAGTATACACTCATCTTTCATCAAGTTTTTCTAACAACTTCACAAAAAAAAAAATGGACGTGATGTCTACTGCACTCATGACGCGCAGTATAAAGATTCGCCATGGAAACTGTACATACAGGTATGTCATCATTTTCTATTATCTTTGTATCATTTTATTGTATTTTGATTTTTGTACAGACGATCCTTTGAGCAGGGTCCTTCAGGGGTTTCTAGACTTCTTTACCTTGATGGTTTTCTTGAAGTCAAAAAAAAAAAAAAAGATTCTATGTCTCTTAATTTCAACCTTTTCTGACAACCGCCAACCTACCCTCATAGGTGCAATTATTTCCCTTTCCATTCTTTTTCCTATTTAAACACTCCATTTTCTCCATTTTCCTTCAAACTCAGAACACTCAAAGGGAGGAAGAGTATAGAATGGGGCCTTCTATTCGTAACCTCAAAAATGTCTGTGTTTTTTGTGGGTCGAGTTATGGGAAGGGATTAGAGTTTGTAAACGCAGCTAGCACTCTTGGTCGATCACTTGCTGCGAGGAATATTCATCTTGTATATGGGGGAGGTTGTCGTGGGTTAGGAAATTTGTATCACTTGCTTTGCCTTTGTAAGAGACGATCGAGTTTTAGGTGTCATTCCCGAAACTTTAGCTCAACAGAACATCAATGGAAAGACAATTGGGGAGGAACTTAAAGTATCATCAATGCATGAACGCATGAAGATAATGCTTGAAAACTCTGATGCATTCATTGCCTTACCAGGTGGTTTTGGTACTTTGGAAGAAATTTTTCAAATTGTCTCTTGGGCCAACCGAACATCCACCATAAACCCATTGGTTTGTTGAATGTTAATAATTTCTTTGATCTTTTGTTCTTTTTTCTTGACAAAGTCGTGGAACAGTAAATTTATCACTCCTTCTAAGAAGACAACTTCTTATCTCTGCCTCCACTATTGATGAGCTCATTGATAAATTAGAAGCTTTTGAGTATGTACGATCAGTGTATCACTCGGATAGATTAGTCAACAGAAGCAAATGAAGGAAGTAACAAGAAACAAGAGCCCGATCTGAAACTTTCTCTTTAATGGGTTTGATTTAAAAAAAAAAAAATTGTTGTTGTTTTGTTTAGTATGATATGGTTGTCATGGACTTATTAAACCAATTAGTGATGGCGAGTAAGGAGTAATTTTACTCTTGAGACGCATCTTAATTGGTGGCGAGTAAGGAGTTTTTAGGTAGTAATTAATTAGTATTGAATTGTGGAAGTACTAACGTTTTCTTATTTGATTTCTTTTCGGTCGATGCGGCGACCGGTGTGTTTCTTTTACTCGCTTAGCGTTGATTCACTTCTTATCAGGTTGTGTTGCTCTTTTCTATCTCTTTCTTTCACATTGAGGACAATGTTACATTAAGTGTGGGGGAGAGATTTTAGCATGTTTCTGTTTCTTTTCGTTTGTTAAAAAAAAAAATTTTCAAAAAAAAAAAAATTCAAAAAATTAAAAAAAAAAAAGGTTCATTGCATGATTGAATAATTTTTCTCCCTTCTTGAACTGATATGCTTGGTGATGGATGATTGAATTGATGAATTGAGTTTGATGGATGCATACCTTGTGAGATTTTGAGCCTAATGGATGGATTCAACATATATGCCATTCTCTTCTTTCTTGTGTGATTTTCACTCATGTTAATGACCACTCTAGAACTTGCTTTGATTCTTTTTGAGGCTACATTTCACTTGCATGCATGAACATGATTGAGGCCCTCTTTCTTAGCTAGTTTAACCAAATAGCCAACCTTGTTTTCAATATAATATCAAGCACTCTTTTGACCTCTCGAAAATTCTCTGATTCTTGCCAACCTTGTATATTTTCCTTTGCTTAACCCCTTTGAGCTTATTTGACCATTCCTTGTTTCTAGCTCATTATGTGCCTTAAATGAAAAATCGTGTTCTTACTGTACCTTAGGGAATAAAAGAACATTAGCCTGGTTAATGGATGAGTTTTTGAACAAGTGTGGGGGTGTGTGTACAAAATGGTTGTTGAAAAAAAAAAAAAAAAAGAGTGCCTAAAAAAAAAAAAAAAAAAAAAAAAAAAATGTATGTATATAGTTATGTTCATATATATATAAAAAAAAAAAGAGAGAAAAGGATGGGGAAATGAATATGTAAAGGGATATACATTAGAGTTGAGATGAACTTTTATGCTCGTTATATTTAACTCATTTCTCATTTGCTTTTATTCTCTTTGGTATTTATCTTCTCATATCCATTTTATCCTCTTGTTACCTTGACCTCACTACAACCTTGAATAAAGTCCTCATGATTTGTGTGTGCATGTGTTTTGAGTAGTGGAGAAGTAGAAGATAAGCAAGCTTATGGTAGTGCAATTTTCATGGGTTGAATTGAGTGAAATACCTACCTTTTAAACACTTGAGAGATTGAGAGGGAATATTGTGAAGATCCATCATTCTTAATTCATTCTTTTCAACGGAAGTTTCCTTGCATTTTGGTTTGAGATGTGAAGAAATGTTACCTCATTTATGCTTTGATCCCTTGAATTTCTTGTTGCTCTTCTTGCTTCATTGAGTCTTAGAGTTTTTAACTTTTAAGTTTGTGTCGTTTGTCTTTGTCTTCTAACTTTAGTTTTATATGTTTTGCCCAGGAGTGCAAAAAGCTAAGTGTGGGGGAATTTGATAATCACATATTTTATTCATTAAGAAACCCTCATTATTAGTCATTTACACTCTTCATGTACTTAATTGACTGAATTTGATTATGTTTTGTAAGTTTGAACTCGAATCGGACTTAATTGATTTTTCAGCATTATTCGAGTCTTACACTGTTTCTGTATTTTGGCCATATCTTGAGTTCTAAATGTCTGATAATTATGAATTTTACCTTGTAGGAAAGATAAAAGAGAGCTCTACAACTTTGATGAAGAGCTCAAAGTCAAATTCAGACATTTAGTAGAGCTAATTGGGCATGGAAATCAGAATACGGGATTTGTGACTGGAACCCGAACAGTGTGTAGTAACCAGAACATAATTCGAGTTTGGGTTTATAGAATGGGTTGAAAATTGGTGATCTGAAAGTTAAGACCCATATGTACAACTTTCATGACAAACACAAAACTTGATTCGGGCTCCTTGATGGAGATATTGGGTCTGAAAGTCAAAACAGAGGTGCTGAAATTGGTCCTGAGCAGTCTGTAGTAATTGGGTCATATCTTGGGCTGTAGGACGAATTTTTGGGTGCTTCCAGAGCCATTGGAAAGCTTAGACAATTTCCTAGAACTTTCATGAAGACCATTTGGCTCAAAAATGACAAAATCAATAAGTTCAACAATGAATACTTTCGGAGACAAGGAAGCTCACCTACCAAGTTCACCTACCAAGCTCACCTACCAAGTTCACCTACCAAGCTCACCTACTAATTCCACCTACTAATCTCATCTACCCATCTACTACTACTCTGAATCCTCTATAAAAGGAAGCATGTGGAGAGCTCTAAACACAACACACACTTGGTGTTAGAAATAACTTTTCATAGTTCTTGTATATTTTTCCTTCATTGTAATGGAGAGCTAAGTCACTTCTAGTCAATTCGGGACTCTTGAAGAGATTGTGGCTTGGATTCTTGAGACCTTGGTTATGTAATGTATTTGATTTATATTTGAATTCCTCTTCTCTTCTTCTTCTGTTCTCTTGATCTTGAATGCATGAATGGTGATTCTGTTTATGTTTGATCTATTTGATCTTGGTTTAAGATTAAGTATTGTGATGAAATTTAGAACTGATTGATCTAAACTAATCACGTAATTGAAGAGGTTAGGTTACTGATTTGTGCCTAGGTTAATTGAATTCGGCGCTTAAATTGACATATATTTACATGAATGGTGCGATTGCAGATTTGTGTTTATCACTTGTCAATTGAATTCGGACGATTGTCTAGTATGAATTCTCGGATCGATGCGAGAGATCTCGGTTAGATCCAAGTTAACCATTCAAATGTATTTCAGGTGTTTGTTGAAAGGTCTATGATTGAATCCACCCAATCTCGGATAGATTTTGAATTGACTGTTCTTTTAATTGTTATTTCTCTTTAAATCCACATCATCTGCGATCCTTGAACCATCAAAACCCCCCTTTTTCTAACTTTCACTTGATTTGATCAAATTGCATCTACGATCCTTGAGGAGACGATCCGGTGTTGTTCACTATACTACAAGTTTAGGTAATAACTTCGGTTATAATTTTGACTGAGTTCGGCGCTCGTCAGTATCTTGATGGATTGTTAAAGTATTTGAATGAATTGGATTTATGTATGAGAATCAAGGCCTCCTTGCCCTCCTTATGGTGGCTCACGGCTAAACACCCTTCAATAGGGGGTTCTTGGTTAAAATTTTATAATAAGTGGGAAATTAATTGATCAAGTGATTAACAACTAATGGAGTAATGAAAAATTAAGTCTCTAGCTTCCTTAAAGCTCACGACCTCTTGAAGAAAGTAATGGCAAAAATGTTGCATTAAAATGGAAACTTAGCTAATTAGTCAATTAGAGGTTAATTAAGAATTCATAAAATGGAAAGAACAATGGATAGAATTTTATTCTCTAACTTAGAATAAATTTGACCAAGGAAGAACATGAGTGAAAGTGAGGTGTTGGGCAACTTAGGTTAAAAATTTCCCTAAGTGGATTAGGTTAAAATTGAGTAGAGAACTTATTTAATTTGAGTAATGAAGATTTGATAATAATACAAGAGAATTCCTCTAGAGAAAGTGTAACACCCCAACTTTTGGGTTAATTACAAATTTATCCTAAATGTACTGTTTTATGCTTTTCTGCAAGTTATAAAATTTATTTGACTGTTTCATGATTATATTTGAGTGTTTTGTGTGATTTACTCCAAGTCAAGAAAATAATAATTTTTGGGTCGGGGAAATCTTATTTTAATTATTCAGATTTGGGGGATCTTACTAAACCTAATTCTTAATGATATATATATATATATATATATATATATTAATCTTTTAATTTTTAGGATTTAATCGTAGTGCAATAAAATAATTTTATATTATTATAAAATTATTTTATTTAACTGATACCTCTTGTCTCAAAAACAGTAGAAATCTGCTCCAAAACGACCATGGACCTAGAAAAGTCTATGAGACCCGCGTTTACAGAACCAGTCAATGTTTCTGGCTAGACTAAATCCTAAACCAATGAAATGTAGTCAACAAAAGTGGCTTGAAAATTCTAGACCAATAGAAATCTAGTCCACAAAAGTGGTTAGACTTGTTAAGATTAAACTAGAAAGCTTAACCAAGTTAGCTTAAAACCTAACTAAGTTAACATAGGAAGCTTGTTTAGTAACTAAATGAAGGAAACCTAGTTAGCTATCTACTTAAGTCCTAGTTAGAGAATGTTCTAAAAATATCAAGACAAAACCTAGTTAACCTAAGTAACTATATAGTTAGGCAAATAACTAAACAAACTAATCAAATGCACTTAAGTGTAACTAGATTTTATAAATGAACACAAACTTAGTTACTTCTCCTTGGAGCAATTCGGCTAGAGCACTTCAAGAAGCATCAAGAAGGCTTAGTCATTAGATGACTAGGTTTTTCTACACCAATTAGAAATAAGCTTGGAGCCAAAGCCTTGAATATCCACTACATCTAAGGTGGTTAAGTGGTCTTGGAAGGTCAACAAAGGAGGCCACCTCCTCTTGGAGCTCCACGGCCATAAGCTTGGTTAGGAGAGCATTTCACTTCATTCACTTCATCTTCTATCACTTGAACTTACTCTTTTCTCTCTTTAAGAACAAAAATCACCATTGTTGCCTTTTGAAGAGCCATTCGGCCAACACCTACAAATCACACTTCCAACCTTCAAAATTTTCATCTAACCCAACTTCTCAAATCTAAATGCTATTCTAAGAACATCTCTAGTTGAGAGTTCTTCCAAAAAAATTCATCTTGAGCTTAGAAAATCACTTTGGAGATTTTTCCTACAAGGTGAAACTTCTTGTTTCTTACTTCTAACATGATTTCTAAGGTTCTAAGCCATGATTGATCCATGGTTTATGTTTTTCTCCTATAGTTATGACTCTTTAAATTTTTGTTTAAGATCTTTAGGTTTCTCTTGGAAGGTCACGAAAGTCATAGGAGGAGAGTTAGAAGGTGTTGTCTTCCTTTAAGGTAAGAGGGAGATTTAATCTCATTAACCTTGTATGGTGATGAGAAAATGGATTGTATGTGTGTGAAGAATCCATAAGGATTCATTTATGTGGTTGTTTAAATGCTTTCCTTATTTGTGATTGATTATATTTGTATATATGTTTATAGCTTTAAAATATATTGCATGCGTATATAAATGCATGATTATTAACATGGGATGTGAATAACATGTAAGGATTGCATGAATGTTCCAAAGAACACAACATGGAGCTCACAGCTTCACCAAGAAAAAGAGAACCAAAATGTTCTCAACCATTTTCTAAAGGAAGGATTTAATGGAATTAGGTAAATTAATGAATTCCAAAATGATTTAGAAGATAGAAAATGATTTAAAGATTAAATGCAAGGATTTTGTTAAATTCGGCCAACATGCCTTTTAAAGTGTAATTAATCCAAAATTTGTTTTCTAAGTGTAGACTAGTTGTTTAACCTAAAAAGAATTCATTTGCAATGGATTTTCAAGAACTAAATAAGTAAACGAATCTTTATTAGAAATATAGTATAGAAGAGAAATAAACAAAACTCTTGAAAAATACTTACCTTTAAGTTTTAAAGTATGATAGCAATTTTCAAAGTGTATTTTGTAATTATAAACTAAACAAAAGAATTTTTAAAGGAAAACGTAGAAAATATCACTAAGTAGATTTACTAGACAAGATACTGTCAACATTGATTAAAAGTGGTCAAGTAATAAAGAATGTGTCAAAAATAAAATTTATAACGTAAGGGAAATATTCTACAGAGTTTAAAAGTATTAGAAATAGCTTACGCATATTTAAAATAATGATTTTTAAGCTTTACTATTAAGAAAACAATTTCAAAATTTTACGCGATTGAGAAAACAATTTAAAAATCTTACACGATTGAGAAAACGATTTAAAAACCCTACGCGATTTTAAAAATGTCAAAATATATTTACGCGGTTTAAAAACATTTGTAAAAGTGACGCGATTGTGAAAACATGATAAAATTTCTACGCAATTAATTGGAACAGTGAGTTTTGCTGTCGGGCTAAAGTGGTGGACCTAGACATGTTGAGACATGGTACTGTCAAGTGGAGACGTGCTATATATTGGAATATTGAGATTAAGGGCGTTTTTGTAAATATGATAATATTTTGAGACCAAGGATATTTTTGTAGTTATATTTCTTATTCATGCATTGAGAGTCGTGTCAATTAGTTAGAAATTGGCGATTGATTGACGAGACAAATTACACCGTGTTGTCAGTGTGATAAGCATAGTGTGGTTCATTGAGTGGACTTGGAGGCATTAGTGTGCGGAGTATTCCACATGTGGACAGTTGGTCGCTCCTCTGGGTCGTGGTAATTGGCAACACACTAATGATCTCGACACGCATTATTCTTAATTGAGATCTTGTGGACACTGTTTAGTACAATGCCTGTAGTGCATGACGTGTTTGGACTGTGTACTACTACACTATGTTGGACTGTGGGCTATAGACACGACGTTGGATAGTGTAATAGTTTGATTGGGCAGCCTGAGATACTGATAGTTCTTTTCGGATCATTCTCTTTGATATCTATGTCTAGTTCCATGGAGTAGGAATGAGTTGTTATGCATTTGCATTTGTGGCATGCATCATAATATTATTATTTGAGATATTATGTATGATGAGTTAAATTGTGTTATTAGTTATGATACTATGGTGTGTATTATTGTGTTAAATTGTGTTATTATTCATGATACTGTATTATGCATTATTGTATTAAACTGTGATATCTGTTGTATTGTCGTTTTCTTATTTGCCATGCTGGTATTGATGTAGATTGTCTCACCTCTTTATTTGTATGTGTTTCTATATTATTATTTTATTTCTGTAAAGAGTTTGAGGAAAAGGAAGAGGAACAGCCTTTTGATATTCAGTATCCCGAGGATTACCAGCTGAGTGAGCAGTGCGAGGACGGCGAGCCGTTGGATCATCCATACCATCTAGATTGATCTTGTGGTTATAGCGTTGCCTGGATTCTTAGGTTTTGTGAGACTGGAGTTTCACGGAGGCTCGGAGGCCTGGCGACTGCGGGAGGTTAGAGGATCGTTTTTACTACTCCTTGTGGGGCGTCTGACTGTGTCCCTGCCAGGAGAGTTTGATGGGGAGCCTGTTTTTACTACTCCTTTGTATTTATATCTGGAGATGCCTTTGACACTTAGACATCACTGGGGAGGACTGTTCCATACACCCAGTGAGATCAGTATTGTATCGATAGCACGGACTCCTGTCCATAGAGCTGCGAGACATCCTGGATTTCTATCATCTGATGATCAATCTGAGAGTGATCCATCAGAGGGTTAGGAATCTTTGATGTGCACTTGGGCACTTTATGTTTTAGTACTGTTATGTTAACTCTTTACTGCTTTATCAAAATATTTGTAGTTATAAATTATTTGTACAACTTAAGACAAAATCATATGTATATTATGGTGTGTGATAATAGTTTATTTATTTTATGTTTCGTGTTATTTTATTTAATGATATCTAGTATAAAAGGAAAAATTTTACAACTCATATTATTTATGTATCAAACGTTTGATAACTTGGGTAGATTTTATTTTATTGCATCATAAATGTGACATCCCCACAAAGGTGTTGCAGAGAGACTTTATAGGAAATGTTGAATTAAAGTGAAATTCCATAACAAACCTTGAAGGTGTATTCTCACATTTGGAAACTTGATAATATGTTGTTGTGGGTCAACAAGTGGGACCAAGAATCTATTGATAATGAAATTGGCCACTCGTGGGGTGATTATGGAAAGATATATGATTATTGAACATATATGAGTATGCATTGAGTCATCATGCATCGTAAAAAGTTCGGTGGACTTTGTTGTAAGGCTTTATGCCTAGGAGATTGAATCACACCTTAGTGCGGGTGCGAATAGACTAGTGTAGGTCACTCGTTGACCTTGGGGGCGTTAGGGTGCAGGTATCTAGCAATGGGCAGTTGGTAGCTCCTCTGTACTGTGGGATAGACTGATGCAAACGCAACGACGATCCAGACCAAGACATTGTCCTATTTCGCGATCTTGTGAAGAATGTCTTGCATGAGCCATGATTGCGCAATTTTATTAAGATTGAAGCACTTAATTTGAGGCCGATGATATACAGACATATCTCATCAATCATTCTCTTCGACGTTGTATTTAGCTCCATGGAGTAGGGTTTGATACAATTGTGCATGTACATAGTCAGTCATCAAATTTATCTATCTTACATTCATTTGATTATGAAACTGTTTCTTTTATAATGCTATGGCTGCCTGGATTATTAAATTGCTTATTACTTGATCTTGATGTTGTTTACTGTTTTATTGTGCTGTTTGGCGTTATTCACCATTTATGCTTCTTTACTGCCATAACTGGTAATGATGCTAGATATCTCACCTCTTTACTTTATTGCTCTGTTTATATATATCTGTGTTTCCGTAAAGACCAAGGTGTGGACAAGCCTGAGTTTCCTGGATTTTGATCCAATTAGTCTCCTGTTCTGCAATGGCATCCCAGAGAAGCTTTTTGGGGTATGCCAGATTGAGGTTCTATGGAGGTGGTGATAATTGGCACGTGGATTTCGACACAGAGCGTTTTGTTTATGTAGGAGACGTGATTGTGTCTCTAGCATGGGGTCACTATGATCCCCTTGTGTTTTCTTTTTATTTTCATGTTAAGTTAGAGTTCTATATGCCTATGCGAGAGGTATGGGGTGAGTGTGTGTACACCCCACGCTAGGGTTCAGATTCGTTTCTGTCCACCGCACGAGCTACTGCCCGTGAGTCAGCAGCTCCTATAAGGATTTCCTCTTCTGAGGAAGATCCTGAGGAGGACCCATCTGAGGCTTCTTCTTAGTTGATTCATGAAGGCATGTCTCTTTTTGTTAGCCTTTTTAGGTGGCTGGTTGTATATCGCTTTGGGGGCCTAATGTTTTGTCTTTTTGGTGGGTTGTAAATGTATATTCCTTTTGGGGCATGTTAAGCTTCTGCTTCTTTTTGTAACTAATGATGTATTTAAACATGTATGGTACATATCTGATGTATAAAAGTATGGTTTAGTTCTCATGTTAATTTATGCTGTAGTTATGTTTTATTAGCTTAGAAAAAAAAAGAGAAAAGAATCCGCCAAATTATTATACGCTTACAAATGAACAGCCTATTGTCTACATATAAATGAACTGGGTCTTAGTTTATATTTTGTTTTCTATTTGTAGTTTGGTGTGACGGTTCCTCTCCAAAAAGGGGCGTCACACTAGTTTAGTATCAGAGTCCCCGTTTAAGTTTTCTTTTGGGTCTTTGTGGTTAGGTTTGTCTTGTTAGTATTGTGTGATTCTTTGTATTTGGTTTTCGAAAGGTTACATCTGACTTTTCTTATGTTTTGCTCAGCCTAAATCTGAAAAAGAGTGATGGCTCACGGAGGAGGCATTGCTGCAGCAGTTGAGGCCATGCAACTAATGGCGGATGTTATAGCACAACAAGGTGAAAGAGTTACATAACAGCAAGAAGCGATGATAGATGCCCATAATTTATTAGAGTTTCACCGTAATAACCCACCTCAGTTTAACGGAGAGTTCGATCTAGAGAAGGCTAGTCTTTGGATTAAAGAACTAGAGAAGATATTTCGAGGGATGGGTTGTGCTGATAACAGGAAGGTAACCTATGCTACCTTCATGCTGGTTAGTGATACGAAAGACTAGTGGAACAGAGCTCAAATACTAATGGAAGTCGAGGGAACGATAATTACCTGGGAAGTCTTCAAGGACAAATTCTAGGAGAAATATTTTCTTGTAAGTGCGAGACATGCCAAGGAGATGGAGTTTCTTGGTTTGAAACAAGGGAACATGACCGTTGGTGAGTATGCGGCAAAGTTTGAAAGTTTGTTCAAGTTTTCATGGTATTTTCAACTCCAACCTGACAAGGAATGGAAATGCCACAAGTTCGAAGAAGGGTTGCGCCTTGATTTGAAGAAAGCAGTGTTGCCTTTGGGTCTTAATCAATTCCTAGCCTTGCTACACAAGTGTAGAAGGATTGAAGAACTCGATCAGTCAAGAGACATGAGGAGCCGTAACTCTGGACCATCTAGGTTCTAAAAGGGAGGTGGCAGTAATGCGAACCGCTTTCAAAAGAAGCCCTATTCCCGATCACCAGGGAATCAACAATAATCTTAGAGTGGAGGTCCGAGTGGAAATTCGGTTGGCAACAGAGCTGGTCAGACCTGGACTTCTCCACCAAAATGCTTGAAGTATGGAAAGGATCACCTAACGAGGGAGTGCACCATCAAAGGAATTATCTGCTTTAGATGTGGGAAGCCTGGGCATATTTCCCGAGACTGCAACCAAACCAAGGCAGAGCCTTCTGTCAACAATGTACGAGCTGCCAAGCCTCAGGTTAGAGGCTGAGTTTACACGATGAGTAGAGCTGAAGCCTCCTAGTCTGATGATCTGATAAAGGGAGATAGGATCATAGGGGGTAATCTTTTATCTATACGGTATGACTCTAGGACAACCCACTCTTTTATTGCTTATGACTATGTGTGTCGACTAGGTTTGCCTGTGTCTTCTTTGCCTTTTGATTTTAGTGTTTCTACCTTACTGCTAAACCTGTTGTTACTACCAAATCTATTCGAACTGTCCTTTATTTGTTGAAGGTCGACTCTTATATGTTAATTTGATTTGTCTACCCCTTTCCCAAATAGACGTAATCCTAGGAATGGATTAGTTATCTTCTAACCATATCCTATTAGATTGTTCCAATAAAACTCTAGTTTTCCCAAAGTCTGAAGTTTCTAGAATTTTGACGGCCAACCAAGCTAAGGCTCTCTTAAAAGAAGGAGCGTAGGGATACATGTTATTGTCTTCCTTAGAGGTCGAGAGTAAGATAGATGTGAATGCTATTCCGGTAGTTAATGAGTTTTTTGAAGTTTTTCCTGAGGATGTACCTAGTTTACTATCGGAGCAGGAGGTAGAGTTCGCCATTGATCTTGTACCTAGATCTAGTCCTGTATCCATAGCACCGTACAGGATGTCACCGTTAGAATTAGTTGAACTCAAGAAGCAGTCGGTGAAGCTTCTAGAAAAGTAGTTTGTCAGACCCAGTGTGTCACCCTGGGGTGCGCCAGTGTTATTGGTTAAGAAAAAGGATGGAACTTCACGATTATGTATGGATTATCGTCAGTTGAATAAGGTCACAATCAAGAACAAGTATCCACTTCCAAGGATAGATGATCTAATGAATCAGCTGAAGGGAGCCACTGTTTTGTAAAAGATAGATCTACGTTCTGGTTATCATCAGATCCGAGTGAAGGCAGAGGATATGTTGGTTGTGGCTTCTTAATACTCAAGAAGGGGGGTTAAATTGAGTGATATCTTTTTGAAACTTTTTTCCTTTTTTTGCAAAAACTGATTCTTTTCTTTAACTATGAAAAAGATTTTGTCAACCTACAAACTAAAATATGTTTTTGCAAGAAGTATTTATATCAAGACTTGAAACTTATAAAGAAATATTAATAATAAGGTTAATTTCAGATATGAACAAGATCATAAACTAATCAAATCATGCAAGCATCCCTAACATATTGCTTAATTCATGCATTAAACAATAAAGCAAATAATGAGTTAAGGGATAGAGAAAATTACAAATCGAATTTTATCCTGGTTTAGCTACCTCCTCTGGTAACCTACGTCCAGTCCCCACATCACTGTGAGTTTCATCCACTATCAAAAAATCAATTTACAAGATTCTTTACACAAGCTTCACTTCTAGGTTCCTTCTGTCCAAATGACAGCTTTTCAAGTCAAAGCAATCTTGTAATTCCCACAAGAATTCCTTCTACTCTTGATTTAATCAGCGAGAGAAACTTCTCTCTTATCTCTCTTTTACAATATGAAAAGATTGAATCAGATTCTAAGAAATCAGATGTTACAATTTGAAGTTCTACAGAAAAATCCTCAGTTTCTTTCAATGAAAAGCTCTCTCAGTATTTGTGTGTTTGATCTCAAGTTTTTGATCAATTGTTATATTAGAAAGTATTTTCCAATGTCCTTATATAGGTATATTTCAAAATAGATCCGTTGGACACACTTTACAAGTCAGTTAAGATCAAAACAAAATTATCTGAAAAATTCTATTATCAGTCAATCGATTAGTATACAGATGTATTAAACAAAATTTCACTCTTACAACGTGTGTACATCGATTGCCTAATCAAGTGTGTTCTTGGATGTTCTTGATCTCAAGTGATACACACATGAGTACATCGATGTTGTTCTTGCTTGCATTTTCAGCCTAGAAGTTCATACATCGATTACCTAATCGATTGTATGGCTATTTCAAAAAGTCCTTGCTTCTGTTTTGGCTTATGCATCGATGTACCAATCGATGTACAGATGCAAAGGTGCATACTGATTAAGGAAGTCCAGAATCAATCGATGTATACATAGATGTATAACATTTATACATAGATGTACACTGAGGTTTTCATTAAAAGTTAGTTAATTAACTGAAAGTACATCGATGTACACATAGATGTACAGACTTATTAATTAACCTTTTTTATTCTTAGTCTATTTTTACTTTTGAAAACTATTTTTACTTATTTTAGACAGCTTAATCAAAGAGTTATACTAAGTCTTTTCTTTACAAAAATATTCCTAATGGTCTTCCTTGAATTCTTTCTTCATGATGCTCCTTTTTCAAGTTTTCCTTCATGATCTTTGCATTGAAATGCTTTACTTCTTGATCCTTTGCATCCACTTTTCTTGCTCCATTAAATCTCATTGAAAAAATCAAGCTTGGCAAGTAGTTAGTGAATCAAAGTAATAATCATGTTAAGTTTAGTCATTAATCAAAAACATACTTAGGTTATTTATCCACAAACTCCCCCTTTTTGATTGATGACAAACTTACTATACATAACATGTTTATTATTCAATATATCTTATGAAGTAATTAGAAATATTAGAGTAATAAAATGCAATAGTTGTTTACCATTTACTCCCCCTGTCTAATTGATAGTTCTTATCATTTGAACATGTATAGGATCATTACATCATTATGTTAGATCATTATTTCTAGTTGTTTTACGTAGTATGATACCCATTCTCGTTGTTTGATGTAGTATGGTACCCATTCTAGTTGTTTTATGTAGTATGGTACCCATTGTCCCCCTTTGTCATTATCAAAAAGAACATGTGTGAGAGATTCAAAGTATAAAAGCATGTAAAACAAGGTACATAGTAGAAATTCATTCATTCATAGCAACATAATCAAAACAAGTTTTACAATCATTTATATTCATCATTGTTAAAAAAAATTGAAAACAGTAGAACAAACATAAAAAATAGCATGCTAACATCATTATAGATACACTTAAGACACTCTAAGATCTAAACATCTTCATTGGTTCTTGGTTCTTCAGTGTGCTGTGAAGCTTGGCCTGCTTGTTCTTCAAGATTGCCTTCCTCTTCAGGTGTAGCAGCAGCAGCTTCTCTAGCCATGTTCATAATATCTTCAGAAGTGGGATGAACTTCTGGAGGTGCAGTGGTGGAAATGCCTAGATTTTGATGCAAAGTGGTCATTTGGCTTTCTAATGTGTTGAGTCTAATACTTAGATAATCAATAAATTGTTTCAACATTAGATGATGTTTGATTTGTCTAGCTTCAAAGTTCTGAAACATTTCGAGTAGCTTGTCTATCTTGCTATTCAACTCTGAGTTGTCCACAACAGCTCTTTGCTCTTCACCAGCTATCCTAACCCACTCTCCATCCACTTTAGCAAGCTTCATCTTGCTAATGGTCACTTCACCAAACTTGTGAGTCACCTCACTAGTCTGAAACTTCTCTTCATTATCCAGAGAGACTCCGAAATGCTCTAGCAATTTCACCACTAATCCAGGATAGGGTAGGGTAGCTCCACTGGTTTTGCAATCTAGAATGTGCCTGGAAATTATGAAGCTCCAACTCATTTACTTCTTCTGTATCATAGCCCAGAGCATCAGAATATCATTATTTTGTAACACAACATGATTTCCAAATCTTGGTAAAAGCATCCTGCTCAACACATATTGGAGGAGCCTATGTTGAATGTGCATAAAGCTGATGTTGATCAGTCTTCCTTCTGGTGCATTTTCAACTAGAAGCACCTTCTTTGCTTCTTCATTGTCAAAGTTCTTGATCCATCCATTGTCAGGTCCAGTACCAGCAAGATTACTTCCTTTGTAATCTATCCCAGTAAATTGAGCAAAAACATCAAAAGTAATTTCAATTCTTGTGTTCTTTACCTCAATAGAAAATCCCTCATTGTCCATCTCAAATGTGCAGTAAAATGCTTTGATCAATGTAAGGTAAATATCACTCTTAATTTGCAGAAATTCACTTAGTTTATACTCCTCTAAAATCTTGTGAAAAGTAAACTCTTTGGCCTCAAAGTAGTTGAAATCTACAATCCTAGCCTTGTGAATATCCCTATTTTTAAAATCATTCTTGTAAAGCATAATGTACTCCTCATCAGAAAAATACCTCTTGAGAAGTTTAATCTCAGTGACTCCTTCATCATCTTCTTCTTCTTCCTCTGTCCTCTTTCTCTTCTTTTGAATAATCTTTTTTTTTGCGTGTTTCCTTCACCGCTTTCTTTTTCTTTTCTTATTTCTTGGGTGCCAGTTTTGAAGATTCAGCTACCTTCTTGCCCTTGTCTTATGTCTTCTTCAAGCTTTTGACTAGAAGCTTATCAATCCTTTGAGAAGCCTGGGTTTTCTCAGTTACTTTTCTTTTAGGGCGTGCAGGAGCTGCTATAGGTGAAACATGTTGAGGTGTGGAAGATTGAGTTGAGGAGGAAGATGTGGAGTTAGAGGGAATAGGTTTAGAGGGTCCAGGTTACTTCATACGAGCCATTGGAGATGATTTCAAGCTCTGCTAGGGTTTGGGTCTTTGAAATTTGGATTTGAAAAGTGAAAGATTTGGAGGGAAGGGTTGGAATTTATAAACTTAGATCAGTCAATCAATTACCCAATCGATGTATTAAAGGGTTTTTCGTCCTGTACACAAATGCTAATCGATGTACTTAGCATCAGGATTTGAATTTTAAACTAGGTACATCGATGTATTAATCAATGCATAAACTAAGTCAGAGAGTATCAAGTTTTGAAAACTTGAACTCAATCTATGTGAGAATCGATGTAAAAGCAATGTCAGAGAGTCCAACAATTGCAGCATACACCCAATTGATGTACAAATCGATGCATATGGTAAGTCAGTGAGTCCTAAATTTTGGAACTATCACTCAATCGATGTTACAATCGATGTATACACAGGGTCAGTGTTTTCAACCCATTGCTAATCGATGTATCAGTCGATGCATAGGCACTTACAGTGAGTAGTGTGTCTGAGATCAGTGATTCAATCCATGTGCTAATCGATTTATAGCAGATCATGTAACACCCCAAATTTTCGTATCTCTTAAATAATAATTTTGACAGTTAACAAAATTTTACTGTTTAGTAATTTCTGTGTACTGTAAAATTATTTTGTTTATTCCGTCAGCATATTTGATCGTTTTGAGTGATTTATTCCGTGTCAGGAAAATAAAAATTTTTAGGCCGGAGAAAACTTTACGTAATTTAATTTTTACCGTTAGGTAATTATTTTACGTAATCTGATTTGATATTTGTGTGTTTTCTAATTTTTATGATTTTTGTGGATGATTATGAATTTTTTTCTGTTTGTGGGCCCAAGGGGTGTATGTGGGCCCAGGTGGCCATACGTGGGCCCAGGTGGGTCCCGCAATGCAAAATTTTTCCTACGCATAGAAAAATTTGTACTGTTTAGACGGAGACAGAGGATCTTACTAAACCTGAATCCGAAAACAGTTTTAAAAATTTTCTTGTACTGTGTTTTATACTGTATTTAATTTATCGGACGATAAAAAAAATACAGTAAATATATTCTTTCATGGGGTTTTTAGCAGATAAAAATAGAAATTATATTGCTAAGTCAACATTAGTGATTGTGACAATTTTTGGTGGACCAATAGGAAATAAATCTAAGATTTGAAGACTTTATTATCAACCATCGATTTAATCAACGGTAAAGACTCGATCTTGATTTAATCAACGGTGGAGATAGATCAATTATGACCATTGGATATGGATTTAATCAATGGTAGATATTTGGTCTCAAAAAGTGACAAAGACCATTTATGACCATTGGATGAAGAATTAATCAAGGGTGGAGATTTGGTCTTGTAAAGTAACAAGGACCATTTATAACCATTGGATGTTAATTTAATCTATGGTGGAGAATTAGTCTTAAAAAGTAGCAAAGACTAATTATAACCCTTGGATTAAAAGTAAGAAGGAGTAATCTTGACCCTTAATTTTGGAGACACATCTAATGGCTAGAATCTAAAGGAGAAATATCTAATGGCCTAGATTAAGTCTTCTAAAATCAAAAGTCTATCTAAATCATAACCATTGAATTAATCAATGGCTAGAAAGGCTTCAAATAATGGCTTGAAAAAGATGACAACTACATGAATGCATTAGGAAGAGTGAGGACGATTTTGAGCTTCATTTTGGAGCTAAAGAAAAACTTTATGTCATTCTTTGAGGCCTTGGTCAATTTATGCATCATTATTGACTATTATTGAGTACTTTGCACTCTTAGGAGAATGCATGAAGGGGGTGCACGGTTTTGGTATGAATATAGGAGCTTTGAAGACCATTATTAGCTATCTTGGTCATTATTGGTCATTCTTGATCATCTTTGTCTCCTCCAAAAGCAAAAACCCATCAAACTTTTCTCTCCACCTCTCCTCTGAGCACGTTTTGGCCATGGCCATCAAGAACACCTTCCATCACTTTTTAATTTCATGCAACTTGATTTTCTAAACCTAAACATCATTCTAAGAACATCTCTAGTTATGTGTTTTTCCAAAATCATTCATCTTGAGCTTCAAATCCAAGCTTCAAGTTTCTATCAAAAATCAAAAATTCTATCTTTGTGCTTCAAGAGGAACCATTCGGTCAAGACCCCTAAAACCACTCTCCAATCTCTTTTAATTTCATCCAACCATAGATCTTGAATCTACATGATATTCTAAACAACTTTCATGTTGGAGACTTTCTCTAAATCATTCATCTTCATGGACTTTCTTCAAGATCCAAGTAATGGGGTATTTATGGTGAAGTGTAAGGAAACTTCATTTCTTCTCTCTTTCTCATAGTCTAAACCATGTTTGATCCATGATTTTCTTAATCAAGCTTAGTATGCTAATTTTTATGTATTTTGTTTTGTATTTGAGAAGCACTTGGTGGTGAAGGACTTGGAAAAAGAAGCAAAACAAAGAGTTTTTGAGGATCTTCAAGAGGTAAGAGGGAGATCCATCTCACCAACCAAGTATGGTGATGAGAGATGGTTTGGTATTTGAAGGATGGTGAATCCATGTGAGGATTCCAATCCATGGTCATGTAATAATTTATGTGTGTTTATGAGCTTTGATTTATTTGCCTATGCTTGATATGCTTTGCATGAGTTTATGGCTTTGATGGTATGCTTATATTATGCATGATGAGAATATGGCATGTTTGTGATATAT
The DNA here is from genome assembly GCA_029884605.1 of Ormosia emarginata. Classification (NCBI taxonomy): domain Eukaryota; kingdom Viridiplantae; phylum Streptophyta; class Magnoliopsida; order Fabales; family Fabaceae; genus Ormosia; species Ormosia emarginata. Next base: position 24,094,756 of record JAQQTP010000073.1, read on the forward strand.
ATATGATGTGTATATATGTGTATGCTATGATGTGATGATGGAAAGAAAATTAATTTTGGTCCCAATGGCCAAGGAAGAGCTACAGATTTGATGCCCTTGATTAGGGTTCATATTAAAATTTTTCAAGAATAAAGGAATTAATTTTTGATCCCTAGAAACATGGTGAATTTCGGTTAAGACACCTCAAGATAGGTGTTCATAAATGAATATTTTTATGAATGATGAAAATGGATGTTTAGAAAAACAAGGAAAATAAACAAAGAGTTTATTTTTCAAAGAGTACAAGAACATGGTTTTTGAGGAATTTTTATTGATTTATTTTGTGTAAAAAAGTTTCTAAGTGTTTTACAAAACATGAGATTTAAATGAAAATAGCAATGATAATTTTAAGGATTTCCAATGAAAGTGAAAAAGGATTAGTAAAGAAAGTGAAAAAGGATTTGCAAAGAAAGTAAAAATGAATTTGAGCAAATGGGTTTGGTTTTATAACCATTGGTATTTCGAATTTGAAAACAAAATTTTAATGGTTTTGTTTGTGTAAAACCATATCAATTTAGAAGGAAAAATATTTGATGGCTTCAATGGCCAAGGACTCTACGGTTTTAGGAGGTTGGAATAATTTTGATTTTATGAAACAAAGTAATTTTAAAGTGGAAACAAAATGTTTGAACAAAATGTTTTAGTATAAGGATTTGGAAAGGGAATCAGAGTGTTTTATCACTTGAGAAAATTTTGTAAACGAAAGACAAAGAGAGGTTGAAAATGTTTTAACTTCAATTTATTTTGAAGAGAATTGATTTTAAAATTGATTTGAGAAAAATGGAGAATATAATGGTGATTTGAGAATTTACTAACGTATAACTTATTTTCAAGTTTTGGAGTATGTTAGGAAAATTTAATGAAAAAGTGAGTTTGTGAATTATTTTCCGAAAAGAATTTCTTGAGTAAAGAATTGTGGAAAAAGATTTTCGTGAGTAAGAAAATATATTAAATGAAGCATAAAGTTAAATTATTTTGAGAAAAGTTAAAAAGGAATTTTTAAAGGTCAAGAAATATTTTTTTTTTGTAATGAAATTATGGTGAAAAATTATTTACGTATCTTAAAAACGTGATTTTTAAGTTACGTGATATGGAAAAATATTTCTATGTGATTTTAAATACGTTGAAATATTTATACACGATTTGAATTACATTTAAATATTTTATTTGATTTGAACTACTATTGATAAATCTCTACGTGATTGAATAGCGATAGAATATTTTTTATGCGATTGTGAAAATGGGGGAAAATTGTTATGAGATTTGGAAAGTGTTTTAAATATTTTGAGAATGATAGAAAATGATTTACGTGACGTAAAAGAATGATTTTTAAGTTACGCGATTTTGAAACAGTGAAAAAATACTATGCGATTTGAGAAACATATGTTTTTATGCGATTGAGAAAAATGTTGAAAAATTTGTACGTGGTTTAAAAGTACAACAGAAGAGTTGCGGTATTTTGAAAATGTAACAGAAATGTTACGAAATTTTGTAAACGTAACAGTAGTGTTACGGTATTGTGAAAATGTAATAAAAAAGTTTTGGAATTTTAAAAACGTAACAAAAGTATTACGGTATTTTGAAAACGCAACAGAAGTGTTGTGGAATTGTGAAAACGTAACGGGAATGTTGTGCAATTTTGTGAAAACACGACAACAGTTTTTTATAACTATGAAAACATGATAAGATGATTTTGTTATTGAAAAATATAGTATGATTACTGTTGAACCAGTGTCCATACATTGTTTGTGAAAACAACGAGTTTTGCCTGTTATTGGCACGTGGTGCATTTTAGATGCATTAGAAAAAAAAAAATATATGCGTTGAGGTATATGATTTAATTGAACAAATGAATTTGAAAAGAATGGCCCTTGTGGTTGGACTTGCACTGATATATTCGTGCATTGTATAAACTATATCTGAGAAATTATGAGATATACTTGTGATTGGTATTATACCTGTGATTGGTATTTGGTGCATTATACATGCATTGGAATGGTCCGATGAGGACTGGATATGGCTGATTGCCTAGGAGAAACACACCTCTTGAGTGGGTGCGATATGCGTAGTGTAAGTCACTTGTTGACCTTGGGGGCATCGGGGTGCGGGTTGCCTACATGGGTGGTTGGTCGCGCTTCTTCCCGTAGGTTAGACCGATGCAACACACCGATGATCTTGACCGAGACACTATTCTTAATCAAGATCTGATAAAGACTGTCGTGTATGTGCTAGATGTGCAAAAATTGAAATGAGAATTAAAGCACGTGGTCTGAGGCACGTGGTACTGGCAGGTCTTTTCGATCATTTCTCCGACCTGAGTTTAGCTCCATGGAGTAGGAAATCGAGTCTTGTGTACATGCATAATCTGAACATTTATATCTGTGTGATATATTAATTGAGGAATATTGGCTATGACAATTGTTTTGAATACTTGGATGATAATCATGTTGATGACATTATTGTGATTATGGTATGATGATGATAGTTGATTAATGTTGAGTGCATCATTGGAATTCTGGTATGATATATCTGTATGATATGTTGTTTGTGTTATCTCTGTGCTGCCATGTTGGTATTGGTGTAGGTGATCTAACCTCTTTGTTATGTTGTCTTGTTGTGTCTTTATTATTAAAATTAAACAGTAGAAAGAATGAGTTGTCTTAGACATAACGGATGATTGATACTCTGAGATTGGTGATAACAATAAGGAGTGGACATTCAGGACTCGAAGGTGTACAGTGTTAACAAAGAACAGATGTAGAACAGATGTCCGATGCAACAAGATGGATACACAACAGAATAAGTATGTTAAGTTTTAACGTTAGTGTTGTACCGTGCTATTTAGTAGGACCCGTCATGGGGTTTGCTACTGTTAAAAAAAAAGTCTATTAGTTTTATATTTCTCTTTAAATTGTGAAATATTAATTGGTGTCAATGTTGCATAATGAATAGTTGAAATATGATTTTCTATATTACCTAATATTTTCAGTAAATTTACATTTCAGTAAAGAAGAAATTTTAAAACCCACTTTTTATAACTCAAACTTTGTGCGAATTTTTTTTTAGATTATGAGTCGAGAGTCAGACATGTGATACCCTAGGGAGGGTGTTACATTAGTTGGTATCAGAGCACGGTTTGAGTCTGTTGGGGTTTGTGGTTAGGTCGATTTTGCTTGTGTTGTGTTCTCTGTGTTATTGTTTTTCGAAAGGAAACAATGTTGTTTATAATGGATATCAGATCCATTGTATTTCGATCTGCACGCCTCGGGAAGAAGAGAAAAAAAAAAGGAAATGGCTCAGGATAGTTATACTTGTGTGGAAATGGAACATGTTACTAGTAATGCAGCTGCAACTACGGGAGTAACGTGGAAGAATAACTGTAGGAACAAAGGACCGCTGTTCAGTGGGAAAATGAAAGTTGAAGTTCAAGATCTGATAGAAGAGAATCAGTCTTGGAATATAAGATTTCGTAATTTTGGAACTTGGTGTTTTCTTAGGAATATTGGAAAAGTGATTGATTTCGACGGAAGATGTATTTACAACCATTGAGGAAACCAAAAGTAGTAAGTGATGTGAAAGAAGGTACTTAACGAAGGATTGTATGTCAAGGAAACAATTTGCAAAAAAGTTGCACACATTTTCCCAGAGATTATGCTCTTTGAAAACAGAGTTTTCTGTTAGTAAATTTTAGATAGTAAGGGAAGTTGTTACTCTGAATAGAACGGGAGTGTTTTGAGCGGAAGACTTAAACAGTGGAGATTGTGTCATTAGAGCTAATCCTATAAACCATACTGAATATTTCTGTGAATAACCTATTCCTTATGGCATATGATTGAGTAGATCAATTATATGTTAGAGTTATTCGTAATCCTCTGATTTATTTATTTCTGTTTCTATTCTTAGCTGATCGAGCTACTCAAGTTATTCAAATTATTGTTATGGATCAAATCTTTGTGTTAGTTTGATCTGTCATTCAAAATTTTTATGTAGGTTGATCTGTTTCTTAAACAGATGTGATCTTTCAAAACTCAAAACTTTGTATTAGTTTGATCTGTTTTATTAATAGACGTGATCTTTGAAAATGGATTGGTTATTTTCCAACCATATCCTATGAGATTGTCTCAATACAGTGTTAGTATTTCAAAAAAAAAATCATTCCTGAAAATCAGGCAAAATCAAATTCTTGTTGAATATGTTTGGTAACATATCAGATCATTTCGTTACCTTTTCTTCCTAAACCTCTATAATGTTCTTTCATATATTGCATTTGCAAGAAAGAATATTTTGCAAGAAAGGATATTCCTATTTAAAATCCATGTCATAGTATCTGGTATAAAATGCAGTTGAAAGGAGAATTCGGCTAGTGAGACATTTCCTGATAAGAGCTAAAGCTGGAGAATGAAGTGATATGAGGATAAGAAAATTTTAAGTAATACATTACATTAGCTGGAAGTTATCTGAGAAAAACTATTCTAGGCATGAATGAAGGTTGGTAGCATTTGTATTGGTATCAGAGAATTCATTCTTGAAGATCGAGTTACATCCAATTCTTTGCTGGATATGTTCGATAACATATTCGATTTGTTTTGTTCTTTTCTATGATGTTTTCTTTCATCTACTGCAATTGAAGAAATATCTTGCAAGAGAGAATATTCCTATTTATATCCAGGTCAGAGTATCAAAGTGGCGCAGTGGAAGCATGGTGGATTCTTCAAAAATTGAAGAAGTCTGTCTACGGGAAAAGTTAAGACGGTAATGGAAAATCGTAGAAAAAAAAATTATTAAGATATTTGTTTGATCAGGAGAAGTGAACAAGAGATAAAAAACTTTCAATGGTTTAGAATTGTTTGGAATAACGTAAGAGGTGCAACTACATGAGAACTGAAGAAAAGATAAAGGAATAATGTCATTATTTATTCCAAGGGTGTAAAATCATGGTCATGAAATTTCGAGGACGAAATTTTTGTAAAGAGGGGGAGTATTGTAACACCCCAAATTTCTGTATCTCTTAAATAATAATTTTGACAGTTAACAGAATTTTACTGTTTAGTAATTTTTGTGCACTGTAAAATTATTTTATTTATTCCGTCAGCATATTTGATCGTTTTGAGTGATTTACTCCGTGTCAGGAAAATAAATTTTCGGGCCGGAAAATACTTTACGTAATTTAATTTTTACCGTTAGGTAATTATTTTACGTAATCTGATTTGATATTTGTGTGTTTTCTAATTTTTATGATTTTTGTGGATGATTATGATTTTTTTTTTGTTTGTGGGCCCAGGGTGTATGTGGGCCTGGTGGCTACGTGGGCCAGGTGGGTCCCAAGCAATGCAAAAATTTTTCTACGCATAGAAAAATTTGTACTGTTTAGACAGAGACAGGGGATCTTACTAAACCTGAATCCGAAAACAGTTTTAGAAATTTTCTTGTATTGTGTTTTGTACTGTATTTAATTTATCCGACGATAAAAAAAATACAGTAAATATATTCTTTCATGGGATTTTTAGCAGATAAAAATAGAAATTATATTGCTAAGTCAACATTAGTGATTGTGACAACTTTTGGTGGATCAATAGGCAATAAATCTAAGATTTGAAGACTTTAATATCAACCACCAATTTAATCAACGGTAAAGACTTGATCTTGATTTAATCAATGGTGGAGATGGATCAATTATGACCATTGGATATGGATTTAATCAATGGTAGAGATTTGGTCTCAAAAAGTGACAAAGACCATTTATGACCATTGGATGAAGAATTAATCAAGGGTGGAGATTTGGTCTTGTAAAGTAACAAGGACCATTTATAACCATTAGATGTTAATTTAATCTATGGTGGAGAATTAGTCTTAAAAAGTAGCAAAGACTAATTATAACCCTTGGATTGAAAGTAAGAAGGAGTAATCTTGACCCTTCATTTTGGAGACACATCTAATGGCTAGAATTTAAAGTAGAAAGATCTAATGGCCTAGATGAAGTCTTCTAAAATCAAAAGTCTATCTAAATCCTAACCTTTGAATTAATCAATGGCTAGAAAGGCTTCAAATAATGGCTTGAAAAAGATGACAACTACATGAATGCATTAGGAAGAGGGGGGACGGTTTTGAGCTTCATTTTGGAGCTAAAGAAAAACTTTATGTCATTCTTTGAGGTCTTGGTCAATTTATGCATCATTATTGACTATTATTGAGTACTTTGCACTCTTAGGAGAATGCATGAAGGGGGGGCACGGTTTTGGTCTGAATATAGGAGCTTTGAAGACCATTATTAGCTATCTTGGTCATTATTGATCATTCTTGATCATCTTTGTCTCCTCCAAAAGTAAAAACCCATCAAACTTTTCTCTCCACCACTCCTCTAAGCAAGTTTTGGCCATGACCATCAAGAACACCTTCCATCACTTTTTAATTTCATCCAACTTGATTTTCTAAACCTAAACACCATTCTAAGAACATCTCTAGTTATGAGTTTTTCCAAAATCATTCATCTTGAGCTACAAATCCAAGCTTCAAGTTTCTATCAAAAATCAAAAATTCCATCTTTGTGCTTCAAGAGGAACCATTCGGTCAAGACCCCTAAAACCACTCTCCAATCTCTTTTAATTTCATCCAACCATAGATCTTGAATCTACATGATATTCTAAACAACTTTCATGTTGGAGACTTTCTCTAAATCATTCATCTTCTTGGACTTTCTTCAAGATCCAAGTAATGGGGTACTTATGGTGAAGTGTAAGGAAACATCATTTCTTCTCTCTTTCTCATAATCTAAACCATGTTTGATCCATAGTTTTCTTAATCAAGCTTAGTATAGTAATTTTTATGTATTTTGTTTTGTATTTGAGAAGCCCTTGGTGGTGAAGGACTTGGAAAAAGAAGCAAAACAAAGAGTTTTTGAGGATCTTCAAGAGGTAAGAGGGAGATCCATCTCACCAACCAAGTATGGTGGTGAGAGATGGTTTGGTATTTGATGGATGGTGAATCCATGTGAGGATTCCAATCCATGGTCATGTAATAATTTATGTGTGTTTATGAGCTTTGATTTATTTGACTATGCTTGATATGCTTTGCATGAGTTTATGGCTTTGATGGTACGGTTATATTATGCATGATGAGAATATGGCATGTTTGTGATATATATATGATGTGTATATATGTGTATGCTATGATGTCATGATGGAAAGAAAATTAATTTTGGTCCCAATGGCCAAGGAAGAGCTACGGATTTGATGCCCTTGATTAGGATTCATATTAAAATTTTTCAAGAATAAGGGAATTAATTTTTGATCCCTAGAAACATGGTGAATTTCGGTTAAGATACCTCAAGATAGGTGTTTATAAATGAATATTTCCATGAATGATGAAAATGGATGTTTAGAAAAACAAGGAAAATAAACAAAGAGTTTATTTTTCAAAGAGTACAAGAACATGGTTTTTGAGAAATTTTTATTGATTTATTTTGTGTAAAAAAGTTTCTAAGTGTTTTACAAAACATGAGATTTAAATGAAAATAGCAATGATAATTTTAAGGATTTGCAAAGAAAGTCAAAAAGGATTTGTAAAGAAAGTGAAAAAGGATTTGCAAAGAAAGTAAAAATGAATTTGAACAAATGGGTTTGGTTTTATAACCATTGGTATTTCGGTTTTGAAAATAAAATTTTAATGGTTTTGTTTGTGTAAAACCATATCAATTTAGAAGGAAAAATATTTGATGGCTTCAATGGCCAAAGACTCTACGGTTTTTGGAGGTTGGAATAATTTTGATTTTATGAAACAAAGTAATTTTAACGTGGAAACAAAATGTTTGAACAAAATGTTTTAGTATAAGGATTTGGAAAAGGAATCAGAGTGTTTTATCACTTGAGAAAATTTTGTAAACGAAAGACAAAGAGAGGTTGAAAATGTTTTAACTTCAATTTATTTTGAAGAGAATTGATTTTAAAAATGATTTGAGAAGAATGAAGAATGTAATAGTGATTTGAGAATTTACTAACGTATAACTTATTTTCAAGTTTTGGAGTACGTTAGGAAAATTTAATGAAAAAGTGAGTTTGTGAATTATTTTTCGAAAAGAATTTCTTGAGTAAAGAATTGTGGAAAAAGATTTTCGTGAGTAAGAAAATATATTAAATGAAGTATAAAGTTATATTATTTTGAGAAAAGTTAAAAAGGAATTTTAAAGGTCAAGAAATATTTTTTTTTGTAATGAAATTGTGGTGAAAAATTATTTACGTATCTTAAAAACGTGATTTTTAAGTTACGTGATATGGAAAAATATTTCTATGTGATTTTAAATACGTTGAAATATTTATACGCGATTTGAATTACATTTAAATATTTTACGTGATTTGAACTACTGTTGATAAATCACTACGTGATTGAATAGCGATAGAATATTTTTATGCGATTGTGAAAATGGGAGAAAATTGTTATGAGATTTGGAAAGTGTTTTAAATATTTTGAGAATGATAGAAAATGATTTACGTGATCTAAGAAAATGATTTTTAAGTTACGCGATTTTGAAACAGTAGAAAAATACTATGCGATTTGAGAAACGTATGTTTTTACGCGATTGAGAAAAATGTTGAAAAATTTGTACGTGGTTTAAAAGTACAACAGAAGAGTTACAGTATTTTGAAAACGTAACAAAAATATTACGAAATTTTATAAACGTAACAGTAGTGTTACGGTATTATGAAAATGTAATAAAAATGTTTTGGAATTTTAAAAACGTAACAAAAGTGTTACGGTATTTTGAAAACGCAACAGAAGTGTTGTGGAATTGTGAAAACGTAACGGAAATGTTGCGCAATTTTGTGAAAACACAACAACAGTATTTTATAACTATGAAAACATGATAAGATGATTTTGTTATTGAAAAATACAATATGATTACTGTTGAACCAATGTCCATACACTATTTGTGAAAACAACGAGTTTTGCCTGTTATTGGTACGTGGTGCATTTTAGATGCATTGGAATATATATATATATATATATATATATATATATATATATATATATATATATATATATATGCGTTGAGGTATATGATTTAATTGAACAAATGAATTTGAAATGAATGGCCCTTGTGGTTGGACTTGCACTGATATATTCGTGCATTGTATAAACTATATCTGAGAAATTATGAGATATACTTGTGATTGGTATTATACCTGTGATTGGTATTTGGTGCATTATACATGCATTGGAATGGTCTGATGAGGACTGGTTATGGCTAATTGCCTAGGAGAAACACACTTCTTGAGTGGGTGTGCATGCATAGTGTAAGTCACTTGTTGACCTTGGGGGCATCGGGGTGCGGGTTGCCTACACGGGTGGTTGGTCGCGCTTCTTCCCGTAGGTTAGACCGATGCAACACACCGATGATCCTGACCGAGACACTATTCTTAATCAAGATCTGATAAAAATTGTCGTGTATGTGCTAGATGTGCAAAAATTGAAATGAGAATTAAAGCACGTGGTCTGAGGCACGTGGTACCGGCAGGTCTTTTCGATCATTTCTCCGACCTGAGTTTAGCTCCATGGAGTAGGAAATCGAGTCTTGTGTACATGTATAATCTGAACATTTATATCTGTGTGATATATTAATTGAGGAATATTGGCTATGACAATTGTTTTGAATACTTGGATGATAATCATGTTGATGACATTATTGTGATTATGGTATGATGATGATAGTTGATTAATGTTGAGTGCATCATTGGAATTCTGGTATGATATATCTGTATGATATGTTGTTTGTGTTATCTCTGTGCTGCCATGTTAGTATTGGTGTAGGTGATCTCACCTCTTTGTTATGTTGTCTTGTTGTTTTTGTATTGTTAAAATTAAACAGTAGAAAGAATGAGTTGTCTTAGACATAACGGGTGATGGATACTCTGAGATTGGTGATAACAATAAGGAGTGGACATTCAGGACTCGAAGGTGTACAGTGTTGACAAAGAACAGATGTAGAACAGATGTTCGATGCAACAAGATGGATACATAACAGAATAAGTATGTTAAGTTTTAACGTTAGTGTTGTACCGTGTTATTTAGTAGGACCCGTCATGGGATTTGCTACTGTTAAAAAAAAAAGTCTATTAGTTTTATATTTCTCTTTAAATTGTGAAATATTAATTGGTGTCAATGTTGCATAATGAATAGTTAAAATATAATTTTCTATAATACATAATATTTTCAGTAAATTTACGTTTCAGTGAAGAAGAAATTTTAAAACCCACTTTTTATAACTCAAACTTTGTGCGAATTTCTTTTCAAATTATGAGTCGGGAGTCAGACATGTGATACCCTAGGGAGGGTGTTACATTAGTTGGTATCAGAGCACGGTTTGAGTCTGTTGGGGTTTGTGGTTAGGTCGATTTTGCTTGTGTTGTGTTCTCTGTGTTATTGTTTTTCGAAAGGAAACAATGTTGTTTATAATGGATATCAGATCCATTGTATTTCGATCTGCACGCCTCGGGAAGAAGAGAAAAAAAAAAGGAAATGGCTCAGGATAGTTATACTTGTGTGGAAATGGAACATGTTACTAGTAATGCAGCTGCAACTACGGGAGTAACGTGGAAGAATAACTGTAGGAACAAAGGACCGCTGTTCAGTGGGAAAATGAAAGTTGAAGTTCAAGATCTGATAGAAGAGAATCAGTCTTGGAATATAAGATTTCGTAATTTTGGAACTTGGTGTTTTCTTAGGAATATTGGAAAAGTGATTGATTTCGACGGAAGATGTATTTACAACCATTGAGGAAACCAAAAGTAGTAAGTGATGTGAAAGAAGGTACTTAACGAAGGATTGTATGTCAAGGAAACAATTTGCAAAAAAGTTGCACACATTTTCCCAGAGATTATGCTCTTTGAAAACAGAGTTTTCTGTTAGTAAATTTTAGATAGTAAGGGAAGTTGTTACTCTGAATAGAACGGGAGTGTTTTGAGCGGAAGACTTAAACAAGTGGAGATTGTGTCATTAGAGCTAATCCTATAAACCATACTGAATATTTCTGTGAATAACCTATTCCTTATGGCATATGATTGAGTAGATCAATTATATGTTAGAGTTATTCGTAATCCTCTGATTTATTTATTTCTGTTTCTATTCTTAGCTGATCGAGCTACTCAAGTTATTCAAATTATTGTTATGGATCAAATCTTTGTGTTAGTTTGATCTGTCATTCAAAATTTTTATGTAGGTTGATCTGTTTCTTAAACAGATGTGATCTTTCAAAACTCAAAACTTTGTATTAGTTTGATCTGTTTTATTAATAGACGTGATCTTTGAAAATGGATTGGTTATTTTCCAACCATATCCTATGAGATTGTCTCAATACAGTGTTAGTATTTCAAAAAAAAAAATCATTCCTGAAAATCAGGCAAAATCAAATTCTTGTTGAATATGTTTGGTAACATATCAGATCATTTCGTTACCTTTTCTTCCTAAACCTCTATAATGTTCTTTCATATATTGCATTTGCAAGAAAGAATATTTTGCAAGAAAGGATATTCCTATTTAAAATCCATGTCATAGTATCTGGTATAAAATGCAGTTGAAAGGAGAATTCGGCTAGTGAGACATTTCCTGATAAGAGCTAAAGCTGGAGAATGAAGTGATATGAGGATAAGAAAATTTTAAGTAATACATTACATTAGCTGGAAGTTATCTGAGAAAAACTATTCTAGGCATGAATGAAGGTTGGTAGCCGCTGTATTGGTATCAGAGAATTCATTCTTGAAGATCGAGTTACATCCAATTCTTTGCTGGATATGTTCGATAACATATTCGATTAGTTTTGTTCTTTTCTATGATGTTTTCTTCCATCTACTGCAATTGAAGAAATATCTTGCAAGAGAGAATATTCCTATTTATATCCAAGTCAGAGTATCAAAGTGGCGCAGTGGAAGCGTGGTGGATTCTTCAAAAATTGAAGAAGTCTGTCTGTGGGAAAAGTTAAGACGGTAATGGAAAACCGTAGAAAAAAAAATTATTAAGATATTTGTTTGATCAGGAGAAGTGAACAAGAGATAAAGAACTTTCAATGATTTAGAATCGTTTGGAATAACGTAAGAGGTGAAACTACATGAGAACTGAAGAAAAGATAAAGGAATAATGTCATTATTTATTCCAAGGGTGTAAAATCGTGGTCATGAAATTTCGAGGACGAAATTTCTATAAAGAGGGGGAGTATTGTAACACCCCAAATTTCCGTATCTCTTAAATAATAATTTTGACAGTTAACAGAATTTTACTATTTAGTAATTTTTGTGCACTGTAAAATTATTTTGTTTATTCTGTCAGCATATTTGATCGTTTTGAGTGATTTACTCCGTGTCAGGAAAATAATAATTTTTGGGCCGGAGAAAACTTTACGTAATTTAATTTTTACCGTTAGGTAATTATTTTACGTAATCTGATTTGATATTTGTGTGTTTTCTAATTTTTATGATTTTTGTGGATGATTATGAATTTTTTTCTGTTTATGGGCCCATGGGTGTATGTGGGCCCAGGTGGCCATACGTGGGCCCAGGTGGGTCCCGCAATGCAAAAATTTTCCTACGCATAGAAAATTTTATACTGTTTAGGCGGAGACAAGGGATCTTACTAAACCTGAATCCGAAAACAATTATAGAAATTTTCTTGTACTGTGTTTTGTACTGTATTTAATTTATCAGACGATAAAAAAAATACAGTAAATATATTCTTTCATGGGGTTTTTAGCAAATAAAAATAGAAATTATATTGCTAAGTCAACATTAGTGATTGTGACAATTTTTGGTGGATCAATAGGAAATAAATCTAAGATTTGAAGACTTTAATATCAACCACCGATATAATCAACGGTAAAGACTTGATCTTGATTTTATCAATGGTGGAGATGGATCAATTATGACCATTGGATATGGATTTAATCAATGGTAGAGATTTGGTCTCAAAAAGTGACAAAGACCATTTATGACCATTGGATGAAGAATTAATCAAGGGTGGAGATTTGGTCTTGTAAAGTAACAAGGACCATTTATAACCATTGGATGTTAATTTAATCTATGGTGGAGAATTAGTCTTAAAAAGTAGCAAAGACTAATTATAACCCTTGGATTAAAAGTAAGAAGGAGTAATCTTGACCCTTTATTTTGGAGACACATCTAATGGCTAGAATTTAAAGGAGAAAGATCCAATGGCCTAGATTAAGTCTTTTAAAATCAAAAGTCTATCTAAATCCTAACCATTGAATTAATCAATGGCTAGAATGGCTTCAAATAATGGCTTGAAAAAGATGACAACTACATGAATGCATTAGGAAGAGGGAGGACGATTTTGAGCTTCATTTTGGAGCTAAAGAAAAACTTTATGTCATTCTTTGAGGTCTTAGTCAATTTATGCATCATTATTGACTATTATTAAGTACTTTGCACTCTTAGGAGAATGCATGAAGGGGGGGCACGATTTTGGTCTGAATATAGGAGCTTTAAAGACCATTATTAGCTATCTTGGTCATTATTGATCATTCTTGATCATCTTTGTCTCCTCCAAAAGCAAAAACCCATCAAACTTTTCTCTCCACCTCTCCTCCAAGCAAGTTTTGGCCATGACCATCAAGAACACCTTCCATCACTTTTTAATTTCATCCAACTTGATTTTCTAAACCTAAACACCATTCTAAGAACATCTCTAGTTATGAGTTTTTCCAAAATCATTCATCTTGAGCTTCAAATCCAAGCTTCAAGTTTCTATCAAAAATCAAAAAATCCATCTTTGTGCTTCAAGAGGAACCATTCGGTCAAGACCCCTAAAACCACTCCCCAATCTCTTTTAATTTCATCCAACCATAGATCTTGAATCTATATGATATTCTAAACAACTTTCATGTTGGAGACTTTCTCTAAATCATTCATCTTCATGGACTTTCTTCAAGATCCAAGTTATGGGGTATTTATGGTGAAGTATAAGGAAACTTCATTTCTTCTCTTTTTCTCATAATCTAAACCATGTTTGATCCATGGTTTTCTTATTCAAGCTTAGTATACTAATTTTTATGTATTTTGTTTTGTATTTGAGTAGTTCTTGGTGGTGAAGGACTTGGAAAAAGAAGCAAAACAAAGAGTTTTTGAGGATCTTCAAGAGGTAAGAGGGAGATCCATCTCACCAACCAAGTATGGTGGTGAGAGATGGTTTGGTATTTGATGGATGGTGAATCCATGTGAGGATTCCAATCCATGGTCATGTAATAATTTATGTGTGTTTATGAGCTTTGATTTATTTGCCTATGCTTGATATGCTTTGCATGAGTTTATGGCTTTGATGGTATGCTTATATTATGCATGATGAGAATATGGCATGTTTGTGATATATATATGATGTGTATATATGTGTATGCTATGATGTGATGATGGAAAGAAAATTAATTTTGGTCCCAATGGCCAAGGAAGAGCTACGGATTTGATGCCCTTGATTAGGGTTCATATTAAAATTTTTCAAGAATAAGGGAATTAATTTTTGATCCCTAGAAACATGGTGAATTTCGGTTAAGACACCTCAAGATAGGTGTTCATAAATGAATATTTTCATGAATGATGAAAATGGATGTTTAGAAAAACAAGGAAAATAAATAAAGAGTTTATTTTTCAAAGAGTACAAGAACATGGTTTTTGAGGAATTTTTATTGATTTATTTTGTGTAAAAAAGTTTCTAAGTGTTTTACAAAACACGAGATTTAAATGAAAATAGCAATGATAATTTTAAAGATTTGCAAAGAAAGTGAAAAAGGATTTGTAAAGAAAGTGAAAAAGGATTTGTAAAGAAAGTAAAAATGAATTTGAACAAATGGGTTTGGTTTTATAACCATTGGTATTTCGGTTTTGAAAACACAATGTTAATGGTTTTGTTTGTGTAAAACCATATCAATTTAGAAGGAAAAATATTTGATGGCTTCAATGGCCAAAGACTCTACGGTTTTTGGAGGTTGGAATAATTTTGATTTTATGAAACAAAATAATTTTAAAGTGGAAACAAAATGTTTGAACAAAATGTTTTAGTATAAGGATTTGGAAAGGGAATCAGAGTGTTTTATCACTTGAGAAAATTTTGTAAACAAAAGACAAAGAGAGGTTGAAAATGTTTTAACTTCAATTTATTTTGAAGAGAATTGATTTTAAAATTGATTTGAGAAAAATGGAGAATATAATGGTGATTGAGAATTTACTAACGTATAACTTATTTTTAAGTTTTGGAGTACGTTAGGAAAATTTAATGAAAAAGTGAGTTTGTGAATTATTTTCTGAAAAGAATTTCTTGAGTAAAGAATTGTGGAAAAAGATTTTCGTGAGTAAGAAAATATATTAAATGAAGTATAAAGTTATATTATTATGAGAAAAGTTAAAAAGAAATTTTTAAAGGTCAAGAAATATTTTTTTTGTAATGAAATTGTGGTGAAAAATTATTTACGTATCTTAAAAACGTGATTTTTAAGTTACATGATATGAAAAAATATTTCTTTGTGATTTTAAACACGTTGAAATATTTATACGTAATTTGAATTACATTTAAATATTTTACGTGATTTGAACTACTGTTGATAAATCACTACGTGATTTAATAGCGATAGAATATTTTTTATGCGATTGTGAAAATGGGGGAAAATTGTTATAAGATTTGGAGAGTGTTTTAAATATTTTGAGAATGATAGAAAATGATTTACGTGACGTAAAAGAATGATTTTTAAGTTACGCAATTTTGAAACAGTGGAAAAATACTATGCGATTTGAGAAACGTATGTTTTTACGCGATTGAGAAAAACGTTGAAAAATTTATGCATGGTTTAAAAGTGCAACAGAAGAGTTGCGGTATTTTGAAAATATAACAGAAATGTTATGAAATTTTGTAAACGTAACAGTAGTGTTATGGTATTGTGAAAATGTAATAAAAATGTTTTGGAATTTTAAAAACGTAACAAAAGTGTTACAATATTTTGAAAACACAACTGAAGTGTTGTGGAATTGTGAAAACGTAACGGGAATGTTGCGCAATTTTGTGAAAACACGACAACAGTATTTTATAACTATGAAAACATGATAAGATGATTTTGTATTAAAAAATACAATATGATTACTGTTGAACCCGTGTGCATACACTGTTTGTGAAAACAACAAGTTTTGCCTGTTATTGGCACGTGGTGCATTTTAGATGCATTGGAAAAAAAAAATATATATGCGTTGAGGTATATGATTTAATTGAACAAATGAATTTGAAAAGAATGGCCCTTGTGGTTGGACTTGCACTGATATATTCGTGCATTATATAAACTATATCTGAGAAATTATGAGATATACTTGTGATTGGTATTATACCTGTGATTGGTATTTGGTACATTATACATGCATTGGAATGGTCCAATGAGGACTGGTTATGGCTGATTGCCTAGGAGAAACACACCTCTTGAGTGGGTACGATATGCGTAGTGTAAGTCACTTGTTGATCTTAGGGGCATCGGGGTGCGGGTTGCCTACACGGGTGGTTGGTCGCGCTTCTTCCCATAGGTTAGACCGATGCAACACACCGATGATCCTGACCGAGACACTATTCTTAATCAAGATCTAATAAAGACTATCGTGTATGTGCTAGATGTGCAAAAATTGAAATGAGAATTAAAGCACGTGGTCTGAGGCACGTGGTACCGGCAGGTCTTTTCGATCATTTCTCCGACCTGAGTTTAGCTCCATGGAGTAGAAAATCGAGTCTTGTGTACATGCATAATCTGAACATTTATATCTGTGTGATATATTAATTGAGGAATATTGGCTATGACAATTGTTTTGAATACTTGGATGATAATCATATTGATGACATTATTGTGATTATGGTATGGTGATGATAGTTGATTAATGTTGAGTGTGTCATTGGAATTCTGGTATGATATATTTGTATGATATGTTGTTTGTGTTATCTCTGTGCTGCCATGTTGGTATTGGTGTAGGTGATCTCACCTCTTTGTTATGTTGTCTTGCTGTGTTTGTATTGTTAAAATTAAACAGTAGAAAGAATGAGTTGTGTTAGACATAACGGGTGATGGATACTCTGAGATTGGTGATAACAATAAGGAGTGGACATTCAGGACTCGAAGGTGTACAGTGTTGACAAAGAACAGATGTAGAACAGATGTTCGATGCAACAAGATGGATACATAACAGAATAAGTATGTTAAGTTTTAACGTTAGTGTTGTACCGTGTTATTTAGTAGGACCCGTCATGGGATTTGCTACTGTTAAAAAAAAAAGTCTATTAGTTTTATATTTCTCTTTAAGTTGTGAAATATTAATTAGTGTCAATGTTGCATAACGAATAGTTGAAATATGATTTTCCATATTACCTAATATTTTCAGTAAATTTACATTTCAGTAAAGAAGAAATTGTAAAACCCACTTTTTATAACTCAAACTTTGTGCGAATTTCTTTTCAGATTATGAGTCGGGAGTCAGACATGTGATACCCTAGGGAGGGTGTTACAGATCATATTTGAATTTTCAAGTTTTCATAGCAGGTTAATCGATATGCCAGTCGATGTACAACATTGACGTTTTAATCATTTTAAGTCTATATTGCTTGTATCAATCGATTATATAATCAATGTAAGGGCACTTAAAACGGATTTCTAAGTTTGTACATAGATTACCTAATCTGTGTACCAGCTTTTAGATTAGGGATTTTGTCTAGACAAATCGATTGTTTAATCGATGTATAGACATCAAACATCAAATTATCATGCGTTCAACATTCAAAACATCAAGCATAGGTAGGATCAATTATTCCTAATTCTCTTCTTATGTAGAAAAAGCTTTCTTTAGCCAACGGTTTAGTGAAAATATCAGCTAATTGCTTAGATATATCAACATATTCAATGATTATATCTCCACTTTGAATGTGATCCCTTATGAAATGATGTCATATTTCAATGTGTTTAGTTCTTGAATGCATTATGGGATTCTTAGTGAGATTTATAGCACTAGTATTATCATATATGATTGGTACTTTCTCTAAGAGAACACCGTAGTCAATAAGTTGTTGTTTCATCCAAAGAATTTATGCACAACAACTTCCTACAGCAACATATTATGCTTCAGCAGTTGATAAAGCCACACTTATTTGTTTCTTACTAAATCAAGAAACTAATGAGTTTCCTAGGAGGTGACAAGTTCCACTAGTACTTTTCCTATGTAACTTGTATCTAGCAAAGTCAGAATCAGAATATCCTACTAGGTTACATGTTGATCCTTTAGCATACCATAATCCCATTTCTTTAGTTCCTAATAAGTATTTCATGATTCTTTTTAAATTAGTTAAGTGTGATTCCTTAGGATTAGATTGGTATCTAGCACACATACAAACATAGAACATTATATCGGGTCTACTTACAGTTAGATAGAGTAAGGAACTAATCATACCTCTGTACTTGGAAATATCTACTAATTTACCTTTTTCATCTTTGTCCAAGTAGCATGATGGATTCATTGGAGTAGTCATTTCCTTTGCATTCTCCATTCCAAACTTCTTCAATAGTTCTTTGTAGTACTTAGTTTAGCTTATGAAAGTCCCATCATCACATTGTTTGATTTGTAGTCCAAGAAAGAATGTAAGCTCTCCCATCATAAACATTTCAAACTCGTTTTGCATTAGTTTGGCAAATTCCTTACACAAAGATTCATTAGTAGCACCAAATATAATATCATTAACATAAATTTGAACAAGTAGTATGTTTTGTGCTTTTCTTTTAGTGAATAGTATTGTGTCAACTTTTCCTCTTATAAATTTCTTTTGAAGTAAGAAATTACTTAGCCTTTCATACCAAACTCTTGGAGCTTGTTTAAGTCCATACAAGGCTTTAGTGAGTTTATACACATGATTAGGGAATTCATTTATTTCAAATCCAGGGGGTTGATGACTGTGGGATTCAAAGGATGCAAACCCAAGTGTAGGTTGTCTCAAGTAATAAATTTCTCAGGAGTCCGAGGTCGATCCACAGGGAATTGATGAAGAAAAATAAATTGAGGTAAGAAAAGGATTTGTCACAACACCAAAAGTAATAAAAGATGTTCACAAATGAATTTAAGAACTTGTTTGGGTTAGAAGATCCACTCTTGGTAATAAATTAAAGGCAAGATTATTTCTCTTTATAACTCAATTGAAATCCACACACAACGGAGGTTCCAATCGGAAATATAACATTCAAAGTTCAATTATATAGCAATCATATTATGATTCCTTTAATTATCTACCAACATTTATAAATGAGTTCAAGCATTCACTGTGCCAATCCTATTGTCTATAATAAATCAAGATCTCCATTATACAAAGAAGGTTTCTAAATTGATTGGAAACAAAATACAACACATATAATGTCCATTTGATAATATATCATTTAAGCACAAGAAATATATTAATCTAACCTTATTTCATTACCAAGAGCTTCACTCTTTCACCCAAGCAAGATGAAGATTTAGTTACTCATAAAGAAGAAGAAAGAAAGAGAGAAGAAGAGAAAGATGGACATAGCTTCAATTTAGAGTAAGAGAAAATTACAACAAAGGAAAACAATAAACAAGCATAACCATAACTTCTAAAAACTAAGCCTAACACCAAGAGCACTAAATGATCAGCCAATGGTGCCTTTTATAGAGGATTAGGGATACAAAATGACAAGAGGGCTGATTAAGAATAAGTGGATGAGTGGGTGGAGTGGTTGGATGAGTGGTTGAGTGGTTGGATTATTGAGATTCATTGTCTCTGAAATCATTCATTGCTTAACTCATGGATGTCATCGAAATGAAGCAATGTGATCTTCATAAAAGTTGTAGCATTTTGGCTCAGCTTTCCAATGCCACCAAGATAATCCAAAAATTCATCCTACAGCCCAAGACGTGACCCAATTACTGCAGACTGTTCAGGCCCAGTTTCAGCACCTCTGTTTTGACTTACAGACCCAATATCACCTTCAAGCTGTCCGATCTAAGTTTTGTGTTCTTCATGAAAGTTGTAGATATGAGTCTTAAATTTCAAGTATCCAAATTTCAACCCAAGAAAATTCCTACAACCCGAGTTATGCTCTGATTACTGAACATTGTTTAGGTTCCAATCACAAAATCGTATTCTGACTTTCAAGCCCAATTAGCTCTTCTAGATGTCCATATTTTACCTAGAGCTTTTCATGAAAGTTGTAGAGCTCTCTCTTATCTTTCCTATAAGGTAAGATACATAATTTTTACACATATAGAACTCAAAATATGGTAGAAATACAAAAACAGTGTAAGACCCAAATAATGCTGGAAAAATCAATTAAGTCCAATTTGAGTCCAAACTTACAAAACATAACCAAACTCAATTAATTAAGTACGTAGAGAGTGTAAATGACTAAAAATGATGGTTTATTAATGTATAAAATATGTGATCATTAAATTCCTCCACACTTAGCTTTTTGCACTCCTGGGCAAAACATATAAGACCAAAGCTAGGAAATAAAGAAAAACGACATGGACTCAAAAGCTAAAAACTCTAAAAGACTCGATGAAGCAAGAAGAGCAACCAGAAATTCAAAGGATCAAAGTATTAATAAGGTAACATTTCTTCATATCTCAAACCAACAAGTAAGGAAACTTCAGTTAAAAACAATGAATCAAGAATGATAGATCTTCACAGAATTCACTCTCAATCTCTCAAGTGTTTAAAAGGTAAGTATTTCACTCTATTCAACCCATGAACAATTGCACTACCATAAGTTTGCTTATCTTCTACTTCTCCGCTACTCAAACCACATGCATACAAAAATCAAGAGGACTTTATTCAAGGTTGTAATGGGGTCATGGTAAAGGAGAGGGGATAATATAGATATGAGAAGATAAATACCAAAGAGAATAAAAGAGCATTATGGTACAGTTAGAGTGGAGAAAATGTTTGAGAACATTCATCATAAAGGACAATCACCAATATTTAACTAATGTTTTGTTGAAGATCAATCCCAAATTGGTGAATTGAATTCATTGTTAGACCTGAACCTCCTCCTTTTCTTCCTATTGTTTCCAAGCATCCACCTTTATTCTAGACTCTGATAATTCTTTGATTGCAACGGTGATCAATTTTTTTTTATCATTTTGCACACACACCCCCCCACTTATTCATGAACAAGGTCAGTGCTCTCTTATTCCCTAACGTTGGGTAAAACAAGTTTTTTTTGGAATGCACGTAATGAGCTAAAAATAAGAAATGATCAAATAAGCTCAAAGGGGTTACACAATGGAAAATATACAAGGATGACTATTTGGTCAAAGTAGCTATTTCAAAATGCCTCAATCTTATTTATGTATGCATATGAAAATGTAGCCTCAAAAAGAATCAAAGCAAGTTCTAGA
This sequence comes from Ormosia emarginata, assembly GCA_029884605.1. Lineage (NCBI taxonomy): Eukaryota > Viridiplantae > Streptophyta > Magnoliopsida > Fabales > Fabaceae > Ormosia > Ormosia emarginata. The sequence goes on from JAQQTP010000073.1 coordinate 24,116,202, forward strand.
GTAACAATTTCATGAGTGAAAATCACACAAGAAAGAAAAGAATAGTACAGATTGTAACACCCTCCTTAGGGCATCACATTTCCGACTCCCGACTCATAATTTGAAAATCAATTTGTAAAAGGTTTGAGTTATGAAAATATGGGTTTCAAAATTTCTTCTTTACTGAAACGTAAATTTACTGAAAATATTAGGTAATATTGAAAATCATATTTCAACTATTCATTATGCAATATTGACACCAATTAATATTTCACAATTTAAAGAGAAATATAAAATTAACAGACTTTTTTTTTAACAGTAGCAAACCCTATAATGGGTCCTACTTAATAGCACGGTACAACACTAACGAGAAACTTTAACATACTTATTCCTTTTTCTGTCTATCTTGATGCATCATACATCTGTTCCTTTGTCAACACTACACCCCTTCGAGTCCTGAATGTCCACTCTTGATTGTTGTCACCAATCTCAGAGTATCCATCGCCCGTTATGACTAAGACAACTCGATCCTTCTATTATTTGATTTTAACAGTACAGACACAGCAAAACAACATAACAAAGAGGTGAGATCACCTACACCAATACCAACATGGCAGCACAAAGATAACACACAGTAATATCATACAGGGATATCATACCAGACTTCCAATAATATATTCAATATTAATCAACTATCATCATCCAATCATATATCAATTCAATTATCATAAACAACAATTATGATAATGCCCTCAACATTATCATCATCATCATCCAAGTATTCAAACAATTGTCATAGCCAATATTCCTCAATTAATATATGACACAGATATAAATGCTTAGTTTCATGCATGTGCACATAGACTCAATTTTTCAAAAACAACTCCATGGAGGTTTTCACAATTTCGAGGAGAATGCTCTGGTTAATTGCCCAGCCTAAGCCCACAGACAATCTCCCAGTCGTAGAAAAGAATCGTGTTCTTGTCGGGTATCGTCAATGCGTTGCAACGGACTGTATCGCCAAGTGGCATATGGTCCAGCCTTAGCCCATAGACAGATATCCACTAGTCGACCGCCGCGCCTTGACGCACCCCAACTATCATAGATCTCACTATCAATTCTCATTCCTTCTTCAACCACAAGGGCCAAAATAGCTTATTAGCTATACTTTATACAATGCACGAATATATCAGTGCAAGTCCAACCACAAGGGCCAAATCTTTTCAATTTCATTTGTTCAATGTAATCATATGCCTCAACGCATATTTTTCCAATGCATGTATAATGCACCAAAGTCAATCACAGGCATATCTTTCCAATGCATGTAAAATGCACCAAATGCCAATCACAGGCAAAACTTGTCATTTTCACAAACAGTGTATGGACACTGGTTCAACAATATTCATACTGTACTTTCAACAGCAAAAATCATGTTATCACATTTTTATAGTTATAAAACACTTTCGTCGTGTTTTCACAAAATTGCCCAACATTCTCGTTACGTTTTCACAATTCCACAATACTTCTGTTGCATTTTCAAAATACCGTAACACTTTTGTTACGTTTTTAAAATTCTAAAACGTGTTTATTACTTTTTCACAATACCATAACACTACTGTTATGTTTACAAAAATTTCATAACATTTTGTTACATTTTCAAAATGTTGCAACTCTTCTGTTGCACTTTTAAACCACGTACTAATTTTTCAACATTTTTCTCAATCGCGTAAAAAATACGTTTCTCAAATTGCATAGTATTTTTCCATTGTTTCAAAATCGCGTAACTTAAAAATCATTCTTTTAAGTCGCGTAAATCATTTTCCATCATTCTCAAAATATTTAAAACACTTTCCAAATCACATAACGATTTTCCATCATTTTCATAATCAGGTAAAAATATTCTATCACTTTTAAATCACATATTGATTTTTCAACAGTAGTTCAAATTACGTAAAATATTTAAATGTAATTCAAATCGCGTAGAAATATTTTAACATATTCCAAATCGCGTAGAAATATTTTACTGTATTTCAAATCGTTTTTAAGATACGTAAAATATTTTTCAATATTTTACAATCATGTAAAATATTCCTCAATATTCCAAACATTATTTTGGACTTAAATAATTCAATATCATTTTCAACACATTTTTCAAATTGCATAAAAATATTTTACTGCATTTCAAATCATTTTTAAGCTATGCAAATAATTTTTCACTACAATTTCATTACAGAAAATATTTCTTAACCTTTAAAAATTCCTTTTCAACTTTTTTCAAAATAATATAACTTTATACTTCATTTAATATATTTTCTTACTTAAGAAAATTTTTTTCCACAGTTCTTTACTCAAGAAATTCTTTTTCAAATATAACCCACAAAATCACTTTTCAATTAATTTAAATCAATGTTTCAAACTTTAAGAATTTCCTAACGTACTTTAAAACTCAAAAATCAGTTATATGTTAGTAAATTTTCAAAATACCATTATATTCTCCATTTTTTCCAAATCATTTCCAAAATCAACCTTCCTCAAAATAAATTGAAACTCAAACGTTTTCAACCTCTCTTTGTTATCCGTTACGAAAGTTTCTATTCTCTCAAGTGATAAAATGCTCTAATTCCCTTTCCAAATTCTTGTATTAAATCAATTATATTTTCACTTGGAAAATCACTTTGTTTCATCAAAATCAAGGCATTACAAGCCTTCGAAAACATGGACATGACTATTGAAAATTATCAAAACATTTTTCCTTCTAAGTCAATATGGTTTTACACAAATAAAACCATTAAAATTTTGCTTTCAAAACCGTAAGACTTATGGTCATAAAAACCAAACCCATTTGTTCAAATTCATTTTCACTTTCTTTGCAAATCCTTTTTTACTTTCTTTGCAAATCCTTAAAATCAACGTTTGCCCGTTTCATTGAAAACTCATGTTTAGAAAAACACTTAGGATCTTTTTACACAAAATAAATCAATAAAAATCCTTCAAAACCATGTTCTTGTTCTCTTGAAAAACATACCCTTTGTTCATTTTCCATGCTTTTCAAATCAATCCAATTTTATTCTTCCATGAAAATATTAAGTTATAAACACCTATGTTGAGGTGTCTTGGCCGAAATTCTCAATGTTCTAGGGACTCAAAAATTAATTCCCTTGTTCTTAAAAATTTTCAACATAAACCCTCTTCATGGGTATCAAAACCGTATTTCCTTTCCTTTGGCCATTGAAGCCAAAAATTGATTTTCTTTCCATCATCACATCATGGCATACATATACATAATTTCAACATATTCTCATCATGCATATTATAAGCATACCATATTATCATCATGCATATTATAAGCATACCATATAAGCCATAAAATCATGCAAAGCATATCAAGCATAGGCAAATAATCAAAGCTCATAAACACACACAAATAATTTACATGACCATGGATATGAATCCTCATATGGATTCACTATCCATCAAATATAAGACCATCTCTCACCACCATGCTTGGTTGGTGAGATAGATCTCCCTCTTACCTCTTGAAGATCCTCAAAAGCTCTTTGTTTTGCTTCTTTTTCCAAGTCCTTCACCACCAAGGGCTTCTCAAATACAAAACAAAATACATAAAAATTAGTATACTAAACTTGATTAAGAGGAACCATGGATCAAATATGGTTTAGATCATGAAAAAGAAGAGAAGAAATGAAGTTTCCTTACACTTCACCATAAATACCCCATAACTTTGATCTTGAAGAAAGTCCTTGAAGATGAATGATTTAGAGAAAATCTTCAACATGAAAGTTGTTTAGAATAAGGTAAGGATTCAAGAAATATGATTGTTTGAAATTAAAGAGTGGTGGAAGGCAATTCTATGGTGCTTGGACAAAACATGCTAGAAGGAGAAGGAGAGAAAATTTTCTAAGAGTTTTGCTTGAAGGAAAGTTCAAGAATGATGAATAGAAAGACAATTATGATACAAATAATAGAAACCAACAATTTTGGCTCCATTTAGAGTGCATGGCCGTAGCTATGCTTGGAGAATGAGTGGAGAGAAAAGCTTGATTAAGACTTGGCTTTTTGGAGGAGACAAAGATGAATAATGATAGAAATAATGTGGTCTTCAACTTTGCTCTTGCATTAAACCACCAAAACCGTCCCCCCTTTTCATGCATTCTCCTTGAGTGTAAAATAACCAATAATGATGCATCATTGACCAAGACCACTTAACAATGATATAAAGTTTTTCTTTAGCTCCAAAATGCTTCACAAAACTGTCCCCCACTTCATGCATGCAATTGAACAATGTTGTCATCTTTCCTAGCCACCATTTGAAGCATTTCTAGCCATTGATTAATTCAATGGTTAGGATTTAGGTAGACTTTTGATTTAGAAGACTTAATCTAGGCCATTGGATCTTTCTCCTTTAAATTCTAATCATTAGATGTGTCTCCAAATTGAAGGGTCAAGATTACTCCTTCTTACTTTTAATCCAAGGGTCATAATTAGTCTTTGCTACTTTTTAAGACTAATTCTCCACCATTGATTAAATTTACATTCAATGGTCATAAATGGTCCTTGTTACTTTACAAGACCAAATCTCCACCCTTAATTAATTCTTCATCCAATGGTCATAAATGGTCTTTGTCACTTTTTGAGACCAAATCTCTACCATTGATTAAATCCAAATCCAATGGTTATAACTGGCCATAGCCATTTTATTAAACTTATCCTACACCGTTGATTAAATCAAGATCAAGTCTTTACCGTCGATTAAATCAACGGTTGATATCAAAGTCTTCAATATTAGACTTGTTTCCTATTGGTCCATCAAAAATTGTCACAACCACTAATATTGACTTAATAGTATAATTTCTATTTTTATCTGCTAAAACCCCACGAAAGAATATATTTACTGTATTTTTATCGCCTGATAAATAAACACAGTACAAAACACAGTACAAGAAATTTTCTAAAATTATTTCTGGATTCAGGTTTAGTAAGATCCCCTGTCTCCGTATAAACAGTACAAATTTTTCTATGCGTAGAAAAATTTTCACTTTGCGGGACCCACCTGGGCCCACGTATGGTCACCTGGGCCCACATACACCCCCTAGGCCCACAAACAGTAAAAAAAATTTCATAATCATCCACAAAAATCACAAATATTAGAAAACGTACAAATATCAAATCAAATTATGTAAAATAATTAAAACCTAACGGTAAAAATTAAATTACGTAAAGTTTTTCCCGGCCCAAAAATTATTATTTTCCTGACACGGAGTAAATCACTCAAAACGATCAAATACGCTGACGAAATAAACAAAATAATTTTACAGTACATAGAAATTACTAAACAGTAAAATTCTGTTAACTGTCAAAATTATTGTTTAAGAGATACAGAAATTCAGGGTGTTACACAGATATTCAATCCATTCATCAATAGGCTCAAAATCTCACTAGGCATATTTCTATCATTCTTAATCCATGAATTCAACATCCATAACCAAGCATGTGAAATTTAAGAAAGAAGATAATTTATTCAATCATGCTATGATTCCTGAATTTTAATTGCTTCAAAGGATGTGAGAGTGCATTCACTTGAATTTTTCAAAGGAAATCAAACAGCAAAACTTTGTTACTTCCATAAATAAACATTAAATAATTACTACCCCAACTAAGATGCATCTCAAGAGTAATAAATTGTTTCCAAAATTTACTGCTTACTCTGCCATCACTAATTGATTTTACTACGAATAGGTTTCTGACAGTCATATCACTAAACATACTTCCTAATTTAGATGCATCTCAGGAGTAAAATTACTCCTTACTTTGCCATCATTCATTGGTTTAGTAAGTCCATAACAATCATATCATACTTCCCAAAAAAGAAAAAAAAATTTTTGGTCAACTATCCTTCTCCCCCCAACTAGATCACGACATTATCCTCAATGTTAAAATATAGATGAGTAAAGGATAGAAGATATTACCTGTTATAGAAATCTGACATTAAGTATGGTAAATAAAATCAAAGATAAAGAAAAGTTATAAACGAAGTGTCAGATCAAACTTCCTTTTCATGTTGTTTCCCTCACTGCTTCCTTCTGACCAATCTATCTGAGTTATTGCTGGGTCAGGTTCAAAGATCAAAAGTAAAGGATTTTTTTTGTTTTTGTTTTTTTTTGTTTTTTTTTTGTTTTGACTTCAAGAATACCATCAAGGTAAAGAAGTCTAGAAACCTCTGAAGGACCCTACTCAAAGGATCATCAGTCCAAAACCAAAATATAGCAAATTCATAAAAAGATAAAAGAAATATAATAACAAATGATGACATATCTTTATGTATAGTTTTCATAGCGTATCTTTATATTGCGCATCAAGAGTGCAGTAGTAACATATCTTTATACAACGTGTCACCAGTGCAATAGACACTCACTGTAACATCCTTAAAATTAATAATTTTAGGATAAATGATCATTTTACAATAGTTGGGATTTTCTGGAATATTTTTGGATTTTTCTGAGAACACAGAATATTTTAATATTATTTCTCATTTTGTGTGCACACTGGGCAGAGTTGGCAAAACGACGGTAACGCTCCTAAAGTTGGAAAATTTTATTACGAATAGTTATTTTCTAATATTTGTGCTTTATGTGAATTCTTTCAGAATTTTTCGGAAACGACGAATATTTTAATATATTCTTCGTTTTGCGTTCGTATTGAGCAGAGTTAGAAAAATGACTGTAATGCTTCAAAAATTGGAAAATGATAAAACGAATAGTCGTTTTATAATATTTGTAATTTTTGAGAATTTTCTGGGATTTTTCTAGAAATGTCGAATATTTTAATATATTCCTCGTTTTACGTGTGCGCTGAGCGAAGCCGGAGAAACGAGATGTTTTCTCTGAGAATCTTGAACTATGGACATGTTGACGGGAGATCTTACTAAACCCGAGGATGGACACAGTTTACGAGGTTTCATATTTTTTGAGAAATTTAGCAGTCGGAATAATAAAACGCTGTGTAAATTTCATCTGTCCGATAAATTAGTACTGACTTCTGTCGACCGTAACTATTATCCATTGTATAATAACATGTATTAGAAATCCTATCACCTTATCCTAATGTAATCCACTTTATGTCAAATCAAATATACTTTAATTCAAATTTGTGTACTTTTTCAAAGCTTCTTTGAGAAGCTTTGACCACCAAATGACCCAATTACCCTTGGCTTGCATGAGAAGCCAAACTTTTCCCTCACTCTCTCCTCTATTCAGCAGCCCACTCATGCCAAGGAAGGCAAAAATGTGACTCATCCACACTTAACCTAAACCCACCAAACCTTAATTCACTTTACCTATCACTTTCTCTCTCTTCACTTCATCTTCTTCATCTTTTTCTCCTCCTCTCTCTACCTCCACCATGAGCACGAAAATGGCAGCCCCTCCTCCATTTTTTCTCATCTTTTCTCCTCTCTAAGCCCATTTCTACACTTGCACTCACTTCCTCTACCTTCTTTGTGTTGAAAGTTTCTCCACTTTCTATTTCTACCTCCATTTTCTCTCCACCTCTTCTCTTCTTCCTCTCTTGAATCCGAAAATGGCAGCCACCATCATGATTGTTTCTCTTAACTTTTCTCTCCATAAACACCATTTATAGACTTCTCTCAACCTCCTCTACACTTTCTCTTTAGGAAATCTCTTAAAAAATCCAACCTTTCTACCTCTCCCCTCCAAATCTGAAAATCACTCCTCCATGGATGGCCAAGCTTTTTAATTTTTCTCTCCACTAAACACATTTATACACTCATCTTCATCTTCTCTACAAGTGTCATTTAGAAGGTTTGCTCAAAATCTAACCTTGTCTCCATTGTCTTCAAGGCAAAGCTTCTAACTTAGAGGTAAAGCTTTCACTTTTCTTCCTCTTTCTCTTTAATTTCGTGATCTAGGGTCTCAATGGAGACCAAAGATCCATTCTTTTCAACTATTAATGTTGATTTTTGATGCTTGAAAAATTAGGGTTCTTGAAGACCCAAAACTGAAATTCACCAAGAAGCCATAGGAGATTGCTTTTGTGTTCTTCCTTTAGGTAAGAGGGAGACTACTCACTTCAACCACTTATGGTGGTGAGGAGACTTTTTATGTGTGTTGATGGAGAAATCCATCCTTGTATGCTCTTTGTATGCTTGCTTGAATTATAAATTTTGTATGATTTAGTATTCTTGAATTTGATTGATACTTGATTATGCTCTTGAATATGTTTGATATATTAATTGTGCTTGATCATGTTAGGGTTGCTAAATGGAAAATTTGGAGTTTCCTACCTTAACATGGTGCCACGGTTTTGACTAGAAGTTAGGGGTGAAAATTGGTTTTGTATACAAGCGAAATAAGACTTATGTAATCAAAGGTTGAATGATAGTATTAACACAAATGAAAGGAGGACCTTGAGAGTTTAATACCCAAGAGGGGTGCCACGGTTTTGGTCTTGGTAAAGAGACAAATGGATTAATCTTGATGAACTAAATTTAAGTGAATTAGTGTTAAGAAAACTAATGCATAAAAGTGGAAAGAAAAATTGGATAATGGACATCATGAAGCCACGGTTTTGGCATTGAATCTTGGGCACTTGGATTGATTTTAATGAATTAAAAACTTAAGTGAATTAATAACAAGAAGTTAGTACCTAAAAGAGAAGGAAAGAATGGATTTGAAGACTTGAAATTGAAGAAAATGATTTAGGATTCACCATTAGGAGGTCACGGTTTTGGGCCCAAGAAATGGGTCTCTTGGTAAACAATTTGCATCAAGTGCAAGACTTAAACTAATTGAATGTATAAAGTAAAATTAATGGAAGAAAAATAAATTGGGAGTGCCTCTTGGGAGGTCACGGTTTTTGGGCCAAAAAGGGTGGTCTTTTTGTGATCAATTTGTAATAAGTGCAAGCCATAATGTAATCAAGTGGGTAGAATAAAAATTGATGGAAGGAAAATTTGGAATTGGAACCTTTAGTGAGGCCACGGCCTCTAGGGTAAATTAGGCTTAATTAGGGAATTTTGGTAACTTTGAAATTCAAGAAATCAAGTGGCTAAAATCCTAGGTAATGAACAAGAAATATTACCAAGTGAAAGAATTGAAGACAATTTGAGATTTCATAAATTTGAAGAACCAAGAATAAAACTTTCATAAGACTTAGGGTAAATTCAAGAGAGCAAGAACAAGAGAGTGTGAGTCTTTAAGAGCTTAGAATGATTTATCAAGTGTAAAATAATGAATTACAATATGAAGATAAATTAATTATGAGAATTTAATTGGAAATGGACCTTGTAGGAAAGACAAATTCTAAGTTAGGATTCATAATGGACCTAAGAATGTACCATTTGGCTTGATCTCAATATTTTGATGTTATGGGTCCATATGAGTGACCATTTGTATATTGATGCTCTCTTGGCCAATTGTGGCATATTATGGAATTGTATGAAATTGATGATTATACATGTCCATGCATAGAGTCTTATGCATTGTGAATGTCCTGTGGACTGTTGTAAGGCCAAGTTGCCTAGGAGATTGAACACACCTTAGTGCGGGTGCGAGTAGACTAGTGTAGATCATGTTTGACCTTGGGGGCGTCGGGGTGCGGGTTCCCCACATGGACAGTTATGAGCTCCTCTGTGACGTGGGGTAGACTGATGCAAACACACCGGCGATCCAGACTGAGACACTGTCCTATATCATGATCTAGCGTAGACTGTCTGTACAATGCCTGAATGTGCACGTGGAAATTACTGGTTTATAGCACTTTGACCACGGCAACCGAGTTACAGACATATCTCCTGATCTTTCTCTCCGACTCTTTATGTCTAGCTCCATGGAGTAGGACTTGTGGTATCATAATGCATTGTGCATCATTCATTGTCGGTCTCATAAACTGTTGAGCATGAACACTTGTGAATGTGAAGATAACTGTTGTACTTTTGTAAATGATTATCTGATGGTTGTGCTAATTCCTGGGAATACTATTGTGATCTGCTTGCTATTGCTTACTGTTGTTCTACCTTTACTATAAATATCACTGTTATTATTGACTCTGATTATTGCTCAGAATTGAATTGCCTTTATTATAAATTCCGTTGTTGCTATTGATGAATATATGAACTGTATTGCTTAGTGGGCGCTTTGCGCCGTGCTGTTTTCTTACTGCCAATAGTGGTAATGAAAGACGGGTGTCTCACCTCTTTCCTATATTTGTACATTTTTGTTTTATATTTATATTTGATAAAAGATCGTGAGGAAGATAAAGAGAGACCACACATTGGTTGATTAGCTTGAGCGTCTGGACAAGATTTCTTTGACTACGTAAGAGTGCAGCCGTAAGGAGGCATTGATGCCTGTCGTGTTAACTGGGACGCCATGCGTCATATACATATGGGGTGGCGGCTTTGTCTGCTGGTAGTACCCATCCCTGGGTTACTACTTTTCCCCCTTTAGTGTTTTTATTTCCGCTATATTTTATTGGACTCTGTAATTATTATATTCTATGTCATCAGTGATTTGTCTAAATTGACTATAAAATATATATATAAGGAATATGATTTTATTTCAGTGGTTGTATTATGGGTTGAATATATTTATATTTCATTCGAGGCTCATATTTTCTACTTATGCAAATTGTCAAAAAAAAATATAGACTCTTGAGAATTTAAATTGCTGTTACCATGGCTGTGACACACTTGGATTTAGTAACTATGGTGTAATGGCGATTTCGCTCCAGTTGCTACATCAAGTGGTGTTACATTAGGTGGTATCAGAGCAGTTCATCTTGTTGAGCTGGGGTATGGACTTGCTATGTTTAAGCATATTAGAATTTGGTCTGTTGTGCACTTCCTTGTCTCTTGATTGAGATGATGGGAAAGGAATGCATGACTTGCCGTAGGTTGAATGTTAATAGCTACTGTTATACAGTTGCATGATATTGAGGATTGATCCACTCAATATGTAATGTTCTGTGTGTACAGGAAACTATGACTTCTCCTAGGCGTACGCTGTTAGGGAAATAAGAATTCTTTGGTGAGGAGATCAAAAGATTTTGGAAAATCGATCTTCTAGAGAAAGAAATAGTTGGTGTAAGTTAGGTTCGTGAAGCAATTTGGAAGTTGACAACTTACGAGAGATTACGCTGTGGAGGCAGAATGAAGAAGTTCGGGCTGGAAGCTGTTAGGATTCGTAAATTAGCTTGTCTCGCTTGAATGGCGTGCATGGTGTGACTCTTTGTGTTTGGCTTCTGAGGGGAGCAATATTGTTTGAAATACTTACGTTTGTTTTATTGTGTTATGTTTGGTCCGTCTTCGAAGAAAGATACCAGCTCGTGGCAGACGTACACATATGAGCGTAGGATAAGACCATCAAAGTATGGCTACGATCGCAGGAGAAATATGAAGGATAGCTGATGTGATAATTCACCAAGATCAGAGGATCGCACAGTAATGAGAATTGGAAGTTGTGGTTTAAAATCTATTAAAGGAAAGTCAGACTTGGGATAATCATGGACTACCTAGATTCCAAAGGAGGAATAATAGAAAAGCTAATAAGTTAAACGGGAACTATGTTCATGGGTACCAAGAAAGTAACAACAACACCTAACCCGTAGGGAAAGTTCTAGTAGTAGTAGATCCAATTAGACCTCGACATTTGGAGATCTAAACAAGAGAAGTTACGCCTCAAATGACGATCCAATAATCGTGCTGTATAATTCTGGGGGTAACCCTCCCTTTTTACAATTCGTAACTGCGTGGATCATTTGGTTCATCTATATTGTTCTTATCTTTGACTTAGTGGTTCCCATTTCTGTTGTTGAGACTTGTCTTGACTCCTGAGTTTGTTTAATCTATCCTACTTCTCATAAAGATTGAACCTTTTGTTGATCTATTTTGCTTACTTGAAATCGCATCGGTTAGAGTTCATGAGTTAGGGACTGATTGATCATTTTCTATTCATATCCTTCTAAACCATTCCAATGAAAACCTTAGTGGTTTTCAAAATTAAGACTTCTGAATTCATAGCGGCCGACAAAGTTGAAGCTTTGTAAGCGAAAGGAGCCTGAGGATACATATAAGTGTTTTTTGTAAAGGACCAATAGTAAGGAAAGTATAAATGCCACTCTGATAGTCAAAGAGTTTCGTATGATTGGGCTACCATGTTGTTAGTAAGGAAAAGAATGGAGCTTCTCGGTGAGACGAGGACTATCACAAAAGGAACCATACTCCTATAAAGGATGAATGTCCCCGAAGAAAAATAAGTGATTCAATGGATCGGCGAGAAAAGAGTTGTTGTTCTCTCCAGGATAGACATACACTCTTATCGTTACTCAATTCGCGGGAAATTTAAAATATTCCCAAAACAGTTTTCGAACGCGCTTTGAACATTACGGGTATCTTGTGTTACCGTTCGGAGCAACCAATATTCTTGTCGTATTCATGGACTGTCTAAATCAGATCTTCCATCCTTACCTAGATAGATTTGTTGTTGTCCTTATCAACTACACTCTGATCTATTCTCAAACACGTGGAAAAAGCATGTTGGACGTTTTGATCCAATTTTTCAAACTCGAAAGAAGAAGAAGTTAGCGGAATAATTTGAGAATTTGTGGTTATTATTGGAAGCGATACCAAACGAAGTCTGTCAAGATACGATTGCTATTTCAGTGGTCTTTTGGGAGAAATTCAAAGGAAATGGAAAAGTGACCAAGATATATTAAATGTTAAAGCGGAAGTATCAGTTGTAAGGGATGGAGAAATAATATAATCTATGAAGAACTTCTTGTGAAAGTCGAGAATAGGAGAACAAAGCAACACAGGGATATAAAGATCGCGTTGCTAAGAGTAATCTAAATGGGCGTGATTAGAAGCGCAACGTGAAAGTTAGAACGTGGGGAGAAGGAAAACATTAATGTTTAGTCTAAAGGGATGAAAATTTCGAGGACGAAATTTCTATTTGAAGGGGAGAGTTGTAACATCCCAAAAATTAATAATTTTAGGATAAATGATCATTTTACAGTAGCTGGGATTTTCTGAAATTTTTCTGAGAACACGGAATATTTTAATATTATTTTCATTTTACGTGCACACTGGGCAAAGTTGGCAAAACGACGGTAACGCTCCTAAAGTTGGAACATTTTATTACGAATAGTTATTTTCTAATATTTGTGATTTATGTGAATTCTTTCAGAATTTTTCAGAAACGACGAATATTTTAATATATTCCTCATTTTGCGTTCGTATTGAGCAGAGTTGGGAAAATGAATGTAATGCTTCAAAAATTAGAAAATGATAAGACGAATAGTCGTTTTATAATATTTTCAATTTTTGAGAATTTTCTGGGATTTTTCTAGAAATGTCGAATATTTTAATATATTTCTCGTTTTACGTGTGCACTGAGCGAAGCCGGAGAAACGAGATGTTTTCTCCGAGAACCTTGAACTATGGACATATCGACGAGGGATCTTACTAAACCCGAGGATGGACACAGTTTACGAGGTTTCATATTTTTTGAGAAAATTAGCAGTCGGAATAATAAAACGCTGTGTAAATTTCATCTGTCCGATAAATTAGTACTGACTTCTGTCGACCGTAACTATTATCCATTGTATAATAACATGTATTAGAAATCCTATCACTTTATCCTAATGTAATCCACTTTATGTCAAATCAAATCTACTTTAATTCAAATTTGTGTACTTTTTCAAAGCTTCTTTGAGAAGCTTTGACCACCAAATGACCCAATTACCCTTGGCTTGCATGAGAAGCCAAACTTTTCCCTCACTCTCTCCTCTATTCAGCAGCCCACTCATGCCAAGGAGGGCAAAAATGTGACTCATCCACACTTAACCTAAACCCACCAAACCTTAATTCACTTTACCTATCACTTTCTCTCTCTTCACTTCATCTTCTTCATCTTTTTCTCCTCCTTCTCTCTACCTCCACCATGAGCACGAAAATGGCAGCCCCTCCTCCATTTTTTCTCATCTTTTCTCCTCTCTAAGCCCATTTCTACACTTGCACTCACTTCCTCTACCTTCTTTGTGTTGAAAGTTTCTCCACTTTCTATTTCTACCTCCATTTTCTCTCCACCTCTTCTCTTCTTCCTCCTCTTGAATCCGAAAATGGCAGCCACCACCATGATTGTTTCTCTTAACTTCTCTCTCTATAAACACCATTTATAGACTTCTCTCAACCTCCTCTACACTTTCTCTTTAGGAAATCTCTTAAAAAATCCAACCTTTCTACCTCTCCCCTCCAAATCTGAAAATCACTCCTCCATGGATGGCCAAGCTTTTTAATTTTTCTCTCCACTAAACACATTTATACACTCATCTTCATCTTCTCTACAAGTGTCATTTAGAAGGTTTGCTCAAAATCTAACCTTGTCTCCATTGTCTTCCAAGGCAAAGCTTCTAACTTAGAGGTAAAGCTTTCACTTTTCTTCCTCTTTCTCTTTAATTTCGTGATCTAGGGTCTCAATGGAGACCAAAGATCCATTCTTTTCAACTATTAATGTTGATTTTTGATGCTTGAAAAATTAGGGTTCTTGAAGACCCAAAACCGAAATTCACCAAGAAGCCATAGGAGATTGTTTTTGTGTTCTTCCTTTAGGTAAGAGGGAGACTACTCACTTCAACCACTTATGGTGGTGAGGAGACTTTTTATGTGTGTTGATGGAGAAATCCATCCTTGTATGCTCTTTGTATGCTTGCTTGAATTATAAATTTTGTATGATTTAGTATTCTTGAATTTGATTGATACTTGATTATGCTCTTGAATATGTTTGATATATTAATTGTGCTTGATCATGTTAGGGTTGCTAAATGGAAAATTTGGAGTTTCCTACTTTAACATGGTGCCACGGTTTTGACTAGAAGTTAGGGGTAAAAATTGGTTTTGTATACAAGCGAAATAAGACTTATGTAATCAAAGGTTGAATGATAGTATTAACACAAATGAATGGAGGACCTTGAGAGTTTAATACCCAAGAGGGGTGCCACGGTTTTGGTCTTGGTAAAGAGACAAATGGATTAATCTTGATGAACTAAATTTAAGTGAATTAGTGTTAAGAAAACTAATGCATAAAAGTGGAAAGAAAAATTGGATAATGGACATCATGAAGCCACGGTTTTGGCATTGAATCTTGGGCACTTGGATTGATTTTAATGAATTAAAAACTTAAGTGAATTAATAACAAGAAGTTAGTACCTAAAAGAGAAGGAAAGAATGGATTTGAAGACTTGAAATTGAAGAAAATGATTTGGGATTCACCATTAGGAGGTCACGGTTTTGGGCCCAAGAAATGGGTCTCTTGGTAAACAATTTGCATCAAGTGCAAGACTTAAACTAATTGAATGTATAAAGTAAAATTAATGGAAGAAAAATAAATTGGGAGTGCCTCTTGGGAGGTCACGGTTTTTAGCCAAAAAGGGTGGTCTTTTTGTGATCAATTTGTAATAAGTGCAAGCCATAATGTAATCAAGTGGGTAGAATAAAAATTGATGGAAGGAAAATTTGGAATTGGAACCTTTAGTGAGGCCACGGCCTCTAGGGTAAATTAGGCTTAATTAGGGAATTTTGGTAACTTTGAAATTCAAGAAATCAAGTGGCTAAAATCCTAGGTAATGAACAAGAAATATTACCAAGTGAAAGAATTGAAGACAATTTGAGATTTCATAAATTTGAAGAACCAAGAATAAAACTTTCATAAGACTTAGGGTAAATTCAAGAGAGCAAGAACAAGAGAGTGTGAGTCTTTAAGAGCTTAGAATGATTTATCAAGTGTAAAATAATGAATTACAATATGAAGATAAATTAATTATGAGAATTTAATTGGAAATGGACCTTGTAGGAAAGACAAATTCTAAGTTAGGATTCATAATGGACCTAAGAATGTACCATTTGGCTTGATCTCAATATTTTGATGTTATGGGTCCATATGAGTGACCATTTGTATATTGATGCTCTCTTGGCCAATTGTGGCATATTAAGGAATTGTATGAAATTGATGATTATACATGTCCATGCATAGAGTCTTATGCATTGTGAATGTCCTGTGGACTGTTGTAAGGCCAAGTTGCCTAGGAGATTGAACACACCTTAGTGCGGGTGCGAGTAGACTAGTGTAGATCATGTTTGACCTTGGGGGCGTCAGGGTGCGGGTTCCCCACATGGACAGTTATGAGCTCCTCTGTGACGTGGGGTAGACTGATGCAAACACACCGGCGATTCGGACTGAGACACTGTCCTATATCGTGATCTAGCGTAGACTGTCTGTACAATGCCTGAATGTGCACGTGGAAATTACTGGTTTATAGCACTTTGACCACGGCAACCGAGTTACAGACATGTCTCCTGATCTTTCTCTCCGACTCTTTATGTCTAGCTCCATGGAGTAGGACTTGTGGTATCATAATGCATTGTGCATCATTCATTGTCGGTCTCATAAACTGCTGAGCATGAACACTTGTGAATGTGAAGATAACTGTTGTACTTCTGTAAATGATTATCTGATTGTTGTGCTGATTCCTGGGAATACTATTGTGATCATGCTCTGCACTCGCTTATTGTTGTTCTACCTTTACTATAAATATCACTGTTATTATTGACTCTGATTATTGTTCAGCATTGAATTGCCTTTATTATAAATTTTGTTGTTGCTATTGATGAATATATGAACTGTACTTGGTGGGCACTTTGCGCCGTGCTATTTTCTTACTGCCAATAGTGGTAATGAATGACGGGTGTCTCATCTCTTTCCTATATTTGTGCATTTCTGTTTTATATTTATATTTGATAAAAGATCGTGAGGAAGATAAAGAGAGACCACACCTTGGTTGATTGGCTTGAGCGTCTGGGCAAGATTTCTTCGACTACGTAAGAGTGCAGCCGCGAGAAGGCATTGATTCCTGTCGTGTCAACTGGGACGCCGTGCGTCATATTCATATGGGGTGGCAGCTTTGTCTGCTGGTAGTACCCATCCCTGGGTTACTACTTTTCCCCCTTTAGTGTTTTTATTTCCGCTATATTTTATTGGACTCTGTAATTATTATATTCTATGTCATCAGTGATTTGTCTAAATTGACTATAAAATATATATATAAGGAATATGATTTTATTTCAGTGGTTGTATTATGGGTTGAATATATTTATATTTCATTCGAGGCTCGTATTTTCTACTTATGTAAATTGTCAAAAAAAAATATAGACTCTTGAGAATTTAAATTGCTGTTACCATAGCTGTGACACACTTGGATTTAGTAACTGTGGTGTAATGGCGATTTCGCTCCAGTTGCTACATCAAGGGGTGTTACATTAGGTGGTGTTAGAGTAGTTCATCCTGTTGAGCCGGGGTATGGACTTGCTATGTTTAGGCATATTAGAATTTGGTCTGTTGTGCACTTCCTTGTCTCTTGATTGAGATGATGGGAAAGGAATGCATGACTTGCCGTAGGTTGAATGTTAATAGCTACTGTTATACAGTTGCATGATATTGAGGTTTGATCCACTCAATATGTAATGTTCTGTGTGTACTGGAAACTATGACTTCTCCTAGGCGTACTGTGTTAGGGAAATAAGAATTCTTTGTTGAGGAGATCAAAAGATTTTGGAAAATCGATCTTCTAGAGAAAGAAATAGTTGGTGTAAGTTAGGTTCGTGAAGCAATTTGGAAGTTGACAACTTACGAGAGATTATGTTGTGGAGGCAGAATGAAGAAGTTCGGGCTGGAAGCTGTTAGGATTCGTAAATTAGCTTGTCTCGCTTGAATGGTGTGCATTGTGTGACTCTTTGTGTTTGGCTTCCGAGGGGAGCAATATTGTTTGAAATAATTACGTTTGTTTTATTGTGTTATGTTTGGTCCGTCTTCGAAGAAAGATACCAGCTCGTGGCTGACGTACACATATGAGCGTAGGATAAGACCATCGAAGTATGGCTACGATCGCAGGAGAAATATAAAGGATAGCTGATGTGATAATTCACCAAGATCAGAGGATCGCACTGGAATGAGAATTGGAAGTTGTGGTTTAAAATCTATTAAAGGAAAGTCAAACTTGGGATAATCATGGACTACCTAGATTCCAAAGGAGGAATAATAGAAAAGCTAATAAGTTAAACGGGAACTATGTTCACGGGTACCAAGAAAGTAACAACAACACCTAACCCATAGGGAAAGTTCTAGTAGTAGTAGATCCAATTAGACCTCGACATTTGGAGATCTAAACAAGAGAAGTTACGCCTCAAATGACGATCCAATAATCGTGCTGTATAATTCTGGGGGTAACCCTCCCTTTTTACAATTCGTAACTGCGTGGATCATTTGGTTCATCTATATTGTTCTTATCTTCGACTTAGTGGTTCCCATTTCTGTTGTTGAGACTTGTCTTGACTCCTGAGTTTGTTTAATCTATCCTACTTCTCATAAAGATTGAACCTTTTGTTGATCTATTTTGCTTACTTGAAATCGCATTGGTTAGAGTTCATGAGTTAGGGACTGATTGATCATTTTCTAGTCATATCCTACTAAACCATTCCAATGAAAACCTTAGTGGTTTTCAAAATTAAGACTTCTGAATTCGTAGCGGCCGACAAAGTTGAAGCTTTGTAAGCGAAAGGAGCCTGAGGATACATATAAGTGTTTTTTGTAAAGGACCAATAGTAAGGAAAGTTTAAATGCCACTCTGATAGTCAAAGAGTTTCGTATGATTGGGCTACCATGTTGTTAGTAAGGAAAAGAATGGAGCTTCTCGGTGAGACGAGGACTATCACAAAAGGAACCATACTACTATCAAGGATGAATGTCCCCGAAGAAAAATAAGTGATTCAATGGATCGGCGAGAAAAGAGTTGTTGTTCTCTCCAAGATAGACAAACACTCTTATCGTCACTCAATTCACGGGAAATTTAAAATATTCCCAAAACGATTTTCGAACGCGCTTTGAACATTACAGGTATCTCGTGTTACCGTTCAGAGCAACCAATATTCTTGTCGTATTCATGGACTGTCTAAATCAGATCTTCCATCCTTACCTAGACAGATTTGTTGTTGTCCTTATCAACTACACTCTGATCTATTCTCAAACACGTGGAAAAAGCATATTGGACGTTTTGATCCAATTTTTCAAACTCGAAAGAAGAAGAAGTTAGCGGAATAATTTGAGAATTTGTGGTTATTATTGGAAACGATACCAAACGAAGTATGTCAAGATACGATTGCTTTTTCAGTGGTCTGTTGGGAGAAATTCAAAGGAAATGGAAAAGTGACCAAGATATATTAAACGTTAAAGCGGAAGTATCAGTTGTAAGGGATGGAGAAATAATATAATCTATGAAGAACTTCTTGTGAAAGTCGAGAATAGGAGAACAAAGCAACACCGGGATATAAAGATCGCGTTGCTAAGAGTAATCTAAATGGGCGTGATTAGAAGTGCAACGTGAAAGTTAGAACGTGGGGAGAAGGAAAACATTAATGTTTAGTCTAAGGGATGAAAATTTCGAGGATGAAATTTCTATTTGAAGGGGAGAGTTGTAACATCCCGAAAATTAATAATTTTAGGATAAATGATCATTTTACAGTAGCTGGGATTTTTTGGATTTTTCTGAGAATACGAAATATTTTAATATTATTTCTCATTTTACGTGCACACTGGGCAGAGTTGGCAAAACGACGGTAACGCTCCAAAAGTTGGAAAATTTTATTATGAATAGTTATTTTCTAATATTTGTGATTTATGTGAATTCTTTCAAAAATTTTCGGAAACGACGAATATTTTAATATATTCCTCATTTTGCGTTCGTATTAAGCAGAGTTGAGAAAACGACTATAATGCTTTAAAAATTGGAAAATGATAAGACGAATAGTCGTTTTATAATATTTGTAATTTTTGAGAATTTTTTGGGATTTTTTCAGAAATGTCGAATATTTTAATATATTCCTCATTTTACGTGCACACTAAGCGAAGCCAAAGAAACGAGATGTTTTCTCCGAGAACCTTGAACTATGGACAGGTCAACGGGGGATTTTACTAAACCCGAGGCTGGACACAGTTTACGAGATTTCACATTTTTTGAAAAATTTAGCAGTCGAAATAATAAAATGTTGTGTAAATTTCATCTGTCAGATAAATTAATACTGACTTCTGTCGATCGTAACTATTATCCATTGGATAATAGCATGCATTAGAATTCCTATCACCATATCCTAATGCAATCCACTTTATGTCAAATCAAATCTACTTTAATTTAAATTTGTGTGCTTTTTCAAAGCTTCTTTTGAGAAGCTTTGACCACCAAATGACCCAATTACCCTTGACTTGCATGAGAAGCCAAAATTTTCCCCTCACTCTCTCCTCTATTCAGCAGCCCACTCATGCCAAGGAGGGCAAAAATGTGACTCATCCACACTTAACCTAAACCTACCAAACCCTAATTCACTTTACCTATCACTTTTTCTTTCTTCACTTCATCTTCTTCATCTTTTTCTCCTCCTTCTCTCTACCTCCACCATGAGCACGAAAATGGCAGCCCCTCCTCCTCCATTTTTGCTCATCTTTTCTCCTCTCTAAGCCCATTTCTACACTTCCTCTACCTTTTTTGTGTAGAAAGTTTCTCCATTTTCCATTTCTACCTCCATTTTCTCTCCACCTCTTCTCTTCTTCCACCTCTTGAATCCAAAAATGGCAGCCGCCACCACCATTGTTTCTCTTCACTTTTCACTCCATAAACACCATTTATAGACTTCTCTCAACCACCTATACACTTTCTCTTTAGGAAATCTCTTCAAAAATCCAACCTTTCTACCTCTCCCCTCCAAATCCGAAAATCACTCCTCCATGGATGGCCAAGCTTTTTGATTTTTCTCTCCACTAAACACATTTATACACTCAACTTCATCTTCTCTACAAGTTTCATTTAGAAGGTTTGCTCAAAATCTAACCTTGTCTCCATTGTCTTCCAAGGCAAAGCTTCTAACTTAGAGGTAAAGCTTTCACTTTTCTTCCTCTTTCTCTTTAATTTCGTGATCTAGGG
The DNA here is from genome assembly GCA_029884605.1 of Ormosia emarginata. Lineage (NCBI taxonomy): Eukaryota > Viridiplantae > Streptophyta > Magnoliopsida > Fabales > Fabaceae > Ormosia > Ormosia emarginata. The sequence continues at coordinate 24,137,235 of JAQQTP010000073.1, forward strand.
TCTCAATGGAGACCAAAGATCCATTCTTTTCAACTATTAATGTTGATTTTTGATGCTTGAAAAATTAGGGTTCTTGAAGACCCAAAACCGAAATTCACCAAGAAGCCATAGGAGATTGTTTTTGTGTTCTTCCTTTAGGTAAGAGGGAGACTACTCACTTCAACCACTTATGGTGGTGAGGAGACTTTATGTGTGTTGATGGAGAAATCCATCCTTGTATGCTCTTTGTATGCTTGCTTGAATTATAAATTTTGTATGATTTAGTATTCTTGAATTTGATTGATACTTGATTATGCTCTTGAATATGTTTGATATATTAATTGTGCTTGATCATGTTAGGGTTGCTAAATGGAAAATTTGGAGTTTTCTACTTTAACATGGTGCCACGGTTTTGACTAGAAGTTAGGGGTGAAAATTGGTTTTGTATACAAGCGAAATAAGACTTATGTAATCAAAGGTTGAATGATAGTATTAACACAAATGAATGGAGGACCTTGAGAGTTTAATACCCAAGAGGGGTGCCACGGTTTTGGTCTTGGTAAAGAGACAAATGGATTAATCTTGATGAACTAAATTTAAGTGAATTAGTGTTAAGAAAACTAATGCATAACAGTGGAAAGAAAAATTGGATAATGGACATCATGAAGCCACAGTTTTGGCATTGAATCTTGGGCACTTGGATTGATTTTAAGGAACTAAAAACTTAAGTGAATTAATAACAAGAAGTTAATACCTAAAAGAGAAGGAAAGAATGGATTTGAAGACTTGAAATGGAAGAAAATGATTTGGGAGGTCACGGTTTTGGGCCTAAGAAATGGGTCTCTCGGTAAACAATTTGCATCAAGTGCAAGACTTAAACTAATTGAATGTATAAAGTAAAATTAATGGAAGAAAAATAAATTCGCAGTGCCTCTTGGGAGGTCATGGTTTTTGGGCCAAAAAGGGTGGTCTTTTTGTGATCAATTTGTAATAAGTGCAAGCCATAATGTAATCAAGTGGGTAGAATAAAAATTAATGAAAGGAAAATTTGGAATTGGAACCTTTAGTGAGGCCACGACCTCTAGGGTAAATTAGGCTTAATTAGGGAATTTTGGTAACTTTGAAATTCAAGAAATCAAGTGGCTAAAATCCTAGGTAATGAACTAGAAATATTACCAAGTGAAAAAATTGAAGACAATTTGAGATTTCATAAATTTGAAGAACCAAGAATAAAACTTTCATAAGACTTAGGGTAAATTCAAGAGAGCTAGAACAAGAGAGTGTGAGTCTTTAAGAGCTTAGAATGATTTATCAAGTGTAAAAGAATGAATTATAATATGAAGATTAAATTAATTATGAGAATTTAATTGGAAATGGACCTTGTAGGAAAGACAAATTCTAAGTTAGGATTCATAATGGACCTAAGAATGTACCATTTGGCTTGATCTCAATATTATGATGTTATGGGTCCATATGAGCGACCATTTGTATATTGATGCTCTCTTGGCCAATTGTGGCATATTATGGAATTGTATGAAATTGATGATTATACATGTCCATGCATAGAGTATTATGCATTGTGAATGTCCTGTGGACTGTTGTAAGGCCAAGTTGCCTAGGAGATTGAACACACCTTAGTGTGGGTGCGAGTAGACTAGTGTAGGTCATGTTTGACCTTGGGGGCGTCGGGGTGCGGGTTCCACACATGGACAGTTATGAGCTCCTCTGTGACGTGGGGTAGACTGATGCAAACACACCGACGATCCAGACTGAGACACTGTCCTATATCGTGATCTAGCGTGTTTGTACGTACAATGCCCGAATGTGCACGTGGAAATTCGGTTTATAGCACTGACACCACGGCAACCGAGTTACGTACATGTCTCCCGATCTTTCTCTCCATTTGTTTATGTCTAGATCCATGGAGTAGGACTTGTGGTATCATAATGCATTGTGCATCATTCATTGTCGGTCTCATAAAGCCGCCGAGCATGAACACTTGTGAATGTGAAGATAACGTTGTACTTACGTAAATGATTATCGATTGTTGTCCGATTCCCGGGAATACTATTGTGATCCGCTGCTATCTTGCTTCTTGTTGTTGTTCTACCTTTACTATAAATATCACTTGTTATTATTGACTCGATTATTGTTCATTGAATTGCCTTTATTATAAATTTTGTTGTTGCTATTGATGAATATATACCGTATGAACTGTACTTGGTGGGCACTTTGCGCCGTGCTATTTTCTTACTGCCAATAGTGGTAATGAATGACGGGTGTCTCACCTCTTTCCTATATTTGTGCATTTCTGTTTTATATTTATATTTGATAAAAGATCGTGAGGAAGATAAAGAGAGACCACACCTTGGTTGATTGGCTTGAGCATCTGGGCAAGATTTCTTCGACTACGTAAGAGTGCAGCCGCGAGAAGGCATTGATGCCTGTCGTGTCAACTGGGACGCCATGCGTCATATTCATATGGGGTGGCGGCTTTGTCTGCTGGAAGTACCAATCCTTGGGTTACTACTTTTCCCCCTTTAGTGTTTTTATTTCCGCTGTGTTTTATTGGACTCTATAATTATTATATTCTATGTCATCAGTGATTTGTGTAAATTGACTATAAAATATATATATAAGGAATATGATTTTATTTCAGTGGTTGTATTATGGGTTGAATATATTTATATTTCATTCGAGGCTCGTATTTTCTATTTATGCAAATTGTCAAAAAAAAATATAGACTCTTGAGAATTTAAATTACTGTTACCATGGCTGTGACACACTTGGATTTAGTAACTGTGGTGTAATGACGATTACGCTCCAGTTGCTACATCAAGGGGTGTTACATTAGGTGGTGTTAGAGTAGTTCATCCTGTTGAGCCGGGGTATGGACTTGCTATGTTAAGGCATATTAGAATTTGGTCTGTTGTGCACTTCCTTGTCTCTTGATTAAGATGATGGGAAAAGAATGCATGGCTTGCTGTAGGTTGAATGTTAATAGCTACTGTTATACAGTTGCATGATATTGAGGATTGGTCCACTCAATATGTAATGTTCTGTGTGTACAGGAAACTATGACTTCTCCTAGGCGTACTGTGTTGGGGAAATAAGAATTCTTTGGTGAGGAGATCAAAAGATTTTGAAAAATCGATCTTCTAGGGAAAGAAATAGTTGGTGTAAGTTAGGTTCGTGAAGCAATTTGGAAGTTGACAACTTACGAGAGATTACGCTGTGGAGGCAGAATGAAGAAGTTCGGGCTGGAAGCTGTTAGGATTCGTAAATTAGCTTGTCTCGCTTGAATGGCGTGCATTGTGTGACTCTTTGTGTTTGGCTTCCGAGGGGAGCAATATTGTTTGAAATAATTACGTTTGTTTTATTGTGTTATGTTTGGTCCGTCTTCAAAGAAAGATACCAGCTCGTGGCAGACGTACACATATGAGCGTAGGATAAGACCATCGAAGTATGGCTACGATCGCAGGAGAAATATGAAGGATAGCTGATGTGATAATTCACCAAGATCAGAGGATCGCACAGTAATGAGAATTGGAAGTTGTGGTTTAAAATCTATTAAAGGAAAGTCAAACTTAGGATAATCATGGACTACCTAGATTCCAAAGGGGGAATAATAGAAAAGCTAATAAGTTAAACGGGAACTATGTTCACGGGTACCAAGAAAGTAACAACAACACCTAACCCGTAGGGAAAGTTCTAGTAGTAGTAGATCCAATTAGACCTCGACATTTGGAGATCTAAACAAGAGAAGTTACGCCTCAAATGACGATCCAATAATCGTGCTGTATAATTCTGGGGGTAACCCTCCCTTTTTACAATTCGTAACTGCGTGGATCATTTGGTTCATCTATATTGTTCTTATCTTCGACTTAGTGGTTCCCATTTCTATTGTTGAGACTTGTCTTGACTCCTGAGTTTGTTTAATCTATCCTACTTCTCATAAAGATTGAACCTTTTGTTGATCTATTTTGCTTACTTGAAATCGCATCGGTTAGAGTTCATGAGTTAGGGACTGATTGATCATTTTCTATTCATATCCTACTAAACCATTCCAATGAAAACCTTAGTGGTTTTCAAAATTAAGACTTCTGAATTCGTAGCGGCCGACAAAGTTGAAGCTTTGTAAACGAAAGGAGCCTGAGGATACATATAAGTGTTTTTTGTAAAGGAACAATAGTAAGGAAAGTATAAATGCCACTTTGATAGTCAAAGAGTTTCGTATGATTGGGCTACCATGTTGTTAGTAAGGAAAAGAATGGAGCTTCTCGGTGAGACGAGGACTATCACAAAAGGAACCATACTCCTATCAAGGATGAATGTCCCCGAAGAAAAATAAGCGATTCAATGGATCGGCGAGAAGAGAGTTGTTGTTCTCTCCAGGATAGACATACACTCTTATCGTTACTCAATTCGCGGGAAATTTAAAATATTCCCAAAACGGTTTTCGAACGCGCTTTGAACATTACGGGTATCTTGTGTTACCGTTCGGAGCAACCAATATTCTTGTCGTATTCATGGACTGTCTAAATCAGATCTTCCATCCTTACCTAGATAGATTTGTTGTTGTCCTTATCAACTACACTCTGATCTATTCTCAAACACGTGGAAAAAGCATGTTGGACGTTTTGATCCAATTTTTCAAACTCGAAAGAAGAAGAAGTTAGCGGAATAATTTGAGAATTTGTGGTTATTATTGGAAGCGATACCAAACGAAGTCTGTCAAGATACGATTGCTATTTCAGTGGTCTGTTGGGAGAAATTCAAAGGAAATGGAAAAGTGACCAAGATATATTAAACGTTAAAGCGGAAGTATCAGTTGTAAGGGATGGAGAAATAATATAATCTATGAAGAACTTATTGTGAAAGTCGAGAATAGGAGAACAAAGCAACACAGGGATATAAAGATCGCGTTGCTAAGAGTAATCTAAATGGGCGTGATTAGAAGCGCAACGTGAAAGTTAGAACGTGGGGAGAAGGAAAACATTAATGTTTAGTCTAAGGGATGAAAATTTCGAGGACGAAATTTCTATTTGAAGGGGAGAGTTGTAACATCCCGAAAATTAATAATTTTAGGATAAATGATCATTTTACAGTAACTGGGATTTTCTGGAATTTTTCTGAGAACACGAAATATTTTAATATTATTTTTCATTTTGCGTGCACACTGGGCAGAGTTGGCAAAACGATGGTAACGCTCCAAAAGTTGGAAAATTTTATTACGAATAGTTATTTTCTAATATTTGTGATTTATGTGAATTCTTTCAGAATTTTTCAAAAACGACGAATATTTTAATATATTCCTCATTTTGCGTTCGTATTGAGCAGAGTTGGGAAAACGAATGTAATTCTTCAAAAATTGGAAAATGATAAGACGAATAGTCGTTTTATAATATTTGTAATTTTTGAGAATTTTCTGGGATTTTTCTAGAAATGTCGAATATTTTAATATATTTCTCGTTTTACGTGCGCACTGAGCGAAGCCGGAGAAACGAGATGTTTTCTCTGAGAACCTTGAACTATGGACATATCGACGGGGGATTTTACTAAACCCGAGGCTGGACACAGTTTACGAGGTTTCATATTTTTTGAGAAATTTAACAGTCGGAATAATAAAACGCTGTGTAAATTTCATCTGTCCGATAAATTAGTACTGACTTCTGTCGACTGTAACTATTATCCATTGTATAATAACATGTATTAGAAATCCTATCACCTTATCCTAATGTAATCCACTTTATGTCAAATCAAATCTACTTTAATTCAAATTTGTGTGCTTTTTCAAAGCTTTTTTGAGAAGCTTTGACCACCAAATGACCCAATTACCCTTATCTTGCATGAGAAGCCAATTTTTTCCCCTCACTCTCTCCTCTATTCAGCAGCCCACTCATGCCAAGGAGGGCAAAAATGTGACTCATCCTCACTTAACCTAAACCCACCAAACCCTAATTCACTTTACCTATCACTTTCTCTCTCTTCACTTCATCTTCTTCATCTTTTTCTCCTCCTTCTCTCTACCTCCACCATGAGCACGAAAATGGCAGCCCCTCCTCCTCCATTTTTGCTCATCTTTTCTCCTCTCTAAGCCCATTTCTACACTTGCACTCACTTCCTCTACCTTCTTTGTGTAGAAAGTTTCTCCATTTTCCATTTCTACCTCCATTTTCTCTCCACCTCTTCTCTTCTTCCTCCCTTGAATCCAAAAATGGCAGCCACCACCACCATTGTTTCTCTTCACTTTTCACTCCATAAACACCATTTATAGACTTCTCTCAACCTCATATACACTTTCTCTTTAGGAAATCTCTTCAAAAATCCAACCTTTCTACCTCTCCCCTCCAAATCCGAAAATCACTCCTCCATGGATGGCCAAGCTTTTTGATTTTTCTCTCCATTAAACACATTTATACACTCAAATTCATCTTCTCTACAAGTTTCATTTAGAAGGTTTGCTCAAAATCTAACCTTGTCTCCATTGTCTTCCAAGGCAAAGCTTCTAACTTAGAGGTAAAGCTTTCACTTTTCTTCCTCTTTCTCTTTAATTTCGTGATCTAGGGTCTCAATGGAGACCAAAGATCCATTCTTTTCAACTATTAATGTTGATTTTTGATGCTTGAAAAATTAGGGTTCTTGAAGACCCAAAACCGAAATTCACCAAGAAGCCATAGGAGATTGTTTTTGTGTTCTTCCTTTAGGTAAGAGGGAGACTACTCACTTCAACCACTTATGGTGGTGAGGAGACTTTTTATGTGTATTGATGGAGAAATCCATCCTTGTAAGCTCTTTGTATGCTTGCTTGAATTATAAATTTTGTATGATTTAGTATTCTTGAATTTGATTGATACTTGATTATGCTCTTGAATATGTTTGATATATTAATTGTGCTTGATCATGTTAGGGTTGCTAAATGGAAAATTTGGAGTTTCCTACCTTAACATGGTGCCACGGTTTTGACTAGAAGTTAGGGGTGAAAATTGGTTTTGTATACAAGCGAAATAAGACTTATGTAATCAAAGGTTGAATGATAGTATTAACACAAATGAATGGAGGACCTTAAGAGTTTAATACCCAAGAGGGGTGCCACGGTTTTGGTCTTGGTAAAGAGACAAATGGATTAATCTTGATGAACTAAATTTAAGTGAATTAGTGTTAAGAAAACTAATGCATAAAAGTGGAAAGAAAAATTGGATAATGGACATCATGAAGCCACGGTTTTGGCATTGAATCTTGGGCACTTGGATTGATTTTAATGAACTAAAAACTTAAGTGAATTAATAACAAGAAGTTAATACCTAAAAGAGAAGGAAAAAATGGATTTGAAGACTTGAAATTGAAGAAAATGATTTGGGATTCACCATTAGGAGGTCACGGTTTTGGGCCCAAGAAATGGGTCTCTTGGTAAACAATTTGCATCAAGTGCAAGACTTAAACTAATTGAATGTATAAAGTAAAATCAATGGAAGAAAAATAAATTGGGAGTGCCTCTTTGGAGGTCACGGTTTTTGGGCCAAAAAGGGTGGTCTTTTTGTGATCAATTTGTAATAAGTGCAAGCCATAATGTAATCAAGTGGGTAGAATAAAAATTGATGGAAGGAAAATTTGGAATTGGAACCTTTAGTGAGGCCACGGCCTCTAGGGTAAATTAGGCTTAATTAGGGAATTTTGGTAACTTTGAAATTCAAGAAATCAAGTGGCTAAAATCCTAGGTAATGAACAAGAAATATTACCAAGTGAAAGAATTGAAGACAATTTGAGATTTTATAAATTTGAAGAACCAAGAATAAAACTTTCATAAGACTTAGGGTAAATTCAAGAGAGCAAGAACAAGAGAGTGTGAGTCTTTAAGAGCTTAGAATGATTTATCAAGTGTAAAATAATGAATTACAATATGAAGATAAATTAATTATGAGAATTTAATTGGAAATGGACCTTGTAGGAAAGACAAATTCTAAGTTAGGATTCATAATGGACCTAAGAATGTACCATTTGGCTTGATCTGAATATTTTGATGTTATGGGTCCATATGAGTGACCATTTGTATATTGATGCTCTCTTGGCCAATTGTGGCATATTATGGAATTGTATGAAATTGATGATTATACATGTCCATGCATAGAGTCTTATGCATTGTGAATGTCCTGTGGACTGTTGTAAGGCCAAGTTGCCTAGGAGATTGAACACACCTTAGTGCGGGTGCGAGTAGACTAGTGTAGGTCATGTTTGACCTTGGGGGCATCGGGGTGTGGGTTCCTCACATGGACAGTTATGAGCTCCTCTGTGCCGTGAGGTAGATCGATGCAAACACACCGACAATCCGGACCGAGACACTGTCCTATATCGTGATCTAGCGTGGACTATCTGTACAATGCCTGAATGTGCACGTGAAAATTACTGGTTTATAGCACTTTGGCCACGGCAGCCCAGTTACAAATATGTCTCCTGATCTTTCTCTCTGACTGTTTATGTCTAGCTCCATGGAGTAGGAATTGTGGTATTATAATGCATTGTGCATCGTTCATTGTCGGTCTCATAAACTGTTGAGCATGAACACTTGTGAATGTGAAGATAACTGTTGTACTTCTGTAAATGATTATCTGATGGTTGTGCTGATTCCTGGGAATACTATTGTGATATGCTTGCTATTGCTTACTGTTGTTCTACCTTTACTATAAATATCACTGTTATTATTGACTCTGATTATTGCTCAGAATTGAATTGCCTTTATTATAAATTTCGCTGTTGCTATTGATGAATATATGAACTGTATTGCTTGGTGGGCGCTTTGCGCCATGCTTTTTTCTTACTGCCAATAGTGGTAATGAAAGACGAGTGTCTCACCTCTTTCCTATATTTGTACATTTTTGTTTTATATTTATATTTGATAAAAGATCGTGAGGAAGATAAAGAGAGACCACACCTTGGTTGATTAGCTTAAGCGTCTGGACAAGATTTCTTCGACTACGTAAGAGTGCAGCTGCGAGGAGGCATTGATGCCTGTCGTGTCAACTGGGACGCCGTGCGTCATATTCATATGGGGTGGTGGCTTTGTCTGCTGGTAGTACCCATCCCTGGGTTACTACTTTTTCCCCTTTAGTGTTTTTATTTCCGCTGTATTTTATTAGACTCTATAATTATTATATTCTATGTCATCAATGATTTGTGTAAATTGACTATAAAATATATATATAAGGAATATGATTTTATTTCAGTGGTTGTATTATGGGTTGAATATATTTATATTTCATTCGAGGCTCGTATTTTCTACTTATGCAAATTGTCAAAAAAAAAATATAGACTCTTGAGAATTTAAATTGCTGTTACTATGGTCGTGACACACTTGGATTTAGTAACTGTGGTGTAATGACGATTACGCTCCAGTTGCTACATCAAGGGGTGTTACACTCACATCCATTTATTCAAACAAAAAAGAATAAAGAAACCATCGTGGGTTTCTATCTTGGGTCTGGAACTTGGAGAGCGTACACTTGGGCTCGTAACATTAACAAAGATATTAAAATCTGAAACCCGTAATGTCCAAGATCCAGAACGTCCTATCCCATGGCGCTGAGAGCCCCTTCTAATAAAAGAGAGGATCAAGCTCAGATGCCTCATACGCTTTGGCAACCGTGCGTTACTTCTCACTAATAACCAGAGTGGGACGCTTCTGCCTGTCCATCAACTCCGTAGTGCCAAGGTGGTAAACATTGGGTTATGGAGTGTGGCTCTCTACAGAGCATGGTACATGAACCTTTTTTAAGGACCAACGTGCAAAGGTCCACCCGAGTTAATGACGGGTCAGCCAAAGGCTGGGACTCCATAACTAATTAAAATCATGGTACTCCTTCTGGATCGCCCTTGTTCAGACTTTTTTTTCTTTTTTTTAAAGAAAACATGAAGAAGAAGAAGATAATATATACAGATTGTTGTGGATATGGCTCATATCTGCCTTTGGTTTCACATCCAGTAACAACTTAACTGCCTTCTATGAGTCGATGATAAGCTTTCCATCTAATTTTCTTATTAATTAGCAAACAGGGTCTTTTAGAGTCAGATTCCCAAGACTGTAGCGTTTTTCTTCATCCTTGAAGAGATTCCATAAATTAAGAAGCTCACGATGCACCAATCTACAAGAATATGTCTCAAGAGTCAATAAGATATCATCTAATGACTCCTTACTCAGTCCATTCTTAATGAAGAAAATTTTATCTTCTCTGTTTGTGGAAACCATCCCCAAAGAACGGCATCGCTTGTTACAATTCCATCGTCCACATTTGTGATAGACTTATAACCTTTTTGCTCTTCTCCTTTTAGAATACGAACTTTTTCCAAGACCTGACATATATGAGTCAAATGAAATTGAAGACTCACCTGCTAGTCGAACCATTGCTTCAATTATCCAGTGTACATCTTCTGGCATATCCTTGTGCATTAACAGTCTCAATCTTTCATATCTAACTTTGTAGATTTTTGTCAGAGCATTTTGAGGGAGAGAAGGAAAATGTTTTTTCAGGTTTGAAAGAATGACATCCATTTTGAAGGAGAAGAAAGATTTAGTTATTTTGGAAAACTGGAAAACAAACTGACTTGAGAATCACGGAGTACCATTATCCTCCACTTAACCGGCAACACAAAGAACTGTAAAAACAAGGCAACAAAATTAGAATAAATTCTATTCATAACAAGGATCAGAAAGAGAGATGAATTCTACCTCATCAACTTGGTTGTCCAGAAATGATTTGAGCCTTTGTCCATTGACTTTAAATACATTACTATTCCTAGGATTCTCAATATCTACGGCCCTATGAGGATATACATGTTTGATAACAAAAGGACCACTCCACCTAGATCTCAATTTTCCAAGGAATAAGTGCAGGGGAGAATTATAAACCAGAACTTTTTGACCAATTTCAAAAGATTTTCTCAAAATTGTCTTGTCATGAAAATCTCTTGTTCTGGCTTTATAAATCTTTGAGTTCTCATATGCATCATTTCTCAATTCCTCCAATTCATTTAATTGTAATTTGCGTATCTTGCAAGCATCATCAAGATTTAGATTGAAAGCTTTAATGGCCCAAAATGCTTTATGTTCCTATTCTACAGGCAAGTGACAAGGTTTTCCATAGACTAACCGATAGGGTGACATGCCTAAAGATGTTTTGAAAGCAGTACGGTAAGCCCAAAGTGCATCGTTTAGTCTTAAACACTAATCTTTATGATTTGGGTTAACCGTTTTTTCCAAAAATTGTTTAATCTCCCTATTTGCCAATTCAACTTGTCCACTTGTCAGAGGATGATAAGGGGTGGCAATTTTGTGTGTAATACCATATTTCTTCATTAAAGATTCAAATGGTTTATTGAAAAAATGTGTTCCCCTATCACTGATGATAGCTCGAGAGATTCCAAATCGACACAAGATATTTTTTTTTTTAAAATTTGAGAACAATTTTATGATCATTATGTTAGCATGGAATCACCTCAATCCATTTTGAGACATAATCAACTACAACCAATATATACATAAATTCAAATGAAGATGGAAATGGGCCCATGAAATCAATTTCCTAATAATAAAAAATTTCAATGACAAAGATGGGGTTCAGAGGCATCATGTTTCTTTTTGAAATTGAGCCCATCTTTTGACAATTTTCACAACTTTTGTAAAAAGTATAGTAGTCTTTAAATAAAGTGGGCCAATAAAATTCACACTGCAAGATTTTCGCAACTGTTTTCTTTGAAGGAAAGTGACCTCCACATGCTTTTGAGTGAAAAAAATTAATGACACTACTTACCTCACTATCGGACACACATCTTCAAAAGATTTGGTTAGGACAATATTTGAACAAGTATGGATCATCCCAATAAAAATTTTTCACCTCTATCAAAAATTTATTTCTATCTTGGTGCATCCATTGAGGCGGCATCTTTCCTTCTTGTTCTTCAGTAAGAGTCAAGGAAATTACCACTGGAAAGCTTTGCTCTTCTACAAAAAATGTGTACTTCAACTTAGCAGGTAATGGCTTTAGTTCCGGTGTGGATACTTCTTCATGGGCATTATCATTCATAGGTTTTAGCTCTTTGAATCTCGGCTTCCATCCTTTGTATTCTATTTCCTCTATACAATCAAGCAAAGAACATATTTCAGAGATATCATCTTCTAATTGCATGTTTGACTCAAATGAATTGACTAAACAAATTTGTAATGGGTCAGAAGAACTCCTTGTTTGAAGATGATCATCTATAATGGCTTCAATTCCTTCAACTTCCTCCTTTTCATCAAGAACTTCCTGTGGTTGCTTGCACATGTTAAAAACATTGAGCTTCAGTGTCATGTTTCCAAATGTTAGTTTCACCACTCCATTTTTGCAATTTATCAAAGCATTAGATGTTGCTAAAAATGGACGGCCTAAAATAACAGGAATTAACTTGCAACTATTAACCTTAGGTTTAGTATCCAAGACAATAAAATCTACAGGATATATGAATTTATCAACTTGTACTAACACATCTTCCACTATTCCTCTTGGAATTTTAATTAATCTATCAGTAAGTAGAAGAGTTACAGAAGTTGGTTTTAACTCACCTAAGTTGAGTTGCTGATAAATTGAATATGGAAGCAAATTGACACTAGCACCAAGATCAAGTAAAGATTTTTCAATTTTATGTTCTTCAATAATACATGAAACTGTAAGACAACCAGGGTCTTTATATTTCAAAGCATTATTATTCTGAAGAATAGAGCTTACCTGTTCATCCAAAAATGCTTTCTTTTTCACATTTAGTTTCCTTTTAACAGTGCACAAGTCCTTCAAATATTTGGCATAACAAGGAATCTGTTTGATAGCATCTAACAAAGAAATATTGATCTTCACTTGTTTCAAAATTTCAAAAATTTCAGTGCGGTGGTCCAATTTCTTTGGATTATTCAATGCTTGAGGAAATGGGGGTGAAGGCGAGAGTTTGGTCTCCTTTTGGTCAACTTCTTCATTTTCTTGGGGAATTGGTTCATTTTCTTTCTCACAAGGTTCGAGAATTTGTTTTTCAATAGCCTTTCCACTCCTAAGAGTTATCACTGACTTGACTTGATCTATTTGTTGGTTTTCTGAACTCCCTTCATTTAGGTTGTACTGACCCTTGGGATTTGGTTGAGGTTGAGAAGGAAATTTTCCTTTCTCATGACTGGTGAGTGCAAAAGAAAGTTTAGCAAGAGTTTCTTTTATGTCAGTCATGGCTTAATTGCTTTGTTTATTAAAGGTCTCTTGCTTTTCTATGAATGCATGCAATGTTTCTTCAAGGTTTTTCCTATATGGTGGGACATAAGGTGCATATCCTTGAGAATTTTGAGAGTCCTGTTGTGCCTGAGGAGGTGGTGGTTGCACAAATTATGATTGATTATTATTCCTCCAACTGAAATTCAGGTGATTTCTCCATCTCGGATTGTATGTATCTGAAAAAGAAGAAGTAAATGACTTTTTAAAATTATTCAGTGCATTTACTTGCTCGTGTACAACTTCTTTAAAAACAAGAATATTAGGACATTCATGTGTTAAGTGTCCTAAGTCATCACAAATGCCACAAATTTCTTCATTTTGCACAGATTTAATTCTTTTTGCTTTTCTTAATTCCATGGCTTCAACCTTTCTATCCAAATTAGCAAACCGAGCATTTAGATCTTCCTCTTGACTAAGGTGATATTTTCCTTTATTAGCACTTGCAAGGTTAGATCTAATTGAATTTTCAGAAAGGTTAGTACTATACCAAGATTGAGAATTTTCAGCTAACTGGTTTAAATAGTCTAAAGCTTCATCAGGTTCTTTATCAAGAAACTCACCATTGCACATTGTTTCCACAAATTGTTTAGTTTCAAGTGTTAAACCTTCATAAAAGAAACTTATAGTGTGCCATTTTTCAAAATCATGATGTGGGCAAGAATTTAACAAATCTTTAAACCGTTCCCAACATAGAAAATATGCTTCATTTGAATTTTAGGAAAAATTTTAGATTTGTCTTTTCATAGCATTGGTTTTATCTGTTGGAAAAAATTTCTTTAAGAACTCACCTTGCATTTCTTGCCATGTGCCAATTGATCTTGGTTTCAAAGTGTTAAGCCAAGATTTTGCCTTATCTTTTAAAGAAAAAGGAAACAATTTAACCTTAACAATCTTTTCAGTGTAATTTTGGTCATTGAAAGCAATACATACTTCCTCAAATTCTTTCAAATGTAAATATGAGCTTTCAGACTCTAAACCATGAAAATTAGGAAGTAAAGAAATCATACCTGACTTGAATCTAAAATTATTGGCATTGAGTGGAAAGATAAAACATAATGGATTAGAATTTCGAGGTGGTTGCAAATATTCACGCATGGTTCGCAACGGCTGATTTTCATGTTCATCGTGTACACTTTCATTTTCAGCCATTGTGTCAATTGTTTGTGTTTGTGATTGTGATTCAAACAAATTTATATATAAAGTACTAGGATTAATTTTAGCTAAATGACCAGAATTTAAATCATGATACCAATTAAGCATAGATAAATGACTTAAAATAGAAAAAATAATGTACAAGTCTACAGTTTACACCAGCTGTAACACCCTTCCTAGGGTATCACATGTCTGACTCCCGACTCAAAATAAAAAAGAAGTTCGCATAAAGTTTGAGTTATAAAATATAGGTTTTAAAATTTCTTTCTTGCTGAAACAGAAACTTACTGAAATTTATAAGTAATACGGAAAAATATATTGAAACAGATTCATATACACTATTGACCCAATCGTACCATTTAACAATTTAAAGAGAAATATAAAACTAACAGACTCTTTTTTTTTAAACATACAATAGCAAACCCTATGATGGGTCCTACTTAATAGCACGGTACAACACTAACGAGAAAACTTAACATACTTATTTCTTTTTGTATCCCTCTTGATGCATCAAACATCTATTCCTTGTCAACACTGCACGCTATCGACTCTGGAATAGTCATTCTCTGATGTTGTCTCCGAACTCAGAATATCTACCTCCCGGTATGTCTAAGACAACTCATTCCTTCTACTGTTTAATTTTAACAATACAGACACAACAAGACAACATAACAAAGAGGTGAGATCACCTACGTCAATACCAGCACGGTAGCACAGAGATAATACAACAGCATATCATACAGATACATCATACCATAATTATGATCATGCCATCAACATTAATCAATTATCATCATCAAATCATTTATCAGTTCAAATATCATTCAATATTTCTCAACAGAACAATTGTCATAGCCAATATTCCTTAATTAATATATCACATAGATATAAATGCTCAGTTCCATGCATGCACACATAGACTCAGTTTTTCAAAAACAACTCCATGGAGGTTTTCACAATTTCGAGAAGAATGCTCTGGTTAATTGTCAGCCTTAGCCTAAAGACAATCTCCCAGTCGTTGAAAAGAATCGTGTTCTTGTCGGGTATCGTCAATGCATTGCAACGGATTGCATCGCCAAGTGGCATATGGTCCAGCCTTAGCCCACAGACAGATATCCACTGGTCGACCGCCGCGCCTTGATGCCTCCAAGATCCATCAATGACCTCACTATCAATTCTCATTCCCTCTTCAACCACAAGGGCAAAAATAGCTTATTAGCTATACTTTATACAATGCACGAATATATCAGTGCAAGTCCAACCACAAGGGCCAAATCTTTTCAATTTCATTCATTCAATTTAATCATATACCTCAACGCATATTTTTCCAATGCATGTACAATGCACCAATGCCAATCACAGGCATATCTTTTCAATGCATATAAAATACACCAAATGCCAATCACAGGCAAAACACGTCATTTTCTCATACAGTGTATGGACACTGTTCTAACAGTAATCATCATATTATTATGTTTCTTTTATAGTCATAAAACACTTTTGTCGTGTTGTCACAATCGCGTAACATTTCTGTTATGTTTTCACAATTCCAAAACGTTTTAGTTATATTTTCACAATACCGTAACACTTCTGTAACGTTTTCACAATACAGTAACATTTCTATTACGTTTTCAAAATACCGCAACTCTTCTGTTGCACTTTAAAACCACGTACTAATTTTTCAACATTTTTCTCAATCGCATAAAAATATACGTTTCTCAAATCACATAGTATTTTTCCATTGTTTCAAAATCGCGTAACTTAAAAATCATTCTTTTAAGTCGCGTAAATCATTTTCCATCATTCTCAAAATATTTAAAACACTTTCCAAATCACATAATGATTTTCCGTTATTTTCACAATCACGTAAAAATATTCTATCACTTTTAAATCACATATTGATTTTTCAATAGTAGTTCAAATTATGTAAAATATTTAAACGTAATTCAAATCACGTAGAAATATTTTAACGTATTTCAAATTGCGTAGAAATATTTTATTGTATTTCAAATCGTTTTTAAGCTACGCAAATAATTTTTCACCATAATTTCATTACAGAAAATATTTCTTAATCTTCAAAAATTCCTTTTCAACTTTTCTCAAAAAAATATAACTTTATACTTCATTTATTATATTTTCTTACTCAAGAAAATCTTTTTCCACAGTTCTTTACTCAAGAAATTCTTTTTCAAATATAACCCACAAAATCACTTTTCCATTGATTTAAATCAATGTTTCAAACTTTAAGAATTTCCTAACGTACTCCAAAACGTGAAATAAGTTATACGTTAGAAAATATCAAATCATTATTATATTCTCCATTTTCCTCAAATCAATTCTAAAATCAATTTTCTTCAAAATAAATTGAAGTTCAAACGTGTTCAATCTCTCTTTGTCTTTCATTTACAAAATTCTCTTAAGTGATAAAATACTTTGATTCCCTTTCTAAATTCCTTGTATTAAATCAAGTTACGTTTCCACTTTGAATATCACTTTGTTCATAAAAATCAAGGCATTACAAGCCTTCAAAAACGTGGACATGACTATTGAAACCATCAAATATTTTTTTTCCTTCTAAATTGATATGGTTTTACACAAACAAAACCATTAAAAATCCTTTACAAAAACCGTGAACATGTTCATTGAAAACTGTCAAATCTTTCGAGTAACAAAGCACTTCATTTTATAAAATATCATTTTGTTCCATAAAAATTTAGGCATAACCAATTTTTCAAAACCGTAGGGTATTTGGCCATTGAAGCCATCAAACATTTTTCCTTCTAACTCAATTATTTATCATTTCTGTTTTCACACAAACAAAACCATTAAAATCTTTGTTTTCAAAACCGAAATACTGATGATCATAAAAACCAAACCCATTTGTTCAAATTCATTTTTACTTTCTTTACAAATCTTTTTTCACTTTCTTTGCAAATCCTTAAAATCAACGTTTGCCCGTTTCGTTTTTCGAAATCAAGTTTAATAAACACTTAGAAACTTTTTACACAAAAGAAATCAATAAAAATCCCTTCAAAACCGTGTTCTTGTTCTTCTTGAAAAACAAACCCTTTGTTTATTTTTCATATTCTTCAAATCATCCATTTTCATCACTCATGAAAATATTAATTTGTGAACACCTATTTTGAGGTGTCTTGGCCGAATTTCACCATGTTCTTAGGGAACAAAAATTAATTCCCTTGTTCTTGAAAATTTTTAACATGAACTCTAATCATGAGTGTCAAAAACCGTGACCACTCCTCCTTAGCCATTGGAGCTAAAAATTTATTTCTTTCCTTCATCAAATCATGGCATATACATACATACACATCATATATATATATATATATATATATATATATATATATATATATATATATATATATATATATATATCACAAACATACCATATTCTCATATTGCATAGTATAAGCATACCATCAAAGCCATAAAATCATGCAAAGCATACCAAGTATAGACAAATAATTAAAGCACATAAACACCCACAAATAAATTACAAGACCATGGATAAGAATCCTCACATGGATTCACCATCCACCAAATATAAAACCATCTCTCACCACCATACTTGGTTGGTGAGGTGGATCTCCCTCTTACCTCTTGAAGATCCTCAAAAGCTCTTTGTTTTGCTTCTTTTTCCAAGTCCTTCACCACCAAGGGCTTCTCAAATACAAAAAAAAAAATACATAAAAATTAGTATACTAAGCTTGATTAAGAGGAACCATGGATCAAACATGGTTTAGATCATGAAAAAGAAGAGAAGAAATGAAGTTTCCTTACACTTCACCATAAAAACCTTAGAACTTGCTCTTGGAAAAACTCCTTGAAAATGAATAATTTAGAGAAAATCTTCAACATGAAAGTTGTTTAGAATATCATGTAGATTCAAGATCTATGGTTGGACGAAATTAAAAGAGATTGGATGGTGGTTTTGAGTGATATAGCCGAATGGTGTGTTCAGGGAGAGAAATGGAGTTTTCTTTGGTTTTGCTTCTTGATACTTGAATGAAAAGATGAAGATGTAATAATATGGAGTATGGAAATGAATTCTTTGGTCTCCTTTAGGGTGCATGGTCGTAGCTTCACTTGGAGAGAAAGAAGAGAATATTTTTGCTAAGTCTTGCTTTAGGAAAATCAATGAATGATAAAGACAAATCAAGATAACTCATAATGGCCTTCAAACTTTTTTCCTATGGCCTTAAGCAACACCAAAACCGTCCCCCCCTCGAAGCAATCTCGTAAGGATGCAAACAAAGCAATAATGATCAAGAATGATGTAACATTGACCAAGACAAGTAATAATGGTCATAAAGTTTTTCTTTAGCTCCAAAATTCATCACAAAACTGTCCCCCCCCTCTACATGCATTCTTCTAAGAGTGCCAAAAATCAATAATGGCTCATAATTGACTAAAGCAACTAATAATGCCATTTCAACTTTTCCTTTAGCTCCAAATACAACACAAAACCGTCCCCCCCTCCTTGCTTCTTCAAAATGAGACTAATCTCCAAACCACCATTATTTGTGCATTCTTAGCCATTGATTAATTCAATGGTTAGGATTAAGATAGACTTTAGGTATAGCTTTAGATAGGAGACTTAATTTAGGCCATTGGATCTTTCTCCTTTAAATCCTAGCCCTTAGATGTGTCTCCAAAATGAAGGGTCAAGATTACTCCTTCAAACTTTACATCCAATGGTCATAAATGGTCTTTGTCACTTTTTAAGACTAAATCTCCACCATAGATTAAATCAACATCTAATGGTCTTAAATGGTCCTTGTTACTTTACAAGACCAAATCTTCACCCTTGATTAATTATGTGAATGCTTATGTCATGAAGCATATCAAATAAGTTTTTGATGATAACAAAGCCAAGAGAAGAAGACCAAGATCAAAAGAGGTATATTAGATATAGGTCTTAGAACATAAATGTGAAATGCTCTTAAGGTATCTCAATTATATTCAAATGGTTTTTCAAAGATCTCATAAATCAACTTGTTTTCAAAGTTCATATTTTAAAGAAATGTTGATTTCAATCTTGGATTATGGTAAACATTTGTAAATCTTGTTTTGTCCAAGTACCCAAATGATAAAAATGGCCTAGAGACTTAATTGGGATTGAAAAATGTGTTCAAAGTGGAAAGTAATTGATTACACACTCTTGGTAATCGATTACCAGCAAGTCAGAGGACTTGTAATCGATTACAGAATCCATGTAATCGATTACCATGTTCCTAGAAATCCAAGAACACGTTCAAAGGGTCATGTAATTGATTACATCAATATTGTAATCGATTACTAGAAAGTCAGAGGGCGTGTAATCGATTACACAAGTCTTGTAATCGATTACCACAAACCCAGAAAGCCAAGAACACGTTTTAACTGTCATATAATCGATTACCAGAACCCTGTAATCGATTACCAGCATTCTGACAAGCCCAACGGCTATATTATTTGGCTTTTAATGTTGCCCATTGAAGCCCCCAACGGCTCTTTTGTTCCAATAACTTATAAATACTCATCTTGGGGCATCATTTGTGGTTGAACAACACTTGAGAAACATCTATCAATTGCTATAATCTGAGATTCATCCTTAAATCACTTTTGCTCTGTTTTTGTATATATTGTTGAGATATTCTTGAAGAGCATTATAGGGCTTCAATTTGTATCATCTACTCTTGTGAGAGTTTTCATTCTATAAACACTTTGATTCTTTGTAAAGGGGGTGAGGTATCCCTCTAGAGAAAAGAGAGTGAGGTATCTCTCAAAGATTGTAAAGGGTGAGGTATCCCTTGTTGAAGGTGAGGCTTCCTTCAAGGGTTGTAAAGGGGGTGAGGTATCCCTCTAGTAGAAAGGGTGAGGTATCCCTGGTTTGAGGCTCAAGCTCAAGGGTGAGGCATCCCAAGGAGTTGAGTGCTCTTTTGTGTAAAGGTTTTCAAGCACCCGTTCAAGCTTGAAGTTTAGTGGAAAATCTCGAGTGATTTGCTTGAGGACTGGACATAGGTCACAAGTGGATTGGTGGCTGAACCAAAATAAATCTTGTGTTTGTTCTTCTCAACTCTATCTCTTTACTTTGTACTTTAATTATATTTGCTTGAGTTGAGTTTGTTATTTAGCTTTGCTTGAATACTTTCTATCTTGGCTTGTTTATTTATGAGTGAAGTATTCAATCTCATTTATCCATTCACCTCAATCATCCAATAGCTTCAACGAAAATTGTCAATCAAACGTTTTGCGAAAGTTTTACGAAAATATTTTAAATACTCAATTCACCCCCCCTCTTGAGTATTGAGGCCACTTGGTAACAAATTATTCATCCAATGGTCATAAATGGTCATAGCTATTATATTAGACTTATCCTACACCGTTGATTAAATCGATGGTTGATATCAAAGTCTCCAATATTAGACTTGTTTCCTATTGGTCCATTATCATCACCACTAATGTTGACTCAATAGTATAATATTTATTTTTATCTGCTAAACCCCACAAAAATTATATTTATTGTATTTTTATCGTCCGATAAATTAAATACAGTACAAAACACAGTACAAGAAATTTTCTAAAACTGTTTTTGGATTCAGGTTTAGTAAGATCTCCTATCTCCGTCTCAACAGTACAAATTTTTCTAAAGGTAGAAAAATTTTCACTTTGTGGGACCCACCTGAGCCCACGTATGCCCACTTGGGCCCACGTATGGCCCTTGGGCCCACAAACAGTAAAAAAATTCATAATCATCCACAAAAATCACAAATATTAGAAAACGCACAAATATCAAATCAGATTACGTAAAATAATTAAAACCTAATGGTAAAAATTAAATTACGTAAAGTTTTCCCCAGCCTCAAAACGATCAAATACACTGATGGAATAATTAAAATAATTTTACAACGCTCAGAAATTACTAAACAGTAAAATTCTGTTAATTGTCAAAATTACTGTTTACGAGATACGAAATTTTAGGATGTTACAATACTCCTCCTCTTACAAAAATTTTGTCCTTGAAATTTCGTAACCATGATTTCACACCCTCAGAATAAATATAACTATTCCTCTTCCATCTTTTCTTCCAATCCTCATGTTACATCTTTACTTACGTCATTCCATATGATTTTAACCAAATGAAAGTTCCTTATCTCTTGTTCACTTCTACTGATCAAACAGACATCTCCATAAATTTTTCTATGGTTTTCCATTACCGTCTTAACTTTTCACATAAAAGAATTGTTTTAACCTTTGAAGAATCCACCACGCTTTCGCTGCGCCACTCTGATACGTTAACATGGATACAAATATAAAAATATCCTTTCTTGCAAGATATTCCTTCAATTGCAGGAGATGAAAGAAAACATCATGGAAGATAACAAAACAAATCGAACCTGTTATCGAACATATCCAGCAAAGAATTGGATGTAACCCGATTTTCAAAAATGAATTTTCTTTGGATTACTCACACTCTGTTGAAATAATCTCATAGGATATGGTTGAAAAATAACCAATCCATTTTTAAAGATCACATATGTTTATGGAACAGATCAAACTAACACAAAGTTTTGATCTATAACAATAATTTGAATAACTTGAGTAGCTCAATCGGCTAAGAATAGAAACAGAAGTAAACACATCAGAGGATAACGAATAACTCTAACATATAATTGATCTACTCAATCATATGCCACACAGAATAGATTGCTCACAAAAATATTCAGTGTAGTTTATAGGATTAGCTCTAATGACACAATCTCCATTGTTTAAGTCTTTCGCTCAGAACACTCCCGTTCCATTCAGAGTAATGACTTTCCCTACGACCCAAGATTTTACTAACAGAAAACTCTGTTTTCAAAGAGCATAATCTCTGGGAAAATGTGTCCAACTTTTTCACAAATTGTTTTCTTGACGTACATTCCTTCATTAAGTACCTTCTTTCACATCACTTACTGATTTTGGTTTCTCAATGGTCGTAAATACATTTTCCGTTGAAATCAATCACTTTCCTAATATCCCTAAGAAGAAATACCAAGTTCCAAAATTACGAAATCTTATATTCCAAGACTGATTCTCTTCCATTAGATCCTGAACTTCAACTTCCACTTTTTGCTGTTCAGGGATCCTCTGTTTGTGCAGTCGTCTTTCCACATTGCTCCTGTTGCTCCCGTAGCTGCAATTGCATTACTAGTAACATGTTCCACTTCCACACAAGTACATCTACCATGAGCCATTTCCTTTCTTCAAAGACGGATGAACCAAAATACAATGGATCTGGTATCCATTGCAAACAGCATTGTTTCCTTTCAAAAAACAAAAACACAAAGAACACAACACAAGCAAAATAGACCTAACCATAAACCCCAAAAGACTCAAACCGTGCTCTGATACCAACTAATGTAACACCCTCCCTAGGGTATCACATGTCTGACTCCCGACTCAAAATCAAAAAGAAGTTCGCACAAAGTTTGAGTTATAAAATATGGGTTTTAAAATTTCTTTCTTGCTGAAACATAAACTTACTGAAATTTATAAGTAATACGGAAAAATATATTGAAACAGATTCATATACACTATTGACCCAATCGTACCATTTAACAATTTAAAGAGAAATATAAAACTAACAGACTTTTTTTTTTAAAATATACAGTAGCAAACCCTATGACGGGTCCTACTTAATAGCACGGTGCAACACTAACGAGAAAACTTAACATATTTATTTCT
Source organism: Ormosia emarginata (assembly GCA_029884605.1). Taxonomy (NCBI): domain Eukaryota; kingdom Viridiplantae; phylum Streptophyta; class Magnoliopsida; order Fabales; family Fabaceae; genus Ormosia; species Ormosia emarginata. Next base: position 24,160,373 of record JAQQTP010000073.1, read on the forward strand.
TTTTGTATCCCTCTTGATGCATCAGACATCTGTTCCTTGTCAACACTGCACGCTATCGACTCTGGAATAGTCATTCTCTGATGTTGTCTCCGAACTCAGAATATCTACCTCCCGGTATGTCTAAGACAACTCATTCCTTCTACTGTTTAATTTTAACAATACAGACACAACAAGACAACATAACAAAGAGGTGAGATCACCTATGCCAATACCAGCATGGTAGCACAGAGATAACACGACAACATATCATACAGATACATCATACCATAATTATGATCATGCCATCAACATTAATCAACTATCATCATCAAATCATTTATCAGTTCAAATATCATTCAATATTTCTCAACAGAACAATTATCATAGCCAATATTCCTCAATTAATATATCACATAGATATAAATGCTCAGTTCCATGCATGCACACATAGACTCAGTTTTTCAAAAACAACTCCATGGAGGTTTTCACAATTTCGAGAAGAATGCTCTGGTTAATTGTCAGCCTTAGCCCAAAGACAATCTCCCAGTCGTTGAAAAGAATCGTGTTCTTGTCGGGTATCATCAATGCATTGCAACGGACTGCATCGCCAAGTGGCATATGGTCCAGCCTTAGCCCACAGACAGATATCCACTGGTTGACCGCCGTGCCTTGATGCCCCCAAGATCCATCATAGACCTCACTATCAATTCTCATTCCCTCTTCAACCACAAGGGCCAAAATAGCTTATTAGCTATACTTTATGCAATGCACGAATATATCAGTGCAAGTCCAACCACAAGGGCCAAATCTTTTCAATTTCATTCGTTCAATTTAATCATATGCCTCAACGCATATTTTTCCAATGCATGTACAATGCACCAATGCCAATCACAGGCATATCTTTCTAATGCAAATAAAATGCACCAAATGCCAATCACTGGCAAAACACGTCATTTTCTCATACAGTGTATGGACACTGTTCTAACAGTAATCATCATATTATTATGTTTTTTTTTTATAGTCATAAAACACTTTTGTCGTGTTTTCACAATCGCGTAACATTTCTGTTACGTTTTCACAATTCCAAAACATTTTAGTTATATTTTCAAAATACCGTAACACTTCTGTTACGTTTTCACAATACAATAATATTTCTATTACGTTTTCAAAATACCGCAACTCTTCTGTTGCACTTTTAAACCACGTACTAATTTTTCAATGTTTTTCTCAATCGCGTAACTTAAAAATCATTCTTTTAAGTCGCGTAAATCATTTTTCATCATTCTCAAAATATTTAAAACACTTTCCAAATCACATAACGATTTTTCGTTATTTTCACAATCACGTAAAAATATTCTATCACTTTTAAATCACATATTGATTTTTCAACAGTAGTTCAAATTACATAAAATATTTAAACGTAATTCAAATCGCGTAGAAATATTTTAACTTATTCCAAACCGAGTAGAAATATTTTACTGTATTTCAAATCATTTTTAAGCTACGCAAATAATTTTTCACCACAATTTCATTACAAAAAATATTTCTTAACCTTCAAAAATTTATTTTCAACTTTTCTCAAAATAATATAACTTTATACTTCATTTATTATATTTTCTTACTCAAGAAAATCTTTTTCCACAGTTTTTTACTCAAGAAATTCTTTTTCAAATATAACCCACAAAATCACTTTTCCATTGATTTAAATCAATGTTTCAAACTTTAAGAATTTCCTAACGTACTCCAAAACGTGAAATAAGTTATACGTTAGAAAATATCAAATCACTATTATATTCTCCATTTTTCTCAAATCAATTTTCTTCACAATAAATTGAAGTTCAAACGTGTTCAACCTCTCTTTGTCTTTCGTTTACAAAATTCTCTCAAGTGATAAAACACTCTGATTCCCTTTCCAAATTCCTTGTATTAAATCAAGTTACGTTTCCACTTTGAAAATCACTTTGTTCGTAAAAATCAAGGTATTACAAGCCTTCAAAAACGTGGACATGACTAATGAAACCATCAAATATTTTTTTTCCTTCTAAATTGATATGGTTTTACACAAACAAAATCATTAAAAATTCTTTACAAAAACCATGAATGTGTTCATTGAAAACTGTCAAATCTTTCGAGTAACAAAACACTTCATTTTATAAAATATCATTTTGTTCCATAAAAATTTAGGCATAACCAATTTTTCAAAACCGTAGGGTATTTGGCCATTGAAGCCATCAAATATTTTTCCTTCTAACTCAATTATTTATCATTTCTGTTTTCACACAAACAAAACCATTAAAATCTTTGTTTTCAAAACCGAAATACCGATGGTCATAAAAACCAAACCCATTTGTTCAAATTCATTTTTACTTTCTTTACAAATCTTTTTCACTTTCTTTGCAAATCCTTAAAATCAACGTTTGCCCGTTTTAGTTTTTCGAAATCAAGTTTAATAAACACTTGAAACTTTTTACACAAAAGAAATCAATAAAAATCCCTTCAAAACCATGTTCTTGTTCTTCTTGAAAAACAAACCCTTTGTTTATTTTCCATATTCTTCAAATCATCCATTTTCATCATTCATGAAAATATTAATTTGTGAACACCTATTTTGAGGTGTCTTGGCCGAATTTCACCATGTTCTTAGGGAACAAAAATTAATTCCTTGTTCTTGAAAAATTTTTAACATGAACTCTAATCATGAGTGTCAAAAACCGTGACCACTCCTCCTTAGCCATTGAAGCTAAAAATTTATTTCTTTCCTTCATCAAATCATAAGCATATACATACATACACATCATATATATATATATATATATATATATATATATATATATATATATATATATATATATATATATATATATATATATATATATATATATATATATATATATATATATATATATATATATATATATATCACAAACATACCATATTCTCATAAGCATAGTATAAGCATACCATCAAAGTCATAAAATCATGCAAAGCATACCAAGTATAGACAAATAATTAAAGCACATAAACACCCACAAATAAATTACAAGACCATGGATAAGAATCCTCACATGAATTCACCATCCACCAAATATAAAACCATCTCTCACCACCATACTTGGTTGGTGAGGTGGATCTCCCTCTTACCTCTTGAAGATCCTCAAAAGCTCTTTGTTTTGCTTTTTTTTCCAAGTCCTTCACCACCAAGGGCTTCTCAAATACAAAACAAAATACATAAAAATTAGTATAATAAGCTTGATTAAGAGGAACCATGGATCAAGCATGGTTTAGATCATGAAAAAGAAGAGAAGAAATGAAATTTCCTTACACTTCACCATAAAAACCTTAGAACTTGCTCTTGGAAAAACTCCTTGAAAATGAATGATTTAGGGAAAATCTTCAACATGAAAGTTGTTTAGAATATCATATAGATTCAAGATCTATGGTTGGATGAAATTAAAAGAGATTGGATGGTGGTTTTGAGTGATATGGCCGAATGGTGTGTTTAGGGAGAGAAATGGAGTTTTCTTTGGTTTTGCTTCTTGATACTTGAATGAAAAGATGAAGATGTAATAATATGGAGTATGGAAATGAATTCTTTGGTCTCCTTTAGGGTGCATGGCCGTAGCTTCACTTGGAGAGAAAGAAGAGAATATTTTTGCTAAGTCTTGCTTTAGGAAAATCAATGAATAATAAAGACAAATCAAGATAACTCATAATGGCCTTCAAACTTTTTTCCTATGGCCTTAAGCAACATCAAAACCGTCCCCCCTCCAAGTAATCTCCTAAGGATGCAAACAAAGCAATAATGATCAAGAATGATGTAACATTGACCAAGACAAGTAATAATGGTCATAAAGTTTTTCTTTAGCTCCAAAATTCATCACAAAACCGTCCCCCCTCTACATGAATTCTTCTAAGAGTGCCAAAAATCAATAATGGCTCATAATTGACTAAAGCAACTAATAATGGCATTTCAACTTTTCCTTTAGCTCCAAATACAACACAAAACCGTCCCCCTCTCCTTGCTTTTTCAAAATGTGACTAATCTCCAAACCACCATTATTTGTGCATTCTTAGCTATTGATTAATTCAATGGTTAGGATTAAGATAGACTTTAGGTATAGCTTTAGATAGAAGACTTAATTTAGGCCATTGGATCTTTCTCCTTTAAATCCTAGCCCTTAGATGTGTCTCCAAAATGAAGGATCAAGATTACTCCTTCAAACTTTACATCCAATGGTCATAAATGGTCTTTGTCACTTTTTAAGACTAAATCTCCACCATAGATTAAATCAACATCCAATGGTCTTAAATGGTCCTTGTTACCTTACAAGACCAAATCTTCACCCTTGATTAATTATTCATCCAATGGTCATAAATGGTCATAGCCATTATATTAGACTTATCCTACACCGTTGATTAAATCGACGGTTGATATCAAAGTCTCTAATATTAGACTTGTTTCCTATTGGTCCATTATCATAACCACTAATGTTGACTCAACAGTATAATATTTATTTTTATCTGCTAAATCCCACAAAAATTATATTTACTGTATTTTTATCGTCCGATAAATTAAATACAGTACAAAACACAGTACAAGAAATTTTCTAAAACTATTTCTGGATTCAGGTTTAGTAAGATCCCCTATCTCCGTCTCAACAGTACAAATTTTTCTAAAGGTAGAAAAATTTTTACTTTGCGGGACCCACCTGGGCCCACATATGGCCACATGGGTCCACATACACCCCTTGGGCCCACAAATAGTAAAAAATTTCATAATCATCCACAAAAATCACAAATATTAGAAAACGCACAAATATCAAATCAGATTACGTAAAATAATTAAAACCTAATGGTAAAAATTAAATTACGTAAAGTTTTTCCTAGCCTGAAAATTATTATTTTCCTTACGTGGAGTAAATCACTCAAAACGATCAAATACACTGATGGAATAATTAAAATAATTTTACAGCGCTCAGAAATTACTAAACAGTAAAATCCTATTAACTGTCAAAATTACTGTTTACGAGATATGAAATTTTAAGATGTTACACCAGCCATTAAATATTAACAAAGATATGTTATAAACCAACCACCCAATAAATATTAACAAGTAAAAAGTTAGATAACTGATAAAGTAAAAAGTTAGATAATTAGAGAGTTAATAATTAGTAAGTTAGAAAGTGCAGAAAGTAAAATACAGAAAATAAAGTACAAAAAGTAAATTGCAAAAAATAAATTTAAAATATGAAAATCGGGGAGAGGCAGAGCCTCACCAGAGCCGGCGAAAGAGAAGAAAAGAAGAAAGATTATTTCATTATATAAGAAAGCAATAATAAATAATAGAAATTAAAAAGTTAGAGAGCATAAAATAAATGACATAAATTAAAAGTTAGAGAGCAGAATATAAAAGTTAGTAAGCAAAAATAAATGACATAAATTAAAAGTTAGTAAACTTAAGTAAATGACATAAATATAAATGCTAGAAAGTTAGTATGTTAGCAAGTTAGTAGGTTAGGAAGTTAGAAAGTTAGAGACTTAGTAAAGAAACCGAAAGATCAACAAGCCGATCTTTTGCTCTAGTGAGGGAGAAGAGAGAATAGATTTTATTAAAGAAAAAGAATCTCAATAAATTAAAACTTCACAAGTTCCCGGCAATGGCACCAAAAACTTGACTGCAGGATTTAAAGGATGCAAACCCAAGTGCAGGTTATCTCAAGTAATAAATTTCTCGGGAGTCCGAGGTCAATCCACAGGGAATTGATGAAGAAAAATTAATTAAGGTAAGAAAAGGATTTGTCACAACACCAAAAGTAATAAAAGATGTTCACAAATGAATTTAAGAACTTGCTTGGGTTAGAAGATCCACTCTTGGTAATAAATTAAAGGCAAGATTATTTATCTTTATAACTCAATTGAAATCCACACACAACGGAGGTTCCAATCGAAAAATAAAACATTCAAAGTTCAATTATATATGTAATCATATTATGATTCCTTTAATTATCTACTAACATTTGTAAATGAGTTCAAGCATTCACTATGTCAATCCTATTGTCTACAATAAATCAAGATCTCCATTATATAAAGAAGGTTTCTAAATTGATTGGAAACAAAATACAACACATATAATGTCCATTTGATAATATATCATTTAAGCACAAGAAATAGAATAATCTAACCTTTTTTCATTACCAAGAGCTTCACTCTTTCACCCAAGCAAGATGAAGATTTAGTTACTCATAGATAAGAAGAAAGAAAGAGAGAAGAAGAGAAAGATGAACATAGCTTCAATTTAGAGCAAGAGAAAATTATAATAAAGAAAAATAATAAACAAGCATAACCATAACTTCTAAAAACTAAGCCTAACACCAAGAGCACCAAATGATCAGCCAATAGTGCCTTTTATAGAGGATTAGGGATATAAAATGACAAGATGGCTGATTAAGAGTAGGTGGATGAGTGGATGGAGTGGTTGGATGAGTGGTTGGATTATTGAGATTCTTTGTCTCTGAAATCATTCATTACTTAACTCATGGATACCGTCAAAATGAAGCAATGTGGTCTTCATGAAAGTTGTAGCATTTTGTCTCAGCTTTCCAATGCCACCAAGATAATCCAAAAATTCGTCCTACAACCCAAGATATGACCCAATTACTATAGACTATTCAGGCCCAGTTTCAACACCTCTGTTTTGACTTACAGACCCAATATCACCTCCATGCTGTCCGATCTGAGTTTTGTATTCTTCATGAAAGTTGTAGATATGGGTCTTAACTTTCAAGTTTCCAAATTTCAGCCCAAGAAAATTCCTACAGCCTAATTTATGCTCTGATTACTATACACTATTTAGGTTCCAATCACAAAACCTGTATTTTGACTTCCAAGCCCAATTAGCTCTTCTAGATGTCCATATTTTACCTGGAACTCTCATGAAAGTTGTAGAGCTCTCTCTTATCTTTCCTACAAGATAAGATACATAATTTTTACACATCTAAAACTCAAGATATGACAGAAATACAGAAATAGTGTAAGACCCAAATAATGCTAAAAAAATCAATTAAGTCTAATTTGAGTCTAAACTTACAAAACATAACCAAACTCAATCAATTAAGTACATAGAGAGTGTAAATGACTAAAAATAAGAGTTTATTAATGTATAAAATATGTGATCATCAGTTGACTAACATACACTTCTTCTTGTATATATTCATTTAGGAATGCACTCTTAACATACATTTGATACAATTTAAAATCCATGATACATGCATATGCTAACAACATTCTAATGGCTTCTAATCTAGCCACAGGTGCATATGTCTCATTATAGTCAATTCCTTCTTCTTGATTATAGCCTTTGGCTACTAATCTAGCTTTATTCCTTATCATGATACCATTTTTATCAAGCTTATTCCTAAACACCCATTTTGTACCAATTATTTGTTTATCCTTGGGTTTTGGAACAAGTTTCCAAATTTTGTTTCTTTCAAACTAATTAAGTTCTTCTTGCATTGCCATAATCCAATTTTCTTCAATAATTGCTTCATCTATAGTTTTAGGTTCAACTTGTGATACACAAGCCATATTATTGCATACATTTCTTAAGGAATGTCTAGTGGTTACCACTTTGGATATTTCACCAATTATGTTGTCCAAAGGGTGATTCCTTCCAGTTTTCCATTCTTTAGGTAGATCTTCATGTTGAGCCTCTCTTGGAATTTCTACTTTTTCATCCACTTTGGCATTGTCCTACTTTTTCTCAAGCTGAATCTCTTCTAAAGTTTCTGCAACATCATCAATAAATTCCTTTCCTAACCTTTTGGGGTTAGTTTCATCAAATATAACATGTACAGATTCTTCAATTGTTTGTGTTCTTTTATTGAAGATTCTAAAAGTTTTACTAGATGATGAATAGCCTAGAAAGATTCCCTCATCGGCTTTAAGATCAAACTTTCTTAGATTGTCCTTTCCAATATTTAGTACAAAACATTTATAACCAAAAACATAGAAATGTGAAACATTTGGTTTTCTACCTTTATAGAGTTCATATGGAGTCTTTTTCAAAATTGGTCTAATCAAGACTCTATTCATTAAATAGCAAGCTATGTTTATAGCATTTGCCCAAAAATATTTTGATATGTTTGAGTCATTCAACATAGTTCTTGCTATTTCTTCTAAAGATCTGTTTTTCCTTTCCACAACTCTATTTTGTTGTGGAGTTCTTGGAGTAGAGAAATTATGTTGAATTCCTAACTCTTCATAGAAATTATCAAATTCTTTATTTTGAAATTCTCCACCATGATCACTCCTTATAGAAGTTATTTTTATGTCTTTTTCATTTTGTACTAACTTAGCCATTTTCTTAAATGCTGTAAAAGCTTCATTCTTATGTGCTAAGAAGAAGGTCCATGTAAATCTAGAGAAATCATAAACTATAATTAATGCATACAAATTTCCTCTAAAACTTTTGGTCTTAGAGGGTCCAAATAAGTCCATGTGCAGTAGTTGTAAAGTTCTTTCAGTTGAAACTATATTCTTAGCCTTAAAAGATACTTTAGCTTGCTTGCCCTTTTGGCATGCATCACATAAACCATCTTTTGAGAACTTGGTTTTAGGAAGCCCAATTACCAATTCTTTAGAAATGAGTTTGTTTAGATGATCCATATGAATATGCCCTATTCTTCTATGCCATAGCCAATTCTCCTATTCCTTGGATATCAAACAACATACATCACTAGCAGAAATACTCTCTAAATCTATCATGCATATGTTATTCAATCGATTACCTATTAGCCTTGCATTACTATCATGCTTGTTTTCTATAATGCAACTACTAAAGTTAAAGAATACCTTATAACCTTTATCACATAGTTGGCTAATGCTTAGTAGATTATGCTTGAGTCCCTCCACATATAGTACACCTTCTATCTTGGTAGTTGTGCTTCTTCCAATTGTTCCAACTCCTAAGATCCTTCCTTTGTTGTTATCACCATAGGCGATACTTCCACCTTGTTTGGGAGTGAAGGATGAGAACCTTGTGATATCTCCAGTCATATGTTTAGAGTAACCACTATTAAGATACCAATTTGAACTTTTGGCTCTCAAACACACCTACAAAACAGATTCTAAGTATTTGTCTTAGGTACCTAAATTTTGTTGGGTCATTTAGTGTTAGTCATAACATATGTTCCCTTGAGAACCCAAATTTGTTTAACACCAATCCTTGAATGATTTCTAAAATAGCATGTAGAAGTTATATGTCCTTTTCTTGCACAATAAAAACATTTAACAAAAGAACTAATAGAGGATTTAGGTGCAACAAAGAGTTTCTTAAAAGCCTTTTCATGCAATACTGGTTTATAGCCTATTCCACCTTTGTTATATACTCCTTTTTGCTGTCCTAATATGGCATTTAGATTATCTCTTCCCATTGTAAATTTAGATAGAGTGGTTTTCAGTTTTTCCACTTCTTTTTCCATAATATTACAATTAGAACATGTAGAACTAGATGCATTTAGCTTATTGTTCTTAGCTTCTAATTCTTTAATCTGAATTTGACGAGATGCATAATCACTACATTGTTTAGCAATGACTTTCCTAGATGACATTAATTGCTTAGCAATTTTCAGATATTCACTATGCAATTCATCAAAAGCATCTTGTAGTTCATCATAGGTAGGGAGGATTTCATTTACCTCATCTTTATTGTCACTTTGATGGTTAGTCATAAGACAAAGATTAGCCTCTTCTTCCTCAGAATCTTCAGAGGAATCCATATCATTCTCCTCCCAAGCTATATATGCTCTTCTTGGTTTTCTATTCTTCTTGTCCTTGGACTCATGATTGTCATGCTTGTCCATCTTTTGAAGTTTAGGACATTCATTCTTGTAATGTTCAGGTTTGCCACATTCAAAGCACTTCACATTTGATGTTGAACTTTTAGCTTTTGAAGTGTTCTTCTTGGAAAAGAACTTTCAACTTTTATGCCTAGGAGATTGAATCACACCTTAGTGCAGGTGCGAATAGACTAGTGTAGGTCACTCGTTGACCATGGGGGTGTCGAGGTGTGGGTATCTCGCAATGGGCAGTTGGTAGCTCCTCTGTACCGTGGGATAGACCGATGCAAACGCATCAACGATCCGAATTGAGACACTGTCCTATGTCGCGATCTTGTGAAGAATGTCTTGTATGAGCCATGATTGCACAATTTTTTTGAGATTGAAGCACTTAATTAGAGGCCGATGATATACAGATATGTCTCCTCAATCATTCTCTACGACATTGTATTTAGCTTCATGGAGTAGTGTAACACCCCTAGATCTAATAATTACGATGCAATCGTCATTACACCACAGTCACTAAACCCAGGCATGTCATAGTCTCAAGAAATATCTTCTAAAAATAAATATTTCCTTTATACATAAATAGAAAATATAAGCCCCGAAGAAATGCGTATTTAGTACCCAACCATTAGAATACATCCTCTTGTAAGAAAAATATATTTCATATATCATATATTCGTTCTTAAAACAAAGTACTAATAACACAAAATATAGTACTTACATATTTTAAACAAAAGTTAATGGGTACAAAAGAGCCAAAAGGGGAAAGTAGTACCCTAGGATAGGTACTACTAGCAGACAAAGCTGCAAACCCTATATACGCAATGATCGGCATCCCAGTCAACAAGTCAGGCATCAATGCCACCATGAAGTTGCATCCGTACGTAACTGAAGAAATCTCGTTCAGACGCCATAACGAAAATAATTGATCAGCCCAATCCAATCAGTAGGGATGTGGTCCCTCTTCTTCTTCCTTATGATCTTTTATCAAATATAAATGTAAAATAGAAATACAGGAATACAGGAAAGAGGTGAGACACCCAGCATTCAATACCAACATGGTAGTAAGAAAATAGAACGGCGCAAGATGCCCACATAACATCACAACACATATATTTATCAATCGTAATAATAATACAAGCATTAAGAGAGAAACAACAATAAACAATAATAAAAACAAGTAATAAAAGAGGAACAACGATAATATCTCAGATAATAAACAATAAGGCAATTCAAAAAATCAAATCTTCATTTAAAGCAATAGTCCAGTCATCATATAAATGAACAACATTTTCATCATTATGAAAATGGATGAATGTGCAAATGTCAGATGTTATGCTGACTCACTATGCACGTGTAAATGGTACCAAAATCCTACTCCATGGAGCTAGAGCTAGACATCAATATTCGGAGAGAATGATCAAGGAGTAATGCCAGTATCTCGTTAGCCTTAAAAATATTGTGCTTCATCACATAAAAATATTTACGCAATATGGCTTATACATGGCACCTCAACAGTTGATCGCGATATAGGATAGCGTCTTGGTCTGGATTGTCGGTGTGTTTGCATCGGTCTACCCCATGGCACACAGGAGCTCATATCTGTCCATGTGAAGCACCCCACCTCGACGCCCCCAAGGTCAACACACATGACCTACGCTTAGTTTATTCGTACCCACACTTAGGTGTAATTTAATCTCCTAGGCATACATCACCTTCTCAACAAAGTCCAACGGACATCACATATATATGGCGACTCAATTTACATCATGTATATGTATCAATGGTATGTTCCTCATAAATAATGCATCACATGCATATTCACCAACAAGGCATTTCACATGGAACATAACATAATGACATATAGACAATTCTCAACAATATCATGCCACAATTTCATCAAGTATATATCAACAAGTACTTAGTCCCACACATGGACTCACAATAGCATAGAATCAATATCAACATATATATACATATGGTTCAACAAATATCATAATTCCATACTATGAGTTCAACATTATCAATTTCCTAAGTCTTGATTAATTATGAAAATTTTGGGCTATAGAACCCTTCAAAAATCATGGCCTCCCAAGACCATTACTAACTCAATTTCTTCTATTACAAGCATCAATCCTTTAATGCCTAATTACATAGGTTTTATTACACACAAATTCAATTCAAACCCTTAATATTTATGGCCAAAATCGTGGCCTCTCAATAGGGTAGTAAACCCTCAAAATTTCCATTTCATGCATTAATCATTTAATACCTAATCACATAAGTTTTATTTTACACAAATCAATTCCAACCCTAGAAATTTAAGCCAAAACCGTGGCCTCTCAATAGGGTAGCAAACCCTCAAATTTTTTCATTCATTAATTCTAACATTATCAAATATTCCAACATCCCTAATGCATTCTAAATCACCAATCAATCATTAATCTCAATCAAGAACACATAGATATGACAAATCATCAAACAAAGTGAGCATCCAATATAGATTTCTCCATCAACAATCACACAAAGGTCTTCTCACCACCAATAATGGTTGAAATGAGTAAATCTCCCTTTTACCTGTTGAAGACAACTCAAGAAAGCAAGCCTCTTGGTTCTTTGTGGAGATTTTCATACTACACCTTCAAGGAAACCCTAAGGACATCAAAACTCACAAGAAACATAATCAAGACTTGAAAAAGGTATCCATGATCCACAAAGGGACCATGGTTTACAAAAATGAGATGGAAAGTAAGAAAGTTATGAACTTTTACCTTAAAGTTTCAAGCTTTAGAGCTTTATGGAAGATGAAGAAAATGATAGATCTAGATGATGGTCACAACATGAAAAAGTCTTCAAATGTGGTCTTGATTCAAGAAATATGGATGATTGAAATTAAAGAGAATGGATGAGTGGTTCTTGGGTGCCTTGACCGTAGCCCCTCCAAAAGAAAGGGTGAGAGGATTTTGTGTTATTTGATAGAAAGATGGAAATGAATGGCTAAATGAAAGAACAACTCAAGGACCCTCACAAAGAGTGCTTGGCCGTGGACTTCTATGGAAGAAAGGTGAGGGCTTTGCCTTAAAGCTTCAAGCTTTATGGCTTGAAGAAGGATGATGAAGATGTGAGGTTTTGGAGATAGCTCCAACTAGAAAAGTGTTTAGAATGTAGTGGAGATCAAGAAAATGTGATTGGATGAATTTTTTGTGATGGTGGAGGTGCAAAAATGGTGTGAGGCCGTGAAGAGAGGAAGAAGAGAAGAAAAGAGAAAGCTTGGAGAAGAATGAGAGAAGAGAGAAAATGAAGAAAGAGAAAGTGTCTTGCAATGTTGAAATTAGAAGTGAAGGTGATAAAATGAGAAAAAATTTTTGGCTCCCCTAAAGTGAAGCATTGCCATGGAGTTAGAGAGAAGGAGGAGAAAATGGGTGAGAGAAAAAGATGAAGATGGAAAATAGAGAGAGAAAGTGATAGTAAAGTGAAATGAAATGAAATATGTAATTAGTTATATTTTGTGTAAGTGTATGAAATAAAATGAGTGGTCACAAAGAGCTTTCAAAATTGTGTGGTGGGGAGGAGGAGAGAGGGAAATGAGGCTTCTACTACAAGCTTTGAGGAAATTGTTAGGAAGTTTCCTCTAAGCTTCTCCAACAAGCCAAGTTCACCTTTTTGAAAAGTCAAAGTGATGTCATGGTGGTGATATCATCATCGTGATATCACTAAAATGTTCTCTAAAATATGACTAACGCTGTATCAGATTTATTATCAGTGGACAGAAATTGCAGTTAACAAAAACTAATATTTATTGTCTAACGGATAATAAAATTATTCTGTGATTTTTATTTATCAGATAAAAATATCAAAAACATGAAATCTCGTAAATCGTGTCTGGCCTCGGGTTTAGTAAGATTCCCTATCGACGTTTCCATAGTTCAAGGTTCTCAGAAAAAATATGTCATTTCCTCGACTCCACTCAGTGTGCATGTAAAATAAGAAATAATATTAAAATATTCCACATTCTCAGAAAAATTTAGAAAAATTCACAAAAATCACAAATATTATAAAACGACTATTTATCATGAAATTATTAATTTTCAGGGTGTTACAAGTAGGGTTTGATACAATTGTGCATGTACATGGTTAGTCATCATATTTATCTGTCTTACATTCATATGATTATGAAACTGTTTCTTTTATAATGCTATGGCTGCCTGGATTATTAAATTGCTTATTACTTGATCTTGATGTTGTTTACTATTTTATTGCACTTTTTGACGTTATGCGTCCTTTATGCTTCTTTACTGCCATAACTGTTCATGATGCTGGATATCTCACCTCTTTACTTTGTTGCTCTGTTTATATATATCTATTTCTATAAAGACCAAGGCGTGGACGAGCCTGAGTTTCCTGGATTCTGATCCAATTAGTCTCCTGTTTTGCAATGGCATCCCAACAAGGCTTTTTGGGGTATGCCAAATTAAGGTTCCATGGAGGTGGTGATAGTTGGCACGTGGATTTCAACATCGAGTATTTTGTTTATGTAGGAGACGTGACTGTGTCTCTAACATGGGGTCGCTATAATGGCCCTTTGTTTTCTTTTGATTTTCATGTTTGGTTAGAGTTCTGCATGCTTGTGCGAGAGGTATGGGGTGAGCGTGTATACACCCCACGCGAGGGTTCAGATTCGTTTCTGTCCACCACATGAGCTACTGCTCATGAGTCAGCCGCTATTATAAGGATTTCCTCTTCTGAGGAAGATCCTGAGGAGGACCCATCTGAGGCTCCTTCTTGGTTGATTCATGAAGGCATATTTCTTTTTGTTAGCCTTTTTGGGTAGCTGGTTGTATATTGCTTTGGGGGCCTAATGTTTTGTCTTTTTGGTGGGCTGTAAATGTATATTCTTTTTGGGGCATGTTAAGCTTCTATTTCTTTTATGTAACTGATGATGTATTTAAACATGTATGGTACATATTTGATGTATAAAAGTATAGTTTAGTTATGTTAATTTAATTATTACTGTTAAGTCTTAATTATTTTATGTAATTTGATTTGATATTTGTGCATTTTCTAATATTTGTGATTTTTGTGGATGATTATGAAATTTTTATATTTATCTGATTGTTTTTGGGCTGTCTGTGGGCCCAAGTGGGTCCCGTAAAGTGAAAATTTTTCTACGTATAGAAAAATTTGTACTGTTTAGACGGAGACAGGAGATCTTACTAAACCTGAATCTGGAAACAGTTTTTAGAAAATTTCTTTTACTGTGTTTTGTACTGTATTTAATTATCGGGCAATAAAAATACAGTAAATATATTCTTTCATGGGGTTATATCAGATTAAAATAAATATTGAACTGCTAAGTCAACAGTAATGGTTATGATAACTTTTGATGGACTAATAGGAGGCAAGTTTAATTTTTGAAGCTTTGAATATCAACCGTTGATTTAATCAACAGTGTAGAATCGGTCTAATAAAATGGCTATGAACATTTATAACCATTGGATGAAGAATTAATCAAGGGTGAAGATTTGGTCTTACAAAGTGGCTAGGACCATTTGTGACCGTTGGATTTGGATTTAATCAACGGTGGAGATGGATCAGTTATAACCATTGGATTTAGATTTAATCAATGGTGGAGATTTGGTCTTCTAAAATGGCTATGACCCTTGGATTGAAAGTAAGAAGGAGTAATCTTGACCCTTCATTTTGGAGATGCATCTAATGGCTAGGATTTCAAGGAGAAAGATCTAATGGCCTAGATTAAGTCTTCTAATCAAAAGTCTACCTTAATCCTAACCATTGATCTAATCAATGGCTTAAATTGCTCTAAATGGTGGCTAGAAAAGATGACAACTTTATGAATGCATAATGCTTGGAGGGGGGACGGTTTTTGTGTTGTTTTGAAGCTAAAGGAAAAGTTTGAATATCATTATTAGTTGTTTTAGTCAATATGGATCATTATTGATCATTTTGCACTCTTAAGAGAATGCATGGAGGGGGGACAGTTTTTGGTGGCTTAAGACCATAGAAAAGTGTTTCATGACCATTTTTTCCATTCTTGGTCATTATTGATTAAATTCAAGAAGCTAAGTTATCAAATTTTTCTCTCCACCTCTTCTCCAAGCTAATTTCGGCCAAACACCATAGGACCACCTTCCATCACTCTTTAATTTCAAATAACCACATATCTTGAATCCTTACTTCAATTCAAGAACCTTTGTAGTTTACACCAAGTTCTAAATCTTTCATCTTCAAGGAGTTTTTTCAAGAGCAAAGTTATAGGGTATTTGAGGTAAAGTGTAAAGAAACTTCATTTTTTCTCTCTTTTTCATGTTCTAAGCCATGCTTGAACCATGGTTTACTTATTCCTACACTTGTTATTGATTGTAACATTTGTTTATGATTTTTAGGAATTTTTCCATGGAGATCCACGAAATTGGTAGGAAGGAAAACTAAGTGTTTTCACTTCATTCTTTACCTTAACCAAGTCTAAGAAGCCTTTCTTTCACAAAATAAAAAATAAAAAACTTCATCCTTGTTCTTCAAGAGGAAGTATTCAGCCATATCACCCAAAATCATCATCCAATCTCTTTTAATTTCATCCAACCATAGATCTTGAATCTACATGATATTCTAAGCAACTTTCATGTTGGAGACTTTCTCTAAATCATCCATCTTCAACCTTGTTCTTCAAGTTAAAGATTGAAGCTTTATTGGTGAAGTTTGTTAATCTTCACTTTTCTTTTGATTTTCAAGGTTCTAACCATGATTCATATCCATGGGTTTCTTATTCAAGTCTTATATATTAATTATGTGTGTGTTTTGTTTTGTATTTGAGAAGCCCTTGGTGGTGAAGGACTTGGAAAAAGAAGCAAAACAAGGAGCTTTTGAGATTCTTCAAGAGGTAAGAGGGAGATTCATCTCACCAACCAAGTATGGTGGTGAGAGATGGTTTGTGTATTTGATGGATGGTGAATCTATGTGAGGATTCATATCTATGGTCATGCAATTATTTGTGGGTGTTTATGTGCTTTGATTATTTGCCTATGCTTAGTATGATTTGCATGATTTATTGCTTTGATTATGACATGCTTGTGATATATATAAGTTCATTATATGTGATGTATGCCATAAAAATTATTAGAAAGAAAAATAATTTTTGGTTCCAAAGACCATGAGGATTTCAGCCTCAACACCTCAAAATAGGTATTCACAAATTAATATTTTTATGAATAGTAAAATTAAATGTTAAGAAAAGCAAAGAAAATAAACAAAGGGTTTGTTTTCAAAGAATAAGTGTTCACAGTTTTTGAAGGATGTTTTTGAATCAAAAGATTCTAAGTATTTTATTAATCATGAGTTTTAAATGAAAAAAGCAATGAGTTGATGATTTTAAGGATTTGCAAAGAAAGTGAAAAATGAAAATGAACAAATAATTTGATTTCAAAGACTATGAGTCTCACGGTTTTTGTGAAGAATTTTTAATGGTTTTGTTTGTGTAAAACCATATTGACTTAAAAGGAAAAGTATTTGATGGCTTCAATGGCCAAAGACTCCACGGTGTTTAGCAGATTGGAATAGTTTTGGTTTTATGAAACAAAGTGGTTTCAAAGTGGAAACAAAGTGTTTGAACAAAGTGTTTTAGTACAAGGATTAAAGAAAATAGAAACAATGTGTTTTGTTACTTGCAAAATAGAATTTCGTTTACGAAAGACAAAGAGAGGTTGAAGGTGTTTGAACCTCAATTTATTTTGAAGAAAATTGATTTTGGAATTGATTTGAGAAAAATGGAGAATATAAGAGTGATTTGATGTTTTCTAACGTGTAACTCATTCTTTGGGTTTTGGAGAACATTAGTAAATTTTAAAGTTAAAAACATTGATTTAATTCAATGGAAGGGTGAAATTGTGGAATTTATTACGAAAAGGATTTCTTGAATATAGAAATGTAGAAAATGAAGTACGAAGTTATATTATTATGAGAAAGGTTGAAATGAAATTTTTGAAGGTTGAGAAATATTTTTCATAATGAAATTATGATGAAAAACGATTTACGTAACTTAAAAACCTGATTTTTAAGCTACGCAATTTGAAAAACGTTGAAATATTTCTACGTAATTTGGAAAGCGTTTAAATATTTTTACATGTTTGAGATATCGTTGAAAAATCACTACGTGATTGAAAATTGATGAATTATTTTGAGAAATGATAGAAAATCGCTACGTAATTTGAAAACGCAACAGAAACTTTGCAAAATTGTGAAAACATAACAGAAATGTTGTGCAATTGTGAAAACATGACGAAAGTGTTTTGTGACTATAAAAATGCGATAATATGATTTCGCTGTTGAAAATACAGTATGACTACTGTTTGGCCAGTATGTGGACCTTAATTATGAGATTATGAATTTGAACTGAGAATGGGCCAGTGTGTGGACCCTGAATATGAAATTGTGAATTTTGCCTGTGATTGACATTGGTGCATTTTATATGCATGAACTGGTGTATGAACACTGTATATGAAATTTTGCATATGATTGGCATTGGTGCATTGAACATGCATTGGAAAGGTCCGATGGACTGTATGAGGCTATTTGCCTAGGAGAGACGTACACCTCTTGAGTGGGTGCGAAATGCGTAGTGTAAGTCACTTGTTGACCTTGGGGGCATCAGGGTGCGGGTTGGCTACAGAGCAGTTGGTAGCTCTTCTGTGCCGTGGGTTAGACTGACGTGACACACTGATGATCCTGACCAAGACACTATTCTTAATCAAGATCTAGTAAACACTGTCGTGTATATGCTAGATGTGCAAATACAAATGAGAATTATAGCACGTGGTCTGAGGCATTTTGGTACAGACAGATCTTTCGGATCAACTTCTCTGAACTGAGTATTAGCTCCATGAAGTAGGAACATTGAGTCTATGTGCACATGCATAACATATGCATCATTATTGAGCATTGGTTATGATAATTGAACTGTTGAAATACTTGGATGATGATTATGATAATAATGTGATGGCATTGTGGTAATTATTGTATGATGATAATAATGTTAATGACATGATGGTAATTATTAGTTATTGTATTTGTTACAATAAATAATGTTAATTGGAATTACAATATGATATATCTGTGTGGTATGCTGTTTGTATTATCTTTGTGCTACCATGTTGGTATTGGCGTAGGTGATCTCACCTCTTTGTTATATTGTTTTGCTGTTTTTGTATTATTAAAATTGAATAATAGATGGAACGAGTTGTCTTAGACATGACGGGTGGTAGATATTCTGAGATTGGTGACAACATGGAGGAGTGGTCATTCAAGATTCGATGGTATACAGTATTGATGAGGAACAGATACATGGTACATCAAGATGGATACAAGAAGGAATAAGTATGTTAAGTTTTCTCGTTAGTATTTTACCGTGCTATTAAGTAGGACTCGTGATGGGGTTTGCTACTGTTTTAATTGAGTCTGTAATTTTTATAGTTCCTGAATAATTGTTAAATATTAAGTGATATCTGTTATAGGAGTTTTAAACAGTTTAAATATATTTTTCAATAATACCTATAAATTTCAGTAAGTTTATGTTTTCGTCTTCCGCAAAAAGAAATTTTAAAACCCATGTTTTATAACTCGAACCTTTTATGAAATCATTTTCAGATTGGGAGTTGGTAGTCAGAAATGTGATGCCCTAAGGAGGGTGTTATAGAAACCACATTGAAGTACCTTAGCTGCTGTCTTTGAAGAACTAAAATGGCCTCTATATGGGGAGGAATGGCAGTGGAAAAGAACGCTTGTGATCTCATCTTCAAGAAGACGTTGTCGTATAATACCATCTGTACATCTTTGTAAAGCAAAGGCTCTTCCCAAAAGTAATACTTCATATTAGAGAAGAACTTCTTCTTTTGATATAAAACATCAGATGGTGTAACTCCACAAACTGAGTAATTGACAAAGTCAGCATACCAAGGCATCACCATCATGGAGAAGAGTTGCTCATTTGGAAGACTGTCATCCATAGGAAGTTCGATACACCCTACTTTTTTCTCTTGTGGAATTCGAGAGAGATGGTCTACAATAAAATTCTCAACTCATTTCTTGTCTCGAATCTCTAAGTCAAATTCTTGCAACAACAAAACCCATCGGATCAACCTAGGCTTCACGTCCTTCTTGCTCAAAAGATATTTGAGAGCAGCATGGTCAATGTAGACTATCACTTTCGAGCCAACTAGGTAAGAACGAAACTTCTCAAAGGCAAACACTACCGCGAAGAGCTCCTTCTCGGTTGTAGCATAATTCAGTTGTGCATCATCCAAAGTCTTGCTAGCATAATAGATGGCATGGAGCTTGTTATCGTTCTTTTGCCCTAACACGGCTCCAATTGTAAAATCATTTGCATCGCACATCAACTCAAATGACAATTCTCAATTCGGTGATTGCATAATGGGAACAGAGATTAATGCCTCCTTCAACCTACAAAAAGAATCCATACAAGATTTATCAAATACAAATGGCACATTTTTATTAAGAAAATTAGACATAGGTTTTACAAGTTTAGAGAAATCCTTTATAAACTGCCAGTAGAACCCGACAAGACCCAAAAAGCTCCTAATAGCTTTGACCGAGTTTGGTGGTTGTAGCTCAATCACCTCGATCTTTGCTTTATCCACCTCAATGCCCCTTTCTGACACCAAGTTTCCTAAGACAATGTCTTCACGCACCATAAAATAACATTTCTCCCAATTCAAAACAAGATTAGCTTCCTCACATCTTTGCAAAACTTAAGATAAGTTAGTTAAACAATTATCAAAAGTAGTGCCATAATCGGAGAAATCATCCATGAATAATTCCATAATATTTTCAATAAAATTAGAAAACATTGCCATCATGCAATGTTGAAAAGTAGCAAGTGCATTACAAAGTTCAAAAGGCATACGTCTATAAGCATAAGTATCATAGGGACAAGTAAAGGTGGTTTTATCCTAGTCATTAGGGTGGATAGGAATTTGAAAAAAACTAGAATAACCATCCAAATAGTAAAAGAAAGAGTGTCTAACTAACCTTTCTAGCATTTGATCAATAAAGGGAAACAGAAAATGGTCTTTCCAGGTTGCACTATTCAAGTTCCTATAATTAATACACATCCTCCAACCTGAGACTATCCTAGTTGGAATTAATTCATTCTTCTCATTCTTAATCACAATCATACCACCCTTTTTAGGAATAACATGCACTGGACTCACCCATGGATTATCCTAGATCGGGTACATAATCCCGACATCTAAGAGTTTGAAAACCTTTTTTTAACAACTTCTTGGATATTTGGGTTAAGTCTTCTTTGACGCTCAACAGAGGATTTACAATCATCTTCCATTAAGATACGATGCATGCAAATAGAATGGCTAATTCCTTTGATATCATCAATGGTGTATCCTATGACCTTTCTGTGCACCCTAAGTTCATTCAACAATTTATTAACCTCATCATCACTAAGATTTGTATTTATAATGACAGGATATGTAGAATTAGGACCAAGAAATATGTACCTTAGCATGAGTAGAAGAGGTTTAAGCTCTACCTTTGAGGCCTCCTTATCTTTAAGCGAAGGATCTTTGGTTGAGATGCCCTTGAGCTCTTTGAACTTACTATTTTGAGAAGGGAAAACAGTTAGGCATGTGTCCAAAATTTGAGCATAGATTGCCACCTCCTCATCTTCATCGTTGGTGTCACCATTGTGCACCAAACACTTTTCCAAAGGGTCTTGTGGATGACTCTTAGTGTTCACCACTCTAGTCAGTTTTTCTTCCATATCAACCCTAAAACAAGAATCAACAACGGTTGGTTGCTTGGAGACTTGAAATAAATTGAATTCAGCAACTTCTTCACTAACCTTGAGAGTAATTTTTCGTGCTCCACATCAAACACGGCTCCAGCAATGGCTAAGAATGGCCTCCCTAAAATAATGGGGATTTGAGTATTTACTTCCATCTCAAGTACAACAAAATCGACTGGTATGTAGAACTTCCCCACCTTCATTGGTAAATTCTCTAATATGCCAACAGGATGCTTGATTGACCTATCTACTAATTAAAAAGAGATTATGGTTAGTTTGAGCTCCCCAATATCAAGTTTCTTGTAAAGGGAAATGGGCATCATGTAACACCCCGAAAATTAGCCATTATTACAGTAATAATAAAATTGTACTATTTTGTGATTTCTGAGTGTTATAAAATTATTTTGACTGTTTCATTATTGTATTTGATTGTTTTGAGAGATTTGCTTCATGTCAGTAAAATAATAATTTTTTGGCCGAGGAAAATCTTTATGCATTTATTCGGAGCCAGAGGATCTTACTAAACCTAATTCCGAGAGATGTGTGTCATAATCTTTTAATTTTTAGAATTTATCTGTGGAATAAAAATATTTTATATTTTTATTATTATTTTATTATTCAGTGGATGATACCTATTGACTTATGAGCAGTAGCCTTTGTCCAGTGGATAATAGAAATTGGTAAAGTCTTAAGACTTACTGATAATGAACCAATAGGAACCAAGTCCACGTTTTTTTACTTGAAAATCTCTAAATCAATAGAAACTAGTCGATATTAATGGCTAGGACTTTCTAAACCAATAAGATGTAGTCAATTTTGATGGTTGGACTAGTTACTTAGAAACTAGAAAACCTAACTAAGTGAGCTTAAATCTAACTAGGTTATTATAAGAAGCTTAGGAAGTAACTAAATGGAAGTAAACTTAGTTAGTTACTCTTTGAAGCCTAGTTACAAGAATGTTCTACCATGTTCTTGAATTGAAGACTAACTTCAAATGTAACTAGATACTTAGCAAAGTAACTAAATAATTAGCTAATGAATTAAGTAAACTAACTAGATTCACTTGAAACTAACTATAAAGCCAATTGAACTAAGAACTTGGTTTGCTTCTCCTTGGAGTCCGACGGCCACTTGCTGGTTCTAGGACCTTCAAGAGCAAGCTTGGTGGCAAAGGCTTGAAACCTCCACCCTTGATGCATAAGGCCATTAGGAAGTCATGAAGAGTCAAAGAAAGTGGCCACCTCCTTTGATGAGTTCCACGGCTATTACCAAGAGAAAACAAGTGTTTTCACTTTATTCTTCATCTTCACCAAGTCTACGAAAGCCTTTTCTCTCTAATATTTCTCTTACAAAAATCAAGAACTCTATTGTTGTTCTTTGGAGAGCTCTCGGTAGCTACACCATTTGACAACTTCTACTCACCTATAATTTTATCCAATACCATTTCCTAAACCTAAACCATATTCTAAACAACTTTCTAGTTGTGAGTTTTCACAAAATCAACCATTTTGAGCTTGAAATCCAAGAGTAAAGTTTCTACCAAAAAGGGTAAACTTCTTGTTTCTTGACCCAATCTTTTAGTTTTGATTTTCTAAGCCATGATTGATCCATGGTTTATCTATTTCTAAGCTTATTGTTGATTTTAAAATTTGTTTAAGATTTTTAGGGTTTTTCCAAGGAACTTCACAAAAAACCATAGGAGGGGAAAACTTGAAGGATTTGTCTCCTCTTTAAGATAAGAGAGAAATTTATCTCACCAACCAAGTATGGTGGTGAGAGATGTATTTGTTTGTGAAGGATGGTGAATCCATGTGAGGGTTCATTATTCATGGTTGTATAATTATTTTTGAGTGTTTATGTATTTTGATTTATTTGTTTATGCCTTGTATGCTTTGCATGGTTTATTGTTTTTATGGTATGCTTATGATATGTATGATGTGAATATATTGTATATGCCATGATGGAAGTGAACAAGGAAAATAAATTTTTGGTTTCAAAGACCATAAGGGTTTCGACCTCAACACCTAAAAAAAATAAGTGTTTTCAAATTAAGATTTTTATGAATGATAAAAATGGAAGTTTAGAAGGAAAAGGAAAAGAAAAGATATGATGGTTCCAATGACCATGTAGTTACGATTTTGATGTTTTGAAAATGGTTTTACTTTATGTAAAATTTTGATTTAGAAATGAAAAGTTAACTAATTTAGTACAAGAAATTAATAAAAGGATTTATGAAATACTTTGTCACTTGAGAGATGAAGATTTCGTTTATAAAAGAAAAAGAGATGTTGAAAGTGTTTGAATCTCAATTTATTTTAAAGAGGACATATTTTTTTTAATTTATTTGAGGATTTTAGGGAATACGTCGGTGACTTGAAATTACTAACGTATAGCTCACTCATTGAGTTTTTTAGCATGTTAGGAAATTTTAAGTGAGAAAATATGGAAAAGTAAAGTAAGAAATGGTATGAATTTTTAGAAAGGTTGAAATGAAATTTAGAAGTTTGAGGAATATTTTATGTAGTGGAAAAATGATGGAAAATATTTTTCGTAACTTAAAAACATGATTTTTAAGTTACGCGATTTCAAAAACGTCAAAAAATCGCTACGCGATTGACAAACGATGGAATATTTTTATGCGATTGAGAAAACGATGGAAAATCGCTACGCGATTGGATAAACGTGACAAAAATATTGTGCAATTAAGAAAATGCAGTAAAATGTTTACGCGATTGAAAATACATTAAAGATACTATTGGGCCAGTGTATGGACCCTGTATATGAAATTATGAATTTGAACTGAGAATGGTTTGTATGCAATGAGCACGCATTGGAAAAAGTTCAATGGACTATGTTAAGGCTAATTGCCTAGGAGAGACTTACACCTCTTGAGTGGGTGTGATATATGTAGTGTAAGTCACTTGTTGACCTTGGGGGCATCGGGGTATGGGTGTTCCACAATAAGCAGTTGGTAGCTCTTTTGTACCGTGGGTTAGACTGATACAACACACCGATGATTCGGACTGAGACACTATCTGTAATCAAGATCTGGTAAAGATTGTCGTGTATATGCTAGATGTGCAAACACTTATGAGATTTGTGGCACATGGTTTGAGGCATGTTGGTACAGACAGATCTTTTGGATCAATCTCTCCTACCTGAGTTTAGCTCCATGGAGTAGGAAAATGAGTTAGTAATCATATGCATAATTTGGACATGTTTGAATATTTTGGTAACATTTTATTTGTTAAGTGTCGATGAAAGATGGAATGAAATGATGATGTTTACTGTTTATTATATATGTATCATTGTATGATATATCTATATGATGTGCTGTTTGTGTTATCTCTGTGCTGCCATATTAGTAATGGTGTAGGTGATCTCACCTCTTCGTATATTATTTGTATTGTATTTATATTTTGGTAAAGACACTTAGCGAGGTACCGAGCAAGAAGGTGAAGAGGAATAGATTCCTACTGAGAAAGCTGAGTTTTGATAAGATGACATCCAGATTGAGTTTCTTCGGGTATATATGACTGCAATTTTATGGAAGAGCTAGAGTTTGGAGGATTAGTCCCAATGAGGAAGGACTAATATATCAGGGACATTTGACGGTCAACATGAGCAAGATATTTCATGGAGATCCGTTCTTTTCTGTCACTATTTATGTACATGTAGAATTTCTGCTGTCGATTAGACAATATTGGGGTGGTAGGTATCACGTCCCAACAGAGATTAGTATAGTGTCATCTGCACGGACACCGGTCCGTAGGACTTCGCGTCAAGTTGGATTCCTTCCTGCTAAGGAATCTGAGGAGGAACCGTCTGAGGGTTCTGTTGTCTAGCTATACTTGGGCAAGTATGTTAGTTTAAATAATGTTTAAATACTTTTGAGAACTATGTCTTTAAATATTTAAGTATGTCAGTACTGAGACTTATGTATATGATGTAAATTATTTGTGATGTTGCTTAGTATTTTATATTATGCTAAGTTTATTTTATTAATATTCCAGAAATTTTATAACTTACATTTACATTACAAATCATATTTTATAATACATGGGTGATGTGGTAATTAAGTAATGTAAATGTGATACCCTACAGTGGGTGTTACACATCAAACTCACACTTGCCCCAAGATCACACAAAGCCTTATTAATATGCATGCTTCTAATCGAGCATGGAATTGAGAAGCTACCCGAATCCTTAAGCTTAGGAGGAAGCTTGTTTTGTATTATTGCACTATATTCTTTAGTCAAAGCAACGGTCTCATAGTCTTCAAGCTTCCTCTTATTTAAGAGTATCTCTTTCAAAAACTTAGCATAAGAGGGCATTTGAGAGAGAGCTTTCGTAACAGGAACATTGATGTAAAGCTTCTTTAGCACCTCCAAAATTCTTCCGAATTAATGATCAAGCTTTGTCTTTTGAAATCTTTGAGGGAATGGCAAAAGGGGAACACATGCTTTCGGAAGAACATACTTTTTAGTGCCTCCTTCTTCTCTTTCCTTGTCCTCACTCTTCTCTTGCTTATCTTCTTTCTCATTGGTGTCCTTAGCTTCACGCTTTTCTTCTCTTGTGGGGCCTTCAAGTTGCTTACCACTTCTCAATGAAATTGCTTGAACATGTTCCCTTGGGTTAGTCTCCGGTTGACTTGGGATTCGCCCTTGAACCATGTTGAACAAGCTTGCTTGTTAGGCTATTTGAGTTTCAAGCATCTTAGAGTGAGTGGCCATTTGATCTAGGCGATTATGGATTTGCTCGATGGACTCCCCATGTTGTTGCACTTGAGCTTGAATGGCTTAATTTTTCTCCTTTTGTGTAACTATAAAAGTCTCCATAAGAGCTTCTAAATTGGACTTTGCACCCTGAGAAGATTGTTGAGATTGTTGAAAACTGGGTGGTGGTCTATTATTGGATGGAGCCCCTCTATTTTACTGGTTACCATAGGAGAAATTAGGGTGGTTTTGTCATCCTGAATTATACGTGTTGGAGAAGGGGTTACCTTGGGCCTTGAAATTACTGTTTTGCATGTAACTCACTTGCTCCAACGATAGATCTTGAGAATACGTCTCCACTGCATTGCATTCTGAAGTCAAATGTCTGCCTCCACATGTTTCACAAGCTATGCTAGGAGTAGTGATAGCATTGACATTTAGTTTCTCAAGTGACTTAGTCAAGGCATCAAACTCAACATTAAACTTGGCATTCAATATGGTAATGACATCAAGCTCTATCATCCCGACTTGTTTCTTAGAAGTTGATCTCTGACCTAGCCACAAATAAATATTGGAAGCCACTTCATTGATCAAAGTCTTTGCCTCGGTCAAAGTCTTAGTCATCAAAGCACTGTCAATTGTAGCATCAAGAGCTGCCTTTGTAAAGAAAGTTAACCTAGCATAGAATGTTTGGATGACAACAAAATCCTATAGGCCATGATGTGGACACTGACAAATGAGATCATTATACCTCTCCCACGCTTCAAAAAGAGATTCATCTTCCTTTTGAGACAAGGTAGTGATATCTTGGCGAAGCCTGATTGTCTTTCCAATCAAGTAATACATGTCCAAGAAAGCCTGCTCCATCAAGTTCCAAGTGGAGAGTGAATTTAGGACCTCTGAGTGAATCCACTTCTTTGCTTTCCCCCTAAGAGAAAAAGGAAAAAGTTTGATCCGTATAACATCTGTTGAAATCCTGTTAATCTTTATAGTGTCACATAACTCCAAGAACTCATCCAAATGCTAATTTGGGTCTTCAGTTGGTGACCTGCTAAATTGTAATTGTTGAATCATCTAGATCAATGACGTCTTGGTCTCAAAGTTATTGGCCTCTATCCGTGATCTAATAATGGAAGACTGACGAGCATTAGCATTGGGAGTTCCATAATGCCCTAGCCTTCGCTCTGGATTGGTGACTTAGTTAGTGTTGTCTGTCATGTTGTCTTCCTCAAATCTCTGTGTTCTTCTTTCTCTTCTAATATTATGAAGTGTCCTCTTGATATCAAGATCAATGGGGATAATAAGATCTCCTTGACTTCTCGTTCTAAGCTAAAAAAAGAAACAACACCTGAAAAATCAAAGAAAAATAAAAGAAAGTTAAAATAAAATAAGATAAAAAAATAGAAATAAAATAAAACAAAAATTTCTTAAATCAACAAAATTGTCGCTCGTGTTAATATCAAGACGGTCCCTGACAACAGTGCCAAAAACTTGTCATGGATTTTTTCGCAAGTGCACGAATTGTACAAGTAGAAAATAAAGATCGTTCCCATGAGGATCGATTGATTACTAACTATTACAGCTACTTTGATTGTTTAAGCAAATAAAGGCAATAATGAAAGCTATATTAAAATCAGAACAAAACTTAAAGCAATAAACTAAACAATTGAAAGTAGAAAAGATGAGATTCAATAAAGATTTAAAGGGCTAGGACTCAGAATCCACTACACTACCCCCTACAATAAATTGTAATCCTATATTTGTTAATGTTCAATTGTTCTTGAAGACTATTTGTCCTAAATTATTTAAAATCCAATTTCTTGGCACTATAAATGTGTTAAAACTTCACCAATCTCATTCTCGTGGTAATTAATCCAAGTTCCAACCTATTAAGATTCATGACAGTCATTTTACCTCAAAGGATTTAAGTCAATGTTTAGGTAATAATTCCTAAGTTTAATTCTTGGATTATCAAACAATTAGATTTCATCTTTTGATCCTTCAGCTAAAGCCTAAAATCATGTAAATATGGCGTGCAACATACCATAAGCATTAAGCATACTAAGAATGAATCAAGAACAATACTTTTATTAACAAAGAATCAAATTAATAATTCATAATAGGGAAATAGAGAGTTTCATCCTAATCCTAGAATGTTGGGAATTGTGGATTAAAAATCGTGCAGCGGAATAATAGAATTCCCTCATAAGATCCATGCGAAAAAGTCCATAATTCGATTTTTTAAAGGTTTACCTCTTGAAGCATGATAAACACAAGCGAGGTGAATCACTAAGACCGTAATAGCAATGATGTCTCTGCAGAATCCACACGAACAGACTTGCAAAAAGGAGTCACGCCTCTGTTTCACGGTGCTAGCTGCGAAGAGAAGAAAACCTTTCACTGTCTCTCACTCACTTTCTTAGGTGCGGCTAAGGTTGTAATGTTACGTGCATAGCAGCCCCCTTAGTAGTACTATTTATAATAGTGGCTGCCTTAAGTGAGTGTGAGCAGTAACAAGGCAAACTGTGCAACCCTAAACCCATCTATCATGAGTTAGGCCCACAATTGAATCCGAGTCCAACTTGGATCCTTATTACTCTAATTTAGTCTGTTCTAAGTGTGTGACCCTACAGGTTCTTATGACGTTGTAGTAATATTAAAATCTCATTTTAATATTACAAACAGTGAGTGGTATCTAGCAACACATCACTGCTACCCAAGTAATGAGAATGTCAGTGATTTGACATAACCTATCCGTGACCAATGTTTCCGTGTAGTTTAGTCCCTTTGTCTAGATATCTAGATTGAACACAAGGGATGGAACATGTCACCCTTGTTTAGTTCAATCTTCAGTTTCCTGATTCCATAGTAGACATAGTAATAACAAATGAGATCAATATCTCATATTGACTTATTTGAGCATGGCCACGCATTTCGTAGCCTCACTCAATCAGGAGGCCCAAAGATATCACTCCTATTATGTAGGAGGGACAAATCCCATCTAGGAAACTGACATCCCTCCATATATATCGCTGTATATCTAATAACTAACTTTATAATCATCTTGTTACAGATGACGTTTGATGGCATTAAAACACACAACTCCTCATGTAGGAATCGTAGTGATTTCAGGTCAAAGGATCACATACACCATTATTACTATGAGAATCGCTTATGGCACTCATGTAACGATCCACGTAGCGTTCTCATGGTAGGTCTATCCAATACATCATTACTCTAATATGTATCCATGTGTAGACTTGATATCTCATATCAATGACCCGTGAGATATGGTCATCAGTCTATGCACATACTAGTCTCAATACATTATTGTTATCCTAATTAACAATAATACTTGACTAGGGACATTTACGAATAACGTTTTATCCAATAGGATCTCACGATCAAGTCATCCACGTGATGTCCTATGGTATCAAACTTACTATTCTAAGGACTTTATTATGTCTAACCAAAAAGAACACAATAAATGAAATTCCTCATATATTAAAAATAGCATAATACAATGTATGTAAATATAGATAAAATGTATTGGCCACTAGGGCATACACCAACATAGAAAAGGGTTTATCCGCTCATGCCAATTGTAACACAAAAAAAATAAGGATTAAAGAAACAACCATGATTGATAAATAAAAAGAAAAGATGGGAAGATGAAGATTAAGAAAAGAACTTCAATGGTTGATTTTCAAATAGTCTTGCTTTTGCCTTCAAAGCCTTCGCCTCTGAATCCTTGCACCTCTCCTATCAAAACCTACCGTCATACAAGTCTCTAGCCAAATGTCTCCTTAGGTTTGGTGTTTTTGCCCAATTTATAATGATTTAGGGGCAAAACTTCCTTTTTTTCATGTTAGAAGGACTCACACGACCATGTCTCCCTTCGACACAACCGTGTCTTTTGAAATATGTGTTTAGTACTTTAAGTGAGACATAGTCGTGTGTCATTGAGACAAAGTCGTGTGTCATTGAGACATGATCGTGTCTCAAAGTAAGAAGCTTCATTGGGTTCAGACAGGGTCGTGTCTCTTACTAGAATTGCGTAACTTCAACGTTGGGGGGAGACACGACCGTGTCTCTTAGTCAGAAGCTTTCTTCAAGATAGACAGAGTTGTGTCTAACTCCTAAATCGCTTTTGAGTTGACACAGGACCTTGTCTAAGCCAAAATTGCCCTCTTTTGCTTTGAAAATGAGATATCTTCGCCTGCTTTCACTTCAAATGTATTAAATCTCTCTTATTCTGCAGAAACGAAGATAATTAATAAGAATCCATCCAAAATTCATCAATAATCATAATCAAATCATCATAATTCATCCATTTTATTACTATAAAATACAGGCTTATTAGGGACTAACATAAAATAAAAAGTCTTACCTCTTCTTTTTTATTTATTAGATGTGGAACTTTCATATATTACAAAAAGAGACTAGGTAGCTAAATATTTATCAATTTGATAATATTATTAAATATATTTTTTACATGATTTTATTGATATACTTAACTTATGTATATTATATATTTTTAATATATTGTTATGTATGTATATAATCTATATGTATGTATAAAACCTGATTCACCCCTGATTCGACCTTGATTAAACATCAAAACCTTAAATATTTTTCCTTACTAGTTCAATGGTTGGTCTGATTTTGAAAACGTTGGTTTGTATTATATTTTGTATATTTAAAAATGAAGTAAAATGCAATTTTGCCATTAAAGTAATTTTTCATTGATCACAAGAATGGTCAACAATGAATTTTTTCATCAAGTATGGGATAAACTCAAAGTAATTTTTTCTTCATAAACTAGAGCCAAAGTTTTTTTTTATAGAAAAAAATTATTATTAGAAGAGAGAAGAAAAGTACAAAGAAGAGGATAAGTAATCCTCCCAAAAATCACAGCTAAAAACCTATGAGATTGTATCTTGCAACAAAGCAAGTCAATCTCTTTACACGTCTAACAAAGAAACACCATCAAAGAAACCATAAGCTGAACACCAAAGAGAAGCCAAAAGGAGAACCCTATCCTAAATAAAGTCTAAACTTGAGGAAAGCCCCTTACAAATTCTAGCATTCCTTTCTGTCCATAAACACCGCAAAATAGTAAAGATAAAGCACTGCCAAAGGATCTTTGCTTTTTTGCGGGAGTCAAAACCCCTAAACTTAGTTAGAATAAAATGATGCAAATCCTTAGGGCAGACCCATGCCTCTCCAAGAAAACCAAACAACTTGTTTAAGAGATAATTTGCTGCAGAACAATATAAAAAGAGGTGATCCCCTGATTCTGAAGTAGAGTACCACATTAAGCACATATCAAGAGACAAAGTAGTGAGAGGTTTGCACTTCTAAAGCATGTCATTAGTGTTAATTCTATTAAGAACAACTGTCCAGACAAAATCTTTAACCTTTAAGGGAGCTTTCGACTTCTAAATGGGCTTTTCCAAAAGGAATTTTTCTTTATTAGGAGAATGAGTTAAGAACTGAAAATAAGATTTACAAGAGAAAGATCGAGAAAACTCAAGAGTCCAAGTTCTAGTACTAGGAAGAGAAGAAAAATGGATAGGTTCAAGCAAAGACAAGAGAGTCTGAAACTCAGTAACCTCTCTATCAAGCAAGTTTCTAAAAAAATGAAAATTTCAAGAGAGATTAATTTGAGAATAAAATTGACATACAAGAGTATTGTGTAAAGAAGAAAGGAGAAAAAACCTCAAAAAAGCCTAAAAAAGAGGGACACTACTAACCCAAACATCTTCCCAAAACTTTATACGAGACCATCACCCAGATGCAGGGATAAAAGAGAAGAAAAAGAAGGAAATCCTATTGGATTTATAGGAGTCCAACAATCACCCTAAGACTGGCATGTACGTATGGACATACATCAATAGAGATTGACAACTTATAACTCCAGGAAATGTAGTTATTGTGCCCTATATTTGTGCTCTATTGATAGCTTAGTCCTTGTTATTATGCATATGAGGAAGATTTTAGGCTTATATTTGTCAAATTCAACTTGGATATCTTCCTATATGATCATGAACAAATTGTGCATATTCTTTAAGTGATTAAGTGGATTTACAATTGTGATTAACTTGGTGATTTCTCTAATACAAGAAGGGCTCCAAACAAGCAGATTGATGGAAGATTTGGACTAACATTGGAAGAAGAAAGCCAAGTGTGAAGTTCTGCATCTCACGACGTGGCACAGGTAGGTTCATGCCACAGCGTGGTGCATTCAGCCTGCTGTATATTGAAACCTAAGGTTAGAACGCCACGGGGTAAAAGAGTTCATGCTGCGGCATAATGACCTAATTTACACACATGTCGCGGTGCAATATATGTCACACTGTAGCGTGAAGTAGAATTCTGAGCCTATAAATACTGTTTTATTATATTTTTAAATAGGAGAGCTTGTTCTAGGTTAGAAAGTTGCGATTAGGTTTTTGTTTCTGGGTTGAGAGGAAGCTAGAGGAGCCAAGGCTGGAGGCTATCTTCTTCATAGAAGGAGAGTCAAACATCAAAGATCATATCTATGAGTTTTCTTCTTTTTCCATTTACTTTTTTCCCTTCCTTATATCATGAACATAGTTTTTGTTGTATACTTTCGTATTCAATAAGTAGCTAAGCTGTGTTTAGAGATTACTTTGGATCCTTGCATGGATATTAATGATTTTGTCCTTCTTCGAGTTTATATTGATGTTTGGTTTTGTTCAATCATATTGATCTTAATGCTCTTGATAGTTTGGCTAACTTTTAAGTGATTTGTTGAAATCTAATGAACCTAGACATAGGAATTTGTATTTGAGATCATATGTATGATGGATGCATGTTTGATTTCATTCTAATGGTGGAGTGGGGTGATTCTCTAATGGGATAGAAATATGCCTCTTAGTCATGCATAGCAAATGTTTGAGAATAGACCTTAATGAGTGGAGTTTGCACTAGTTCTCATGGAAACATAATGAATTAGGTAAATGAAGCATGATTGATTGACCTAGACATAGGCTTTTAACTAAAGTAGATTCTCAAGCTAACTTAAATCATTCATTAATGTTGTTTAAATGGGTGCATATTATTAATTGAAGTATGAGGTGAAGAAGGATTCCCTAATCTCTAATTTAACTATCTAGATAAGTTTTACAGGTGCTAGAGACCCATTTGAAGCAAAAGTTGTAGCAAAACTAATTTTGTTGCACAATTCTGTAGATAAACTCCTCACTCCGTGGTGCAAAGGCCTTTTATGCACTTCTGGGCCAAAATCCAGAGAGTTCAGCACTGCAACATAATTGTGTGTGCCCTGCGGCGTGCCTGTGGAAAAAAAAATTATTTGATATGGGTGCTATTGGAAAAGCACCAAATTTTATCCCTACGTTGCGACATGACTGCTGTGTGCCATGGTGTGATAGGGATGTTCATGAATGCCATGATGTGTATGTTGTGTGTCGTAACTGCATTTTTTGATGAATGTTGCGATGCAATCGTGCATACTGCAGCGTGTCATCATATATTATACATAGTTTGTTATTTTACATGTTTTTCTATATTTGTATACTCATATCTCACATTTCTAGTATTTTGACAGGCTCAGGTACCCTATACACCATGTACAGTAAAGACACAATTTGACTTTGGTTTGGGGGAGTATCATTACATGTTTTGGATATTTTAATGTTCAATTTATAACATGCTTTGATGTTAAAGTATACAGTAGTAATAGTCACCAAATTATCATGATTATATATTGCTTTGACATTTTGCATATGATGTTATGCATGTTTGAATTGAAAATGATGGATTTATTTGAATGCATGACGTATTTCCAATTGTTAGTGTAGTTTAGTTGTCTAATGATATAAATGTTTGCAATTTGACTGCTTTTAGCGAAACCTTATGCAATCATGAAATATGTGAAACAATCTAGTCATTTTTTTTATGTATGATTTACATCCCACTTATATGCATGTGTAACTTTGAATATGATAAGAGTGTTTGTCTAGAGAAAGTTTATGGATGAACATGTAGAGATTTCTTGTATCCTAGAAATTATTTTTAAACTCTCTTGAAGCGAAATCCTAGATTACGCATGACTGAGGAAATGATTACGGCACTGTTTGGACTGATTGAGCCTTTCAAGCTTACTCTAAATGATTATATCTTAAGGTCCCCTTTTGAAGCTTATTAAATGTTCGACCTTATAAGTTTTTTAATCACCCTCATATTCCTTACCATGTTAACCATTCTAATGCATATGAAAGCATTGCATTTTCTTCCCACCATCATTGTTTGTTGAGTACATGATATGTTATATCTTGAAGTGAGTCCAGTGAGTAGTGGTGTTAAGCATGTTCAATATCAAATGAACTTGAAGGAACCATATGCAGTAAAAGAAAGAATAAAAAGCATTGCTTTGTTCAAACAAATAAAAAAAAACAATGAATGGTTCTAGAGAGTTCTAGTCTTTCACTTTTGAATACCCTGATATTATCACCTATGACTCAAGTCTTAAAATAGCATGTTTATGTTTCTCAATGTTTCTACTGTATCCTTTCTATTTCTGTTCATATGAACCATTGGCCTGACATTACAAGTTGTTGAAGACCCTTTTGATCCTCAATTGTGTGTGATTTACATTAGTGGAGAAAGAGTTTAGATTCAATTTTGTGGATTATATTATTCATATACATGCATACTCATAAACTTATCCGGATGTGTATCACTTGAATAGGAGAAGTTTATCTTGCATGTTTGTGGAAAATGTGAATTGCATAAAAGGAAGTTGTGATTGTTAGCTTGCTAAGGATTGTAAATGTGTGGAGTTGATTGTGAGGAATTAGTGTTGTCAGTCTACCCAACCTTGAATTGGTGGATAATCCCTTTAGCTAACCGCAAGTGCACGAGTTGCTCAAGTAATAAAAATGATGAATAGAGATCGTTCCCATGAGGAATATAATTACTTTCTAATGCTAAATATTTACCTACAACTTAACTAATTTTATTCAAGCAAACGTAAATTAGAAAATGGGTTGATTAATTAAACTACAATGCATAAAGAAAAGATAAAGATATGGTTGAGAGAATAGGGAATCCTTTTTCACCCTTACTTCAATTGATAACATGCAATCCGTTCAAGCAATACAAACGATTATATTAGGTTAGCCTGAGAAACTAAGTTAAAAGCATATGTCTAGGTCGATTAACTCGATGTCATTTACCTAGTTCACTATCCGTCCATGAGAACCAGAGCAAATAACAAGCATTAAGATTAATTCTCAATGATGACTATACATGGCTAAGAG
This sequence comes from Ormosia emarginata, assembly GCA_029884605.1. Taxonomy (NCBI): domain Eukaryota; kingdom Viridiplantae; phylum Streptophyta; class Magnoliopsida; order Fabales; family Fabaceae; genus Ormosia; species Ormosia emarginata. The sequence continues at coordinate 24,196,047 of JAQQTP010000073.1, forward strand.
GTATATGTCTATCCTATTAGCGAATCAATCTACCCCTCCATTGGAATGAAATCGAACATGCATTTACCATATATATGATCAAAAACCCAAAGTCATATGTCTAGGCTCATTAGATTTCATCAAATCACCTAAATGCTGATCACACAAGTAAGAGCATTAAGCATATTATGATAAAACAAAACCCAAATCATTCATATAAACTCAAAAGAGTACAAATCAATCAATATTTTGGGGTGAGCATTTTGAAGAACTCGCACCTGGATTTACATGGCAATACAATCGGGGTGAGAAATCACATCTCAGTAGAAGTATTCCAAAACCAACAATTTATATAATCATACAGATTACACAATTAGAAGTATTCCACGCAGTTAAAACATGCCATCACAGTCATTCCAGCTATTTCGGGGAAAAACATCAAGTGAAAACACAATATTACTAGAAAGGTGACAAAAGCCAAAATCATGTCCTTTCTCTTCTCGAAATAGAATCTCATTTTATAAGTTGTATAGAAAACTCATTTCCAGATGTAACTAATAAAATTACACTTCACATCACAGAAGTAAACTACACTTCATTCCCAGAAGCAAACAACAATAATATAAAATCGCCTATACATTCATATACTATCATCATGCATGTATGAGTCATTGTGAAGATAAATCCACCCTAACTACTCATTATACGTAGTGAGGGCATCGCCTTATCTCGACTACTCTGGGTCACTAAGAGTAAAGAAGGAATGCTCATCTTCAACTACTCTTTTACAAGTAGGCATCTCACCCCATCAAACAACTAGGAGAAGCATTACACCTCAACTAGTCAAACTATACCATACAATCCCTAGTTACCTACAATAAATATGATAACAATTAATTTACATGTAACACAAATACACTTCATTCACAGAAGCACAATAACACTCCTATCTCAAAAGTACACAACAATAACATCTCCATCTCAGAGACACGCAATCACCCATACAATTGCAATGTTTATGAGTTTATGTCATGATAGCAACCGCCCATACAATTGTCATGTTATGCCAAGGTATGTCTAATGTGTATGCCTACGCAATAACTTAAGTATGAAGTGAATAATGTATGATACCAAGTCCATGGTAATGCCATGAATGCATGAATGTTGAACAAAGTAATGGAAGTCACATCCATAACCTTGGACAAGCACTGGAAGTCCATCCAGAAAATAACACTCTGGGTAATGAAATCCATCAACTACATAATCTTCAAAACGGAGAGGAAGTCCATTGTCGGAACCATAAGGAAATCCATCCTTAACAACACATAAACATAAAGAGTATACCATACACCTCAACTATGTTTCACAATCATATCATGCACAACAATTACTAATTACATCACATAATTAGTTCCACAATTGATTTATATGCACATCAAGTTCATTTTACAACCATTTTATCCAAATACTCTTCAAAGTAATTTAACACTCTCAAAAGAGTAAACATGAGTGATTCCAACACTTAGGAAAACTCATTTTCTCAAATCATATTTCACAATATGCATGTGTATATCCATGCCTAATTACCTCACATAATTAGCAATTACAAATCACTTTGATTTATCACCTTCTCACTTGATTATATACCCTTATTAAGGTCTCATCATACTTGTAAAAACATACATAAAAGGTCCTAACACTTAATAACTTCCAAGGATATCAAAAACACATTTTTTGAAGATTCTGGAGCTCACGTCGTGGCACCCACTGTGCAACGCCGCAGCACGCTGCTCTCGGGTTACAATACTGAATGTGCATCAGTCTCACGCCGTGACGTGAAATCCTTGCGCCGCGGCGCTAGAACCAGAACATGAATTCTGCATAATTCTGCAGAACGGGTTACTGTTCCATTGAAACAAAACCTTCCTCCAATCACTCAAACTTCACATCCAAGTGATTTACAACCTTCCACAAGGTTCAACTACACATAGTAACTCTTATTTCATTTTAATTTTACTCTGTGAATCAAAATTCACACTTAACCTAAACCCCCAAATATGACATAAAATGGGAATCAAGGTATTCCAAGGCTGAAAATCCAACTTCTTGCTTCCATCAAACCAAAAACATGTTATGCTCTAGCTTTCTAACAAAATTCATGCATTTACTAACATAAATACAATTCCCACACTTCAAAACCCCATTTCCTCCATTAGGTCCCCATAAATCAAATGAAGAAGATGGATTCAAGAAGTAACAACAAGTTTCCCCCTACCTCTTGTAGACAAAATGAAGATGAAGCCAAGGATGAGCCATGGAAGATCCAAGCTCCACTTGATTCCTCCTCTTTCTTCCTCTTCCTTCTCCTTCCTTCTTCTTTTTTCTCTTTCTCTTTTCTCTTTTCTTTCTTTTCGTTTTCTGCCTCTCCTTCCCTTCTCAACCGAGAGTTGATATGGAGAAATAGGAGGAAAAGTTCATTTTGCCCCTAAAACTATACTGGAACTTATATCTGCTAAGAACACTCAGATTTCACAAAATCCAATTCTCTACCCTCCAACAGACTTAAAATAAATCTTATGATTCATTAAAAATCTATTTTCACCATTTTCATATTTTTCTATATCTGCTGGTTGTCAATCCGGTATTAAAACACATAACTAGTATGCTTAAAAATACCAAACTAATCCTGATAAATCTCAAATTTTAACTGTAGCACAGTTCACACATTTGTGACCTAGAAATAAACTCTCCACATTTATTTCCACAAACTAAGCAATTTAAGTCACTTTCGGAGCTAAAAACAGCTATTTTCCACACATAGTGTTGCAACAAAGTGCCTAAAAGTGCTCAGAAAGTCACAAAACTTAACAGACATGTTAAGCAAGTATTAGGTTACTTCCGTATCCATATACAAACCTAATATGTTTTTTCAGGGTGTTACAGGAGAGCTCTAGGAGTTTCTAGAAAACTTATGATGTTACATTCAAGTAACTAGATAGTTAGTGAAGAAGTTAAGAAACCTAACTAAGTTAGCTTAAATAAGTTAGGAAGTAATAGAATTAGGAAACTTGGTTAGTTTCTTATTGACTTTGTAGTTAGGAAACTTCAAGAACTAGTTGGCTACTTTATCTAAGCCTATAGGAAACAAGCTTAAGGATGAAGGCTTTGAATGATAACCATTGATCTAATATAAGGCTATTAGAAGTCTCACAAAGTGGCTAGATGAACTTGGACACTCCTTTGGTGTCCAAGGTGGGGGGGGGGCTCACGGTTTTGAGAGCATTAGGAAGGCTATAGGAAAGCTTCTAATTCATTTGATCTCATCTTCTTCATTTTCCTAAAGCAAATTTCACAAATCCTCTCATTTTCTCTTCTCCATAGTTTTAGCCAAGCAAGAGAAAACCCTTCTTCCATCTTTAATAATTTCTACCAACATCATTTCTTGAATCCTTACATCAATCCAAGCATCTTTGTAGTTGAAGCTTTGATTAAAATCATCCATCTTCAAGGAGTTCTTTCAAAGCCAAAAGCTACACACAAAAAACTCTCATCTTTTCCTTTCCCTATACCTCACGGCCAAGGGCCTAGAAATCACCTCCAATCTCTTATAATTTCATCCAACCTAGTTTCCTAGATCTACATGATATTCTAAGAAACTTTCATGTTGGAGACTTTCTCTAAATCATCCATCTTCAACCTTGATCTTCAAAGTTCAAGATCAAAAGCCTTTAAGTTAAGATTTGTGTTCTTCATCTTTCTTTTCTTTGGTAAGTCTCTAAGACCATATTTTGGCTCATGGTTATCTTTGATATCCTTGAATAGTAATATTATATGTGTTTCTTTGTTTTTAAGTGCTACTTGGCGGAGTAGATCTATTTCAAGAGGACAAGTAAGGAGCTTTGGAGGAAATCACTAAAAGGTAAGAGGGAGATTACCCTCATCAACCATGTGTTGGTGGTGAGGAATGGATGTGTGTGTGGTGAAAAATGCATAAGGATTATTTCACTTGTTTGTTTAAGAGCTTTCCATGTTTATGATTTGTTTGGTGATTAATAGGTTCATTACTTTGATAATATGTTTTAGTATGTGTTTATGATGCATGAATTTTTATAGTATGCTTATTGAATTGAAGTATGTGATATGATGAGAATTATGCAGAAAGGAAAACTGTTTTGGTTCCGAAGAACCATAGAGGCATCACAGCCTCAAATTAATTTTGGGAGTAAAGGATTTTGAGTTATTTCATTAAGCATGGATTTAATGATTTAGAAATCAAGAAATTGGATTTTAAAGGTTTTTATAAATAAAAATGAGATGAGAAATAATTAGGTAGTAAAATTTAAAGAATAAAGTAATTATGGCCAATATGCCAAGGATTGGTAAATTGAGTCAAAAATGATTTTAAGAGTAATCTTAGATGATGTATTAATAAAGGGTTTAAATTAATGAATTTTGAGATTTTTTTAAAGTAAGTGAGAATAATTTTTGGGATTTATTAAATTGGTGGAATCAGTTTATAAAGAGAAATAAATTGAGGACTTGAAATTTACTGACGTATAGCTCACCCGTTGGGTTTTGAGGCGCATTAGAAAATTTTAAGTTAGAATAATTGATTTGAATGAAATATTGATCTTGGAAAAATATTGAAAAATATTACGTAGAGGATTTTTAAATGAAGAAAATGTGGAAAATGAAGTTGGAAATGACATTGATTTTCTGAAAATCCAAAATAATGTTTGAAATATTGAGAAATGTTTATGTAGTTGAGAAATTATGAAAAATGATTTATGGGACTTGAAAATATGATTTTTAAGCTACGCGGTTTGAACAACGTGAAAATGGTTATGCGATTATAAAAAAGCATAAAAATGATACGCGATTGAAAATACAGTAAAGATACTGTAAGAACTGATGTATTGGATCCGATGTATCGATGATATTATGTAATTGTATGAGCGATTATATAATATCCATTGATCTTATGATATTAGACAATTGTATGGGCGGTTGTTCTAATCTCATTTGAGAACCCTTTTAATGATGAAATTAAGATATGCATTGAGGCAAATGATGAAACTGAGACATGCATTGAGGTATTTGTGCATTGAACAAAATTGCATTGAGGTATTTGTACATTGAACGGAATATAGTTGATAGCTATTATGACCCTTGTGGTTGAAGAGTGAATGAGAATTGAAAAGTCAGATCTATGATGGATCTTAGGGGCGTCGAGGCACAATGGTCAACCAGTGGACCGTTGACAAGTACCATGTGTCACTTGGTGACACAGTCCGTTGCAACGCATTGATGATACCCGACAAGAACATGATTCCTTTCGTGGACTGGTAATATCGTTGGGCTAAGGCTGACATTTATTCCAGACCATTCATCTCGAAATTGTGAAAACCTCCATGGAGTGGGAAATTGGTTTAGTATGCATACACATGGTCAGTACACATATTGTTGTGGCATGGTAAATGTTCATATGGTGTGACATCATCATTTCATATATATTGATGGTATTTGTTATGATGAAATTGGTATTGGTTATTATACTATGATATATGGTTATGGAAATTGTTTATGAAATGATGACATGAATATAATTGTGATATTTGTGTGTATGGAATGACTTTGTCATTCATATCATTCGTTGCTACCACACTGGTATTGATGAAAGGGGATCTCACCTTTTTGCTGTATTATTTTGTTGTGTTTGTATTGTTAAAATTTGTATAGTAGATGGAACGAGTTTCTTAGACTTGACTAGAGGTAAATATTCTGAGTTCGGTGACAACATCGAGGAGTGCCCATCTTGGATTCATTGGTGTGCGATTTTGAGGAGGAACAGATATATGACACATCAAGATGGATACAAGACGGAATAAGTATGTTGAGTTTTTCTCGTTAGTGTTTTACCGTGCTATTAAGTAAGACCTATCATGGGGTTTGCTACTGTTTAAAATTGAGTCTGTAAGTTTTATATTTTTGGAATGATTGTTAAATATTATGTGGTGTCTGTTATATGAGTCTTAATCGATTCACTATATTTTTAAATAGTACCTATAACTTTAGTAAATTTATATTTTGAACAAGGAAGAAGTTTTTAACCTGCATTTTAAATAATTAAATCTTTTATAATTTACCTTAGTTTTCTTTTGTTGAGTCAGAAAAGGTGGCACTCGAAAGAGGGTGTTACAGTTTAGAAGATGGTCTCAACATGAAAATGTCTTGGATTAGTGTCTAGATTTAAGATCTATGGTTAGATAGAATTATAGAAGATTGGAAGTGAAAATAAGGGTGTTGGTCGTGAGCTTTAGAGAAGGGAAAGGATGAAAGATTTTGTGTTTAACTTTGTTGGTTTATAACAAGTTGATAATGAATAAACTAAGTCACAAACTTAGCATTCAAAAGCAAGCTTGGTCATGGGTTATAGGAAGAGAAAAGGGTGAGAGCTTTGACACAAGGGCAAGAAAAAATGAACAAGACTAAAGCCCTCATATTTATAAAAGATGATATGATTAGGCAACCAAGATATTTTCTTAACCAAAATATCTAACCAAGATATTTAGCCAATATATTTTCAAGCTAGATATTTAACCAATATATTTTTCAAGAAACATATTTTCTAAACCAAGATATTTTCCAAACCAAGATATTTTTCAAGAAAGATATTTTTAAAGCATGCACTAGAACATCTTAGAACCATCTTGAAGCTTTTAGACTCCTCTTGAAGGATCCATGGCGGTGAGTCACCCTTGAAGGTTGGAGTGTTCAACTTCTCCACCATGGCCTCCAAACTTAGCTAGCAAGAAACCCCTCCATTGGTCAATCTTTGAATAGCCACTTTCGTTGACTTTTTCTAAGCAAGCTTACTCTTCCATAGGTGCACATAAAAGCTCATGATTTCTCATGATGAGCTCCACGATATTTAAGCTTATGGATAATTATCCATTAAGATATTTTTTTAGTAGTTATTAACCAATGGACAATAGCTACTACGTTTTATCATCCAATGGATAATAGAACATACCTAAATTTTATTTATCAAATAAAATCTTAGAAAATGAAAAACTTTGAAAATTGTTTTCGGTTTCGAGTTTAGTAAGTTCCCCCGACCTCGAATTAACAGTCCAAAATTTTCCTGACCCCGACAATTTTTATTTTTCTGGCTCGGCCCAACCCCAAACACACAAAAAGCTAAAAAACAGAAACAGAAAAATCAAAATAAATCAAACAATTCATAAAAATTACAAAACTCTCAAAAATCACATTTATTGAGAAATATGAAAAATCGAGGCGTTACAGGGAGTGTCTTCCTTCTCTTTGGACTTTGGGTGGTATGGTTGTGGTTTGAGACACTAGGTTTGCTTCTAATTTAGACTCTATTCATGGTGTTTTTTTAGTGTCGGTCTTGTTGGAAATCAAGGGGAGAGGTCATTGGTGGTTGACATCTGTTTATGGTCCTCACAATCCTAAGCATCGTTAAATTTTCTGGGAGGAATTAGGTTTCTTATTTGGTTTTTGTGGTCTGAATTAGTGTCTGGGTGGGGATTTTAATGTTGTGAGGTCTCTAGCTAAAATGTTAGAGGGGGTGATCATCTCACTTCCTCTATAAAGGGTTTTGATAGTTTTATCAATGAGTGCAGTCTTAGAGACATTCCCCTCTCTAATGCCCGTTTTACTTAGTCTACTAGAAAAAACTACATTGTGGCTTCCCATTTAGATAGATTCATGTTCACCATTATCTAGGATGATGTTTTTCCTGATCTTGTGTAAGAAAGTTTATCTCGTCCAATTTCTGACCATTTTCTTGTTGTTCTAGAGTCTAGTAAGGTGAAGTGGGGTCCTTCCCCTTTTAGGTTTGAAAACATGTGGCTTACTCATCACTCTTTTATTCTTTTTCTTAAGAAAGTTTGGGAGACAACTTCAGTTCATGGTTGAGAAGGAAATAAAATTATGAGGAAATTGAAGCTTCTCTAGGAAAGCTTGAAAAAGTGGAATTTGTCTGTTTTTGGTGACATTCGGTTTAGCAAAGATGTTATTTTGAAAGAACTTGATTTGTTGGACAAGTTGGAGTTAGAGGGTAATTTTACTAAGGATCTTTGTGTTAGGAGGCAGAAGTTGATGCTTGATTTAGATGAAATTTTGCTTAAGGAAGAAATGAGTAGAAGACAAAAGATAAAATTCCAATGGGTTAAGGATGGAGATGCTAACTCAAAGTTATAACGTGGCTTCTGAGAGGCGTAGGAAAAGCCTTATTAAAGAATTGGAATTGGAGGATGGTACGGTTGTTAGGGACATAGGGGTCATTGCCTTTGAAATCTCTCTATTCTACTCGGATTTATTTAATGAGGATATGCCTATTAGACCCTTCATTGAAGACTTTGATTGGTACCCCATCAATCTAGATAAGGCTTGTTAGTGGGAAAGACCTTTTGAGGAGGATGAAATTTGTAGGACTGTCTTTAGTTTGGGTAAAGACAAAACTCCAAGTCCAGATGACTTTTCTTTTGGGTTTTCTCAAAAGTGTTGGGATATTGTTAAACTTAACCTCCTTAGGGTGTTTGTTGAATTTTTCAATAATAGTAAAATCAGAGTTTGTATGAACTCCACTTTCTTTCCTAAAAAGGACATGTCAATGAAGGTAAAGGACTTCCGCCATATTAGCCTGGTTTGTAGTGTTTATAAAATCATTACGAAAGTTTTTGCTTCTAGGTTGAGTGAGGTCCTTTCCGATACCATCTCAGAAAATTAAAGTGTCTTTATTCTAGGTAGACAGATTCTTGATGCCACTTTAATTGCAAATGAGGTGGTGGATGATGTTAGAACTTGAAGGAAACAAGGTCTAGTGTTTAAGCTAGATTTTTGAAAGCTTATGATTGTATGAGTTGGGATTTTTTTGATAAAGTTATGGACAAGAAAGGTTTTAGAGTCAAATAGAGAAATTGAATTTTAGGTTATTTATCTTCTTCTACTTTTGCTATCATTATTAATGGAGAGCCAAAGTCTTGGTTTAAGGGCTAGAGGAGTGTGAGGCAAGGGGATCCTTTATCTCCTTTTCTCTTTACTATTGTGGTTGATGTGCTTAGTCGTTTAGTTTTTATAACTGTTAATAAAGGGTTGGTTAAAGGGTTATTAGTTGGTTCGGATGCTTGTTTCCTATCTTCAAGTTGGGTTGTTGTTTGTCCCTTTATAGGTCGCAAGTGCACAGATTAAACAAGTAATATAGTGTAAAGTAGGATATCATTCCCACGAGGACAAGGTTACTTCCAATGCTAAATATCAACCAATAGCTTAAGTAATTTTATTCCAGAATATAAAAATAGGAAAAAAATGCATTTAAACTAACTTAAAGGCTGTAAAGCAATAAATGAAAATTAAAGATAATGGTTAGAGATTAGGGAATCCTTCTTCACCATAAGGACAAGGTTACTTCCAATGCTAAATATCAACTAATAACTTAAGTAATTTTATTCCAGAACATAAAAATAGGAAAAAAATGCATTTAAACTAATTTAAAGGCTATAAAGCAATAAATGAAAATTAAAGATAATGGTTAGAGATTAGGGAATTCTTCTTTACCTTCTACTTTAATTAATAATATTCAACCCTTTAAGCAACATTAATGAATGAGTTAAGTTAGCTTGAGAATCTACTTTAGTTAAAAACCTATGTCTAGGTCAATCAATCATGCTTCATTTACCTAATTCACTATGTTTTCATGAGAACTACTGCAAACTCCATGATGTTGTGTGGATTGTGAACACAATTAAGATCAAAATCAGTTGTCAAGTCCCACCAAAAATATAAAAACCTTACAACTAGTTGTAGTTAGTAAGGGTCGATTTGTGGAGAACCAATTCAATTAACATTATAAATAGTTTCCTAATTTAAACTCTGAAGAACAATAAATAGTAAAAAAAGGGTTTTGTTTGTTAAAACTAATAAAAGAAATTAAATATAAAGCAACAACAATAAACACGATTTGAATTACTAATTAAGAGATATTGGTTAAGAGATGGAATCTACTACTAGATTTATATAATAATGCTAACCTACATATCCTTTATATCAATATGATCAATTATGTTTTCATGCAATTGTGAGATTAATTCTTTGTTTTTCTTAAGTTTTAGTTAATTTAGAAACCACTTAAATCAAGCCCTAATCATTAGTTAATTGCAAAGCAACCGCTCTTGCACCTACCTAATGATTGTATTAAGATTTAGAAAACCAATGACACTAAGGATCAATCACACACCGGGATTGAATTACTTAGATCATATGTTTCACTAGTTCTACCACCACAACCGCGCATAGCAATCCTAGTTTTACTACTTTTGAAAATAGCAAAGACTATAAAAACCTTTATACTGAATTAAGCATATAAACATATGAATTAAAACATAACTGTCTTGGATATAAACAACTATGCAGAATTTACATGATCAAAACTAGGATTTCATCTTCCTTTAACCAAATAAGAAACTTAGCCACACATGGTGAATTCAAATTCAAATGAAAAACTAAAGAAAGACATCGTCAAGAATACAAGTGCAAAAGAAAACTGAAGATCAAAATAGTTTCCAACGATCAAGGTTGATTAATCTCCGATGGCTCGAACTCGAGTCTCCAATCTTTAATCAAATCTCCTCCTCTCTTGTTCTTCATATTCTCTTCAGTAGCTTGGCGGCTTCCAGTTTAGACTTCTCCCTTTAGGAACCCTAAGCAATCCTATTTATACTTTTGAGTCGCAGACATAGGCCTTGTCTGATTACACGCCCCCCTCGTGTTTGAGTCTATCAACATAATTTTCACAAGAGTGGAAGTCAGAGAAGAACACGACCTATCCCGTGTCTGAGGACACAAGCCGTGTCTTTGGTCACACTCAGAACTAGATCCAATTTGTGATGCCAGATAAGGACATGACCCTCCTCGTGTCTAGGGACACGGGTCGTGTCATTTGATTTCTTCATATTCAGCCTTAATTCTTCACATATACTCTTCTCTCTTTACTTCTAGGAGTGATATTGATCTCCGTGAATCTTTAGCTCTCTCCTCAAATGGATAGCAAGCCTAGTTTGATGCTAATGGGCTCAAACAGTCAAAGATCTCCTAAAAAACACAATACAATTATGAGTGCTTATAAATACACTTAAGCATAGTTTCACAAAAAGGCTTGTAACACCCTGGAAAAACATGTTAGGCTTGTATATGGATACGAAAGTAGCCTAATACTTGCTTAACATGTCTGTTAAGTTTTGTGACTTTCTGAGCACGTTTAGGCACTTTGTTGCAACGCTATGTGGTTGATGTGCTTAGTCGTTTAGTTTTTATAACTGTTAATAAAGGGTTGGTTAAAGGGTTATTAGTTGGTTCGAATGCTTGTTTCCTATCTTCAAGTTGGGTTGTTGTTTGTCCCTTTATAGGTCGCAAGTGCACAGATTAAACAAGTAATATAGTGTAAAGTAGGATATCATTCCCACGAGGACAAGGTTACTTCCAATGCTAAATATCAACCAATAGCTTAAGTAATTTTATTCCAGAATATAAAAATAGGAAAAAAATGCATTTAAACTAACTTAAAGGCTGTAAAGCAATAAATGAAAATTAAAGATAATGGTTAGAGATTAGGGAATCCTTCTTCACCATAAGGACAAGGTTACTTCCAATGCTAAATATCAATCAATAACTTAAGTAATTTTATTCCAGAACATAAAAATAGGAAAAAAAATGCATTTAAACTAATTTAAAGGCTATAAAGCAATAAATGAAAATTAAAGATAATGGTTAGAGATTAGGGAATTCTTCTTTACCTTCTACTTCAATTAATAATATTCAACCCTTTAAGCAACATTAATGAATGAGTTAAGTTAGCTTGAGAATCTACTTTAGTTAAAAACCTATGTCTAGGTCAATCAATCATGCTTCATTTACCTAATTCACTATGTTTTCATGAGAACTACTGCAAACTCCATGATGTTGTGTGGATTGTGAACACAATTAAGATCAAAATCAGTTGTCAAGTCCCACCAAAAATATAAAAACCTTACAACTAGTTGTAGTTAGTAAGGGTCGATTTGTGGAGAACCAATTCAATTAACATTATAAATAGTTTCCTAATTTAAACTCTGAAGAACAATAAATAGTAAAAAAAGGGTTTTGTTTGTTAAAACTAATAAAAGAAATTAAATATAAAGCAACAACAATAAACACGATTTGAATTACTAATTAAGAGATATTGGTTAAGAAATGGAATCTACTACTAGATTTATATAATAATGCTAACCTACATATCCTTTATATCAATATGATCAATTATGTTTTCATGCAATTGTGAGATTAATTCTTTGTTTTTCTTAAGTTTTAGTTAATTTAGAAACCACTTAAATCAAGCCCTAATCATTAGTTAATTGCAAAGCAACCGCTCTTGCACCTACCTAATGATTGTATTAAGATTTAGAAAACCAATGACACTAAGGATCAATCACACACCGGGATTGAATTACTTAGATCATATGTTTCACTAGTTCTACCACCACAACCGCGCATAGCAATCCTAGTTTTACTACTTTTGAAAATAGCAAAGACTATAAAAACCTTTATACTGAATTAAGCATATAAACATATGAATAAAAATATAACTGTCTTGGATATAAAGAACTATACAGAATTTACATGATCAAAACTAGGATTTCATCTTCCTTTAACCAAATAAGAAACTTAGCCACACATGGTGAATTCAAATTCAAATGAAAAACTAAAGAAACACATCGTCAAGAATACAAGTGCAAAAGAAAACTGAAGATCAAAATAGTTTCCAACGATCAAGGTTGATTAATCTCCGATGGCTCGAACTCGAGTCTCCAATCTTTAATCAAATCTCCTCCTCTCTTGTTCTTCATATTCTCTTCAGTAGCTTGGTGGCTTCCAGTTTAGACTTCTCCCTTTAGGAACCCTAAGCAATCCTATTTATACTTTTGAGTCACAGACATAGGCCTTGTCTGATTACACGCCCCCTCGTGTTTGAGTCTATCAACATAATTTTCACAAGAGTGGAAGTCAGAGAAGAACACGACCTATCCCGTGTCTGAGGACACAAGCCGTTTCTTCGGTCACACTCAGAACTAGATCCAATTTGTGATGCCAGATAAGGACATGACCCTCCTCGTGTCTAGGGACACGTGTCGTGTCATTTGATTTCTTCATATTCAGCCTTAATTCTTCACATATACTCTTCTCTCTTTACTTCTAGTAGTGATATTGATCTCCGTGAATCTTTAGCTCTCTCCTCAAATGGATAGCAAGCTTAGTTTGATGCTAATGGGCTCAAACAGTCAAAGATCTCCTAAAAAACACAATACAATTATGAGTGCTTATAAATACACTTAAGCATAGTTTCACAAAAAGGCTTGTAACACCCTGGAAAAACATGTTAGGCTTGTATATGGATACGAAAGTAGCCTAATACTTGCTTAACATGTCTGTTAAGTTTTGTGACTTTCTGAGCACGTTTAGGCACTTTGTTGCAACGCTATGTGTGAAAAATATGTATTTTTAGCTCCAAAAGTGACTTAAATTGCTTAGTTTGTGGAAATAAATGTGGAGAGTTTATTTCTAGGTCATAAATGTGTGAACTGTGCTGCAGTTAAAATTTGAGATTTATCAGGATTAGTTTAGTAATTTTAAGCATATTGGTTATAGTTTTAATACCGGATTGACAGCCAGTAGATATGAAAAAATATGAAAATGGTGAAAACAGATTTTTAATGAATCATAGGATTTATTTTAAGTCTGTTAGAGGATAGAGAACTGGATTTTGTGAAATCTGAGTGTTCTTAGCAGATATAAGTTCCAGTGTGGTTTCAGGGGCAAAATGGACTTTTTCTCCTATTTCTCCCTATTAACTCTCGGTTGAGAGGGGAAGGAGAGGCAGAAAATGAAAAGAAAGAAAAGAGAAAAGAGAAAGAGAAAAGGAAGAAGGAAGGAGAAGGAAGAGGAAGAAGGAGGAGGAATCAAGTGGAGCTTGGATCTTCCATGGCTCATCCTTGGCTTCATCTTCATCTTGTCTACAAGAGGTAGGGGGAAACTTGTTGTTACTTCTTGAATCCATCTTCTTCATTTGGTTTATGGGGACCTAATGGAGGAAATGGGATTTTGAAGTGTGGGAATTGTATTTATGTTAGTAAATGCATGAATTTTGTTAGAAAGCTAGAGAATAGCATGTTTTTGGTTTGATGGAAGCAAGAAGTTGGATTTTCAGCCTTGGAATACCTTGATTCCCATTTTATGTCATATTTGGGGGTTTAGGTTAAGTGTGAATTTTGAGTCACAAAGTGGTGTGATTGAGTAAAATTAAAGTGAAATAAGAGTTGCTATGTGTAGTTGAACCTTGTGGAAGGTTGTAAATCACTTGGATGTGAAGTTTGAGTGATTGGAGGAGGGTTTTGTTCCAATGGAATAGTAACTCATTTTGTAAAATTCTACAGAATTCATGTTCTGGTTCTGGCATCGCGGCGCAAGGATTTCACATCGCGGTGTGAGACTGATGCACGTTCAGTATTGTAACTAGAGAGCAGCACGCTGCAGCGTGGCATAGCGGGTGCCGTGGCTTGAGCTCTAGAATCTTCAAAATATGTGTTTTTGATATCCTTGGAAGTTCCTAAGTGTTAGGACCTTTCATGTATGTTTTTACAAGTGTGATAAGACCTTAATAGGGGTATTTAATCAAGTGAGAAGGTGATAAATCAAAGTGATTTGTAATTGCTAATTATGTGAGGTAATTAGGCATGGATATACACATGTATATTGTGAAATGTGATTTGAGAAAGTGAGTTTTCCTAAGTGTTGGAATCACTCATGTTTACTCTTTTGAGAGTGTTAAATTACTTTTAAGAGTATTTGGATAAAATAGTTGTAAAATGAACTTGATGTGCATATAAATCAATGGTGGAACTAATTATGTGATGTAAATAGTAATTGTTGTGCATGATATGATTGTGAAACATAGTTGAGGTGTATAGTATACTCGTTATGTTTGTGTGTTGTTAAGGATAGATTTCCTTAGGGTTCCGAGGATGGACTTCTTATCCGTTTTGAAGACCATGTAGTTGATGAATTTCACTACCTGGAGTGTTATTTTCTGGATGGACTTCCAGTGCTTGTCCAAGGTTATGGATGTGACTTCCATTACTTTGTTCAAGATTCATGCATTCATAACATTACCATGGACTTGGTATCATGCATTATTCACTTCATACTTAAGTTATTGCATAGGCATACACATTAGACATACCTTAGCATAACATGACAATTGTATAAGCGGTTGCTATCATGACATAAACTCATAAACTTTGTAATTGTATGGGCGATTGCATGTCTCTGAGATGGAGATGTTGCTATTACATGTCTCTGAGATGGAGATGTTGTTGTTGCGTACTTCTGAGATGGGAGTGTTATTGTGGTTCTGTGAATGAAGTGTATTCGTGATACATGTAAATTAATTGTTATCGTAATTATTGTAGGTAACTAGGAATTGTATGGTATAGTTTGACTAGTTGAGGTGTAATGCTTCTCCTAGTTGTTTGATGGGGTGAGATGCCTAATTGTAAAAGAGTAGTTGAAGATGGGCATTCCTTCTTTACTTTTAGCGACCTAGAGTAGTCGAGGTAGGGCAACACCCTCACTACGTATGATGAGTAGTTGGGGTGGATTTATCCTCACTATGACTCATACATGCATGATGATAGTATATGATTGTATGGGCAGTTGTATATTATTGTTGTTTGCTTCTGGGAATGAAGTGTAGTTTACTTTTGTGATATGAAGTGCAATTTTATTAGTTGCATGTGGAAATGAGTTTTCTATACAACTTATAACATGAGATTCTATTTCAGGAAGAGAAAGGATATGATTTTGGCTTTTGTCACCTTTCTAGTAATATTGTGTTTTCACTTGATGTTTTTCCTTGAAATAGCTAGAATGATTGTGATGGCGTGTTTTAACTGCGTGGAATACTTCTTATTGTGTAATCTGTATGGTTGTATAAATTGCTGGTTTTCGAATACTTCTACTGAGATGTGATTTCTCACCCCGATTGTATTTCCATGTAAATCCAGGTGCGAGTTCTTCAAAAAGAGAAGCAGGAGCTTGGAGTGCTTAGCTTAGTGTAGCTAGGTAGTTTATTTTGAAATGATATATGTATGGTATTTATGAGGAATACTATTGTGGTGTAATATTTATATATTCATTCATGGCACATATTTTCTATATAATGTCATTATGTTATATTGAAAATCACATAGCTGTTAAGTAGCAGGTCTGAATCTAGTGACTGTGGTAGTATACTATAGTTATTAAATTCGGGATGTTACATCTCCAAAACTGTGTAGTCCAATGGGAAGCAAACTAGATTTAGTTTCATTTAGTTATTACTTAGATTTTATACTAACTTAGTTTTAGTTTTCTAATTCCATTTAGTTGCATAGTTAACTAGTCTAACCACTATTCTTGACCAATTTCTATTGGTTGGATGTTTACTAACTTGATTCTTATTGGTTGTCATTTTGGTTGAACAAATTCTATTGGTTGCTCTTGAAAAGTCTTTGTCACAAATGTTGACTTAATCTTACTGGTTAATCTTTTTCTATAGCTTTTCTATTGGTTTATCAAAGATGACTACTTCTAATTGGTTTATCAAATGAAGACTAGATTCTAATTGGTTTATAAAGGAAGACTAATTTCCTATTGGTTCAATATATAACCATCAAACTTGGCTAATTCTTATTGGGTTATTTCAAAGAGACTAGTTTTCTATTGGCTTAGAGAATTCCAGCCACTATCGTTGACTTTTCCAAAACTTAGGAAACAATCTACGCTCTCCTTTTAGTTCGTCATAAAGGTTGTCATGATTAATTTCAAAGATATTTTGGTTTATGGATAACTATCCATTAGATATTTTTGAAAACTATTATCCAATGGACAATAGTTACAGAAATTATTATACAATGGACAGAACATACTACTTATAAGTTAGTAAGTATTTGTCCACTGTATAAATAAAAATACAATATATGTTTATTTCATAGATAATTTTTAAAAATTAAAAGATTATGACACGTATCTCTCAGAATTAGGTTTAGTAAGATTCCCCGACTCTGAATAAATACGTAAAGATTTTCCCTGGCCTGAAAATTATTATTTTTCTGACTCGGAGTAAATCACACAAAACGATCAATTATAGTCACGGAACCATCAAATTATTTTTTTACAGCAGACAGAAATTGCAAAATAGTATAATTTTGTCATTACTGTCAAATAGCTAAATTTTGGGGTGTTACATAAATCATCCATCTTCAATTACTTTCTCTAAGCTTAAGTTTGAAGCTTTTTAGGTGAAGTTCTTTGATCTTCATGTTTCTATCTATTTTAAAGTTCTAAACCATGACTTGGATCCATGGTTATCCTAGTCTAGCCTTAGATATTAATGTTTGTGTGTTTGTTTTTGTCTTTAGGAACATCTTGGTGGTAGAAGTTTTCAACAAGAAAGACAACAAGGAACTTTTGATCATCATCTAAGGTAAGAGGGAGATTAACATCATCGACTAAACATAGTGGTGAGAAATGGATTTTTGTGTTTGTGAGTGAAGAATCCATATGAAGATTTATTCACTTGATTGTGTGGTTTTGATTACTTGTGCTTATTTAGTTATGTTTGATTATATGATGTTAATAGTATGCATGAAAGTTATATGATTGTTTAATTGCTATATTGATTTATCTACTTGATTGTATGAGTTAGATAGTTTGTACTTGTTTGCCTATGTTATCTTTATAGCTTTAAAGTATGCATAAACATAGTAGGATTTTGATATGTTGCATGCTATATATATATATATATATATATATATATATATATATATATATATATATATATATATATATATATATATATATATATATATATATATATATATATATAAAAGGAAAGAAACTTTGGTTCCAAGGACCACTACGGCTCACGACCATCTATCCAAAATAGGGGTAATCAAGTTAAAAATATTTTATTAATTGTGGATTTATTTGATTAGGTAATAAGAATATGAATTAAAGATTTTTAAGTTTGAAAAGGAAATGAATAAGATTTTACTATTTGGAGGAAATGGATTTTTGGAAATAATCATAAAGAATGAGTTTGAAGGAGGGTATGAAGTTTAAAGAATGTTATTTAAAAATGATTTTTAAGAGATATATGGAAACGTATGGATTTTATTAGACAGAGAATGATTTTTGGCAATAGAAATGGAAAAGAAGTTTTTAAAGGTGACTTGAGATTTAAAGTATTTTATTTAAGAAGAATGGAACAAAGTTTTTATTATTAGATAAAAAGTGATTTTTGATTATGATGATGGAGAATAAGTTTTGAAAGTGATTTAGAACTCAAAGAATTCTATTTAAGAGGATTTTAGTAAAGGTAATGGAAGAAGCTTTCAGTAAAGTAATATAATGCAGATTTTGAAAAAAACATTAGAAATTATTATTTAAAGGAGTTTTCGTAAGAAAAATGGAAATTAAAATTCAAATTTTATATTAAAATTGGAAGGGTTCAAAATTAAGTTTAGAAAGTTAAGAAATGTTTTACGTGATTGAAAAACAGTGAGGAGACTTTACGCTTTTCAAAAATAATAATTTTTGAGCTACGCGATTTAGAAAATGTTTAAATATTTTTATGCGATTGAAAAAATAGTAGTTTGTTGTCAGGCCATTGTACTAGACCTGGAGATGTTGGGAAATGGTTTTAGCCAGTGAAGGCGTGTTTTTGTGGAAAACCATGTTATTAATATTTGTGTTATGCATTGAGTTATCATGCATTGAACATTGTACAGTCGGTGGCTGTTATGGCTTTTGTTGCCTAAGAGGGAATTAGAATTAAATAGTGAGATCTATGATGGATCTTGGGGGCGTCGAGGTGCGGTGATTCACCTAGTGACCTTTTTATCACACCTTTCATTTGGCCATGAAAAACCGTTGCAACGCACCGACGAGACCCGACAAATACTATTCCTTTCGCGATCCGGCATAGACTATTATTGAGGCTGCCAGATCTTCTGGGTCATTCATCTTTGAATTTGAGTTTAGCTCCATGGAGTAGGAACTAGTTCATTATGCATATACATAGTCAGTACATATATTGTTGTGGCATGATCAATGTACATATTGTGGTGGCCTATAGTCATTATATATATTGTTCATATATGTTGTTATAGTACTGTTAATGTTTATATTATTCTGAGATATGTTTACTGAAGATATTTATGAATTGATAACATGAATATACTTGTGATATGTGTATGTATGGAATAACTTTGTTGTTCATATCGTTTCTTTGTTGCCATATTGGATTCAATGTAGGGGATCTCACATCTTTGCTGTATTGTTTTGTTTTGTGTTTATATTTGTTAAAATCTATAAAGTAGACACAACGAGTTTTCTTGGGTTTGGTTTGAGGTAATCTTCTGAGTTCGGTGATGGCATCGAGAGGTAATCTTCCCAGTTTCGTCAGAGTGCAATTTTATGGAGGAACAGATGCATGGCACGTAGAGATGGATATGGGACGTGTTCAGTATGTTAGGAATGTATCTCTGTTTTTTTGTAGGACTCACCATGAGGTTGCTACTTTGTCTTTTCATGCTGCTGTTCATTTGGAGTTTTATATGCCAGTTGGGGCTTATGGAGGGATGTCCATAGTGAGGATTATATGGAGTCGACAACTCGGACTCCCGTTTGTGGTGACATGCCCCAACTGGGGAATTTGTCTATCAGCGATTCCGGAGGAGGATCAGGTGCAGGACCCTTGTCTTCAGGTGCTCGGACTTGGGCCTGGTTCTGTTTGGATGTGGTAAACGTATGTGATCTTTTAAGAAAGTAATTTCCTATTTATTTATTTATTTTACATTGTTAGAATTTCATATAAACATATTATATATATTATTTCAGTTTGAAAATTTAGTTAAGTTTAAGTTATCAGTGAAAAGAATTTTAAAATATGTGCTTTATAATAATCAAATCTTTCTTAACTTGTTTTCAGTTTTAAAGTAAGTCTGAAAATGTGACTCCCGAAGGAAGGTGTTACACTCCCAATCCTTAAACCTAGAATCCTAGACATCCCTTATTACCAAAGCATCCAAAACTTCTGCTTTAGTTTCTTGAAGCATAACAATATCAAGTGTTGCTTTGTTGATCACCTCCCTAACTCTCTTTTGCTTCAAGTAACTACCTAACCCTCTCACATTCCAACTAAGGATCTTCATTAAGTAACTTACCATGTCGCTTGCTAGCCTTTCCTGTATAATTAATTGTTGAAACCAAACAATCAAGTTACCTTAACAATTTCTTTTTCTTATGAATATAAGTATTAGGTGACTCAACTAAGGAGCTAGACACCTCTTTTGGATTGAGCACCTTATCCCCCAACTTCTGAACTAGAGGATAGGAACCCAGGTTATGCTTTGCATTGTTAAGGCAACTAAAGACTTTGGTGATTTCCTCTACCTTCTCTACTTTGATGCCATTTTGGAAAGTGGAAGGTTTTTGCAAAAGAATGGGTAGAAGACCATCTCATTGAGGTAAATCCCCAATTAAGTCACCTGAAAAAATAGTAAAGGACTGAGGACACAAAGGTTTAAGAGGAAAAACATGATGAGCAAATAAAGAGGGGAAGGACATGTGAGGAGATAGATTTAGACAAACACTCCCTAGCTTGGTCAAATCTCCAAGCTAAACATTAATGTTCTTTATAGATATAACACCAGCTCCCAGGCAAGAAGGAGATCTTTTATTTGTCATGCTTTCTTTTTGTTCAAAAAGCTCTAGAATTCCTATCAAATCAGCCTCATGTTGAATAATATGATTGTTTTCTTTAGAGTAATCCTGGAACATCTGTTGCATAGATTCAACAAGCAACCCACCATCATCAAACACTTTCGAACCAAATAGTGAGTCTATATCTTCATTTTCATTCTGAAAAAAGGAATCTAAATCTGAATCATAACCTAATTTTTGATCAGCCATGTCATCAGAATCTTGTTTACCCACTTTAGAACTTAGTTTGTCTATCCCCTCTAGCATCATAGAATGTACAATCCAAGGTGAAAACACAAGCGTGTCAGGTAAAGACCGAACCAGTTGATTAGAAACATTTAGACAAGGGACAAAAGGTAAACTCCCTCTAGATCTCTCTACTACAGAAATCTCCATCAAAAGCCCTACCTCTTTTCTGTCAGGTGAAGCCGATCCCTTCACTACAAACTGCTTAATAGAAATAGGGTGATAGGTTAAAGATTTAGCTTGCTGAATTGGAGCATAAATTGGAATTAAGGGAGATGGTTGAACCTTAGGAACCCATAATTTTCTCAATCTTCCAGTCGATTTTCCAAGCTTTTTTAGTGACCTATTTGAAGTTTTGGGCTGATTAGAGCCTAATTTCGGCCTTAATCTAGTGAAGGCACTCAACTTAGGCTCTATTCTTGAAAATGTGAATGCTTATGTCATAAAGCATATCAAATAAGTTTTTGATGATAACAAAGTCAAGATGAAGAGCAAGATCAAAAGAAAAATTCAAGACCAAAAGAAGAAGACCAAGATCAAAGGAGGTATATTAGATATAGGTCTTAGAATATCAATGTGAAATGCTCTCAAGGTATCCCAATTATATTCAAATGGTTTTTCAAAGATCTCATAAATCAACTTGCTTTTCAAAGTTCATATTTTAAAGAAATGTTGATTTCAATCTTGGATCATGCTAAACATATACCAATATTAATCAATCCAAGTTTCTTAAAGTTAGAAATGGCATGGATCCTCTTTTTGGCTTGAAAAATGTGTTCAAAGTGGAAAGTAATCAATTACACACTCATGGTAATCGATTACCAGTAAGTCAAAGGACGTGTAATCGATTACACCATCCATGTAATCGATTACCATGTTCCCAGAAATCCAAGAACACGTTCAAAGGGCTATGTAATCGATTACATCAATATTGTAATCGATTACCAGCAAGTCAGAGGACGTATAATCAATTACACAGGTCATATAATCGATTACCATAAACCCAGAAAGCTAAGAACTCGTTCTAACTGTCATGTAATCGATTACCAAAACCCTGTAATCGATTACCAGCATTCTGACATGTCCAACGGCTATATTTTCTTAGCATTTAATGTTGCCACAAAAGCCCCTAACGGCTCTATTGTTCTAAAAACTTATAAATACTTATCTTGGGGCATCATTTGTGGCTAACCAACAATTGAGAAACATCTATCAATCACTTTAATCCGAGAATCATCATTAAATCTCTTTTGCTCTGTTTTTGTATATATTTTTGAGATATTCTTGAAGAGCATCATAGGGCTTCAATTTGTGTAATCTACTCTTGTGAGAGTTTCATCTTGTAAACACTTTGATTCTTTGTAAAGGGGGTGAGGTATCCCTCTAGAGAAAAGAGAGTGAGGTATCTCTCAAAGATTGTAAAGGGTGAGGTATCCCTTGTTGAAGGTGAGGTATCCTTCAAAGGTTGTAAAGGGGGTGAGGTATCCCTCTAGTGAAAAGGGTGAGGTATCCCTGTTTTGAGGCTCAAGCTCAAGGGTGAGGCATCCCAAGGAGTTGAGTGCTCTTTTGTGTAAAGGTTTTCAAGCACCCGTTCAAGCTTGAAGTTTAGTGGAAAATCTCGAGTGGTTTGCTTGAGGACTGGACGTAGGTCACAAGGGGTGGCTGAACTAGGATAAATCCTTGTGTTTGTTCTTCTCAACTCTATCTCTTTACTTTGTGCTTTAATTATATTTGCTTGAGTTGAGTTCGTTATTTAGCTTTGCTTGAATACTTTCTATCTTGGCTTGTTTATTTGTAAGTGGTTCTTTTGATCGCATTTATCTATTCACTTCAATTAAACAATAGCTTCAACGAAAATTTGATAAACAAGTGCTTTGTGAAAGATTTGCGAAAATATTTCATAAACTCAATTCACCCCCCTTTTGAGTTTAAGGCCACTTGGTGACAAGTGGTATCAGAGCTAGGCTCTTGTGTAAAGAGCTTAGCAGCTTCAAGAGAAAGTGATGGCCTTTTCAAATGGTTTTTTTGAAAGTTCTTCTCTTTATAGACCTCCCTTTTTCAATGGGGATGGGTATGCTTTTTGGAAAGAAAGAATGAAAATTTTTATTGAAGCTATTGACTTGGATGTGTGGGATGCTGTTGAAAATAGTCCTTTTGTACCCACACAAGTTGTAAATGGTGTAAGAATTAATACACCAAGAAGTGAATGGACGGATTATGATAAAAAGAAGGTCCAATATAATTTGAGAGGCAAAAACATCATTACACTGCTTTGGGGTATGATGAGTTCTTTAGAGTCTCAAATTGTAAATCTGCCCAAGAAATGTGGGACACCTTACAAGTAACTCATGAGGGTACTAGTGAAGTGAAAAGATCAAGGATAAATACTCTCACTCATGAGTATGAACTTTTTAGAATGAACCAAGGTGAAAGCATTCAAGAAATGCAAAAATGTTTCACACATATTACAAATCATCTTGCTTCATTGGGAAAGACTTTTCCTAATGAAGATCTTATTAACAAAGTGTTGAGATGTTTGAGCAGGGATTGGCAACCTAAAGTGACGGTTATTTTAGAATCAAGAAATCTAGCAACTATGACCTTAGCCACACTTTTTGGAAAGCTTCAAGAGCATGAGTTAGAGCTGAATAGACTCAATCAAAATGAGAAGCATGACAAGAAGGAAAAGAAGGGAATTGCTCTCAAGACCACCTCCTCTTTGATCAATGATGATGATGATGATGATGGAGATGGCTTGGAAATTAGTGAAGAGAATCTTGGCCTACTAGTAAAGAAATTCGGAAGATTCTTCAAGAAGAATGAAGATCAAAGAAGACCTCCTTTTCCCTCAAAGAATGCCTATCACAAAGGGGAAGAAACCTCAACCACTCCTAAATGCTATGAATGTGGAGAATTGGGACACATGAAGATGGAGTGCCCAATCTATCAAAGGAAAGTGGAGAAGTATGAGAAGAGGTACTCAAGGGAAAAGAAAGAAAGAAGAGCCTACATAGCTTGGGATGAAAATGACATGGAATCAACCGATAGTTCGGACAATGAGAAAGCCAATCTATGTTTCATGGCTAGAGGAGAAGATGAAGATGAAGATGAAGATGACATAGAGGTAACTTCCTCAAATTTTGAATCAAATTCTTCTCCTTCCTATGATGAATTGCAAGATGCATTTGAAGAATTGCATAATGAATCTATGAGACTTGCAAAACTTGTTTTATCATCCAAGAAAATAGTTTCCTCTTTTGAAAACAAAACCTCTACTTTAAACAAGGAAATTGAGGAACTTAAAATTTAAAATGAAACTCTTGGACTCATTGATGCTAATTCCTCATGCATGACATGTTCTTTACTTGATAATGCATCTACATCCTTTTCTTGCTCATCATGTAAAACTTTTGAAAAGGAAATTGAAGATTTGAAAAATACTCTTTCAAAATTTACCCTTGGAAGAGATAATCTAAACATATTGCTTGGGAATAAAAAATGTGTGTTTCAAAAGGCTGGTTTAGGGTACAATCCCAAAAATCAACAAAAACTTTATAAGAATTTCTTTGTTCCCTCAAGTTTCTCAACAAGTCCTTTTATAAAGTGTTTTCATTGTGGCAAGAAAGAACATAGTGCATCAACTTGTAATATGAGGAAGAACATCAATAACAAGATTGGAACTAAAATGGTTTGGATCCCTAAGGGCACCTTGCCTAATACTAACACACAAGGACCCAAGAGAATTTGGGTACCAAAAGCCAAAAATTGAAGTATGTTGTAGGTGTGCTTGAAATCCAAGAACGGACTTTGGAATATCAAAAGTGGCTGCTGCATGCACAAGATCAGAAAATACTCCAAGTTCTCTTTCTTGTCTCTAAGAAGCTTGGACTTGCAACCTTTTGATAAGTGGAGATATGTTTTTATATTTTAACCTGTTTTGAAATTGTACTTTTCAAGCTTAATATCTTGACAATATCTCTATATGTGTTAATATGTTAGATAAGTACACTTCTTGTTTGAAATGATATGTTAGATGATAATATCTTTGTACTTGACATTACATTCCTAATATGATCATTGTTTGCCCTAAAGTGCATATATAAGAGGAGAATTAGGAATGATTGATCAATCATGTATTTGAATGAATGCTTGAGTTAGATAATTTTTTTTTATCTTGGAATATTGGATTAATCATGCATCCAAACTCTTGCTGCACAATTTTTTGCATAAACTCATTTTTGCTGCATAATCTGAAATTTGCTGCATAATTTGGTGTTTTTACTGCACAAACTACCTTGATTTAATCAATTATGAATCGAATACTGACTTGAGTGTTGGAGGTTCCCCTTTAGCTATTTTGCAGGTACTACATCATGCCAAAGATCCTCAAAAAGCTCAAAAACTTCACCAATCCATCAACATGATGTAATTCTTAGTAAAAGAAGCAAATTTGCATGATTATGTGTTTTGGATCATAGTTTGATCAGTTTCTATGCTTGCATGATGTTTGGAATTGATTTGGAATGCTTTGGAACAAAATTGAAAGGTTTAAAATCAGTCATTTACTGTTTGAAATGCAAAAACTGAGTTTTAGTAAACTGGTAATCGATTACAATACCTTTGTAATCGATTACAAAGGCTCTGCCAAGCGTTCCAAGCCAAGTCAGAAAGCAGGTAATCGATTACAACTCCAATGTAATCGATTACAACAATTCCAGAAGGCATGTAATCGATTACACCACATATGTAATCGATTACCAGGAATCCAGAACGTACGTAATCGATTACACAGACATTGCAATCGATTACACAGGGTTTTAAAAGGCAAAAATTCATGGGACATACATTTTATCTGCCATCAAGCTATGTCATGATGATTCCTTGCTTGTATACTATCTAACCCCATTTGCTCTTGAATATGACTCTGAATTCTATTGGCATAAACGATCAATACTACCCAAGATTTAATTTTCATATGCATTTGTCATTGGTATCACATATTGATGTGCTAAACTGTTTATACTCTGATATTGATCCTGCTGAGCTGAAATAATTATACAATGCTGAATGCTTATGTTGTTTTTGATAATGCCAACAGGGGAGAGATTAGTAAAATATGTTGCATGTGTACGAGGGAGCTTTACCTTTTACATGAAAATCATTTATCCTATCTCATGCATACATTACGGGGGAGAGATGCGCTTAATCTCTGATAGATAAATAAATGCAAATATTTTTCTATTTTCAATGTTTATTTTGTCATCATCAAAAAGGGAGAGAATGTGAATGCTTATGTCATGAAGCATATCAAATAAGTTTTTGATGATAACAAGGTCAAGATGAAGACCAAGATCAAAAGAAAAGTTCAAGACCAAAAGAAGAAGACTAAGATCAAAGGAGGTATATTAGATATAGGTCTTAGAACATCAATGTGAATGCTCTCAAGGTATCTCAATTATATTCAAATGATTTTTCAAAGATCTCATAAATTAACTTGTTTTTCAAAGTTCATATTTTAAAGAAATGTTGATTTCAATCTTGGATCATGCTAAACATATACCAATATTAATCAATCCAAATTTCTTAAAGTTAGAAATGGCATGGATCCTCTTTTTGGCTTGAAAAATGTGTTCAAAGTGGAAAGTAATCGATTACACACTCTTGGTAATCGATTACCAGTAAGTCAGAGGACGTATAATCGATTACACCATCCATATAATCGATTACCATGTTCCCAGAAATCCAAGAACACGTTCAAAGGGCTATGTAATCGATTACATCAATATTGTAATCGATTACCAGCAAGTCAGAGGACGTGTAATCGATTACACAGGTCATGTAATCGATTACCATAAACCTAGAAAGCCAAGAACTCGTTCTAACTGTCATGTAATCGATTACCAAAATCCTGTAATTGATTACCAGCATTCTGATATGCCCAACGACTATATTTTCTTGGCATTTAATGTTGCCACAAAAGCCCCTAACAGCTCTATTGTTCTAAAAACTTATAAATACTTATCTTGGGGCATCATTTGTGGCTAACAACAATTGAGAAATATATATCAATCATTTTAATCCGAGAATCATCATTAAATCTCTTTTGCTCTGTTTTTGTATATATTTTTGAGATATTCTTGAAGAGCATCATAGGGCTTCAATTTGTGTAATCTACTTTTGTGAGAGTTTCGTCTTGTAAACACTTTGATTCTTTGTAAAGGGGGTGAGGTATCCCTCTAGAGAAAAGAGAGTGAGGTATCTTTCAAAGATTGTAAAGGGTGAGGTATCCCTTGTTGAAGGTGAGGTATCCTTCAAAGGTTGTAAAGGGGGTGAGGTATCCCTCTAGTGAAAAGGATGAGGTATCCCTGTTTTGAGGCTCAAGCTCAAGGGTGAGGCATCCCAAGGAGTTGAGTGCTCTTTTGTGTAAAGGTTTTCAAGCACTCGTTCAAGCTTGAAGTTTAGTAGAAAATCTCGAGTGGTTTGCTTGAGGACTGGATGTAGGTCACAAGGGGTGGCTGAACCAGGATAAATCCTTGTGTTTGTTCTTCTCAACTCTATCTCTTTACTTTTTACTCTAATTATATTTGCTTGAGTTGAGTTCGTTATTTAGGTTTGCTTGTATACTTTCTATCTTGGCTTGTTTATTTGTAAGTGGTTCTTTTGATCGCATTTATCTATTCACTTTAATTAAATAATAACTTCAATGAAAATTTGATAAACAAGTGCTTTGTGAAAGATTTGCGAAAATATTTCATAAACTCAATTCACCCCCCTTCTTGAGTTTGAGGCCACTTGGTAACAGAAAACACACTTTTTGGGTCTACTAACACCTTTAGGTCCACTTCTAACCCATTTAATTAGTCTTTTCCCCTCATGATCCACCTCAATTTTTAGGGAATACTTTAAATCATTCACCATAGTGTCATTCTTCTTCCTAGCCGAAATTTGTGCATTACCATCCAAAATATCCGTATTTCTTAAATCTAAAACGTTAACATTGAGTTTCAAAATTTGAACACTTCAACAATCATCTCCAGCGTTGCAACTCTTTACCACATCAGAATAGGATATCCCTCCGATGAAAAATTGCCTTTTGATTGGGAAATTTTGCTTCACCTGAAACGCAGCTCCTTTTGAGTGGTCCACCACCAATAACTCAGGCAAGGCTCTTCCAAAATGATTCCAACCTGCATGTAAACGATATTTAGGGACAAAAATGGAGCTCCTCCTTCCATTGCCTTAGAATTCTGTGACCATAACATATCTTTCTCTGTTATTATGACATCGAAAAACAAAGAAGATTTTTCCTTCACCTTCAAAGATTCTGACAAAAGGGGGTGCAACATACAGAGATTTATCCTTGAAGTAGATAATAACCAAAATGAAGTATCTTTGCCTATTTGTATGAAAAGATTTCCCACTTTCATCAAGCAACAAATCAAAACATTTGAATTGAATGATGGTGAGTTTAACATAACCCATTAATAATGTAGGTCAAACTTTTCATCCTCCTGATCAAACATTTCTTATAAACCGAGGAAAGCAATCCATAAAATCAAAGCCAGAATCGAAGACTAAACCGCAAATTAGCTCCCCAAATTGCTTCTACGAATAGGGTTAGAACTGCACGAGAAGATCCTACTTTCTCTTTCTTATGAATCTGAGTTCCTTGATTAGAACTGCAACCAATCTTTCCTAACCCTTGCTTAAAAATTTTCGGCCCTTTCTCTACTCTATAGATCTCTTATTCTTCAAACCTTTTTTTTCCTTCAAATTTTCGCAATCTTTTTTCCCCCTTTCGAAGTTATTTTTGAATCCTTCTACTTCTCTGTGGTTTTTCTTTTTTTTTTTAACAAACCCTTGCTTTCTTTTTCTGATTTCGTCTTTCTCCCCCTTTTAGTCGCTCCTTTTATTTTTTTTCTCTTCCAATATTTTTCTTCAATGCTTGGCCTCCCTTTTTCAAGATGTTATTTCCCCATTTCTTGGCGTATTAGATGAAGCTTTCGTGTGATAATCTTATTTGTGGAGTGGAGCAGGTGGTATGAGGAAGAGATGTGTGGGTGGAGGATGCGTGTTGTAGTGGTTTGGGTATGGTGGTGAAGGTTTGTGAGAGGGGGTAGGTTGGGTTTGGAGTATGGCAGCGAATGAGGTTGGTGTTCGCAGAAAGAAAGGAGTCTATACTAACCAGAGCCAAAAGTTAAACAACTTAAGACCTTGTTTTGGAGACTGCTTTTTCAAGTAGAATGAACTGTTGATATGTTAGTTGCTATTGGTTCACCAGTCACAACATTAGATCATATAAAAGCATTTTTTATGGGCTAATTGAGGGCTATAATAGGTTTATTATCTCCGTTACCTTGACATCTGATCCACACACCATCAATGAAATTGAAACCATGTATATGACTCGAAGAAAGAATTGAGAAGCATAGGAAGTCAGAATTCTTTCCACAAGCTAACATAGCTCATGCTTCACACTACAAGAAGCCGACTTCTGGTTTCAATCCAAGGTTTCATAGAAGAGGCAATTATCGAGATAGAGGAAAATATGGTAGAGGAAATGGTGGCAAGTCTCAATGTTCAACCAATAGACCACAATGCCAAGTTTGTAGCAAACCAAGTTAAGATGGCATGAAATTGTCATCATTAGTTTCATTAACATTATCCTAGCCCTTTTACAAGTCAGAATTCTACTACACAAGTTTTTTCTTCCCAGAGCCCTAATGATAGCAGTAACACCCTTATGAGGATGTCATATTTATAAAGAAAATAAAATAAAGATAAATAAAATCTACCCAAGTTGTAAAATATTTATTATATAATAATATGGGTTGTAAAATTTTTCGATTAAACAGAATATTACAAGATAAAATAACACAAAACATAAAATAAGCACACTATTATCACACATAATATACATATGGTTCCATCATAGGTTATACAAATAATGTACAACTACCAATATTTAAAAACTAAAACAGAATAGGAAACAAGCAGTAAAAGGTCTATATATACAACGCAGACGCGCCCAAGTACACATCATAAATATCTAGCCCTCTGAAGGATCACTCTCAGATGAAACTTCAGGTGATAGGTATCTAGGATGCCTCGACCCTCTACGGACACGAGTCCCAGTGCAGTCGATCTGTTGCTAATCTCACTAGGCGCATCAAACATACCACCCCAATGACGCCTAAGAGATAGCGGCAACTCCACATGTAGGTACAGCAAAGTAGAAAAGATCGGCACTCCATCAAACTCCGTATGTATGGTCACAGTCTGATGCCCTACGTACGTCACCGAGTCTCTATCCTCTCGCAGACGCCAGGCTTCAGAGCCTCCGTGAAACTCAAGTTGCACGAACCCAAAGAATCTTGGTAGTGTCATACTAACACAATCAATCTAATGGATATGGATGATCGGATGGTTCTTGATCGTAGAACTGATCTTCGGCTTGCTGCTCTTCCTCCTCCTTGGGATACTCACACTCAAGAGGTTGTTCCTCTTCCTCAAACTCTTTATCACATAATTTAAAATATACAGATAACACATACAAGAAAGAGGTAAGACAATCTATATCACCACAAACATGGTAAATAAGAAAACGACAATACAATCAGATATACAGTTCATACAATATAGAATGCCATAACAGAATACCATAACAACATAAACATAAATACAGTATAACACCGAACAATATAAACATAAATATAGTATAATACCGAACAATATAAAAATTAAATATATATGATGATACAGATAAAAATATAATAATGTATATCACAGATACATATGCGACACGATCCTACTCCATGGAGCTAAACACATACAGACATCAGAGAGAATGACCCGCAAAATCTATTAGTACCACGGCTGCCCAACCAAACTATTCTGCGGTCTCATGTTGCGTCTATAGCCCACAGTCACATGGCGTGGTGTAGCACACTATCTAACGTCGTGTCACTACAGGCAATGTACTATTAGACTTTACAAGATCTCGATTAAGTATAGTGTGTTGCCAGTTACCATGGCCCAGAGGAGCGACCAACTGTCCACAAATGGAATAATCCGCACACTAATGTCTCCAAGTCCATAAAGTAATGAACCACACTACGCTTATCGCACTGACAACACAGTGTGATTCACCTCGTCCATCAATCCACCAAGATTGTCATTAACTCAATGCATGATAAAAAATTACCACAATACCCTCAATGGTATAAATATGCGTATTTACGCAAATGCCCTCAATGGCAAAAATTCTAAATATGCCCTCAATGGCAAAAATTCCAAATATGCCCTTAATAGAAAAAATTATGAAAATGCCCTCAATGGCAAATCTCATATATATACAGTATGTCCCACTTGACAGTACTGTTTCACAATCTGTCCGGGTCCACCACTTTGGTACGACAGTAAAAACTTACTGTTTTCGTCAATCGCATAGCAATTTTATCGCATTTTCAAAATTGCGTCGTTTTTACAAACGTTTTTAAATCGCGTAAATATATTTTACTGTTTTTAAAATCGCGTACTGTTTTTCAAACGTTTTCTCAATTGCGTAAGATTTTTAAATCATTTTCTTGTCTGAATTCCTTAAAAATTATTGTTTAAATAAACAGAAAATAATATTTAATATGTTTGAATTACGTAGAATATTTTTCATACCGTATATGATATAATAGATATCTTTTCTATCTTATTTGTCTGTTTCAACCAAAATTGATAGTATTTTGCTTAGAAAATGTATGATAATGGTTTTCTAAGTTTTCTGTAAAAATTCCTTTTATTTATATTTTAACCATTTATTTATACTCTTGAAAACCACTAACGTGCTTCAAAACATAAAATGAGCTCTACATTAGAAATTTTACAAAAGCTACTGTATTTCCTTCTAAACATTAAAATCATTAGTTTTAACTTCTTAAACTTAATCTAATCATTTTTATTCCTCAAAATTCATTGTAATAAAATTCCTTTTAGCATTATTACCTAACCTTTGTTGAAAAACAATTTTAGAAATAAAAACCTTCACATTTGGCATGTTGGTCGAAATATATAAAATTGACATTTAATCTTTAAATTTGTTTTTTTCTTGTTCTAAAACAAATTTATATCTTATCAATTCCCCTAAGTTAATTAAATCACATTTTTGGAAAATTGATGAGAACATTTTGGTTCTCCTTTGATGTTGAGGCCGTGAGCCTTCATTGGTGTTCTTTGGAACACTCATGCAATCCTTGACATGTTATTCACATCCTACTAATTATACATGCATTTCTAACACATACAATATATTTAAAGCTTGTAGACATGCAATTTAATACAAATCACAAATAGGAAAGCTAATAACAAATAACACAAAAGAATCCTTATGGATTCTACAACCACAAACAATTCCATTTTCTTGTCACCACCCAAGGATGATAAGATTCAAGTCTTCCTCTTACCTTAAGTGAAGACAAACACTCTTTCACTCCTTCTAAGGTTTTGATTTTCACCCTCCAAAGTCACCTATCAAACTTAAACAATTTCTACAAGTTACCAACAAGAAAGAAAGCTTAAACCATGGATCAATCATGGCTTAGAACCTTGAAAAAGAATTTAGAAATGAAAAACAAGGATTTTCACCTTCAAGGTAGAATCTTCAAAGTAGTTTTTCAAGCTTAAGATGATGGATTTTGCAAGAACTCTCAACTAGAGATATTCTTAGAATTGTGTTTAGGTTTAGAAAAGTAGGTTAGAAGGAATTTTGGGTGGATGGATGGTGAAGAATGGTGCTTGGCCGAATGGACCTTCAAAGAAGCATCAATGGAGTTTGGTATTTTTGGAAGAGAGAGAAGAGAGAAAGTGTTAGAGAATGAAGTGATTCTTGGCTCTCCAAGGGCACTTGGTCGTAGACATCATGCAAGGGAGGTGTCCCCTTGGTTGGCTCCATCCAAGCCCTAGAAATGATGAATGGTGAGGATTAAAACTTGATCACTAAGCCTAACTCTCATTGGCTAATCCAAGCCTTGTCATTAAGCCTAGTCATTAAGCCTTGTCACTAATTAAGCCTAGTCACTAAGCCTTGTCATTAAGCTTAGTCATTAAGCTACTACTCTAAAACATTAACTGTTTTGCTAAACGTGGGTCCCGCAAAATATTTCCTGGTCCATTACCGCTTATTTGCACTGACTAATAAAATAATATTATAATAATATAAAATTATTTTATTACATAGTTAAATCCTAAAAATTAAAAGATTACTAACCGTATCATTCAGAATTGGGTTTAGTAAGATCCCCCAGCTCCGAATAATTAAAATAAGATTTCCCCGGCCCGACAAATATCATTTTCCTGTCCCGGAGCAAATCACACAAAAAGTTCAAATAAAATCACAGACAATAAAATAAAACAGTATTTCATACAAAAAAATAACAAACAGTACAAAAAGGATATAACAGTCATTTATCCTAAAGTTGAAAAAAAACATAAAATAGTACATTTGGGACACAATGGTAATTCACTCAAAAGTTTAGGGTGTTACAACTCTCCCCAACAAACAAAAAAATTTCGTCCTCGAAATTCGTTATTTCTCAGAACAAATGAGGATATTACTCCCTCATCTTGTCTTCCAGCTCCCTGGTAGCATCACCAGTCACATCATTCTATATGACCTTTACTAACTCGATCATCTTCCCTCGAAGCTGCTTTACTTTTCTGTCCTCTATTCTAACAGGTAAAGTCTCTTAAGTCAGATTCTCCTTCAGCTGTACTTCATCTGGTTGTATAACATGCGTTGGATCTGGAATATATTTCCTTAACTGGGATACATGAAATACATCATGCAGTTTAACAATCTCATCGATGTATAACTGGGTTAATCTTTCCAAGGAATACTTAATATTAATTGGCAAGAAATGAGTCGACTTCGTAAGCCTATCGACTATAACCCATATCGAATCATGACCTTTCCTCGTCTTCGGCAATCCCGTAATGAAATCCATTGAGATACTATCCCACTTCCACTCTGGAATAGCTAACGGTTGCAACATACTAGCTGGCCTTTGATGTTCCACTTTCGCCTTTTGACAAACCAGACAAGACTCCACACGTTCCGCTACATCTCTTTTCATCCTTGGCCACCAAAATAACTTCTTTAAGTCTTGGTACTTTTTGGTCATTCCTGGATGCAAACTCAAATCACTAGTATGAGCTTCATCTAGAATCCCTTTCTTAAGCTCAAAATCATCCGGTATACAAATCCTTCCCTTGAACCTTAAAATTTTATTTGCTCCTTCTTCTACTATCGACTTATGACCTTGCTTTAACAATTCCCTCTCATTTTGTAAAAACGGATCTTTCTTCAGTTTATCTCGAACCACATCAAGCAGTTCATTGATGATCATCACCTTCCATAGGCGAATTCTTCCAGGAACAAATTCCATTGATAACCACAAATCTCGGAATTTATTAATCAATTCTTCCTTCTTTATCATCATTGCCAAAACACTAACCACTTTTCTGCTCAAGGCGTCAGCTACCACATTAGCTTTTCCTGGATGGTATTGGAGTTGAAAATCATAATCCTTTAAGAATTCCAACCATCGCCTTTGCCTCATATTCAATTCTTTCTGATCAAACAAGTACTTCAAACTTTTGTGATCACTAAAGATATTGAACATTGCTCCATACAGAAAATGTCTCCACACTTTCAAAGCAAAGACCACTGCGGCCAATTCCAAATCATGTGCTGGATAATTCCTCTCATGAACCTTCAACTGTCAAGAAGCATATACCACAACATTCTGGTCTTGCATCAATACGCATCCTAACCCTTGGTAAGAAGCGTCACAATACACATCAAAAGCTCTGTTAGAATCTAGCAAAACTAACACTAGTGCAGTTGTTAACCTCTTCTTCAATTCTTGGAAACTGGCTTCACGTTCTTCCGTCCACTCAAAAGCTTGACTTTTCCTCGTGAGCTGCGTAAGCGGTCCAGCAATCTTGGAAAAACCTTCAATAAACCTCCGGTAATATCCAGCAAGTCCAACAAAACTTCGAACTTCTGTCACTATCTTAGGCCTTTCCCATTGTAAAACAGTCTCTACTTTCGATGGGTCTACCGCAATACCTTTCTTTGAAATCACGTGACCTAAAAATTGGACTTCCTCTAACCAAAACTCATACTTTGCCAATTTCGCGTACAGCTTCTTTTCCTTCAAAATCTGAAGAACAATACCGAGATGTTCAGCATGCCCTTCCTTAGATTGAGAATAGATCAGAATGTCATCGATAAAGATAACGACAAAT
Organism: Ormosia emarginata; assembly: GCA_029884605.1. Taxonomy (NCBI): domain Eukaryota; kingdom Viridiplantae; phylum Streptophyta; class Magnoliopsida; order Fabales; family Fabaceae; genus Ormosia; species Ormosia emarginata. The sequence continues at coordinate 24,231,432 of JAQQTP010000073.1, forward strand.
TTGTCTAAATACGGACAAAAAATCCTGTTCATATAATCCATGAATATGGTAGGAGCATTCGTCACCCCGAACGGTATTACCTGATACTCATAATGTCCATAACGAGTTCGAAAAGTTGTTTTGGGCATATCCTCCCCCTTAACACGAATCTGGTGATAACCCGATCTCAGATCTATTTTAGAAAATACCACTGCTCCATTCAACTGATCCATTAAATCGTCAATTCTTGCAAGCGGATATTTGATTCTTGATAGTCACCTTGTTCAGCTGACGATAGTCCACGCAAAGTCGAAATGTTCCATCCTTCTTCTTGACCAAAAGCACTGGTGCTCCCCATGGTGAAACACTAGGTCGCACAAACTATTTCTCCAACAAATCCACCAATTGTTGTTTCAGCTCCACCAACTCTGCTGGCGACATCCGATACGGTGCAATTGATATAGGACCTGCTCCCGGTACTAAATCAATTGAAAACTTGATCTCCCTCTCAAGCGGCAAACCAGGTACGTCATCAGGAAAAATCTCTGGAAACTCATTGACAACAGGAATTGTATTCACACCTTTCTCATTCTTGACTTCTAGAGAAGACAATAACATATATCCCTATGCTCCCTCTCTCAACAATGACTTGACTTTAACAGCAGTCAAGAATCCAGACTTTTCTTCCTTAGGAAAAACTATAGTTTTGCTTGCACAATCTATAAGGATATGGTTAGAAGATAACCAATCCATCCCTAAGATTACATCTATCTCAACAAGAGGCAAACAAATCAAGTTGACCGAAAACATACGGTCCTTGATAACAACAGGACAATCCAAACATATCTTAGACGTAATTACAGGTTTAGCAGTCTGATAAACACAAATTTTATTCATTAAGAAACCCTTATATTTAGTCATTTACACTCTCCATATTCTTAATTGATTGAGTTTGACATGATTTTGTGAGTTTGAGCTCAAATTGGTCCTAATTGAATATTTTCAGCATTATTGAGATTTTACACTGTTTCTATATTTTGGCCATAACTTGAGTTCCTAATATCTGATGAACATGAATTTTACCTTGTAGGAAAGCTAAGAGGAAGCTCTACAACTTTGATGAAGAGCTCAAAGTCCGATTCAGATGTATAAGGGACCTAAGTTTACATGGAAGTCAGAATACGGGTTCTGTCAGTAGAATCCGAACAGTGTGCACTCATAAAATCATATCTCAAGCTATAATAATGTAGATGGGCTGAAATTTGGACAGTGGATAGTCAAGATCCAAATAAACAACTTTCATGAAGAACACATTTTGAGAAAAAGAAGTCTAATAGGTCATTTTGAGCTTGCAAGTCAGAACAGAGGTGCTGAAGTTGGGTTTGAGCAACCTACGGTATTTGGGACATATCTTGGGCTTAAGGAAGCCAACTTTGACGAACCAGCTATCCATTTTATAGCCAAGACAAGGATCTACAACTTTCATGAAGAACACTTTTCGTGAATCTGAAGTATAGTGGGTCGTTTTTGGCTTCCAAGTCAGACACGGAATTTTCATCCATCCACTAATCCACTAATCTACTCATCCATCCACTAATCCATCCATCAACTCATCCACTCATCCACTAACTCACCCACTCATCCACTCATACACTAATCCAACCACTTAACCACTCCACCCACCCATCCACTAATCCATCCACTCATCCATCCACTCACCACCAACCACTCATCCACTCAACTAACCCACTCAACCAATATTTAATCCACTCCACTCATCCACTCAACCACTCAACCACTCACCCACTAAACCAACCCACTCAACTAAATCAACCAATCATCCACTCACCCACTCAACCACTCAACCACTCATCCACTCAACTAACCCACTCAACCAATATTTAATCCACTCCACTCAAACCAACCCACTTAACCACTCACCCACTCAACCAATCCACTCAACCACCCCACTCCACTAACCCACTCATCCATCCACTCACCTTTGTCATTTTGTTACCCTAGACTTCTATAAAAGGGCACCATTGGTTATCATAGGGAGGAGGGAACTCTCCTTCATTTTCTCTCAGTTTTTCTTGTGATTTCTTTCTAGCTATGTGTAACTAAACCTCCCTTGGTTAAGGGGGTGATGAAACCGCTAGTATTAATGTTGTAAACTTTGCATATTTGATTATTTCAACACAGTTATGTTTTTATTCATATATTTCTGAATCTATTGTTGGTATGAAGGTTTTTGTACTTGTTCCTACTTTCAAAGTAGTAGATCTAGGTTTATTATGCGCGGTTGCGGTAGTAGATCTAGAGAAATATATGTTCTAAGTAATTTAATCCCGGTGTGTGATTAGACCTTAGTGTAATTGGTTTTCTAAATCTTAATGCAATTGTTGGATAGTTCTAAGAGCGGTTGCTTTATGACTCATCAGTGATTAGGAGTTGATTTGAGCGGTTGCTAAATTGGCCAACACGTAAGGAAAACAGAGATTTACTCTCACAATTGCATAAAAACATAATTGAGCATGTTGGAATAAAAAGGATATGTGGATTTACATTATCATATAAATCTAGTGGTGGATTCAATCTCTTAACCAATTTTCTTATATTGTGGATTTCAGTTTGTTTATTGTTATCTTTGAAGCAGTTCATTGTTCATCAAAACTCCAAAACCCCCCTTTTACTGTTTATTGTTAATCAGAGTCTAAATTGGGAATTGTTTAATAGTGTTAATTGAATTGGTTCTCTGTGGATCGACCCTTACTAACTACAACTAGTTGTAAGGTTTTTATTTTCTGGTGGGCCTGACAACTGATTTTTATCTTAATTTTAATCACTACATCCGCACGCATCACAGTCGGTGTAGAAACACTCAATTTAACATTCAGAGAAGACACAGGCAACTTTAATCTTTCCACACAATTATATGCAATAAATGAATGTGTTGCACTAGAGTCATATAACACAGTCAGAAGATTACCTTCAATGACTCCTTCTCCCTGAATAAGGTCATCAGACTTAGAAACTTCAGTTCTCGTCATAGTATATACTCGTCCTCCTGACCTCGGTTGAGTACCTCCTGACTTTTGCTGATTAGCTCGAACATAACGAACAGCAGGTTTCCTTTCCGGCTGAGTACAATCCTTAGACATGTGCCCAAGTTGTTTACAGTTAAAGCAAACTGTTCCTCTAATTGTGCACTCAGGAGAGATATGGCCTTTCCTTCTACACTTAAAACATGTTGGCGTGAACGCCACACCTTGTCCAGCTCTATTACCACTAGCATTTCCCCCAACTGGTGGTTGTTGAGGTTGATTCCCTGGTGGTCTAGAATACGGCTTACGCTGAAACCGATTGGTATTACTGCTACCACTTCTCTGAAATCTTGTTGGTCCAAAATTACGATTTCTCTGATCCCGCGACAGCTCTAATTCCTCGAGTCATGCACACACATCCACTAAAGCATGAAATTGATTCATTCTCAAGGATAGCACTCCTCGCTTCAGTTCCACTCTTAACCCCGACTCAAACTTCCGACATCTCCACACATCGTCCGGTCGAGTTTGAGCATAATCTGAGAACTGAGACAAGTTCTCAAATTTAGTAGCATACTCATTCACCGTCATGTTACCCTGACGTAAACCAAGAAATTCCATTTCCTTGGCATGTCTAGCACTCGCAGGAAAATACTTCTCCAAAAATACATTAGAAAATACCTCCCATGTAATTTCTGTTCCTTCAGTCTGCAACAATCGGTGTGTTCCTCTCCACTAATGTTCTCCGTCTCCCCTTAACATAAAGGCTGCATACGTTACCTTCTTTTCATTAGAGCATCTCATTCCTTCAAAGATTCTCTCCAAGTCTTGTATCCATTGACTCGCTTTCTCAAGATCAACCTCACCTCTAAACTACGGCGGATTGTTACGCCTAAATTCAGATAAATTTAGGGCATCAGCAATAACATCTTCCTGTTGAGCTGCTCTCAGGTTCTACTGAGTAATTACTTTAGTCATTCGTTGCATAGCTTCAGCAGTCGCAATCATTGGATCCACTGCACGATTTACATTCGCACGTGTTCCTCTTCCGCCAGACATCTTCTTTCTTCAAACATAACAAAGCAAAGTTAGATATATCCTGTTGGAAGTAAATCAGAGAGAATCACACAGCATAAACAAAAACAGACCCAACCATAACCCCAAAAGACTCTAACTTGGGCTCTGATACCAACTAATGTAACACCTTTATGGGGATGTCACATTTATAAAGAAAATAAAATAAAGATAAATAAAATATACCCAAGTTGTAAAACATTTATTATATAATAATATGGGTTGTAAAATTTTTCCGATTAAACAGAATATTACGAGATAAAATAACACAAAACATAAAATAAGCGCACTATTATCACACATAATATATATATGGTTCCATCATAGGTTATACAAATAATGTACAACTACCAATATTTAAAAACTAAAACAGAATAGGAAACAAGCAGTAAAAGGTCTATATATACAACGTAGATGCGCCCAAGTACACATCATAAATATCTAGCCCTCTGAAGGATCACTCTCAGATGAAACTTCAAGTGATAGGTATCCAGGATGCCTCGACCCTCTACGGACACGAGTCCGTGCAGTCGATACGCTGCTAATCTCACTAGGCGCATCAAACATACCACCCCAATGACGCCTAAGAGATAGCGGCAACTCCACATGTAGGTACAACAAAGTAGAAAAGATCGGCACTCCATCAAACTTCGTACGTATGGTCACAGTCAGACGCCCTACGTATGTCACCGAGTCTCTATCCTCTCGCAGACGCTAGGCTTCAGAGCCTCCGTCAAACTCAAGTTGCACGAACCCAAAGAATCCTAGTAGTGTCATACTAACACAATCAATCCAATGGATATGGATGATCGGATGGTTCTTGATCGCAGAACTGATCTTCGACTTGCTGCTCTTCCTCCTCCTCGGGATACTCACACTCAAGAGGTTGTTCCTCTTCCTCAAACTCTTTATCACATAATTTAAAATATACAGATAACACATACAAGAAAGAGGTAAGACAATTTATGTCACCACAAACATGGTAAATAAGAAAACGACAATACAATCAGATATACAGTTCATACAATATAGAATGCCATAACAGAATACCATAACAACATAAACATAAATATAGTATAACACCGAACAATATAAACATAAATACAGTATAACACTGAACAATATAAAAATTAAATATATATGATGATACAGATAAAAATATAATAATGTACATCACAGATACATATGCAATATGACACGATCCTACTCCATGGAGCTACACACATACAGACATCAGAGAGAATGACTCGCAAAATCTATTAGTACCACGGCTGCCTAACCAAACTATTCTGCGGTCTCACGTTGTGTCTATAGCCCATAGTCGCATGGCGTGGTGTAGCACACTATCTAACGTCGTGTCACTACAGGCAATGTACTATTATACTTTACAAGATCTCGATTAAGTATAGTGCGTGTCGAGTCCATTAGTGTGTTGCCAGTTACCACGGCCCAGAGGAGCGACCAACTGTCCACAAATGGAATAATCCGTACACTAATGTCTCCAAGTCCATAAAGTAATGAACCACACTACGCTTATCGCACTGACAACACAGTGTGATTCACCTCGTCAATCAATGATTGGCATTAACTCAATGCATGATAAAAAATTACCACAATACCCTCAATGGTATAAATATGCGTATTTACGCAAATGCCCTCAATGGCAAAAATTCCAAATATGCCCTCAATGGCAAAAATTCCAAATATGCCCTCAATGGCAAAAATTCCAAATATGCCCTCAATAGAAAAAATTATGAAAATGCCCTCAATGGCAAATCTCATATATATACAGTATGTCCCACTTGACAGTACTGTTTCACAATCTGTTCGGGTCCTCCACTTTGGTCCGACAGTAAAAACTTACTGTTTTCGTCAATTGCGTAGCAATTTTATCGCATTTTCAAAATTGCGTCATTTTTACAAACGTTTTTAAATCGCGTAAATATATTTTACTGTTTTTAAAATCGCGTACTGTTTTTCAAACGTTTTCTCAATCGCGTAAAATTTTTAAATCATTTTCTTGTCCGAATTCCTTAAAAATTATTGTTTAAATAAACAGAAAATAATATTTAATATGTTTGAATTACGTAGAATATTTTTCATACCGTATATGATATAATAGATATCTTTTCTATCTTATTTGTCTGTTTCAACCAAAATTGATAGTATTTTGCTTAGAAAATGTATGATAATGGTTTTCTAAGTTTTTTGTAAAAATTCCTTTTATTTATATTTTAACCATTTATTTATACTCTTGAAAACCACTAACGTGCTTCAAAACATAAAATGAGCTCTACGTTAGAAATTTTACAAAAGCTACTGTATTTCCTTCTAAACATTAAAATCATTAGTTTTAACTTCTTAAACTTAATCTAATCATTTTTATTCCTCAAAATTCATTGTAATAAAATTCCTTTTAGCATTATTACCTAACCTTTGTTGAAAAAAATTTTAGAAATAAAAACCTTCACATTTGGCATGTTGGCCAAAATATATAAAATTGACATTTAATCTTTAAATTTGTTTTTTTCTTGTTCTAAAACAAATTTATATCTTATCAATTCCCTAAGTTAATTAAATCACATTTTTGGAAAATTGATGAGAACATTTTGGTTCTCCTTTGATGTTGAGGCCGAGGCCTTGAGCCTTCATTGGTGTTCTTTGGAACACTCATGCAATCCTTGACATGTTATTCACATCCTACTAATTATACATGCATTTCTAACACATACAATATATTTAAAGCTTGTAGACATGCAATTTAATACAAATCACAAATAGGAAAGCTAATAACAAATAACACAAAAGAATCCTTATGGATTCTACAACCACAAACAATTCTATTTTCTTGTCACCACCCAAGGATGATAAGATTCAAGTCTTCCTCTTACCTTAAGTGAAGACAAATACTCTTTCACTCCTTCTAGGGTTTCGGTTTTCACCCTCCATAGTCACCTATCAAACTTAAACAATTTCTACAAGTTACCAACAAGAAAGAAAGCTTAAACCATGGATCAATCATGGCTTAGAACCTTGAAAAAGAATTTAGAAATGAAAAACAAGGATTTTCACCTTCAAGGTAGAATCTTCAAAGTAGTTTTTCAAGCTCAAGATGATGGATTTTGCTAGAACTCTCAACTAGAGATATTCTTAGAATTGTGTTTAGGTTTAGAAAAGTAGGTTAGAAGGAATTTTGGGTGGATGGATGGTGAAGAATGGTGCTTGGCCGAATGGACCTTCAAAGAAGCATCAATGGAGTTTGGTATTTTTGGAAGAGAGAGAAGAGAGAAAGTGTTAGAGAATGAAGTGATTCTTGGCTCTCCAAGGGCACTTGGCCGTAGACATCATGCAAGGGAGGTGTCCCCTTGGTTGGCTCCATCCAAGCCCTAGAAATGATGAATGGTGAGGATTAAAACTTGATCACCAAGCTTAACTCTCATTGGCTAATCCAAGCCTTGTCATTAAGCCTAGTCATTAAGCCTTGTCACTAATTAAGCCTAGTCACTAAGCCTTGTCATTAAGCTTAGTCATTAAGCTACAACTCTAAAACATTAACTGTTTCGCTAAACGTGGGTCTCGCAAAACATTTCCAGGTCCATTACCGTTTATTTGCACTGACTAATAAAATAATATTATAATAATATAAAATTATTTTATTACACAGTTAAATCCTAAAAATTAAAAGATTACTGACCGTATCATTCATAATTGGGTTTAGTAAGATCCCCCAACTTCGAATAATTAAAATAAGATTTCCCTGGCCCAGAAAATATTATTTTCATGTCCCTGAGCAAATCATACAAAAAGTTTAAATAAAATCACAGACAGTAAAATAAAACAGTATTTCATACAGAAAAATAACAAACAGTACAAAAAAGACATAACAGTTTTTTATCCTAAAGTTGAAAAAAAACAGAAAACAGTACATTCGAGACACAACGGTAATTTATCAAAAAGTTTAGGGTGTTACAATAGCCATGATTGCAGCACTTAAACTCTGTTTGATCCATCATATCCTACAACCTAAAACTGTGCTCAAGGTCTTCTAACCATGTAACACCATATCCTACATACCTAGCCACCAAGTCAGTGTGGAGGCCAAGACAGAGTGTATATGGGAAATGGTGCGGGTTTGGTAGTTCAACATTTAGGGCATTCTACATTTCCTTCTCCCTAATCTAATTGATCTTTATCTCTCAACAATCTTTTACATGTGTTTTTTGAATTCCATTCTGGTTGTTATCTTGTAAAAACTAAGGTTACCAAACAGATTCTTCTCCAAAGGAATCTTAGAAATGGCTTGTATGCATTTGACAACTTGCACATTGTTCCATCATCTACAAAATACCTTATTTTTGTTCTACTTGTTTCATGGCAAGTATCATAAGCTACCCTTCCTATTGGTGTATGCCCTAGTGGCCAATACATTTTGTTTGTATTTACATACATTATATTATGTTATTTTATATGAGGCATTTCATTTATTGTGTTCTTTTTGGTAGACATAATAAAGTCCTTAGAATAGTAAGTTTGATACCATAGGACATCAAGTGGATGACTTGATCGTGAGATCCAATAGGATAAAACACTATTCTTAAATGTCCCTAGTCAAGTATTATTGTTAATTAGGACAACAATAATACATTGAGGCTAGTATGTGTGTAGACTGATGACCACATCTCACGGGTCATGGATATGAGATATCAAGTCTACACATGGATACATATTAGAGTAATGATGTATTGGACAGACCCGCCATGAGAACGTTACGTGGATCGTTACGTGAGTGTCATAAGCGTTTTCTCATAGTGATAATGGTGTATGTGGTCCTTTGACCGAAATCACTACGATTCCTACATGAGGAGTTGTGTGTTTTAATGCCATCAAACGTCATCGTAACAAGATGATTATAACGTTGGTTATTAGACATGCCGCAATACATGTGGAGGGATGTGAGTGACCTAGATGGGATTTGTCCCTCCTACATAACAGAGCGATATCTTCGGGCCCCCGATTGAGTGAGACTACGAAATGCATGGCCATGCTCAAATGAGTCAATATGAGATATTGATCTTATTTGTTATTACTATGTCTACTCGGGAATCAGAAACCGAAGATTGAACTAAACAAGGGTGACACGTTCTATGCCTTGTGTTCAATCTGGATATCCGGACAAAGGGACTAAACTACACCGAAACATTGGTCACCAGATAGGTTATGTCAAATCACTGACATTCTCATTACTTGGGTAGCAGTGATTTGTTGCTAGATACGCTCACATCGTTTGTAATATTAAAATGAGATTTTAATATTACTACTAACGTCATGAGAACCCGCAGGTCACACACTTAGAGTAGACTAAATTAGAGTAATCGAATCCAAGTTGGACTCGGATTCAATCGTGGGCCTAACTCATGACAGATGGGTTTAGGGTTGCATCACTTACCCTTGCTCACGCTCACACTCACTTAAGGCAATCAACGTTATAAATAGTAATCGCTAAGGGGGCTGCTAATGTGTTACATCACAACCCTAGCCGCACCTTACAGAAAGTGAGTTAGAGATAGTGAGGTCTTCTTCTCCTCTTTTCACAGCTAGCACTACGAAAATAGAGGCGTGACTCCTTTTGCAAGTCTGTTCGTGTGGATACCGCAGAAACATCGTCGCTATTACGGTGTTGGTGATTCACCTCGCTTGTGTCTATCACGCTTCAAGAGGTAAAAATTTAAAAACTCGGATTATGAATTTTTCGCATGGATCCTGTGAGGGAATTCTGTTATTCCGCTGCGAGACTTTTGATCCGCAAATTCCCAACACTTCCCTACATATGATATAGTATATTCCTTTCCTTTGAAACTCATAAATTCCAAGCATTTGCCAAATTTTGAAATTCAAAATAGTGGTAGAATTGCAACTAGGCACAAAAATTAAAGCACTCCAAACTGATGGAAGCTGAGAATATGTGCTTTTACCAAGTTCCTTAGTTAGCATAGCTTCTTACATAGATTTACTTGCCCATATACACATGGTAACTTAGAAAGGAAGCACAAATTCTTATACAAATAGGTCCTACACTCTTAGCTGCATCATCCCTTCCCTTTCACTTATGGGGTGATGCTTTTCTCATAGCCACCTACTTATAAATAGATTACTTGCACCAGTCCTTAACAATTTGAGTCCATTGGAGTTTATTTTTAGTTTTATCTGAGACCTTATAAGATGAGGATCCTCTTTTATTGGCCAAAATAGGAGAGACTCCTATTTTCTTGAAAGGGAGAAAATAGTGGTTAAGGGTGAGAGAAGAGGGGAAAAAACTAACCATTTTTTTCCCTTTTAGAAAAACAAGATCATCTCTTATTTTGGCCAATAGGAAAGGATCCTCATCTGACCCTATAATAGACATAAAATGAATTTCAAGTCAGCCATCTATGTATTTTTAGGTTACTACCTAGATTACAAAGGGTTAAAGTATTTGTTCTCCAGTGGGAAGGTTTATGTTTCTAAATAAGTAATTTTTTATGAGAAGGTCTTTCCCATTCAATATCCACCTTATGAGTTCACCAAACATATTTCATCTACTCCACCACACTCACCCACCTTTCCACCAACTATACCAATAGAGTACTCCCTACTTCTGCTAAGGATGCCTTATCTATTGGTAGTCAAACTATACACATTACATTACAATAACCTATTTATGTTTTCAACGATTTTGACTATGACAGGTCATTTGAGTTTCTTGGAAGTCCTCAATCCTCAATAATTGCACTGCCACCACTTGATCCACTTGCTCAACCATCCACTCATGGTGTTCATCCTAAGATAACAAGAGCAACGGTAGGAACTTTCAAGCCTAGAGTTCTCACTGCCACTCTTGAACTTGCAACAATGGCAAAAGTGTTTTTCACTTTGGACTAGCACCAAGCTCTACAAGTTGAATATGACGCATTAATGTAAAATGTAGTTTAGTCTTTGGTACCCCTACCCCCACCAAAAAAAAAAGAAGCCAAAGGTTGTAATTGGGCTTTCAAGGTTGAGAGAGAAGTCAAATGGGACAATGCAAACATATAAGGAAAGGTTAGTTTCCAAAGACTTTGATTGCCTCCAAGGTACTCCCTCAAATAATTTTTCCACACAGGCTAGTCACTAGTAGTCATATCCAGTTGCCCTTGAGTGTTATAGGATCTCCCTGATGATAGATGGAGGCCAAGTTGAGTTATTGTTTAAGAGGGGATTCTAACTCATGCACTTGCAGAGTGTAGAGCCATTTCTAGAATTCTTGAACTAATTAAGTCAATATAAAGTTTTTCACATTATCACTCAATTGTGTATTTTCATGTCATTAAAGTGTGACTTAAGATAAAATTGTTATAAGAATCCAACTATTTTAATGATGTGATAATATATAATTGATTCAAAATATAAAGATGAAGATTTGTCAAAATTATTTGAAATATTAAGAGTAAATAGTTAATAATTATGAGATTTTTTTTTAGGACAAAACTTGGCTCCAACCTAAGTTAGAAGAAAATCCTCCAACTTCTTCTAATTTTATGCCATGTGTTGTAACTCACTTATTTCAACTCCATTAACTTAATAAAATAGACACATGACATAAAATTAGAGGGAGTTGGAGGACTTTCCTCCAACTTGAGTTGGAGTCAAGTTTTGTCCTTTTTTTTTAATTAAATGTCTAGGTGCTAGGAGATATACTTCTTGATTCCTGATAATTAAGGAATATCTTTTCTCAAAAAGATGAAAAAAAAAACACACAATATCTTTGTTATGCATCAAAATCAACATTTACTTTATAAAGGATACTTTAAGAAGATGGGTGAGTGAGAGGGAGAAGGAGAAAGAGTGAGGAGAGTGTTAGAGGGTGGAAAGGAGGTGGATAGCGACGGCAATGGAAGGGTGGGATCAAATGGAGGGGGTTACGTTGCTTTCAAGGATAAGGTTCTTACAGGTAGCGCACCTATTGCACCAAGACCAAAAGTTGATTTTCGAGAGGAATATGGTACGGGTGGAGCATGTTGATGGCAATAGGTTGCGTACAAAAGTTTTCATTGATGATCAGATTACTGAGGAGCTTTCTGCACCATGGAAATATGCCTTGATTGTTCGACTTCTAGAAAAATCTATTGGCTACAAGGCCCTTAAAGAAAAGCTCAAGGTGGTGTGGAAGTTATCTACAGGGTTTGATGTCATGGACATTGGTAATGGGTATTTCATGGTGAAATTTGATGTGATGGAAGAACATCGTTTGGAGGTCATTCATGGTGGCCCTTGGATGATTTTTTATCACTTTTTGGCTATGAGGACCTGGTCTCTAGACTTCAATGCTTGTATTGAAAAGTTTGATCATACTATGGTGTGTGTTAGGTTTCCAAGCTTGAATCTCTTGTACTATGATGAGAGTTTGCTGAGGGCCATTGCCAGTGTTGTGGGAAAACTCGTTAGAGTTGATTTTACAATGTTGAGTGCTGAACGTGGAAGATACGCAAGGGTTTGTGTTGAAGTGGATTTATCTTTACTAATGGGGGGAATAGTTCGGATTAAAGATCATTGGCACAAAGTGGAATATGAGGGATTACATGTGATCTGTGCTTAGTGTGGTTGCTATTGTCATGTAGCACGTAATTGTAATCTTACAATTGTCTCTGCTCCAAATAAAAGCCATATTGCCCCTAAAATTGTTGATCCAGTCTCCAATGGTGGCAATGCTCCTCTACTGCCATCCACGGTGATGGATGTTGCTAATTTGAATTTAATTTTGGAGGAAGGAGAATTACTGCACAAGATTCATGGAGAATGGATCACAATTTAAAAAATTTGTGGTTCTCGTAATAAAGCAAGTGCTAAAAATACTCCTTCTATTAAGGAGAAAAAAGTAGAGAAATCTGGTCCTAAGCTGCTAGTTGGGGATACGTTTAACATCAACAAACCTGGTCTGGTAACTGAAGCTGTTAAAGCCGATCAAACGGTTGATCAGGCCTTGTCCTCTAAACCTTATTTGATTTTTCAAGCTACTAAGCTAGAAGGGCCTGGTAAGAGAATTAAACCATCTACTTTCCCTCATCATGTGCGTGTCTCTAAAACCCAAACCAAGCCCAAAGATTCGAAGAAAGGAAAGCGGCCCAGATCAAACTCATTGGAGTTGGCTTCTAATCAAGACATGGGTGCAACCCAAATTCAGAAAACCTAGGAAACCAAATATGTTAACCCGTTGATTGATAACAGTGGTGTGGATGTTTGTTTTTTCACTATTGTTATGGTTAACCCGTTATTGTGCTCTGCGTTTTCTCTATTTTACCTTCCTTTCATCTTTCTGCATGGAGTAGGAGAGATGAAAGTAACATTATGGAAATTGTGTAGGAGCATAGTTCCAGTTATAATAAGAAAGAAGACTTGGAAGGAGACAAAATAAAGCTAGAGGTTAAGGAAGAAGAGCTTAGCAAAGAAAACCTTGATAGCAAGAGTCATAGCTGAGAAGCCCGTAAATCAGACTGCTGTGAAATCTATGTTTTGTAAAGTATGGGGGGAACCTGACGGTCTTAAGATAATGAATATGGGTACTAATATATTTATGTTCCTCTTTATAGAAGAATGGCAAATAAGGAAGATCCTTATGGAAAGTGTTCTAGACTGGTTACGGGCCCATAAAACTAGAGCAACCTGACCTGCTAGGTTGTCCCTCAGATGTGCGATGCATAGAGAGTTACTCGTCCATTAAGCATGCCCCCCCCTTGATAGAAAAGTGGAGACACTACTCCACTCAAAAGGAGGGGACAAACCCACAAAACACCAATTTCCTGCACTGTAGGTGGTAGAGCACAATACGCACCGATATGCTCAACAAGAGGACAAAGGTACACATTAATCCCATTGCACAATATCCTCCTCGAGCAACAATTGACTTGAGCGTTGAAATGTCTTTTGCAGATACCCCCCCTCGCTCCTCAAATCGTTGCTACTACGCCACAGGGGAATTAACTATCACTTACCTTTTTAGGTAACTCTTAGAATCATGTTCAAACATTGACGCCGTCTGTGAAAAATAATAAATTTCAACTCCCAACTACACTTTAGAGGACTCCTCTTGCTACCTCCATCATGGTGAACATGAGAAGGAGACTGACATTAACCAACCAAAATCGCACCTCTGCTACACACAACCCTCCCTCCTTAAACCGTCGATTGCCGTCTAACCTCGTGGCTCATCAGCTAGTTGTGGAGCTGGTCGTCGTCCACCCGAAACTTAGGTAGAACGGGCATAAGACTTCTTTCACTAGAGGGAATCTCCCCCTCCTTCCCTGAGGATTCCGACAAGGAAACGCCTTGGCCCTCAAAGAGCACCCTTCGGGGACGCTGGACAACGAGTATCGGTGCAGCAACGCCTTGAGAATTGGTTAGAAAATGAAGTCCAATCTTATTGGGGCATGGCCAACCACTAGGAACTGTCGAGAGCATAATTGTTTTCCCTAGTTAGACTACATGATGAGAGGATTCACTACCAAAAAGAAAGAATCCATAACTTGGAGAGGGTAGCTAACCAAATCTTGGAAGCAGGGGACCACCCCATGCCAGGAACCACAAAAACAGAAAGGACTAATGCCGACACGATGACCACCAACCGGAGAACACTAGAGTCATGGACCCCGGTCATCAGCCTGAGCCCGCCCACTCAAAGGAGTAGACACATGCAATAAGGGACATAGTATCACAAAACTAGCCTTTTTCTAATAGAGTGATGGCATACGAGATTGTGATGCGCTTCAAGTATCCCGCCAACATTGAAGTTTATGATGGAACCACAGACCCTCATGAACACCTGGATGCTTATGGACCACCTCTTTCAATGAATGGCCCACAATGTTTTGGCATGTTTTCATACATAGTTAACATTGAGCTCCAATTTTTATAACTCTTAATATTGTAGCATGTAACACCTACCACCAGTCTACTATTATTGTTTGGTAATTAGCCTCACATTATTATATTTATTATATCAGCAATATATATTGCATTTAAAATTTAAATATATTTTAACATATATATCGGTCTAACCATTGCTCGACCACGGTTGAACCATTAAACCGTGAACTAGTTTCTTCACTAGTTTAATGACTGGTTTGATTTTTTAAACATTGGTTCCAATGTAACACAAGCTCCAAAATATTCTTACTAGCGGAATGGACACATACTGTGTTAGGATTGGAAAGAACCCTAATAGAAAATCTCACCATAATTAATACAAATGATTGCTAGAGGTGCAGTGCACACCGCTCCCAAGGTGTCACCTCTGACACCACCCTATCTTGTAACGCCCTTACTATTATCATTAATAGTGTATCCAGAATTATACCATAGTAAATAATAATAAGCATATTACTCAAAATATACAACAAATACTTCAAATATACTTTACAATGATATACAAAGATATGAGCCTGGAAGTGTGAAATAATATACATATACAAGAAGGATGTTTATACAAAGAGTGCATCATAATACAAATATACATCATATGCCTCCATGACAATCTCCATACATTCTTTATACAAAAGTCTAAATCTAAGACAAATATCAACTTTTGCCTGGGTCGTTGTGTTGCATAACCTGATCCGAGAAATATCATGGAATATAATATAGAAATGAGGTGAAAATATTAATTCTCAATAATTCTATTATGAGAAAGGTGCCATTACAATAATTTCAGTTGTTTCGAAAAAAAATCTTTTATTATTATTACAATTTGAATTATACATATATCAGAAAGGTGGCAATCGGCCAAATCATGTCCTTTCTCTTATTGAAACAGAAATTCAATCAATACTAGTTTTCAAAAATACTTTTTAACAAGCAACACCAATTTCATTCATAATAAATTCCAGTAATAGTGGCCAAACAAAAACCATGATATCAGATTCATACAAGAATTTAGATTCATTTCAAAGTCATAATATAGCATATAAATTCAATTCAATATCAGTGATCATTCAAATACTCGCTTATCTCATAGAACCCATATTTCAAGCACCACAAAGGGCAGGAGCCAACTCATATAGCTCGGGCTATTAGGAATTGCGGATCAAAAGTCATGCAATGGAATAATAAAAATTCCCTCACAAGATCCATGTGAAAAGGCCATAATCCAAGTTTTTAAAAATTTACCTCTTGAAGCGTGATAAACACAAGCAAGGTGAATCACCAACATCGTAATAGCGACGATGTCTCTGCGGTATCCACACGAATAGACTTGCAAAAAGGAGTCACGCCTCTGTTTCGCAGTGCTAGATGTGAAGAGAAGAGAAGAGAACCTTCCACTGTCTCTCACTCACTTTCTTATGTGCGACTAGGATTGTAATGTTACGTACATAGCAACCCCCTTAGTAGTACTATTTATAATAGTGACTGCCTTAAGTGAGTGAAAGCAGTAGCAAGGTAAGCTATGCAACCCTAAACTCATCTGTTATGAGTTAGGCCCACAATTGAATCCAAGTCCAACTTTGATTCTTATTGCTTCAATTTAGTCTGTTCTAAGTGTGTGACCTTGTAGGTTCTCATGACATTGGTAGTAATATTAAAATCTCATTTTAATATTACAAACAGTGAGCGATATCTAGCAACACATCACTGCTACCCAAGTAATGAGAATATCAGTGATTTGACATAACCTATCTGTGACCAATGTTTCTGTGTAGTTTAGTCCATTTGTCCAGATATCTAGATTGAACACAAGACATGGAACGTGTCACCCTATTTTAGTTCAATCTTCAGTTTCTTAATTCTCGAGTAGACATAATAATAACAAATGAGATCAATATCTCATATTGACTCATTTGAGCATGGTCATGCATTTCGTAGTCTCACTCAATCAGGGGCCCCGAAGATATCAGTCTTGTTATGTAGGAGGGACAAATCTCATCTAGGTCACTCACATCCCTCCACATGAATTGCAGTATGTCTAATAACTAACTTTATAATCATCTTGTTACAGATGACGTTTGATGGCATTAAAAACACACAACTCCTCATGTAGGAATCATAGTGATTTCAGGTCAAAGGACCATATACACCATTATCACTATAAGAATCGATTATGACACTCATGTAACGATCTATGTAGCGTTCTCATGGTGGGTCTGTCCAATACATCATTACTCTAATATGTATCCATGTGAAGACTTGATATCTCATATCTATGACCCGTGAGATGTGGTCATCAATCTACGTACATACTAGTCTCAATGTATTATTGTTGTCCTAATTAACAATAATACTTGATTAAGGACATTTAAGAATAGTATTTTATCCAATAGGATCCCACGATCAAGTCATCCACTTAATGTCCTGTGGTATCAAACTTACTATTCTAAGGACTTTATTATGTCTAAAAAAGAACACAATAAATAAAATGCCTTATATAGTAAAAATAGCATAATACAATGTATGTAAATACAGACAAAATATATTAGCCTCTAAGGCATACACTAACAATCTCCCACTTGCACTAGAGCCAATCAGGCATATATCTAATACCTAAAGACCTAGTGTGACCCTTATACTTCTACTGTGCAAGAGGTTTCGTCAGTGGATCAGCAATATTATCATCTGTTAGTACTCTGCATATCTTCACATCTCCTTTATCGATGATTTCTCGAATGAGATGGAAACGCCTAAGTATATGTTTGGATCGCTGGTGAGATCTGGGCTCCTTAGCTTGTGCAATGGCTCCATTATTATCACAATAGAGGTCAACTGGGTCCACAATGCTAGGAACTACACCAAGCTCAATAATGAACTTCCTAATCCAAATAGCCTCCTTTGCTGCATTGGAGACAGCAATATACTCAGCCTCTATAGCAGAATCAGCGACTGTCTCTTGCTTTGAAATCTTCCAGCTCACAGCCCCACCATTCAGGCAATAAACAAAACCCGATTGCAGTCTGGAGTCGTCCTTATCGGTTCGGAAGCTAGCATTAGTGTAATCCTTTACAACTAGTTCCTCCTTGGCTCCATATACCAAGAACGAATCCTTAGTCCTTCTTAAGTACTTAAGGATGTTCTTGATAGCACTCTAGTGACTCTCACCGGGATCAAACTGGTACCTGCTCGTTATGCTCAAAGCATACAAGATGTCCAGTCGAATACATAACATGGCATACATGATAGATCCAATTGCAGATGCATATGGAATCTTACTCATGTGATCCCTCTCATCCTGGGTGGAAGGGGATTGAGCCTTAGATAGGCTTATACCATATGACATAGGCAAGAGTCCTTTCTTAGATTCATGCATGTTAAACCGTCTTAACACTTTGTCTATGTATGTACTCTGACTTAGGCAAAGCAATCTATGCGATCTATCTCTATTGATCCTGATACCTAATACATAAGTGGCTTCACCCAAGTCCTTCATAGAAAAGCACTTCCCTAACCAAGTCTTTACAGACTGTAGGGTAAGGATATCATTTCTAATTAGTAGTATGTCATTTACATACAACACTAGAAAAACAACTGTGCTCCCACTGACCTTCTTGTAGACACAAGATTCTTCTTCATTCTTGATGAAACCAAACTATTTGATTGTATCATCAAAACGAAGATTCCAGCTTTTGGAAGCTTGCTTCAATTTATAAATAGATCGTTGCAACTTGTATACCCTTCTAGCATCCTGTGGAGTGGCAAAACCCTCAGGTTGTGTCATGTACATATCCTCGAGAAGATTTTCATTAAGGAAAGCAGTTTTGACATCCATTTTCCAGATTTCATAATCATGGTATGCTGGAATAGCAAGCAAGATCCGAACGGATTTAAACATCGTAACTGGGAAAAAAGTCTCATCATAGTCTACACCATGAATTTGTTTGAAACCTTTAGCCACCAATCGCGCCTTAAAGGTATGCACATTACCATCCATGTCGGTTTTCTTCTTGAAAACTCATTTGCACCCAATGGGTTTTATCCCTTCATGTGGGTCAACTAAGGTCTATACCTGGTTGGTATACATGGATTCTATTTCAGATCTCATGGCCTCAAGCCATTTTTTGGATTCTGGGCCAATAATGGCTTCCTGGTAAGTCACAGGCTCATCTTGATCCATGAGCAATACGTCACCTTGTTGGGTCATGAGAAATCCATATCTCTCTAGTTGATAACGTATCCTGTTAGACCTACACGGGTCTTGTGCTACTAGAGCAGATTGTGGTTCCACAATGACTTGTGAAGGCTGCTCTATTTCTACCATCGGTTCGCTGCTACTCTGTGAACTTTGAATTTCTTCAAGTTCTACTTTCCTTTGAAAGGTTCTTCTCTTTTATTCGCAGCTAGCACCACGAAATAGAGACGTGACTCTTTTTTGCAAGTCTGTTCAAGTGGATACCATAGAAACATCGTCGCTATTACGGTGTTAGTGATTCACCTCGCTTGTGTTTATCACGCTTCAAAAGGTAAACTTTTAAAACTCGAATTATGGACTTTTCGCATGGATCCTGTGAGGGAATTCTATTATTCCGCTGCGAGATATTTTGATCTGCAATTCCCAACAGTGGTATTAGAGCCACTTGCAAAACCATAATTCGATTTTTTTACTTTTCTTGTTATATGCGATAACATAATTCATTGCTTTCTTTTCATAAAAGATATGATCTTTATATGTTATTTCTAAAATCGAAATAATGATGTATGAAATCGTGTTTTGTTTGATTTGTTGTTTACGAAATATGTTGATGTTTTTGAAACCATTAAGATGTTCATATGTTTTTTTGCGAAAACCGTTTTGAAAGCTTTCTATTTCTGCATTTTTCTAGTATATATATATATGTGATATATGAATGAAAACCAAATTGAATGCTTTCTGTTTCTGCGTTTTTCTGGTATAAATGTGATATATACATAGCAGCGCAACACAAGGTTTTGGAAACCTTGTTTTCAGTTTGCGGCGGCTATGAAGCCTCCTCATGACATGAAGTGTTCATGTCTTCACGCATCCTGAAAACCCTGTTTCTGGATAGGTGATGGCGGCTGTGAGGAACCCCTGCGGCACATGAAGCGTTCATGTGTTTGCGGGCCTTAGGGTTCAAGTGTGGTTGTCGTAGCCGTCACAGAGGCAGAAGGGGTCTGACTCAAATTTTTGTTCAAGTAACCAGTGGTGTGTGATATTCGAAAGTGCGACATTCAAAACCTTTTTTTTATAATTCACAAAATAATAATGTGTTATTGCTTTGTGTTTTTGTATTCTTATAGATGCATGGTGCATGGTTATGGCCTTAGTCTTTATTTTATGCTATTTTGGTTATTTTAAATACAACCTGCTTGTCGTGCCTTTCTTTCTACATTCTGATTGTACATTCTCTTCTCATCTAGCTCCCCTCGAATGTAAAAGAAGTTTCTATAATGTAATCTTCATATGGAGACAAGGAGACGACATCAAGTGAGGACGTTAGTGGGAGACGCTTGGTGAAGCTGGCATTAGTTAATGCTACTCTCTTAGAGGCCATAACCATGTCACGTTTATTATATGCTTTATATGTATGAGATGCATGGATGATGTTTACGGTATGTTAAACAAGTTTAATAAATGGTGAGATCTAATAATAAAATTCCCTCAAAGAAAATATTAAGTCATTATGTGATGCCTTCCAATGTGTGGCACTCGTTAAGACTAATATCGATTAAGTGTAGGTCTGCCAAAGTAGGGTGCCTTTATCTATATTAGTAAGATGCGATGGGATAAGAGTAATATCCAAATGCCAACCATTGGGTCTAACTTAACTAGGCCATTTCAATAGGATTGAAGGCTTAGAGGCATGAAGTTGGGCTTTAGTCCATTAGATGGATTAGAATAAGTGTTATTCACCCAACTATCCAAGAGTTGCATGTGATGTCATTGGAAAGAGTTTCCTACCTAAATAACCGAATTTTGGGCGATCAGCCAAAGCTGACTCAAAGCTAGGTGAAATATGGATCTTGGCCCACTAGAAAATCTTTCAATGGGATTTTCCGAGTCAATGCTGAGGGTCATTGATTTGAATAAAATAGTGGGAGGCATGTTTAATTAAAGACCTTATTAAATATGTTTATGGCATGATACTTATATTTTGCATATTTCTGTTGATAGATTACCATGGCAACAAACACATCAAGTAACTTATCATTGCGATCAGTCCTTGACAAGGACAAGTTGTCTGGGACAAATTTCTTAGACTGGTACATGAACTTGAGGATTGTCCTTAAGCAAGAGAAAAAGCAGCATGTTTTAGAACAGCCTATTCCTGAGCCACCTGCTACTAATGCCCCTAGAGCTGAAAGAGATGCTTATAAGAAGCATCAAGATGATGCCTTGGACGTCGGATGTCTAATGCTAGCCACCATGAACTCTGAGCTCCAAAAGCAACACGAGAACATGGATGCCTACGATATAATTGTACACCTCAAAAAGCTCTATCAAGAGCAGGCTAGACATGAGAGATACGAGGTCTCTAAAGCACTGTTTCAGTGCAAACTAGTAGAATGAAGCCCTGTTGGTGCTCATGTACTCAAGATGATTGGGTACATTGAAAACCTAGAGATACTTGGTTTTCCTTTGGGCCAAGAGTTGGCCATTGACTTAATCCTGCAATCGTTGCCGGATAGTTTTAGTTAATTTGTCATGAACTACAACATGAATGAAATTAACAAAACACTACCAGAGCTGCTAAGCATGTTGAGAACTGCTGAGCAGAACATAAACAAAGGCAAAGGAAAGGCCATAATGATGGTCTATAAGAATAAGGGCAAGAAAAAGCAGAAAAAGCCCCAGGACAAGTGGAAGGGTAAGGGCAAGGAAAAGTCCAAGCCTAACACTTCTGGCTTGAAACCAGTGGGTGGAGTGGCTAAGGAAGGTACATGCTTCTATTGCGGTCAGACCGGATATTGGAAGAGGAACTGTGCCAAGTACCTAGAGGAGCTCAAGAAGAAGAAGGGAAGTGAGACTTCCACTTCAGGTATTTTTGTTATAGAAGTCAATTTATCTACTTGTGCATCATGGGTATTAGATATTGGATGTGGATCTAACATTTATGTAAATGTGCAGGATCTAAAGAGCAGTAGACCATTGACTAAGGGCGAAGTTGACCTACGAGTGGGAAATGGAGCAAAGGTTGCTGCACTAGCCGTAGGGACTTATTTATTAGCTTTGCCCACTAGGCTTGTAATTGAATTGGATAATTGTTATTTTGTGCCTGCTATTAGCAGGAATATCATTTCTGTTTCTTGTTTGGACAAGAAAGGTTTTACTTTTATAATAAAGAACAAAAGTTGTTCTCTTTATTTGAATGATATTTTCTATGGTATTGCATATTTGAGTAATGGACTTTATGTCCTTGATCTCAAAACGCCCATTTATAACGTAAATACAAAGAGGTTCAAGTCAAATGATATGAACCTGACTTATCTCTGGCATTGTCGTTTGGGCCATATAAATGAGAAATGCATTTCCAAACTCCATAAAAATGGATTCTTTGACTCGTTTGATTACGAATCATATGAGACATGTGAATCTTGTTTATTGGGAAAGATGACTAAGGCCTCATTCACTGAACAAGGTGAAAGGGCCAGTAATCTTTTGGGCCTCATACATAGTGATGTATGTGGGCCACCAAACACACTTGCTAGAGGCGGTTTTCAATATTTCATTACATTTACTGATGATTTCAGTAGATATGGATTTGTATATCTTATGAAGCACAAATCAGAATCCTTTGAAAAGTTCAAAGAGTTCAAGAATGAAGTACAAAATCAACTTGGCAAAAGTATTAAAATCCTTTGATCAGATCGAAGAGGTAAATACTTAAGCCAACAGTTTGATGATCATCTGAAAGAGTGTGGGATAATATCTCAACTCACTCCTCCTGGAACACCACAATGGAATGGTGTTTTTGAAAGGAGGAACCAGACTTTGTTGGACATGGTCCGATCTATGATGAGTCATGCAGACCTTCCAAGCTCCTTCTGGGGACATGCATTGTTAACAGCAGCTTTCACACTTAACCATGTTCCATCTAAGACAATTCAACAGACACCATATGAGATATGGACTAGGAGACGACCCAGTATGTCTTTCATGAAGATTTGGGGTTGCAAGGCTTATGTGAAACGTCAAGTTTCTGATAAGCTTGGCCCTAAATCAGATAAATGCTTCTTTGTGAGTTATCCCAAGGAAACCAAGGGATACTATTTTTATAATCCTACCTAGGGCAAAGTATTTGTCGCACGGACTGCTGTATTCCTAGAAAAGAAGTTTATCTCCAAAGGAATTAGTGGGAGGAAAGTAGAACTTGAAGAAATTCAAAGTTCACAGAGTAGCAGTAAACCAATAGTAGAAATAGAGCAACCTCCACAAGTCGTTGTGGAACCACAATCTGCTCTAATAGCACAAGACCCACGTAGGTTTAACAGGATACGTCATCAACCAGAGAGATATAGATTTCTCATGACTCAACAAGGTGACGTATTGCTCATGGATCAAGATGAGCCTGTGACTTACCAGGAAGCCATTATTGGCCCAGAATCTGAAAAATAGCTTGAGGCCATGAGATCTGAAATGGAATCCATGTATGCCAACCAGGTATGGACCTTGGTTGACCCACCTGAAGAGGTAAAACCCATTGGGTGCAAGTGGGCTTTTAAAAAGAAAACTGACATGGATGGTAATGTGCATACCTTTAAGGCGCAATTGGTGGCTAAAGATTTTAAGCAAATTCATGGCGTAACCTATGATGAGACTTTTTCCCCAGTTGCGATGCTTAAATTCGTTCGGATCTTGCTTGCTATTGTAGCATACTATGGTTATGAAATCTAGCAAATGGATGTCAAAACTGCTTTCCTTGATGGAAATCTTCTCGAGGATGTGTACATAACACAACCTGAGGGTTTTGCCACTCCACAGGATGCTAGAAAGGTATGCAAGTTGCAACGATCTATTTATGGATTGAAGCAAGCTTCCAGAAGTTGGAATCTTCGTTTTGATGATACAATCAAACAGTTTGGTTTCATCAAGAATGAAGAAGAATCTTGTGTCTACAAGAAGGTTAGTGGGAGCACAGTTGTCTTTCTAGTATTGTATGTAGATGACATACTACTAATTGGAAATGACATCCCTACCCTACAGTCTGTAAAGACTTGGTTAGGGAAGTGCTTTTCTATGAAGGACTTGGGCGAAGCCACCTATGTATTAGGTATAAGGATCTATAGAGATAGATCGCAGAGATTGCTTGGCCTAAATCAGAGTACATACATAGATAAAGTGTTAAGACAGTTTAACATGCATGAATCCAAGAAAGGACTCTTGCCTATGTCGCATGGTATAAGCCTGTCTAAGGCTCAATCCCCTTCCAACCAGGGTGAGAGGGATCGCATGAGTAAGATACCATATGCATCTACAATTGGATCTATCATGTATGCCATGTTATGTACTTGACCCGACATCTCGTATGCTTGGAGCATGATGAGTAGGTACTAGTCTAATCCCGGTGAGAGTCACTGGAGTGCTGTCAAGAACATCCATAAGTACTTAAGAAGGACTAAGGATTCGTTCTTGGTATATGGAGCCGAGGAGGAACTAGTTGTAAAGGGTTACACTGATGCTAGCTTCCAAATCGATAAGGACTACTCCAGATCGCAATCGGGTTTTTTTTATTGCCTGAATGGTGGGGCCGTGAGCTGGAAGAGTTCAAAGCAGGAGACAATCGTTGATTCTACCACAGAGGCTGAGTATATTGCTACCTCCAATGCAGCAAAGGAGGCCGTTTGGATTAGAATGTTCATTATTGAGCTTGGTGGAGTTCCTAGCATTGTGGACCCAATGGACCTCTATTGTGATAATAATGGAGCCATTGCACAAGCTAAGGAGCCCAAATCTCACCGGCGATCCAAACATATACTTAAGCGCTTCCATCTCATTCGAGAAATCATCGATAGAGGAGATATAAAGATATGCAGAGTACCAACAGATGATAACATTACTGATCCACTGACGAAGCCTCTTGCACAGCAGAAGCATGAGGGTCACACTAGGTCTTTGGGCATTAGAAATATGCCTGATTGGCTCTAGTGCAAGTGAGAGATTGTTGGTGTATGCCCTAGAGGCCAATACATTTTGTTTGTATTTACAAATATTGTATTATGCTATTTTTATATGAGGCATTTCATTTATTGTGTTCTTTTTTGTTAGACATAATAAAGTCCTTAGAATAGTAAGTTTGATACCATAGGACATCAAATGGATAACTTGATCGTGAGATCCTATTGGATAAAATACTATTCTTAAATGTCCCTAGTAAGTATTATTATTAATTAGGACAACAATAATGCATTGAGACTTGTATGTGCGTAGACTGATGACCACATCTCATGGGTCATGGATACGAGATATCAAGTCTACACATGGATACATATTAGAGTAATGATATATTGGATATACCCGCCATGAGAATGCTACGTGGATCGTTACGTGAGTGTCATAAGCGATTCTCATAGTGATAATGGTGTATGTGATCCTTTGACCTGAAATCACTACGATTCTTACATGAGGAGTTGTGTGTTTTAATGCCATCAAACGTCATCTGTAACAAGATGATTATAAAGTTAGTTATTAGACATATTGCGATACATGTGGTGGGATGTGAGTGACCTAGATGGGATTTGTCCCTCCTACATAACAGGAGTGATATCTTCAGGCCCCCTGATTGAGTGAGACTACGAAATGCATGGCCATACTCAAATGAGTTAATATGAGATATTGATCTTATTTGTTATTACTATGTCTACTTGGGAATCAGGAAACTGAAGATTGAACTAAACAAGGGTGACACATTCCATGTCTTGTGTTCAATCTAGATATCTGGACAAAGGGATTAAACTACACGAAAACATTGGTCACAGATAGGTTATGTCAAATCACTGACATTCTCATTACTTGGGTAGCAGTGATGTGTTGTTAGATACCGCTCACTGTTTGTAATATTAAAATAAGATTTTAATATTACTACTAACGTTATGAGAACCTGCAGGTTCGCACACTTAGAGCAGACTAAATTGGAGCAATAAGGATCGAAGTTGGACTTAGATTCAATTGTGTGCCTAACTCATGACAGATGGGTTTAGGGTTGCACAGCTTACCTTGCTACTGCTCACACTCACTTAAGGCAGCCACTATTATAAGTAGTACTGCTAAGGGGGCTGCTACGTACGTTACATCACAACCCTAGCCGCACCTAAGAAAGTGAGTGAGAAACAGTGAAAGGTTCTTCTCTTCTATTCAAAGCTAGCACCACGAAACAGAGGCTTGACTTCTTTTTGCAAGTCTGTTTGTGTGGATACCACAGAAACATCGTTGCTATTACGGTATTGGTGATTCACCTCGTTTGTGTTTGTCACGCTTCAAGAGGTAAACTTTTAAAACTCAGATTATGGACTTTTCGCATGGATCCTGTGAGGGAATTATATTATTCTGCTGCGAGATATTTTGATCCGCAATTCCCAACATCCTCCCACTGGTTCCTTTGGAGATAAACTCTTTTTCTAGGAATACAACAGTCCGTGCGACAAACACTTTGCCCTCAATAGGATTATAAAAATAGTATCCCTTGGTTTCCTTGGGATACCCTACAAAGAAGCATTTATCTGATTTAGGGCCAAGCTTATCAGAAACTTGGCATTTCACATAAGCTTCGCAACCCCAAATCTTCATAAAAGACATACTGGGCCGTCTCCCAGTCCACATCTAATATGGTGTCTGTTGAATCGTCTTAGATGGAACATGGTTAAGTGTGAAAGCTGCTGTTAACAGAGCATGTCCCTAGAAGGAGCCTGCAAGGTCTGCATGACTCATCATGGATCAGACCATGTCCAACAAGGTCTGGTTCCTCCTTTCAGAAACACCATTCCATTGTGGTGTTCCAGGAGGAGTGAGTTGAGATCTTATCCCGCACTCTTTTAGATGATCATCAAATTGTTGGCTTAAGTATTCACCTCATCGATCTGATCGAAGGATTTTAATGCTATTGCTAAGTTGGTTTTGTACTTCATTGTTGAACTCTTTGAACTTTTCAAAGGATTCTTGTAACATCCTGATTTTCATTTTTTCTGCACCAATATTAATTTTATAATTTTTGTGATTTTTGAGATTTTTTCTAGATTTTTTTTAGATTAAAAATATTTTAGTATTATTTTAGGCCGTCTGTGGGCTGACAGTGAGCCTGGAAACACTAAAAATTTTTATTGGCTAAAAAATTTTGTACTATTGATGCGGGGCCGGGAGATCTTACTAAACCCAAAACCGAATACAATTACTAATTTTTCTTATATTGTGATTTAATTATTCACTGTATAATAATTATCGGTTTGTGAGCCATAATTTTATTCTGTGAGTAATAAATTTTTATAGCTTTAGCTAGGTACTAGTCATGTGATGGCCATGTGCCACTAGATAGTAGAAGTCAAATTTGATGGCTAGTCATAAAAATTAACTAATGGTATTAAGTCAACAAAAATGACTTGTTTAAATTAGTTACTAAGCTAGATGAATTAGTAAGCTAACCTAATCTTAAATGGTCACAAATTGAAACAATTATTGGATAGTAATTTGCATGGACTTCCACGGCAATGAAAGAGTTTCTAGGACATTCAAAAGTTAGTGAGTCATCAAATGTTGACTAAAGCATGACTTTGTGATGACTTGAACCATGTGTTGATTTGCACTTTGATTGACCATGCAATTAATTCCCTACATGTTAGGAACTCCACGGCAACAAGCTCTAGGATAGACTATCTATCACAATTATATCACCTTTGTCTCCTAAGCCATTCTCTTCATTTCTTCATTTTCTACACTTAGCCAAAACTTCATTTCTCTTCTTCAAGACACCATTCGGCCATCACCCAAAGACCAACCATCCAAGCTTCCAAAATTTCATCCAACCTTATTTCCTACATCTAAACATCATTCTAAGAAACTTCTATGTTGATGACTTAAGCAAAATTCTTCATCTTCTACCATTTTTACAAGTTAGGGTTCTTGAGATTTCAAGGTAAAAATTCTTCTTCTTTGTTTCTAAGTTGATTTTTGAGTTTCTAAACCATGATTGTTCCATGGTTTCTCTTCTTCAAGCTTTGTTTGTGACTTTGGTTGGTTTAAGTTTGTTAAGGTTTTCCTTTGGAGCCACACAAAATCTATAGAAGACTAAGCAAGAAGGAGTTTTGTCTTCCTTGAGGTAAGAGGGAGATTACCCTCATCAACCATATGTTGGTGGTGAGGAAATGACCTTGTTTGTGGTGAAAAATTCATAAGGATTTATTCACTTGTATGGTTTTAAGCTTGCTTTGTTTGTGGTGATTTATGCTTGGTTTATTTTTAAAGCTTTGATTTATGCTTGTTTACTTGATTATATGTTGGTTTACTTGATTATATGCTTGATTATATGCTTATGAAAGTATGATGATATTCATGTGAAGAAGGTTATGATTATTATGATGAGGAAATTGTATGAAGGTTCCAAAGAACCTATAATGGCTCACGGCCATGACAAGACCAACAGGGCAAAAATGTTTCAAAATATTTTCTTAAGTATGGATTGAGTGATTTAATGGTGAGAACTTAAATTAATGGTTTTGTAAAGGATTTTGATGATGAATTAATGGTTTTGTAAAGGATTTTGATGGTGAAAATGATTAAGTATGTATATGAAGTATAAACTTAATTTTCGGCCAACATACCAAAGTGTGGTATTTTAAATCCTAGATTATTTTACAAAGTGTGGTATTTTAAATCCTAGATTATTTTACAAAGTGAGGACTTTGGAAATTAGTTAACAAGAATTTGATTTGATGAATTTTTAGTAGAAAAAGAAAACTAGATTTAATGGTTGGAATTAAATTAGTATGTTAAAGCTTTAATATTTATGTATATCAAAGAAATCAAATTTTTGAAAAGAATCATAGAAAATAATACGTAAAGAATTTTTCGAAAGGAAATATTTTCAAGAAGATCAAAGTGCATATTTTATATATAGAAAATAATACGTAAAGGATTTTTAGGAAGAAAATATTTTCAAGAAGGCCAAAATGTATAATTTATATAAAGAATTTTATAAATAAATTTAAAATGTTAAGAAAATATTTTACGTAAGTGAGAAAATATTTTACGTAAGTGAAAAATGCTAGAAAACCATTATATGATTTAAAAACGTCTGTTTTAAGCTACGCGATTAATTTTTACACTATGCAATTGAGAAAAAATGATTTTTAATATTTATGTGATTTAAAAACATTTGAGGATATTTACGTAATTTAGAAAATGTTTGAAATTATTTACGTAGTTTAGAAAACGTTTGAAAATATTTATGCAATTGTGAAAACGTTGAAAAATATTTATAAAAATTAAAAACGTAAGAAAAACGTCACGCTATTTCAAAAACACGATAAAATGTTTACACGATTGGAAATTACAGCAGTTGGTTGTCGAGCTGTCATGGTGAGCCCCATTATGTTGAAAAGTGATACTGTCAAGAAATGATGCGTATATGTGAAATACTGTAAAATAATGAAAAATTGTATGTGTTGGATCATACATCTTGCATGAAAAATTGTATGTGTTAGATCATTCATATTGCATGGAAAATTGTATGTGTTGAATCATACATCATGCATGGAAAAGCATGTCAATTAAGGCGATTGACCTAGGAGATGGAAATTGCACCTTTGTGCGGATGAGAATTGCGTAGTTACGATCTTCAGTGATCTTGGAGTCGTCGGGGTGTTGAATGTCATATGTGGCTAGTTGGTAGCACCACTGCGTCGTGGTATCCTTTGCAAACACACCGACGGTCTCAACAGAGTTACTGCTCTTTTTGTGATTGGTTGAGAGTGTCTGTATCGGCCATGTTGCGTACCATGATTTGATATATTGGCACATGATTTGAGGCTAACGATATGCAGGCATGTGCTCCTAATCATTCTCTCCGAAATTGTGATTAGCTCCATAGAGTAGGAAATGGGTCGTTGTACACATTCATAGTGAGTCAGCATATTGATGTGATAACTATGCTTATTTGATATGTTATTTATGATGTTATAATGTATCTGTATGATCTAATATTGTATTTGTATTATTTGCTGTCATTTTCTATACTGCCTCATTGGTATTGATGAAAGGGGATCTCACCTCTTTGCTATTTTGTTCTGTTTGTTTCTATTTTATGTTTATGTCGGTAAAGACTACGATGGCGGCAAGGAGGGATCGGCTAGGTTTCTTTAGACTACAGTTTCTTGATGGCGCTGCTGCTTGGCATGTTCATTGGGACTCTAGATATATAGAGTATCGTGGTGATATTACTCTATTTGTACGTAGGATCCGCCATGGGGTCATTACTTCTTACTTTACGGCTGCATATGTAGAGCTCATTTTACCTATTAGGGAGTTGTGGAACGATCTTTGCTATACTTCTTGGGATGACTCTAAGATATATTTTACTCGAATTTCTATCCGTCAAAACATTCCTGGCCAGGGAATTTGTCTGTTGAGAAGGACTTTTATCTTTAGAGTTTGTGAATTTGGGCCAGGTCGAGTTTTACATGGTTTATGTAATGAAAATATTCATATTCTATGATATGTACAAGAGATATATATTATTCTATTCTTGTATCTTGTGTTACTTTAATTTGATAATTTTATGTTATCCATAAAAAAGAAATTTTGAAATTCGTATTGCAATAATATTTAAATATTTTATAATATCTAAAATATGGTGTGTTAGTTTTAATTATGTTTCATGTTTAAGGTTTTTACTTATTTTCTGTTATTCCACAAAGTGAATTTTAAAATCAGTGTTTTTACAAGATTAATTCTTTTACAACTAGGGTAAGTTATATTAGGATTAGTCTTAAATGTGATACCCTACGGTGGGTGTTGCATTAGTTGGTATCAGAGCCCAAGTTAGAGTTTTTGGGTTTGTGGGTAGGTTTGTCTTGTTTGTACTGTGTGTTTCTCTAACACTGAACACAGAGATATATTGTTTGGTTTCTGAAAGGACACAATGTTGTTTGAAGTGGTTACGTTTTGTTTCACTGTGTTTTGATTTGGTTGTCTTTGAAGAAAGACAATGGATCGTAGTAGACGTAAGAATGTGGGCGCAAGACGTGACAATGATCGTATGGTCGCAACTAGAAGTATAATGGAGAGGAAATGTAAGATCAATCAATTTCAACAAAAGCCATATATACGACCACTGGGAAAGCAACAACAACAACAGTCTCGTGGTGGAGGTAGTAATAACATTCGTTTTGGTCAAAATGCGGCATTGCCAACGAGATGTTTGAAGTATGGAAAGGGTCATGCAACGAAAGATTGTACGATCAAAGGAATCATTTGCTTTAGATGTGAAAAACCTAGTCATTTTGCGAGGGATTGTAATCAAGCGAAGGTGGAGCCGTCAATGAGTAATGTCCGTGCTGTCAAGTCTCAAGTTGTGGGACGAGTTTATACGATGAGTGGAACCGAGGTCTCTCAGTCTGATGATCTTATCAAGGGAGAAGGTGTCATATCAGGTAATCTTTTAACTGTACTATATGATTCGGGTACAACTCATTCGTTTATTGCAAATGATTGTGTGGATCATTTGGAATTGCCTGTGTCTTCTTTGAACTTCCAATTGATTGTTTCTACACCTACTGCCAAACCTGTTAGTACTTCTAAAGTTTGCCTAAATTGTCCTGTTACTATCAAAAATTGAATCTTTTCTGTTGATTTAATTTGTTTACCTCTTACCAATATAGATATAATCTTAGGAATGGGTTAGTTATCTTCTAACCATATTCTGTTAGATTGTTCTAAAAAGACCTTAGTATTTTCTAAGGATGAGATTTCTGGATTTTTGACTACCAATCAAGTTGAATCCTTATTGAGGGATAGAGCACGAGGATACATGTTGTTATCTTCTTTAGAAATCAAGAGTGAAAAAGATGTGAATGATATTCCTGTTATAAATGAGTTTCCTAAAGTTTTTCCTGATGATGTACCTGGATTACCACCAGAAAGAGAGATCTAGTTTTCTATCGATCTTGTACCAGGAGCGGGTCCTATTTCGATTGCACCGTATCAGATGTCACCATCTAAGTTAGCAGAGTTGAAGAAGCAATTGGAGGAACTATTGGAAAAACAATTTGTGCGACCTAGTGTTTCACCCTGGGGAGCCCCAGTGTTGTTAGTCTAAAAGAAAGATGGATCTTCGCGCTTGTGTGTGGATTACCGCCAATTGAACAAGGTCACAATCAAGAACAAGTATCCACTTCCAAGAATTTATGATTTGATGGACCAGATGAAAGGAGTAGCTATTTTCTCTAAGATAAATTTATGATCGGGTTATCATCAAATTCGTGTCAAGGTAGAGGACATACCTAAGACAGCTTTTCGAACACGTTACAGTCATTATGAGTATCTTGTAATGCCGATTAGGGTGACGAATGCTCCTGTTATATTCATGGATTACATGAATAGGAATTTTTCATCCATATCTAGACATATTTGTCGTCATTTTTATTGATGACATTCTGATCTATTCTCAAAATCAAGAAGAGCATGCTGAACATCTCAGCAAAGGAGAAGAAGTTGTAATCAAAGTTGTCTAAATGTGAATTTTGGTTGGATGAGGTTCAATTTTTGGGTCATGTGATTTCGAAGGATGGAATTGTAGTAGATCCAGCAAAGGTGGAGACAGTTCTTCAGTGGGAAAGGCCAACTACAGTGACTGAGATCCGAAGTGTTATTGGATTAGCCGGATATTATTGAAGATTTATTGAAGGTTTTTCCAAGATAGTTGGACCTCTTACACAACTCACCAGGAAGAATCAAGCTTTCATTTGGACAAATAAGTGTGAGGAAAGTTTTCAAGAATTAAAGAAAAAGTTGACTACTGCACTGGTGTTGATTCTACCAGATCCGAATGAGTCTTTTGAAATATATTGTGATGCTTCATATCAAGGATTAGGATGTGTTTTGATGCAAAATAGAAAAGTGGTAGCATATACTTCAAGACAACTGAAGGTACATGAGAGAAATTACCCAGCACATGATTTGGAATTAGCTGCAGTTGTTTTTGCATTGAAAATTTTGACACATTTTCTATATGGAGCTATGTTCAATGTCTTTAGTGACCATAAAAGTTTGAAGTATTTATTTGATCAGAAGGAGTTGAACATGAGGCAGATAAGGTGGTTAGAATTCTTGAAGGATTATGATTTTCAACTTCAATATCACCCTGGAAAAGCTAATGTTGTGGCAGATGCTTTGAGTAGGAAGATGACCAAAATGTATCACGATCTGAAGCGATTATTTTGGTGGCTTGGGATAAAGAAAGATGTTACTGAACATGTGTCATCATGTCTCGTGTGTCAGAAAGTGAAGGTTGAACATCAAAGACCAGCGGGTATGCTACAACCCCTCACTATTCTAGAATGGAAATGGGATAGTATAGCAATGGATTTTGTTATGGGTTTGCCAAAAACTAGAAAAGGACATGATTCTATATGGGTCATTGTTGATAGGCTTACGAAGTCAGCTCACTTCTTGCCAATCAATATCAGGTATTAGTTGGAAAAGTTGACCCAGGTCTACATTGGTGAAATCGTAAGACTTCATGGTGTACCCATTAGTATCATTTTTTATAGGGATCCAAGATTTATGTCAAGGTTTTGGCAAAGCCTACAGGAAGCTATGGGGACTAAAATTCATCTGAGTTCTGCTTATCATCTGCAAACGGATGGTCAAACGAAAAGGACAATACAATCATTGGAAGACCTGTTAAGAGCTTGTGTGTTAGAACAAAAAGGGAGTTGGGATGAATTTTTGCCTTTGGTAGAATTCACCTGCAACAATAGTTTTCACTCAAGTATAGGGATGGCACCCTATGAAGCGCTTTACGGAGGACAATGCCGAACACCTTTGTGTTGGTATCAGGATGGCGAAAGTATGACCATTGGACCTAAGATGATACAACAAATAACTGAGAAGGTGAAGATGATCCAAGAGAAAATGAAGGCGACTCAAGGTAGACAGAAAAGCTATGCTGATAAAAGAAGAAGACCTCTTGAATTTGAAAAAAGTGAGCATGTATTTTTATGAGTTACACCTACGACTGGTGTTGGAAGGGTTATAAAATCCAAAAAACTCACTCCTAAGTTTATTGGACCTTATCAACTTCTTCGTCGGATAGGTCCAGTTGCATACCAAATTGCTTTGCCACCTTTTCTTTCTAATTTGCACAATGTTTTCCATGTATCTCAATTGAGAAAGTATATTCCTGATCCAACTCATGTTATTCAACCCGATGAGGTACAATTGAAAGAAAATTTGACGTATGAGACACTTCCTGTTAAGATTGAAGACAGGAGGATGAAGCAACTCAGAAGGAAGGAAATTTTGTTAGTAAAAGTGGTCTGGAATGAGACAACAGGAGATGCTACATGGGAGCTAGAAGACAAAATAAAGGAACAATATCCTCAATTGTTCTGAGGTATGGTAAATTTCGAAGACGAAATTTTTTTAGCAGGGGAGAGTTGTAACATCCTGATTTTCGTTTTTTCTACACCATTATTAATTTTCTAATTTTTGTGATTTTTGAGAATTTTTTTGGATTTTTTGATATTAAAAATATTTTAGTATTATTTTAGGTCGTCTGTGGGCCCACAGTAGGCCTGGAAACACTAAAAAATTTTATTGGTCAGAAAATTTTGTATTATTAATGCGGGGCCAGGGGATCTTACTAAACCCGAAATCGAATACAGTTACTAATTTTTCTTATACTGTGATTTAATTATTCACTGTATAATAATTATCGATTTGTGAGTCGTAATTTTATTCTGTGAGTAATAAATTTTTATAGTTTTACCTAGGTACTAGTCATGTGATGGTCATGTGCCACTAGATAATAGAAGTCAAATTTGGTGGTTAGTCATAAAAATTAACCAATGGTATTAAGTTAACAAAAATGACTTGTTTAAATTAGTTACTAAGCTAGATGAATTAGTAAGCTAACCTAATCTTAAAATGAATTAGCTAGATGACTTGTAAAGGACTTTGATGGTGAAAAATGATTAAGTATGTATATGAAGTATAAACTTAATTTTCGGCCAACACACCAAAGTGTGGTATTTTAAATCCTAGATTATTTTACAAAGTGTGGTATTTTAAATCCTAGATTATTTTACAAAGTGTGGACTTTAGAAATTAGTTAACAAGAATTTGATTTAATAAATTTTTAGTAGAAAAAGGAAACTAGATTTAATGGTTGGAATTAAATTAGTATGTTAAAGCTTTAATATTTATGTATATCAAAGAAATCAAATTTTTGAAAAGAATCATAGAAAATAATACGTAAAGAATTTTTAGAAAGGAAATATTTTCAAGAAGATCAAAGTGCATATTTTATATATAGAAAATAATACGTAAAGGATTTTTAGGAAGAAAATATTTTCAAGAAGGCCAAAATGTATAATTTATGTAAATAATTTTATAAATAAATTTAGAATGTTAAGAAAATATTTTACGTAAGTGAGAAAATATTTTATGCAAGTGAAAAATGCTAGAAAACCATTATATGATTTAAAAATGCCTGTTTCAAGCTACGCGATTAATTTTTACACTACGCGATTGAGAAAAAAATGATTTTTAATATTTATGTGATTTAAAAACGTTTGATGATATTTACGCAATTTAGAAAATGTTTGAAATTATTTGCGTAGTTTAGAAAACGTTTGAAAATATTTACGCAATTGTGAAAACATTGAAAAATATTTATGAAAATTGAAAACGTAAGAAAAACGTCACGCTATTTCAAAAACACGATAAAATGTTTACGCGATTGGAAATTACAGTAGTTGGCTGTCAGGCTGTCATAGTGGGGCCCATTATGTTGAAAAGTGATACTGTCAAGAAATGACACGTATATGTGAAATACTATAAAATAATGGAAAATTGTATGTGTTGAATCATACATCTTGCATGGAAAATTGTATGTGTTGGATCATTCATATTGCGTGGAAAATTGTATGTGTTGAATCATACATCATGCATGGAAAAGCATGTCAATTAAGGCAATTGGCCTAGGAGATGAAAATTACACCTTTGTACGTGTGAGAATTGCGTAGTTACGATCTTCAGTGATCTTGGAGTCGTCAGGGTGTTGAATGTCATATGTGGCTACTTGGTAGCACCACTGCGTCGTGGTATCCTTTGCAAACACACTGACGGTCTCGACGGAGTTACTACTCTTTTCGTGATTGGTAGAGAGTGTCTATATCGGCCATGTTGCGCACCATCATTTGATATAT
Source organism: Ormosia emarginata (assembly GCA_029884605.1). Classification (NCBI taxonomy): domain Eukaryota; kingdom Viridiplantae; phylum Streptophyta; class Magnoliopsida; order Fabales; family Fabaceae; genus Ormosia; species Ormosia emarginata. The sequence goes on from JAQQTP010000073.1 coordinate 24,267,893, forward strand.
TGGCACATGATTTGAGGCTAACAATATGCAGACATGTACTCCTTATCATTCTCTCCGAAATTGTGATTAGCTCCATGGAGTAGGAAATGGGTCGTTGTACACATGCATAGTGAGTCAGCATATTGATGTGATAACTATGCTTATTTGATATGTTATTTATGATGTTATAATGTATCTGTATGATCTAATATTGTAACTGTATTATTTACTATCATTTTCTATACTGCCTCATTGGTATTGATGAAAGGGGATCTCACCTCTTTGCTATTTTGTTCTGTTTGTTTCTATTTTATGTTTATGTCGGTAAAGACTATGATAGCGGCAAGGAGGGATCAGCTAGGTTTCTTTAGACTATAGTTTCTTGATGGCGCTGCTGCTTGGCATGTTCATTGGGACTCTGGATATATAGAGTATTGTGGTGATATTACTCTATTTGTACGTAGGATCCGCCATGGGGTCATTACTTCTTACTTTACGGCTGCATATGTAGAGCTCATTTTACCTATCAGGGAGTTGTGGAATGATCTTCGCTATACTTCTCGGGATGACTCTGAGGTATATTTTACTTGAATTTCTATCCATTGAAACATTCTTGGCTAGAGAATTTGTCTGTTGAGAAGGACTTTTATCTTTAGAGTTTGTGAACTTGGGCCAGGTCGAGTTTTACATGGTTTATGTAATGAAAATATTCATATTCTATGATATGTACAAGAGATATATATTATTCTATTCTTGTATCTTGTGTTACTTTAATTTGGTAATTTTATGTTATCCACAAAAAAAAAATTTTGAAATTCGTATTGCAATAATATTTAAATATTTTATAATATCTAAAATATGGTGTGTTAGTTTTAGTTACATTTCATGTTTAAGGTTTTTAATTATTTTCTGTTATTCTGCAATGTGAATTTTAAAATCAGTGTTTTTACAAGATTAATTCTTTTACAACTTGGGTTAGTTATATTAGGATTAGTCTTAAATGTAATACCCTACGGTGGGTGTTACGATTCTGATTTGTGCTTCATAAGATATACAAATCCATATCTACTGAAATCATCAGTAAATGTAATAAAGTATTGAAAACCACCTCTAGCCAGTGTGTTTAGTGGCCCACATACATCACTATGTATGAGGCCCAAGAGATCACTAGCCCTTTCACCTTGTCCAGTGAATGGGGCCTTAGTCATCTTCCCCAATAAACAAGAGTCACATGTCTCATATGATTCGAAATCAAATGAGTCCAAGAATCCATCTTTATGGAGTTTGGAGATGCTTTTCTCATTTATGTGGCCCAAACGACAATGCTAGAGATAAGTCGGGTTCATATCATTTGACTTGAACCTCATTGTATTTACGTTATAGATGGACATTTCGAGATCAAGGACATAAAGTCCATTACTCAGATGTGCACTACCAAAGAAAATATCATTCAAATAAATAGAACAACTTTTGTTCTTTATTATAACAGTAAAACCTTTTTTGTCCAAATAAGAAACAGAAATGATATTCCTGCTAATAGCAGGCACAAAATAACAATTATCCAATTCAATTACAAACCCAGTGGGCAAAGCTAATAAATAAGTCCCTACGACCTGCAGCAACCTTTGCTCCATTTCCCACTCGTAGGTCGACTTCGCCCTTAGTCAATGGTCTACTGCTCTTTAGATCCTGCACATTTACACAAATGTGAGATCCACATCCAGTATCTAATACCCCTGATGCAGAAATAGATAAATTGACTTCTATAACAAAAATACCTGAAGTGGAGGTCTCACTTCCCTTCTTCTTCTTGAGCTCCTCTAGGTACTTGGCACAATTCCTCTTCCAATGTTCGGTCTGATCACAGTGGAAGCATGTACCTTCCTTAGCCATTCCACCTACTGGTTCAAGCCAGAAGTGCTAGGCTTGGACTTATCCTTGTCCTTACCCTTCCACTTGTCCTTGGGCTTTTTCTGTTGTTTCTTGCCCTTATTCTTATGGACCATCATTATAGCATTTCCTTTATCTTTGTTTATGTTTTGCTCAGCAGTTCTCAACATGCTTAGTAGCTCTGGTAATGATTTGTCAATTTCATTCATGTTGTGGTTCATGACAAATTAACTAAAACTCTCCGGCAACGATTGTAGGACTAAGTCAGTGGCCAACTCTTGGCCCAAAAGAAAACCAAGTTTCTCTAGGTTTTCAATGTACCCAATCATCTTGAGTACATGAGCACCAATAGGGCTTCCTTCTACCAGCTTGCACTGAAACAGAGCTTTAGAGACCTCGTATCTCTCATGTCTAGCCTGCTCTGGATAAAGCTTTTTGATGTGTACGATCATATCGTAGGCATCCATGTTCTTGTGTTGCTTTTGGAGCTTAGAGTTCATGGTGGCTAGCATTAGACATCCGACGTCCAAGGCATCATCTTGATGCTTCTTATAAGCATCTCTTTCAGTTCTAGGGGCATTAGTAGCAGGTGGCTCAAGAATAGGTTGTTCTAAAACATATAGCTTTTTCTCTTGCTTGAGGACAATCCTCAAGTTCCTATACCAGTCTAGAAAATTTGTCCCAGACAACTTGTCCTTCTCAAGGACTAATCGCAATGATAAGTTACTTGAAGTGTTTGTTTCCATGGTAATCTATCAACAGAAATATGCAAAATATAAGTATCATGCCATAAACATATTTAACAAGGTCTTTAATTAAATATGTCTCCCACTATTTTATTCAAATCAATGACCCTCAACATTGACTTAGAAAATCCCATCGAAAGATTTCCTAGTGGGCCAAGATCCATATTTAACCTAGCTTTGAGTCAGCTTTGGCTGATCACCCAAAATTCAGTTATTTAGGTAGGAAACTCTTTCTAATTACATCACATGCAACTCTTGGATAGTTGAGTGAATAACACTTATTCTAATCTATCTAATGGACTAAAGCCCAACTTCATGCCTCTAAGCCTTCAATCCTATTGAAATGGCCTAGTTAAGTCAGACCCAATGGTTGGCAATTGGATATTACTCTTATCCCATTGCATCTTACTAATATAGATGAAGGAATCCTGCTTTGGCAGACCTACACTTGATCGATACTAGTCTTGACGAGTGCCACGCATTGGAAGGCATCACATAATGACTTAATATTTTCTTTGAGGGAATTTTATTATTAGATCTCACCATTGATTAAACTTGTTTAACATACCATGAACATCATCCATGCATCTCATACATGTAAAGCATATAATAAACGTGACATGGTTATGGCCTTTAAGAGAGTAGCATTAACTAAGCTAGCTTCACCAAGCATCTCCCACCAACGTCCTCACTTGATGCCGTCTTCTTGCCTCCACATCACGATTACATTATATAGAAACCTCTTTTATATTCGAGGGGAGTTAGGTGAGAAGAGAATGTACAATCAGAATGTAGAGAGAAAGGCATGACACGCAGGTCGTATTTAAAATAACCAAAATAGCATAAAAATAAGGATTAAGGCCATAACCATGCACTATGCATCTCTAAGTATACATAAACACAAAGCAATAACACATTATTATTTTGGGAATTATAAAAATGTTTTTGAATATCTCGCTTTCGAATATCACACACCACGCAATGGGTTCGGGGTAGCACCCCGACTGGGTTCCTGTTGGTGCAGGGGCAGCGCCCCGGTCCAAAATTTTTCATTCATATACCACCACTGGTTTCATGAACAAAAAATCGAGTTAGACCCATTTTTCCTCTGTGACGGCTAGGGCAACAACACTTGAACCCTAAGTCCCTCAAACACATGAACGCTTCATGTGCCGCAGGGGTTCCTCACAGTCGCCATCACCTACCCAGAAATAGGGTTTCCAGATCGCGTGAAGTCATGAACACTTCATGTCATGAGGAAGCTACTTAGTCACCGCAAACCAGAAACAAGGTTTCCAAAACCATGTGTCGTGCTGCTGTGTATACATCGTATTTATGCTAGAAAAATGCAGAAATAGAAAGCATTCAAAATAGTTTTCACAGAATTATACATATCACATATATACATATACCAGAAAATGCAGAAACAGAAAGCATTCAAAACGTTTTCACAAAATCATACATATCACATATATATATACCAGAAAACACAGAAACAAAGAGCATTCAAAATGTTTTTCATAGAATCATACATATCACATATATATATACCAGAAAAACACAAAAACTGAAAGCATTCAAAACAGTTTTCACAGAATCATACATATCACATATATATATACACCAGAAAACGCAGAAACAGAAAGCTTTCAAAATAGTTTTTCACAGAATCATATGAACATCTTCATGGTTTCAAAAAGATCAACATGTTTTGTAAATAACAAAACAAACAGAACACGGTTTCATAAAGCATTATTTCAATTTCAGAAATAACATATAAAGATCATATCTTTTATGAAAAGAAAGCAACGAATCATATTATCTAATATAACAAGAAAAATAGAAAAACTGAATCATGGTTTCGCAAGTGGCTCTGATACCACTGTTGGGAATTGTAGATCAAAATTCACGCAGCGAAATAATTAAAATTCCCTCACAGGATCCATACGAAAAGGCCATAATCTGAGTTTTTAAAAGTTTACCTCTTGAAGCGTGATAAACACAAGCAAGGTGAATCACCAACATCATAATAGCGACAATGTCTCTGCAGTATCCACACGAATAGACTTACAAAAAGGAGTCACACCTCTGTTTCGCAGTGCTAGATGCGAAGAGAAAAGAAGAGAAGAAAACCTTCCACTATCTCTCACTCACTTTCTTAGGTACGGCTAGGGTTGTAATGTTACGTACATAGTAGCCCCCTTAGCAATACTATTTATAATAACGACTACCTTAAGTGAGTGTGAGTAGTAGCAAGGTAAGCTGTGCAACCCTAGACTCATCTGTTATGAGTTAGGCCCACAATTGAATCCGAGTCCAACTTGGATTCTTATTACTCCAATTTAGTCTGTTCTAAGTGTGCAACCCTACAGGTTCTCATGACATTAGTAGTAATACTAAAATCTCATTTTAATATTATAAACAGTGAGCGGTATCTAGCAATACATTGTTGCTACCTAAGTAATAAGAATGTCAGTGATTTAACATAACCTATCTATGACTAATGTTTCCATGTAGTTTAGTCCCTTTGTCCAGATATCTAGATTGAACACAAGGCATGGAACGTGTCACCCTTGTTTAGTTCAATCTTCAGTTTCTTGATTCTCGAGTAGACATAGTAATAACAAATGAGATCAATATTTCATATTGACTCATTTGAGCATGGTCATGCATTTCGTAGTCTCACTCAATCAGGGCCCCGAAGATATCACTCCTATTATGTAGGAGGGACAAATCCCATCTAGGTTACTCACATCCTTCCACATGAATCGCGGTATGTCTAATAACTAACTTTATAATCATCTTGTTACAGATGACGTTTGATGGCATTAAAAACACACAACTCCTCATGTAGGAATCGTAGTGATTTCAGGTCAAAGTACCATATACACCATTATCACTATGAGAATCACTTATGACACTCACGTAACGATTCACGTAGCGTTCTCATGGCGAGTCTGTCCAATACATCATTACTCTAATATGTATCCATGTGAAGACTTGATATCTCATATCCATGACCTGTGAGATGTGGTCATCAGTCTATGTACATACTAGTCTCAATGCATTATTGTTGTCCTAATTAACAATAACACTTGACTAGGGACATTTAAGAATAGTGTTTTATCCAATAGGATCTCACGATCAAGTCATCCACTTAATGTCCTATGGTATCAAACTTACTGTTCTAAGGACTTTATTATGTCTAAAAAGAACATAATAAATGAAATGCCTTATATATTAAAAATAACATAATACAATGTATATAAATATAGACATAATGTATTGGCCTCTAGGGCATACACCAACACGGGCTCTATATACTCATGGTAGGGAGAGAATTAGGGTCTCACACTACCACTAGTATCCTATTAGGGAATTATTTATGAGGAATTTATATATACGAAATGAGGAATTTAAGAATATAGGGTCCCCTTTCCCTACCAAGGGTCATCTCCATTATTCTAATGGAATTTTGGATACCCTTCCCTCATAAAGGATTATCTCTAAAATTCACTATACTAAGTGAATCAACAATTCACACAAAGAAAGGATACTGAGTAAGAAAGCATTCAAGGAATATTTACCTTCCCATTCAAGGATAAATATTCAATTCTCATATTCAACTCACATTTAAATTCTATTAGCACTGATCATTCAAACATTTAATCAAAATATCATTCTAGCTCAACCTTAATAATTTAAGGGAGCATATTCTCAAATTCACAACATGCAATCCTAATTCATATTCCATAGGAACAATATCATATCCAATACATACATGTATAACATTCCAATACAATTTCCCTAAAATAGAGGGAATATACCTCTATTAGAGTCTTAACATACTTTAAAAGACATACATATGGGATCCTAACTTATATCACAATCCATTATATCAAAATAACAATTTTGTCAAATTCCTAGTCTGGGCGCTGGGATGGTAGAGAACAAACTATGTTTTTCCTCTCGCCAGCACCTAAGAGCCAGACTCCAAATGCCTGAGCACTGGATGGGGAGAGAGCATACTCTACATCTGCTACAGTTGGTGCTTAGGTTAGCGCTTATGCTCTCCATAGCCAGCGCCTGAGCGCCCAACACTTAGAAACCAGGAGAACACGTTCTGGGTATTGGGCTCTTGGGCACCAAGCTTCTGGTGCCTAAGCGCTAGTGCAATATAAAGAATCCCCTGTTCTATTGATTTCAAAAACCAATTTTTAACATTCAAAAACTAATCTTGAACAAATCTTAAAACCTAACGTAGTATAACAATAACAAAATTCCTTAATCATTCCATCCAAATCTAAATCCAAATCAAACACAAAATTGTGAAAAGTCTCAAAGGAATTCATTCTTAATCCAACAAACACATTCTTATATAAAGAATATGTAGAAAAATAAGAACAATCAAAGAGACAAACACCCCTACCTTATCCTATTTGAATAGCCTTTCCTTTCTCCTTGTTTCTTTCCTTCTTTCTTCTTCTTGCTTGATTTCTTCTTCTTCCTTTGGCCTTGTTTCCTTTTCCTTTTCCTCACTTCTCCCTTCTATTATGGGGTTACGTGAGTGAATGAGAAAAATAAGGAAAATTCAAAAGAACAAGGAGATAAGAAACTAAGAGAGAGAGAGAGAGAGGTGGTGAAGCATAAGAAAATAGGAGAAAATAAAGGAATCCTAAAGCTTTATATCTCTTAAGAGAGGATGAAATGCTATCTGGGAATGGAAATAGATTAAAATGAATATTTGTGAGTTTCTTAGTTCAATTTCATACATTTAGTTGAACCTAGAAAAGAACACTGAAGCTTAGTGAATGATAAAGATGTATACGGATAGTTGATGAATGGAGAAGCTGAGAAATGATTAGAATCTTAGAATTTTCTTTAACACCATTGATAAGCATTATGCTCAATGTTTCATAATTTTCTGAGCTACTATTTTATTTAATTTGGCCTTTAGACATTCACTTAGTATTACTAAAAATGCCAAATTAATTCATTCCATTCTTAAAAACTTAATGTAGCTCATTTCTACTATTTATGATCTAGAAATAATTTTTTTATATTTATTTCTATCATATTAACCATTTAGGCTAAAATATTAGTTATTCTTCACATTCAGTATTATAGAATTATGCTCAAACTAATCAAAAGGTTACCAAAACTATTATCCAACTTATACTTATAGTATTGAGCTTCTATAATCCTGACTAATACAATTAAGTTAGGGAGGATGTTACAATTCTCGTCCGCCACCCTCCTTTTATAAATTTTGTCCTCAAAAATTGCTTGCCTTATTCAAAAAGTTCTGTATAATTTTGTGCCATGCTGGATTCAAGTTCCCATTTTGCTTCCTCTAAGTCACTACCTTCCCACAATACCTTTGCCAAAAGAATTTGTTTCACTCTAAACTCTTTAACTGCTTTATCCATAATCCTCACAAGTTTAACTACTTAAGTTAAATCATCCTTTAGCTTTATTGATTCGTTTTCTATGATATGTGAAGGATTCAGATTATACTTTTGGAGTTGGGAAACTTGAAAAACATTATGAAGGTTTGACAAGTTAGGTGGTAAAGCAATTTGGTGAGCAATAGGTCTAATTCTTTTCAAAATTTGGAAAGGACCAAGAAATTGAGGATTTAATTTTTTAGCTTTACTGGCTCTACCAACTCCCGTAATAGGAGTGACTCTTAGGAACACATGTTCTCCTTCTTCAAATTCCAAAGGTCTCCTTCTTTCATCTGCATAACTTTTCTGCCTACTTTGGGCAACTAATGTAACACCCCTTTGGAGGATGTCACACATAAAAGAAAATAAAAGAAATAGAAATAAAATCTACCCAAGTTGTGAAATATTTGTTAAATATTATTACGGGTTGTAAAATAATTCCGATGTATTTAAATATGATATAAAAAGATAATGCGGAAAATACGAAATAAAAAAAAACATCATTACCGATAATATACATATGATTAAGTTATAAGTGTACAAATAATTTACAACAAAGACTACAAATATTTAAACAAAAACAATAAAGAAAGCAATAAAAGAGTTAATATATATACGTACATACTGTGACGCGCAAAAAAAAAAAAACATCATGGTTATCTAATCCCTCGATGGATCACTCTCACCGAAAATGATCATCGGAGATAAATATCCCGAATGTCTCGACACACGGCGATAACGGGATCGCGTTAGTCGATACGATGCTTATCTCACTAGGCTCGGGGTTTTCAAGCACCCCCCGACGCCTAATGGATAAGGGTAACTCTAAATGCAGAAATAACGTCGTAGTCATAATGGGCTCTCCATCAAATCGCTGACGTAGAATCACGGTCACACGTCCTGCATATGTCACAGAATCACGATCGCCTCGTAGATGCCAAGCCAGAGAACCTCCATGAAATACTAGCTCTACGAATCCCAAAAATCTCACAGCGCGCCATCCCTCACAATCAATCCAGAGGATATGGATGATCGGATGGTTCTTGATCGTCAAACTGATCGTCCGCTTGCTGACCTTCCTCCTCCTCGGGGTACAAGATCTCAAGGGACTGATCCTCTTCCTCGAAGTCTTTACCGTGTAAAATAAATAAACAGAAAATACATATAACAAAGAGGTAAGACAACATAAAATCATCACAACATGGCCAATAAGAAGACGACAATCAACATATATACAGTTCATGCAATACGAAAAGCTTTAACAATTATAATAACAGATTGAAGTAAAATTTAGATATCATAACAATATATCACACCACAGATAAAACATCACAGATAAAATAAGAAAGATAAGAATAAACAGATAAGATATAATAAAAATAACCAAATATAGAAGCAAGTAACAGATAAAATAAACAAATAAAATACGGATAAACAGTTAAAATAGAAATAAATAGATAAGATGAAAATAAATAGACATAGAGATAAATAAACAATATGACAAAACCCTACTCCATGGAGCTAAAGAAAACACAAGTATCGAGAGAGAGGAATGATTCGTAAAATCTATTAGTACCACGGTTGCCCCACCAACTATTGCATTTGTCACACGTTGCGTCTATAGCCCCACGACACAGAATCCATCATCCGGGCGTGGTGTAGAATTCACGGTCTCACGTTGTGGCACTACGGGCAAATGTACTACTAGATTTCACAAATCTCGATTAAATATAGTGTGTGTTGAGTACCATAGTGTGCTATCGGTTTACCACGGCCCAGCGGAGCTACCAACTGTCCACATGTGGGATCCCGTACACTAAAGTCTCCAAGTTCATTAGAACAATGAACCACACTACGTTTATCGCATCGACAACACGATGTGATTCGTCTCGTCAACTAATCCACCAAAAATTTGGCACACATAACAGATAAATAGAAAGCATATACGGGTTCTCATTTTCCCGACAGCAGATATAGTCTCAAAAGCCTGTACGGGTTCACATTTTCCCGACAGCGAAAGATCCTCAAAAATAATCTGTACGGGTTCACATTTTCCCGACAGCGAAAGATTCTCAAAAATAATCTGTACGGGTTCACATTTTCCCGACAGCATAAAATAAATATAGTAACGGTCAATCGCGTAGAAATTTTATCGCGTTTTCATAATTCCGTCGTTTTTACAAACGTTTAAAAATCGGGTAAAGATATTTTTCTGTTTTTAAAATCGCGTAGCATTTTTAATACGTTTTCTCAATCGCGTAGGATTTTCAAATCATTTTCTTATTCGAATGCCTTTAAAATTACTTGTTTAAACAAAAGAAATAGTACTTAGTACATTTAAACTACGTAGAGTAATTTTTCATACCGCATATTGTCTTTTGGATATTTTTGCTATTTTATTGGTTCATTTTTACTAAAAATTGACAAGATATTTTGTTTAGAATATCATAATAATGGTTTCCTAAATTATCCATAAAATTTCCATTTACCTAATTTTTAACCATATCATTTAATTTTTTTGAAATCTCTAACATGCTTCAAAACCTAAAGTGAGCTATATGTTAGAAAATTTCTCAACATTCTTGTATTTCCTTCCTAATGATAAAATTATTAGTTTTAATCCTTTAAGCTTAATTCTACTCAATTTGTTTCTTCAAAACCATTAAGAAAATTTCTTCTTAACTTGTATTGTCTCTTTTTGATTGAAAAAGGTTTGGAATCAAGTTTTAGAAATCATGATTACCTATATTGGCATGTTGGTCAAATTTCATAAAACTTTTGCATTTGATTTCTAAATTGTTTTTCACCTTCTAAATCATATCAAATATATTATATTGTCTAAGCTCATTAAATCATATTAGAAAATAGTTAGTAGGAGTTAAATTAATCCTTTAGGCATGTTGGCCCAAAATACTAAGTCTTTACCATTTGAATTCTAAATGCATTTTCTTTGATCAAATCAATTTGAAACTTTCTTGATTCCCCTAGGTTAATTAAGTTACACTTTAGGAAAAATCAAGAGAACATTTTGGTCCTCCAAACTTGTCATTGCCGTGAACTAGTGAATGTGTTCTTTGGAACACTCATGCAAATTTACACATGTTATTCACATCCTATACCTTATCATACAATTCTAACACATGCATTGTATTTTCTAACACATGCAATATATTTTCTAACACATAAAACCTAAATTAAAGCTTATAGACATGCATTCAAAAGCTAATAGACATGCAAAATTATTACAATCATCAAACAAGAAAGCTACTAACAAATACCACATAAACTACTAACAAACACAAAAATTAACAAATACACACTAATTAACACATGACCACCGAATCCTTATGGATTCTACAAACATCACAAATGGCTCCATCTTCTTACCACCATCAAGAGATGATAAGAATTGTCTTCCTCTTACCTTAAATGAAGACAAAAGGCTTGCTTTCACACCTCCTAGGGTTCGGTTTTCACCACCAAAAATACCTAGAAATCTCAAACAAAATTTACATGTTACTAACCATGAAAAAGAAGCTAAACCATGGAGAAATCATGGCTTAGAACTTTGAAAATGAAGAGAGAAAAGAAAAGCATGAAATTTCACCTTCTAGGTAAAACTTTCAAGGTTGATTTCCAAGCCCTAAATGGAAGATTTTGAAGAAACTCCCAACTAGAAAGGTTCTTAGAATGGTGTTTAGGTTAGGAAAACTTGGTTAGAAAAATTTTTTTGATGGTTGGATGGTGTAGATAGTGTCTTGGCCGAATGGTAGGGAAAATGAACAACAATGGTGGCTAGGGTTTTTGGAAGAGAGAGAAGAGAGAAAAGTGATGAAGATGAAGTGTTGTTTTGGCCTTCTCACTCCTAATGGCCGTAGCCTTCAAGTGGTAAGGATGTGCATGGATTTGGCTTCATCCAAGCCATTGAATACATCAAAGGCTAGGATTAAATCTTGGTGAACAAGCTTGATTTCTATTGGTTAGTTCATGATGACTCACATGCTGAGTCACACAGCTCATTTAATTCTCTGCTGAGTCAGCTAGCTGAGTCAGCCTGTTATGGAAAGTTCTACTGCTAACGGTGATTAATTAAACTACCGATCTAACTGATTACGCTAATTGTGGGTCCCGCAAAATATTTAGGGTCCACTTGTCACTAAAATATCTTGACTAATAAAATAATATTATAATAATATAAAATTATTTTATTTGTGATTAAATCCTAAAAATTAAAAGATTATTTTTAGTCTCATTCGAGAATCGGGTTAAGTAAGATCCCCCAATTCTAAATAATAAAATAAGATTTCCCCGGCCCGAAAAAATATTATTTTCCTGCCTCAAAACAAATCACACAAAAAGTCCATATAAAATTACAGACAGTATTATCGGGCGTTAAATCAAGTAGAAAACAATTAAAAACAGCAAAAACAGCAAAAACAATACGTTCGGGACGTAACGGTCATTTTCCCATTTTTTTCCACAACGTAGGTAATCGTCCAAAACGTTCAAATAAAATATCCAGCAGTATTATATAGCTGTATATCTTTCAGAAAAATTAAAACAGCAGCTCAGAAAAATTTTATTTTACCGTCTCGAAGTAAATTACGTAAAACGATCAAATAAAATTTGAGCTCAGTATTATCGTAATTGTTTTCATACGTAAATCGAGGAAGAAAAATAGAGACACGGCGGTCATTCACACAAAAGCATGAAAAACAAACAAACAGTACATTCGAATATTTTTTAAAAATTGGGGCGTTACAACTCTCCCCAACAAATAAAAATTTCGTCCTCGAAATTCGATGTTCATCCAAACAAATGAGGATATTGATTCTTCATTTTATCTTCCAGCTCCCAGGTAGCTTCACCCGTCACATCATTCCATATGACTTTCACTAGCTCAATCATCTTTCCTCGAAGCTGCTTTACCTTTCTGTCCCCAATCCTGACAGGTAAAGTTTCGTAAGTCAGATTCTCCTTTAACTGCACGTCATCTGGTTGTATAACATGTGTCGGATCTGGTATATACTTCCGTAACTGAGACACATGAAACACGTCATGCAAATTGGATAGAAAAGGCGGCAAAGCAATCTGATATGCTACAGGACCTATACGTCGGATAATCTGATATGGTCCAATGAATTTAGGAGTAAGCTTCTTAGACTTAATCACTCTTTCGACACCAGTCGTAGGAGTAACTCTTAGAAATACATGCTCACCCTCCTTAAATTCAAGAGGTCGTCTTCGTTTATCTACGTAACTCTTTTGTCTGCTTTGCGCTATCCTCATCTTCTCTTGTATCATCTTGACTTTATCCGTAGTCTGTTGTACAAGTTCCGGTCCAACAGTCATACTCTCCCCATCTTGATACCAACACAACGGTGTTCGACATCGCCTTCCATACAATGCCTCATAAGGTGCCATTCCGATGCTTGCGTGAAAACTATTGTTGTAGGTGAATTCTATCAAAGATAAAAATTCATCCCAACTTCCTCGTTGTTCCAAAACACAAGCACGCAATAAATCCTCCAAAGACTGTATAGTTCTCTCTGTCTGACCATCTGTCTGCGGATGATATGCTGAACTCAATCGTAACTTGGTTCCCATAGCTTCTTGCAGACTTCGCCAAAATCTTGACGTAAACCTCGGATCTCTGTCAGAAACTATACATGTAGGCACTCCATGTAATCTGACAATCTCGCTGATGTACAACTGGGTTAATCTTTCCAATGAATATTTAATATTGATTGGTAAGAAATGAGCCGATTTCGTAAGTCTATCGACTATAACCCATATCGAATCATGACCTTTCCTTGTCTTTGGCAAACCAGTAACGAAATCCATAGAAATGCTGTCCCATTTCCATTCTGGAATCGATAATGGTTGCAACATCCCAGCTGGTCTTTGGTGTTCAACTTTCGATTTTTGACAAACTAGGCAAGTTGACACGCATCTAACTACATCACCCTTCATCCCATGCCACCAGAATAACTTCTTCAAGTCTTGGTACATCTTTGTTATGCCTGGATGCATACTTAATAGACTAGTATGGGCATGTTCCACAATATATTGCCTCAGTTCTCGGTCACGAGGAATACAGATTCTACCCCGAAACCTCAGAATTCCATCAGTTCCTTCTTTGAACTCTACTGTCTCGTCTTGCTTCATTTGCTCCCTTATTCCTTGCAAAAATTTATCGGCATTTTGCTTTTCTCTTATGTCTTCCATCAGCTCGCTTGACATAGTAACCATATTCATACAGATCTTTCCCGGTTTCAACTCAACAAATGACCACTCATTTCTAAATTGTTCAATGAGCTCCTTTTCTTTGATCATCAGCGCAGAAACACTGATAATCTTTCTACTCAAGGCATCGGCCACGACATTCGCCTTACCAGGGTGGTACAAAAGTTGAAAATCGTAATCGTTCAGAAATTCTAACCATCTTCGCTGCCTCATATTCAGCTCCTTCTGGTCGTACAAGTATTTCAAACTCTTGTGATCACTGAAGATGTTGAACGTTGCTCCATAGAGAAAATGTCTCCATATCTTCAAAGCAAAAACCACCGCAGCCAATTCCAAATCATGCGTAGGATAATTCTTCTCATGAACCTTCAATTGTCGAGAAGCATATGCCACCATGTTCCGGTCTTGCATCAACACGCATCCTAGTCCTTGATAAGAAGCGTCGCAATACACATCGAAAGATTTCTTCGAATCTGGTAGGATCAACACCGGTGCAGTTGTTAACCTCTTCTTCAACTCTTGAAAACTGGCTTCACGCTCTTCCGTCCATTCAAAAGCTTGACTTTTCCTCGTCAGTTGTGTAAGTGGTCCAGCAATCTTTGAAAAGCCTTCGATAAATCTCCGATAATAACCAGCAAGTCCAACAAAACTTCGAACTTCCGTTACCGTCTTAGGTCTTTCCCACTGTAAAACTGTCTCCACTTTCGATGGGTCCACCGCAATACCTTCTTTAGAAATTACGTGACCAAGAAATTGGACTTCTTCCAACCAGAACTCACACTTAGCCAATTTCGCATACAGCTACTTCTCCCTCAAAATCTGAAGAACAACATTCAGATGTTCAGCATGCTCTTTCTTCGATCGAGAATAGATCAGAATGTCATCGATAAAGACAACGACAAATCTGTCTAGATATGGACGAAATATCCTGTTCATATAATCCATAAATATGGCAGGAGCATTCGTCACCCCGAATGGCATTACCTGATACTCATAATGTCCATAACGAGTTCGAAAAGCAATCTTCGGCACATCTTCCCCTCTTACACGAATCTGGTGATAACCCGATCGCAGATCTATCTTGGAAAATATCACAGCTCCTCTCAATTGATCCATCAAATCGTCGATTCTTGGAAGCGGATATTTATTCTTGATAGTCACCTTGTTCAACTGCTGATAGTCCACACAAAGTCGTGAAGTTCCATCCTTCTTCTTGACCAAAAGCACTGGCGCACCCCATGGGGAAACGCTAGGTCGTACAAATTCTTTCTCCAACAGTTCCACCAATTGCTTTTTCAGCTCCCCCAACTCTACTGGCGACATACGGTACGGTGCAATTGAGATAGGACCTGTTCCCGGTACTAAATCAATTGAGAACTCGATCTCCCGCTCAGGCGGTAAACCAGGTACATCGTCAGGAAAAACATCCGGAAAATCGTTGACAACAGGAATAGTATTCACATCCTTCTCATTCTTAACTTCTAGAGAAGACAATACCAGATATCCCTGCGCTCCATCTCTCAACAAAGACTTGACCTTAACAGCAGTTAAGAATCCAGACTCTTCTTCCTTAGGAAAAACTATAGTTTTCTTTGCACAATCTATAAGGATATGGTTAGAACATAACCAGTCCATCCCTAAGATTACATCTATCTCAATAAGAGGCAAACAAATCAAATTGACCAAAAACAAACGGCCCTTCACAACAATAGGACAATCCAAACAGATCTTAGAAGTAACTACAAGTTTAGCAGTTGGCGTAGATACACTCAACTTAACATTCAGAGAAGACACAGGCAACTTCAGTCTTTCCACACAATCATAGGCAATAAACGAGTGTGTAGCACCCGAGTCATACAATACAGTCAGAAGGTTACCTCCAATGTCACCTTCTCCTTGAATAAGGTCATCAGATTGAGAAACTTCAGATCCCATCATTGTATACACTCGCCCTCCAGATCTCGGTTGAGTATTTCCAGATTTTTGCTGATTAGCTTTAACATGACGAACAACAGGTTTCTTCTCTGGTCGAGTACAATCCTTCGACATATGTCCAGGCTGTCCACAGTTAAAACAGACAGTTCCTTTAATCGTACAATCTGGAGATAGATGGCCCTTCTTACCGCACTTAAAACACGTCGGCGTAAACACCACTCTCTGTCCTGCTCCACCACTAGGTACACTCCCTCCAACTGGCGGTCGCTGAGTCTGACTTCCTTGTGGTCTAGCATACGGCTTACGCAGAAACCGATTTGTATTGCTACCTCCACCTCTTTGAAACCTTGTCGGCCCAAAATTCCGATTCCTCTGATCTCGCGACGGTTCAAGCTCCTCAAGTCGCGCACATGCGTCTACCAAAGTATGAAAATGATTCATATTCAAAGATATTACTCCTCGCTTCAATTCCACTCTCAATCCAGACTCAAACTTCCGACATTTCCATACCTCATCTTGTCGATTTTGAGCGTAATTTGAAAATTGAAACAAACTTTCAAATTTTGTGGCGTACTCATTCACTGTCATATTTCCCTGTCGCAACCCAAGAAATTCCATCTCCTTGGCATGCCTAGCACTCGCAGGAAAATACTTATCCAGAAAAGTATTAGAAAACACTTCCTAGGTGATCTCAGTCCCTTCAGCTTGCAACACTCGGCGGATTCCTCTCCACCAATGTTCTGCATCTCCTCTCAGCATAAAGACAGCATAAGTTACTTTCTTTTCATCTGTGCATCTCATTCCCTCAAAGATTCTCTCTAAATCTTGCATCCACTAACTCGCTTTCTCCGGATCCACCTCGCCTCTAAACTGTGGCGGATTATGGCGCCTAAATTCAGATAAATTTAGGGCATCAGCCGTAGCATCTTGCTGTTGAGCTGCTCTCAAATTTTGCTGAGTAATCACTTCAGCCATCTGCCGCATAGCTTCAGCAGCAACCAACATCGGGTCCTCAACACGATTCACCTTAGCACGTCCTCTGCCTCTACCAGCCATCTTCTTTCTTCAAACATAACAAAACAAAGTTAGATACATCCTTCTAGATATTTCCGAAAGGATATAAATCACAAAGATCACTGAGGATCACACAAAGACAAACAAAAAAGACCCAACCACAACCCCAAAAGACTCTAACTTGGGCTCGATACCAACTAATGTAACACCCCTTTGGAGGATGTCACACATAAAAGAAAATAAAAGAAATAGAAATAAAATCTACCCAAGTTGTGAAACATTTGTTAAATATTATTACGGGTTGTAAAATAATTCCTGATAGATAGAAATATGATATAAAAAGATAATACGAAAAATACGAAATAAAAAAAAACATCATTACTGATAATATACATATGATTAAGTTATAAGCTGTACAAATAATTTACAACAAAGACTACAAATATTTAAACAAAAACAGTAAAGAAAGCAATAAAAAAGTTAATATATATGCAGACATACGTTGACGCGCCCAAAAAAAACATCATGGTTATCTAATCCTCTGATGGATCACTCTCAGCCTGAAAATGATCATCAGGAGATAAATATCCCGGATGTCTCGACACACGGCGATAACGGGATCGCGCAGTCGATACGATGCTTATCTCACTAGGCTCAGGGTTTTCAGCACCCCACTGACGCCTAATGGATAAGGGTAACTCTAAATGCAGAAATAACGTCGTAGTCATAATGGGCTCTCCATCAAATCGCTGACGTAGAATCACGGTCACACGTCCTGCATATGTCACAGAATCACGATCGCCTCGTAGATGCCAAGCCAGAGAACCTCCATGAAATACTAGCTCTACGAATCCCAAAAATCCTGGCGCTGCCATCCCTCACAATCAATCCAGAGGATATGGATGATCGGATGGTTCTTGATCGTCAACTGATCGTCCGCACGACCTTCCTCCTCCTCGGGGTACAAGATCTCAAGGGACTGATCCTCTTCCTCGAAGTCTTTACCGTGTAAAATAAATAAACAGAAAATACATATAACAAAGAGGTAAGACAACATAAAATCATCACAACATGGCCAATAAGAAGACGACAATCAACATATATACAGTTCATGCAATACGAAAAGCTTTAACAATTATAATAACAGATTGAAGTAAAATTTAGATATCATAATAATATATCACACCACAGATAAAACATCACAGATAAAATAAGAAAGATAAGAATAAACAGATAAGATATAATAAAAATAACCAAATATAGAAGCAGTAACCAGATAAAATAAACAAATAAAATACAGATAAACAGTTAAAATAGAAATAAATAGATAAGATGAAAATAAATAGACATAGAGATAAATAAACAATATGACAAAACCCTACTCCATGGAGCTAAAGAAAACACAAGTATCAGAGAGAGGAATGATTCGTAAAATCTATTAGTACCACGGCTGCCCCACCAACTATTGCATTTGTCACACGTTGCGTCTATAGCCCCCCACGACACAGAATCCATCATCCGGGCGTGGTGTAGTTCACGGTCTCACGTTGTGGCACTACAGGCAAATGTACTACTAGATTTCACAAATCTCGATTAAATATAGTGTGTGTTGAGTACCATAGTGTGCTATCGGTTTACCACGGCCCAGCGGAGCTACCAACTGTCCACATGTGGGATCCCGTACACTAAAGTCTCCAAGTTCATTAGAACAATGAACCACACTACGTTTATCGCATCGACAACACGATGTGATTCGTCTCGTCAACTAATCCAAAAATTTGGCACACATAACAGATAAATAGAAAGCACATGACGGGTTCTCATTTTCCCGAAGCCAGATATAGTCTCAAAAGCTCACACGGGTTCACATTTTCCCGACAAATGAAAGATCCTCAAAAATAATCATGACGGGTTCACATTTTCCCGACAATAAAGATTCTCAAAAATAATCATGACGGGTTCACATTTTCCGACAAAGATAAAATAAATATAGTAACGGTCAATCGCGTAGAAATTTTATCGCGTTTTCATAATTTCATCGTTTTTACAAACGTTTAAAAATCGGGTAATGATATTTTTCTGTTTTTAAAATCGCGTAGCATTTTTAATACGTTTTCTCAATCGCGTAGGATTTTCAAATCATTTTCTTATTCGAATGCCTTTAAAATTACTTGTTTAAACAAGCAGAAATAGTACTTAGTACATTTAAACTACGTAGAGTAATTTTTCATACCGCATCTTGTCTTTTGGATATTTTTGCTATCTTATTGGTTCATTTTTACTAAAAATTGAATGAGTATTTTGTTTAGAATATCATAATAATGGTTTCCTAAATTATCCATAAAATTTCCATTTACCTAATTTTTAACCATATCATTTAATTCTTTTTGAAATCTCTAACATGCTTCAAAACCTAAAGTGAGCTATATGTTAGAAAATTTCTCAACATTCTTGTATTTCCTTCCTAATGATAAAATTATTAGTTTTAATCCTTTAAGCTTAATTCTACTCAATTTGTTTCTTCAAAACCATTATAGAAAATTTCTTCTTAACTTGTATTGTCTCTTTTTGATTGAAAAAGGTTTGGAATCAAGTTTTAGAAATCATGATTACCTATATTGGCATGTTGGCCAAATTTCATAAAACTTTTGCATTTGATTTCTAAATTGTTTTTCACCTTCTAAATCATATCAAATATATTATATTGTCTAAGCTCATTAAATCATATTAGAAAATAGTTAGTAGGAGTTAAATTAATCCTTTAGGCATGTTGGCCCAAAATACTAAGTCTTTACCATTTGAATTCTAAATGCATTTTCTTTGATCAAATCAATTTGAAACTTTCTTGATTCCCCTAGGTTAATTAAGTTACACTTTAGGAAAAATCAAGAGAACATTTTGGTCCTCCAAACTTGTCATTGCCGTGAACTAGTGAATGTGTTCTTTGGAACACTCATGCAAATTTACACATGTTATTCACATCCTATACCTTATCATACAATTCTAACACATGCATTGTATTTTCTAACACATGCAATATATTTTCTAACACATAAAACCTAAATTAAAGCTTATAGACATGCATTCAAAAGCTAATAGACATGCAAAATTATTACAATCATCAAACAAGAAAGCTACTAACAAATACCACATAAACTACTAACAAACACAAAAATTAACAAATACACACATAATTAACACATGACCACCGAATCCTTATGGATTCTACAAACATCACAAATGGCTCCATCTTCTTACCACCATCAAGAGATGATAAGAATTGTCTTCCTCTTACCTTAAATGAAGACAAAAGGCTTGCTTTCACACCTCCTAGGGTTCGGTTTTCACCACCAAAAATACCTAGAAATCTCAAACAAAATTTACATGTTACTAACCATGAAAAAGAAGCTAAACCATGGAGAAATCATGGCTTAGAACTTTGAAAATGAAGAGAGAATATAAAAGCATGAAATTTCACCTTCTAGGTAAAACTTTCAAGGTTGATTTCCAAGCCCTAAATGGAAGATTTTGAAGAAACTCCCAACTAGAAAGGTTCTTAGAATGGTGTTTAGGTTAGGAAAACTTGGTTAGAAAAATTTTTTTGATGGTTGGATGGTGTAGATAGTGTCTTGGCCGAATGGTAGGGAAAATGAACAACAATGGTGGCTAGGGTTTTTGGAAGAGAGAGAAGAGAGAAAAGTGATGAAGATGAAGTGTTGTTTTGGCCTTCTCACTCCTAATGGTCGTAGCCTTCAAGTGGTAAGGATGTGCATGGATTTGGCTTCATCCAAGCCATTGAATACATCAAAGGCTACGATTAAATCTTGGTGAACAAGCTTGATTTCTATTGGTTGGTTCATGATGACTCACATCTTTGAGTCACACACTCATTTAATTCTCTCTCATTGAGTCACTAGTGAGTCGACTGTTATGGAAAGTTTCTACACGCTAACGGTGATTAATTAAACTACCGATCTAACCGTTCGCTAATTGTGGGTCCCGCAAAATATTTAGGGTCCATTGTCACTAAAATATATTGACTAATAAAATAATATTATAATAATATAAAATTATTTTATTTGTGATTAAATCCTAAAAATTAAAAGATTATTTTTAGTCTCATTCAGAATCGGGTTAAGTAAGATCCCCCAATTCTAAATAATAAAATAAGATTTCCCAGGCCCGAAAAAATATTATTTTCCTGCCTCGGAGCAAGTCACACAAAAAGTCCATATAAAATTACAGACAGTATTATCGGGCGTTAAATCAAGTAGAAAACAATTAAAAACAGCAAAAACAGTACGTTCAGGACGTAACGGTCATTTTTCCATTTTTTCCCACAACGTAGGTAATCATCCAAAACGTTCAAATAAAATATCCAGCAGTATTATATAGTTGTATATCTTTTAGAAAAATTAAAACAGTAGCTCAGAAAAAATTTTATTTTACCGTCTCGAAGCAAATTACGTAAAACGATCAAATAAAATTTGAGCCTGTATTATCGTAATTGTTTTCATACAGAAATCGAGAACAAAAAAATAGGGACACAACGGTCATTCACACAAAAGCATGAAAAACAGCAAACAGTACATTCAGAATATTTTCTAAAAATTGGGGCGTTACAACTAACAATCTATCCTTGATCCTTGTAATTTGCTTAGTAGTTTGTTGTATTAATTCTTGACCTAGGATAATTTGTTCTCCTATTTCATACCAACATAAGGATGACCTACACTTCCTACTATACAAGGCTTCATATGGTGCCATGCTTATGCTGGAATGATAACTCTTATTGTAGTAAATTCTACCAAAGGTAAGAACCTATCCCAGCTACCCTATTGTTCTAATACACAAGCTCTAAGCAAGTTTTCAAGGGTTTGGATAGTTCTCTTAGTTTGGCCATCCGTTTGCAGATGATAAGTTGTATTGAAATTCAGTTTGGTCCTAAATGCTTTTGCAGAGTTCCCCAAAAATCTAGATGTGAATATAGGATCCCTATCTGATACTATACTCGAGGGGATACTATGCAGTCTTACTATTTCTTGGATGTATAATTGAGCTAACTTATCCAACGAATAATTAGCTCTTATAGCCAAAAAGTGCACAGACTTTGTTAACCTGTCGACTATAACCTAAATTGCATAATGACCAAATTGGGTTCTATGCAATCCTGTTACGAAATCCATTGAAATACTTTCCTATATCTATTCTGGAATTTCTACGGGTTGTAGAAGTCTAGAAGGTGTTTGATGCTTTGTCTTGACTTTCTGACATACTAAGAATTTGGACACATATTCTGCTATATCTTTCTTTATATTTGGCCACTAAAACATCTTTTTGTGGTCTTGATACATTTATGTTGTTCCAGGATGGATAGTATACTTACTTTTATGAGCTTTTTCTAAGATTCTTTCTTTAATTTTAGTTTTCCTTGGAACACACAATCTATCCCTAAACATAATAGTCCCATCTTTAGTTTTTCTAAATTCCTTTTTCTTTCCTAGCAGAATTTGTTTATCTATCTCTTTCAAATCATCATCTTCTTCTTAAGCACCTTTTGTAACACCCCAAACTTTCCTAAATATTTGACAGTAATTTTGATAGTTAACAGAATTCTACTGTTTAGTGATTTCTGTGTGCTGTAAAATTATTTTGATTATTCTGTGACTGCTTTTGATCGTTTTGAGTGAATTACTCCGTGTCAAAAAAATAATCATTTTCGAGCCGGGAAAAATTTTACGTAATTTAATTATTACTGTCAAGTCTTAATTATTTTACGTAATTTGATTTAATATCAATGATTTTTCTAATTTTTGTGATTTTGTGTGTGATTATAAATTTTTTATATTACTCTGTTTATTTTAACATTATTTGTGGGCCATCTATGGGCCCAGGGAGGTTGTATGTGGGCCTTGCATGGGTCCAGAAAGGTTAAAATTTTTCTATAATCAGAAAAATTCGTACTGTTGAGACGGAGATAGGGGATCTTACTAAACTTGAATTCGGAAACAGTTTTTTAAATTTTTTTTACTGTGTTTTGCACTGTATTTAATTATCGGGTGATAAAAATACAGTAAAAATATTATTCGAAGGACAATAGCAGATACAAAAATAAATATTGTACTGCGAAGTCAACATTAGTGGCTTGGATATCTACCATTGATGTAATCAACGGTGGAGACTTGATCTTGATTTAATCAACGGTTGAGATTTAGTCTTACAAAGTGGCTAGGACCATTTATAACCCTTGGATGTAAAGTTTGAAGGAGCAATCTTGACCCTTCATTTTGGAGATACATCTAATGGCTAGGATTTCAAGGAGAAAAGATCCAATGGCCTAAATTAAGTCTTCTATCTAAGCCTAAACCTAGAAGCTACATTAAATCCTAACCATTGATCTAATCAATGGTTAAGATGGCCTAAAATGGTGGCTAGGAGATTTGTTGCATTTTGAAGAATGCATGGAAGGGGGGGACGATTTTGGTGTTGCATTTAGGAGCTAAAGCAACATTGGAAGACCATAATTGATCACCTTTGGTCATTATTGAATCACTCTTCATCTTTCCTAAAGCAAAGCTTAACAAAAAATTTCTCTCCTTTTCTCTCCAAACATAGCTCACGGCCAAGACACCATACTACATCTTCCATCACTCTTTAATTTCAAACAACCATATTTCTTGAATCTACACCTAATTCTAAGACACTTTGTAGTTTACACCAAGTTCTAAATCTTTCATCTTCAAGGAGTTTTTCCAAGAGTAAGTTCTAGGGTTCTTAAGGTGAAGTTATGGAAAACTTCATTTCTTCTCTTCTTTTTCATGTTCTAAATCATGTTTGATCCATGGCTCCTCTTATTCAAGTTTGATATACTAATTTCTTTGTGTTTGTTTTATGTTCAAGAGACTTTTGTTGGTGGAGATCTTGTTCAAAATACAAAGTAAGGAGCTTTTTGTGGTTCTTCAAGAGGTAAGAGGGAGATCCATCTCACCAACCAAGTATGGTGGTGAGAGATGGTTTATTTATTTGATGGATGGTGAATCCATGTGAGGATTCATATCCATGGTCATGTAATTATTTGTGGGTGTTTATGTGCTTTGATTATTTGCCTATGCTTAGTATGATTTGCATGATCTATTACTTTGATTATGATATGCTTGTGATATATATGTTGATTATATGTGTTGTATGCAATAAAATTGTTGGAAAGGAAAACAAATTTTGGTTCCAAAGACCATGAGGATTTCGGGCTCAACACCTCAAAATAAGTGTTCACAAATTAATATTTTTATGAAAGGTAAAATTAGATGTTTAGAAAAGCTAGGAAAATAAACAAATGGTTTGTTTTCAAGAAACAAGTGCTCACGGTTTTTGTGAGAATTTTTAATTGTTTTGTTTATATAATACCATATCAATTTAGAAGAAAAAATGTTTTGATGGTTTCAATGGCCATGTCCACGGTTTTGAAGGCTTGTAATTCCTTGATTTTTTTTGAACAAAGTGATTTTCAAAGTGGAATTATAACTTGATTTAATACAAGGATTTTGGAAAGGGAATCAAAGTGTTTTAACACTTGAGAATTGGAATTTTCATATGTGAATGGAAAAGAGAGGTTGAAAGTGTTTGAACCTCAATTTATTTTAAAGAGGATTGATTTTTAGAATTAATTTGGAATTATAAAGAATACGTTGGTAACTTAGGATTTTCTAATGTGTAACTCATTCTTTGGGTTTTGGAGAGCGTTAGTAAATCTTAAAGTAAGAAACACTGATTTAATTCCATGAAATGGTGAATTTATGGAATAAATTACGAAAAGGATTTTTTTGAAAAAGAAAATGTGAAAAATAATGTGAGAAGTCATATTATTTTGAAAAAGGTTGAAATGGAATTTTTGAAGGTTGAGAAATGTAACATCCCGAAAATTTATAATTTCAGAATAAATGATCGTTTTACAATATTTGGAATTTTTAGGAAATTTTCTGGATTTTTCTGAGAACGCGGAATATTTTAATATTATTTCTCGTTCTACGCACACGTTGAATTGGCAGAACGACTGTAACGCTTCCAAAGTTAGAAAATTTTATTACGAATAGTCATTTTCTAATATTCGTGATTTATGTGAATCCTTTTAGAATTTTTCGGAACTGACGAATATTTTAATATATTCCTCGTTTTGCGTACACACTGAGCTAAACCCGGGAAATGAAATATTTTTCCCGAGAACCTTGAACTATGGAAACATCGACGGGGGATCTTACTAAACCTGAGGCCGGACACAGTTTACAAGGTTTCATACTTTTCGAGAAGATTCGACAGACGAAATAATAAAACGTTGTATAAATTTTATCTGTCAGATAAATTAATACTGACTTTGGCCAACTGTAACTATTGTCCAATAAATAATAACATGTAATAAAAATCCTATCACATTATTCAAAATCGACCCTGTGTCAAGCTCCTTTAGCCTTATTTTCAAAATAGAAGTTAAATTAATTCAGAAACTCATTGGGAAGCTTCCTAGAAATTTCCTAACTAATCACATTTCTCTCTCTTCCCTCCCTCCATTCTTCTACACGGCAGAGGCCCCTTTTTGGGAGCCAATAATCACATTTCCTTCTTCTTCTCTTCTTCTTCTTCTTCTCTTCTCCTTCCTCTCAACCGTACACACACCCACACATTGGAGACCAACTCCATTATTTGCCAAACAAATCACATTTACTTGTTTCCTTCCACCATTCCAAGACTATTCTCCTTGGTGGTTATCCTTGGTTCTTCTTCTTCTTCCTCTTCCTCCATTTTTCACCATTGAAGCTAAAGCTTTGAGCTTGGAGGTAAAGTCTTAACCTTTCTTTCACTTTCTTCTCATTTTCGTTTTTCTTGATCACCTATGTGATCAAGAACTCTTTTTCTCATGGTTTGAGTGGACATTATGGAAATCACTCATATTGGTGTTCTTCTTGAAGGGGAAAACGAAAATCTAGGGCAAGAAAAGGTAAGACCTTGTGTTGTCTTCCAAATAGGTAAGAGGGAGATGATCCTCTTCAACCAATCTTGGTAGTAAGGGAATGTCTTGTATATGTGTTGTTGTTGATTTCTGAATCCATGTATAAAGTTCTCTCATTTTTATGTTGTTCTTCATGATAGTGCAATTTGTTTGGGTTTGTATGATTTATTGATGCCTCTTGCATGATTTGAAGGTATATTTGAGTGACTCGTTGATTAAATATGATAATGACTGGTTTGGTTTGAGTTAGAGGACCTGGAGAACTCTGTTTTCTGCAAGATTACGCGTGGTAATCGATTACACAAGGCTTGTAATCGATTACCAAGCTCTTAAGGGTACGAAATCGTGATTCTGGAAATCTGGTAATCAATTACATCTTGTGTGTAATCGATTACAGAGATTCGGTCTAGCTTGTAATCGATTACAAGAATGGTGTAATCGATTACCAAGCCTATGATCTTATGAAATGGTGCTTCTGGGAATCACGTAATCGATTACAACTTATGGGTAATCGATCACGGGGTTGTCCAATTGGTAACCGATTACCACGGCTGTGTAATCGATTACCAGTGGCCTTGAAGTTACGAAACGTGATTTTCGGGAATCATGTAATTGATTACAATGAGATTGTAATCGATTATGAGGATTCTGTTACTGTAATCGATTACCAGGGTGATGTAATCGATTACCAAGACCCAAAAATGAGATTTTTGAGCTGAAAATGATTGAGATTATGGCTCTTTGTCCTTTGTAACTCAAACATAACCTAAATACCCTGGAATTCAAGGATTTTACTTTACTTAAATGCGATAAGAATATGTATTCATACCAATAGAGAAGAAATGATTTTAAAAAGGGAATTCTTGGATCCATGACATGAAAATTGTGGTATGTGTGCGATAAGGAACATATATTGATGCTTATATTGGCCTATTGTGGCATGTTATGTAATGGTATGAGATTGTGAATCATACATGTCCATGCATAGTATCATATGCATTGTGAATGTCCTTGTGGACTGTTGTAAGGCCAAGTTGCCTAGGAGATTGAACACACCTTAGTGCGGGTGCTAGTAGACAAGTGTGGGTTATGTGATGACCTTGGGGGCGTCGGGGTGCGGGTACCTCACATGGACAGTTTAGAGCTCCTCTGTGCCGTGGGGTAAACCGATGCAAACACACCGACGATCCGGACTTGACACTATCCTATATCGTGATCTAGTGTAGAATGTCTGTACAATGCCATGATTGTGCACGAGAAAATTTATTGATAGCACTGGCCTCGGCAGCCGAGTTACAGACATGTCTCCTGATCTTTCTCTCTGACTATTTGAGTCTAGCTCCATGGAGTAGGAATTGGGAAAGCATGCATTTTGCATTGTTCATTACTGGTCTTATAAACTGTTGAGCATGAATACCTGTAAATGATTATCTGATTATTGTGCTGATTCTGGAAATACTATTGTGATCTACTTGCTATTGCTTACTGTTGTTCTACCTTTACTATAAATAACACTGTTATTATTGACTATGACTATTGCTTAGAATTGGATTGCTTTTATCATAAATTTCGTTGTTGCTATTGATGAATATATGAACTGTATTGCTCGGTGGGCGCTTTGCGCCGTGCTATTTTCTTGCTGCCAATAGTGGTAATGAATGACGGGTGTCTCACCTCTTTCCTATATTTCTGTATTTTCTATTTTATATTCATATTTGATAAAAGATCGTGTAGAAGATGATGAGGAGCCACACCTTGCCGATGGGGTTGAGAACCTGGACGATATTTCCTCGATTTTCGTAGGAGTGCAACTGTATGGAGGTATTAATACCGGTTGTACCAATTGGGACGCTGAGTGTCATGCGCATATGGGGTTGTGGACTTGTCTGCTGGTAGTACCCATCCCTGGGTTACTACTTCTCCCTTTTAATGTTTTTATTTTCACTGTATTTTATTTAACTCTGTAATTATTATATTCTATGTCATCAGTGATTAATGTAAGTTGGCTATGAAATATATATATATATAAGGAATGTTATATCATTTCATTGGTTGTGTTAAGGGTTGAATACATTTATATTTCATTCATGGCTCGTATTTTCTATTTATGCACAAATGTGAAAAACAAAAGTACACTCATAAATTTTGAAACTGCTGTATATATATATATATATAAGGAATGTGATATCATTTCATTGGTTGTGTTAAGGGTTGAATACATTTATATTTCATTCATGGCTCGTATTTTCTATTTATGCACAAATGTGAAAAACAAAAGTACACTAGTAAATTTTGAAACTGTTGTTGTTATGACTGTGACGCACTTGGATCTAGTAACTGTGGTGTAATGACGATTGCGCTGTAGTTGGTATATTCAGGGGCGTTACAAGAAATATTTTAAGAAGTTGAAATATGGTGAAAAATGATTTACGTAATTTAAAAATATGATTTTTAAGCTACATGATTTGAAAAACGTTTAAATATTTCCATACGATTTGAAAAAAAAATGTTGAAATATTTCTACGCAATTTGGGAAACATTTAAATATTTTACGCGTTTGAGATATTATTGAAAAATCACTACGTGATTTAAAAATGGTGGAATATTTTTACGTGATTAATGAAAACGTTGAAAAATCTATATATGATTGGAAAACGTAACAAAAAATGTTGCAAAATTGTGAAAAATGCGATAATATGACTTTTGCGATTAATTATACAGTAGGATTACTATTGAACCAGTGAATGGGCACTGTGTGAGAAAATGATAAATTTTGCCTGTGATTGGCAATGGTGCATTTTATATGCATGAAATGCTGTATGGACACTGTATATGAAATTTGTCTGTGATTGGCATTGGTGCATTGAACATGCATTGGAAAGGTCCGATGGATTGTATGAGGCTATTTGCCTAGGAGAGACGTACACCTCTTTAGTGGGTGCGATATGCATAGTGTAAGTCACTTATTGACCTTGAGGGCATCGGGGTGCGGGTTGCTTACATGGGCGGTTGGTAGCTCTTCTTCCTGTAAGTTAGACCGATGCAACGCACCGATGATCCTGACCGAGACACTATTCATAATCGAGATCTCGTAAAGACTGTCGTGTATATGCTAGATATACAAATACAAATGAGAATTATAGTACGTGGTCTGAGGCATGTTGGTACAGACAGATCTTTCGGATTAACTTCTCCGAATTGAGTATTAGCTACATGGAGTAGGAAATTGAGTCTATGTGCGCATGCATGAAACTGAGGATTTATATCTGTATGATATATTAATTGAGGAATATTGGCTATGACAATTATTTTGTTGAGGAATAATTGGATGATGATGATGATAATCATGTGATGGCATTATTGTAATTACTGTTACTTTATACGCTATGATGATGGCATAATTGTAAGTATGGTATGATATAACTGTATGGTATGCTGTTTGTATTATCTCTGTGCTACCATATTAGTATTGGCGTAAGTGATCTCACCTCTTTGTATATTATTTTGTACTGTATTTATATTTGTAAAGACGCTGAACAAGGTACTGTACAAGAGGGTGAAGAAAAGCAGGCTCCAAAGGAAGCTGAGTTTTGATCGGATGGCATCCCGGTCAAGTTTCTTTGGTTACGTGAGATTGCAGTTCCACGGTGGAGCTGGAGCGTGGAGGACTAGTCCCAATGAGAGGGGACTAATTTATGAGGGACACCTAACAGTAAACTTTAGCAGGATATTTCATGGGGATCTGTTTTTCTCTGTAACTATTTTTGTGCATGTGGAATTTTCGTTGTCTATTAGGCGGCATTGGGATACTAGAAACTATGTCCCAACAGAAATTAGTATTGTGTCGTCCGCTCGGACACCTGTCCGTAGGGCTTCGCGTCAAATCGGATTCCTACCTGCTGAGGAGTCTGAGGAGGACCCGACTGAGGGTTTTGCTGTTTAGTTTAGACTTGGGCAAGTCTAAACACTGTTATGAACTACGTCTGTACATAGTTAAAATTATGTTTAACTGTTTTAAGAACATGGTTTGTATATAAATAATCCTGCCAGTATATTTGTAATATATGATGATGTAAATTATGTGTGATGATGTATAATATTTTATTTTCCGCTAAGTTTATTTTATAATTATCAAAGAAGAAAGAAAAGAATTTACAACTCATATTTTTATCACAACATCACATTTTATAACTTGGGGGTAATTTGGTAATTAAGTAACATAAGTGTGGCACCCTACAGTGGGTGTTACACCTTTAATCTGAGTCCTTATAATTCATTTTGAATTTCTAATATATTCAAACAGCGACCATGTGGTAACACAGTCACTGCCAAACTCAGGTTTCTGAAACTTTCTAATAATTCCATTTCTTGTATCATCATATGGGACACATGCAGAAGTTTTCTACTTAGTGCATCGACCACCACATTGGCCTTACCTAGATGATACCCCAATTCAAAGTCATAATCCTTCAAAAACTCCATCCACCTTCTTTGCCTCATATTTAATTCTTTTTTATCAAACAAATATTTCAAACTTTTATGATCACTAAAGAGCTTAAATTTTACACCATACAAGTAATGCCTCCAAATCTTTAAGGCAAAAACAATTGTAGCCAATTCCAAATCATAGGTTGGATAGTTTTCTTAATATGGTTTTAGTTGCCTAGACGCATAAGCAACTACTCTTCCATTTTGCATCAAAACACTTCCTAATCCTTTTCTTGAGGCATCACAATATACCTCAAAGTTTTCTTCTGGATCTAGAATTACTAAAATAGGAGTGGTGGTCAATTTCTTTTTTAATTCCTAAAAACTATTTTCACACTCTTGTGTCCATTCGAAGGTATTTCCCTTTCTGGTTAATCTGGTCAAAGGTAAATATATTTGGGAAAAGCTCTTAATAAACTTTCTGTAATACCCTGCTAAACCCAAAAAGCTTCTAATTTCAGTTATAGTGCACAGTCTCTCTCTTTGTAAAACTATCTCTACTTTACTAGGATCTATAGATATTTCTTCTCCAGATATCACGTGTCCTAGAAATTGCACCTCTCTCATCCAAAATTCACAATTTGAAAATTTAGCATACAATTTCTTTTCTTTTCTAGAACCAACCTAAGATGATCTTCATGTTCCTCTGTTGTCTTTGAATAAATGAGAATATCATCTATAAAGACAATAATAAATTTATCAAGGTATGACCTAAAAATCTTATTCATATAATCCATAAATATAGCTGATGCATTGGTTAAACCAAAAGACATTACAAGATAATCATAATGTCCATATCTAATTCTAAAGGCAGTCTTAGGGATATCACATCTTAACTAATCGATCAAATCATCAATTCTAGGTAATGGGCATTTATTCTTAATGGTAACCTTGTTTAGTTGCCTATAGTCCATTCATAATCTCATACTGTTATCCTTCTTTTTCACTAGGCGCACAGGACTTCCTATAGTGATACACTAGGTTTAATAAACTTCTTATTCAACAACTCTTCAATTTGCTTCTTCAATTCAACTAATTCTAGAGGGGACATCTTATAAGGTACTATAGAAATAGGCTCGGTTCCTGGCACTAAATTTATGGTAAATTATATTTCCCTCTCAGGTAGCAATTCACTAACTTCATCCGAAAACACTTCTGGGTATTCCCTCACCACAAGTATGGTTTCTAAACTTTACTGACTATTAAAATTCAAAGGAAAGAGGAGAACAAAGTCTTGAGCTCCTTCTCCTAGGTGGTTGATAAGTTGATTGGCATTTAGGTATATGGATTCAGATGAAGAGTTTATGGAAGAGGTATCATACAAGAATACTAAATTTTATTTGAACAATTTAAGACAATATGGTTTGATGACAACTAGTCCATGCTTAAGATGATGTCTATATCAACAACGGGTAGACATATAAGGTTTACAAGGAAATCTTTGTTTTTGACAGTTACATAACAATTTAAACATACTATAGAAGTGGATACTGATTTTCCAGTAGGAGTAAAGACTGTCAGGTCATAGAGAAATTCAAAAACAGGTAAATCCAATATCCTTACACATTTATAAGAAATGAATGAATGAGAAGCTCTTGAGTCAAATATCACAGTTAAAAGATTACCTTTAACTATCCACTTACCCTGAATCAGATAAGAAGATTGAGCTGCTTCCTTGCTGCTCAGAGTGAAAACCCTTCCTCTGGTTTGAGGTCTGGGAGGAGGTGGGAGTATAGCTTGCTTATAGGGGCAATTCTTGACAAAGTATCCCTTCCGTCCACATGTATAGCATTCTACCAGGTTTGCCTAACAGGGTATATTCCTATGTCGCTAACCGCATTTTGGATATGTCGGTCCATAAGGTCCTGTCTGAGCCTGCTTTCCTTTCTTACTGCATTTTAGACATGTCGGTCCATAAGGTTTTGTCTAAGCCTACTTTCCTTTCTCTTGCTGATTCTTTGGTTGTTGATAATTTTTTTCAAACTTGTCATCTCCTCTCTTTCTCTTCTGAAATCCTTGTTGTCTATACTCTTGTTGCAGCTTCGGATCATCAGACTCCACAATTCGGCATCTATCTATCAAAGTATGGAAATCCCTAATCACCAAAGGTCTTACCATTCTTTTTATTTCATCTTTCAACCCATCCTAAAACTTGATGTATTTCCAATTCTCATCCAGATTATACCAAAAATAAGAAGAAAACTTTGATAATTCTTCAAACCTTGCTACATACTGCCCCACTGACATATTCCCCTGCTCCAACTTTAAAAACTCTAATTCTTTTACTTTTTGCAAATTTCTTGGAAAATACTTATCTAGAAAAGTTATCCTGAACACCTCCCAAGTCACCTGAATACCAGTTGCTTCCTTTAATCTTCTAACATCACTCCATCAATGTTCAGCTTCCCCCTTTAACAAATAGATGACAAAAGAAACCTTTTGGTCATCCATACACCTCATTACTGCAAAAACCTTCTCCAACACTTGCAACCATTCCTCCACTTTGGATTGATCATACTCGCCTCAGAATGATGGAGGGTTGGCCTTCCTGAATTCCAACAAATCATGAAAATCCTGATTTTCTACCAAAGCCACATTTTGCACTGGTACTGGTTGTGCATTGACCCTTATCTCCTCTAAAATTCTATTTGTCACAATTGTTTGTTCTCTTACCATAGCTGTTATATCTCTAAAAGCCTCAGACATGTCTAGATTATTATCCCTATTACCAACAGGGGCTCTATTATCTCGACGACGGGTACACCTGGTCGATGTCATAGTTTCCTGCACACACAACACATTATATATTGAGTTGTAGTTTCCTGCACACATAGCACATTATATATTAAGTTGACCAGGATCAATATTATGCAACAGTGCGACAGTTAACTAAAAACATACAAACTCAAGGTAGTTATGCAATTCTACCTATGCATCTCATCATTAAGACAAGAAAAATTCATAATATCATGCTTAAAGCATAGCTAGTCTATACCCTGACTCAACAAGATGAACTGCTTTGATATTAAAATGTAATACCCTTACTATTATCACTAATATTGTATCCGAAATTATACCATAGTAAATAATAATAAGCACATTACTCAAAATATACAACATTTACTTCAAATATACTTTACAATGATATACAAAAATATGAGCCTGGAAGTGTGAAATAATATACATATACATGAAGGATATTTATACAAAGAGTACATCATAATACAAATATACATCATATGCATCCATGGCAATATCCATACATTCTTTATACAAAAGTCTAAATCTAAGACAAATATCAACTTCTGTCTAGGTCATTGTATTGCATAACCTGATCCTAGAATTATCATGGAATATAATACAGAAATGGGGTGAGAATACTAGTTCTTGGTAATTTTATTATGAGAAAGGTGTTAAGACAATAATTTCAGCTATTTTGGAGAAAATCCTTTATTATTATTACAATTCAAATTATACATATATTAGAAAGGTGGCAATCGGCCAAATCATGTCCTTTCTATTCTCGAAATAAAAATTCAACTAATACTAATTTTCAAAAATACTTGTCAACAACCAACACCAATTTCATTCATAATAAATTCCAGTAATTATGGCCGAACAAAAAAGATTCAGACAATCATTCAAATTCATTTAAAGTCATAATATGACATATAAATTCAATTCCATATCAGTGCTCATTCAATTACTCACTTATCACACAGAACCTATATCTCAAGCACCACAAAGGGTGAAAGTCACCTCATATAGCTCGGGCTCTATATACTCATGGTAGGGAGTGAATTAGGGCCTCACACTACCACTAGTATTCTATGAGGAAATTATTCGAGAGGAATTTATATATACAGAATGAGGAATTTAAAAATACAGGATCCCCTTTTCCCACCAAGGGTCATTTCCATGATTCTAATGGAATTTTGGATACCCTTCCCTCATAAAGGATAGTTTTCAAAATCCAATATACTATGTGAATGAACAATTCACACAAAGAAAGGATATTAAGTGAGAAAGTATTCAAGAAGTATTTACCTTCCCTTTCAAGGATCAATATCCAATTCACATTCAAATTCTATGAGCACTGATCATTCAAACATTCAATCAAAATATCATTCTAACACAACCTTAATAATTTAAGGGAGCATATTTTCAAATTCACAACATACAATCCTAATTCATATTCCATAGGAACAATATCATATCCAATACACATATGTATAACATTCCAATACATTTCCCTAAAATATAGGGAATATGCCTCTATTAGAGTTTTAACATACTTTAAAAGACATACATAAAGGATACCAATATGTATCACAATCCATTTTATCAAACTAACAATTTTTCCAAATTCCTAGTCTGGGCGCCCTTTCACCAGCGACTAGGCACTGGATGGTAGAGTGCAAGCTTTGTTTTTCTTCTCGCCAGAGCGCCAGACTCCTAGTGCCTAAGCACTGAATGGGCAGAGAGCATACTCTCCTTCTGCTATGGTTGGCGCTTATGCGCTCCATAGACAACGCTTAAGTGCCCAACACGCAGCAACTAGGAGAACACGTTATAGGCACTAGTGCTTAGGCACCTGCTACAACAGAATGGATCCCATGTTCTGTTGATTTCAAAAACCAATTTTTAACATCCAACACTTTGATTCTTCAACGCTTCCAATCTCATAATAGATATTCATATCATCAAACAGCATTCTTGAACAAATCTTAAAACCTTAACGTAGTAGAACAATAACCAAATTCCTCAATCATTCCATCCAAATCCAAATCAAACACCAAATCATGAAAAGCCTCAAAGGAATCCATTCTAAATCCAACAAACACATTCTTATATAAAGAATATGCAGAAAAATAAGAACAATTAAAGAGACAAAAACCCCTACCTTATCCTATTTGAATAGCCTTTCCTTTCTCCTTGTTTCTTTCATTCCTTCTTTCCTCTTCTTGCTTGATTTCTTCTTCTTCCTTTGGCCTTGTTTCCTTTTTGTTTTTCTCTCTTCTCCCTTCTGCCATAGGGTTATGTGAGTGAATGAGAAAAATGAGGAAACTTCAAAAGAACAAAGAGATAAGAAACTAAGATAGAGAGGTTATGAAGCATAAGAAAATTAGAGGAAATAAAAGAATCTTGAAACTTTATATCTCTTAAGAATATCTTAACAATCCTTTAGTGAATTTTCTAACTTTCAAAGGTGTTATAGAAAATTCTAGGATTCTATTCATTTCTCAGTTTCTGCATTCATCAACTATCCATATATCTTTATCATTCACTAAGCTTTAATGTTCTTTTCTAGGTTCAGTTCAACCTATGAAATTGAACTAAGAAGCTCACAAATATTCATTTTGATCTATTTCTATTCCCATATAATTTTTCATCCTCTCTTAAGCATTTGCTAAATGTTTCATAAATTTTTAAGCTACTATTCTATTTATTTAGCATTTAGACACTCACTTAGTGTTACTAAAAATGTCATTCATTCATTCCATTCTTAAAAACTCATTGCAACTCATTTGTATTATTTATTATCTAGAAATAAATTTTTTATATTTATTTCTATCATATCAACCATTTAAGCTAAAATATTAGTTATTCTTCATATTCTGTATTATAGAATTATGCTCAAACTAATCCTAAAGATTACCAAAATTATTATCCAACTTTTACTTATAATATTGAGCTTCTATAACCCTGACTAATACTATTAGGTTAGGGAGGATGTTATAATTCTCCCCCTTTTTATAAATTTTGTCTTCAAAATTTGCTTACCTTATTCATAAAGTTTTGAAAAATTTTGCGCCATGTTGGATTCAAGTTCCCATATAGCTTCCTCTGAGTCACCACCTTCCCACAATACCTTCACCAAAGGAATTTGTTTCCCTCTGAGCTCTTTAACTAATTTAACAATGATCCTCACAAGTTTAACTACTAAAGTTAAATAATCTTTTAGCTTTATTGATTCATTTTTTATGATATATGTGTTGGTGTATGCCCTAGAGGCCAATTTATTTTGACCATCTTACATACATTGTATTAAGCTATTTATTTAATATATGAGACATTTCATTTATTGTGTTATTTATGATATACATAATAAAGTCCTTAGAATAGTAAGTTCGATGCCATAGGAAATCAAGTGGATGACTTGATCGTGAGATTTTGTCGAATAGAAATAGAACATTATTCTTAAATGTATCTAGTCAAGTATTATTGTTAATCAGGATGACAATAATGCATTGAGACTAGTATGTGCATAGACTGATGACCATGATAACTCCATAGAATGTAGTTATTTGTGCCCTATCTCTATGTATTATTAGTTGCTTTGTCCTTGTTGTTAGGCATTGTTGGAAGACTTTAGCCTCATTTTCATGTAAAATCCATGTTGAAGTCTTCCTTTCTAATCATGTTTTAATTCTTCCTAATCTTTGATTGGTTTGAGCTTGATTACATTTATATTTGACTAGTTGATTTCTTAATTGCATGATGGTCCCAAAATAACCAATTTGAAGCAAAAAAAGGCTCTACACTGAATGAGGAATCACAAGACAAGCTCCAGTACATCACGTCGCGGCGCAAGGAACTCCATGTCACGGCATCCTACTCTCTGCCTGTGCACCCTGTCATCCTGAGGCTGTCACGTCGTGGCGCAAGGAAGTAAATGTCATGGCTCTGGTGCCCTAAGTTTTGAGCGTTACGGCGCGTGTTATGTAACGCCATGGCGTGAAACGTGAAAATCTGTGCGTCTATAAATACGTGGAACACATATTTTGACGAGGACTGTAACACCCTCCCTAGGGTATCACATGTCTGACTCCCGACTCATAATCTGAAAAGAAATTTGCACAAAGTTTGAGTTATAAAAAGTGGGTTTCAAAATTTCTTTCTTTACATAAACTTACTGAAATTCATAAGTATTACTGAAAATATATTTAAACTGATTAATATATAATATTGACACCAATTAATATTTCACAATTTAAAGAGAAATATAAAATTAACAGACTCTTTTTTTTTTTAACAGGAGCAAACCCCATGACGGGTCCTACTAAATAGCACGGTACAACACTAACGTTAAAACTTAACACACTTATTCTGTTGTGTATCCATCTTGTTGCATCGGACATCTGTTCTACATCTGTTCTTTGTCAACACTGTACACCTTCGAGTCCTGAATGTCCACTCCTTATTGTTGTCACCAATCTCAGAGTATCCATCGCCTATTATGTCTTAGACAACTCATTCTTTCTACTGTTTAATTTTAACAATACAGACACAACAAGACAATATAACAAAGAGGTGAGATCGCCTACGCCAATACCAACATGGCAGCACAGAGATAACACAAACAACATATCATACAGGGATATCGTACCAGACTTCCAATAATATATTCAATATTAATCAACTATCATCATCCAATTATTCAAAACAAATGTCATAGCCAATATTCCTCAATTAATATATCACACAGATATAAATGTTCAGATTATGCATGTACACAAGACTCGATTTCCTACTCCATGGAGCTAAACTCAGGTCGGAGAAAATGATCGAAAAGACCTGCCGGTACCACGTGCCTCAGACCACGTGCTTTAATTCTCATTTCAATTTTTGCACATCTAGCACATACACGACAGTCTTTATTAGATCTTGATTAAGAATAGTGTCTCGGTCAGGATCATCGGTGTGTTGCATCGATCTAACTTATGGGAAGAAGCGCGACCAACCACCCGTGTAAGCAACTCGCACCCCGATGCCCCCAAGGTCAACAAGTGACTTACACTACGCATATCACACCCACTCAAGAGGTGTGTTTCTCCTAGGCAATCAGCCATATCCAGTCCTCATCAGACCATTCCAATGTATGTATAATGCACCAAATACCAATCACAGGTATAATACCAATCACAGGTATATCTCATAATTTCTCTTATATAGTTTATACAATGCACGAATATATCAGTGCAAGTCCAACCACAAGGGCTATTCTTTTCAAATTCGTTTGTTCAATTAAATCATATGCCTCAACGCATATTTTTTCCAATGCATCAAAAATGCACCACGTGCCAATAATAGGCAAAACTCGTTGTTTTCACAAACAGTGTCCATACACTGGTTTTACAGTAATCATACTGTATTTTTCAATAACAAAATCATGTTATCATGTTTTCATAGTTGTAAAACATTTTTACCGTATTTTCACAATCGCGTAACATTTCTGT
The DNA here is from genome assembly GCA_029884605.1 of Ormosia emarginata. NCBI lineage: Eukaryota > Viridiplantae > Streptophyta > Magnoliopsida > Fabales > Fabaceae > Ormosia > Ormosia emarginata. The sequence goes on from JAQQTP010000073.1 coordinate 24,306,879, forward strand.
TATGTTTTCACAATCCAAAAACGTTTCTGTTATATTTTCACAATACCATAACACTTCTTTTACATTTTCACAATACCGTAACACTTTTGTTACGTTTTTAAAATTCCAAAAAGTTTTTGTTACGTTTTCACAACACCGTAACCCTACTGCTACGTTTACAAAATTTCGTAACATTTTTGTTACGTTTTCAAATACCGCAACTCTTCTGTTGCACTTTAAAAACACGTACTAATTTTTTTAACATTTTTCTTAATCGCGTAAAAATATAAGTTTCTCAATATCGCATAGTATTTTTCCACTGTTTCAAAATTGCGTAACTTAAAAATCATCTTTTTAAGTCGCGTAAATCATTTTCTTTCATTTTCAAAATATTTAAAACACTTTTCAAATCACATAATGATTTTCCGCTATTTTCACAATCACGTAAAAATAATTCATCACTTTTCCATCACGTAGTGATTTTTCAATAGTAATTCAGATTACGTAAAATATTTAAACGTAATTCAAATCGCGTAGAAATATTTCAACGTATTTAAAATTGCGTAGAAATATTTTATTGTATTTCAAATCACGTACTTTAAAATTACGTTTTTAAGATACGTAAATACTTTTTTCACCACAATTTCATTACAAAAAATACTTCTTGACCTTCAAAAATTCCTTTTCAACTTTTCTCAAAATAATATAACTTTGTATTTCATTTTTCACATTTTCTTACTAAAAAAATCTTTTTCCACATTTCTTTACTCAAGAAATCCTTTTCCAAAATATAATCCACAAAAATCACTTTTCCATTGATATAAATCAACGTTTCAAAACTTAACATTTTTTTTAACGTATTTCAAACCTCAAAAATAAGTTATACGTTAGTAACTTTTCAAATCACCATTATATTCTCCATTTTTCTCAAATCACTTCCAAAATCATTCTTCAAAATAAATTAGAGTTCAAACATGTTCAACCTCTCTTTGTCTTTCGTTTACAAAATTCTCTCAAGTGATAAAAACACTCTGATTCCCTTTCCAAATTCCTTGTATTGAATCAAGTTACGTTTTCACTTTGAAAATCACTTTGTTCATAAAAATCAAGACATTACAAGCCTTTAAAAAAATGTGGGCATGACTATTGAAACCATCAAATATTTTTTCTTTTAAATTGATATGGTTTTACACAAACAAAACCATTAAAATTTTGTTTTCAAAACCGTGTGATTCATGGTCATAAAAACCAAACCCATTTGTTCAAATTCATTTTTACTTTCCTTACAAATTTTTTTTCACTTTCTTTGCAAATCCTTAAAATCAACGTTTGCCCGTTTCATTCAAAACTCATGTTTAGAAAAACACTTAGGATCTTTTTACACAAAATAAATCAATAAAAATCCTTCAAAACCATGTTCTTGTTCTCTTGAAAAACATATCCTTTGTTCATTTTTCATACTCTTCAAATCAATCCAATTTTTAATCTTTCATGAAAATCTTAAGTTATAAACACCTATGTTGAGGTGTCTTGACCGAAAATCTCATAGCCTTTAGAACCAAGAAAATTCATTTTTTCTCCACTTCATAATTTTCATTAAACAAATCAATTTCCTTGTTCTTGAAAAATTTTCAACATGAACCCTAATCAAGGGCATCAAAACCGTAGCTCTTCCTTGGCTTTTGGAGCCAAAAATTAATTTATTTTCCATCAATACATCATGTCATACACATACATATTTCATCATAAATACTATAAGCATGCCATATACTCATCATGCATAATATAAGCATACCATCAAAGCCATAAAATCATGCATAGCATATCAAGCATAGGCAAATAAATCAAAGCTCATAAACACACATAAATTATTACATGACCATGGATATGAATCCTCACATGGATTCAACACCCATCAAATATAAGACCATCTCTCACCACCATGCTTGGTTGGTGAGATGGATCTCCCTCTTACCTCTTGAAGATCCTCAAAAACTCTTTGTTTTGCTTCTTTTTCCAAGTCCTTCACCATCAAGAGCTTCTCAAATTCAAAACAAAATACATAGAAATTAGTATACTAAGCTTGATTAAGAAAACCATGGATCAAACATGGTTTAGATCATGAAAAAGAAAGAAGAAATGAAGTTTCCTTACACTTCACCATAAATACCTCATAACTTTGATCTTGAAGAAAGTCCATGAAGATGAATGATTTAGAGAAAATCTCCAACATAAAAATTGCTTAGAATATCATGTAGATTCAAGATCTATGGTTGGATGAAAATAAAAGAGATTGGAGAGTGGTTTTAGGTGCTATGGCCGAAATTCCTCTTGAAGAACAAAGATGGAATTTTTTATTTCTTTGTGAGGGAAAAGCTTCTTAGATTTGGTTAAGACAAAGGATGAAGTGAAAACACTTAGTTTTCCTTCCACCAATTTCGTGGATCTCCATGGAAAATTCCTAAAAAAAATTACAAACAAATGTTAAAATCAATAACAAGTGTAGAAATAGGTAAACCATGGTTCAATCATGGCTTAGAAAATCAAAACTAGAAGATTAGAAGAAGAAATATGAAATTTACCATTTTTGGTAGAATCTTGAAGCTTGGATTTGAAGTACTAGATGTTGGATTTTGAAGAAATCTTCAACATGAAAGTTGTTTAGAATAAGGTAAGGATTCAAGAAACTAGGTTGGATGAAATTAAAGAGTGATGGAAGATGGAGTATAGGTGCTTGGCCGAAACTTGGAGAAGGAAAGAAATGGAGAGAAAATTTGCTAAGTTTAGTTTCTTGAAAATGAATCAACAATGACCAATAATGGCCAAGACAACATATAATTGGTGGTCTTCAACTTTGCTACTCACTTAAGTCACCAAAATCGTAGCCCCCCTCCAATGCATTCTCCTTGAATGCAAATTGATCAATAATGATCAATAATGATACACCATTGACCATGACATGTAATAATGGTCATAAAGTTTTGTTTCTTTGTCTCCTAAACAATCCAAAACCATCCCCTTCCATGCATGCTTCTCCTTGTGCATTTAATTATTTGTCATAATAATTAGCCACCATTTGGAGCATTTCTAGCCATTGATTAATTCAATGGTTAGGATTTAGGTAGAATTTTGATTTTAGAAGACTTAATCTAGGCCATTGGATCTTTCTCCTTTAAATTCTAGCCATTAGATGTATCTCCAAAATGAAGGGTCAAGATTACTCCTTCTTACTTTTAATCCAAGGGTCATAATTAGTCTTTGTCACTTTTTAAGACTAAATCTTCACCATTGATTAAATTAACATCCAATGGTCATAAATGGTCCTTGTTACTTTACAAGACCAAATCTCAACCTTTGATCAATTCTAAATCCAATGGTTGTAAATGGTCATAGCCACTTTATATGACTGAATCTCTACCCTTGATTTAATCTCCATCTAATGGTTATAAATGATCTTATTCACTTTTAAGATCAAATCTCCACCGTTGATTAAATCAAGATCAAGTCTCCATCATTAATTAAATCAATGGTGGATATCCAAACCACCAATGTTGACTTAAGCAATATAATTTATATTTTTATCTGCTAAAACCCCACGAAAGAATATATTTACTGTATTTTTATTGTCTGATAAATAAATACAGTATGAAACACAGTACAATAAAATTTTCTAAAACTGTTTCTGGATTCAGGTTTAGTAAGATCCCCTGTCTCCGTCTAAACAGTACAAATTTTTCTATGCGTAGAAAAATTTTCACTTTGCGGGACCCGTCTGGGCCCACGTATGGCCACCTGCGCCCACATAGGACCAGCTGGGCCCACATACAGTAAAAAAAATACATAATCATCCACAAAAATCACAAAAATTAGAAAACGCACAAATATCAAATCAGATTACCTAAAAGAATTACCTAACGGTAAAAATTAAATTACGTAAAGTTTTCTCCGACCCAAAAATTTTTATTTTCCTGACATGGAGTAAATCACTCAAAACAATCAAATACGCTGATGGAATAAACAAAATAATTTTACAGTGCACAGAAATCACTAAACAGTAAAATTCTGTTAACTGTCAAAATTACTGTTTAAGAGATACGAAAATTTGGGGTGTTACAAGGACTCTCGAGACTCTCGAAAAAACTCTTTCTCTCTCTCTCTCTCTCTCTCTCATTTTTGGAATTTCTCCTCCGTCGTTGATATTACATTTTGGGACTTTTGCCCATTGGAGAATCCAACAGCTAGAAAGACATTGTGAGGTTGAAAGAAGGTTGAAGGAATCAAGATCCAAGCTACAAGGCTCAACTCATTGGGGCTTTATCTTCCGTTTCTTCCTCTCTCTCTCCCATTTATCTTGAATGTAAATTTTTGTATTACATTTTCGTATTCATTGTGTAGCTAATTGTGTTTAGATTATTCTTTGAACCCCCCTTTGACATTGACTGATTTGTATCCCTTTTTGAGTTTATATGAAAGATTTGGGTTTTGTTCTATCATATTGTGCTTAATGCTCTTATTTGTCTGATCAACTTATGGGTGATTTGTTGAAATCTTTTGAGCCTAGACATAGAACTTTAGATTTTAGATCATTTGTATCGTAGATGTACGTTCGACTTCATTCTAATGGAAGAATAGGTTGATTCGTTAATAGGATAGATATATATGTATTGGTTGTGCATAGTCTTAGTGAGATTCGATCTTAATGCTTGTTGTTTGTTCTGGTTCTCATGGACGTATAGTGAACTAAGTAAATAGCATAGGGTTAATCGTCCTAGACATAAGCTTTTAACTAAGTTAGTTTCTCAGGCTAACCTAATCTAATCGGTTGTATGCTAAAAAAGGGTTGCATGTTTTCAGTTGAAATAGAGGGTGAAAAACGATCCTCTAGGTTCTCAATCTATCTTTGCTTTTCTTTATGTCTTGAAATTTATCTATTAAACCCTTTTTCACTTTATGTTTGCTTAAATAGAACTAATTAAACTGTAAATTAATATTTAGCTTTGGAAATTACCATAGTCCCTGTGGACACAATCCTACTCATTATTTTTATTACTTGCGCTACCCGTGCACTTGTAGTTAGTAAAAGAGCGATTGGTTTCTAACTCAGCAAGTTTTTGACAGCATTGCCAAGGACTTACGGTTAATTTCTGTATTGCTAATATTGATATTGAGCTTTGTTAGTTCTAATTCAAGTCTTTTCTTTAATTTTATTTTGATTTAATATTTCATTCTTATGTGAATAAGGTACCATCAATGGTTGAAAACAATGATCATACGAGGCCTTTGAGAGAGTTTGTTAATCCTTAAATGGAAAATCTTCAATCAAGTATCAAACGGCCTCCCATCCGCGCAAATAATTTTGAGATCAAACTGACCATCATCCAAATGATTTAGACATCTGTACAATTTGGCAGTTTGCTGAATGAAGATCCTAATGCACATTTGTCAAATTTTTTGGAGATCTGCGATACCTTCAGGCATAATGGAGTCTCAGAAGATACCATTCGCCTCAGGCTCTTTCCCTTCTCTCTCAAATATCGAGCCAAAAGTTAGTTGCAATCATTACCTACGGGATCTATAACTACTTGGGTAGATATGTGCGGGAAATTCCTCAACAAGTACTTTCCTCCGGCCAAGACTGTTGGATTAGTGAATGACATCACGTCATTCACTCAATCAGAATTTGAATCCTTGTACGAAGCTTGGGAGAGGTACAAGGATCTGCTTAGAAGGTTCCCACTTCATGAAATACCTTCGTGGCACCAGATTTACTCCTTTTATAAAGGATTGCTACCTCTTCATCATCCAATTATGGATGCGGCTACAAGTGGTTCATTATTGAGTAAATCTTTTGATGAAGCATACCAACTGTTGGAAGAACTGGATGCCAAAAGCAACTAATGGCCTTCAGCACGAAACACTCAGAGGAAGGTAGATGGAGTTCATGACGTTGATGCCCTCACATCTTTGTCTGCTCAAGTGGCATCATTAGCAAACAAGTTCGACAGTTTAGGTACTGACCCTAATCAAAGCCCCTTCGTGCTATGTGATAGGTGTGGGAACAATTATGCCAACAATAGTTATCCATCCACTGTGGAGAGTGTCCAATATGTGAGAAACTATCGGCTAACTTAGAACAACCCCTACTCACAGCAGTATAATCCTGGGTGGAGAAATCACCCCAATTTTTCATGGAGGGATAGCCAAGGGCAAGCATCTTCATCTACTCGTAATGAGACACCACCATATGCTCCTGGTTTCTCATCGCAAGGCCACCTATGCAAGAAAGGAAACTAGCATTAGAAGACATGTTCATGCAATTCATGGTAAAAACTAATTCATACATAACTAAAATCGATACTCATCTGGCCAAAAATGATTCTTTTCTTCAGAGCCAAATGTCTTCAATCAGGGCTCTTGAGACGCAAGTGGGGCAACTAGCCAATGCTATCAGCAATAGGTCCCCGAGGACTTCCTCTAGTGATGATAGGAAGGCCTCTTTCAAACATGCTTCCTCAAGTTGAAGAAGCTGAAAAAGTACTGTCTGGACTATAAAAAAGGCACCCTTTTAGATGTATCCACCTTTTTGCGTTCACTTCTTAAATTTTAAAGTCTAGTATGTAGTGTATTTGATTTTGATAATTCATGCTATTTTATTGTTGCATGCATATGTTTGATTGGCTAGACAATTTTTATTAGTGATTGAGGTCTCAAAGAGGCATTTCTGGATGTTGTGTGGAGTTTGTTGCAGAATTATACAGTCAGACCTCTCACGTCGCGGTGCTAGCTTTGTTGCACCACGACGTTCTGGTCTCTACCCTTATTAGGGTTTTGAGACAGAGAACACAGCGTCACGATGTGGCTTTGTCAACGCCGCGGTGTATTAAAAAAAATTGGAAAATTGAAAGGTCTGTTACTGAGCTTATTTTGCTTAAATAGGTAGCAGGATTTGCACTGCAACGTAAACCCTTCAGCCTCCCCTTCTCAGTAATTTTTCTCTGATTTCTTCCCTTACCCAATCTTCCACAATCCTACATTTTTGTTTTTGTGCATCCCTTTCATCCCTTTTCACTCTCAAGGTATGCATTTTCTTCTTTTTCTACTTTATTTATTTTGTTTTGTTTTTCATTTTTCTATGTATGTTTTCATATTCTTCTAGTTTTAGGTCCTTTATAGTTAGATTTTACCTTAGTTTTAAGTTTACGATTTTGTGTTTCCTTAGTTTTAGTTGTTATAGGGTTTATTTTGGGGTTGGGATTACTGTGGGTTGCGGGTTCTGTCTTGGCAGCTCATGAATGTTGCGACATAGCTAGTTACACCGCGACGTAAGTTTGAATTTCTTTGAATGTCGTGGCGTGAGTTCATGATGCCGCGGCATTGATATGAACTGATTGAATGTTGCGATGCATGTCAGAATGCCATGACACTAAATGGAATTGTTTGAATACCACGGAGCCAGAATTAATGTCGCAGCGCCTGCCTTATTTTTCTAGAAACTTTATTACTTTTAATTGTCATATTCATTCTATTGCTCAGTTCTGGCCCTCTCATATCTTTTTAGTAGTTATATTTGTTTGATGGGTCCTAAACGAGTTAGAGGTGATAGCAGCAGGCAACGGAGGGAGCCATCTCCTCCCCAAGACTTTGACCGCACTGGGTTCATTTTTGTGGCTACATAGAACCGATATGACACCTTGGTCTCAAAGAACATCATTGAGGAGCATGGATTCATCTTCACTCATTCCATTTAGGAGGAGATTAAGGCCACTATCCTGTAGCATGATTAGGGGGAGTTCGCCAAACACCCCAATCGAGCTTCTATACCTTTGGTTCACGAGTTCTATGTGAACTTGACATTCATCCACGTCGACTCCACCATCATGGCTGTGCACAGGTGCCGTGTATCTTTCTCAGTGGAGTCTATCAGGGTTGTGCTCACCTTGCCCACTCCTCCCTTGATTTGCGATTATTCTGTATTCACCCAGTGGGAGCTTGAGGGGATTGATCTACTAACAGTCACCACGCGCATATGCACTGTAGAGTCACAGTCGGTCCCCTAGACCTTTTCACAATAGGGGCGCGCGTAGTTTTTCCCCCGTTTTTGTCTGACCCAAAGGCTAAGGTCTGGAACCACTTCGTCAATACCAGACATCTACCCTCCAGTAACCTGTCAGAGGTTACCAGCAATAGGGCCATCATGATCTACTGCATTCTGGAGCGACGGTCGATAGACATTGCAATTATTCTTCAGAGGCAACTGCAGAGTTTAGCCACTGAGCAGCGCAGTTTATTTTTCCTATCTATCATCCAGCTCTTATGCTAGACGCGGGGTGACGAGCGCCGAACTCAATCAAAATTATAACCGAAGTTATTACCTAAACTTGTAGTATAGTGAACAACACCGGATCGTCTCCTCAAGGATCGTAGATGCAATTTGATCAAATCAAGTGAAAGTTAGAAAAAGGGGGGTTTTGATGGTTCAAGGATCGCAGTGACAGGATTTAAAGAGAAATAACAATTAAAAGAACAGTCAATTTAGAAATCTATCCGAGATTGGGTGGATTCAATCATAGACCTTTCAACAAACACCTGAAATACATTTGAATGGTTAACTTGGATCTACCGAGATCTCGCATTAGATCCAGAATTCATATTAGACAATCGTCCAGAATTCAATTGACAAGTGATAAACACAAATCTGCAATCGCACCATTCATGTAAATATATGTCAATTTAAGCACCGAATTCAATTAACCTAGGCACAAATCAGTAACCTAACCTCTTCAATTACGTGATTAGTTTAGATCAATCAGTTCTAAATTTCATCACAATACTTAATCTTAAACCAAGATCAAATCAGATCAAACATAAACAGAATCACCATTCATGCATTCAAGATTAAGAGAACAGAAGAAGAAGAGAAGAGGAATTCAAATATAAATTAAATACATTACATAACCAAGGTCTCAAGAATCCAAGCCACAATCTCTTCAAGAGTCCCGAATTGACTAGAAGTGACTTAGCTCTCCATGACAATGAAGGAAAAATATACAAGAACTATGAAAAACTATCTTTAACACTAAGTGTATGTTGTGTTTAGAGCTCTCCACATGCTTCCTTTTATAGAGGATTCAGAGTAGTAGTAGATGGGTAGATGAGATTAGTAGGTGGAATTAGTAGGTGAGCTTGGTAGGTGAACTTGGTAGGTGAGCTTGGTAGGTGAACTTGGTAGGTGAGCTTCCTTGTCTCCGAAAGTATTCATTGCTGAACTCATTGATTTCGTCATTTTTGAGCCAAGTGGTCTTCATGAAAGTTCTAGGAAATTGTCTAAGCTTTCCAATGGCTCTGGAAGCACCCAAAAATTCGTCCTACAGCCCAAGATATGACCCAATTACTACAGACTGCTCAGGACCAGTTTCAGCACCTCTGTTTTGACTTTCAGACCCAATATCTCCATCAAGGAGCCCGAATCAAGTTTTGTGTTTGTCATGAAAGTTGTACATATGGGTCTTAACTTTCAGATCACCAATTTTCAGCCCATTCTATAAACCCAAACTCGAATTATGTTCTGGTTACTACACACTGTTCGGGTTCCAGTCACAAATCCCGTATTCTGATTTCCATGCCCAATTAGCTCCACTAGATGTCTGAATTTGACTTTGAGCTCTTCATCAAAGTTGTAGAGCTCTCTTTTATCTTTCGTACAAGATAAATTTCATAATTATCAGACATTTAGAACTCAAGATATGGCCAAAATACAGAAACAATGTAAGACTCGAATAATGCTGAAAAATCAATTAAGTCCGATTCGAGTTCAAACTTACAAAACATAATCAAATTCAGTCAATTAAGTACATGAAGAGTGTAAATGACTAATAATGAGGGTTTCTTAATGAATAAAATATGTGATTATCAAATTCCCCCACACTTAGCTTTTTGCACTCCTGGGCAAAACATATAAAACTAAAGTTAGAAGACAAAGACAAACGACACAAACTTAAAAGTTAAAAACTCTAAAGGACTCAATGAAGCAAGAAGAGCAACAAGAAATTCAAGGGATCAAAGCATAAATGAGGTAACATTTCTTCACATCTCAAACCGAAATGCAAGGAAACTTCCGTTGAAAAGAATGAATTAAGAATGATGGATCTTCACAATATTCCCTCTCAATCTCTCAAGTGTTTAAAAGGTAGGTATTTCACTCAATTCAACCCATGAAAATTGCACTACCATAAGCTTGCTTATCTTCTACTTCTCCACTATTCAAAACACATGCACACACAAATCATGAGGACTTTATTCAAGGTTGTAGTGAGGTCAAGGTAACAGAAGAGGATAAAATGGATATGAGAAGATAAATACCAAAGAGAATAAAAGCAAATGAGAGCTGAGTTCAAATAACGAGCATAAAAGTTCATCTCAACTCTAATGTATATCCCTTTACATATTCATTTCCCTATCCTTTTCTCTTTTTTTTTTTTTATATATATGAACATAACTATATACATACATTTTTCTTTTTTTTTTTTTTTAGGCACTCTTTTTTTTTTTCAACAACCATTTTGTACACACACCCCACACTTGTTCAAAAACTCATCCATTAACCAGGCTAATGTTCTTTTATTCCCTAAGGTACAGTAAGAACACGATTTTTCATTTAAGGCACATAATGAGCTAGAAACAAGGAATGGTCAAATAAGCTCAAAGGGGTTAAGCAAAGGAAAATATACAAGGTTGGCAAGAATCAGAGAATTTTCGAGAGGTCAAAAGAGTGCTTGATATTATATTGAAAACAAGGTTGGCTATTTGGTTAAACTAGCTAAGAAAGAGGGCCTCAATCATGTTCATGCATGCAAGTGAAATGTAGCCTCAAAAAGAATCAAAGCAAGTTCTAGAGTGGTCATTAACATGAGTGAAAATCACACAAGAAAGAAGATAATGACATAAATGTTGAATCCATCCATTAGGCTCAAAATCTCACAAGGTATGCATCCATCAAACTCAATTCATCAATTCAATCATCCATCACCAAGCATATCAGTTCAAGAAGAGAGAAAAATTATTCAATCATGCAATGAACCCCTTTTTTTTTTATTTTTTGAAATTTTTTGAATTTTTTTTTTTGAAATTTTTTTTTTGAAATTATTATTATTTTTTTTTTACAAACGAAAAGAAACAGAAACATGCTAAAATCTCTCCCCCACACTTAATGTAACATTGTCCTCAATGTGAAAGAAAGAGATAGAAAAGAGCAACACAACCTGATAAGAAGTGAATCAACGCTAAGCAGAAAAGAAACACACTGTCAGTGCCGCATCAGACCTCTGCCACCAATTAAGATGCGTCTCAAGAGTAAAATTACTCCTTACTCCTTTAAAGAGAAAGTTTCAGATCGGGCTCTTGTTTCTTGTTACTTCCTTCGCTGCTTCCTGTTGACCAATCTATCTGAGCTAATACCTGATCAGGTACATACTCAAAAGCTTCTAATTTATCAATGAGCTCATCAATAGTGGAGGCGAGAGATAAGAAGTTGTCTTCTTAGAAGGAGTGATAAATTTACGTTCATGACTTTGTCAAGAAAAAATAACAAAAGATCAAAGAAATTATTAACATTCAACAAACCAATGGGTTTATGGTGGATGTTCGGTTCGACAAGAGACAATTTGAAAAATTTCTTCCAAAGTACCAAAACCACACTGGTAAGGCAATGAATGCATCGAGTTTTCAAGCATTATCTTCATGCGTTCATGCATTGATGATACTTTAAGTTCCTCCCCAATTGTCTTTCCATTGATGTTCTGTTGAGCTAAAGTTTCGGGAATGATACCTAGAACTCCGTTGTCTCTTATAAAGGCGGCAAGTGATACTGACCCCCCTTTAACCCACGACAACCTCCCCATATACAAGATGAATATTCCTCGCAGCAAGTGATCGACCAAGAGTGCTAGCTGCGTTTACAAACTCTAATCCCTTCCCATAACTCGACCCACAAAAACACAGACATTTTTGAGGTTACGAATAGAAGGCCCCATTCTATACTCTTCCTCCCTTTGAGTGTTTCGAGTTTGAAGGAAAATGGAGAAAATGGAGTGTTTAAATAGGAAAAAGAATGGAAAGGGGAATAATTGCACCTATGAGGGTAGGTTGGCGGTTGTCGAAAAGGTTGAAATTAAGAGACACGAGAATCTTTTTTTTTTTTTTTTTTTGACTTCAAGAAAACCATCAAGGTAAAGAAGTCTAGAAACCCCTGAAGGACCCTACTCAAAGGATCGTCTGTACAAAAATCAAAATACAACAAAATGATACAAAGATAATAGAAAATGATGACATACCTGTATGTACAGTTTCCATGGCGTATCTTTATACTGCGCGTCATGAGTGCAGTAGACATCACGTTCCTTTTTTTTTTTTGTGAAATTGTTAGAAAAACTTGATGAAAGATGAGTGTATACTTACTTAAGATTGGGATGGAGGTAGTTTGCTCTTTCGGCTTTGTGCCAAAGCATTGTTGACCAGTATTCGACCCATTCAAGACCAGCGCAACATAGGGCTCCCGAGAAGGGACAAGTGACCATATCTGTTGGCTACCTCACATGTGGGATACAATCTACCTTCTTTGTTTTTCAATTAAGAAGGCTGGATCAGGATGCATGCATTTCCCCATTCACGGTTTGTGTTACCAAAGCCAACCCTAAGAAGTATACATTTTTTTTTTTTTTTTTTTGAATTTTTTTTTGAATTTTTTTTTTGTAAAATGCCATGAAGAAGAAGAAGAAGAGGATGATATGTACAGATTGTTTGTGGATATGGCTCACATCTGCCTCTGGTTTAACGTCCAGTAACGGCTTAAACGTCTTCTATGAGTCGAGGATAAGCTTCCCATCCAATTTTCTTATAAATTGGCAAACAGGGTCTTTTAAAGTCAGATTCCCAAGACTGTAGCGTTGTTCTTCATCCTTGAAGAGATTCCACAATTTAAGAATTTCACGATGCACCAATCCACAAGAATGCGTCTCAAGAGTCAATAAGATATCATCTAATGACTCCTTACTCGATCCATTCTTAATGAAGAAAATTTTATCTTCTCTATTTGCGGAAACCATCCCCTTAGTACGACATCGCTTGTTACGGTTCCATCGTCCACATTTGTGACGGACTTGTAACCTTTTTGCTCTTCTCCTTTTAGAATATGAACTTCTTCCAAGACCAGGGCATATATGAGTCAAATGAAATTGAGGACTCACTGCTAATCGGACCTTTGCTTCAATTATCCAGCGTACATCTTCGGCATACCCTTGTGCATTAACATTCTCAATCTCTCACATTGAACTTTGTAGATTTTTCTCGAGCATTTTGAGGAAGAGAAGGAAAATGTTTTCTCGGGTTTGAAAGAATGACATCCATTTTGAAGGAGAAGAAGGGTTCGGTTATTTTGGGAAGCGAAGAATAAACCGACTCAAGAGTCACGGAGTACCGTATCCGCCACTTAACCTAAGCAACACAAAGAACTCAAGAACTTGGTTTTCCGGGAATGATTGAGTCTTTGTCCATTAACCTTAAGCGCATTACCATTCCTAGGATCCTCGGTATCGATCTTTGAGAGGATACGCGTGTCGACAACAAAAGAACCGCGCCACCTAGATCTCAATTTTCCAAGGAGTAGGTGCGGATGATAATCTCAAAGCAAAACTTTTTGACCAATTTCCGCAGACTTTTGCAAAAGGTGTAACAGACCTTTAATAAAGTAGGCCAATAAAATCCATCTTTGCAAGATTTTTGCAGTTGTTGTCGTGAAGAAAAATGACCTCCACATGCTTCGAGCGACTCTACCTACCTCATTGTCGGGCACACAAATTTTTTTTTTTTCTTCTTTTTTTTTCTTTTTTTTTTTTATTCATAATGCGGATGGAGAAGGTTCATCACCTCCACTACGCATTCTCGGGGAAGTTCATGATCTTGTTTGAGGCGGTGTCCATTTACGATGAAAGCTTTGGCGGTGACCTCACTTTTAATCCGAACAAGTACGGAAGGAAAAACATTAGTAACAATAAATGGTCCATCCCATCTAGACCTTAATTTGCCGGGCATGAGTCGGAGGCGGGAGTTATAGAGGAGAACTTTTTGACCAATCTCAAATGTTTTCCTCGAGAATCAACTTATCATGGAAGGCTTTGGTCTTCTCCTTATAAAGTTTGGAACTTTCATAAGCCTCCAAGCGGATCTCCTCCAATTCTTTGCAGTGCAGCTTCCTCTCCATACCGCTTGATCTAGGTCCAAGTTGCACCTTTTCACCGCTTGAGAATGCTCGATGTTCAATTTCCACCGGTAGGTGTGGGCTTTTCAAAAATAATCCGATACGGAGACATCCCGATTGGTGTCTTATAAGCGGTCCGGTAAGCCCATAAAGCATCCTCAAGCCTCTTGCTCCGGTCCTTTCTGTTAGGTTGAACTTTCTTACGGAGTATCCGCTTAATTTCTCTGTTGGAGACCTCGGCTTGCCCATTGGTTTGGGGGTGGTAGGGTGTAGAAACCTTGTGTTGGACTCCATACTTCTTCATCAAAGCCTCCATGCTTCGATTGCAAAAATGTGAACCTTGATCACTAATGATGGATCTCGGGACTCCAAACCTACGAGAAAATCGTGATCTAATAAAATCCACAACAACTTTAGAATCATCGGTCAAGTGGCCTTAGCCTCCACCCATTTAGATACATAATCCACAAAGAAGAGAATGTAAACAAAACCAAATGATACGGGAAAAGGACCCATAAAGTCAATACCCCAAACATCAAAAATCTCACGAGAATAATAAGGGTTTCGGGGCATTTCATTCCTACGAGAAGTATTCCCTGTTCTCGGCATTGATCACAAGATTTGCAAAACATATATGCATCATGAAATAGAGTGGGCCAATATAATCCGAGTCTAAAACTTTCCTAGCAGTCCGTTGAGGACCGAAGTGGCCGCCACATGCAAGTTTATGACAAAAGCTAAGAATGGAATGGAATTCATCATCGAGCACACATCTCCTAATTACTTGGTCACCTTTGCAAAATCTCCATAAGTAAGGATCATCCCACACATAATACTTTGACTCACTTTTCAATTTATCAATCTTAGCCTTAGTGAAATGTGCGGTATTGCTTTAGCAACCAAGAAATTAATCAAATCAGCAAACCAAGGGATGTTGCCTTGCGACTTGAAAAGGCTTGCTCATCGTGGAAAACATCATGGATGGGAAAAACATCCGCCTCCCTTTCAATTCGACTCAAGTGATCAGCCACCAAATTCTCCGCTCCACTCTTGTCACGGATCTCAATATCAAACTCTGGAGGAGCAACATCCACCTAATCAACCGGGGCTTGGCATTGGGCTTCTTCGGGAGAAACTTCAATCTTTGCATGATCTGAAAACACAACCACTCGGAACCAAGCAAATATGATCGAAATTTATCTAAAGCAAAAACAATTGCTAAAAGTTCCTTTTCGGTTGTGGTGTAGTTGATTTGTGCGAGGATCTAAAGTTCTCGAAGCATAGGAAATGACATGAGATACTTTACCGACCCTTTGTGCAAGAACGACTCCCAATGCATAATTAGAGGCATCACACATCAACTCAAATGGAAGTGTCCAATCCGGCGGTTGGATGATAGGTGTCTTGGTCAATACCGCTTCAATTGATTGAAGGCATCCCGACACTTCTTATCAAAGTGAAACTCCACATCTTTTTGCAGTAAGTTGGATAGCGGAAGTGCAATTTTCTTTGAAATCCTTTATGAACCGCCGATAGAAACCCGCATGACCAAGGAAAGAACGAATCTCCCGCACGCATGTGGGGTAAGATAGGCATGAAATAACATCTATTTTTGCGGGATCTACCTCAATTCCCTCACGAGATATCACATGCCCTAAGACTATACCTTGTTCTACCATGAAATGACATTTCTCAAAATTTAGAACGAGGTTAGTCTTAATGCATCTATGCAAGACTGAGCAGACTATCTAAACATGCTTCAAAGGAAGATCCATAGACAAGTAAAATCATCCATGAATACGTCCATGCAATTTTCTAAAAAATCGAGAAAAGATACTTACTATACACCTACGAAAGGTGCACGGAGCATTGCATAGACCAAAGGGCATCCTCCGTATGCAAATGTGCCAAATGGACAAGTGAAAGTAGTCTTCTCTTGGTCTTCTACGGGGCTATATGAATCTGAAAATAGCCCGAATATCCATCCAGGAAACAATAATGTGACTTGCCGACTAACCGCTCCAACATCCGATCAATGAAGGCGGCGGGAAATGATCCTTTCTCGGTAGCCTGGTTGCGCCGCCTATAATCAATGCAAACTCGCCAACCTGTTTTGAACTCGTGTGGGCACAAGCTCATTGTTCGATTCGCAACCTTTGTGACCCAGATTTCTTGGGAACCACTTGCACGGGGCTCACCCATTGGTATCGGATATGGGATAAATAATGCCCGGCTTGAAGTAGCTTTGTAACTTCTTTCTTCACCACATCTAGAATCGGGGATTTAGTCTCCTTTGGGGTTATCTAGCTGGTTTGATCCCTTCTTCCAATAAAATCTTATGCATGCATGTGGAGGGACTAATACTAGGAATATCTGCAAGAGTCCATCCGATGGCTTGCCTATTCTGCCTCAAAATCTGCAGTAACTTTTCTTCTTGATCAGGTTGTAGGTTTTTAGCAATGATCACCGGAAGTGTCTCACCATCTCCCAAATATGCATATTTAAGATGGTCTGGTAAAGTCTTCAACTCCAAAGATGGAGGTTGCACAATGGAAGGTAACAAGTGATCTGAAACAACTATCTCAGCAACATTAATTTCAGCATGGTACTGACTCTCATTCTCAATTGTTGCATCATCAGCAGCTATATCATTACTCATAACAGAATAAATCTCAGCACATGCAGCACATGGTTCAACATCACAAGTGGCACATGTATCACAAGAAACAGAACCAAGATAGTCAACAATATCAGGAAATTCAGCATATAAATCAGTATAGACATCATCAACCAGCATCTCAATCATATCAACATGGAAAACAGAATGCTCCTCTAGGGGGTGTCTCATGGCATCAAAAATGTTAAATTGTACCAAATCGTCGCCAAACTCCATAGAAAGGGTGCCAGCATGCACGTCTATCTTGGTCTTGGCAGTCTTGAGGAATGGTCTGCCTAGAATCAATGGAGCATGATTTGTTGGAGACTCATCTTCCATGTCCAGAATGTAGAAATCTGCTGGAAAAATCAACTCATTCACCCGGACTAACACATCTTCCAGCACACCTGCAGGATGAGCAGTGGCTCTATTTGCCAACTGAATCACGATACCAGTGGGTTGCAAAGTACCAATGTTTAAACACTTATACACTGACATGGGCATGACATTGATCGAAGCACCCAAATCTAGCATTGCATGCTCAAATCTAGAGTTGCCAATTGTGCAAGAAATTGTGAAAGTTCCAGGATCTTTGCATTTCTGTGGCATGCTTGGCAGAATCATTGCAGAAACATTTCTTCCCATGCTGATCTTCTCATCCCCTTTCAACCTTCTCTTATGAGTGCACAACTCCTTGAGAAATTTAGCATATTTTGGAATTTGCTTGATTGCATCTAGGAGGGAATATTGATTTCCACTTTCTGAATGTCTCCATGACTTCTTTTTCCATTTCTGCTTGCATTGTTCTCTTGGATTGTGTGATCCTATTTGGAAAAGGTAATGGAATGGCAACATCTGAATTCTCTGCAATTTTCTTGATGTGCAGATTTACGGACTGAATTATCCATTTCTGCCGTTTTTGGTCAATTTTCGATTCTTTGTAAGGTTGGAACATCAACTTCTTTGCCACTTCTCAAGGTAATTGCACTTACGTTGCCTCTTGGATTGTTATTTGTTTGTGAAGGCAATTGGCTAGAACCTTGACTCTTTAGCTCGCTCACGGTGGTTGCCGGTGCCCAATTTGAGTTTGTAAATTCGAATGTTGGCACCGACGTTCTGCTGGGCCGAATGTTATTTGTGGCCATTTGTTTCATCGGTCTTCCAATGATGGCTCATTTGGAGTGGACTGGATGGCCGCTGAAACAGTTGTTGTTGTTGTCGAATGCGGGGGTATTTGTTGGTATTTGTTGCTTGGACTGCTGACTTGGTATCTAAATTGTTGTTCTTCTTGGTGGAAATTTTGTTGTTGTTCTTTGGCTAGGATTCCCATATCTCAAATTGGGATGGTCTCGCCAACCAGGATTATAAGTGCTAGAAAATGGATCATATCTAGATTATTCTTTGTTGTTGGCGATATTGGGGTCTACCAGGAAAAACACCGGTGCAAAGCAACACATTGATCTGGAAAAGCGGAACCATCTTCCTGAAGTGTAGGGCATGAATCAGTAGGATGAGATGAATTAGAGCAAATTCCACACACTGATGCAGTCATCTGCATGGGTGGTTGTTGACCCACTACTATCTGTCTTACCAAAGAAGTCAATTCATCTAGTATGTGTTCCATTCTTTGTTGGTCCATATGAGATGCTTGAATTTCATTAACTCCTCTGGTTGCGGTGATGATCCGCGAGCCAAACTGTTGGGTATTGGCTGCCATGTTTGCTATCAGATCTCTTGCGGCGGTAGGAGTTTTGTCTACTAAGGCTCCTCCAGAGGCAGCATCGATCATGCTTCTATCATTTGGACAAACCCTCATAAAAGTATTGAATCAAGAGTTGGTCACTAATTTGGTGATGAGGCGGCTCGAACACAACTTCTTGAATCTCTCCCAGTATTCATGCAAAGTCTCACCAGACATATGTCGATGCCACATATATCCTTCCTAATTGCAGCAGCTCTCGAGGCAGGGAAGAATCTCTCTAGGAACAACCTCTTCATGTCATTCCAACTTCTGACTGAACCTGGTGAAAGATAAAATAACCAATCTTTGGCTGCATCGACAAGTGAGAAGGGAAATGCCCTTAACTTGATGTGTTCCTCAGAGATGCCTTGTGGCTTCATGGTTGAACACACAACGTGGAACTCTTTCAGGTGCTTATGAGGATCTTCACCCGCAAGACCATGAAACTTTGGTAACAAGTGTATCAAACCAGATTTCAACTCAAAATCTGCATCAAGATCGAGGATATTGAATGCACAAAGATTGGTAAGATACATCAGGAAAGCAAGTTCCTTAAGGGTTCTATTATGCATGTTATCAGCCATGATTTCAGGATTACTTAAGTTATCAGGTTCACTCCCAAAATTTGGTTCAGAATTAACTCTGGAATTTATCACACGAGCTCTAATTAATCTATGCAAGGTCCTATCAATCTCAGGATCAAGATCAAGCAAGATATCAGGATTGGACCTTGTCATGCATCAACTAAAGCAGAAAAACACAAAAACTGCAACTAAGCAAAATACACTAAACAACACTCAAAATATGCAAAAATAAATCTAGTTAATATGTCTAAACATTTTTAAAAATTATGGAATCAACACAGAACAAAATCTACATAAAAATGAAACTAGAAAATGCAATAAAAAATATTAAAAATTTGAAAAAGTGGTCTAAATGATAGAATTTCGAAAAACTAGGGGTAACCTCACAGTTTACTGTGAGTCTTGTTTATCAGGCTGTTTTCCTTCAACCGACCAAGTTTCAGCTCATTCTGAGCATGTTGCAGTTCGAAAATTGCAATAGTTACCCGTAATCACCTGTTTTCCGTCTTTCCTAAATCAGAAAAATTCAAAAGCTAGGATAAAAATGTTAGTATGGTATGAACAATGTTAGTAAATGAAAAATAACTGTTAGAATAGGTAAGAAAGAACAAAAATTAGTAAGGTTACTCAAAATGAAAAGATTACACCTACGAGATCCCCACAAGCGCCAAAATTTTGATGATGCGCCGAACTCAATCAAAATTATAACCGAAATTATTACCTAAACTTGTAGTATAGTGAACAACACCGGATCGTCTCCTCAAGGATCGTAGATGCAATTTGATCAAATCAAGTGAAAGTTAGAAAAAGGGGGTTTTGATGGTTCAAGGATCGCGATGATGGATTTAAAGAGAAATAACAATTAAAAGAACAGTCAATTCAGAAATCTATCCGAGATTGGGTGGATTCAATCATAGACCTTTCAACAAACACCTGAAATACATTTGAATGGTTAACTTGGATCTAAGCGAGATCTCTGCATTAGATCCGAGAATTCATACTAGACAATCGTCGTAATTCAATTGACAAGTGATAAACACAAATCTGCAATCGCACCATTCATGTAAATATATGTCAATTTAAGCACCGAATTCAATTAACCTAGGCACAAATCAGTAACCTAACCTCTTCAATTACGTGATTAGTTTAGATCAATCAGTTCTAAATTTCATCACAATACTTAATCTTAAACCAAGATCAAATCGGATCAAACATAAACAGAATCACCATTCATGCATTCAAGATTAAGAGAACGAGAAGAAGAAGAGAAGAGGAATTCAAATATAAATCAAATACATTACATAACCAAGGTCTCAAGAATCCAAGCCACAATCTCTTCAAGAGTCCCGAATTGACTAGAAGTGACTTAGCTCTCCATTACAATGAAGGAAAAATATACAAGAACTATGAAAAACTATCTTTAACACTAAGTGTATGTTGTGTTTAGAGCTCTCCACATGCTTCCTTTTATAGAGGATTCAGAGTAGTAGTAGATGGGTAGATGAGATTAGTAGGTGGAATTAGTAGGTGAGCTTGGTAGGTGAACTTGGTAGGTGAGCTTGGTAGGTGAACTTGGTAGGTGAGCTTCCTTGTCTCCGAAAGTATTCATTGCTGAACTCATTGATTTCGTCATTTTTGAGCCAAGTGGTCTTCATGAAAGTTCTAGGAAATTGTCTAAGCTTTCCAATGGCTCTGGAAGCACCCAAAAATTCGTCCTACAGCCCAAGATATGACCCAATTACTACAGACTGCTCAGGACCAGTTTCAGCACCTCTGTTTTGACTTTCAGACCCAATATCTCCATCAAGGAGCCCGAATCAAGTTTTGTGTTTGTCATGAAAGTTGTACATATGGGTCTTAACTTTCAGATCACCAATTTTCAGCCCATTCTATAAACCCAAACTCGAATTATGTTCTGGTTACTACACACTGTTCGGGTTCCAGTCACAAATCCCGTATTCTAATTTCCATGCCCAATTAGCTCCACTAGATGTCTGAATTTGACTTTGAGATCTTCATCAAAGTTGTAGAGCTCTCTTTTATCTTTCCTACAAGGTAAAATTCATAATTATCAGACATTTAGAACTCAAGATATGGCCAAAATACAGAAACAGTGTAAGACTCGAATAATGCTGAAAAATCAATTAAGTCCGATTCGAGTTCAAACTTACAAAACATAATCAAATTCAGTCAATTAAGTACATGAAGAGTGTAAATGACTAATAATGAGGGTTTCTTAATGAATAAAATATGTGATTATCACGGGGTTTGCCCATTGACTCCCATGAGGAGTGTATTGATGATAAACGACCTCTCAATAAGTATTTCATTGGGAGGGTTGGTGCGGCTCCCCCTACTGCAGCGGTCCCCCGCCGAGCTCAAAGAGCACCCCCAGAGCCCCAAGTACCCCACTAGGCTGCCAAAGCGAGCGTAGAGCTTCGCCAGCTTACCACCATGCAGGCTTACATAGTTGAGAGCATCCGATGACTGGTGGAATGCCTACAGATCTCCACTCACGACTTCTCTGTTCCACCATACCCACCCTTCCCTGGCGCGGGACCTTTTCAGCGGTAGTAGCCCCACCCTCCTTTTGATGGAGCAGGCCCTTCACTTCAACATCAGCACTCTGCTACCCACCATGACGATAGTGGCGGCGACACTGAGCCACTTCTAAACGATGATGATAGCAGTGCAGGCACTGAGGTTCTGCTTGATGTTAATGATGATTTGTATTGATGTACACAAGGTATCTTTTCTTTCATGTTGACTTTATTTCTTTTTATATATATGTATGCCACAGTGCAGACACTGTTTTCCTCAGGTTTGGGGGTGTCTTAGTTTATATATATATGCATTGATTTTTGTTTATTAGTTGTTAAATATTATTAGTTTAATTTCTGGATATTTTTAGCATTATTTTTGTTTTTATATGATATGGTGCACATAATGGTTGATTTGCATGGTTGATTCTTGTGAAATTATTTAAATGCATAACATGATATCATTTGCTAGTGTAATGATTGCCCAATGATAATTAGGGATGCAAATTAACCTCAAATTTTTTTATGAATCCCTATGCAATCTTGGAAGCATGTCAATCAATCTTGATTCTTTTTATGCGTGATGAATTTTCCATTCCTATGGTTGTTTAGCCTTGGATTGAATTTGAGTGCTTTTCTAGAGAATGTTTATGATAAGTACATATGGATGTGTCTTGCATCTCTGAAATTATTTTGTATCTCTCTTTAAGTGAAATTCTAAGTTGTGCATGATTGAGGAAATGATTAGGGCATTCTTTGGATCGATTAAGTCTTTCAAGCTTAGCCTTAAATGATGATATCAGTTAGTCCCCTTTGAAGCTTTTTGATTGTTTGGCCTTATTTGTTTTTCATTACCATTTTGTTCGATCACCTGTTAACCATTTTAATGCATGTAAAAACATTACATTTTCTTCCTACCATTAATGTTTGTTGAGTGCATGATATGTTATTTCTTGAAGCGAGTTCAGTGATTAGGGGTATCAGTATTTTTAAAATACAAAAATGAGCCTAAAGGAACTGAATGTGATAAAAGAAAAAAAAAATTGCTTTGTAAAAGTAAAAAGAAAGAAAAAGAGAAGAGAGAAAAGCAAAGCAAACAAAAGAAATAAGAAAAGTTAAAAATGAAAAGCATTGCATGGTTCTGGCGAGTTTTGAGCTTTCATTGTTGAATACCTTGCTAGTTTAACTTGTTCTCAAGTCTTGAAATCACATATTTTTTTCAATGTTTGTTTGTTATCCTTTCCCTTTTCTTCTTTACCCCCTAACCATGGCCTTACATTACAAGCTGATAAAGATCCTTTTGATCCTCATTTATATGTGATTTACATTAGTGGAGAGAGAGTTGCATTACAATTTTGTGGATTCTTTGATTGATATCCATGTGTTTGCTCATAAGCTTATCTGGTTGAGTATGATTTGAAATGAAGAGTGGCCTAGCTTTGTTTTGCTCGAGGACTAGCAAAATATTAGGTTTGGGGGTGTGATAACTTCATAGAATGTAGTTATTTGTGCCTTATTTCTATGCATTACTGGTTGCTTTGTCCTTGTTGTTAGGCATTGTTGGAAGACTTTAGCTCCATTTTTATGTAAAATCCATGTTGAAGTCTTCCTCTCTAATCTTGCTTTAATTCTTCCTAATCTTTGATTGGTTTGAGCTTGATTACATTTGTATTTGACTGGTTGATTTCTCAATTGCAGGATAGTCCCAAAAGAACCAATTTGAAGAAAGAAAAGGCCCTGCACTAAATGAGGAGTCACAAGGCAAGCTCCAGTACATCACGCTGCGGCGCAAGGAACTCCAGGCCGCAGCGTCCTACTCTCTGCCTGTGCACCCTGTCATCCCAAGGTTGTCACGTTGCGGCATAAGGAAGTAAATGTCATGGCACTGGTGCCCTAAGTTTTGCGCTCTACAGTGCATGTTGCGCAATGCTACAGCATAATACGTGAAAATCTGTGTCTATAAATACGTGGATCATAGATTTTGACAAGGACTCTTGAGACTCTAAAAAAAACTCTCTCTCTCACATATTTTTGGCACTTCTCTTCTTTCTTTGATATTACATTTTGGGGCTTTTGCCCATTGGAGAATCTAGCAGCTAGTGATATGATCCAAGTTGGATGCATATTATTTTTACGGATCGTCCTTGAGTTGATTTCGTGTTTTAAAGAATTAAACGATGGGTGAATAGTACATGAACAGTATGTGAACAGTGCTCATGAACAGTACCATGAATAGTAACAAAAATAGAAAAGATGGAAAAAGAAAAGGAATGGAAGGAAGAAGACGCCACACTCTTGGAGAGTGATAAGTCAAGCGAGGATTCGCCACAAAGGTAAGGAAACCTTTGATAAGAACCAAGATGGTTCTTCCAAGAACCCCAAGACAACTAAGCTCTCAAAACTCATAAGGGAGTGCAATAATATTCTTCAAATTCAAAAGTGTCAAATGCAATAAACACAAGCCTATTTATAGGTATTAAGTATGCGGCTAGGTCTAGCTAAAGGAGGCAGCAAGCTAGCACATTCTTTTTAATCCTAACCCTAGCGCAAATGTGGCTTAGGCCCAATTAGAAGGCAACACCTATCCCTAGCTCTGTTATGCGCAAATTAAGCCCAAACAAATACGCCTTTATTACAAAATTATCCCAAAAAAGAAAATAAGAATCAAAACTGAGAAAAGTAAAAAGTTTAAATTCATAATTAAATAAAATTGACAAAGAAGAAATCATGCCCCCACATTGGGCCCTTCATCAACTTGGATCATTTGGACAATCTTGAGTGCTCCTTCTTCTAGAATGGGCATGAGTGAGAGAAAGTGGTTGACTTCTTTGTCCAAATCCTCCTTAGCCTTTTTACTCTTGACCTTATCATTGGGCCTCCAAGTCCTCGCAGTGCATCTTTGGGCATTGGGCCCATTGGGCTGCCACTTGAGCTTCCTTGGTCTCCATCATGCCCTCCCCCTTCGAAAGAATTGGTCCTCGAATTTGATCCTTCATCACCTACATCAAAATGACTTAAGTCAGCCACTTTAAATGTTGCACTAACCCCATACTCACCTGGTAGGTCAACTTTGTAGGCATTGTCGTTGATTCTTTCTATGATTTGGAAGGGTCCATCTCCTCTAGGTAAGAGCTTAGATTTTCTTTGCAAAGAAAACCTTTCTTTTCGCATGTGCACCTACACCCAATCTCCTGGTTCAAAAATAATTTGCCTCCTTCCCTTGTTTGCTTGCCTAGCATATTGCTCCATCTTCCTTTCAATTTGAATTACATATTCAGCTTTTGTCTGTCCATCCCTATGAATTAAAGAAGAGACATTAGGTAGAGGCAGTAAATCAAGGGGGTGAGGGGATTAAAACTATATACAATCTCAAAAGGAGAAAAGCTAGTAGTAGCATGCATAGCCCTATTATAAGCAAATTCAACAAGAGGTAAGCATTCTTCCCAGGTTTTGATGTTCCTCTTGATGATTAATCGCAGCAAGGTCGATAGGATCCTATTCACCATCTCAGTTTGCCCATCGGTTTGTGGGTGGCAAGTGGTAGAGAAGAGTAGCTTAGTCCCAAGTTTGTTCCAAAGGGTCCTCGAAAAATGGCTTAGGAACTTTGAGTTCCTATCTGAGACTATGCTTTTGGGCATTCCATGAAGTCTCACCACTTCTTTGAAGAACAAGTCCGCCACATGAATGGCGTCATCCACCTTATGGCAAGGAATGAAGTGGGCCATCTTGGAGAATCTATCCACCACCACAAAAATGAAGTCTCTTCCTTTTTTTGAGCAGGGCAAACCTAGCATAAAGTCCATAGACAAGTCAGTCTAAGGGGAATCAGGAATAGGTAGGGGGTATAGAGTCCAAGAGGCATTACCTTTGATTTGGCTCTTTTACAAACAATGCACCTATCACATAGTTTATGCACATCATGCTTCATGCCAGGCCAATAAAAATGCTCATGCAACAACATCTAAAGTCTTTTGGATCCTAAAGTGACCCATTAACCCCCCTCATGAGCTTCCCTAAGCAATAATTCACGCAAAGAACTCTTAGGCACACACAAACATTTTTCTTTGAATAAATACCCATCTTGCCTAAAGAACCCCCTATGCGCCCCTTTTTCACATGCAGCATACATCTTAGAGAAATCATCATCATGCACATACAACTCCTTTATGTGTTCAAAACCAAGCATTTTTGTTTCAAGAGGAGCTAATAAAGTATACCTTCTGGAAAGCGCATCAGCCACTATGTTTACCTTTCCTTGCTTGTGTTTGATCACATAAGGAAATTGTTCAAGGTATTCCACCCACTTGGCATGCCTCTTATTAAGCTTACCTTGCCCTTTTAAATATTTTAGTGACTCATGATCACTGTGAATTACAAAGTCTTTTGGCAAAAGGTAGTGTTGCCAAGTGTGCAAAGCCCTTATGAGTGCATACAATTCTTTATCATAGGTGGAGTAATTTAAAATAGCTCCATGCAATTTCTCACTAAAGTATACAATGGGGTGACCCTCTTGTAATAAAATAGCCCCAATCCCAACATTTGATGCATCACACTCAAGTTCAAAAGATTTAGAAAAATTAGGCAATGCAAGTATGGGTGCATGAGTGAGCCTATCTTTGAGTGTGTTGAAACTTGTCTCTTAATCCTCCCCCCACCTAAAACTCACATTTTTCTTAACAACTTCATTTAAAGGGGCGGCTATGGTGCTAAAATCTTTTACAAACCTTCTATAAAAGCTAGCTAACCCATGAAAGCTTCTTACCTCACTCACAGACTTAGGGGTAGGCCACTCCCTAATGGCTTTTATCTTTTCTTCATCTACTTGCACTCCCTTAGCACTCACAACAAAGCCTAGGAACACTACATGGTTGGTGCAAAAGACACACTTCTCTAAATTAGCATACACCTTTTCTTTTCTAAGCACACTCATCACAGCCCTAAGGTGTTCTAGGTGCTCTTCTAAGGTTATATTATAGATTAGGATGTCATCAAAGTACACCACTACAAACTTGCCTAGACACTCTCTCAACACATAGTTCATCAACCTCATAAAGGTGCTAGGCACATTTGTAAGCCCAAAAGGCATCACCAACCACTCATACAATCCATGCTTAGTCTTAAAGGTTGTCTTCCACTCATCCCCTTCCCTTATTCTAATTTGATGGTACCCACTTTTTAAATCCACTTTAGAAAAGTAACATGCACCATGCAATTCATCAAGCAAATCATCTAGCCTAGGGATGGGATGCCTATATTTTACAGTTATATTATTTACAGCCCTACAATCAGTATACATTCTCCAAGTGCCATCCTTTTTGGGGACAAGTATGATAGGCACGTCACAAGGACTTAAAATTTCCCTCACCCATCCTTTTTGTATCAAATCCTCCACTTGTTTCTGAATTTCCTTAGTTTCCTCAGGATTTGTCCTATAGGCGGGCTTATTGGGCAAAGAGGCTCCTGGGATGAAGTCCATCTGATGTTCAATCCCCTTCAAGGGTGGTAGTCCGGGAGGCACACTCTTTGGAAAGACATCTTCAAAGTCTTGCAAAAGAAAATCAACTTCACTAGGTATAGGGTTAGAGTTACAACTTAAGTACAAGTCCTTGTATACGCAAATGTACATCTTTTGCTTTGCAAAGCAAGCCCTTTTAATCTCACTCTCCCTAGCAATTAAACATTCAATTTTTTTTCATTTACAAGTTTTTGGTCCCTATTCTTTTCCCTCTCTTTTTGTACTTGGTTCCACCAAATTAGGGCATAGTCAGAAAATTCTAGGGCAGCCACATTTATCTTCCTTTATTCATTATAATGGTGATAGGAAAAGATTTGTTCTACCTTGGTTTCCCATTCTAAGTAGGCTTCGGGGTCATTCTTTCCTTGGAAAGAAGGTACTTGGGCCTTTACTCCTCCTAGGTCTCCTCTTTTTTCATCACTCCTATGCCTCCTATTATAACTCCTTTCACTCCTCCCATGCCTCCTTCTCCTATCATGGTTCCTCCTAGTCCTCCTTTCCCTACCCGAATCATAGGTATCTTCATCCTTATGCGAGACTTCATGTTGAGAGTCTCTCCTCCTTTCATTATCAAGCCTTGTGTTTATTTCCACCCTAAACTTCTCAAGTTCTTTAGCTAAGGCTTGCATAAGGTTTGCAGTCCTAGGGTATGGGGGTGTACTTCCTTCACTCATCTTTGCACAAGTAATAAGAATAATATAAGATTGAAAAGGCCCTTACCACTCTTCTCACGTGTGTACACTCTTAGATTGATTCCACTCGTGTTTCACACAATTAGGCTTTTGTTTAATGAAAATGCTCTTGCCTTTTACCACTCAAATTCTCTTTGCAAGTTCTTAAATGAACCCTCTCATGTTTCAATTACCAAAAGCTCTTACAAAAGTAGCGATCCTCACAAGAGTAAGCACTCAGAAGTTGAAGAAAGGATGAAACTCTAGACAAAACTCAAAGGAATTTAAAAGACAAGCAAGAAAAGCTAATTAAAAAAAGGAAAGGTAAAACTCAAAAGAAATAAGAAGAAAATAAATGCGCAAGGTATGTAGAATAGCACTGCTTAATGAAATTCACAAGGCATTCAAACTTAATCTTGCTTAAGTGCAAGGGCAGTCTCTTTTTTTTTGGAATAGGCTTTTTTTTTCTCCATTTTTTTTATATTATTTTTCACGCCCTTGTTCTCTTTTTGCACTAAAAAATAATAATTGGTTCTTGCAATTTTAGTTCCAAATATTATGCCTAATTGTGTATTTAGGAGTTTCCTTTCAAATTAAGGTGCTATAAAACATGTAACAGTAATGGATATAGAGTTAATAAGATCAAAGCTGTAAATATTACGCAAAAATTAAAGAACAGAAACTAAAGGCAGAAAATAAAAGGACTGAAATTTAAATGACAAAAAGTAAAGAACGGAAAGTAAAGAATGTTGCCAATTCTTAGGAATGGCAGAGATCAATGATGATCAAGGTTCTGTACAAATATGACATTCAAGCAATGGTGCTTGATGTTTGGAAAGCAATAAGAACAAGTACAAAAAAAATACAAGAACTCTATCAACTCTAGGATCCGGGCTCTAGATACCACATGATATGATCCAAGTTGGATGTATATTATTTTTACGGATCGTCCTTGAGTTGATTTTGTGTTTTAAAGAATTAAACGACGAGTGAATAGTATATGAACAGTACATGAACAATGCTCATGAACAGTACCATGAATAGTAACAAAAATAGAAAAGATGGAAAAAGAAAAAGAATGGAATGAAGAAGACGCCACACTCTTGGAGAGTGATAAGTCAAGCGAGGATTCGCCACAAAGGTAAGGAAACCTTTGATAAGAACCAAGATGGTTCTTCCAAGAACCCCAAGACAACTAAGCTCTCAAAACTCACAAGGGAGTGCAATAATATTCTTCAAATTCAAAAGTGTCAAATACAGTAAACACAAGCCTATTTATAGGCATTAGGTATGCGGCTAGGTCTAGCTAAAGGAGGCAGCAAGCTAACACATTCTTTTTAATCCTAACCCTAGTGCAAATATGGCCCAGGCCCAATTAAAAGGCAGCACATATCCCTAACTCTGCTATACGCAAATTAAGCCCAAACAATATGCCCTTATTACAAAATTATCCCAAAAAAGAAAATAAGAATCAAAACTGAGAAAATTAAAAAGTTCAAATACATAATTAAATAAAATTGACAAAGAAGAAATCATGCTCCCACATTGGGCCCTTCATCAACTTGGATCATTTGGACAATCTTGAATGCTTCTTCTTCTAGAATGGGCTTGAGTGAGAAAAAAGTGGTTGACTTCTTTGTCCAAATCCTCCTTAGCCTTTTTAGCTCTTGTCCTTGTCATTGGGCCTCAAAGTCATCGCAGTGCATCTTTGGGCATTGGGCCCGTTGGGCTGCCACTTAAGCTTCCTTGGTCTTCATCAGCTAGGAAGATATTGTGAGGTTGAAAGAAGGTTGAAGGAATCAAGATCCAAGCTTCAAGGCTTAACCTGTTTGGGCTTTATCTTCTGTTTCTTCCTCTCTCTCTCTCCCATTTATCTTGAATGCGGATTTTTGTATTATATTTTCGTATTCATTGTGTTGCTAGTTGTGTTTATATTATTCTTTGAATCTCCCTTTGATATTGAATGATTTGTATCCCTTTTTGAGTTTATATGAAAGATTTGAGTTTTATTCTGTCATATTGTGCTTAATGCTCTTATTTGTCTGATCAACTTGTGGGTGATTTGTTGAAATCTTTTGAGCCTTGACATAAGACTTTAGGTTTTTGATCATTTGTATGGTAGATGTACGTTCAAATTCATTCCAATGACAGAATATACATATACCTATTAGTTGTGCATAGTCTTAGTGAGATTCGATCTTAATGCTTGTTATTTGCTCTGGTTCTTATGGATACATAGTGAAATAAGTAAATAGCGTAAGGTTAATCATCCTAAACATAGGCTTTTAACTAAGTTAGCTTCTCAGGCTAACTTAATCTAATCAGTTGTATACTAAAAAGGGGTTGCATGTTTTCAGTTGAAATAGAGGGTGAAAAAGGATCCTCTAGGTTCTCAATCTATCTTTGCTTTTCTTTATATCTTGAAATTTATCTATTAAACCCTTTTTTTCACTTTACATTTGCTTGAATAGAACTAATTAAGCTGTAAATTAATATTTAGCTTTGGAAATTACCATAGTCCCTATGGAGATGATCCTACTCATCATTTTTATTACTTACACGACTCGTGCACTTGCGGTTAGCAAAATAGCAGTTGGTTTTTGACTCAGTAGGCCACATTTCATGGGTCATGGATATGAGATGTCAAGTCTTCACATGGATACATATTAGAGTAATGATGTATTAGACTGACCCTCCATGAGAACGCTTCATGGATCGTTATGTGAGTGTCATAAGCGATTCTCATAGTGATAATGGTGTATATGGTCCTTTGACCTGAAATCACTACGATTCCTACATGAGGAGTTATATGTTTTAATGCCATCAAACGTCATCTATAACAAGGTGAATATAAAGTTAGTTATTGGACATACCGTGAATTATGTGGAGAGATGTAAGTGACCTAGATAGGATTTGTCCCTCTTACATAATAGGAGTGATATCTTTGGGGCCCCTGATTGAGTGAGACTACGAAATGCATGACCATGCTCAAATGAGTCAATATGAAATATTGATCTCATTTGTTATTACTACGTCTACTCGAGTATCAAGAAACAAAAGATTGAACTATACAAGGGTGACACGTTCCATGCCTTGTGTTTAATTTAGATATCGGGACAAAGGGACTAAAATGAATGGTAACATTGATTACGGAAAGGTTATGTCAAATCACTAACATTCTCATTACTTGGGTAGCAGTGATGTGTTACTAGATACCACTCACTGCTTGTAATATTAAAATGGGATTTTAATATTACTACTAACATCATGAGAACTTGTAGGGTCGCACACATAGAGCAGACTAAATTGGATCAATTAGAATCCAAGCTGGATTGGGATTTAATCGTGGGCTAGACTTATAACATATGAGTCTAGGGTTGCACAGCTTACCTTGCTGCTGCTTTCACTCGCATAAGGCAGTAACTATTATAAATAGCACTGCTAAAGAGTTGTCAAGGGATGCATTACAAACCCTAGCCACACTTGACAGAAACAGTGAGTGAGATAGTGATATGTTTCTCTTCTCTTCCAGCTAGCATTGTGCTAGAGATGTAGGACTACTCTTTACGGACGTTGGACGTTCGTGAGTCTGTTCATATAGATACCATAGAGACATTGCTGCTATTATGGTGTTAGTGATTCATGATGCTTGATTTTATCACACTTCAAGAGGTAAACTCTTTTAAAACTCGGATTATAGTCTATTTCACATAGATCCTTAGTGGGAATTTTTGTTTTTTCGCTGCGTGATGTATTCATAATTCCCAATAATGTGAAGGATCCAGATTATACTTTTGGAGTTGGGAAAAATGAAAAATATTATGAAGGTTTGACAAGTTGGGTGGTAAAGCAATTTGGTAAGCAACACGTCTAATTCTTTTCAAAATTTGGAAAGGACTAGGAAATTGAGGATTCAACTTTTTAGCTTTAATGGCTCTATCAACCCCCATAATAGGAGTGACTTTTAGGAATACATGTTCTCCTTCTTCGAGTTCCAAAGGTCTCATTCTTTCACCCGCATAACTCTTCTACCTACTTTGGGTAACTAACAATCTATCTTTGATCCTTCTAATTTGCTCAGTAGTTTGTTGTACTAATTCTAGACCTAGGATAATTTGTTCTTCTATTTCATACCAATATAAGGGTGACCTACACTTCTTACCATACAAGGCTTTATATGGTGCCATGCCTACGCTGGAATGATAACTATTGTTGTAGACTAATTCTACCAAAGGTAAGAATCTATCCCAGTTACCCTGTTGTTCTAATACACAAGCTCTAAGTACATCTTCAAGGGTTTGGATAGTTCTCTCAATTTGGCCATTCGTTTGCGGATGATAAGCTATATTGAAATTCAGTTTGGTCCCAAATGCTTTTGGCGGGGCTCCCCAAAATCTAGATATGAATCTAGGATCCCTATCTGATACTATACTCGAGGGGACACCATGCAGTCTTACTATTTCTTGGATGTACAATTGAGCTAACTTACCCAATGAATATTTAGCTCTTATAGCCAAAAAGCGCACGGACTTTGTTAACCCATCTAGTATAACTCAAATTGCAACATGACCAAACTAGGTTCTAGATAATCCTATTACAAAATCCATTAAAATACTTTTTTATTTTCATTCCAGGATATCTAAGGGTTGTAGAAGTCCAAAAGGTCTTTGATGCTTTATCTTGACTTTCTGACATACTAAGCATTTGGACATATATTTTGTTATATCATTCTTCATATTTTGCCATCAAAACATTTTTTTGTGGTCTTGATACATTTTGGTTGTTCTAGGGTGAATGGTATACTTACTTTTATGAGCTTCATTTAAGATCCTTTCTTTAATTTTAGTTTTCATTGGAACAAACAATCTATTCCTAAACATAATAGTCTTATCTTCAGCTCTTCTGAATTCCTTTTTCTTTCCTAGTAGAATTTGTTTATCTATCTCTTTCAATTCATCATCTTTTTCTTAAGCAGCTTTAATCTGAGTCCTTAATGTTAGCCATGCCAACCATCATCCAAGAAGGGATTGAATTGGGTGATTACAAATTTTTAAAACAACATTAAGAAATCAAATATTTTGATATACTCAATCAACACTTGCAGTGAAATAAGTCTAATAAAGATACACCTATTATAGATTACTCAAATACAACTTGGGTTATGGGATAAATCAAGCAACTAAGCTAGATATCAAGTTCTTAAAATCAAAACATCAAGAGGACAAGATATGCAATAAAAAATATGTTGCACCAAATATTGAAATTAAAGTGTAGGGAAGAGAGAATCAAACTCAAGAATTTATCTTGGTTCAGCCACCAACTACTTGTGGCCTACATCCAGCCCCCAAGCTTAACTTGAGATTTTCTTCACTATCTCCTAAACTTCACGTGTGCTAGAAAAATCTTTGTACAAACAAGAGCACTCCTCACACCTTGGGATACCTCACCCTTGTGCTAAAGCCTCCAACTCTTCAAGCTTCATAGGTTCTTGAAAAACCTTTACATTCAAAAGCACTTATAACACCTTTGGGATACCTCACCCATTGTGTTTAAGCCTCACTACAAGAGATACCTCACCCTTTTCTCCCTTGAAAGATACCTCACTTTCTTACAATGATTTTAAGATGAAGAGAAAGATTATACACTCTCATAGGAGTAGATATATAACTTGAAGAATAAAGGAATAGAAGGATTTTGCAATAAAGAGCTAAAAATATTATTTTGATGATTCAAGGATCAAACTAAGTGTTCTAGAGTCTCTAAAGATGTAAATGCTTCAATCTACACTTATTTATAGAGCCCAAGTGATAAAATATTCATTGGTAGTGTTTAGAAATGATTTTTTTATGAAAACTAGATGCTTATTACCGTTGGGAGCGCTTCTAGGCACATGGTAATCGATTACAAGGATGTTGTAATCGATTACATGCCATCTTACAGAGTTGTAATCGATTACAGGACTTATATAATTGATTATGTAATACCTTAATTCTAGATACTGTAGTATATTGTTAATATACTTAAGTATATAGAATCAAGAGTGTCACTTATAAAATTAAACTTAAACGTCACCTATATAATATCTAACAACGCATAAATATATAGAACCTTTGATAACTAGTAAAAGGAGCAAGATAATTTTACACAATTAGTTAATTGTTCCTTACTACAAAATTACAACATATGACAAATATATACAAAAGAACTAAAGTAAGCCACAAGGGCGTAAATACAAAAGTAGTAAATTAATTACATTAGTGATATATATGTGTAGATACAAAACAACTATGTCAAGTCTTCAATGTCTTATTTTCTCCTGCTTGGATCACTTACTATATTTACCATAGAAATAAGGAATTGGGGTAAGAATTTGAAATTCTCAGTAATAAATTTATAAAACATGATATCTTAGTAAATCTAACTATTATGGTTAAAAACGACTTACATAATTAATAAATAAAAGAAGTGAAGTAAGAAAAATTTAATCTTTTTATTTCTACAGTAAACCATTTATTTAATTATGTATATATAGAATACCGATATCTGTAACACCCCTTTGGAGGATGTCACACATAAAAGAAAATAAAAGAAATAGAAATAAAATCTACCCAAGTTGTGAAACATTTGTTAAATATTATTACGAGTTGTAAAATAATTCCTGATAGACAGAAATATGATATAAAAAGATAATGCGGAAAATACGAAATAAAAAAAAAAACATCATCACTAATAATATACATATGATTAAGTTATAAGCTATACAAATAATTTACAACAAGGACTACAAATATTTAAACAAAATAGAAAAGAAAGCAATAAAAGAGTTAATATATACGATTGTACTGACGACGCACCAAAAACATCATGGTTATCTAATCCTCTGATGGATCACTCTCGGCATGAAAATGATAATCAGGAGATAGATATCTCGGATGTCTCGACACATGGCGATAACGGGATCGCGCAGTCGATACGATGCTTATCTCACTAGGCTCAGGGTTTTCAGCACCCCAGTGACGCCTAATGGATAAGGGTAACTCTAAATGCAGAAAAAGTGTTGTAGTCATGACAGGCTCTCCATCAAAACGTTGACGTAGAATAACGGTCACACGTCCTGCATACATCACAGAATCACGATCGCCTCGTAAATGCCAAGCCAGAGAACCTCCATGAAATACTAGCTCTACGAATCCCAAAAATCCTGGCGCTGCCATCCCTCACAATCAATCCAGAGGATATGGATGATCGGATGGTTCTTGATCGTAAAACTGGTCGTCTGCCTGCTGATCTTCCTCCTCCTCGGGGTACAAGATCTCAAGGGGCTGATCCTCTTCCTCGAAGTCTTTACCGTATAAAATAAATAAACAGAAAATACATATAACAAAGAGGTAAGACAACATAAAATCATCACAACATGGCCAATAAGAAGACGACAAACAACATATATACAGTTCATACAATACAAAAAGCTTTAACAATTATAATAACAGATTGAAGTAAAATTTAGATATCATAACAATATATCACACCACAGATAAAACATCACAGATAAAATAAGAAAGATAAGAATAAACAAATAAGATATAATAAAAATAACCAAATATAGAAGCAAAGTAACGAGATAAAATAAACAAATAAAATACGGATAAACAATAAATAGATAAGATGGAAATAAATAGACATAGAGATAAATAAATAATATGACAAAACCCTACTCCATGGAGCTAAAGAAAACACAAGTATCAGAGAGAGGAATGACTCGCAAAATCTATTAGTACCACGGCTGCCCAACCAACTATTGCTGCTGTCACACGTTGCGTCTATAGCCCCACGACACGAGGAATCCATCATCCAGGCGTGGTGTAGTTCACGGTCTCACGTTGTGGCACTACAGGTAAATGTACTACTAGATTTCACAAATCTCGATTAAATATAGTGCGTGTCGAGTACCATAGTGTGCTATCGGTTTACCACGGCCCAGCGGAGCTACCAACTGTCCACATGTGGGATCCCGTACACTAAAGTCTCCAAGTTCATTAGAACAATGAACCACACTACGTTTATCGCATCGACAACACGATGTGATTCGTCTCGTCAACCAATCCACCAAAAAAAACTTGGCACACATAAATAGAAAGCCTGTACGGGTTCACATTTTCCCGACAGCAAATAAATTCTCAAAAGCCTGTACGGGTTCACATTTTTCCGACAGCAGATAAATTCTCAAAAACCTGTACGGGTTCACATTTTCTCGACAGCGAAAGATCCTCAAAAATAATCTGTACGGGTTCACATTTTCTCGACAACATAAAATAAATATAGTAACGGTCAATCGCGTAGAAATTTTATCGCGTTTTCATAATTCCATCGTTTTTACAAACGTTTTTAAATCGCGTAAAGATATTTTTCTGTTTTTAAAATCGCGTAGCATTTTTAATACGTTTTCTCAATCGCGTAGGATTTTTAAATCATTTTCTTATTCGAATGCCTTTAAAATTCTTGTTTAAACAAAAAGCGAGAAATAGTACTTAGTACATTTAAACTACGTAGAATAATTTTTCATACCGCATCTTGTCTTTTGGATATTTTTGCTATCTTATTGGTTCATTTTTACTAAAAATTGATGTATTTTGTTTAGAATATCATAATAATGGTTTCCTAAATTATCCATAAAATTTGTTTACCTAAAACTTCAATCATATAACTTTAATTCTTTTTGAAAACTTTCTAACATGCTTCAAAACCTAGAGTGAGCTATATGTTAGAAAACTCTCAAAATACTGTATTTCCTTCCTAATGACAAAATCATTAGTTTTAATTCTTTAAACTTAATTCTAATCCATTTGTTTCTTCAAAAATCATTATAGAAAATTTCTTTTTAACTTATATTGTCTCTTTTTGATTGAAAAAGGTTTGGAATTAAGTTTTAGAAATCATGATTACCTATATTGGCATGTTGGCCAAATTTCATAAAACTTTTGCATTTGATTTCTAAAATGTCTTTCACCTTTCAAATCATATCAAATGTATTATATTGTCTAAGTTCATTAAATCATATTAGAAAATAGTTAGTAAGAGTTAAATTAATCCTTTAGGCATGTTGGCCCAAAATACTAAGTCTTTACCATTTGATTTCTAAATCCATTTTCTTTGATCAAATCAATTTGAAACTTTCTTGATTCTCCTAGGTTAATTAAGTTACACTTTAGGAAAAATCAAGAGAACATTTTGGTCCTCCACATTTGTCATTGCCGTGAGCTATTGGATTGTGCTCTTTGGAACACTCATGCAAATTTAAACATGTTATTCACATCCTATACCTTATCATACAATTCTAACACATGCATTATATTTTCTAACACATGCAATATATTTTCTAACACCTAAACCTAAATTAAAGCTTATAGACATGCAATCAAAAGCTAATAGACATGCAAAAATTATTACAATCACCAAACAAATAAGCTACTAACAAATACCACATAAACTACTAGCAAACATAAAAATTAACACATACACACCAAACAAAGACAACACCACCGAATCCTTATGGATTCTTCAAACATTACAAATCATTCCATCTTCTTACCACCACCAAGGGATGATAAGAATTGTCTTCCTCTTACCTTAAATGAAGACAAAAGGCTTGCTTTCACACCTCCTAGGGTTCGGTTTTCACCTTCAAAAATACCTAGAAATCTCAAACAAAATTTACATGTTACTAACCATGAAAAAGAAGCTAAACCATGGAGAAATCATGGCTTAGAACTTTGAAAAAGAAGAGAGAAAAGAAAAGCATGAAATTTCACCTTCTAGGTAAAACTTTCAAGGTTGATTTCCAAGCCCTAAATGGAAGATTTTGAAGAAACTCCCAACTAGAAAGGTTCTTAGAATAGTGTTTAGGTTAAGAAAACTTGGTTAGAAAAATTTTTGGATGGTTGGATGGTGTAGTATAGCTCTTGGCCGAATGGTAGGAGAAATGAACAACAATGGTGGCTAGGTTTTCTTTGGAAGAGAGAGAAGAGAGAAATGCATGAAAATCAAAGTGGAGAATGGTCTTCCAAAGCCCTTGGCCGTAGCACTCAAGTGGGCTTGCAAGGTGGACCATTGCTTGGCTTCATCCAAGCCTTTGGATGAATCAATGGTCAAGATCAAGCCTTGGTGAACAAGCTTGATTCCTATTGGTTGGCTCATGGTGACTCACAAGCCTAGTCACCCGGTGTATTTAATTTTACTATTTGAGTCGACTAGTGAGTCGACTGTTCGGAAAGTTCTACGCTAACGGTGATTTAATTAAGCTACCGATCTAACCGATTACGCTAATTGTGGGTCCCGCAAAATTTTTCCAGGTCCACTTGTCACTAAATTATCTTGACTAATAAAATAATATTATAATAATATAAAATTATTTTATTTGTGATTAAATCCTAAAAATTAAAAGATTATTTTTAGTCTCATTCGAGAATCGAGTTAAGTAAGATCCCCCAATTCTAAATAATAAAATAAGATTTTCCCGGCCGGAAAATATTATTTTCCTGCCTCGAAGCAAATCACCCAAAAAGTTCATATAAAATCACAGACAGTATTATCGGACATTAAATCAAGAAGAAAACAATTAAAAACAGCAAAAACAGCAAAAACAGTACGTTCGGGACGTAACGGTCATTTTCTTGTTTTTTCCCACAACGTAGCTAATCGTCCAAAACGTTCAAATAAAATATCCAGCAGTATTATATAGCTGTATATCTTTGAGAAAAATTAAAACAAGTAGCTCGAGAAAAATTTTTATTTTAGTCTCGAAGCAAATTACGTAAAACGATCAAATAAAATTTGAGTACGTATTATCGTAATTGTTTTCACATACGAGAAATCGAGAAACGATAAAATAGGGACACGGCGGTCATTCACACAAAAGCATGAAAAACGACAAACAAGTACATTGAGAATATTTTCTAAAAATTGGGGCGTTACAACACTCCCCAACAAATAAAAATTTCGTCCTCGAAATTCGTTGTTCATCAAAACAAATGAGGATATTGATCCTTCATTTTATCTTCCAGCTCCCAGGTAGCCTCACCCATCACATCATTCCATATGACCTTCATTAACTCGATCATCTTCCCTCGAAGCTGCTTTACCTTTTTGTCCTCTATTCTGACAGGTAAAGTTTCGTAAGTCAGATTCTCCTTCAACTGTACGTCATCTGGATGTATAACATGTGTCGGATCTGGTATATATTTCCGTAACTGAGACACATGAAACACGTCATGCAAATTCGATAGAAAAGGCGGCAAAGCAATCTGATATGCTACAGGACCTATACGTCGGATAATCTGATACGGTCCAATGAATTTAGGAGTAAGCTTCTTAGACTTAATCACTCTTCCGACACCAGTCGTAGGAGTAACTCTTAAAAATACATGTTCACCCTCCTTAAACTCAAGAGATCGTCTTCGTTTGTCCGCATAACTCTTCTGCCTGCTTTGCGTCGTTCTCATCTTCTCTTGTATCATCTTTACCTTTTCTGTCGTTTGTTGCACAAGATCTGGTCCAATAGTCACACTCTCCCCATCTTGATACCAGCATAGCGGCGTTCGACATCGTCTTCCATACAATGCCTCATAAGGTGCCATTCCGATGCTTGCGTGAAAACTATTGTTGTAGGTGAATTCTATCAAAGATAAAAATTCATCCCAACTTCCTCGTTGTTCCAAAACACAAGCACGCAATAAATCCTCCAAAGACTGTATAGTTCTCTCTGTCTGACCATCTGTCTGCGGATGATATGCTGAACTCAATCGTAACTTGGTTCCCATAGCTTCTTATAGACTTCGTCAAAATCTTGACGTGAACCTCGGATCACGATTAGAAACTATACTTGTCAGTACACCATGTAATCTGACAATTTCACTGATGTACAACTGGGTTAATCTTTCCAATGAATATTTGATATTAATTGGTAAGAAATGAGCCGATTTCGTAAGCCTATCGACTATAACCCACATCGAATCATGACCTTTCCTTGTCTTCGGCAAACCAGTAATGAAATCCATGGATATGCTATCCCATTTCCATTCGGAATAGATACTTGCGGTTGTAACATTCCAATTTGGTCTTTGATGTTCCACTTTCGCTTTCTGATAAATCAACCAAGATTCTATCCACATAACCTGTGAACATTACGAAACATTCTCCACTCGAACAGCACCACTTGAAATTTCCCCGCATTTTGTACCGCTTCGCTTCATTCTTACGCTCTTGTTTTTAACAGAAAGTGCCTCACAATTCAAGTTTTCTTTTCCAACAATATCAGTATCGATACTTATGACATAATTTTGGTGAGAATATCCTTTCTTGCAATTATAATATATAAAAGGACATTATAAAAGTTAGAAAGAAAAGGTAGAAAAACTATTAGAATTGTTACGGACATGTCCAACAAAGAATTTGACATTGTCGATTTTAAGAATAAGTTTTTCGAAACACCAAAGTTTTCTTTGGAACAATCTATAGGATATGATTAAAAATAACCAATCCATTCATAAGATAACATCTATCTCGTGAAAGAGGTAGAGAATTTAGATTAATAGAAAAGATCATTTAAGAAAGCGGATAGAAATAATGGATTTGGAAATAAAAGCGAGAAATAGATAAGTCAAAAGGTAACAAAGACATTGATAACTCTAATCAACTCAAATAGTCAATTAGTCCTAAAAGAACGAGTTAGACTAAAAGTACATTTCGCAATTGCGATACATGAAAGGTATCATGAAGGCACAGAAATAAGAGATGATAGAATCATCCATATCACCGAACCTATCCAGTAGAGAAATTGATATGGTACGATGAATTTAGAAGTGAACTTTTTAAATTTGAATAATTCAACTGATAAGTCTAACAAAGTATGGATGGTTGGAAAAATACCCAATCCATATTTTTAAATCATGTATGTTTTGAGAAAGGAGTATACAAATTGAATCAATAGAAAAGATTCAATTATTTAATAAACTTAGGATGGTTTAAGCAACTCAAGTTCTCAACCACATATTTAGCAATTGAAGTAAAAACAACCAGGTCGAAAGATAAAGATGACATAAATAACTCTAATTGACCTACACAATTATATGCCATAAAGAAATAGGTTACCCTTGGAATTATACAGTATAGTTAAAGGATCACCTTTTGTGACACAACCTTCTTTAATCAGGTTTTCAATTTGAGGTGCTTTTGCTCCACTTGAAGAATCGATACTCCATTCTACTTGAGATGTCAAAGCACGTTCATTTTTAACAGATGACGTCGTCTTTTGATAGAATACACTTTTCAACAAGTATTTGGCATCCTATACTTGAAACATGTGACTCCGTTGATTGTATCGTCCCTTGTTAGATGATCTTCCAATACGTCTAACACTTGGGTACAGATGTCGCAGCCTGACTAAACCTGCTACCACTCGTATTTCCTCCACGAGATTGTTGTTGTTGTTGTCTTCCTAATAATCACGAATACGAGTTTTACCGAAATCACCTGGCTTTATAGTTTTTCCTCTTTTGGACACCACGCTTCCGCTGCGCTACTCTGGTCATGTTGTACTGTTCCTTTAGTTGTTCTTGGCATTGCTTTTGTAGTTGCAGGCAAACCTGCCACCATCACATTCTGCCTCCTCATGTGCACGTTTACCACGAGTCATCGTCTTTCTTCAAAGACGGAGGAATCATAATACAATGGAAACCAAAGTAACCATTTCAAACAATATTGTC
This sequence comes from Ormosia emarginata, assembly GCA_029884605.1. NCBI lineage: Eukaryota > Viridiplantae > Streptophyta > Magnoliopsida > Fabales > Fabaceae > Ormosia > Ormosia emarginata. The sequence continues at coordinate 24,348,576 of JAQQTP010000073.1, forward strand.
TCCTTTCGGAGTCCAAGCACAGAGAATCACACAGCACAAACAAAAATAGACCCAACCACAACCCCAAAAGACTCTAACTTGGGCTCTGATACCAACTAATGTAACACCCCTTTGGAGGATGTCACACATAAAAGAAAATAAAATAAATAGAAATAAAATCTACCCAAGTTGTGAAATATTTGTTAAATATTATTACGGGTTGTAAAATAATTCATGATAGACGAAATATGATATAAAAAGATAATGCGGAAAATACGAAATAAAAAAAAACATCATCACTAATAATATACATATGATTAAGTTATAAGCTGTACAAATAATTTACAACAAGGACTACAAATATTTAAACAAAACAGAAAAGAAAGCAATAAAAGAGTTAATATATACGAGACATACTGCACATGTGACGCGACGCTAAAAAAAAAAAAACATCATGGTTATCTAATCCTCTGATGGATCACTCTCAGCATGAAAATGATAATCAGGAGATAGATATCCCGGATGTCTCGACACATGGCGATAACGGGATCGCGCAGTCGATACGATGCTTATCTCACTAGGCTCAGGGTTTTCAGCACCCCAGTGACGCCTAATGGATAAGGGTAACTCTAAATGCAGAAAAAGTGTTGTAGTCATGACAGGCTCTCCATCAAAACGTTGACGTAGAATAACGGTCACACGTCCTGCATACATCACAGAATCACGATCGCCTCGTAAATGCCAAGCCAGAGAACCTCCATGAAATACTAGCTCTACGAATCCCAAAAATCCTGGCGCTGCCATCCCTCACAATCAATCCAGAGGATATGGATGATCGGATGGTTCTTGATCGTAAAGCGGTCGTCACTTGATCTTCCTCCTCCTCGGGGTACAAGATCTCAAGGGGCTGATCCTCTTCCTCGAAGTCTTTACCGTATAAAATAAATAAACAGAAAATACATATAACAAAGAGGTAAGACAACATAAAATCATCACAACATGGCCAATAAGAAGACGACAAACAACATATATACAGTTCATACAATACAAAAAGCTTTAACAATTATAATACAGATTGAAGTAAAATTTAGATATCATAACAATATATCACACCACGGATAAAACATCACAGATAAAATAAGAAAGATAAGAATAAACGAGATAAGATATAATAAAAATAACCAAATATAAAAGCGGTAACCGGATAAAATAAACAAATAAAATACGAGATAAACAATAAATAGATAAGATGGAAATAAATAGACATAGAGATAAATAAATAATATGACAAAACCCTACTCCATGGAGCTAAAGAAAACACAAGTATCGAGAGAGGAATGACTCGCAAAATCTATTAGTACCACGGCTGCCCAACCAACTATTGCTTGTTGTCACACGTTGCGTCTATAGCCCCACGACACAGAATCCATCATCCGGGCGTGGTGTAGTTCACGGTCTCACGTTGTGGCACTACAGGCAAATGTACTACTAGATTTCACAAATCTCGATTAAATATAGTGCGTGTCGAGTACCATAGTGTGCTATCGGTTTACCACAGCCCAGCGGAGCTACCAACTGTCCACATGTGGGATCCCGTACACTAAAGTCTCCAAGTTCATTAGAACAATGAACCACACTACGTTTATCGCATCGACAACACGATGTGATTCGTCTCGTCAACCAATCCACCAAAAAAAACTTGGCACACATAAATAGAAAGCCTGTACGGGTTCACATTTTCCCGACAGCAAATAAATTCTCAAAAGCCTATACGGGTTCACATTTTCCCAACAGCAGATAAATTCTCAAAAACCTGTACGGGTTCACATTTTCCCGACAGCGAAAGATCCTCAAAAATAATCTATACGGGTTCACATTTTCCCGACAGCATAAAATAAATATAGTAACGGTCAATCGCGTAGAAATTTTATCGCGTTTTCATAATTCCATCGTTTTTACAAACGTTTTTAAATCGCGTAAAGATATTTTTCTGTTTTTAAAATCGCGTAGCATTTTTAATACGTTTTCTCAATCGCGTAGGATTTTCAAATCATTTTCTTATTCGAATGCCTTTAAAATTCTTGTTTAAACAAACGAGAAATAGTACTTAGTACATTTAAACTACGTAGAATAATTTTTCATACCGCATACTGTCTTTTGGATATTTTTGCTATCTTATTGGTTCATTTTTACTAAAAATTGACAGTATTTTGTTTAGAATATCATAATAATGGTTTCCTAAATTATCCATAAAATTTCTGTTTACCTAAAACTTCAATCATATAACTTTAATTCTTTTTGAAAACTTTCTAACATGCTTCAAAACCTAGAGTGAGCTATATGTTAGAAAACTCTCAAAATACTATATTTCCTTCCTAATGACAAAATCATTAGTTTTAATTCTTTAAACTTAATTCTAATCCATTTGTTTCTTCAAAAATCATTATAGAACATTTCTTTTTAACTTATATTGTCTCTTTTTGATTGAGAAAGGTTTGGAATTAAGTTTTAGAAATCATGATTACCTATATTGGCATGTTGGCCAAATTTCATAAAACTTTTGCATTTGATTTCTAAAATGTCTTTCACCTTTCAAATCATATCAAATGTATTATATTGTCTAAGTTCATTAAATCATATTAGAAAATAGTTAGTAAGAGTTAAATTAATCCTTCAGGCATGTTGGCCCAAAATACTAAGTCTTTACCATTTGATTTCTAAATTCATTTTCTTTGATCAAATCAATTTGAAACTTTCTTGATTCTCCTAGGTTAATTAAGTTACACTTTAGGAAAAATCAAGAGAACATTTTGGTCCTCCACATTTGTCATTGTCGTGAGCTATTGGATTGTGCTCTTTGGAACACTCATGCAAATTTAAACATGTTATTCACATCCTATACCTTATCATACAATTCTAACACATGCATTATATTTTCTAACACATGCAATATATTTTCTAACACCTAAACCTAAATTAAAGCTTATAGACATGCAATCAAAAGCTAATAGACATGCAAAAATTATTACAATCACCAAACAAATAAGCTACTAACAAATACCACATAAACTACTAGCAAACATAAAAATTAACACATACACACCAAACAAAGACAACACCACCGAATCCTTGTGGATTCTTCAAACATTACAAATCATTCCATCTTCTTACCACCACCAAGGGATGATAAGAATTGTCTTCCTCTTACCTTAAATGAAGACAAAGGCTTGCTTTCACACCTCCTAGGGTTCGGTTTTCACCTTCAAAAATACCTAGAAATCTCAAACAAAATTTACATGTTACTAACCATGAAAAAGAAGCTAAACCATGGAGAAATCATGGCTTAGAACTTTGAAAAAGAAGAGAGAAAAGAAAAGCATGAAATTTCACCTTCTAGGTAAAACTTTCAAGGTTGATTTCCAAGCCCTAAATGGAAGATTTTGAAGAAACTCCCAACTAGAAAGGTTCTTAGAATAGTGTTTAGGTTAAGAAAACTTGGTTAGAAAAATTTTTGGATGGTTGGATGGTGTAGTATAGCTCTTGGCGAATGGTAGGAGAAATGAACAACAATGGTGGCTAGGTTTTCTTTGGAAGAGAGAGAAGAGAGAAATGCATGAAAATCAAAGTGGAGAATGGTCTTCCAAAGCCCTTGGCCGTAGCACTCAAGTGGGCTTGCAAGGTGGACCATTGCTTGGCTTCATCCAAGCCTTTGGATGAATCAATGGTCAAGATCAAGCCTTGGTGAACAAGCTTGATTCCTATTGGTTGGCTCATGGTGACTCACAAGCCTAGTCACCCAGTGTATTTAATTTTCTGCTGAGTCAGCTAGCTGAGTCAGCCTGTTCTGGAAAGTTCTACTGCTAACGGTGATTTAATTAAGCTACCGATCTAACCGTTCTGCTAATTGTGGGTCCCGCAAAATATTTCTGGGTCCACTGTCACTAAATTATACTGACTAATAAAATAATATTATAATAATATAAAATTATTTTATTTGTGATTAAATCCTAAAAATTAAAAGATTATTTTTAGTCTTATTGAGAATCGGGTTAAGTAAGATCCCCAATTCTAAATAATAAAATGAGATTTTCCCGGCCGGAAAATATTATTTTTCTGCCTACCGAGCAAATCACCAAAAAGTCCATATAAAATCACATGAGACAGTATTATCGGACCTTAAATCAAGAAGAAAACAATTAAAAATAACAAAAACAGCAAAAACAGTACGTTCGGGACGTAACGGTCATTTTCTTATTTTTTCCCACAACGTAGCTAATCGTCCAAAACGTTCAAATAAAATATCCAGCAGTATTATATAGTTGTATATCTTTCAGAAAAATTAAAACAGTAACTCAGAAAAATTTTTATTTTACCGTCTCGAAGCAAATTACGTAAAACGATCAAATAAAATTTGAGCCTATATTATCGTAATTGTTTTCATATAGAAATCGAGAACAGTAAAATAGGGACACAGCGGTCATTCACACAAAAGCATGAAAAACAGCAAACAGTACATTCAGAATATTTTCTAAAAATTGGGGCGTTACAATATCTACATTACATAATTCATTTCATATTAAAACAATTAACGTATGTACTCCCAAGAGTACTTTTACTTTTTTTTATTATACTCTCATAGGGTAGTAGGGCAATTACTTGTTAATACTACATCATCATAAAAATCTTTTCTCAATTGCACAATAAATATTTAATCAGCTTTTACTCACCTTAATCACAAATCCTCCACAATTATACCATACTAGAAACATCTAGATCCCAATAAATATTAAATGAATATAAGCATGAATACTTGACATTGATCGATTAAACACATTAAAATATCAAATATGTAACGAAATGCATAAATTCATCATTCTCATCATTATGATTAATCAAATAATCAATATTAAATTTCAATATGACTTATACAAATCTTATAATCAAATAAGGCAACGACCCATTAGTAATACTCGGCATACAAAATTAGGTTAATTCACCTATTCTTTAATAACCTTAGTGACTAATACAACTTTAATCACCTTAATGGCTAATACCACTTTAACCGCCTTAGTGACTAATACCATTTTAATTACCTTAGCTACGATGAAAGCTTCAACAATTCACAACATAACTTTGAATCAGGATTCCTTTAACAAAAATAACAAAACTTTTAAGCATAAAAACTCTCATAATTAGTCTTGACTATGAACATAACAACTACAACCAGTTTGCTACCCAGGAACTCATGGTTCTGATTTGAACCAGAAAAGCAGTCCATTCTTTTTTTTTTAAATTAATCAAGAATCATCATCAATCACAACCATTACATAATAACCAAGTATTCAAATCCTCAATAAAATCAGAGAATAAATTATGGGTTCCATACTTATATTTAAAGAGTAAAGTCCATCAAAACCAACCAAAATATTCAAATCTCAATTCAATTACAAAAGTCAATATAATTCCATCACAAAATGATAACATTTTACTATGATCTTTTAGCACAATTATGACCACAATTTAATCAAAGAATCTCCTTTAATCTTAGCCTTGGCCAACTAGCACAATAAGTCCAAAAATTTAATAACTAGAAACTCATGCGTTCAAATTCATAACTTCTAACATTCCAACACTCAAACTAGTATATACTAACTTTACAACATCAAAATCATATCAAATAAGATCCAAATTCCCATTTTAAAATAGGGTAGCCACCTGTTCAAAGAAGTCAGTCCATTGTTGCTTGGAAGTCTCATTTGAGTTTAACTAACCATCCAAATTAACTCTTAATCCAAGTCAGCCATGAACATTGGAGCCTCAACATAAACTAATTTCACAAATTTTCATTCAAAATCTCAAGGGTAATTTAGAACCAATGCAAGATAAAATAAATTAGATCCAAATAAATACAAAATAAATAAAAGAACACTAAAAAACTAAAACCCCTTTTTGGATTTAGTTTTGGCTGTGACTAACCTTGGCCAACAACACCAAATCTTCAATTCACGATGTTACAATTTCCACTCAATATTGACCCAAAATTTTTCTATTTTGACTGTAAGATTTCAGCTCATAAACAAGCTGGACGGCAGCGAGAATAGACCACACCAGCGAGAACAGATGGCAATGAGAACAGACCGGACAGTGAGCAGACAACTGTGCTTGAGTGGCAGTGAGAATGAACGAGTTTAGTGAGAGGAAGTGGATGAGATATTGAGAGAGGATACAGAGTGAGTGAACGATTGAGAGAGCATGGAGAGTGCACAGGTGAGAGAAAATAAAAAGGAAAGAAGAGTGAAATGAGTGAATAGTAAAAGGATAAGGAATATGAGACTTAAATTGAATAGGGAGAAAACTTTTATATAATTCACTTAGAACTTTTGTATCTCATAAGAACACATTGATCTTTTAAAACCAAGTTTTCCAACTTTCATGTGTTCTAAACATTATAAATCTTAACTAATTTCATATATTTTGATTTCCATAATTTTTATTTTATACATTGTCATTCTTCAGATAAATTGCATTATTTCTTTTAAATTAAATCGAACATGTAAGATAAGTAAACGTACCTGCCTCAACTTACTTTTTATATCAAAATAATTTTTATATTCTATTTATCATCTCCAAATAGTTTCATAATTTTTCAAGCTCTCTGGTTATTTTATTATATTTATAAACACTTTCTCAGTATTATTAAAATATCAAACTCATTTATTTAATCTCTAAAAATTTAATATAGCTTATTCCAAGCATTCGTGACTTAGAAATAATTTTCATATTTATTTCTAACTCCTTAGCTATTTAAGCTAAATTTTTTTGACTATTTGGAGCTATTACTCACATTTTGTATTGTAGATATAGGCTCAATTCAACCCAAAAAGTTACCTAATTTATTTGGTAACCAATACCAAATTTATTGAGCTATTGTAACACTAATTAATATCATTAGGTTGAACAGAGTGTTACAATTCTTCCACCCCTTTATAAATTTTATCCTCGAAATTTGATTCATCTCATTCAAAAGTTCTAGATAACTCTTTTAATCTCCAGCTTCATATTTCTGTCTAGGGTTAAGATTGAGTATCACTTTGAAATTAACTAGATTAAGAAGCTTATCAAAAAGCTTATTGAAAACATCTCCCTTATACTAGTAAAACATCTTGCTCACCATCTTATGCAAATCTTATATGATTACTACTTTCCTTTTTAAATTTGTGTTCTTTTGTAAAGAAATTTCTTATACCATATATATATTTTACTTATGAATATACTTAACATCAAATCTAAATCTTTCCAACTTTAGAAACTTTAGCCGTATAAAGTTTACATCATCAAACACCTTCCTAACATGATTCTGATATATGATTCCTAACAATATCATTTTTCTAGGTATTTGTACTTGAACAAGGAACTGTACCAAATCAGTGTTTTCATTCTTTGGTGTATATTTATTATCAAATAAAAATTGAACAAATTTTAACACATATCTTTTGGCAATATAATATTGAATCATTAGCTCCTTTCTCACAGACAATAAAAAAGAATTGTTTGTATCCCAAGAAAAGGATACTTTTCTACTTTATCCACTATTTTAAACCTTTATGGTCACTAAAGATATGATCTTAAGTACCTATAGGTTTAAGCAACTATTCGCCTATTTGACATCGCAAATATCCTACCTCTTTCTTTGAGGCATCAGAATTTATCTAAAAGTTTCTTTTATCACAATCAAATCAAGTATCAACATTAAGTATACATAATATACATTATATGTATCCATCTCTTATAATAAAACATAAAACAATAATCCTTGTCAATTATAATACCTCAACATCATTACAATATACATCTTTTATATACTACATTTCATTCTTTTAGAATACTTTCAAGTTAGGCATCAACCTCAGTCCTCATTAATTTAATTATAAAAAAAAAGACAATTGCTCATACAATTTTCATTTTATGCAAAGCATGATGATGTATGAGTATGCCTAAAAAAAATCCTAATGTGTGCTTATGCAATGTTAATAAAAATATTTTGTTTTTAAGAAAACTCATTTTGCTTGCATATTCCCAGGATATTGGGAGCATCTTTGGCTTAAATAAAATACGTGAAAATAACAAGCATCAAGTTTGAAAACTAAAACATGTAAAGTTACTTTTAAAACCATTATACAGAAAACACATGTTACTTACATATTTTCAAGAATCCCTTTCTTCTAGGAAAACTTTTGTTCCAAGAAGCCCTTCCAGGAAAACCTTTGTTCCAGGAAGTCTTTTTGATACTTGTATATCCTTAAGTAGGAAAGGGTAGGAAACCCTTTTGTTTCTTGTCCACCTTGCACTACCTAATATTGCCCTTTTGCATACCATGGGTATTACCTCTCTTAGGGAACCAACCACTTAACACTACTTAGTATGAATGAGCTAACTTGCCTCACATCCATTAATACCCAGAACCCCGACACTAGGAGCACCTTTGGCTCAATGTGTGGGGTCATCCATACACGGAACAACAAGTAACAAGTTTGAAAACCAAAAACATGCAAGATTGAGTAAAAATCATTTCTTGATATACTTTCACATCTTCTTGCACAAAAAGGGAAGCAAAACCATAATCCTTACAATTCATTATAGAGAGGGAGTAATTCTACTCCTTCAACTTCAATTTACCCCTTTTCTTTACATTATTGTGCTTCCCAATATCATACTTGCCAAAAACATTCATTAATAAGCATGTTTCATTATGCCTTTAAACATCATTCATATTCATCAATTCTGTGAATCCATTTCAATTCAACATTTATCTCATTACAATTGAGCTCATGTAAAAGTCATACTTTTTATGAGTTACTCATCTTTACTATCATTCTAGACAGCACAAATTAACATTATATTTAACATCAAAATACATTCAAAACTCTTTAAATTCGGATCAAATCAAAAACCAAAGGGAAAAACCCCTCTTTTTCCATTCCCTCAAAACTAATAAAAATCAAACACATAATCTTATTCTAAGCTTTATTTACAATCAATCTCATAGGATTCAATGTCATCTTGAAATCATTTCATCAATATGCAAATTCATCAATATAATATCACTCAAGCCATAAAGCATTCCATTATGTCATGTTATACGAAGATAACGTGCATTGCATAACATAAATCTCAAAGCCTTTATGCCTTAAAAATAGTAACCTCGGACTCAAATTTCCTAAGGCCAAAAACAAGCATTTTTGGAAACATCTTGGTGTTAAAACTCATCAAATTTTTAGCCAACACCATACAACAACCAACAAATATTTTCTAACTCTTAATTCACTTAAAATCATCATAAAATCAGTAAGTGAAGAGCTTGCCTATTTAGTTTCAAAATAGAAAATATTAAGCCCCAAAATACCACAACTTCCTCAATTTTTTTCTGGTTCAATTTGGGCAGCATTCTGCCTTAGGAAACAACCACCAATCAAGGTTCAAATTCAAACTCAAAGACATTTAAAACTCAACTACAAACAGGGCAACATTTAGCCTATACTTTGTATCACAATTTAGACCACTATTTCAATTAATAAACATCATAAATCTGTCGCCAAAAATAGAGGCACAACTGTGGTTAACATCCATAGGAAATCAAACAAGAAAACCACTATAATACATTCACAATTAAGCAGCACCTTGCTATAATTTTTTTACAGTATAATTCAAGTCGCCAAAATGTCTCATAAAAACAACACAATTCAATCCCTACGTTCTCAAGAACTCGAGGACAACCTCCATAAAGGAACTCATAAATTTATCTTTTCAAAACTATACAAGTTATAGGTTGCTCAAGCACAACAAAAGGATTATGAAGTGAAATCAACTCCTATCTAACTTATCCAGTTTTTATTCAATTAACTCACTTATTTGAATTTAAGTAACAACAACAGAGCAGCCATATGGTAATAAACACATAGAATAAAACTTCATCCCATGAACCCGAGGTCATGCTTCAATCTAACATGTACTTATAGAAACATAAAGTAACAACTCATTTATTATAGCTAATTTCATTTACCAGATTAAACCTTAATATATGTAAGAGCATAATCCAATTAGGCCACTGTTGTACCATGGCAACACTTGTCTCAGTTGTACCGTGATTAGCTTCACCAATATACAAGACATAATTTCATATAAGGATATATCAAATAACTCAACTGCATCAAGACCAATATGAATGACAAGCAATGCATTTTCACTTGTTTTACATTGTTGTTCCTTGATTAACATAAACTAACTTCATTGTTTCTTTTCAAATCTTAACTAGCATAAATCACCTCCATTACTTTCGTTCAAACCGTGCACAATATATTCATCATACAAAGGATGAATAACTTTACTTAAGCAAGCAGTAACCGAGACCAATCTACATATTTCACAATCAAATATATATTTAAAATATGCAGGGCAGCTACTTGTAGTCCTGTAACGAAGTCAGCCGTGCACATATTCCATGCAGGTACATATTATATATATATATATATATATATATATATATATATATATATATATATATGAGGGGATCGGTTTACATCAGTGTAAGTTTTTTTTTACTTACACTTATTTTAACCATGAGATCCACTTTCATCTAATGGTTGAGATTATTTCATTAAAAGTAACCATTAGATGAAAGTGGATTTAACAGTTAAAAATGAGTGTAAGTCAAAAAAGACTTACACTGATGTAAGTTGATCCTCCTCTCTCTCTCTCTCTCTCTCTCTCTCTCTCTCTATATATATATATATATATATATATATATATATATATATATATATATATATGGGAAGGGATCCATTTACACCTAGTGTAAATAAAAAAGACTTACACCTAATTTTATATCCTTTATTTTATTGTGATCCTGTGGCTACTATTTATCTCCTATCGTAGTCATATGATCACAATAAAATAAAAGATGTAAGATTAGGTATAAGTCTTTTTTACTTACACTAAATATAAGTGGATCCCTTCCCTATATATATATAGTGCAACAATTGTACTACTATACCATTAGATAGCATAAAAATTTTACTCTTCTATTTCTTTATAATTTCATCTCTGCTGTACCATTACAGCATAACTAATATTTCATATATATCAAATTCATGTTTCACAATTATATTTATGGTTGTACCGTATATATCAAGTACATATGGTTGTTTCACAAAGATAAAGAGTATTTGATATAAATTAAGAGGTACATTTGCAGATAAGAAAACCATTTTGTGTAAGAAGTATCATACATCCAAATTGTTTCTCAGCACAAGTCCCATAACATCTTATATATATAAGAAAATTCTACAAAAGCTGATATCTTTTTCACAAAAGTAACCGTGGCCATGTTTCCCTATTTTTAATTATATAACTCATTGTAAACATATATTGTTACTTCCTTAAGAAATTAGCCACGATTTCATCATATGAAGTTACTAAGTAACGCACATACAAACCTGCAGCAAAACAACATAGAATTGAACCTTAAACTAACCCTCTTTCTTTCATGGTGTGAGAAAGAATTCAAGCAAATGAATATCAAAATAAGAAAAGAATTGAGATGAGAAATTAGAATTTTTTCCCCTACCTCACTCTTAGGTTCAAGCTTCAAGCTTGAACTTGCCCTTAAGTATAGTTAGTCTATTTCTCGGCTCGACATGATGAACTGTTCTGAAACCAAAATGTAATACCCTAATTCTAAATACTGAAATATATTGTTAATATACTCAAGTATATAGAATCAAGGATGTTACTTATAAAATTAAACTTAAATGTCACCTGTATAATAACTAACAGCACATAAATATATAGAGTCTTTAACAACTACTAAAAGGAACAAGATAATTTTACACAATTAGCAAATTGTTCCTTACTACAAAATTACAACATATGACAAATATATACAAAAGAACTAAAGCAAGCCACAAGGGTGTAAATACAAAACTAATAAATTAATATCATTAGTGATATATATGTGTAGATTGTAACACCCCGAACTTTCTATCTTAGGAACAGTAATTTTGACAGTTAACAGAATTCTACTGTTTAGTGATTTCTGTGTACTGTAAAATTATTTTGAATATTCCATTTGTATATTTGATCGTTTTGAGTAATTTGCTCCGTGTCAGGAAAATAATAATTTTCGGGCCGAAAAATTTTTACGTAATTTAATTATTACTGAAAAGTCTTAATTATTTTACGTAATCTAAATTGATATTTGTGAGTATCTAATTTTTGTAATTTTATATGTGATTATGAAAATTTTTACTGTTTGTGGGCTCCAGGGGAGTGTATGTGGGCCCAGGTGGCCATACGTGGGCCTAGGTGGGTCCCGCAAAGTGAAAATTTTTCTACGCATAGAAAAATTTGTACTGTTTAGACGGAGACAGGGGATCTTACTAAACCTGAATCCGGAAACAGTTTTAGAAAATTTTCTTTACTGTATTTTGTACTGTATTTAATTATCAAACGATAAAAATACAGTAAATATATTCTTTCGTAGGGTTATAACAGATAAAAATAAAATTCTATACTGTTAAGTCAACATTAGTGGTTTGGATATCCACTATCGATTTAATCACCGTTGGAAATTTAATCTTGATTTAATCAACGGTGGAGATTTGATCTTAAAAGTGAATAGGATCAATTATAACCATTAGATGGAAATTAAATCAAGGGTATAGATTTAGTCTTATAAATGACTATGACCATTATCAACCCTTGGATGTAAAATTAATCAATGGTGGAGATGGATCATTAATGACCATTGGATTTGGATTTAGATCAATGGTGGAGAATTGGTCATAAAAAATGACAACAATCATTTTGGACCCTTGGATGTAAAGTTTGAAGGTGTAATCTTGACCCTTCATTTTGGAGACACATTCAATGATTAGGATTGCAAGCAAAAATGATCCAATGGCTCAAATGAAGTCTTCTATCTATAACCTAAACCTAGTAACTATTTTTATTCCAAACCATTCTTTTAATCAATGGTTAGGATGGCTTAAAGTGATGGTTATGAAATTTGTCACATTTGGAGTGCATGAAGAGGAGGGGGACGTTTGGAGAAGCAAGGAAGAGGGGAGACAACTTAGTATAGGCTTTTTAGGCCAAAGAAAAAAATGAAGACAATAGCCAAGTGTCAAGACCATTTATTATTTTTCCTATTGATCATTAATGATCATGTTTTTCAAACTTCACTTTCCATTCTCTCCAATGCATGCTACGGCCATGCATAGTCCTAAAGGCCAAATAATTCATTTTTTACACTTCACATTATCACTTCTTCACCTATTTCACTTAGTTTCAAGAAACCAACCAAAGAAAATTTCATTTTTCTCTCCCTAAGAGACCATTCGGTCAAGCACCCTAATTCTCTCCTCCATCACTCTTTAATTTCATACAATCTAGTTTCTTGAATCCTTACCTTATTCTAAACAACTTTCATGTTGAAGACTTTCTCTAAATCTTCCATCTTGAAGGACTTTTACTAAGATCAAGTTCTAGAGTTTTTGTTGGTGAAGTGTAAGGAAACTTCATTTATTCTTTTCTTTTTCATGTTCTAAACCATGTTTGATCCATGGTTCTTCTTATTCAAGCTTGATATACTAATTTTCTTGTATTTGTTTCATGTTTAAGAACTTGTGTTGGTAGAGATCTTGTTCAAAATACAAAGCAACAAGCTTTTTGGTGGTTCTTCAAGAGGTAAGAGGGAGATTTATCTCACCAACCAAGCATGGTGGTGAGAGATGGTTTTATATTTGATGGATGGTGAATCCATGTGAGGATTCCTATCCATGGTCATGTAATAATTTATGTGTGTTATGTGCTTTGATTATTTTTGCCTATGCTTGATATGCTTTGCATGATTTACTTGTGTATGCATGCTTAGTATGATTTTTATTTGTTTATATGGTATGCTTATAATATGCATGATGATATATGTTGAATATATATTATGATGGATGTATGTTGAAATAAGCAAAATTTTGGCTCCAAAGGCCATGGAGGAGGTCACGGTTTTGAACTTCCAAGACTAAAGTTATTATTGAAATTTTTTAAGAACTATGGAGTTAATTTTTAGTCCTTGAACTAAAGTAAATTTCGGTTAAGACATCAACCAATTTGGTGTTCACAAAATTATATTTTCATGAATGATAAAAATTGAATGATTAGAGAAGTAAAGAAAATAAACAAAAGGGTTTGTTTTGTAAAAAGAATGCACACGGTTTTAGGAGTTGTGTTTTCATGAATTTATTTTGTGTAGAAACAAGAATGGAATTTATTTAAGTTAGGAAAAAATTATTTCATGGTTCCAATGGCCATCTATAAGGTTTTGATAATTTTAGAAAAATGTTTTGATGTTATAAAATATAAGAATTTTCAAATAAGGATATTGGAAAGGGAACTAAAGTGTTATCAAGTGGAATTTTCATAAATAAAAGAAAAGGGAGATTGAAAGTGTTGAACTTTAAATTATTTTAAAGAGAAATAATTTTTAGAAGTGATTTAGAAATATAAAATAATTGGTGCATTATGTGATTTACCTTTGGTTGGTAATTGGTGCATTACATATGCATTGAAAATGGTCCGATGGACTATATATGGCTAATTGCCTAGGAGAAATGTACACCTCTTGAGTGGGTGCGATACGCGTAGTGTAGGTCACTCGTTGACCTTGGGGGCATCGGGGTGCGGGTTGCTCACAATGGGCAGTTGGTAGCTCTTCTGTACCGTGGGTTAGACCGATGCAACACACCGATGATCCGGACCGAGACACTATTCTTAATCGAGATCTGATAAAGACTGTCGTGTATGTGCTAGATGTGCAAGATATAATTATAGCACTTGGTCTGAGGCACGTGGTACCGGCAGATCTTTTCGATTAATTTCTCCGACCTGAGTTTAGCTCCATGGAGTAGGAAATCGAGTCTATGTGTTCATGCATTAACATAAATGCTTACATCTGTGAAATATAATAGTTGTGAAATATTGATTATGACAATTATACTTTTTAAAAATATCTACTTAGTGTAGATGGCATTTTCATATAATTATTGAATGTTAATTTTGATTGATAATATGTTGATGCCATATTTGTAATATAATGTGTTTATATGGTATGCTGTTATGTTATCTCTATGCTACCATGTTGGTATTAGTGTAGGTGATCTCACCTCTTTGTATGTATATTTGTATATTGTATTTATAATTGGCTGAAGACGTTGAGAAAGAAATAGTACAAGAAGGAGAAGAAGAACTACTTCTCACGTTTGGGAACGCAGAATTTTGAGAAGATGGAGATGTCCAGCTTTCTAGGATACCTAACATTACAGTTTCGTGGAGGTTCGGAGGCGTGGTATGTTCATTTGGATCAACAGTGTATATTTTATATAGGGGACCTGAACATTACTTACAGTAGGCTTCATCAAGGGAACCCCTATTTTAGTGTCAATATTTATGTACAGTTAGAGTTTCCACTATCCATTAGGCAGTACTGGGGAGCTTACTACCGTACTCCTAGTGCGATAAATATCGTGTCGTCTACGCGGACACCTGTCCGTAGAGCTTCACGTAATAACGGATTCCTGTCTGCTGAGGAATCTGAGGAGGACCCATATGAGGGTTCTGCTGTTTAGTCAGACTTGGGCAATATGTGAGTCTTTATGTTTGATTACTTTGAGAACTTGGTCTGTATATAAATAATCTTGACAGAACTTCCGTTATGTATAATGATGTAAATTATGTGTGATGATGTATAATATTTTTAATTTCCGCTAAGTTTATTTTATTGTTAACAAAGAAGAAAAAAAAATTTACAACTTGTATTTTTATTATAACATCACTTTTTATGATCTTGAGGGTATTTAGGTAATTAAGTAACATAAATGTGGCACCCTATGGCGGGTGTTACATAGATGCAAAATAACTATGCCAAGTCTTCAATGTCTTCTTTTAGTCTTGCTTGGATCATTTATTGGATTTATCATAGAAATAAGGAATTGAGGTGAAAATTTAAAATTCTCAATAATAAATTTATAAAACATGTTATCTTAGTAAATCTAACTATTAAGGTTAAAAACAAGTTACATAATTAATAAATAAAAGAATTGATGTAAGAAAAATTTAATCTTTTTATTTCTAAGGTAAATCGTTTATTTAATTATGTATATATAGAATACCGATATCTACATTACATAATTCATTTCATATTAAAACAATTAACTTATGTACTCCCAAGAGTACTTTTACTTTTATTTATTATACTCTCATAGGGCAGTAGGGCAACTACTCGTTAATACTATATCATCATGAAAATCCTTTCTCAATTGCATAATAAATATTTAATCTACTTTTACTCACCTTAATCACAAATCCTCCACAATTATACCATACTAGAAACATTTAGATGCCAATTAGATATTAAATGAACATAAGTATGAATACTTGACATTTGATCAATTAAACATATTAAAATATCAAATATGTAACAAAATGCATAAATTCATCATTCCCATCATTATGATTAATCAAATAATCGATATTAAATTTCAATATGACTTATACAAATCTTATAATCAAATAGGGCAACGACCCATTAGTAATACTCAGCATGCATAATTAGGTTAATTCACTTATTCTTTAATCACCTTAGTGAATAATACCACTTTAATCACCTTAGTGGCTAATACTACTTTAATCACCTTAACGGCTAATACCACTTTAACTACCTTAGTGGCTAATACCACTTTAATCACCTTAGCTATGATGAAAACTTCAACAATTCAAACATAACTTTGAATCAGGATTTTCCTTTAATGAAAATAACAAAGCTTTTAAGCATAAAAACTCCCATAATTAGTCTTGACCATGAATAGAACAACGACAACTAGTTTGCTACCTAGGAACTCATGGTTCTTATTTGAACCAGAAAAGCAGACCATTCTTTCTTTAAAAAAAATTAATCAAGAATAATCATCAATCACAACCATTACATAATAACCAAGTATTCAAATCCTTAATAAATCAGAGAATAAATTATGGGTTCCGTACTTATATTTAAAGAGTAAAGTCCATCAAAACTAACCAAAATATTCAAATACCAATTCAATTACAAAAGTCAATATAATTGCATCACAAAATGATAACACTTTACCATGATCTTTTAGCACAATTCTGACCAAAATTTAATCAAAGAATCTCCTTTAACCTCAGCCTTGGCCAACCAACACAATAAGTCCAAAAATTTAACAACTAGAAACTCATGCATTCAAATTCTTAGTTTCTAATGTTCCAACACTCAAACTAGCATATACCAACTTTACAACATCAAAATCATATCAAATAAGATTCAAATTTCCATTTTACAACAGGGTAGCCACATGTTCAAAGAAGTCAAGTTGTTTATGCTTGAAAATCTCATTAGAGTTTAATTAACCATCCAAATTAACTTCTAATCCAAGTCAACCATGAACATTGGAGCCTCAATATCAACTAATTCCACAAATTCTCAATCAAAATCTCAAGGGTAATTTAGAACTAATGCAAGATAAAATAAATTAGATCCAAATAAATACAAAATAAATAAGAGAACACTATAAAACTAAAACCCCTTTTTGGATTTAGTTTTGGCTGTGACTAACCTTGGCCAATAACATCAAATCTTCAATTCACAATGTTACAATTTACACTCAATATTCACCCAAAATTTTCCTATTTTGACCATAAGATTTCAGCTCAAAAATTAATCAAAAAATATGAGCAAAAGTAGCAAAGAACCTCTTACCTTGCCACGATTCCTAGCTTCTTCTTTGATTCTTCAAACCTTCCTTCTCCATCTTTCCTTCTTTTCTTCTCTTTTTCTTGCCCTAAGCTCAATTTTTCCAACAAACCGAGATAAGAGAGAGAGTGTGTGTGAGAATCAAAGAAACAAAAGGAAAGAAGATGATCAAAATAGATCAACGAGAATGAACCATAAGAGAGAAAATAGCGTGAACCAACGCTTATCAGCAAGGACGAATGGAGAGGACGCACCGCACCAGTGAGAATAGATGGTAGCTAGAATAGACCGGACGGTGAGCGGACAACCGTGCTTGAGCAACAACGAGAGTGAATGAGTTCAGTGAAAGGGAACAGACGAGCTATTGAGAGAGGATACAGAGTGAGTGAACGATTGAGAGAGCATGGAAAGTGCACAGGTGAGAAAACTTTTTGTATGGGCAGAACAGACGAGCTATTGAGAGAGGATACAGAGTGAGTGAACGATTGAATGGGGAGAAAACTTTTATAAAATTCACCTGGAAATTTTGTATCTCATAAGAACACATTAATCTTTCAAAACCAAGTTTTTCAACTTTTATGTGTTCTAAAAATTATAAATCTTAACTAATTTCATATATTTTGATTTCCATAATTTTTATTTTATACATTGTCATTCATCAGATAAACTGCACTATTTCTATTAAATTAAATCAAAATTGTAAGGTAAGTAAACATACCTGCCTCAACTTGCTTTTCATATCAAAATAATTTTCATATTCTATTTATCATCTCCAAACAGTTTCATAATTTTCTAGCTCTCTAGCTATTTTATTATAAATACTTTCTCGGTATTATTAAAATATCAAACTTGTTTATTTAATCTCTAAAAATTTAATATAGCTTATTCCAAACATTCATGACTTAGAAATAATTTTTCATATTTATTTCTAACTCCTTAACTATTTAAGCTAATTTTTTTTTTACTATTTGAAGCTATTACTCTAGGCTCAACTCAACCCAAACAGTCACCCAATTTATTAGGTAACCAATACCAAATTTATTGAGTTACTGTAAGACTAATTAGTATCATTAGGTTGAGCAAAGTGTTACAAATTACATGCACTCTGATTTTGAAAACTGACTTTAAATGGCTATATTCTTATCCATTTAAAGCAAATGCCACTCATTGACAAGATCTTTGAGTCTATTTTCAAATGAAACAGGTTTCAGGACAAAATTCAAAGCATTTTGAAAGTTATGATAAAAAGAGTAATCAAATGTCAGCTTTTCAAAACTCAAATTTGACTATTTTTCATAGTTTAAAGCAAATGGTCATAACTTCTTCATTTATTATTCGTTTAAAGGAAATGACAACTCATTGGAAAGATCTTTAAGTCTAGTTTCATATTAAACAAGTTTCATAACAAAACTATAACTATTTTGAAAGTTATGATCAAAAGAGTAAACATATGTCAGCTTTTCAAAACTCAAACTTGACTATTTTTCATAGTTTTGAACTACCACCATGACTAATAGTTCAAAACATGTTTGTTAGGCATTTTAGCATGTAAGAACTATTTGTAAAGATTTAAAAACATATTTGAGTTCTTTTCATGTAAAACCTCTATCTTTACATAAGAGAAAGCCTAAAAGGAAAATATACCAATTATAATCCTTAGACTTCTTGATGTAATCGAAGCTTCCAAAAAAAATTATTCTCTTCAAATCTTGAAAATGTTTGGAGCATCTTATCATTCTCATTCTTCTTGAGCTGAGTATAATTATGATCTTTTGCTTTTTGGTTACAATGCTCACTCTTGTTACTTGGATCATCCTACAAAGTATTCTCACTTAAACATAGTTAATCAAAATTCATAATTCAATATCTTCATATACATTATTCATAAATGTATAACTCTAGTTAGTCTAACATGCATATAAGACTTATATAAACACATCCAAATAAGACATTTATAATTACTAATAGTTATGCTCTATATAGGATGCAACAAAAAAAAAACTTTGCACATTTTTATTTAAATAGAGTCAAGTCCAATATTAATTTAGTACAACTTATATAACACATTATTGGATATATTCTATAAAAGATACTATAAAGAATATGCATGATTCTTATATGAAATATAATAAGATGGAGTACATGATCATGCATGATCCACTATAATATATTACGTACATCTACGTAACATAAGCTTCATTCTTTTTGTCTTGTATTTATCATTATCAAAACTTAACATATTAAATCATTGGGGCAAACTTATTTCTATAATCTCCCCCTTTTTGATGATGGCACCAAAGAAAAATATTTTGAGCAATATAAGCATATCAAACAATAAGCACAAGAACATATTTTCTTTTCAATTCTCACTCCCCCTATTTGACATCAACAAAACGGCATAGGAAAGAAAGATAATATTGTCTCCCCACTATGGACAAAACTCGTGTTACCAAAAAGAGTAGGATCATCAAAACCAAAAACTTCTTCAAGTTATTCAAAAACATATCTATCTCCCCCTATTTGATTCTACATATGTTTCAAGAATAGAGAGATGAAACAAGCTTACTTTTAAGATATAAAAGATTATTTATGCAATGCTTATCATATTTTGGTACATCAACATTTACCGTATGATAGTATTAAAACACTTTATGTAATCAAATAAGGATGTAAGCCAAGAGATATAAACAACTTAAGAGTTAGGCTCCTCCTCATTGAAGCACAAGATAGATAAAGTAAAATATATATGCAAAGACCATGTAAGTACATTATCATAAAGTAAAGTAAGGCAAATACATTCATTCTTAATCCATCAATCAAAAACCATTTTAAAACTTCTTCCTCTTTCAAAAAGAATTTTACAAGAACACATTATATTTTAAAAGCATTTTAGAAGAGCAGAGATGTTTTTTTTTAAATTAAAACCACATATTCCTTGAGAGTGATCAAACCGAAGTCAAAAGAATATCTGAAATTACATATCCTCTCTTTCTCATTGAACAAGAGCCTTGAGAAAATAAAACACTTTGAAGAACAAGGCTTATCTTTTGAAGTATCAAGATGGACTCTATTGAACATTTCAAAAGATTTATTTGGAAACTTTCTTAAACATTCTCTCAAGATTTAATAAAAATTTTCAAAGCAAAAGAAGATAGTACTACATTTATAGCACATATCCAATTATTTCCAAATTTTCAAGACATTTAGGAGATGATAATATTTCAAGATCTTAAGACAAGTTCAAAAGATTCTTAAGGATATGGAACTTAAAAAGCTTCTTTCAAATATGATAAGATATTTTGCTTTTAACAAAAATTAATCAAACTACAAACTCTTTTAAAAACAAGAGTATGATTCTCATAGGTATTATACCACTAAGAGACCAGAGATCAAGAGAATTATAGATATCAAACATTCACCTTGATGAAATATACTATAGGGATCAAAACATGTGTAGAACTAACATCATTCATCCTATACGCAATGACAAAATTAGCAAGTTAATATCCAATTAGACATTTTATCAATGCTAAGTATACTTCTCATATAAGGAAAACATCTAATCATTTAAGATCAATTTATCAACAAGTATCATACAATTCATAGCATATAGAATATCACAATAGCTTAGGAATAAAGATTTTTATTGAGTTAGATAGAGAGTGATGCTTTTTTAAAATATTCTTCATTTATTGATTCTTTGAGTTTAAGTTTTTTTCCATTGCGTATTCCATTCCATTGCACTTGAAGAAAGTCTCCTCATGTTCCTCTTCATTCAACTCTTCTCTTTATCTATTTATGCTTGACATTTTAATATTTGATGGTTATATTTGAAACACATAGAAACACTTGCAAAGCCAACTCTAAAAGTTCTCTAAAACATAGGTTAGCATCAAATATCATTTCAGCCCATTTACAAGCATAATTTAGGTTGATATATAATGTAAAATATGTACTATATTATCAACTATGCAATATTAGCTCTAACAAGAATGTATGAAGTACATATGCACTTGAATCCAAAAATATGGTTTAAGCATTTTAAGGCATGATTCAAGTATATCAAGAAATACATGATTATCATCAAAACTTATGTAGGCATTTTGGGCGAACAATGATCATGTTAGGCATGTTATATCAATTAAGAAATTCTAGTATATACACATAATTCAAGTTTCTTACATTGAAATTTAGAGACAAGTTCAAGGCACAAGATGAATCATTTACTTCTTGTTTTCAAAATATGAACATATCAAGAAATTTCAAACAAGAAGACATAAAACTTTTAACTTTCCAATCTCCAAGTAAGTATATAAGATAATTAAGTATCAAAGAGAAATGATTAGAACTACTTATGAGCATGTGAATTTCTATATTTGAACAAAGAAAGTTAGTTACAAGCTCAAGAACAAATATATTACCATAAAACATGCTATTCCAAATAAGGTGTGTACTTATCTAGTATGTTAGCATATGTAAAGACACTATCAAGACACAATACTAGAGAAGCACAACTTAAGACATATTAAGGCATAAAACAAGTCTCTAGTTCTCCAAATATCATATGACATTCAATTTAAAGCATAAATAAGGATAAGAGATTGATATAACCAAAAGTGTACTTTTTGAGATTTTGTAGGAGACTCCAACTTCCATGCCTTAAGGCTCCTTGAGAATGTTGTAGTTCTCCATGATGTTTTTCATTACTCTTGGAGAACTTGGACCATTTTAAAATTTTCTAACCTCAAGTAGCATAGTTGTATTTCACTTCAACGTGAACTTGAGCTAATAGTCATCCTACAACACAATTCAAAGTACTTTCTTTGGTATCCACCAATTTTGGATTCATAGGTGTTATCATTGATTATTAATTGATTATTAATCTATTATGCTCTCATAAAGATCAATTTTTTCATATTATGTAAATTTAGTACAACAAATTAAATAATCAATTACCATTAAGCACATAACCAATAACATGCTTACTTTTATGATATATAGATAATTCAAAGCATAACAAGCATACCTAGGCATTGTAGAACCTTATGTATCAATATATATAACAAATTAATGAGTCATGGTACAAAAAGAATGAACATAATTATATGTTGAATATAATATTCAAATTTTACCAAGTACACATGATCCTATCAATCACTTAAGGCCTACAAGGAATATACCTCAAACTCATTGACTTTACAAGTGAATATGCATAAAAGGTAAAAGTTTTTGATACCTTGGCCTTGGTAATCAAGGAAATATTTTTTTCTTACCCATTGCTTCTCTTTTGGAGTCTTGAACTTAACAAGTTCTGCATTTTGTACTTGAGAAGGTTTGATTGAAGTCATCTTCCTTCTTTGACCAAATCTTCTACCATTGGGCTTTAGAAACATTCTCCTTGATGATTCCTCTTTCGTTTGACCAATTAGTTCATCCTTTTGAGAAATTTTTTGTATAATTGAAACACTAGGAGGACATTTTGGTACCTACTTCATCTTGTGTTCTTGAATGTTAGTACTAGGGCCTTTAAGATCTTTAGGAACCCATATCATACAATTTCTCATATAAGGATTTCTTCTATAATTGCATAAATGAGAAATATGTCTTATATGACCACAAAATTACAAACAATTGAATTTAATGATGGCTTGTGTAACGCCCCTTTGTTTTGGAGAGGGAACGTCACATTATTACATATAAATGAAAATGCGGAAAATAAAATTTTTCTAAATTAAAACTTGGTTCATTAGATTTAAAGTTAACTTGTTCGATGCTTTAATACGTGAGTAAAATGGCAGTATACTTTTTTTTTTACAATAAAACCAAGTGACGAAACTTGAACAACAGTAAAGAGTAAGACAGGAAACCAAACTCACATCTGAATAATACGCATATATATATATATATATATATATATATATATATATATATATATATATATATATATATATATATATGTATTTTGAATATCAACTGTACTTCAGATACAAGCCTGGAAATTTTCAAAAAGTAAAACTATACCTGCCTATGGATTTTACATACACATCCACTAGAATATCAATATGTATGGCCCACCAAAAGTAACACATCAATCCCCCAAAATAAAACACTGGCAGCCATCAGCAGCTACCAGTAAAATCAGTCTCTCAGAGGAGGAGGGACCGTATCATGGTCCTCAGTGGGGTCTTCCTCGTCCGAGGAAACCTCTATCGGAACCACAGAGGCACGGGCAGGAGCCCAAGCGGTGGAATCAAATGAATCCTCCTGAGGGGTGTAGTAACGATCACCCCACATCTCATGTATGGGCAAGTAGAACTCCAGTCGCAGGCTGACATAGCAGGTAAAAACAAGCGTCTCATAACGTCTCCAGGCTAGAGAAATCGACACGTCCCCCAAATAGATGCAGCGATCGAAACTCAAGTTGATATGCCAATACTCCGGCCCTCCAAGGAAGGTCAGACGCACATCACCTAGACATTCGTGCATGCGTGCCTCCATCGTCTCCAATAGATGCTAGTCTTGATCGAGCCAGAAGCCAGGAAAATCAGGATCTTCAGCCTCCTTACCATCGTCTTCGATCAATACAGTGTACACACAGGCAGCAAATAATAGAAATACAGGAAAGAGGTAAGACATCCTACCATCATTACCAATTATAGCAGCCAGAAACAAAATGGCACAACGCGCCCAAATAGCAATTCAAAACAGCATTTCCAATTAATAAATAGTAGATCCAACAGTAAGCAATTAAACAATTCCAGGTAAATGTTCATCACAGTAATGATCAGACAGTTCACAGTTACGGTAAGTAATGATTTACAATGACAGATTATTTCATGATGCACATGCATGCTTTCCCAAATTCCTACTCCATGGAGGTAGACACAAACAGTCGGAGAGAAAGATCAGGGAACATGTCTGTAACTCGGCTGCCGCAGCCAAAATGCTAAATCAATAATTCTCACGTACACATCCAGGCATTGTACAGACATTCCACGCTCGATTACGATATAGGACAGTATCTCGGTTCGGATCATCGGTGGGTTTGCATCGGTTTGCCTCACGGGTAGGAGAGCTACCAACTACCCATTGTGAGGGACCTGCACCCCGACGCCCCCAAGGTCATAACATGACCTACACTAGTCTACTCGCACCCGCACTAAGGTGTGTTCAATCTCCTAGGCAACTTGGCCTTATAACAGTCCACAGGACATTCACAATGCATAAGACTCTATGCATGAGCATGTATGATTCACAATTTCATACAATTCTATAATATGCCACAATTGGCCAAGATAAGCATCAACACATAAATGGTCACTCACATAGATCCATAATGTCATAATATTGAAATCAATTACGGTAATACCTTTCTAAGGTCCATTATGCATTCTTATTCAAGATTTGCCAATCATACAAGAATCCAACACTAAGTAAGTTTTCATAATTAATTGAATTTTCTAAAGTAATTTATTCTCATACACTTAGAATGATTATTCTAAGATCTCAAATCTCACACTCTCTTGTTCTTACTCTTGTAAAATTTTCTCAAGTTTCATGACAAGTTCCTTCCTTAGTCCTTTAAAATTTATGAATCTCCAATTGTATTTAATTCTTCCAAATTTGCTACCTTACTAATTTATTGCCTATGTTCCAATCATTTAATTTTCTAAATTCCAAGATCACCAAAATTACATAATTAAGTCCTAAATAGCCCTAGAGGTCGTGGCCTCCCTAGTGGATTCAATTCTCAATTTTTTCATTTCATTGATTTTATATTACACACTTGATTAATTTAGTCATTCACTTGTTAAAATTTGTTCACCAAGAACACATCAATTTTCACCTCAAAACCATGGCCACCCAAGAGCCCCTCCAAATTCATTTTCTTCCATTTCAAGCCATCCAATCCAATCCAGCATATCAATATACACAAATAAATTAAATCAAGGTCATGAACTTCATAAAATCAACATGTAAGCATTTAATTTAGCAAATCAAAGAATAACCCTCATTAGGGTTTTTCCACAAGCAACAAAACCAAGGTTCCTAGATGCTAATAGAGGTTGAGGAGGAGTGTCTTCCTCTTACCTAAGTGTAGAAATCAAGAGAACCCCCAAGAAATCTCCTTGTAATTTCGAATTGTATCTCCAAGAAACCCTAGAAATTTTGACTTGATTAGAATAGCACATGGACATGAAAAATGGAGTGCAGATGGTCATTAGAACATCATTGAAACTGGAGATGAAGAGAAGAGAAGAAGAGTCTTGAAGCTTACCCAAAAACCCTAACCTTGAAGCTTGAAGAAAGTGATGAAGATGGTGGAATTTCAAGATGCTCTAAGCAAGAAAGATGTTTAGGAGGGGCAGAGGATTAAGAAAATGTGGTTGGAAGAAAATTTTGTGACGATTGAGGGTGAGGAAGAGGGTTGGTCGTAGCTCTCTTGTAGAGAGAAGGAGGAGAAGAAGAAAATGAAGAAAGAAGAAGAAAAGTAGAGAGAGAAAGGCTTTAGGTTAAATGAATTTTGTGTAATGTATAATTAGTTAAGTGAAACTAATTTCCTCCCCCCCCCCAAATGTGCTTCAACCGTAGGTGTAAGGAGAGAGAGGAGGGAGAGTGTTTTGGCTTCCCTTGGAAGCTAAGGGCCATTTGGTTATTATTTGGTCAAAGCTTCTTAAAGAAGCTTTGATTATTTTACATTAAATTTAAATTAAAGTGAATTGATTAGACATAAAGTAGATTGCATTAGGATAATGTGATAGGATTTTTATTACATGCTATTATCCAATGGATAATAGTTACAGTTGACAGAAGTCAGTATTTAATTAATCTGACAGATAAATTTCTCGCAGTATTATTTTATTTCATCTGTTAAAATTTCTCAAAAAACATGGAACCTTGTAAACTGTGTCTAGCCTCGGGTTTAGTAAGATCCCCCGTCGACGTGTCCATAGTTCCAGGTTCACGGAGAAAACATCGCGTTTCTTCAGTTCTGTTCAGTGTGCATGCAAAACGAGGAATATATTAAAATATTCAACGTTTCAGGAAAAATCTCAGAAAA
Organism: Ormosia emarginata; assembly: GCA_029884605.1. Classification (NCBI taxonomy): domain Eukaryota; kingdom Viridiplantae; phylum Streptophyta; class Magnoliopsida; order Fabales; family Fabaceae; genus Ormosia; species Ormosia emarginata. Next base: position 24,375,434 of record JAQQTP010000073.1, read on the forward strand.
TTCTCAAAAATTGTAAATATTGTAAAAGGACTATTCGTCTAATCATTTCCCAATTTTTGAAATATTACAGTTGTTTTCCTGACTCTGCTCAATATGCATGCAAAACGAAGAATATATTAAAATATTCGTCGTCTCCAAAAAATTCTAAAAAAATTCACATAAATCACAAATACTAGGAAATGACTATTTGTGGTAAAATAATTAATTTCCGGAGCGTTACACTGACCTCAGCAATTCTCAACTTAGTGTGCATGTAAAACGAGAAATATATTAAAATATTCATCGTTTCCGAAAAATTCCATGAAAATTCCTAAAAATCAAGAATATTACAAAATGATTATTTATAATTAAATAGATACTTTTCGGGATGTTACAGCTTGGTCCTTTGAAGATCATCTTTGGAAAACTTAAGCCTTTTGTTGTTATTACATTCTATATTATTTTTGCCATAAGCCTTGCTTGAATTTTTATGTGGAATGACATTAATTTATTTCTCATTAACAAGCATGAAATGTAAATAATTAGAATCATTAGCTTTGGCAAATTCAGAATATAAGTCCTCAACTTGATTTTCTAAATCAATGAACAAGAAGTTGAGATTTCATATTTCAAAGGCATTTCCTCATCAAGGAAAAACACATTTATTTTTCAAAATTTAAATTTCATTTTCAATAGAGGAAATGTTTTCCAAACAAGATAAGTTTTTCTTTTCTAAATTTAACAAACCATCATACAATTCATCATATGCATATTGTACCTCATAATAGGAAGGACTATAATCTAGTTTAACAATATTTACCTCAAAGTCTTTGATAGCCATATAGGAAGTAGTCTCAATTTCTAACATACTTTTCTCTTTAAGGGAATCACCTTTTTCCTCATCAATTTTGTTTTGCTTTGCCTTTTCTTCAAATTGAGCACCATCATCACAAAGAGGCATTTGGCTCCCTTCAATAGTTTGAACATCTTTTTGAGTATGTTTTTCATGACAAGCTTCCTTTAATGACTTTTGCTCTTCTTGCTTTCTATATACAATTTTATGCACAAAATCATTGTTGGCAATATAAAGAGCATTAAGGGTATCCAAAAATTCTTTGGCACTAAAACAATTTTTAATTTTAGCATAAGCATCATCATTCAAACTACTTCTTAACATTTGCATTGCTCTAATGTTCAAGGAAAAACATTTCTTGTCATAACTATTCCAAGTTTGTTTTGATTTGTAAGGAAATCCATTAAGCACAACATCCCATAAATCAAGATCAAAAGATTGCATATGAAATTCTATTCTAGCTTTCTAATAAACAAAATGCACATCATCAAAGAATAGTTGTTTATCAATTTCAAAACCTTCCATTTTGAAAAGCTTTCAATGGTTACTAATAAATAAGGATCTTTAACTCTAAGCGGTTAAGCTTTCAACATAGCACGAAGCTCTTATACCACTTGTTAGCCACAGCAACCATCACCCAAGAGGGGGGTGAATTGGGTGATTACAAATTTTTAAAACAACATTAAGAAATCAAACATTTTGATAATACTCAATCAACACTTGCAGTGGAATAAGTCTAACAAAGATACAATGATTGTAGATTACTCAAATACAACTTGGGTTATGGGATAAATCAAGCAATTAAGCTAGATATCAAGTTCTTAAAATCAAAATATCAAGAGAACAAGATAGGCAATAAAAAATATATTGCACCAAATATTGAAATTAAAGAGTGTAGGGAAAAGAGAATCAAACTCAAGAATTTATCCTAGTTCAGCCACCAACCACTTATGACCTACATCTATTCCTCAAGCTTAACTTGAGATTTTATTCACTATCTCCTAGACTTCACAGGTGCTAAAAAAATCTTTGTACAAACAATAGCACTCCTCACACCTTGGGATACCTCACCCTTATGCTAGAGCCTACAATTCTTCAAGCTTCATAGGTGCTTGAAAAACCTTTACATTCAAGAGTACTCACAACACCTTTGGGATACCTCACCCTTTGTGTTTGAGACTCACTACAGGGATACCTAACCCTTTTTCTCTCTTGAGGGATACCTCACCCTTTTATAATGATTTTAAGATGAAGAGAAAGATTATAAACTCTTACAAGAGTATATATACAACTTGAAGAACAAAGGAATAGAAGGATTTTGCAATAAAGAGCTCAAAATATGATTTTGATTATTCAAGGATCAAACTAAGTGTTCTAGAGTCTCTAAAGATGTAAATGCTTTAATCTACACTTATTTATAGAGCTCAAGTGATAAAATAGTCATTGGTAGTGTTTAGAAATAATTTTTTTTTATGAAAACTAGTCATTTATAGCCATTGGGAGCACTTCTAGGCACGTGATAATCGATTACATGGATGTTGTAATCAATTACATGGCCTCTGTCAGAGTTGTAATCGATTGCATGATTTATATAATTGATTACATGCACTCTGGTTTTGAAAACTGACTTTAAAATGTCATAACTTCTTCATTTCTTATTTGTTCAAAGCAAATGACCACTCATTGGAAAGATCTTTGAGTCCATGTTCAAATGAAATAGGTTTCAGGAAAAAACTCAAAGTATTTTGAAAGTTATGATAAAAAGAGTAACCAAATATCAACTTTTTAAAACTCAAACTTGACTATTTTTCATAGTTGAAAGGAAATAGTCATTAATTCTTCATTTCTTATCTGTTTAAAGGAAATGACACTCATTGGAAAGATATTTGAGTCTAGTTTCATATAAAACAAGTTTAATAATAGAACTAAAAGTATTTTGAAAGTTATGATCAAAAGAGTAACCTAAGGTTAACTTTTCAAAACTCAAACTTGACTATTTTTCATAGTTTTGAACTACAACCATGACTAGCCTTTCAAAACATGTTTGTTGGGCATTTTAGCATGTAAGAACTATTTGTAAAGATTTAAAAACATATTTAAACTCTTCTCATGTAAAACCTCTATCTTTACATAGGAGAAGGTCAAAAAGGAAAATATATCAATTATAGTCCTTAGGCTTCTTAATGTAATCCAAGCTTCCAAAAAAAATTATTCTCTTCAAATCTTGAAAATGCCTGGAACATCTTATCATTCGCATTCTTCTTGAGTTGAGCATAATGGTGATCTTTTGCTTTCTGATTACATTGCTCACTCTTGGTACTTGGACCATCCTACAAAGTATTACTTACTTAAACATAGTTAGTCCAAATTCATAATTCAATATCTTCATATGCATTAGTCATAAATGTATAACTCTAATTGGTCTAACATGGATATAAGACTTTCATAGACACATCCAAATAAGACATTTATCAATTACTAATAGATATGCTCTATATATGATGCAACAAAGAACACTTTGCACATTTTCATTTAAATATAGTCAAATCTCATATTAATTTAATACAACTTATATAACACATTATTGGATATATTCTATAAAAAATGCTATAAAGAATATGCATGATTCTTATATGAAATATAATAAGATGGAGTACATGATCATGCATAATCCACTTTAATCTATTAAGTACATCTAAGTAGCATAAGCATCATTCTTTATGTCTTGTATTTTTCATCATCAAAACTTAATATATTAAATCATTGGGGCAAACTTATTTACACACTTAATTCATTTTGAATTTCTAATATATTTAAACAGAGACCATATGATAACACAGTCATATCTAACTCAAGTTTCTGAAACTTTCTAACAATTCCATTTCATATGTAACATTCTGAAAATTTATAATTTTAGGATAAATAATCATTTAACAATATTTGAGATTTTTGGGAGTTTTCTTGGATTTTTCTGAGAACGCAGAATATTTTAATATTATTTCTCGTTTTGCATGCACATTGGGAAGAATTGGGAAAACGACTGTAATGTTTCGAAAGTTGGAAAATTTTATGACGAATAGTCATTTTACAATATTTGTGATTTTTGAGAATTTTCTAGAATTTTTTCGGAAACGTTGAATATTTTTGTATATTCCTCGTTTTGCGTGCACACTGAGCGGAGCCGGAAAAATAAAATATTTTTTCCGAGAACCTTGAACTATGGAAACGTCGATGGGGGATCTTACTAAACCCGAGGCCGGACACAGTTTACAAGATTTCATGTTTTTTGAGAAATTTAATAGACGAAATAATAAAATACTGTGTAAATTTCATCTGTCAGATAAATTAATACTGACTTCTGTCGACTGTAACTATTATCCATTGGATAATAGCATACATTAGAAATCCTATCACCTTATCCCAATGTAATCTACTTTATGTCAAATTAATCTCACTTTAATTCAAATTTTGAATCTCATTTATGAAGCTTCTTCTAGAAGCTTTAACCACCAAATGATCCAATTTTCCTTGGCTTGCATGAGAAGCCAAATCCTCTCCCTCACACTCTCTATGCCGCAGGCCACACATGCCAAGGAGGGCAAAATTATGATTTGCACGCTTAACTTAAACACATCAAACCCTAATTCACATTACTTATTCATTTCTCTCTCTAAACTTCATCTTCTTCTTCATTTTCTCCTTCTTCTCTCTACCTCCACCTTTACCACGAAAATGGAAGCCCACTCTTGATCATTTCTCTTCATCTTTTTGCTTCACCAAGACCATTTCCATACTCCATTCCATCTCCTTTACACTTTTTCTTTAGAAAGTTTCTCCAAAAATCTAACATTTCCTCCTCCTTCTGTCCAATCCAAAAATTCCAGCCACCACCTCCATTGTTTCTCTTCACTTTTCTCTTCATAAACACCATTTCTAGACTCCTCTCAACCTCCTCTACAACTTCTATTTGAGGGGTGCCATGGTTTTGACTAAGAAATTAATGGTGTAAGTTGGCTTTGTACACAAGTAAAATAAAGCTTATGTAATTGAAGATTTAATGATAATATTGAAACTAATGAATGGAAGGTTTTGAGGGTTTAATACCAAAGGGTGAGGTCATGGTTTTTAGAGCATTTTTGGCTTAGAAATTGATTTCTTGTACATAATAAATTGAAGCTATGGAATTAAGAATTGAGTGCTAATATTGGAATTTTGAGGTGGGAAATTTTAAGGAATTGATAACCTAAATTGAAGCCACGGTTTTGTCATGGACTCAAGGAAATTGGAATGATCTTGTGAGCAATGAAAAATTAAGTGATTAAGTATTAAGTAACCAATACATAATAAAGTGAAAGAATGAAATTTTAAAGACTAAAGAAGGCCATGGTTGTGACTTGGAATCATGAGGGATTGAATTGGCTTGGGTGAGCTAAAACTTAAGTGATTTGATACCAAGAAATTAATACATAAAATGGAGAAGAATTGAGATTTTGAGAACCTTGAAAGACCACGGTTTTAGAGAAAAAGATTGGATTCAAGTGATGTCTTAGTGCATCCTTGGAGATTGAGGAATTAGAGACATGCATAATCTTTAATAAAGTGAAAGAATCAAACTAAGTAATTGGTATCGAGAGACTAGAGCATAATATGAGAAGGAATTTAGAACCTTGAAGGCTTGTGAGGCTACGGTTTTAAGGGTTAGTTAACCTAAAAATTTTCATAATTGATTAAGACTTAGATTCTTAGAAATGTTAAGCCCTTAGTGGGAAATGGCGGTTATGATAAGCCATAAAATATATTGGTATTGAGATTCGACTCTACGTATTGTGAATCCCTGTGAAGGGTTATATATATATTTGTTGGTTTAATTCTCGATGAGAAATGATTTATTGATATTGAGAACAAATATATGCCGTTGTGGTATTGTATATAACGAATGCATCATTGATAAGCATACATGATTGGACATTGAGTCATCATGCCTATGTAATTTGATAATGACTATATACCATTGTGGTGTTATATATGATGAACATATCATTGATAAACATACATGACTGGACATTGCGTCGTTATGCATATGTATTGTACATGATGAATGAGTTATTGATAAACATACATGACTTGACATTGCGTCGTCATGCATATGTATACTTGAGAGTTGAATAACACCTATGTGCGAGTGCGAATAGACTAGCGTAGGTGTCATATGTTGTTGGCCCTGGGGGCATCGGGGTGCGGGTTCCTCACATGGACAGTTTAGAGCTCCTCTGTGTCGTTGGGTAAACCGATGCAAACACACCGACGATCCAAACTCGGACGTTGTCCTATGTCACGATCAACTGTTGAGGTGCCACGTATAAGCCATGATGCGCAAATATTTTTATGAGATGAAGCACACTATTTTAAGGCTAACGATATACTAACATTACTCCTTGATCATTCACTCTAAAGAGGTTAATGTTTAGCTCCATGGAGTAGGATTTGGTACCATAATGCATTGTGCATCGTTCATTGTCAGTCTCATAAGTTGTTGAGCATGAGCATCTGTTAAAGTGTCTGTTTTACTGTTGTACATGATTCGTCTGATGATATTGTTAATCTACTTTTACTATAAATATCATTATTGTCATTGATTCTCATTATTGCTTATAATTGAACTGCTTGTGTTATGAATTCTTCTACCGCTGTTGATAAATGTATGAACTGTATTACTTTGTGGGCACTTTCCATCATGCTGTTTTCTTACTGCCGTAGTGGTAATGAAAGATGGGTGTCTCACCTCTTTCCTGTATTTTTGTATTTCTGTTTTATATTTATATTTGATAAAAGATCATGAGGAAGATGAAGAGGGACCACACCTTGGTTGATTAGATTGGGCATCTGGACAAGACTTCTTCGATTTCATAAGAGTGCAACTGCGTGGAGGCATTGATGCCTATTGTGTCAACTAGGATGCTGAGCGTCATGTACATATGGGGTTGCGGCTTTGTCTGCTGGTAGTACCTGTAACACCCCTTTGGAGGATGTCACACATAAAAGAAAATAAAAGAAATAGAAATAAGGTCTACCCAAGTTGTGAAACGTTTATTACATACTATTACGGGTTGTAAAATAATTCCTGATAAACAGAAATATGATATAAAAAAATAATGCGGAAATCCGAAATAAAAAAAAAACATCACCACTAATAATATACATATGATTTAAGTTATAAGCTATACAAGTAATTCACAACTAAGACTACAAATATTTAAACAAAAACAGTAAAGAAAGCAATAAAAGAGTTAATATATACAGACATACGCTGACGCGCCCAAAAAAAAACATCATGGTTATTTAATCCTCTGATGGATCACTCTCAGCATGAAAATGATCATCAGGAGATAAATATCCCAGATGTCTCAACACACGGCGATAACGGGATCGCGCAGTCGATACGATGCTTATCTCACTAGGCTCAGGGTTTTCAGCACCCCAGTGACGCCTAATGGATAAGGGTAACTCTAAATGCAGAAAAAGTGTTGTAGTCATGACAGGCTCTCCATCAAAACGTTGACGTAGAATCACGGTCACACGTCCTGCATACGTCACAGATTCACGATCGCCTCCTAGATGCCAAGCTAGCGAACTCCCATGAAATACTAGCTCTACGAATCCCAAAAACCCTGGTGTTGCCATCCCTCACAATCAATCCAAAGGGTATGGATGATCGGATGGTTCTTGATCGTAAAACTGGTCGTCTGCCTGCTGATCTTCCTCCTCCTCGGGGTACAAGATCTCAATAGGCTGATCCTCTTCCTCGAAGTCTTTACCGCGTAAAATAAATAAACAGAAAATACATATAACAAAGAGGTAAGACAACATAAAATCATCACAACATGGCCAATAAGAAGACGACAAACAACATATATACAGTTCACGCAATACAAAATACTATAAAAGAAAGAATAACATATTAGAGTAAGATTTAGATATCATAACAATATATCACATCACGATAAAACATCACGAGATAAAATAAGAAAGATAAGAATAAACAGATAAGATATAATAACCAAATATAGTAACAGTAACCAGATAAAATAAACAAATAAAATACAGATAAACAATAAATAGATAAGATGGAAATAAATAGACATAGAGATAAATAAATAATATGACAAAACCCTACTCCATGGAGCTAAAGAAAACACAAGTATCGAGAGCGAGAATGACTCGTAAAATCTATTAGTACCACGGCTGCCCAACCAACTATTGTTGTCACACGTTGCGTCTATAGCCCCACGACACAGAATCCATCATCCAGCGTGGTGTAGTTCACGGTCTCACGTTGTGGCACTACAGGCAAATGTACTACTAGATTTCACAAATCTCGATTAAATATAGTGCGTGTTGAGTACCATAGTGTGCTATCGGTTTACCACGGCCCAGCGGAGCTACCAACTGTCCACATGTGGGATCCCGTACACTAAAGTCTCCAAGTTCATTAGAACAATGAACCACACTACGTTTATCGCATCGACAACACGATGTGATTCGTCTCGTCAACCAATCCACCAAAAACTTGGCACACATAATGATAAATAGAAAGTCTGTACGGGTTCACATTTTCCCTAGCAAATAAATTCTCAAAAGCCGTACGGGTTCACATTTTCCCGAACAGATAAATTCTCAAAACACGTGACGGGTTCACATTTTCCCGACAGCGAAAGATCCTCAAAAATAATCTGTACGGGTTCACATTTTCTCGACAGCATAAAATAAATATAGTAACGGTCAATCGCGTAGAAATTTTATCGCGTTTTCATAATTTCGTCGTTTTTACAAACGTTTTTAAATCGCGTAAAGATATTTTTCTGTTTTTAAAATCGCATAGCATTTTTAATACGTTTTCTCAATCGCGTAGGATTTTCAAATCATTTTCTTATTCGAATGCCTTTAAAATTAATATTTAAACAAACAGAAATAGTACTTAGTACATTTAAACTACGTAGAATAATTTTTCATACCGCATACTGTCTTTTGGATATTTTTGCTATCTTATTGGTTCATTTTTACTAAAAATTGACAGTATTTTGTTTAAAAAAAATCATAATAATGGTTTACTAAATTTTTTCATAAAATTTCCATTTACCTAATTTTTAACCACATCATTTAATTCTTTTTGAAATCTCTAACATGCTTCAAAACCTAAAGTGAGCTATATGTTAGAAAATTTCTCAAAATTACTGTATTTCCTTCCTAATGATAAAATTATGAATTTTAACCTTTTAAACTTACTTCTAATCAACTTGTTTCTTCAAAAATCATTATAGAAAATTTCTTTTTAACTTGTATTGTCTCTTTTTGATTGAAAAAGGTTTAGAATTAAGTTTTAGAAATCATGATTACCTATATTGGCATGTTGGCCAAATTTCGTAAAACTTTTGCATTTGATTTCTAAATTGTCTTTCACTTTCCAAATCGTATCAAATGTGTTACATTGTCTAAGTTCACTAAATCATATTAGAAAATAGTTAGTAGGAGTTAAATTAATCCTTTAGGCATGTTGGCCCAAAATACTAAGTCTTTACCATTTGATTTCTAAATTCATTTTCTTTGATCAAATCAATTTGAAACCTTCTTAATTCTCCTAGGTTAATTAAGTTACACTTTAGAAAAATTAAGAGAACATTTTGGTCCTCACAATTTGTCATTGTCGTGAGCTTGTGGATTGTGCTCTTTGGAACACTCATGCAATTTTTGAACATGTTATTCACATCCTATACATTATCATACAATTCTAACACATGCATTGTATTTTCTAACACATGCAATATATTTTCTAACACCTAAACCTAAATTAAAGCTTATAGACATGCAATCAAAAGCTAATAGACATGCAAAAATTATTACAATCACTAAACAAATAAGCTACTAACAAATACCACATAAACTACTAGCAAACATAAAAATTAACACATACACACCAAACAAAGACAACACCACCGAATCCTTATGGATTCTTCAAACATTACAAGTCATTCCATCTTCTTACCACCACCAAGGGATGATAAGAATTGTCTTCCTCTTACCTTAAATGAAGACAATAGGTTTGCTTTCACACCTCCTAGGTCACGGTTTTCACCTTCAAATATACCTAGAAACCTCAAACAAAAATTTATATGTTACTAACCATGAAATGAAGCTAAACCATGGATAAATCATGGTCTAGAATTTTGAAATAGAAGAGAGAAAAGAAAAACATGATATTTCACCTTCTAGGTAAAACTTTCAAGGTTGTTTTCCAAGCCCTAAATGGAAGATTTTGAAGAAACTCCCAACTAGAAAGGTTCTTAGGATAGTGTTTAGGTTTAGAAAACTTGGTTAGAAAAATTTTTGGATGGTTGGATGGTGTAGTTTATGACTTGGCGAATGGTAGGAGAAAAGAACAACAATGGTGGCTAGGGTTTTTGGAAGAGAGAGAAGAGAGAAAAGTGATGAAGATGAAGTGTTATTTTGGTCATCCAAGACCACATGGCCGTAGCCTTCATGGCTGGTCAAAGGGCCATTGGTTGGCTTCATCCAAGCCCTTGGATGCATGCAAAGGTTAGGATTAAATCTTGATGAACAAGCTTGATTTCTATTGGTTGCTTATGGATGACTCACAAGCCTAGTCACTCATTTCATTTAATTCTCTCATTGAGTCACTAGTCGAGTCACTGCTCGAAAGTTCTCATCGCTAACGGTGATTAATTAAGCTACCGATCTAACCGTTCGCTAATTGTGGGTCCCGTAAAATATTTCGGGTCCCTTTGTCACTAAATTATCTTGACTAATAAAATAATATTATAATAATATAAAATTATTTTATTTGTGGTTAAATCCTAAAAATTAAAAGATTAATTTTAGTCTCATTCAGAATCGGGTTTAGTAAGATCCCCCAATTCTAAATAATAAAATAAGATTTCTCCGGCCCGAAAAAATATTATTTTCCTGCCTCAGAGCAAATCACACAAAAAGTCCATATAAAATCACAGACAGTATTTTCAGGCATTAAATCATATAGAAAACAATTAAAAACAGCAAAAACAGCACGTTCGGGATGTAACGGTCATTTTCTCATTTTTTCCCACAACGTAGCTAATCGTCCAAAACGTTCAAATAAAATATCCAGCAGTATTATATAGCTGTATATCATTCAGAAAAATTAAAACAGTAGCTCAGAAAAATTTTTTATTTTACCGTCTCGAAGCAAATTACGTAAAACGATCAAATAAAATTTGAGCATGTATTATCGTAATTGTTTTCATACAGAAATCGAGAACAGTAAAATAGGGACACAGCGGTCATTCACACAAAAGCATGAAAAACAGCAAACAGTACATTCAGAATATTTTCTAAAAATTGGGGCGTTACAGTACCCATCCCTGAGTTACTACTTTTCCTCTTTTGTATTTTGTTCTCGCTGTATTTTATTTGATTTTGTAATTACTATATTCTATGTTATTAGTGACTTATGTTAGTCGACTATAAAATATATACATGGAAAATGATTTTATTTCAGCAGTTGTGTATAAAATGATTAGGTACTAATTATGTTTCATTCGTGGCTCGTATTTTCTACTTATGCATAAACGCAAAAAATAAACTTGTAAAATTTGAAATTACTGATATTGAGACTGTGACACGCTTAGATTTAGTAATTGTGGTGTAGTGACGATTGCGCTACGATTATTATATTTAGGTGCGTTACATTAGGTAGTATCAGAGCAGTTCATCCTGTTGAGCCGGGTTATGGACTTGCTATGTTTAGGCATATTAGAATTTTGTCTGTTGTGCATTTCCTTGTCTGTTGATCGAGATGATGGGAAAGGAATGCATGGCTTGTTATAGGTTGAATGTTGATAGCTACTATTATACAGTTGCATGATATTGAGGACTGGCCTACTCAATATGTAATGTTTTGTATGTACAGGAAACTATGACTTCACCTAGGCGTACTGCATTAGGAAAATAGGAATTCTTTTGTAAGGAGATCAAAAGGTTTTGGAAAATCGATCTTCTGGAGAAAGGAATAGTTGGTGTAAACTAGGTTCGAGAAGCAGTTTGGAAGTTGACGGCTTACGAGGGATTACACTATGGAAGCAGAATGAAGAAGATCGAGCTAAAGATCGTTAGGATTCGTGAATTGAACTTGTTTTGTTTGAATTGTATGAATAGTGTGACTCTTTGTGTTTGGATTCTGAGAGGAAATAATGTTGTTTGAAATGATTGTGTTGTTTTGTCGTGTTATGTTTTGTCCATCTTCAAAGAAAGTCAATGGCTCATGGCAGACGTACACATGTGAGCGCAGGATAAGACCATAGAAGTATGGCTGCGACCGTAGGCAAAATACAAAGGATAGCTGATATGATAATTCACCAAGATCAGAGGACCGCACAGCAACGAGAATTAGAAGTCAAGATTCAGAATCTATTGAAGGAAAGTCAGACTTGGGATAACCATGGATTACCTAGATTCCAAAGGAGGAATAATGGGAAGGTTAATAAGTTTAAACGGGTATCAGGAAAGCAACCATAACACCCAACCCATGGAGAAAGTGCTTGTGGTAGTAGATCCACTCAGACCTCAACATTTGGAGATCTAAACAAGGGAAGTTATGCCTCAAATGACGATCCTGTAATCGTGCTGTATAATTCTGGGGGTAACCCTTCCTTTTATAATTTGTAATTGTATAGATCATTTGGATTCATCTATGTTTTTGTTAGCTTTGAACTAGCTACTTTTATTCCTATTGCCAAGACTTGTCATTGACAATCAAGGTTGTTTAATCCACCCTACTTCTATTAAAAAAAAATAGAATCTTTTGTTGGTCTATCTTGCTTACCTAAAATCATATTTATTAGAGTTCATGATTTTAGAAATTGATTGGTCATTTCCTGGTTATATCCTACTAGATCGTTCCAATGGAAACCTTAGTGATTTTTGAAACTAAGACTTCTGAATTCATGACGACCAACAAAGTTGAAGCTTTGTAAGGGAAAGAAGACTGAAGATACATGTTAGTGTCTTCCGTAGAGGACCAAAAGTAAGGAGAATATAAATGCCACACTAATAGCCAAAGAGTTTCGCATGTTGAGCTACGATGCTGTCAGTTAAGGGAAAGAATGGAACTTCTTGGTGAGACGAGGACTGATACAAAATGAACAAGACTTCTATCCAGAATGAATATTCTTGGAGAAAGACGAGCGATTCAATGGATCGGTGAGAAAAGAGTCGTTGTTCTCTCCAAAATAGACGTACACTCTTATCGTTGTTAAATTCGTGAGAAATTTAGAATATTCCCAAAATGATTTTTCGAATGCGCTTTGGACATTAAGGGTATCTCGTGATATCGTTCGGAGTAACAAATATTTTTGTCATGTTCATGAATAACATGAATCACATCTTTCGTCCTTACCTAGACAGATTTGTTGTTGTCTTTATCAACGACATTCTGATCTATTCTTGAACGTGTAGAAAAGCATATTGGACATTTTGATCCAATTTTCCAGACTTTAAAGGAGAAGAAGTTAGCGGAGTAATTTGAGAACTTGTGGTTATCATTGGAAGTGATATCAAATGAAGTATGTCTAGATACGATTGCTATTTCGAATGGTCTGTTGGGAGAAACTCAAGGGAAATGGAAAAGTAACTAAGATATATCAAACGTTAAAGCAGAAGTGTCAGTTGTAAGGGATGGAGAGAGAATATAATCTATGAAAAGCTTGTTGTGAAAGTCAAGAATAAGAGAGCAAGGCAACACATGGACACAGGGATCACATTGGCAAGAGTGATCTAAATGGACACGATTAGAAGCGCGACATGAAAGTTAGAACGTGGGGTGAAGAAAAACGTTAAGGTTTAGTCTAAGAGATGAAAATTTCGAGTACGAAATTTCTATTTGAAGGGGATAGTTGTAACATCCCGAAAATTTATAATTTTAGGATAAATAATCATTTAACAATATTTGAGATTTTTGGAAATTTTCTTGGATTTTTTTTAGAATGCAGAATATTTTAATATTATTCTTCGTTTTGCATGCACATTGGGCAAAATTGGGAAAACGACTGTAACGTTTCGAAAGTTGAAAAATTTTATGACGAATAGTTATTTTACAATATTTGTGATTTTTGAGATTTTTTTAGAATTTTTTTGAAAACGTCGAATATTTTAGTATATTCCTCGTTTTGCATGCACGTTGAGCGGAGCCTGGAAAATGAAATATTTTTTCTGAGAATCTTGAACTATGAAAACATTTTTTGAGAAATTTAACAGACGAAATAATAAAACGTCGTGTAAATTTTATCTGTCAGATAAATTAATACTGACTTTTGTCGACTGTAACTATTATCCAGTGGATAATAGCATACATTAGAAATCCTATCACCTTATCCCAATGCAATCCACTTTATGTCAAATCAATCTCACTTTAATTCAAATTTTGAATCTTATTTATGAAGCTTCTTCTAGAAGCTTTGACCACCAAATGACCCAATTGCCCTTGGCTTGCCTGAGAAGCCAAATCCTCTCCCTCACACTCTCTATGCTGCGGCCCACACATGCCAAGGAAGGCAAAATTGTGATTTGCACACTTAACCTAAACACATCAAACCCTAATTCACTTTACCTATTCATTTCTCTCTCTAAACTTCATCTTCTTCTTCATTTTCTCCTCCTTCTCTCTACCTCCACCATGACCACGAAAATGGCAGCCCACTCTTGATCATTTCTCTTCATCTTTTTGCTTCACCAAGACCATTTCCATACTCCCTTCCATCTCCTCTGCACTTTTTCTTTAGAAAGTTTCTCCAAAAATCCAACATTTCCTCCTCCTCCTCTCCAATCCGAAAATTCTAGCCACCACCTCCATTGTTTCTCTTCACTTTTCTCTTCATAAACACCATTTCTAGACTCCTCTCAACCTTCTCTACAACTTGTATTTGAGGGGTTTTCTCCAAAAACCAATTTTTCCTCCATAGACATCCAAGGACAAAGCTTGAACCTTTTGGAGGTAAACCTTTGATCTTTCACTTCTCTTATTCATTTTCGTTTCCATGGCCATTTTAGTAACCAAAAATCATTCTTTTCAATCCTTAGTTTGTGATTATGGAAATTTGACCACTTTATGGTTCTCTTGAAGGTGGAATCCGAATTTACAAATCAAGGAACCAAGGAGTTTGTTTCCTTGCATTGTCTCCTCTAGGTAAGAGGGAGACTACTCACTTCAACCACTTATGGTGGTGAGGAGACTTTGTATGTATATTGATGGAGAAATCCATCCTTGTATGCTTACTTGAAATTGTAAAAATTGTATGATTTAGTATTCTTGAATTTGATTAATACTTGATTATGCTCTTGAATATGTTTGATGTATTAATTGTGCTTGATCATGTTGGGGTTGCTAAATGAAAAATTTAGAGTTTCCTACCTCAACATGGTGCCACGGTTTTGACTAAGAAATTAATGGTGTAAGTTGGTTTTGTACACAAGTAAAATGAAGCTTATGTAATTGAAGATTTAATGATAATATTGAAACTAATGAATGGAAGGTTTTGAGGGTTTAATACCAAAGGGTGAGGTCATGGTTTTTAGAGCATTTTTGGCTTAGAAATTGATTTCTTGTACATAATAAATTGAAGCTATGGAATTAAGAATTGAGTGCTAATATTGGAATTTTGAGGTGGGAAATTTTAAGGAATTGATAACCTAAATTGAAGCCACGGTTTTGTCATGGACTCAAGGAAATTGGAATGATCTTGTGAGCAATGAAAAATTAAGTGATTAAGTATTAAGTAACCAATACATAATAAAGTGAAAGAATGAAATTTTAAAGACTAAAGAAGGCCATGGTTGTGACTTGGAATCATGAGGGATTGAATTGGCTTGGGTGAGCTAAAACTTAAGTGATTTGATACCAAGAAATTAATACATAAAATGGAGAAGAATTGAGATTTTGAGAACCTTGAAAGACCACGGTTTTAGAGAAAAAGATTGGATTCAAGTGATGTCTTAGTGCATCCTTGGAGATTGAGGAATTAGAGACATGCATAATCTTTAATAAAGTGAAAGAATCAAACTAAGTAATTGGTATCGAGAGACTAGAGCATAATATGAGAAGGAATTTAGAACCTTGAAGGCTTGTGAGGCTACGGTTTTAAGGGTTAGTTAACCTAAAAATTTTCATAATTGATTAAGACTTAGATTCTTAGAAATGTTAAGCCCTTAGTGGAAAATGGCGGTTATGATAAGCCATAAAATATATTGGTATTGAGATTCGACTCTACGTATTGTGAATCCCTGTGAAGGGTTATATATATATATATATATATATATATATATATATATATTTGTTGGTTTAATTCTCGATGAGAAATGATTTATTGATATTGAGAACGAATATATGTCATTGTGGTATTGTATATGACGAATGCATCATTGATAAGCATACATAATTGGACATTGAGTCATCATGCATATGTAATTTGATAATGATTATATACCATTGTGGTGTTGTATATGATGAACACATCATTGATAAACAAACATAACTGGACATTGCGTCGTCTTGCATATATATTATACATGATGAATGTAACGCCCCTTTTTGGGAGGGAGCCTCATATTATCGAATCAAAACAAAAATGCGAAAAATAAACTTTTAAGCAATTAAGACCCGATTCATTTAGTTCAAAGTTAAATTGCTTGGTACTTTAATACGTGAGTAAAATGGGCGGTATATATTTTTTTTAATTAACAATGCGAAATATGAATAATAGTAAAGAACAAAACAGTAAACAAAAACCCACATCTGAATAAGATACGCATACATATATATTTAGATGCCAAATATATTTTAGATACAGCCTGAAAATTTCCAAAAAAAGCAAAACTATACCTGCCCTATAGGATTAAACATATATACCCCAGAGATATTAGAATATACAGCCCACCAAAAATAATACATCAGGCTCCCAAAATAAAACACTGGTAGCCATCAGTAGCTACCAGTAAAATCAGTCCCTCAAAGGAGGAGGGACCGTGTCCGGGTCCTCAGTAGGATCCTCCTCTTTAGAAGAAACCTCCATGGGAACCACGGAACCACGGGCAGGAGCCTGAGGAGTAGAATCAAAAGACTCCTCCCAAGGGATGTAGTAATGATCACCCCACATCTCTCGCATAGGTAGGTAGAACTCCAGCCGTAGGCTGATATGGCAGGTGAGGATCGGCGCCTCATTGACGTCTCCAGGCTAGGGCAATCGACACATCTCCCAGATAGATGCAGCGATCGGAGTTCAAGTTGATATGCCAGCACTCTGGCCCTCCGAGGAAGGTCAGATGCACATCATCACCTAGAAATCTGTGCATACATGCCACCATCACCTCAGTAGATGCTAATCCCGTTCGGGCCAGAAACCAGGAAAATCGGGATCTTCTGCCTCCTTACCGTCGTCTTCGATCAACACAGGGTACACACAGGCAGCAAATAATAGAAACACAGGAAAGAGGTAAGACATCCTACCGTCATTACTAATTATAGCAGCTAGAAACAAAACGGCGCAACGCGCCCAGATAGCAATTCAGAAGTAGCAAATGCAAGTAATAAGCAGTAAATCCAACTGTAAGCAGATAAACAGTTCCAGGCAGACATTCATTACTATAATGGTACAAACAGTTCAAGTTCACATAGGGCAGTAATTATTAATAGTAAAGTATGTCATGATGCATATGCATGCTTCCCCAATTCCTACTCTATGGAGCTAGACTCAAATAGTCGGAGAGAAAGATCAGGAGACGTGTCTGTAACTCGGCTGCCGCGGCCAAAGTGCTATAATCAATAATTTCCACATGCACGTCCAGGCATTGTACAGATAGTCCATGCTCAATCACGATATAGGACAGTGTCTCGGTCCAGATCGTCGGTGCGTTTGCATCGATTTGCCCCACGGACAGAAGAGCTACCAACTGCCCATTGTGAAGGACCCGCACCCCGTTGCCCCCAAGGTCAAACATAACCTACACTAGTCTACTCGCACCCGCACTAAGGTGTGTTCAATCTCCTAGGCAACTTGGCCTTACAACAGTCCACAAGACCTTCACAATGCATAAGACTCTATGCATGACACGTATGATTCTCAATTTCATACAATCCCATAATATGCCACAATTGGCCAAGATAAGCATCAACACGTAAATGGTCACTCACATAGACCTATAATGTCATAATATAAAGATCAAATCAATTGGTACATTCTTAGGTTCATTATGAATCCTAACTTAGAATTTGTTTACCCTTTCAAGGTTCATGTCCAATCCAATTCTTACAATTAATTTAATCTTCCAAGGTAATTTAATTTCATACAATTTGTAAATTATTCAAGTTCTTAGGCCTCACACTCTCTTGTTCTTCATTCACTTATAATTACCTTAAGTCTTATGACAATCTCACTCTTAGTCCTTTAAAATTTATATAATCTTTGATTATATTAAGTTCCTCTAATTTATTAGTTATCTAACCCACTACATAGGTTTTTAATTACATAATTACTTATGCTTCCAAATTACCAAAGTTACATAATTACACCTAAAAAGGCCTTAGAGGCCGTGGCCTCTCTAGGAATTCAATTCCCAAATCTTTTTAATCTATCACATTATAGGTTACACTCTTAATTCACTTAATCATTTATTTGTTGCATTGATTCACCATTAACCCCAATTTTGGGCTCAAAACCATGGCCACCCTATAGGTTTCAATCTCAAATTTTCCTTCCATTAAATTCCATTTTATCACTTGATTAATTTAAGTCTCATGCTTGTTACAACTTGTCCACATTTTACCTCATTCTTAACCCTCAAAACCGTGGCCACCCAAGGGGGGTTCTCAATTATTTTTCTTCCATTTTCAATCATATAATCCAATCCAATATATATTTATACATAACAAATCAATCCAAGGTCACCAATATCATGAAATCAACATGCAAACATTTTATTTATCAAATCAAAGAATAACCCACATTAGGGTTCTTCCACAAACAACACCCATCAAAGTTCCTAAATGCTAATAGAGGTTGAGGAGGAGTGTCTTCCTCTTATCCAAGTGTAGAAATCAATAGAAACTCCAAGAAACCTACTTGAAATTTCGGATTGCACTCTCCAAAAACCTTAGAAATTTGGACTTAGTTAGAATAGCATAAGGACTTGAAAAATGTGATGTAAATGGCCATCAAGGGACCCTTAAAACCAAAAATGAAGAGAAGGGAAGAAGGGTCTTGAAGCTTACCCAAAAACTCAAAACTTGAAGCTTGAAGAAAGTGGTGAAGATGGTGGATTCTCAAAAAGCTCCAAGCAAGAAAGGTGTTTAGGAGAGGGAAAGGATTAAGGAAATATGGTTAGATGAAGATTTTGTGAAGGTTGAGTGGGGAGAGGGAAGGCTGGCCGTGAGCTCTAGAGAGAATGAGGAGGAGAAGAAAATGGAGAAAGAAGAAGAAATGGTAGAGAGAGAAAGGCTTGTTAGGTTAAATGAATTAAAGTGTGATGAAATTGATTAAATGAATCAAAATCAATTCCCCCCTTGTTTGGGCTGCTGCAGCCGTGCATAGAGAGAGAGGGAGGAGAGAGTTTTTTTTGGCTTCCCTTGGAAGCTAAGGGTCATTTGGTCATTATTTGGTCAAAGCTTCCCAAAGAAGCTTTGATTATTTAATATTAAATTTGAATTAAAGTGAATTGATTAGACATAAAGTAGATTGCATTTAGATATTGTGATAGGATTTTTATTACATGCTATTATCCAATGGATAATAGTTACAGTTGACAGAAGTCGGTATTTAATTAATCTGACAGATAAATTTTTCACAGTGTTGTTTTATTTTATTTGTTATAATTTCTCGAAAATCATAAAATCTCGTAAACTGTGTCCAGCCTCGGGTTTAGTAAGATCCCCCGTCAACATGTCCATAGTTCAAGGTTCTCGGAGGAAACATCGCGTTTCTCCGGTTCTGCTCAGTGCACTCGCAAAACGAGGAATATATTAAAATATTCGACGTTTTCGAAAAAATCCCAGAAAATTCTCAAAGATTGAAATTATTATAAAATGACTATTCGTCATATAATTTTCCAATTTTTGAAGCATTACAGTCGTTTTCCCGACTCTGCTAAATGTTTGCGCAAAACGAGAAATATATTAAAATATTCATCGTTTCCGAAAAATTCCGAAAGAATTCATATAAATCACAAATATTAGAAAATGACTATTTGTGGTGAAATAAATAATTTCCGAAGCGTTACACTGACCTCAGCAATTCTCAGCTCAGTGCTTACGCAAAACGAAAAATATATTAAAATATTCATCGTTTTCGAAAAATTCCAAAAAAATTCCTAAAAATCATGAATATTATAAAATGATGATTTATAATTAAACAGATATTTTTCGGGATGTTACAACACTCCCCTACTAAAAGGAATTTCGTTCTCGAAATTTACGTACCTCAAAATAGTTCTGGATGTTGCTCCTTCATCTTGTCTTCCAGTTCCCAAGTTGCATCACCAGTCGTCTCATTCCAGATCACCTTTACTAATGGAATCTCCTTGCCTCTAAGTTGCTTGATCCGTCGATCCTCGATTCTCACAGGAGGTGCCTCATAGGTTAAGTTCTCTTTTAACTGTACTGTGTCATGTGCTATGACATGACTTGGATCAGGCAAATACTTGCGAAGTTGTGACACATGGAAGACATTGTGTATGTTGGAAAGAAAAGGGGGTAAGGCTATCTGGTAAGCTACTAGACCTATCCGGCGAAGAATTTGGTAAGGTCCAAGGAATTTTGGGGTGAGTTTTCTAGATTTCAAAGCCCGGCTGACCCCAGTCGTGGGTGTGACTCCAGAGGCTTTCTCCTCTTTTTAACATCAAGAACACATGCTCACCTTCTTCAAACTCAAGAGGCTTTCTCCTCTTGTCTGCATAACTCTTCTACCGGCTCTGAGCAGTCTTCATCTTCTCTTGAATCATCTTGACCTTCTCAGTCGTCTGTTGAATGACATCCAATCCAATCGTGAGACGCTCGCCATCTTGGTACTAACACAATGGTGTCCGACACTGTCGTCCGTACAGGGCTTCATAGGGTGCTATACCTATACTTGCATGGTAACTGTTGTTGTAGGTGAATTCTATCAATAGTAGAACTTCATCCTAACTTCCAGTCTGTTCTATTGTACAAGCTCTAAGCAAATCTTCTAGAGATTAGATCGTTCTTTCAGATTGTCCATTAGTTTGTGGGTGGTACGCTAAACTCAAACGTAACTTTGTTCCCAACGATGCCTGTAGACTCTGCCAAAATTTTGAAGTAAACCTCGGATCCCTATCTGAAACAATACTCGTAGGCACACCATGCAGTCTAACGATCTCTCCAATGTACAGTTGGGTCAACTTCTCCAAACTGTACCTTATGTTGATCGGAAGGAAATGAGCCGACTTTGTGAGTCGATCAACTATTACCCAAATCGAGTCGTGTCCTCTTCTCGTTCTTGGCAAACCCACAACAAAATCCATTGCAATGCTGTCCCATTTCCATTCAGGAATAGACAATGGTTGTAGCAGCCCTGCAGGTCTTTGATGTTCCACTTTGGCTTTCTGATAAACTAGACAAGTCGATACGCACCTAGTAACGTCACTCTTCATTCTATGCCACCAAAATAACTTCTTCAAGTCTTGGTACATCTTTGTTATGCCTGGATACATATTTAGTATGTTGGTGTGAGCATGTTCCATAATATACTGCTTAAGCTCTTGGTCACGGGGAATACAAACTGATAATCACATATTTTATTCATTAAGAAACCCTCATTATTAGTCATTTACACTTTTCATGTACTTAATTGACTGAATTTGATTATGTTTTGTAAGTTTGAACTCGAATCGGACTTAATTGATTTTTCAGCATTATTCGAGTCTTACACTGTTTTCGTATTTTGGCCATATCTTGAGTTCTAAATGTCTGATAATTATGAATTTTACCTTATAGGAAAGATAAAAGAGAGCTCTACAACTTTGATGAGAGCTCAAAGTCAAATTCAGACATTTAGTGGAGCTAATTGGGCATGGAAATCAGAATACGGGATTTGTGACTGGAACCGCGAACGGTGTGTAGTAACCAGAACATAATTCGAGTTTGGGTTTATAGAATGGGCTGAAAATTGGTGATCTGAAATTTAAGACCCATATGTACAACTTTCATGACAAACACAAAACTTGATTCGGGCTCCTTGATGGAGATATTGGGTCGAAAGTCAAAACAGAGGTGCTGAAACTGGTCCTGAGCAGTCTGTAGTAATTGGGTCATATCTTGGGCTGTAGGACGAATTTTTGGGTGCTTCCAGAGCCATTGGAAAGCTTAGACAATTTCCTAGAACTTTCATGAAGACCATTTGGCTCAAAAATGACGAAATCAATGAGTTCAACAATGAATACTTTCGGAGACAAGGAAGCTCACCTACCAAGTTCACCTACCAAGCTCACCTACCAATTCCACCTACTAATCTCATCTACCCATCTACTACTACTCTGAATCCTCTATAAAAGGAAGCATGTGGAGAGCTCTAAACACAACATACACTGGGTGTTAGAAATAGCTTTTCATAGTTCTTGTATATTTTTCCTTCATTGTAATGGAGAGCTAAGTCACTTCTAGTCAATTCGGGACTCTTGAAGAGATTGTGGCTTGGATTCTTGAGACCTTGGTTATGTAATGTATTTGATTTATATTTGAATTCCTTCTCTCTTCTTCTTCTGTTCTCTTGATCTTGAATGCATGAATGGTGATTCTGTTTATGTTTGATCTGATTTGATCTTGGTTTAAGATTAAGTATTGTGATGAACTGAAGATTGAGATTTGTGATGAAACTTAGAACTGATTGATCTAAACTAATCACGTAATTGAAGAGGTTAGGTTACTGATTGATGCCTAGGTTAATTGAATTCGGTGCTTAAATTGATATATATCTACATGAATGGTGCGATTGCAGATTTATGTTTATTACTTGTCAATTGAATTACGGACGATTGTCTAGTATGAATTACGGATCGATCTTTGAGATCTCGGTTAGATCCAAGTTAACCATTCAAATGTACTTCAAATGTTTGTTGAAAGGTCTATGATTGAATCCACCCAATCTCGGATAGATTTGAATTGACTGTTCTTTTAATTGTTATTTTTCTTCAGATCTTGTCATTGTAATCCTTGAACAATCAAAACCCCCCTTTTTCTAACTTTTACTTGATTTGATCAAATTGCATTTACGATCCTTGAGGAGACGATCCGGTGTTGTTCACTATACTGCAAACTTAGTTAATAACTTCGGTTATAATTTTGACTGAGTTCGGCGCTCGTCAAAATTTTGCGCCTTAGATCGGGAACTCGTAGGTGTAATCTTTTCATTTTGAGTAACCTTACTAATTTTTGTTCTTTCTTACCTATTCTAACAGTTATTTTTCATTTACTAACATTGTTCATACCATACTAATATTTTTATCTTAGCTTTTGAATTTTTTCGATTTAGGAAAGACGGAAAACGGTGATTACGGGTAACTATTGCAATTTTCGAACCGCAACATGCCCGAATGAGTGAAACTTGGTCGGTTGAAGGAAAACAGCACTGATAAACAAGACTCATAGTAAACTGTGAGGTCACCCCTGTTTTTTCGAAATTCTATCATTTAGACCACTTTTTCAATTTTTTAATATTTTTTATTGCATTTTCTAGTTTCATTTTTATGTAGATTTTGTTCGTGTTGATTCCATAATTTTTAAAAATGTTTAGACATATTAACTAGATTTATTTTTGCATATTTTGAGTGTTGTTTAGTATATTTTGCTTAGTTGCGCTTTTTGTGTTTTTGTGCTTTAGTTGATGCATGACTAGGTCCAATCGATATCTTGCTTGATCTTGATCCCGAGATTGATAGGACCTTGCATAGATTAATTAGATCTCGTGTGATAAATTCCGAGTTAATTTGAACCTAATTTTGGGAGTGAACACGATAACTTAAGTAATCCCGAAATCATGGCCGATAACATGCATAACAGAACCCTTAAGGAACTTTTTGCTCCCGATGTATCTTACCAATCTTTGTGCATTCAATATCCCGATCTTGATGCAGATTTTGAGTTGAAATCTGGTTTGATACACTTGTTACCAAAGTTTCATGGTCTTGCGGGTGAAGATCCTCATAAGCACTGAAAGAGTTCCATGTTGTGTGTTCAACCATGAAGCCACAAGGCATCTCGAGGAACACATCAAGTTAAGGGCATTTCCCTTCTCACTTGTCGATGCACCAAAGATTGGTTGTTTTATCTTTCACCAGGTTCGGTCGAAGTTGGAATGACATGAAGAGGTTGTTCCTGGAGAGATTCTTCCCCGCCTCGAGAGCCGCCGCAATTAGGAAGGATATATGTGGCATCGACGGATGTCCGGTGAGACTTTGCATGAATACCGGGAGAGATTCAAGAAGTTGTGTTCGAGTGCCCTCATCACCAAATTAGTGACCAACTCTTGATTCAATACTTTTATGAGGGTTTCTTTGCCAAATGATAGAAGCATGATCGATCTTTGCCTCCGGAGGAGCCTTAGTAGACAAAACTCCCACCGCCGCAAGAGATCTGATAGCAAACATGGCAGCCAATACCCAACAGTTTGGCTCGCGGATCATCACCGCAACCAGAGGAGTTAATGAAATTCAAGCATCTCATATGGACCAACAAAGAATGGAACACATACTAGATGAATTGACTTCTTTGGTAAGACAGATAGTAGTGGGTCAACAACCACCCATGCAGATGACTGCATCAGTGTGTGGAATTTGCTCTAATTCATCTCATCCTACTGATTCATGCCCTACACTTCAGGAAGATGGTCCCGCTTTTCCAGATCAATGTGTTGCTGCAGCTGGTGTTTTTCCTGGTAGACCCCAATATCAACAACAACAAGAACAATCTAGATATGATCCATTTTCTAGTACTTATAATCTGGTTGGCGAGACCATCCCAATTTGAGATATGGGAATCCTAGCCAAGCAACAACAACGGCCCCACCACCAAAGCAACAACAATTTAGATACCAAGTGCGCAGTCCAAGCAACAAATACCAACAAATACCCCCGCATTCGAGACAACAAAGAACTGTTCGGCGATCTGTCCAATCCACTCCGGTGAGCCATCATTGGAAGACACGATGAAACAAATGGCCACAAATAACATTCGGTTCAGCAGAACGTCGGTGCCAACATTCGAGAATTTACAAACTCAAATCGGGCGGTGGCAACCACCGTGAGCGAGCTAAAGAGTCAAGGTTCTAGCCAATTGCCTTCACAAACAAATCAACAATCCAAGAGGCAACGTAAGTGCAATTACCTTGAGAAGTGGCAAAGAAGTTGATGTTCCAACCTTACAAAGAATCGAAATTGACCAAAAACGGCAGAGGAAATGGATAATTCGGTCCAGTAAATCTGTGCCATCTTGAAGAAAATTGCAGAGAATTCAGATGTTACCATTCCATTACCTTTTCCAAATAGGATCACACAATCCAAGAGAACAATGCAAGCGAGAAATGGAAAAAGAAGTCATGGAGACATTCGGGAAAGTGGAAATCAATATTCCCCTCCTAGATGCAATCAAGCAAATTCCAAAATATGCTAAATTTCTCAAGGAGTTATGCACTCATAAGAGAAGGTTGAAAGGGGATGAAAAGATCAGCATGGGAAGAAATGTTTCGCAATGATTACGCAAGCATGCCACATAAATGCAAAGATCCTGGAACTTTCACAATTTCTTGCACAATTGGCAACTCTAGATTTGAGCATGCAATGCTAGATTTGGGTGCTTCGATCAATGTCATGCCCATGTCGGTGTATAAGTGTTTAAACATTGGTACTTTGCAACCCACCGGTATCGTGATTCGGTTGGCAAATAGAGCCACCGCTCATCCCTGTAGGTGTCTTTGGAAGATGTGTTAGTCGGGTGAATGAGTTGATTTTTCCAAAGCAGATTTCTACATTCTGGACATGGAAGATGAGTCTCCAACAAACCATGCTCCATTGATTCTAGGCAGACCATTCCTCAAGACCGCCAAGACCAAGATAGACGTCCATGCTGGCACCCTTTCTATGGAGTTTGGCGACGATTTGGTACAATTTAACATTTTTGATGCTATGAGACACCCCCTAGAGGAGCATTCTGTTTTCCATGTTGATATGATTGAGATGTTGGTTGATGATGTCTATACTAATTTATATGCTGAATTCCCTGATATTGTTGACTATCTTGGTTCTATTTCTTGTGATACATGTGCCACTTGTGATGTTGAACCCATGTCTTTGCATGTCTTTGAGATTTATTCATTATGAGTAATGATACATTCTTGATGATGCAACAATTGAGAATGAGAGTCGAGTACCATCTTTGAAATTAATGTTGCTGAGTTAGGTTGTTTCAGATCACTTGTTACCTTCCATTGTACAACCTCCATCCTTGGAGTTGAAGACTTTACCAGATCATCTTAAATATGCATATTTGGGAGATGGTGAGACACTTAGGTGATCATTGCTAAAAACCTACAACCGATCAAGAAGAAAAATTACTGCAAATTTTGAGGCAAAATAGGCAAGCCATCGGATGGACTC
This sequence comes from Ormosia emarginata, assembly GCA_029884605.1. Lineage (NCBI taxonomy): Eukaryota > Viridiplantae > Streptophyta > Magnoliopsida > Fabales > Fabaceae > Ormosia > Ormosia emarginata. The sequence continues at coordinate 24,401,961 of JAQQTP010000073.1, forward strand.
TTGCGAGATATTCCTGGTATTAGTCCCTCCACATGTATGCATAAGATTTTATTGGAAGAAGGGATCAAACCAGTTAGACATGCCCCCAAAGGAGACTAAATCCCCTGATTCTAGATGTGGTGAAGAAGGAAGTTACAAAGCTACTTCAAGTCGGCATTATTTATCCCATATCGACGGTCAATGGGTGAGCCCGTGCAAGTGGTTCCCAAGAAATGCGGGGTCACGGTGGTTGCGAATCGAACAATGAGCTTGTGCCCCACACGAGTTCAAAACGGTTGGCGAGTTTGCATTGATTATAGGCGGCTCAACCAGGCTACCGAGAAAGGATCATTTCCCGCGCCCTTCATTGATCGGATGTTGGAGCGGTTAGGTGGTAAGTCACATTATTGTTTCCTGGATGGATATTCGGGCTATTTTCAGATTCATATAGCCCCAGAAGACCAAGAGAAGACTACTTTCACTTGTCCATTTGGCACATTTGCATACAGGAGGATGCCCTTTGGTCTATGCAATGCTCCGAGGCACCTTTCGAGAGGTGTATGGTAAGTATCTTTTCGATTTTTAGAAAATTGCATGGACGTATTTATGGATGATTTTACTGTCTATGGATCTTCCTTTGATGCATATTTAGATAGTCTGGCTCAGGTCTTGCATAGATGCATTAAGACTAACCTCGTTCTAAATTTTGAGAAATGTCATTTCATGGTAGAATAAGGTATAGTCTTAGGGCATGTGATATCTCGTGAGGGTATTGAGGTAGATCCTGCAAAAATAGATGTTATTTCATGCCTATCTTACCCCACATGCGTGCGGGAGATTCGTTCTTTCCTTGGTCATGCAGGTTTCTATCGGCGGTTCATAAAGGATTTCAGCAAAATTGCACTTCCGCTATCCAACTTACTGCAAAAAGATGTGGAGTTTCACTTTGACAAGAAGTGCCAAGATGCCTTCAATCAATTGAAGCGAGGCATTGACCAAGACACCTATCATCCAACCGCCGGATTGGACACTTCCATTGAGTGATGTGTGATGCCTCTAATTATGCATTGGGAGTCTGTTCTTGCACAAAGGGTCGGTAAAGTATCTCATGTCATTTCCTATGCTTCGAGAACTTTAGATCCTGCACAAATCAACTACACCACAACTGAAAAGGAACTTTTAGCAATTGTTTTTGCTTTAGATAAATTTCGATCATATTTGCTTGGTTCCGAGTGGTTGTGTTTTCAGATCATGCAGCATTGAAGTTTCTCCTGAAAAAGCCCAATGCCAAGCCCCGGTTGATTAGGTGGATGTTGCTCCTCCAGGAGTTTGATATTGAGATCCGTGACAAGAGTGGAGCGGAGAATTTGGTGGCTGATCACTTGAGTCGAATTGAAAGGGAGACAGATGTTTTTGCCATCCATGATGTTTTCCCTGATGAGCAGCTTTTCAAGCTGCAAGGCAACATCCCTTGGTTTGCTGATTTGATTAATTTCTTGGTTGCTAACGCAATACCTGCACATTTCACTAAGGCTAAGATTGATAAATTGAAAAGTGAGTCAAAGTATTATGTGTGGGATGATCCTTACTTATGGAGATTTTGCAGTGACCAAGTAATTAGGAGGTGTGTGCCTGATGATGAATTCCATTCCATTCTTAGCTTTTGTCATAAACTTGCATGTGGCGGCCACTTCGGTCCTCAACGGACTGCTAGGAAAGTTTTAGACTCGGATTATATTGGCCCACTCTATTTCATGATGCATATATGTTTTGCAAATCTTGTGATCAATGCCAGAGAACAGGGAATACTTCTCGTAGGAATGAAATGCCCCGAAACCCTTATTATTCGTGAGATTTTTGATGTTTGGGGTATTGACTTTATGGGTCCTTTTCTTGTATCATTTGGTTTTGTTTACATTCTGCTTGCTGTGGATTATGTATCTAAATGGGTGGAGGCTAAGGCCACTCGGACTGATGATTCTAAAGTTGTTGTGGATTTTATTAGATCACAAATTTTTTGTAGGTTTGGAGTCCCGAGAGCCATCATTAGTGATCAAGGTTCACATTTTTGCAATTGAAGCATGGAGGCTTTGATGAAGAAGTATGGAGTCCAACACAAGGTTTCTACACCCTACCACCCCCAAACCAATGGGCAAGCTAAGGTCTCCAACAGAGAAATTAAGCAGATACTCTAGAAGACAGTTCAACCTAACAGAAAGGATAAGAGCAAGAGGCTTGAGGATGCTTTATGGGCTTACCGGACTGCTTATAAGACACCAATCGGGATGTCTCCATATCGGATTATTTTGGAAAAGCCTGCCACCTACCGGTGGAAATTGAGCATCGAGCATTCGGGCGGTGAAAAGGTGCAACTTGGACCTAGATCAAGCGAGGTTTGGAGAGGAAAGCTGCAGCTGCAAACAATTGGAGGAGATCCGCTTGGAGGCTTATGAAAGTTCCAAACTTTATAAGGAGAAGACCAAAGCCTTCCATGATAAGTTGATTATGAGGAAAACATTTGAGATTGGTCAAAAAGTTCTCCTCTATAACTCCCGCCTCCGACTCATGCATGGCAAATTAAGGTCTAGATGGGATGGACCATTTATTGTTACTAATGTTTTTCCTTCCGGTGTCTTGTTCGGATTAAAAGTGAGGTCACCGCCAAAGCTTTCATCGTAAATGGACACCGCCTCAAACAAGTATCATGAACTTCGGAGAATGCGAAGTGGAGGTGATGAACCTTCTCCATCCGCATTATGAATAAAAAAAAAAGAAAAAAAAAAAAAAAAAAAAAAAAAAAAAAAAAAAAAAAAAAAAAAAAAAAGTGTGTGCCCGACAATGAGGTAGGTAGAGTCGCTCGAAGCATGTGGAGGTCATTTTTTCTTCGGTGACAACAACTGCGAAAATCTTGCAAGTATGGATTTTATTGGCCTACTTTATTAAAGGTCTGTTACACCTTTTGCAAAAGCTGCGGAAATTGGTCAAAAAGTTCTGCTTTGAGATTATCATTTGCACCTACTCCTTGAAAAATTGAGATCTAGGTGGCGCGGTTCTTTTGTTGTCAGACACGCGTATTCTCTCAGCATCAGATACTGAGGATCCTAGGAATGGTAATGCGCTTAAGGTTAATGGACAAAGACTCAATCATTCCTGGAAAACCAAGTTCTTGAGTTCTTTGCGTTACCGGTTAAGTGGCGGATACGGTACTCCGTGACTCTTGAGTCGGTTTATTCTTCAGTTTCCCAAAATAACTGAACCCTTCTTCTCCTTCAAAATGGATGTCATTCTTTCAAACCGAGAAAACATTTTCCTTCTCTTCCTCAAAATGCTCGAGAAAAATCTACAAAGTTCGATGTGAGAGATTGAGAATGTTAATGCACAAAGGTATGCCGAGAAGATGTACGTTGGATAATTGAAGCAAAGGTCCGATTAGCGGTGAGTCCTCAATTTCATTTGACTCATATATGCCCGGTCTTGGAAGAAGTTCATATTCTAAAAGGAGAAGAGCAAAAAGGTTACAAGTCTGTCACAAATGTGGACGATGGAACCGTAACAAGCGATGTCGTACTAAGGGGATGGTTTCCGCAAATAGAGAAGATAAAATTTTCTTCATTAAGAATGGATCGAGTAAGGAGTCATTAGATGATATCTTATTGACTCTTGAGACGCATTCTTGTGGATTGGTGCATCGTGAAATTCTTAAATTGTGGAATCTCTTCAAGGATGAAGAGCAACGCTACAGTCTTGGGAATCTGACTCTAAAAGACCCTGTTTGCCAATTTATAAGAAAATTGGATGGGAAGCTTATCCTCGACTCATAGAAGACGTTTAAGCCGTTCTTGGACGTTAAACCAGAGGCAGATGTGAGCCAGATCCACAAACAATCTGTACATATCATCTTCTTCTTCTTCTTCTTCATGGCATTTTACAAAAAAAAAAATGAAAAAAAAATGAAAAAAAAAAAAAAAAAAAAAATGTATACTTCTTAGGGTTGGCTTTGGTAACACAAACCGTGAATGGGGAAATGCATGCATCCTGATCCAGCCTTCTTAATTGAAAAACAAAGAAGGTAGATTGTATCCACATGTGAGGCGGCCGGTCGTATTATGGTCACTTGTCCCTTCCGGGAGCCCTATGTTGCTTGGTCTTGAATGGGTCGAATCTTGGTCAACAATGCTTTGGCACAAAGCCGAAAGAGTAGACTACCTCCATCCCAATCTTAAGTAAGTATACACTCATCTTTCATCAAGTTTTTCTAACAATTTCACAAACGGACGGACGTGATGTCTCTTGCACTCATGACGTGCAAGTATAAAGATACGCCATGGAAAGTGTACATACAGGTATGTCATCATTTTCTATTATCTTTGTATCATTTTGTTGTATTTTGATTTTTGTACAGACGATCCTTTGAGCAGGGTCCTTCAGGGGTTTCTAGACTTCTTTACCTTGATGGTTTTCTTGAAGTCAAAAAAAAAAAAAAAGATTCTGTGTCTCTTAATTTCAACCTTTTCTGACAACCGCCAACCTACCCTCATAGGTGCAATTATTCCCCTTTCCATTCTTTTTCCTATTTAAACACTCCATTTTCTCCATTTTCCTTCAAACTCAGAAACACTCAAAGGGAGGAAGAGTATAGAATGGGGCCTTCTATTCGTAACCTCAAAAATGTCTGTGTTTTTTGTGGGTCGAGTTATGGGAAGGGATTAGAGTTTGTAAACGCAGCTAGCACTCTTGGTCGATCACTTGCTGCGAGGAATATTCATCTTGTATATGGGGGAGGTTGTCGTGGGTTAATGGGGGCTGTATCACTTGCTGCCTTTTTAAGAGACAGTCAGGTTTTAGGTGTCATTCCTGAAACTTTAGCTCAACAGAACATCAATGGAAAGACAATTGGGGAGGAACTTAAAGTATCATCAATGCATGAACGCATGAAGATAATGCTTGAAAACTCTGATGCATTCATTGCCTTACCAGGTGGTTTTGGTACTTTGGAAGAAATTTTTCAAATTGTCTCTTGGGCCGAACTGAACATCCACCATAAACCCATTGGTTTGTTGAATGTTAATAATTTCTTTGATCTTTTGTTCTTTTTTCTTGACAAAGCTGTGGAACAAAAATTTATCACTCCTTCGGCAAGACAACTTCTTATCTCTGCCTCCACTATTGATGAGCTCATTGATAAATTAGAAGCTTTTGAGTATGTACCTGATCAGGTATCAGCTCAGATAGATTAGTCAACAGGAAGCAGCGAAGGAAGTAACAAGAAACAAGAGCCCGATCTAAAACTTTCTCTTTAATGGGTTTGATTTAAAAAAAAAAATATTTGTTGTTGTTTTGTTTAGTATGATATGGTTGTCATGGACTTATTAAACCAATTAGTGATGGCAGAGTAAGGAGTAATTTTACTCTTGAGACGCATCTTAATTGGTGGCAGAGTAAGGAGTTTTTTAGGTAGTAATTAATTAGTATTGAATTGTGGAAGTACTAACGTTTTCTTATTTGATTTCTTTTCGAAGTCGATGCGACAGCGACAAAGTGTGTTTCTTTTCTGCTTAGCGTTGATTCACTTCTTATCAGGTTGTGTTGCTCTTTTCTATCTCTTTCTTTCACATTGAGGACAATGTTCTATTAAGTGTGGGGGGAGAGATTTTAGCATGTTTCTGTTTCTTTTCGTTTGTTAAAAAAAAAATTCAAAAAAAAAAATTCAAAAAAAAAAAAAAAAAAAAAAAGAAGGTTCATTGCATGATTGAATAATTTTTCTCCCTTCTTGAACTGATATGCTTGGTGATGGATGATTGAATTGATGAATTGAGTTTGATGGATACATACCTTGTGAGATTTTGAGCCTAATGGATGGATTCAACATTTATGTCATTCTCTTATTTCTTGTGTGATTTTCACTCATGTTAATGACCACTCTAGAACTTGCTTTGATTCTTTTTTAGGCTACATTTCACTTGCATGCATGAACATGATTGAGGCCCTCTTTCTTAGCTAGTTTAACCAAATAGTCAACCTTGCTTTCAATATAATATCAAGCACTCTTTTGACCTCTCGAAAATTCTCTGATTCTTGCCAACCTTGTATATTTTCCTTTACTTAACCCCTTTGAGCTTATTTGACCATTCCTTGTTTCTAGCTCATTATGTGCCTTAAATGAAAAATCGTGTTCTTACTGTACCTTAGGGAATAAAAGAACATTAGCCTGGTTAATGGATGAGTTTTTGAACAAGTGTGGGGGTGTGTGTACAAAATGGTTGTTGAAAAAAAAAAAAGAGTGCCTAAAAAAAAAAAAAAGAAGAAAAATGTATGTATATAGTTATGTTCATATATATAAAAAAAAAAGAGAGAAAAGGATGGGGAAATGAATATGTAAAGGGATATACATTAGAGTTGAGATGAACTTTTATGCTCGTTATTTGAACTCAGCTCTCATTTGCTTTTATTCTCTTTGGTATTTATCTTCTCATATCCATTTTATCCTCTTCTGTTACCTTGACCTCACTACAACCTTGAATAAAGTCCTCATGATTTGTGTGTGCATGTGTTTTGAGTAGTGGAGAAGTAGAAGATAAGCAAGCTTATGGTAGTGCAATTTTAACGGGTTGAATTGAGTGAAATACCTACCTTTTAAACACTTGAGAGATTGAGAGGGAATATTGTGAAGATCCATCATTCTTAATTCATTCTTTTCAACGGAAGTTTCCTTGCATTTTGGTTTGAGATGTGAAGAAATATTACCTCATTTATGCTTTGATCCCTTGAATTTCTTGTTGCTCTTCTTGCTTCATTGAGTCCTTTAGAGTTTTTAACTTTTAAGTTTGTGTCGTTTGTCTTTGTCTTCTAACTTTAGTTTTATATGTTTTGCCTAGGAGTGCAAAAAGCTAAGTGTGGGGGAATTTGATAATCACATATTTTATTCATTAAGAAACCCTCATTATTAGTCATTTACACTCTTCATGTACTTAATTGGTTGAATTTGATTATGTTTTGTAAGTTTGAACTCGAATCGGACTTAATTGATTTTTTAGCATTATTCGAGTCTTACACTGTTTCTGTATTTTGGCCATATCTTGAGTTCTAAATGTCTGATAATTATGAATTTTACCTTGTAGGAAAGATAAAAGAGAGCTCTACAACTTTGATGAAGAGCTCAAAGTCAAATTCAGACATTTAGTGGAGCTAATTGGGCATGGAAATCAGAATACGGGATTTGTGACTGGAACCCGAACAGTGTGTAGTAACCAGAACATAATTCGAGTTTGGGTTTATAGAATGGGCTGAAAATTGGTGATCTAAAAGTTAAGACCCATATGTACAACTTTCATGACAAACACAAAACTTGATTCGGGCTCCTTGATGGAGATATTGGGTCTGAAAGTCAAAACAGAGGTGCTGAAACTGGTCCTGAGCAGTCTGTAGTAATTGGGTCATATCTTGGGCTGTAGGACGAATTTTTGGGTGCTTCCAGAGCCATTGGAAAGCTTAGACAATTTCCTAGAACTTTCATGAAGACCATTTGGCTCAAAAATGACGAAATCAATGAGTTCAGCAATGAATACTTTCGGAGACAAGGAAGCTCACCTACCAAGTTCACCTACCAAGCTCACCTACCAAGTTCACCTACCAAGCTCACCTACTAATTCCACCTACTAATCTCATCTACCCATCTACTACTACTCTGAATCCTCTATAAAAGGAAGCATGTGGAGAGCTCTAAACACAACATACACTTTGGGTGTTAGAAATAGCTTTTCATAGTTCTTGTATATTTTTCCTTCATTGTAATGGAGAGCTAAGTCACTTCTAGTCAATTCGGGACTCTTGAAGAGATTGTGGCTTGGATTCTTGAGACCTTGGTTATGTAATGTATTTGATTTATATTTGAATTCCTCTTCTCTTCTTCTTCTGTTCTCTTGATCTTGAATGCATGAATGGTGATTCTGTTTATGTTTGATCTGATTTGATCTTGGTTTAAGATTAAGTATTGTGATGAACTGAAGATTGAGATTTGTGATGAAACTTAGAACTGATTGATCTAAACTAATCATGTAATTGAAGAGGTTAGGTTACTGATTGATGCCTAGGTTAATTGAATTCGGTGCTTAAATTGATATATATCTACATGAATGGTGCGATTGCAGATTTATGTTTATTACTTGTCAATTGAATTCTGGACGATTGTCTAGTATGAATTCTGGATCTGATGCTGAGATCTCGGTTAGATCCAAGTTAACCATTCAAATGTACTTCAAATGTTTGTTGAAAGGTCTATGATTGAATCCACCCAATCTCGGATAGATTTCTGAATTGACTGTTCTTTTAATTGTTATTTTTCTTCAGATCTTGTCATTGTAATCCTTGAACAATCAAAACCCCCCTTTTTCTAACTTTTATTTGATTTGATCAAATTGCATTTACGATCCTTGAGGAGACGATCCGGTATTGTTCACTATACTGCAAACTTAGTTAATAACTTCGGTTATAATTTTGACTGAGTTCGGCGCTCGTCACAGACTCTACCCCAAAATCTCAGAATTCCATCCATTCCTTCCTCGAATTTCGTTTCCTTACCTTGCTTCATTAACTCTCTCACTTCTTACAAGAATTTGTCGACTTTTTTTTTTTCTCGTATGTCCTCCATTAGTTCACTTGAGATGGTAACCATATTTATACTAATCCTTTTGGATTCCAACTTGACAAATGACCAAGTATCTCTAAACTGTTCGATGAGCTCTCTTTCCTTGATCATTAGTGTAGAAACACTGACGGTCTTCCTACTCAAGGCGTCAGCCACGACATTCGCCTTGCCAGGGTGGTACAACAGTTGAAAGTCGTAGTCTTTCAAGAATTCTAACCATCTTCGCTGTCTCATGTTCAGCTCCTTCTGATTATACAAGTACTTTAAACTTTTGTGGTCACTGAAGATGTTGAACGTTGCTCCATAGAGGAAATGCCTCCATATTTTCAGAGCAAAAACCGCAACTGCCAGCTCCAAATCGTGCGTCGGATATTTCTTTTCGTGCACTTGCAACTGTCGCAAAGCATAAGCTACCACTCTTCTGTGTTGCCTAAGAATAGACCCCAATCCTTGGTACGAAGCATCACAGTACACCTCGAATGGCTCATTTGGATCAGGTAGTACCAATACGGGTGAGGTAGTCTATCGTTTCTTCAACTCTTGAAAACTTTGCTCGCAGCTATCAGTCCATTCAAAAATCTTGTCCTTCTTTGTCAACTGAGTAAGCAGTCCGACAATTTTGGAAAATCCTTCTATGAATCTTCTGTAATATCTAGCTAAACCCACGAAGCTACGAACTTCTGTCACTGACTTCGGTTGTTCCCACTGTAGCACTGCTTCTACTTTGGACGGATCCACTGCAATCTCTTCCTTTGAGATCACATGGCCCAAAAACTTCACCTCATCAAGCCAAAACTCACACTTTGACAATTTGGCATACAGTTCTTTCTCCTTCAAAATCTGAAGAATTATGTTGAGGTGTTCAGCATGATCCTCCTGATTCTGGGAATATATCAGGATGTCATCGATGAAAACGACAACAAACTTGTCCAAGTAAGGATGAAAGATCCTGTTCATGTAGTCCATAAAGATAGCAGGTGCATTCGTGACACCAAACGGCATCACAAGGTATTCGTAATGACCGTATTAGGTACGAAAAGTAGTCTTGGGTACATCCTCCGTCTTCACTCTTATCTGATGATACCCGGATCTCAGATCAATCTTAGAAAATACCGCTGCTCCCCTCAGTTGGTCCATCAAGTCGCTGATTCTTGGGAGTGGATACTTGTTCTTAATTGTCAACTTGTTCAACTGCCTATAGTCCACACACAACCTCGAGGTACCATCCTTCTTTCGAACCAATAACACTAGCACTCCCCAGGGTGATACACTTGGCCTGACAAACTGTTTCTCCAAAAGCTCCTCTAGCTGTTTCTTTAGTTCTGCTAATTTTATTGGCGACATCCGATATGGTGCTATAGACACAAGACCAGCTCCCGGTACAAGGTCAATAGCGAACTCTATCTCGCGCGTTGGCGGTAAACTAGGTACATCTTCGAGGAAGATTTTAGGAAACTCCTTCACCATAGGAATAGTGCTCAGATCAGCCTCGCTCTCGACTTTCAAAGAAGATAGTAGTATGTACCCTTGAGCTCCTTCTTTCAAGAAAGCTCGTACTTGGTTGGCCGTCAAGCATCTAGAATCTTCATCCACAGGAAAGACTGTGGTTTTTCTAGAGCAATCTAACAGAACATGGTTGGAAGATAACCAGTCCATCCCTAAGATTATATCTAGTTGTGAAAGAGGTAAACATATCAAATCGACAGAAAAGATTCGACCTTCAACAATTAGGGGACACTTCAAGCAGACTTTGGTAGTAACTACTGGTTTATTAGTAGGGGTTGAAACAGTCAAATCAAAGGGTAGTTCAGACACAGGTAAGCCAAGTCGTAGCACACAGTCATATGATATGAAAAAATGGGTTGCCCCAAAGTCATACAGTACTTTTAAAAGATTACCTTCTATGGTGCCTTCTCCTTGAATCAAGTCTTCGGATTCAGAGGCTTCAGCTCCGCTCATGGTGTAAACTCGACCTTCGACTTGCGGTTTCTTGGCTCGAGTTACATTGACTGAAGGTTCAGTCTTTGCTTGATTGCAGTCTCTGGACACGTGGCCCGGTTTACCACATCTGAAGCAGATGATTCCCTTGATTGTGCAGTCTCTCGTGAGATGATCTTTCCCACACTTTAGGCATTTGGACGGATATGTCACATTCTGACCAGTTCGGTTCCCAGAAGAACCTCCACCTGAACTTCCACCAGTTTGTTGCGGGTTTCCCGTTGGTCGGGAATAAGGCTTCTTTTGGAAGTTGTACTTGACTTCATGTTGAAGTCTTCCTCTCTAATCTTGCTTGAACTCTTCCTAATCTTTGATTGGTTTGAGCTTGATTATATTTGTATTTAACTAGTTGATTTCTCAATTGCAGGATGAGTCCAAAAGAACCAAATTGCTGCAAGTCAAAACCCTACATTGGAAGAGAAATCAAAAGACAAGTTTCAGTACATCACGCGACGGCGCGTGTTATGTAACGCTGTGGCGTGATCTGTCTTTTTTTAAATACTGAAGCTCAGATTTCATAAAAGACTCTCCTCTCTCTCACATTTTTCGTACTTCTCTCTCTTCCATCTTTCATAGTACATTTTGGGGCTTTTGCCCATTGGAGAATCCAGCAGCTAATAAGGCATTGTGAGGTTGAAAGAGGGTTGAAGGAATCAAGATCCAAGCTTCAAGCCTCAAACCATTAAGGCTTCTTCTTCTGTTTCTTCTTTTCTTTATCTTCTATTTATCTTGAATACATATTTTTGTATGACATTCTCGTATTCATTGTGTAGCTAGTTGTGTTTAGATTATTCTTTGAATCAGCCTTTGACATTGAATAATTTGTACCCTTTCTGAGGTCATATGAAAGATTTGGGTTTCGTTCTATTATATTGTGCATAATGCTCTTATTTGTCTGATCAACTTATGGTTGATTTGTTGAAATCTATTGAGCCTAGACATAGGACTTTAGGTTTTAGATCATTTGTATGGTAGATGTACCTTCAACTTCATTCCAATGATAGAATAGGTTAATTCGTTAATAGGATAGACATATACCTATTAGTTGTGCATAGCCTTAGTGAGAATCGATATTAATGCTGGTTGGTTTGCTTTGGTTCTCATGGACGCATAGTGAACTAGGTAAATAGCATAGGATTAATTGTCCTAGACTTAGGCTTTTAACTAAGTTAATTTCTCAAGCTAACCTAATCTAATCGTTTGTATGCTTATAGGGATTGCATGCTTTCAGTTTAAATAGGAGGTGAAAAAGGATTCTCTAAGTTCTCAATCTATCTTTGTTTTTCTTTATGTCTTGTAATTTATCTATTAACCCCTTTTTCACTTTACGTTTGCTTAAATATAATAAATTAAGCTGTAAATTACTATTTAGCTTTAGAAATTACCATAGTCCTTATGGAGATGATCCTACTCATCATTCTTATTACTTGAGCGACCCGTGCACTTGCGATTAGTAAAAGAGCGGTTGGTTTCTGACTCAGCACGTTCCCTCGAGGATAATTGCTAATTCAGAAGCTAACTATTAACCAATAGTTTAATAAATTCTATCTAAGAACATTCAAATTAAAAGAGTTGAGTTTAAACTACTTCAAGAACTGAAAAGCTATCTAATTGGGATTAGAGTTGATAATTAGAGAATAGGAAATCCTTTTTCATCTCCTATTACTTCAATTGATAATAAGTACTCCTTACGAGCAATATAAACGAAATGATCAGGTTAGCTTGAGAATCTGATTTAGTTAACAACATATGTCTAGGTCAATCAACTCTGTTTCAGTTACCTAATTCATTATGTTTCCATGAGAATTAGAGTAAAATCCACTCATTAAGATCTATTCTCAATCAATTACTATGCATGCCCAATAGGTAAATTTTTATCCTATTAATGAATCATCTCACCCAAACCAATTGAATAAAATAGAACATGTATCAATCATACTTACGATCTCAAATCCAAATTCCTATGTCTAGGTTCATTAGATTTTATCAAATCACTTAAAAGCTGATCAAACATTCAAGAGCATTAGGAGCTATATAATTGAACCAAACCAAATCATGTATATACACTCAAAGGATTACATAATCACTTAATATCTATAGGAAGATCTAAAGAAAACCCTACACACAGCTTAGCCAGCCATGAAACCTAAGAATATATCACAATAAACCATGTTCATGGAGATAGAAATGAGAAAAGAGAAGAAATGGAAGAACAAAGCTCAAAGGTGATGATCCTCCAAGCTTGAATCTCCCTCCCAAGGTAAAGATGGACTCCAAACTTGATCACTTCTGCTTCCTTGTAGTGTAAAATGCGAAAACCTAGCAACTATTGTCTAAAAATAACCTAACTCCCTTTGAAAATTAATGCAACAGTATTTATAGGGCTCAAAAAATAGAGTCACATCACGGTATTCAACTTCCTACGCCGCGGTCTGTGTACATTTTAGGTCACTATGCTGCGACATTAATTACCTTGCGCTGTGGCATGCAAATTGCGTAGCTCTTTATCAAAAGTAGAGGATGCCCCAAGCTACGGCATTGATGTGCCTACGCTGCGGCGTGACAAGCTGATCCTTGTACTTGACTTTCTCTTGCAATGTTGGTCCAAATCTCCCAAGTTTCAATTTGGTTGAAACCCTACCTGCCATTGAGAAATTACTAATTCAATAATAAGTGCAATTGTACTCAATCTATCAAAGAATCGAAAACATTTTCTCAGAATCGTGATGGAAGACATCAAAATTAAATTATATGAATATGAAGCTAAAGTCTTCCATTCATGCATCAAAACAAGGACTAAGCAATCAATATAGCAAAGATATAGGGCACAAATAACTACAAATTGTAGAGTTATCAAGTTTATATATACAGAATGAGGAATTTAAGAATACAGGATCCTTTTTCCCCACCAAGGGTCATCTCTATGATTCTAATGAAATTTTGGATATCCTTCCCTCATAAAGGTTCACCTCCAAAATCCATTATACTACGTGAATCACCAACTCACACAAAGAAAAGATACTGAGTGAGAAAGCATTCAAGGAGTATTTACCTTCCCATTCAAGGATAAATATACAATTCTCATATTCAATTCACATTCAAATTCTATAAGCACTGATCATTTAAACATTCAATCAAAATATCATTCTAGCTCAACCTTAATATTTTAAGGGAGCATATTCTCAAATTCACAATATATAATCCTAATTCATATTCCACTAGAACAATATCATATCCAATACATACATGTATAACGTTCCAATAAAATTTCCCTAAAATATAGGGAATATACCTCTATTAGAGTCTTAACATACTTTAAAAGATATACATAAAGGATCCCAACATATATCACAATCCATTTTATCAAAAATAACAGTTTTTCCAAATTCTTGGTCTGGGCGCCTGGGTGCCCATTCACCAGTGCCTGGGCACTGGGATGGCATAGAGCAAACACTATTTTTTCCTCTCGCCAGTGCCTAAGAGCCAGACTCCCAGTGCCTGAGCGCTGACGAGTGCCGAACTCATCAAAATTACAACCAAGTTACACCTACTGCTTGTAGCATAGGAAGCAACACTGGATCGTCTCTCAAGGATTATAAAATGCAATTTGATCAAGTCAAGTTAAAATGGGGGGGTTAGGTGAGATTAAGAAGCAGAATTAACAAACAACAAACATAATTCGAATTAATCAAAATTAAGAAAGCAACCAATCCAAGAAAATTGTCCAAACTTGATTTTAATCCATCCTTGATTACTAAATGTCCATTCAATTATTAATCAAGTCTTTGGTCTTAGACCACATCAAGAAGCCTCTCAATGATCATGGATCTTCTACTAGAAATGCTTCTAGATTTCAATTAATTAAGATTAGACAAGTTAAGCACTCATCAAAATCGAAATCAACTTAAAAGTCAAGATCCAACCAAGTTAAACTTTTCATCAAGCACCTTCAATGCTTTGTTTAATTTCTGAGTTCATCTCTTTGCACATGGTAATTAAGCAATTAACATAAGAAAATTCTAATTAACCAACTAGAATTAACAAAGAGAAGAAGAAGAAGAGAAACTTGATTAATAGTTGAACTTAAACATTAAAAATGAAATCTCAAGATTAACAACCAAGTATGTTTAATCTCTTGGATTGATCTAAAGGCTCTACCCCTCCATGAGAAGGGGAGAACTCAGAAAAATAAAAGAAGAAAGAAGACAAAAATTAGAGAGAAGGAGAAAGAAAAGAGTTCTAGAGAGAAGAAAGAAAAATGTCAAATGGGAGGTGCCACAGTTTCTCACTTGCCACCCCCTAAACTACCCCCTATTTTGGCTTTATGTAACACCCCAAAAATTCGTATTTTATTTATTTCGGGTGATTCTTAATTATTTTGAATAATCTGACTCGACTTCCGTGGATTTTATAATTTTTTGTGATTTTTAGGAATTTTTTGGAGTTTTTATGTTTTTTTATTATTTTAATATTATTTTGGGGCTGTATACGAGCCTTCGTATTTTATTTCTTTTTGTAAATCCTTAATGATTTTTACTAATCCGACTTGATTTCCATAAGTTTTATAATTTTTATGATTTTGTGGATGATTATGAAATTTTTATATTTCTCTAATTATTTTAGTGTTATCCGTGAGCTGTCTTGGGCCTAAGGGGGCTGTATGTGGGGCCAGGTAGGTCCAGAAAAGTGAAAATTTTTTTGCAGCCAGGAAATTTTGTACTGTTGAGACGGAGACGGCGGATCTTACTAAACCCAAATTCAGAAACAGTTTTCAAAATTTTCTTTTACTGTATATTCTACTATTTTATTTATTGGGTAATAAAAATACAATAGTTATTATCCAACAGTTGATATTTACCAGAAAATATTTTGAACAAGCTTAGAGGTGAAGCCTTTAGATATCCACCCTTGATCTAATCAATGGTGGTGATGAGTCCAACTTAGTGGCTTAGACTTTCCAAGAACCAATAGAAATTGGTCAAGAATAATGGCTTGACTCTTTAAGGACCAATAGGAAACAAGCTATTGAATAAAGTTTGGACTTCTTAAATTGTTGCTTCTACGGTGAAGGAAGAGTAAATTGCTCTAATAAGCAATTCACTTTATGATATTATGATACAATTCAAGTGAAACAAAGTGAGACCAAGTCAAATAAAATGGCTTCTCCTTTGTGAAGTTCCACGGCAAAGCATTGTTCTTGTGAGGCAATTATTACAATTTTAATTCCATCCATTCATATCATCTTTTATCAATTAAACAAAGTAAGACAAGTCAATATTGGTGGCTTTCTCCATTTGAAGCATACAACCTTGCACTTGAAGGGGGACAATTCTTTTGCTCATTATACTTGGTCATTCTTCTAACAATAATTCAAGAAATTAAACAAAAGTTAGTCAATTTTGGTGACTATTTCTTTTAATTCTTATGGCCATGCTTGCTTGGTGAAAGAGAAATATTCTATCTTTAATTCATTTCTATCACCTTTGTTTCAAAGTGGCTCACGGCCAAGTATTTTTGGGGGGCCTAAATATTAACTCCTCACTTGACATTTCCTATCACCTTCTATCAACTAACAAAACAAAGTATCTCTCATCTTTCTCTCAAAATAGCTCACGGCCATGAAGGCTTTAGGAAGCCAAATTTGTGACTTTAATTTATTTGAACATCTTTTCTATTTCAAGAACCAAATTCTCTCTATTCTCTCCAAAGTGACTTACGGCCACACCACTCCACCCCATCACCCAAGCTTCAATAATTTAATCTAACCCCACTTCTTGGATCCTTACAATATTCTAAGATACTTTGTAGAAGAAACCTAAGCCTAAATCATCCATCTTCATCTTGTTCTTCAAAAGCTCAAGTTTGAAGCCTTTGAGGTGGAGTTCCTTAATCTTCATATTTCTATCCATTTCAAAGTTCTAATCATGATTTTAATCCATGGTTATTTTGGTTTAAAACCTTAGGTGTTAATATTATATGTTTTTCCTTGTTTTCAAGAATCACTTGATGGAGAAAATCTACTTAAAAGAAGCAAAGTAAGGAGCTTTTAAGGTTCTTTAAGAGGTAAGAGGGAGATCCATCTCACCAACCAAGTATGGTGGTGGAGATGGTTTTGTATTTGATGGATGGTGAATCCATGTGAGGATTCATATTCATGGTCATGTAATTATTTGTAGGTGTTTATGTGTTTTGATTATTTGCTTATGTTTGATATGATTTGCATGATTTATTACTTTTGTTTATGGCATGCTTGTAATATATATGATGAATATGTAAATGTATGCCATGATTTGATGATGGAAAGGAAAACAATTTTGGTTCCAAAGAACCATAGAGGCATCACGACCTCAAATTAATTTTAGGAGCAAGAGATTCTTAGTGTTTTACTAATTATGAGTAATATGTTGATGATTTTAAGGATTTGCAAAGAAAGTGGACATGAAAATGAACAAATGAATTGGTTTTTAAGACCATGAGTCTCACGGTTTTTGAAGGAAATCTTTAATGGTTTTGTTTGTGTAAAAACAAGAATGGTACTTAATTGATTTAGAAGGAAAAATATTTGATAGTTTCAATGGCCATGTACCATGGTTTTGGAAGGCTTGTAAATGCCTAGGTTTTATGAAACAAAGTGATTTTTCAAAGTAAGAATATAACTGATTTAGTACAAGGATTTTGGAAATGGAAACAAAGTGTTTTATCACTTGAGAAATAGAAATTTTGGTTATGAAAGGAAAATAGAGGTTGTAAGGGTTTGAACCTCAAATTATTTTGGAAGAGGATTGGATTTGAGAATTTATTATGAATTATAAAGGAAACATTGATGATTTAAAATTTACTAACGTAAAACTCAACTTTAGGTTTTGGAGCGCATTAGGAAATTTTAAGTGAGAAACATTGATTTAATTCAATGAAATGATGAATTTGTGGAATATATTGCGAAAAGGATTTTCTTGAGTAAGAAAATGTGGAAAATTGTTTGTGTTGACCGTGAATCCGCAAGCGCACGGGTCGACAAGTAATATAAAGGAGAGTTAGAGTATCGTGTCCCAAGGGATTGAATAGTTAGAAGAATGTTAAACTTAACTATATTCACAAATTTTTATCCAAGCAAACGAAAGAGAGTGAGTTGCAATTTAAAATAACAACTTAAAGGAAACAAAATAAGAAAACACCCAACACTAATTCCACAAAAGAAGATGAGAATGATTAAAGCCTAGGGGTCCCTATTCACTTGCTATTTCAATGATTAGTTGCAATTAACAAGCACCTATCAATGAATTGATATATGTTGGCTGATAATCATCAATAGATAATAGCCTATGTCTAGGACAATTACCCATATGAAACCTAGTTATTCCATTATGTGTCCATGTGAAGCAACATAAGAATCACTCATTGAGGCCAATTATCAAACACTTGCCATGCATGACCAAAGGGTATGTGTCCATCCCCTTAGTTAAACATACATCAACCATACCATTCCATATTCACAACACCCTATTTCTAGTTCAATTGGAATATTAAAAATCATGCAATTGATGGCCAATCAACAACAAGCATTAAGCAAAGATATGGATGAACAAAATCAATTTCATTGAAAGGATACTCAACTAATTACAACTTAATCAAATTCATAGCAAGATTCTAGAGAACCCCTAGATTAAAGTTTAGTTACACATTATCAAGGAGAAGAGAACAAATGTAAACAATTGATTCATCATGTTACAAATCAAGGAGAAAGGGGAAAGAATGAACAAAAATGGAGAGATTCCAAGCTTAATCTTCCTCCTTCTTCTTGATTCCTCCTTTAGTCACCTTCAATCCAAGTGTGATCTTTCTCCTCTCACTTGCTCTCTGGAATTCGTGGCTAGGTTCCAAATTGAAGAAGCTCCCTCATCCTCCCAAAAATCAGAATATAAGGGTAAAATTCGTGTGCCAGGATTTTAACCACGCCTAGGCGTGAATTTACCACGCCTAGGCGTGGTTATGAGTCACGTGCCTTCCTCTGCTTGCCACGCCTAGGCTTGACTTTACCACGCCTAGGCGTGGTGGTGTCTGCCTGAGTCACCCTGAAAACCTGAGTCTTACACGCCTAGGCGTGAATTAATCACGCCTAGGCGTGGGTGTCTCTGCTTCTAATCCCGAGAAAGCTGCAAGGGCCACGCCTAGGCTTGGATTTGTCACGCCTAGGCGTGGGTTGGAAAGCACCTTCCCTTGGTGATTTCTTCACACTTTGGGCCTTTCTTCATTTTCCTCATCCCTTCCAAGGCCTTTCTCATCTTGAATACCTATATCAAAAAAATGATAAAGTCCATCAAATCACAATTCATCCAACTTCAATCAACAAGATCTTCAAAGATTCACTTATAAATCATTTGAATCAACAAGCTTAATTCACCAAAGTCATGCAAATATTGAACTTATGACCTTGAAAACTTAGGGATAGCATGCTCAAATATAATCAAATTCGAGTGAATTAACTTCATTTTTGAAGTTATCACACCCCCAAACCTAAAGTTTTGCTAGTCCTCGAGCAAACTAATCCAAGCGAGGAAAAGGAATTACAATCCAATTCAAATGTCAAGAAACATGAGGCAATTTGAACCAGAGCAAACCCAGACTTCCAATTATCATTCATACCCTCAGAAATCACTTCACAACCTCACAACAAGGTCCACACATGCAAGAAATTCCCAACTATCATGATCACCCTTGAATGCCATTTTTGTGCATGAAAGATTTCCCAAGCCCATGTATTTAAGACCCTTTCCTAATCATGAAGAGCAAGATGGATGAATTTATAAAATGCACATGTACTCTCAAAAGAATGTTCTTCATCCCTTTCTCCACTAATGTAGGCAAGACAAAATCAAAGATCATGAGGGTCTTTTAAGCTTGTAATGTAAGGCTAGGGGTAGTGGCTAAGAAAGAAGGGAAAGGCTTTGAATTCAAATATCAAACACATAATCAACCACTTCTATTGAATCAAGCCAAGCATGTAGATGCACAAATAGAATCCAACTTGAAGAATCAACTTTCTTTATTCCATTTTCTCATCATTTCAGATTTTTTTTTTTTTTTGGATTTCTAAGATCATACATACAATCTTATTTTCATTGCAGAAAGGCTTCAATTCACATAACAACCCAATTATTCACTTTCTTTCTCTCTTTTTTTTTTTTTTTTTTTTTTTTCGGATGAAAGCTAGTAACCACAAATTCCTGGATTCTTAGCATCATGCAAAACACTATGGCTCAAAACAACAGAATCGCTTTCAATCATGTGCTCAATAAAGGGACCAGTATAGAGGGAAGAGATCTTTCTTTTATAAGCATGGGTTAAGAGGGTAGAGATTAGGGTTAAAGAAATGAAAATTAGGCCACACACTCACGCACACAAGGCTTCAAAAGGGGTACTAGGGGACTCATTCATTCAAGGTTGGCTTGAAGAGCTCAATCGGTCCAAACAAGTGCCCTAGTCATTTCCTTGAAAATGCATTGCCTAGGATTTCGCCTCAAAAGGGAATTAGACAAGCTTCTAAGATGCAATTAGACTTTACACATGCCAATCATAAATTTATCCAACCATGCATTTCATTCATATTTCAGGATCCACCACACATGCAACCAGGATTTTCTCTCACACGCAATTATGGCAATAAGTGCAAGCACAAAATCTCAAATTTTTACAAATGAGTTCCCAAGCAGTGAGGTGTATATATGATCCATACAATCATCAGATATTCTAATCAGAAATCAGGCATGCACAAGTTCAACCTGCCTCAACACACACTCATCCATTCAATTCCTAATTCATGACCCTAAGGCAAAATCATGCTCACTCAGATCCGAAGAGAAGGGAATCAATACATATATATATATGTCCAAACAATGATTCAACAATGATTCAACAATGATTCACCAAAGTCATTGTGAAGACAATGACTTTGGTGCCAACCAAATATGCTCTGAACTTGTCAAAAGCAAACACTACAGCAAGGAGTTCCTTCTCAGTGGTGGTGTAGTTCAACTGAGCATCATTGAGTGTCCGACTTGCATAATAGATGGAATGGAAGATTTTATTCTTCCTTTGGCCCTTGCTCCAATTGCATAGTCACTAGCGTCACACATAAGCTCAAATGGTAAGGTCCAACTGGAGTAGTGATAATGGGTGCGAGAGATAAGCCTTTTCTTCAATTCCACAAAGGCTTCCATACAAGCTTCATCAAACTTGAAAACCACATCTTTTTCAACAAGTTACACAATGGTTTAGCAAGCTTAGAGAAGTCTTTGATGAGCCGCCGATAGAATCGAGCATGACCAAGGAAGCTCCTAACTCCCTTCATTGAAATTGGTGGAGGAAGTTTCTCAATCACTTCAATTTTAGCTCGATCCACTTCCATTCCCTTGGATGACACTCTATGACCAAGTACTATTCCCTCTTGGACCATAAAATGGCACTTCTCCCAATTGAGCACCAAATTGGTTTCCTCGTACCTTTGCAACACCAAGGCCAAGTTCTGAAGACAACCATCAAAGGAATCACCAAAAACAGAGAAATCGTCCATGAATATCTCCAAGCAGTTCTCTACCATATCAGTGAAAATGGCCATCATACACCTCTGAAAAGTAGCAGGAGCGTTGCACAACCCGAAGGGCATTCTTCTGAAAGCATAAGTACCATAAGAGGCGGGTGAATGTTGTTTTCTCTTGATCATCGGGGCAATCGCAATCTGATTGTGCCAGAGTACCCATCCAAGAAACAATAAAACTCATGACCGCCAACCTATCCAGCATCTGATCAATAAATGGCAATGGAAAATGATCCTTTCTGGTTGCAGTGTTAAGCTTCCTGTAATCCATGCATATGCGCCATCCAGTGACAGTCCTGGTGGGAATTAAATCATTATTCTCATTTGCTACAACTGTCATTCCACCTTTCTTGGGCACACACTGAACTGGGCTCACCCATTTGCTATCAGAAATAGGGTATATGATGCCCGCATCCAGCCACTTGATAATCTCCTTTTTGACAACCTCCTTCATGATGGGATTTAGGCGCCTCTGATGTTCAATGGTTGGCTTATGGTCAGCTTCCAACAATATTTTGTGCATGCAAATGGTGGGGCTAATACCCATGATATCCGCAATGGACCACCCCAAGGCCTGTTTGTATTCTCTAAGTACTCTGAGCAACTTGGATTCTTGCTCTTCTGACAAGGATGAGGAGATGATAAGCGGCAATGTGGACTCCTCCCCTAGGTATGAATACCTCAAATGATCGAGGCAATGGCTTGAGTTCTAGCTTGGGTGGAACTATGACGAGAGGGTTGGAGGCGAGCTTATCAGAGGGTATGTTCAATGGTTCAAAACCTGGTCTCTGTAAAACTTGAGACACGTCAAAGCAGTTTAATACATTCCATCACATCATCCCTATCTACATGCTCATGTAAGGATGTTAATGATAAAGCAAGGGGATCATCAATGAAATTAGTATGGAATGCAGTATTAACTACTTGATCAATCATACCTATGTAAGAACATTCTTCATGGTCATTGGGAAATTTCATGGACTTGTAAATGTTAAAAGTTACCTTATCCTCATTGACCTGCATTGTAAGCTCACCTTTTTGGACATCGATCATAGTCTTACCCGTAGCCGGAAGGGTCTCCCAAGAATCAAAGGCACATTGCGATCCTCTTCCATGTCTAGAATGATGAAATCATTTGGAAAGATGAACTTGTCCACCTTGACCAATACATCTTCTATGACCCCTTTAGGGTATGTGAGAGAACGGTCGACTAGCTGCAAGGTAATCGAAGTCGGCCGCCTCCCCAAACCTAGCCTTTGAAAGATGGATAAAGGCATCAAGTTTATGCTTGCCCCTAGATCACACAAGGCTTTTCCAAAGAATTGACTCCCGATTGTGCATGGAATGGTGAAGCTCCGGGGTCTTTCAATTTGGGAGGTAGCTTATTCGCAAAATTGCACTACATTCCTCTGTGAGAGCTACGGTCTCATAATCCCCCAATTTCCTCTTCTTGGACAAGATGTCTTTCATGAACTTCACATAACTCGGCATTTGTTCTAACGCCTCACAAATGGAATGTTGATGTGAAGCTTCTTGAAAATTTCCAAGAATTTTTGAACTGAGCATCAAGCTTCTTGCTTTGCTAGCTAGGTTAGGAAAAGGTGGAGGTGGTGTTATGGGCTTGTCCTCCTTCTTCTTGTCTTCAACCCTTTCCCTAGCCATTTTCTCATTTTTCTCAACCTCTTTGCTCACAACCTTTTCATCTTGAGCCACCTCAATTTCTTCTTCAAGTTGTTTGGTCATTGGATTACCTTCTATCTCCTTCCCACTCCTCAATGAGATAACCTTGCAATGCTCATTAGATGCACCCTTGGGATTGTTAATGGTGTCACTTGGAAAATTCCTTGGGGTCTGTTATTTAGAGCTTGGGCAAGTTGGCCCACTTGAGTCTCAAGATTCCTCAAAGAAGCTGCTTGACTTTGCATTAAAGCATCGTGGGATGCTAGCCTTGAATCGTCTTAGTCATGTAATCTTGTTGGTGGTCATAAGCGGGCAAACATCTTCTCCAAATTAGAAGTTGAAGTCGATGTTGAAGTTTGGGCTTGAAGGGGGCTCTGTTGTTGAAAGCACGGAGGAGCACGAGGTGCTTGATTATCTTCGATGAGATGAGGAAGAGCCTTGAACATTTCCACCCCATGAGAGATTAGGATGGTTCCGCCAATGGGGTTATAAGTATTACCAAATGCGGTGTTGTGACCCGGTTGACGGAATTGACTAGCATATTGTACACTTTCCAAGCTAGCCGTACAATTGGCGGTGGAGTGATGATCCCCACAATGATCACAAATCTCGGTGTGACATTAGTTCCACTTGCAACCGAGTTGGATTGTCATGGTGTCCAACTTCTTGGAAGTCTTTGCCACTTGAGCGGAAAGTGATGTGAGAGCATCAACTTCATGTATCCTGCTGCCGCTCTCCTCGGAGTAACTCTCTCTGCTGGCCTTGATAGTTATTGTTAGCCATTTCTTCCAACAAGTCATAGGCTGCATCACAGTCTTGCTCATAAGTGCCCCTCCATTTCTTTGCATCAATTATGGAACGAATGGAGGTTGTCAAGCTATTGTAGAAAGTATGAACCAACATCCATTTTGCTATGCCATGGTGGGGGCACTTCCTTAGCAAATCTTTAAATCGCTCCCATGCTTCATATAAAGTTTCTCCTTCAAATTGCACGAAGGACAAGATGTCATTTCGTACTTCATTGCCTTCATGGGAGGAAAGAATCGGTCCAAGAACTTCGAGCCAGCTCTTCCCAGGTAGTGATAGAATGTTCTGGTAAAGAATGAAGCCAAGCCTTGGCCCTATCCCTCAATGAAAAGAGAAGAGCCTTAAGCGAGCTGCATCGTCAGTCATCCCATGATGCTTGAAAGTATCACATATCTCCAGGAAATTGGCTAGATGAGCATTAGGATCTTCATGGGGTAAATCTCCAAAGCGCACATTTTGTTGAACCATCGAATAATAGCAGGCTTGATCTCAAAAGTTTGTGCTTGGACGGTGGCCTTCTAATGCTAGATCGGATTTCTCTAGCACTTGGGGTAGCATATTCCCTTAAGGGTCTTTCGGCATTTGCTTCCTCCGCCATCTCAGATTCACTAACCAAATTTAGTGCTTGTTCTTGTACTTGTTGTTCTCTCAGTAATCTACGAAATGTCCTCTCGATCTCAGGATCGTAAGGAAATCGAGACACACCTTGAGTTCTTCGCATACAAGAGCCAAGTACCTGAAAATCAAAAAAATGCAAAACAAAACAAACGAAACTTGAAATAAGAATTGTGAATAGATGTAAGAAATAACACAAAATCTAAACTCAATCCCCGGCAACGGCGCCAAAAACTTGTTTGTGTTGACCGTAAATCCGCAAGCGCACGGGTCGACAAGTAATATAAAGGAGAGTTAGAGTATCGTGTCCCAAGGGATTGAATAGTTAGAAGAATGTTAAACTTAACTATATTCACAAATTTTTATCCAAGCAAACGAAAGAGAGTGAGTTGCAATTTAAAATAACAACTTAAAGGAAACAAAATAAGAAAACACCCAACACTAATTCCACAAAAGAAGATGAGAATGATTAAAGCCTAGGGGTCCCTATTCACTTGCTATTTCAATGATTAGTTGCAATTAACAAGCACCTATCAATGAATTGATATATGTTGGCTGATAATCATCAATAGATAATAGCCTATGTCTAGGACAATTACCCATATGAAACCTAGTTATTCCACTATGTGTCCATGTGAAGCAACATAAGAATCACTCATTGAGGCCAATTATCAAACACTTGCCATGCATGACCAAAGGGTATGTGTCCATCCCCTTAGTTAAACATACATCAACCATACCATTCCATATTCACAACACCCTATTTCTAGTTCAATTGGAATATTAAAAATCATGCAATTGATGGCCAATCAACAACAAGCATTAAGCAAAGATATGGATGAACAAAATCAATTTCATTGAAAGGATACTCAACTAATTACAACTTAATCAAATTCATAGCAAGATTCTAGAGAACCCCTAGATTAAAGTTTAGTTACACATTATCAAGGAGAAGAGAACAAATGTAAACAATTGATTCATCATGTTACAAATCAAGGAGAAAGGGGAAAGAATGAACAAAAATGGAGAGATTCCAAGCTTAATCTTCCTCCTTCTTCTTGATTCCTCCTTTAGTCACCTTCAATCCAAGTGTGATCTTTCTCCTCTCACTTGCTCTCTGGAATTCGTGGCTAGGTTCCAAATTGAAGAAGCCCCTCATCCTCCCCAAAAATCGAGAATATAAGGGTAAAATTCGTGTGCCGGGATTTTAACCACGCCTGGCGTGAATTTACCACGCCTAGGCGTGGT
Organism: Ormosia emarginata; assembly: GCA_029884605.1. NCBI lineage: Eukaryota > Viridiplantae > Streptophyta > Magnoliopsida > Fabales > Fabaceae > Ormosia > Ormosia emarginata. The sequence continues at coordinate 24,427,526 of JAQQTP010000073.1, forward strand.
TATGAGTCACGTGCCTTCCTCACCGCTTGCCACGCCAGGCTTGACTTTACCACGCCTAGGCGTGGTGGTCTCGCCGAGTCACCCCGAAAACACGAGTCTTACACGCCTAGGCGTGAATTAATCACGCCCAGGCGTGGGTGTCTCGCTTCTAATCCCTGAGAAATTGCAAGGGCCACGCCTAGGCTTGGATTTGTCACGCCTAGGCGTGGGTTGGAAGCACCTTCCCTTGGTGATTTCTTCACACTTTGGGCCTTTCTTCATTTTCCTCATCCCTTCCAAGGCCTTTCTCATCTTGAATACCTATATCAAAAAAATGATAAAGTCCATCAAATCACAATTCATCCAACTTCAATCAACAAGATCTTCAAAGATTCACTTATAAATCATTTGAATCAACAAGCTTAATTCACCAAAGTCATGCAAATATTGAACTTATGACCTTGAAAACTTAGGGATAGCATGCTCAAATATAATCAAATTCGAGTGAATTAACTTCATTTTCTGAAGTTATCAAAAATAATTTGAGAAGTCACATTATTTTGAGAAAGGTTGAATTAGAAATTTTAAAGGTTGAAAAATATTTTACAAAATGGAAAAATGGAGAAAATGTGGAAAATGATGTTGGAAATGACATTTATTTTTTAGAAAGTCCAAAATAATATTTGGAATATTGAGAAATATTTTACGTGATTGTAAAATGGTGAAAAATGCATTACATAACTTAAAAACGTGATTTTTAAGCTACGCGATTTGAAAAATGTTTAAATATTTCCACGCGATTTGAAAAATATTGAAATATTTCTACGTAATTTGGAAAGTGTTTAAATATTTTTACGTGTTTGAGATATTGTTGAAAAATTACTACGCGATTTAAAAATGGTGGAATATTTTTACGTGATTGAGAAACGATGGAAAATCACTACGCAATTTGAAAACGCAATAGAAATGTTGTGAAATTATGAAAACATAACAGAAATGTTGTGCGATTGTGAAAATGCGATAAAGGTGTTTAACAACTATGAAAATGCGATAATATGATTTCGCTATTGAATTTAACAGTAGGATTACTGTTGGACTAGTGTATGGACACTGTATGAGAAAATAATGAAATTAGCCTGTGATTGGCATTTGGTGCATTATACATGCATTGGAAAGATATGCAGTGAGGCATATGATGAAATTAAAAAATATGCAGTAAGGCATATGATGAAATTGAACTGAATTGCATTGAGATATTCATGCATTGAATGAAAATTAATAGTTGATAGCTATTGTGACCCTTGTGGTTGAAGAGAGAATGAGAATTGAAAAGTGAGGTCTATGATGGATCTTGGGGGCGTCGAGGCGCGGCGGTTGACCAATGGACAGTTGGCAAAGTACCATGTGCCACTTGGCGATGCAGTCCATTACAACGCATTGACGATACCCGACAAGAACACAATTCTTTTCGAAGACTGGAGATTGTTTGTGGGCTAAGGCTGGATAATTAACCAGAAAGACTGGAGATTGTCTGTGGGCTAAGGCTGGACAATTAACTAGAGCATTCTTCTCGAAATTGTGAAAACCTCCATGGAGTAGGAAAATGAGTCTTTGTGCACATGCATTATCTGAATGTCTATATCTGTGTGATATAATTGAGGAATATTGGTTATGATAATTAAATTATTGAATATTTGGATAATGTTGAGGGGCATGATCGTAATTACTATTTATTACGTCTGTTGTGATGATAATAATGTTAAGGCATTATTGTAATTATGATATGATATATCTATATGATATGTTGTTTGTGTTATCTCTATGCTACCATGTTGGTATTGGCGTAGGTGATCTCACCTCTTTGTTATATTGTTTGGTTGTGTTTGTATTATTAAAAATTATATAGTAGATGGAACGAGTTTCTTAGACTTGACTGGAAGCAAATATTCTGAGTTTGGTGACAACATCAAGTGTGAATGCATGTGTCATGAAGCATGTCGATTAGTTTTTGATGATAACAAAGACAAAGATGAAGATCAAGGAGCAAAAGAGAAAACCAAGATCAAAGGGCGTTATTAAGAGGTTTAGATATAGGCATTAGAATATCAATATTAAATGCTCTCAAGATATCTCAAATGGTTTTTCAAAAATATGTCTTTTTGATCAACATGGCTCTTCAAAGAATAAATCCTAAAAGAGAACTTCTTTTACCCTGGATCATGATAAACAATGTTCATTAATACTTAAATCTATGTTTTCTAAAAATTAAGAATGTCATGAATCCTTTTTCAGGCTTGAAAAATGAGTTTTGAATGTACTGTAATCGATTACACATGTGTGGTAATCGATTACACGTAAAACAAAAGCCCTATAATCGATTACATAAGTATTGTAATCGATTACCATATAAACAAAGCCAGTAATCGATTACACATGTATTGTAATCGATTACCACATGCCCAGAAAGGCAAGAACATGTTCAAGGCAGACATGTAATTGATTACATCTAAATGGTAATCGATTACCAGAAAAACAAAGAGCGTGTAATCGATTACACAAGTATTGTAATCGATTACTACAAACCCAGAAAGCCAAGAACACGTTCTAACCTTCATGTAATCGATTACCAAAACCCTGTAATCGATTACCAGCATTCTGACATGCCCAACGGCTATATCAGAAGCATTAAATGCATGGCTTTTATTACCCTCCAACGACTCTTTTAATGGATGGGCTTTAAATACAGTTGCTAGGGCTTCATTGTTGGTTGTTCTTGAACCTTAAAACATCATAGCAACACATCAAACGTGAATCAAACTCTGAAATCACTCATTGCTCTGTTTTTGTCCAATCTTTGAGATATCCTTTGTGAGCATTATTAGAGCTTCAATTTATATCATTTACTCTAGTGAGAGCTTCTCTATATCAATCTCAATTGCTGTGTAAGAGAGAGGGTGAGGTATCCCTCCAAAGTGTAAAGGGTGAGGCATCCCTTTGTTTGAAGAGACTCAAGCTCAAGGGTGAGGCATCCTAAGGAGTTAAGTACTCAAGTTTGTAAAGGTATTCAAGCACCTATTGAAGCTTGGAGAAATAGTGGAAATCTCAAGTGGTTGCTTGAGGACTGGACGTAGGTCACAAGTGGATTGGTGGCCGAACTAGGATAAATCATTGTGTTTGATTCTCTAAACCTTTCTCTTTATATTTGTGCATTGCTTATTTTCTTGCTTGATTACTTCTCTCTTGGTTGGTTATTAAGCAATATACATTGTTCTTATCAATTCATTCATTTCAATTAGTCAATAGCTTCAACGAAATTCAATAGTCAAGTGTTTTGCGAAAGAATTGCGAACTTGTTTTATAAACTCAATTCACCCCCCTCTTGAGTATTGAAGCCACTTGGTAACATCAAGAAGTAACCATCCCAGACTAGTTGGTGTACAAATTTGAGGAGGAACAGATACATGGCACATCAAGATGGATACAAGACAGAATAAGTATGTTGAGTTTTTATCGATAGTATTTTACCGTGCTATTAAGTAGGACCCATTATGGGGTTTGCTACTGTTTAAAATTGAGTCTGTAAGTTTTATATTTCTTGAATAATAAATATTAAGTGGTGTATGTTATCTTAGTTTTAATCAGTTTAAACCTATTTTTTAGTATTACTTATAAATATTAGTAAGTTTATGTTTCCGCAAAAAGAAATTTTGAAACCCACCTTTTATAACTCAAACCTTTATGAAATCATTTTCAGATTATAAGTTAGTAGTCGGAATATGATGCCCTAAGGAGGGTGTTACACTCTACATAATTAAAAACCCATTAATTACAAATTTGGGTCAGTTATGAACATTTGGCCCCAAACCCCATGCAATTTGGAGGTCTATAACTCAAGTTATGACCAAAACAACATCAAAGGGTCTCTAAACTCATATTCTGACTTCCATGCAAAATAAGGCCCGCTAGACATCTGAATGAGACTTCAAGCTCTTCATCAAAGTTGTAGAGCTTCCTCTTAGCTTTCCTACAAGGTAAAATTCATGATTATCGGATATCCAAAACTCAAGTTATGTCCAAAATACAGAAATAGTGTCAAAGCCCAATAATGCTAGAAAAATTCAATTAGGCCCAAATTGAGCCCAAACTCACAAATCATGAACAAACTCAATCAATTAAGAAAATGAAGAGTGCAATTGACTAAACATGAGGGTTTGTTAATGAATCAAATATGTGATTATCAAATTCCCTCATACTTAGCTTTTTGCACTCTGGGCAAAACATAAAAGACCAAAACAAGGGCAAAAGGGATCAATAAAAAGAACTCAAATTCCAATGACATTCAAAAATGCAAAAGTTTACAAGTAAGAAGAACAACCAAAGGTTCAAGGGATCAAAACATTTATGAGTTAACATTTCTTCACAACTCAAACCAACAAGCAAGGTAGCTGTAAATTGAAAAGCATGAATCAAGAATGATAGACTCTCACAAGATACACTCTTAACCCTCAAGTGTTTACAAGGTAAGTATTTCACTCAATTCAACCCATGAAAATTACACTACCATAAGCTTGCTTATCTTCTACTTCTCCACTATCAAACACATGTACACAAAAATCAAGAGGACTTTATTCAAGGTTGTAATGGGGCCAAGGTAAGGGAAGGAAATAATATGGATATGGCAAGTTAAGCACCCAAGAGAATAAAAGAGCAATGGGGAGGAACTCAATTGACAAGTAACAAGCATGAAATTTTTGGCTCCCCTAAAATTCATGTAGTGCATATTCTTTTACATATTCCTTTCCTTTTGCTTTCACAACTTTTCTTGCATTCATTCTTTTTCTCTTCATTTTTCATTTCAATTTTTTTTGTTTTTTTTTATTTCTATTTTTTTTTCAATCACTTTGCATATTACACATCAATTTGCACAACCCCACACTTGAACTATTAATTGCCCACAAGCAAAAGAGTTCCTTAAATGAAAATGAACCAATGTTCTCCCATTTCCTAAGGTAACGTAAAATCATGGTTTTTCACAAAGGCATAAAATGAGCTAAGACAAAGAATAGGCAAATAGGCTCAAGGGGGTAATCAAAGGGAAATGATGCAAGGCTGGCTATTTGGCCAAAGTAGCTAATCAAGAAAGAAGGCCTCAATCAAGTTCATGTACGCAAGTGAAATGTAGCCTAAAAAAGAATCAAAGCAAGGTATAGAGTAAACATTAACATGAGTGAAAATCACACAAGAAAGAAGGGAATGGTGCAATGTTAAATCCATCCATCAATAGGCTCAAAATCTCACAAGGTATGCATCTATCAAACTCAATCCACCAATTCAAACATCCATTACCAAGCAAATCAGTTTCAAGAAGGAAAAAAATTTATTCAATCATACAATGACCTTGAATTTCAATTGCTTCAAACTCATAAACATCACAAATCTCAAAACATCATAAGAAAATTATTTTATTTACAAAAAAACAAAAATTAAAAACAGCAAAAATGTAACAAAACAAAAATAAAGAAAACAGAATGGTAAATCTCTCCCCCACACTTAAAATTTGCATTGTCCTTAATGTAAAGCTCAAAAATCAGTAGCAAATCAGCAATAGCATCAACAAATATGAGACAAGCAAAATAAGAGAAAGGAGAAAAAAACAGCCTGATGAAGTGAGGTAGACAGCTTCTTGCAAGGTGACCGCTTGCACATCATCTACTTGAGCTTGAGCTCCCTCATAAAATGGCTTGAGGCGGTGGCAGTTGACTATGAAAGCTTTTGCAGGGGCCTCACTTGTGATCTACACAGCACCAGAAGGAAAAATGTTAGTGACAACAAATGGACCTAACCATTTAGATCGGAGCTTCTCGGGCATGAGCTTAAGGCGGGAGTTGTAGAGGAGAACTTTTTGGCCAATCTCAAATGTTTTCCTCAGATTCATCTGATCATGGAAGGCTTTAGTCTTTTCTTTATAGAGTTTGGAACTTTCATAAGCCTCTAAGCAAATCTCCTCCAATTGTAGCTTCCTCTCCATGCTTGCTTGATCTAGGTCCAAGTTGCACCTCTTCACCACCCAGAATGTGCAATGCTCAATTTCCACCGGTAGATGACATGTTTTGCCAAAAACAATCCAATACAGAGACATCCTGATCGGTGTCTTATAAACAGTCCAGTAAGCCCATAAAGCATCCTCAAGCCTCTTGTTCCAGTCCTTTCTGTTAGGTTGAACTGTCTTTTGGAGTATTTACTTGATCTCCCTGTTGGAAACCTCGGCTTGTCCATTGGTCTGGGGGTGGTAAGGTGTACAAATCCTGTGCAAGACCCCATACTTTTTCATCAAAGCCTCCATGCTCCGATTGCAGAAATGTGAACCTTGATCACTAATGATATCCCTCGGGACTCTAAATCTGTAGAAAATATGTGATCTAACAAAATCGACAACAACCTTGGAGTCATTAGTCCAAGTTGCTCTCGCCTCCACCCACTTGGAGACATAATCAACAGCCACCAAAATGTAAAAAAAGCCGAAAGAAATAGGAAAGGGTCCCATAAAATCAATACCCCAGATATAAAAAATCTCACAAAACAGTAAAGGCTATTGGGGCATTTCATTCTTGCGAGAAATATTACTTGTTCTTTGGCACTGTTCACAAGACTTACAAAACACATATGCATCATGGAATAAGGTAGGCCAATATAAACCAAAGTCCAAAACTTTCCTAGCTGTACGAGTAGGTCCAAAATGGCCACCACATGCAAATGTATGACAAAAGCTAAGAACAAAATCAAACTCATGATCAGGGATGCATCTCCTAATTAACTGGTCACTACAAAATCTCCAAAGATAAGGATCATCTCACACATAATACTTAGACTCACTCTTCAACTTATCAATCTAAGCCCTAGTAAAACATGCAGGGAAAACACCAACAACTAAGAAATTGACCATATCCGCAAACCAAGGAGAAATGACCTTACCTTGCAGCTGTAAAAGTTGCTTATCAGGAAATGAATCATCAATAGGAAGGGGATCCGAGGCTCTCTCAATTCTGCTCAAGTGATCAGCCACTAGGTTCTCTGCTCCACTCTTATTTCGTATCTCAGCATCAAATTCCTAGAGTAGCAGCATCCACCTAATCAATCGTGGCTTAGCCTCAGGTTTCTTTAGAAGAAATTTCAGAGTTGCATGATTAGAAAATACCACAACCTTATAACCAAGCAAATAAGATCGAAACTTGTCCAATGCAAACATAATTGCCAAAAGTTCTTTTTTTATGGTTGTGTAATTTGCTTAAGCAGCATCCAAAGTGCGTGAAGCATAGTAGATCACATGGGAAGCTCTGCCCACTCTCTGTGCCAAGACCGCTCCCATAGCATAGTTAGATGCATCACACATAAGCTTGAATGGGAGTGTCCAATCAGGTGGCTAAATGACAGGGGTATTGGTTAAAGCTTGCTTCAAGTAATCAAAGGCCTGCAAGCATTTCTGGTTAAACAAGATCTCCATATCTTTCTGCAATAGGTTAGATAGCGAAAGGGCTATTTGACTGAAATCTCTGATAAAGCGCTTGTAGAAACCCGCATGTCCAAGAAAAGAACGAACTTCTCACACGCAAGTGGGGTAAGATAAATAGGTAATCACATCTATTTTTGTGGGGTCAACAGCAATACCCTCACTAGATATTACATGACCCAAAACTATACCCTATTCTACCATGAAGTGACATTTCTCAAAATTCAGGACAAGGTTAGTTTCAATGCATCGATGTAGTACTCTAGACAAACTATCCAAACAAGAATCAAAAGAAGAACCATAGACGGTGAAATCATCCATAAACACCTCTATATATTCCTCTAGAAAGTTAGAGAAAATACTTACCATGCACTGTTGGAAGGTACCAGGGGCATTGCAGAGGCCGAAAGGCATCCGCCTGTAAGCAAAGGTGCCAAAGGGGCAGGTGAATGTTGTCTTCTCCTGGTCCTCAGGTGCAATTTGAATCTAAAAGTAGCCAGTGTATCCATCCAGGAAGCAATAATGGGATTTCCTATCCAAACGATCCAGTATTTGATCAATGAAAGGCAAGGGGTAGTGATCTTTCCTTGTGGCCTGGTTCAGCTGCCTATAATCAATGCAGACGTGCCAACTGTTATACACTTTGGTAGGGATCAGCTTATTCTTCTGGTTGGCCACAACCGTCACTCCAGACTTCTTGGGAACGACCGGTACAGGACTCACCCAAGTGCTGTCGGAGATGGGGTAAATAATACCATCTTGCAGTAGCTTGGTGACCTCTTTCTTAACCACATCCAGAATCAGAGGGTTCAGTCTCCTCTGAGGTTGGCGCACTAATTTAGCTCCATCCTCAAGGAAAATTCTATGCATGCAGGTGGAAGGGCTAATGCCAGGAATATCTGCCAATGTCCATCCGATGGCCCTTTATTTTCTCGTAAAACTTGCAGCAATCTCGCCTCTTGTTCAGCAAAGAGGTTCTTGGCTATAATCACTAGAAGCTACTCATCATCCCCCAAATATGCATACTTCAGATGCTCAGGCAAAGGCTTAAGGTCAAGGGTGGGTGGTTTTTGGATGGACGGTATCAAACTGGTTGCAGAAACTTCCAAAACAGCAGGATCATGTCTCATAAGGAGACATACAGAGTTATTATTTTCAGAACAACTAGAATCACCAAATTCAGAACAACCAGAGAAAACAGAATCAGGGACAACAATAGCAACAACAGATGATTTATCACAAACAGAATCAGAAATAGCAAGATCAGTATATGGATCAGAATGGACACTAGAAGCACATACAGAAATAGCAAAAACATATTTAATAAGATCAGAAGCAGAAAATTCAGATTTATAAAAATCAGCAAAATCAAGAATAGCAGAATCAAGAACAGCAAAATCAAGAATAGCAAAATTATGTATATCAGAATTATGAACAGCTGAATTATCAATAGCAGAATCAAGAATAGCATAATTGCACATTTCAAAAACATTACACGCATATTTAGCAGAAATAGCAACACCATCTAGAAATCCCACAATCCTAGGAAAATCAGCAAGCATGTCAAAATGCACATCATCAACTAACATAACAATGACATCTAAATGAAAGACAGAATGCTCTTCTAATGGATGTTTCATGGCATCAAAGATATTGAATTGAACAATGTTATCACCAAATTCCATGGAAAGGGTACCAGCATGCATATCAATCTTATTCTTAGCAGTTTTCAAGAAAGGTCTACCTAAAATTAATGGTGGCTGGCTAGATGCAAATTCATCTTCCATATTCAGAATATAAAAATATGCTGAAAAGATTAGCTCATTTACCCTTACCAAGACATCCTCAAGCACTCCTACCGGATGAGTTGTGCTCCGATTTGCTAGCTGAATGATGATTCTAATGGGCTTCAAGTCTCCAATGTGCAAGGATTCAAAAACTGATTTGGGCATGACATTGATAGAGGCTCCCAAATCTAGCATTGCATGAGTGAAGTGTTGGCTGCCTATGATGCAAGGAATGGTGAATGTTTCAGGATCCTTGCATTTATGTGGCATATTTGGCTGAATCATCACAGACACATTTATGCTCATACTAATCTTCTCTATACCCTTAAGTCTTCCCTTGTGAGTGCACAACTCCTTGAGAAATTTAGCATTCTTTGGAATTTGCTTGATTGCATCTAGGAGAGGGATATTGATTTCCACCTTCCTAAATGTCTCTAAGACTTCTCTTTCCATGCCAGATTGCACTACTTGCTTGGACTATGTGACCCTATTTGGGAACGGTAGAGGAATGACCAAATCTATTTTTTCTGCACAATTCTTTTGTGCCACGAATTTTTGGTCTGAGCCACTTATTTTCTACTCAAGGTGCTGCTCATGTTGTAAAACTAGATGCTAAATTGGTTGTTGCTCAGATTGCATCTTGGTTTACACCTCAGGTTATATAGGACCATCAACTTCTCTGCCACTTCTCAAGGTAATGGCACTTACATTGCCTCTTGGGTTATTGACTGTTTGTGAAAGCAATTGGCTTGATCCTTGACTTTTTAGTTCATTAACAGTGGTTGCCAACTGCCCAATCTGAGTTTGCAGGTTCTGAATTGTGGCATTGACATTCTGTTGGAACTGAATATTGGTTGAAGCCATTTGTTTCATCAAGTCTTCCAAGGATGGCTCAGCTGGAGTGGCTGCTAAACTAAGTAGTTGGAGGGGCTACTGCATGGGTGGCAGCACAGGTTGTGCTTGCCTGAATGCAGGTGGTTGGTACTTGTTGCTAGGGCTTGCAACTTGGTATTTAAACTGTTGTTGCTACTGTTGGGGCTGTTGTTGTTGCCTAGAATTCCCATATCTAAAGTTTGGATGGTCTTTCTAGCTAGGGTTATAAGTACTCGAAAATGGATCATATCTTGGTTGTTGGGGCTGTTGGTATTGGGGTCTACCAGGAAAAATGCCTGCTGTAGCAACAGGATATGCTTGGTTGCCAAAATTGTCTTCTTAAAAGGTTGGACAAGCATCAGTAGGATGGGATGGACAAGAACAAATTCCACAAGCAGTGACAGCCATTTGCATAGGTGGTTATTGTGCCACCGCTAGCTGTTTCACCAAAGATGTCAACTCATCCAATTTGTGTTCCATTCTCTGTTGGTCTCCATGAGACACTTGAAGCTCATTGACTCCTCTGGTTGAGGTGATCATTCGAGTTCTAAACTGCTGAGTGTTGTCTGCCATATTTGCTATTAAGTCTCTGGCAGCAGTAGGGGTCTTATCCACCAAAGCCCCTCCACTGGCAGCATCAATCATGTTTCTCTCCATTGGCATCAGTCCCTCATAAAAGCATTAGATCAACAATTGATCACTGATTTGGTGATTTGGATAACTTGAACCTAACTTCTTGAACCTCTCCCAATATTCATGCAAGGCTTCACCAGAAATCTGCCTGATGCCAAAAATGTCCTTCCTAATCGCCGCAGCTCTGGAGGCAGGGAAAAATTTCTCTAGAAGCGGCCTCTTCATATCATTCCAGGAAGTCACAGAACCAGGTGAGAGATAGAAAAGCCAGTCCTTGGCTACATCAGCAAAGGAGAAGGGAAATGCCCTCAACTTGATGTGTTCTTCATGGATGCCTTGAGGTCTCATGGTTGAGCACACAACATGAAATTCCTTAAGATGCTTATGAGGATCCTCACCTGCAAGTCCATGAAACTTATGCAGCAAATGGATTACTCCAGACTTTAGCTCAAAGTCAGCATCAATCTCAGGAAAGTGAATGCATAATGGTTGATAAGTAATATGAGGGGCAGCAAGCTCTTTAAGAGTCCTATTATGCATGTTATCAGTCATGGTTACAATATCACTTAAATTCTCAGTTTCAATGACAGATTCAGTGACAGATGCAATATCAGAATAAAATGAGGAATCAATTACTTGACTAAGCCTACGAGCTCTTATCAATGCATGCATAGTCCTATCAATCTCAGGATCAAAATCAAACAAATTATTAGAGTCAGACCTAGTCATGCAACCAATCTGGGCTAAAAAGTGTTAGAAAGCCAAAATCTAAAAAATATGCAAATCTACACTACAAAAAATTACTAGAAAAAATAAAAAACATATCAAATGATTTTTAAAAAATATGGGACCACCACAGAATGAAAACTATGATTTTTTAGAGAATTACCATGGAAAGAAAATATTTCAAAAATTGAAAAAGTGATATAAACGATGGAATTTGGCCAAACAGAGCATAGTTAGGGTTGCTTTTCTGGCTAAATGATTTAGATTTTTCTCTATCAACAAGCCAAAATTCAGGTCATTCTGACTTATTGAAACAATTACTGAAATTATCGTTATATCCCCACTTTTCTCAAAACTCCTATCAGATGATGAAATTTGGCTAAAATTCGAGTGGATGATCCCTAGGAGATCTCCTTGCTCGGAATGGTGATTTAACTTTGGGGACCAAGTCTCACAGCTCAAAACTCCACAGTCAAAATTGAACTAATCTCCCCTATCCCAGAAAAAATTGGAAAATAGGGAAAGAGAGCTAGCAGGATATGAAACAGTGGTAGGCAGTTACAAACACGTCCAAAATGAGTGAATGACACTTACAATGAGGTCTTGCAATGCAATTAGCAATAAGGTCAGCAAAAGGATAGTTAACAACAGCAAAATCCAATGGACCAGTAACTAACTAGCAGAATTGCAATGCAACAAGTAATTGGATAATTGTGTGAGTGTTGCAGCAGAATTATCAGTTGTGTGATATTATACAATGTAGTTGTACGAAATCATACCATGTAGAGAAACAAAATGCAATGCATAGCAGCAAAATTCAATGCAACAGTAACGACAGTAACCAGCAAAATGCAGCAGAATGCAGCAATACAGATCAGAATATACCAGAGTGCAGCAGCAACGATGGTTAAGTCAGAATATACTAGAATGCAGTAGCAGCAGTGGTGCTCAATATGATCAGATTGCATATCACAATCCCCAGTAACGGCGCAAAATTCTGACGAGCGCCGAACTCACCAAAATTATAACCAAGTTACGCCTATGACTTGTAGCATAGGAAGCAACACCGGATTGTCTCTCAAGGATTATAAAACGCAATTTGATCAAGTCAAGTTAAAATGGGGGAGTTAGGCAAGATTAAGAAGCAGAATTAACAAACAACAAATAGAATTCGAATTAATCAAAATTAAAAAAGCAACCAATCCAAGAAAATTGTCCAAACTTGATTTTAATCCATCCTTGATTACTAAAGGTCCATTCAATTATTAATCAAGTCCTTGGTCTTAGACCACATCAAGAAGCCTCTCAATGATCATTGATCTTGTAACACCCTACTGGGGATGTCATATTTCCAAATATTTATAATAGACATTACCCAAGTTATAAAACGTTTGGTATATATATAATAATATGAGTTGTAATTTTTTTTTCTCTTTTTATACATGATAGCATTATATAAAATAAAACGAAACATAAAATAAAACAAACTATTAAATACACACCATAATATACATATGATTTTTATTTTAAGTATACAAATAATTTACAACTACAAATATTTAATAAAGCAGTAAAATGTTTGATATCACACTAAAATATAAACATGCCCAAGTGCACATTGAGAAATTCTAATCCTCCTCCGATGGATCGTCGGATGATAGAAATCCTGGATGTCTCGCAGCTCTACGGATAGGAGTTTGTGCTGTCAATACACTACTAAGCTCACTGGGGGCATGAAAATGTCCTCTCCAATAACGCCTAATAGTCAAAGGCATCTCTAGATGTAAATAAAAAGTAGTAGTAAACATCGGTGCTCCATTAAATTCTCTACGAAGGGACACAGTCAGACATCCCACATAAACAACCGAACATCTGTCAGCTCACAGATGTCAGGCCTCAGAGCCTCCATGAAACTTAAGTCTCACAAACCCTAAAAACTCAGGCAAAGCCATGACTACTGAATCAATCCAAATGGTAAGGATGATCTAGAGGCTCGCCCTCCTCACACTGGTCGCTCAACTATTGCTCCTCCTCCGGATACAGACAATCTAGAGGTTGCACCCTTTCCTCTTCCTCAAACTCTTTATGAAACAAATAATAATAATACAAAAAATACATACAAAGAGGTGGGACAATTTATATCATTACTAATATGGCAGTACAGAAAATGACAGTACAAACAGTTATCACAATTAATATAATAATCCATGTTATCACATCATACATAATATCTCAAATTGCTGTAAACAAACACATCATGATGCAGAACATATATGCAAATGTACACAGACTCATTCCTACTCCATGGAGCTAAACACAAACATCAGAGAGAATGATCCGAAAGACCTGTCCGTACATCAGGCTGCCCCAACCAAGTATTACACAGTTAAACGTCGTGTAAATAGTACACAGTCAAAATGTCATGCACAACAGGCATCGTACCAGACAGTCTCTACAAGATTTTGATTAAGAATAGTATTTTTCGAGAATTGTTAGTGTTGCCCGTTACCACAGCCCAGAGGAGCTACCAACTGTCCACATGTGGAATTCTCCGCACACTAACGCCTCCAAGTTCACTCATTTAACCACACAACGCCTATCATACCCCAACATGGTGTAATTCATCTCGTCAGTCAATCGCTAATTTCAACCAAATTGACACATCTCACAATGCATGTATACAACCATAATTACACAAATACCCTTAATTATTAATATTTTTCAATATAATGAACCATAATTACATAATTACCCTTATTATCAATATATTAAACCATAATTACATAACTACCCTCATTATCAATATAATGAACCATAATTATATAATTACCCTCATTATCAATATTTCCAAATATAATACATCTCCACTTGACAGTACTATTTCTCAACATATCAGGGTCCACCACTTGGCTTGATAGTGAACTTATTGTTCCTTTCAGTCGCGTAAAGATTTTATCGTATTTTCACAATTGTGTCACCTTTTTCAAATGTTTTCAAAACGCATAAATATTTTTTGACGTTTTTTAAAATCGCGTAATGTTTTTAAATTATTTTCTAAATCGCATAAGATTTTTAAATTATTTTCTCAATCGCGTAGCTTAAAAATCTTTATTTTAAATACGCGTAAGCTAATTCTAGTATTTTTCAACTACGTAAATATTTTCTCTACATTCTAAATTATATTTTTTAGACTTTATCCATTTATTGGTTCATTTTTAATTAATTTTTGACAACATTTTGTCTAGAAAATCCATTAAGTGATTTTTTTTCCTACGTTTTCCTTTAAAATTACCTCTTTTAGTTATAACCAATATTTACACTAGTATTGTTCAAGTGTTCAATTATTTCTCATTCATGCTTAATTTCTCTAATTAAGTTCCTAATAAAAATTCATTTATTTTGTTCTCCAAAAATCTATTAAAATTAAGTTCTCTTTAAATTAATTACTTAATCTACACTTGAAACATAATTTTTTTTATCAAAGGTATATTAAGTGGCATGTTGGCCGAAATTTAACATATCATTAGTAAATCATCTTTAAATTATTTTTCATTCTCTAAATCATAGTAAAATTTATTTATTCAACTAAGTCAATTAATTCATGCTTTAGAAAATGGTTGAGAACATTTTGGTTCTCTTTTTATTGGTGAAGCTGTGAGCTCCCTTGTGTTCTTTGGAACACTCATGCAAATCCTCACATGTTATTCACATCATACAATAATTATCATGCATCTATAAAACACATACCATATATTTTAAAGCTATAGACATGCTTGCACACATAATCAATCACAAATAAGAAAGACATTAAACAACCAAGTGAATGAATCTTTATAGATTCTTCATCACAAATACATCCATTTTCTCACCACCACATAAGGTTGATGAGATTAAATCTCCCTCTTACCTATAAGGAAGACAAAACCTTCTTGAATTTCCTCCTTTGGATTTCTTCTAGCTCCAAGAAAAACCCTAACAAGCTTAAACAATTTATAAAGTTACAAACTATGGTTGAAAAGGAAAAACCATGGATCAATCATGGCTTAGAACTTCAAAAATCAAGTTAGAAATAAGAAACAAGGATTTTTACCTTGTAAGAAAGAAACTTCAAGGTGGGTTTCCAAGCTTCAAATGAATTTTTTTGAAGAAACTTTGAAGGTGAAAGATGTTTAGAATGATGTTTAGGTTTAGGAATGATGTTGAATGAAATTTTAGAAGAGTGGAGGTATGGATTGGTGATGGAGGCCATGAGCTTCACCAAGAAGAAAGGAGAGAGTTTTTGGTTGTCTTGCTTTGGAGAATGATTGAAGATGAGTTTGACCTTAGCTAAAAGCTTTCTTCCTTCCTCCTAAGGCACTTGGCCATGGGGCTCCCTAAGGAGATGGCCTCCTTGAGTGACTTCTAAGAGCTCCTAATGGCCTTAGATATGCGCAAGGGTGGATCTTCAATGCTTTAACTCCAACTTATTTCCTATTGGCCAAGAGAGACAAGTCATCACATGTCTAGCTCCTTCTTGAATGTGCTTGGAAGGCTTGGCCGAAATTCACTTAGGGAGACTAAACCAAGTTTTGATTCATTTTAATCTCCTAATTATGCTTAAGACATCATAATTAGGTTTAGGTAAAATTAGTTAGGTTTTCTTAGTTATTTAGTTACTTAGGATAACTAATCACCTTCTTGATTATGTTATGACATTCTCTAATTAAAATTTTAATGAATGACTAACTAGGTTTATTCCATTTAATTACTACTTAAGCATTTTGGATTAACTTAATTAGGTTTTAAACTAACTTAATCATGTTTTCTATTTACTAATCCGTTAAGTCCAACCATTTTGTTGACTAATTCCTATTGATTTAGAGATTTTCAAGCCATTTTCGTTGACCAGTTTTTATTGGCTTAAAATAATTCAAGCCAATTTCGTTGAGTGGTTCACCAAACATGGGTCCCCCAGACTTTTTCGAGTCTATGGTTCATTTGGACCAGAAGCTACTATTTTTAAGACAGTAAGTACTGTCTAATAAAATAATATTATAAAATATAAAATATTTTTTTATTTTACAGATAAATTCTAAAAAATAAAATATCGTTACACGTATTACTCAGAATTGAGTTTAGTAAGATTCCCCATGTAACACCCCGAATTTCCTATCTTAGAAACAGTAATTTTGACAGTTAACAGAATTTTACTGTTTAGTAATTTTTGGATTCTGTAAAATTATTTTGATTATTCTATCAGCATATTTGATCGTTTTGAGTAATTTGCTCCGTGTCATGAAAAATAAAAATTTTTGGGCCGGAAAAATTTTATGTAATTTAATTATTACTGAAAAGTCTTAATTATTTTACGTAATTTGATTTGATATTTGTGAATTTTCTAAGTTTTATGATTTTGTGGATGATTATGAAAATTTTTACTGTTTGTGGGCCCTGGGGGTGTATGTGGGCCCAGGTGGCCATACGTAGGCCCAGGTGGGTCCTGCAAAGGGAAAATTTTTTTACGCATAAAAAAATTTGTACTGTTTAGACGGAGACAAGGGATCTTACTAAACCTGAATCCGAAAATAGTTTTAAAAAATTTCTTTTACAGTATTTTGTACTATATTTAATTATCGAGGGATAAAAATACAGTAAAAACATTTTTTTGTAGTGTTACAGCAGATAAAAATAATAATTATACTGCTTAGTCAATAATAGTGGTTATGACCACTTTAGGACTTTGAATATCAATCATTGATTAAATCAACGGATGAGATCGATCTTATAAAATGGCTAGGACTATTTATAACCGTTGGATCAAAATTAAATCAAGGGTGGAGATTTAGTCTTATAAATGGCTATGACCATTATCAACCCTTGGATGTAGAATTAATCAATGGTGGAGATGGATCATTAATGACCATTGGATTTGGATTTAGATCAATGGTGGAGAATTGATCATCAAAAATGACTACAACCATTTTGGACCCTTGGATGTAAAGTTTGAAGGTGTAATCTTGACCCTTCATTTTGGAGACACATTCAATGGTTAGGATTGCAAGCCAAAAATGATCTAATGGCTCAAATAAAGTCTTCCATTTATAACCTAAACCTAATAGCTATTTTAATCCAAACCATTCTTTTAATCAAGGGTTAGGATGGCTTAGGATGATGGCTATGAAATTTGTCACATTTTTATGAAGCATGGAAGGGGGGGACAGTTTTGGTGATGCAAAGGAGGGGGGAGACAATTTTAGAGTAGGCTTTTTAGGCCAAAGAAAAAGATGAAGATAATAATCTATCACCTTGTCCAATATTGCAAGTTTGCATGCAAAATAACTTAGCAAAAATTCTCTCCTTTTCTCTCCAAGAAGCAAGCTACGGCCACCCCCTCCAAACACACCTTCCATCACTCAACAATTCTAAACAACCATACTTCTTGAATCCTTTCATCATTCTAAGAACCTTTGTAGTTCATACCAAGTTCTAATTCTTCCATCTTGAAGGACTTTTTCCAAAATCAAGCTTTAGGATTTTGAAGTAAAGTGTAAGGAAAACTTCATTTCTTCTTTTCTTTTTCATGATTCTAAACCATGTTTGATCCATGATTCTTCTTATTCAAGCTTGATATACTAATTTTCTTGTGTTTGTTTCATGTTCAAGAGACTTTTATTGGTGGAGATTTTTGTCCAAAAACACAAAGCAAGAAGCTTTTTGGTGGTTCTTCAAGAAGTAAGAGGGAGATCCATCTCACCAACCAAGTATGGTGGTGAGGGATGTGTTTTCTATTTGGTGGTTGATGAATCCATGTGAGGATTCATATCCATGTTATGTAATAATTTGTATGTGTTTATGTGCTTTGGTTATTTGTTTATGTTAGTTATGATTTGCATGATTTTGCATGGCTTTATTGCTTGTGTGATATGCTTATAATATGCATGAAGATGTATGTTAAATATATTATGATGGATGCATGTTGAAATAAGCAATTTTGGCTCCAAAGGCCATAGAGGAGGTCACGGTTTTGGGCTTCCAAAACTACAGTTTCTATTGAAATTTTTCAAGAATAATGGAGTTAATTTTTGGTCCTTAAACTTAAGCAAATTTTCGGCCAAGGCACCAACCGATTTGGTGTTCACAAAATTATATTTTCATGAATAATAAAACTGAATGATTTGAGAAGTAAAGAAAATAAACAAAAGGGTTTGCTTTGCAAAAAGAATGCACACGGTTTTGAGTTGTGTTTTCATGAATTTATTTTGTGTAGAAACAAGAGTGGAATTTATTTAAGTTAGAAGAAAAAATATTTCATGGTTTTAATGGCCATCTATAAGGTTTTGATAATTTAGAAAAATGTTTTGATGTTATAAAATACAAGAATTTTCAAATAAGGATTTTGAAAAGGGAATTAAAGTGTTATCAATTAAGTGAAGTTGAATTTTCATAAATAAAAGAAAAAGGAGATTGAAAGTGTTGAACTTCAAATTATTTTAAAGAGAATTAATTTTTAGAAGTGATTTAGAAATATAAAAGAAAATATTTGTAACTTAAATTTACTAACGTAGAATTTATTTATTGGGTTTTGGAAAACGTTAGGAAATTTAAAGTTAGAAACAGTAATTAAATCAACTAAATGTGATTTTGTAAGATTAAATCAATAAAAAGTGATTTTGAGAAAATATATTACGGAAAAGATTTTTGACTAAGAATAGGAAGGGAATAAAGTAAGAAATTATATTATTGTAAGAAAAAGTCCAAAATAATATTTTTTAAAGTTAAGAAATATTTTACGAAGGGTAAAAACGGTGAAAAATGATTTATGTAACTCAAAAATGTAATTTTTAAGTTACGCGATTTGAAAAACGTTAAAATATTTCTACGCGATTTATAAAGCGTTTAAATATTTTACACAATCGAAATGTTGTAGAAAAATTGTTATGCGATTTAAAAACAAAAGAATATTTTTACGCAATTTAGAATACATTAGAAAATTGTTACGCGATTTTTAAACGTAACAGAAAATGTTACAAATCATTGTTTACGTAACAAAATATTACGTGACTGTGAAAATGTGACAAAAATATTTTGTGAATGAGAAAAACACAGTAATGTGATTTTGCTGTTAATTATACAGTAAACTTTATAGTTAAAATCAGTATATGAATACTGTACAAGAAATTGAGAAGTTTACCTATAATTGACATTAATACATTTTACGAACATGAAACAATATTTTCACTTGGTATGAGAAATTATATGATTTACCTTTGGTTAGTAATTGGTGCATTATACATGCATTGAAAATGGTCCGATGGACTGTATATGGCTAATTGCCTAGGAGAAACGTACACCTCTTGAGTGGGTGCGATACGCATAGTGTAGATCACTCGTTGACCTTGGGGGCATCGGGGTGCGGGTTGCTCGGAATGGGCAGTTGGTAGCTCTTCTGTACCATGGGTTAGACCGATGCAACACATCGATGATCCGGACCGAGACACTATTCTTAATCGAGATCTAACAAATATAAATGCAGCACTTGGTTTGAGGCACGTGGTACCGACAGTTCTTTTCGATCAATTTCTCTGACCTGAGTTTAGCTCCATGGAGTAGGAAATCGAGTCTATGTGTTCATACATTAACATAAATGCTTACATCCGTGAGATATAATAGTTGTGAAATATTGATTATGATAATTGTACTTTTTAAAAATATCTACTTAGTGTAGATGGCATTTCCTGTAATTATTAAATATTAATTTTGGCCGATAATATGTTGATGCCATATTTATAATATGACGTATTTATATGGTATGCTGTTATGTTATCTCTGTGCTACCATGTTGGTATTGGCGTAGGTGATCTCACCTCTTTGTATGTATATTTGTATATTATATTTATAATTGGCTGAAGACGTTGAGAAAGAAACAGTACAAGAAGGAGAAGAAGAACTACTTCTCACGTTTGGGAACGCAGAATTTTGACAGTATGACGTCAAGAGCCAGTTTCTTCAGATATGTATGTCTACAATTCCACGGAGGAGCTGGAGAATGGAGAACAAATCCCGATGAGCGAGGACTTATTTACGAGGGTTATCTGACTGTTAGCATTAGTAGACTATTTCGCGGGGATCCATTTTTCTGTGTGACTATTTTTGTTCATGTTGAATTTCCTTTGCATATCAGGCGACATTGGGATACTAGAAATTATGTCCCAACGGAAATCAGCATAGTATCGTCAGCCCGGACACCTGTCCGTAGGGCTACTTGTCATAACAGATTCCTATCTGTTGAGGAACCCGAGGAGGACCCGTCTGAGGGGTCTGCTACTTAGTTAAACTTGGGCAAGTTTGAACTCTGATATAAACATATGTGTGTAATTATTTAAGTTTGTTTGTAGTTTTGAGAAATGGTCTGTATATAAATAAGCCTGACAGTACGTGTGTAATGTATAATGATGTAAATTATGTGTGATGATGTATTATATTTTTATTTTCTGTTAAGTTTATTTTATCGTTATCAAAGAAGAAAGAAAAAAAAATTTACAACTCGTATTTTTATCACAACATCACCTTTTATAACTTTAAGGGTATTTGGGTAATTAAGTAACATAAATGTGGCACCCTACGGTGGGTGTTACACCCCAGCTCTGAATAATCATATAAAGATTTTCCCCGGCCCGAAAATTATTATTTTCTTGACTCAGAGTAAATCACACACAACAGTTAAATACAGTTTCGAAAAAGTCAAATTAATTTTATAACACACAGAAAACATAAAACAGTACAATTAGGATAAAATCATAATTTTACAAAAAATTGGGGTGTTACAGATCTTCTACTAGAAATGCTTCTAGATTTCAATTAATTAAGATTAGAGAAGTTAAGCACTCATCAAAACCGAAATCAACTTAAAAGCCAAGATCCAACCAAGTTAAACATTTCATCAAACACCTTCAATGCTTTGTTTAATTTCTGAGTTCATCTCTTTGCACATGGTAATTAAGCAATTAACATATGAAAATTCTAATTAACTAACCATAATTAACAAAGAGAAGAAGAAGAAGAGAAACTTGATTAATAGATGAACTTAAACATTAAAAACGAAATCTCAAGATTAACAACCAAGCATGTTCAATCTTTTGGATTGATCTAAAGGCTCTACCCCTCCATGAGAAGGGGAGAACTCAGAAAAATAAAAGAAGGAAGAAGAAAACGAAAATTAGAGAGAAGGAGAAAGAAGAGAGTTCTAGAGAGAAGAAAGAAAAATGTCAAATGAGAGGTGCCTCGGTTTCTCACTTGCCACCCCCTAAACTACCTCCTATTTTGGCTCTACATAATTAAAAACCCATTAATTACAACGTTGGGTCAGTTATGAACATTTGGGCCTAAACCCCATGCAATTTGGAGGTCTATAACTCAAGTTATGATCAAAACAACATCAAAGGGTCTCTAAACTCGTATTCTGACTTCCATGGAAAATTAGGCCCACTAGACATTTGAATGAGACTTCGAGCTCTTCATCAAAGTTGTAGAGCTTCCTCTTAGCTTTCCTACAAGGTAAAATTCATGATTATCAGATATCCAGAACTCAAGTTATATCTAAAATACAGAAATAATGTCAAAGCCCAATAATGCTGGAAAAATTTAATTAGGCCCAAATTGAGCCCAAACTCACAAATCATGACCAAACTTAATAAATTAAGAAAATGGAAAGTGCAATTGACTAAACATGAGGGTTTATTAATGAATCAAATATGTGATTATCAAGCGCTGGATGGGTAGAGAGCATACTTTGCTTCTGCTATGGTTGGCACTTATGCACTCCATAGCTAGCACCTGAGCACCCAACACACAGTAACCAGAAGAACACGTTCTGGGCATTGGGAGCTTGGGCGCCTAGCTTCTGGAGCCTAAGCGCTGGTGCAATTGAATAGATCCCCTATTCTGTTGATTTTAAAAACCAATTTTTAACATCCAAAACTTTGATTCTTCAATGCTTCCAATCTCATAAAAGAAATTCATATCATCAAAGAGCATTCTTGAACTAATCTTAAAACCCTAACATAGTAGAACAACAACCAAATTCATCAATCATTCCATCCAAATCCAAATCAAACACAAAATCATGAAAAGCCTCAAAGGAATCTATTCTCAATCCAACAAACACATTCTTATATAAAGAATATGCAGAAAAATAAGAACAATCAAAGAGACAAACACCCATATGTTATCCTATTTGAATAGCCTTTCCTTTCTCTTTATTTCTTTCCTTCCTTATTTCCTCTTCTTGCTTGATTTCTTCTTTTTCCTTTGGCCTTGTTTCCTTTTCCTTTTTCTCTCTTCTCCCTTTTGTCGTGGGTTGCATGAGTGAATAAGAAAAATGAGGAAAAGTCAAAAGAACAAAGAGATAGGAAACTGAGAGAGAGAGAGAGAGAGAGAGGTGGTGAAGCATAAGAAAATATGAGGAAATAAAGGAATCCTAAAATTTATATCTCTTAAGAATATCTTAACATTCCTTTATTGAATTTTCTAACCTTCAATGGTCTTATAGAAAATTCTAGGATTCTATTCATTTCTCAGTTTCTCCATTCATCAACTATCTATGTAAATCTTTCACTGAGCTTCAGTGTTATTTTCTAAGTTCATTAAACCTATGAAATTGAACTAAGAAGCTCACAAATATTCATTTTGATCTATTTCCATTCTCAAATAACTTTTCATCCTTTCTTAAGCATTTGTTCAATGTTTCATAATTTTCTGAGCTACTATTCTATTTAATTTGACATTTAGACACTCACTTAATGTTATTAAAAATGTTAAATTAATTCATTTAATTCTTAAAAATTTATTGCAGCTCATTTCTACTATTTATGATCTAAAAATAAATTTTTATATTTATTTCTATTATATCAACCATTTAAACTCAAATATTAGTTATTCTTTACATGCAATATTATAGAATTATACTCAAACTAATTCAAAAGATTATCAAAATTATTATCTAACTTATACTTATAGTATTAAGCTTCTATAATCCTGACTAATACTATTAAGTTAGAGATGATATTACATATCTCCTATAAATACCCTTTACCTCACCCTTATACAGGTTATGTTCTCTCTACCTCTTTTTCCTCTTTTATTCTTTTTTCTTAATTTGACTTGAGCGTTGAAGTGTCGTTGCAGGTGGATCCCCCGCCATCTCCCTCAGCTGCGTTCACTCTCTCTGACAGTGTGTCAACCTCAATTTGAAGATCTACCATCTCATGACCTGAACAAAGTCTTTTTAAAATATTTCTCAAATTCAGTTTTCCAACTAGGTCGTAACATATGAAGCATTAAACAAAAATATTATATTGGTACAATGCGATACTAATATGCGATATCTATCTATGATACAAAAGTAGAAGTCTAAATTCTACTGTTTAGTTTGTATTCATCTACACATGTCAAGTTCTTCTTCAAAGGGAAATTTTTGCACGTTGGTTTACCATTCTAACCAAGGCTTTTTCTTCTGATGAGCTGTTGTCAGTTTGATGGACGATACATCAGTCTTTCTACTATATCAATTTACTTTACATTTATTTTTTTCCCATTTACAATTTTGTCCTCGCTTTTTTTAAGCTGGTCATATATTGCCCTTACGATCAGGGGTGCATTGGTCCTTAATGCATATCTCATTTTCTCCCTCCTTCTCTCATTTTGATTTCTACCGAGACAATGTCCTCTTCACGCTTTCTATTCTCATCCTCTCTTTCTCTCTCATCAACTCCTTCTTCTCTCTTCTGTTGGTTCAAAAAGAGTTGCACATGTTGCAAGTGAATGGGTTTCGTCAAATCTTCCAACCACCGTAAATAGGTGGACTTCTCGGATGTAGCCTAAATCTTGTTTGAAAAATCATACATTCTTCTTACCAGTCAACTCCTTCTTCTCTCTTCACCTCTGCTTTTCTCCCCCTTTTTTTGTTTGAAAAATCATATATTTTCTCTCCCATTTCGTTTCAACACTCAAATCTACTGAAAATGGAACGTGTGACATAAAAATCACAAGACTTTCAAATTCCGCTCTGCCTCTTTTATACCACTAGCAGTCGTTATTTCCATGGAGTGTTTGAATCTCAGCTGATTCTTCAGCTTTGTCTACCCCATATTAACCTTACGCACCAACTACTTGTGAAAAATCCTAACAGAATGTTGTCCTTTAGTTTTTTTTTCTTTTGTTGATGTTGCTTATGCCTTTTTAGTATTCCCCCACCCCTCAGAATTAGTACCACGAAGGAAGACTTCAGTACAAATGTTTTTGTCTTCGTTCATCTCAGCGGGGTTGCGAAAGGTAAGCATTTCCCCCATTAATGCTTCAGATCAGCCTTATGTGAAAGGGGTTTACACTGACTAGGGGATATGGTTGCAGTAGAGTTCTTAATTGATTTTCTCTCAATTGTTATTGCTTGTTTTCTGTTAGCATTTTTTCCATTTGTAAGAACAAGCATTTAGCCAAAAAAATGCTGGTGAGTGCAGTGGGCAGTAGCCGGTTTCAGTATTCTATTTTTTCTTTTCATCTACACTTATTTTTATTGCTGAATTCCATTCTCAAGTCAATGTGTTAATTTGCTACGACTTTTTTTCTTTTGACTTTTTTTCTTGCTGTAAAAAGCTTCAAAACTGATTGAGCCAACTCTTACCACTATTTATATGCTACACTGCTCATAAGTTATTTACAATGTCAATCATTTATGTTGCACAATGTAACAGAAAACATATTTATCATATAACTCCTACTTGACGCTAAAAAATATGAAAATGAGGTATCAATCTACTTCATATAAACAGAAAACTTCTATTATTAAGTCTTAGCACTACTCTACCTTGATCATTCTCTTACTAAATTTAAACTAGACTTTTTTTAGGAAATTTGCAGATGTTTGGTGCAACAATGGGAGCATTAGGGTCACATCTGATAATAGCGTTGTGAAATTCTTGAACAAATATAATAGGCAAAAGATAGTGGTGTCAAAAACATAACTGAGAATAGAAAAGGAGATAACATAAGCATCAATTCACAACCATATCAATAATCAAACAACAAAGACAATTTAAACATACATATCAGATAATAATAAGCTAACTAATACATAAATTCCACCTTTATCTCCTTCCCAGCCTGTTTCCTTGATGATGGTGACAACCTATCTACATATATGACCTGCAAACGTTAATAGTAAATTTAAGAAAGAAAGCTTACAGCTGAATGGCACTTTGTGTAATATTTTTAACTCACTACACAAAAAATCTACCCATCAAATGAAATTACTTTTATTAATGTAATAATGGTACCACCTGTAGCTAGTGTTAATATCCTAATACATGCTTGACATAAGTGTATTAAATTTTAAACATTTTTTATAATTGGGCGAAAATGATTTTATCATATCGAGTTGACTACTATATCAGCTTTGCCCAATTTGTTATTTTTAGCATATTCGTATTAATGTTTTTTATCCATTTAATATGCCCAATCGGTCATGCAAATAGATACTTAGCTATGTTTTTGTACGGTGGCTGAACACTAATTTAAATTAATTTGGATTTCTAATATCATTTCTTCTTTTATATGATGATATGGAGTATTTGCATAGGTACAAACAAAAAATAGTTGTGTTGTCCAGTTAAAATTTGTGAATTTTTTATGATACTCTTTGTTTAACTCTGGTTCTCCTCACGACAACTTGAGTACAAAAAAAATATAGGAGGATCCATATTCCATAATACCAACATAGCATTACCAAATTTTTTTATTCATACACTACAAAATTTAACATAAAGAAATACTTCTTCTCATGTGGAAGAAATTTAATATTTGTAACCAATAATGTGAAAGCAACATTGTGTACATATAATACTTTTTCAGTCAAACAAGCAACCTACATTACTATTAATTACATTCAACTGTTGAATGTGTTTGCTATCTGAGGGTAGTAATTGTACTTTATGATTTTTATGTACTACTCATCTGTCAAATTTAATCTACCCATATATTACCTATTGTAGATACTTTCTAATAACATCCAAATGTTCGACTTGCGCAGTTCACTGGTGGCATATTTGGCTTTCAAAAGTCATTGATGTATTAACATACTCTTTTGTCGTGTGAAGGTGATCATATTCTGAAACACTACCTTTGTGCCAGGTTATTGTAGAGGTTGAATACTAGGTAGAAACGTCATGAATATTCAAAGAACCAATGATGCTAGACAAGCACGAGCAGAGAGGAAAAGTCATGTTCATCGTAAGGGTAAAAGAAAAGCTTCTCCTTCTACAGGCATGTTTAATAGTGCTTTGTAATATTTTCACATATTTCTATCAGTCATATACCTAGCATTAATTTCACATAGTATACTTAACAAAATATACTCCACTAATAACTCCTTCAACCACATAGGTCTGTCCCCATGTTCTGAAAATAAGGAAAATATCAGATGTTGTTCTATTCTACCTCCAACTCGAATTCGACAAAGTGAGTTGGTTCTTGAAATTGAATTTTCAATTGTGTACTTCAATATTCCCTTATTTGTTTTTATATAGATTGCAAGTAATGAAAATGTATCATCTTTGTGCAGTGAAACAGTGGAATGTTCTGCGTGAGACCAATGTATTTGAAGTTGAAGTTGCTCCATCATGTTCTTCCTCGGGCTTCATACTCAGTTCATTTAGTCATTGTCATAACTTTGTAAATCTATTTCATATGTATTCAACACCCTCCATGTGACTTTTTATGTTTTATTACTCTTTTTTATTACTTTTTCTCTGGATGAATCACGACTTGGTACTCCCAAATTGCCTTGAAAAGTAATATTTGTTCATCAAATGCCACATTTTTTACACGTCAAATTTACTTTACATCAATTGCAATTTCAGTTTATATTTCATGTTCTTAATCTTTTTTAGAATGTGGTATACACTTATTTACTACATGTTAATATCATTGTTTTAAGTGATTCTTTTAATTTTTGGATGTAGATGTTACTTCATTATTTAATGAGTATGTCAACAGTCAATTCATTGATACTAGCGATGATCAAACTAATGTTATTTTAGAGCATGAGTTATTTGTTGAAAGTGAAAATGAAGGTTGGTAAACATATATCCTAATTGATAAAGCAAGATGATTTTTCATTCTATTTTTTTTACCATCTTACTTATCAATTTTCCTCCTCCACCTATAGCTCCCTTGGATTTTGGTTATTGTAATCATTCTTGCATGCAATGTGGTGCTTTGGTTTGGTATGAAGAGCGGTCAGAGAAATCAATTCGGCCTGTGAGCCCAGATTTTTCAATATGTTGTATGAAAGGGAAGGTGGAACTTCCATTTCTAACTAGGCTTCCTAATTTGTTAATGAACTTATTCATGAATGTGGATTCTCGAAGTGCTTATTTCCTAGATAATGTTTGTCTCTACAATAACATGTTTGAATTCACTTCAATTGGAGGAAAGGTTGAGACTTCTATGAATGATGGTCATGGTCCTCCACAGTTTACTCTTAGTGGCCAGAACTACCATCGAATGGGATGTTTGCTTCCTATCAATGGACAAAAAGCAAAGTTTGCTCAACTTTACATTTACAATACAGTCAATGAGTCATTCAATAGGATTCATCATTTCAGGTTTGTTCATAGAATTTATTGTTATGTTTACCTCTTCCTTCAGCTTCCTTTTTCTTAAATTCATAATTCATAGTTGCTATCTTCTTCCAACTAATGCTTACTTCCACTACAATGTTTTTTTCTTATTGTTGCTTCCCTTTTATTTACGGTGGAAATAATTCTACTTTTGTTGTTGACTCTACTTTGGTTGATGACTTAATGGCTATGCTTGATGAACATAATGTACTGGCCAAATCTTTTAGAAGGGTCAGAGATTGTTTCCAATCAGATGAAACTCAACAATTCTCTCTTAGATTACTTAGACATCGCACTCTTGATGCTAGGATGTATAATTTATCATCAACTGATGAAGTTGCAACTCTAATTGTTGGTGATTTTAATTCACCTGACGTTGGTAGAGACATCATTTTACAATGTTGTGATGGCCATTTAGAGCGAATTAGTGAAACACACCCTTCTTATTTGCCACTGCAATACTCGTTGTTATTCCCATATGGTGAGGATGGTTACAAAGAAGATATTCCAATTCGAGATTTGTTTTCTACTTCTGGTGTAAGAAAAAGGACTAGAGTGTCATTGAGAGAATTTGTTGCATACAGACTTCATGAAAGGGAGATGGAACAAAGCATAGTTCTAAGAAGCAAAAAACTATTCCAACAATTTATAATTGATTGTTACTCAATGATTGAGTCCCAGAGATTGTTATATATAAGGGCTAACTAACAAAATATTAGATCAGATTTTTTAAAAGGGTTGGAAGAAGCAGTTGATCGCCGTGACATTAATCCGGGTTCATCTGGGGTTCGAGTCATTTTGCCATCTTCTTTTATTGGTGGTTGTTGGTATATGTTCAACAATTGTTAAGATGCTATGGCAATTTCACAGAGGTTTGGTTTTCCAGATTTGCTTATGACCGTTACATGCAATCCTAGATGGCCTGAAATTGCTCAATTTCTTCATACTCAAGGGATGTCAGCAGATGAACGGCCAGATATTGCATGTAGGGTATTTCGCATAAAATTAGATGCATTGATGAATGACTTCAAAAAAGGATGTTATTTTGGAAAGGTTGTTGCTGGTAAGACTTTCTTCCTAATTTCCTTATTGTTACTTTTGTTATTCCAATTCTCTTTACATAAAGCAGACCAACAAATTTGAATGTTCTTATCAGGTATGTACACCGTCGAATTCCAAAAAAGAGGTTTACCACATGTGCATATTTTGTTATGGTTGGATCAAGGTGATAAGTTACATACTGTCGAGTCCATTGATAAAGTTATATGTGCAGAGTTGCCTGATAAGTGCAGATATCCAAAGTTGTATGATGTTGTTACTACGTTTATGATACACGACCCTTGTGGTCGTGGTATTAGTTATTCACCTTACATGAAGAACAAGAAGTGCTCAAAATTTTATCCTAAGAAGTTCATTCAAAAAACTTTTTTCGATGAAGATGGCTATCCAATATACAGAAGAAGAGATCTAGGTGTAACAGTCATTAAAAAGGATGTTCAATTGGATAATAGAAATGTGGTACCATACAACCCAACGTTACTAATGAAGTATCAAGCACATATTAATTTGGAATTTTGCAACAAGTCAAACTCAATCAAGTATTTGTTTAAATATGTTAACAAAGGTCCTGATCGTGTTACGGTTTCTATGTCCAGAGATTTGTCAGGTACGACTCAAACAGAGGGAATTGATGAGATTAAACAATATTATGATTGTCACTATTTGTCTCCATGTGAGTCAATTTGGCAAATTTTTGCATTTGATATCCATCATAGGTGACCCCCAGTTCAAAGGTTGACATTCCATTTACCAAATCAACAAAATATAATTTTCCATGATGATGATAGGATTGATGAAAACAAGTTTAATAAGCAAGCAAACTATGTTCCTTGCATGGATGGAAGCTAATCATAAGTTTAATAAGGGTCAAGACTTGACTTATGGGGAGTTCCCTTCATGATTTGTTTATTGTGCTAAGAGTCGGTAGTGGCAGTTAAGAAAAAAAGGGCTATCAATTGGCAGGTTAAACTTCATACCTCCTGGACTTGGAAAGTTATATTATTTGAGGCTATTGCTGAATTCCCAAAAAGGTTGTACAAGCTACACCAGTATTAGAACTGTCGGCAATGTAACACATCATTCTTTCCAGGATGCATGCCATGCCCTTGGATTATTAGCTGGTGATAGAGAATTTGTGGATACAATTAAAGAAGCATCTGAGTTAGGATCTGGTCAACATGTTCGGCAACTTTTTGTTACTTTGTTATTGTCTAACTCTATCAGTAAGCCTCTGTTTGTGTGGGACCAGATATGGGAGCTGCTAGCAGATGGGATTGTTTATGAAAGGGGAAAACTTTTGAATCAACCAGGTATATAAATAATTCTCACGAGTTTATTTATTACAAGAATTTACATTACTCTTTACCACTTACTTATTGTCTTTAAATGGATTTTTTCATTTATGTTTAAATCATGATTTCTTTCCCTTTTTTTGTGACTATGTGTGGTTTTAATTTACATAATTTTTGTTCATAGATATTACAATTACAAATGAAGAGTTGAAGTCATTATGCTTATTTGAGATTGATAAGTTGTTATGTTCAAATGGAAAATCATTGAAGGATTTTAGTCCTCTGCCATCCTAATTTATGTGATGAACGTCAATTTGAAAGAGTTATCTTACAACAAAGAAGATATGATAGAAGAGCATAAGAAATTGTTTCCCGATTAACTGATGAGCAACATGTCATTTATGATCAAGTTGTTGAGGCTGTATGTAATGGAAATGGAGGCTATTTTGTTTACAGTCATGGTGGAACTGGTAAAACATTTGTTTGGAGAACACTCTCAAGTCGTCTTCGTTATGAAGGCAAAATTGTTTTGAATGTTGCTTCAAGTGGCATAGCATCCCTCCTCTTGCCTGGTGGTAGAACTGCTCACTCACGCTTTGCTATTCCATTAGCTTTGACTGAAGATACTACATGCAATATTAATCAAGGAAGTTTAAAAGCTAAATTGTTGTGTCATACAAGTTTGATAATTTGGGATGAAGCTCTGATGGTTAATAAATGGGCATTTGAAGCATTAGACAGAACTTTGTGTGATATCATGTGCTATTCAAATATCAATGGTTTCAACTAACCTTTCAATGGAAAAGTTGTTGTTTTGGGTGGGGACTTTCGTCAAGTGTTGCCTGTTATTCCTAAAGCAACAAGGGCTGATATTGTCATGTCTGCTATTAATTCCTCTAGATTATGGAATTTTTGCAAAGTGCTGAAGCTAACTAAAAACATGCGCCTACTCTCTAGTATTGACAATCCAAATCTTGAACAAATTTATGAGTTTAGCAAATGGATTCTTGATATTGGTGATGGTAAATTTGGTGTTGAAAACAATGGTGAGTTTGATGTTGAAATTCCAGATGATCTATTGCTTTTAAACTCTTCTGATCCAATTCCAACTATTGTTGAATCAACGTATCCTAACTTGGTTGGACATTTGCATGATTTTAAATTTTTTGAAGATAGGGCTATACTTGCACCTACACTTGAGATTGTAAATAAGGTTAATTCATATATTCTTTTTTTGGTGCCTGGTGAAGAACGAGAATATATTAGTTGTGACTCAATCTGTAAATCAGATGAAGATATAGGTTTTGATCCTGAATGGTTAACCCCTGAATTCTTCAATGAGATTCAATGCTCTGACTTTCCTACCCATCGACTAATTTTGAAGAGGGGTGTTCCAGTTATGTTAATGTGTAATATTGATCAAGCTTCAGGTCTTTGTAATGGAACAAGACTAATAGTTGTTGAGTTGGGTATCAATGTAATTGGTGCTAAAGTTGTCACTAGCAATAATATTGAAAATATGGTGTACATCCCTCGAATGAATTTAATTCCTTCTGATCTTGGGATACCATTTAGATTTCAACGCAGACAATTCTCATTATCTGTTTGTTTTGCCATGACCATCAACAAAAGTCAAGGCCAAACTCTTTCACATGTTGACTTATATTTACCGAGGCCTGTTTTCTCGCATGGTCAACTTTATGTGGCAATATCACATGTTACGTCCAGGTGTGGTTTGAAAATTATCATTTGCAACGATGAAGGTGAGCTTTGCCACATGACAAAGAATGTTGTCTTCAAAGAAGTATTCCAAAAAATTTGTATTTGAGTTTACATTATCTCACTTAGCCAATTGGATTTCTTTTCTCTTTCAGTCATGTACGCTTATTATCATTACCAAAGTTGCTATCATTTTGTCTCATACTTTGCTTATATTGCTTCTTATACAGAGTGTTATGAAATTAATTTGACCATTTCTGATATATGTTGTTCTTCATTCTTATATATTAGTTGCTTCAAAACTACTTTCAACAATTCTGAAGCTTTAGGTTCATTATAACTAACTTTGTTATTTACTATAATAAGATGGTTTAAGTTGGGTTAGTTTGTTTTTGTCTGTCATAACAGATTCGGATATAGGAATTTAATGTATATCCTCAACAAATTTTAACATGGTTTTCTACGTTGAATTTGTGGTGTTTGTTCTCTATTGTGTTTCATGTTGGATGCTGAATTTCAATCATGGGTTGCATGTGTCTTCCGTCCATAGTTGGTATTTCATGTCTACTATTCTATTAGATTTGAGTTTGGATTTGTTATCTTAGTTTTGGATCATTTTATTGTGCATATTTTTGTTAAAAATTATGAATCAACTGGAGTCATATAGGTGGTAATATAATCTTTGATATCTTAATACTTTAAGCTTTGCGACCACTTACCATTTTCTTCTTGAATTGTGGGATTTGTACCAAGATTTCATATATGTTAGTTCGTTGGAAGAGTGTTTTGTATCTAAACTAATTATTTTTGTATTTTTATTTTTCAATCATGTTTTGGCTTAATTAGTCATTACAAACAATATTTTTTATTTATTTTTCCAATAAAAAAAACATATCCAAGTAATCATAATCTTCTAGGCTATGTCGTGATGAAGATATGCTTTTACCAACATACTTCTTCTAGTAAGACACTATTTTTTATTTGTGTTGCTTAGTACCATGTCTTTCTTTTTTTAATGATTAGTTTTTATGGTTGATGAGATAAAGTTAAAATCACTTTTTGTATTTATCTCACGTATGAATTTTCTTGTGCTTATTTTTCAAATATACTTTCTTAAAAAAAAAGTTTATCTATCATTTTATATATTCAACACTTACTAATTTGAATTGTTTAATTTTTATAATTAATGTTAATTCATAGTAACTACAATTAACATTATCTTTATTTTTAAAATAACAAACCCACACAACAAAAAAATAATTGTCACCGGTGCATTGCACGGATTCTACACTAGTATATATTACAACATTTTAGAAAATAAGATTTGATATGACATATATATATTATAATTTATTGTTTTTATTGTCAAATAATTAAATGTGGAAATCCCATTATTTCGACAACAACAGTAAGCACAAGGACAACAAGAGCATCAAAGAACAAATGGGATTTTGGTTTTTTGGATTCAACTTCAAATGGGTAAGCAGAGCAATGCTTCTTTACCAGTCTTTTCTTTTGGTTCTCCTATCTCACCGTATTGTCACCATACTCAACCAGTGTTCGGCCGTCCTACAAGTGCCGCACGGGGTGCTGCAACTAAAGAAAATAAAAAAGACGAAACCAGGGTAACGATGGATCCAACTGTGTCCGTGTCGATATCGGACATCCTGGATATTAGTGAGGGAAGATGTTCACCATGTTGATGCTTCATAGGTTGTAACTCAATCGATACTAGTTTTAATTTCTAAGAATGTAATGTAATAATGATGTCAAAGGTTCCATCATCTTCTAAGTCACATATTTATAATGTGTTGAAGAGATATTATAAACTCTAACTAGCTTTCAATTATACTTCTATGTTATTGGTAGCTATGTGTTATCAGTTCGCCATTTTATTTTATGGAGCGTCTGAGGAGAAGTCAGTGAGAAAAAAATGAATTTATGGTACATGCAGGCAGTCTATGGAATGGCGACAAAGACAACACTAGCGTTAAAATAAATTCCCCTATGGTACATGCAGACAGTCTATGGAATGATGTTCCCCCTATTTGTTTTTCTCGTAATGAGCCATTGGACTTGTCGCTTACTGATACGTTTTGTTAAGTGAGTTAGGTAGTTAATTACCATTTTGTTACTCAGTCATTGTATAAATAGAAGTATTATAGCACTGTAATACATAGTAAAAAGTGTATGTAAAGTGAGGAGATTTCTCTAACTCAAATAGAGAATTGTGGAGTCTTTCTCCCTGTCTCGAGAAGAGAGGTTCTAATATTGGTACTTTCATTGTCTCTAGAAAACTCATGTTGCATGGGAAGCAACAGTAGATCGGACTATAGCTCACATGGATCGAATACTGAATTCTTGCAAGAATATTAAAGCAATGATATTAGAGTTGGCACGCAGGGAAAGAATAAAGTTAGAAACTCCATATATTGCTAAGTGTGTTGCTCAAGAACCCGTTGAGAAGGATGAGCAGAAACACAAAGATACTGTATCAGATGATCAAGAAACCATGGTTATTGAGGAGCAAAATCAAGAGGAATTGGTGAACACATATCTAGAAAGATTGGAGGAAGAATTTTGGCTAACAAAGATGGCAAGTCAGGAGAAGTCATTATCAGTGGAACAAATTGATTCAGTGAATTTGAGGTAGAGGAGTGTGATTATCGCTACACCAAAGAATTGGAACCAGTTGGGAAGTCTTCAAATCTGGAGAACCCAGAACCACAAACTACAAGAATTTGTTGAAGAAGTTGAAGAACCCAAAACCACACAACTCTTGACCTAGATGATAGATAAAGATGGGAAAATCAAAGAGAAGGACTTGGAGATTAAAGTTGACACACCCTTTCTTATGTACATTACATGAAACTTCAAGCTCAGTTCTTTTGTCTTCTTACACGATTTTTTCTTAAGTTGCCAAGAGATCAGTGCAAGCTGAGACACATTTCAATTTTTCCTTTTGTGCGATTCCGTTTCAACTGAGACATCTGTTATCAGAATTGTTGTGTAAAAACCTTTTAAACTATCATCATATCATGTATAAACATACTATTACAACAATTCGACTATGATAACATGAGAACTAAACATTTTTAATATGACAACTTACGATTATATGAGTGTTAAAAGGTTTTACACCCACTCTTATTCCTTTATTATAGTGTTTTTAATAAACTTCACATTTAATCAAAAATTTCCACCTTGCTTCACAATGGCTGCCTAGTCATCACCTTGCCGCCATAGATGTTTTGGGGTTTGACACCATTGTCCTCACCTATGGCATTGACAAAACTACTTCAAGAAGGATAGGTTATGCGCTTAAATCACTCGTAACTCCATGAAGCTTCATTAAACAAACAGTACAACTGAAAATTTTCTTGAGAAGTTACTAATGTAGAGACCAAAGAAACAGACTCAAAAAGTACAAAATGGAGCCACGAGAAATGCAGTCCAAAAGAACATGACAAAAATGACTAACATTCATATTTTTAATCTTCAAACACAAAAAGCAAAGGGAATACAATACATGTGTCTGAGCAGTGAATAATAATCATATTGTCAAGACATCATTCATGGGGAAAGTCATACCAAGTACACATGTCAACCTTTCTTCTGAACTCGTCAATCCATATAAGCATCAAATTCTTTGAAGCTTAAACCTTTAGCCACCTCGAGATTTGAGTGTATTACTCAACCTACATTAAAAAGCTCATACATCAGTTTGTGCAAGATAACAACCACGGGGTGCCCACAAAGGAAAGAAAGAAGAAACAAAGGCATTGCAATGTTTTTTCTTAGACAGGAAGCATTGCAATGTTATATCTGCAAGAATTGCAGCCTGAAGCTGTGACTGCATTGGCCATAGTATAAATTATTCGTATCGATTTAGTCTTGCAAAATCTTGGAGAGAAGCGAGGAAAAAATGAAGTCTTAAGTAGAAAAGAATTCACTGCTTTCTTAAAATTATATATATGCAAATTTAACCCGATTCCCTTAAATTTTGCAACTTCATCCCAATGCTCAATCACAGCAAATCACACAACTCATGCCTTCTACGATGGAATAAAGCAAAAAATAAAAAAGATGCTCCAAACCATAAAAAGCGAAACTATGATGCATAGATACTCCAAAATTGGTGGTGTATTCATATTGTCCAATACCGATACTCGTATGATATGACTACATTTGTATTTTTGGCATATCCCCCTTTTTTTGGGATAACCCATGCCCTCAAAGTACTGCTACTTGAAAAACTGAGTTATGGATTCAAATCTCATTCTCACCAGTAAGACTTTGTCACCAAATGAGAAATTGTAATGGCAACCATTGATGACCACCACTTCCAATTCGCAATCCATCAATGGTTGCTATTATGATTTCTTGTTTGGTGATGGAGAAAGTCTTATTGGTGTAGTGAAGGGGCTGAAGGGAGAGCGGGAAAGAGCAAATGACAAGAGCATGGGGAACAAAAAGGAGCAGGAAAGAGCAGACTTTAATTGTGTTTTGACATATATAAAAATATAAATATTTTATTTAATATATTGCCCTACCCATATGTTAATTTTTCAAAAAATTATTGTATTTTTGTGTATCATATCAAATACTCGTAGCCTCACCTGTGCAACATAAAAGCGAAATAAAGCAAAGAACAAGAAAAAATCAAGAAAGCAGCAAAGCTGCCTAATCTCTATGATATCTGAAGTGGAAACTCCATTGAAACAGGCATTAGCAAAACATCAAGAAGAGGCTATAAACATAATCCTTCAATTTTATTTGACTTACCAGTCCAGACCCTCAAAAAGTCCTTCGCCCTTTATGGCAGAAGTTTTAAAAATAGCCCATTGGCGGTTTTTAATTTTGTGTAACTCGAGAGCTTCTGTCACTGCAGCATCATCAAGGGCACCAGGAAGGTCCTATATCAAGCAGAAAGAAATGTTTAAAACAAAAGATACAATATTTTTTAAGAATTCATTTTTTAACTATATAACCATATCACTTCTATATGTCAGTATGTATGTATACAAATTTCTTAAGTACAAATCAAATATATCCTTTTGTATTATCTATTATGTCATGTAGCAAAACTTCCACCAATAATATCAGCTTCCTAACCTTTTTTTAACATACTCATTCTTTCCTTCTTATCCTCCACCCCCTTGTCAGCATATGAGTATCCTACAAATATAAAACAAATTCTGACCTGTTTGTTTGCAAAAATGAGAGCAACTGCACCTTTTAGTTCTTCCTCCTGACAAAAAGGTTCAGAGAAGGAAATTAGTATTAAGAAGTATTTTTATAAAGCTGTAAACCACAATCATAGGCAACATAAAATTGAGGTAAAGGAGAATAGTACACATGATTTATTCCAAGATTAGACTAGACAACAAATTTTAGAAAGAGGTAATAAAAAATTAAATCTTAGCATTACTTTCACAAACAGAGCATCCACTTTAACAAATATGAATTTCGAATAGCTTAGAAAATGGAACTTAACATTGGGTTGAGGAAATTCCAAGTCACAAAAATTCCTAACATTTTTAAAGCCCCAGCAGAACGCAATTGCTATCACCAAGCACTAATGTACTACTATACTTATAACTTAGAGTCAACACTCCTCCATGATAGGAGCCGATAATATAAGCATAGATAATTTTAAGAAGCATCCAAACTTGTTACTTGGATCAACATTGTGAATGGCTTGTAATGTTGGCAATTTTCACACTACCTCCAACCTAAATTAATTATGTAGAAGTTGTTTACAATTGACATGTTCACATTCATGCTTTTCTAATTCTTTATGAGTGTTGATGAGAGTGAGAGTCAGAATCATATAACATGCAATATATATGAAAAACACAAATCAGGAACAACGTACCTCCAGAATTGCATGAAACTCTTCCTTAGCTATCACTAGCCTGTCAGTGTCACTTGAATCAACAACATATATTATTGCTTGAGTATTTGGAAAGTAACACCTCCAATATGGCCTATGAACAGAATCAAAATATGGAGCTGTGATATTCGCACCAATAAAAACTTCATTTTTGACAATCAAGGGGAAAAGAAATGGAGACTACATAAAAACTAATCTAAAATAAGATAATTTGTCTTTGAATCCACAGAGCATTGCTAGCTGATGTTAGTCCTGGTTAGAGGTTTCTTCCCAGTTCCCACAATGTACTGCTATCATAATTTCAAAATTAGGGGATTGGGTGAGGATATCAAATTTTCTGTCTAGCCCCTGTTCAAATATATGATCACCAAATGTCCCCATAACTAACCTACCATACTTGTCATTATGCATTATTTTTCTTCAATAACTTTTTAATGATTTAGATATTTATATCATAAGAAACATGTATATTGATTAGCCACAGAGGGATTCATATCTATCAATCAACTGGAAAGGGCACTCACTAATGTTGTCACCCACACACACATCAAAGATTTTCTAACTGCTTCATACAACAACTCATCATCTCTTTTGCAGGTTTACATGTAAACTGGAACGTGGGAGAGTTAAAAGACTCGACATGCATGGAAGTGTATGCACAGAGTCCAGTAGCCAATTTTCAAGAATAAGCCTCAATTCAGTAAAATCAGATATGAAATCATCATCTAACCACATGCAACTCATTTATTGAATTAATGAAAATGCTGGAATCAATCACATTATTGATTGATATTTGATACAATACTGTTTTCTATTCTTGTTTGGTAACATATTGTTGGGCCTAAAGGCCCTTTTATGCATTTCATTATGTTGAATAAAAATCTAGTTCCGGTTAAAATTGCCATAACAACTAGCAATTAGGCGTGAGAGCTACCCAAGTTTTTGTACGAACCAAAGAAATTGTATGGTGTATCATATTACAGTGACACTCATAAACAAAAAAAAAATCTATAAAATTCCACAGCATGCCTGTGTAGTGCAGACTCATGTCACATAAAAAATAAAAAAAAGCAAATTACTGTGCCATTGCAAAAGATATCAAATGTTAGTCACAATTCTATGTTAGATGTAAAGATTTTTTTTAAAAAAAGAAAAGATTCTAAATCTTCCATCAGTCAAAAGAGCCAAGACTGAATCACTGAAACCAAAAGGCTTACCTGATACTTGTTTGCCCACCTGTTTCAACAAAGGTATGCTATCAGAATTACAAAATAAAAAAAAGTCCTCCTATGTTGCAAAAACATATTAAGTCTCATGCAATTATAACTTATAAGTTCACATGATTGGAAATAATAAACTATAAACTATATCAAAGCAGAAGTCTAAATTTTATCGGAGTAAAGGTGTAATTTTCTTTAATACGTACAAAAAAAAAATTATCATCACAGGTTTTCAAAATATTTTTCTTTTCTTAGATTCCATTTAGGAAAAAAAAAAAAGAAAATCACCAATACATAAAGATACTTATGCCCAAAAGAGGACAAACTTATGCTATCTCATTTTGTTCTGTACTGCACTTAAGGTATCCAGTATTAAAAGTAGCATAGTTCCAGTCTAAAACAAACGCCCATGTGTGCTTGCTTATATTTAGCATGAGATAAATGAATGTCACACTTGATACACAGTCCAGTAGGTAAAAAAAACCGATATGAAATTTAATCGAAGAGTGTCACAAATAACTCATTGTTTTGTTTATCAGTCAATGAACAGATGAACATGAACTAATTTCAGGTAACTGGTTGGATGGACTCAGGATGTCAAATTCATAATAATATGGCATCAACTACTATATATGGTGAAATGGTCATCTCTTATGCTGGTTTCAAATCTGTTTAGTATAACAAGGGCCACGAAAATAGATGAGATAATGCGTAAAGATAACAATCAGAATTTGCGTGACTGAAGTCCTTACCTAAATCCCAGACTTGAAATTTAATGTCGTTATATTGCACTGTTTCAACATTAAACCCAATTGCTGCATAAAAAATAATAAGATGAATCGGTCAGTTACTACACAGAAGGTAATACCGAAGAGCATAAACACCATCCATCTGATAAAAAACACTTAAAAGCAGCATGCATACATGCAACTAGAGAATAGAGTTAGTGACCAAAACGCTCTAGCACGTAAGCAATGTAAACAAACTAATAACTAAAGAAAATGTATAGAGTAAGATTCAGGAAAATCTAAACTGCGAAAAAGTACCAACTTGGAATGGTGGAGACAACTTCGCCCATCTGAAGCCGATCTGAAAAGAAATAGCAAAAAAAACAATAAATAAATAAATAAATAAATAAATAAATAATAGTATTACAAGAAAGGGAAATTCTATTGGGATGCATACAGAGAATAGTGGTTTTGCCAGCATTGTCGAGGCCAAGAACAAGAATTCGAGCTTCCTTATTGCCGAAAAGGGAAGAAAACAATTTGGTAAACACTAAACCCATGTTCCGGTTCCGCAGAGGGAGGTGGGAAAGAGCGCAATTAGTGCATGAATTAGTGATTAATCAGATCAGATCCAAAGCAGGGGTAGAGAAGAACCACGAGGTGGAGTCAATGTCACTGTCACTAACTGTAAGTCTCTCTCTATATTGTGGTGTATGAATTGAATCTGGGAAGAAGCAAATGCGAAAGGGGAAGGGGAGAAAAAGGCTGGTCGGGCTCTGTCGTTAATCTTTCTGAGAAAACCGAATCGAAAATGCAGAAAGAAAAGAAGCAAGTTGTAACTTGTAAGAGGGAACAAGGAGGAAGATGATATTGATTCCTCGGCCTCTGGCATCGGGATCTGCCAAGTGCCAACTAATGCCTTGGGGCGTTGGCGCATTTTCAAATGATTTTGGTTTGGGCCATAGCCCCTTCCTCTTGCTTCGACCCAAGTTCATTCACTGGCCAATAAATTAAATTTAGTCTCCATTTGGCAATTGGGATTTTAAAAATTTGATTTTTAACAAAGAACTATGACCGGGTGTGTGGAGGAGGGTGATAAGCTAAACTTGAATTTCCTCTAACTTCTATATATGATGTTTTAAAGAGGAGGAATGAAGGGAAAAAAAAATATATTAAGCAATATTTCTTTTGAGATGGTACAAATTTCTTGATTAAATTTGTTCACTCATGCCTTTTATTTTGGGAAGATAAGGTTTTATTCTATTGAACAAAAGCAAGGTATATGATGTTAACGAACTTGTAATTTAAATGGCCCTAGCTTCATTTTTTGAGATCGAAGTGTGATGATGTTGAAGGCTCAATCTTATACCTTCACATTTTTTTTATTAGTGTTTTTATCAGATTTTGCTAAACTAATTGATGGTTTGATTTCATATCTTGATTTGGGAAAAGAAATTGATTCCTCCTATGAACTCTCTGTTCTCACATAGTGTCTAAGTGTGCAAGTGCAAGTGTTGAAACACAAAGTGCAACAAGAAAACCAACAGTGTGTAATATTATATTGAACTTAAAAGAGGGATAAAAGTACAACTTACAGAATTAACAAGTCAAAAACAAAACTAAAAGGAAATAAAAAGAGAAATGCTAGAAAATGTAAAGCATCTGTGGGACTCTATCCCTGTTGTATGTGTGTGAGGAATGTTGAGTGTTAAGCCCCTTGTTAAGTCTCAAAATGCCCTACTTATAGAAAATCAACTATTGCTTTCTTTCTCACTTTTGTTTGAATTCTTGAACACATACCCTGAGCACTAAGTTGACGGTTACAAGCCATTCCTTGGTAATTGCCTTGACTCTCCCTTTAATAACTCCTTCCTTCAACGGCAACTTGCAGATTTTGCAAGTGGTTCCCCAAGCGATGTCATTTAACACTTTATTGATTTTCTTTCCTTCCCATAAGTTAGCAAAAATCTAAATTTTTACCCCAACATATGCCCCCTAAGTGTTTCCTTCGATGAGACCAATGAGGAGGCAACACTTGTACATGTGTTTATGATGGTCTTGGCACCATCCAAATACATATATCCCCCATGTAAATACTAAATGTGTCTTTTCAGTCCACCAATACCATCTTTGGGATGTGTGTAACACCCTTGTAGGGATGTCACATATATAAAAAGAAATAAATAAAATCTACCCAAATTGTAAAACATTTATTACGTATTAATATGAGTTGTAAAATAATTCCTGTTAAACAGAATATTATTAAATAAAATAATGTAAAAGTATAAAATAAACAGAACAACATCACTCATAATATACATATGGTCCAAGTTATAAGTTATACAAATAATTTACAACTACAATTACAAATACTTAAAGTAAACAAGAAAGAAAAACAAGAAAGAGTCAATATATACATACGCAGACGCGCCCAAAAATACATCATAAATATTTAATCCTCGATGGATCACTCTCGGAAACTCATCGAAGATAAATATCCAGGATGCCTCGACACTCGGCGGACATGAGACCGCGCGGTCGATACGAGTGTCATCTCACTAGGCTCGGTGGATACACCACCCCAATGACGCCTAATGGATAAAGGTAACTCTAAGTGCGAAACACGGTCGTCGTCATCACGGCTCGTCATCAAACCTATGACGTAGCGACACAGTCACCGTCGTCCGCATACGTCACGGAGTCTCTGTCTCCTCGCATATGCCAAGCTAACGATCCACCGTGAAACTCGAGTGTCACAAACCCCAAAAATCCTGGCACCGCCATACCCAAACTAATCAGTCCAATGGATATGGATGATCAGATGGTTCTTGATCGTTGAACTGATCTTCGGCTTGCTGATCTTCCTCCTCCTCGGGATACAGAATCTCAAGAGGTTGTTCCTCTTCCTCAAACTCTTTACCGCATAAAATAAATATACAGAAAACACATACAATAAAGAAAGAGGTAAGACAATCTAAAATCATCACAAACATAGCAAATAAGAAAACGACAAACAACAGATATACAGTTCATGCAATATGAAAAGCTATAACATAAATTTAATAACAGTATAGTATAAAGATCTAATTATCATAACAACATGATTTCACAGATAAATCAATAACACATACAATATAACATCACAGATAAAATAAATTGAGAATGCAGACAATTTCTCGAGAATCAATAACTAAATAAATAAATAAACAGATAAAATAAATAATGTTCAAGATATAATTAAATGCAACATGACACGATCCTACTCCATGGAGCTAAACACGAATAGATATCAGAGAGAGAATGACTCGCAACATCTATTAGTACCACGGCTGCCCAACCAAACTATTGCGCTGCCACACTTTACGTCTATAGCCCCAAGTCATATGGAATCCATCATCCAAAGCATGGTGTAGTTCACGGTCTCACATCGTGGCACTACAGGCAATGTACTATTAGACTTTACGAATTCT
Source organism: Ormosia emarginata (assembly GCA_029884605.1). Lineage (NCBI taxonomy): Eukaryota > Viridiplantae > Streptophyta > Magnoliopsida > Fabales > Fabaceae > Ormosia > Ormosia emarginata. The sequence continues at coordinate 24,471,067 of JAQQTP010000073.1, forward strand.
CGATTAAAAATAGTGCGTGTCGAGTCCATTAGTGTGCTATCGGTTACCATGGCCCGGAGCGAGCGACCGACTGTCCATATATGGAATCCGTACACTAACGTCTCCAAGTTCATAAGAACAATGAACCACACTACGTTTATCGCATCGACAACACGATGTGATTCCCTCGTCAACCAATCCACCTAAAGCGGCATAACCCGGATAAAAGATACTGATAAGTCCCAGGACAAACATTGTTCCAAAGCTGTCATGCGGGTTCACCTCATAGCCCGACAAAGAAAAAATAATGAGAAAATCCGGAAAGAATATGGAAAATACCGTTTCGGTCAATCGCGTAGAAATTTTATCGCGTTTTCACAATCTCGTCGTTTTTACAAACGTTTTTAAATCGCGTAAATTTATTTTTCTGTTTTCAAAATCGCGTAGAGTTTTTAATACATTTTCTCAATCGCGTAAGATTTTTAAATCATTTTCTTGTCCAAACTCCTTAAAAATTACTGTTTAAATAAACAGAAATAATAAATAATACGTTTAAACTACGTAAAATATTTTTCATACCGTATACTATCTTTTGGACATTTTTTCTATCTTAATTGCTCGTTTTTACTAAAAATTGATAGTATTTTGCTTAGAAAATTATATTAATGGTTTCCTAATTTTTCTGTAAAAATTCTGTTTATTTAATTTTTAAACCATATAATTAATCCTTTTGAAAACTACTAACATGCTTCAAAATACAGCATGAGCCATATGTTAGAAATTCTCAAAAGTTACTGTATTTCCTTTCTAACAATAAAATCAATAGTTTTAATTCAAGATACTTAATTCTAATCAATTAATTTCTTTAAAACTCCTCTTTAAAAAATTCCTTTTTAACATATATTGCATTATTTTGATTGAAAAAGGTTTGGAATTGATCTTAGAAATCATCTATAAGTGGTTTGGCATGTTGGCCTAAACATAAAATTATGTCATTTGATTTCTAAATTCATTTTCCTTAATCTAAACAATGTGATACCTTGTTAATGTTCCTAGGTTAATTAAATCTCATTTTAGGAAAATTAAGAGAACATTTTGGTTCTCCATTTTGGTCATGGCCGTAAGCCTCAAGGTTTGTGTTCTTTGGAACACTCATGCAATCCTTAACATATTATTCACATCCTATAAATTATCCTACCTTTCTAACACATGCAATATATTTCTAACACATATAACCTAGATTAAAGCTTGTAGACATGCAATCAAAGCTTATAGACATGCAAATTATGACAAACATCAAATAGGAAAGCTACTAACAAATACACAAACACATAAACAAGCTACTAACAATCACACAAATGAATCCTTATGGATTCTACAATCACAAAAATTACACTCCATCTTCTTACCACCATCCATAGATGATAAGATTAGTCTTCCTCTTAGCTTAAATGAAGACTCAAACTCTTTCACACCTTTCTTTATGTTTCGGTTTTCTCCTTCAAAATCACCTAACAAGCTTAAACAAAACTACAAGTTACTAACCATAGAAAGAGAGCTTAAACCATGGAGAAATCATGGCTTAGAATTTTGAAAAAGAGTTTAGAAAAGAAAAACTAGGAATTTCACCTTCTTGGTTAAATCTTCCAAGTAGGTTTTCAAGCTTCAAATGAAGGATTTTGCAAGAACTCTCAACTAGAGATGTTCTTAGGATTGTGTTTAGGTTTAGAAGACTTGGTTGGATGAAATTTAGGGTGATTGGATAGTATGGATATGTGTTTGGCCGAATGGAGCTTCAAGAAAACATCAATGGTGTTTAGGGTTTTTGGAAGAGAGAGAAGAGAGAAAATGCTTGAAGACAAAGTGATTTTTGGTCTTCCAAAGGTGGTTGGCCGTAGCCTTCATTACCACGCAAGGTGTCATAGATTTGGCTTCATCCAAGCCTTAGAATGCATCAAAGGCCAAGATCAAAACTTGGTTAGCAAGCTTGGCTCCCATTGGTTCATCATTGCCTTGTCATTAGCCTTAGTCACCATGCTTAGTCACTAATTAACCTAGTCATCTAGCTTAGTCACTTGTTCTAGAGAATTCCTTCACTAATGATGCTTAATTAAGCTACTAAGTTAACTGTATTAGCTAAACGTGGGTCCCACAAAACATTTCCGGGTCCAATGTCATCTAATTATATTGACTAATAAAATAATATACAAAATTATTTTATTGGACAGTTAAATCCTAAAAATTAAAAGATTAATTATTGTCTCATTTAGAATTGGGTTTAGTAAGATCCCCCAGTCTGAATAATTAAAACAAGATTTCCCCGGCCTGGAAAAATATTATTTTCATGTCCCGAAGCAAATCGCACAAAAAGTCCAAATAAAATCACAGACAGTAATATTAAGCACTGTAACATATAGAAAAATTAAAAACAGTACAATCGAGACATAACAGTCATTTTTTCATTTTTTCCCACGACGAAGCAAATCATCCAAAACGTTCAAATAAAATTACAGACAGTATTAATTGTCTGTATATCACCCAGAAAAATTAAAACAGTAGCTCGAGAAAATTTTTATTTTACCGTCTCAAAGCAAAATACGTAAAACGATCAAATAAAATTTTAGCTTTGTAAAACATATTTGTATTTCATACAGAAAAATAAGAAACAGTAAAACAGGAACATAACAGTCATTTACACAAAAGCTCGAAAAACAGCAAACAGATCATTCGGGACATTTTCTAAAAATTGGGGTGTTACAACTGTCGCGACCGGGATCGCGGCGAAATAGCAGCTCGCATATGATTTTAAAAATGATTAAAATATGGAGTCGCCACCAATTTTATTTGAATTTAGGAAAAATTGGAAAACCTTTTTAGAAAATGGTCTTTGGAACCAAATCGGATTCGGGAGTCGGTTATGGATAGGGAAGGGTGGAAACTTAATCCCACATTGCACCACTATCACACCCGTCCCGGACGGTACCTTAAGTTAATTGTGCAAAAATTTGATAATCTCAAATTTATTTATTTTACCCCTTTTAAAAAGACTTTGTAAATATTTTATTTTTTTTTTTTTTTTTAAAAAAGAAGAAAGAAAAGAAAGAAAAAAAAAACCGAATTATGAAAATTTAATTTTGACTTGACAGAATTGAAATTCTGCTCCTACGTACCCTCAGGTGCAATGAGGAACTCAAAGTCACGTAGTTCTGTAGAAAATAAGTGTGGGTTGATTGATTTTAATTAAGAGAGAAACTTAAAACTTTTAAAATCAAATTTGTCAGCAATGGATTAACTCTAACTTACCAAAAGAAAAGATGCTCACAAGAACGGAAAAACCTGTGGTAATTGGCGGAGCAGATCTGGGCGGTATTTGATGAAACTTAAAAAAAAACTGACGAGCGCCGAACTCAGTCAAAATTATAACCGAAGTTATTACCTAAGCTTGTAGTATAGTGACAACACCGGATCATCATGAAGGGGAGCATCAAAATATACAAAAACTATGAGAAACTATGAAGAAACAAGAAGAAACTTAGAGAGAAAATGAAGGAGAATTCTTTTACAAATCAAATACAATACATAACCAAGGTCTCAAGAATCCAAACCACAATCTTTTCAAGAGTTCTAAATTGACCGAAAGTAGCTTAGCCCTCCATTACCATGAAGGGGAGCATCAAAATATACAAAAACTATGAGAAACTATGAAGAAACAAGAAGAAACTTAGAGAGAAAATGAAGGAGAGTTCTTCCTTGTTCATGATAAATGGTGCCTTTTATAGAAGTCTAAGGTAACAAAATGACAAAGGAAAGTGGGTGGATGAGTGGGTGAGTGAGTGGAGTGTTTGAGTGGATGGATTAGTGGGTTGGTTTAGTGGATTGGTTTAGTGGATGAGTGAGTGGAATGGTTGAGTGGTTGAATTAGTGAAAAATGCCAAAGGACTTTTGGTGAGTGGGAAATTATGGACATGAATGGGTGAGTGGATGGATGAGTGGATGGATTAGTGGATGAGTGGGTGGAGTGGTTAAGTGGTTGGATTAGTGTATGAGTGGATGAGTGGGTGATTTAGTGGATGAGTGGATGAGTGGATGAGTAGATTAGTGGATGGATGAGTGGATTAGTGGATGGATGAGTGGATGGTTGAGGACGAAAATTTCGTGTCTGACTTGGAAGCCAAAAACGACTCACTATACTTCAGAACCACGAAAAGTGTTCTTCATAAAAGTTGTAGATCCTTGTCTTGGCTATAAAATGGATAGCTGGTTCGTCCAATTTGGCTTCCTTAAGCCCAAGATATGTCCCAAATACCGTAGGTTGCTCAAACCCAACTTCAGCACCTCTGTTCCGACTTGCAAGCTCAAAATGACCTACTAGACTTCTTTTTCTCAAAATGTGTTCTTCATGAAAGTTGTTTATTTGGATCTTGACTATCCACTGTCCAAATTTCAGCCCATCTTCATTATTAGATCTTGAGATATGATTTTTTGAGTGCACACTGTTCGGATTCTACTGACAGAACCCGTATTCTGACTTCCATGTAAACTTAGGTCCCTTAGACATCTGAATCAGACTTCGAGCTCTTCATCAAAGTTGTAGAGCTTCCTCTTAGCTTTCCTACAAGGTAAAATTCATGTTCATCAGATATTAGGAACTCAAGTTATGGCCAAAATACAGAAACAGTGTCAAATATCAATAATGCTAGAAATATTCAATTAGGACCAATTTGAGCTCAAACTCACAAAATCATACCAAACTCAATCAATTAAGAATATGGAGAGTGTAAATGACTAAACATAAGGGTTTCTTAATGAATAAAATATGTGATTATCAAATTCCTCCATACTTAGCTTTTTGCACTCCTGGGCAAAACTCAAGACCAAAATTTTACAATCAAGAAGAACAACCAAAGGTTCAAGGGATCAAAACATTCATGAGTTAACAATTCTCCACATCTCAAACCAACAAGCAAGGTATTTTCAACATGAATCGAGAATGATAGATCTTCACAAGATTCCCTCTCAATCTCTCAATTGTTTAAAGGGTAGGTATTTCACTCAATTCAACCCATGAAAATTGCACTACCATAAGCTTGCTTATCTTCTACTTCTCCACTACTCAAAACACATGCACACACAAATCATGAGGACTTTATTCAAGGTTGTAGTGAGGTCAAGGTAACAGGAGAGGATAAAATGGATATGAGAAGATAAATACTAAAGAGAATAAAAGCAAATGAGAGCTGAGTTCAAATAACAAGCATAAAAGTTCATCCCAACTCTAGTGTATATCCCTTTACATATTCATTTCCCAATCCTTTTCTTTTTTTAAAACACTTGTTTTTTTTTTTTTTTTTTTTTTTTTTTTTTTTTTTTTATATATGAACATAACTATATACATACATTTTTTTTTTCTTTTTGGGCACTCTTTTCTTTTTCAACAACTATTTTGTACACACACCCCCACACTTGTTCAAAAACTCATCCATTAACCAAGCTAATGTTCTTTTATTCCCTAAGGTAAAGTAAGAACACGATTTCTCATTTAAGGCACATAATGAGCTAGAAACAAGGAATGGTCAAATAAGCTCAAAGAGGTTAAGCAAAGGAAAATATACAAGGTTGGCGTAAATCGAGAGAATTTTCAAGAAGTCAAAAGAGTGCTTGATATCATATTGAAAACAAGGTTGGCTATTTGGTTAAACTAGCTAATTAAGAAAGAAGGCCTCAATCATGTTCATGCATGCAAGTGAAATGTAGCCTCAAAAAGAATCAAAGCAAGTTCTAGAGTGGTCATTAACATGAGTGAAAATCACAAAAAAAAGAAGAGAATGGTATAAATGTTAAATCCATCCATTAGGCTCAAAATCTCACAAGGTATGCATCCATCAAACTCAATTCATCAATTCAATCATCCATCACCAAACATATCATTTCAAGAAGGGAGAAAAGTTATTCAATCATGCAATGAACCTTTTTTTTTATTTTGATTTTTTTTTGATTTTTTTAACAAACCAAAAGAAAAGAAACATGCTAAAATCATCCCCACACTTAATATAACATTGCCCTCAATGTAAAAGAGAGATATAGAAAAGAGCAACACAACGATAAGAAGTGAATCAACGCCTGCGAGAAAAGATGCGTAAGAATCAAAGCCGCAATGTGAGAACTCGCCATTGGTAATGAAGTATATGTGCATCTTCTCGGTTTGCGGAAACCATTTCCAAAGATCTTGAAAACAAATCTAGTTGGGTTGCCTCCCAATAAGCGCTTGTTTAACGTCGTTAGCTCGACGTTGGGACACTTCTTAGTGATCTTTATAATATGGATGGTAAAAGCCCATCACTTTCACTTCCACATTTTTCGGCTTGAGATGGTGTCCATTGGTCTTATTAAGTGAGGTTGGTGAAAAGACTCCACCAGGATCCCATTGGTTGAAACGTGATGACCAAGTTATAGTTGACACAACATGATAACTTTCATTAGGGTCCCATTGGTTGAAGTGTAGTGGAGTGATTTTTTTTTTAATTTTTTTTCTCTTTTTTTTAATTATTATTTTTTCTTTTTTTTAATTATTATATTTTTTCTCTTTTTTTTTTAATTATTATATCTTTTTTTTTTTTTTTTTTTAAATCCGGTCAAAATTGGGTGTTCACAACAACTCTCCCCAACAAATAAAAAATTTCGTCCTCGAAATTTGCTGCACATCAAAACAAATGAGGATACTGATCCCTCATTTTATCTTCCAGCTCCCAGGTAGCATCACCCGTCACGTCATTCTATATAACCTTCACTAACTCGATCATCTTCCCTCGAAGCTGCTTTACCTTTCTGTCCTCGATTCTAACAGGTAAAGTCTCGTAAGTCAAATTCTCCTTCAACTGTACTTCATCTGGTTGTATAACATGCGTCGGATCTGGTATATACTTCCTGAGCTGAGATACATGAAATACATCATGCAGATTGGATAGAAAAGGCGGCAAAGCAATCTGATACGCCACAGAACTTATACGTGGGATAATATGATACGGTCCAATAAACTTAGGAGTAAGCTTTTTAGACTTAATAACCCTTCCGATACCGGTCGTAGAAGTAACTCTTAGAAACATATGCTCACCCTCCTCAAACTCAAGAGGTCGTCTTCGTTTATCCGCATAACTCTTCTGTCTGCTTTGCGTCGTTCTCATCTTCTCTTGTATCATCTTTACCTTCTCCGTAGTCTGTTGTACAAGATCTGGTCCAACAGTCATATCTTCCCCATCCTGATACCAACATAACGGGGTTCGACATCGTCTTCCGTGCAATGCCTCATAGGGTGCCATCCCCATACTCGAGTGAAAACTATTGTTGTAGGTGAATTCTATCAAAGATAAAAATTCATCCCAACTTCCTCGTTGCTCCAAAACACAAGCACGCAACAGATCCTCCAAAGATTGTATAGTTTTCTCTGTTTGACCATCAGTCTGCGGATGATACGCCGAACTCAGTCGCAACTTAGTTCCCATAGCTTCTTGCAGACTTCGCCAAAACCTTGACGTAAACCTCGGATCTCGATCAGAAACTATACATGTAGGTACACCATGTAATCTAACAATCTCGCTGATGTACAACTGGGTTAATCTTTCCAACGAATACTTGATATTAATTGGTAAGAAATGAGCCGATTTAGTAAGCCTATTGACTATAACCCATATTGAATCATGACCTTTCCTCGTCTTCGGCAAACCAGTAACGAAATCCATAGAGATACTATCTCATTTCCATTTTGGAATAGATAACGGTTGCAACATTCCAGCTGGTCTCTGATGTTCCACCTTCGCTTTCTGACAAACCAGACAAGACTCCACATACTCTGCTACGTCTCTTTTCATCGTTGGCCACCAAAACAACCTCTTCAAGTCTTGATACATCTTGGTCATCCCCGGATGTAAACTAAGATCACTAGTATGAGCTTCATCTAGAATCGACTTATTCAATTCAGAATCATTAGGCATACAAATTCTTCCCTTAAACCTTAAGATTCCATCTTCTCCTTCTTCTACTGTCACTTTATGACCTTGCTTTAGCAATTCTCTTTCATTTTGCAAAAACACATCTTCCTTTTGTTTATCTCGGACGACATCAAGAAATTCGTTTATGATCACAACCTTAAACAAACGAACTTTTTCAGGCAGAAACTCCACAGACAACCATAGATCTCGAAACTTATTGATCAACTCTTCCTCCTTGATCATCATTGCCGAAACACTAAGCACCTTTCTGCTTAAGGCATCAGCTACCACATTAGCTTTTCCCGGGTGGTATTGAAGTTGAAAATCATAATCCTTTAAGAATTCCAACCATCGCCTTTGCCTCATATTCAATTCTTTCTGATCAAACAAGTACTTCAGACTCTTGTGATCACTAAAGACATTGAACAGCGCTCCATACAGAAAATGCCTCCACACTTTCAGAGCAAAAACCACTGCAGCCAATTCCAAATCGTGCGTTGGATAGTTCCTCTCATGAACCTTCAACTGACGAGAAGCATACGCTACAACATTCCGGTTTTGCATCAAAACACAACCTAACCCTTGATAAGAAGCATCACAATACACGTCAAAAGTTCCCTTAGAATCTGGCAAGATCAACACAGGTGCAGTTGTTAACCTCTTCTTTAACTCTTGAAAGCTGGCTTCACGTTCTTCAGTCCACTCAAAAGCTTGACTTTTCCTCGTAAGTTGTGTAAGCGGTCCAGCAATCTTCGAAAAACCTTCAATAAACCTCCGGTAATAACCAGCAAGTCCAACGAAACTTCGAACTTCTGTTACCATCTTAGGTCTTTCCCACTGCAAAACAGTCTCCACTTTTGATGGGTCTACTGCAATACCTTCTTTAGAAATCACATGACCTAAAAACTAAACTTTTTCCAACCAGAACTCACATTTAGCCAACTTCGCATACAGCTGCTTTTCTCTCAAAATCTGAAGAACAATACCAAGATGTTCAGCATGCTCTTCCTTAGATTGAGAATAGATCAGAATGTCATCGATGAAGACAACGACAAATCTGTCTAGATACGGACGAAAAATCCTGTTCATATAATCCATAAATATGGCAGGAGCATTCGTCACCCCGAATGGCATTACCTGATACTCATAATGTCCATAACGAGTTCGAAAAGCGGTTTTCGGTACATCTTCCCCTTTAACACGAATCTGATGATACCTCGATCTCAGATCTATCTTGGAAAACACCACAGCTCCTCTTAACTGATCCATCAAATCGTCAATTCTTGGAAGCAGATATTTATTCTTGATAGTCACCTTGTTCAGCTGACGATAATCCACACAAAGCCGAGAAGTTCTGTCCTTCTTCTTGACCAAAAGCACTGGCGCACCCCATGGCGAAATACTTGGTCGTACAAACTGCTTCTCCAACAACTCCACCATTTGCGTCTTCAGCTCCTCCAACTCTGCTGGCGACATACGGTATGGTGCAATTGAGATAGGACCTGCTCCTGGTACTAAATCAATTGAAAACTCGATCTCCCTCTTAGGTGGCAAACCAGGTACGTCATCAGGAAAAACCTCGGGAAACTCGTTGACAATAGGAATAGTATTCACGTCCTTCTCATTCTTAACCTCTAGAGAAGACAATATCACATATCCCTGTGCTCCCTCTCTTAACAAAGACTTGACCTTAACAGCAGTTAAGAATCCAGACTTTTCTTCCTTAGGAAAAACTATGGTTTTGCTGGCACAATCTATATGGATATGGTTAGAAGATAACCAGTCAATCCCTAAGATTACATCTATCTCAACAAGAGGTAAACAAATCAAGTTGACCAAAAACTTACGATCCTTCACAACAACAGGACAATCCAAACATATCTTTGATGCAATCACAGGTTTAGCAGTTGGCGTAGAAACACTCAATTTAACATTCAAAGAAGACACAGGCAACTTCAATCTTTCTACACAATCATATGCAATAAACGAGTGTGTAGCACCAGAGTCATATAACACAGTCAGATGGTTACCTCCAATGTCAGCTTCTCCTTGTATAAGATCATCAGATTGAGAAATCTCTGTTCCCGTCATAGTATATACTCGCCCTCCAGATCTCAGTTGAGTATTCCCTGACTTTTGTTGATTAGCACGAACATAACGAACAGCAGGTTTCCTTTCCGGCTGAGGACAATCCTTCGCTATATGCCCAAGTTGCTTACAGTTAAAACAAACTGTCCCCTTAACCGTGCACTCCGGAGAGATATGACCTTTCTTTCCGCATTTAAAACATGTTGGCGTAAACGCCACTTTCTGTCCAGCTCCACTACCACTTGCACTTCCCCCAACTGGTGGTCGTTGAGATTGACTCCCTGATGGTTTGGAATACGGCTTGCGCTGAAACCGATTCATATTACTTCCTCCACCTCTTTGAAACCTTGTCGGTCCAAAGCTACGATTCTTCTGATCTCTTGACGGCTCTAATTCCTCAAGTCGCGCACATGCATCAACCAAAGCATGAAACTGATTTATCCTCAAGGATATCACCCTTCGCTTCAGTTCCACTCTCAAGCCCGATTCAAACTTCCGACATCTCCATGAATCATCCGGTCGAGTTTGAGCATAATCCGAGAATTGAGACAAATTCTCAAATTTTGTCGCATACTCATTCACCGTCATATTTCCCTGTCGCAAACTAAGAAATTCCATTTCCTTGGCATGCCTAGCACTTGCAGGAAAATACTTTCCCAGAAAAGCATCAGAAAACACTTCCCACGTAATCTCGGTCCCTTGACTTGTAAAACTTGGCGAGTTCCTCTCCACCAATGTTCTCTATCTCCTCTTAACATAAAGACAGCATAAGTTACCTTCTTATCATCTGTGCACCTCATTCCTTCAAAAATCCTTTCCAAGTCTTGTATCCATTGACTTGCCTTCTCCGGATCAACCTCGCCTCTAAAATGTGGCGGATTGTGGCGCCTAAATTCAGATAAATTTAGGGCATCAGCGAGTAAGCATCTTCTTTGTTGAGTCTGCTCTCAAATTCTGTTGCATCATTACTTCAGCCATCCGCTGCATAGCTTCAGCAGCCGCAATCATAGGATCCACATCACGATTCACGTTCGCACGTCCTCTACCTCGTCCAGACATCTTCTTTCTTCAAACAGAACAAAACAAAATTAGATACATCCTTTCGGAAGTAAATCACGAGAGAATCACACAAAGACAAACAAAAACAGACCCACCCACAACCCCAAAAGACTCTAACTTGGGCTCTGATACCAACTAATGTAACACCTTTGTGGGGATGTCACATATATAAAAAGAAATAAATAAAATATACCCAAGTTGTAAAATATTTATTACATATTAATATGGGTTGTAAAATAATTCCTGTTAAATAGAATATTATTAAATAAAATAATGTAAAAGTATAAAATAAACAGAACAACATCACTCATAATATACATATGGTCCAAGTTATAAGTTATACAAATAATTTACAACTACAATTACAAATACTTAAACAAAAACAGTAAAGAAAAACAGTAAAGAGTCAATATATACATACGCAGACGCGCCCAAAAATACATCATAAATATTTAATCCTCTGATGGATCACTCTCAGGAAACTCATCAGAAGATAAATATCCAGGATGCCTCGACACTCGGCGGACATGAGACTGCGCAGTCGATACGAGTGTCATCTCACTAGGCTTAGTGGATACACCACCCCAATGACGCCTAATGGATAAAGGTAACTCTAAGTGCAGAAACACAGTCGTCGTCATCACTGGCTTGTCATCAAACCTATGACGTAGCGACACAGTCAGCCGTCCTGCATATGTCACGGAGTCTCTATCTCCTCGCATATGCCAAGCTAACGATCCACCGTGAAACTCGAGTGTCACAAACCCCAAAAATCCTGGCACCGCCATACCCAAACTAATCAGTCCAATGGATATGGATGATCAGATGGTTCTTGATCGTCGAACTGATCTTCGACTTGCTGATCTTCCTCCTCCTCGGGATACAGAATCTCAAGAGGTTGTTCCTCTTCCTCAAACTCTTTACTGCGTAAAATAAATATACAGAAAACACATACAATAAAGAAAGAGGTAAGACAATCTAAAATCATCACAAACATAGCAAATAAGAAAACGACAAACAACAGATATACAGTTCATGCAATATGAAAAGCTATAACATAAATTTAATAACAGTATAGTATAAAGATCTAATTATCATAACAACATGATTTCACAGATAAATCAATAACACATATAATATAACATCACAGATAAAATAAATTCAGAAACAGACAATTTCTCAAAATCAATAACTAAATAAATAAATAAATAGATAAAATAAATAATGTTCAAGATATAATTAAATGCAACATGACACGATCCTACTCCATGGAGCTAAACACAAATAGATATCAGAGAGAGAATGACTCGCAAAATCTATTAGTACCACTACTGCCCAACCAAACTATTCTTGTTGTCACACTTTGCGTCTATAGCCCCAAGTCATATGATCCATCATCCAAAGCATGGTGTAGTTCACGGTCTCACATTGTGGCACTACAGGCAATGTACTATTAGACTTTACGAAATCTCGATTAAAAATAGTGCGTGTCGAGTCCATTAGTGTGCTATCAGTTACCACGGCCCAGCGGAGCGACCGACTGTCCATATATGGAATCCCGTACACTAACGTCTCCAAGTTCATAAGAACAATGAACCACACTACGTTTATCGCATCGACAACACGATGTGATTCCCCTCGTCAACCAATCCACCAAAAACTGGCATAACTAAGATAAAAAGATACAGTAAGTCCCACCGGACAAATACTGTTCCAAAGCCTGTACGGGTTCACCTCATAGCCCGACAGCAGAAAAATACAGAAAATCCAGAAAGAATATGGAAAATACCGTTTCGGTTAATCGCGTAGAAATTTTATCGCGTTTTCACAATCTCGTCGTTTTTACAAACGTTTTTAAATCGCGTAAATTTATTTTTCTGTTTTTCAAAATCGCGTAGAGTTTTTAATACATTTTCTCAATCGCGTAAGATTTTTAAATCATTTTCTTGTCCAAACTCCTTAAAAATTACTGTTTAAATAAACAGAAATAATAAATAATACGTTTAAACTACGTAAAATATTTTTAATACCGTATACTGTCTTTTGGACATCTTTTCTATCTTAATTGCCCGTTTTTACTAAAAATTGACAGTATTTTGTTTAGAAAATTATAATAATGATTTCCTAATTTTTCTGTAAAAATTCTGTTTATTTAATTTTGAAACCATATAATTAATCCTTTTGAAAACTACTAACATGCTTCAAAATACAGCATGAGCCATATGTTAGAAATTCTCAAAAGTTACTGTATTTCCTTTCTAACAATAAAATCAATAGTTTTAATTCAAGATACTTAATTCTAATCAATTAATTTCTTTAAAACTCCTCTTTAAAAAAATTCCTTTTTAACATATATTGCATTATTTTGATTGAAAAAGGTTTGGAATTGATCTTAGAAATCATATATAAGTGGTTTGGCATGTTGGCCTAAACATAAAATTATGTCATTTGATTTCTAAATTCATTTTCCTTAATCTAAACAATGTGATACCTTGTTACTGTTCCTAGGTTAATTAAATCTCATTTTAGGAAAATTAAGAGAACATTTTGGTTCTCCATTTTGGTCATGGCCGTAAGCCTCAAGGTTTGTGTTCTTTGGAACACTCATGCAATCCTTGACATATTATTCACATCCTATAAATTATCCTACCTTTCTAACACATGCAATATATTTCTAACACATATAACGTAGATTAAAGCTTGTAGACATGCAATCAAAGCTTATAGACATGCAAATTATGACAAACATCAAATAGGAAAGCTACTAACAAATACACAAACACATAGAATCCTTATGGATTCTACAATCACAAAAATCACACTCCATCTTCTTACCACCATCCATAGATGATAAGATTAGTCTTCCTCTTACCTTAAATGAAGATTAAAACTCTTTCACACCTTTCTTTATGTTTCGATTTTCTCCTTCAAAATCACCTAACAAGCTTAAACAAAACTACAAGTTACTAACCATAGAAAGAGAGCTTAAACCATGGAGAAATCATGGCTTAGAATTTTGAAAAAGAGTTTAGAAAAGAAAAACTAGGAATTTCACCTTCTTGGTTAAATCTTCCAAGTAGGTTTTCAAGGTTCAAATGAAGGATTTTGCAAGAACTCTCAACTAGAGATGTTCTTAGGATTGTGTTTAGGTTTAGAAAACTTGGTTGGATGAAATTTAGGGTGATTGGATAGTATGGATATGTGTTTGGCCGAATGGAGCTTCAAGAAAACACCAATGGTGTTTAGGGTTTTTGGAAGAGAGAGAAGAGAGAAAATGCTTGAAGACAAAGTGATTTTTGGTCTTCCAAAGATGGCTTGGCCGTAGCCTTCATTACCATGCAAGGTGTCATGGATTTGGCTTCATCCAAGCCTTAGAATGCATCAAAGGCCAAGATCAAAACTTGGTTAGCAAGCTTGGCTCCCATTGGTTCATCATTGCCTTGTCATTAGCCTTAGTCACCATGCTTAGTCACTAATTAACTTAGTCATCTAGCTTAGTCACTTGTTCTAGAGAATTCCTTCACTAATGATGCTTAATTAAGCTACTAAGTTAACTGTATTAGCTAAACGTGGGTCCCGCAAAATATTTCCGGGTCCAATGTCATCTAATTATACTGACTAATAAAATAATATACAAAATTATTTTATTGAATGATTAAATCCTAAAAATTAAAAGATTAATTATTGTCTCATTCAGAATTGGGTTTAGTAAGATCCCCCAGTCTGAATAATTAAAACAAGATTTCCCCGGCCTGAAAAAATATTATTTTCCTATCCCGGAGCAAATCGCACAAAAAGTCCAAATAAAATCACAGACAGTAATATTAAGCACTGTAACATATAGAAAAATTAAAAACAATACAATCGGGACATAACGGTCATTTTTTCATTTTTCCCCACGACGAAGCAAATCATCCAAAACGTTCAAATAAAATTACAGACAGTATTAATTGTCTGTATATCACCCAGAAAAATTAAAACAGTAGCTCGAGAAAATTTTTATTTTACCGTCTCAAAGCAAAATACGTAAAACGATCAAATAAAATTTTAGTCTGTAAAACATATTTGTATTTCATACAGAAAAATAAGAAACAGTAAAATAGGGACATAACAGTCATTTACACAAAAGCTCAAAAAATAGCAAACAGAACATTCAGGACATTTTCTAAAAATTGGGGTGTTACAATGTGCATTATAAATAGGGTTCAACTACATCCCCTTTGTTTGCATCACCATCATGGAGTCTTTGATCCACGAAAAGTTTCATACAAGAAATATAAGAATCTCTCTATTTTCCTTGTTCTAGAGAGTTATTCTTTTTATGCATATATAGGCAGAGGCTATTGTGAACCGTAAGAAGAACCCTTGATCACCTTGTCCTTACCCGAGCATTTCCCTTTAACGTGGATAGAGAGCCCTTCTTTTCATGCATACATAGGGGAATGGATGGATCTAATTATCCCTCCATTTGTTCTTGGGGTTCCTCCAAACTTAGCTTAGTGGGATAGTGGGATTCATTACAGCAAGGATTGTCTACTATCAATTTCCCCCAATCCCTTGTGGACAAGCCATGCTGGTCATTGGTCAAAGCTAATTATTCTACATTTAGCAAGATTAATAGAGATTTCGACATCTAATATAATTAGATTGTAGTCTCCATTGTATAAGACATTACCTTGTATTTGAACTTCTAAAATTTTTCGATTTGTCACTTGTAATATGCTTCTTTATAGCAATAAAATGCCATAAGTTTTGACAAGTTAGCTACATCGTTACCATTTGTATATTTGACCAAGTTATTTTGTTTCCAAATTGAAGATGGCTTAATGTAGGGGTTGAAATAAGCTTTTTGAAAATTTTGAACCCTTATTTGGAATTCAAACAAGTTTCTCAAGTACAGAGACTTGGATACTTCAATCAAAGTGTTGATATGAAAGATCAGAAAGCTTGATTCAAAACTTAGATTGAGAAAATTCAAGTATTATAAACCTGATACTAAAAGGTTTAGATAACTTAGTAGAATGTTGTGATTACTTTCTCTTCAAGTTTGAAAAACTTTTACTGAATTTTAAGATAAGAAAACAGTTTTCACAAACATTTTTCTTTACTCAAAAGAACTTAAAATATCAAATCTTAACACAAAGTTCAAAAAGCAAAAAGACAGAGTAAGAGAGAGTTTTACACACAAGATTTATACTGGTTTGGCTAAACCATTTGCCTACTTCTAGTCTCCAGCAATCAGTCATGATTTTTATATATTAGAGTTGTTTTTCTTCTACCCTAGCTTCTCCGAGCTAGATTACAAGTGTTCTTTTCATACCTAGCCTATTTAGGCTCACTCAAAAACCTCACAAACTACTACTGGGTCTAGGTTACAATAAGATAAAGTGTTTGGGTTTGTGTTTAAACGGTCATACACTCAAAGAGTGGGTTACAACACTTAAGATAAGAGTAAAGAACTCTACTAACAAGAGATAGATAGAATATACAAGTAGAGAAAGTGTTTGTCTATCAGAAGGCAATATAATAATAGAATAGAGCTATCAGAAAGCTTTTCAATTGTAAGTGTAGATCTTGGATATATAAGAAATAGTGTTACGAACCAAGGATTCTAGACTTAAATGAGCTTCAGCTACTTCACTTTATAGTCATCAAACATTTCAAGCCACTGGTGATCATTTAATGTAGTTTTATGTGATAACTCCATTAAATGTAGTTATTTGTGCCCTATATTTGTGCCTTATATTTGTGCTTTGTTGATTGCTTAAGTCCTTATTATTATGCATATATGGAATGTTTTATGTTTATATTTGTCAAATTCGATCTTGATATCTTCCTATATGATCTTGAGCAAATTGTGTATACTCTTCAATTGATTAAGTAGATTTGTAACTTTAGTAACCTAGTGATATCTCTATTATAGGAATAGTTGCAAACAAGTAGATTGGTGGAAGATTTGGATCAACATTGGATAAGAAAGCCCAAGAGAAAGCCAAGTGTGAAGTTCAACATCTTACGTCACGGCATAGGCATGTCAATGTTACGGTGTGGTGCATCCCCTACTTCAGACAAAAAGACTCGAGGCTTGAACGACGCGATGCACTGTAATCAATGTCGCGGCGTGGTGACCCAAATTACACATGCGCTGTAACACCCGAAATTCTAGCTATTTGACAGTAATAATAGAATTCTACTATTTAGTGATTTTTGTGTACTGTAAAATTATTTTGATTATTCTGTGAATGCATTTGATCGTTTTGTGTGATTTACTCCGTGTCAGGAAAATAATAATTTTCAGGCTGGGGAAAATCTTACGTATTTTAATTATTTCTATTAATTCTTAATTATTTTTTAAAAATTGATTTGATTTCCATGAATTTTATAATTTTTATGATTTTGTGGATGATTATGAGATTTTATATTTTTTTATTGTTTTAATATTATTCTTGGGCTATTTGTGGGCCTAGGGGGCTGCATGTGGGCCCAGGCAGACCCAAAAAAGTAAAAAAAAAAATCAGAGTCAGAAAATTTTGTACTGTTGAGACGAGGACGAGGGATCTTACTAAACCCGAAACCAGAAATAGTTTTTGAGATTTTTTTTACTGTGTTTTGTATTGTATTATTTATCGGGTAATAAAAATACAGTAAATATTATTCGTAGGGGAATAGCAGCTAGAAAAAAATTATACTGCTTAGTCAAATTTAGTGGTTATGACAACTTTATGAAGGACCAATAGGAAGCAAGCTTGGTGAGGAAGGCTTTAGATATCCACCATTGATTTAATCTATGGTGGAGATTGGTCTCACAAAGTGGCAAGGATCATTTGTGACCCTTGGATGGAAAGTATGAAGAGTAAATCTTGACCCTTCATTTTGGAGATATATCTAATGGCTAGGATTTCATGGAGGAGAGATCTAATGGCTTATATTTGATCATATCACTTGGAAGCTTCTACCAAAGCTCAACCATTGATTTAATCAATGGCTATTAATGCCTAAAATAGTGGCTAATGAATTTGGACATAACCCTAGAGATCAAGGCGGGTTCGGTTTTGGAAGGCTTAAATGTCATAGCAAAGTTTCAAGACACATTTCATTACTCATCTTTATCACTTCCAAAAAGCTAAGCTCACAAAAATTTTCTCTCAATTTCTCTTCACTCAAGCTCAAGGCCAAGAGGCCAAGAACCTACCATCACTCTTCAAAAATTTCAACTAACCTTACTTCTTGAATCTATCCCTCGATTTAAGACACTTTGTAGTTAAGGCCAAGTCCTAAATCATTCATCTTCAAGGACTTTCTTCAAGATCAAGTTCTACGGTTTTAAGGTGGAGTTATGGAAACTTCACTACTTGTCTCATTTTCATGTTCTAGGTCATGTTTTGATCCATGGTCTTTCTTATTCAAGCTTTAGATGCTAATAAACTTGTGTTTGTTTTATGTTTAAGAAGCCCTTGGTGGTGAAGGACTTGAAAAGGAAGCAAAGCAAGGAGCTTTGGAGGTTTCTTCAATAGGTAAGGGAGAGATTCATTTCACAAACCAAGTATAGTGGTAAGAGATGAAATATTATTTGATGGATGGTGAATTCATGTGAGGATTCATATCCATGTTTATGTAATTTATTTGTCTGTGTTTATGTGCTTTAAATTATGTATTTCTATTTGTATGCTTTAAGTGATTTTTATTGCTTTATGGTAAGCTTGATTTTATGATATAATGAATATGTATATGTATAACATAATTGATGATGGAAAGAAAAATAAATTTTGGTTCCAAAGACCAAGAGGCTCACGGCCTCAACACCTTGAAATAGTTGTTTCCAAGTTAAGATTTTTATGAATGGTAAAATTGGATGATTAGAAGGAAAAGGAAAAAAAAAGATATGATGGTTTCAATGGCCATGTACCATAGTTTTTAAGGCTTGTAATGCCTTGGTTTTATGAAACAATATGATTTTAAAGTGGAAATTTAGTTGATTAAGTGCAAGGAATAAAGAAATGGAAAAAAAATATTTTGTCACTTGAAAGAAGAAAATTTCGTTTATGAAAGGAAAACAGAGGTTGAAAGTATTTGAACCTCAACTTATTTTGAAGAGGATTAATTTTTAGAATTGATTTAGAATTATGAAGAATACGTTGGTGACTTAAAATTTACTAACGTATAGTTCACTCATTAGGTTTTTGAGCGCGTTAGGAAATTTTAAAGTCAGAAAATATGGAAAAGCAAAGCAAGAAATGGTATGAAAGTTTGGAAAGGTCAAAATGAAATTTAGAAGGTTGAGAAATATTTTACGTAGTGGAAAAATGGTAGAAAATACTTTTCGTAACTTAAAAACGTGATTTTTAAGTTACACGATTTTAAAAAAGTCAAAAAATTGCTACGCGATTGAAAAACGATGGAATATTTTTACGCGATCGAGAAAACGGTGGAAAATCGCTATGTGATTGTGAAAACACGACAGAAATGTTGCACGATTGTGAAAACGTGACAAAAGTGTTGCGCGATTGAGAAAACGCGATAATATGATTACGCGATTGAATATACAGTAGGATTACTGTTGGACTAGTGTATGGACACTGTATGAGAAAATGATGAGTTTTGCCTGTGATTGGCTTTGGTGCATTATACATGCATTGGAAAAGTCCGATGGACTGGATAAGGCTAATTGCCTAGGAGAGAATACACCTCTTGAGTGGGTGCAATATACGTAGTATAAGTCACTCATTGACCTTGAGGACATCGAGGTGCGAGTTGCTTACAGTGGGTAGTTGGTAGCTCTTCTGTACCGTGGGTTAGACCGATGCAACACACCGATAATCTGGATTGAGATACTATTCTTAATCAAGATCTAATAAAGACTGTCGTGTATATGTTAGATGTGCAAATACTTATGAGAATTGTGGCATGTGGTCTAAGGCATGTTTGTATAGACAAATCTTTTCGATCAATCTCTTCGACCTGAGTTTAGCTCCATGGAGTAGGAAAATGAGTTAGTGAGCATATGCATAACTTGAACGAGTTTGAATATTGAATGACATTTTATCTGCTAAGTGTCGATGAATGATGGATTGAAATGATGATGTTTACTGTTTATTATATCTGTATCATTGTATGATATATCTGTATGATGTATTGTATGTGTTATCTTTGTACTGCCATATTGGTAATGGTGTAGGTGATCTCACCTCTTCGTATATTATTTTGTATTGTATTTATATTTTGGTAAAGACACTGAGCAAGATATCGAGCGATAAGGTGAACAGGAACATATTCCTATCGAGGAAGTTGAGTTTTGATTAGATGGCGACCCGGTCGAGTTTTTTCGGATACGTGAGGCTACAGTTCCATGGTGGAGCTGGCGCTTGGAGGATTAGTCCTAATGAGGAGGGACTAATATATCAGAGACATCTGACGATCAACATGAGCAGGATATTTCATGGAGATCCGTTCTTTTCTGTAACTATTTATATACATGTCGAATTTCCACTGTCGATTAGGCAGTATTGGGGTGGTAGGTATCACATCCCAAAGGAGATCAGTATAGCGTCGTCTGCACAAACACCGGTCCGTAGGACTTCATGTCAAGTTAGATTCCTACCCGCTGAGGAATCTGAGAAGGACCCGTTTGAGGGTTTTGTTGTCTAGTCATACTTGGGCAAGTATGTTAGTTTAAATACTGTTCAAATACTTTTGAGAACTTGGTCTGTATATAAATAATTTTGACAGTACTTTTGTAATGTATATGATGTAAATTATTTGTGATGATGTTTAATATTTTTATTTTCTGCTAAGTTATCTTATCGATATTAAGAAATTTTACAACTCGTATTTACATTACAAATTATATTTTATAATAAAGAGGTAATTTGGTAATTAAGTAACATAAATGTGATACCATGCAGTGTGTGTTACATGCGCCGCGATGCAAAAGTGTGAACACTGCGGCGTGACTCTGTTTTCTGGGCCTATAAATACTGTTTTATTAGATTTCTGAAAGAGAGCTTGTTTTAGGTTAGAAAGTTACGGGTAAGTTTTCACTTTTGGGCTGAGATGAGGCTAAGGAAGCTAAGGTTGGAGGTCATCTTCTTCATGGAAAGATATTTAAGCATCAAAGATCATATCTATGACCTTCATTCCGTTTCCCTTTACTTTCTTCTCTTCCTTGTATCATGACCATGGTTTTTGATGTATATTTTCTTGTTCAATGAGTAACTATGTTATGTTTAGGGATTACTTTGGGTCATTGTATGAATATTGCTGATTTTGTACTTCTTTGAGTTTATATTGATGTTTAGTTTTGTTCAATCATATGTATCTTAATGCACTTGATTGTTTGACTAACTTTTAAGTGATTTGTTGAAATCTGATGAACCTAGACATAGGAATTTGGATTTGAGATCATATGTATGGTTGATGTATGTTCAATTTCATTCTAATGGTGGGGTGAGTTGATTTGTTAATGGGATAAAAGTATACATATTAGCCATGCATAGCAGGTGTTTGAGAATAGACCTTAATGAGTGGAGTTTGCACTAGTTCTCATGGAAACATAGTCAATTAGGTAAATGAAGCATGATTGATTGACCTAGACATAGACTTTTAACTAAAGTATATTCTCAAGTTAACTTAACGCATTCATTAATGTTGCTTAAAAAGGTTTATGTTATTAATTAAAGTAGGAGGTGAAGAAGGATTCCCTAATATCTAAAGTATATTATCTTTAGTTTCCATTTATTATTTTTTAGTATTTAGATTAGTTTAAATACACTTGTCCCTATTTTTATGTTCTTGAATATAACTATTTAAGCTATTAGCTGATATTTAGCACTGGAAGTTCTATTATCCTCGTAGGAGCGATATCCTACTCTTAAGTTGTATTACTTGTTCGATCTGTGCACTTGCGACCTATAAAAGAACAAACAAGTTTTTGGTGCTGTTTCCGGGGATAACGGTTTATTTCTGTATTGCTAATATTGACAACGAGCTTATTTAGTTCAAATTCAAGTTTTGTATAGTTCATTTTAATTTAAGTTTTCATTCTTTTGTGTTTCAAGCACAACTGAAATGGTGGATGACCATAATAATACAAGGCTTTTGAGGAAGTTCGCGACTCCTCAAATGAAAAACCTCTAATCAAGTATAAGACGGCTGCCTATCTGTGCGAACAATAAGTCCTTCTAGGGCTATAACTCAGGCCCTTATTGGGAGGGATCCTAAGTTTTATGCTTTTGTTATGTTTTAAGTCTTATATATGTTAATACTTTGATTTTGTAGTTTTGATATATTTCAATTGTACATGCTATGTTTTAACTATTTAGACAAGTTTTACAAGTGTTGGAGCCTTCTTTAGAGCAGAAGTTGCAACAAAACTATTTTTGCTGCATAATTTTGCAGACCAGCTCCTTATGTCGCGATGTAAGCTTTGCCACACTACGGTGCACCAGTATTTTGTGTAGTTCTAGGCTAGAGACCCGAGAGCTCAGTGCCGCGGCGCAAATGTTTGCATGTCGCGACATTCTTGTAAAATAGGGATACTAATCTAGGTGTTGCTAGAAAAGCACCAAATTTCATCCTTGTGTCGTGGCGTGATTGTTGTATATTGTGGCGTGAGAGGGATGTTCATGAATTCCACGGTATGTATGCTATGTGCCACGACGTAACTGGGTTTTTTTATGAGTGCCGCAGCCAATACTTGTATGCTACAGCGTGTCATCTTGCATTATATATTTTTTAACGGTTTTACATGTTTTTGTTTATAATTTTAAATATTCAACTCTCACATTTCTAGTATATTGTCAAGCTTAGGTACCCTATACACCATGGATAATGAGCACAATTTTACTTTAGTTTGAGGGAGTATCATTACATATTTTGGTTATTATAATGTTTATTGTATAACATGTTTTGATGTTTAGAGTATGCAGTAGTGATAGTCACCATTTTATCATGATCATATACTGGGTTGGCTATTACCAATGGGTTTTAATGAAAATCTTTCAATCGTTAACACTTGATTTTATGCATGCTTGAATAGAAAATGATGGATCTATTTTAATGCATGACATATTGCCAATTACTAGTGTGGAATTGGTTGTCCAACGATATAAATGTTTGCAACTTGACTGCTTTTAGCGAAACCTTATGCTATCATGAAACATATGAAACAATCTAGTCATTTTTTTATGTATGATTTACATTCCACTTATATGCACGTGTAACTTTGAAAATGATAAGAGTGCATGTCTAGAGAAAGTTTATGGATGTACATGTAGAGATTTATTGTATCCTAGAAATTGTTTTTAAACTCTCTTGAGGCAAAATCCTAGATTATGCATGACTGAAGAAATGATTAGGGTATTATTTGGACCGATTGAGCCTTTCGAGCTTACCCTGACATGATCATATTCATAGGTCCCTCTTTGAAGCTTATTAAATGTTTGACCTTATATGTTTTTCAATCCCTCGTATTCCCTACCATGTTAACTATTCTAATGTATGTAAAAGCATTGTATTTTCTTCCTACCATCAATGTGTGTTAAGTACATGACATATTATTTCTTGAAGTGAGTTCAGAGATTAGAAGTATTAATGAATTTATATTGTAAAATGAGCTTGAAGGAACCATCTGAAGTAAAAGAAAAGAAAAAGAAATGCTTTGTTCAATAAATAAAAAAAAGAAAAGCAATTGAATGAAGAAAAAAAGTACAAAAAGAAATGAATGGTTCTGGAGAGTTTTGTATTTCATTTTTTAATACCTTAATGGTACCACCTGGAGACTCAAGTCTTGAAATAGTATGTTTATGTTTCTCAATGTTTATATGTATCCTTTCCATGTCTGTTCATACGCCTATTACCATTGGTCTTACATTACAAGTTGTTAAAGTCCCTTTTGATCTTCAGTAATGTGTGAATTACATTAGTAGAGAGAGAGAGTTTAGAATCAATTTTTGTGGATTATATGATTTGTATACATGTATGCTTATCAACTTATCCGGATGTGTGTGACTTGAATAGGAGAAGTTTATCTTACATGTTTGTGAAAAATGTGATTTGTATAAAAGGATACTTTGATTGTTAGCATATTAAGGATTGTGTATGTGTGGAGCTGATTTTAAGATATTAGCATTCTTTGAGGATTGATGTAATCATTCTACATTGGTTGTGGTTAAAATAAAATTGAACGTATGTTGAGCATGATTTTTTATAAAGGTAGTCTACTTGCTCATACTTTGTTTTGCTCGAGGACAAACAAAAATCTAAGTTTGGGAGTGTAATAACTCTATTAAATATAGTTATTTGTGCCCTATATTTGTGCTTTGTTAATTGCTTAAGTCCTTGTTATTATGCATATATGGAATGTTTTATGCTTATATTTGTCAAATTCAATCTTGATATCTTCCTATATAATCTTGAGCAAATTGTGCATACTCTTTAATTGATTAAGTGGATTTGCAACTTTTTAGCAACTTGGTGATTTCTCTATTACAGGAATAGCTGCAAACAAGTAGATTAGTGGAAGATTTGGACCAACATTGGAAAAGAAAACCCAAGAGAAAACCAAGTGTGAAGTTCAACATCTCACGTCATTGCGTAGGCATGTCAATGTCACGATGTGCTGCATCCCCAGCTTTGGACAGAGAGACCCGAGGCTTGAACACTGCAGCGTAATATAATCAATGTCGTGTCGTGGTCACTTAAATTACAAGTGTGCTAGGGAGCAAAAATGTGAACGTTGTGGCATGACACTATTTTCAAGGCCTATAAATACTATTTTATTAGATTTCTAAAAGAGAGCTTGTTCTAGGTTAGAAAGCTACGGGTAGGTAGGGCTGAGAGGAGGCTAGGGAAGCTAAGGTTGGAGGCCATCTTCTTCATGGAAGGAGATTCAAGCATCAAAGATCACATTTATGAGCTTCCTTCCTTTTCCCTTTACTTTCTTCTCTTCCTTGCATCATGAACATGATTTTTGATGTATATTTTCATGTTCAATAAGTAGCTAAGTTGTGTTTAGGGATTACTTTAGATCCTTGTATGGATATTAATGATTTTGTACTTCTTTGAGTTTATATTGATGTTTGGTTTTGTTCAATTATATGGATCTTAATGCTCTTGATTGTTTGGCCAACTTTTAAGTGATTTGTTGAAATCTGATGAACCTAGACATAGGAATTTAGATTTGAGATCATATGTATGGTTGATGCATGTTCGATTTCATTCTAATGACGGGATGAGTTGATTCGCTAATGGGATATAAATATACCTATTAGCCATGCATAGCAGGTATTTGATAATAAACCTTAATGAGTGGAGTTTGCACTAATTCTCATGGAAATATAATGAATTAGGTAAATGAAGCATGGTTGATTGACTTAGATACAAGCTTTTAACTAAAGTAGATTCTCAAGTTAACTTAACTCATTCATTAATGTTGCTTAAAAGGGTTACATGTTATTAATTGAAGTAGAAGGTGAAGAAAGATTCCCTAATCTCTAACCATTATCTTTAATTTCCATTTATTATTTTTTAGTCTTTAGATTAGTTTAAATGCATTTTTTCCTATTTTTATGCTCTTGAATAGAACTATTTAAGCTATTAGTTGATATTTAGCATTGGAAGTTCCATTATCCTCATGAGAGTGATATCATACTCTTAAACTTATTACTTGTTCGATCTGTGCACTTGCAGCCTATAAAGGGACAAACAAGTTTTTGGCGCCGTTGCCGAGTATCGAACCCAGGTTGCCAACGTGATAGGCAGGAATGCTCACCACTATATTACAACTACTAAATTTGAGGGTGTGATAACTCCACTAAATGTAGTTATTTGTGCCTTATATATGTGCTTTGTTGATTACTTAAGTCTTTGTTATTATGCATATATGGAATGTTTTATGCTTATATTTGTCAAATTCAATCTTGATATCTTCCTATATGATCTTAAGCAAATTGTGCATACTTTTCAATTGATTAAGTAGATTTGTAACTTTTGGTAACTTGGTGATTTCTTTATTGCAGGAATAGCTGCAAACAAGCAGATTGGTGGAAGATTTGGACCAACATTGGATAAGAAAGTCCAAGAGAAAGCCAAATGTGAAGTTCAACATCTCACGCTGCAGCGTAGGCATATCAATGTCGCGGCGTAGTGCATCTCCTGCTTCAGACAGAGAGACCCGAGGCTTAAATGTTGTGGCACAATGCAATCAATGTCGTGACATGGTGACCTAATTACATATGTATTACAGAGCAAAAGTGTGAACGCCGCGACGTGACTTTATTTTCTAGGCCTATAAATACTATTTTATTAGATTTCTAAAAGAGAGCTGTTCTAGGTTAGAAAGTTGTGGCTAGGTTTACATTTCTAGGCTGAGAGGAGGCTAGGGAAGCCAAGGTTTGGCGTCATCTTCTTCATGGAAGGAGATTCAAGCATCAAAGATCATATCTACGAGCTTCCTTCTTTTTGCCTTTACTTTCTTCTCTTCTTTGTATCATGAACATGGTTTTTGATGTATATTTTCGTGTTCAATGAGTAGCTAAGCTATGTTTAGGGATTACTTTGGATCCTTTTATGGATATTGATGATTTTATACTTCTTTGAGTTTATATTGATGTTTGGTTTTGTTCAATCATATGGATATTAATGCTCTTGATTGTTTGGCTAACTTTTAAGTGATTTGTTGAAATCTGATGAACTTAGACATAGGAATTTGGATTTGAGATCATATGTATGATTGATACATGTTTAATTTCATTCTAATGGTGGGGTGAGTTGATTCGCTAATGGGATAGAAATATACCTATTAGTCATGCATATCAGGTGTTTGAGAATAGACCTTAATGAGTGGAGTTTGCACTAGTTCTTATAGAAACACAGTGAATTAGGAAAATGAAGCTTGGTTGATTGATCTAGACGTAGGCTTTTAAGTAAAGTAGATTCTCAAGTTAACTTAACTCATTCATTAATGTTTCTTAAAAGGGTTGCATGTTATTAATTGAAATAGGAGTTGAAGAAGGATTTCCTAATCTCTAACCATTATCTTTAATTTCCATTTATTGCTTTTCAGCCTTTAGAATAGTTTCAATGCACTTTTCCCTATTTTTATGTTCTTGAATAGAACTATTTAAGCAATTAGTTAATATTTAGCATTGGAAGTTCCATTATCCTCATGGGAGCGATATCCTACTCTTAAACTGTATTACTTGTTCGATCCGTGCACTTGCGACCTATAAAAGGACAAACAATACTATGTCTTAAGAGAAGTTAGAGAGAGCTAGCCGTTATTTTGTCTTCTAGTGATAACTTTTTGTAACTTTCTCTTGACTGATACAATAACTTTTGTACTTGTATTAAGAGAATGTTTGTAACACCTCAAAATTTCTTATTTTTCAGTTATATGTGGTTTTTATGACTTTTGTGATTTTTGTGAATTGCTTAATTTATTTTAATTATTTTATTATTATTTTTTAGACTTTCTGTGTGATTGAAGCGAGGCCAGAAAAATAAAAAATTTTCGTGGTCGAAAAATTTTGGACTGTTAATGACCCGAAACCAGAAACAGTTTTCGAAATTTTTCTTTATCTAAGATTTGATTCGAAAATGAAGTCTAGGTACGTTTATTATCTTTTTGACAATAACCACTGGTTTTGCTAGCAATAACCTTTGCCCATTGGATAATAGCTTCTGGTAAGATCTAGTTGGATGATTCTAGACATAAGCCTAGTGATCTTCTCTAGATGCTTCTCTTGATGACTCATATTAGTTGAACCAATTAGATGGTGGTCAAGATTAGTGGTCATGACTCACACTTTGTGACTCACCTTATGACTCATCTTTGTGAACCAATGGGAAGGAAGCTTAATGGAGAAGCATGGACACCTTTCAACCTCTAGGTGACTTACGGCTAAGGGAGCTTCTAGGATAAGTCTTCACTTAGTTTCATTCTTACCTTTCTATCAAGAACCAAAACCAAAACTCTCGCATTTTCTCTCTTTGAAGCTCACGGCCAAGACACCCAAAAATCACTATCCAATCTTGTTAATTCAAACCAATCTCATATCTTAACTCTAAACACCATTTTGAAACACTTTCTAGTTATGACCATCGTCTAATTCATTCATCTTCAAGCTTTTTCTTCAAGGTCAAGTTTAAGGGTTTTTAGGTGAAGTTCTTGAATCTTCACTTCTTGTTTCATTTTCAAGTTCTAGACCATATCTTGATCTATGGTCATCTTGTTTCAAGCCTTAGATGTTAATATTTGTATGTTTGTTTTGTTTTTAAGAACAACTTGGTGGTAGAAGTTTGCTTCAAGAAGGCACTCAAGGAGTTCTTGAGCATCATTTAAGGTAAAAGAGAGATTAATCTCATCAACTAATCTTGGTGGTGAGAAACGAAGTTGATGTTTGTAGGTGAAAAAAATTCATGTGAGGATTTATTCACTTGATTGTATGATTTTTAATGATTTGTGCTTATTTACTTTATGTGATTTTATGGCTTTCATAATATGCATGAACTTGTCATGGTAGGAATTTAATGATTGAAATATGTTGCATGCTATGAATCATGTTGGAAGGATGAAAAATTTTGGTTCCAAAGACCATTGAGGCTCACGACCCTCATGCCCTAAATAGGGTATCTAAGGCAAAAATGATTTATTAATTATGAACTTAGATGATTAGGTGACGAGGAATTAAATTAAGGATTTATAAAATGGAAAAGGAAATGAACAAAAAATTTTTTCATTTGAAAAGAATGGATTTTCGGCCATGATCATAGAGAATGAGTTTGAAAGATAGTGTGAAATTTTAAAGTATTTTATTTAAAAGGGTTTTTAGTAAAAGAATTTGAAATAAGTTTGAAAGATGGTTTAAAACTTAAAGTATTTTATTTAAGAGATGTTTTAGTAAAGGTAATGGAAAAAGAATGAGATTTTGTTTTAAAATGTTTGATTAAATTCAAATAACATAGATTTGGTGAAGAAAGTTAAAAAATATTACTTAGAGAAAGCTTAGTAAGAAAATATTGAAAATAAGGTTCAAATTTTATATTAAACTTGGAAAGTTTCAAAATTAAGTTTAGAAAGTCAATAAATGTTTTACGCGATTGAAAAATAGTGATAAAACCTTTGGTATTTCAAAAATGTTGAATTTTGAACTATGCGATTGAAAATACGTTTAAAAAATATTACACGATTGAGAAAACGTTTAAAAATTATTATGTAATTGAGAAAATATTTAAAAATTGTAGCATTGTAACACTCCAAAAATTATTTATTTCGTTATAAATATTCATTTTATAATATTTGTGATTTTTTAGAATTTTTTTAGATTTTTCTGAGAATGCAGAATATTTTAATATTATTTCTTATTTTGCGTGCAAACTGAGTGGAGCCCGGAAAACAACATATTTTTCCTGAGAACCTTGATCTGTGGAAACATCGACAAGGGATCTTACTAAATCCAAGACTAGACACAGTTTATGAGATTTCACGTTTTTTTAAAAATTTTATCTAATAATATTATAAGTCACTGTGTAAATTTTATCTGTTGAACAATCAAGACTGACTTCTGTCAACTGTAACAATTGTCTATTGGATAATAACATGTATTAAAAATCCTATCACATTATCCCAATGTAATCTGTAACATCCCGAAAATTTATAATTTTAGGATAAATGATCGTTTTACAATATTTGAAATTTTTAGGAATTTTTCTGGATTTTTCTGAGAACTCAGAATATTTTAATATTATTTTTCGTTCTACGCGCACATTGAGCAGAATTGGAAGAATGACTGTAACGCTCCCAAAGTTGGAAAATTTTATTGCGAATAGTCATTTTCTAAAATTTGTGATTTATGTGAATTCTTTCAGAATTTTTCGGAAATGACGAATATTTTAATATATTTCTCGTTTTACGTGCACACTGAGCCGAACTCGGGAAATAAAATATTTTTTCTGAGAACCTTGAACTATGGAAACGTCGACGGGGGATCTTACTAAACCCGAGGCCGGACACAGTTTACAAGGTTTTACGTCTTTCGAGAAATTTTAACAGATAAAATAATAAAATACTGCGAAGAATTAATCTGTCAGATTTATTAATGCTGACTTTTGCCAACTATGATTATTGTATAATAAATAATAACATGTATTAAAAATATTATCACATTATTCAAAATCTAATTTTTTGTATCACATCTATTAGTGTTAATTTAAAAAAAAAAGATTAAATTTAATCCAAGCTTGTTATAGGAAGCTTCCTAGCAATTTCCCTTGTAACACATTTTCTCTCTCTTCCATCTCCATTCTTCTACACGGCAGAGGCCCTTTTTGGGAGCCAATAATCACATTTTCATTTTATCTCTTCTTCTCCTTCTCCTCTCTCTCTCTTCTTCTTCTTCTCTTCTCTTCTTCTCCTTCCTCTCCACCGTACACACCCTCTCATTGGAGATCATCTCCATTGTTTGCTACAACTAAACTCATATCTAGCCTTCTTCCATCATTCCAAGACCATCTTCCTTGTGGCCATCCTTGGTTCTTCTTCTTCCTCCATTTTTCACCATTGAAGCTAAAGCTTTGAGCTTGGAGGTAAAGTCTTAACCTTTCTTTTATTTTCTTCTCATTTTCGTTTTTCTTGGTCACCTATGCGATCAAGAACTTATTTTTCCATGGTTTGAGTGAACATTATGGAAATCACTCACATTGGTGTTCTTCTTGAAGGGAAAACGAAAATCTAGGGCAAGAAGAGGTAACACCTTGTGTTGTCTTCCAAATAGGTAAGAGGGAGATGATCCTCTTCAACCAATCTTGGTAGTAAGGGAATGTCTTGTATGTGTATTATTGTTGATTTTTGAATCTATGTATAAAGTTCTCTCATTTTTATGTTGTTCTTGATGATAATGTATTTTGTTGGGTTTGTATGATTTATTGATGTCTCTTGCATGATTTGAAGTTGTATTTGAGTATCTTGTTGATTAAATATGATGAGGAATGGTTTGGTTTGAGTTAGAGGACCTGAAGAACTCTGTTTTCTACAAGTTTACGCGTGGTAATCGATTACACGGGGCTTGTAATCGATTACCAAGCTCTTAAGGGTACGAAATCATGATTCTGGAAATCTGGTAATCGATTACACCTTGTGTGTAATCGATTACAGAGATTCTGTCTAGCTTGTAATCGATTATAAGAATGGTGTAATCGATTACCAAGCCTATGATCTTATGAAACGGTGCTTCTGGGAATCACGTAATCGATTACAACTTGTGGGTAATCGATTACGGGGGTTCAGTCTAGTTGGTAATCGATTACCACGACTGTGTAATCGATTACCAGGGCCTTGAAGTTACGAAACGTGATTCTGGGAATCATGTAATCGATTGCAATGAGATTGTAATCGATTACAGAGATTCTGTTATATTGGTAATCGATTACCAGTGTGATGTAATCGATTACCAAGATCCAAAAATGAGATTTTTGAGCTGGAAATGATTGAAATTATGGTTCTTTGTCCTCTGTAACTCAAACATAACCTAAAAACTCTGGATTCAAGGATTTTATTTTACTTAAATGTGATAGGAATATGTATTCATACCGACAGAGAAGAAATGATTTTGAAAAGGGAATTCTTGGATCCATGACATGGAAATTGTGGTATGTGTGTGATAAGGAACATATATTGATGCTTATAATGGCCTATTGTGGCATGTTATGTAATGGTATGAGATTGTGAATCATACATGTCCATGCATAGTGTCATATGCATTTTGAATGTCCTTGTGGACTGTTGTAAGGCCAAGTTGCCTATGAGATTGAACACACCTTAGTGCGGGTGCGAATAGACTAGTGTGGGTCATGTTATAACCTTGGGGGCATCGGGGTGCGGGTCCCTCACATGGACAGTTTAGAGCTCCTCTGTACCGTGGGGCAAACCGATGCAAACACACCGACGATCCGGACTTGACACTGTCCTATATCGTGATCCAGTGTAGAATGTCTGTACAATGCCATGATTGTGCACGAGAAAAATTATTGATAGCACTGGCCTCGGCAGCCGAGTTACAGGCATGTCTCCTGATCTTTCTCTCCGCTTGATTGAGTCTAGCTCCATGGAGTAGGAATTGGGAAAGCATGCATTGTGCATCGTTCATTATTGGTCTCATAAACTGTTGAGCATGAATACCTGTAAATGATTATCTGATTGTTGTACTGATTTCTGGAAATACTATTGTAATCCGCCTGCTATTGCTTACTGTAGTTCTACTTTTACTATAAATATCACTGTTGTTATTGATTCTGATTATTGCTTAGAATTGGATTACTTTTGTTATAATTTCTACTATTGTTATTGATAAATATGTGAACTGTATTGCTCGGTGGGCGCTTTGCGCCGTGCTATTTTAATGACGGGTGTCTCACCTCTTTCCTATATTTCTGTATTGCTGTTTTATATTCATATTTGATAACAGATCGTGAAGAAGATGATGAGGAATCACACCTTGCCGATGGGGTTGGGAACCTAGCAAGATTTCTTCGATTTCGTAGGAGTGCAGCTGCGTGGAGGCATTGATGCCTGTTGTGTCAACTGGGACGCCGAGTGTCATATGCATATGGGGTTGCGGCTTTGTCTGCTGGTAGTACCCATCCCTGGGTTATTACTTCTCCCCTTTTACGTTTTTATTCCCGCTGTATTTTATTTGACTCTGTAATTATTATATTCTATGTTATCAGTGATTTGTGTAAATTGACTATAAAATATATATATATATAAGGAATATGATTCTATTTGGTGGTTGTACTATAGGTTGAATATATTTATATTTCATTCGAGGCTCGTATTTTCTACTTATGCATATTGTCATATATATATATATATATATATATATATATATATACTCCCGAGAATTTGAATGAGTGTCATCATGACTGTGACACACTTGGATTTAGTAACTGTGGTGTAATGACGATTGTGCTGTGGTTGCTACATCAAGGGGTGTTACATAATCCACTTTATGTCTAATCAAATCTATTTTTATTCAAATTTAGTATATTTTAATCAAAGCTTCTTTGAGAAGCTTTAACCACCAAAAGACAAGTATGCCCTTGGTTTGTTGGAGAAACCTCTCCACCCCTTCTCTCTCTCTATTGCCGTGGCACCCATAGCCCAAGGGGAGTAAAATTTTACTCACACACACTTAACACACTTAATCATTTTCACTCATTTTTCATCTATCCAGTTCTCTCTCTAGATTTCAGCTTCATTTTCTCTCTTCCTTCTCTCTTCTTCTCCTCCTTGGCCACAGTTTTGCAGCCACCATTAGCGACCATTTCTGTTCACTTTTCTCTTCATTAACACCATTTCTACACTCACCTCAACCTCCTTTACACTTTCTATTTAGGAAATTTCTTCAAAATCCATCTTCACCTTCATTGTCTTCCAAGGCAAAGCTTTAAACTTTAAGGTAAAGTTTCTATTTTTTTTCTTTCTTCTCTCCATTTTAGTGTTCTATGACTTCATTAGAGACCAAAGAACCATCTTTTACCAAGCTTAATATTGATTCTTTGTGTTGGAAAATTTTAGGGTTTTGAAAGCTCAAAACTGAAACCACCAAGGAGCCAATAAGAGACCATTTCCGTGTTATTCCTTTAGGTAAGAGGGAGATTTACTCACTTCTACCATTATTAGTGGTGAGGAGACTTTGTGTGATTATTTGATGGAGAAATCCATAATTGTATGCTTGCTTTAATTAGTGATTTTATGTATGTATGTGTTCTTAATTGATGTTGATGATTTAATAATGATTTTGAATGTATTGGTGGTGTTGGAATGTTTGGAAATGTTAGAATGAACGAAAGGAAAATTTGAGGGTTTTCTACACTAAGGTGAGGTCATGGTTTTGGCTTGGAATTTAAAGGATTGGATTGATTTTGGGTAAAATAAAATTTAAGTGATTAGGTATCAAGTAACTAATGCGTAATATGAAGAAAAAATTGGAACCTTAGTGACCTTGGGAGGCCACGGTTTTGGCCCAAATTGTTAAGGTTTAGAATTAAAATTGTGAGTAATAAAACCTATGCAATCGGACAATTAAGGACTGGTACTTATAATGGAAGAAATTGAGTTGGTATTGGTCCATGGAGGCCACGGTTTGCAAAGGATTTATTACTCCAAAGAAAAATCTCATAATTGATCAAGACTTAGGACATTGAAAAATGTAGGATCCATAATATGGAAACTTTAGTATGTGTGGAATAATGTATATGTATATATGTTGATATTGAGAATTGGTTCTATATTGTTGTGAATTCCTATGTAGAACTAAGTATTTGATGAAATCATGACGTGTTGATATTGAGGAATAAATATATGCCATTGTGATATACTTTATGATACATGTATTATTGATAAACATACATAATGTACATTGTGTCGTCATGTATATGTGTTGTCTGTTGGACATTGTTGGAAAGGTGATGTATGCCTAGGAGTTTGAATAACACCTATGTGCGGGTGCGAGTAGACTAAGCGTAGGGTCATAGTGGTTGGTCCTAGGGGCGTCGGGGTGCGGGTGTCTTACAATAGACAGTGGTAGCTCCACTGGGGCCGTGGGATAGATCGATGCAAGCACACCGATGATCCGGACTGAGGATGTCATCACGCCCACGCCGATTTTTGGGATACGTCAGGATGACCTTCCATGGAGGGCCCGATTACTGGCACATACATGTGCAGATGGACCGATGCGTCTATCGCGGGGAGTTGACGGTGTCTTTAGCTTGGAGTCGCTATGCCCTTCCTGTTTTTGATTTCACTGTTTTTGTCATTTTGGAGTTTTACCTTCCCATTAAGGATATGTGGCCTGATATGTATTACACCCTACAAGAGGACTCTTTCCTCTCCACTGCTGGGGCTTCTGCCCGAAATTCGGTCACTCCGATAGTAATTTCATCGGATGAAGAAGACCTTGAGGAGGACCCGGCTACGGTCCCTTCTCGTCAGTCTTAGGGGCTGATACTGTCGGTGGCTACTGATGGCTAACCATTTATCTTTTTGGAGAAGCCTGATGTTTTGCCATATTTAATGGGTGTATATTTGTATCAATTCGGGTGGGTACATCTTTTCTTTTCATATAATTTATGATGCAATTAAACAGGCTAATGCATATAATATATATATTGTGAATGTATGATTTTCAATTCTGTGTCGATTCTATCATATCTGTAATTATTATTCTCTCTTTATTATTGGTTCAAGAAAAAAAAAGGGAAACAAAAATATGTACACATATTTCAATACTCGATTATTTATCATTCAAGAGTACAAATTATTTAATCACATGTTAAAAATGAACCAGGTCTTAATTAATCAATGTACTTATTATTTTCTGCAATTTATTTTGTTTCTCTATATTATGGTGTGACATTCCTTCTTCGCAAGAAAAAAAAGGGCATTACAAACACGACTAAGAAAATGTTTGAAGATATTTATATGATTTAAAAATGTAACAAAAGTGTTACGGAATTATGAAAATGCGATAATAGTGCTTCGCGATTGAGAAAAATGACAGTTTGCTATCGGACTGATGTACTGGACCTGGACATGTTAGTAAATGGTTTAGCCTAATAGTGGCTTGTTTTTATGAAAAACCATGTCATTAATAATTGTCTATGCATTGAAAGTCGTGTAGACTATGTTTGTTGAGGCTGTTTGCATAGGAGATTGAATTACACCTCAATGTGGGTGCGAATTGTGTATTGACGGTCAATTGCTGATCTTGGAGGCGTCAAGGCATGAAAAGTCACAAGTGAACAATTGGTAGCTCCACTGTGCCATGGTAACCGATGCAAACGTACCGACGATCTCGACGGAGATACTATTCCTTTCACGATCTGGTGTAGAATGTCTTGTATAAGCCATGATGCACATTTCCATAATATTAAAGCACTTGATTTGAGGCTGACGATATACAAACATGTCTCCCTGATCATTCTCTCTGAAATTGTGTTTTAGCTCCATGGAGTAGGAAATTGGTCCATTGTGCATATGCATAGTCAGTCAACATATTGATGTGATATATGTATATATCTGTTGAATTATTAATCGATAACATGATTATATTTGATGATTATGCACTTGAATGACACTACGTGTTATTATTGCTCTTTGCTGCCATGCTAGTATGTGATGTAGGGGATCTCACCTCTTTGTTATATTGTCCTGTCTGTTCCATGTTTATATTTGATAAATATTGTGAAGGAGACGAGGTGAGATTTCCTGGGTTTTATTTGGGGTGATATTTTGAGTCCTGTGATGGCGTCAAGACGAAATCTTCTCGGTTTCGTGAGGGTGCATTTCACGAAGGTGCTGATGTCTGACGCATTCATTTGGATACGGAGCATACTATTTATGTTGGGGATGTGACCCTATCTTTGAGTAGGACCTATCATGGGGTCACTACTTTTTCTTTTAATGCTTATGTACATTTGGAGTTCTATATCCCTATTAGAGAGTTGTGGGGTGATTGTTAGACCATTTATGTACCGTAAGTGCATGGGTCATTCAAGTAATACAGATACAGAGTATAAGTTTGTTCCTACGAGGATATATGACTTCCATTACTAAGTAACAACTAATAGCTTAGCTAAATTCTATCCAAGAACATATAAAATAAAGAAATGCAAATAAACTAAATCTAAACTATAAAAGTAATAAAGATAATGGTTTAGAGATCTAGGAAATCTTTCTTCACCTTCTACTTCAACTAATGATATGTAATCCTTATACACAACATCAATGATTATTAAGTTAGCTTGAGAATCTAATTTAATCAAGAGCCTATGTCTAGGTCAATCAATCCTAGTGTCATTTACCTAATTCACTATGTTTCTTATGTTTTCATGAGGACTAGTATAAACTCCACTAATGAACGATCTATTCTCAAACACATGCTAATACATGACTAAAAGGTATATTTCTATCTAGTTAGTGAATCAACTCATCCAAGCCAATTGAACTCGTCGAACATGCATTAACCATACCATATCCGTATCCATAAATCCCTATGTCTAGGTCATTTGCATCAATCAAGATCATGCAATTATTGGCCAAACAAGAGCAAGCATTAAGCATAGGCATAGAAGAACAAAACCAAACATCAATAGATACTCAAAAGATAACATAAACATCAATATTCATATAACGATTCAAAGTATTTCCTAAATATAGCTGCTAATCCATTGAACACGAATTTACAGACAAAAACCATGCTCAAAAGATAAGGAAGAGAAGAGAAACAAAGGGAGAAGAGGAAGAAATCCATGGATGTGATCATTGAAGCTTGAAACTCCTTCCATGAAGAAGATGGCATCCAACCTAGCCACCCTAGGTCTCCAATCAACCCAGAAATGGAGAACAGGCCGCAGCCTCTCTAACACCTAAGAACTAAAATGGAGCTCTCCTATAAAATCTGCTAAAAATCTATTTATAGACTCAGAAAAATAGAGGCACGCCGCGATATTAACATGCCTATGCTGCGGCGCATGTCAAATTAGGTCAGGGACGCCGCGACATTCACATGCCATGCCGCGACGCTCAATTTGCGAAGCTCTCTGACTTTTGATGCAAGGGAGGCTCACGCCACGGCATTCACATGCACGCCATGGCGTTGAGGTCTGAGATGCAGATTTGGCTTCCTCTTCCCATTCTAGCTCAATTGCTCTATATATCATCTTGTTTAGAGCCTTTCCTATGATAGAGAAAACACCAAATCAGTAAGAGTTGCAAATCCACTTAATCAATTAAATAATATGCACAGTTTGCTCAATATCATATAGGGAATGTATCAGAATTAAGTATAACATATACAAGAACAAAATCTTCCAAATATGCATAAAAACAAGGACTTAAGCAATTTGAGAAATACAGATATGGGGCACAAATAACTACACTTTGTGGAGTTATCAGTGATCATCATCGCACTCCTAGAGGGGACTCTATGGTGTCGTCTGCTTGGACTCCCATCTGTCGTGACATGCCCCAACTGAGAAATATGTTTGTTGGGGATTCAAAGGAGGATCAGGTGCAGGACCCTTCTCTTCAAGTGTTTGGACTTGGGCCAGATCGAGTTTTTATATGGTAGTTATACATATGTTTTGGGTATGTAAGTCTTATGTTTTATGTTATCAGTACTTCATGTTATGTATGTATGTGAGATGTGTATTATTCAGTTTGCTATGTCTTGTGTTCTTTATATTTTATTTTGTTAAGTTTATGTAATTAGCAAAAAGAAATTTTGAAAACCCGTATATTACGAGATTAAATCTTTTATGGCTTGGTTCTAGTTTTTTTTTTTTTAGTTTTTAGTCTTAAATGTAATGCCCTAGGAAGGGTGTTACAATATTCCTTGTAGGTTGACTTTGTGATAGATAGTCCTAAGTACTTCCATTCTTCCAAGTTGAAGTTCCCACGAAAATAACTTTATGATGGATAGCTTTCTAAGGTCGAGCTTTCTCAAGAAGTAGCTTTCTCAAGAGTAGCTTTTTGAACAAGAGCTTTCTAAGCACTAAAAGTGCATAGGTTTGATTGAAGTTAAATATTTTATACATAATATGGCTTTTGTAACCTTAACATACTTCAACAAACGATCAAAACAGTTCATACAATTCAGAAATAATAAAGCTCGATAGTAATATAATCAATTGAGTGTATATAAAAAGTATTCCTTTGAGTTTTCTTATGCATGCATTATGACTATCTTTTGAGTGAACAAGTTTGTTACCACCAAAACTAAAATGATGTTCAAGTACTAAGACATTTATAAGGGGTCTCAAAACTTTGGAGCTTACATAAATGTCCAAATGGCCAAATGTTTCGCCAAAGCATGTTCTAACTTAAAATAGGCTAAGATAAAAGCTACTCTAGTAATGAGTCAAATTAGGTTTAGCTGGGCTTTTAAAGTTAATGGCCTATTATACTAACCTTAAGATACAACACACTTTTACTTGACCATTCTTCTTCTTATTGACCTTCTTTGTCCATAAGGCTTCATGGTTTTATCATTTTAAGTTTCAAACTAGAGCCTTTTATTTGCAATGTCATAATATTCTTCTACTTCCTTGGATTTCACTGAGCTTGAGCATTCAAAGAGCATCCTTATCAAGAACCATCAATCCCACACTGTTACCAAGTGGCCTCAATACTCAAGAGGGGGGGTGAATTGAGTATATAAAATATTTTCGTAAATCTTTCGCAAAACGTATGATTGACAATTTTCGTTGAAGCTATTGGATGATTGAAGTGAATAGATAAACGAGATTGAATACTTCACTCACAAATAAACAACTCAATATAGAAAGAATTCAAGCAAAGCAAAATATCGAACTCAACTCAAGCAAATATAATTAAAGCACAAAGTAAAGAGATAGAGTTGAGAAGAACAAACACAAGATTTATCCTGGTTCAGCCACCAATCCACTTGTGACCTACGTCCAGTCCTCAAGCAAACCACTTGAGATTTTCCACTAAACTTCAAGCTTGAACGGGTGCTTGAAAACCTTTACACAAAAGAGCACTCAACTCCTTGGGATGCCTCACCCTTGAGCTTGAGCCTCAAACCAGGGATGCCTCACCCTTTTCACTAGAGGGATACCTCACCCTCTTTACAACCTTTGAAGGATGCCTCACCTTCAACAAGGGATACCTCACCCTTTACAAACTTTGAGAGATACCTCACTCTCTTTTCTCTAGAGGGATGCCTCACCCCCTTTACAAAGAGTCAAAGTGTTTATAAAATGAAAACTCTCACAAGAGTAGATGATACAAATTGAAGCCCTATAATGCTCTTCAAGAATATCTCAACAATATATACAAAAACAGAGCAAAGGAGATTTTAATGATGATTCTCGGATTAAAGCAATTGATAGATGTTTTTCAAGTGTTGTTCAACCACAAATGATGCCCCAAGATGAGTATTTATAAGTTGTTGGAACAAAAGAGCCATTGGGGGCTTTAATGGGCAACATTAAAAGTCAAATAATATAGCTGTTGGGCTTGTCAGAATGCTGGTAATCGATTACAGGGTTCTGGTAATCGATTACATGACAGTTAAAACGTGTTCTTGGTTTTCTGGGTTTGTGGTAATCGATTACAAGACTTGTGTAATCGATTACACGCCCTCTAACTTTCTGGTAATCAATTACAATATTGATGTAATCGATTACATGGCCTTTTTGATCGTGTTCTTGGATTTCTGGGAATATGGTAATCGATTACATAGATGCTGTAATCGATTACAAGTCCTCTGACTTGCTGGTAATCGATTACCAAGAGTGTGTAATTGATTACTTTCCACTTTGAACACATTTTTCAATCCCAATTAAGTCTCTAGGCCATTTTTATCATTTGGGTACTTGGACAAAACAAGATTTGCAAATGTTTACCATAATCCAAGATTGAAATCAACATTTCTTTAAAATATGAACTTTGAAAACAAGTTGATTTATGAGATCTTTGAAAAACCATTTGAATATAATTGAGATACCTTGAGAGCATTTCACATTGATGTTCTAAGACCTATATCTAATATACCTCTTTTGATCTTGGTCTTCTTCTCTTGGTCTTGTTCTTTTCCTTTGATCTTGATCTTCATCTTGACTTTATTATCATCAAAAACTTATTTGATATGCTTCAAGACATAAGCATTCACATTCTCCCCCTTTTTGATGATGACAAAATAACCATTGAAAATAGAGAAATATTTGCATTCATTTATCTATCAGAGATTAAGCGCAAGTCTCCCCCGTAATGTATGCATGAGATAGGATAAATGATTTTCATGTAAAAGCACAAAGCTCCCCCGTACACATGCAACATATTTCACTAATCTCTCCCCCGTTGGCATTATAAAAAACAATATAAGCATTCAGCATTGTATAAACATTTTAGCCCAGCAAGATCAATATCAGAGTATGAACGGTTTAGCACAACAATTTGTGATGCCAATAGCAAATGCATATGAAAATTAAATCTTAGATACTAATTATCATTTATGCCAACAGAATTCAGAGTCATATATAAGAGCAAATGGGGTTAGATAAAGATTAAGCATAAGGAAAGCATCATGAAAAGGCTTGATGGCAGATAAAAAGGTATAACCCATGAATTTTTGCCTTTTAAAACCCTGTGTAATCGATTACAATGTCTGTGTAATCGATTACGCATGTTCTGGATTCCCGATAATCGATTACATATGTGGTGTAATCGATTACATGCCTTCTGGAATAGTTGTAATCGATTACATTGGAGGTGTAATCGATTACCTGCTTTCTGACTTGGCTTGGAACGCTTGGCAGAGCCTTTGTAATCGATTACAAAGGTGTTGTAATCGATTACCAGTTCACTAAAACTCAGATTTTGCATTTTAAACAGAAAAAGATCAATTTTAAACCTTTCAAATTTGTTCCAAAGCATTCCAAAACAATTTCAAACATCATGTAGGCATATAATCCAGATAGATTGTGATCTAAAACATATGATCATGCGAAAATGCTACTTTTACCAAGAATTACACCCTTTTGATGGATTGGTGAAGTTTTTGAGCTTTTTGAGGGTTTTTGTCATGATGTAGTACCTGCAAAATAACTTAAGGAGAATCTCCAACGCTCAAGTCAGTATTGGATTCAAATATGATCAAGAACCATCATGATATGCAGCAAAGAGTGTCATGATTATACAACAAGGTAGCATGTTATGCATCACAATAGCACATTATGCAGCAAAAGAAACAAATTATACATTTAAAATCATGCATTGTGCAGAAAAGGTGCATTTTATGTAGCAATTGAGTTCATTATGCAGCAGAAATGAGATTATGCGGAAGATTGTGACTTTGTGCCATACAAGTGACAAGTTATGCATCATTTTGCAGAAAATCACAGATTATACAGCATATGACACATTATGCAGAAAATTATGCATTAAAATTGTGTTACAAGAGTTTAGATGCATGATTGATCCAATATGCCAAGTTCAAAGATGTTTTATATCAAATATGCTATTTCAAACAAGAGATGAACTTATTAAGCATATTATTGCATATAAAGATATTTTCATGATATAAAGCTTAGAGAAATACAATTTTAAAACAAGTTAAAGCATAAAATAGATCTCCACTTATCCAAAGATTTCAAGTCCAAGTTTCTTGGAGACAAGGAAGAGAACTTGGAGTGATTTATGATCTTGTGCTTGCTTCAGTCACTATTGAGATTCCAAAGTCCATTCTTTGGCCTTCAAGCATACCTACAACACACTTCAATTTTTGACCTTTGGTACCCAGATTCTCTTGGGTCCTTGTGTGTTAGTGTTAGGCAAGGCGCCCTTAGGGATCCAAACCATTTTAGTTCTAATCTTGTTATTGATATTCTTCCTTACATTACAAGTTGATGCACTATGTCCTTTCTTGCCACAATGAAAACAATTTATAAAAGGACTTGTTGATGAGCTTGAGGGAACAAAGAAATTCTTGTAAAGTTTTTGTTGATTTTTGGGATTGTACCCTAAACCAGCCTTTTGAAACACACATTTTTGATTCCCAAGCAATATGTTCAAATTATCTCTTCCAAGGGTAAATTTTGAAAGAGTATTTTTTAAATCTTCAATTTCCTTTTCAAAAGTTTTACATGATGAGCAAGAAAAGGATGTAGGTGCATTATCAAGTAAAGAACATGTTAAGTGTAACACCCTTGTGGGAAAGTCACATATATAAAAAGAAATAAATAAAATCTACCCAAGTTGTAAAACATTTATTACGTATTAATATAGGTTGTAAAATAATTCCTGTTAAACAGAATATTATTAAATAAAATAATGCAAAAATATAAAATAAACAGAACAACATCACTCATAATATACATATGGTCCAAGTTATAAGTTATACAAATAATTTACAACTACAACTACAAATACTTAAACAGAAACAGTAAAGAAAAACAGTAAAGAGTCAATATATACATACGCAGATGCGCCTAAAAATACATCATAAATATTTAATCCTCTGTCACTCTCAGGAAACTCATCAGAAGATAAATATCCAGGATGCCTCGACACTCGGCGGACATGAGACCGCGCAGTCGATACGAGTGTCATCTCACTAGGCTCAGTGGATACACCACCCCAATGATGCCTAATGGATAAAGGTAACTCTAAGTGCAGAAACACAGTCGTCGTC
The DNA here is from genome assembly GCA_029884605.1 of Ormosia emarginata. Classification (NCBI taxonomy): domain Eukaryota; kingdom Viridiplantae; phylum Streptophyta; class Magnoliopsida; order Fabales; family Fabaceae; genus Ormosia; species Ormosia emarginata. The sequence goes on from JAQQTP010000073.1 coordinate 24,514,391, forward strand.
ATCACTGGCTCGTCATCAAACCTATGACGTAGGGACACAGTTAGCCGTCCCGCATACGTCACGGAGTCTCTGTCTCCTCGCATATGCCAAGCTAACGATCCACCGTGAAACTCGAGTGTCACAAACCCCAAAAATCCTGGCACCGCCATACCCAAACTAATCAGTCCAATGGATATGGATGATCAGATGGTTCTTGATCGTCGAACTGATCTTCGACTTGCTGATCTTCCTCCTCCTCGGGATACAGAATCTCAAGAGGCTGTTCCTCTTCCTCAAACTCTTTACCGCGTAAAATAAATATACAGAAAACACATACAATAAAGAAAGAGGTAAGACAATCTAAAATCATCACAAACATGACAAATAAGAAAACGACAAACAACAGATATGCAGTTCATGCAATATGAAAAGCTATAACATAAATTTAATAACAGTATAGTGTAAAAATCTAATTATCATAACAACACATGATTTCATAGATAAAACAATAACACATACAATATAACATCACAAATAAAATAATTTCAGAAACAGACAATTTTTCAGAACGATAACTACATAAATAAATAACAGATAAAATAAATAATGTTCAAGATATAATTAAATGCAACATGACACGATCCTACTCCATGGAGCTAAACACAAATAGATATCAGAGAGAGAATGACTCGCAAAATCTATTAGTACCACGGCTGCCCAACCAAACTATTGCGCTATCACACTTTGCGTCTATAGCCCCAAGTCATATGATCCATCATCCAAAGCATGGTGTAGTTCACGGTCTCACATTGTGGCACTACAGGCAATGTACTATTAGACTTTATGAAATCTCGATTAAAAATAGTGCGTGTCGAGTCCATTAGTGTGCTATCAGTTACCACGACCCAGCGGAGCGATCGACTGTCCATATATGGAATCCCGTACACTAACGTCTCCAAGTTCATAAGAACAATGAACCACACTACGTTTATCGCATCGACAACACGATGTGATTCCCCTCGTCAATCAATCCACCAAAAACTGGCATAACTAAGATAAAAAGATACAGTAAGTCCCACCGGACAAATACTGTTCCAAAGCTTGTACGGGTTCACCTCATAGCCCGACAGCAGAAAAATACAGAAAATCCAGAAAGAATATGGAAAATACCGTTTCGGTTAATCACGTAGAAATTTTATCGCGTTTTCACAATCTCGTCGTTTTTACAAACGTTTTTAAATCGCGTAAATTTATTTTTCTGTTTTTCAAAATCGCGTAGAGTTTTTAATACATTTTCTCAATCGCGTAAGATTTTTAAATCATTTTCTTGTCCAAACTCCTTAAAAATTACTGTTTAAATAAACAGAAATAATAAATAATACGTTTAAACTACGTAAAATATTTTTAATACCGTATCTTGTCTTTTGGACATCTTTCTATCTTAATTGCCCGTTTTTACTAAAAATTGACAGTATTTTGTTTAGAAAATTATAATAATGATTTCCTAATTTTTCTGTAAAAATTCTGTTTATTTAATTTTGAAACCATATAATTAATCCTTTTGAAAACTACTAACATGCTTCAAAATACAGCATGAGCCATATGTTAGAAATTCTCAAAAGTTACTGTATTTCCTTTCTAACAATAAAATCAATAGTTTTAATTCAAGATACTTAATTCTAATCAATTAATTTCTTTAAAACTCCTCTTTAAAAAAATTCCTTTTTAACATATATTGCATTATTTTGATTGAAAAAGGTTTGGAATTGATCTTAGAAATCATATATAAGTGGTTTGGCATGTTGGCCTAAACATAAAATTATGTCATTTGATTTCTAAATTCTTTTTCTTTAATCTAAACAATGTGATACCTTGTTAATATTCCTAGGTTAATTAAATCTCATTTTAGGAAAATTAAGAGAACATTTTGGTTCTCCATTTTGGTCATGGCCGTAAGCCTCAAGGTTTGTGTTCTTTGGAACACTCATGCAATCCTTGACATATTATTCACATCCTATAAATTATCCTACATTTCTAACACATGCAATATATTTCTATCTCATATAACCTAAATCAAAGCTTGTAGACATGCAATCAAAACTTGTAGACATGCAAATTATTACAAACATCAAATAGGAAAGCTACTAACAAATACACAAACACATAAACAAGCTACTAACAATCACACAAATGAATCCTTATGGATTCTACAATCACAAAAATCACACTTCATCTTCTTACCACCATCCATAGATGATAAGATTAGTCTTCCTCTTACCTTAAATGAAGACTAAAACTCTTTCACACCTTTCTTTATGTTTCGGTTTTCTCCTTCAAAATCACCTAACAAACTTAAACAAAACTACAAGTTACTAACCATAGAAAGAGAGCTTAAACCATGGAGAAATCATGACTTAGAACTTTGAAAAAGAGTTTAGAAAAGAAAAACTAGGAATTTCACCTTCTTAGTTAAATCTTCCAAGTAGGTTTTCAAGCTTCAAATGAAGGATTTTGCAAGAACTCTCAACTAGAGATGTTCTTAGGATTGTGTTTAGGTTTAGAAAACTTGGTTGGATGAAATTTAGGGTGATTGGATAGTATGGATATGTGTTTGGCCGAATAGAGCTTCAAGAAAACATCAATGGTGTTTAGGGTTTTTGGAAGAGAGAGAAGAGAGAAAATGCTTGAAGACAAAGTGATTTTTTTGGTCTTCCAAGTGTGGCTTGGCCGTAGCCTTCATGCCATGCAAGGTGTCATGGATTTGGCTTCATCCAAGCCTTAGAATGCATCAAAGGCCAAGATCAAAACTTGGTTAGCAAGCTTGGCTCCCATTGGTTCATCATTGCCTTGTCATTAGCCTTAGTCACCATGCTTAGTCACTAATTAACCTAGTCATCTAGCTTAGTCACTTGTTCTAGAGAATTCCTTCACTAATGATGCTTAATTAAGCTACTAAGTTAATCTGTATTAGCTAAACGTGGGTCCATAAAACATTTTCGGGTCCACTTTGTCATCTAATTATACTGACTAATAAAATAATATACAAAATTATTTTATTGGACAGTTAAATCCTAAAAATTAAAAGATTAATTATCGTCTCATTCAGAATTGGGTTTAGTAAGATCCCCTAGTCTGAATAATTAAAACAAGATTTCCCCAGCCCGAAAAAATATTATTTTCCTGTCCCGGAGCAAATCGCACAAAAAGTCCAAATAAAATTACAGACACAGTAATATTAAGCATCGTAACATATAGAAAAATTAAAAACAAGTACAATCGGGACATAACGGTCATTTTTTTATTTTTCTCCACGTAAGCAAATCATCCAAAACGTTCAAATAAAATTACAGACAGTATTAATTGTCGTATATCACCCAGAAAAATTAAAACAGTAGCTTGAGAAAATTTTTACTTTACCGTCTCGAAGCAAAATACGTAAAACGATCAAATAAAATTTTAGCCTGTAAAACATATTTGTATTTCATACAGAAAAACAAGAAACAGTAAAACAGGGACATAACAGTCATTTACACAAAAGCTCGAAAAATAGCAAACAGAACATTCGGGACATTTTCTAAAAATTGGGGTGTTACATTAAGCATGAAGAATTTGCATCAATGAGTCCAAGAGTTTCATTTTTAATTTTAAGTTCCTCAATTTCCTTGTTTAAAATAGAGATTTTGTTTTCAAAGGAGGAAATTGTTTTCTTGGATGATGAAACGAGTTTTGCAAGTCTCATAGATTCATTATGCAATTCTTCAAATGCATCTTGCAATTCATCATATGAAGGAGAAGAATTTGATTCAAAATTTGAGGATGTTACCTCCATGTCATCTTCATCTTCCTCTTCTCCTCTAGCCATGAAACATAGATTGGCTTCTTCATTGTCCGAACTATCGGTTGAATCCATGTCATTATCATCCCAAGCTATGTAGGCTCTTCTTTCTTTCTTTTCCTTTGAGTACTTTTTTTTCATACTTCTCCACTTTCCTTTGATAGATTGGGCACTCCATCTTCATGTAACCCAATTCTCCACATTCATAGCATTTAGGAGTGGTTGAAGTTGCTTCCCCTTTGTGATAGGCATTCTTTGAGGGAAAGGGAGGTCTTCCTTGAGCTCTATTCTTTTTGAAGAATCTTCCAAACTTCTTTACTAGTAGGCCAAGATTCTCTTCACTAATTTCCAAGCCTTCTCCATCATCATCATCATCATCATTGATCAAAGAGGAGGTGGCATTGAGAGCAATTCCCTTCTTTTTCTTGTCAAGCTCCTCATTTTGGTTGAGTCTATTCAATTCCAATTCATGTTCTTGAAGCTTGCCAAAAAGTGTGGCCAATGTCATTGTTGCTAGTTTTCTTGATTCCGAAATAGCTGTCACTTTAGGTTGCCAATCCCTGCTCAAACATCTCAACACTTTGTTAATAAGATCTTCATTAGGAAAAGTCTTTCCCAATGAAGCAAGATGATTTATAATATGTGTGAAACGTTTTTGCATTTCTTGAATGCTTTCACCTTGGTTCATTCTAAAAAGTTCATACTCATGAGTGAGAGTATTTATCCTTGATCTTTTCACTTCACTAGTAGCCTCATGAGTTACTTGTAAGGTGTCCCACATTTCTTGGGCAGATTTACATTTTGAGACTCTAAAAAACTCATCATACCCCAAAGCAGTGGTAATGATGTTTTTGGCTCTTAAATTATATTGGACCTTCTTTTTATCATCATTCGTCCATTCACTTCTTGGTGTATTAATCCTTGCACCATTTACAACTTGTGTGGGGACAAAAGGACTATTTTCAACAGCATCCCACACATCCAAGTCAATAGCTTCAATAAAAATTTTCATTCTTTCTTTCCAATAAGCATACCCATCCCCATTGAAGAAGGGAGGTCTATAAAGAGAAGAACTTTCATAAAGATCATTTGAAGAGGCCATCACTTTCTCTTGAAGCTGCTAAGCTCTTTACACAAGAGCCTAGCTCTGATACCACTTGTTACCAAGTGGCCTCAATACTCAAGAGGGGGGTGAATTGAGTATGTAAAATATTTTCGTAAATCTTTTGCAAAACGTATGATTGACAATTTTCGTTGAAGCTATTGGATGATTGAAGTCAATAGATAAATGAGATTGAATACTTCACTCACAAATAAACAACTCAATATAGAAAGAATTCAAGCAAAGCAAAATATCGAACTCAACTCAAGCAAATATAATTAAAGCACAAAGTAAAGAGATAGAGTTGAGAAGAACAAACACAAGATTTATCCTGGTTCAGCCACCAATCCACTTGTGACCTACGTCCAGTCCTCAAGCAAACCACTCGAGATTTTCCACTAAACTTCAAGCTTGAACAGGTGCTTAAAAACCTTTACATAAAAGAGCACTCAACTCCTTGGGATGCCTCACCCTTGAGCTTGAGCCTCAAACCAGGGATGCCTCACCCTTTTCACTAGAGGGATACCTCACCCTCTTTACAACCTTTGAAGGATGCCTCACCTTCAACAAGGGATACCTCACCCTTTATAAACTTTGAGAGATACCTCACTCTCTTTTCTCTAGAGGGATGCCTCACCCCCTTTACAAAGAGTCAAAATGTTTATAAAATGAAAACTCTTACAAGAGTAGATGATACAAATTGAAGCCCTATAATGCTCTTCAAGAATATCTCAACAATATATACAAAAACAAAGCAAAGGAGATTTTAATGATGATTCTCGGATTAAAGCAATTGATAGATGTTTCTCAAGTGTTGTTCAACCACAAATGATGCCCCAAGATGAGTATTTATAAGTTGTTGGAACAAAAGAGCTGTTGGGGGCTTTAATGGGCAACATTAAAAGCCAAATAATATAGCCGTTGGGCTTGTCAGAATGCTGGTAATCGATTACAGGGTTCTGGTAATCGATTACATGACAATTAAAACGTGTTCTTGGCTTTCTGGGTTTGTGGTAATCGATTACAAGACTTGTGTAATCGATTACACGCCCTTTGACTTTCTAGTAATCAATTACAATATTGATGTAATCGATTACATGACCTTTTTTATCGTGTTCTTGGATTTCTGGGAACATGGTAATCGATTACATGGATGCTGTAATCGATTACAAGTCCTCTGACTTGCTGGTAATCGATTACCAAGAGTGTGTAATCGATTACTTTCCACTTTGAACACATTTTTCAATCCCAATTAAGTCTCTAGGCCATTTTTATCATTTGGGTACTTGGACAAAACAAGATTTGCAAATGTTTACCATAATCCAAGATTGAAATCAACATTTCTTTAAAATATAAACTTTGAAAACAAGTTGATTTATGAGATCTTTGAAAAACCATTTGAATATAATTGAGATACCTTGAGAGCATTTCACATTGATGTTCTAAGACCTATATCTAATATACCTCTTTTGATCTTGGTCTTCTTCTCTTGGTCTTGTTCTTTTCCTTTGATCTTGATCTTCATCTTGACTTTGTTATCATCAAAAACTTATTTGATATGCTTCAAGACAGAAGCATTCACACACACAACCAATCTTCATTCACTTATCATGGGTTCCTAAGAGTTCGGTGCATCAAGCCAGAGTAGATGAATTCATTTATGATCTGACTTACAAAGAATTCCATTCATCATTGTTAAGTACGCAGATATTCCTTTACCTTTCTTTTATTGAGAACGCGTTGAAAACCAAAAATTTCTAACCACATGTAATCCTCCCAAAGTTATTAAGGATATGGAAACTCATTGTCGAGAGATTTTTTCTTTTGACTGCTTTTACAAAAGTACTCAAAATCCTAAACATAATGGAGATAACACTAGATGTGCATTCCCATCTTTTACTGAAAAATGACATCACTTTCTTAACAAGTGCATTCTAAAATTCGACAGGGCTTATTAAGTGAATCCTTCGACTAATATTTTTGACTATCTAAAGCGATTTAAACTAGTTAAGTTGCTGAATGCACCATTCGCCCTAGCCAAACCAATTCCTGGAGTTCGCCTTGCTGATAATACAATTCCTTGCATTCCAGGTTTTGTTTCATGAGTTATTTCACACCAAATCCTTAGCTACCCCTTGACCACTGTCTAACCAGTAACACCATAAACTTTTGGGTGAATTACCATTGTGTCCCGAATGTACTGTTTTCTATTTTTCAACTTTAGGATAAATGACCGTTATATCTTTTTTGTACTGTTTGTTATTTTTATGTATGAAATACTATTTTATTTTACTGTCTATGATTTTATTTGGACTTTTTGTGTGATTTGCTCCGGGGCAGGAAAATAATAATTTCCGGACCGGGAAAATCTTATTTTAATTATTCGGAGCTGGGGGATCTTACTAAACCCAATTCTGAATGATACGGTTAGTACTCTTTTAATTTTTAGGATTTAACTGTACAATAAAATAATTTTATATTATTATAATATTATTTTATTAGTCAGTACAAATAAGCAGTAATGGACCCGAAAATGTTTTGCGGGACCCACGTTTAGCCAAATAGTTAAAGTTTTGGAGTAATAGCTTAATGACTAGGCTTAATTAGTGACAAGGCTTGGATTAGCCAATGAGAGCTAAGCTTGGTGATCAAGTTTTAATCCTCACCATTCATCAATTCTAAGGCTTGGATGGAGCCAACCAAGGGGACACCTCCCTTGCATTGAACTCCACGGCCAAGCTTCACTTTGGAGAGCAAAAATCATTTCATTCTCTAACATTTTCTCTCTTCTCTCTCTTCCAAAAATACCAAACACCATTGATGCTTCTTTGAAGGTCCATTCGGCCAAGCACCATTCTTCATCATCCATCCACCCAAAATTTCTTCTAACCTACTTTTCTAAACCTAAACACAATTTTAAGAATATCTCTAGTTGAGAGTTCTTGCAAAATCCATCATCTTGAGCTTGAAAAATTACTTTGGAGATTCTACCTTGAAGGTGAAAATCCTAGCTTTTCATTTCTAAATTCTTTTTCAAGGTTCTAAGCCATGATTGATCCATGGTTTAAGCTTTCTTTCATGTTAGTAATTTGTAGAAATTGTTTAAGCTTGATAGGTGTCTTTGAAGGGTGAAAACCGAAACCATAGAAAGGAGTGAAAGAGTGTTTATCTTCACTTAAGGTAAGAGGAAGACTTGAATCTTATCATCCTTGGGTGGTGGTAAGAAAATGGAATTGTTTGTGATTGTAGAATCCATAAGGATTCATTTGTGTGTTTGTTTTAATAGCTTTCCTATTTGTGATTTGTATTAATATGTATGTTTACAAGCTTTAAATATATTGTATGTGTTAGAAATGCATGAATAATTAGTAGGATGTGAATAACATGCTAAGGTTTGCATGAGTGTTCCAAAGAACACAAAACCAAGGCTCACGGCCTCAACCTAAAATGGGAACCAAAATGTTCTTAACAATTTTCTAAAAGAGTGATTTAATTGACTTAGGTAAAATGACAAGATACAACATGATTTAGAAGAAGAAAAATGATCCAAAGATCAAATATCAAAGTTTTGGCAATTTCGGCCAACATGCCTAAGTTGAATGTTTTGATTTCAAAAAAAAATTATTTTCAATCAAGGTTAAGGAATAATGCTAAAAGGAATTTATTACAATGAGTTTTGAGGAATAAAAATGATTAGTTTAAGTGAAAGAAGTTAAAACTAATGATTTTAATGTTTAAAAGAAAATACAGTAGCTTTTGTAAAATTTCCAATGTAGAGCTCATTTTATATTTTGAAGCACGTTAGTAGTTTTCAAAAGTATAATTAAATGGTTATAATATAAATAAAAGGAATTTTTACAGAAAACTTAGAAAATCATTGTTATACATTTTCTAAGCAAAATACTGTCAATTTTTGCTAAAAACAAACAAATAAGATAGAAAAGATATCCAATATAATTTATACGGTATGAAAAATGTTCTACGTAGTTCAAATATATTAAATATTATTTTTTTGGTTATTTAAATAGTGATTTTTAAGGAATTCGGACAAGAAAATGATTTAAAAATCTTACGCGATTGAGAAAACGTTTGAAAAATAATACGCTATTTTAAAAACAGTAAAATATATTTACGCGATTTAAAAACGTTTGTAAAAACGATGAAATTTTGAAAATGCGATAAAATTTCTACACGATTGATGAAAACAGTAGATTTTTACTGTCGGGCCAAAGTGGTGGACCCGGACAGATTATGAAACAGTATTGTCTGGTGGGACATACTGTATATATTTGGAATTTTTGCCATTGAGGGCATATTTGAGATTTTTGCCATTGAGGGCATTTTCGTAATTTTTACCATTAAGGGTATTCTGGTAATTTTTATCATGCATTGAGTTGTGCCAATTTGGTTGATAATTGGTGGATTGATTGATGAGGTGAATTACATCATGTTGTCGGTGTGATATGCGTAGTGTGGTTCAACTTGAATGAACTTGGAGACATTAGTGTGCGGATTATTCCATTTGTAGACAGTTGGTCGCTCCTCTGGGCCGTGGTAACTGGCAACACACTAATGGACTTGACACGCACTATACTTAATCAAGATCTTGTGAAATCTATTTAATACAAGCCTATAGTGACACGACGTTTTGACAGTGTGCTATACCACGACGTTATGACAGTGGGCTATAGATGCAACGTGAGACAGCGGAATAGTTTTGGGCAGTCGATGTACTATTAGATTTTGCAGTCATTCTCTCTGATATCTGTGTTTTTACCTCCATGGATTAGGGTTGAGTCACATTTCATATACTTATGTGTTATACATTTTAATGTTATTATCTGTACCATTTTATCTATCTGTACCATTACATGTTGTTGTTATATTGAATTTCTGTATTACATGATATTATGATTTATGCTATTATGGTATGCTATATTGTATGAACTGTTATATCTGTTGTATTGTCGTTTTCTTATTTTACCATGTTTGTGATGATATAGATAGTCTTACCTCTTTATTGTATGTGTTTCTGTATTTTAAATTTATGTGTTAAAGAGTTTGAGGAAGTAGAACAACCTCTTGAGTGTGAGTATCCCGAGGAGGAGGAAGAGCAGCAAGCCGAAGATCAGTTCTACGATCAAGAACCATCCGATCATCCATATCCATTGGATTGATTGTGTGAGTATGACACTACCAGGATTCTTTGGATTCGTACAACTTGAGTTTCACGGAGGCTCTGTTGGTCCGTAAATCCGCAAGCGCACGGGTCGACAAGTAATATAAAGGAGAGTTAGAGTATCGTGTCCCAAAGGATTGAATAATTAGAAGAATGTTAAACTTAACTAATACTCACAAATTTTTATCCAAGCAAACAAAAGAGAGTGGGTTACAATTAAAATAACAACTTAAAGGAAACAAAATAAGAAAACACCAAAACCTAATTCCACAAGAGAAGATGAGAATGATTAAAGCCTAGGGGTCCCTATTCACTTGCTACTTCAATGATTAATTGTAATTAACAAGCACCTATCAATGAATTGATATATGTTGGCTAATAATCATCAATAGATAAGACCCTATGTCTAGGACAATTACCCATGTGAAACCTAGCTATTCCACTATGTGTCCATGTGAAGCAACATAAGAATCACTCATTGAAGCCAATTATCAAACACTTGCCATGCATGACCAAAGGATATATGTCCATCCCCTTAGTTAAACATACATCAACCATACCATATCCATATTCACAACACCCTATTTCTAGTTCAATTGGGATATTAAAAATCATGCAATTGATGGCCAATCAATAACAAGCACTAAGCATAGATATGGATGAACAAAACTAATTTCATTAAAAGGATACTCAACTAATTACAAATTAATCAAATCCATAGCAAGATCCTAGAGAGCCCCTAGATTAGAGTTTAGTTACACATTATCAAGGAGAAGAAAACAAATGTAATCAAATGATTCATCAAGTTACAAATCAAGAGAGAAAGGGGAAAGAATGAACAAAAATGGAGAGATTCCAAGCTTGATCTTCCTCCTTTTTCTTGATTCTTCCTTTAGTCACCTTCAATCCAAGTGTGTTCCTCCTCCTCTCACTTGCTCTCTGGAATTCGTGGCTAGGTTAGAACTGAAGAAAAACTCCTTCATCCTCCCAAAAATCAGAATATAAGGGTAAAATTCGTGTACTAGGATTTTACCCACGCCTAGGCGTGGTTATGAATCACGTGCCTGTCCTCTGCTTGCCACGCCTAGGCTTGACTTTACCATGCCTAGGCGTGGAGGTCTCTGTCTGAATCACCCTGAAAACTGAGTTTGCCATGCCTAGGCGTGAATTAACCACGCCTAGGCATGGATGTCTCTGCTTCTAATCCCTGAGAAACTGCAAAGGCCATGCCTAGGCGTGGATTTGTCACGCCTAGGCGTGGGTTGGCAGCACCTTCCCTTGATGATTTCTTCACACTTTGAGCCTCTCTTCACTTTCCTCATCCCTTCCAAGGCCTTTCTCATCTTGAATACCTATATCAAAACAATGATAAAGTCTATCATATCACAATTCATCGAACTTCGATAAACAAGATCTTCAAAGATTCAATTATAAATCATTTGAATCAACAAGCTTAATTCACCGATGTCATGCAAATATTGAACTTATGACCTTGAAAACTTAGGGATAGCATGCTTAAATACAATCAAATTCGAGTGAATTAACTTCATTTTCTGAAGTTATCACACCCCAAAACCTAAAGTTTTGCTAGTCCTCGAGCAAACTAATCCAAGTAGGAAAAGGAATTACAATCCAATTCAAAGGTCAAGAAACATGAGGCAATTTGAACTAGAGCAAACCCAGCTTCCAATTATCATTCATACCCTCAGAAATCACTTCACAACCTCACAACAAGGTCCACACATGCAAGAAATTCCCAACTATCATGATCACCCTTGAATGCCATTTTTGTGCATGAAAGATTTCCCAAACCCATGTATTTAAGACCCTTTCCTAATCATGAAGAGCAAGATGGATGAATTTATAAAATGCACATGCACTCTCAAAAGAATGTCCTTCATCCCTTTCTCCACTAATGTAGGCAAGACAAAATCAAAGATCATGAGGGTCTTTTAAGCTTGTAATGTAAGGCAAGGGTAGTGGCTAAGAAAGAAGGGAAAGGATTTGAATTCAAATATCAAACACATAATCAACCACTTCCATTGAATCAAGCCAAGCATATAGATGCACAAACACAATCCAACTTGAAGAATCAACCTTCTTTATTCCATTTTCTCATCACATAATCAAAAGGACTTCAATTTACACAGCAGCCCACTTATTTATTTTCTTTCTTCTTTTTCTTTTTCTCTTTTTTTGTTTTTTTTTGTTTTTTTGTTTTTTTGATGAACATTTTTGAATGAAAGCTAGTAAACACAATTTCCTGGATTCTTAGTATCATGCAAAATTCTATGGCTCAAAACAACAGAACTGCTCAATCATGTGCTCAACAAGGGACCTGTATTGAGGGGAAGAGATCTTTCTTTCACAAGCATGGGTTAAGAGGGTAGAGATTAGGGTTAAAGAAATGAAAATTAGGCCACACACACGCACACTAGGCTTCAAAAGGGGGTACTAGGGGACTCATTCACTCAAGGTTGGCTTGAAAAGCTCAATCGGTCCAAACAAGTGCCCTAGTCATTTCCTTGAAAACGCATTGCCTAGGATTTTGCCTCGAAAGGGAATTAGACAAGCTTCTAAGATGCAAATAGACTTTACACATGCCAATCATAAATTTCTCCAACCATTCATTTCATTCATATTTCAGAATCCATCACACATGCAACAAGGATTTTCCCTCATGTAATTATGGCAATAAGTGTAAGCACAAAATCTTGAATTTTTACAAATGAGTTCCCAAGCAGTGAGGTGTATATATGATCCACACAATCATCAGATATTCTAATTAGAAATCAGACATGCACAAGTTCAACCTGCCTCAATACACACTCATCCATTCAATTCCTAATTCACGCAACCCTCAATGCAAAATCATGCTCACTTAGATCCGAATAGAAGGGAATCAATATATATATATATATATATGTCCAAAACACTGATTAAACATGCAATCACAAAAAAAAATATCATAATTCCAATTCCATCACCCCTAAACCTAAAATTTGCAGTGTCTCACTATAACCAAAAGAAATCAAGTTTTTCAATAAAGTATGTACAATGGACTGAAAGCAAAAACAGAAAAATAAGGTAGAAAGAGTAAGAAAACAAAGGCCCTGGCGCCTCAAAACAAGTCCTCCTCATCAAATAGGTCATCGCCCTCAGCGCCCATCTCCGTATCATCAGCTGGTGGAGGAGGTGGAGGAGAAGGTGAAGCTGCCACCGGTGGAGGTGCAAAAGGAGGAAATGCTGGAAAATCATCCATTGGGCACCCCTGACCCAAAGCTATCCAATGAATGCCCTGGTACATTGCAGCCATCATCTCCTGTTGTGTAGTCAGCATCTCCTACTGCCTATCCAGGCGCTGATCAACAGAGGCAGCCCAAGCAGCATCAAAGACCGGAGCGGTGTGGGCCTGAGTACTGGGGAGCGGGTACGAGCTGCTGCTCGGCTCGCAGGGGGCCGGACCGAGCGCAGGCGGCGCTTCCCGAGCGATCATAATGGTCTGCACTGCCCGTTCTATCATGGGAGTCTTCAGCTTCACACGGACTTCAGTGTCCTTCCAAGCCACTTTCGATTTCCGACACAGTGCACAAATAAGAGAAGGGAAGAACAACGATTTCAGCTTCGCTGTGATGCAAAGCCTGACGTGATCATAAAGAATGCGCAGTGTCCACCGTGAAGAGTATGGATGGCATACAGCATGTATGCGCGCTCAGGATAAATCTCTGATCTATGCTCCGTAGGCAGCAATAAGGAGCAAACGAAGTGGTTCCAAGGGCGCAACTCTTTACGTAGACTTTCCTATTTAATGAAATGGATCGAATGATTTGTGTTGCGTTGCACATGAACAGGAAAGGTAGAATCACAAATGGCTGTTAGTACTATTTCAAAAGGTGTACCACCATCCTCTTCTGGCAGCTGCAGTGTTTTGTACGCACACACCAGTGGAGGAGGGCCAAGGTGCAAAACCTGGCTGATGCGCTCAACAGAGTAGTTAACAGTCCTCCCTCTGACTTTAGCAGTGGTCTCAGAACACTTTTCAGCAAATGCGTTGGCATAGAATTCCTTGACTATTGCAGCTACTAGTTCTTCCACAGGATGCTCCGCAAAATGATTCCAATGGAGCTCCTCATGGCACTAGTAATGGTGGGATATCGTACCACATTAAGGTCATGGAATCCCCACTCAGCGATGATGTTAATCTTTCTCAAATGTTGCCAGAAGTAATCATATGCCTCTTGAGATACAAAAATCTGTGGGTCATAGATATGAATTTCCTCAGCATCCTGTGTGTTATTTGGGTCAGCCTCAACAGTTTTGCGCTGTCTCTTTGACATGTTTAGGAGCAACCTGAAAAAGAAGATGGTGCTGGTTATTATCATTTGAACAAAGAATGAGAATAATTTCAATGCAATCAGCCATTTCCAGTAAGACAACATGCAATGTAATCAAGCAACCCAGGTCAATAACCAACCAAAATGCAATCAGATCAGAGTCATGCAATATGTACAACCCAAATATGCATTAAGTTAACCAATAATTCAACAATCCACAGCATAGACAACCAAGTCAATTCTAGTCATTATCCAATCAAGCCACAAGGTGAATCAAGTCCTAGCCCAAGCAACAGTCACAACTTAGATGCATTAAATCCTAGCATGCAACATAATAGAATAAAGCCAGATCATAGCACTACCAAAGCACAGCAGAACTAATCCATAGATAATTCACAACCCAATCAATTCACACTCAACCCAACCAATTAACATAGTGTAACCAATTCCTAGCCCCACCCCAAAAATCGCAAGAGTCACACGATTAACAACTCTGAAATTACTAGAATCATTGAGCAAAATAAGCATATCAGCAGTCATACCATTCAAAAATCTAGTGAAGGTAACTTTTAACATTTACAAATCCATGAAATTTCCCAATGACCATGAAGAATGCTCTTACTTGGGTATGATTGATCAAGTAGTTAATACTGCATTCCATACTAATTTCACTGATGATCCCCTTGCTTTATTGTTAACATCCATATATGAGTATGTAGATGGGGATGATGTGATGGAATGTATTAAACTGCTTGACATGTCTGCTAAGTTTTACAGGAGACCAGGTTTTGAACCATTGAACATACCCTCTGATAAGCTCAGTCTCCAACCCTCTGTCATAGTTCCACCCAAGCTAGAACTCAAGCCATTGTCTGATCATTTGAGGTATTCATACCTAAGGGAGGAGTCTACATTGCCAGTTATCATCTCCTCATCCTTGTCAGAAGAGCAAGAATCCAAGTTGCTCAGAGTGCTCAGAGAATACAAACAGGCCTTGGGGTGGTCCATTACAGATATCAGGGGTATCAGCCCCACCATTTGCATGCACAAAATATTGTTGGAAGCTGACCATAAGCCAATCATTGAACATCAGAGGCGCCTAAACCCCATCATGAAGGAGGTTGTCAAAAAGGAGATTATCAAGTGGCTGGATGCAGGTATCATATACCCTATTTCTGATAGCAAATGGGTGAGCCCAGTTCAGTGTGTGCCCAAGAAAGGTGGAATGATAGTTGTAGCAAATGAGAATAATGATTTGATTCCCACCAGGACTGTCACTAGATGGCACATATGCATGGATTACAGGAAGCTTAACACTGCAACCAGAAGGATCATTTTCCATTACCATTTATTGATCAGATGCTGGATAGGTTGGCAGGTCATGAGTTTTACTGTTTCTTGGATGGGTACTCAGGCTACAATCAGATTGCGATTGCCCCAGATGATCAAGAGAAAACAACATTCACCTGCCCTTATGGTACTTATGCTTTCAGAAGAATGCCCTTTGGGTTGTGCAACGCTCCTGCTACTTTTTAGAGGTGTATGATGGTCATTTTCACTGATATGGTAGAGAACTACTTGGAGATATTCATGGACGATTTTTCTGTTTTTGGTGATTCCTTTGATGGTTGTCTTCAGAACTTGGCCCTGGTGTTGTAAAGGTGCGAGGGAACCAATTTGGTGCTCAATTAGGAGAAATGCCATTTTATGGTCCAAGAGGAAATAGTACTTGGTCATAGAGTGTCATCTAAAGGAATGGAAGTGGACCGAGCTAAAATTGAAGTGATTGAGAAACTTCCTCCACCAATTTCAGTGAAGGGAGTTCGGAGCTTCCTTGGTCATGCTGGATTCTATCGGCGATTCATCAAAGACTTCTCTAAGCTTGCTAAACCGTTGTGTAACTTGCTGGAAAAAGATGTGGTTTTCAAGTTTGATGAAGCTTGTATGGAAGCCTTTGTGGAATTGAAGAAGAGGCTTATCTCTGCACCCATTATCACTACTCCAGATTGGACCTTACCATTTGAGCTCATGTGTGACGCTAGTGACTATGCAATTGGAGCAGTGTTGGGCCAAAGGAAGAACAAAATCTTTCATTCCATCTATTATGCAAGTCGGACACTCAATGATGCTCAGTTGAACTACACCACCACTGAGAAGGAACTCCTTACTGTAGTGTTTGCTTTTGACAAGTTCAGAGCATATTTGGTTGGCACCAAAGTCATTGTCTTCACAGATCACTCTGCCATCAAGTATCTAATAAGCAAAAAGGATGCCAAGCCAAGGTTGATTCGCTGGGTATTATTATTACAAGAGTTTGATCTTGAGATCAGAGACCAAAAGGGTGCTGAAAATCTGGTGGCTGATCATCTTTCTAGGTTAGAGAATGAGAAGTATCAGCAAGAACCAGCCTTGATTGGTGAGTCGTTTCCAGATGAATAATTATTTATAGTGTTTGCTAGTTCAGATCCATGGTATGCTGATTTTGCTAACTACATAGTGAGTGGATTGATGCCATCTGAATTGTCTTATCATCAGAAAAAGAAGTTCCTTCATGATGTCAGATACTTTATTTGGGATGAGCCATTTCTCTTTAAGCAGTGTGCTGATCAAGTGCTTAGAAGATGCATTCCTATGGAGGAGACTAGTGCGATACTTGAGCAATGTCATGCTTCACCATATGGAGGTCACTATGGGGGTGAAAGGACAGTGGCTAAGGTGTTGCAATCAGGCTTCTATTGGCCTTCTCTGTTTCGAGATTCTTACTCCTTTGCAGCCAACTGTGACCATTATCAATGGACTGGAAATATCTCAAGGAGGAATGAGATGCCCTTGAACTCCATTTTGGAAGTGGAACTCTTTGATGTGTGGGGCATAGACTTTATGGGGCCCTTTGTATCATCTTTTGGCAACCGTTATATTCTTGTAGCGGTGGATTATGTGTCGAAGTGGGTGGAAGCCTGTGCTTTACCCACTAGTGACTCCAAGGTGGTCCTGGTTTTTTTGAAAAAGAACATTTTCTCAAGGTTTGGCAGCCCTCGTGCTATTATCAGTGATGGAGGATCTCATTTCTGCAACAAGTACTTTGCTGTATTGCTTGCCAAATATAGGGTGACACATAGGGTAGCCATAGCCTACCATCCACAATCAAGTGGCCAAGTAGAGGTTTCTAATAGAGAGTTGAAGCGGATTCTGGAGAAATCTGTGAGTCCTTCTAGGAAGGATTGGTCAAAGAAGCTGGATGACGCTCTTTGGGCATATCGCACTGCTTACAAAACCCCTCTTGGCATGTCCCCCTATCAACTAGTTTTTAGCAAGGCATGTCACCTTCCTGTTGAGCTTGAGCATCATGCTTACTGGGCCATCAAGAGATTGAATTGGGATTCTGAAGCTTGTGGAGAGAAACGATTGTTGCAACTTAATGCACTTGAGGAATTTTGTCTCCAAGCATATGAAAATGTTAAGTTGTACAAGGACAAGGTAAAGAAGTGGCATGACAATCGTATTATCCCAAGAAACTTTGCACCAGGGCAGAAGGTTCTCTTGTTCAACTCAAGGCTTAAACTATTTCCTGGCAAGCTCAAATCTAGATGGTCAGGTCCAGTTCTGGTTGTGGAAGTTTTTCCTCATGGTGCCGTAACCTTGGAAGACCCAGTTTCAAAGTCAACCTTCAAGGTCAATGGTCAGCGGCTCAAACCCTACTTAGGTGGTAAGGTGGAGAGGCACAAAACGTCACTTACCCTCGCTCCTCCATCCTGAGTGTCTGCAAAGTCCAGCCAGGACTATAAATAAGGTGCTTGTTGGGAGGCAATCCAATTTCTTAACCCTATCTCTTCGCTTAGGACAATTTTATGCATGATTTTTCTTTTAGTTTGTAATTTTGGTTCATTTTGTTTTATTTTTTTATAGTGTTTGTTTTATAATTTGATGGTTTGATTGTTCTTGTCATTCCTATGCTGTTCTTAGATGTTTGAGAATAAGGAGGGTGTATTTGATGCATGGGTGTGGGATATTCTGGTGTTGCTATTCAGTTTTGAGATCAGGAGTACCACGCCTAGGCGTGGTTTTTACACGCCTAAGCGTGGTGGTCTCAGCTGCGGTTGGGGGAATTTTCAAGAGAGTTACATGCCTAGGCGTGAATTATCCACGCTTAGGCGTAGTACTCTCTGCGTTTTCAATAATTTTGACCTGCAAGCATCACGCCTAGGCGTATGTCTTCCACGCCTAGGCTTAGCTTTGCTGTTAAAAAAAAAAAACCCCAAGTAAGATAACTGAAGTAGGTGCAGCTCCCCCCAAACCTAGTCTTTTGTAAATGGAATAGGGCATGAGATTAATGCTAGCTCCCAAATCACATAAGGCCTTGCCACTAAACTTCTCACCTATTGTGCAAGGGATGGTGAAACTCCCTGGATCCTTGAGCTTAGGAGGTAGTTTGTTTTGTAAGATGGCACTACACTCCTCTGTGAGAGTTACTGTCTCATAATCCCCAAGTCTTCTCTTCTTGGACAAAATGTCTTTCATGAACTTTACATAACTCGGCATTTGTTCTAATGCCTCAGCAAATAGAATATTGATGTGAAGCTTCTTGAAAATCTCCAAGAACTTTTTGAATTGAGCATCAAGCTTTTGTTTAACAAGCCGGTTAGGGAAAGGTAAAGGTGGTGTATAAGGCTTGTCCTTCTTCTTCATGTCTTCAACCTCTCCCTTTACAATTTCCTCATTTTTATCAACCTCTTTGCTCACAACCACTTCATCTTGTGCCACCTCAACTTCTTCAAGAAGTTTAGTCTTGGAATTCCCTTCAATTTCCTTCCCACTCCTCAATGATATAGCCTTGCACTGCTCGTTAGGGGCACCCTTAGGATTGTTGATGGTATCACTTGGGAAATTCCCTAGAGGCCTGTTATTTAGAGCTTGGGCAAGTTGGCCCACTTGAGTCTCAAGATTCCTCAATGAAGTTGCATGACTTTACATTAAAGCATCGTGGGATGCTAGCCTTGAATCAGTCTTGGTCATGTAATCTTGTTGACTGGTCATAAACTGAGCAAACATCTTCTTCAAATTAGAAGTTGAAGTCAATGTTGAAGTTTGGGCTTGAAGGGGGCTCTGCTGTTGGAAGCCTGGAGGAGCACGAGGTGCTTGATTATGCTGATGAGATGAGGAAGAGCCTTAAACATTTCCACCCGATGAGAGATTAAGATGGTTCCGCCAACTGGGGTTATAAGTATTACCAAACGCAGTGTTGTGATCCAGTTGACGGAATTGACTAGCATATTGTACACTTTCCAAGCTAGCCATACAATTAGTAGTGGAGTGATGATCCCCACAATGATCATAAATCTCAGTTGTGATATTAGCCCTGCTTGCAACTGAGTTTGCTCCCATGGTGTCAAATTTTTTTGAAAGAGCAGCCACTTGAGCTGAAAGTGAAGTGAGAGCATCCACCTTATGGATGTCGGCAGCTGTTCTCCTAGGAGTAACCCTTTCCGCTGGCCACTGATAGTTGTTGTTAGCCATTTCTTCCAACAAGTCATAGGCTGCATCCACTGTCTTGCTCATAATAGCCCCTCCAGCTGTTGCATCAATTATGGATCGAATGGATGTTGTCAAGCTGTTGTAGAAGGTATGCACTAATATCCATTTTGCAATACCATGATGGGGGCACTTCCTTAACAACTCCTTGAACCGCTCCCATGCTTCATACAAGGTTTCTCCTTCGAATTGCCTGAAGGACAAGATGTCATTCCTGTACTTCATTGCCTTCATAGGAGGAAAGAATCGATCCAAGAATTTCTGAGCCAGCTCTTCCCAGGTAGTGATAGAATGTTCTGGTAAAGAATGAAGCCATGCCTTGGCTCTATCCCTCAAGGAGAAAGAGAAGAGCCTTAAGCGAGCCGCATCATCAGTCATCCCATGATGCTTGAAAGTATCATATATTTCCAAGAAGTTAGCTAGATGAGCATTAGGATCTTCATGGGGCAAATCTCCAAATTGCACATTATTCTGAACCATCTGGATAATAGCAGGCTTGATCTCAAAAGTTTGTGCTTGTACCGCTGGCCTTCTAATGTTAGATCGAATTTCTCTAGCACTTGGGGTAGCATATTCCCTCAAAGGTCTTTCAGCATTTGCCTCCTCCGCCATCTCAGACTTGTTAACCAACGTTGGTGCTTGTGCTTGTACTTGTCGTTCTCTTAGCAATCTACGAAATGTCCTCTCGATCTCAGGATCATAAGGAAATCGAGACACACCTTAAGTTCTTCACATACAAGAGCCAAGTACCTGAAAATCAAAAAATGCAAAACAAAACAAATGAAACTTGAAATAAGAATTGTGAATAGATGTAAGAAATAACACAAAATCTAAACTCAATCCCCGGCAACGGCGCCAAAAACTTGTTGGTCCGTAAATCCGCAAGCACACGGGTCGACAAGTAATATAAAGAAAAGTTAGAATATCGTGTCCCAAAGGATTGAATAATTAGAAGAATGTTAAACTTAACTAATATTCACAAATTTTTATCCAAGCAAACGAAAGAGAGTGGGTTGCAATTAAAATAACAACTTAAAGGAAACAAAATAAGAAAACACCAAAACCCAGTTCCACAAGAGAAGATGAGAATGATTAAAGCCTAGGGGTCCCTATTCACTTGCTACTTCAGTGATTAATTATAATTAACAAGCACCAATCAATGAATTGATATATGTTGGCTAATAATCATCAATAGATAAGAGCCTATGTCTAGGACAATTACCCATGTGAAACCTAGCTATTCCACTATGTGTCCATGCGAAGTAACATAAGAATCACTCATTGAGGCCAATTATGAAACACTTGCCATGCATGACCAAAGGGTATGTGTCCATCCCCTTAGTTAAACATACATCAACCATACCATATCCATATTCACAACACCCTATTTCTAGTTCAATTGGGATATTAAAAATCATGCAATTGATGGTCAATCAATAACAAGCACTAAGCATAGATATGGATGAACAAAACCAATTTCATTAAAAGGATACTCAACTAATTACAAATTAATCAAATCCATAGCAAGATCCTAGAGAGCCCCTAGATTAGAGTTTAGTTACACATTATCAAGGAGAAGAAAACAAATGTAATCAAATGATTCATCAAGTTACAAATCAAGAGAGAAAGGGGAAAGAATGAACAAAAATGGAGAGATTCCAAGCTTGATCTTCCTCCTTCTTCTTGATTCTTCCTTTAGTCACCTTTAATCCAAGTGTGTTCCTCCTCCTCTCACTTACTCTCTAGAATTCGTGGCTAGGTTAGAACTGAAGAAAAACTCCTTCATCATCCCAAAAATCAGAATATAAGGGTAAAATTCATGTGCCAGGATTTTACCCACGCCTAGGCGTGGATTTCCCACGCCTGGGCATGGTTATGAATCACGTGCCTGTCCTCTGCTTGAGGAACACACTTGGCTTTACTTGGATTTCCCACGCCTAGGCTTGACTTTACCACGCCTAGGCGTGGAGGTCTCTGTCTGAATCACCTTGAAAACTGAGTTTGCCATGCCTAGGCGTGGATGTCTCTGCTTCTAATCCCTGAGAAACTGCAAGGGCCACGCCTAGGCGTGGATTTGTCATGCCTAGGCGTGGGTTAGCAGCACCTTCCCTTGATGATTTCTTCACACTTTGAGCCTCTCTTCACTTTCCTCATCCCTTCCAAGGCCTTTCTCATCTTGAATACCTATATCAAAACAATGATAAAGTCTATCAAATCACAATTCATCTTACTTCGATAAACAAGATCTTCAAAGATTCAATTATAAATCATTTGAATCAACAAGCTTAATTCACCGAAGTCATGCAAATATTGAACTTATGACCTTGAAAACTTAGGGATAGCATGCTCAAATACAATCAAATTCGAGTGAATTAACTTCATTTTCTGAAGTTATCAAGCTCTGAAGCCTGGCGTCTGCGAGAGGATAGAGACTCAGTGACGTATGTAGGGTGTTTGACTGTGACCATACGTACGGAGTTTGATGGAGTGCTGATCTTTTCTACCATGTTGTACTTGCATGTGGAGTTACCGCTATCTCTTAAGCGTCATTGGGGTGGTATGTTTGATGCGCCTAGTGAGATCAGCAGTGTATCGACTGCACAGACTCGTGTCCGTAGAGGGTCGAGGCATCTTGGATACCTATCACCTGAAGTTTCATCTGAGAGTGATCCTTCAGAGGGTTAGATATTTATGATGTGTACTTGGGCGCATCTGCGTTTATATATTTTGACCTTTTACTGCTTTGTTTACTGTTTTGTTTTTTTTAAAAATTTGTAGTTGTACATTATTTGTATAACCTATGATAGAACCATATGTATATTATGTGTGATAATAGTGTGCTTATTTTATGTTCCGTGTTATTTTATCTCGTAATATTCTGTTTAACCGAAAAAATTTTACAACCTATATTATTATATAATAAATGTTTTACAACTTGAGTAGATTTTATTTATCTTTATTTTATTTTCTTTATAAATGTGACATCCCCATAAGGGTGTTACATAACCTTAGCTTGTATTTTGTAGTTAGTATTAACGTGATGGACTCAACAATTTCTTGACAAGGCATAATGTTGAGTAGTTTTAGATAGTAAACTTCTAGCACCAATGAGTCTTTGCCTAGGGTAACAGTTGCTGAGCCTAGTCCCTCTATGCCAAAATGTCTCAAGATAAAGGTATACTTTATATCCTACACCTTAGTCATTACTTCTTGTTATAAAACATCATATGGTGTTTCCTGTTTCAAACTATAGCACAAAAACGAGTAGCTAGGTTACCTCAAAAGTGAACCTCTGATAAAGATGACAAGTCAACTTATGAGCATGATGACCTTCCCTAAAGACCACTTTCATCAACAACATAGGCCAACAAAGAGCAAAGCATTTATCCAACTCCTATTCTTACTAACCTATCTTCTCCTAAAATGCCAATTGCACTAGTCGACTAGCACACTTCGCCTAGGGTTCTTGTGGAAGGTGAAGGTTCAGGACTTTCTTCCAAGGGCCAACCTCAATATGAACTTCTTGAATCTAAAAGTTTCAATGAGGAGATTATATATGAAGAACATGTAACATACTAATACAATTATCTTAATATAACCTAGATATTATAGATAGTAGTATCAAGTATGTCACTTCCTAACTATACATAAAATCATAAATCCATAATAACTTGTATAGTCATTATAGAAAGCCTCAAGAGATGCAAAATCATGCATACTTATATATATACAACATTAGCCTGAAAAAGGTACACTTGAATACACAAGTCACTTACATTACGAAGCAAATATAAATAAACACAAAGCTCGTACTAGAAGCAATAAAAACTATAATTATTCTAGTCTTTTAGCTCTCTTTTTCTTTTTTTTTTCTTTGAAGAGCCTTCCCCTGGATTTGTATGGTAACAAAATGAGGGTAAGAATCAACAATTCTCAGTATGAGTACACCAAAACCAATCATACATATCATATTAATCACAATATTAACACATGCAATAATAAGATATGTCTTAAAACTTTACAAGGTTTAACTTCAATGATTAAAGTAACCAAGTTAACTTGCATTCATTCATACATACATACTTAGCTTAGTCAAGAACCAAGATGTTTTACTAGGAATCCTGGTTTAATGTATTATCCTGTAGTAGGGAGAGGGGAAACTCATCCTCACACTACTCATAACCCTGGCACTACCAAGAAGCTAGGGCTGAATCTAGGTTTAAAGAACCTTTAGGACTTCACATTTATCTCCCTTGGCCAAATGATCATTTACATCACTCAAGGGTACACACATAGAAAAATACTACCATCTCATCCTAACATACATCTATCCTACACACTACATTAATCACTTTTCACATCATAAGTGATTTACATGCAACATTAAGTTGGTTAAGGTGTTAGACAATTACCTAAGGCGATCCATGACTTTTGGTTGCACTAAGGTTCACATATTTCTTATACATACCAAAGGGTCATTCTCTTACTGAAATACCTCTAGTAGTATATTAACATATATTGAAAAGCATAAATAGGGGTCCAAGCAAGTAGGAAGCCCTAAACCATCAAGATAAAAATCTTGTTGAATTTTACACTGGGCAATTAAGTGTTGATCCTTGAGCGCTCAAGCACTGGTCACACGCTCAGGCACTCTAGGATGGGCGCTCAGGCGCTCACCACATGCATCAGGCAGAAAATCTCTAGTCTTAGGGCACTCAGGCGCTTACCGCTAGTACTCAAGCTCTGGCACACCAGAGCTTATGCACTGTTTTGCTAGGCATTGGGCGCTTGAGTGCTCATCTCTTAGCGCTTGGGCGCCCATGCACCAGAACTGATTCTGCAGAATGTTTTCTGCTGAATTGGTTTTCCAAACCAATTCATTCATCAAAATCATAGATTATAGGTATTATCCAATCCAAAACATGACCTATAAGCATGATAGAATCATCAAATACTAACTTAATCCACTTAACATAGATTAATGAGCAAGGATTCAATCCACAAAAACCTATTTTCTAACTTTGAAGATTATGGAGGAACATGGTCATAACCAAGTCTTAACTCACAACCAATCATCAAACATAACAAATTCAAGCCATCATCAAGTTTCCAGACAAGAATCAAGCATGGAAAATCACAAATAACAATTAAACCCATTGCTATTCAATAAGCCAACAGTATGCAACAAGTTGAACCAAATGAAAGGATGAAGTTATAAAACAAATCTCCTACCTTTTGTAGTGCATCTAAACTTTACACCTTGGATTTTCCTTTGGGTTTTCTCTTTTTCTCCTCCTCTTCCTCCTTCTTCCTTTCCTCTTCTTTCATTTCTTCTCTCACGTTTTCTGCTTCTATTTTCAATTGAGAGAGCCATGAGTGAGGAAATAAAAAGGAGATGAGGTTGTTGACTTTTAAGGCCATTAGGCCATGAGCTGAAACTTATATCTCTTAAGAATACTTTAATCTCACAGATTCAAGTTTCCTATCTTCCAACAACTTTAGAATAAATACTAAGATTCATCTAAATTATTGTTTCATCATTTTTATGATTTTAAATATCTGCTACAAGTCAATTCGACATTAAAACACGCAACCAGTATGCTTAAAAATATCAAACTAACACTGATAATCTTGATACTTTAACTACATCTTACTTTGTTCATTTATGACCTAGAAATGAATTATCCATATTTGTTTCCCTTATATAAACAACTTATGTCATTATTTGGGTCATTTTAAATTATTTTTCACATTTTGTATTACAGCAAAGTACCTAAACTACCTCAATTTGTCAAAAAATTGAATAGGCATGTTAACCAAGTAATATGTTACCTATGTAATCATATACAAGACTAACATGTTATAGAGGATATTACATTTCTCTCCTATTTTTTTAAAATTTTGACTCCAAAATTGCTTACCTCATATAAACAACTCCAGGTAGTCCTCCTACATATGAGACTCTAGCTGTCAAGTAGCCTCCTCGGTGTCAAAGCCACCTTATATAACCTTTACCAGATGAATCTACTTACCTCTAAGCTCTTTGACCCCTCTGTCCACGATCCTTACTGGTTGTATATCATAAGACAAATCATCTCTTAACTGTATAGATTCATGTTCTATGATATGTAAAAGATCTAGATTATACTTTCTTAACTAAGACACATAAAAAATATTATGAAGGTTAGACAGACTGGGAAGAAGGGCTATCTAGTAGGTTACGGGCCCAACTTTCTTTAGAATTTGGTAGGGACCAAGAAAACAAGGATGCAACTTTCGAGTTTTCAATGCTCTACCAATCCTTGTTATAGGAGTAACTCTTAAGAAAACATGATCTCCTTCATCAAACTCAAGAGGTATCCTGCTCCTGTTAACACAACTCTTTTGCTGACTTTGAGCAGCAACCAACCTACCCTTGATCATTTTAATTTGCTTTGTGGTTTGCTGGACCAACTCTAGACCTAGGATGGTTTTCTCACCTACTTCATACCAATAAAGAAGCGATCTACACTTTCTTCTATTTAATGCCTCATAGGGTGCCATACCTATGTTGGAGTGATAGCTGTTGTTATAGGCAAACTCCATTAGTGGCAAGAATTTATCCCAACTACTCTGTTGTTTTAAAACACATGTTCTAAGCATATCCTTAAGGATTTGGATCATTTTTCTGTTTGTCCATATGTTTACATGTGATAAGTCGTACTAAGGCTCAACTTAGTCTTGAATGCCTTTTGCAAGCCTCCCCACAATCTAGATGTAAATCTAGTATCTCTATAAGAAATTATGCTTACTAGGATTCCATGCATCTTAACTATCTCTTTCAAGTATAATTGAGCTAATTTCTCTATAGAATAGTTAGCTTTGATTGGTATAAAGTGGACAGATTTGGTTAATCTATCCACTATGACCCAAATAACATAATATCCTAATTGAGTCCTGGGTAGACCTGTTACCAAGTCCATGGAGATCTTATCCCACTTCCACTCAGGGATCCCCGAATACTGTAAAGATCCTGCAAGTTTTTGTGTTCAATCTTTACCTTTTGGCAAGTTAGACACTTGGATACATATTCTGCCATGCCCTTATTCATTCCAGACCACCAAAACATTTTTCTTAAATCTTGGTACATTTTAGTGGCTCCTAGAAGGATGGTATACTTACTCTTGTAAGCTTCCTCTAGAATCATTTCCTTGATTTTTGACTCTCTTGGAACACAAAGTCTATCTCTAAACTTTATCATTCCATCATCAATCATATCAAAATTCTTTTGGGTTCCTAAAAAGATCTGCTCATTAAGGTCCCCTAAAGCTTCATCCTCCTTTTGAGCTTCTAAAATTTGAGTCCTTATGTTATTTACTATGTCCACTCTACTCACAAAGAGACTATATGGCATTACAATCACCACAAGACTCAAATTCCTGAAACTCTTGAGAAGTTCACTCTCTTGGACCATCATTCGGGGCATATGTAGGGATTTCCTACTTAGTGCATCAACCACTACATTGGCTTTACCTGTGTGATACTTTAACTTAAAATCATAATCTTTTAATAATTCTATCCATCTTCTTTGTCTCATGTTCAGCTCTTTATGATCAAACAAGTACTTTAAACTCTTATGATCGCTGAACACTTCAAACTGAACTCCATAGAGATAATGCCTCTAAATCTTTAAGGCAAACACTATAACAGCTAAATCAAAATCATGAGTAGGATAGTTCTCCTCATGTAGCCTTGATTACCTTGATGTATATGCAACTGCTCTCCTATTTTGCATCAAAACCCACCCTAATCCCATCTTTGAAGCATCATAATATAGCTCAAAGTCCTCATGGGGATATGAAATTACCAAAACTGCCATAGTAGTCAACCTCTTCTTTAACTCTTAGAAACTATTCTTACAGTCTTGAGTCCACTCAAAAGTACTACCTTTCCTAATCAACCTAGTCATTGGTAGCACTAGTTGAGAAAATCCCTTAATGAACCTTCTGTAATACCCAGCCAGGCCTATGAAGCTCCTAATCTTGGTCAAGTGGTGGGTTTCTCCCACTGTAACACTACCTCAACTTTATTGGGATCCACTAAAATTCTTCCTTGAGAAATTACATGACCTAGAAACTGAACTTCCGTTAGCCAAAACTCACACTTGGACAATTTATAAAATAGGTTCTTCTTTTGAAGGATTTCTAAAACTATCCTAATATGCTGCTCACGATCTTCCGTTGTCTTGGAATAGATAACAATGTCATATATAAACATTACCACAAACCTATCTAGGTAGGGTCTAAAAACTTTGTTCATATAATCCATGAACATTGCTGGTCCATTAGTCAACTTAAAGGACATCACAAGATATTCATAATATCCATACCTAGTTTTGAAACCAATTTTTGGGATATCATCTTCCGTAACCCTGATTTGATGATATCCATATCTAAGATCAATATTGGAGAACACTGAAGCTCCTCGTAATTGATCCATAAGATCATCTATCCTAGGCAACAGATACTTGTTCTTGATGGTTACCTTGTTCAACTGTCTATAGTCAACACATAACCTCATGGTACCATCCTTCTTTTTCACTAGTAACACAGGTGCTCCCTAAGGAGAAACACTAGGCCTAATGAATTGCTTGTCCAACAACTCCTCTATTTGTTTCTTGAGTTCTGCTAACTCTATAAGTGCCATCCTATAGGATGCTATAGATATAGGTCATGTACTTGACACTAAATCTATAGAAAACTTTATTTCTCTCTCTGGTGGCAACTCAGCTACCTCACTCGAAAATACTTCTGGGTATTCCCTCACCATAAGTATATTATCTAGGTTCTGCTCAATCTCTGCATCTAATGAAAAAAAAAAAGAACATATCCTAGAGCTTCTTCTGCTAAACAATGATTGACCTAGTTAGCATTGAGATAAATAGGCTTAGAAGAAACAACTTTTGTAGGAACATTAGAAAGAAAAACTAAAGTCTTATCTAAATAGTTTAAGACTACATGATTAGATGACAACCAATCTATACCAAAAATGATATCTATGTCCATGAAGGGTGAACATATGAGATTCACGAAGAAAACTTTATTTTTTACTCTTATACAACAATCAAGACAAACTTTTGAAGTTATGACTAGTTTACCGATATGTGTGGAAACAGATAAATCATATGGTAATTCTGACATAGGAAAATCCAACATCCTTATACAATCATAATAAACAAAGGAGTGAGATGCTCCTGAATCATACATGACATTTAAAAGATGATTATAAATTATGCCTTTACCTTGGATAAGGTTGGAAGACTAGGCCACCTCTTTTTCACCTAAAGTGTAAACTCTTCCTTTGACTAGCAGCTTTGGCGTAGGCACATCTTCTTTCTTCTTGGGACAATCTCTAGAAAGATGCCTAGTTGTTCACATGTGTAACACACAGATTAATCTGCCAAACTAGGTCTGCTCCATGTATCTTTCCATATTTAGCACATCTTGGTACCTTAGAGTCTACTTTACCTTTTCCTTGAGGATTGCTAGACTTAGATGCACCTTTCTTATTCTTGTCGTCATCTCTTCTTCTCTTTTGGGAGTCTTGTGTCCTTTCCTTTGGTTGAGGCCTATGAACACTTCACTCCACAATTCTGCATTTATTGACCAGTGAAGGAAAATCCCTAATCTCCATAGGTCTAATCATACTTTTGATCTCATCTCTCAAACTTGTTTCAAACTTCAAACATCACCAATTTTCATCTAGATTGTAATAAAAATGCGAAGAGAACTTCAACAACTCTTCATACTTGGCCATATACTGGCCCACTATAAGCTTCCTTGCTCTAAATGCATGAACTCTATTTCTTTGTCATCATGTAGAGCCCGCGGAAAATACTTCTCTGAAAAGGTTGTCTTGAAAACCTCCCATGACATCTGGGTTCTAGAGGCTTCCATTACCCTCTTTGTACTTTTCCACTAATGCTCTGCCTCTCCCTTTAACATGTAAGAGGTGAAGGATACCTTTTGCTCATCCGAGCAAATCATTACTTTAAATATATTCTCCACTTCATTGAGCCACTCCTCAGCCTTAACAACATCGTACTCACCTTTGAAAGGTGGAGGGTTCGTCTGATGAAAAGCTGACAAGTCTTGGAAGTTTGGAAGTTCTGGTTTCTTCAAACTTGAACCTCTTGCATTGGTTGAATAGGTTGAGTGGGATTGCTGGGGTGGATTGGCTTCTATCCTCTCAAGTACCCATGCTGTAACAGTTGTTTGCTCCCTCATAGCATTAACAGTTACAGTCATCTATTCCCTCATAGCGTTAGCCATTGCCATAACTGCTTCGGCCATGTCAAGTCCTCCTCTAGTTGAGTTCCTTGTTTCCCTAGCTTGCGTAGGAGGTGCCATAGTTTCTTGTACACACAGAACAATATATATTGAGTTTATCAGTCTCAATATCATGTAACCGTGCAACAGTAGCAAATAACATACTAACCTACGACAAATCATGCAATTTCATAAAAGTATCTCACATAAAAGACAAAAAAAGCACAACTCTGTGAATGCTTATTTCATGAAGCATATCAAATAAGTTTTTGATGATAACAAAGCCAAGAGAAGAAGACCAAGATCAAAAGAAAAGACCAAGATCAAAAGAAAAGTTCAAAATCAAAAGAAAAGATCAAGACCAAGAGAAGAAGACCAAGATCAAAAGAGGTATATTAGATATAGGTCTTAGAACATAAATGTGAAATGCTCTCAAGGTATCTCAATTATATTCAAATGGTTTTTTCAAAGATCTCATAAATCAACTTGTTTTCAAAGTTCATATTTTAAAGAAATGTTGATTTCAATCTTGGATTATGGTAAACATTTGTAAATCTTGTTTTGTCCAAGTACCCAAATGATAAAAATGGCCTAGAGACTTAATTGGGATTGAAAAATGTGTTCAAAGTGGAAAGTAATCGATTACACATTCTTGGTAATCGATTACCAGCAAGTTAGAGGACTTGTAATCGATTACAGCATCCATGTAATCGATTACCATGTTCCCAGAAATCCAAGAACACGTTCAAAGGGCCAAGTAATCGATTACATCAATATTGTAATCGATTACCAGAAAGTCAGAGGGCGTGTAATCGATTACACAAGTCATATAATCAATTACTACAAACCCAGAAAGCCAAGAACACGTTCATTCGACCATGTAATCGATTACAAATAACATGTAATCGATTACCAGTGTTCTGACAGTGTCCAACGGCTATATTTGGTACTTTTAATGTTGCCCATTAAAACCCCCAACGGCTCTATTGATCTAAAAACTTATAAATACTCATCTTGGGGCATCATTTGTGGCTAACCAACAATTAACATCTTTCAATCACTATAATCCGAGATTCATCCTTAAATCACTTTTGCTCTGTTTTTGTATATATTGTGAGATATTCTTGAAGAGCATCATAGGGCTTCAATTTGTGTAATCTACTCTTGTGAGAGTTTCATCTTGTAAACACTTTGATTATTTGTAAAGGGAGTGAGGTATCCCTCTAGAGAAAAAGAGAGTGAGGTATCTCTCAAAGATTGTAAAGGGTGAGGTATCCCTTGTTGAAGGTGAGGCATCCTTCAAAGGTTGTAAAGGGGGTGAGGTATCCCTCTAGTGGAAAGGGTGAGGAATCCCTGCTTTGAGGCTCAAGCTCAAGGGTGAGGCATCCCAAGGTGTTGAGTGCTCTTTTGTGTAAAGGTTTTCAAGCACCCGTTCAAGCTTGAAGTTTAGTGAAAAATCTCGAGTGATTTGCTTGAGGACTGGACGTAGGTCACAAGGGGTGGCTGAACCAGGATAAATCTTTATGTTTGTTCTTCTCAACTCTATCTCTTTACTTTGTGCTTCAATTATATTTGCTTGAGTTGAGTTCGTTATTTTGCTTTGCTTGAATTTTTTCTATCTTGAGTTGTTTATTTGTGAGTGAAGTATTCAATCTCATTTATCTATTCACTTCAATCATCTAATAGCTTCAACGAAAATTATTAATCAAATGTTTTGCGAAAGATTTACGAAAATATTTTACATACTCAATTCACCCCCCTCTTGAGTATTGAGGCCACTTGGTAACAAACTCTAAAAAGGAACTCCTAAATATACCTAAGCATAGTCAGTCCATACCCTAACTCAACAAGATGAACTGCTCTGATACCATAATGTAATACCCTAATACAATTATCTCAATAAAACTTGGATATTATAGATAGTAGCATCAAGTATGTCACTTCCTAACTATACATAAAATCATAAATCCATAATAACTTGTATAGTCATTATAGAAAGCCTCATGAAATATGGAATCATGCATACTTATACTTATATATATTCAACATCAGCCTAAAAAAGGCATACTTTAATACACAAGTCTCTTACAATATGAAGCAAATATAAATAAATACAAAGTTTGTACTAGAGGTAATAAAACTATAACTATTCTAGTATTTCAACTCCCTTTTTCATCTTTTTCTTTGAAGAGCCTTCCCTTCGATTTATATGGTAACGCAGCGGGGTGAGAATCAACAATTCTCAATATGAGTAAACCAAAACCAGTCATACATATCATATTAATCACAATATTAACACATGAAATAATAAGATATGTCTTAAAACTTTACAAGGTTTAACTTCAATGATTAAAGTAACCAAGATGTTTTACTAGGAATCATGGTTTAATGTATTATCTTATAGTAGGGGGAGAGAAATCTCATTCTCACACTACTTGTAACCCTGGTACTATTGAAAAGCTAGGGCGAAATCCAAGTTTAAAGAACTTTTAAGACTTCCTATTTATCTCCCTTGGCCAAATGATCATTTACATCACTCAAGGCTACACACGTAGGAAAATACTACTAACTCATCCTAGTATTCATGTATCCTACACACCACATTAATCATTCTTCACATCATAAGTGATTTACATGCAACATTAAGGTGTTAGACACTTACCTAAGGCAATCCATGACTTTTGGTTGCGCTAAGGTTCACATATTTCTTATACACACCAAAGGGTCATTCCATTACTGAAATACTTCTAGTAGTATCTTAACATACATTGAAAAGCATAAATAAAGGGTCCAAGCAAGTAAGAAACCCTAAAACATCAAGATAAAAATCTTGTTGAATTCTGCACTGGGCTCTCAAGTGCTGATCCTTGAGCACTCAGGCACTGGATGCGCGCTCAGGCGCTTTGGGATGGGCGCTCAAGTGCTCACTGTGTGCATCAAGTAGAAAACTCTGGTCTTGGGGTGCTCATCGCTGCCACTCAAGTGCTGGCACACTAGAGCATATACCTTTTTTTGCAAGGCATTGGGTGCTTTGGCGCTCGTCTCTTAATGCCTAGGCGCCCATGCACCAGAACTGATTCTGCAGAATATTTTCTACAGAATTGGTTTTCCAAACCAATTCATTCATCAAAATCATGGATTATAGGTATTATCCAATCCTAAACATGACCTATAAACATGATAGAATCATCAAATACTAACTTAATCCATTTAACATCAATTAATGAGCAAGGATTCAATCCACAAAAACCCATTGTCTAACTTTGAAGATAATGGAGGAACATGGACATAACCAAGTCCTAACTCATAACCAATCATCAAACATAACAAATTCAAGCCATCATCAAGTTTCCAGACAAGAATCAAGCATGGAAAATCACAAATAACAATCAAACCCATTGCTATTCAACAAGCCACCACTATGGAACATGTTGAACTAAATGGAAGGATGAAATTATAAAACAAATCCCTCACATCTTGTAGTGCAATTAACTTCACACCTTGGATTTCCTTTTAGCTTTTCTCTTTTTCTCCTCTTCTTCCTTATTCTTCCTTTCCTTTTCTTTCCTTTCTTCTATCACATTTTCTTCTTCTGTTTTCAATTGAGAGAGCCATGAGTGAGGAAATAAAAAGATGAGGTTGTTGACTTTTAAGGCCATTAGGCCATAAGTTGAAACTTATATCTCTTAAGAATACCTTAATCTCACATATTCAAGTTTCCTATCTTCCAACAACTTTAGAATAAATACTAAGATTCATTTAAATTATTGTTTCATTATTTTCATGATTTTACATATCTGCTACAAGTCAATCCGGTAATAAAACACGCAACCAATATGCTTAAAAATACTAAACTAACTCTTATTATCTTGAAACTTTAACTACATCTTACTTAGTTCATTTGTGACCTAGAAACGAATTATCTATTAGGAATCACAAATACATCACGCAGTGGTAATCAAAATTCCCACTAAGGATCCATGCGAAAAAGTCATAATTCAAATTTTTTAAAATTGTTTACCTCTTGAAGCGTGATAAAAACAAGTGGCATGAATCACCAATACTGTAACAACGATGATGTCATTGTGGTATCCACACGAACAGACTCATGAATGTCTAACATACTCAAATAGGAGTCATGCCTCTCTCACACGGTTCTAGCTGCGAAGAAAAGAGAAGAAACTTGTCACTTTCTCACTCACTGTTTCTGTCAAGTGTGACTAGGGTTTTTTAATGCATCCATTAACAACTCCTTAGCAGTGTTATTTATAATAACTGACTACCTGAAGTGATTAAAAATAGCAGTAATATAAGTTGTGCAACCCTAGACTCGTCTGTTATGAGTCCGTCCTATAATTGAATCCAAGTCCAACTTGGATCCTAATTACCCTAATTTAGTCTGCTCTATTTGTGCGACCCTGCAGGTTCTCATAACATTAGTAGTAATATTAAAATCTCATTTTAATATTACAAGTAGTGAGCGGTATCTAGTAACACATCGCTGCCACCTAAGTAATGAGAATGTCAGTGATTTGACATAACCTTTTCGTGACTAATGTTTCTGTGTAGTTTAGTCCCTTTGTCCATATATCTAGATTGAACACAAGGCATGGAATACGTCACCCTTATATAGTTCAATCCTTCGTTTCCTGATACCCGAGTAGACTTAATAACAACAAATTGGATCAATATCTCATATTGACTCATTTGAGCATAGCCATACATTTTGCAGTCTCACTCAATCAGGGGGTGGAAGATATTACTCCTGTTATATAGGAGGGACAAATCCCATCTAGGTCACTCACATCCCTCCGCATGACTCGTGGTATATCTAATAACCGACTTTATAATCACTTTGTTACATATGATGTTTGATAGCATTAAAACACAACTCCTCATGTAAGAATCGTAGTGATTTTAGGTCAAAGGACCATATACACCATTGTCACTATGAGAATCACTTATGAAACTCACGTAACGATCCATGTAGCATTCTTATGGTGGGTCTGTCCAGTACATTATTACTCTAATATGTACCCATGTGAAGACTTGATATCTCATATCCATGACCAATAAGATGTGGCCATCAGTCTACGCACATACTAGTCTCAATGCATTACTGTTGTCCCAATTAACAATAATACTTGACTAGGGATATTTAAGAATAGTGTTTTATCTAATAGGATTTCACGATCAAGTCATCCACTTCATGTCCTACGACATCAAACTTACTATTCTAAGGACTTTATTATGTTTATTAAAAGGAACACAATAAATGAAATGCCTTATATATTAAAATAGCATAATACAATGTATATAAATATAGACAAAATGTATCGGCCTCTAGGGCATACACCAATATTGTCTATATATGTTTCCCTTATATAAATAACTTAAGTCATTATTTGAGTCATTTTAAGTTACTTTTCACATTCTGTGTTGCACCAAAGTGCCTAAACTAACTCAATTTGTCACAAAATTAAATAAGCATGTTAAGTAATATGCTACCTATGTTACCATATACAAGACTAACATGTTAAAGAGAATATTATATTTCTCCCATCCTTTTTAAAATTTTGACCCTAAAATTACTTACTTTATATAAACAACTCCGAGTAGTCCTACTACATATGAGACTCTAGCTCACAAGTAGCCTCCTCGGCATCAAAGCCACCCCATATAACCTTTACCTGAGGAATCTGCTTACCTCGAAGCTCTTTGACCCCTCTGTCCACAATCCTTACTGGTTGTATATCATAAGACAAATCATCTTTTAACTATATAGATTCATGTTCTATGATATCTGGATTATACTTTCTTAACTAAGACACATGAAAAACATAATGAAGGTTAGAGACACTGGGGGGAAGGGCTATTTGGTAGGCTACGGGCCCAACTTTCTTTAGAATTTGGTTGGGACCAAGAAGACGATGTTGAAACTTTCAGGTTTTCAATGTTCTACCAATCCCTATTGTAAGAATTACTCTTAAGAAAACATGATCTTCTTCGTCAAACTTAAGCGGTCTCATTCTCTTGTCAGTATAACTCTTTTGCCAACTTTAAGCAGTAACCAACCTATCCTCGATCATCTTGATTTGCTCTGTGGTCTGTTGGACCAACTCTGGACCTAGGATGGTTCTTTCACCTATTGCATACCAACATAGAAGCGATCTACACTTTCTTCCATATAAAGCCTCATAGGATGCCATACCTATGCTGGAGTGGTAACTATTATTATAAGCAAACTCCACTAGTGGCAAGAATTTATGCCAACTACCATATTGTTCTAAAACACATGCTTTAAGCATATCCTCAAGGGTTTGGATCATTTTTTCTATTTGCCTGTCTATTTGCGGGTGATAAGCTGTACTAAGGCTCAACTTAGTCCCAAATGCCTTTTGCAAGCCTCCCCAGAATCTAGATATAAATCTAGGATCTCTATTTGAAACTATGCTTACTGGGATTCTATGCATCTTAACTATCTCTTTCAAGTATAGTTAAGCTAATTTCTTTAGAGAATAGTTTGCTTTGATTAGTATAAAATAGGCAGATTTGGTTAATCTATCCACTATGAACCAAACCACATCATATCCTAATTAAGTCCTGGGTAGACCTGTTACCAAGTCCATGGAGATCTTATCCCACTTCCACTCAGGGATCCCTAAAGACTATAAAAGTCCTGTAGGTTTTTGGTGTTCAATCTTTACCTTTTGGCAAGTTAGACATCTGGACACATATTCTGCTATGTCCCTCTTCATTCTAGACCACCAAAACATTTTCCTTAAATCTTGATACATTTTAGTGACTCTTGGATGGATGGTATACTTACTCTTATGAGCTTCCTCTAGAATTGTTTCCTTAATTTTTGACTCTCTTAGAATATAAAGTCCATCTTTAAACTTTATCATTCCATCATTAGTCATATTTTGAGTTCCTAAAAGGATCTGCTCACTCATGTCCCAAAAAGCTTCACCCTCCTTTTGAGCTTCTAAAATTTGAGCCCTTAAGTCATTCACTATGTCCACTTTGCTCACAAAGAGACTATATGGCATTACAGTCACCGCGAGACTCAAATTCCTGAAACTCTCGAGAAGATCACTCTCTTGGACCATTATCCAGGACACATGTAGGGATTTCTTACTTAGTGCATTAGCCATTACATTGACTTTACCCTAGTGATACTTTAACTCAAAATCATAATCCTTTGATAATTTCATCAATCTTCTTTGTCTCATGTTCAGTTCTTTCTGATAAAATAAGTACTTTAAACTCTTATGATCACTGAATACCTCAAACTGGACTCCATAGAGATAATGTCTCCAAATCTTTTAGGCAAACACTACAATGACTAACTCCAAATTAGGAGTATGGTAGTTCTCCTCATGTGGCCTTAATTGCCTTGATGCATAGGCAACTACTCTCATATTTTGCATTAGAACCCACCCTAATCCCATCTTTGAAGCATCATAATATACCTCAAAGTCCTCATAGGGACCCGAAATTACCAAAACTGTTGTAGTAGTCAACCTCTTCTTTAACTCTTGGAAGCTATTCTCACAGTCTTAAGTCTACTCAAAAGTACTACCTTTCCTAGTCAACTTAGTTAATGGTAGCACTAGTTGAGAAAATCCCTTGATGAGAATAAATGCTAAGTACATATCATTTATTAGATTAATGTTGCTAATGTACTTTTGTGACTTTTAAATCTTGTTCCCATTATATTCTTTCTGTATATTGTCGAAACTAGCTCATTTTGTATGACAAACACACACACACACACACACACATTTCCTCTTGAGGCCCACGCCCTCTAACCATTTTAAAAAAATGGTAATCGTGGCTAAAGATAGTGCTAACGGATCTTTGCACAACTCCCTAAATACACGCAACTGTTAAATGGTGCCAATCATATCAGTCTTTCCAAGTTCTTATTATAAATACATTCTTTTAGAAACACCATCGTGTTTTTACTCCTCTGCATCTTTAAATCCAAACTTCTCTCTAAAACTTCTTGCACCAAAACATGGCTCCCAAAATAGCTCCAAAGGGAGATTCTAGTGCTAACTTTAATCTCAAGGATTTGATGAAAGCCCCATCTTCAACTACTTCACAAAAAAAAGGACCAACACATCAGGTAATGGTTGATTCTAATTCTCCATCTTTTGTTTACCATGGTCATATGTTAGGAGATTTTACGGAGCAAGTAGAGAAAGAGAAAGTAGCTTTCTACCCTGAGGATGAGGATTTACTAGTCAATTTTCCCCAGATTCTAGTTTCTCCTTGGCTAAGTGAAAAAAGGATGATTAGGAATTTCCTAAATCCATCTTTTGAATTTAAAGCATGGTTTAGAAAGTCTAACAAGGTTGAGGGGGCTTTTTGGCATTCAATTGGGATTTATAATGATATTTGTCTAAGCCAACATCAGATTCTTCTTATGTAGATGATGACTGGCGTGATGTTATGTTTCTAGTGTACTATTATTAATTCCTTTCACTCTCATGATGGTATGATGGGTTCTACACTATTCAACATAGTAGCAATAATGGGCTTGAAACTAGATGGTGACTTAATATTGCCTACTTCAATGCCCAAAGAAACTCAAGCCCAAACCAGTCTTAGGAAGAAGGAAAAATTGGGTTACATATGTAACATCCTCCGTAACTTCATAGCTCTAATCAAAGTTATAGAAGCTCAGTAACTCCGGTATGAGTTATCTATTAATTCGGGTAACCTTGTGGACTAGTTTGAGCCTAATTCTATAACACTGAAAATAAAGAATAGTTAAAGTTTCTGCATAAACAATTGATATGATAGAAATAAATACAAAAAATTTATTTCCTAGTTATAAATAATTGATATGAACTATAGTAAATTTTGGAACATAAACTGAGTTAGTTTAATATTTTTAAGGACACTAAAAGGGAATAAATAGAATAGCTAAGTAGCTCAAAAAATTATAAAATTACATGGATATGACAAGTAAAACATGAAGAATAATAAGAAAATTTACATAATTCCTAGGTTTAATTTAACTTAAGGAAGAGTAATGAAGCTTAACTGATAAATAGTAGTATATGAAAAATTATGAAAATATGGATATAAGAACTAAGTTGAGTCCTCAAATTTTTCGTAACACTTATGGATTGAAAACTTAGTTTTGGAAGATTAAAA
This sequence comes from Ormosia emarginata, assembly GCA_029884605.1. Taxonomy (NCBI): domain Eukaryota; kingdom Viridiplantae; phylum Streptophyta; class Magnoliopsida; order Fabales; family Fabaceae; genus Ormosia; species Ormosia emarginata. The sequence continues at coordinate 24,553,827 of JAQQTP010000073.1, forward strand.
CATATTTAATAGATACAAAAGTTCCAACATGAATTTTTTCTTCGTTCTTTCTCCATTCCATCGCCATACTCATCTCACCCTTTATCTAACCAATCTTTTGACTTTTCCTTCACTTTTCTCCATTTTCTCAAGCGGTTCAGCCCCAAAAACATAGCAAAAAAAATGAAAGCAGAAAGGAGAAAGAAGAAAAGGGAAAAGAAGGAAGGTGAAGAGGAAAATTCAAAGAATTAAGCTACAAGAAGTTAGGAAGAGAGGTAGGGATCCTTTGTCTTCAATCTATTCTTTTTCTATTCTTTTTTTGAATTTAATATGTGGTCTTTGGTGCCTATAGAGGCTACAACTAGCCAAGAAAAAAGAAGGGGAATTTCTTATTATTTTGTGCTTTTGCTCCTACCCTCATCTTGTTTCTTTTTCTTTTATGAATTCTTGGATAAAAACTTGTGATATTGGTTGTATGTTGAATGGTGTAATCACGGCCAAACTAAGATAAAATAAGAGTTCTTTACTTTTAATTTTTCCTATCCTCCTATTGAATGTTGAATTGAATTTGTGATTAGTTTTTATGAAACTCATGGCCAAACTTTGTCCTAATGAAGTCCACAGCCAAACAGGAAATAAATAGAAGAATCTAGCCTAGCTTATGTTTTCATCTTGTCTCTTTGATTTTTTTGAGAATTTTGTGAAAGGATTTAGCATGTAACCAAAGAAAATGTTTGATTTTGGCTCTATGGTGGTCATGGTTCCCACATGGAGACTCAAGTATTCCAAGTGTTCTCACTTTGATTTTCTATGTTGGTTGTTAGAAAGTGTTCACACTTTGTGGTTCGATAAGAACTATGTGTTCAACTTTTTTGACTCCTTGATTTTATATATTTGTTTGTTAGTTAAGTTGACTAATGGAAAAGTGGTTGATTAGTGAAATTATCAAATTGGTCATGAAAAGAAAGACTTGGCAGTGACTTGTCTATGGCTAATTGTGTTTGATATTGATCATTTGAGTTACTAAGGGTTTATGGAGAAATCCTAGCATTTAAATTCTTGAATTGGCCATATAGGTCTTGAATTGGCCATGTAGGTCAAATAGAAACTCATGGAGATATGGTATGTTACCCAAGTGGCTTCAGTACTCAAGAGGGGGGGTGAATTGAGTATTTAAGAATTTTTCGCAAAAGCCTTAAACAAATAAACTATGCTGAATTTAAATAATAAAAGGCGTGAATAAGATGAAGATAAGAAGAACAACTAGAAATTAAATTGCAAGATATAATAAATAAAGTGCGAGAAAGATAAAAGATTAAGGAAAGAAGAAAAGCAGGCACGATGTTTATCCTGGTTCGACCACCAACCACTTGTGGCCTACGTCCAGTCCCCGAAACACAGTTCGAGATTTTTTACTATTCAATACAAGCTTAAAAACAGGTGCTTGCAACCTTTACACAATAGAGCACTTTTCACACACAGGGAAACTCTACCCTTGTGCTAAAGCCTCAGCCTGCAGGGATACCTCACCCTTACACAAACCTTAGAGGGATACCTCACCCCCTTTGAAGGATACCTCACCTTCTTTACAACAAGGGATACCTCACCCTTTTACTGAGGGATACCTCACCCTCACAATACAGTATATCAGAGAAATAGATGAAGAAGAGAAACTCTCACTCAGAGCAAATATTACAACTTGAAGCACTATGGAGCTCTCTAAGGATATCTCAAGATTTTGGCGAAAAGAGCACAGAAAATAAGAGAAAATAGTGAATCACGTTTTTGACACAAGCAAAAATAATTCAAGTGGTTGGGCAACCTTTAGAAGAGACCCAAGGTCTCTATTTATAGAGCATTTGAGAAAAAGAGCCGTTTAAACAATTAATATCCATTTAAATTTGAATTATAGCCGTTTCTTTCTATTTTAGAAATCTGTGGTATTCGAATACCATCGGGAGGTATTCGAATACCGTATTCGAATACCATGGAGAGGTATTCGAATACCTCGATTAAAAAGCTTTGTAAAAACGTGATACTAGGATGTTATTCGAATACCTTTAAATGGTATTCGAATACCTCTGTTGAAAAAAGGCTTTTAACACTTTTAAATGCTTTCAAAACCATGATTTGGATTTGTGAAATTTAATTTAAAACAATTTTGAAAATATTTCTTTGTGTCCAAAATCAATGAGATATCCAATGAGTCTCCTTACAAAGACCTTAAGTCCTAAAACTAATCTTGAAAACCTTGGACTTGATCTTCTCATCATCTTAATGTTTGTTATCATCAAAATCATTGTCCATGTCACTAGCCAATTACATTCTCCCTTTTTGATGATGACAAACTAACATTTGAGAAAAACATTAGTTCATATAAATTAAAATTCACAAAGTTAGTTTAGAGATACTTACTCCCCTCTTTTTCATAAGAGGTAATTTATATCGAGAGATGTGCGCAATGACTCCCCTTACTTTTGGAATCCAATTTCTATTTTTGTTTTTTTTTCTTGACTTTTCTCAAACAAAGACATTTAAACTTGTTCTCCCCTTTTGTACATTTGATACCATTCTCCCCCTTTTGTCATGATCAAAAAGATGGGGCAAGTATTTTTCTCTCCCATTTTATCATATTAAACAATATATGCATGTCCTCAAGTTGAATGAATTTTGTCCATTTAAATTTATGCTTGAGGTAGTATTCTCCCTACAATAAAATTCAGAGTGCTTTCATTGGTATCCATTAATGTTGGATCCATAGGGGTTAGTCAAACTCATAAGCCAATAAGCATTTAAAACAATGAGGCAAAAGCAGCAAATGATTCTCAAGGGCAAAAATATATTTATCGATTAATTTGGTCAAGAAATCACTTGTTTGATATCATTTGTTATCATTTGTTATTACTTGTTATTATGTTCATACCACTTTGATATCACTTGTTGTCAAAATGTAAAGCATTTACCACTTGTTTGATATCACTTGTCAAGATGTTCTAAGCATTTACCACTTGTTAACAAATTCTTATAAATCTGACATATGTCAATAAAAACATAGATATTAAATATTTCATATACCACTTATTGCACTTGTTCGTATATCAAAACAATAGCCAATTACATTGAGCATATTTTAGAAAAAAAATAAAAGGGCAAGAACAAGCCAAGAAATATGCATTTAAGAACATCATGTGATTTTCATATAAGGCATAAATGAAGGCTTGATGAAATAAGATTAAAAGCATGTTATTTGCATTGCATATGCAAGAAAAAAGAATAGAAGCAGAAACGAAATAGAGAGGACGATGAAAAACTTGCTTTCAGCCATGTGGTATTCGAATACCTTTTCTTTGTATTCGAATACCCATCACATTTTATAAACTCAGAAGAAGAGCAAGTATTCGAATGCCTTGGAAGGTATTCGAATACTCAGATAACATGTGAGAAATATTGATGTGATAGTTATCTGGTTATTCGAATAGCTATATAGTTATTCGAATACTCTAGCTTTATAAAGACATAAAATTGATGTACTGATGTATGGTATTCGAATACCATGGGAGGGTATTCGAATAGACCTATCAGAAAAACATGGATTTTCACGTACAAGGCAATGTTATTCGAATGCCAAAGATAGTTATTCGAATAACTTAAACAGGAAAGCATATACATATGTCCAGAACTACATGTTTAAGAGACGAAAACCTTACCCGATGATGGAAAAAAAAAAAAGATACCGTAAGAGAGCTTGCCTTATTATTTGCCATTATTTTCTTATACTGTTCCAATGATTAAGAGCTTATTTCATGGTTGCAACTTCAAGCTTCATGGAAAGAAGGAAGAGAGCTTAAAGTTATTTCAGGTCTTGTGCTCGCAGTAGCCACTTTCAAAAATGCCGAAGTCAGTTCTAGGTTTTCAAACACACCTGCAACACAATTTAATTTTTGGTTTTTGGTACCCAAATTTTCTTGGGTCCTTGAGTGTCAGTTTTGGGTATAATACCCTTGGGAACCCATACCATTTTAGTTCTAATTTTTGTATTAATATTTTTCTTTGCATTGCATGTTGATGCACTATGACCCTTCTTCCCACAATAGAAACATTTAATAAATGGGCTACATGAAATGCTAGAATTAACAAAGAAATTTTTATACAATTTTTGTTGATTTTTCGAGTTATATCCTATCCTCGCTTTTTCAAAAACAACTCTTTGTTTTCCTAATATGATATTTAAATTATCTCTTCCGAGAGTGAATTTAGAAAGAGTGTTCTTTAAATCTTCAATTTCTTTTTCAAGCATATGACATGAAGAACAAGATGAAGAAGTAGAAGCATGTGAAGAATGAGATGTGCATGCATCAATTAATCCTAATGTCTCATTTTCAATTTTTAATTCTTCAATTTCTTTATTCAAAATTAGAACTTGATTTTCCAAAGAAGAGATAGTTTTCTTAGATGAAGAAATTAATTTTGTGAGCCTTATTGATTCGTCATGTAATTCTTCGAAAGCATCTTGTAATTCATCATAAGAAGGAGATACGTCAGAATTTACCTCGTTGTCGCTTTCTTCTTCTTCTTCTTCTTCTTCTCCTTTGGCCATAAAACATAGATGGACTTCCTCACTATCTGAGCTATCAGTGGAGTCCATATCATTGTCATCCCATGCTATGTAGACTCTTCTTTCTTTGGAGGGTTTCTTTTCAACTTTCTTTGGGGGGGAAAAGGCGATCTTCTTTGAGTTCTCTTTTCTTTAGGAACTTACCAAATTTTCTTACCGAGAAGATTGAGATTTTGTTCATTTAGCTCAATGTTGTCCACGTCATCTCCATCGTCTTCTTCTTCATTATTGATAGTGGAGGTGGTGGCTTTAAGCGCTATCCCTTTTTCTTTTTATCATTTTCTTCGCTTTGACTTAGTATGCTCAATTCTAGTTCGTGCTCATGAAGTTTTCCAAATAGGGTAGCTAAGGACATTGTTGACAAGTCCCTTGATTCTGAAATTGCTTGTTACCTTTGGTTGCCAAATCCTGCTTAAACATCTCAACACTTTATTAATTAAATCTTCGTTAGAAAAATTCTTTCCTAATGATGAAAGATGATTTACAATGTGGGTGAACCTCTTTTGCATTTCTTGAATGCTTTCTCCTTGGTTCATTGTAAATAATTCATATTCACGAGTTAGAGAATTGATTCTCGACCTCTTAACTTCACTAGTACCCTCATGGGTAACTTGTAAAGTGTCCCACATTTCTTTAGCAGTTTTGCAATTTGAAATTCTAAAAAATTCATCATGCCCCAAAGCTGAGGTAATGATGTTTTTGGCTACTAAGTTATTTTGAACTTTTCTTTTATCATCTTTAGACCAATCACTTCTAGGTGTCTCGGTTTTTACACCATTGACAACGCGTGTAGGTATAAATGCGCCATTTTCGATGACATCCCACACATCTAGATCAATAGCCTCGATAAAGATTTTCATTCTTTCCTTCCAATATGCATAACCATCCCCCCATTGAAAAAGGGTGGTCGATTTATGGAAGTTGCTTATGATAAAACATTTGATGAAGCCATGTACTCTTGAAGCGGCTAAGCTCTTTATACAAGAGTCTAGCTCTGATACCACTTGTTACCCAAGTGGCTTCAGTACTCAAGAGGGGGGGTGAATTGAGTATTTAAGAATTTTTCGCAAAAGCCTTAAACAAATAAACTATGCTGAATTTAAATAATAAAAGGCGTGAATAAGATGAAGATAAGAAGAACAACTAGAAATTAAATTGCAAGATATAATAAATAAAGTGCAGAAAGATAAAAGATTAAGGAAAGAAGAAAAGTAGGCACGATGTTTATCCTGGTTCGACCACCAACCACTTGTGGCCTACGTCCAGTCCCCGAAACACAGTTCGAGATTTTTTACTATTCAATACAAGCTTAAAAACAGGTGCTTGCAACCTTTACACAATAGAGCACTTTTCACACACAGAGAAACTCTACCCTTGTGCTAAAGCCTCACCTGCAAGGATACCTCACCCTTACACAAACCTTAGAGGGATACCTCACCCCTTTGAAGGATACCTCACCTTCTTTACAACAAGGGATACCTCACCCTTTTCTTGAGGGATACCTCACCCTCACAATACAAGATATATCGAGAGAAATAGATGAAGAAGAGAAACTCTCACTCGAGCAAATATTACAACTTGAAGCACTATGGAGCTCTCTAAGGATATCTCAAGATTTTGGCGAAAAGAGCACGAGTAAATAAGAGAAAATAGTGAATCACGTTTTTGACACAAGCAAAAATAATTCAAGTGGTTGGGCAACCTTTAGAAGAGACCCAAGGTCTCTATTTATAGAGCATTTGAGAAAAGAGCCGTTTAAACAATTAATATCCATTTAAATTTGAATTATAGCCGTTTCTTTCTATTTCAGAAATCCTGTGGTATTCGAATACCATCAGGAGGTATTCGAATACCGTATTCGAATACCATCAGAGGTATTCGAATACCTCTGATTAAAAAGCTTTGTAAAAACGTGATACTAGGATGTTATTCGAATACCTTTAAATGGTATTCGAATACCTCTGTTGAAAAAAGGCTTTTAACACTTTTAAATGCTTTCAAAACCATGATTTGGATTTGTGAAATTTAATTTAAAACAATTTTGAAAATATTTCTTTGTGTCCAAAATCAATGAGATATCCAATGAGTCTCCTTACAAAGACCTTAAGTCCTAAAACTAATCTTGAAAACCTTGGACTTGATCTTCTCATCATCTTAATGTTTGTTATCATCAAAATCATTGTCCATGTCAGCTAGCCAATTACATTCTCCCCCTTTTTGATGATGACAAACTAACATTTGAGAAAAACATTAGTTCATATAAATTAAAATTCACAAAGTTAGTTTAGAGATACTTACTCCCCCTCTTTTTCATAAGAGGTAATTTATATCAGAGATGTGCACAGCAGCTCCCCCTTACTTTTGGAATCCAATTTCTATTTTTGTTTTGACTTTTTTTTCTTGACTTTTCTCAAACAAAGACATTTAAACTTGTTCTCCCCCTTTTGTACATTTGATACCATTCTCCCCCTTTTGTCATGATCAAAAAGATGGGGCAAGTATTTTTCTCTCCCATTTTATCATATTAAACAATATATGCATGTCCTCAAGTTGAATGAATTTTGTCCATTTAAATTTATGCTTGAGGTAGTATTCTCCCTACAATAAAATTCAGAGTGCTTTCATTGGTATCCATTAATGTTGGATCCATAGGGGTTAGTCAAACTCATAAGCCAATAAGCATTTAAAACAATGAGGCAAAAGCAAAGCAAATGATTCTCAAGGGCAAAAATATATTTATCGATTAATTTGGTCAAGAAATCACTTGTTTGATATCATTTGTTATCATTTGTTATTACTTGTTATTATGTTCATACCACTTTGATATCACTTGTTGTCAAAATGTAAAGCATTTACCACTTGTTTGATATCACTTGTCAAGATGTTCTAAGCATTTACCACTTGTTAACAAATTCTTATAAATCTGACATATGTCAATAAAAACATAGATATTAAATATTTCATATACCACTTATTGCACTTGTTCGTATATCAAAACAATAGCCAATTACATTGAGCATATTTTAGAAAAAAAATAAAAGGGCAAGAACAAGCCAAGAAATATGCATTTAAGAACATCATGTGATTTTCATATAAGGCATAAATGAAGGCTTGATGAAATAAGATTAAAAGCATGTTATTTGCATTGCATATGCAAGAAAAAAGAATAGAAGCGAGAAACGAAATAGAGAGGACGATGAAAAACTTGCTTTCAGCCATGTGGTATTCGAATACCTTTTCTTTGTATTCGAATACCCATCACATTTTATAAACTCGGAAGGAGCAAGTATTCGAATGCCTTGGAAGGTATTCGAATACTCAGATATAGCATGTGAGAAATATTGATGTGATAGTTATCTGGTTATTCGAATAGCTATATAGTTATTCGAATACTCTAGCTTTATAAAGACATAAAATTGATGTACTGATGTATGGTATTCGAATACCATGGGAGGGTATTCGAATAGACCTATCAGAAAAACATGGATTTTCACGTACAAGGCAATGTTATTCGAATGCCAAAGATAGTTATTCGAATAACTTAAACAGGAAAGCATATACATATGTCCAGAACTACATGTTTAAGAGACGAAAACCTTACCCGATGATGGAAACAAAAAAAAAGATACCGTAAGAGAGCTTGCCTTATTATTTGCCATTATTTTCTTATCTGTTCCAATGATTAAGAGCTTATTTCATGGTTGCAACTTCAAGCTTCATGGAAAGAAGGAAGAGAGCTTAAAGTTATTTCCGGTCTTGTGCTCGCAGTAGCCACTTTCAAAAATGCCGAAGTCAGTTCTAGGTTTTCAAACACACCTGCAACACAATTTAATTTTTGGTTTTTGGTACCCAAATTTTCTTGGGTCCTTGAGTGTCAGTTTTGGGTATAATACTTGGGAACCCATACCATTTTAGTTCTAATTTTTGTATTAATATTTTTCTTTGCATTGCATGTTGATGCACTATGACCCTTCTTCCCACAATAGAAACATTTAATAAATGGGCTACATGAAATGCTAGAATTAACAAAGAAATTTTTATACAATTTTTGTTGATTTTTCGAGTTATATCCTATCCACGCTTTTTCAAAAACAACTCTTTGTTTTCCTAATATGATATTTAAATTATCTCTACCGAGAGTGAATTTAGAAAGAGTGTTCTTTAAATCTTCAATTTCTTTTTCAAGCATATGACATGAAGAACAAGATGAAGAAGTAGAAGCATGTGAAGAATGAGATGTGCATGCATCAATTAATCCTAATGTCTCATTTTCAATTTTTAATTCTTCAATTTCTTTATTCAAAATTAGAACTTGATTTTCCAAAGAAGAGATAGTTTTCTTAGATGAAGAAATTAATTTTGTGAGCCTTATTGATTCGTCATGTAATTCTTCGAAAGCATCTTGTAATTCATCATAAGAAGGAGATACGTCAGAATTTACCTCGTTGTCGCTTTCTTCTTCTTCTTCTTCTTCTTCTCCTTTGGCCATAAAACATAGATGGACTTCCTCACTATCTGAGCTATCAGTGGAGTCCATATCATTGTCATCCCATGCTATGTAGACTCTTCTTTCTTTGGAGGGTTTCTTTTCAACTTTCTTTGGGGGAAAAGGCGATCTTCTTTGAGTTCTCTTTTTCTTTAGGAACTTACCAAATTTTCTTACCAGAAGATTGAGATTTTGTTCATTTAGCTCAATGTTGTCCACGTCATCTCCATCGTCTTCTTCTTCATTATTGATAGTGGAGGTGGTGGCTTTAAGCGCTATCCCCTTTTTCTTTTTATCATTTTCTTCGCTTTGACTTAGTCTGCTCAATTCTAGTTCGTGCTCATGAAGTTTTCCAAATAGGGTAGCTAAGGACATTGTTGACAAGTCCCTTGATTCTGAAATTGCTGTTACCTTTGGTTGCCAAATCCTGCTTAAACATCTCAACACTTTATTAATTAAATCTTCGTTAGAAAAATTCTTTCCTAATGATGAAAGATGATTTACAATGTGGGTGAACCTCTTTTGCATTTCTTGAATGCTTTCTCCTTGGTTCATTGTAAATAATTCATATTCACGAGTTAGAGAATTGATTCTCGACCTCTTAACTTCACTAGTACCCTCATGGGTAACTTGTAAAGTGTCCCACATTTCTTTAGCAGTTTTGCAATTTGAAATTCTAAAAAATTCATCATGCCCCAAAGCTGAGGTAATGATGTTTTTGGCTACTAAGTTATTTTGAACTTTTCTTTTATCATCTTTAGACCAATCACTTCTAGGTGTCTCGGTTTTTACACCATTGACAACGCGTGTAGGTATAAATGCGCCATTTTGAAAGACATCCCACACATCTAGATCAATAGCCTCGATAAAGATTTTCATTCTTTCCTTCCAATATGCATAACCATCCCCATTGAAAAAGGGTGGTCGATTTATGGAAGTTGCTTCTGATAAAACATTTGATGAAGCCATGTACTCTTGAAGCGGCTAAGCTCTTTATACTGAAGTCTAGCTCTGATACCACTTGTTACCCAAGTGGCTTCAGTACTCAAGAGGGGGGTGAATTGAGTATTTAAGAATTTTTCGCAAAAGCCTTAAACAAATAAACTATGCTGAATTTAAATAATAAAAGGCGTGAATAAGATGAAGATAAGAAGAACAACTAGAAATTAAATTGCAAGATATAATAAATAAAGTGCAGAAAGATAAAAGATTAAGGAAAGAAGAAAAGCAGGCACGATGTTTATCCTGGTTCGACCACCAACCACTTGTGGCCTACGTCCAGTCCCCGAAACACAGTTCGAGATTTTTTACTATTCAATACAAGCTTAAAAACAGGTGCTTGCAACCTTTACACAATAGAGCACTTTTCACACACAGGGAAACTCTACCCTTGTGCTAAAGCCTCAGCCTGCAGGGATACCTCACCCTTACACAAACCTTAGAGGGATACCTCACCCCCTTTGAAGGATACCTCACCTTCTTTACAACAAGGGATACCTCACCCTTTTACTGAGGGATACCTCACCCTCACAATACAGTATATCAGAGAAATAGATGAAGAAGAGAAACTCTCACTCAGAGCAAATATTACAACTTGAAGCACTATGGAGCTCTCTAAGGATATCTCAAGATTTTGGCGAAAAGAGCACAGAAAATAAGAGAAAATAGTGAATCACGTTTTTGACACAAGCAAAAATAATTCAAGTGGTTGGGCAACCTTTAGAAGAGACCCAAGGTCTCTATTTATAGAGCATTTGAGAAAAAGAGCCGTTTAAACAATTAATATCCATTTAAATTTGAATTATAGCCGTTTCTTTCTATTTCAGAATTCCTGTGGTATTCGAATACCATCAGGAGGTATTCGAATACCGTATTCGAATACCATCAGAGGTATTCGAATACCTCTGATTAAAAAGCTTTGTAAAAACGTGATACTAGGATGTTATTCGAATACCTTTAAATGGTATTCGAATACCTCTGTTGAAAAAAGGCTTTTAACACTTTTAAATGCTTTCAAAACCATGATTTGGATTTGTGATATTTAATTTAAAACAATTTTGAAAATATTTCTTTGTGTCCAAAATCAATGAGATATCCAATGAGTCTCCTTACAAAGACCTTAAGTCCTAAAGCTAATCTTGAAAACCTTGGACTTGATCTTCTCATCATCTTAATGTTTGTTATCATCAAAATCATTGTCCATGTCAGCTAGCCAATTACATTCTCCCCCTTTTTGATGATGACAAACTAACATTTGAGAAAAGCATTAGTTCATATAAATTAAAATTCACAAAGTTAGTTTAGAGATACTTACTCCCCCTCTTTTTCATAAGAGGTAATTTATATCAGAGATGTGCACAACAACTCCCCCTTACTTTTGGAATCCAATTTCTATTTTTGTTTTGACTTTTTTCTTGACTTTTCTCAAACAAAGACATTTAAACTTGTTCTCCCCTTTTGTACATTTGATACCATTCTCCCCTTTTGTCATGATCAAAAAGATGGGGCAAGTATTTTTCTCTCCCATTTTATCATATTAAACAATATATGCATGTCCTCAAGTTGAATGAATTTTGTCCATTTAAATTTATGCTTGAGGTAGTATTCTCCCTACAATAAAATTCAGAGTGCTTTCATTGGTATCCATTAATGTTGGATCCATAGGGGTTAGTCAAACTCATAAGCCAATAAGCATTTAAAACAATGAGGCAAAAGCAAAGCAAATGATTCTCAAGGGCAAAAATATATTTATCGATTAATTTGGTCAAGAAATCACTTGTTTGATATCATTTGTTATCATTTGTTATTACTTGTTATTATGTTCATACCACTTTGATATCACTTGTTGTCAAAATGTAAAGCATTTACCACTTGTTTGATATCACTTGTCAAGATGTTCTAAGCATTTACCACTTGTTAACAAATTCTTATAAATCTGACATATGTCAATAAAAACATAGATATTAAATATTTCATATACCACTTATTGCACTTGTTCGTATATCAAAACAATAGCCAATTACATTGAGCATATTTTAGAAAAAAAATAAAAGGGCAAGAACAAGCCAAGAAATATGCATTTAAGAACATCATGTGATTTTCATATAAGGCATAAATGAAGGCTTGATGAAATAAGATTAAAAGCATGTTATTTGCATTGCATATGCAAGAAAAAAGAATAGAAGCAGAAACGAAATAGAGAGGACGATGAAAAACTTGCTTTCAGCCATGTGGTATTCGAATACCTTTTGCTGTATTCGAATACCCATCACATTTTATAAACTCCAGAAGGAGCAAGTATTCGAATGCCTTGGAAGGTATTCGAATACTCCAGATAGCATGTGAGAAATACTGATGTGATAGTTATCTGGTTATTCGAATAGCTATATAGTTATTCGAATACTCTAGCTTTATAAAGACATAAAATTGATGTACTGATGTATGGTATTCGAATACCATGGGAGGGTATTCGAATAGACCTATCAGAAAAACATGGATTTTCACGTACAAGGCAATGTTATTCGAATGCCAAAGATAGTTATTCGAATAACTTAAACAGGAAAGCATATACATATGTCCAGAACTACATGTTTAAGAGACGAAAACCTTACCCGATGATGGAAACAAAAAAAGATACCGTAAGAGAGCTTGCCTTATTATTTGCCATTATTTTCTTATCTGTTCCAATGATTAAGAGCTTATTTCATGGTTGCAACTTCAAGCTTCATGGAAAGAAGGAAGAGAGCTTAAAGTTATTTCCGGTCTTGTGCTCGCAGTAGCCACTTTCAAAAATGCCGAAGTCAGTTCTAGGTTTTCAAACACACCTGCAACACAATTTAATTTTTGGTTTTTGGTACCCAAATTTTCTTGGGTCCTTGAGTGTCAGTTTTGGGTATAATACCCTTGGGAACCCATACCATTTTAGTTCTAATTTTTGTATTAATATTTTTCTTTGCATTGCATGTTGATGCACTATGACCCTTCTTCCCACAATAGAAACATTTAATAAATGGGCTACATGAAATGCTAGAATTAACAAAGAAATTTTTATACAATTTTTGTTGATTTTTCGAGTTATATCCTATCCCTGCTTTTTCAAAAACAACTCTTTGTTTTCCTAATATGATATTTAAATTATCTCTACCGAGAGTGAATTTAGAAAGAGTGTTCTTTAAATCTTCAATTTCTTTTTCAAGCATATGACATGAAGAACAAGATGAAGAAGTAGAAGCATGTGAAGAATGAGATGTGCATGCATCAATTAATCCTAATGTCTCATTTTCAATTTTTAATTCTTCAATTTCTTTATTCAAAATTAGAACTTGATTTTCCAAAGAAGAGATAGTTTTCTTAGATGAAGAAATTAATTTTGTGAGCCTTATTGATTCGTCATGTAATTCTTCGAAAGCATCTTGTAATTCATCATAAGAAGGAGATACGTCAGAATTTACCTCGTTGTCGCTTTCTTCTTCTTCTTCTTCTTCTTCTCCTTTGGCCATAAAACATAGATGGACTTCCTCACTATCTGAGCTATCGTGGAGTCCATATCATTGTCATCCCATGCTATGTAGACTCTTCTTTCTTTAGAGGGTTTCTTTTCAACTTTCTTTGGGGGAAAAGGCGATCTTCTTTGAGTTCTCTTTTCTGTTGGAACTTACCAAATTTTCTTACCAGAAGATTGAGATTTTGTTCATTTAGCTCAATGTTGTCCACGTCATCTCCATCGTCTTCTTCTTCATTATTGATAGTGGAGGTGGTGGCTTTAAGCGCTATCCCCTTTTTCTTTTTATCATTTTCTTCGCTTTGACTTAGTCTGCTCAATTCTAGTTCGTGCTCATGAAGTTTTCCAAATAGGGTAGCTAAGGACATTGTTGACAAGTCCCTTGATTCTGAAATTGCTGTTACTTTGGTTGCCAAATCTGCTTAAACATCTCAACACTTTATTAATTAAATCTTCGTTAGAAAAATTCTTTCCTAATGATGAAAGATGATTTACAATGTGGGTGAACCTCTTTTGCATTTCTTGAATGCTTTCTCCTTGGTTCATTGTAAATAATTCATATTCACGAGTTAGAGAATTGATTCTCGACCTCTTAACTTCACTAGTACCCTCATGGGTAACTTGTAAAGTGTCCCACATTTCTTTAGCAGTTTTGCAATTTGAAATTCTAAAAAATTCATCATGCCCCAAAGCTGAGGTAATGATGTTTTTGGCTACTAAGTTATTTTGAACTTTTCTTTTATCATCTTTAGACCAATCACTTCTAGGTGTCTCGGTTTTTACACCATTGACAACGCGTGTAGGTATAAATGCGCCATTTTTTTTGACATCCCACACATCTAGATCAATAGCCTCGATAAAGATTTTCATTCTTTCCTTCCAATATGCATAACCATCCCCATTGAAAAAGGGTGGTCGATTTATGGAAGTTGCTTCTGATAAAACATTTGATGAAGCCATGTACTCTTGAAGCGGCTAAGCTCTTTATACAAGAGTCTAGCTCTGATACCACTTGTTACCCAAGTGGCTTCAGTACTCAAGAGGGGGGGGTGAATTGAGTATTTAAAATTTTTCGCAAAAGCCTTAAACAAATAAACTATGCTGAATTTAAATAATAAAAGGCGTGAATAAGATGAAGATAAGAAGAACAACTAGAAATTAAATTGCAAGATATAATAAATAAAGTGCAGAAAGATAAAAGATTAAGGAAAGAAGAAAAGTAGGCACGATGTTTATCCTGGTTCGACCACCAACCACTTGTGGCCTACGTCCAGTCCCCGAAACACAGTTCGAGATTTTTTACTATTCAATACAAGCTTAAAAACAGGTGCTTGCAACCTTTACACAATAGAGCACTTTTCACACACAGGGAAACTCTACCCTTGTGCTAAAGCCTCAGCCTACAGGGATACCTCACCCTTACACAAACCTTAGAGGGATACCTCACCCCCTTTGAAGGATACCTCACCTTCTTTACAACAAGGGATACCTCACCCTTTTACTGAGGGATACCTCACCCTCACAATACAGTATATCAGAGAAATAGATGAAGAAGAGAAACTCTCACTCAGAGCAAATATTACAACTTGAAGCACTATGGAGCTCTCTAAGGATATCTCAAGATTTTGGCGAAAAGAGCACAAGTAAATAAGAGAAAATAGTGAATCACGTTTTTGACACAAGCAAAAATAATTCAAGTGGTTGGGCAACCTTTAGAAGAGACCCAAGGTCTCTATTTATAGAGCATTTGAGAAAAAGAGCCGTTTAAACAATTAATATCCATTTAAATTTGAATTATAGCCGTTTCTTTCTATTTCGAGAAATCTGTGGTATTCGAATACCATCGGGAGGTATTCGAATACCGTATTCGAATACCATCGAGGTATTCGAATACCTCGATTAAAAAGCTTTGTAAAAACGTGATACTAGGATGTTATTCGAATACCTTTAAATGGTATTCGAATACCTCTGTTGAAAAAAGGCTTTTAACACTTTTAAATGCTTTCAAAACCATGATTTGGATTTGTGAAATTTAATTTAAAACAATTTTGAAAATATTTCTTTGTGTCCAAAATCAATGAGATATCCAATGAGTCTCCTTACAAAGACCTTAAGTCCTAAAACTAATCTTGAAAACCTTGGACTTGATCTTCTCATCATCTTAATGTTTGTTATCATCAAAATCATTGTCCATGTCAACTAGCCAATTACATGGTAATCTCTGTTATGTTTAATGCTTATGTGCTTAAATTATGCTTGAATTATTGATTATATGGAAATTTCTTGAAGAATTAATTGTGTAGCAAAGTGAGTTTGTTTATGCTCATTTTGGTGTTCAGTTGATGAATGAATGTGTTTGGAGATTGTTCACTTGTTGAGAACTCATGGAATGTGATGAATGTGATTGATAGTGTAAGGAAGGATGATTCTCTCCCTATCTTAGTTAAAGGGTAATATTGTAACTTCCTCTCTAACTTGTTAGATGTAATTATGGTTATAAAAGTTCAATAACTCATGTATAAGTTATCTGTCAACATTGGGAACTTTTTTAAGTTAGTTGGGTTATTTTGCTATAACACTGAGTGTGAAAAATAGCTGTTAATAGTCCAAAGAGTAGCATAACCTGATTAGGTGATAGAAATAAATGTGAAGAATTTATTTCTTGATCATAAATGCATGAAATGTGATGTAGTTAAAGTTTGAGGATTAACTGAGTTAATTTAGTATTTTTAAGTACATTAAGTGAGTGTTTAAATACCAGAATGATGAGTTAGATATATGGAAATGATGAAACTAGGATTGAGATAAATCTTAGGATTTTCTATAATGTTTATGGAAGTTAGGAAACTTAATTTTGTAAAATCAAAGTGCTCTTAACAGATATGAAGTTTTAGTTAAATATCTTAAGTTCCTACCTATTTTCCTTTGGCTTCCACTGTCTCTCTTTCTCTCTTGGCCACTTTCTTTGACTATCCTCACTCTCACTCTCTTATTTTTCACGTTCAACCAGTAGGACAATAGAGAAAGAGGAGAGAAAAAAAAAAGAAAAGGAAAGAAAATGAGAGGAAGCAGGAGGAAGAAGAGGAAAGAAAGAGAATGACCAAAGGCAAATCAAAGGTTTAAACATTGTAACACCCTGAATTTCTTTTTATCAGTATAAATATTAATGTTATAATTTTTATAATTTTTGAGAATTTTTCTGAGATTGTGATTATTTTAATATTATTTTGGGCCGTCTGTGGGCCCAGGTGAGCCCGAAAAAAGTAAAAAATTTTATGGACCAAAAAATTTTGTACTGTTAATGCGGGGCCAGGGGATCTTACTAAACATGAAACTGGATACAATTACTAAATTTTTTTTACTGCGATTTTATTATTCACTGTACAATAATTACTGGTTTATGAGCAGTAATTTTTATTTTGAGAGTAATAATTTCTTGTAGCTTTAGCCATATGGTAGCCATGTGCTACTAATCTTTAGAAGTCAAAATTAGTGGCTTGACATGATTATTAACCAATAGCATTAAGTCAACAAAAATGACTAGTTTAATTAATTTCTAAACTAGATGAATTAGCTAAGTTAATTTAAGTTTAAGCGGTAATTAAATGAAACAAAATTCTGTTAGCTGTCTCAATGATGTTCTACGGCCAAGTAGGAGTTTCTAGGATATTCAAGAGCTTATGAATCATCAAGGTGACCAAAGCATGACCACTTGATGACATTCACCATGTGCTTGATTTTCATCTTGATTGATCAAGCATTAATTCCTCCACATGCATGCACTCCATGGCTTTCACACTTTTGTGAAGGCTAGCTATCACATTTCTATCACATTTTGTCTCTTAAGCCATTCTCTCTATTTTCTTTTTCTTCACTTAACCAAAAATTCCATTTCTCTCTTTCATGAAGCATTCGACCAACACACCTAAGACCATCATCCAAGCTTCTAAAATTTTATCTAATCTTATTTCCTAAGCCTATATATCATTCTAAGACTGTTGTATGTTGAAGACCTATGCTAATTCTACCATGTTCTTGAAATTTCTATTGATTAAAGAATGACTATTTGATGACTAAGGCTATGTGTGACCATGTGAAGCCATGTGCAAATGTTTCTATCTTGTTTATCAAGCCTTAAGTTTCTTTCCTATGCACTACACTGCCATGTATTTGTGAAAGAAGACATTTCACTTCATTTCTATCACATCTTAAAGTTATCATCTTTTAATGCAAAGCTTAGTCAATTTTGGTGGCTTTGCACTTGTAACCTACGGTCAGGCAATGAATTTCTACACTTAATCTTTCCTATCAATTTTTCTTTCATTCTTATCAAAGAAAAGCAAATGCTATCACAAAGCTATCAAATAAAATAATTCTCTCTCATTTTCTCTCAACATGTCCTATGGCCATTAAGTCTTCAAGATGGCTAAAGTTGAATTTTTTATCACATTTCAAAGTTTTTACCTTCTCTTGCAAAGTTTAATACAAAGAAATTCTCTTCATTTCCTCTCCCAAAGCTTACGGACTCTCTACCTTATATCACTCTCCAACCTTCAATAATTTTACACCAACCATATATCTTGAATCTTCTCATCAATCCAAGACATTTCATGTTGTGAACTTCTCAAGATTCATTCATCTTCACCTTCCTATCAAACAAAGAATATTTCTCCTTGTGTTGCTCACAGTTTCACTCTTTAAAATAGCCTTCCAATCACTCATAATTCCATCTAATCACATCACTTGATCCTAAACTTCATTCAAAGCAACTTTCATGTTGTGATCAAGACCTAATTATATCATCTTCAATCTTGATTCTTCGATTTAAGTTCTAGGGTTTCAAGGTAAAGATCTTGAAACTTGATTTCTTACTTGACTTTTGGAATCCTAAGACCATGTTTGATCTATGGTCATCTTGATCAAGTCTTAGATACTAATTCTTATATATTTGTTTTGATTCTAAGATCTACTTGGTGGTGAAAAATTGTTATAAAGAGAGTTCTACAAGGAGCTAGGAGGCATTAATCAAGGTAAGAGGGAGATTAACCTCGTCGGCCATATGTGGTGGTGAGGGAATGAATTTGTTTGTGCTTATGAATGGAAAATCCATGTGAGGATTTATTCATTCGAATTGTGTGGTTATTGGTGTTTGTGTGTTTGATTGTGTATAACTATATGATGTTAATTGTGTGCATGAAATTGCCATGGTTGCTTTTTGATTATATGTGATTCTATTACTTTGATAATTAAGTATGATTTATTTGTGGGATGGTATGATTTTGATTAGATTGTTATTGGATGTTTAGTATGATTTTATTACTTTAATAGCAAGCATGAAAGCATGAATATGTGAAAATCATGTGGCATATGATAAGAATCATGTGCAAAAGAAACCTATGTTGTTTTCTAAGAACTAAGAGGTACACGGTTTCCATGAGGATTTTGACACAAATCATTTGAAATATTTTACTAAGTATGGATTCTAGATGATTAAGTAACAAGTAATTGGATTAAAGATTTTTACAAAGTGAAATGAGATAGGAAATGAATAAATATTTGGTTGTGGAAAATAAATTGATTTTCAGCCAACATGCCAATAATTGGTGTTTTAGATCAAAAATATTTTTTTAAGGGTAGTTTTGAAGGATTTATAAATAAGAACTCAATTTAGTGAATTTTGAAATGAAAAAGGAGTTTTTAAAGGCAATTTGAGAATTCAAATATTTTATGGAATAAAGTTTTTATTAGATAAAAGTGAGTTTTATTCATGATAATGGAGGATAAGTCTTGAAAGTGATTTAGAGCTCAAGGTATTTTATTAAAAAGGATTTTAGTAAAAGTAATAGTAGAAGATTTTAGTAAAATCGAATAATGCAAATTTTGAGAAAAATGTCAAAAATTATTACTTAGAGTAGTTTTTATAAGAAAAATAGAAAATGATGTCTAAATAATATTTTTAGTTTGGAAAGTTTCAAAATTTAATTTAGAATGCTAAGAAATATTTTATACAGTGAAAAGCAGTAGCAAAACTTTACGCATTGCAAAAATAATGATTTTTGAGCTACATAATTTTGAAAACGTTTAAATATTTTTACGCGATTGAGAAAATAATTTAAAAATGTTTGAAAATATTTACGCAATTTAGAAAATGTTTGAAAAAATTTATGTGATTGCGAAAATGTTGGAAAATATTTACGTAATTTGAAAACGTTTGCAAAATGTTACGTGATTTAAAAAACGTGATAAAATGTTTATGCGATTGGAAATTACAGTAGTTGGCTGTCGGGCTATCGTGGAGGGCCCCATTATGTTGGAAAATGATACCGCCAAGAATGTGGTGGGTATATATAAAATACTATGAAATATGATTTGTATGTGTTGGATCATACAATGATTTGTATGTGTTAGATCATACATCGTGCATGGAAAAGCATTGTACAGTTGATGGTTGTTGTGGCGTTTTATGCCTAAAGAGTGGACGAGAACTTACAGGATAGTGGGATCTTGATAGATCCTGGGGGGATGTCAGGGCATGGTGATTCGCTTCGTGATGATGTTATCACGATTGCTTATGTTAGCACCCTATATATATATATACCCCTGGCTGCGATAAAAATTGTTTGCAACGCATTGGCAGCCTTGACGACACTATTGCTTTTCATGGTCCAGCATAGACTGTCATTTTAGGGAGGACAGATCTTCTGGAACATTCATCTCTGAATTTAAGTCTATCTCCATAGGGTAGGAACTGGTTGCATTGTGCATAAGGATGGTCAACATATACATCACACATATGCATAATCAGCATTTACACTATTGGTACGTAATATTATTATAGGGTTATCATTATGCTTGTTATGGTGATGCAAGTTTAGTGAATTGTTTACTTATTATATATTATGGAAATATTTATTGATTTATGTTATTGTATAGAATGTATGTTGAACTATGCTGGCATGTTTGTCGTTTCCTTGTTGCTATATTGGTATGCGATATAGGGGATCTCACCTCTTTGCTGTATTGTTCTGTCTATTTCTATTTTATGCCTATGTCGGTGAAGACTGCAATGGCGGAAATGAGGGATCAGCTAGGGTTCTTTAGACTACAGTTTCTTAAAGGTGCTGCTGCTTGTTATGTTCATTGGGATTCTGAGTATATAGAGTATTGTGGTGATATTACTCTATCTGTAAGTAAGACCCGCCATTGGGTCATTACTTCTTATTTTTAAGGTTGCATAAGTAGCGAGACATTCCCGGTTAGGGAATCTGTCTTTTGAGAAGGACTTTTATCTTTAGAGATTGTAAACTTGGGCCATGTAGAGTTTTATATGGTTTGTATAATGAAGATATTACGAATCCATATTATGTACGAGGAATGTATTTTATTCTATCTTTATATCTTGTGTTTTTCTAATTCAGTAAAGTTTATGTTATCTGCGAAAAAGAAATTTTGAAACCTGTATTTTAAATAATATTTAAACATTTTATAACTTGGGTAAAGAATAATAAAGGAGTTGGTCTGAAATGTGATACCCTAAGGTGGGTGTTACATTAGTTGGTATCAGAGCCCAAGTTAGAGTCTTTTGGGTTGTGGGTAAGTTTGTCTTGTTTGTGTTATGTGTTTCTCAGAGCCCAAGTTAGAGTCTTTTGGGTTTGTGGGTAGGTTTGTCTTGTTTGTGCTGTGTGTTTCTCTGACACTGAACACAGAGATATATTGTTTGGTTTCCGAAAGGGGACAATGTTGTTTGAAGTTGTTATGTTTGATTTCACTGTGTTTTGGTTTGTTTGTCTTTGAAGAAAGACAATGGATCGTAGTAGACGTAAGAATATGGATGCGAGACGTGATGATGAACGTATGGTCGCAGCTAGAAGCATAATACAGAGGATGATTGACGTAATGGTACAACAGACTCAGATGATCGCTCAGTAACAAGAATTGATAACTAAACTTCAGAACTTGTTAGAATTGAATCAGTCTCAGGATGCAAGAAGCAGTAACTTTGGATCCTCGATGGTTCAAAAAAGAAGGAAACGTAAGATCAATTGATTTCATCAAAAGTCGTATATACAACTACCGGGGAAGCAACAACAAACAAATAGAGGAAGTACTAGTGGCAACGAAGTTAGTCAGATTGTAGCATCAGCATCGAAATGTTGGAAGTGTGGAAAAGCTCATTTGACCAAGGAATGTACGATCAAAGGAATTATTTGTTTCAGATGCGGGAAGCCCGGACACTTTTCTAGAGACTGTACATAACTGGAGACGGAACCTTCCGTTAGTAATGCACTTGTTTCAAGATCTCATGTAGGAGAAGAAGTCAATACAAAGAGTGGAATGGGAACATTCAAATATAAAGATTTAAGAAACAAGGAGGTTGTGCCATAGAAAGTAATCCTAAAATTGTACTGTATATTTCGCAAGGTAACCCATTATTTTCTGGTCAATGACTGTGTGAACCATTTAGGTTATCTATGTCTTTGTTATCTTTTGATCTAGGTATTTCTACTTTTCTTGTTAAACTTGTTATTTATACTCAAGTTTTCTAACTATATCCTATGTTTATTAAAGATCAAATCTCTTTTGTTGATTTGAATTGCTTACCTAAAATCGCATTTATTTGAGTTCATGAATGGATTGGTTATCTTCCAACTATATCCTGTTATATTGTTATATTGTTTCCAATAAAATTTTAATGTTTCTTTAGACTGAGACTTTTGGATTTGAATCCAGAAAGTTCTTTTCTAAATTTATTGGACCATGTTCATTTCGAAATCTATTAAACCATATCAAATTCTTTGTTGGATAAATCTAGTAATCTACCAAATAGCCTTATCACTTTTCTTTCTAATCTTTATAGTGTCTTCCATGTATCTTAACTAAGAAGACATATTCTTGATTCAACCAATGTCATGATATCAGATACAGTACAATTAGAAAGAGAACTTGATCTATGAAGCATTTTCTGTTAAGATTAGGGATAGACGAGTGAAACAACTTACCGTGGTGAAGGTAATCTGGGATAATGTGACGGAAGATACAATGCGGAAACTAGAAGACCAAATGAAGGGAATCGTTGTTTTCTCTGAGATCAATTTATATTCTGGTTATTATCATATTCGTATGAAAGTAGAAGATATTTCAAGACAGTTTTTCAGATGCATTATAGGCACTACGGGTATTTAGTAACACCATTTGGAGTAATGAATGTTTTTGTGATGTTCTCAAATTATATAAATAGGATCTTTCTTTCCTATATAGACAGTTTTGTCATTGTCTTTATTGACGACATTCTGATCTATTCTCGAAAACTGAAGGAACATGCTGAACATCTCGGTGCGGTTCTTCAATTTCTAAAGAAGGAGAAGAAGTTATACGCGAAGCTGTTCAAGTGCCAAATTTGGTTAGAGGAAGTTCAACTTTTGTGTATAGGTTGTATGCTGATACAAAATAGAAAGGTTGTGACGTGTGCTTCGAAATAGTAAAAAATACATGAGAAGTATTGTTCGACGCATGTTTAGGCATTTTTGCGATACTCAGTTTTACGTTGAAAAGTCTGGAGACGTTTTCTTTATAGATCAACCTACGATGTCTACAGTGATTGCAAGAGCTTGGAGTACTTGTTCAATAAAATGGAGTTTGATAATAGGCAGAGATGATAGTTAGAATTTTTGAAGGGCAATAATCTTTAACATCAGTATCATTTCGGGAAAGGCGAATGTCGTGGCGAATGCATTAAGTAGAAATGTGCTTAGTATATTTGCTACGATGGGTAAGGAGATTCTTTGATTGTGATTATTGTTTAAAATAGTCTAGTAAAGGAAATTCGAGAGAAGCAGAAAGTGATCTGGAATGAAATGATAGGAGATGCTACAAGGGAGCTGGAAGACAAGATGAGAGAACAATATCCTCAATTGTTCTGAGGTATGGTAAATTTCAAGGACGATTTTTTTTTTTAATAGGGGAGAGTTGTAACACCCCGAATTTCTTTTTATCAGTATAAATATTAATTTTATAATTTTTATAATTTTTGAGAATTTTTTCAGATTGTGATTATTTTAATATTATTTTGAGCCATCTGTGGGCTCAGGTGGGCCCGAAAAAAGTAAAAATTTTTATGGGCCAAAAAATTTTGTACTGTTAATGCGGGGCCAGAGGATCTTACTAAACCCGAAACTGGATACAGTTACTAAATTTTCTTTTACTGTGATTTTATTATTCACTGTACAATAATTACTGGTTTATGAGCAGCAATTTTTATTTTGAGAGTAATAATTTCTTGTTGCTTTAGCCATGTGGTAGCCATGTGCTACTAATATTTAGGAGTCAAAATTAGTGGCTTGACATGATTATTAGCTAATAGCATTAAGTGAACAAAAATGACTAGTTTAATTAATTTCTAAACTAGATGAATTAGCTAAGTTAATTTAAGTTTAAGCGGTAATTAAATGAAACAAAATTTTGTTAGCTGTCTCAATGATGTTCTACGGCCAAGTAGGAGTTTCTAGGATATTCAAGAGCTTATGAATCATCAAGGTGACCAAAGCATGACCACTTGATGACATTCACCATGTGCTTGATTTTCATCTTGATTGATCAAGCATTAGTTCCTCCACATGCATGCACTCCATGGCTTTCACACTTTTGTGAAGGCTAGCTATCACATTTTGTCTCTTAAGCCATTCTCTCTATTTTCTTTTTCTTCACTTAACCAAAAATTCCATTTCTCTCTTTCAGGAAGCATTCGGCCAACACACCTAAGACCATCATCCAACCTTCTAAAATTTTATCTAATCTTATTTCCTAAGCCTATATATCATTCTAAGACTTTTGTATGTTGAAGACCTATGTTAATTCTACCATGTTCTTGAAATTTCTATTGATTAAAGAATGACTATTTGATGACCAAGGCCATGTGTGACCATGTGAAGCCATGTGCAAATGTTTCTATCTTGTTTATCAAGCCTTAAGTTTCTTTCCTATGCACTACACTGCCATGCATTTGTGAAAGAAGACATTTCACTTCATTTCTATCACCTCTTAAAGTTATCATCTTTTAATGCAAAGCTTAGTCAACAAGTCCTCATAGGGTGCCATTCCTATACTCGAATGAAAATTGTTATTGTAGGTGAACTCTATCAATGGCAAAAATTCATCCCAACCTTCACTTTGTTCTAGAACACAAACTCTTAACAAGTCCTCTAATGACTGAATCGTCCTTTCTGACTAACCATCAGTCTGTGGATGGTAAGCAAAACTCAAACGTAACTTTGTTCCCATCGCTTCTTGTAAACTATTCCAAAATCTCGACGTAAACCTTGGATCTTGATCCGAAATAATACTGGATGGTACACCATGAAGTCTAACAATTTCATTGATGTACACTTGGGCCAACTTTTCCATTGAGTACTTAATATTAATTGGCATAAAGTGTGCCGACTTTGTAGGCTGGTCAATAATCACCAAAATAGAATCATGACCTTTCCGAGTTTTTGGTAGTCCTGTCACAAAATCCATTGCTATGTCATCCCATTTCCATTCAGGAATAGGCAAAAGTTGCAACATTCCCGAAGGTCTTTGATGTTCCACCTTAGCCTTTTGACAGACTAAACTGGATGATACATATTCAGTGACATCTTTCTTCATTCCTTGCCACCAATATAATTGTTTTAAATCCTGGTACATCTTTGTGGCTCCTGGATGCATACTCAACTTACTCCTGTGAGCTTCATCCAAAATCAATTTCCTAAGTTTTGGATCATTTGGCATACAAACTCTTCCATTGGGACATAATGCCTAGTATCCCAATAGTGCCTGATTGACAATGGAAATTTGACATGTACATATATAGTTACGGAAACGAACGGGTCTCCATGAAATTCCCTGCTCATGTTGACCGTCAGATTTCCTTGATAAATTAGTCCCCTCTCATTGGGACTAGTCCTCCATGCTCCAGCTCCACCGTGGAACTGTAATCTCATGTAACCGAAGAAATCAGGTCTTGATGTCATCCTATCAAAACTCCGCTTCCTCCACAGGAACCTACTCTTCTTCACCCTCTTGTTCTATGCCTTGCTCAACGTCTTTACAAAAATATAAATATAGTACAAAATAATATACGAAGAGGTGAGATCACCTACGCCAATACCAACATGGTATCACAGAGATAATACAAATAACATACCATACAGATATAGTATACCATAATTACAATTATGCCATCATCATAATGTATAAAGTAATAGTAATTACAATAATGTCATTCGGCCAACACACCTAAGACCATCATCCAACCTTCTAAAATTTTATCTAATCTTATTTCCTAAGCCTATATATCATTCTAAGACTTTTGTATGTTGAAGACCTATGCTAATTCTACCATGTTCTTGAAATTTCTATTGATTAAAGAATGACTATTTGATGACCAAGGCCATGTGTGACCATGTGAAGCCATGTGCAAATGTTTCTATCTTGTTTATCAAGCCTTAAGTTTCTTTCCTATGCACTACACTGCCATGCATTTGTGAAAGAAGACATTTCACTTCATTTCTATCACCTCTTAAAGTTATCATCTTTTAATGCAAAGCTTAGTCAACAAGTCCTCATAGGGTGCCATTCCTATACTCGAATGAAAATTGTTATTGTAGGTGAACTCTATCAATGGCAAAAATTCATCCCAACCTTCACTTTGTTCTAGAACACAAACTCTTAACAAGTCCTCTAATGACTGAATCGTCCTTTCTGACTAACCATCAGTCTGTGGATGGTAAGCAAAACTCAAATGTAACTTTGTTCCCATCGCTTCTTATAAACTATTCCAAAATCTCGACGTAAACCTTGGATCTTGATCCAAAATAATACTGGATGGTACACCATAAAGTCTAACAATTTCATTGATGTACACTTGGGCCAACTTTTCCATTGAGTACTTAATATTAATTGGAAAAAAGTGTGCCAACTTTGTAAGTTGGTCAATAATCACCAAAATAGAATCATGACCTTTCCGAGTTTTTGGTAGTCCTATCACAAAATCTATTGTTATGTCATCCCATTTCCATTCAGGAATAGGCAAAGGTTGCAACATTCCCGAAGGTCTTTGATGTTCCACCTTAGTCTTTTGACAGACTAAACTGGATGATACATATTCAGTGACATCTTTCTTCATTCCTTGCCACCAATATAATTGTTTTAAATCCTAGTACATCTTTGTGGCTCCTGGATGCATACTCAACTTACTCCTGTGAGCTTCATCCAAAATCAATTTCCTAAGTTTTGGATCATTTGGCATACAAACTCTTCCGTTGGGACATAATGCCTAGTATCCCAATAGTGCCTGATTGACAATGGAAATTCGACATGTACATATATAGTTACGGAAACGAATGGGTCTCCATGAAATTCCCTGCTCATGTTGACCGTCAGATTTCCTTGATAAATTAGTCCCCTCTCATTGGGACTAGTCCTCCATACTCCAGCTCCACCGTGGAACTGTAATCTCATGTAACCGAAGAAATCAGGTCTTGATGTCATCCTATCAAAACTCCGTTTCCTCCACAGGAACCTACTCTTCTTCACCCTCTTGTTCTATGCCTTGCTCAACGTCTTTACAAAATATAAATATAGTACAAAATAATATACGAAGAGGTGAGATCACCTACGCCAATACCAACATGGTATCACAGAGATAATACAAATAATATACCATACAGATATATTATACCATAATTATAATTATGCCATCATCATAATGTATAAAGTAATCAGTAATTACAATAATGTCATCACATTATTATCATCATCATCATCTAATTATTCCTCAACAAAACAATTGTCATAGTCAATATTCCTCAATTATTATATCATACAGATATAAATGCTCAGATTCTTGCATGCACATATAGACTCAATTTCCTACTCCATGGAGCTAACACTCAGTTCAGAGAAATTGATCCGAAAGATCTGTCTGTACTAACATACCTCAAACCACGTGCCACATTTCTCATATGTGTTTGTACATCTAGCATATACACGACAGTCTTTACTAGATCTCAATTAAGAATAATGTCTCGGTCAGGATCATCGGTGCGTTGCATCGGTCTAACTTACAGTAAGAAGAGCTACCAACCGCCCATGTAAGCAACCCGCACCCCGATGCCCCCAAGGTCAACAAATAACTTACACTACGCATATTGCACCCACTCAAGAGGTGTACGTCTCTCCTAGGCAAATAGCCCCATACAGTCCATCAGACCTTTCCAATGCATGTTCAATGCACCAATGCCAATCATAAAAAATTCATATACAGTGTCCATACACTAGTTCATGCATATAAAATGTACCAATGCCAATCACAGACAAAATTCATTATTTTCTCATATAGTGTCCATACACTAGTCCAACAGTAATCCTACTGTATTTTCAATCGCGAAATCATATAATCACATTTTCATAGTCGGAAAATACTTTTATCACGTTTTTCACAATCGCGCAACATTTCTTTTATGTTTTCATAATTTTGCAACATTTCCATTGCATTTTCAAATCACATATAGATTTTTCAACGTTTTCATCAATCACGTAAAAATATTCCATTGTTTTTAAATCGCGTAGCGATTTTTCAACAATATCTCAAATGCATGAAAATATTTAAACGCTTTCCAAATTGTGTAGAAATATTTCAATATTTTTCCAATTCGCATGGAAATATTTAAACGTTTTTCAAAATCACGTTTTTAAGTTACGTAAAATATTTTTCACCATTTTTCAACTTCGCAAAATATTTCTTAACCTTCAAAAATTCCATTTCAACCTTTCTCAAAATAATATGACATTTCACATTATTTTCCATATTTTCTTACTCAAGAAAATCTTTTTTGCAATATATTTCATAAATTCACCATTTTACTGAATTAAAATCAATGTTTCTAACTTAAAATTTACTAATGCTCTCCAAAACCCAAAGGATGAATTACACATTAGAAAATCTCAAGTCACCAACGTATTCTTTATAACTCCAAATCAATTTTAAAAATCAATCCTTTTTAAAATAAGTTGAGGTTCAAACACTTTCAACCTTTATTTTTCCTTTCATAACCTAAATTTCTATTTTTCAAGTGATAAAACACTCTGATTCCCTTTCCAAATTCCTTGTACTAAACCAAATTGTATTTCCACTTTGAAAATCACTTTGTTTCATAAAACCAAGGCATTTCAAGCCGTCAAAACCGTGGACATGGCCATTGAAACCATCAAAATATTTTTCCTTCTAAATCAACTAAGTTTCATTCTTGTTTTTATACAAAGAAAACCATTAAAAATTTCTCACCAAAACCGTGAGCACTTAGTCCTTAAAAACAAGACTTTTGTTTATTTTCCTTACTTTTCTAAACATCCAATTTTACTATTCATGAAAATATTAATTTGTGAACGCTTATTTTGAGGTGTTTGGCCGAATTTACCATGGTCTTTGGAACCAAAAAATCACTTTCCTTTCCATCATCAAATCATGACATATATATATACATATTTAACATATATATCACAAGCATGCCATAATCAAAGCAATAAATCATGGAAATCATACCAAGCATAGGCAAATAATCAAAACACATAAACATACACAAATAATTACATAGCCATGGATATGAATCCTCACATGGATTCACCATCCATCAAATACACAAACCATCTCTCATCGCCATACTTGGTTGGTGAGATGAATCTCCCTCTTACCTCTTGAAGAACCTTAAAAAGCTCCTTGCTTTGCACTTTGTACAAGTTCTCCACCAACAAAAGTTTCTTGAACGTAAAACAAACACAAGTTTATTAGTATATTAAGCTTGAATAAGAGGAACCATGAATCAAACATGGCTTAGAACATGAAAAAGAAGAGAAGAATTGAAGTTTCCTTACATTTCACCTCAAAAACCCTAGAACTTGCTCTTGGAAAAACTCCTTGAAGATGAAAGATTTAGAACTTGGTGTAAACTACAAAGTGTCTTAGAATAAGGTATAGATTCAAGAAATATGGTTGATTGAAATCAAAGAGTGATGGAAGGTAAACTTTGGTGTCTTGGCCGAAACTTGCATGAAGAGAATGGAGAGAAATTTTTTGATGAAGTCTTGGCTTTTTGGAGGAGACAAAGATGAATTATGATAGCAATAATATGGTCTTCAATCCTATCCATGCTCTTAAGCTTCACAAAATCGTCCCTCCTCTTCATGCACTCCAAATTTGTGACAAATTTCATAGCCACCATTTCAAGCATTTCTAACCATTGATTAGATCAATGGTTAGGATTAATGTAGGTTTTAGGTTTAGGCTTTAGATAGAAGACTTAATCTAGGCCATTGGATCTGTCCTCCTTGAAATCCTAGCCATTAGATATATCTCCAAAATGAAGGGTCAAGATTACTCTTCAAACTTTACACCCAAGGGTCATTAATGGTCTTAGCCACTTTGTAAGACTAAATCTCAATCGTTGATTAAATCAAGATCAAATCTCCACCGCTGATTAAATCAATGGTGGATATCTAAGCCACTAATGTTCACTACGCAGTATAATATTTATTTTTTTATCTGCTATTGGCCTTCGAATAATATTTTTACTGTATTTTTATCACCCGATAATTAAATACAGTACAAAACACAGTAAAATAAAATTTAAAAACTATTTCCGGATTCAGGTTTAGTAAGATCCCCCGTCTCCGTCTCAACAGTATGAATTTTTCTGGCTACAGAAAAATTTTTACTTTTCTGGACCCACGCCGGGCCCACATACGACCTCCCTGAGCCCACAGACGGCTCATAGAAAATATTAAAATAAACAGAGTAATATAAATATTTTATAATCACCCACAAAATCACAAAAATTATAAAACGTACAAAATTCAAATCAGATTACGTAAAATATTTAAGACTTAACAGTAATAATTAAATTACGTAAGATTTTTCCCAGCCCAAAAATTATTATTTTCCTGACACGGAGTAAATCACACAAAACGATTAAATGTACTGACGGAATATTCAAAATAATTTTACAATACACAGAAATCACTAAACAGTAGAATTCTGTTAACTGTCAAAATTAATGTCAAATATTTAGGAAGTTTAGGGTGTCACATAACCTATGGTCATGCAATGAATTTCTACACTTAATCTTTTATATTAATTTTTCTTTCATTCTTATCAAAGAAAAGCAAAGGCTATCACAAAGCTATCAAATAAAATCATTCTCTCTCATTTTCTCTCAACATGTCCTACGGCCATTAAGTCTTCACGATGGCTAAAGTTGAATTTTCTATCACATTTCAAAGTTTTCACCTTCTCTTGCAAAGTTTAATACAAAGAAATTCTCTCAATTTCCTCTCCCAAAGCTTACGGACTTTCTACCTTATATCACTCTCCAACCTTCAATAATTTTACACCAACCATATATCTTGAATCTTCTCATCAATCTAAGACATTTTCATGTTGTAAACTTCTCAAGATTCATTCATCTTCACCTTCATAACAAACAAAGAATACAAAAGCTCTTACCTTTTTCTCCTTGTGTTGCTCACGGTTTCACTCTTTAAAATAGCCTTCCAATCACTCATAATTCCATTTAATCACATCACTTGATCCTAAACTTCATTCTAAGCAACTTTCATGTTGTGATCAAGACCTAATTCTATCATCTTCAAGCTTGATTCTTGGATTTAAGCTCTAGGGTTTTAAGGTAAAGATCTTGAAACTTGATTTCTTACTTGACTTTTGGAATCCTAAGACCATGTTTGATCTATGGTCATCTTGATCAAGTCTTAGATACTAATTCTTATATATTTTTTTTGATTCTAAGATCTACTTGGTGGTGAAAAATTGATACAAAGAGAGTTCTACAAGGAGTTAGGAGGCATTAATCAAGGTAAGAGGGAGATTAACCTCGTCGGCCATATATGGTGGTGAGGGAATGGATTTGTTTGTGTTTGTGAGTGGAAAATCCTTGTGAGGATTTATTCATTCGAATTGTATGGTTATTGGTGTTTGTGTGTTTGATTGTGTATAACTATATGATGTTAATTGTATGCATGAAATTGCTATAGTTACTTTTTGATTATATGTGATTCTATTACTTTGACAATTAAGTATGATTTATTTGTGGGATGGTATGATTTTGATTAGATTGTTATTGGATGTTTAGTATGATTTTATTACATTAATAGCAAGCATGAAAGCATGAATATGTGAAAATCATGTGGCATATGATAAGAATCACGTGGAAAGTAAAAATATGATGTTTTCTAAGAACTAAGAGGTACACGGTTTCCATGAGGATTTTGGAACAAATCATTTGAAATATTTTACTAAGTATGGATTCTAGATTATTAAGTAACAAGTAATTGGATTAAAGATTTTTACAAAGTGAAATGAGATAGGAAGTGAATAAATATTTAGTTATGGAAAATAAATTGATTTTCGGCCAACATGCCAAGAATTGGTGTTTTAGATCAAAAATATTTTCTTAAGGGTAGTTTTGAAGGATTGATTAATAAGAACTCAATTTAGTGAATTTTGAAATGAAAAAGGAGTTTTTAAAGGCAATTTGAGAATTCAAATATTTTATGGAATAAAATTATTATTAGATAAATGAGATTGTATTCATGATAATAGAGGATAAGTCTTGAAAGT
Organism: Ormosia emarginata; assembly: GCA_029884605.1. NCBI lineage: Eukaryota > Viridiplantae > Streptophyta > Magnoliopsida > Fabales > Fabaceae > Ormosia > Ormosia emarginata. The sequence continues at coordinate 24,586,075 of JAQQTP010000073.1, forward strand.
GATTTAGAGCTCAAGGTATTTTAATAAAAAGAATTTTAGTAAAGGTAATAGTAGAAGATTTTATTAAAATCGAATAATGCAAATTTGGAGAAAAACCTCAAAATTATTACTTAGAGTCATTTTTATAAGAAAAATGGAAAATGATGTCCAAATAATATTTTTAGTTTGGAAAGTTTCAAAATTTAATTTAGAACACCAAGAAATATTTTATATAATGAAAAACAGTAAAAAAAACCTTACGCGTTTCAAAAATAATGATTTTTGAGCTACGCAATTTTGAAAACGTTTAAATATTTTTATGCAATTGAGAAAACGATTTAAAAATGTTTGAAAATATTTACGCAATTTATGTTATTAAATATTATGAAAATATTTCTTGATTTATGTTATTGTATAGAATGTATGTTGAACTGTGTTGGCAAGTTTGTCGTTTCCTCGCTGCTATATTGGTATGCGATGTAGGGGATCTCACCTCTTTGCTGTATTGTTCTGTCTATTTCTATTTTATGCCTATGTCGGTGAAGACTGCAATAGTAAAAATGAGGGACCAGCTAAGGTTCTTTAGACTACAATTTCTTGAAGGTGCTACTGCTTGGTGGGTTCATTGGGACTCTAAGTATATAGAGTATTGTGGGGATATTACTCTATCTGTAAGTAAGACCCACCATGGGGTCATTACTTCTTATTTTTAAGGTTGCATAAGTAGCGAGACATTCCCGGCTTGGGAATCTGTCTTTTGAGAAGGACTTTTGTCTTTAGAAATTGTAAACTTGGGCCAGGTAGAGTTTTATATGGTTTGTATAATGAAGATATTACGAATCCATATTATGTACGAGGAATGTATTTTATTCTATCTTTATATCTTATTTTTTTCTAATTTAGTAAAGTTTATGTTATCTGTGAAAAAGAAATTTTGAAACCCGTATTTTAAATAATATTTAAACATTTTATAACTTGGGTAAAGAATAATAAAGGAGTTGGTCTGAAATGTGATACCCTAAGGTGGGTGTTACATTAGTTGGTATCAGAGCCCAAGTTAGAGTCTTTTGGGTTGGGGGTAGGTTTGTCTTGTTTGTGTTATGCGTTTCTCAGAGCCCAAGTTAGAGTCTTTTAGGTTTGTGGGTAGGTTTGTCTTGTTTGTGCTGTGTGTTTCTCTGACACTGAACACAAAGATATATTGTTTGGTTTCTGAAAGAAGACAATATTATTTGAAGAGGTTACGTTTGATTTCACTGTGTTTTGGTTTGTTTGTCTTTGAAGAAAGACAATGGATCGTAGTAGACGTAAGAATGTGGATGTGAGACGTGATGATGAACATATGGTCACAGCTAGAAGTGTAATGCAGAGGATGATTGACATAATGGTACAACAGACTCAGAAGACCGCTCAGCAACAGGAATTGATAACCGAACTTCGGAACTTGTTAGAATTGAATCAGTCTCAGGATGCAAGAAGCAGTGACTTTCGATCCTCGATGGTTCAAAAAAAGAGGAAACGTAAGATCAATCTATTTCAACAAAAGTCGTATATACAACTACCGGGGAAGCAACAACGAATAAATAGAGGAAGTACTAGTGGCAACGAAGTTAGTCAGATTGTAGCATTAGCATCGAAATGTTGGAAGTGTGGAAAAGCTTATTTGACCAAGGAATGTACAATCAAAGGAATTATTTGTTTCAGATAAGCCCGGACACTTTTCTAGAGACTGTGCGCAACTGGAGACGAAACCTTCCAATAGTAATGCACTTGTTTCAAGATCTCCAATAGGAGAAGAAGTCAATACAAAGAGTGGAATGGGAATGTTCAAATATAAAGATTTAAGAAACAAGGAGGTTGTGCCATAGAAAGTAATCCTAAAATTGTACTATATAATTCGCAAGGTAACCCATTCTTTTGTGGTCAATGACTGTGTGAACCATTTAGGTTATCTATGTCTTTGTTATCTTTTGATCTGGGTATTTCTACTTTTCTTATTAAACTTGTTATTTATACTCAAGTTTTCTAACTATATCCTATGTTTATTAAAGATTAAATCTCTTCTGTTGATTTGAATTGCTTATCTAAAATCACATCTATTTGAGTTCATGAATGGATTGGTTATCTTCCAACCATATTCTGTTATATTGTTATATTGTTTCCAATAAAATTTTAGTGTTTCCTTAGACTGAGATTTTTGGATTTGAATCCAGAAAGTTTATTTCTAAATTTATTAAACCATATTCATTTCGAAATCTATTAAACCATATCAAATTCTTTGTTGGATAAATCTGGTAATCTACCAAATAGCCTTGTCACTTTTCTTTCTAATCTTCATAGTGTCTTCCATGCATCTTAACTGAGAAGATATATTCTTGATTCAACCAATGTCATGATATCAAATACAGTACAATTAAATAGAGAACTTGATCTATGAAACATTTTCTGTTAAGATTGGGGATAGACGAGTAAAAGAACGTACTGCGGTGAAGGTAATCTGGGATAATGTGATGGAAGATACAATGCAGAAACTAGAAGACCAAATGAAGGGAGTCGTTGTTTTGTCTGAGATTAATTTATGTTCTGGTTATTATCATATTCGTGTGAAAGTAGAAGATATTTCAAGATAGTTTTTCAGATGCGTTATAGGCACTACGGGTATTTAGTAACACCATTTGGAGTAACAAATGTTTCTATGATGTTCTCAAATTATATGAATAGGATCTTTCTTTCCTATTTAAACAGTTTTGTTGTTGTCTTTATTAACGACATTCTGACCTATTCTCGAAGACCGAAGGAACATGCTGAACATCTCGGTGCGTTTCTTCAATTTCTAAAGAAGGAGAGAAAGTTCTATGCGAAGCTGTTCAAGTGCGAAATTTAGTTAGAGGAAGTTCAACTTTTGGGTATTGGTTGTATGCTGATACAAAATAGAAAGGTTGTGATGTGTGCTTCGAAATAGTTAAAAATACATGAGAAGTATTGTTCGACGCATGTTTAGGCATTTTTGCAATACTTCGTTTTACGTTGAAAAAACAGGAGATGTTTTCTTTATGGATCAACCTATGACGTCTACAGTGATTACAATAGCTTGGAGTACTTGTTCGATAAAAAGGAGTTTGATAATAGGCAGAGACGATAGTTAGAATTTTTGAAGGGCAATAATCTTTAACATCGGTATCATTTCGAGAAAAGCGAATGTCGTGGCGAATGCATTAAGTAGAAATGTGCTTAGTATATTTGCTACGATGGGTAAGGAGATTCTTTGATTATGATTATTGTTTCAAATAGTCTGGTAAAGGAAATTCGGGAAAAGCAGAAAGCGATCTGGAATGAAACGATGGGAGATGCTACAAGGGAGCTGGAAGACAAGATGAGAGAACAATATCCTCAATTGTTCTAAGGTATGGTAAATTTTGAGGATAAAATTTTTTTTAGTAGGGGAGAGTTGTAACACCTCGAATTTCTTTTTATCTGTATAAATATTAATTTTATAATTTTTATGATTTTTGAGAATTTTTCTAAGATTGTGATTATTTTAATATTATTTTGGGCCAACTGTGGGCCCGGGTGGGCCAGAAAAAAGTAAAATTTTTTATGGGTCAGAAAATTTTGTTCTGTTAATGTGAGGTCGGAGGATCTTACTAAACTCGAAATTAGATACAGTTACTAAATTTTCTTTTACTGTGTTTTTATTATTCACTGTACAATAATTACTGGTTTGTGAGCAGTAATTTTTATTCTGTGAGTAATAATTTCTTGTAGTTTTAGCCATGCGGAAGCCATGTGCTACTAATCTTTAGAAGTCAAAATTAGTGGCTTGACATGATTATTAATCAATAACTTTAAGTCAACAAAAACGGCTAGTTTAAATAATTACTAAACTAGATGAATTAGCTAAGTTAATTTAAGTTTAAGTGGTAATCAAATGAAACAATATTTTGTTAGTTGTCTCAATGATGTTCTACGGCCAAGTAGGAGTTTCTAGGATATTCAAGAGCTTATGAATCATCAAGGTGACCAAAGCATGACCACTTGATGACATTCACCATGTGCTTGATTTCCATCTTGATTGATCAAACATTAATTCCACCACATGCATGCACTCCATGGCTATCACACTTTTGTGAAGGCTAGCTATCACATTTTGTCCCTTAAGCCATTCTCTCTATTTTTTTTTTCACTTAACCAAAAATTCAATTTCTCTCTTTCATGAAGCATTCGGCCAACACACCTAAGACCATCATCCGAGCTTCTAAAATTTTATCTAATCTTATTTCCTAAGCCTATATATCATTCTAAGACTTTTGTATGTTGAAGACCTATGCTAATTCTACCATGTTCTTGAAATTTCTATTGATTAAAGAATGACTATTTGATGACCAAGGCTATGTGTGACCATGTGAAGCCATGTGTAAATGTTTCTATCTTATTTATCAAGCCTTAAGTTTCTTTCATATGCACTACATTGCCATGTATTTGTGAAAGAAGACATTTCACTTCATTTCCATCACATCTTAAAGTTATCATCTTTTAGTGCAAAGCTTAGTCAATTTTGGTGGCTTTGCACATGTAACCTATGGTCATACAATTAATTTCTACACTTAATCTTTCCTATCAATTTTTCTTTCATTCTTATGAAAGAAAAGCAAAGGCTATCACAAAGCTATCAAATAAAATAATTCTCTCTCATTTTCTCTCATCATGTCCTACGGCCATTACGTCTTCAAGATGGCTAAAGTTGAATTTTCTATCACATTTCAAAGTATTCACATTCTCTTGCAAAGTTTAATACAAAGAAATTCTCTCTATTTTCTCTCCCAAAGCTTACAAACTCTCTACCTTATATCACTCTCCAACCTTCAATAATTTTACACCAACCATATATCTTGAATCTTCTCATCAATCTAAGACACTTTCAAGTTGTGAACTTCTCAAGATTCATTCATCTTCACCTTCCTATCAAACAAAGAATACAAAAGCTCTTACCTTTTTCTCCTTGTGTTGCTCATGGTTTCTCTCTTTAAAAAAGCCTTCCAATCACTCATAATTCCATCTAATCACATCACTTGATCCTTAACTTCATTCTAAGTAACTTTCATGTTGTGATCAAGAACTAATTCTATCATCTTCAAGCTTGATTCTTGGATTTAAGTTCTAGGGTTTCAAGGTAAAGATCTTGAAACTTGATTTCTTACTTGACTTTTGGAATCCTAAGACCATGTTTGATCTATGGTCATCTTGATCAAGTCTTAGATACTAATTCTTATATATTTGTTTTGATTCTAAGATCTACTTGGTGGTGAAAAATTGATATAAAGAGAGTTCTACAAGGAGCTAGGAGGCATTAATCAAGGTAGGAGGGAGATTAACCTCGTCGGCCATATGTGGTGGTGAGGGAATGAATTTGTTTGTGCTTATGAATGGAAAATCCATGTGAGGATTTATTCATTCGAATTGTGTGGTTATTGGTGTTTGTGTGTTTGATTGTGTATAACTATATGATGTTAATTGTGTGCATGAAATTGCCATGGTTGCTTTTTGATTATATGTGATTCTATTACTTTGATAATTAAGTATGATTTATTTGTGGGATGGTATGATTTTGATTACATTGTTATTGGATGTTTAGTATGATTTTATTACTTTAATAGCAAGCATGAAAGCATGAATATGTGAAAATCATGTGGCATATGATAAGAATCATGCGCAAAGGAAACCTATGTTGTTTTCTAAGAACTAAGAGGTACACGGTTTCCATGAGGATTTTGACACAAATCATTTGAAATATTTTACTAAGTATGGATTCTAGATGATTAAGTAACAAGTAATTAGATTAATGATTTTTACAAAGTGAAATGAGATAGGAAATGAATAAATATTTGGTTGTGGAAAATAAATTGATTTTCGGCCAACATGCCAACAATTGGTGTTTTAGATCAAATATATTTTTTTAAGGGTAGTTTTGAAGGATTTATTAATAAGAACTCAATTTAGTGAATTTTGAAATGAAAAAGGAGTTTTTAAAGGCAATTTGAGAATTCAAATATTTTATGGAATAAAGTTTTTATTAGATAAAAGTGAGTTTTATTCATGATAATGGAGGATAAGTCTTGAAAGTGATTTAGAGCTCAAGGTATTTTATTAAAAAGGATTTTAGTAAAAGTAATAGTAGAAGATTTTAGTAAAATCGAATAATGCAAATTTTGAGAAAAATGTCAAAAATTATTACTTAGAGTAGTTTTTATAAGAAAAATGGAAAATGATGTCTAAATAATATTTTTAGTTTGGAAAGTTTCAAAATTTAATTTAAAATGCCAAGAAATATTTTATACAGTGAAAAGCAGTAGAAAAACTTTACGCATTGCAAAAATAATGATTTTTGAGCTACATAATTTTGAAAACATTTAAATATTTTTACGCGATTGAGAAAACAATTTAAAAATGTTTGAAAATATTTACGCAATTTAGAAAATGATTGAAAAAATTTATGTGATTGCGAAAATGTTGGAAAATATTTATGTAATTTGAAAACGTTTGAAAAATGTTACGTGATTTAAAAAACATGATAAAATGTTTATGCGATTGGAAATTACAGTAGTTGGCTGTCGGGCTATCGTGGAGGGCCCCATTATGTTGGAAAATGATACTGCCAAGAATGTGGTGGGTATATATAAAATACTATGAAATATGATTTGTATGTGTTGGATCATACAATGATTTGTATGTGTTAGATCATACATCGTGCATGGAAAAGCGTTGTACAGTTGATGGTTGTTGTGGCGTTTTATGCCTAAAGAGTGGACGGGAACTTACAGGATAGTGGGATCTTGATAGATCCTGGGGGGACGTCAGGGCATGGTGATTCGCTTCGTGATGATGTTATCACGATTGCTTATGTTAGCACCCTATATATATATATACCCCTGGCTGCGATAAAAATTGTTTGCAACGCATTGGCAGCCTTGACGACACTATTGCTTTTCATGGTCCAGCATAGACTGTCATTTTAGGGAGGACAGATCTTCTGGAACATTCATCTCTGAATTTAAGTCTATCTCCATAGAGTAGGAACTGGTTGCATTGTGCATAAGGATGGTTAACATATACATCACACATATGCATAATCAGCATTTACACTATTGGTACGTAATATTATTATAGGGTTATCATTATGCTTGTTATGGTGATGCAAGTTTAGTGAATTGTTTACTTATTATATATTATAGAAATATTTATTGATTTATGTTATTGTATAGAATGTATGTTGAACTATGCTGGCATGTTTGTCGTTTCCTTGTTGCTATATTGGTATGGGATATAGGGGATCTCACCTCTTTGCTGTATTGTTTTGTCTATTTCTATTTTATGCCTATGTCGGTGAAGACTGCAATGGCGGAAATGAGGGATCAGCTAGGGTTCTTTAGACTACAGTTTCTTGAAGGTGCTGCTGCTTGTTGTGTTCATTGGGACTCTGAGTATATAGAGTATTGTGGTGATATTACTCTATCTGTAAGTAAGACCCGCCATTGGGTCATTACTTCTTATTTTTAAGGTTGCATAAGTAGCGAGACATTCCCGGTTAGGGAATCTGTCTTTTGAGAAGGACTTTTATCTTTAGAAATTGGAAACTTGGGCCATGTAGAGTTTTATATGGTTTGTATAATGAAGATATTACGAATCCATATTATGTACGAGGAATGTATTTTATTCTATCTTTATATCTTGTGTTTTTCTAATTTAGTAAAGTTTATCTTATCTGCGAAAAAGAAATTTTGAAACCTATATTTTAAATAATATTTAAACATTTTAAAACTTGGGTAAAGAATAATAAAGGAGTTGGTCTAAAATGTGATACCCTAAGGTGGGTGTTACATTAGTTGGTATCAGAGCCCAAGTTAGAGTCCTTTGGGTTGTGGGTAAGTTTGTCTTGTTTGTGTTATGTGTTTCTCAGAGCCCAAGTTAGAGTCTTTTGGGTTTGTGGGTAGGTTTGTCTTGTTTGTGCTGTGTGTTTCTCTGACACTGAACACAGAGATATATTGTTTAGTTTTCGAAAGGGGACAATGTTGTTTGAAGTTGTTATCTTTGATTTCACTGTGTTTTGGTTTGTTTGTCTTTGAAGAAAGACATTGGATCGTAGTAGACGTAAGAATATGGATGCGAGACGTGATGATGAACGTATGGTCGCAGCTAGAAGCATAATGCAGAGGATGATTGACGTAATGGTACAACAGACTCAGATGATCGCTCAGCAACAGGAATTGATAACTAAACTTTAGAACTTGTAAGAATTGAATCAGTCTCAGGATGCAAGAAGCAGTAACTTTGGATCCTCGATGGTTGAAAAAGAAGGAAATGTAAGATCAATTGATTTCATCAAAAGTCGTATATACAACTACCGAGGAAGCAACAACAAACAAATAGAGGAAGTACTAGTGGCAACGAAGTTAGTCAGATTGTAGCATCAGCATCAAAATGTTGGAAGTGTGGAAAAGCTCATTTGACCAAGGAATATACGATCAAAGGAATTATTTGTTTCAGATGCGGGAAGCCCGGACACTTTTCTAGAGACTGTACATAACTGGAGATGGAACCTTCCGTTAGTAATGCACTTGTTTCAAGATCTCATGTAGGAGAAGAAGTCAATACAAAGAGTGGAATGGGAACATTCAAATATAAAGATTTAAGAAACAAGGAGGTTGTGCCATAGAAAGTAATCCTAAAATTGTACTGTATATTTCGCAAGGTAACCCATTATTTTCTGGTCATTGACTGTGTGAACCATTTAGGTTATCTATGTCTTTGTTATCTTTTGATCTAGGTATTTCTACTTTTCTTGTTAAACTTGTTATTTATACTCAAGTTTTCTAACTATATCCTATGTTTATTAAAGATCAAATCTCTTCTGTTGATTTGAATTGCTTACCTAAAATCGCATTTATTTGAGTTCATGAATGGATTGGTTATCTTCCAACCATTTCCTGTTATATTGTTATATTGTTTCCAATAAAATTTTAATGTTTCTTTAAACTGAGACTTTTGGATTTGAATCCAGAAAGTTCTTTTCTAAATTTATTGGACCATGTTCATTTCGAAATCTACTAAACCATATCAAATTCTTTGTTGGATAAATCTAGTAATCTACCAAATAGCCTTATCACTTTTCTTTCTAATCTTCATAGTGTCTTCCATGTATCTTAACTAAGAAGACATATTCTTGATTCAACCAATGTCATGATATCAGATACAGTACAATTAGAAAGAGAACTTGATCTATGAAGCATTTTCTATTAAGATTAGGGATAGACGAGTGAAACAACTTACCGTGGTGAAGGTAATCTGGGATAATGTGATGGAAGATACAATGCGGAAACTAGAAGACCAAACGAACGGAATCGTTGTTTTCTCTGAGATCAATTTATGTTCTGGTTATTATCATATTCGTATGAAAGTAGAAGATATTTTAAGACAGTTTTTCAGATGCATTATAGGCACTACGGGTATTTAGTAACACCATTTGGAGTATTGAATGTTTTTGTGATGTTCTCAAATTATATAAATAGGATCTTTCTTTCCTATATAGACAGTTTTGTCATTGTCTTTATTGACGACATTCTGATCTATTCTCGAAAACTGAAGGAACATGCTGAACATCTCGGTGCGGTTCTTCAATTTCTAAAGAAGGAGAAGAAGTTATACGCGAAGCTGTTCAAGTGCAAAATTTGGTTAGAGGAAGTTCAACTTTTGTGTATAGGTTGTGTGCTGATACAAAATAGAAAGGTTGTGACGTGTGCTTCGAAATAGTAAAAAATACATGAGAAGTATTGTTCGACGCATGTTTAGGCATTTTTGCGATACTCAGTTTTACGTTGAAAAGTCTGGAGACGTTTTCTTTATAGATCAACCTACGATGTCTACAGTGATTGCAAGAGCTTGGAGTACTTGTTCAATAAAATGGAGTTTGATAATAGGCAGAGATGATAGTTAGAATTTTTGAAGGGCAATAATCTTTAACATCAGTATCATTTCGGGAAAGGCGAATGTCGTGGCGAATGCATTAAGTAGAAATGTGCTTAGTATATTTGCTACGATGGGTAAGGAGATTCTTTGATTGTGATTATTGTTTCAAATAGTCTGGTAAAGGAAATTCGAGAGAAGCAGAAAGTGATCTGGAATGAAATGATAGGAGATGCTACAAGGGAACTGGAAGACAAGATGAGAGAACAATATCCTTAATTGTTCTGAGGTATGGTAAATTTCAAGGACGATTTTTTTTTTTAATAGGGGAGAGTTGTAACACCCCGAATTTCTTTTTATCAGTATAAATATTAATTTTATAATTTTTATAATTTTTGAGAATTTTTCTGAGATTGTGATTATTTTAATATTATTTTGGGCCATCTGTGGGCTCAGGTGGGCCCGAAAAAAGTAAAAATTTTTATGGGCCAAAAAATTTTGTACTGTTAATGCAGGGCCAGGGGATCTTACTAAACCCGAAACTGGATACAGTTACTAAATTTTCTTTTACTGTGATTTTATTATTCACTGTACAATAATTACTGGTTTATGAGCAGTAATTTTTATTTTGAGAGTAATAATTTCTTGTTGCTTTAGCCATGTGGTAGCCATGTGCTACTAATCTTTAGAAGTCAAAATTAGTGGCTTGACATGATTATTAACTAATAGCATTAAGTCAACAAAAATGACTAGTTTAATTAATTTCTAAACTAGATGAATTAGCTAAGTTAATTTAAGTTTAAGCGGTAATTAAATGAAACAAAATTTTGTTAGCTGTCGCAATGATGTTCTACGGCGAAGTAGGAGTTTCTAGGATATTCAAGAGCTTATGAATCATCAAGGTGACCAAAGCATGACCACTTGATGACATTCACCATGTGCTTGATTTCCATCTTGATTGATCAAGCATTAATTCCTCCACATGCATGCACTCCATGGCTTTCACACTTTTGTGAAGGCTAGCTATCACATTTTGTCTCTTAAGCCATTCTCTCTATTTTCTTTTTCTTCACTTAACCAAAAATTCCATTTCTCTCTTTCATGAAGCATTCGGCCAACACACCTAAGACCATCATCCAACCTTCTAAAATTTTATCTAATCTTATTTCCTAAGCCTATATATCATTCTAAGACTTTTGTATGTTGAAGACCTATGTTAATTCTACCATGTTCTTGAAATTTCTATTGATTAAAGAATGACTATTTGATGACCAAGGCCATGTGTGACCATGTGAAGCCATGTGCAAATGTTTCTATCTTGTTTATCAAGCCTTAAGTTTCTTTCCTATGCACTACACTGCCATGCATTTGTGAAAGAAGACATTTCACTTCATTTCTATCACCTCTTAAAGTTATCATCTTTTAATGCAAAGCTTAGTCAACAAGTCCTCATAGGGTGCCATTCCTATACTCGAATGAAAATTGTTATTGTAGGTGAACTCTATCAATGGCAAAAATTCATCCCAACCTTCACTTTGTTCTAGAACACAAACTCTTAACAAGTCCTCTAATGACTGAATCGTCCTTTCTGACTAACCATCAGTCTGTGGATGGTAAGCAAAACTCAAACGTAACTTTGTTCCCATCGCTTCTTGTAAACTATTCCAAAATCTCGACGTAAACCTTGGATCTTGATCCGAAATAATACTGGATGGTACACCATGAAGTCTAACAATTTCATTGATGTACACTTGGGCCAACTTTTCCATTGAGTACTTAATATTAATTGGCAAAAAGTGTGCCGACTTTGTAAGCTGGTCAATAATCACCAAAATAGAATCATGACCTTTCCGAGTTTTTGGAAGTCCTGTCACAAAATCCATTGCTATGTCATCCCATTTCCATTCAGGAATAGGCAAAAGTTACAACATTCCCGAAGGTCTTTGATGTTCCACCTTAGCCTTTTGACAGACTAAACTGGATGATACATATTCAGTGACATCTTTCTTCATTCCTTGCCACCAATATAATTGTTTTAAATCCTGATACATCTTTGTGGCTCCTGGATGCATACTCAACTTACTCCTGTGAGCTTCATCCAAAATCAATTTCCTAAGTTTTGGATCATTTGGCATACAAACTCTTCTGTTGGGACATAATGCCTAGTATCCCAATAGTGCCTGATTGACAATGGAAATTCGACATGTACATATATAGTTACGGAAACGAATGGGTCTCCATGAAATTCCCTGCTCATGTTGACCGTCAGATTTCCTTGATAAATTAGTCCCCTCTCATTGGGACTAGTCCTCCATACTCCAGCTCCACCGTGGAACTGTAATCTCATGTAACCGAAGAAATCAGGTCTTGATGTCATCCTATCAAAACTCCGCTTCCTCCACAGGAACCTACTCTTCTTCACCCTCTTGTTCTATGCCTTGCTCAACGTCTTTACAAAATATAAATATAGTACAAAATAATATACGAAGAGGTGAGATCACCTACGCCAATACCAACATGGTATCACAGAGATAATACAAATAATATACCATACAGATATATTATACCATAATTACAATTATGCCATCATCATAATGTATAAAGTAACAGTAATTACAATAATGTCATCACATTATTATCATCATCATCATCTAATTATTCCTCAACAAAACAATTGTCATAGTCAATATTCCTCAATTATTATATCATACAGATATAGATGCTCAGTTTCATGCATGCGCACATAGACTCAATTTCCTACTCCATGGAGCTAATACTCAGTTCGGAGAAATTGATCCGAAAGATCTATCTGTACTAACATGCCTCAAACCACGTGCCACATTTCTTATATCTGTTTGTACATCTAGCATATACACGACAGTCTTTATTAGATCTCAATTAAGAATAATGTCTCGGTCAGGATCATCGGTGCGTTGCATCGGTCTAACTTACAATAAGAAGAGCTACCAAATGCTCATGTAAGCAACCCGCACCCCGATGCCCCCAAGGTCAACAAATGACTTACACTACGCATATTGCACCCACTTAAGAGGTGTACGTCTCTCTTAGGAAAATAGCCCCATACAGTCCATCAGACCTTTCCAATGCATGTTCAATGCACCAATGCCAATCATAGAAAATTCATATACAGTGTCCATACACAAGTTCATGCATATAAAATGTACCAATGCCAATCACAGACAAAATTCATTATTTTCTCATATAGTGTCCATACACTAGTCCAACAGTAATCCTACTGTATTTTCAATCGCGAAATCATATAATCACGTTTTCATAGTCGCAAAATACTTTTATCACGTTTTTCACAATCGCGCAACATTTCTTTTATGTTTTCATAATTTTGCAACATTTCCATTGCATTTTCAAATCACATATAGATTTTTCAACGTTTTTATCAATCACGTAAAAATATTCCATTGTTTTTAAATCGCATAGCGATTTTTCAACAATATCTCAAATGCATGAAAATATTTAAACGCTTTCCAAATTGTGTAGAAATATTTCAATATTTTTCCAATTCGCATGGAAATATTTAAACGTTTTTCAAAATCACGTTTTTAAGTTACGTAAAATATTTTTCACCATTTTTCAACTTTGCAAAATATTTCTTAACCTTCAAAAATTCCATTTCAACCTTTCTCAAAATAATATCACATTTCACATTATTTTTCATATTTTCTTACTCAAGAAAATCCTTTTTGCAATATATTTCATAAATTCACCATTTTACTGAATTAAAATCAATGTTTCTAACTTAAAATTTACTAATGCTCTCCAAAACCCAAAGGATGAATTACACATTAGAAAATCTCAAGTCACCAACTTATTCTTTATAACTCCAAATCAATTTTAAAAATCAATCCTTGTTAAAATAAGTTGAGGTTCAAACACTTTCAACATTTATTTTTCCTTTTATAACCGAAATTTCTATTTTTCAAGTGATAAAACACTCTGATTCCCTTTCCAAATTCCTTGTACTAAACCAAATTGTATTTCCACTTTGAAAATCACTTTGTTTCATAAAACCAAGGCATTTCAAGCCGTCAAAATCGTGGACATGGCCATTGAAACCATCAAAATATTTTTCCTTCTAAATCAACTAAGTTTCATTCTTGTTTTTATACAAAGAAAACCATTAAAAATTTCTCACCAAAACCGTGAGCACTTAGTCCTTCAAAACAAGCCTTTTGTTTATTTTCCTTACTTTTCTAAACATCCAATTTTGCTATTCATGAAAAAATTAATTTGTGAACGCTTATTTTGAGGTGTTTGGCCGAATTTACCATGGTCTTTGGAACCAAAAAATCACTTTCCTTTCCATCATCAAATCATGACATATATATATACATATTTAACATATATATCACAAGCATGCCATAATCAAAGCAATAAATCATGCAAATCATACCAAGCATAGGCAAATAATCAAAACACATAAACATACACAAATAATTACATAGCCATGGATATGAATCCTCACATGGATTCACCATCCATCAAATACACAAACCATCTCTCATCACCATACTTAGTTGGTGAGATGAATCTCCCTCTTACCTCTTGAAGAACCTTAAAAAGCTCCTTGCTTTGCACTTTGTACAAGTTCTCCACCAACAAAAGTCTCTTGAACGTAAAACAAACACAAGTTTATTAGTATATTAAGCTTGAATAAAAGGAACCATGAATCAAACATGGCTTAGAACATGAAAAAGAAGAGAAGAAATGAAGTTTCCTTACATTTCACCTCAAAAACCCTAGAACTTGCTCTTAGAAAAACTCCTTGAAGATGAAAGATTTAGAACTTGGTGTAAACTACAAAGTGTCTTAGAATAAGGTATAGATTCAAGAAATATGGTTGATTGAAATCAAAGAGTGATGGAAGGTAAACTTTGGTGTCTTGGCCGAAACTTGCATGGAGAGAATGGAGAGAAATTTTTGATGAAGTCTTGGCTTTTTGGAGGAGACAAAGATGAATTATGATAGCAATAATATGGTCTTCAATCCTATCCATGCTCTTAAGCTTCACAAAATCGTCCCCCCTCTTCATGCACTCCAAATTTGTGACAAATTTCATAGCCACCATTTCAAGCATTTCTAACCATTGATTAGATCAATGGTTAGGATTAATGTAGGTTTTAGGTTTAGGCTTTAGATAGAAGACTTAATCTAGGCCATTGGATCTGTCCTCCTTGAAATCCTAGCCATTAGATGTATCTCAAAAATGAAGGGTCAACATTACTCTTCAAACTTTACATCCAAGGGTCATTAATGGTCTTAGCCACTTTGTAAGACTAAATCTCAACCGTTGATTAAATCAAGATCAAATCTCCACCGCTGATTAAATCAATGGTGGATATCTAAGCCACTAATGTTCACTACGCAGTATAATATTTATTTTTTTTATCTGCTATTGGTCTTCGAATAATATTTTTACTGTATTTTTATCACCCGATAATTAAATACAGTACAAAACACAGTAAAAGAAAATTTAAAAACTATTTCTGAATTCAGGTTTAGTAAGATCCCCCGTCTCCGTCTCAACAGTATGAATTTTTCTGGCTACAGAAAAATTTTTACTTTTCTAGACCCACGCCGGGCCCACATACGACCTCCCTGAGCCCACAGACGGCTCATAGAAAACATTAAAATAAACAGAGTAATATAAATATTTTATAATCACACACAAAATCACAAAAATTATAAAACGTACAAAATTCAAATCAGATTACGTAAAATATTTAAGACTTAACAGTAATAATTAAATTACGTAAGATTTTTCCCAGCCCAAAAATTATTATTTTCCTGACACGGAGTAAATCACACAAAACGATTAAATGTACTGACGGAATATTCAAAATAATTTTACAATACACAGAAATCACTAAACAGTAGAATTCTGTTAACTGTCAAAATTAATGTCAAATATTTAGGAAGTTTAGGGTGTCACATAACCTACGGTCATGCAATGAATTTCTACACTTAATCTTTTATATCAATTTTTCTTTCATTCTTATCAAAGAAAAGCAAAGGCTATCACAAAGCTATCAAATAAAATCATTCTCTCTCATTTTCTCTCAACATGTCCTACGGCCATTAAGTCTTCACGATGGCTAAAGTTGAATTTTCTATCACATTTCAAAGTTTTCACCTTCTCTTGCAAAGTTTAATACAAAGAAATTCTCTCAATTTCCTCTCCCAAAGCTTACGGACTTTCTACCTTATATCACTCTCCAACCTTCAATAATTTTACACCAACCATATATCTTGAATCTGCTCATCAATCTAAGACATTTTCATGTTGTAAACTTCTCAAGATTCATTCATCTTCACCTTCATAACAAACAAAGAATACAAAAGCTCTTACCTTTTTCTCCTTGTGTTGCTCACGGTTTCACTCTTTAAAATAGCCTTCCAATCACTCATAATTCCATTTAATCACATCACTTGATCCTAAACTTCATTCTAAGCAACTTTCATGTTGTGATCAAGACCTAATTCTATCATCTTCAAGCTTGATTCTTGGATTTAAGCTCTAGGGTTTTAAGGTAAAGATCTTGAAACTTGATTTCTTACTTGACTTTTGGAATCCTAAGACCATGTTTGATCTATGGTCATCTTGATCAAGTCTTAGATACTAATTCTTATATATTTGTTTTGATTCTAAGATCTACTTGGTGGTGAAAAATTGATACAAAGAGAGTTCTACAAGGAGCTAGGAGGCATTAATCAAGGTAAGAGGGAGATTAACCTCGTCGGCCATATGTGGTGGTGAGGGAATGGATTTGTTTGTGTTTGTGAGTGGAAAATCCTTGTGAGGATTTATTCATTCGAATTGTATGGTTATTGGTGTTTGTGTGTTTGATTGTGTATAACTATATGATGTTAATTGTATGCATGAAATTGCTATAGTTACTTTTTGATTATATGTGATTCTATTACTTTGACAATTAAGTATGATTTATTTGTGGGATGGTATGATTTTGATTAGATTGTTATTGGATGTTTAGCATGATTTTATTACATTAATAGCAAGCATGAAAGCATGAATATGTGAAAATCATGTCGCATATGATAAGAATCACGTGGAAAGTAAAAATATGATGTTTTCTAAGAACTAAGAGGTACACGGTTTCCATGAGGATTTTGGAACAAATCATTTGAAATATTTTACTAAGTATGGATTCTAGATGATTAAGTAACAAGTAATTGGATTAAAGATTTTTACAAAGTGAAATGAGATAGGAAGTGAATAAATATTTAGTTATGGAAAATAAATTGATTTTCGGCCAACATGCCAAGAATTGGTGTTTTAGATCAAAAATATTTTCTTAAGGGTAGTTTTGAAGGATTGATTAATAAGAACTCAATTTAGTGAATTTTGAAATGAAAAAGGAGTTTTTAAAGGCAATTTGAGAATTCAAATATTTTATGGAATAAAATTATTATTAGATAAATGAGATTGTATTCATGATAATAGAGGATAAGTCTTGAAAGTGATTTAGAGCTCAAGGTATTTTAATAAAAAGAATTTTAGTAAAGGTAATAGTAGAAGATTTTATTAAAATCGAATAATGCAAATTTGGAGAAAAACCTCAAAATTATTACTTAGAGTCATTTTTATAAGAAAAATGGAAAATGATGTCCAAATAATATTTTTAGTTTGGAAAGTTTCAAAATTTAATTTAGAACACCAAGAAATATTTTATACAATGAAAAACAGTAAAAAAAACCTTACGCGTTTCAAAAATAATGATTTTTGAGCTACGCAATTTTGAAAACGTTTAAATATTTTTATGCAATTGAGAAAACGATTTAAAAATGTTTGAAAATATTTACGCAATTTATGTTATTAAATATTATGAAAATATTTACGCAATTTATGTTATTGTATAGAATGTATGTTGAACTGTGTTGGCAAGTTTGTCGTTTCCTCGCTGCTATATTGGTATGCGATGTAGGGGATCTCACCTCTTTGCTGTATTGTTCTGTCTATTTCTATTTTTTGCCTATGTCGGTGAAGACTGCAATAGCAAAAATGAGGGACCAGCTAAGGTTCTTTAGACTACAATTTCTTGAAGGTGCTACTGCTTGGTGGGTTCATTGGGACTCTAAGTATATAGAGTATTGTGGTGATATTACTCTATCTGTAAGTAAGACCCACCATGGGGTCATTACTTCTTATTTTTAAGGTTGCATAAGTAGCGAGACATTCCCGGCTTGGGAATCTGTCTTTTGAGAAGGACTTTTGTCTTTAGAAATTGTAAACTTGGGCCAGGTAGAGTTTTATATGGTTTGTATAATGAAGATATTACGAATCCATATTATGTACGAGGAATGTATTTTATTCTATCTTTATATCTTATTTTTTTCTAATTTAGTAAAGTTTATATTATCTGTGAAAAAGAAATTTTGAAACCCGTATTTTAAATAATATTTAAACATTTTATAACTTGGGTAAAGAATAATAAAGGAGTTGGTCTGAAATGTGATACCCTAAGGTGAGTGTTACATTAGTTGGTATCAGAGCCCAAGTTAGAGTCTTTTGGGTTGGGGGTAGGTTTGTCTTGTTTGTGTTATGCGTTTCTCAGAGCCCAAGTTAGAGTCTTTTGGGTTTGTGGGTAGGTTTGTCTTGTTTGTGCTGTGTGTTTCTCTGACACTGAACACAAAGATATATTGTTTGGTTTCTGAAAGAAGACAATGTTATTTGAAGAGGTTACGTTTGATTTCACTGTGTTTTGGTTTGTTTGTCTTTGAAGAAAGACAATGGATCGTAGTAGACGTAAGAATGTGGATGTGAGACGTGATGATGAACATATGGTCACAGCTAGAAGTGTAATGCAGAGGATGATTGACGTAATGGTACAACAGACTCAGAAGATCGCTCAGCAATAGGAATTGATAACCGAACTTCGGAACTTGTTAGAATTGAATCAGTCTCAGGATGCAAGAAGCAATGACTTTGGATCCTCGATGGTTCAAAAAAAGAGGAAACGTAAGATCAATCTATTTCAACAAAAGTCGTATATACAACTACCGGGGAAGCAACAACGAATAAATAGAGGAAGTACTAGTGGCAACGAAGTTAGTCAGATTGTAGCATTAGCATCGAAATGTTGGAAGTGTGGAAAAGCTTATTTGACCAAGGAATGTACAATCAAAGGAATTATTTGTTTCAGATAAGCCCGGACACTTTTCTAGAGACTGTGCGCAACTGGAGACGAAACCTTCCAATAGTAATGCACTTGTTTCAAGATCTCACATAGGAGAAGAAGTCAATACAAAGAGTGGAATGGGATTGTTCAAATATAAAGATTTAAGAAACAAGGAGGTTGTGCCATAGAAAGTAATCCTAAAATTGTACTATTTAAGTCGCAAGGTAACCCATTCTTTTGTGGTCAATGACTGTGTGAACCATTTAGGTTATCTATGTCTTTGTTATCTTTTGATCTGGGTATTTCTACTTTTCTTATTAAACTTGTTATTTATACTCAAGTTTTCTAACTATATCCTATGTTTGTTAAAGATCAAATCTCTTCTGTTGATTTGAATTGCTTATCTAAAATCGCATCTATTTGAGTTCATGAATGGATTGGTTATCTTCCAACCATATTCTGTTATATTGTTTCCAATAAAATTTTAGTGTTTCCTTAGGCTGAGATTTTTGGATTTGAATCCAGAAAGTTTATTTCTAAATTTATTAGACCATATTCATTTCGAAATCTATTAAACCATATCAAATTCTTTGTTGGATAAATCTGGTAATCTACCAAATAGCCTTGTCACTTTTCTTTCTAATCTTCATAGTGTTTTCCATGCAACTTAACTGAGAAGATATATTCTTGATTCAACCAATGTCATGATATCAAATACAGTACAATTAGAAAGAGAACTTGATCTATGAAACATTTTCTGTTAAGATTAGGGATAGACGAGTAAAAGAACGTACTATGGTGAAAGTAATCTGGGATAATGTGATGGAAGATACAATGCATAAACTAGAAGACCAAATGAAGGGAGTCATTGTTTTCTCTGAGATTAATTTATGTTCTGGTTATTATCATATTCGTGTGAAAGTAGAAGATATTTCAAGATAGTTTTTCAGATGCGTTATAGGCACTACGGGTATTTAGTAACACCATTTGGAGTAACAAATGTTTCTGTGATGTTCTCAAATTATATGAATAGGATCTTTCTTTCCTATTTAAACAGTTTTGTCATTGTCTTTATTGACGACATTCTGACCTATTCTCGAAGACCGAAGGAACATGCTGAACATCTCGGTGCGTTTCTTCAATTTCTAAAGAAGGAGAAGAAGTTCTATGCGAAGCTGTTCAAGTGTGAAATTTAGTTAGAGGAAGTTCAACTTTTGGGTATTGGCTGTGCGCTGATACAAAATAGAAAGGTTGTGATATGTGCTTCGAAATAGTTAAAAATACATGAGAAGTATTGTTCGATGCATGTTTAGGCATTTTTGCAATACTTCGTTTTACGTTGAAAAATCTGGAGATGTTTTCTTTATGGATCAACCTACGATGTCTACAGTGATTACAATAGCTTGGAGTACTTGTTCGATAAAAAGGAGTTTGATAATAGGCAGAGACGATAGTTAGAATTTTTGAAGGGCGATAATCTTTAACATCGGTATCATTTCGGGAAAAGCGAATGTCGTGGCGAATGCATTAAGTAGAAATGTGCTTAGTATATTTGCTACGATGGGTAAGGAGATTCTTTGATAATGATTATTGTTTCAAATAGTCTGGTAAAGGAAATTCGGGAAAAGCAGAAAGCGATCTGGAATGAAACGATGGGAGATGCTACAAGGGAGCTGGAAGACAAGATGAGAGAACAATATCCTCAATTGTTCTAAGGTATGGTAAATTTCGAGGATGAAATTTTTTTTAGTAGGGGAGAGTTGTAACACCCCGAATTTCTTTTTATCTGTATAAATATTAATTTTATAATTTTTATGATTTTTGAGAATTTTTCTAAGATTGTGATTATTTTAATATTATTTTGGGCCATCTGTGGGCCCGGGTGGGCCAGAAAAAAGTAAAATTTTTTATGGGTCAAAAAATTTTGTTCTGTTAATGTGAGGCCAGAGGATCTTACTAAACTCGAAATTAGATACAGTTACTAAATTTTCTTTTACTGTGATTTTATTATTCACTGTACAATAATTACTGGTTTGTGAGCAGTAATTTTTATTCTGTGAGTAATAATTTCTTGTAGTTTTGGACATGCGGTAGCCATATGCTACTAATCTTTAGAAGTCAAAATTAGTGGCTTGACATGATTATTAATCAATAACTTTAAGTCAACAAAAACGGCTAGTTTAAATAATTACTAAACTAGATGAATTAGCTAAGTTAATTTAAATTTAAGTGGTAATTAAATGAAACAATATTTTGTTAGTTGTCTCAATGATGTTCTACGGCTAAGTAGGAGTTTCTAGGATATTCAAGAGCTTATGAATCATCAAGGTGACCAAAGCATGACCAGTTGATGACATTCACCATGTGCTTGATTTCCATCTTGATTGATCAAGCATTAATTCCACCACATGCATGCACTCCATGGCTATCACACTTTTGTGAAGGCTAGCTATCACATTTTGTCTCTTAAGCCATTCTCTCTATTTTCTTTTTTTTCACTTAACCAAAAATTCCATTTCTCTCTTTCATGAAGCATTCGGCCAACACACCTAAGACCATCATCCAACCTTCTAAAATTTTATCTAATCTTATTTCCTTAGCCTATATATCATTCTAAGACTTTTGTATGTTGAAGACCTATGCTAATTCTACCATGTTCTTGAAATTTCTATTGATTAAAGAATGACTATTTGATGACCAAGGCTATGTGTGACCATGTGAAGCCATGTGTAAATGTTTCTATCTTATTTATCAAGCCTTAAGTTTCTTTCATATGCACTACATTGCCATGTATTTGTGAAAGAAGACATTTCACTTCATTTCTATCACATCTTAAAGTTATCATCTTTTAGTGCAAAGCTTAGTCAATTTTGGTGGCTTTGCACATGTAACCTATGGTCATACAATTAATTTCTACACTTAATCTTTCCTATCAATTTTTCTTTCATTCTTATGAAAGAAAAGCAAAGGCTATCACAAAGCTATCAAATAAAATAATTCTCTCTCATTTTCTCTCATCATGTCCTACGGCCATTAAGTCTTCAAGATGGCTAAAGTTGAATTTTCTATCACATTTCAAAGTATTCACATTCTCTTGCAAAGTTTAATACAAAGAAATTCTCTCTATTTTCTCTCCCAAAGCTTACAGACTCTCTGCCTTATATCACTCTCCAACCTTCAATAATTTTACACCAACCATATATCTTGAATCTTCTCATCAATCTAAGACACTTTCAAGTTGTGAACTTCTCAAGATTCATTCATCTTCACCTTCCTATCAAACAAAGAATACAAAAGCTCTTACCTTTTTCTCCTTGTGTTGCTCATGGTTTCTCTCTTTAAAAGAGCCTTCCAATCACTCATAATTCCATCTAATCACATCACTTGATCCTAAACTTCATTCTAAGTAACTTTCATGTTGTGATCAAGACCTAATTCTATCATCTTCAAGCTTGATTCTTGGATTTAAGTTCTAGGGTTTCAAGGTAAAGATCTTGAAACTTGATTTCTTACTTGACTTTTGGAATCCTAAGACCATGTTTGATCTATGGTCATCTTGATCAAGTCTTAGATACTAATTCTTATATATTTGTTTTGATTCTAAGATCTACTTGGTGGTGAAAAATTGATACAAAGAGAGTTCTACAAGGAGCTAGGATGCATTAATCAAGGTAGGAGGGAGATTAACCTCGTCGGCCATATGTGGTGGTGAGGGAATGGATTTGTTTGTGTTTGTGAGTGGAAAATCCTTGTGAGGATTTATTCATTCGAATTGTATGGTTATTGGTGTTTGTGTATTTGATTGTGTATAACTATATGATGTTGATTGTATGCATGAAATTGCCATGGTTGCTTTTTTATTATATGTGATTCTATTACTTTTACAATTAAGTATGATTTATTTGTGGGATGGTGTGATTTTGATTAGATTGTTATTGGATGTTTAGCATGATTTTATTACTTTAATAGCAAGCATGAAAGTATGAATATGTGAAAATCGTGTGGCATATGATATGAATCACGTGGAAAGGAAAAATATGATGTTTTCTAAGAACTAAGAGGTACACGGTTTCCATGAGGATTTTGAAACAAATCATTTGAAGTATTTTACTAAGTATGGATTCTAGATGATTAAGTAACAAGTAATTGGATTAAAGATTTTTACAAAGTGAAATGAGATAGGAAATGAATAAATATTTGGTTATGGAAAATAAATTAATTTTCGGCCAACATGCCAAGAATTAGTGTTTTAGATCAAAAATTATTTTCTCAAGGGTTGTTTTGAAGGATTTATTAATAAGAACTAAATTTAGTGGATTTTGAAATGAAAAAGGAGTTTTTAAAGGCAATTTGAGAATTCAAATATTTTATGGAATGAAGTTTTATTAGATAAAAGTGATTTTTATTCATGATAATAGAGGATAAGTCTTGAAAGTGATTTTGAGCTCAAGGTATTTTATTAAAAAGGATTTTAGTAAAGGTAATAGTAGAAGATTTTATTAAAATTGAATAATGCAAATTTTGAGAAAAACGTCAAAATTATTACTTAGAGTAGTTTTTATAAGAAAAATGGAAAATGATGTGCAAATAATATTTTTAGTTTGGAAAGTTTCAAAATTTAAATTAGAACGTTAAGAAATATTTTATACAATGAAAAACAGTAGAAAAACCTTATGCATTTCAAAAATAATGATATTTGAACTACGCAATTTTGAAAACGTTTAAATATTTTTACGCAATTGAGAAAATAATTTAAAAATATTTGAAAATATTTACGCAATTTAAAAAATGTTTGAAAATATTTACGTGATTGCGAAAATGTTAGAAAATATTTACGTAATTTGAAAACATTTGAAAAATGTTACGTGATTTAAAAAATGTTGTAAAATGTTTACGCGATTGGAAATTACAGCAGTTGGCTGTCGGGCTATCGTGGAGGGCCGCATTATGTTGAAAAATGATACTGCCAAGAATGTGGTGGGTATATGTAAAATATGATGAAATATGATTTGTATATGTTGGATCATACAATGATTTGTATGTGTTGGATCATACATTGTGCATGGAAAATAGTTGTACAGTTGATAGTTGTTGTGGCGTTTTATGCCTAAAGAGTGGACGAGAACTTATAGGATAGTGGGATCTTGACAGATCTTGGGGAGACGTGAGGGCACAGTGATGATGTTATCACGAGTGCTTATGTTAGCACCTAATATATATATACCTCTGGCTGCAATAAAAATTGTTTGTAACGCATTGACAGCCTCGACGACACTATTGCTTTTCATGGTCCATCATAGACTGCCTTTTTAGAGGGGACAGATCTTTTGGAACGTTCATATCTAAATTTAAGTCTAACTCCATGGAGTAGAAACTGGTTGCATTGTGTATAAGGATGGTTAACATATACATCATACATATGCATAATCAGCATTTACACTGTTGGTACGTAATATTATTATAGGGTTATCATTATGCTTGATTTGGTGATGCAAGTTTTTTGAAATATTTACTTATTATATATTATGAAAATATTTATTGATTTATGTTATTGTATAGAATGTATGTTGAACTATGTTGGCATGTTTGTCGTTTCCTTGCTGCTATATTAGTATGCGATGAAGGGGATCTCACCTCTTTGTTGTATTATTCTGTCTGTTTCTATTTTATGCCTATGTCGGTGAAGACTGCAATGGCGGAAATGAGGCATCAACTAGGGTTCTTTAGACTACAGTTTCTTGAAGGCGCTGCTGCTTGTTGTGTTCATTGGGACTCTGAGTATATAGAGTATTGTGGTGATATTACTCTATCTGTAAGTAAGACCCTCCATGGGGTCATTACTTCTTATTTTTAAGGTTGCATAAGTAGCGTGACATTCCCGGTTAGGGAATCTGTCTTTTGAGAAGGACTTTTGTCTTTAGAGATTGTAAACTTGGGCCAGGTAGAGTTTTATATGGTTTGTATAATGAAGATATTACGAATCCATATTATGTACAAGAAATGTATTTTATTCTGTCTTTATATCTTATGTTTTTCTAATTCAGTAATGTTTATGTTATCTGCTAAAAAGAAAATTTGAAACCTGTATTTTAAATAATATTTAAACATTTTATAACTTGGGTAAAGAATAATAAAGGAGTTGGTCTGAAATGTGATACCCTAAGGTGAATGTTACATTAGTTGGTATCAAAGCCCAAGTTAGAGTCTTTTGGGTTGTGGGAAAGTTTGTCTTGTTTGTGTTATGTGTTTCTCAGAGCCCAAGTTAGAGTCTTTTGGGTTTGTGGGTAGTTTTTCTTGTTTGTCCTGTGTGTTTCTCTGACACTGAACACAGAGATATATTATTTGGTTTCCGAAAGAAGACAATGTTGTTTGAAGTGGTTACGTTTTATTTCACTGTGTTTTGGTTTGTTTGTCTTTGAAAAAAAACACTGGGTTTATGGGTAGGTTTGTCTTGTTTGTCCTGTGTGTTTCTCTGACACTGAACACAGAGATATATTGTTTGGTTTCCGAAAGAAGACAATGTTGTTTGAAGTGGTTACGTTTGATTTCACTGTGTTTTGGTTTGTTTGTCTTTGAAAAAAGACAATGGATCGTAGTAGACGTAAGAATGTGGATAAGAGACGTGATGATGAACGTATGGTCGCAGCTAGAAGTGTAATACAGAGGATGATTGACGTAATGGTACAACAGACTCAGAAGATCGCTCAGCAACAGGAATTGATAACCGAACTTCAGAACTTGTTAGAATTGAATCAATCTTAGGATGCAAGAAGCAGTGACTTTGGATCCTCGATGGTTCAAAAAAGGAGGAAACGTAAGATCAGTCAATTTCAACAAAAGTCATATATACAACTATCGGGGAAGCAACAACGAACAAATAGAGGAAGTACTAGTGGCAACGAAGTTAGTCAGATTGTAGCATCAGCATCGAAATTTTGGAAGTGTGGAAAAGCTCATTTGACCAAGGAATGTACGATCAAAGGAATTATTTGTTTCAGATGCGAGAAGCCTGGACACTTTTCTAGAGACTGTACGCAACTGGAGACGGAACCTTCCATTAGTAATGCACTTGTTTCAAGATCTCACATAGGAGAAGAAGTCAATACAAAGAGTGGAATGGGAACGTTCAAATATAAAGATTTAAGAAACAAGGAGGTTGTGCCATAGAAAGTAATGCTAAAATTGTACTGTATAATTCGCAAAGTAACCCATTCTTTTATGGTCAATGACTGTGTGAACCATTTAGATTATCTATGTCTTTGTTATCTTTTGATCTAGGTATTTCTACTTTTCTTGTTAAACTTGTTATTTATACTAAAGTTTTCTAACTATATCCTATGTTTATTAAAGATCAAATCTCTTCTGTTGATTTGAATTGCTTACCTAAAATCGCATCTATTTGAGTTCATGAATGGATTGGTTATCTTCCAACCATATCCTGTTATATTGTTATATTGTTTCCAATAAAATTTTAGTGTTTCCTGAGACTGAGATTTTTGGACTTGAATCCAGAAAGTTCATTTCCAAATTTATTGGACTATGTTCATTTCGAAATCTATTAAATCATATCAAATTCTTTGTTGGATAAATCTGGTAATCTACCAACTAGCCTTGTCACTTTTCTTTCTAATCTTCATAGTGTCTTCCATGTATCTTAACTAAGAAGATATATTCTTGATTCAACCAATGTCATGATATCAAATACAGTACAATTAGAAAGAGAACTTGATCTATGAAACATTTTCTATTAAGATTAGGGATGGACAAGTGAAACAACTTACCGTGGTGAAGGTAATCTGGGATAATGTGATGGAAGATACAACGTCGAAACTAGAAGACCAAACAAAGGGACTCGTTGTTTTCTCAGAGATCAATTTATGTTCTGGTTATTATCATATTCGTGTGAAAGTAGAAGATATTTCAAGACAGTTTTTTAGATGCGTTATAGGCACTACGGGTATTTAGTAACACCATTTGGAGTAACGAATGTTTCTATGATGTTCTCAAATTATATAAATAGGATCTTTATTTCCTATGTAGACAGTTTTGTCATTGTCTTTATTGACGACATTCTAATCTATTCTTGAAAACCGAAGGAACATGCTGAACATCTCGGTGCGGTTCTTCAATTTGTAAAGAAGAAGAAGAAGTTATGCGCGAAGCTGTTCAAGTGCAAAATTTGGTTAGAGGAAGTTCAACTTTTGGGTATAGGTTGTGTGCTGATACAAAATAGGAAGGTTGTGACGTGTGCTTCAAAAGAGTTAAAAATACATGAGAAGTATTATTCGACGCATGTTTAGGCATTTTTGCGATACTCGATTTTGCGTTGAAAAATCTAGAAACGTTTTCTTCATGGATCAACCTATAATGTTTACAGTGATTGCAAGAGCTTGGAGTAGTTGTTCGATAAAAAGGAGTTTGATAATAGGCAGAGACGGTAGTTAGAAATTTTCAAGGGCAATAATCTTTAACATCGGTATCATTTCGGGAAAGGCGAATGTCATGGCGAATGCATTAAGTAGAAATGTGCTTAGTATATTTGCTACAATGGGTAAGGAGATTCTTTGATTATGATTATTGTTTCAAATAGTCTGGTAAAGGAAATTCAAGAGAAGCAGAAAGTGATCTGGAATGAAACAATGGGAGATGCTACAAGGAAGCTGGAAGACAAGATGAGAGAACAATATCCTCAATTGTTCTGAGGTATGGTAAATTTCAAGGACGAAATTTTTTTTTAGTAGGGGAGAGTTGTAACACCCCAAATTTCTTTTTATCTACATAAATATTAATTTTATAATTTTTATGATTTTTTAGAATTTTTGTGAGATTGGGATTATTTTAATATTATTTGAAGCCGTTTGTGGGCCCAGGTGGGCCCGAAAAAAGTAAAAAATTTTATGGGCTAAAAAATTTTGTACTGTTAATGCGGGGCCAAGGGATCTTACTAAACCCGAAATTAGATACAGTTACTAAATTTTTTTTACTATGATTTTATTATTCGCTGTACAATAATTACTGGTTTGTGAGTAGTAATTTTTATTCTGTGAGTAATAACTTCTTGTTGCTTTAGCCATGTGGTAGCCATGTGCTACAAATCTTTAGAAGTCAAAATTAGCGGCTTGACATGATTATTAACCAATAGCATTAAGTTAACAAAAATGGCTAGTTTAATTAATTTCTAAACTAGATGAATTAGCTAAGTTAATTTAAGTTTAAGTGGTAATTAAATGAAACAAAATTTTGTTAGCTGTCTCAATGATGTTCTACGGCCAAGTAGGAGTCTCTAGGATATTCAAGAGCTTATGAATCATTAAGGTAACCAAGGCATGACCACTTGAAGACATTCACCATGTGCTTCATTTCCATCTTGATTAATCAAGCATTAATTACCCCACATGCATGCACTCCACGGCTATCACACTTTTGTGAAGGCTAGCTATCACATTTCTATCACATTTTGTCTCTTAAGCCATTCTCTCTATTTTCTTTTTATTCATTTAACCAAAAATTCCATTTCTCTCTTTCATGAAGCATTTAGCCAACACACCTAAGATCATCATCCAAGCTTCTAAAATTTTATCTAATCTTATTTTCTAAGCCTATATATCATTCTAAAACTTTTGTATGTTGAAGACCTATGCTAATTCTACCATGTTCTTGAAATTTCTATTGATTAAAGAATGACTATTTGATGACCAAGGCCATGTGTGACCATGTGAAGCCATGTGCAAATGTTTCTATCTTGTTTATCAAGCCTTAAGTTTCTTTCCTATGCACTACACTGCCATGCATTTGTGAAAGAAGACATTTCACTTCGTTTCTATCACATCTTAAAGTTATCATCTTTTAATGCAAAGCTTAGTTAATTTTGGTGGCTTTGCACATGTAACCTACGGTCATGCAATGAATTTCTACACTTAATCTTTCTTATCAATTTTTCTTTCATTCTTATCAAAGAAAAGCAAAGGCTATCACAAAGCTTTCAAATAAAATAATTCTCTCTTATTTTCTCTCAACATGTTATACGGTCATTAAGTCTTCAAGATGGCTAAAGTTGAATTTTCTATCACATTTCAAAGTTTTCACCTTCTCTTGCAAAGTTTAATACAAAGAAATTCTCTCTATTTCCTCTCCCAAAGCTTACGGACTCTCTACCTTATCTCACTCGCCAACCTTCAATAATTTTACATCAACCATATATCTTGAATCTTCTCATCAATCCAAGACACTTTCATGTTGTGAACTTCTCAAGATTCATTCATCTTCACCTTCCTATCAAACAAAGAATACAAAAGCTCTTACCTTTTTCTCCTTGTGTTACTCACAGTTTCATTCTTTAAAATAGCCTTCCAATCACTCAAAATTCCATCTAATCACATCACTTGATCCTAAACTTCATTCTAAGCAACTTTTATGTTGTGATCAAGACCTAATTCTATCATCTTCAAGCTTGATTCTTGGATTTAAGTTCTAGGGTTTCAAGGTAAAGATCTTGAAACTTGATTTCTTACTTGACTTTTGGAATCCTAAGACCATGTTTGATCTATGGTCATCTTGATCAAGTCTTAGATACTAATTTTTATAGATTTGTTTTGATTCCAAGATCTACTCGGTGGTGAAAAATTGATACAAAGAGAGTTCTACAAGGAGCTAGGAGGCATTAATCAAGGTAGGAGGGAGATTAACCTCATCGGCCATATGTGGTGGTGAGGGAATGGATTTGTTTGTGTTTGTAAGTGAAAAATCCATGTGAGGATTTATTCATTCGAATTGTGTAGTTATTGGTATTTGTGTGTTTGATTATGTATAACGATATGATGTTGATTGTATGCATGAAATTGCCATGGTTGCTTTTTGATTATATGTGATTCTTTTACTTTGATAATTAAGTATGATTTATTTGTGGGATGGTATGATTTTGATTAGATTGTTGTTGGATGTTTAATATGATTTTATTACTTTAATAGCAAGCATGAAAGCATGAATATGTGAAAATCATATGGCATATGTAACACCCTTGTGGGGATGTCACATATATAAAATAAAATAAAAGAAAGATAAATAAAATCTACCCAAGTTGTAAAACATTTGTTACCTAATAATACGGGTTGTAAAATTCTTCTTGTTAAACAGAATAGTATTAAATAAAATAACGCGGAAACACAAAATAAACAAACACACCTCACACATAATATACATATGGTTTTAGTTTAGTCATAAGTTATACAAATAATTTACAATTATAAGTATTTAAACTAAAACAGTAAACAAAGCAGTAAAAGGTCAATATATACAAACGCAAACGCGTCCAAGTACACATCATGTATATTTAACCCTCTGAAGTATCACTCTCAGATGAAACTTCAGGTGATAGATATCCAGGATGCCTCGACCCTCTACGGACACGGGTCCGTGCAGTCGATACTCTGCTGATCTCGCTAGGCGCATCAAACATACCACCCCAATGACGCATAAGAGATAGCGATAACTCCACATGTAAGTACAACATAGTGGAAAAGATCGACACTCCATCAAACTCAGTACGTATGGTCACAATCAGACGCCCTACATACGTCACCGAATCTCTATCCTTTCGCAGACGCCAGGCTTCAGAGCCTCCGTGAAACTCCAGTTGCATGAATCCAAAGAATCCTGGTACCGTCATATCCACACAATCAATCCAAAGGATATGGATGATCGGATGGTTCTTGATCGTAGAACTGATCTTCGGCTTGCTACTCTTCCTCCTCTTCAGGATACTCACACTCAAGAGGTTGTTCCTCTTCCTCAAACTCTTTATCACATAAATTAAAATATACAGATAACACATACAAGAAAGAGGTAAGACAATCTATATCACCACAAACATGGTAAAATAAGAAAACGATAATACAACAAGTATAACAGTTCATACAATATAGCATTTTATAATAGCATAAATAAAAATACAAGATAACACAGATATAATGTAACACAGAACGCAATGTAACAACATATAGTGGTACCGATAGACAAAATAGCACAGATAAATAATGGTACAAGTAAATAATGATACAGATAAATAAAATGTTATAGATAAATAGCATTAAAATGTATGAGATAAAAATATATGAAATATGACTCAACCCTACTCGATGGAGCAAAAAAGACAGACATCAGAGAGAACGACCTGCAAAATCTATTAGTACCATCGACCGCCCAATAACTATTCTGTTGTCTCACGTTGCGTCTATAGCCCACTGTAAAAAAAAGATGTAGTGGTGTAGCACACTGTCATACGTCGTGTCACTACAGGCTTGCACTAATAGACTTCACAAGATCTTGATTAAGTATAGTGCGTGTCAAGTCCATTAGTGTGTGACGAGCGTCGAACTCAGTCAAAATTATAACCGAAGTTATTAACTAAGTTTGCAGTATAATGAACAACACCGGATCGTCTCCTCAAGGATCGTAAATGCAATTTTATCAAATTAAGTTAAGTTAGAAAGGGGGGGTTTTGATTGTTCAAGGATTACAATGATAAGATCTGAAGAAAAATAACAATTAAAAGAACAATCAATTCAGAAATCTATCCGAGATTGGGTGGATTCAATCATAGACCTTTCAACAAACACCTGAAATACATTTGAATGGTTAACTTGGATCTAACCGAGATCTCTCGCATCGATCCATAATTCATACTAGACAATCGTCCGTAATTCAATTGACAAGTGATAAACACAAATCTGCAATCGCACCATTCATGTAAATATATGTCAATTTAAGCACTGAATTCAATTAACCTAGGCACAAATCAGTAACCTAACCTCTTCAATTACGTGATTAGTTTAGATCAATTAGTTCTAAGTTTCATCACAAATCTCAATCTTCAGTTATGTGATTAATTCAGATCAATCAGTTCTAAATTTCATCACAATACTTAATCTTAAACCAAGATCAAATCAGATCAAACATAAACAGAATCACCATTCATGCATTCAAGATTAAGAGAACAGAAGAATAAGAGAAGAGGAATTCAAATATAAATGAAATACATTACATAACCAAGGTCTCAAGAATCCAAGCCACAATCTCTTTAAGAGTCCCGAATTGACTAGAAGTGACTTAACTCTCCATTACAATGAAGGAAAAATATACAAGAACTATGAAAAGCTATCTCTAACACCAAGTGTGTGTTGTTCCTAGAGCTCTCCACATGCTTCCTTTTATAGAGGATTCAGAGTAGTAGTAGATGGGTAGATGGGATGAGTAGGTGGATGAGTAGGTGGGTGAGTAGGTGGGTGAGTAGGTGAGCTACCTTGTCTCCGAAATTCTTTATTGTTGAACTCATTGATTTCGTCATTTCTGAGCCAAGTGGTCTTCATGAAAGTTCTAGAAAATTGTCTAAGCTTTCCAATGGCTCTGGAAACACCTAAAAATTCGTCCTGCAGCCCAAGATATGACTCAATTACTACAGACTGTTCAGGACCAGTTTCAGTACCTCTGTTTTGACTTTCAGACCCAATATCTCCATCAAGGAGCCCGAATCAAGTTTTGTGCTTGACATGAAAGTTGTACATATGGGTCTTAACTTTCAGATTACAAATTTTCAGCCCATTTTATATGCCCAAACTCGAATTATGTTCTGGTTACTACACACTGTTCGGATTCCAGTCACAAATCCCGTATTCTGATTTTCATGCCCAATTAGCTCCACTAGATGTCTGAAATTGACTTTGAGCTCTCATCAAAGTTGTAGAGCTCTCTCTTATCTTTCCTACAAGATAAAATTCATAATTATCATACATTTAGAACCCAAGATATGGCTAAAATACAGAAACAGTGTAAGACCCGAATAATGCTGAAAAAATCAATTAAGTCCGATTCGAGTTCAAACTTACAAAACATAATCAAATTCAGTTAATTAAGTACATGAAGAGTGTAAATAACTAAACATAAGGGTTTCTTAATGAATAAAATATGTGATTATCAAATTCCCCCACACTTAGCTTTTTGCACTCCTGGCCAAAACATATAAAACTAAAGTTAGAAGACAAAGACAAATGACACAAACTTAAAAGCTAAAAACTCTAAAGGACTCAATGAAGCAAGAAGAGCAACAAGAAATTCAAAGGATCAAAGCATAAATGAGGTAACATTTCTTCACATCTCAAACCAACAAGCAAGGAAACTTCCTTTGAAAAGAATGAATTAAGAATGATGGATCTTCACAAGATTCCCTCTCAATCTCTCAAGTGTTTAAAAGGTAGGTATTTCACTCAATTCAACCCATGAAAATTGCACTACCATAAGCTTGCTTATCTTCTACTTCTCCACTACTCAAAACACATGCACACACAAATCATGAGGACTTTATTCAAGGTCGTAGTGAGGTCAAGGTAAAGAAGAGGATAAAATGGATATGAGAAGATAAATACCAAAGAGAATAAAAGCAAATGAGAAAGTGAGTTCAAATAACAAGCATAAAAATTCATCTCAACTCTAATGTATATCCCTTTACATATTCATTTCCCAAATCTTTTCTATATATATATATATATATATATATATATATATAAACATAACTATATACATACATTTTTCCTTTTTTTTTTTAGGCACTCTTTCCTTTTTCAACAACCATTTTGTACACACACCCCCACACTTGTTCAAAAACTCATCCATTAACCAGGCTAATGTTCTTTTATTCCCTAAGGTAAAGTAAGAACACGATTTTTCATTTAAGACACATAATGAGCTAGAAACAAGGAATGGTCAAATAAGCTCAAAGGAGTTAAGCAAAGGAAAATATACAAGGTTGGCAGGAATCATAGAATTTTCAAGAAGTCAAAAGAGTGCTTGATATCATATTGAAAGGAATGTTGGCTATTTGGTTAAACTAGCTAATTAAGAAAGAGGGCCTCAATCATATTTATGCATGCAAGTGAAATGTAGCTTCAAAAAGAATCAAAGCAAGTTCTAGAGTGGTTATTAACATGAGTGAAAATCACACAAGAAAGAAGAGAATGGCATAAATGTTGAATCCATCCATTAGGCTCAAAATCTCACAAGGTATGCATCCATCAAACTCAATTCATCAGTTCAATCATCCATCACCAAGCATATCAGATCAAGAAGGGAGAAAAGTTATTCAATCATGCAATGAACCTCTTTTTTTTTTTTTGAAAATTTTGTTTTTTGAAAAAAAAAAATTTTTGAATTTTTTTTTAACAAACGAAAAGAAACAGAAACGTGCTAAAATCTCTCCCCCACACTTAATATAACATTGTCCTCAATGTGAAAGAAAGAGATAGAAAAGAGCAACACAACCTGATAAGAAGTGAATCAACGCTAAGCAGAAAAGAAACACATTTGTCGATCTGCATCGACTCGAAAAGAAATCAAACAATAAAACTTTAGTACTAATTAGTTACTACCTAAAAAACTCCTTACTCTGCCACCAATTAGGATGCGTCTCAAGAGTAAAATTACTCCTTACTCTGCCATCACTAATTGATTTAATAAGTACATGACAATCATATCATACTTTTCAAACAAAACAACAAATTTTTTTTTATATTTATTTTATTTTATTTTATTTTATTTTATTTTATTTTTTTTGGGTCAACTATCCTTCCCCCCCAACTAGATCATAACATTGTCCTCAATGTTAAAATATAGATGAGTAAAGGATAGAAGATATTACTTGTTGGAGAAAGCTGACACAAATTTAAACAGAAACAAAGCACAATAAAATCAAACCCATTAAAGATGAAGTCGCAGATCTGGCTTTTGTTTCTTGTTACTTCCTTCGCTGCTTCCTGTTGACCAATCTATCTGAGCTAATACCTGATCAGGTACATACTCAAAAGCTTCTAATTTATCAATGAGCTCATCAATAGTGGAGGCAGAGATAAGAAGTTGTCTTGCCGAAGGAGTGATAAATTTCTGTTCCACAGCTTTGTCAAGAAAAGATAACAAAAGATCAAAGAAATTATTAACATTCAACAAACCAATGGGTCTATGGTGGATGTTCAGTTCGGCCCAAGAGACAATTTGAAAAATTTCTTCCAAAGTACCAAAACCACCTGGTAAGACAAGAAATGCATCAGAATTGTCAACCATTGTTTTCATTCGTCCATGCATAGATGTTACTTGAATTTCTTCTCCAACTGTCCTTCCAGTGATGTTATTTTCAGCTAAAGGTTTAGGAATAACACCTAAAACCTGACTGCCTCCTAAAAAGGCAGCAAGTGATACAGCCCCCATTAACCCACGACAACCTCCCCCATATACAAGATGAATATTCCTCGCAGCAAGTGATCGACCAAGAGTGCTAGCTGCGTTTACAAACTCTAATCCCTTCCCATAACTCGACCCACAAAAAACACAGACATTTTTGAGGTTACGAATAGAAGGCCCCATTCTATACTCTTCCTCCCTTTGAGTGTTTCTGAGTTTGAAGGAAAATGGAGAAAATGGAGTGTTTAAATAAGAAAAAGAATGGAAAGGGAAATAATTGCACCTATAAGGGTAGGTTGGCTGTTGTCAGAAAAGGTTGAAATTAAGAGACACAGAATCTTTTTTTTTTTTTTTTTTTACTTCAAGAAAACCATCAAGGTAAAGAAGTCTAGAAACCCCTGAAGGACCCTGCTCAAAGGATCGTCTGTATAAAAATCAAAATACAACAAAATGATACAAAGATAAAAGAAATAGAAAATGATGACATACCTGTATGTACAGTCTCCATGGCGTATCTTTATATTAAGATTGGGATGGAGGTAGTCTGCTCTTTCGGCTTTGTGCCAAAGCATTGTTGACCAGTATTCGACCCATTCAAGACCAGCGCAACATAGGGCTCCCAAAAGGGACAAGTGGCCATAATACGACTGGCTGCCTCACATGTGGGATACAATCTACCTTCTTTGTTTTTCAATTAAGAAGGTTGGATCAGGATGCATGCATTTCCCCATTCACGGTTTGTGTTACCAAAGCCAACCCTAAGAAGTATACATTTTTTTTGTTTTTTTTTTGTTTTTTTTAAAATGACATGAAGAAGAAGAAGAGGATGATATGTATAGATTGTTTGTGGATATGGCTCACATCTGCCTCTGGTTTAACGTCCAGTAACAGCTTAAACGTCTTCTATGAGTCGAGGATAAGCTTCCCATCCAATTTTCTTATAAATTGGCAAACAGGGTCTTTTAGAGTCAGATTCCCAAGACTGTAGCGTTGTTTTTCATCCTTGAAGAGATTCCACAATTTAAGAATTTCACGATGCACCAATCCACAAGAATGCGTCTCAAGAGTCAATAAGATATTATCTAATGACTCCTTACTCAGTCCATTCTTAATGAAGAAAATTTTATCTTCTCTATTTGCGGAAACCATCCCCAAAGTACGACATCGCTTGTTACAGTTCCATCGTCCACATTTGTGACAGACTTGTAACCTTTTTGCTCTTCTCCTTTTAGAATATGAACTTCTTCCAAGACCGGGCATATATGAGTCAAATGAAATTGAGGACTCACCGCTAATCGGACCTTTGCTTCAATTATCCAACAGTACATCTTCTGGCATACCCTTGTGTATTAACAGTCTCAATCTCTCACATCGAACTTTGTAGATTTTTCTCAGAGCATTTTGAGGAAGAAAAGGAAAATGTTTTCTCAGGTTTGAAAGAATGACATCCATTTTGAAGGAGAAGAAAGGTTCAGTTATTTTGGGAAACTGAAGAATAAACCGACTCAAGAGTCACGGAGTACCGTATCCGCCACTTAACCGGCAACACAAAGAACTCAAGAACTTGGTTTTCCAGGAATGGTTGAGTCTTTGTCCATTAACTTAAGCGCAGTACCATTCCTAGGATCCTCAATATCTACGTCCCCAGAGGATACACGTGTCTGACAACAAAAGAACCGCGCCACCTAGATCTCAATTTTCCAAGGAGTAGGTGCAGATGATAATCTCAAAGCAGAACTTTTTTGACCAATTTCTGCAACTTTTGCAAAAGGTGTAACAGACCTTTAATAAAGTAGGCCAATAAAATCCATACTGCAAGATTTTCGCAGTTGTTGTCGCTGAAGAAAAAATGACCTCCACATGCTTCTGAGTGACACTACCTACCTCATTGTCGGGCACACAGTTGTTTTTCTTTTTTTTTTTTTCTTTTTTTTTTTTTTTTTTTTTTTTTTTTTTTTTTTTTTTTTTTTTTTTTTTTTTTTTTTTTTTTTTTTTTTTTTATTCATAATGCGGATGGAGAAGATTCATCACCTCCACTTCTGTATTCTCTGGAAGTTCATGATACTGTTTGAGGCGGTGTCCATTTACGATGAAAGCTTTGGCAATGACCTCACTTTTAATCTGAACAGCACCAGAAGGAAAAATATTAGTAACAATAAATGGTCCATCCCATCTAGACCTTAATTTGTCAGGCATGAGTCGGAGGCGGGAGTTATAGAGGAGAACTTTTTGACCAATCTCAAATGTTTTCCTCAGAATCAACTTATCATGGAAGGCTTTGGTCTTCTCCTTATAAAGTTTGGAACTTTCATAAGCCTCCAAGCGGATCTCCTCCAATTGCTTTGCAGTGCAGCTTCCTCTCCATACCGCTTGATCTAGGTCAAAGTTGCACCTTTTCACCGCCTGAATGCTCGATGCTCAATTTCCACCGCGCAGGTGGCATGCTTTTCCAAAAACAATCCGATACGGAGACATCCCGATTGGTGTCTTATAAGCAGTCCGGTAAGCCCATAAAGCATCCTCAAGCCTCTTGCTCCAATCCTTCTCGTTAGGTTGAACTGTCTTCTGGAGTATCTGCTTAATTTCTCTGTTGGAGACCTAGGCTTGCCTATTGGTTTGGGGGTGGTAGGGTGTAGAAACCTTGTGTTGGACTCCATACTTCTTCATCAAAGCCTCCATGCTTCGATTGCAAAAATGTGAACCTTGATCACTAATGATGGCTCTCGGGACTCCAAACCTACAGAAAATCTGTGATCTAATAAAATCCACAACAACTTTAGAATCATCAGTCCGAGTGGCCTTAGCCTCCACCCATTTAGATACATAATCCACAGCAAGCAGAATGTAAACAAAACCAAATGATACAGGGAAAGGACCCATAAAGTCAATACCCCAAACATCAAAAATCTCACAGAATAATAAGGGTTTCTGGGGCATTTCATTCCTACGAGAAGTATTCCCTGTTCTCTGGCATTGATCACAAGATTTGCAAAACATATATGCATCATGAAATAGAGTGGGCCAATATAATCCAGAGTCTAAAACTTTCCTAGCAGTCCGTTGAGGACCGAAGTGGCCGCCACATGCAAGTTTATGACAAAAGCTAAGAATGGAATGGAATTCATCATCAGGCACACATCTCCTAATTACTTGGTCACTGCAAAATCTCCATAAGTAAGGATCATCCCACACATAATACTTTGACTCACTTTTCAATTTATCAATCTTAGCCTTAGTGAAATGTGCAGGTATTGCGTTAGCAACCAAGAAATTAATCAAATCAGCAAACCAAAGGATGTTGCCTTGCAGCTTGAAAAGCTGCTCATCAGGGAAAACATCATGGATGGGAAAAACATCTGCCTCCCTTTCAATTCGACTCAAGTGATCGGCCACCAAATTCTCCGCTCCACTCTTGTCACGGATCTCAATATCAAACTCCCGGAGGAGCAACATCCACCTAATCAACAGGGGCTTGGCATTGGGCTTCTTCAGGAGAAACTTTAATGCTGCATGATCTGAAAACACAACCACTCTAGAACCAAGCAAATATGATCGAAATTTATCTAAAGCAAAAACAATTGCTAAAAGTTCCTTTTCAGTTGTGGTGTAGTTGATTTGTGCAGGATCTAAAGTTCTCGAAGCATAGGAAATGACATGAGATACTTTACCGACCCTTTGTGCAAGAACATCTCCCAATGCATAATTAGAGGCATCACACATCAGCTCAAATGGAAGTGTCCAATCCGGCGGTTGGATGATAGGTGTACTGGTCAATGCCTGCTTCAATTGATTGAAGGCATCCTGACACTTCTTGTCAAAGTGAAACTCCACATCTTTTTGCAGTAAGTTGGATAGCGGAAGTGCAATTTTGCTGAAATCCTTTATGAACCGCCGATAGAAACCTGCATGACCAAGGAAAGAACGAATCTCCCGCACGCATGTGGGGTAAGATAGGCAGGAAATAACATCTATTTTTGCAGGATCTACCTCAATACCCTCACGAGATATCACATGCCCTAAGACTATACCTTGTTCTACCATGAAATGACATTTCTCAAAATTTAGAACGAGGTTAGTCTTAATGCATCTATGCAAGACTTGAGCCAGACTATCTAAACATGCATCAAAGGAAGATCCATAGATAGTAAAATCATCCATAAATACGTCCATGCAATTTTCTAAAAAATCAGAAAAGATACTTACCATACACCTCTGAAAGGTGCCTAGAGCATTGCACAGATCAAAGGGCATCCTCCTGTATGCAAATGTGCCAAATGGACAAGTGAAAGTAGTCTTCTCTTGGTCTTCTGGGGCTATATGAATCTGAAAATAGCCCGAATATCCATCCAGGAAACAATAATGTGACTTGCCAGCTAACCGCTCCAACATCTGATCAATGAAGGGCAGCGGGAAAAGATCCTTTCTGGTAGCCTGGTTAAGCCGCCTATAATCAATGCAAACTCGCCAACTGTTTTGAACTCGTGTGGGCACAAGCTCATTGTTTTGATTCGCAACCACTGTGACCCCAGATTTCTTGGGAACCACTTGCACGGGGCTCACCCATTGACTGTCGATATGGGATAAATAATGCCACTTGAAGCGCCTTTGTAACTTCCTTCTTTACCACATCTAGAATCGGGGGATTTAGTCTCCTTTGGGTCAGTGTCTAACCGGTTTAATCCCTTCTTCCAATAAAATCTTATGCATGCATGTGGAGGGGCTAATACCGGGAATATCCGCAAGAGTCCATCCGATGGCTTGCCTATTCTCGCCTCAAAATCTGCAGTAATTTTTCTTCTTGATCAAAGTTGTAGGTTTTTAGCAATGATCACCGGAAGTGTCTCACCATCTCCCAAATATGCATATTTAAGATGGTCCGGTAAAGTCTTCAACTCCAAGGATGGAGGTTGCACAATGGAAGGTAACAAGTGATCGAAACAACTAACTCAAAGAACATTAATTTCAAAGCATGGTACCGACTCTCATTCTCAATTGTTGCATCATCAAGCACATTTGTATCATTACTCATAACAGAATAAATCTCAAGACATGCAAAGACATGGTTCAACATCACAAGTGGCACATGTATCACAAGAAACAGAACCAAGATAGTCAACAATATCGTGGAATTCAAGATATAAATCAATATAGACATCATCAACTAGCATCTCAATCATATCAACATGGAAAACAGAATGCTCCTCTAGGGGGTGTTTCATGGAATCAAAAATGTTAAATTGTACCAAATCGTCGCCAAACTCCATAGAAAGGGTGCCAGCATGCACGTCTATCTTGGTCTTGGCGGTCTTGAGGAATGGTCTGCCTAGAATCAATGGAGCATGGTTTGTTGAAGACTCATCTTCCATGTCCAGAACGTAGAAATCTGCTAGAAAAATCAACTCATTCACCCGAACTAACACATCTTCCAGCACACCTGTAGGATGAGCAGTGGCTTTATTTGCCAACTGAATCACGATACCAATGGGTTGCAAAGTACCAATGTTTAAACACTTATAAACTGACATGGGCATGACATTGATCGAAGCACCCAAATCTAGCATTGCATGCTCAAATCTAGAGTTGCCAATTGTGCAAGAAATTGTGAAAGTTCCAGGATCTTTGCATTTTTGTGGCATGCTTGGCAGAATCATTGCAGAAACATTTCTACCCATGCTGATCTTCTCATTCCCTTTCAACCTTCTCTTATGAGTGCACAACTCCTTGAGAAATTTAGCATATTTTGGAATTTGCTTGATTGCATCTAGAGGGGAATATTGATTTCCACTTTCCCGAATGTCTCCATGACTTCTTTTTCCATTTCTCGCTTGCATTGTTCTCTTGGATTGTGTGATCCTATTTGGAAAAGGTAATGGAATGGTAACATCTGAATTCTCTGCAATTTTCTTCAAGTACGATTTCTCGGACTGAATTATCCATTTCCGCCGTTTTTGGTCAATTTCGATTGTTGTAAGGTTGAAACATCAACTTCTTTGCCATTTCTCAAGGTAATTGCACTTACGTTGCCTCTTGGATTGTTGATTTGTTTGTGAAGGCAATTGGCTAGAACCTTGACTCTTTAGCTCGCTCACGTGGTTGCCACCGCCCGATTTGAGTTTGTAAATTTGAATGTTGGCACTGACGTTCGCTGAACTGAATGTTATTTGTGGCCATTTGTTTCATCAGGTCTTCCAATGACGGCTCAGCTGGAGTGGATTGGACAGACTGCTAAACAGGTTGCTGTTGTCTGAATGCATGGGGTATTTATTGGTATTTGTTGCTTGGACCTGCAGCTTGGTATCTAAATTGTTGTTGCTGCTGGTGGGGCTGTTGTTGCTGGCTAGAATTCCCATATCTCAAATTGTGATGGTCTCGCCAACCAGGGTTATAAGTACTAGAAAATGGATCATATCTAGATTATTGCTGTTGTTGCTGATACTGGGGTCTACCAGGAAAAACACCAGCTGCAGCAACACATTGATCTGGAAAAGCGGAACCATCTTCCTGAAGTGTAGGGCATGAATCAATAGGATGAGATGAATTAGAGCAAATTCCACACACCGATGCAAGTCATCTCGCATGGGTGGTTGTTGACCCACCGCTATCCGTCTTACCAAAGAAGTCAATTCATCTAGTCTCGTGTTCCATTCTTTGTTGGTCCATATGAGATGCTTGAATTTCATTAACTCCTCTGGTTGCGGTGATGATCCGTGAGCCAAACGTTGGGTATTGGTTGCCATGTTTGCTATCAGATCTCTTGCGGCGGTAGGAGTTTTGTCTACTAAGGCTCCTCCAGAGGCAGCATCGATCATGCTTCTATCATTTGGCAGTAAACCCTCATAAAAGTATTGAATCAAGAGCTGTTCACTAATTTGGTGATGAGGGCAGCTCGAACACAACTTCTTGAATCTCTCCCAGTATTCATGCAAAGTTTCACCAGACATCTGTCTGATGCCACATATATCCTTCCTAATTGCAGCAGACTCTAGAGGCAGGGAAGAATCTCTCCAGGAACAACCTCTTCATGTCATTCCAACTTTCGACCGAACCTGGTGAAAGATAAAACAACCAATCTTTGGTCGCATCGACAAGTGAGAAGGAAATGCCCTTAACTTGATGTGTTCCTCGAGATGCCTTGTGGCTTCATGGTTGAACACACAACATGGAACTCTTTCGTGTGCTTATGAGGATCTTCACCCACAAGACCATGAAACTTTGGTAACAAGTGTATCAAACCAGATTTCAATTCAAAATCTGCATCAAGATTAGGATATTGAATGCACAAAGATTGGTAAGATACATCAGGAGCAGCAAGTTCCTTGAGGGTTCTATTATGCATGTTATCAGCCATGATTTCAGGATTACTTAAGTTATCAGGTTCACTCCCAAAATCAAAATTAGGTTCAGAATTAGCTCTAGAACTTATCACACGAGCTCTAATTAATCTATGCAAGGTCCTATCAATCTCAGGATCAAGATCAAGCAAGATATCAGGATTGGACCTAGTCATGCATCAACTAAAGCACAAAAACACAAAAACTGCAACTAAGCAAAATACACTAAACAACACTCAAAATATGCAAAAATAAATCTAGTTAATATGTCTAAACATTTTTAAAAATTATGGAATCAACACGGAACAAAATCTACATAAAAATGAAACTAGAAAATGCAATAAAAAATATTAAAAAATTAAAAAAGTGGTCTAAATGATAGAATTTTGAAAAACCAGGGGTGACCTCAGTTTATTGTGAGTCTTGTTTATCAGGCTGTTTTCCTTCAACCAACCAAGTTTTAGCTCATTCTGGGCATGTTTCAGTTCGAAAATTGCAATAGTTACCCGTAATCACCTGTTTTCCGTCTTTCCTAAATCAGAAAAATTCAAAAGCTTAGATAAAAATGTTAGTATGGTATAAACAATGTTAGTAAATGAAAAATAACTATTAGAATAGGTAAGAAAGAACAAAAATTAGTAAGGTTACTCAAAATGAAAAGATTACACCTACGAGATTCCCCGGCAACGGCGCCAAAATTCTGACGAGCGCCGAACTCAGTCAAAATTATAACCGAAGTTATTAACTAAGTGTGCAGTATAGTGAACAACACCGGATCGTCTCCTCAAGGATCGTAAATGCAATTTTATCAAATTAAGTTAAGTTAGAAAGGGGGTTTTGATTGTTCAAGGATTACAATGACAAGATCTCGAAGAAAAATAACAATTAAAAGAACAATACTTCGTAAATCTATCCGAGATTGGGAGGATTCAATCATAGACCTTTCAACAAACACCTGAAATACATTTGAATGGTTAACTTGGATCTAACCGAGATCTCTCGCATCGATCCATAATTCATACTAGACAATCGTCCAGAATTCAATTGACAAGTGATAAACACAAATCTGCAATCGTACCATTCATGTAAATATATGTCAATTTAAGCACCGAATTCAATTCACCTAGGCACAAATCAGTAACCTAACCTCTTCAATTACGTGATTAGTTTAGATCAATCAGTTCTAAGTTTCATCACAAATCTCAATCTTCAGTTATGTGATTAATTCAGATCAATCAGTTCTAAATTTCATCACAATACTTAATCTTAAACCAAGATCAAATCAGATCAAACATAAACAAAATCACCATTCATGCATTCAAGATTAAGAGAACAGAAGAATAAGAGAAGAGGAATTCAAATATAAATCAAATACATTACATAACCAAGGTCTCAAGAATCCAAGCCACAATCTCTTC
The DNA here is from genome assembly GCA_029884605.1 of Ormosia emarginata. Taxonomy (NCBI): domain Eukaryota; kingdom Viridiplantae; phylum Streptophyta; class Magnoliopsida; order Fabales; family Fabaceae; genus Ormosia; species Ormosia emarginata. The sequence goes on from JAQQTP010000073.1 coordinate 24,630,151, forward strand.
AAGAGTCCCGAATTGACTATAAGTGACTTAACTCTCCATTACAATGAAGGAAAAATATACAAGAACTATGAAAAGCTATCTCTAACACCAAGTGTGTGTTATTCCTAGAGCTCTCCACATGCTTCCTTTTATAGAGGATTCAGAGTAGTAGTAGATAGGTAGATGGGATGAGTAGGTGGATGAGTAGGTGGGTGAGTAGGTGGGTGAGTAGGTGAGCTACCTTGTCTCCGAAATTCTTTATTGCTGAACTCATTGATTTCGTCATTTCTGAGCCAAGTGGTCTTCATGAAAGTTCTAGAAAATTGTCTAAGCTTTCCAATGGCTTTGGAAACACCCAAAAATTCGTCCTACAGCCCAAGATATGACTCAATTACTACAGACTGTTCAGGACCAGTTTCAGCACCTCTGTTTTCACTTTCAAACCCAATATCTCCATCAAGGAGCCCGAATCAAGTTTTGTGCTTGACATGAAAGTTGTACATATGGGTCTTAACTTTCAGATTACAAATTTTCAGCCCATTTTATATGCCCAAACTCGAATTATGTTCTGGTTACTACACACTGTTCGGATTCCAGTCACAAATCCCGTATTCTGATTTCCATGCCCAATTAGCTCCACTAGATATCTGAAATTGACTTTGAGCTCTTCATCAAAGTTGTAGAGCTCTCTCTTATCTTTCCTACAAGGTAAAATTCATAATTATCAGACATTTAGAACCCAAGATATGGCTAAAATACAGAAACAATGTAAGACCCAAATAATGCTGAAAAAATCAATTAAGTCCGATTCGAGTTCAAACTTACAAAACATAATCAAATTCAGTCAATTAAGTACATGAAGAGTGTAAATAACTAAACATAAGGGTTTCTTAATGAATAAAATATGTGATTATCAGTGTGTTACCAGTTACCACGGCACAGAGGAGCGACTAACTGTCCACAAATGGAATAATCCGCACACTAATGTCTCCAAGTTCATTCAAGTTGAACCACACTACGCTTATCACACCGACAACATGATGTTATTCATCTCGTCAATCAATCCACCAATTATCAACCAAATTGGCACAACTCAATGCATGATAGAAAATTATCAAAATACCCTCAATGGTATAGATATTTGTATTTACACAAATGCCCTAAATGGCAAAAACTCATGCCCTCATTGGCAAAAGTTACGAATATGCCCTCATTGGCAAATCGCATATATATATAGTACGTCCCACCTGACAGTACTGTTTCACAATCTGTCCGAGTCCACCACTTTGGCCCGACAGTAAAAACTTGCTGTTTTCATTAATCGTGTAGAAATTTTATCGTGTTTTCAAAATCTCGTCGCTTTTACAAATGTTTTTAAATTGCGTAAATATATTTTACTGTTTTTAAAATCGCATACTATTTTGCAAACATTTTCTCAATTGCGTAAGATTTTTAAATTATTTTCTTGTTCAAATTCCTTAAAAATTATTATTTTAATAAACAGAAATAATATTTAATACGTTTAAACTACGTAGAATATTTTTCATACCGTATAAATTATATTTGTTATCTTTTCTATCTTATTTGTCTGCTTTTAGCAAAAATTGACAGTATTTTGCTTAGAAAATGTATAACAATGATTTTCTAAGTTTTCCGTAAAAATTCCTTTTATTTATATTATAACCATTTAATTACACTTTTGAAAACTACTAACATGCTTCAAAATATAATATGAGCTCTACGTTAGAAATTTTACAAAAGCTACTGTATTTACTTTTATCTATTAAAATCATTAGTTTTAACTTCTTAAACTTAATCTAATCAATTTATTTCTTCAAAACTCATTGTAGAAAAATTTCTTTTTAACATATATTGCTTCTTTTTTATTGAAAATGGTTTGGAAATGATTTTAGAAATCATAAATCCTTGGCTTTGGCATGTTGGCCGAAACACTTAAAATTACCATTAGATCTCTACATTCATTTTTCTTGCTCTAAACAATTTTGCATCTTGTTAATTTTCCTAGGTTAATTAAATCACACTCTTAGAAAATTGATGAGAACATTTTGGTTCTCCTTTTTGGTTGAGGCCGTGAGCCTTGTGGTGTGTTCTTTGGAATACTCATGCAATCCTTGACATGTTGTTCACATCTTAAGATTTACACATGCATTTCTAACACATACAATATTTTTAAAGCTTGTAGACATGCATATTAATACAAATCACAAATAGGAAAGCTATTAACAAGCACACAAATGAATCCTTATGGATTCTACAATCACAAACAATTTCCTTCTTCTTACCACCACCCAAGGATGATAAGATTAAGTCTTCCTCTTACCTTAAATGAAGACAAATACTCTTTCACTCCTTTCTAGGGTTTCGGTTTTCACCCTCCAAATCACCTAACAAGCTTAAACAAAATTCTACAAGTTATAATCATGAAAGAAAGCTTAAACCATGGATCAATCATGGCTTAGAACTTTGCAAAAGAATTTAGAAATGAAAAACAAAGATTTTCACCTTCTAGGTAAAATCTCCCAAGTAGGTTTTCAAGCTCCAAATGATGGATTTTGCAAGAACTCTCAACTAGAGATGTTCTTAGAATTGTGTTTAGGTTTAGAAAAGTTAGTTGGATGAAATTTTAGGTGGATGGATGGTGAATATGGTTGCTTGGCCGAATGCTTCACAAGGAAGACAACAATGGAGTTTGATATTTTTGGAAGAGAGAGAAGAGAGAAAAATGCATGGAAATCAAGTGAATAATGGCCTTCCTTGAGTGAATGGCCGTAGACATGAAAGGGCAAGGAGGTGTCCATTTTGGTTGGCTCCATCCTAGCCTTAGAATTGAGCAATGGTGAGGATTGTAACACCCCAATTTTTAGAAAATGTACCGAATGTACTGTTTGCTGTTTTTCAAGCTTTCGTGTGAATGACTGTTGTGTCCCTATTTTACTGTTTCTCGATTTCTACATGAAATACAAATACGTTTATACAGGCTCAAATTTTATTTGGTCTTTTTACGTAATTTGTTTCGAGACGGTAAAATAAAAGTTTTTCTGAGCTACTGTTTTAATTTTTCTGGAAGATATACAGACAATTAATACTGTCTGTAATTTTATTTGAACTTTTTGGATGATTAGCTACGTTGTGGGAAAAAATAGAAAAATGACCATTACGTCCCGAACGTGCTGTTTGTACTGTTTTTGCTGTTTTTAATTGTTTTCTACTTGATTTAGTGTCCAATATTACTGTCTGTGATTTTATATGGACTTTTTGTGTGATTTGCTACGGGGCAGGAAAATAATATTTTTTCGGACCGGTAAAATCTGTTTTTAATTATTCAGAGGCGGGGGATCTTACTAAACTCAATTCTGAATGAGCCTAAAATTAATCTTTTAATTTTTAGGATTTAATCATCGTCAATAAAATAATTTTTTATTATTATAATATTATTTTATTAGTCAGTATAACTTAGTGACAGTGGACCCGGAAATGTTTTGCGGGACCCACGTTTAGCTAAACCAATTAACTTAGTAGCTTAATTAAACATGATTAGTGAAGGAACATTCTTGAACATGATGATTAGGCTTGATGACTAGGTTATTAGTGACTAAGCATGGTGACTAAGGCTTGATGACTAGGTTAGAGTAGCCAATAGGAAACAAGCTTGCTTAACCAAGTTTTAATCTTGACCTTTGAAGCATCCAAGGGCTTGGATGAAGCCAAATCCATGCACACCTTGCATGCATTGAATGTCTACGGCCAAGAGGGGTTGGAAGACCATTCTTCACTTCATCTTTCATGCTTTTCTCTCTTCTCTCTCATCCAAGAACCCTAAACACCATTGTTGCTTCCTTTCTTCACCATTCGGCCAAGACAATATCTACACCATCCAATCACCCAAAATTTCTTCTAACCAAGTTTTCTAAACCTAAACACAATCCTAAGAACATCTCTAGTTGAGAGTTCTTTCAAAATCTTACATATGAAGCTTGAAAACCTACTTGGAAGTTTGTACCAAGGAGGTGAAATCTCTTGTTTTTCTTTTCTAAACTCTTTTTCAAAGTTCTAAGCCATGATTTATCCATGGTTTAAGCTCTCTTTTAATGTTTAGTAATTTGTAATTTTTGTTTAAGCTTGCTAGGTTTTTGGAGGAGGAAAACCGAAGCTCTAGGAGGAGTGAAAGAAACCTTTTGTCTTCATTTAAGGTAAGAGGAAGACAAATCTTATCACCTATGGATGGTGGTAAGAAGATGGAGTTGATTTTGTGATTGTAGAATCCATAAGGATTCATGTGTGTGCTTGTTAGTAGCTTATTTGATGTGGTTGTGTATTTGTTAGTAGCTTTTCTATTTGTTGTTTGTAATAAATTGCATGTCTACAAGCTTTAAGTTGCATGTCTATAAGCTTTGATAATATTGTATGTGTTAGAATTGCATGATAAAGTATAGAATTGCATGATAATGTATAGGATGTGAATAACATGTCAAGGAAATGCATGTGTGTTCCAAAGAACACCACACCAAGGCTCACGGCCACTAACCAAATGGAGAACCAAAATGTTCTCTTAATTTTCTTAAAAGGTAATTTAATTAACCTAGGAGAATTAAGAAGGTTTCAAGTTGATTAGATCAAAGAAAATGAATTTAGAAATCAAATGGTAAGACTTAGTATTTTTGGCCAACATGCCTAAAATGAATGTGTTGATTTCAAAAACCATTTTCTAAAACAATGGTTAAATGAATTTAGACAATACAATAAGTTTGACATATATTTAGAAGATGAGAAATAATTTAGAAATCAATTTCAAAAGATTTAGGAAATTCGGCCAACATGCCAAACTAGATATTCTTGATTTCTAAAATCAATTCCAAACCATTTTCAAGTATAAAGAAGGCATTATATGTTAACAAGAATTTTTTTTTCTAAAAAGAGTTTTTAAGAAATCAATAGATTAGAATTAATTTAAGGAATTAAAATTAATGATTTTGTTGTTATAAAGGAAATACAGTAATCTTTAAGAATTTCTAACATATGGCTCATACTATATTTTGAAGCATGTTAGGAGTTTTTAAAAGATTAAATTATCCGGTTTATTTAAATAAAAGAGTTTTTACGAAAAAATTAGGAAACCATTATTATTAATTTTCTAAACAAAATACTCATCAATTTTTAGTAAAAACGGACAAATAAGATAGAAAAGATGTCCAAAAGACAATATACGGTATGAAAAATATTATACGTAGTTTAAACGTATTAATTATTATTTCTGTTTATTTAAACAGTGATTTTTAAGGGATTTGGACAAGAAAATGATTTAAAAATCCTACGCGATTGAGAAAACGTATTAAAAATTCTACGCGATTTTAAAAACAGAAAAATATATTTACGCGATTTATAAACGTTTGTAAAATGTGAACCCGCATGTGCTTTTGAGGACCCGGAAAAATGTGAACCCGTACAGGCTTTCTATTTTTCTGCCATTGAGGGCATATTTTATCTTGAGGGCATTTTCATAATTTCATATTTTTGGAATTATGTATTGAGTTTATGCCAAATTTTTGGTGGATTGGTTGACGAGACGAATCACATCGTGTTGTCAATGCGATAAACGTAGTGTGGTTCATTGTTCTAATGGACTTGGAGACGTTAGTGTACGGTATCCCATATGTGGACAGTTGGTAGCTCCGCTGGGCCGTGGTAAACCGATAGCACACTAATGGACTCGACACGCACTATATTTAATCGAGATTTCGTGAAATCTAATAGTACATTGCCTGTAGTGCCACAACGTGAGACCGTGGACTACACCACGCCTGGATGATGGATTCTTGTGTCGTGTGGCTATAGACGCGACGTGAGACAGCGCAATAGTTTGGTTGGGCAGCCGTGGTACTAATAGATTTGGCGGGTCATTCTCTCTGATACTTGTGTGTTTTTTTAGCTCCATGGAGTAGGGTGTGTCTTATATTTATTTATTAGGATCTATTTATTTATTTTGTCTTATCTATTTATTTATTTTGTCTTATCTATTTATTTATTTTTTTCTTATCTATTTATTTTTGTCTTATCTGTTTATTATATTGATATTGATTTATTTGTTTACCGTATTTGTTTTATCTATTGTTGTATTGTATCATTTGTTTCTTGTTTTATTTTATCTGTGATGGTATATTGTTGGGATATTTAAATCTTTTTGAATCTTTACACTACTCTGTTACTTATTAATGTTATAGCTTTTCATATTGCATGAATTGTATATCTTTTGTTTGTCGTCTTCTTATTGGCCATGTTTGTGGTGATTTTAGATTGTCTTACCTCTTTATTGTATGTGTTTTCTGTATATACCTGCTTATATGGTAAAGAGTTTGAGGAAGAGGAACAGCCTCTAGAGATTCTGTACACCGAGGAAGAAGAGGAACAGCAAGAGGAAGATCAGTTCGACGACCAAGAACCATCCGATCATCCATATCCTTTGGATTGATTGTGGGAGATGGCAGTGCCAGGATTCTTGGGGTTTGTACAGCTAGAGTTTCATGGAGGTTCATTGGCTTGGCATCTGCGAGGAGACCGAGACTCTGTGACGTATGTAAGACAGTTGACTGTGACCCTACGTCAACAGTTTGATAGAGAGCCGGTTATGACTACTACTGTATTTTTACATTTAGAGTTACCTTTATCTCTTAGGCGTCATTTTGGTGGTATGACCACGGAGCCTAGTGAGATTAGTATCGTATCGACTGCGCGATCTCGTTATCGCCGAGAGTCGAGACATCCGGGATATTTGTCTCCTGATGATCATTTTCATGTTGAGAGTGATCCTTCAGAGGATTAAATAGGCATGATGTTTTTTTTGGGCGCGTCTGCGTATGTCTGTTTATATTGACTCTTTTATTGCTTTATTTACTGTTTTCATTTAAATATTTGTAGTTTTAGTTGTAAATTATTTGTACAACTTATAACTTAAATCATCTGTATATTATAAGTAATGTTGTTTTGTTTATTTGCCATTTCCGCATATTTTATTTAACAATATTCTATTTATCAGGAATTATATTACAATATGTAATATTATTTAACAAATGTTTTACAACTTGGGTAGATTTTATTTATTTATTTTATTTTTCTTTATATGTGTGGTATCCCCAAAGGGTGTTACATTAGTTGGTATCAGAGCCCAAGTTAGAGTCTTTTGGGGTTGTGGTTGGGTCTGTTTTTGTTTGTGCTGTGTGATTCTCTGTGATTTATATACTTTCGGAAGTATCTAAAAGGATGTATCTAATTTTGTTTTGTTTGTTTGAAGAAAGAAGATGTCTGGACGAGGTAGATGACGTACGAACATGAATCGTGAGGTTGACCCTATGATTGCGGCTACTGAGGCTATGCAGCAAATGGCTGAAGTGATTACTCAGCAAAATCTGAGAGCAGCTCAACAGCAAGATGCTACTGCTGATGCCCTAAATTTGGCTGAGTTTAGGCATCATAATCCGCCACAGTTTAGAGGCGAGGTTGATCCGAAGAAAGCAAGTCAGTGGATGCAAGATTTGGAGAGGATCTTTGAAGGAATGAGATGCGTGGATGATAAGAAGGTGACTTATGTTGTTTTCATGCTGAGAGGAGATGCAGAACATTGGTGGAGAGGAACCCGCCGAGTATTGCAAGCTGAAGGGACTGAGATCACATGGGAAGTGTTTTCTAATGCTTTTCTGGATAAGTATTTTCCTGCGAGTGCTAGGCATGCCAAAGAAATGGAATTTCTTGGTTTGCGACAGGGGAATATGACGGTGAATGAGTATGCCACAAAATTTGAGAATTTGTCTCAATTCTCAGATTATGCTCAGACACGGCAAGATGATGTGTGGAGATGTAGGAAGTTTGAATCAGGGTTAAGAGTGGAACTGAAACGAGGAGTGGTATCCTTGGGAATGACTCAGTTTCATGCTTTGGTGGATGCATATGCATGACTTGAGGAGCTTGAGCCGTCGAGAGATCAGAGGAATCGTAACTTTGGACCGACAAGGTTTCAAAGAGGTGGAGGTAGCAATACGAATCGGTTTCAACGCAAGCCGTATTCTAGACCACAAGGAAATCAAACTCAGCGACCGCCAGTTGGAGGAAGTGTACGCGGTAGTGGAGCAGGGCAGAAGGTGGTGTTTACGCCAACGTGTTTTAAGTGCGGTAAGAAGGGCCATATATCTCCAGATTGTACAATCAAGGGGACAGTCTGTTTTAATTGTGGACAGCCTGGGCATATGTCGAAAGATTGTACTCGACCAGAGAAGAAACCTGCTGTTCGGTATGTTAGAGCTAATCAGCAAAAATCTGGAAGTACTCAACCAAGGTCAGGAGGACGAGTATATACAATGATGGGATCTGAGATTTCTAAGTCTGATGATCTTATTCAGGGAGAATGAGACATTGGAGGTAATCTTCTGACTGTATTGTATGATTCTGGTGCTACACACTCATTTATTTCCTATGATTGTGTGGAAAGATTGAAGTTGCTTGTGTCTTCTCTGAATGTTAAATTGAGTGTATCTACGCCAACTGCTAAATCTGTTGTTACATCTAAGATCTGTTTGGATTGTCCTGTTGTTGTGAAGGGCCGTTTGTTTATGGTCAACTTGATTTGTTTACCTCTTGTTGAGATAGATGTAATTTTAGGGATGGACTGGTTATGTTCTAACCATATCCTTATATACTGTGCAAGTAAAACCATAGTTTTTCCTAAGGAAGAAAAGTCTGGGTTCTTAACTGCTGTTAAGGTCAAGTCTTTGTTGAGCGCAGGGATATATGGTATTGTCTTCTCTAGAAGTTAAGAATGAGAAGGGTGTGAATACTATTCCTGTTGTCAACGAGTTTCCTGATGTTTTTCCTGATGACGTACCTGGTTTGCCACCCGAGAGGGAGATCGAGTTCTCAATTGATTTAGTACCAGGAACAGGTCCTATCTCAATTGCACCGTATCGTATGTCGCCAGTGGAATTGGAGGAGCTAAAGAAGCAATTGGTGGAGCTGTTGGAGAAAGAGTTTATGTGACCTAGTGTTTCACCATGGGGTGCGCCAGTGCTTTTGGTCAAGAAGAAAGACGGAACTTCTCAGCTTTGTGTGGATTATCGTCAGTTGAACAAGGTGACTATCAAGAATAAATATCCGCTTCCAAGAATTGACGACTTGATGGATCAGTTGAAAGGAGCTGTGGTATTTTCCAAGATAGATCTGAGATCGGGATATCATCAGATTCGTGTTAAAGGGGAAGATGTACCGAAAACCGCTTTCCGAACTCGATATGGGTATTATGAGTATCAGGTGATGCCATTCGGGGTGACGAATGCTCCTGCCATATTTATGGATTATATGAACAGGATTTTTCGTCCGTATCTAGACAGATTTGTCGTTGTCTTCATCGATGACATTCTGATCTATTCTCAATCGAAGGAAGAGCATGCTGAACATCTTGGTGTTGTTCTTCGGATTTTGAGGGAGAAGCAGCTGTATGCGAAGTTGGCTAAGTGTGAGTTCTGGTTGGAAGAAGTCCAATTTTTAGGTCATGTAATTTCTAAAGAAGGTATTGCGGTGGACCCATCTAAAGTGGAGACTGTTTTACAGTGGGAAAGACCTAAGACAGTAACAGAAGTTTGAAGTTTTGTTGGACTTTCTTGGTTATTATCGGAGGTTTATCGAGGGTTTTTCCAAGATTCTTTGGACCACTTACGCAGCTTACGAGGAAAAATCAAGCTTTTGAATGGACGGAAGAACGTGAAGCCAGTTTTCAAGAGTTGAAGAAGAGATTAACAACTGTACCGGTGTTGATCCTACCAGATTCGACGAAATCTTTTGATGTGTATTGCGACGCTTCTTATCAAGGGCTAGGGTGCGTATTGATGCAAGATCGGAACGTTGTGGCATATGCTTCTCGACAATTGAAGGTTCATGAGAGGAATTATCCAACGCACGATTTGGAGACATTTTCTCTATGGAGCAACGTTCAACATCTTCAGTGATCACAAGAGCTTGAAATACTTGTATGATCAGAAGGAGCTGAACATGAGGCAGCGAAGATGGTTAGAATTCCTGAAAGATTATGATTTTTAATTGTTGTACCATCCTGGTAAGGCGAATGTCGTGGCTGATGCCTTAAGTAGAAAGATTATCAGTGCTTCTGCTCTGATGATCAAGGAAAAGGAGCTCATTGAACAGTTTAGAGATGTGTGGTCATTTGTTGAGTTGAAACTTAGGGAAGATCGTATTAACATGGTTACTATCTCGAGCGAGCCGATGGAAGACATAAGGGAAAAACAGAATGCCGATGAATTTTTGCAAGGAATAAGAGAACAAATAAAGCAAGACGAGACAATAGAGTTCAAAGAAGGAACGATGGAATTCGAGGTTTCGGGGTAGAGTCTGTGTTCCTCGTGGACTCGGGAGCCGAGGCGATATATTGTGGAACATGCCCATACTAGTCTATTGAGTATGCATCCGGGCATAACAAAGATGTACCAAGACTTGAAGAAGTTATTCGGTGGCATGGATTGAAGAGTGATGTTATTAGGTGCGTGTCAACTTGTCTAGTCCGTCAAAAGGCGAAAGTGGAACATCAAAGACCATTTGGAATGTTACAACCGTTATCTATTCCAGAATGGAAATGGGATAGTATATCGATGGATTTAGATTCTTGGTTTGCTAAAGACGAGGAAAGGTCATGATTCGATATGGGTTATAGTCGATAGGCTTACGAAATCGGCTCATTTCTTACCAATTAATATTAAGTATTCATTGGAAAGATTAACCCAGTTGTACATCAGTGAAATTGTCAGATTACATGGTGTACCTACATGTATAGTTTCTGATCGAGATCCGAGGTTTACGTCAAGGTTTTGGCGGAGTCTGCAAGAAGCTATGGGAACTAAGTTACGACTGAGTTCAGCGTATCATCCGCAGACAGATGGTCAGACAGAAAGAACTATACAGTCTTTAGAGGATCTGTTGCGTGCTTGTGTTTTGGAACAACGAGGAAGTTGGGATGAATTTTTATCTCTGATAGAATTCACCTACAACAATAGTTTTCATTCAAGCATCGGAATGGCACCTTATGAGGCGTTGTATGGAAGACGATGTCTGATAATCACATATTTTATTCATTAAGAAACCCTCATTATTAGTCATTTACACTCTTCATGTACTTAATTGACTGAATTTGATTATGTTTTGTAAGTTTGAACTCGAATCGGACTTAATTGATTTTTCAGCATTATTCGAGTCTTACACTGTTTCTGTATTTTGGCCATATCTTGAGTTCTAAATGTCTGATAATTATGAATTTTACCTTGTAGGAAAGATAAAAGAGAGCTCTACAACTTTGATGAAGAGCTCAAAGTCAAATTCAGACATTTAGTGGAGCTAATTGGGCATGGAAATCAGAATACGGGATTTGTGACTGGAACCCGAACAGTGTGTAGTAACCAGAACATAATTCGAGTTTGGGTTTATAGAATGGGCTGAAAATTGGTGATCTGAAAGTTAAGACCCATATGTACAACTTTCATGACAAACACAAAACTTGATTCGGGCTCCTTGATGGAGATATTGGGTCTGAAAGTCAAAACAGAGGTGCTGAAACTGGTCCTGAGCAGTCTGTAGTAATTGGGTCATATCTTGGGCTGTAGGACGAATTTTTGGGTGCTTCCAGAGCCATTGGAAAGCTTAGACAATTTCCTAGAACTTTCATGAAGACCATTTGGCTCAACAATGACGAAATCAATGAGTTCAGCAATGAATACTTTCGGAGACAAGGAAGCTCACCTACCAAGTTCACCTACCAAGCTCACCTACCAAGTTCACCTACCAAGCTCACCTACTAATTCCACCTACTAATCTCATCTACCCATCTACTACTACTCTGAATCCTCTATAAAAGGAAGCATGTGGAGAGCTCTAAACACAACATACACTTGGTGTTAGAAATAGCTTTTCATAGTTCTTGTATATTTTTCCTTCATTGTAATGGAGAGCTAAGTCACTTCTAGTCAATTCGGGACTCTTGAAGAGATTGTGGCTTGGATTCTTGAGACCTTGGTTATGTAATGTATTTGATTTATATTTGAATTCCTCTTCTCTTCTTCTTTGTTCTCTTAATCTTGAATGCATGAATGGTAATTCTGTTTATGTTTGATCCGACTTGATTTGATCTTGGTTTAAGATTAAGTATTGTGATGAAATTTAGAACTGATTGATCTAAACTAATCACGTAATTGAAGAGGTTAGGTTACTGATTTGTGCCTAGGTTAATTGAATTCGGTGCTTAAATTGACATATATTTACATGAATGGTGCGATTGCAGATTTGTGTTTATCACTTGTCAATTGAATTCTGGACGATTGTCTAGTATGAATTCTGGATCTGATGCAGAGATCTCGGTTAGATCCAAGTTAACCATTCAAATATATTTCAGGTGTTTGTTGAAAGGTCTATGATTGAATCCACCCAATCTCAGATAGATTTTTGAATTGACTGTTCTTTTAATTGTTATTTCTCTTTAAATCCTGTCACTGCGATCCTTGAACCATCAAAACCCCTTTTTTCTAACTTTCACTTGATTTGATCAAATTGCATCTACGATCCTTGAGGAGACGATCCGGTGTTGTTCACTATACTACAAGTTTAGGTAATAACTTCGGTTATAATTTTGACTGAGTTCGGCGCTCGTCAAAATTTTGGCGCCGTTGCCGGGGACTCGTAGGTGTAATCTTTTCATTTTGAGTAACCTTACTAATTTTTGTTCTTTCTTACCTATTCTAACAGTTATTTTTCATTTACTAACATTGTTCATACCATACTAATATTTTTATCCTAGCTTTTGAATTTTTCTCGATTTAGGAAAGACGGAAAACAGTGATTACTGTAACTATTGCAATTTTCGAACTGCAATATGCCCAGAATGAGCTGAAACTTGGTCGGTTGAAGGAAAACAGCCTGATAAACAAGACTCACAGTAAACTGTGAGGTCACCCCTGGTTTTTCGAAATTCTATCATTTAGACCACTTTTTCAATTTTTTAATATTTTTTATTGTATTTTCTAGTTTCATTTTTATGTAGATTTTGTTCTGTGTTGATTCCATAATTTTTAAAAATGTTTAGACATATTAACTAGATTTATTTTTGCATATTTTGAGTGTTATTTAGTGTATTTTGCTTAGTTGCAGTTTTTGTGTTTTTGTGCTTTAGTTGATGCATGACTAGGTCCAATCCTGATATCTTGCTTGATCTTGATCCTGAGATTGATAGGACCTTGCATAGATTAATTAGAGCTCGTGTGATAAATTCCGAGTTAATTTGAACCAAATTTTGGGAGTGAACCTGATAACTTAAGTAATCCTGAAATCATGGCTGATAACATGCATAATAGAACCCTTAAGGAACTTGCTGCTCCTGATGTATCTTACCAATCTTTGTGCATTCAATATCTTGATCTTGATGCAGATTTTGAGTTGAAATCTGGTTTGATACACTTGTTACCAAAGTTTCATGGTCTTGTGGGTGAAGATCCTCATAAGCACTGAAAGAGTTCCATGTTGTGTGTTCAACCATGAAGCCACAAGGCATCTCTCGAGGAACACATCAAGTTAAGGGCATTTCCCTTCTCACTTGTCGATGCGACCAAAGATTGGTTGTTTTATCTTTCACCAGGTTCGGTCGAAGTTGGAATGACATGAAGAGGTTGTCCTGGAGAGATTCTTCCCTGCCTCGAGAGCTGCTGCAATTAGGAAGGATATATGTGGCATCAGACAGATGTCTGGTGAGACTTTGCATGAATACTGGGAGAGATTCAAGAAGTTGTGTTCGAGCTGCCCTCATCACCAAATTAGTGACCAACTCTTGATTCAATACTTTTATGAGGGTTTGCTGCCAAATGATAGAAGCATGATCGATGCTGCCTCTGGAGGAGCCTTAGTAGACAAAACTCCTACCGCCGCAAGAGATCTGATAGCAAACATGGCAGCCAATACCCAACAGTTTGGCTCGCGGATCATCACCGCAACCAGAGGAGTTAATGAAATTCAAGCATCTCATATGGACCAACAAAGAATGGAACACAGACTAGATGAATTGACTTCTTTGGAAGATGGTTCCGCTTTTCCAGATCAATGTGTTGCTGCAGCTGGTGCTTTTCCTGGTAGACCCCAATATCAGCAACAACAGCAACAATCTAGATACGATCCATTTTCTAGCACTTATAATCCTGGTTGGTGAGACCATCCCAATTTGAGATATGGGAATTCTAGCCAGCAACAACAGCCCCACCAGCAGCAACAACAGCCCCACCAGCAGCAACAACAATTTAGATATCAAGCTGCAGGTCCAAGCAATAAATACCAACAAATACCCCCGCATTCAGACAACAAGAACATGCTCGCTAGCCTGTCAATCCACTCCACCGAGCCATCATTGGAAGACACGATGAAACAAATGGCCACAAATAACATTCGGCCCAAACGAACGTCGGTGCCAACATTCGAATTTACAAACTCAAATTGGGCGGTGGCAACCACCGTGAGTGAGCTAAAGAGTCAAGGTTCTAGCCAATTGCCTTCACAAACAAATCAACAATCCAAGAGGCAACGTAAGTGCAATTACCTTGAGAAGTGGCAAAGAAGTTGATGTTTCAACCTTACAAAGAATCGAAATTGACCAAAAACGGCAGGAAATGGATAATTCGGTCCGAAATCTGCCATCGAAGAAAATTGCAGAGAATTCAGATGTTGCCATTCCATTACCTTTTCCAAATAGGATCACACAATCCAAGAGAACAATGCAAGCGAGAAATGGAAAAAGAAGTCATGGAGACATTCAGGAAAGTGGAAATCAATATTCCCCTCCTAGATGCAATCAAGCAAATTCCAAAATATGCTAAATTTCTCAAGGAGTTGTGCACTCATAAGAGAAGGTTGAAAGGGGATGAGAAGATCGGCATGGGAAGAAATGTTTCGCAATGATTCTCGCCAAGCATGCCACGTAAATGCAAAGATCCTGGAACTTTCACAATTTCTTGCACAATTGGCAACTCTAGATTTGAGCATGCAATGCTAGATTTGGGTGCTTCGATCAATGTCATGCCCATGTCGGTGTATAAGTGTTTAAACATTGGTACTTTGCAACCCACTGGTATCGTGATTCAGTTGGCAAATAGAGCCACTGCTCATCCCAGGTGTCTTTGGAAGATGTGTTAGTCCGGGTGAATGAGTTGATTTTTCCAGCAGATTTCTACATTCTGGACATGGAAGATGAGTCTCCAACAAACCATGCTCCATTGATTCTAGGCAGACCATTCCTCAAGACCGCCAAGACCAAGATAGACGTGCATGCTGGCACCCTTTCTATGGAGTTTGGCGACGATTTGGTACAATTTAACATTTTTGATGCCATGAGACACCCCCTAGAGGAGCATTCTGTTTTCCATGTTGATATGATTGAGATGCTGGTTGATGATGTCTATACTGATTTATATGCTGAATTCCCTGATATTGTTGACTATCTTGGTTCTGTTTCTTGTGATACATGTGCCACTTGTGATGTTGAACCATGTGCTGCATGTGCTGAGATTTATTCTGTTATGAGTAATGATACAGCTGCTGATGATGCAATAATTGAGACTGAAAGTCAGTACCATGCTGAAATTAATGTTGCTGAGTTAGCTGTTTCAGATCACTTGTTACCTTCCATTGTACAACCTCCATCCTTGGAATTGAAGACTTTACCAGACCATCTTAAATATGCATATTTGGGAGATGGTGAGACACTTCGGTGATCATTGCTAAAAACCTACAACCCGATCAAGAAGAAAAATTACTGCAGATTTTGAGGCGAGAATAGGCAAGCCATCGGATGGACTCTTGCATGAGATATTCCCTGGTATTAGTCCCTCCACATGCATGCATAAGATTTTATTGGAAGAAGGGATCAAACCAGTTAGACAGCCCCAAAGGAGACTAAATCCCCGATTCTAGATGTGGTGAAGAAGGAAGTTACAAAGCTACTTCAAGTGGCATTATTTATCCCATATCGACGATCAATGGGTGAGCCCCGTGCAAGTGGTTCCCAAGAAATGCGGGGTCACAAAGTGGTTGCGAATCGAACAATGAGCTTGTGCCCACACGAGTTCAAAACAGTTGGCGAGTTTGCATTGATTATAGGCGCTCAACCAGGCTACCGAGAAAGGATCATTTCCCGCCGCCATTCATTGATCGATGTTGGAGCGGTTAGGCGGCAAGTCACATTATTGTTTCCTGGATGGATATTCGGGCTATTTTCGATTCATATAGCCCCGAAGACCAAGAGAAGACTACTTTCACTTGTCCATTTGGCACATTTGCATACGGGAGGATGCCCTTTGGTCTATGCAATGCTCCGTGCACCTTTCGAGGTGTATGGTAAGTATCTTTTCTCGATTTTTTAGAAAATTGCATGGACGTATTTATGGATGATTTTACTTGTCTATGGATCTTCCTTTGATGCATGTTTAGATAGTCGGCTCGGGTCTTGCATAGATGCATTAAGACTAACCTCGTTCTAAATTTTGAGAAATGTCATTTCATGGTAGAACAAGGTATAGTCTTAGGGCATGTGATATCTCGTGAGGGTATTGAGGTAGATCCCGCAAAAATAGATGTTATTTCCTGCCTATCTTACCCCACATGCGTGCGGGAGATTCGTTCTTTCCTTGGTCATGCAGGTTTCTATCGGCGGTTCATAAAGGATTTCAAAGCAAAATTGCACTTCCTCTATCCAACTTACGCAAAAAGATGTGGAGTTTCACTTTGACAAGAAGTGCCAGGATGCCTTCAATCAATTGAAGCAGGCATTGACCAAGACACCTATCATCCAACCGCCGGATTGGACACTTCCATTGAGCCGATGTGTGATGCCTCTAATTATGCATTGGGAGCTGTTCTTGCACAAAGGGTCGGTAAAGTATCTCATGTCATTTCCTATGCTTCGAGAACTTTAGATCCCGCACAAATCAACTACACCACAACCGAAAAGGAACTTTTAGCAATTGTTTTTGCTTTAGATAAATTTCGATCATATTTGCTTGGTTCCGAGTGGTTGTGTTTTCGGATCATGCAAAGCATTGAAGTTTCTCCCGAAAAGCCCAATGCCAAGCCCCGTTGATTAGGTGGATGTTGCTCCTCCGGGAGTTTGATATTGAGATCCGTGACAAGAGTGGAGCGGAGAATTTGGTGGCTGATCACTTGAGTCGAATTGAAAGGGAGGCAGATGTTTTTCCCATCCATGATGTTTTCCTCGATGAGCAGACTTTTCAAGTTGCAAGGCAACATCCCTTGGTTTGCTTGATTTGATTAATTTCTTGGTTGCTAAAGCAATACCGCACATTTCACTAAGGCTAAGATTGATAAATTGAAAAGTGAGTCAAAGTATTATGTGTGGGATGATCCTTACTTATGGAGATTTTGCAGTGACCAAGTAATTAGGAGGTGTGTGCCTGATGATGAATTCTATTCCATTCTTAGCTTTTGTCATAAACTTGCATGTGGCGGCCACTTCGGTCCTCAACGGACTGCTAGGAAAGTTTTAGACTCTGGATTATATTGGCCCACTCTATTTCATGATGCATATATGTTTTGCAAATCTTGTGATCAATGCCAAAGAACAGGGAATACTTCTCGTAGGAATGAAATGCCCCAGAAACCCTTATTATTCTGTGAGATTTTTGATGTTTGGGGTATTGACTTTATGGGTCCTTTTCCTGTATCATTTGGTTTTGTTTACATTCTCGCTTGTCTTTGTGGATTATGTATCTAAATGGGTGGAGGCTAAGGCCACTCGGACCGATGATTCTAAAGTTGTTGTGGATTTTATTAGATCACGATTTTACGTAGGTTTGGAGTCCCGAGATCCATCATTAGTGATCAAGGTTCACATTTTTGCAATCGAAGCATGGAGGCTTTGATGAAGAAGTATGGAGTCCAACACAAGGTTTCTACACCCTACCACCCCCAAACCAATGGGCAAGCCGAGGTCTCCAACAGAGAAATTAAGCGATACTCCGGAAGACAGTTCAACCTAACAGAAAGGACTGGAGCAAGAGGCTTGAGGATGCTTTATGGGCTTACCGGACCGCTTATAAGACACCAATCGGGATGTCTCCGTATCGGATTGTTTTTGAAAAGCCTGCCACCTACCGGTGGAAATTGAACATCGAGCATTCTGGGCGGTGAAAAGGTGCAACTTGGACCTAGATCAAGCAGGTATGGAGAGGAAGCTGCAGCTGCAGCAATTGGAGGAGATCCGCTTGGAGGCTTATGAAAGTTCCAAACTTTATAAGGAGAAGACCAAAGCCTTCCATGATAAGTTGATTTTGAGGAAAACATTTGAGATTGGTCAAAAAGTTCTCCTCTATAACTCCCGCCTCCGCCTCATGCCCGGCAAATTAAGGTCTAGATGGGATGGACCATTTATTGTTACTAATGTTTTTCCTTAAGTCGTTCGGATTAAAAGTGAGGTCACTGCCAAAGCTTTCATCGTAAATGGACACCGCCCAAACAGTATCATGAACTTCCAGAGAATGCAGAAGTGGAGGTGATGAACCTTCTCCATCCGCATTATGAATAAAAAAAAAAGAAAAAAAAAGAGAAAAAAAAAAAAAAAAAAAAAAAAAAAAAAACAGCTGTGTGCCCGACAATGAGGTAGGTAGAGTCGCTCAGAAGCATGTGGAGGTCATTTTTTTTCTTCAGCGACAACAACTGCGAAAATCTTGCAGTATGGATTTTATTGGCCTACTTTATTAAAGGTCTGTTACACCTTTTGCAAAAGCTGCAGAAATTGGTCAAAAAGTTCTGCTTTGAGATTATCATCTGCACCTACTCCTTGGAAAATTGAGATCGAGGTGGCGTGGTTCTTTTGTTGTCAGACACGCGTATCCTCTCAGCATCAGATACTGAGGATCCTAGGAATGGTAATGCGCTTAAGGTTAATGGACAAAGACTCAATCATTCCTGGAAAACCAAGTTCTTGAGTTCTTTGTGTTGCCGGTTAAGTGGCGGATACGGTACTCCGTGACTCTTGAGTCGGTTTATTCTTCAGTTTCCCAAAATAACTGAACCCTTCTTCTCCTTCAAAATGGATGTCATTCTTTCAAACCCGAGAAACATTTTCCTTCTCTTCCTCAAAATGCTCTGAGAAAAATCTACAAAGTTCGATGTGAGAGATTGAGAATGTTAATGCACAAGGGTATGCCAGAAGATGTACGCTGGATAATTGAAGCAAAGGTCCGATTAGCAGGTGAGTCCTCAATTTCATTTGACTCATATATGCCCGATCTTGGAAGAAGTTCATATTCTAAAAGGAGAAGAGCAAAAAGGTTACAAGTCTGTCACAAATGTGGACGATGGAACTGTAACAAGCGATGTCATACTAAGGGGATGGTTTCCGCAAATAGAGAAGATAAAATTTTCTTCATTAAGAATGGACTGAGTAAGGAGTCATTAGATGATATCTTATTGACTCTTGAGACGCATTCTTGTGGATTGGTGCATCGTGAAATTCTTAAATTGTGGAATCTCTTCAAGGATGAACAACAACGCTACAATCTTGGGA
Organism: Ormosia emarginata; assembly: GCA_029884605.1. NCBI lineage: Eukaryota > Viridiplantae > Streptophyta > Magnoliopsida > Fabales > Fabaceae > Ormosia > Ormosia emarginata. The sequence goes on from JAQQTP010000073.1 coordinate 24,649,748, forward strand.
ATCGACTCTAAAAGACCTGTTTGCCAATTTATAAGAAAATTGGATGGGAAGCTTATCCTCGACTCATAGAAGACGTTTAAGCCGTTACTGGACATTAAACCAGAGGCAGATGTGAGCCATATCCACAAACAATCTGTACATATCATCTTCTTCTTCTTCTTCTTCTTCTTCTTCATGGCATTTTACAAAAAAAAAAAATGAAAAAAAATGAAAAAAAAAATTAGAAAAAAAAATGAAAAAAAAATGTATACTTCTTAGGGTTGGCTTTGGTAACACAAACCGTGAATGGGGAAATGCATGCATCCTGATCCAGCCTTCTTAATTGAAAAACAAAGAAGGTAGATTGTATCCCACATGTGAGGCGCTACGGTCGTATTATGGTCACTTGTCCCTTCGGGAGCCCTATGTTGCGCCTGGTCTTGAATGGGTCGAATATTGGTCAACAATGCTTTGGCACAAAGCCGAAAGAGCAGACTACCTCCATCCTAATCTTAAGTAAGTATACACTCATCTTTCATCAAGTTTTTCTAACAATTTCAAAAAAAAAAAAAAAAAAAAAAGGGGGACGTGATGTCATCGCACTCATGACGCTTGCAAAGATAAAGATACGCCATGGACCTGCGTACATACTGGTGTATGTCATCATTTTCTATTATCTTTGTATCATTTTGTTGTATTTTGATTTTTGTACAGACGATCCTTTGAGCGGGGTCCTTCGGGGTTTCTAGACTTCTTTACCTTGATGGTTTTCTTGAAGTCAAAAAAAAAAAAAAAAAAAAAAAAGTTTCGTGTCTCTTAATTTCAACCTTTTTCGACAACCGCCAACCTACCCTCATAGGTGCAATTATTCCCCTTTCCATTCTTTTTCCTATTTAAACACTCCATTTTCTCCATTTTCCTTCAAACTCGAAACACTCAAAGGGAGGAAGAGTATAGAATGGGGCCTTCTATTCGTAACCTCAAAAATGTCTCGTGTTTTTTGTGGGTCGAGTTATGGGAAGGGATTAGAGTTTGTAAACGCAGCTAGCACTCTTGGTCGATCACTACGCGAGGAATATTCATCTTGTATATGGGGGAGGTTGTCGTGGGTTAATGGGGTTGTATCACTTGCCGCCTTTGTAAGAGAGTCGGGTTTTAGGTGTCATTCCCGAAACTTTAGCTCAACAGAACATCAATGGAAAGACAATTGGGAGGAACTTAAAGTATCATCAATGCATGAACGCATGAAGATAATGCTTGAAAACTCTGATGCATTCATTGCCTTACCAGGTGGTTTTGGTACTTTGGAAGAAATTTTTCAAATTGTCTCTTGGGCCGAACTGAACATCCACCATAAACCCATTGGTTTGTTGAATGTTAATAATTTCTTTGATCTTTTGTTCTTTTTTCTTGACAAAGTTGTGGAAACGTAAATTTATCACTCCTTCGGCAAGACAACTTCTTATCTCTGCCTCCACTATTGATGAGCTCATTGATAAATTAGAAGCTTTTGAGTATATACCTGATCAGTTATCAGCTCAGATAGATTGGTCAACAGGAAGCAGCGAAGGAAGTAACAAGAAACAAGAGCCCGATCTGAAACTTTCTCTTTAATGGGTTTGATTTTAAAAAAAAAATTCAAAAAAAAAATTGTTGTTGTTTTGTTTAGTATGATATGGTTGTCATGGACTTATTAAACCAATTAGTGATGGCAGAGTAAGGAGTAATTTTACTCTTGAGACGCATCTTAATTGGTGGCAGAGTAAGGAGTTTTTTAGGTAGTAATTAATTAGTATTGAATTGTGGAAGTACTAACGTTTTCTTATTTGATTTCTTTTCAGGGTCTGATGCGGCACTGACAGTGTGTTTCTTTTCTGCTTAGCGTTGATTCACTTCTTATCAGGTTGTGTTGCTCTTTTCTATCTCTTTCTTTCACATTGAGGACAATGTTCTATTAAGTGTGGGGGGAGAGATTTTAGCATGTTTCTGTTTCTTTTCGTTTGTTGAAAAAAAAAATTCAAAAAAAAAAAATTCAAAAATAATAAAAAAAAAAAAAAAGGTTCATTGCATGATTGAATAATTTTTTCTCCCTTCTTGAACTGATATGCTTGGTGATGGATGATTGAATTGATGAATTGAGTTTGATGGATGCATACCTTGTGAGATTTTGAGCCTAATGGATGGATTCAACATATATGCCATTCTCTTCTTTCTTGTGTGATTTTCACTCATGTTAATGACCACTCTAGAACTTGCTTTGATTCTTTTGAGGCTACATTTCACTTGCATGCATGAACATGATTGAGGCCCTCTTTCTTAGCTAGTTTAACCAAATAGCCAACCTTGTTTTCAATATAATATCAAGCACTCTTTTGACCTCTCGAAAATTCTCTGATTCTTGCCAACCTTGTATACTTTCCTTTGCTTAACCCCTTTGAGCTTATTTGACCATTCCTTGTTTCTAGCTCATTATGTGCCTTAAATGAAAAATCGTGTTCTTACTGTACCTTAGGGAATAAAAGAACATTAGCCTGGTTAATGGATGAGTTTTTGAACAAGTGTGGGGGTGTGTGTACAAAATGGTTGTTGAAAAAAAAAAAAAAAGAGTGCCTAGAAAAAAAAAATGAAAAAAAAAAAAAAAAAGAAAAATGTATGTATATAGTTATGTTCATATATATAAAAAAAAAAAGAGAGAAAAGGATGGGGAAATGAATATGTAAAGGGATATACATTAGAGTTGAGATGAACTTTTATGCTCGTGATTTGAACTCGCTCTCATTTGCTTTTATTTCTTTGGTATTTATCTTCTCATATCCATTTTATCCTCTTCTGTTACCTTGACCTCACTACAACCTTGAATAAAGTCCTCATGATTTGTGTGTGCATGTGTTTTGAGTAGTGGAGAAGTAGAAGATAAGCAAGCTTATGGTAGTACAATTTTCATGGGTTGAATTGAGTGAAATACCTACCTTTTAAACACTTGAGAGATTGAGAGGGAATATTGTGAAGATCCATCATTCTTAATTCATTCTTTTCAACGGAAGTTTCCTTGCATTTTGGTTTGAGATGTGAAGAAATGTTACCTCATTTATGCTTTGATCCCTTGAATTTCTTGTTGCTCTTCTTGCTTCATTGAGTCCTTTAGAGTTTTTAACTTTTAAGTTTGTGTCGTTTGTCTTTGTCTTCTAACTTTAGTTTTATATGTTTTGCCCAGGAGTGCAAAAAGCTAAGTGTGGGGAATTTGATAATCACATATTTTATTCATTAAGAAACCCTCATTATTAGTCATTTACACTCTTCATGTACTTAATTGACTGAATTTGATTATGTTTTGTAAGTTTGAACTCGAATCGGACTTAATTGATTTTTCAGCATTATTCGAGTCTTACACTGTTTCTGTATTTTGGCCATATCTTGAGTTCTAAATGTCTGATAATTATGAATTTTACCTTGTAGGAAAGATAAAAGAGAGCTCTACAACTTTGATGAAGAGCTCAAAGTCAAATTCAGACATTTAGTGGAGCTAATTGGGCATGGAAATCAGAATACGGGATTTGTGACTGGAACCCGAACAGTGTGTAGTAACCAGAACATAATTCGAGTTTGGGTTTATAGAATGGGCTGAAAATTGGTGATCTGAAAGTTAAGACCCATATGTACAACTTTCATGACAAACACAAAACTTGATTCGGGCTCCTTGATGGAGATATTGGGTCTGAAAGTCAAAACAGAGGTGCTGAAACTGGTCCTGAGCAGTCTGTAGTAATTGGGTCATATCTTGGGCTGTAGGACGAATTTTTGGGTGCTTCCAGAGCCATTGGAAAGCTTAGACAATTTCCTAGAACTTTCATGAAGACCATTTGGCTCAACAATGACGAAATCAATGAGTTCAGCAATGAATACTTTCGGAGACAAGGAAGCTCACCTACCAAGTTCACCTACCAAGCTCACCTACCAAGTTCACCTACCAAGCTCACCTACTAATTCCACCTACTAATCTCATCTACCCATCTACTACTACTCTGAATCCTCTATAAAAGGAAGCATGTGGAGAGCTCTAAACACAACATACACTTGGTGTTAGAAATAGCTTTTCATAGTTCTTGTATATTTTTCCTTCATTGTAATGGAGAGCTAAGTCACTTCTAGTCAATTCGGGACTCTTGAAGAGATTGTGGCTTGGATTCTTGAGACCTTGGTTATGTAATGTATTTGATTTATATTTGAATTCCTCTTCTCTTCTTCTTCTGTTCTCTTAATCTTGAATGCATAAATGGTAATTCTGTTTATGTTTGATCTGATTTGATCTTGGTTTAAGATTAAGTATTGTGATGAAATTTAGAACTGATTGATCTAAACTAATCACGTAATTGAAGAGGTTAGGTTACTGATTTGTGCCTAGGTTAATTGAATTCGGTGCTTAAATTGACATATATTTACATGAATGGTGCGATTGCAGATTTATGTTTATCACTTGTCAATTGAATTATGGACGATTGTCTAGTATGAATTCGATGGATCTGATGCAGAGATCTCGGTTAGATCCAAGTTAACCATTCAAATATATTTCAGGTGTTTGTTGAAAGGTCTATGATTGAATCCACCCAATCTCAGATAGATTTCTAAATTGACTGTTCTTTTAATTGTTATTTCTCTTTAAATCCTGTCACTGCGATCCTTGAACCATCAAAACCCCCTTTTTCTAACTTTCACTTGATTTGATCAAATTGCATCTACGATCCTTGAGGAGACGATCCGGTGTTGTTCACTATACTACAAGTTTAGGTAATAACTTCGGTTATAATTTTGACTGAGTTCGGCGCTCGTCAATGTCGGACACCGTTATGTTGGTATCAGGATGGGGAAAGCATGACTGTTGGACCAGATCTTGTACAACAGACTACGGAGAAGGTAAAGATGATACAAGAGAAGATGAGAACGATGCAAAGCAGATAGAAGAGTTATGCGGATAAACGAAGACGACCTCTTGAATTTGAATTTGTGTTTCTAAGAGTTACTCCTATTATAAAACAAATTAATCTACACTGTTTTAATAAGCTCAGCCTACATTGACCTACAAAATGTACTAATCTTTTCATTTACTACTGAGGCTTTTCCTTCCTCTATAGGATAATTGACCATGTAAAGGAAACGTGCAACTTTTCCTAATGTTTCTTAAACAAATTACACCTTAATTAAATGGTAAATGGTGCGACATTAAATCTATTAACGAGGGTGAGCATGTGTTTCTAAGAGTTACTCCTATTGGTGTCGGAAGAGTTATTAAGTCTAAGAAACTTACTCCTAAGTTCATTGGACCGTATCAGATTATCCGACGTATAGGTCTGTAGCGTATCGATCGCTATCTTTGCCATTTCTGTCGAATCCGCATGACGTGTTTCATGTGTCTCGATTACGGAAGTATATACCAGATCCGACGCATGTTATACAACCCGGATGACGTACGGTTGAAGGAGAATTTGACTTACGAGACTTTACCCGTCGACCGGACGATTGAGGACGAAGGTAAAGCAGCTTCGAGGGAAAATGATCGAGCTAGTGAAGGTCATATGGAATGATGTGACAGGTGAAGCTACCTGGGAACTAGAAAATAAAATGAAGGATCAGTATCCTCATTTGTTTTGAGGAACAGCGAATTTCGAGGACGAAATTTTTATTTGTTGGGGAGAGTTGTAACACCCCAATTTTTAGAAAATGTACCGAATGTACTGTTTGCTGTTTTTCAAGCTTTCGTGTGAATGACCGTTGTGTCCCTATTTTACTGTTTCTCGATTTCTGCATGAAATACAAATACGTTTATACAAGCTCAAATTTTATTTGGTCTTTTTACGTAATTTGTTTCGAGACGGTAAAATAAAAGTTTTTCCGAGCTACTGTTTTAATTTTTCTGGAAGATATACAGACAATTAATACTGTCTGTAATTTTATTTGAACTTTTTGGATGATTAGCTACGTTGTGGGAAAAAATGAAAAAATGACCATTACGTCCCGAACGTCTTGTTTTTACTTGTTTTTCTGTTTTTAATTGTTTTCTACTTGATTTAGTGTCCAATATTCGTCTGTGATTTTATATGGACTTTTTGTGTGATTTGCTACTAAGGCGGGGAAAATAATATTTTTTAGGACCGGTAAAATCTGTTTTTAATTATTCAGAGGCGGGGGATCTTACTAAACCTAATTCTGAATGAGCCTAAAATTAATCTTTTAATTTTTAGGATTTAACTGTCCAATAAAATAATTTTTTATTATTATAATATTATTTTATTAGTCAGTACAACTTAGTGACAGTGGACCCGGAAATGTTTTGCGGGACCCACGTTTAGCTAAACCAATTAACTTAGTAGCTTAATTAAACATGATTAGTGAAGGAACATTCTTGAACATGATGATTAGGCTTGATGACTAGGTTATTAGTGACTAAGCATGGTGACTAAGGCTTGATGACTAGGTTAGGAGTAGCCAATAGGAAACAAGCTTGCTAACCAAGTTTTAATCTTGACCTTTGAAGCATCCAAGGGCTTGGATGAAGCCAAATCCATGCACGCCTTGCATGCATTGAATGTCTACGGCCAAGAGGGGTTGGAAGACCATTCTTCACTTCATCTTTCATGCTTTTCTCTCTTCTCTCTCTTCTCTCTCATCCAAGAACCCTAAACACCATTGTTGCTTCCTTTCTTCACCATTCGGCCAAGACAATATCTACACAATCCAATCACCCAAAATTTCTTCTAACCAAGTTTTCTAAACCTAAACACAATCCTAAGAACATCTCTAGTTGAGAGTTCTTTCAAAATCTTACATCTGAAGCTTGAAAACCTACTTGGAAGTTTGTACCAAGGAGGTGAAATCTCTTGTTTTTCTTTTCTAAACTCTTTTTCAAAGTTCTAAGCCATGATTTATCCATGGTTTAAGCTCTCTTTTAATGTTTAGTAATTTGTAGTTTTTGTTTAAGCTTGCTAGGTTTTTGGAGGAGGAAAACCGAAGCTCTAGGAGGAGTGAAAGAAACCTTTTGTCTTCATTTAAGGTAAGAGGAAGACAAATCTTATCACCTATGGATGGTGGTAAGAAGATGGAGTTGATTTTGTGATTGTAGAATCCATAAGGATTCATGTGTGTGCTTGTTAGTAGCTTATTTGATGTGGTTGTGTATTTGTTAGTAGCTTTTCTATTTGTTGTTTGTAATAAATTGCATGTCTACAAGCTTTAAGTTGCATGTCTATAAGCTTTGATAATATTGTATGTGTTAGAATTGCATGATAAAGTATAGAATTGCATGATAATGTATAGGATGTGAATAACATGTCAAGGAAATGCATGTGTGTTCCAAAGAACACCACACCAAGGCTCACGACCACTAACCAAATGGAGAACCAAAATGTTCTCTTAATTTTCTTAAAAGGTAATTTAATTAACCTAGGAGAATTAAGAAGGTTTCAAGTTGATTAGATCAAAGAAAATGAATTTAGAAATCAAATGGTAAGACTTAGTATTTTCGGCCAACATGCCTAAAATGAATGTGTTGATTTCAAAAACCATTTTCTAAAACAATGGTTAAATGAATTTAGACAATACAATAAGTTTGACATATATTTAGAAGATGAGAAATAATTTAGAAATCAATTTCAAAAGATTTAGGAAATTCGCCAACATGCCAAACTAGATATTCTTGATTTCTAAAATCAATTCCAAACCATTTTCAAGTATAAAGAAGGCATTATATGTTAACAAGAATTTTTTTTTCTAAAAAGAGTTTTTAAGAAATCAATAGATTAGAATTAATTTAAGGAATTAAAATTAATGATTTTGTTGTTATAAAGGAAATACAGTAATCTTTAAGAATTTCTAACATATGGCTCATACTATATTTTGAAGCATGTTAGGAGTTTTTAAAAGATTAAATTATCCGGTTTATTTAAATAAACAGAGTTTTTACGAAAAAATTAGGAAACCATTATTATTAATTTTCTAAACAAAATACTGTCAATTTTTAGTAAAAACAGACAAATAAGATAGAAAAGATGTCCAAAAGACAGTATACGGTATGAAAAATATTATACGTAGTTTAAACGTATTAATTATTATTTCTGTTTATTTAAACAGTGATTTTTAAGGGATTTGGACAAGAAAATGATTTAAAAATCCTACGCGATAGAGAAAACGTATTAAAAATTCTACGCGATTTTAAAAACAGAAAAATATATTTACGCGATTTATAAACATTTGTAAAATGTGAACCCGTACAGGCTTTTGAGGATTTTTTGCTGTCGGGAAAATGTGAACCCGTACAGGCTTTCTATTTTTCTGCCATTGAGGGCATATTTTATCTTGAAGGCATTTTCATAATTTCATATTTTTGGAATTATGTATTGAGTTTATGCCAAATTTTTGGTGGATTGGTTGACGAGACGAATCACATCGTGTTGTCGATGCGATAAACGTAGTGTGGTTCATTGTTCTAATGGACTTGGAGACGCTAGTGTACGGTATCCCATATGTGGACAGTTGGTAGCTCCTTTGGGCCGTGGTAAACCAATAGCACACTAATGGACTCGACACGCACTATATTTAATCGAGATTTCGTGAAATCTAATAGTACATTGCCTGTAGTGCCACAACGTGAGACCGTGGACTACACCACGCCTGGATGATGGATTCTTGTGTCGTGGGGCTATAGACGCGACGTGAGACAGTGCAATAGTTTGGTTTGGCAGCCGTGGTACTAATAGATTTGGCGGGTCATTCTCTCTGATACTTGTGTGTTTTTTAGCTCCATGGAGTAGGGTGTGTCTTATATTTATTTATTGGGATCTATTTATTTATTTTGTCTTATCTATTTATTTATTTTGTCTTATCTATTTATTTATTTTTTTCTTATCTATTTATTTTTGTCTTATCTGTTTATTATATTGATATTGATTTATTTGTTTACCGTATTTGTTTTATCTATTGTTGTATTGTATCATTTGTTTCTTGTTTTATTTTATCCGTGATGGTATATTGTTGGGATATTTAAATCTTTTTGAATCTTTACACTACTCTGTTACTTATTAATGTTATAGCTTTTCATATTGCATGAATTGTATATCTTTTGTTTGTCGTCTTCTTATTGGCCATGTTTGTGGTGATTTTAGATTGTCTTACCTCTTTATAGTATGTGTTTCCTGTATATACCTGTTTATATGGTAAAGAGTTTGAGGAAGAGGAACAGCCTCTAGAGATTCTGTACACCGAGGAAGAAGAGGAACAAAGAAGAGGAAGATCAGTTCGACGACCAAGAACCATCCGATCATCCATATCCTTTGGATTGATTGTGGGAGATGGCGGTGCAGGATTCTTGGGGTTTGTATGCCTAGAGTTTCATGGAGGTTCATTGGCTTGGCATCTGCGAGGAGACCGAGACTCTGTGACATATGTAAGACAGTTGACTGTGACCCTACGTCAACAGTTTGATAGAGAGCCGGTTATGACTACTACTGTATTTTTACATTTAGAGTTACCTTTATCTCTTAGGCGTCATTTTGGTGGTATGACCACGGAGCCTAGTGAGATTAGTATCGTATCGACTACGTGATCTCGTTTTCGCCGAGAGTCGAGACATCCGGGATATTTGTCTCCTGATGATCATTTTCATGTTGAGAGTGATCCTTCAGAGGATTAAATATGCATGATGTTTTTTTTGGGCGCGTCTGCGTATGTCTGTATATATTGACTCTTTTATTGCTTTATTTACTGTTTTCGTTTAAATATTTGTAGTTTTAGTTGTAAATAATTTGTACAACTTATAACTTAAATCATCTGTATATTATAAGTAATGTTGTTTTGTTTATTTGCTATTTCCGCATATTTTATTTAACAATATTCTGTTTATCAGGAATTATCTTACAATATGTAATATTATTTAACAAATGTTTTACAACTTGGGTAGATTTTATTTATTTATTTTATTTTTCTTTATATGTGTGGCATCCCCAAAGGGGTGTTACAAGGATTAAGACTTGATCACCAAGCTTAGCTCTCATTGGTTAATCCTAGCCTTGTCACTAACCATGTCATCAAGCTTAGTCACTAATTAAGCCTAGTCATTAAGCTTAGTCATATGCTCTTGAATGTTCCACCACTAATGATGTTTAATTAAGCTACTAATCCTATTAAGTTTTCACTAAACGTGGGTCCCGCAAAACATTTTCGGGTCCATTACCGCTTATTTGTACTGACTAATAAAATAATATTATAATAATATAAAATTATTTTCTTTTACAGTTAAATCCTAAAAATTAAAAGATTACTAACCGTATCATTCATAATTGGGTTTAGTAAGATTCCCCAACTCTGAATAATTAAAATAAGATTTTCCCTGCCCAGAAAATATTATTTTCCTGTCCCGGAGGAAATCACACAAAAAGTCTAAATAAAATCACAAACAGTAATATAAAATAGTAATTCATACAGAAAAATAACAAACAATACAAAAAGGATATAACGGTCATTTATCCTAAAGTTGAAAAACATCAAACAGTACATTTGGGACACAACGGTAATACCCCAAAAGTTTAGGGTGTTACAGCATATGATAAGAATCACGTGGAAAGGAAAACTATGTTATTTTCTAAGAACTAAGAGGTACACGGTTTCCATAAGGATTTTGGAACAAATCATTTGAAATATTTTACTAAGTATGAATTCTAGATGATTAAGTAACAAGTAATTGGATTAAAGATTTTTACAAAGTGAAATGAGATAGGAAATGAATAAATATTTAGTTATGGAAAATAAATTGATTTTCGGCCAACATGCCAAGAATTGGTGTTTTAGATCAAAAATATTTTCTTAAGGGTAGTTTTGAAGGATTGATTAATAAGAACACAATTTAGTGAATTTTGAAATGAAAAAGGAGTTTTTAAAGGCAATTTGAGAATTCAAATATTTTATGGAATAAAGTTTTTATTAGACAAAAGAGATTTTTATTCATGATAATAGAGGATAAGTCTTGAAAGTGATTTATGTAATGCCCCAAATTTCCTAAATATTTGATAGTTATTTTGACAGTTAACAGAATTCTAGTATTTAGTAATTTCTGTGTACTGTAAAATTATTTTGAGTACTCCGTCAGCGTATTTGATCGTTTTGAGTGATTTACTTCGTGTCAAGAAAATAATAATTTTTGGACCGGGGGAAATTTTTATGTATTTATTTCTCTTGATTGTTAATTATTTTTAACAATCTGACTTGATTTTCATACGTTTTCTAATATTTGTGATTTTTGTGGATGATTATAAATTTTTATATTTATCATATTGTTTTTGGGCTGTTTGTGGGCCTAGGTGGCCTTATGTAGGCCCAGGTGGCCTTACGTGGGCCTAGGTGGGTTCCACAAAGTGAAAATTTTTCTACGTATAGAAAAATTTGTACTGTTTAGATGGAGATGGGGGATTTTACTAAACCTGAATCCAGAAATAGTTTTTAAAATTTTCTTTTACTGTGTTTTGTACTGTATTTAATTATCAAGCGATAAAAATACAGTAAATATATTCTTTCGTGGGGTTATAGCAGATAAAAATAAATATTGTACTGTTAAGTCAACATTAATGATTATGACAACTTTTGACGGACCAATAGGAAGCAAGTTTATTTTTTGAAGCTTTGAATATCAACTGTCGATTTAATCAATGGTGTAGAATCGGTCTAATAAAATGGCTATGAACATTTATAACCGTTGGATTTAGATTTAAATCAAGGGTGGAGATTTGATCTTATAAAGTAGCTAAGACCATTTATGACCGTTGGATTTGGATTTAATCAACGGTGGAGATAGATTATTTATGACCATTGGATGTGGCTATGACTAATTATGACCCTTGGATTAAAAGTAAGAAGGAGTAATCTTGACCCTTCATTTTGGAGATGCATCTAATGGCTAGAATTTCAAGGAGGAAAGATCTAATGGCCTAGATTAAGTCTTCTAATCAAAAGTCTACCATAATCCTAACCATTGATCTAATCAATGGCTAAAATGGCTCTAAATAGTGGCTAGAAAAGATGACAACCATATGGAATGCATAGATGGAGGGGGGACGGTTTTTGTGTTGTTTAGGAGCTTAAGGAAAAAGTTTGAAGACATTATTAGATGTCTTGGTCAATTATGCATTATTATTGATTATTTGCACTCTTAAGAGAATGCATGAAGGGGGGACAATTTTGGTGCATGTTTTAGAGCAAAGCATGGTTTCATGACCATTATTTCCATTCTTGGTCATTATTGATTCTTTTTCAAGAAGCTAAGTTATCAATCTTTTCTCTCCACTTTCCTTTCATGGTGGTTTCGGCCAAGCACTCTATGATCACCCTCCATCACTCAAAAATTTTATCCAACCTAGTTTATCGAATCCTTACCTCATTCTAAGAACATCTCTAGTTATGAGTTTTCACAAAATCATTCATCTTGAGCTTCAAATCCAAGCTTCAAGTTTCTATCATAAAGGGTAAAGTTCTTATCTCTTCACCCAAACTTCAAGTTTTAATTTTATAAGCCATGCTCTAACCATGGTTTACCTATTTCTACACTTGTTATTGATTTTAACATTTGTTTATGATTTTTAGGGATTTTTCCATGGAGCTTTATGAAATTGGTAGGAAGGAAAACTAAGTGTTTTCACTTCATTCTTTATCTTAACCAAGTCTAAGAAGCCTTTATTTCACAAAAAAATCAAAAACTCCAACCTTGTTCTTCAAGAGGAACCATTCAGCCATTCACCCAAAATCACCATCCAATCTCTTTTAATTTTATCCAACCATAGATCTTGAATCTACATGATATTCTAAGCAACTTTCATGTTGAAGATTTTCTCTAAATCATCCATCTTCAAACTTGTTCTTCAAGCTAAAGATTGAAGCTTTATTGGTGAAGTTTATTAATCTTCACTTTTCTTTTGATTTTCAAAGTTCTAACCATGATTCTAATCCATGGTTTTCTTATTCAAGTCTTATATATTAATTATGTGTGTGTTTTGTTTTGTATTTGAGAAGCCTTTGGTGGTGAAGGACTTGGAAAAAGAAGCAAAACAATGAGCTTTTGAGGATCTTCAAGAGGTAAGAGGGAGATTCATCTCACTAACCAAGTATGGTAGTGAGAGATGGTTGTGTATTTGATGGATAGTGAATCCATGTGAGGATTCATATCCATGGTCATGTAATTATTTGTGGGTGTTTATGTGCTTTGATTATTTGCCTATGCTTGGTATGATTTGCATGATTTATTGCTTTGATTATGGCATGCTTGTGATATATATAAGTTGATTATATGTGATGTATGCCATAAAAATTATTGGAACGGAAAATAATTTTTGGTTTCAAAGACCATGAGGATTTCAGCCTCAACACCTCAAAGTAGGTGTTCATAAATTAATATTTTCATGAATGATAAAATTGGATGATTGGAAGAGTAAGGAAAATAAATAAAGGGTTTGTTTTTCAAGAAGTAGTATTCACAGTTTTGAGAAGTTGATTTATTTTGTGTAAAAACAAGAATGGAATTTAATGGAACTCAAGGACATTTTTGAATAAAAAGATTCTACGTATTTCATTAATCATGAGTTTTAAATGAAAAGAGCAATGAGTTGATGATTTTAAGGATTTGCAAAGAAAGTGAAAAATGAAAATGAACAAATGATTTGATTTCAAAGACTATGAGTCTCACGGTTTTTGTGAAGAATTTTAATGGTTTTGTTTGAGTAAAGCCATATTGACTTAAAAGGAAAAATATTTGATGACTTCAATGGCCAAAGACTCCATGGTGTTTGGGAGATTGGAATAGTTTTGGTTTTATGAAACAAAGTGATTTCAAAGTGAAAACAAAGTGTTTGAACAAAGTGTTTTAGTACAAGGATTAAAGAAAATGGAAACAAGGTGTTTTGTTACTTGCAAAATGGAATTTTGTTTATGAAAGGCAAAAAGAGGTTGAAAGTGTTTGAACCTCAATTTACTTTGAAGAGGATTGATTTTGGAATTGATTTGAGAAAAATGGAGAATATAATGGTGATTTAAAGTTTTCTAACGTGTAACTCATCCTTTAGGTTTTGGAGAGCGTTAGTAAGTTTTAAAGTTAGAAACATTGATTTAATTCCATGAAATGATGAATTTGTAGAATAAATTATGAAAAAGATTTTCTTGAGTAAGAAAATGTGGAAAATAATGTGAGTAGTCATATTATTTTGAGAAAGGTTGAAATAGAATTTTTGAAAGTTGAGAAATATTTTTCGTAATGGAATTATGGTGAAAAATGATTTACGTAACTTAAAAACGTGATTTTTAAGCTACGCAATTTGAAAAACGTTTAAATATTTTCACGCGATTTGAAAAAAAATGTTGAAATATTTCTACGCAATTTGGAAAGTGTTTAAATATTTTACGCGTTTGAGATATTGTGGAAAAATCGCTACGCGATTTAAAAATGGTGGAGTATTTTTACGTGATTGATGAAAACGTTGAAAAATCAATATGTGATTTAAAAATGTAACAAAATTATGAAAACGTAACAGAAATGTTACAAAATTGTGAAAACACGACAAAAGTATTTTATGACTATGAAAACGCGATAACATGATTTTGCGATTAAATATACAGTATGAATACTGTTGGGCCAGTGTGTAGACCCTGATTATGAGATTATGAAATTAAACTGAGAATGGGCCAATGTGTAGACCCTGAATATGAAATTGTGAATTGTGCCTGTGATTGGTATTAGTGCATTGAACATGCATTGGAAATGGTGAATTTTGCTTGTGATTGGCATTGGTGCATTGAATATGCATTGGAAAAAATTATGCATTATGGCATATGAGGAAATTAAACAAAATTGCATTGAGATATTCGTGCATTGAACAAAAAATTTGATAGCTGATGCTATTGTGACCCTTGTGGTTGAAGAGAGAATATGAATTGATAGTGAGGTCTGCGATGGATCTTGGGGACGTTAAGACGCGACGGTCGACCAGTGGATATCTGTCTGTGGGCTAAGGCTGGACCATATGCCATTTGGCGATGTGGTCCGTTGTAACGCATTGACGATATCCGACAAGAACACGATTCTTTTCAAAAGCTGGACAATTGTATGTGGGCTAAGGCTGGGCATTGTCTGTGGGCTAATCTGGAAGATTGTCTTTGGGCTAAGGCTAACAATTAACAGAGCATTCTTCTCGAAATTGTGAAAACCTCCATGGAGTTGTTTTTGAAAAATTAAGTCTTTGCGCACATGCATGTTGGTATGAAAATTGAACTGTTGAATAATACTGGATGATGATAATGATAAATAATGTTGATGGCATTATTGTTATTATCATGTGATTTGAATTGATGAATACTTGGATATTGTTGAGGACATCATCGTGAATATTGAATGATATTTGAACTGATAAATAATTGGATGATGATAGTTGATTAATGTTGAGTGTATTATTGGAATTATGGTATGATATATCTGTATGATATGTTGTTTGTGTTATCTCTATGCTACCATATTGGTATTGGCGTAGGTGACCTCACCTCTTTGTTATATTGTTTTGCTGTGTTTGTATTATTAAAATTTAAATAGTAGATGGAACGAGTTTCTTAGACGTGAATGGAGGCAAATAATCTGAGTTCGGTGACAACATCAAGGGGTGACCATCCCGAACTGGTTAATGTACAAATTTGAGGAGGAACAGATACATGGTACATCAAGATGGATACAAGAAGGAATAAATATGTTAAGTTTTCTCGCTAGTGTTTTACCATGCTATTAAGTAAGACCCGTCATAGGGTTTGCTACTGTTTAAAATTGAGTCTGTAAGTTTTATATTTCTCTTTAAATTATTAAATATTAATTGGTGTGAATATTGTATATTAATTAGGTTAAATATATTTTTCAGTGTTACTTATAAATATTAGTAAGTTTATATTTCCGTCTTTGATGAAAAGAAATTTTGAAACCCACCTTTTATAACTCAAACCTTTTATGAACTTCTTTATAGATTATGAGTTGGGAGTCAGAAATGTGATGCCCTACGGGGGGTGTTACAATTTAGAGCTCAAGGTATTTTATTAAAAAGGATTTTAGTAAAGGTAATAGTAGACGGTTTTATTAAAATTGAATAATGCAAATTTTGAGAAAAACGTCAAAATTATTACTTAGAGTAGTTTTTATAAGAAAAATGGAAAATGATGTCCAAATAATATTTTTAGTTTGGAAAGTTTCAAAATTTAATTTAGAACACCAAGAAATATTTTATACAATGAAAAATAGTAGAAAAACCTTACCCATTTCAAAAATAATGATTTTTGAGCTACGCGATTGAGAAAACGATTTAAAAATGTTTGAAAATATTTACGCAATTTAAAAAATATTTGAAAATATTTACATATTTTAAAAATGTTTGAAAAATGTTACGTGATTTAAAAAATGTGATAAAATGTTTACGCGATTAGAAATTACAACAGTTGGCTGTCAGGCTATCGTGGTGGGCCCCATTATGTTAGAAAATGATACTGCCAAGAATGTGGTGGGTATATGTAAATACGATGAAATATGATTTGTATGTGTTGGATCATACAATGATTTGTAAGTGTTGGATGATACATCGTGCATGGAAAAGCATTGTACAGTTGATGGTTGTTGTGGCGTTTTATGCCTAAATAGTGAACAGGAACTTACAAGATAGTGGGATCTTGACAAATCCTGGGGGGACGTCAGGGCGCGGTGATTCGCTTCGTGATGATATTATCACGAGTGCTTATGTTAGCATGCTATATATATATATATATATCCCTGGCCGTGATAAAAACCATGTGCAACGCACTGACAGCCCCGACGACACTATTACTTTTCATGGTCCAGCATAGACTATCTTTTTAGGGGGGACAGATCTTCTGGAACGTTCATATTTGAATTTGAGTCTAACTCCATGGAGTAGGAACTGGTTGCATTGTGCATAAGGATGGTTAACATATATATCATACATATGCATAATTAGCATTTACACTGTTGGTACGTAATATTATTATGGGGTTATCATTATGCTTGATATGGTGATGCAAGTTTAGCGAATTATTTACTTATTAAATATTATGAAAATATTTAATGATTTATGTTATTGTATAGAATGTATGTTGAACTGTGTTGGCATGTTTGTCGTTTCCTCACTGCTATATTGGTATGCGATGTAGGGGATCTCACCTCTTTGCTGTATTGTTCTGTCTATTTCTATTTTATGCCTATGTCAGTGAAGACTGCAATGGCGGAAATGAGGGATCAGCTAGGGTTCTTTAGACTACAGTTTCTTGAAGGCGCTGTTGCTTGGTGTGTTCATTGGGACTCTAAGTATATAGAGTATTGTGGTGATATTACTCTATCTGTAAGTAAGACCCACCATGGGGTCATTACTTCTTATTTTTAAGGTTGCATAAGTAGCGAGACATTCCCGGCTTGGGAATCTGTCTTTTGAGAAGGACTTTTGTCTTTAGAAATTGTAAACTTCGGCCAGGTAGATTTTTATATGGTTTGTATAATGAAGATATTATGAATCCATATTATGTACGAGAAATGTATTTTATTCTGTCTTTATATCTTGTGTTTTTCTAATTCAGTAAAGTTTATGTTATTTGCGAAAAAGAAATTTTGAAACCCGTATTTTAAATAATATTTAAACATTTTATAACTTGGGTAAAGAATAATAAAGGAGTTGGTCTGAAATATGATACCCTAAGGTGGGTGTTATAAAGATCATCTAGACTACTTGAGGTAGGGGTGCTTGATCTCAAACTCTACCTCTTGCTATTCTCTCTTCATGTTTGTGATATGTATGATTTGGTTTGAAAATGGGTTTTGCATGGTTTTTCCATGGATTAGGTTAGAAGAACTTGTTGGAAACATATTTTGTGATTCAACTTGAGTTAATCTATGCATGATTGATAGTTTTGTTCTTGGAAATTATTCGTGAAATACCTTGAGTTAGAAGTTGAAAAATGAGAATGGAAGGTCTTGATTTTGATCATAAATCCATGCTAGATGAGTTGGGAGTTGGCATGAGGATTGTTATATGATTAGAGATCATTTTTGTGTTTGAAAATCACTTAGAACCTATGATTTGAGGATTCGATATTGATATGAGAATCAATGGAATAAGAATCAGGTTTTCTGGTGCACTGGCACCTAGGCGCCAGAGTAAGGCGCCTAAGCACCCACTAACCAGAACATGACCAGCATCAGACTGCGAGCGTGGCACTTGGGCATGGGATTTGGGCGCCTAAGCGCCAACTGATCAAGAACACATCAAGTGGAGGCCGAGAGCATAGCGCCTAGGCACCAGTGTTGGGCGCTTAATCACCAGATGCTAAGGAAAACATGGCAGAGTTTTTGCCATGTCCACGTGTAGGCGTGGGTGAATGGTGCCTAGACACCAAGTCCAAGTTTTCTCAGGATCTTTATTTTGATGAAATGAACTTCCTTACTTGTTAAGGTCTTTCATATATGCTTTTTAAAGTGTGTTGAGATGCTAGTAGAAGTATTTCATAGAGGAAATGACTACCTTGCATATATGGAAAAGTAGGAGACTTTGAGCATCCAATGGTTATGGTTTGCTATAGGTTGTTATCTAGAACCTTGAGCAACATGAGGTTGTGTTTGATATCACTTGTGATGTGATGATAAGATGTACTAGATACAATTAAACTGAGTTTGTTTGGCATGATTTGCCTATCATTATGCATGATTTACTCCTTTATGGTGAAAGTTGAGCTTAAGGTGCATGAATGATGAGTGCTCCCTTGTTTACCAATGTTAAGTTATGAGAAAAAGCTAGAAACATGAGTTTTCTCCTTTATGAGATAAAACTAAGCTGAGAGTACATGTTTGCTAAATTTTGCTCTTTCACTTTGTTATAGTGGACCTTGTGCTGAGTTATTGTGGTATGCATATGTGATTTGAATATAACACTGCATAGTTTCACACACTAGTTATTCCTATATATTGTAATCTTATATGATGTGCATAATCATTTGACAAGAGAATTATAGGTAATTGGTCCTAGGGACTAGTCCTAGATTCTCAGAGCATGCAGGCTCTTAAGGCCAGGGTTACCAATATTATGAGGTGGTAGTAGTACTCTCACCGTTTGTGCGGAGGAACAATTCCACTCATTACCAAGTAGGTTAAGGAGGTAATAGATTCCTTCCTTACCCAAAAAGATAAAAGGGAATCGGGTTCCTGGGAATGAGCAAGTATCATGTGTTTTTTAAAACAAAAATCTGCATAAGCATTGCACAAACATACTCTTAGGGCATTTCTTTAGGCATAAGCATATGACATAAACATTGCATTCATTTGATAATTGTTTGGGCAGTTGTCTTTCTTTGTGGAATAATGTGAGTTTAGGATTATGGTTTGCTTGGGAATATTACATAAAGTGAGTATGTGAATGTTCCATTGGTAATGATTAATGGCTTATATACTTATTGTGAACATATTCTGATGTAAATGAATTCGTTTATTCATTATGAATATAATTATGTGATAATTATGTCATGTTTTGAAATGAATGAACTATGTCACGGGAAGAGAAAATATTGTTTTGGCTTATACCACCTTTCTAGTTATTGTTATATAACTTGTTTTTTCCCGAAGTAGTTGTAGGTATCATGATGACATATTTTGGAAACATATACTAAGAATTGTGAATTTTCACCCTGTTTGTTGATTCCATGATAAATCTAGGTTGTATCCCTTCGAAGGGAAATAAGAAGCAGAAAGACTAGTATAGTTTATTTGCTTTTTAGAAGCAATGCTTGTATTTATATATTTTCTTTGTGATGTCTAAAGAAGTTATGTATTACTATATGCCCTTTTGAGACCTATGATGTATTTATGTAGCTTTTCTTTCCCCCTTGGCTCTCTATAATAACTTGTAAGATTATTATGGATTTATAGTATTGTATTTAAGTTAGAAGTGACATACTTGATACTATTTATCTTTGAATATACCAATTATATTGAGATAATTGTATTAGGGAGTTACAAATATGAGGAAGGATGATTCCCTTTTACCCTAGATGATTGATAGTGTGAGGAAGAATGATTCTCTCCCTATCTTAGATAAAGGGTAATATGAGGAAGGACAATTCTCTTTTACCCTAGATGATTGATAGTGTGAGGAAGGATGATTTCCTCCTTATCAAAGTAGCTGAGGATGAACATTCTCTCTCTACTTAAATTGAGATATATTAAATAAGGAAGAATGATTCCATCATTATTAAGGTAGCATGAGGATGAACATTCCTTCACTACCTATTTGATGAAGAGATATGATGAATTAAGAATTAATGAACGATGATATTTGAATATGATGATTAATGATATTTGATGAATAGTGATGTATGATGAATGATATGGATTATTTGATTATATTAATGATTATTTTTTTTTATAAATGATATAAATTAAACTTCTATTTCGAGAAGAGAAAGAACTTGATTTGGCTATTGCCACCTTTCTAAAGTATAACCTGATTTTGTAGCTTGTTTTTCCCTGAAACAGTTGGAAGTATTATGATGACACAAATTTTTAATAATATTAGTGAGAATTCTTAAAATTCTCACCCTTTTTTTATTTTATTCCATAATATTTCCAGGGACGAGTTCTTTAACAAGGAAATCAAGAAAGAAGATATAGAATAGGTTTTTGATATAATTATGTATTTGTAATGTATATTTAGCTCTTTTGAGCAAGTTATGTAATTATTTTGTAATGTAACATACTTTGTATATTATCCTTGACAATATATGTATATTATCTTAACCTCTCAACAGGCTAATATTTTGTGTATATTGTATAACAAATTTTTAAATTATTATATTAGTTTAAGTGATATGCTTAATTCCAAATACTAGAATATAGTTCCAGATGCATTACTAGTATTGGCATTAAGGATGTTACAACATAGTTTTTATTAAATGTTTCATGAAGAAAGGTATAGCCATTGACGATGAAAAGCACCTTACCTTTCCTTTGTATTGGCTTACAAATTTGTTTTTTGTCCTTCGGGATTGAACATTACCTTCACCTATCTCCTTTTAACTACTTTATTGTTTGAATGTCCTCAACCAAACCTTAGTTGACTCATATTAGCTAACCTTTATCAATTGATTTGAGTTATGCTCCTTGGTCTCCAACAACTAGTTTGGGTGAGTAACCTTTGTGGGCCTCTCCAGATTTTCCAACTTTGGCTTAACATCATTCTTGCAGACCACTTGGTCGAAAACAACAATATCAAATTTAGGGGAAAGATTCGGACCTAAGGGACTAAACTAGCTTATTTAGTTCCCAAGAATATAGAGTCTTCAATTAAGGAATTCAAAGACTATTTAGAACTTTTCTTTAACTTATCGGGTGAAAGGCCTTCAAACTACCTTCAACCTTTTGCAAAGAAAGAGCATAGACCTAACTGGTTGTTGGAGAACTCTATTTTCTCAAAACAGGGGCTTAGTAATCGATTACCTACTCATGGTAATCAATTACTGGCCCATTTTCCATAAGTCAGAAGCTTGGTAATCGATTACCTTACCATTTGTGGTAATCGATTACCACTTGAAAATTCTCGCAAACAAAAACTTGATAATCGATTACCTACTCATGGTAATCAATTACCACATTTCTAGAATCAATCTTTGAAGGCTAGTAATTGATTACTCACCCCAGTAATCGATTACTAACTAGTTTTCAACAATAGAATAAGGTCCTTAAACATACTATACCCAGAATAAACTATTCTCAAGCCAAAATAACATCAATCCTCAACACATATTCTTAAACCAAAATCAACAAGATATATCAACAATGGTTAAACCATTAAAACCCATATCAACAACCTCAAATTCATAGAGTTTTATAGAAACTCTCAAGTCCAATATTCATATACATGTATATATATATATATATATATATATATATATATATATATATATATATATATATATCATCAATATTTCATCCATTTAACATACAACCCCAACTTCAATCAAGTTTACCAATACAAACTTTTGGAAAACAAGAAGAGGAAGAAGTGGGAAAAAGACACAAACCCCTACCTTAACTCCTTTGGTGCTGGTATTACTTTTTTCTTCTTCATTCCTCCTTCTTATTTTTGTTTTTCTTCCTTCTTTATTTCTTCTGCAGCCATGTGAGAGGAGAGAAAATGAGAAAGGTGAAAAAATGAGAAGATGGTAAGATGAAGAAAGGCAGTGGAGAAAATTGGAGAGATAAGGTTGGAAGACTTTTGTGACATCTTGGTTCAATGGAAGAAATTTATCTCTTAGGAATACTTTGATATTCCATTGATAAGTTTTTGAACTTGCATAGGTATCATAGAAAATTCTAGGACTTCATTCAATTTCTATACTCATCATTTAATAACTATTTATATACACTATTAGCAGCTGTTAAGTTTTATTACTCTTTCTTAAGTTAAGTTAAACCTAAGGAGTTAAGTTGATAGGCTTACAAGTATTTTCCTTAACATGTAATCATGCCCAGAATAACCTCCATCCTCTATTTGACATTCCCACAAAATCTCATGATTTTCTAAGTTACTTATCTATTTAATTTGGTCTTTAAATATTCATCCTGTATTATTAAAAATCTCAAACTAATTTAGTTAATTCTCTATTTTTCATATTCAATGTTATAGCATTATACCCAAACTAACTCAGCATGTCACCAAAATTAACAAGTAACTCACACAAGTGTTATTGAGCTTTTATAACAATAATTAAGGCTAATAGGTTAGGGAGGATCTTACGGCTTTTCACTAGCCTCTGGCATAATCTGGGTTACATTTGTTGGGTCAACACTAGTGGTATTTGTGTTTGACATTTTCAGTGTTCTAGTGCCACTTCTCAACCATGGAATAAGATTAGATACTATGATTTTAATAGGTCTCACTAGGTGTGCCAATTTGTTTCTGACAAATTTTTCTAACGTAATCGATGGTTCGACTCCAGATCTTGATTCGGGGAAGAGAATCACTTCTTCTTATGGGCTCTCCATTCTCACAAAATGTCTAAGTGCGCAAGCACAAGTGTTGCAACATAGTGCAACAAGAAGACCAATAGTGTGTAATGAACAAGTATTATATTGAAGTAAAAAGAAGGATAAAAGTACAACTTACAGAATTACAAAGTCAAAAAGGAAATGAAAAGAAAAGAAAAGTTCTAGAAAACGTAAAGCACATAAGGGACTCTATTCTTATTGTATGTGTATGAGGAGTGTTAAGTGTCAAGCCCCTTGTTAAGTCTTAAAATGCCCTACTTATAGACAATTGATGATTGCTTTCTTTCCACCTTCTATTTGAATTCTTGAACATATACCCTGAGCGCTAAATCAATCATTACAAGCCATTCCCTCGTAACTGCCTTGAATCTCCCTTTAGTAACTACTTCCTTCAATGGAAACATGCACATTTTGCGGGTGGTTCCCTAGGCGATGCCATTTATCACTTTGCTTATTTTCTCTACTACTAATAAGTTAGTTGAAACTAAATTTTTACCTAAACAGTTAGAAAAATAAAAAAGAAAACTCCTATGAGTGCAAAGATCTTTAGATCATCAACATTAATCATTGATTTTATATGTGATCAGATTTAAGGTTTTGGATACAAATATATATTGGTTATGTTGCTCAATGGAAATAGGGCAAATTACACTTGTCCTCTCTAAGATTTGCCTTAATTACACTCGATACTCCTTTGTTTTGGAAATTACACCAACTCCCCTTAAATTTTATCTAGTTGTTACATCGTCATCACCTAGTAGATGACAGACCATTAGTGATACTAACGGATGAATGGGCACGTTTTCATCATGTGACTCATAATGGCACGTATATAAGTTTCTTGACTCTCTATATATAAGAAATGACCGAATTACCCCCTTCCACACATGATAATCTTTGGCCTACTATGGGTTTGTGTATGAGCTTGGGTGGATATCGTTGATGGAGGTTAGCAACTAAAGGGCCCTTTTTTGCACCACCTTCACTCACTTTCACTTCTTCACCCATACACATGGAATTCCATCCCAAAATCCTCATCCTAAGCAACAATAACAATATAACCACAACCCAGGAAACAATCTCTATAGTCGAACCACCCGGGACACAAGACCAGGCAACCCACAAGCACCATATACCCTACTTCCTACCGAAACCACCATGAATCCACTCCCAATAGAAGCTTAAAACAACAAACCAATACTCAAAGTCACTTGCTAAGAAACAAAAAAAAAAAAAAAAGAAAAAGAAGAAGAATACAAAACACCCAAGTAAAGCATTAGCCACAGAAACTCACACCAACCCAAAACAAAAATTTCAAATCCAACACAACCTATATCAGAACCCATAAACCACCCAAATTCCAAACAACAAAGCCTTACAACAAAACCCAAAAAGTTTGTTAAGGTAAAAGGGTTTAGTTATTGTTGGGATAAAATTTAGATTTCTGGTAATTTAGGGGCAATGAGGAAAATTAATAAGTAAAGGAACGACGTTGTATGGAAAAGCACTTGCTAAATATGGAAAGTGTAACATCCTAATTTTAACAATGATAGTATAACCTGTATTATACTATAATAATTAAATCCAAGCATGCTACTAACTACTAAACCATTTCAAATATAATATAATCACATTATATAAGAAAATATGAGCCACGAACTAATGAATATTTTGATACATAACGTTGGTATTCTCATAAAATACAAACTAGATCAAGTACGATTTATATATACAAGCTTTGTCTACTTAAAGCATATAAACTATACTAATCTTTATACATCTTCTGCTTCCCTTTCTGTGAACTCGAACCTAGATTTACATGGCAACACAATCATGGTGAGAAATCACAATTTTCAATAGAAGTATTCCAAAACCAATCATACACAACAATAATCAAGAATACGCAATTGCCCATACAATTGCATGTTATGAAATTAAGTGTCAAGGTGGCAATCACCCATACAACTATCAAATTTTGTCTAATGTTCATGCCTATGCAACATCCTAAAATGAATGTAAAATTTTGTTATGATACCAAATCATGGCAATATCATGTCATATAGGAGCCTTGAACAAAATAAAGAAACTCGGTTCTATAAATCTTGAACAAGGACTGGAACCTAGTTCCAGACATTTAACCAAGTGTGAGAGAATAAACCATTCTCAACTCATCACTATGATAGGGAAGATATGTTACCTCTTCACTTATAATCATGTATAATCACCCAAAGATAAGGATCTCATCCTCAATCATAATGAGTATAGAAAACAATGATGCCAATTACTACAATAACTAGCATACCAATTGAATTATACCTATAATCACCAAAATGAACAACAATGATGTTAATTACTACAATAGATAGCATACCAATTAGTTTATGTAACACCCCAAAATTTCCTAACTAGTTTACAGTAATTTTGACAGTTAACAGAATTCTACTGTTTAGTGATTTTTGTATACTGTAAAATTATTTTGAGTAATCCATCAGCGTATTTGATCATTTTGAGTGATTTACTCCATGTCACGAAAATAATAATTTTCGGGCCAGGAAAAATCTTTATGTATTTATTTCTCTTGATTGATAATCATTTTTTAAAAATCTGACTTCATTTTCATACGTTTTCTAATATTTGTGATTTTTGTAAATGATTATAAATTTTTATATTTATCAGATTATTTTTGGGCTGTCTGTGGGCCCAGGTGGCCTTACGTGGGCCTAGGTGGGTTCCACAAAGTGAAAATTTTTCTATGTATAGAAAAATTTGTATTGTTTAGACGGAGACGGGGGATCTTACTAAACCTGAATCTAGAAACAGTTTCTAAAATTTTATTGTACTATATTTTGTACTGTATTTAATTATCAGGTGATAAAAATACAGTAAATATATTCTTTCGTGGGGTTATAGCAGATAAAAGTAGAAATTATACTGCTTAAGTCAACAATAGTAGTTATGACAACTTTTGACGGACCAATAGGAAACAAGTTTAACTCTTTTGACGAACCAATAGGAAGCAAGTCTAATATTGAAGACTTTGATATCAACCTTCGATTTAAATCAATGGTGTAGGATTAGTCTAAGAAAATGGCTATGACCATTTATAACCATTGGATTTAGATTTAAATCAAGGGTGGAGATTTGATCTTATAAAGTGGCTAGGACCATTTGTGACCGTTGGATTCGGATTAAATCAACGGCGGAGATGGATCAATTATGACCATTGGATTTAGATTTAATCAATGATGGAGATTTGGTATTCTAAAATGGCTATAACTAATTATGACCATTAGATTAAAAGTAAGAAGGAGTAATCTTGACCCTTCATTTTGGAGATGCATCTAATGGCTAGGATTTCAAGGAGAAAGATCTAATGGCGTAGATTAAGTCTTCTATCTAAAGTCTAAACCTAAAACCTACATTAATCCTAATTATTGATCTAATCAATGGTTAGAAATGCCTAAAATGGTGGCTAATTATGATGGTCACTTATTGAATGCATAAGGAGAAGCAAGGAAGGATGGGGGACGGTTTTGGTGGTGTTTAATGCATAGCAAAGTTGAAGACCACCATTATTACTCATTCTTGATCATTCCAAAGCCTAAGCTCTTCAAAAATTTCTCTCCATCTCTTCTCCAAGCATGTTTCGGCCAAGGCACCCAAGACAACCCTCCATCACTCAAAAATTTCATACAACCTAGTTTCTTGTGTAACACCCCAAATTTCCGTACCTCTTAAACAGTAATTTTGACAGTTAACAGAATTTCACTGTTTAGTAATTTTTGTGTGCTATAAAATTATTTTGAATATTCCGTCAGCGTATTTGATCTTTTTGAGTGATTTACTTCATGTCAGGAAAATAAAAATTTTCGGGCCAGAGAAAACTTTACGTAATTTAATTTTTACCGTTAGGTAATTATTTTACGTAATCAGATTTGATATTTATGTGTTTTCTAATATTTGTGATTTTTATGGATGATTATGAAATTTTTTACTGTCTGTGGGCCCAAGGGGTGTATGTGGACCCAGGTGGCCATACGTGGGCTCAGGTGGGTCCTGCAAAGCAAAAATTTTTCTACGCATAGAAAAATTTGTACTATTTAGACGGAGACAGGGGATCTTACTAAACCTGAATCTGGAAATAGTTTTAGAAAATTTCTTGTACTGTGTTTTGTACTGTATTTAATTTATCGGGTGATAGAAATACAGTAAATATATTCTTTCGTGGGGTTTTAGCAAATAAAAATAGAAATTATAATGCTTAAGTCAACCTTGGTGGTTTGGATATCCACCATTGATTTAAGTAATGATGGAGACTTGATCTTGATTTAATTAACGGTGGAGATTTGATCTTAAAAGTGAATAAGATCATTTATAACCGTTAGATGGAGATTAAATCAATGGTAGAGATTTGGTCTCAAAAAGTGACAAAGACCATTTATAACCATTGGATATAGAATTGATTAAGGGTGGAGATTTGGTCTTGTAAAGTAACAAGGACCATTTATGACCATTGGATTTAGATTTAATCAATGGTGAAGATTTAGTCTTAAAAAGTGACAAAGACTAATTATGACCCTTGGATTTAAAGTTTGAAGGAGCAATCTTGACCATTAATTTTTGGAGACACATCCAATGACTAGAATTTCAAGGAGAAAAATCTAATGGCCTAGATTAAGTCTTCTAAATCAAAAGTCTACCTAAATCCTAACCATTGATCTAATCAATGGCTTAAATGGCTTCAAATAATGGTTAGTAAAATTTGTCACATTTTAAAGAAGCAAGAGAAGGTGGGGGACGGTTTTGAAGACTACTTGAAGGAGGAGACATTTTTGAGTAGGCTTTTTAGGCCAAAGAAAAAAGTTTCATGTCATTATTATTGGTCTTAGTCAATGTTTCATCATAATTGATCATTATTGATCAATTAGCACTCAAAGAGAATGCATTGGAGGGGGGCTACGGTTTTGAGAGACTTTTGGACATAGGAAAAAGTTTGAAGACCATTATTAGTGGTCTTGGTCATTCTTGGCCATTATTGTTCATTTTCAAGAAGCAAAATTTTCTCTCCTTTCTCTTCTCCTCTAGATTTCGGCCAAGCACTCCAAGAACACCCTCCATCACTCAAAAATTTCATACAACCTAGTTTCTTGAATCCTTACCTTATTCTAAACAACTTTCATGTTGAAGATTTCTTCAAAATCCAACATCTACTACTTCAAATCCAAGCTTCAAGATTCTACCAAAAATAATAAATTTCATATTTCTTCTTCTAATCTTCTAGTTTTGATTTTCTAAGCCATGATTGAACCATGGTTTACCTATTTCTACACTTGTTATTGATTTTAACATTTGTTTGTAATTTTTTTAGGAATTTTCCATGGAGATCCACGAAATTGGTGGAAGGAAAACTAAGTGTTTTCACTTCATCCTTTGTCTTAACCAAATCTAAGAAGCTTTTCTCTCACAAAAATCAAAAATTCCATCTTTGTTCTTCAAGAGGAATTTTGGCCATAACACCTAAAACCACTCTCCAATCTCTTTTATTTTCATCTAACCATAGATCTTGAATCTACATGATATTCTAAGCAATTTTTATGTTGGAGATTTTCTCTAAAATCATCTATCTTCAACCTTGTTCTTCAAGCTAAAGATTGAAGCTTTAATGGTGAACTTTGTTACTCTTCACTTTTCTTTTGATTTTCAAGGTTCTAACCATGATGCAGATCCATGGTTTTCTTATTCAAGCTTAAGATACTAATAAATATATGTAATGTTTTGTGTTTAAGAAACCCTTGGTGGTGAAGGACTTGGAAAAAGAAGCAAATCAAGAAGTTTTTGAGGATCTTCAAGAGGTAAGAGGGAGATCCATCTCACCAACCAAGTATGGTGGTGAGAGATGGTCTTATATTTGATGGATGGTGAATCCATGTGAGGATTCCAATCCATGGTTATGTAATAATTTATGTGTATTTATGAGCTTTGATTTATTTGCCTATGCTTGATATGCTATGCATGATTTTATGGCTTTGATGGTATGCTTATATTATGCATGATGAGTATATGACATGTTTATAGTTTTTATGATGAAATATGTATGTGTATGCCATAATGTATTGATGGAAAAGAAATCAATTTTTGGCTCCAAAAGCCAAGGAGAGGGCTACGATTTTGATGCCCAAAATTAGAGATTCATGTTGAAATTTTTCAAGAACAAGGAAGTTGATTTGTTTAATGAAAATTATGAAGTGGAGAAAAAAATGAATTTTCTTGGTTCTAAAGGCTATGGGATTTTCGGTCAAGACACCTCAACATAGGTGTTTATAACCTAAGATTTTCATGAAAGATTAAAAATTGGATTTATTTGAAGAGTATGGAAAATAAACAAAGGATATGTTTTTTTTAGAGAACAAGAACATGGTTTTGAAGGATTTTTATTGATTTATTTTGTGTAGAAAGATCCTAAGTGTTTTTTTTTTAAACATGAGTTTTGAATGAAACAGGCAAACGTTGATTTTAAGGATTTGCAAAGAAAGTGAAAAAGAAATTGTAAAGAAAGTAAAAATGAATTTGAACAAATGGGTTTGGTTTTATAACCATTGGTATTTCGGTTTGAAAACAAAATTTTAATGGTTTTGTTTGTGTAAAACCATATCAATTTAAAAGGAAAAATATTTGATGGTTTCAATAGTCATGTCCACATTTTTTTTAAGGCTTGTAATGCTTTGGTTTTATGAAACAAAGTAATTTTAAGGTGGAAACAAAATGTTTGAACAAAATGTTTTAGTACAAGAATTTTGGAAAGGGAATCAAGGTAT
Organism: Ormosia emarginata; assembly: GCA_029884605.1. Classification (NCBI taxonomy): domain Eukaryota; kingdom Viridiplantae; phylum Streptophyta; class Magnoliopsida; order Fabales; family Fabaceae; genus Ormosia; species Ormosia emarginata. The sequence continues at coordinate 24,679,634 of JAQQTP010000073.1, forward strand.
TTTACCACTTGAGAAAATAAAAAATTTCATAAACGGAAAAATAAAGAAAGGTTGAAAATGTTCGAACTTCAATTTATTTTGAAGAATATTGATTGTAGAATTTATTTGAGAAAAATAGAGAATATAATGGTGATTTGAAAATTTATTAACGTATAACTGATTTTCGAGTTTTGAAATACGTTAGAAAATGTTAAGTTTTGAAATATTGATTTAATTCAGTGAAATTGTGAATTTGTGGAATATATTTTAGAAAAGGATTTCTTAAGTAAAAAAATGTGAAAAAAGATTTTCTTGAATGTGAAAAATGAAATATAAAGTCATATTATTTTGAGAAAAGTTGAAAAAGAATTTTTTGAAGGTTAAGAAATATTTTCTGTAATAAAATTATGGTGAAAAATTATTTGTGTATCTTAAAAACGTGATTTTTAAGCTACATGATTTGGAATACGTTAAAATATTTCTACGCAATTTGAATAACGTTTAAATATTTTTTGTGATTTGAACTACTATTGATAAATCACTACGTGAGTGAACAGCGATAAAATTTTTTTTTTTTTACGCGATTGTGAAAATGGAGGAAAAATTGTTACGAGATTTGGAAAGTGTTTTAAATATTTTGAGAATGATAAAAAATGATTTACGTAACGTAAAAGAATGATTTTTAAGATACGTGATTTTGAAACAGTGAAAAAATAATATGCGATTTGAGAAACGTATATTTTTACGTGATGGAGAAAAACGTTAAAAAATTAGTACATGATTTAAAAGTGCAATAGAAGAGTTGCGGCATTTTGAAAATGTAACAGAAGTGTTACAGTATTGTGAAAATATAACAGAAACACTTCAGAATTTTGAAAACGTAACAGAAGTGTTACGATATTTTAAAAATGTAACAAAAACGTTTTGAAATTATAAAAACGTAACGAAAATATTGCGCAATTTTGTGATAACATGATTTTGCTGTTGAAAATACAGTATAATTTGGTACATTTTATATGCATTGGAAAGAGATGCCTGTGATTGGATTTGGTGCATTATACATGCATTGGAAAAAAAAATATGCGTTGAGGCATATGATACATTGAACAAATAAAATTGAAAAGATTTGGCCCTTTGGGGTTGGACTTGCACGGATATATTCGTGCATTGTATATGGCCCTTGTGGTTGAAGAAGGAATGAGAATTGATAGTGAGATCTATGATGGATCTTGGGGGCGTCAAGGCGCGGCGGTCGACCAGTGGACAGCTGGCGAGTACCCTATGCCACTTGGCGATGCAGTCCATTGCAACGCATTGATGATACCCGACAAGAACACGATTCTTTTCAACAACTGGAAGATTGTCTTTGGGCTAAGGCTGACAATTGACAGAGCATTCTCCTCAAAATTGTGAAAACCTCCATGGAGTTGTTTTTGAAAAACTGAGTCTTTGTGCACATGCATAATCTGACATTTATATCTGTGTGATATATTAATTGAGGAATATTGGCTATGACAATTGTTTTGAATACTTGGATGATAATCATGTTGATAACATTATTGTGATTATTATGTGATGATAATAATGTTAATGGTATGATGATGATAGTTGATTAATGTTGAGTGCATTATTGGAATTCTGGTATGATATATTTGTATGATATGTTGTTTGTGTTATTTCTGTGCTGCCATGTTGGTATTGGTGTAGGTGATCTCACCTCTTTGTTATATTATTTTGCTGTGTCTGTACTGTTAAAATCAAATAATAGAAGGATCGAGTTGTCTTAGACATAACGGGCAATGAATACTCTGAGATGGGTAACAACAATAAGGAGTGGACATGCAGGACTCGAAGGTGTGCAGTGTTAACAAAGAACAGATGTAGAACAGATGTCTGATGCAACAAGAGGGATACACAACAGAATAAGTATGTTAAGTTTTAACGTTAGTGTTGTACCATGCTATTAAGTAGGACCCGTCATGGGGTTTGCTACTGTTGAAAAAAAAAGAGTTTGTTAGTTTTATATTTCTCTTTAAGTTGTGAAATATTAATTAGTGTCAATATTGTATATGAATCTATTTCAATATATATTTTTCAGTATTACATATAAATTTTAGTAAGTTTATATTTCAACAAGAAAGAAATTTTGAAACTCATATTTTCATAACTCAAACCTTTTACGAATTGATTTTCAGATTATGAGTCGGGAGTCGAAAATGTGATACCCTAAGGAGGGTGTTACATCTTGAATCCTTACCTCATTCTAAGAACATCTCTAGTTATGAGTTTTCGCAAAATCATTCATCTTGAGTTTCAAATCCAAGCTTCAAGTTTCTAGCAAAAAGGGTAAAGTTTATATTTCTTCACCCAATCTTTTAATTTTGTTTTTCTAAGCCATGCTTAAACCATGGTTTACCTATTCTTTTACTTGTTATTGATTGTAACATTTGTTTATGATTTTTAGGGATTTTTCCAAGGAGCTCTACGAAATTGGTGGAAGGAAAACTAAGTGTTTTCACTTCATTCTTTACCTTAACCAAGTCTAAGAAGCTTTCTTTCACAAAAATAAAAAATTTCATCCTTGTTCTTCAAGAGGAATTTCGGCCATACTACCCAAAATCACCATCCAATCTCTTTTAATTTCATCCAACCATAGATCTTGAATCTACATGATATTCTAAGCAACTTTCATGTTGGAGACTTTCTCTAAATCATTCATCTTCAAACTTGTTCTTCAAGCTAAAGATTGAAGCTTTATTGGTAAAGTTTGTTAATCTTCACTTTTCTTTTGATTTTCAAGGTTATAAGCCATGTTTGATCCATGGTCTATCTTGTTCAAGCTTGATTTACTAATAAATATATGTTTTGTTTTGTATTTGACAAGCCCTTGGTGGTGAAGGACTTGGAAAAAGAAGCAAAACAAGGAGCTTTTGAGGATCTTCAAGAGATAAGAGGGAGATTCATCTCACCAACCAAGTATGGTGGTGAGAGATGGTCTTATATTTGATGGATGATGAATCCATGTGAGGATTCATATCCATGGTAATGTAATTATTTGTGGGTGTTTATGTGCTTTAAATGCTTGGTATAATTTGCGTGATTTATTGCTTTGATTATGACATGCTTGTGATATATATTTGAATATGTATATGTATGTCATGATGTGATGATGGAAAGGAAATCAATTTTTGGCTCCAATGGCCAAGGAGGAGTGGTCACGGTTTTAACACTCATGATTAGAGTTTTTGTTGAAATTTTTCAAGAACAAGGGAATTAATTTTTGATCCCTAGAACATGGTGAATTTCGGCCAAGACACCTCAAGATAGGTGTTCACAAATTAATATTTTCAAAAATGATGAAATGGGATGTTTAGAAAAATAAGGAAAATAAACAAAGGGTTTATTTTTCAAAGAGTACATGAACACGGTTTTAAAAGGATTTTTATTGATTTATTTTGTGTAAAAAGTTTCTAAGTGTTTTACTAAACATGAGTTTTAAATAAAAATAGCAATGTTGATTTTAAGGATTTGCAAAGAAAGTGAAAAATGAAAATGAACAAATGGATTGGTTTTTATGACCATGAGACTCACGGTTTTGAAACAAAATTTTTAATGGTTTTGTTTTTGTAAAACCATATTGACTTAGAAGGAAAAATGTTTTGATGATTTCAATAGTCATGTCCATGATTTTGAAGGCTTGTAATGCTTTGATTTTATGGAAACAAAGTGGAAATATATTTTGATGTAGTACAAGGAATTTGGAAAGGAATCAGAGTATTTTATCACTTGAGAAATGAATTTCAGTATGTAAATGGAAAAGAGAGGTTCAAACACACCTCAATTTATTTTGAAGAGAATTGATTTTAGAATTGATTTGAGACAAATGGAGAATATAAGAGTGATTTGATATTTTCTAACGTGTAACTCATCCTTTGGGTTTTGGAGAGCGTTAGTAATTTTTACAGTGAGAAACATTGATTTAAATCAATGGAATTGTGAATTTGTGGAATTTGTTGTAAAAAGGATTTTCTTGAGTAAGAAAATGTAAAAAATAATGTGAGTAGTCATATTATTTTGAGAAAGGTTGAAATGGAATTTTTGAAGGTTGAGTAATATTTTTCGTAATAGAATTATGGTGAAAAATAATTTACGTAACTTAAAAACGTGATTTTTAAGCTACACGATTTAAAAAATGTTTAAATATTTCCACGCGATTTGAAAAATGTTGAAATATTTTTACGCAATTTGGAAAGCGTTTAAATATTTTACGCGTTTGAGATATTGTTGAAAAATCGCTATGTGATTTAAAAATGGTGGAATATTTTTACGTGACTGATGAAAAACGTTGAAAAATCAATACGTCATTTGAAAACATAACAGAAGTGTTGCAGAATTATGAAAACGTAACAAAAATGTTGCGCAATTGTGAAAACATGACAAAAGTGTTTTGTGACTATGAAAATGCGATAATATGATTTCGCAATGAAAAATACAGTAAAGATACTGTTGGGCTAGTGTGTAAACCCTGATTATGTGATTATGAAATTAAACTGAGAATAGGCCAATGTGTGGACCCTGAATATGAAATGGTGAATTTTGCCTGTGATTGGCATTGGTGCATTGAACATGCATTGGAAATGGTGAATTTTGCCTGTGATTGGCATTGGTGCATTTTATATGCATGAACTAGTGTATGACCACTGTATGAGAAAATGATAAATTTTTTGACCTTGGGGGCATTGGGGTGCGGGTTGCTTACATGGGTGGTTGGTCGCGCTTCTTCTCGTAGGTTAGACCGATGCAACGCACCGATAATCCTGATCGAGACACTATTCTTAATCATGATCTCGTAAAGACTGTCGTGTATATGCTAGATGTGCAAAAATCAAAATGAGGATTATAACACTTGGTCTGAGGCATTTTGGTACAGACAGATCTTTCGGATCTACTTCTCCAAACTGAGTATTAGCTCCATGGAGTAGGACATTGAGTCTATATGCGCATGCATGAAACTGAGCATTTATATCTATGTGATATATTAATTGAGGAATATTGGCTATGACAACTATTCTGTTGAGAAATACTAGATGATGATGATGATAAATAATGTTGATGCCATTATTATTATTATCGTATGATTTGAATTGATGAATATTTGGATATTGTTGAGAACATCATCATGAATATTGAATGATATTTGAACTGATAAATAATTGGATGATGAAAGTTAATTAATGTTGAGTGCATTATCGGAATTATGGTATGATATATCTGTATAGTTGTGTTGTTTGTGTTATCTCTATGCTACCATGTTGGTATTGGCGTAGGTGATCTCACCTCTTTGTTATATTGTTTTGCTGTGTTTGCATTATTAAAATTGAATAGTAGATGGAATGAGTTGTCTTAGATATACGGGAGATAAATACTCTGAGATCGGAGACAACATCAGAGAATGACCTTTCCAGATTCGATAGTGTGAAGGGTTGACAAGGAACAGATGTCTAATGCATCAAGATGGATCCAAGAAGGAATAAGTATGTTAACTTTTCTTGTTAGTGTTATACCGTGCTATTAAGTAGGACCCGTGATGGGGTTTGCTACTATTAAAAAGAAGAGAGTTTTCTATTAGTTTTATATTTCTCTTTAAATTATTAAATATTAATTAGTGTCAATATTGTATATTAAATATATTTTCAGTAATACTTATGAATTTCAATAAGTTTATGTTTCTGTCGTTGATGAAAAGAAATTTAAAACTCATATTTTATAACTCAAACCTTGTTTATGAACTTCTTTACAGATTATGAGTTGGGAGTCAGAAAATGTGATACCCTGAGGGGGTGTTACATTAGTTGGTATCAGAGCACGGTTTGAGTCTTTTGGGGTTTGTGGTTAGGTCTATTTTGGTTGTGTTGTGTTCTCTATGTTTTGTTTTTCGAAAGGAAACAAGGTTGTTTAAAAATGGATACCAAATCCATTTTATTTTGATTTATCCGTCCTTGAAGAAAGGAAATGGCTCGTGATAGACGTACGCTTATGGAAGCAGAACGTGATACTAATAATACGGTTGCCACTACGGGAGCAATGCGGAGGACAACTGACGTGACAGTACAACAGGAACAGAGAATCGTTGAACAGCAGAAGCTGAAAGTTGAAGTTCAGGATCTGATGGAAGAGAATTAGTTTTGAAATACAAGAATTCATAATTCTGGAACCTAGTATTCCTCCTTAGGAATAATGGGAAAGTAATTGATTTTTGTAAAAAAAAAATGTAGTTATGATCACCATGAAAAGTAGCAATAGCAGCAAACGTGTGGAGAAAGTGTTTGTAACAGTAAACCCAGTTGGACTGTGACATTTTTATTATTATGTAAGAGATGTGGAAAAGAGGGCACTTAACGAAGGATTGTACGCCTAAAGAAACAATTTGTCTTAAGTGTGGAAAGTTTGGACACATGTTCAGAGATTGTGTTCCATTGTAAATAGAGTTTTCTGTTAGTAAAATCTCAAGTAGTAGGGAGAGTCGATACGTCGAATGAAACAAAAGTGTTTTGAACTGAAGACCTAAACAAGGGAGACTGTATTGTAGAAGGTAATTCTTTACCTATTCTTTATAGCATATGATTGAGTAGATCAATTATATGTTGGTATTATCTGTGTCTTCGTGATCTTCTGATTTGTTTATTTCTGTTTCTATTGCTAGCCTATTTTGTTACTTGAGTTATTCAAATCATTGTTATAGATCAAATTTTTGTGTTAGTTTGATTTGTTTATTTCTTTCATAAATAGATGTGATCTTTGAAAACGGATTGGTTATTTTCCAACCATATCCTATGAGATTATCAAGTGTTAGTATTCCAGAAAACTTATTCTTAAAATTGGATTATATCAAATTCTTATTAGATATGTCTGGTAACATATCAGATAGCTTCGCTACTTTCTTCTTTCTAAACCTCCATAGTTTTCTTTCATATATTGAAATTGCAAGAAAGGATATTCCTATTTGTATCCATGTCATAGTATCAGAGTGACGCAGCAGAAACGTGGTGGATTCTTCAAAAGTTACAAATGGTAATGGAAATCTGTAGAAAATTTATTGAGAAATTTATCAGAAAGAAATAAGGGTTTGTATAGATTGATGTATATAAGGAGAATTTTTAGGAGTTGAAATATGTTTGAATACTTTTCTGGTATTAGTTTTGTCTAATCTCAGTAAACCATTGGAGGTGTACTATGATGTATTACATCAGAGTTTAAGATATATGCTTATGCAGAATAGAGAGTTGTAGAGTATGATTTTAGGAAATTGAAGTCACATGAGAAAAACTATTCTAAGCATGAATAAAGGTTGGTAACTGTTGTGTTTGTATTAGAAGTATGGTGATACTTTCTTTATGGAGTAACATTCAATAGTTCTAGTAATTATAAGAGACTGAGATATCTATTTGATCAGGAGAAATTAATCGCTAGATAAAGAAATTTTCATTGGTTAGAATAATATGGAATGATGTAAGTGAAGATGCAATGAGAGAACTGGAAAATAAGATAAAAGAACAATATCTATATTTATTTTGAGGGTGTGATATCAGGTTTATCAAATTTCGAGGACGAAATTTCTTTTTAGAAGGGGAGTATTATAACACCCCAAAATTTCCTCACTAGTTTACAGTAATTTTGACAGTTAATAGAATTCTACTGTTTAGTGATTTCTGTATGCTGTAAAATTATTTTGAGTGTTCTGTCAGCGTATTTGATCATTTTGAGTGATCTACTCCATGTCAATAAAATAATAATTTTCAGACCGGGGAAAATCTTTATGTATTGATTTCTCTTGATTGACAATCATTTTTAAAAATCTGACTTGATTTTCATACATTTTCTAATATTTGTGATTTTTGTGGATAATTATAAATTTTTATATTTATCAAATTGTTTTTGGGCTGTCTGTGGGCCCAAGTGGGTCCCACAAAGTAAAAATTTTTCTACGTATAGAAAAATTTGTACTATTTAGACGGAGATGGGGGATCTTACTCACTACAAAAAAAATGTAAATTACAGCAGTTTTAATACGGCAGTTCTTAAAAACTGCCGTAATATTCAGTATAATACGGCAGTTACGCACCTGCCATATTTTACAAATAAAAAACGGCAGTTGAATGAATAAAACGACAGTTTTAACCGCCGTTATTTTAATTTAAAATTTTAATTAAAATATTTTTAAAACAAATAAATTTTCACTTCCCTCTCAGCCAAAAAATTCCCTTAAACTTCCATTTTCACTTCCCTCTCCCTTATGCTCTCCCTCTCACTCTCACCATCTATATCTCTCATGCTCTCACTCTCACCGTCTCTATCTCTCGTGCTCTCACTCTCACCCTCTCTCTTTCTCTCCCTCTCTCTCACTCTCACTCTCATTCTCACTCAAAGCCCAGATCTGTTCAACCTCTGCCTCTGTCTCAAAGCCGTCGCGCCAACCCTAGCTCGCAGGTGCCTAGATCTGTTCAACCTCAGCCTCTTCCCAAAGCCATCGCACCAACATGCAAAGAAATCTGTTGTGGGAGCTCTGGAATTGAAAGGTGTAGAACATCGATTTTGTGAAGCTCTATGAGTCCCTTTATTTGGAGCACTGCGAGTCCTTTTGTTCAGGTGAGTCCTTTCTCTATCGATTTGGCAGAGCTCTATGAGTTCCTTTGTTCTTGCATTTTCAGATCGGAACACCTATGGTTTCTAATATCTGGATTATGAGATGTGTTTTTATGTAATATTTGGTGGTTGTTATTGTGCATTTTGATTTGAATACTGATCTGTGTGGTCTATTTTTTAGTTTTTGGTTTTGAAATTTTCAAAGTTCATTTTTGAAAAACACAATGGTGAACTAAAAAATGCAGGGTTTAACTACGTGATGTGGGTAGGATTTAAGTACGTGTCTAATACTCTAATATTTTCAGCAAAAACAGCTAGATCCTTTGTTGAAAATGTGCGTAACAGTTTGAAAGGATCTACTAAGTAGACTATGTCCTTTACATTTTTCAGAGAGGCAGGGTTGACCTGAGTAGTATATCACCTCCAGCAAAACAAAGTCCAACAACTCCTGACACCCAATTATTTTTTGCATAAAAATCTACAGCTCAAACTTCTAATGTGTTTTGTTTCATTAGCCAATTATTGAGACATAACACCTCCTGAACCTGTAGATGGGTTTTGTAAAGAAACAACATGAGATAGAACCCTGAATACACTAAATTAAAAGAATATTCTTTAGCTAGTCTTTATTAAGTTTCATTGGTGCTTGAGCAAAAAGAGAGTATAAAGTAGAGCTAAATAAGTCAATAAATTTCACTGATTATATGTAGCCACCCCACTTTGGTATAAATCATACAAAATGAACACCATTTAACTTTAATAACAATAAATAGTCATAGTTATTTTTAAATTGGGTCTCTAGAGTTCAAATTTAAAGTAGTTTTGCAGTTAGAGGCTTTGAAATAGTGTTTTTTTTTGTTACATAGTGTTTTTCCTTTTTGATGAATTTTGAGGTGTTAATTTTGGGTTTTGTTGTGGTATGATCATGTAGCCTTTCTCGCTTGACTCTTTTGCAGCAGTGTTATTTTTCTATAGTTGTGTGTCACCCCAACTATCTACCTATTTTGTTGTTGAGTTATATTAATAGACTCAGATTCATGGTGAACCCTATATGTGGCAATACTATCCACCATTCAAAAGATAATTTAAAATTATAAATATGTACATAGAATTCAGTGATGGATATGTTGTCACATATAGGATTTACCATGAACCCAAGTTTAGTAACACAACTCTTGGTTGTCTTTTTCTAGCAGTGCCTATCTATTCCTGAAGTACATCTTTCTGGCCATGTTTTTCCTTCCTTGGCCATGCATTCTTCCAGTTTTCCAGTCCCTTTTCCACTGTGACTCTTTCCAGTAGTGTTTCTTTTTTAGGCTGTTACTGTGTTGTCTCTCAAGTAGTGCCTAACTGCCAGTTCGTTTCAATTGTATTGTGGTTCAAATCTTGTTTCTGAAGCCCATTACAAGTTGTAATAGAGTCCACCATGTTTTTAAGTTTTTTTCATCATGTGAGTTTGTGTGTTTTTCCTTCATCTTGAGGAGAAGTTTCATAATATTAGTGTATCCTATGTTAGAAATTATTATTGTTTTAAGTATATTGTGTCAGTACAATGTGAATGTTATTGGGTAGGGCTTGTATTAGTTGTATTATACTTGTACTTGACCTAGATTATTAGCATAAATAGGGATATAATATTAGTGTTATATATAACAATTATTCAGAGTCTTATTAGTGAAATGTATCTCTTTTCCCTTTTCTATCTAATCCCTAAAATTTCAACAACAATAATAACACTAATTACAAAGTCATGGGAAATATACACATGCTTAATCATACATCTGTCAAGTACCTGAAAGTTGTCAAATAAACGCTGAGTGATGTTATCATCAAAGTGCTGCATTTCATTCCATGGTCCATCTCCAACTCCAACCAAAATATATGAGAGAGGATAGTGACTGACAATCAGAATAGCTCCACATCAAAGACACATATCATGATCAATAGAAATAAACTTGTTGATAGCATCAGTAGAATACTCTTTCGTCTTATATCGATAAATTTCATTAATCTTCTTCATATTAACCCAATAATACTCTCTCATGTGAAACGAGAGTGCACTCAGGTGACTACTAATGGCAACCACCAGATTCTACTGGTTTGTCAAATTGGTTTATTTGTTTCCTCCTTCCCCACTTTTCCTTCCTTTTTCTAGCTCTGGCTGAGGTCACAACCAGATAAACATGTATGTCATTTATGATTTTGACCCAGTAGTATTGTTTTTCATTGTAATTATTTATCAACTTGACCTTATATTTTATTTGTCTCTAAATTTGTTATGTTATTATGTTTTTTCCCCCTATACATAGAGATGGAGGCTTACTCTTATATGGGGTTAAGGTTGTTAATAACATTGGCCCATTTAAATTTTAGTATTTTTTTGGGTGCTGAAGAATAACAAAGGAAAAGCAGCAGAGAAAAGGCAAGGATCACTCCCTACAAAATAAAACTCCTAAAGCATACGCAAGTAACAGTGATTGAATGCCACTAAGGGGAGCTTCCCAAGTCACGTAGGGGCTACTAGCATCAAATAACGTAGAAAGAGGCTTAGCAGCTCTAAAACCAGATTAGTTTTTGGACACTTCTATGAATGAATGCATATGATCTGAATGTAGTTTTAATCAGACACATTAATTTAAAGCTGCCTCAATTAAGTGCTTATGTTCTGTTTAGTATAAGAAACCTCAAATTCCCTTTTTCAGCTTTTCTTCTTGTGTGCTCTTTTTAACTGGACCCCCATTACTTTAGACCAAGTTTGAATGTTATGCAGTGTGGTGGTAACTAATAAAGTGGGATGTTTCTAACAAAATATTAAAATAAATTATTTATATTTGTTCTGTTTTTTTGTACAATTTATGAGAATTTTATATTTATATTTTTATTCATTTTTATTTGTTATTTATGAGAATTTTTTAATGTTGTTGAAAGTATACTCCTTTTTAACATAAAGTTTTTTTATTATTAACTCTTTTATGAATCACTATGCTCTAATCATAGCATTGTGTCAAGTCATTGAGTTTGAGACCAAGCTGGAGTTAGCTTTTTGAGGTTTGCTGTGGTTGCAACAAAGAGGTACCAAATACTAAAGGTGAGGCTGGAATTATGATTCAACAATGAGTAGAAATGCTATTGTCAATAATGTCCCAGAGGGCATTAACATAGAGCAATGGGCTTCTTATGTTGACTATCGCTTGAGGCCTGAGACGATGGTACTCACTTTATATTTATTGACTTATTGATTATAAATAGTTTGCTATTACACCAAAGAAATTTATCTATTTTCATTTGTAGGCACTTTGTAAGAGAAATCAAGAGAATCAAAAGAAACAAACTATTCTTCACACTTATGGTGCTAAAACTCTAGCTAGGAGAAGGGATGATTTGATAGTTTAAGTTCTTATCTTTGATGGATTCATTATTTACGTAAAGTACATCTTTAATTGATTATTACTTATGTCGTGTTGAAAATTTTAGAGGAAAGAGACAGGGAAGACTATTGGTCGAGGCCCGATGTGGAATATAACACACAAGAAGAAAGATGGGAGCTTTGTAAATGATGAAGTTGAGAAGATAGGGGTAAATATCAATATTATTGTTCACATGTTTTTGTTAAACAATGATATAATAGATTGTCTTTGTAAGTTTTTATTCTCTTTTTTGGTCTTTATGTAGAAAGAAATTGATGAACATTTAAGTCAAAGGGAAGATAATTACTCTGAAATTTCTCCAAATGATGCTGTTGGTGTGGTATTTGGAAAAGAGCACTCTGGCAGTGTTCGAGGATTAGGAATGGGAGTGGTTCCTACCATTTCATTCAACCATACTACCACATGGCTTGGAGTTATGAACTGATGTTCATCTAGTGCTAACACATCCTCTCCTGACTTACGACAAAAGGTGGTGACTATAGAATCACAATTACAAGCATTGTGTGCCTACATTGCTATGAAGGAAGGAGGAAGGCTCCCTGAGGAGTTAGTTGGCTTATTTCAAAATCCTACACCACAGGTATCTCATTTTTACATCTTTTCTTGTTCTATTCAAATAAATTATTTGATATGCCTGAATATGGTTGAATTGGGGTTTTGTTCTTATTATGTTATAGTTGAAGAGTTAGAAAACTGATTTGCTTACTAGTTGAGTTTGTGGGTTGTATTTTTAGTAGAATTATACAATGCATGCATGCTAAAGTAACTTTTCTGCATGTTGTTTTTGAAGGATATATAGTAGCAACTACAAGTATTCGATTAATAAACCATTTCTTGGTTTTCTGGTAGCTAAACAACTTCATGTTACTTTTTATAACAATCTGTTATGCATGGGAATCTTTAAACTTCTCCAATATATGTCAGCCATCATCCTTAACCAACCAAATACATGAGTCATTAGGTTGTGGACAACATCTTGCATGTATATTCCTTACCATTCTATCACCAAACTGACATTCCAGTATACATATGAAGCCTGTAAAATATTATAATTAGAAACTCTAAAGATATATATAGCTTTAAAGAAAGTGAAGGAATTTAAGTTACTTATGTGATTACCCCGGGAACTGCTCACTTAGCTTTTGAAGGGCTGGAGGGGCAGAAGCAACAGATATCTGCAATTTCATAAATCAATTAACTAGGCTACTGATGAAACAATTTAAATCAATTTGTTCCATTGTTTGTTGATGGCACATATGTGAGTATTGAGAACACCCATTTGAGACATCAACTAGTGCATGTTTCAGTCACAAGATTGACAATTTTACAGAATATATCATGCATAATGTAGAGACAATGTAATGCATAAAAGAACAACAGCCTCCAGTTATGTAATGTCATTACTACATGTAACCAATTAAGCACAAGAATAAAAAATGTTGGCTTAAAATTAAAAGAATTCTGGTTAGAAAAATAAATTATAAGAAATATAGTTTCTGAAATCTGAATATAGCGACTATTACTTACCACTTAATTTACTTGTTCCTAACTCATTTCAGAATGAAAACCCATTTTAGAAAAAATATAATTCACAGCAATAGCAGGTAGAAAAAGCATAGGAATAATTTCTACAGTCTCCACCTATACAAGTAGGACTAAATCCCTATACAATTATGTCATTCCAATTTTTTATTTCTCAATAATTTATACTATCTCCACCTATATAAGTAGGCCTAAATCCCTCATACTTCTAACGAACATCCTATTATAATGCCTCTAAGATGTTAGTGAATTATTTCTTTTATCTTGTGTAGCCAGTTTTCTCCGACCACTAATTTATACAGGAACCAGCAGAAAAAACCACAACAACAAAAAATGTGAATCTATATTCATTCCACCCCAAAATAGAAGTATCAAGTTCTTCTCTTTTACCAATCCTACTAAGATTTGATAACAGTTAACAAAGCTCTCATGAGCTTAAGATTGGTTGATCAATAATTGGATTTACATTCATGCATACATACATACCCAACAAACAGGGAAACAGGGAAATTGAATTTTCATTATAAAACAATTCTATACATGATATTCATAATGCCCATAACCTTGTTTACAAAACTTGAAGTAAATTCCAAAACTTTTGCATACACTTGAGGTCCATAAGTAGAATTAAGCATATTCCATGCACAGAAAAGAAATCAAATTATGCAATGAAATATATAATAGCAGCTTTCATCATCTCAATTTCAATGATCTACCTGATCTGGATACTTGTACATGCAGCTTGAGGAAAACCATCAACACCTGTATTAGAATAGTGAATGCAAAGTCATCTCTTAGGCTGTCTTCTATTTCATGTCTTAGCTAGCTTTACTTCCTAGTTGTAGTTTTTGTCCTATAATTCAGATGTTAACATTCTTTGGAGGAATTTGTAATGCTTGATACTATGAAATATATGCTTTCATGTACTGTGAATTATAGTCATGTGAAAAACCTGTATTAGTTTATGGGAATCTAGAGTACTTATATTTTTTTTTAGGATTTGATACTCATAGTGAGTTGTCATGTATTTTATTTGTTATTAATTATTTTTAAACAATTAATATGAATTCAACATTATAAATGTATGAAAACTTATGTAGATACTACTGGTGTTATTTTTTTCCTCTCTTATATATGTTTGGTTGTAATGTTTGGAGAATCTCAAATATAATTTTGCCCTTCTTGTAGGTACCAGATGAAGGTAGCGGGGCTTTATCTCCTAATGACCTAAGAAGATCATGTAATGGAAGTAATACTCATCAATTAGTGGATACTTCAAGTCCTCATTAATTAATTTACTAATTGTTTGACTTATATGTAATTTGGAGTTATTTGACTTGTGTACTTATGTTACTATTTAGGATGTTATTTCTCAAAACGTTGATGACTTGTCATGTTAAATTTGATATTTGGTATATTAAATTAATGAGTATTTCTTTTTACATTTCAGTAAGCAAAATTATTATATTTATATTTGTAGATTTTGACAAACAAGAATTGTCATAATAAACATGAAAATTGATGTAATTAGAAGTAAATATGAAAATTAGTTGGAAATTTTTTATGTGGATTATGACAGTCTTAAATTGTTGTAATTATTTGTAAATTATGGCAGTTTTGACTGCCGTAATTAGCTGCAATTACGAAAATCCATCAACAATATTTTAAGTGTATTACGGTAGTTAAAACTACCGTAATTCTTGGTAAATTACGATGGTTAAAATTGCCGTAATTATAGGTGAATTACGGCAGTCAAAATTGTCGTATTTTACCAACAATTATGGCAGTCAAAACTGCCATAATTTATAGAGAATTATGGCAGTCGAAACTACCGTAATTTACCATGAATTACGGCAGTCAAAATTGCCATAATTTACCTTGAATTACAGTAGTTTTACCTGTCATTTTATACACAATTAAACCGTAATTTTTAGGTGAATTACGGCAGTTTCGACTGCCATTTTACGTAGCACAGAACCGCCATTTTATATATGGTAAATTGTGGCAGTTATTGTGGCGGTTTATGGAAAACCACCGTATTATACCGAACGGCGATGAAAATTACGTCAGTTGTGGGAATTGCCACTTACATGAAAAACGGCGGTTAAAACCGCCGTAATATACAAAAAAAACTGTCATAATTTACCATATTTTTTGTAGTGACTAAACCTGAATCTGGAAACAGTTTCTAAAATTGTACTGTATTTTGTACTGTATTTAATTATCGGACGATAAAAATATAGTAAATATATTCTTTCGTGGGGTTATAGCAGACAAAAATAGAAATTATACTGCTTAAGTCAACAATAGTAGTTATGACAACTTTTGACGGACCAATAGGAAACAAGTTTAATTCTTTTGACGAACCAATAGGAAGCAAGTCTAATATTGAAGACTTTAATATCAACCGTCAATTTAATCAACGATGTAGGATTAGTCTAAGAAAATGGCTATGACCATTTATAACCATTGGATTCAGATTTAAATCAAGGGTGGAGATTTGATCTTATAAAGTGGCTAGGACCATTTGTGACCGTTGGATTCGAATTAAATCAACGGTGGAGATGGATCATTTATGACCATTGGATTTGGATTTAATCAATGGTGGAGATTTCTTCTAAAATGGCTATAACTAATTATGACCATTGGATTAAAAGTAAGAAGGAGTAATCTTGACCCTTCATTTTGGAGATGCATCTAATGGCTAGGATTTCAAGAAGAACGATCTAATGGCCTAGATTAAGTCTTCTATCTAAAGTCTAAACCTAAAACCTACATTAATCCTAACCATTGATATAATCAATGGTTAGAAATGCCTAAAATGGTGGGTAATTATGATGGTCACTTATTGAATGCATAAGGAGAAGCAAGGAAGGGTGCAGGACGGTTTTGGTGGTGTTTAATGCATAGCAAAGTTGAAGACCACCATTATTACTCATTCTTGATCATTCCAAAGCCTAAGCTCTTCAAAAATTTCTCTCCATCTCTTCTCTAAGCATATTTCGGCCAAGGCACCCAAGATAACCCTCCATCACTCAAAAATTTCATACAACCTAGTTTCTTGAATCCTTACCTCATTCTAAGAACATCTCTAGTTATGAGTTTTCACAAAATCATTCATCTTGAGTTTCAAATCCAAGCTTCAAGTTTCTAGCAAAAAGGGTAAAGTTCATATTTCTTCACCCAATCTTTTAATTTTGATTTTCTAAGCCATGCTTAAACCATGGTTTACTTATTCTTTTACTTGTTATTGATTGTAACATTTGTTTATGATTTTTAGGGATTTTTCCAAGGAGCTCTACGAAATTGGTGGAAGGAAAACTAAGTGTTTTCACTTCATTCTTTACCTTAACCAAGTCTAAGAAGCTCTCTTTCACAAAAATAAAAAATTTCATCCTTGTCCTTCAAGAGGAATTTCTGCCATACTACCCAAAATCACCATCCAATCTCTTTTAATTTCATCTAACCATAGATCTTGAATCTACATGATATTCTAAGCAACTTTCATGTTGGAGACTTTCTCTAAATCATTCATCTTCAAACTTGTTCTTCAAGCTAAAGATTGAAGCTTTATTGCTGAAATTTGTTAATCTTCACTTTTCTTTTGATTTTCAAGGTTCTAAGCCATGTTTGATCTATGGTTTATCTTGTTCAAGCTTGATTTACTAATAAATATATGTTTTGTTTTGTATTTGAGAAGCCCTTGGTGGTGAAGGACTTGGAAAAAGAAGCAAAACAATGAGCTTTTGAGGATCTTCAAGAGATAAGAGGGAGATTCATCTCACCAACTAAGTATGGTGGTGAGAGATGGTCTTATATTTGATGGATGGTGAATCCATGTGAGGATTGATATCCATGGTAATGTAATTATTTGTGGGTGTTTATGTGCTTTGATTATTTGCCTATGCTTAGTATGATTTGCGTGATTTATTGCTTTGATTATGGCATGCTTGTGATATATATTTGAATATGTATATGTATATCATGATGTGATGATGGAAAGGAAATCAATTTTTGGCTCCAATGGTCAAGGAGGAGTGGTCACGGTTTTGACACTCATAATTAGAGTTTATGTCGAAATTTTTCAAGAATAAGGGAATTAATTTTTGATCCCTAGAACATGGTGAATTTCGGCCAAGACACCTCAAGATAGGTGTTCACAAATTAATATTTTCAAAAATGATGAAATGGGATGTTTAGAAAAATAAGGAAAATAAACAAAGGGTTTATTTTTCAAAGAGTACATGAACACGGTTTTAAAAGGATTTTTATTGATTTATTTGTGTAAAAAGTTTCTAAGTGTTTTACTAAACATGAGTTTTAAATAAAAATAGCAATGTTGATTTTAAGGATTTACAAAGAAAGTGAAAAATGAAAATGAACGAATGGATTGGTTTTTATGACCATGAGACTCACGGTTTTGAAACAAAATTTTTAATGGTTTTGTTTGTGTAAAACCATATTGACTTAGAAGGAAAAATGTTTTGATGATTTCAATAGTCATATCCACGATTTTGAAGGCTTGTAATGCTTTGATTTTATGGAAACAAAGTGGAAATATATTTTGATGTAGTACAAGGACTTTGGAAAGGAAATCAAAGTATTTTATCACTTGAGAAATGAATTTCAGTATGTAAATGGAAAAAGAGAGGTTCAAACACACCTCAATTTATTTTGAAGAGAATTGATTTTAGAATTGATTTAAGAAAAATAGAGAATATAAGAGTGATTTGATATTTTCTAACATGTAACTCATCCTTTGGGTTTTGGAGAGTGTTAGTAATTTTTACAGTGAGAAACATTGAATTAAATCAATGGAATTGTGAATTTGTGGAATTTGTTGCAAAAAGGATTTTCTTGAGTAAGAAAATGTGGAAAATAATGTGAGTAGTCATATTATTTTGAGAAAGGTTGAAATGGAATTTTTGAAGGTTGAGTAATATTTTTCGTAATAGAATTATGGTGAAAAATGATTTACGTAACTTAAAAACGTGATTTTTAAGCTACACGATTTGAAAAACGTTTAAATATTTCCACGCGATTTGAAAAATGTTGAAATATTTCTACGCAATTTGGAAAGCGTTTAAATATTTTACGCGTTTGAGATATTGTTAAAAAATCGCTATGCGGTTTAAAAATGGTGGAATACTTTTACATGATTGATGAAAAACATTGAAAAATCAATACGTCATTTGAAAACATAACAGAAGTGTTACAGAATTATGAAAACATAACAAAAATGTTGCGCAATTGTGAAAACATGACAAAAGTGTTTTGTGACTATGAAAACGCGATAATATGATTTCGCAATGAAAAATACAGTAAAGATACTGTTGGGCCAATGTGTAGACCCTGATTATGAGATTATGAAATTAAACTGAGAATGGGCCAATGTGTGGACCTGAATATGAAATGGTGAATTTTGCCTGTGATTGGCGTTGGTGCATTTTATATGCATGAACTAGTGTATGAACACTGTATGAGAAAATGATAAATTTTTTGACCTTGGGGGCATTGGGGTGCGGGTTGCTTACATGGGTGGTTGGTCGCGCTTCTTCCCGTAGGTTAGACCGATGCAACGCACCGATGATCCTGACCGAGACACTATTCTTAATCGTGATCTCGTAAAAACTGTCGTGTATATGCTAGATGTGCAAAAATCAAAATAAGGATTATAGCACTTGGTTTGAGGCATTTTGGTACAGACAGATCTTTCGGATCGACTTCTCCAAACTGAGTATTAGCTCCATGGAGTAGGACATTGAGTCTATATGCGCATGCATGAAACTGAGCATTTATATCTATGTGATATATTAATTGAGGAATATTGGCTATGACAACTATTCTGTTGAGAAATACTGGATGATGATGATGATAAATAATGTTGATGCCATTATTGTTATTATTGTATGATTTGAATTGATGAATATTTGGATATTGTTGAAGACATCATCATGAATATTGAATGATATTTGAACTGATAAATAATTGGATGATGATAGTTGATTAATGTTGAGTGCATTATCAGAATTATGGTATGATATATTTGTATGGTGTGTTGTTTGTGTTATCTCTATGCTACCATGTTGGTATTGGCGTAAGTGATCTCACCTCTTTGTTATATTGTTTTGCTGTGTTTGCATTATTAAAATTGAATAGTAGATGGAGCGAGTTGTCTTAGACATATGGGAGATAAATACTCTGAGATCGGAGACAACATCAGAGAATGACCTTTCCAGATTCGATAGTGTGAAGGGTTGACAAGGAACAGATGTCTGATGCATCAATATGGATCCAAGAAGGAATAAATATGTTAAGTTTTCTCGTTAGTGTTGTACCGTGCTATTAAGTAGGACCCGTGATGGGGTTTGCTACTGTTAAAAAGAAAAGAGTTTTCTATTAGTTTTATATTTCTCTTTAAATTGTTAAATATTAATTAGTGTCAATATTGTATATTAAATATATTTTCAGTAATACTTATGGATTTCAATAAGTTTATGTTTCTGTCGTTAATGAAAAGAAATTTTAAAACTTATATTTTATAACTCAAACCTTGTTTATGAACTTCTTTACAGATTATGAGTTGGGAGTCAGAAAATGTGATACCCTGAGGGGGTGTTACAGTTTACATTCATCTAATCTCAAGCATGAACAACAATGATGCCAAATACCATAATAATTAACATACTAATTGATTTACATTCACCACACAAACACTTCATTAAATTCTTCTATTAGAGTCTCCAAACTCATTAAGAAGCATAAAAGAAGAAACTACACCCATTGGGAACTTCATTTTAGCAAACAAAATTCCTTGTTTCAGCCAGACATCCATGCCTACACGCAGCTCTGTCACGCCTAGGCGTGACGCTCTCTGTCTCACCCACGCCTGGGCGTAGTTCAGTCACACCTAGGCGTGACCTTGCGATAGCAAGTTTTCTATAGAATTTTGCAGAACAAGTACCGTTCCATTTGGAACATAGCCCCAAACTTCAATTTTAAATGCTTTCCTACCTCATAAAAGGCCTATAAACATGTTCTAACTCTTTTACAACTATTAAATCACTTCAAACACGGATTTCAAGAGCTTAAAACTCACTAAAAAATCAACTAAAAACATTACAAAAACCCATTTTTTCACTTAAAACTCAAGTGGATTCAATGGATTCTAAGGGATGACAATTCATCTCCAAGCAGCAATAAACCAAAATCATGCCATTCTTAAGTTCTACAACAAGAATCAAGCATACACAACACAAAAAACTACACTTAAACTCATTTCCCTCACTATGCCATCTCATGAACAAGATGAAGAAAACCAAAGAAAAGAGTTGAAATCAAGTTCCCCCTACCTCTAATGGCTAGAAATGAAATTAGAGAGCAGCTCCTCTTTTTCCCTTCATTCTTCCTCCTCTTTAGTGGTTGCTCCTCCTCCTTTTGCTCTTTTGTTGCCTTTGCTATTGAGTCTTCTAGCTGCAGCCTTGAAAGAGAAGAGAAAAATGAGACAAACCATCTCATTTGTGACTTAAATAAGTCAAGGGCAGCAAATACTAAAGAGAGTTGTATGCTCTTTGGTCACTTAAGTGACTTTCCAAGAATCCTGATATGCTAAGAACACTCAAATTCTTCCAAATCTAGTTTTCTCACTTCCATCAAGTTTCAAATAATTCCTAAGATTCATAAAAAATCTTATTGCACTATTTTCATAATTTTTCATATCTGCTGGGAGTCAATCCGACATTTAAACTCATAACTAGTATACTTAAAAATGCCAAACTAACTCCGATTAGTCTCAAAATTTAACCATACCATCTACCACACATTTATGGCCTAGAAATAAATTCCCCACAGTTATTTCCATTAACTAAACAGTTTAAGCTAAATCCATGATAAAAATAGTTATATTTCACACATAACATTGTAGTAAAGTGACTAAACATGCTCAGAAGGTCACAAAATTCAACAGACATGTTAAGCAAGTATTAGGCTACCTTTGTATCCATTGTAATTGGCTAGTTGTCATGGATAATGGTTTTGATGATAACAAACATAATGAAGATGATGGCAAGACCAAGTCTAAGACTTTCAAGAATAGCTTTAGGACTTAGGATCTTATGTACGGAGTCTTTCTGGATATCTCATTGTTTTTGCATGAAAAGATGAAAATGGTTTTAAATCAAATATCCCAAAATTCAAATCATGGTTTTTGAAAGCATTTAAAAGTGTTAAAAGTTATTTTTCAATAGAGGTATTCGAATACTGATAATCACATATTTTATTCATTAAGAAACCCTTATGTTTAGTCATTTACACTCTCCATATTCTTAATTGATTGAGTTTGGTATGATTTTGTGAGTTTGAGCTCAAATTGGTCCTAATTGAATATTTTCAGCATTATTGAGATTTGACACTATTTCTGTATTTTGGCCATAACTTGAGTTCCTAATATCTGATGAACATGAATTTTACCTTGTAGGAAAGCTAAGAGGAAGCTCTACAACTTTGATGAAGAGCTCGAAGTCCTATTCAGATGTCTAAGGGACCTAAGTTTACATGGAAGTCAGAATACGGGTTCTGTCAGTAAAATCCGAACAGTGTGCACTCATAAAATCATATCTCAAGATGTAATAATGGAGATGGGCTGAACTTTGGACAGTGGATAGTCAAGATCCAAATAAACAACTTTCATGAATAACACATTTTGATAAAAAGAAGTCTAGTAGGTCATTTTGAGCTTGCAATTCGGAACAGAGGAGCTGAAGTTGGGTTTGAGCAACCTACGGTATTTGGGACATATCTTGGGCATAAGGAAGCCAAATTGGACGAACCAGCTATCCATTTTATAGCCAAGACAAGGATCTACAACTTTCATGAAGAACACTTTTCGTGGATCTGAAGTATAGTGGGTCGTTTTTGGCTTCCAAGTCAGACACGAAATTTTCATCCTCAACCACCCACTCATCCATCCACTAATCCACTTATCCATCCACTAATCCACTCATCCACTCATCCACTAACTCACCCACTCATCCACTCATACACTAATCCAACCACTTAACCACTCCACCCACTCATCCACTAATCCATCCACTCACCCATTCATATCCATAATTTCTCACTCACCAAAAGTCCTTTGGCATTTTTCACTAATTCAACCACTCAACCATTCCACTCACTCATCCACTAAACCAATCCACTAAACCAACCCACTAATCCATCCATTCAAACACTCCACTCACTCATTCACTCATCCACCCACTTCCCTTTGTCATTTTGTTACCTTAGACTTCTATAAAAGGCACCATTTATCATGAACAACATGTAATTCTCCTTCATTTTCTCTCTAAGTTTCTTCTTGCTTCTTCATAGTTTCTCATAGTTTTGTATATTTTGATGCTCCCCTTCATGGTAATGGAGGGCTAAGCTACTTTGGGTCAATTTAGAACTCTTGAAGAGATTGTGGTTTGGATTCTTGAGACCTTGGTTATGTATTGTATTTGATTTGTAATTGAATTCCTCTTTTCTTCTTCTTTTTCTTCTTCTTGATCTTGAATGCATGAATGGTGATTCTATTTATGTTGATCTGATTGATCTTGGTTTAAGATTGAGATTTGTGATGAAACTTAGAACTGATTGATCTAAACTAATCACATAAATGAAGATTGAGATTTGTGATGAAACTTAGAACTGATTGATCTAAATTAATCACAGAATTGAAGAGGTTAGGTTACTGATTTGTGCCTAAGTTAATTGAATTCGGTACTTGAAATTAACATAGATTTTCATGAATGGTGCGATTACGGATTTGTGTTTATCACTTGTTAATTGAATTCTAGGCGATCGTCTAGTATGAATTCTGGATTTGATGCAGAGATCTCGGTTAGATCCAAATTAACAATTCAATTGCGCTTCAAGTGTTTTATGAAGGGTCTATGATTGAATCCACCCAATCTTGGATAGGTTTCTAAATTGACTACTCTTTATTTGTCATTTCTTCCGTTAATTTTGTTAAGTGCGATCTTAAACTTTTAAAACCCCATTTGCTAACTTTTACTTGATTTGATCAAATTGCATTTACGATCCTTGAGGAGACGATCTGGTGTTGTCACTGTGCTACAAGCTTAGGTAATAACTTCGGTTATAATTTTGACTGAGTTCGGCGCTCGTCAAATACCATTTAGAGGTATTTGAATAACATCCTTCTAAACCATTTTTACAAAGCTTTTAAAACAGAGGTATTTGAATACCTCTGATGGTATTCGAATACGGTATTCAAATACCCCCTGATGGTATTCGAATACCATAGTAATCCTGGTTTAGAAACTAACGGACATATTTCAAATTTAATATACATTCAATGATCCAAACGGCTCCTTTTGTCAAATGCTCTATAAATAGAGACCTTGGATCTCTTCTAAATGTTGCCCAACCACTTGAATTATTTTTGCTTGTGCCAAAAATGTGATTTACTATTTTTCTCATATTTTATGTGCTCTTTTCGCCAAAACTTTGAGATATCTTTAGAGAGCTCCATAGTGCTTCAACTTGTGATATTTACTCTTTGTGAGAGTTTATTTTTCATCTATTCTCTACTGTATTTCTGAGAAGGTGAGGTATTGATAATCACATATTTTATTCATTAAGAAACCCTCATTATTAGTCATTTACACTCTTCATGTACTTAATTGACTGAATTTGATTATGTTTTGTAAGTTTGAACTCGAATCGGACTTAATTGATTTTTCAGCATTATTCGAGTCTTACACTGTTTCTGTATTTTGGCCATATCTTGAGTTCTAAATGTCTGATAATTATGAATTTTACCTTGTAGGAAAGATAAAAGAGAGCTCTACAACTTTGATGAAGAGCTCAAAGTCAAATTCAGACATCTAGTGGAGCTAATTGGGCATGGAAATCAGAATACGGGATTTGTGACTGGAACCCGAACAGTGTGTAGTAACCAGAACATAATTCGAGTTTGGGTTTATAGAATGGGCTGAAAATTGGTGATCTGAAAGTTAAGACCCATATGTACAACTTTCATGACAAACACAAAACTTGATTCGGGCTCCTTGATGGAGATATTGGGTCTGAAAGTCAAAACAGAGGTGCTGAAACTGGTCCTGAGCAGTCTGTAGTAATTGGGTCATATCTTGGGCTGTAGGACGAATTTTTGGGTGCTTCCAAAGCCATTGGAAAGCTTAGACAATTTCCTAGAACTTTCATGAAGACCACTTGGCTCAAAAATGACGAAATCAATGAGTTCAGCAATGAATACTTTCGGAGACAAGGAAGCTCACCTACCAAGTTCACCTACCAAGCTCACCTACCAAGTTCACCTACCAAGCTCACCTACTAATTCCACCTACTAATCTCATCTACCCATCTACTACTACTCTGAATCCTCTATAAAAGGAAGCATGTGGAGAGCTCTAAACACAACATACACTTAGAGTTAAAGATAGTTTTTCATAGTTCTTGTATATTTTTCCTTCATTGTAATGGAGAGCTAAGTCACTTCTAGTCAATTCGGGACTCTTGAAGAGATTGTGGCTTGGATTCTTGAGACCTTGGTTATGTAATGTATTTGATTTATATTTGAATTCCTTTTCTCTTCTTCTTCTGTTCTCTTGATCTTGAATGCATGAATGGTGATTCTGTTTATGTTTGATCTGATTTGATCTTGGTTTAAGATTAAGTATTGTGATGAAATTTAGAACTGATTGATCTAAACTAATCACGTAATTGAAGAGGTTAGGTTACTGATTTGTGCCTAGGTTAATTGAATTCGGTGCTTAAATTGACATATATTTACATGAATGGTGCGATTGCAGATTTGTGTTTATCACTTGTCAATTGAATTACGGGACGATTGTCTAGTATGAATTCTCGGATCGATGCGAGAGATCTCGGTTAGATCCAAGTTAACCATTCAAATGTATTTCAGGTGTTTGTTAAAAGGTCTATGATTGAATCCACCCAATCTCGGATAGATTTCTGAATTGATTGTTCTTTTAATTGTTATTTCTCTTTAAATCCTGTCACTACGATCCTTGAACCATCAAAACCCCCTTTTTCTAACTTTCACTTGATTTGATCAAATTGCATCTACGATCCTTGAGGAGACGATCCGGTGTTGTTCACTATACTACAAGTTTAGGTAATAACTTCGGTTATAATTTTGACTGAGTTCGGCGCTCGTCAAAATTTTGGCGCCAGATCTTGAGGGAACTCGTAGGTGTAATCTTTTTCATTTTGAGTAACCTTACTAATTTTTGTTCTTTCTTACCTATTCTAACAGTTATTTTTCATTTACTAACATTGTTCATACCATACTAACGTTTTTATCTTAGCTTTTGAATTTTTCTGATTTAGGAAAGACGGAAAACAGGTGATTACGGGTAACTATTGCAATTTTCGAACTGCAACATGCCCAGAATGAGCTGAAACTTGGTCGGTTGAAGGAAAACAGCCTGATAAACAAGACTCATAGTAAACTATGAGGTCACCCCTGGTTTTTCGAAATTCTATCATTTAGACCACTTTTTCAATTTTTTAATATTTTTATTGCATTTTCTAGTTTCATTTTTATGTAGATTTTGTTCTGTGTTGATTCCATAATTTTTAAAAATGTTTAGACATATTAACTAGATTTATTTTTGCATATTTTGAGTGTTGTTTAGTGTAGTTGCAGTTTTTGTGTTTTTGTGCTTTAGTTGATGCATGACTAGGTCCAATCCTGATATCTTGCTTGATCTTGATCCTGAGATTGATAGGACCTTGCATAGATTAATTAGATCTCGTGTGATAAATTCCGAGTTAATTCGAACCTAATTTTGGGAGTGAACACGATAACTTAAGTAATCCCGAAATCATGGTGATAACATGCATAATAGAACCCTTAAGGAACTTCTTCGCTCCTGATGTATCTTACCAATCTTTGTGCATTCAATATCCTGATCTTGATGCAGATTTTGAGTTGAAATCTAGTTTGATACACTTGTTACCAAAGTTTCATGGTCTTGCGGGTGAAGATCCTCATAAGCACCTGAAAGAGTTCCATGTTGTGTGTTCAACCATGAAGCCACAAGGCATCTCTGAGGAACACATCAAGTTAAGGGCATTTCCCTTCTCACTTGTCAATGCAGCCAAAGATTGGTTGTTTTATCTTTCACCAGGTTCGGTCGAAGTTGGAATGACATGAAGAGGTTGTTCCTGGAGAGATTCTTCCTTACCTCGAGAGCTGCTGCAATTAGGAAGGATATATGTGGCATCAGACAGATGTCTGGTGAGACTTTGCATGAATACTGGGAGAGATTCAAGAAGTTGTGTTCGAGCTGCCCTCATCACCAAATTAGTGACCAACTCTTGATTCAATACTTTTATGAGGGTTTCGCCAAATGATAGAAGCATGATCGATCCGCCTCTGGAGGAGCCTTAGTAGACAAAACTCCTACCGCCGCAAGAGATCGATAGCAAACATGGCAGCCAATACCCAACGGTTTGGCTCGCGGATCATCACCGCAACTAGAGGAGTTAATGAAATTCAAGCATCTCATATGGACCAACAAAGAATGGAACACGAGACTAGATGAATTGACTTCTTTGGTAAGACAGATAGCAGTGGGTCAACAACCACCCATGCAGATGACTGCATCAGTGTGTGGAATTTGCTCTAATTCATCTCATCCTACTGATTCATGCCCTACACTTCAGGAAGATGGTCCCGCTTTTCCAGATCAATGTGTTGCTGCAGCTGGTGTTTTTCCTGGTAGACCCCAATATCAGCAACAACAGCAACAATCTAGATATGATCCATTTTCTAGTACTTATAATCCTGGTTGGCGAGACCATCCCAATTTGAGATATGGGAATTCTAGCCAGCAACAACAGCCCCAGCAGCAGCAACAACAATTTAGATACCAAGCTGCAGGTCCAAGCAACAAATACCAACAAATACCCCCTGCATTCAGACAACAGCAACCTGTTCAGCAGTCTGTCCAGTCCACTCCAGCTGAGCCATCATTGGAAGACCTGATGAAACAAATGGCCACAAATAACATTCAGTTCCAGCAGAACGTCAGTGCCAACATTCAGAATTTACAAACTCAAATTGTACGGTGGCAACCACTTGTGAGCGAGCTAAAGAGTCAAGGTTCTAGCCAATTGCCTTCACAAACAAGTCAACAATCCAAGAGGCAACGTAAGTGCAATTACCTTGAGAAGTGGCAAAGAAGTTGATGTTCCAACCTTACAGCAATCAGAAATTGACCAAAAACGGCAGGAAATGGATAATTCAGTCCAGAAATCTGTGCCACTGAAGAAAATTGCAGAGAATTCAGATGTTGCCATTCCATTACCTTTTCCAAATAGGATCACACAATCCAAGAGAACAATGCAAGCGAGAAATGGAAAAAGAAGTCATGGAGACATTCGGGAAAGTGGAAATCAATATTCCCCTCCTAGATGCAATCAAGCAAATTCCAAAATATGCTAAATTTCTCAAGGAGTTGTGCACTCATAAGAGAAGGTTGAAAGGGGATGAGAAGATCAGCATGGGAAGAAATGTTTCGCAATGATTACGCAAGCATGTCACATAAATGCAAAGATCCTGGAACTTTCACAATTTCTTGCATAATTGGCAACTCTAGATTTGAGCATGCAATGCTAGATTTGGGTGCTTCGATCAATGTCATGCCCATGTCAGTGTATAAGTGTTTAAACATTGATACTTTGCAACCCACTGGTATCGTGATTCAGTTGGTAAATAGAGTCACTGCTCATCCTGCAGGTGTCTTTGGAAGATGTGTTAGTCCCGGGTGAATGAGTTGATTTTTCCAATGATTTCTACATTCGGACATGGAAGATGAGTCTCCAACAAATCATGCTCCATTGATTCTAGGCGAGACCATTCCTCAAGAGCGCCAAGACCAAGATAGACGTGCATGCTTGGCACCCTTTCTATGGAGTTTGGCGACGATTTGGTACAATTTAACATTTTTGATGCCATGAGACACCCCCTAGAGGAGCATTACGTTTTCCATGTTGATATGATTGAGATCTTTGGTTGATGATGTCTATCTTGATTTATATGCTTTGAATTTCCGATATTGTTGACTATCTTGGTTCTGTTTCTTGTGATACATGTGCCACTTGTGATGTTGAACCATGTCTTTGTGTTCTGAGATTTATTCTGTTATGAGTAATGATATAGCTGCTGATGATGCAACAATTGAGAATGAGAGTCAGTACCATGCTGAAATTAATGTTGCTGAGATAGTTGTTTCAGATCACTTGTTACCTTCCATTGTGCAACCTCCATCTTTGGAGTTGAAGACTTTACGAGACCATCTTAAATATGCATATTTGGGAGATGGTGAGACACTTCTAGGTGATCATTGCTAAAAACCTACAACCCGATCAAGAAGAAAAGTTCGCAGATTTTGAGGCGAGAATAGGCAAGCCATCGGATGGACTCTTGCAGATATTCCCTGGTATTAGTCCCTCCACATGCATGCATAAGATTTTATTGGAAGAAGGGATCAAACCAGTTAGAACTGAGCCCCAAAGGAGACTAAATCCCCGATTCTAGATGTGGTGAAGAAGGAAGTTACAAAGCTACTTCAAGTGGCATTATTTATCCCATATCGACGGTCAATGGGTGAGCCCGTGCAAGTGGTTCCCAAGAAATGCGGGGTCACGGTGGTTGCGAATCGAACAATGAGCTTGTGCCCACACGAGTTCAAAACAGTTGGCGAGTTTGCATTGATTATAGGCGGCTCAACCAGGCTACCGAGAAAGGATCATTTCCGCCGCCCTTCATTGATCAGATGTTGGAGCGGTTAGCTGGCAAGTCACATTATTATTTCCTGGATGGATATTCGGGCTATTTTCAGATTCATATAGCCCCAGAAGACCAAGAGAAAACTACTTTCACTTGTCCATTTGGCACATTTGCATACAGGAGGATGCCCTTTGGTCTATGCAATGCTCCAGGCACCTTTCGAGAGGTGTATGGTAAGTATCTTTTCTAATTTTTTAGAAAATTGCATGGACGTATTCATGGATGATTTTACTGTCTATGGATCTTCCTTTGATGCATGTTTAGATAGTCTGGCTCAAGTCTTGCATAGATGCATTAAGACTAACCTCGTTCTAAATTTTGAGAAATGTCATTTCATGGTAGAACAAGGTATAGTCTTAGGGCATGTGATATCTCGTGAGGGAATTGAGGTAGATCCTGCAAAAATAGATGTTATTTCATGCCTATCTTACCCCACATGCGTGCGGGAGATTCGTTCTTTCCTTGGTCATGCATGTTTCTATCGGCGGTTCATAAAGGATTTCAGCAAAATTGCACTTCCGCTATCCAACTTACTGCAAAAAGATGTGGAGTTTCACTTTGATAAGAAGTGTCAGGATGCCTTCAATCAATTGAAGCAGGCATTGACCAGTACACCTATCATCCAACCGCCGGATTGGACACTTCTATTTGAGTTGATGTGTGATGCCTCTAATTATGCATTGGGAGTTGTTCTTGCACAAAAGGTCGGTAAAGTATCTCATGTCATTTCCTATGCTTCGAGAACTTTAGATCCTGCACAAATCAACTACACCACAACTGAAAAGGAACTTTTAGCAATTGTTTTTGCTTTAGATAAATTTCGATCATATTTGCTTGGTTCCAGAGTGGTTGTGTTTTCAGATCATGCAGCATTGAAGTTTCTCCTGAAGAAGCCCAATGCCAAGCCCCGGTTGATTAGGTGGATGTTGCTCCTCCAGGAGTTTGATATTGAGATCCGTGACAAGAGTGGAGCGGAGAATTTGGTAGCTGATCACTTGAGTCGAATTGAAAGGGAGGCAGATGTTTCTCCCATCCATGATGTTTTCCTTGATGAGCAACTTTTCAAGCGCAAGGCAACATCCCTTGGTTTCTTTGATTTGATTAATTTCTTGGTTGCTAAAGCAATACCTGCACATTTCACTAAGGCTAAGATTGATAAATTGAAAAGTGAGTCAAAGTATTATGTGTGGGATGATCCTTACTTATGGAGATTTTGCAGTGACCAAGTAATTAAGAGATGTGTGCCTGATGATGAATTCCATTCCATTCTTAGCTTTTGTCATAAACTTGCATGTGGCGGCCACTTCGGTCCTCAACGGACTGCTAGGAAAGTTTTAGACTCTGGATTATATTGGCCCACTCTATTTCATGATGCATATATGTTTTGCAAATCTTGTGATCAATGCCAAAGAACAGGGAATACTTCTCGTAGGAATGAAATGCCCCAGAAACCCTTATTATTCTGTGAGATTTTTGATGTTTGGGGTATTGACTTTATGGGTCCTTTTCCTGTATCATTTGGTTTTGTTTACATTCTGCTTGCTGTGGATTATGTATCTAAATGGGTGGAGGCTAAGGCCACTTGGACTGATGATTCTAAAGTTGTTGTGGATTTTATTAGATCACAGATTTTCTGTAGGTTTGGAGTCCCGAGATCCATCATTAGTGATCAAGGTTCACATTTTTGCAATCGAAGCATGGAGGCTTTGATGAAGAAGTATGGAGTCCAACACAAGGTTTCTACACCCTACCACCCCCAAACCAATGGGCAAGCCGAGGTCTCCAACAGAGAAATTAAGCAGATACTCCAGAAGACAGTTCAACCTAACAGAAAGGACTGGAGCAAGAGGCTTGAGGATGCTTTATGGGCTTACCGGACTGCTTATAAGACACCAATCGGGATGTCTCCGTATCGGATTGTTTTTGGAAAAGCCTGCCACCTACCGGTGGAAATTGAACATCGAGCATTCTGGGCGGTGAAAAGGTGCAACTTGGACCTAGATCAAGCAGGTATGGAGAGGAAGCTGCAGCTGCAGCAATTGGAGGAGATCCGCTTGGAGGCTTATGAAAGTTCCAAACTTTATAAGGAGAAGACCAAAGCCTTCCATGATAAGTTGATTCTGAGGAAAACATTTGAGATTGGTCAAAAAGTTCTCCTCTATAACTCCCGCCTCCGACTCATGCCCGGCAAATTAAGGTCTAGATGGGATGGACCATTTATTGTTACTAATGTTTTTCCTTCTTCGGTGTGTGTTCGGATTAAAAGTGAGGTCACCGCCAAAGCTTTCATCGTAAATGGACACCGCCTCAAACAAGATATCATGAACTTCCAGAGAATGCGAAGTGGAGGTGATGAACCTTCTCCATCCGCATTATGAATAAAAAAAAAAAAAAAAAAAAAAAGAAAAAAAAAAAGAAGAAAAAAAAAAACAATTTGTGTGCCCGACAATGAGGTAGGTAGAGTCGCTCGAAGCATGTGGAGGTCATTTTTTCTTCGGCGACAACAACTGCAAAAATCTTGCAGTATGGATTTTATTGGCCTACTTTATTAAAGGTCTATTACACCTTTTGCAAAAGCTGCGGAAATTGGTCAAAAAGTTCGCTTTGAGATTATCATCTGCACCTACTCCTTGGAAAATTGAGATCTAGGTGGCGCGGTTCTTTTGTTGTCGGACACGCGTATCCTCTCAAAGATCGATACCGAGGATCCTAGGAATGGTAATGCGCTTAAGGTTAATGGACAAAGACTCAATCATTCCTGGAAAACCAAGTTCTTGAGTTCTTTGTGTTCTTTGGTTAAGTTAAGTGGCGGATACGGTACTCCGTGACTCTTAAGTCGGTTTATTCTTCGAGTTTCCCAAAATAATCGAACCCTTCTTCTCCTTCAAAATGGATGTCATTCTTTCAAACACGAGAAAACATTTTCCTTCTCTTCCTCAAAATGCTCGAGAAAAATCTACAAAGTTCGATGTGAGAGATTGAGAATGTTAATGCACAAGGGTATGCTAGAAGATATACTATTTGGATAATTGAAGCAAAGGTCCGATTAGCGGTGAGTCCTCAATTTCATTTGACTCATATATGCCCGGTCTTGGAAGAAGTTCATATTCTAAAAGGAGAAGAGCAAAAAGGTTACAAGTCTGTCACAAATGTGGACGATGGAAGCGTAACAAGCGATGTCGTACTAAGGGGATGGTTTCCGCAAATAGAGAAGATAAAATTTTCTTCATTAAGAATGGATGAGTAAGGAGTCATTAGATGATATCTTATTGACTCTTGAGACGCATTCTTGTGGATTGGTGCATCGTGAAATTCTTAAATTGTGGAATCTCTTCAAGGATGAAGAACAACGCTACGAGTCTTAGGAATCGACTCTAAAAGACCACGTTTGCCAATTTATAAGAAAATTGGATGGGAAGCTTATCCTCGACTCATAGAAGACGTTTAAGCGTTCGGACGTTAAACCAGAGGAGATGTGAGCCATATCCACAAACAATCTGTACATATCATCCTCTTCTTCTTCTTCTTCATGGCATTTAAAAAAAAATTCAAAAAAAAAATTCAAAAAAAAAATGAAAAAAAAATGTATACTTCTTAGGGTTGGCTTTGGTAACACAAACCGTGAATGGGGAAATGCATGCATCCTGATCCAGCCTTCTTAATTGAAAAACAAAGAAGGTAGATTGTATCCCACATGTGAGGCAGCCAGTCGTATTATGGTCACTTGTCCCTTCGGGAGCCCTATGTTGCTTGCCGATCTTGAATGGGTCGAATCTTGGTCAACAATGCTTTGGCACAAAGCCGAAAGAGCAGACTACCTCCATCCCAATCTTAAGTAAGTATACACTCATCTTTCATCAAGTTTTTCTAACAATTTCACAAAAAAACAAAAAAAAAAGGAACGTGATGTCTCCGCACTATGCACTCATGACGCGCAGTATAAAGATACGCCATGGAAACTGTACATACAGGTATGTCATCATTTTCTATTATCTTTGTATCATTTTGTGTATTTTGATTTTTGTACAGACGATCCTTTGAGCAGGGTCCTTCAGGGGTTTCTAGACTTCTTTACCTTGATGGTTTTCTTGAAGTCGAAAAAAAAAAAAAAGATTCTGTGTCTCTTAATTTCAACCTTTTCTGACAACCGCCAACCTACCCTCATAGGTGCAATTATTCCTCTTTCCATTCTTTTTCCTATTTAAACACTCCATTTTCTCCATTTTCCTTCAAACTCAGAAACACTCAAAGGGAGGAAGAGTATAGAATGGGGCCTTCTATTCGTAACCTCAAAAATGTCTGTGTTTTTTGTGGGTCGAGTTATGGGAAGGGATTAGAGTTTGTAAACGCAGCTAGCACTCTTGGTCGATCACTTGCTGCGAGGAATATTCATCTTGTATATGGGGAGGTTGTCGTGGGTTAATGGGGCTGTATCACTTGCTTTGCCTTTGTAAGAGACGATCGAGGTTCTAGGTATCATTCCGAAACTTTAGCTCAACGAACATCAATGGAAAGACAATTGGGGAGGAACTTAAGGTATCATCAATGCATGAACGCATGAAGATAATGCTTGAAAACTCTGATGCATTCATTGCCTTACCAAGTGGTTTTGGTACTTTGGAAGAAATTTTTCAAATTGTCTCTTGGGCCGAACTGAACATCTACCATAAACCCATTGGTTTGTTGAATGTTAATAATTTCTTTGATCTTCTGTTATTTTTTCTTGACAAAGTCGTGGAACGAAATTTATCACTCCTTCTAAGCAAGACAACTTCTTATCTCTGCCTCCACTATTGATGAGCTCATTGATAAATTAGAAGCTTTTGAGTATGTACCTGATCAGGTATTAGCTCAGATAGATTGGTCAACAAGAAGCAGCGAAGGAAGTAACAAGAAACAAGAGCCCGATCTGAAACTTTCTCTTCAAAGGGTTTGATTTAAAAAAAAAAATTGTTGTTGTTTTGTTTAGTATGATATGATTGTCATGGACTTATTAAACCAATTAGTGATGGCAGAGTAAGGAGTCATTTTACTCTTGAGACGCATCTTAATTGGTGGCAGAGTAAGGAGTTTTTTAGGTAGTAATTAATTAGTATTGACTTGTGGAAGTACTAACGTTTTCTTGTTTGATTTCTTTTCAGGGTCTAATGCTTGTGGCGACGACAAGTGTGTTTCTTTTACGCTGGCGTTGATTCACTTCTTATCGGGTTGTGTTGCTCTTTTCTATCTCTTTCTTTCACATTGAGGACAATGTTACATTAAGTGTGGGGAGAGATTTTAGCATGTTTTGTTTCTTTTCGTTTGTTAAAAAAAAATTTCAAAAAAAAAAATTCAAAAAATAAAAAAATAATAAAAAAGGGGTTCATTGCATGATTGAATAATTTTTCTCCTTCTTGAACTGATATGCTTGGTGATGGATGATTGAATTGATGAATTGAGTTTGATGAATGCATACCTTGTGAGATTTTGAGCCTAATGGATGGATTCAACATTTATGTCATTCTCTTCTTTCTTGTGTGATTTTCACTCATGTTAATGACCACTCTAGAACTTGCTTTGATTCTTTTTGAGGCTACATGTCACTTGCATGCATGAACATGATTGAGGCCCTCTTTCTTAGCCAGTTTAACCAAATAGCCAACCTTGTTTTCAATATGATATCAAGCACTCTTTTGACCTCTCGAAAATTCTCTAATTAATTCCTGCCAACCTTGTATATTTTCCTTTGCTTAACCCCTTTGAGCTTATTTGACCATTCCTTGTTTCTAGCTCATTATGTGCCTTAAATGAAAAATCGTGTTCTTACTGTACCTTGGGAAATAAAAGAACATTAGTCTGGTTAATGGATGAGTTTTTGAACAAGTGTGGGGGTGTGTGTACAAAATGGTTGTTGAAAAAAAAAAAAAAGAAAAGAAAAGAAAGAGTGCTAAAAAAAAAAAAAAAAAAAAAAAAAGAGAGAAATGTATGTATATAGTTATGTTCATATATATAAAAAAAAGAGAGAGAAAAGGATTGGGAAATGAATATGTAAAGGGATATACATTAGAGTTGAGATGAACTTTTATGCTCGTTATTTAAACTCAGCTCTCATTTGCTTTTATTCTCTTTGGTATTTATCTTCTCATATCCATTTTATCCTCTTCTGTTACCTTGACCTCACTACAACCTTGAATAAAGTCCTCATGATTTGTGTGTGCATGTGTTTTGAGTAGTGGAGAAGTAGAATATAAGCAAGCTTATGGTAGTGCCATTTTCATGGGTTGAATTGAGTGAAATACCTACCTTTTAAACACTTGAGAGATTGAGAGGGAATCTTGTGAAGATCCATCATTCTTAATTCATTCTTTTCAACGGAAGTTTCCTTGCATTTCGGTTTGAGATGTGAAGAAATGTTACCTCATTTATGCTTTGATCCCTTGAATTTCTTGTTGTTCTTCTTGCTTCATTGAGTCCTTTAGAGTTTTTAACTTTTAAGTTTGTGTCGTTTGTCTTTGTCTTCTAACTTTAGTTTTATATGTTTTGCCCAGGAGTGCAAAAAGCTAAGTGTGGGAGAATTTGATAATCACATATTTTATTCATTAAGAAACCCTCATTATTAGTCATTTACACTCTTCATGTACTTAATTGACTGAATTTGATTATGTTTTGTAAGTTTGAACTCGAATCGGACTTAATTGATTTTTCAGCATTATTCGAGTCTTACACTGTTTCTGTATTTTGGCCATATCTTGAGTTCTAAATGTCTGATAATTATGAATTTTACCTTGTAGGAAAGATAAAAGAGAGCTCTACAACTTTGATGAAGAGCTCAAAGTCAAATTCAGACATCTAGTGGAGCTAATTGGGCATGGAAATCAGAATACGGGATTTGTGACTGGAACCCGAACAGTGTGTAGTAACCAGAACATAATTCGAGTTTGGGTTTATAGAATGAGCTGAAAATTGGTGATCTGAAAGTTAAGACCCATATGTACAACTTTCATGACAAACACAAAACTTGATTCGGGCTTCT
Organism: Ormosia emarginata; assembly: GCA_029884605.1. Taxonomy (NCBI): domain Eukaryota; kingdom Viridiplantae; phylum Streptophyta; class Magnoliopsida; order Fabales; family Fabaceae; genus Ormosia; species Ormosia emarginata. Next base: position 24,716,082 of record JAQQTP010000073.1, read on the forward strand.
TGATGGAGATATTGGGTCTGAAAGTCAAAACAGAGGTGCTGAAACTGGTCCTGAGCAGTCTGTAGTAATTGGGTCATATCTTGGGCTGTAGGACGAATTTTTGGGTGCTTCCAAAGCCATTGGAAAGCTTAGACAATTTCCTAGAATTTTCATGAAGACCACTTGGCTCAAAAATGACGAAATCAATGAGTTCAGCAATGAATACTTTCGGAGACAAGGAAGCTCACCTACCAAGTTCACCTACCAAGCTCACCTACCAAGTTCACCTACCAAGCTCACCTACTAATTCCACCTACTAATCTCATCTACCCATCTACTACTACTCTGAATCCTCTATAAAAGGAAGCATGTGGAGAGCTCTAAACACAACATACACTTAGAGTTAAAGATAGTTTTTCATAGTTCTTGTATATTTTTCCTTCATTGTAATGGAGAGCTAAGTCACTTCTAGTCAATTCGGGACTCTTGAAGAGATTGTGGCTTTGATTCTTGAGACCTTGGTTATGTAATGTATTTGATTTATATTTGAATTCCTTTTCTCTTCTTCTTCTGTTCTCTTGATCTTGAATGCATGAATGGTGATTCTGTTTATGTTTGATCTGATTTGATCTTGGTTTAAGATTAAGTATTGTGATGAAATTTAGAACTGATTGATCTAAACTAATCACGTAATTGAAGAGGTTAGGTTACTGATTTGTGCCTAGGTTAATTGAATTCGGTGCTTAAATTGACATATATTTACATGAATGGTGCGATTGCAGATTTGTGTTTATCACTTGTCAATTGAATTCTGGACGATTGTCTAGTATGAATTCGGATCGATGCGAGAGATCTCGGTTAGATCCAAGTTAACCATTCAAATGTATTTCAGGTGTTTGTTGAAAGGTCTATGATTGAATCCACCCAATCTCGGATAGATTTCTGAATTGACTGTTCTTTTAATTGTTATTTCTCTTTAAATCCTGTCACTACGATCCTTGAACCATCAAAACCCCATTTTTCTAACTTTCACTTGATTTGATCAAATTGCATCTACGATCCTTGAGGAGACGATCCGGTGTTGTTCACTATACTACAAGTTTAGGTAATAACTTCGGTTATAATTTTGACTGAGTTCGGCGCTCGTCAGGTATCCCTCGAAGGCTTTTATAAAAAGGTGAGGTATCCCTTAGTGAAATTGTGAGGGTGAGGTATCCCTCAGTAAAAGGGTGAGGTATCCCTTGTTGTAAAGAAGGTGAGGTATCCTTCATAGGGGGTAAGGTATCCCTCTAGTAAATAGGGTGAGGTATCCCTGTTGTATAAAGGTTGCGAGCACCTGTTTTAAGCTTGTATTGAATAGTGAAAAATCTCGAATTGTGTTTCGGGGACTGGACGTAGGCCACAAGTGGTTGGTGGTTGAACCAGGATAAATATCGTGCCTGCTCTTCTCTCCTTTATCTCTTTATTTTCAGCAATTTATTTATTATTGCTTAATTGTTTATTTACTATTCTTAAGGTATTTTATCATCTTTATATATATTCATTATATTGCTTCAAAAAATTGTATCAAAAAGGGTTTGCGAAAAAGTCTTTTAATTACTCAATTCACCCCCTCTTGAGTACTGAAGCCACTTGGGTAACAAGTGGTATCAGAGCTAGACTCTTGTATAAAGAGCTTAGCCGCTTCAAGAGTACATGGCTTCATCAAATGGTTTTTCAGAAGCAACTTCCATAAATCGACCACCCTTTTTCAATGGGGATGGTTATGCATATTGGAAGGAAAGAATGAAAATCTTTATCGAGGCTATTGATCTAGATGTGTGGGATGCTGTCGAAAATGGCGCATTTATACCTACACGAGTTGTTGATGGTATAAAAACCGAGACACCTAGAAATGATTGGTCTAAAGATGATAAAAGAAAAGTTCAAAATAACTTGGTAGCCAAAAACATCATTACCGCAACTTTGGGGCATGATGAATTTTTTAGAATTTTAAATTGCAAAATTGCTAAAGAAATGTGGGACACTTTACAAGTTACCCATGAGGGTACTAGTGAAGTTAAGAGGTCGAGAATTAATTCTCTAACTTGTGAATATGAATTATTTAGAATGAACCATGCTGAAAGCATTCAGGAAATGCAAAAGAGGTTCACCCACATAATAAATCATCTTGCATCATTAGGAAAGAATTTTTCAACGAAGATTTAATTAACAAAGTATTGAGATGTTTAAGCAGGATTTGGCAACCAAAGGTAACAGCAATTTCAGAATCAAGGGACTTGACAACCATGTCCTTAGCTACCCTATTTGGCAAACTTCAAGAGCACGAATTAGAACTCAACAGGCTTGACCAAAGTGAGGAACACGATAAGAAAAATAAAGGGATTGCACTTAAAGCCACCACCTCCACTATCAATAATGAAGAAGAAGACGATGGAGATGACATGGACAACATTGAGTTAAATGAAGAAAACCTCAGTCTTCTAGTGAAGAAATTTGGAAAGTTTCTCAAAAAGAGAGGAACTCAAAGAAGACCGCCTCTTTCCCCAAATAAATTTGAAAAGAAGCCTTCAAAGGAAAGAAAAGGAAGAAGAGTCTACATAGCTTGGGATGACAACGACATGGACTCATCTGACAGCTCAGATAGTGAGGAAGCCCATCTATGCTTTATGGCCAAAGGAGAAGAAGAAGAAGAAAGCGACACTGAGGTAATTTCTAACTTTGACTTATCTCCTTCTTATGATGAACTTCAAGAAGCTTTCGAAGAATTGCATGACGAATCGATAAGGCTCACAAAATTAATTTCTTCATCTAAGAAAACTATTTCTTCTTTGGAAAATCAAATTCTAATTTTAAATGAAGAAATTAAAGAATTAAAAATTAAAAATGAGACATTAGGATTAATTGATGCATGCTCATTTCATTCCTCACATGCTTCTACTTCTTCGTCTTGTTCTTCATGTCATTTGCTTGAAAAAGAAATTGAAAATTTAAATAACATTCTTGCTAAATTCACTCTCAGAAGAGATAATTTAAATATCATATTAGGAAAACAAAGGGTTATTTTTGAAAAAGCTGGAATTGGTTATAACCCAAAAAATTAGCACAAACTGTATAAAAATTTCTTTATTTATTCAAGTACTTCTAGTAGCCCATTCACTAAATGTTTTTATTGTGGAAAAAAGGGTCATAGTGCATTAACATGCAATGCAAGGAAAAACATTAATACAAAAATTGGAACTAAAATGGTATGGCTTCCTAAGGGTACTATACCCAAAACTGACATTCAAGGACCCAAGAAAATTTGGGTACCAAAAGCCACAAATTGAAATGTGTTGTAGGTATGCTTGAAGGCCAAGAGCTAACGATGGCATTTTGACAGTGATTGCTACAAGCACAAAACTGGAAATATTTTCAAGCTCTATTTCTTATTCTCATGAAGCTTAAAGTTGCAATCATGAAATAAGCTCTTCATCATTAGGTAATAAGTTTCCCTCTCCCAGAATGCACTTCAGTACGTGTTAATCTTGTTTTTCTGATAAAGTTATTTGAATACCTCCCTATGGTATTCAAATACCATTGCACCTGTACGTGAAAATCTATGTTTTTCTGATAGGTCTATTTGAATACCATCATAAGGTATTCGAATACCATACATCAGTACAGCAATATTATGTCCCTATAAACTAGAGTATTCGAATAACTAATATAGCTATTCGAATACCCAGAGACTTATCATATCAATATTTCTCATGCCTCTGGAGCATTCGAATACCTTCCAAGGCATTCGAATACTTGCACCTGCCTTGTCTTCTCTTTTGTGGTGGGTATTCGAATACATCAAGAGGTATTCGAATACCACATGGCTAAAAGCCAAATTTACAGCACGATCTCTGTTTTGTTTCTATTCTTTTTATGCAAATGCAATGTAAAAATATTTGACTCTCTGGATGACATACTTTTGATAAAATATATCTTATTTCTTTTATGCCTTAAATGAAAATTACATGATGCTCTTAAATGCATATTTCTTAGCTTGTTCTTGCTCTTTCTTTTTCTCAAGAATATGCTGCATACTTAATTTCTTTGTAATACAAATGCTTAATGTAATTGGCTACTGTTTTAAATAAATATATGAACAAGTGCAACAAGTGGTATCAAACAAAGTGGTATGAACGTAATAACAAGTAGTAACAAGTGGTAACAAACAAGTGGTTAATTGGCCAAATTAATCAATGAAATATCTTTTGCCCTTGTGAACTCATTTGTTATTTTGCCTTATTATTTTTGAATGATTATTTACTTATGAGTTTGGTTAACCTCTATGGATCCAAAAATTAATGGATACCAAAGAAAATGCGTTGAATTATTTTGTAGGGTTATAACTACCTCAAGTACACATTTAAATTGAAAAAGTTTATTCAACTTGAGGGAAATGAATGAAGAGGACATGAGGGGACTTTCTTCAAGTACATTGAAATGGAATACTCAATGGAAGAAAGCTCAAGACTATCTTAAATGACTAAATATTTTTCTTACATGAGTAACATGCTTAGCATTGACAAAAGTGCCAAATTGGATATTATCTTGCTAATGTTCTCATTGCATATAGGGTAAATAATGTTAATTCTATACAATGCTCTGATCCCTATAGCATATTTCATCAAGGTAAAATATTTAATATCTATGATTCTCTTGATATATGGCAGATTCATAAGAAATTGACAACAAGTGGTTATATTTGATAACAAGTGGTAAATGTTTTACATTTTGATAACAAGTGGTAAATGTTTTACATTTTGATAACAAATGGTATCAAATATAAGTAATTCTCGTGGTAAATGTAATGATTATTTTGATGATAATACAATGCAATTAGTTTATCTATGAATGAATATATCTTTGCTCATGTGCTGAATATTGCTAAATTTATAAAATTAAACTCTGTTTCTATTCTTGTATGCTATGAATGAACATATCCTGTTGGACTGGCATATACTCTGTTTAGTTTTATGCTTTATCTTGCCCCATCTTTTTTATCATGACAAAAAGGGGAGAAAAAGCTTGAATTATTTGTTTGAGAAAAGTCAGAGGGAGAAAAAGTAAAAGTTCGGTAAGACAAAAATGGAAATTGGATTCCAAAAGTAAGGGGGAGCTGTTGTGCACATCTCTGATATAAATCACCCATTATGAAAAAGAGGGGGAGTAAGTATCTCTAAACAACTTTGTGAATTCCAATTTATATGAACTAATGCTTTTCTCAAATGTTAGTTTGTCATCATCAAAAAGGGGGAGAATGTAATTGGCTAGTTATCATGGATAATGGTTTTGATGATAACAAACATAATGAAGATGATGGCAAGACCAAGTCCAAGACTTTCAAGAATAGCTTTAGGACTTAGGATCTTATGTACGGAACCTTTCTGGATATCTCATTGTTTTTGCATGAAAAGATGAAAATGGTTTTAAATTAAATATCCCAAAATTCAAATCATGGTTTTTGAAAGCATTTAAAAGTGTTAAAAGTTGTTTTTCAACAGAGGTATTCGAATACCATTTAGAGGTATTTGAATAACATCCTTCTAAACCATTTTTACAAAGCTTTTAAAACAGAGGTATTCGAATACCTCTGATGGTATTCGAATACGGTATTCGAATACCCCCTGATGGTATTTGAATACCACAGTAATCCTGGTTTAAAAACTAACAGACATATTTCAAATTTAATATACATTCAATGATCCAAACGGCTCTTTTTGTCAAATGCTCTATAAATAGAGACCTTGGATCTCTTCTAAATGTTGCCCAACCACTTGAATTATTTTTGCTTGTGCCAAAAACGTGATTCACTATTTTTCTCATATTTTATGTGCTCTTTTCGCCAAAACTTTGAGATATCCTTAGAGAGCTCCATAGTGCTTCAACTTGTGATATTTACTCTTTGTGAGAGTTTATTTTTCATCTATTATCTGCTGTATTTCTGAGAGGGTGAGGTATCCCTCGAAGGCTTTTGTAAAAGGGTGAGGTATCCCTTAGTGAAATTGTGAGGGTGAGGTATCCTTCATAGGGGGTGAGGTATCCGTCTAGTAAATAGGATGAGGTATCCCTATTGTGTAAAGGTTGCAAGCACCTGTTTTAAGCTTGTATTGAATAGTGAAAAATCTCGAACTGTGTTTCGGGGACTAGACGTAGGCCACAAGTAATTGGTGGTCGAACCAGGATAAATATCGTGCCTGCTTTTCTCTCCTTTATCTCTTTATTTTCAGTAATTTATTTATTATTGCTTAATTGTTTATTTACTATTCTTAAGGCATTTTATCATCTTTATATATATTCATTATATTGCTTCAAAAAATTGTATCAAAAAGGGTTTGCGAAAAAGTCTTTCAATTACTCAATTCACCCCCCTCTTGAGTATTGAAGCCACTTAGGTAACATCCATATACAAACATCACATGTTTTTTAGTGTGTTACATTTCTCCCATCCTTTTTAAAATTTTGTCCTTAAATTTTACTTTACCTACAGTAAGAAGTCCTAAACAACTCACACACAACACGGGCACAACCAAATCTCAAGAAAACAAAATTATACAACATGTACAACCATGTACTCACCTTTACCTAAATCTGAAGACTGTGTTGTCTCCTTGCCCTCCATCCAGTAAACTCTTCCTAGTCTAACCTCTGACTTTGCCTCTTCATTCTGAGGACAATTCTTTACAAAGTGGCCTGACTTATCACAAGTAAAACATGTTATCAGATTTGCCATACAAACTTTATCTCTATGATACCTACCACACTTGGTACACCTTTGCTCATGGTTATCCCTCTGAACTTACTTTCCTCTATCCTTCTGATCTCTGGTATGTGGAGCACTCCTCTCAGACCTATCATCTAAACTTTTTCGCTTGTAGTAGCCGTGTGATCGATGCTACTGTTGTGGCCTCTGACTAAAAGGTTCAACAACTCTGCATTTGTTAACCAATAAAGGGTAATCCCGGATCTTAAAAAGCTTCACCAATCTCTTCTTGCTCTCTTTCAACCCAGTTTCAATTTTCACACATTTCCAACTATCATTTGGATTATACCTAAGGGAAGAAGAGAACTTAGACAACTCCTCAAACCATGCCATGTACTGCCCAACTATCATACGTCCTTGTTGCAGCTACAAAAACTTTATTTCTTTCTTCTCCTGTACATTTTGTGGAAAGTATTTTTCCAAAAAGGCAGCATTGAATACTTCCAAAGTGACCTGGGTCTTAGCTATCTCCATTATAACACCCCGATGTAGGGCGTCACATTTACGATAAATTAAAATAAAAACCTTCCCAAGTTATAAATCATTTGATAATAAGTACAACACGAGTTGTAATATTTGAGTTGTGTATTCTAAGAAGATCAATAATCATCCTATACAAATCCAATCATCTTCCATTATTTTTTCAACCTTCGTCCTATGGCTATTTCTTCTTGCAGAAAACATTACTAAATAAAATTAAAAAAAATGAAATAAAATACATTATTACATACATACCATAATATCCATATGGTTTTGTTAAAAAAATATTAAAAATTAACTCATAAACCGTTTGACACAAAAGAGTAGATAACAGACTTGCCCAAGTCCAACAGACTAAGAAAACCCAAAAATACAGTACAGACATAACCACCACAGAACAATTAAGCCAACCAGTAAGGATAATCTAACGGCTCGCCTCCTTCGTGCTGGTCCTCGGGTTGCTGCTTCTCTCACAGAAAATTAAGAGGTTGATCCTCTTCACCGTCTTTACCATACATAATAATAACACAAAAATACATACAAAGAGGTGAGACAATCTGTCATCATTACCATCAGGCAGTATAGAAAACGATAAATACAACCAGATATGTCATCAAAACATGTTATTACAACATATATAACATTTCATAGAATATATCAGAATAATATAATATGCAGACTCATAATGCACATGTACACGACACAAACCTACTCCATGGAGCTAAACACAACCAATCAGAGGGAATGATCCCGGAAGAACCTGTCTGTCTACTCGGCTGCCACGGGCCACGTGCTACACAGTCAAATTCGTCGTGACTCGCATCGTACACAGTCAAATTCATCGTGTACTACAGGCATTCTACAAGACCGTCCCTAACAAGATCGTGATTAAGAATAATGCTTTGTCAAGATCACTAGTGTGTCATGCTCGGTACCACGGCCCAGAGGAGCTACCAACTGTCCACATGTGGAATCTCTGCACACCAATGCCTCCAAGTTCAATAAATGAACAACATTACGCCTATCGCACCCAAACAGGGGTGTAATTCATCCTCTTAGGTATAACTCGTCAATGACACCAAAAATAACATATTCCTCAATACATTGTGTAAGACACATATATCATAATATCATCAAATCACATGGTCAAGTGTCATAACTCGGCTGTACCATCCTTCAATATAACCGGGTCCAACCCGACAGCATACCATTGTTATTTTCAATCGCGTAAATATTTTACCGCATTTTCACAATCTCACGATTATTTTCCAACGTTTTCAAATTGCCTAAGTATTTTCCCACATTTTTTATCACATAAATATTTTTCAACGTTTCCAAATCTCATAGTTATTTTCCTACGTTTTTAAAATCATTTTCTCATTCGTGTAATATTTTTAAATCATTTTCTCAAGCACGTAACATTTTTAAATCATTTTTCACCGTATAAGTTATTTCTTGACGTTCTAAATTAATTTTTGAAAACTTAAAATCCTTTTTAATAAAGTACTTAGAGTGCTAAATAAATTTTAAAACGTATTCTCAATTATCATAATAAAAATTACTAAATTGAGTTCTCATTAAATAAATCTTTTAAAACAACCTTTAAGAATATATATATATATATATATATATATATATATATATATATATATATATATATATATATATATTAATCTAAACACCAATTTTTTTTTTGACTTGTTAGCCCAAAATTAATTTATTTTCCATAACCAAATATATAATCATTTCCTATCTCCTTTTCCTTTGTAAAATATTTAATCCAATTATTTGTTACTTAATCCTCTAAAATCTATACTTGAAAAATAATTTTAGATTAAAAGTATATTATATGGCATGTGACCGAAATTTACTATATCTTCAACAAATCAAGCATTTGAAAATACATACATCAAAACCAATCATACAATAAAGTAAAACCATAAACATTCAAGTAAATGAATCCTCATGGATTCTTCACCACACAAAATCCATTTTCATATTACCAAAATAGTTGATGAGATTAAATCTCCCTCTTACCTCTTGAAGATTATCCTTCTTGAAGCTTCCTTGGAGAATTTTGTGTGGCTTTTAGAAAATACCTATCAAGCTTAAACAATTTACAAAATACAAAACTAAGCTTGAGAAAGAATAACCATGGATCAAACATGGCTTAGAAATTTAAAAACAAATTTAGAAATAGGAAACAAGAATTTTACCTAATAGGGTAAAAATTTCAACCTTGATTTCCAAGCTCAAGATGGTTGATTTCGAAGAAACTCATAACATGAAAGATGTTTGGAATGGTGTTTAGCTTTAAGAAATGAGGTTGGATAAAATTATTGAAGAGTGAAAGTGTGATTTGGGAGTGGTGGCCGAATGGCTCAAGAAATAGAGAAAAGATGAAGTTCTTCTTTGAGTTCTTGTGTTCTTGAAGAAAGAGAATGGACAGAATAGATAGGAGTGATGGAAAATTAAGTGGAGAGGTCTCCTACACTATATATAACCATGTGGTGCATTGGAGGAGTGGGTGGAATGATTTGTGATAATTGCTTGATGGAGCACTCAAGGAGACAAGGTGGTGCATGCTAGCTCACTAAAGTGTATGATTAAGTATGATGGAATCAAAATGATAGCCTAAAAATCATGTGCATTGTCTTGGAGTTACATGGAGTGAATGGATGGAAATTCATTGAATATTTGAGTGGGAGACAAGGTAGTTAAAGGATGACTAAACTCCAAGTGATCATAAATGACAGAATGCATTATTATGTATTATTTGAAGAATCATTCACCTTCTTGATGGACATGGCCATGTGGCCTTGGTGGAATTCACCAACAAAAGAATCCCATTCCATGTTATAATGAAATGCATGAGTTATACGTGGGTCAAAGTGTTTTACCTCTTTGGTTTCTACATTAAACATACTAGGTCCACTAACATGATTATAGAATCTAGGTAAATAGAAAACTTAATTACTAGGGCGAGGTAATTAGGTTTATGATTTCACTTACGGCAAGTAGATTTATAACCTTAACCTAAGGTAAATAGATTAATGACTTTAACCTAGGGTAAATAAATTTTTATAACTTTAACCGAGGGTAAATAAATTTATAACTTTAACCTAATGTAAATAGGTTTATAACTTTAACCTAAGGTGGATAGATTTATGATTTTGCTTGAGGTAAATAGATTTATAATTTTACCTACGTCTATTTCTCTACGTAGATTTTAACTTGTAGTTAATTTCAAATTGACAAAAATTACTGCGGTAAAAACTAATTTTTACTGTCTAAAATTTACTGCGGTAAAAATTAAATTTTTACTGTGGTTCAATAATAACGCGTATCTAGATAAATTGTCAAACAACGAAGATTTTCGAATACTGTTTCTGGTTTCGGGTTTAGTATGATCCCCCTTTGCCCCAGCAGTTCAAAAATTCATCCGGCCTAGGAAAATTATTATTTTCCGATTCAAATAATTCATACACAAAGATCCAAAACATTCACATAACAGTTAAAATAAATTTACAACACACAGAATTTATAAAACAGTACAGTTTAGTCGTTATTGTAATTTATCAAAAATTGGGGTGTTACAACTCTCCCCACTAACAGAAATTTCGTCCCCGAAATTTACCGTACCTTAGAAAAGATGTGGGTATTGCTCCTTCATTTTATCTTCAACTTCCCAAGTCGCATCACCTGTTGCTGCATTCTAGATAACCTTCACCAATATAATCTCTTTTCCCCGAAGTTGCTTAACTCTCCTGTCCTCAATCTTAACAGGAAGTGTCTCATATGTCAAATTTTCTTTTAGTTGTACTTCATCGGGATGTATGACATGAGTTGGATCGGGAATATATTTTCTCAACTGAGACACATGGAATACACTATGAAGGTTGGAAAGAAAGGGTGGTAAAGCTATTTGGTAGGCTACTGGACCTATCCGACGAATAATTTGGTAAAGTCCAATGAATTTAGGAGTGAGTTTTCTGGATTTGATAACTCTTCCAACACCAGTCGTGGGTGTCACTCGCAAGAATACGTGTTCACCTTCCTCAAATTCAAGAGGTCTTCTTCTCTTATCTGCGTAGCTTTTATGACGACTCTGAGTCATCCTCATCTTTTCCTGAATCATCTTCACTTTTTCCGTTGTTTGTTGCACAAGATCAGGTCCAATGGTCATGCTTTCTCCATCTTGATACCAACACAAAGGTGTTCGGCATCGTCGCCCATACAGTGCCTCGTAGGGTGCCATCCCTATGCTTGAGTGGAAACTATTGTTGTAGGTGAATTCTATTAGAGACAAGAATTCATCCCAACTCCCCTTCTGTTCTAACACATAGGCTCTTAGAAGATCCTCCAATGATTGGATAGTCCTTTCAGTCTGACCATCTGTCTGCGGATGGTAAGCAGAACTCAGACGTAATTTTGTTCCCATAGCTCCTTGCAAGCTTTGCCAAAACCTCGAGGTAAACCTTAGATCTCTATCAGAAACTATACAAGAGGGTACACCGTGAAGTTTAACAATTTCACTAATGTACACTTAGGTTAATCGTTCCATTAAATACTTGATATTGATTGGCAAGAAGTGTGCAGACTTCGTAAGCCTATCAACTATAACCCATATAGCATCATGACCCTTCTTTGTTCTTGGCAAACCAGTAACAAAATCCATTGATATACTATCTCATTTCCATTCTGGAATAGTCAAAGGTTGTAACATACCAACAGGTCTTTGATGTTCAACCTTTGCCTTTTGACAGACTAGACAAGACGTAACTCGATCCGCAACATCTCTCTTCATCCTTGGCTACCAAAACATCCGTTTTAAATTTTGATACATCTTAGTCATTCTTGGATGCATACTCAATCAACTAGTATGTGCTTCATCAAGAATCGCTTGCTTCAGGTCGGGATCATTAGGTATACAAATCCTACCCTTGAACCTTAAGATTCCGTTAGATCCTTCTTCTACAGTTGCTGGATGACCTTGCTTTAAAAATTCCTTCTCGTTCTGTAAAAATGGATCATCATCTTGTTTCTTTCGGATTTCCTCCAACAAGTCATTCAAATCAGTAACCTTACTCAGACGAATCCTTCCTGGTGCCAATTCCACAGACAGTCTCATATCCCTAAACTGTGTTATCAACTCTTCTTCCTTTATCATCATAGCTGAGACACTGATCACCTTCCTACTTAAGGCATCTGCCACAGCATTTGCTTTTCCTGGATGGTATTGAAGTTGAAAATCATAATCTTTTAAGAACTCTAACCATCGTCTCTACCTCATGTTCAATTCCTTTTGATTGAACAGGTATTTTAAACTCTTGTGGTCACTAAAGACATCGAATGTAGCCCCATAAAGAAAATGCCTCCATATCTTTAATGCAAAAACCACTGCGGCTAACTCCAAATCATGTGTTGGGTAGTTCCTTTCATGTACCTTCAGTTGTCTTGAAGCATAAGCTACCACATTTCTATTCTGCATTAGCACACATCCTAATCCCTGGTAAGATGCGTCGCAATACACCTCAAAAGACTTGCTTGGATCTGGTAAAGTCAACACTGGTGCAGTCGTCAATCTTTTCTTCAACTCTTGGAAACTTTCTTCGCATTTGTCTGTCCAAACAAAAGCTTGATTCTTCCTCGTGAGTTGTGTAAAAGGTCCTGCTATCTTGGAGAAATCTGCAATAAACCTTCGATAATAACCAACTAATCCAACAAAGCTTCGAATCTCAGTCACTGTCTTGGGCCTTTCCCATTGCAGAATTGTTTTCACCTTTGATGGATCCACCGCAATTCCATCCTTAGAAATCACGTGACCCAAAAATTGCACTTCCTCTAACCAAAATTCGCACTTTGACAACTTTGCAAACAACTTCTTTTCTTTCAGGATCTGAAGAACTATGCTGAGATGTTCAGCGTGCTCTTCAGGACTTTGAGAGTAGATCAGAATGTCATCGATAAAGACAATGACAAATCTGTCTAGGTATAGACGAAAGATCCTATTCATGTAATCCATGAATATTGCAGGAGCATTCGTCACACCGAACGGCATCACTTGATATTCATAATGCCCATAGCGAGTTCGGAAAGCTGTTTTAGGCATATCCTCTACCTTGACACGAATTTGATGGTAACCTGATCGCAAATCTATTTTGGAGAAAACTGCTGCTCCCTTCAGTTGATCCATTAAATCATCAATTCTTGGAAGTGGATACTTGTTCTTTATCGTAACCTTGTTCAGTTGGCAATAATCCACACAAAGACGAGAAGTCCCATCTTTCTTTTTCACTAACAGCACCGGAGCTCCCCATGGCGACACACTCGGTCGTATAAACTGTTTTTCCAACAGTTCCTCTAACTGCTTCTTCAATTCTACTAATTCTGAAGGTGACATCGAATACGGCACAATCGAAATAGGACCTACTCCTGGTACAAGATCGATAGAAAATTTTATCTCTCTTTCCGGTGGTAAACCAGGTACATCATCAGGAAACTCGTTGACGACAGAAATAACATTCACATCCTTTTCGCTCTTGACTTCTAAAGAAGACAGCAACATGTATCCTTGAAATCCATCCCTCAATAATGATTCGACTTTAGCGGCAGTTAAAAATCCAGAATTCTCATTCCTAGGAAAAATTAAGGTCTTATTGGAACAGTCTAATAGGATATGGTTAGAAGATAACCAATCCATTCCTAAGATTATATCTATGTCAACAAGGGGTAAACAAATTAAATCAATAGAAAAGACTCGACCATGAATGCCAACAGGACAATTCAAACATACTTTAGAAGTAACAACGGGCTTGGCAATTGGTGTAGAAACAATTAATTGAAAACTCAGAGAAGACACAGATAAACCCAACTGATCCACACAGTCATATGCAATAAATGAGTGAGATGCACCCGAATCATATAGTACAGTTAAATGATTACCTGCTATGACACCTTCTCCCTTGATAAGATCTTCAGACTGGGAGGCTTCAGCTCCGCTCATCGTATATACTCGCCCTCTGGCTTGTGGTTGAGCAGCACGAACGTTACTCAGTGATGGCTCTTTCTTTGGCTAGTCGCATTCCCTATAAGAATGCCCAGGCTTTCCACATCGGAAGCAAATAAGTCCCTTGATTGAACAATCTCTAGACATATGACCACTCTTGTTACACTTGAAACATTTTGGAGTAAACGCCACTGCTTGCCCTGCTTTATTGCCACTAGAACTTCCCTCAAAAGATTGATTTTTGGGTTGGTTGCCTAGCGGTCTCGCATACGGCTTCCGTTGAAATCGGTTGTTGTTGTTGTTTCCTCCTTTTTGGAATCTAGTTGGTCCAAAGTTTCGGTTCCTTGTATCCCTTGACGGCTCTAGCTCCTCGAGTCGTCGGCAAGTATCCATCAATGCTGGGAATTGATTTATTCGCATCGGCAACACACCTCGTTTCAATTCCACTCGTAATCCTTCCTCAAACTTGCAACATTTCCAAACCTCATCAGGTTGGATCTGGAAATACCTTGAGAACTTAGACAAGCTCTCAAATTTTGCAGCATATTCATTCACTGACATGCTACCTTGACGTAAGCCAAGAAATTCCATTTCTTTGGCATGTCGCGCACTTTCTAGAAAATATTTTTCCAGAAATACTTTGCAGAATACTTCCCACGTGATTGCTCTTCCCTCGACTTGCAGTAGCCTCCTAGTTCCTTTCCACCAATTCTCGCCATCACCCATCAGCCTGAATGTGGCGTAAGTCACCTTTCGATCATCAGGACATCCTATCCCTTCAAATATCTTCTCCAGCTCTTGAATCCATAGACTAGCCTTCTCCGGATCAAACTCGCCCTGAAACCACGGCGGGTTATTGCATCGAAACTCAGACAAGTTATGAGCATCAATATTTATTTCTTGGCGATTGGCTGCTTGTCGGTTCTGTTGTGCTATCACCTCAGCTATTCTTTGGATAGCTTCGACAGCTGCAGTCATTACGTCGGTGTCACGTCCCGTATTCACATGTGTTCCTCTTCCACGAGACATGTCGTTCTTCAATAAGTCAAATCAAAAAAAGTTAGATGTGTCCATTTGGAACAAATCACAGAGAATCACACAACACAAGCAAAACAGACCTAACCACAAACTCCAAAAGACTCTTAACTTGGGCTCTGATACCAACTAATGTAATACCCCGATGTAGGGCGTCACATTTACGACAAATTAAAATAAAAACCTTCCCAAGTTATAAATTGTTTGATAATAAGTACAACACGAGTTGTAATATTTGAGTTATGTATTCTAAGAAGATCAATAATCATCCTATACAAATCCAATCATCTTCCATTATTGTTTCAACCTTCGTCCTATGGCTATTTCTTCTTGCAGAAAACATTACTAAATAAAATTAAAAAAAATGAAATAAAATACATTACTACATACATACCATAATATCCATATGGTTTTGTTAAAAAAAATATTAAAAATTAACTCATAAACCGTTTGACACAAAAGAGTAGATAACAGACTTGCCCAAGTCTAACAGACTAAGAAAACCCAAAAATACAGTACAGACATAACCACCACAGCACAATTAAGCCAACCAGTAAGGATAATCTAACGGCTCGCCTCCTTCGTGTTGGTCCTCGGGTTGCTGCTTCTCTCACAGAAAATTAAGAGGTTGATCCTCTTCACCGTCTTTACCGTACATAATAATAACACAAAAATACATACAAAGAGGTGAGACAATCTGTCATCATTACCATCAGGCAGTATAGAAAACGATAAATACAACCAGATATGTCATCAAAACATGTTATTACAACATATATAACATTTCATAGAATATATCAGAATAATATAATATGCAGACTCATAATGCACATGTACACGACACAAACCTACTCCATGGAGCTAAACACAACCAATCAGAGGGAATGATCCCGGAAGAACCTGTCTGTCAACTCGGCTGCCGCGGGCCACGTGCTACACAGTCAAATTCGTCGTGGCTCGCACAGTACACAGTCAAATTCATCGTGTACTACAGGCATTCTACAAGACCGTCCCCAACAAGATCATGATTAAGAATAGTGCTTTGTCAAGATCACTAGTGTGTCATGCCCGGTACCACGGCCCAGAGGAGCTACCAACTGTCCACATGTGGAATTTCCACACACCAATGCCTCCAAGTTCAATAAATGAACAACACTACGCCTATCGCACCCAAACAGGGGTGTAATTCATCCTCTTAGGTATAACTCGTCAATGACACCAAAAACAACATATTCCTCAATACATGGTGTAAGACACATATATCATAATATCATCAAATCACATGGTCAAGTGCCATAACTCAGCTGTACCATCCTTCAATATAACCGGGTCCAACCCGACAGCATACCGCTGTTATTTTCAATCGCGTAAATATTTTACCGCATTTTCACAATCTCATAATTATTTTCTAACATTTTCAAATTGCGTAGGTATTTTTCCACATTTTTTTATCACGTAAATATTTTTCAATGTTTCCAAATCTCATAGTTATTTTCCTACGTTTTTAAAATCATTTTCTCATTCGTGTAATATTTTTAAATCATTTTCTCAAGCACGTAATATTTTTAAATCATTTTTCACCGTATAAGATATTTCTTCACGTTCTAAATTAATTTTTGAAAACTTAAAATCCTTTTTAATAAAGTACTTAGAGCGCTAAATAAATTTTAAAACGTATTCTCAATTATCATAATAAAAATTACTAAATTGAGTTCTCATTAAATAAATCTTTTAAAACTACCTTTAAGAAAAAAAAATATATATATATATATATATAAATATATTAATCTAAACACCAATTTTTTTTTACTTGTTAGCCCAAAATTAATTTATTTTCCATAACCAAATATATAATCATTTCCTATCTCCTTTTCCTTTGTAAAATATTTAATCCAATTATTTGTTACTTAATCCTCTAAAATCTATACTTGAAAAATAATTTTAGATTAAAAGTATATTGAATAACATGGACCGAAATTTACTATGTCTTCAACAAATCAAGCATTTGAAAATACATACATCAAAACCAATCATACAATAAAGTAAAACCATAAACATTCAAGTAAATGAATCCTCATGGATTCTTCACCACACACAATCCATTTTCATACAACTAAAATAGTTGATGAGATTAAATCTCCCTCTTACCTCTTGAAGACAATCCTTCTTGAAAGCTTCCTTGGAGAATTTTGTGTGGCTTCTAGAAAATACCTATCAAGCTTAAACAATTTACAAAATACAAAACTAAGCTTGAGAAAGAATAACCATGGATCAAACATGGCTTAGAAATTTAAAAACAAATTTAGAAATAGGAAACAAGAATTTTACCTAATAGGGTAGAAATTTCAACCTTGATTTCCAAGCTCAAGATGGTTGATTTCGAAGAAACTCACAACATGAAAGATGTTTGGAATGATGTTTAGCTTTAGGAAATGAGGTTGGATAAAATTATTGAAGAGTGGAAGTGTGATTTGGGAGTGGTGGCCGAATGACTCAAGAAATAGAGAAAAGATGAAGTTCTTCTGAGTTCTTGTGTTCTTGAAGAAAGAGAATGGACAGAATAGATAGGAGTGATGGAAAATTAAGTGGAGAGGTCTTCTACACTACATATAGCCATGTGGTGCATTGGAGGAGTGGGTGGAATGATTTGTGATAATTGCTTGGTGGAGCACTCAAGGAGACAAGGTGGTGCATGCTAGCTCACTAAAGTGTATGATTAAGTGTGATGGAATCAAAATGATAGCCTAAAAATCATGTGCATTGTCTTGGAGTTACATGGAGTGAATGGATGGAAATTCATTGAATATTTGAGTGGGAGACAAGGTAGTTGAAGGATGACTAAACTCCAAGTGATCATAAATGATAGAATGCATTATTATGCATTATTTGAAGAATCATTCACCTTCTTGATGGACATGGCCAAGTGGCCTTGGTGGAATTCACCAACAAAAGAATCCCATTCCATGTTATAATGAAATGCATGAGTTGTACGTGGGTCAAAGTGTTTTACCTCTTTGGTTTCTACATTAAACATACTAGGTCCACTAACATGATTATAGAATCTAGGTAAATAGAAAACTTAATTACTAGGGCTAGGTAATTAGGTTTATGATTTCACTTACGGTAAGTAGATTTATAACCTTAACCTAAGGTAAATAGATTTACGACTTTAACCTAGGGTAAATAAATTTTTATAACTTTAACCGAGGGTAAATAAATTTACAACTTTAACCTAATGTAAATAGGTTTATAACTTTAACCTAAGGTGGATAGATTTATGATTTTGCCTGAGGTAAATAGATTTATAATTTTACCTACGTCTATTTCTCTACGTAGATTTTAACTTGTAGTTAATTTTAAATTGACAAAATCTACTGCGGTAAAAATTAATTTTTACTGTCTAAAATTTACAGCGGTAAAAATTAAATTTTTATTGTGGTTCAATAATAACGCGTATCTAGATAAATTGTCAAACAACGAAGATTTTGAATCAAGCTTGTTTCGGTTTCGGGTTTAGTAAGATCCCGACCCCACCGAAGCAGTTCAAAAAATTCATCCTACTGGGAAAATTATTATTTTCCTGACTCGGAGTAATTCATACACAAAGATCCAAAACATTCACATAACAGTTAAAATAAATTTACAACACACAGAATTTACAAAATAGTACAGTTTAGTCGTTACTGTAATTTATCAAAAATTGGGGTGTTACATCCATCATCCTCTTTGCATTGCTCCTGTAACACCCCCCGTAGGGCATCACATTTCCGACTCCCAACTCATAATCTGTAAAGAAGTTTATAAAAGGTTTGAGTTTAAAAGGTGGGTTTCAAAATTTCTTTCAATCAAAGACGGAAATATAAACTTTCTGATATTTATAAGTAACACTGAAAAATATATTTAACCTAATTAATATATAATATTGACACCAATTAATATTTAACAATTTAAAGAGAAATATAAAACTTACAGACTCAATTTTAAATAGTAGCAAACCCTATGACGGGTCCTACTTAATAGAACGGTAAGACACTAACGAGAAAACTTAACATATTTATTCCTTCTTATATCCATCTTGATGTACCATATATGTGTTCCTCCTCAAATTTGTACACTAACCAGTCCGGGATGGTCACCCCTTGATGTTGTCACCGAACTCAGATTATTTGCCTCTATTCACGTCTAAGAAACTCGTTCCATCTACTATTTAAATTTTAATAATACAAACACAACAAAACAATATAACAAAGAGGTGAGATCACCTACGCCAATACCAATATGGTAGCATAGAGATAACACAAACAGCATATCATACAGATATATCATATCATAATTTCAATAATGCACTTAACATTAATTAACTATCATCATTCAATTATTTATCAGTTCAAATATCATTCAATATTCACGATGATGTCCTCAACAATATCCAAGTATTCATCAATTTAAATCACATGATAATAACAATAATGCCATCAACATTATTTATCATTATCATCATCCAGTATTATTCAACAGTTCAATTTTCATACCAATATGCATGTGCACAAAGACTCAATTTTTCAAAAATAACTCCATGGAGGTTTTTACAATTTCGAGAAGAATGCTCTGTTAATTATTAGCCTTAGCCCAAAGACAATCTTCCAGATTAGCCCACAGACAATGCCTAGCCTTAGCCCACAGACAATTGTCCAGCTTTCGAAAAGAATCGTGTTCTTGTCGGGTATTGTCAATGCGCTGCAACGGACCGTATCGCCAAGTGGCATATGGTCCAGCCTTAGCCCACAGACAGATATCCACTGGTCGACTACCGCGTCTTGAAGCCCCCAAGATCCATCACAGACCTCACTATCAATTCACATTCTCTCTTCAACCACAAGTGTCACAATAGCATCAGCTATCAAATTTTTTGTTCAATGTACGAATATCTCAATGCATAATTTTTTCTAATGCATATTCAATGCATCAATGCCAATCACAGGCAAAATTCACCATTTCCAATGCATGTTCAATGCACTAATGCCAATCACAGGCAAAATTCATAATTTCATATTCAGGGTCCACACATTGGCTCATTCTCAGTTTAATTTCATAATCTCATAATCAGGGTCCACACACTGGCCCAACAGTAATCATACTGTATATTTAATCGCAAAGTCATGTTATCGCGTTTTCATAGTCATAAAACACTTTTGTCGCATTTTCACAATTTTGTAACATTTCTGTTACGTTTTCACAATTTTGTTACATTTTCAAATCACATATTGATTTTTCAACGTTTTCATCAATCACGTAAAAATCCTCCACCATTTTTAAATCACGTAGCGATTTTTCCACAATATCTCAAATGCGTAAAATATTTAAACGCTTTCCAAATTGCGTAGAAATATTTCAACATTTTTTTTCAAATCGCGTGGAAATATTTAAACGTTTTTTAAATCACGTAGCTTAAAAATCATGTTTTTAAGTTACGTAAATCATTTTTCACCATAATTCCATTACGAAAAATATTTCTCAACTTTCAAAAATTCTATTTCAACCTTTCTCAAAATAATATGACTACTCACATTATTTTCCACAATTTCTTACTCAAGAAAATCTTTTTCGCAATTTATTCCACAAATTCATCATTTCATGGAATTAAATCAATGTTTCTAACTTTAAAACTTACTAACGCTCTCCAAAACCTAAAGGATGAGTTACACGTTAGAAAACTTTAAATCACCATTATATTCTCCATTTTTCTCAAATCAATTCCAAAATCAATCCTCTTCAAAATAAATTGAGGTTCAAACTTTTTCAACCTCTTTTTGTCTTTCATAAATGAAATTCCATTTTGCAAGTAACAAAACACCTTGTTTCCATTTTCTTTAATTCTTGTACTAAAACACTTTGTTCAAACACTTTGTTTCCACTTTGAAATCACTTTGTTTCATAAAACCAAAACTATTCCAATCTCCCAAACACCGTGGAGTCTTTGGCCATTGAAGCCATCAAATATTTTTCCTTTTAAGTCAATATGGTTTTACACAAACAAAACCATTAAAAATTCTTCACAAAAACCGTGAGACTCATAGTCTTTGAAATCAAATCATTTGTTCATTTTCATTTTTCACTTTCTTTGCAAATCCTTAAAATTATCAACTCATTACTCTTTTCATTTAAAACTCATGATTAATGAAATACTTAGAATCTTTTTATTCAAAAATGTCCTCGAGTTCCATTAAATTCCATTCTTGTTTTTACACAAAATAAATCAATAAAAATTCTTCTCAAAACCGTGAACACTACTTCTTGAAAAACAAACCCTTTATTTATTTTCCTTGCTCTTCTAATCATCTAATTTTATCATTCATGAAAATATTAATTTATGAATACCTACTTTGAGGTGTTAAGGCCGAAATCCTCATGGTCTTTGGAACCAAAAATTATTTTCCTTTCCAACAATTTTTATGGCATACATCACATATAATCAACTTATATATATCACAAGCATGCCATAATCAAAGCAATAAATCATGCAAATCATACCAAGCATAGGCAAATAATCAAAGCACATAAATACTCACAAATAATTACATGACCGTGGATATGAATCCTCACATGGATTCACCATCCATCAAATACACAACCATCTCTCACCACCATACTTGGTTGGTGAGATGAATCTCCCTCTTACCTCTTGAAGATCCTCAAAAGCTCCTTGTTTTGCTTCTTTTTCCAAGTCCTTCACCACCAAAGGCTTCTCAAATACAAAGCAAAACACACATATAATTAATATATAAGACTTGAATAAGAAAACCATGGATTAGAATCATGGTTAGAACTTTGAAAATCAAAAGAAAAGTGAAGATTAATAAACTTCACCAATAAAGCTTCAATCTTTAGCTTGAAGAACAAGGTTGAAGATGGATGATTTAGAGAAAATCTTCAACATGAAAGTTGCTTAGAATATCATGTAGATTCAGGATCTATGGTTGGATAAAATTAAAAGAGATTGGATGGTTGGGTGAATGGCCGAATGGTTCCTCTTGAAGAACAAGGTTAGAGTTTTTGATTTTTTTGTGAAAGAAAGGCTTCTTAGACTTGGTTAAGATAAAGAATGAAGTGAAAACACTTAGTTTTCCTTCCTACCAATTTCGTAGAGCTCCATGGAAAAATCCCTAAAAATCATAAACAAATGTTAAAATCAATAACAAGTGTAGAAATAGGTAAACCATGGTTCAAGCATGGCTTAGAAAATTAAAACTTGAAGTTTGGATGAAGAGATAAGAACTTTACCCTTTATGATAGAAACTTGAAGCTTGGATTTGAAGCTCAAGATGAATGATTTTGTGAAAACTCATAACTAGAGATGTTCTTAGAATGAGGTAAGGATTCAAGAAACTAGGTTGGATAAAATTTTTGAGTGATGGAGGGTGATCATAGAGTGCTCGGCCAAAACCACCATGAAAGGAAAGTGGAGAGAAAAGCTTGATAACTTAGCTTCTTGAAAAAGAATTAATAATGACCAAGAATAGAAATAATGGTCATGAAACCATGCTTTGCTCTAAAACATGCACCAAAACCGTCTCCCCCTTCATGCATTCTCTTAAGAGTGCAAATAATCAATAATGATGCATAATTGACCAAGACATCTAATAATGTCTTCAAACTTTTTCCTTAAGCTCCTAAACAACACAAAAACCGTCCCCCCTCCATCTATGCATTCCATATGGTTGTCATCTTTTCTAGCCACCATTTAGAGCCATTTAAGCCATTGATTAGATCCATGGTTAGGATTATGGTAGACTTTTGATTAGAAGACTTAATCTAGGCCATTAGATCTTTCCTCCTTGAAATTCTAGCCATTAGATGCATCTCCAAAATGAAGGGTCAAGATTACTCCTTCTTACTTTTAATCCAAGGGTCATAATTAGTCATAGTCATTTTAGAAGACCAAATCTCCACCATTGATTAAATCCACATCCAATGGTCATAAATAATCCATCTCCATCGTTGATTAAATCCTAATCCAATGGTCATAAATGGTCCTAGCCACTTTATAAGATCAAATCTCCACCCTTGATTTAAATCTAAATCCAACGGTTATAAATGTTCATAGCCATTTTATTAGACCGATTCTACACCGTTGATTAAATCGACGGTTGATATTCAAAGCTTCAAAAAATAAACTTGCTTCCTATTGGTTCGTCAAAAGTTGTCATAACCATTAATGTTGACTTAGCAGTACAATATTTATTTTTATCTACTATAACCCCACGAAAGAATATATTTACTGTATTTTTATCGCCCGATAATTAAATACAGTACAAAACAAAATAAAAGAAAATTTTAAAAACTGTTTCCGGATTCAGGTTTAGTAAGATCCCCCGTCTCCATCTAAACAGTACAAATTTTTCTATACGTAGAAAAATTTTCACTTTGCGGAACCCACCTGGGCCCACAAACAGCCCAAAAATAATCTGATAAATATAAAAATTTATAATCATCCACAAAAATCACAAATATTAGAAAATGTATGAAAATTAAGTCAGATTGTTAAAAATAATTAACAATCAAGAGAAATAAATACATAAAGATTTCTTCCGGCCCGAAAATTATTATTTTCTTGACACGGAGTAAATCACTCAAAATGATCAAATACGCTGACAGAATACTCAAAATAATTTTACAGTATACAGAAATCACTAAACAGTAGAATTCTGTTAACTGTCAAAATTACTGTCAAATATTTAGGAAATTTGGGGTGTTACAGTTCCACTAATGCTCAACCTCCCCTTTCAACATATACGTAGTATAACATCTTGAGAAACATGATAGGCTAAGCCTATCATGTTTCTCGGGATGTTACACACAATAAAAGACATCTTTTGGTCTTCAGAACATCTTATAACCGCAAAGATCTTCTCCAATTTTGTTATCCATTCATCGGCTCTCGTAGAGTCATACTCCCCTCTAAACAATGGTGGACTCGCTTTCTGAAACTCTGACAGATAATGAAAATCCTTGTTCTTCTCCACCTGCACCACTTAGGCTAGTTGTGGTTGTGCTTGCTGTATGTTCCTCATTTGTTGAAACATTTCAGCAGTTGCAGCTACCTGATCCCTCATTGCATTGACATTTGCAGTTGTTTGTGCTTGCATCACATTGGCCATTGCCATCACAACCTCGGTCATGCTCGGATCTTCATTAATTAGGTGAGTTCCTTGTCTGACAAGTTCGCCTCTTTGGTGCCATAGTTTCTTGTATACACAGAATAATACATATTGAGTTGATCAGTCATCCATATCATGTAATCGTGTAACAGTAGCTAATAACAATCCAACATCAGGTAAGTCATGCAAGTCGATTCAAACATCTCCAACAAGAGACACAAAAATGCATAACGCACAAAAGAACTCTTAAACTTGCCAAAGCATAGTCAGTCCATACCCCGGCTTAATAGGATGAACTGCTTTGATACCATAATGTAACATCCTAAATTTAACAATGATAATATAATCGGTATAATACTGTAATAATTAAATCCAAGCATGCTACTGATAACTCCATAAAATGTAGTTATTTGTACCCTATCTCTATGTATTATTGATGGTTTTGTCCTTCTTGTTATGCATTGTTGGAAAACTTTAACCCTATTTTTATGTGAAATCCATGTTGAGGTCTTCCTCTCTAATCTTGTTAAAATTCTTCCTAATCTTTGATTTGATTAAGCTTGATTACATTTGTATCTGACTAGTTGATTTCTCAATTGTAGAATGATAAAATACAGTAAATATTGTCCGTAGGGTAATAGCAGCTAGAAAAATATTATACTGGCTAGTCAAATTAAGTGGTTATGACAACTTTATGGAGGACCAATAGGAAGCAAGCTTGGTGAGGAAGGCTTTGGATATCCACCATTGATTTAATCTATGGTGGAGATTGGTATCACAAAGTGGCAAGGACCTTTTGTGACCCTTAGATGGAAAGTATGAAGAAAAGTTTTTGACCGTCCATTTTGGAGATGTATCTAATGACTAAGGTTTCATGGAGGAAGGATCCAATGGTTCAAATTCAATCTTATCATTTGGAAACCTACACTAAAAATTAACCATTGATTCAATCAATGGCTATTGAAGTCTCAACAAGTGGCTTGATGTATTTAGACATTCTTTTGGTGTCAAGGGGGGGAGCTCACAGTTTTGATGGCCAAAAAAGCCAAATTAATGTGAGCCAAGGTCGTGCATTAATAGAGGAATCACTATACCAGCTTCAATAGCTCACATCGTGGCATTGCCATCTTCACATTGCAGCATGTTGCGCTCTGCCTGTGCACCCTGACAAATCGAGGCCTCAGCACCGCGGCACAATGAAACGAACATCCTGGCGTTGGTGCCCTAATTTTTTACGCGTCACGGAGCGTGTTCTGTAATGTCACTACGTGAAGTGCGAAATCTGTGGGCCTATAAATACCTTTTAAATATATTTCAGCTGTCTCTCTCAATTTTCTCTCCTATTCTCTTAGCGAGATTTTATTTTACTCTTTTAGCTTAGATCTTTTAGAGAACCCAACAACTAGATCTTCATTTATGGGCTAAAAGAGAGTTGACGATATAACACCTCAAAATTTGGCTATTTTACAGTAATGACTGAATTATACTGTTTTATGATTTCTGTGTGCTGTAAATTTATTTTGATTGTTTTGTGACTGTTTTTGATCGTTGTGTGTGATTTACTCTAGGTCAGGAAAGTAATAAATTTTAAGCCAGGAAAAATCTTTACTAATTTATTCGGAGCTGAGAGATCTTACTAAGCCAAAATCTGAGAGATACGTGTCATAATATTTTAATTTTTAGAATTTATTTGTGAAATAAAAATATTCTGTATTTTATTATTCAGCGGACAAATTTATACTGACTTTTGAACAATATGTTTTGTCCATTGGGTAATAATTTCTGTAACTATTGTCTATTGGATAATAGTCTGTAAAGAAAGTTTTAATGATTTATTTTATAGACCAATTAGAATAATTGAAGCTTGATGAGAACCAACAGGAAATGGTCAACGAAAATGGCTAAGCTAGTTAGCTTTGTAACTAGATTACTTAAACTAAGTTAGTATAAGCCTAGGAAGTAACTAAATGGAGCAAACTTAGTTTGCTACTCATTAGAGTTCCTAATTACAAGAGTTTTCTGGAATCTTCTAGAAGGTTTGTGAGTCATTCATGAGTAACTAGATAGTGAGTAATGAAACTGGGAAATCTAAAAAAGCTAGCTTAATCTAGTTAGGATGTGATTGAACTAAAACTTGGTTAGTCTTCTCCTTGGAGCTCCACGGCTAGGAAGCTTCACAAAGCATCTAGAATTAGGTGATTCACTTGCTTTAAGCCAATATAAATTTAGGTGACCATTGCATGATCATTTGGTGACTCAAGCCACGTGCTAAGTCATAAGTGATTAGCAAAGTATCTTACTCCTTTGGAGAAGCATTTCACGGCAATGCATTAGGCAATAGGCTATTCATTTTCATTTCATCACTTGTTGAGACAAGAAACTCCATTTCTCTCCATCTAGAAGCCCACGGCCATCACACCAAGCACCAACCTCCAAGCTTCCAAAATTTCATTAAACAACATTTCCTAAACCCAAACACCATTCTAAACATCTTTCAAGTTGTGCACAAAGTCTAGTTCTTCCATCTACTCTCTTGAAAATCAAGCTAAAGTTTTCCATTCTATAAGGTAAAATTCTTGTTCTTATTTCTAAGATTGATTTCTAAATTTCTAAGTCATGATTGATCCATGGTTTCTCTTTGTAAAGCTTAGTTTATGATTTTGTGTTAGTTTAAGTTTATTAAGGTTTCTTTTGGAGGACTACAAGAAATTCTTGGAGGGAGCAACTTGTAGGATTTTGTTTTCCTTGAGGTAAAAGGGAGATTAACCTCATCAACCATACGTTGGTGGCGAGGAGATGACTTGTTTGTGGTGAAAAATCCATAAGGATTTATTCACTTGTATGGTTTATATCTTATTTTGTTTGTGATAATTTTTGGTTAGTATGTTTATTGCTTTGATTATATGCTTGATTATATGATTTTGAAGGATGATAATTTATTGTATTAAGTAGGATGTGATTCATATGTTGATAAGTTGTATGAAGGTTTCAAAGAACCTATGGAGGCTCATGGTTTTACACTACCAAGAGGACAAGATGTTTCACAATTTATTTTCATAAATCATGTATTAAAGGATTTAATGGTAAGAAATTGGATTCAAGAATTTTGTAAAGAATTAGGTGATGTAGAATAATCAAATATGATTTATGAAGCATAAATGAGTTTTTGGCCAATATGCCAAGGTTTAGTGTTTTAGATCTAAAATCATTTTCCTAAGAGAAGACTTAGGTAACTAATTAATAAGAATTCAATTTAATGAATATTTAGTAGAAAATGAAAAATAGATTTAAAGTTTAGAATTAAATTAACATATTTAAGTTATAACAATAAATAAAGGTCAAACCTTGAAGTTGGCTAATGTATAGCTCACCATTTGGGTTTTGAAGGGCGTTAGAAAATTTTAAGCTGTAATATTTAAGTAAATCAAGAAGTCAAATTTCTGTAAAGAATAATGGAAAATATTACATTAAGGATTTTTAGTAGGATAATATTTTAAATAAATCCAAAAAGGACTACGTTATGTAGAAGATTATATAAATAAGTTTAGAAAGCTACAAAATATTTTATGTAAGTAAAAAATGCTAGAAAAACCCTACGTGATTTTAAAATAGTGATTTTTAAGTTACGTGATTGAGAAAAAGATTTAACATCGCTACGCGATTGAGAAAACATTTGAAAATAATTTTGCAATTGCAAAAACGTTGAAAAATACTTACGCGATTTGAAAACGTCAAAAAAATGTTACGTGATTTCAAAAATGTAAGAAAATGTTTACGCGATTGAAAATAATAGCAGTTTGCTGTCGGGCTATAGTAGTGAGCCAATTATGTTAGAAAGTGATACCGCTAAGAAATGGTGTGTGTATGTGAAATACTATAAAAATAAAGTTTATGTGTTTTGGATCATACATCTTGCATAAAAAAGCGTGTCAGCTTATTTAGTTAAGGCAAATATGCCTAGGAGATGGAAATTACACCTTTGTGCGGGTGAGAATTACATAGTTACGATCTTCAATGATCTTGGAGACGTTGGGGTATGGAAAGTCATAAGTAGTCAGTTGGTAGCACCTCTGCGTCATGGTATCCTATGCAAACACACCAACATTCTTGACGGAGTTGCTACTCTTTTTGTGATTTGTTGAGAGAGTCTTGTATTAGCCATGTTGGGCACCATGATATGATATATTAGCACATGATTTGAGGCTAACGATATACAGACATGTACTCCTTATCTTTTTCTTTGAAATTGTAGTTAGTTCTATGGAGTAGGATTTGGTCTTGGTACATGTGCATAACGAGTCAGTATATTGTCATGATAATTATGTTGTTTAATATATTATTTGTGATATGATAATATGACTACATGCGAAAGATATTGTATCTGTACTATTTACCGTCATTTCCTATACTACCTCATTGGTATTGATGTAGGGGATCTCACCTCTTTGCTATATTATATTTGTTTTATTGTATATGTTTGATGAAGACCAAGGAGACGAAGGAGCTAGTAACTCTATTTACCACCAGTAGTGTATCTTTTGTTGTGTTTGTTTTATGGCAGCGAGACGTCGAGTTCTGGGTTTCATCACAGTACAGTTCTATGATAAGACTGACGCGTGGAGGTTTGACTATGGGAATGAGCAGTTTATGTATACTGGGGATCTAACTCTTAATCTTAATGGAACTAGAGATGGAATTCCTCTCTTGACGCAACATGCTTCTGTGTGTCTAGAGTTCACTATGCCAATACGCGAACTCTAGAGTGGAGGTTTTTATTCCCAAGAGGATGATTCCATGGTGTCGTCTACCAGTACACCAGCCAGGTGGTTGTTGTATCCGCCAGGTTTCTTCTGGGAGGATACTGAGGGTGAGGATCCTTCTTAGTTTGGTTTGAAAGGTTATGGTTTAGTATTTTATATTTCTGTCATGTGTATTGTATATATTAACTTTTAGGCTTGAGTGTGTAATTATATAAATTATTTACAAACAATGTTTCATTATGTATGTAAGTATGGTGAGTTTACTTTCAATTACGTTTTATGTTTAAAGGTTTTTATTTAATTACAGTTATTCCGCAAAAGAAATTTTAACATCAATATTTTACAAGATTAATTATTTTACAACATGGGTAAGTTATATTAGGATTAGTCTTAAATGTGATATCCTACGGTGGGTGTTACAGAATGAGCCTAGATTGGAGGTTCTCTTCATCTTGGAGGAAGATTCAAGCTTCAAGACTCACCCCATTGGGCTTCATCTTCTGTTCTTTCTTCTTTCTCTCATCCCTTTATCTTGAATATGAATTTTTGTAATAAATTTTGGTATTCATTGAGTAGCTCAGTTGTGTATAAGGTATTTTTTGGATCCCCCTATGAATATTGATTGATTTATACTCTTTTGAGCTTATATGAATGATTTGGGTTTTGTTTTATCATAATGTGCTTAATGCTCTTACTTGTTTCATCAACATTTAAGTGATTTGATGAAATCTAATGAGCCTAGACATAGGACTTTGGGTTTTAGATCATATATATGGTAAATGCATGTTCGATTTCATTCTAATGACGAGGTAGATTGAATCACTAATAGGATAGACATATACCTCTTAGTCATGTATAGTCATAATTGAGAATCAATCTTAATGTTTATTGTTTGCTCTGGTTCTCATGGATGCATAGTGAACTAAGTAAATGACATAGGGTTAATCGACCTAAACATAGGCTTTTAACTAAGTTAGTTTCTCAGGCTAACCTAATCTAATTGTTTGTATTGCTTGAATGGATTGCATGTTATCAATTAAAGTAGGGGATGAAAAAGAATCCTCTATGTTCTCAACCATATCTTTATCTTTTATGTATGCTTTGTAGCTTAACTACTAAAACCCTTTTCCAATTTACGTTTGTTTGAATAGAATTAATTAAGTTGTAGGTCAATATTTAGCATTAGAAAGTAACCATATTCCTCGTGGGAACGATCTCTACTCATCATTTTTATTACTTAAATGACCTGTACACTTGTAGTACATAAAATGTCCAACAAGTTTTTAGCGCCGTTGCCGGGGAAAACGATTAGTTTCTATATTGCTAATATTGATATTGAGCTTTGTTAGTTCTAATTCAAGTCTTTTCTTTTATTATAATTTGATTTAATATTTCATTCTTTCTGTGAATAAGGTACCATAAATGGCGGAAAACAACGATCATACGAGGCCTCTGAGGGAGTTTGCTAATCTTCAAATGGGAAATCTTCAATCAAGTATCAGACGACCTCCCATCTGTGCAAATAATTTTGAAATCAAACCGACCATTATCCAAATGATTCAGACATTTGTACAATTTGGCAGTTTGCAAAAAGAAGATCGCAGTGCTCACTTGACAAACTTTCTAGAAATTTGTGACACTTTCAAGCACAATGGAGTCTCAGAAGATGTCATTCGTCTTAGGCTCTTTCCCTTCTTTCTCAAAGATCGAGCCAAGAGTTAGTTGCAATCTCTACCTGCGAGATCTATAACTACTTGGGCGGAGGTGTGCTAAAAATTTCTGAACAAACACTTTCCTCCGGCCAAGACTACTGGGTTGGTGAATGACATCACTTTATTCATGCAATCAAAATCTGAATCCTTGTGTGAAGCCTGGGAGAGGTACAAGGATCTTTTGAGACGGTGCCCTCACCATGAAATTCCTCCTTGGCACCAGATTTACTCTTTTCACGAAGGACTACTATCTCACCATCGTCCAATTGTGGATGCGGCTGCAGGTAGTTCATTATTGAGTAAATCTTTCGATGAAGCATACCAACTATTAGAAGAACTGGCCGCCAACAGCTACCAATGGCCTTCATCAATAAACACTCAAAGGAAGGTAGTTGGACTTCATGACATGGATGCACTTACATCTTTGTCAGCTCAGGTGGCATCATTAGCAAACAAGTTCGATAGTTTAGGTACAGGTCGTAATCAAAGCCCCTTCGTGTTATGTGATCAGTATGGGAACAATCATGCCAACGATAGTTGTCCATCTACTTTGGAGAGTGTTCAATATACAGGAAACTATCATCCACCTCAGAATAACCCCTACTCACAGCAGTATAATCCTGGGTGGAGAAACCACCCCAATTTTTCATGGAGGGATAACCAAGGGCAAACATCTTCATCTAGTGGCAATGAGAGACCACTGTTTCCACCTGATTTCTCATCGCAAGCAAGGCCACCTATGTAAGAAATGAAACTAGCATTGGAAGACATGTTCATGCAATTTATGGTCAAATCTGATTCATACATGACTAAAACTGATGCTCATCTGGCAAAAAAATGATTTTATTCTTCAGAGCCAATCATCTTCAATCAGGGCTCTTGAGACTCAAGTGGGGCAACTAGCCAATGCCATAAACAATAAGACCCTGGGGACTTCTTCAAGTGATGACAGGAAGACCTTTCTCAAATATGGTGCCCCAAGTTGAAGAAGCAGAAAAGTCCTACCTGGACTATAAAAAAGGCACATTTTTTAATGTATTCACCTAAGTGGTTAATTCTTATGTTTTGAGTCTAGTATGTAGTGTATTTGATTTTTAAAATTCATGCTATTTTGTTGTTGCATGCATGTGTTAAATCTGCTAGACAATTTTTATAAGTGGTGGAGGCCTCATTGAAGCCAATTTGGATGTTAGGTGATGTCTGCTGCATAATTTTGCAGACAGACCTCTCATGCCACGACGTTCACTTTGTTATGCCACGGCGTTCTAGTCTCTGCCCTATCAGGGTTTGGAGACAGAGAACACATCACTGCGGCATGAGTTTGTGAACGTAAACTCACATTGTGGTGTCCAGTTTTATGTTAAAAAAAATTGAAAATTGAAACGTCTATGCGTAAACGCGCGCCACGGCGTTGTTTAGTGAACGCCTCAGCATTATGAGCTTAATTAGGTTAAATTAGAATAGGGTTTACGCCGCAACACAAACCCTTCAAGCTGCCCCTTCTGCATTTTCTCTCATCTTTCCCCTCGCCTATTCTCCCACAAACTTCTTGTTGGTGTATGCCCTAGAGACCAATACATTTTGTCTATATTTACATACATTGTATTATGTTATTTTTTAATATATGAGGCATTTCATTTATTGTGTTCTTTTTTATAAACATAATAAAGTCCTTAGAATAGTAAGTTTGATACCATAGGACATCAAGTGGATGACTTGATCGTGAGATCCTACTAGATAAAACACTATTCTTAAATGTACCTAGTCAAGTATTATTATTAATTAGGACAACAATAATGTATTGAGACTAGTATGTGCGTAGACTGATGACCACATCTCACGGGTCATGGATATGAGATGTCAAGTCTTCATATGGATACATATTAGAGTAATGATGTATTGGACAGACCCGCCATGAGAACGCTACGTGAATCGTTAGATAATGGTGTATGTGGTCCTTTGACCTGAAATCACTACGATTCCTACATGAGGAGTTGTGTGTTTTAATGCCATCAGACGTCATCTGTAACAAGATGATTATAAAGTTAGTTATTAGATATACCGCGATTCATGTGAAGGGATATGAGTGACCTAGATGGGATTTGTCCCTCCTACATAACGGGAGTGATATCTTCGGGGGCCCTGATTGAGTGAGACTACGAAATGAATGGCCATGCTCAAATGAGTCAATATGAGATATTGATCTCATTTGTTATTACTATATCTACTCAAGAATCAGGAAACTGAAGATTGAACTACACAAAGGTGACACGTTCCATGCCTTGTGTTCAATCTAGATATCTGGACAAAGGGACTAAACTACACGAAACATTGGTCACGGATAGGTTATGTCAAATCATTGACATTCTCATTACTTGGGTAGCAGCGATGTGTTGCTAGATACCATTCACTGTTTGTAATATCAAAATAAGATTTTAATATTACTACCAACATCATGAGAACCTGTAGGGTCGCACACTTAGAGCAGATTAAATTGGAGCAATAAAGATCTAAGTTGGACTCGGATTCAATTGTGGGCCTAACTCATAACAGATGAATCTATGGTTGCAAAACTTACCTTACTACTGCTCACACTCACTTAAGGCAGCCACTATTATAAATAGTACTACTAAAGGGGCTGCTAAGTACGTATCAACACAACCCTAGCCACACCTATAGAAAGTAAGTGAGTGAAAGACAGTGAAAGGTCTTCTTCTTTTCTCTTCGCAGCTAGCACTGCATAAAAGAGGCGTGACTCCTTTTTGAAAGTCTGTTCGTGTGGATACTAAAGAGACATCATCGCTATCACGGTATTGGTGATTCACGTTGCTTGTGTTTATCATGCTTCAAGAGGTAAATATTTTAAAACTTGGATTATGGCTTTTTCGCATGGATCCTGTGAGGAAATTTTATTATTCCACTGTGTGATTTTGATCCGCAATTCCCAACAGTGGTATCAGAGCCACTTGCAAAACCATGATTCAATTTTTCTGCTCTTCTTGTTATATGAAATAACATGATTCGTTGCTTTTTTTTGTAAAAGATATGATCTTTATATGTTATTTCTGAAATCAAAATAATGCTTTTTGAAATCATGTTCTGTTTGATTTGTTGTTTACGAAACATGTTGATTTTTTTTTTGAAACCATGAAGATGTTCATATGATTCTGTGAAAAATCATTTTGAAAGCTTTCTGTTTCTGCTTTTTTTTAGTATGTGTGTGTGTGTGTGTGTGTGTGTGTGTGTGTATGTGTGTGTGTGTGATATGTATGATTCTGTGAAAAATCGTTTTGAATGCTTTCTGTTTCTGCATTTTTCTGGTATATATGTGATATATACATAGCAGTGCGGCACAAGGTTTTGGAAACCTTGTTTCCAGTTTGCGATGGCATCAAAGAAAGCCTTGGTTGCCTTCATAGAATAGCAAAGACGCAAGGGTTCTCGAATCCTTGTTTCTGCACAGAGGCACTGTGCAAGGTTTTGGAAACCTTGTTCTTGGTTCGCGGCGGTTATGAGGCTTCCTCATGACATGAACTGTTCATATCTTCACATGTTCTAGAAACCCTGTTTCTGGATAGGTGATGGCAACTGTGAGGAACCCCTGCAGCACATGAAGCATTCATGTGTTTGCAGGCCTTAGGGTTCAAGTGTTGTTGCCCTAGCCGTCATAGAGGCATTCAAGTGTTGTTGCCCGTCGGGGCGCTGCCCCAAACCTCGTTGCGTGGTGTGTGATATTCGATAGCGCAATATTCAAAACCGTTTTTATAATTCACAAAATAATAATGTGTTATTGCTTTGTGTTTATGTGTACTTGGTGATGCATGGTGTATGGTTATGACCTTAGTCCCCCTTTTTATGCTATTTTGGTTATTTTAAATACGACCTGTGTGTCGTGCCTTTCTCTCTACATTTTGATTGTACATTTTCTTCTCACCTAACTCCCATCGAATGTAAAAGAGGTTTCTATATAATGCAATCTTGATATGGAGGCAAGAAGACGACATCAAGTGAGGATGTTGGTGGGAGACGCTTGGTGAAGCTGGCTAAGTTAATGCTACTCTCTTAGAGGCCATAACCATGTCACGTTTATTATATGCTTTATATGTATGAGATGCATGGATGATGTTTATGGTATGTTAAATAAGTTTAATAAATGGTGAGATCTAATAATAAAATTCCCTCAAAGTAAATATTAAGTCATTATGTGATGTCTTCCAATGTGTAGCACTCGTCACGACTAGTATCGATCAAGTGTAGGTATGCCAAAGCAGGATGCCTTTATCTATATTAGTAAGACGTGATGGGATAAGAGTAATATCCAATTGCTAACCATTAGTTCTGACTTTACTAGGTCATTTCAATAGGATTGACGGCTTAGAAGCATGGAGTTGGGCTTTAGTCCATTAAATGGATTAGAATAAGTGTTATTCAACTAACTATCCAAGAGTTGCATCCGATGTAATTGGAAAGAGTTTCCTACCTAAATAATCGAATTTTGGGTGATCAACCAAAGCAGACTCAAAGCTAGGTGAAATATAGATCTTGGCCCACTAGAAAATCTTTTGATGGGATTTTTCGAGTCAATGCTGAGGGTCATTGATTTGAATAAAATAGAAGGAGACATATTTAATTAAAGACCTTGTTAAATATGTTTATGGCATGATACTTATATTTTGCATATTTCTGTTGATAGATTACTATGACAACAAACACTTAAAGTAACTTATCATTGCGATCAGTCCTTAGGAAGGACAAGTTGTCTGGGATAAATTTCCTAGACTAGTACAGGAACTTGAGGATTATCCTTAAGCAAGAGAAAAAGTTGTATGTTTTGGAACAGCCTATTCCTGAGCCACCTGCTACTAATGCCCCTAGAGATGAAAGAGAAGCTTATAAGAAGCATCAAGATGATGCCTTAGACGTCGGATGTCTAATGCTAGCCACCATGAACTCTGAGCTCCAAAAGCAACATGAGAACATGGATGCCTATGATATGATCGTACATCTCAAAAGGCTTTATCAAGAGCAGGCTAGACATGAGAGATACGAGGTCTCTAAAGTACTGTTTCATTGCAAGCTGGTAGAAGGAAGCCCTGTTGGTGCTCATGTACTTAAGTTGATTGGGTACATTGAAAACCTAGAGAGACTTGGTTTTCCTTTGGGCCAAGAGTTGGCCACTGACTTAGTCCTGCAATCGTTGCCAGAAAGTTTTAGTCAATTTGTCATGAACTACAACATGAATGAAATTGACAAATCACTACCAGAGTTGCTAAGCATGTTCAGAACTATTGAGCAGAACATAAACAAAGGCACAGGAAAGGCCATAATGATGGTCCAAAAGAATAAGGGCAAGAAACAGTAGAAAAAGCCCAAGGATAAGTGGAAGGGCAAGGGCAAGGATAAGTCCAAGGCTAGCACTTCTAGCTTGAAAACAGTGGGTGGAGTGGCTAAGGAAGGTACATACTTCCATTATGGTCAGACTGGACATTGGAAGAGGAATTGTGCCATGTACCTAGAGGAGTTTAAGAAGAAAAAGGGAAGTGAGACTTCCACTTCAGGTATTTTTGTTATAGAAGTCAATTTATCTACTTCTGCATCATGCGTATTAGATACTGGATGTAGATCTCACATTTGTGTAAATGTGCAGGATCTAAAGAGCAGTAGACCATTGACTAAGGGCGAAGTCGACTACGAGTGGGAAATGGAGCAAAGGTTGCTGCACTAGCCGTAGGGACTTATTTATTAGCTTTGCCCACTAGGCTTGAAATTGAATTGGATAATTGTTATTTTGTGCCTGTTATTAGCAGGAATATCATTTCTGTTTCTCTTTTGGACAAGAAAGGTTTTACTTTTATAATAAAGAACAAAAGTTGTTCTATTTATTTGAATGATATTTTCTATGTCAGTGCACATCTGAGTAATGGACTTTATGTCATTGATCTCGAAAAGCCCATCTATAATATAAATACAAAAAGGTTCAAGTCAAATGATATAAACCCGACTTATCTCTGGCATTGTCGTTTGGGTCACAAATGAGAAATGCGTCTCCAAACTCCACAAAGATGGATTCTTAGACTCGTTTGATTTCGAATCATATGAGACATGTGAATCTTGTTTATTAGGGAAGATGACTAAGGCCCCATTCACTGGACAAGGTGAAAGGGCTAGTGAATTTTTGGGCCTCATACGTAGTGATGTATGTGGGCTACTAAACACACTGGCTAAAGGCGGTTTTCAATATTTCATTACATTTACTGATGATTTCAGTATATATGGATTTGTATATCTTATGAAGCACAAATCAGAATCCTTTGCAAAGTTCAAAGAGTTCAAGAATGAAGTGCAAAACTATCTTGGCAAGAGTATTAAAATCCTTCAAACAGATCGGGGAGGTGAATACTTAAGCCAACAGTTTGATGATCATCTGAAAGAGTGTGGGATAATATCTCAACTCACTCCTCCTGGAACACCACAATGGAATTATGTTTCTGAAAGGAGAAACCGGACCTTGTTGGACATGGTCTGATCCATGATGAGTCATGCAGACCTTCTAGGCTCTTTCTGGAGACATGCTCTGTTAACAACAGCTTTCACACTTAATCATGTTCCATCTAAGATGGTTCAATAGACACCATATGAGATGTGGACTGGGAGACAACCTAGTATATCTTTTATGAAGATTTGGGGTTGCGAAGATTATGTAAAACGTCAAGTTTCTGATAAGCTTAACCCTAAATCAGATAAATGCTTCTTTTAGGGGTATCCTAAGGAAACCAAAGGATACTATTTCTATAATCCTACTGAGGGCAAAGTGTTTGTCATATAGACTGCTGTATTCCTAGAAAAGGAGTTTATCTCCAAAGGAACTAGTGGGAGGAAAGTAGAACTTGAAGAAATTCAAAGTTCACATAGTAGCAGCGAACCGATGGTGGAAATAGAGCAGCCTCAACAAGTCGTTGTGAAACCACAATCTGCTCTAGTAGCACAAGACCTGCGTAGGTCTAACAAGATACGTCATCAACCAGAGCGATATGGATTTCTCATGACTCAGCAAGGTGACGTATTGCTCATGGATCAAGATCAGCCTGTGACTTACCAAGAAGCCATTATTGGCCTAGAATCTGAAAAATAGCTTGAGGCCATGAGATCTGAAATGAAATCTATGTATGCCAACCAGGTATGGACCTTGGTTGACCCACTTGAAGGGGTAAAACCCACTGGGTGCAAGTGGGTTTTCAAGAAGAAAACTGACATGGATGGTAATATGCATACCTTTAAGGCGCGATTGATGGCTAAAGGTTTCAAGCAAATTCATAGTGTAGACTATGATGAGACTTTCCCCAGTTGCGATGCTTAAATCCGTTCGGATCTTGCTTGCTATTGTAGCATACCATGATTATGGAATCTGGCAAATGGATGTTTAAACTGCTTTCCTTAATGGAAATCTTCTCAAGGATGTGTACATGACACAACCTGAGGGTTTTGCCACTCCATAGGATGCTAGAAAGGTGTACAAGTTGCAACAATCTATTTATGGATTGAAGCAAGCTTCTAGAAGCTGGAATCTTCGTTTTGATGATACAATCAAACAATTTGGTTTCATCAAGAATGAAGAAGAATCTTGTGTCTACAAGAAGATTAGTGGGAGCACAGTTGTTTTGTTGGTGTTGTATGTAGATGACATTCTACTCATCAGAAATGACATCCCTACCCTACAGTATGTAAAGACTTAGTTAAGGAAATGTTTTTCTATGAAAGACTTGGGCGAAGCCACCTATGTGTTAGGTATCAAGATCTATAGAGATAAATCGCAGAGATTACTTGGCTTAAGTCAAAGTACATACAAAGATAAAGTGTTAAGACAGTTTAACATGCATGAATCCAAGAAAGGACTCTTGCCTATGTCACATGGTGTAAGCCTATCTAAGGCTCAATCTCCTTCCACCCAAGATGAGAAGGATCGCATGAGTAAGATTCCATATGCATTTGTAATTAGATCTATCATATATGCCATGTTATTTACTCGACCAGACATCTCGTATGCTTTGAGCATGACGAGCAGGTACCAGTCTGATCCCGGTGAGAGTTACTGGAGTGTTGTCAAGAACATCCTTAAGTACATAAGAAGGACTAAGGATTCCTTCTTGGTATTTAGAGCCGAGGAGGAACTAGTTGTAAAGGCTTACACTGATGCTAGTTTCCAAACTGATAAGGACGACTCCATATTGCAATCGGGTTTTGTTTATTGCCTGAATGGTGGGGCTGTGAGCTGGAAGAGTTCAAAGCAGCAGACAGTCACCGATTCTACCACAAAGGCTGAGTATATTGTTGCCTCCAATGCAGGAAAGGAGGTCGTTTGGATTAGAAAGTTCATTATTGAGCTTGGTGTAGCTCCTAGCATTGTGGACCCAGTGGACCTCTATTGTGATAATAATGAAGTCATAGCACACGCTAAGGAGCCCAGATCTCACCAGCGATCCAAATATATACTTAGGTGCTTCTATCTTATTCGAGAGATCATCGATAGAGGAGATATGAAGATATGTAGAGTACAAACATGATAACATTGCTAATCCACTGACGAAGCCTCTTACACAGTAGAAGCATGAGGTTCACACTAGGTCTTTAGGCATTAGATATATGCCTGATTGGCTCTAGTGCAAGTGGGAGATTGTTGGTGTATGCCCTAGAGGCCAATTCATTTTGTCTATATTTACATACATTGTATTATGCTCTTTTTTAATATATAAGGTATTTCATTTATTGTGTTCTTTTTTTATAAACATAATAAAGTTCTTAATAGTAAGTTTGATATCATAGGACATCAAGTGGATGACTTGATCATGAGATCCTATTGGATAAAATACTATTCTTAAATGTCCCTAATCAAGTATTATTATTAATTAAGATAACAATAATGCATTGAGACTAGTATGTGCATAGACTGATGACCACATCTCACGGGTCATGGATATGAGATATCAAGTCTTGACATGGATACATATTAAAGTAATGATGTATTGGATAGACCTGCCGTGAGAACGCTATGTGGATCGTTACGTGAGTGTCATAAGCGATTCTCATAGTAATAATGGTGTATGTGGTCCTTTGACCTGAAATCACTGCGATTCCTACATAAGAAGTTGTGTGTTTTAATGCCATCAAACATCATCTGTAACAAGATGATTATAAAGTTAGTTATTAGACATACCGCGATTCATGTGGAGGGATGCGAGTGACCTAGATGAGATTTGTCCCTCCTATATAACATGAGTGATATCTTCGGGGTCCCCAATTGAGTGAGACTACGAAATGCATGACTATGCTCAAATGAGTCAATATGAGATATTAATCTCATTTGTTATTACTATGTCTAATCGAGAATCAGGAAACTGAAGATTGAACTGAACAAGGGTGACACGTTTTATGCCTTGTGTTCAATCTAGATATCTGGACAAAAGGACTAAACTACATCGAACATTAGTCACGGATAGGTTATGTCAAATCATTGACATTCTCATTACTTGGGTAGCAGTGATATATTGCTAGATACCACTCACTGTTTGTAATATTAAAATAAGATTTTAATATTACTACCAACGTCATGAGAACCTGTAGGGTCGCACACTTAGAGCAGACTAAATTAGAGTAATAAGGATCCAAGTTGGACTCGGATTCAATTATAGACCTAACTCATAACAGATGAGTCTAGGGTTGCACATCTTACCTTGCTACTACTCACACTCACTTAAGGCAGCCACTGTTATAAATAGTACTGCTAAAGGGGCTGCTAAGTACGTATTAACACAACCCTAGCCGTATCTACAGAAAGTGAGTGAGAGACAGTGAAAGGTCTTCTTCTCTTCTCTTCGCAGCTAGCACTGTGTAAAAGAGGCATAACTCCTTTTTGCAAGTCTATTTGTATGGATACCGTAGAGACATCGTCGCTATTATGGTGTTGGTGATTCACGTCGCTTGTGTTTATCACGCTTCAAGAGGTAAATATTTTAAAACTCTGATTATGGCTATTTCGCATGGATCTTATGAGGGAATTTTATTATTCCACTATGTGATTCTGATCCGCAATTCCCAATACTTCTGCTTCGTGCATCCCTTTGCATTCCTTTCATCCCTTTCAATCTCAAGGTCTGTATTTTCTTCATTTTTGTTTTTCTTATTATTGTTTTTCTTTCTATGTTTTTGTGTTTTTCTAGTTTTTGGTTCTTTGTAGTTAGATTTTATCTTAGTTTTTAGTATTTTGCTTAGCTTCTACTTGGTTTTAGTTGACTAGTATGTTGCATTTTGGGGTTAGGGTTATTGTGGGCTGTGGGTTCTATTTTGACCATTCATGAATGTCGCGGCGTGGCTTGTTTACGCCATGGCATATGCTTGAATTTCTTTGAATGCTGCAGTGTGTGTGTTCATAACGTCGCAGCATTGGTATGAAGTGATTGAATGCCATGGCGCAAGTTAGAATACCACAATGCATTATGAATATCCTTGAATGTCGCAGCGTGTTACCTCTGTTTTTCTAAAAAAAATGAGTGTTTTAATTGTCTTATTCATTTTATTGCTCGATTCTGACCTGCTTCTTTCTTTTTTAGGTATATAGCACCTAAACAACTTTAAGGTGAAAGCAACACATAGCAGAGGAACCATCTCCCCCTCAAGATTTCGACCAGACCAGATTTATTTCTGTGGCTGCGCAGAACCACTATGGGACCTTAGTATCTAAAAATGCTATTGTGGAGCGCGATTTTCTCTTCACCGACACCATTCAGGCTGACATTGAGGCCACCATCAAGCAACATGAGTGGGGGGAGTTCTCCAAACACCCCAGCAGGGCATCTCTACTGTTGGTTCGTGAGTTCTACGCGAACCTGGCCTTCACTCACGTTGACTTCACCATTGTCGCCATGTGGAGCCATCGTGTTTCTTTTTCTGTGGAGTCCATCAAGGCGGTGCTTACTTTGCCCCTTCCTCCCTTGGTCTGCAATTACACTGAGTTCACTCGGTGGGAGCCTGAAGGGATTAATCTACAGACGGTCACCACGCGCATTTATAAACTAGAGTCACAACCGGTCCTATGGACCTTTTCACAACAGGGGCGCGCACGGTATTTCTCTTGTTATTATTTGGCCCCAGAGGCCAAGGTCTGGTACCACTCCCAGAGATACGGTCATGTCTAACTCTTGAGTAGGAATTAGCTCTTGTGGTCTTCATGAAAGTTGTAGATCTTTTTCTTAGTTATGACACCAAGATCACCTCGTTTTGACTTCTGTTGCTTAAGTTATGCTCATTTTATCGCGCAAAGGTCAAAAACTCTGCGAATCTTAACCATATAAATTCCGAGCTCAACTCTATTGCAATAGATCCATCCAAAGCTTCATAAAATCGTGTTAAAACATCTCTTTTAGACCTAAAAACATAGAGAAAGACCAATCATAGGATACCAAGGATAAATAGAATAAACATTGCATAAATTCTAACTTAAATCAATCAAAGCACATATAAATCTACCTCAAATCAAGTACAAGATATGTGTATTTTATCCACACATCAAATTCTCCCACACTTGAACATTGCTTGTCCTCAAGCAAAGAGTAGGAATCAAAATCAAGATTAAACTCAACATCAAGAAAAATGAATCAAGGGAAATTCTATAATGTAAAAATTCAATTAAGCTTAGCAATCAATCCAGTCAAGCGAGATAGTTTAGCACTTAATACAATTAGAGGCTTAAGTCTAGCTTGCACATTTTTTCTTTACCAACCATTTGAGATCACTCATCTTTCCATCTCTCAAGTGTTTAAGGGTAAAGAGATCACTCAAATTTCTCTTAACAAATGCATGACCATAAACTTGATTATCAATTTCATCTTCATTTTTAAGTTCACACACACAACATGAATCAAAAGGACTTCTATTGGTTGTAATGAGGTCAAGGGTTCAGTAAATGGTAGAAAAAATTGAATAAAGGTAAAAAAAAGTTTATGGATAAAGCTATACAAAGCAGAATCAGGTTGAAAAGATGATTAATAGAGCATAATGCATAAAGTCATTCTCACTTTCAACTAGATTTTTCTCACAATTCTTCACCAACAATCCTTTTTATTTCTTTTTTTTTCATCATTTCATTCTCCTTCTCTTTTTTTTTTATTTAACCCTTGAGGATGAAAATAATCTTTTTATAACTTCTCAATTACCACATTAGCTGCTCAGAAGAAATTCAACCTGATTAATCAATAAGGTGTCCAAGAAAATCAATTTCAGGCTCAAATTAGGCAACTAAGGGATCATTTATCAATGCAACTCTAGAAATCATAAAAGAATTAAGCCTAGGTGCCTCAATCATGTTCAAGTATGTATGTGAATCAATAAAATCTCAATAGGATATCAAATCAAATTCTAGCACACATAAATCAGGAGAAAATTCACTCCAAAAGAAAAATAAGATTTTGTGTATAAAAAATCCAATCATTAAGGCTCAAAACTCACTTTCTGGCTTAAGTTAGTAAAGAGAATAAATTACAAGCAGACATGACTAATTTTCCAAATAAAATGCTAAAATTTTCAACATTCAATTGGAAATTGTTAATTTAATTCTTTGTTAATGAAATTATTGTTCTTGATTCATTCTTAGTGTTCTTAATGCTTGTGGTATGTTGCCGGCCATATTTACATGATCTTAGGCTTTAGGTGAAAGATCGAAAGATGAAATCTAATTACTTGATAATCTAAGAATTGAACTTAGGAATTAAGACCTAGACATAGGCTTAAATCCTTCGAGGGTTAAACGATTGTCATGAATCTTAATGGGTTGGAACTTGGATTAATTGTCATGAGAATGATATTAGTGAAGTTTTAGCATGTTTTTAGTACCAAGAAATTGAGCTTTAAATAATTTAGGACAAATCACTTTCAAGAACATAATTGAACATTAACAAAGATATGATTACAAATTAGCAAAGGGGATAGTGTAGTGGATTCCAAGTCCTAGGCCTTTAAACCTTGGTTGAATCTTGACT
Source organism: Ormosia emarginata (assembly GCA_029884605.1). Taxonomy (NCBI): domain Eukaryota; kingdom Viridiplantae; phylum Streptophyta; class Magnoliopsida; order Fabales; family Fabaceae; genus Ormosia; species Ormosia emarginata. Next base: position 24,760,042 of record JAQQTP010000073.1, read on the forward strand.
TTTCTTGATTTATTTGCTTTCTTTATAGTTTTGATTTTAATTTAGCTTTCACTATTGATTTTATTTGCTTAAATAATCAAAGTAGTCGTAAGAGTTAGTAATTAACCGATTCTCGTGGGAACGATCTTTATTTACTACTTGTACGATTCGTGCGCTTGCAGAAAATCAACAACAAGTTTTTGGCGCTGTTACTAGGGATTATGAAAATTTTTCTTTATTTATTAGAGATCCTCTCTAATAAGAGGAAGGTTAAGGATTATGAAATTGTTGCTTTAACTGAGGAATGTAATACAATCATTCAGAACAAGCTTCCTCATAAGCTTAGGGATCCCGGTAGCTTCTCAATTTCGTGCTCAATTGGGGACATGAACATTAACAAGGCTTTGTGTGATCTTAGGGCAAGTGTAAGTTTGATGCCTATTTCTCTTTGCAAGAAACTTGATATTGGGGAGCTTAAACCGACTACCATCTCTCTCCAATTGGCTGATAGGTCAATCAAACATCCTATTGACATACTAGAGAATGTTCCCTTAAAGGTTGGAAAGTTTTTTTTATACCGGTTGATTTTGTTGTGCTTGACATAGAAGTGGATGTTCAAATCCCAATCATACTTAGGCGTCTATTCCTCGCCATTGGAAGGGCAATTATTGATGTCCACGAAGGGAAATTGAATTTGTGATTGCATAATGAGGAAGTAGTTTTTAATGTTTTTAATTCTGAAAAAAATCCTAGTTCCTTTAATTCATGTAATCGCATTAATGCTACTGATGTTGTGGATAGAGTTGTACTTTTAGATATGCAGGAATCGGTGGCTGAAGATGTGCTAGAGAAAACCTTGCCCAAGGATACCATAAACTTTGAGAAGGTCAAGCCCTGCAAGAAGGAACTAAAGAAGCGGAATGACAAGTGTATTAAGAAGCATGCGTTTAAGGTTAAGGATAAAGTTCTTGTTGATAACTCGCTTCTACATTTTTGTCTGGGTAAGTTGTGGTCAAAATGATCTGGACCATATGAGATTGTTCGGGTCTTATCCTACGGTGTGCTTGAGGTGAAGAAAGAAGGTCATAAGACATTCATGATAAATGGCCAGAGAGTGAAACACTATGAAGAAATAGTGGGGACTGAGCACCACTTCATTGACATTACCTGAGCATAGAATCAACCCATAGTCAAGCTAATGACTATAACTTAGCGCTTCTTGGGAAGCAATCCAAATTTTTTCTCTTTTTCTTTACTATCTTATTTTGGATTTTGCTCTTATTTTGTTATTACTTATTTTATTATCATTTTTATGCTTTTATTTCGTAGTCAACAATCGTTGAGTCGGCTTAGGTGTCTCCCTAAGTTCGGAGCCTTTGTAGGGGGATGTATATAGCTGTCGGCCGCCAAAAAGATTTTTCTTCTATTTCCTTTAGTTTTTTTTATTTTCGCATTTCATTCTTTTATTTTATTTTTTAGTTTTTGATTTATTTTTCTTGTGCAGTTTTAGACCAGATGTTTGAGTCCATGGCTAGACGCCTCCTTCTCCCATACTCTCCCACCACCTTTGTGATCTTGCGTCTCCATTTTCAGGGAAGTTTCGTTGTCCTTTGTTTTGTTACTTTTCTTATTTAAACATTGAGGACAATGTTTATTTCAAGTGTGGGGGGAAATCGATGAACACTTGAGTGTTGCATCAAATCAAGTTAGAATTGTGTATTAATTTCTTGATTATTTCTAAGTTGATGGAAATTTGTTTGAGATGGGAATCCACTAATCATGAGCCATTTTTGTGCAAGGCAATTTTTTTCTATTGAATGTTGAAAATTTTAGCATTTATTTGGGAAATTAGCCATGTCTGCTTGCAATTTATTCTCTTTACTAACTTAAGCCAGAAAGTGAGTTTTGAGCTTTAATGACTGGATTTTTCATACACAAAATCCTATTTTTCTTTTGGAGTGAATTTTCTCTTGATTTATGTGTGCTAAAACTTGATTCGATATCCTATTAAGATTTTATTAATTCACATACATACTTAAACATGATTGAGGCACCTAGGCTTAATTCTTTCATGACTTCCAGAGTTACATTGATAAATGATCCCTTAGTTGCCCAATTTGAGCCTGAAATTGATTTTCATGGACACCTTATTGATTAATCAGGTTGAATTTCTTCTGAGCAGCTAATGTGGTAATTAAGAAGTTATAAAAAGATTGTTTTCATCCTTAAGGGTTAAATTTAAAAAAAAAAAAAGAAGAGAAGGAGAATGAAATGATGAAAAGCAAAAAAAAAAAGAAATAAAAAGGATTATTGATGAAGAATTATGAGAAAAATCTGGTTGAAAGTGGGAATGACTTTGTGCATTATGCTCTATTAATCGTCTTTTCAATCTAATTTTGCTTTGTATAGCTTTATTTATAAACTTTCTTTACCTTTATTCATTTTTTTCTACCATTTACTGAACCCTTGGCCTCATTACAACCAATGGAAGTCCTTTTGATTCATGTTGTGTGTGTGAACTTAAAAATGGAGATGAAATTGATAATCAAGCTTATGGTCATGCATTTGTTAAGAGAAATTTGAGTGATCTCTTTGCCCTTAAACACTTGAGAGATGGAAAGATGAGTGATCTCAAATGGTTGGTAAAGAAAAAAGGTGCAAGCTAGACTCAAGCCTCTAATTGTATTGAGTACTAAACTATCTCGCTTGATTAGATTGATTGCTGAGCTTGATTGAATTTTTACATTGTAGAATTTCCCTTGATTCATTTTTCTTGATGTTGAGTTTAATCTTGGTTTTGATTCTTACTCTTTGCTTGAGGACAAGCAATGTTCAAGTGCGGGGGAATTTAATGTGTGGATAAAATACACACATCTTGTACTTGATTTGAGGTGGATTTAGGTGTGCTTTGATTGATTTATGTTAGAATTTATGCCACATTTATTCTATTTATCCTTGGTATCTCATGATTAGTTTTTTTCTATGTTTTTAGGTCCAAAAGAGATGTTTTGACATGGTTTTATAAAGCTTTGGATGGATCCATTGCAATGGAGTTGAGCTTGGAATTTATATGGCTAAGATTCGCAGAGTTTTTAACCTTTGCGCGATAAAATGAGTATAACTTGAGTTACAAAAGTCGAAACAAGATGAGACACGGCTGTGTCTCAATGTCACACGGTCGTGGCTCCCCTGAACGTCAAAATTACGCTATTTTTAAGGCTTACACGACCATGTCGAAGGGAGACACGACCGTGTGACCCTTCCTGACGTGAAAAAAAGGAAATTTTGCTCCAAAATCATTATAAATTGGGCAAAAACACCAAACCTAAAGAACCTTTTGACTAGAGACTTTTGGCTAGAGACTACAGGAAACTTTAAGACGCACAAGGATTGGAGGCTAGAGTTTTGAAGACAAGAGCAAGAGCATTGATCAACCATAGAAGACATCTTCTCCATCTTCTCTTTTATTTTGGAATCATGATTATTTCTTTACTCTTTATTCTTGTTTGTGCTTCAATTGTCATGAGTGGCTAAACCCATTTTTCTAGGATTGGGATGAAACTCTTTATTTTTTATGTTGAATTGTTAATTTAAATCTTTGTTAATGAAATTATTATTCTTGATTCATTCTTAGTGTTCTTAATGCTTGTGATATGTTGTCAGTCATATTTACATGATCTTAGGCTTTAGGTGAAGGATCGAAAGATGAAATCTAATTGCTTGATACTCTAATAATTGAACTTAGGAATAAAGACCTAGACATAAGCTTAAATCCTTCGAGGGTTAAACGATTGTCATGAATCTTAATGGGTTAGAACTTGGATTAATTGCCATGACAATGAGATGGATGAAGTTTTAGCATGTTTTTAATGCCAAGAAATTGTGTTTTAAATAATTTAGGACAAATCGCCTTCAAGAACATAATTGAACATTAAAAAAGATAGGATTACAATTTAGCATAGGGGCTAGTGTAATGGATTCCGAGTCCTAGGCCTTTAAACCTTGGTTGAATCTTGACTTTTCTTGATTTATTTGCTTTCTTTATAGTTTTGATTTTAATTTAGCTTTCACTATTGATTTTATTCACTTAAATAATCAAAGTAGCCGTAAGAGTTAATAGTTAGTCGATCCTCATGGGGATAATCTTTATTTTACTACTTGTATGATCTGTGCACTTGCAAAAAAACTCACATGTTTCGACACCTGCACTTGCACATATAGACATTGTGTGAAAAAGAGAGTCCATAAAAAGAAGCGATTTCCTTTCCTCAATTGAGATTCTAGAATCACACCATTGATGAGGTTGACAAAATTTGATAGAAACAATTGTTTTTATCTTTTTTTGATACTTAAGGTAAAATAAACATTTCATGCAACACACAAAAGTAGCAAACGTTGTCTTATTTAAGGGTTGTCACTATAAGCCTATATAATTAAGGGGGTATCAAGTGTAATTAATACAAACCTTAATGGGAGTCAGTGTAATTTATTCATAGAAATATATGTTTCATATTTCCTTTCCCTATCCCAATGATTATCTTATAAGCCTTTCCTTTTGAGTTTCAAGGCATGTTGCTAGTTTATTTGGAGCGTTCTACAATGCTAATAAATAAGTATTGAGCAGGGATACTCATAGAAATGATCGTTGATAACCAGTCACTTTTTATTTAATGTATATAATAATTCAAGTTTTGAAAATTATATTTTATTCCTTCACAAATTTAATTATTTTGAAAATTATTTTTTTTTATTTTAATCTTATTTTATTTTTTAAAGACTTGATTTATGATAAGATACGGTGATAATATTTTATTCATGTAATCAATGACACTTAATAGAAAAAGACTTAATTATTATTATTATTATTGTTAAATCCTACTCTATTTTCAACCCCATCAAGTCATTCCAAGAGCTCACATTACTAGGAATCTGTAAACATGTTCTTCTGCATCCTAAGCTTCTATAACTTCCTCAACCCAGTTATGCACATTGAAGCTTCACCCGTAAACCAGTTCTTACCACGTAAATCTCATTAGATGATCAAGTTCATAAATACCTGCTGTGAATTGTTCAGAAAATTTGTTACCGGATAAAAGAAATAGTTCGCCATAAAGCTATGTGATTTATTCCTACCATTCTCCCCCTTTCTTTCCACCGCCATTTCTTTCTAAACCTTATGCCATATTTATGATTCCTTTCCATTTTATTATTTATGTGTTTTTTCTTTATTGTCTTTTCTGGGAATTAAGTATAATTTAATTATTATTTTTCTTCTTCATCATGAACAATTCGCTATGCAAAAGCTCTATCATGTTGAGAAACTAAAGAATCGAGTTCTAAATAGCTGAAACTGAATGGTGTATGGAACAGGAGTTTCCATATTTGGCTAAGAAATTTGCAAAATAATAATAACTAATAATTAATAAAACCCAAGTTGGGAGGTGGAGATGCAGCGGACCACAACCAAAACCCATAATATTTACCTAATTTTCCTCTCAGATGGATGCCTGCGCCTAGTTGCCGTCCTTCCCTTTGAAAGTTCTCACTCTTTTCCCCTTTCTCAGACCACAATCAAACCCCCTTAAGAACCAAAGTAAGAACTTCCCCTCAAAATTGCACGTCACTTATAGGTTTTACAGAGGTGAGGTGAGAGAGAGAGAGAGAGGACAAAAAAGAAACAAAAGCTTTGCCAATAATAATCGCACGTCGCCGGCAGTCTGGGTGGTCGACAGGCGTCGACAGAGATTCCAAACTGGATGGCGATGGGGTTGTTCTTTCTTGGGGGAGGCAAAGTCCTTCCGGAGCCCTTTCTACCAGGCCTCTCTGCAAAATGATTTCAACAGGACACCACGTTTTGCTACTGTACATATTTTTTCAACATTACCTCCTAAACTAGTTTCAGGTGAAACATCTCAACCCTCTATTTTTTTAATAATAAAACAGTGATTAGTTTTCTATGGTTTGTCCATGCTCGAACGAACTTTATGAGCATTGAATAAGAGCCCTATTTACTACATTGCATTTCTACTTTAATTAGTAAACACCAATAAAGGAGAAATGGACTCAAAATTACAACAAGGGGAACAATTTTTTGCTTAGGCAGCTTTTATCCACAGAACATACAATTTCACTCCATTGTGCATATGCAAGAATAAAATCTTTGTATTGTATTCAATCCTGAATTAAATCAAAGAGATGAAGGCCTTGTTTGGTTTTGTTCTTGATTTTCAATTCTTAAGAACCGTTTTGTAAAACACAACTCAAAGCAAATTTTTTAAAATAAAATGGTTAAAAAATATGTTTTGATCATTTGTTTCAAAACTAGCTTTAAAAGAAATAAAACATAAACAGGCTTGGCTTACTTAATCGAAGACTTCGACGAAACATTGTAAAGTTGATTGTATGATTGAATGTTTTTCAGCTAGATATTCTATTGTGAACCCAATTTATCAAACAGAATATGCCATATTATTTCCACATAGCACACATTGTGAAGTTCTTGTCATCTATACGATTCCCGTTGAACAAGAACTGGCCTTTTCGTGGTTGATACGATTGATGAGCACATCAATGAAGAGACCATTTAAAGAGGGAAAAAGGCTTAGAGGGACACCAGAAACTTCTACAGCTCAGCAACACATGATGACTTGGCATGATGGCTTGGCAGGAGTTGATCTATACGAGCTGATGTGACAAGAAGTCATGGGTAGGAGTGTTTAACGAATTAAGTTAACTTATGAACTCACAAGTTTTAACTTAAGTCAATCTATAAAATAGGGGTTAGGTTAGGTTGGGTTAGAAAACACTCTAACTCGTAAGGTATGTGTCGGGTGACAAATTTGAAAAGTGTCGATCCACGTAAATTCAACTCGCCCAAATAAGTTTTTTTTTTCTAAAAGTCATTTAGCCATAATAGCAATTTATGTTATTTTTCTCATAACTTTTTTATACAGTCAATTAAGTTTATGTGTAGGTATTGTAGTCACATTGAGAATGTGACCAATAAAATAGTGATTAGAAACTCATAAAGCGTCTGATATACCAATGTGATGAAAATCTAACTGGTCGCTTGGATGATAAAGAGTATCATGAAAAAATTGAAAATGAAGTAAATGATTATGTCAATTTATATTCTATATGTGATGACATTGACTTCAATTAGCTAATGTAATTTGTTATTTATAACTTTTAGGACATGTTAGCTTACTTTAGTTTATTTTAGATTTATGTTAGCTTAGTAAAACTTATTAAGTTTATTTATAACATTGACTCTTATTCTTGATAACAAACTCTCTAAAAAAATTAAAAAAACACAATAAACATAAAATCAGAATTGTGGATTACATATATTTATGTTTATAAATCAATTAAAGGGAATAAATAACTCAAACAAAATAATATGCTTATTTTATTAACATTTCATTACTGGATGAAAGATCTTAGAAGAGGTCCTTTACTTACTAGAAAAATTTACATGGTAATAAACTTATAATGCATTTAAAAAAAGTTAGAGAATAGAAGCAGGGTAGAAGAAGTTTTCTTACAAATATTTGAATTATGAATAACTTTGTTTAGTTTATTTCAGACTTAGTAAAACTTGTTAGTTGTTAATTTATTATGTACTAATTGAATTATGATGTTTAGTTTATTTGAGATTGAGACCTATTATGTTTGAGTAAAGTCGGTTGAGACTTGTGGTGTTAATTTGGTAGATTGAGACCTATTATATTTGAGATTGAGATTGATGATGTTAATTTGTTAAATTGAAACTTATTATGTTTGAAATTGAAACTTATGGTATTAATTTATTGGATTTTGTATGTTGACTTTTTTTTAAGAATTTTTTTTTAGAAAAAACATGTCGAACCCACGGGTTCGACTCAACCAAATCTACTATTGAGCGGATCGGATTGAGTTGAACAAAAAAATCTCCTCGACCCAACCTAACCCAACCCACTTCTCTGGTAAACGAGTCGGGTTCAAAAAAGTTGTTGAACCAACTTAACCCACTCAGCGGACACCTCTAGTTATGAGATAGTTGTAACTGTTGTAAGGAAGTTGTTGCGCTAGTTAGAGAGGAGGGAAAAGTAGTTACGCAGTTAGCTAAACCTAGTTAAAAGTGGCAAGGTGTATAAATCAGCCGAGTAATGATATTTGCACATCAAAATTTTTATATCATTTACTGATGTGTACCTGAATAGGCACAAGTGGGTATTTTCCTCCTTAGGCAATAGCGGAGCATGTTGAAATGTAGGTGGTTGGTACCTACAAAGACACTCTAACACTCAAGTCAGGCTGTGCACAAGTAGGCTTTAAGCGAAATAGTAATAGTTACCTGTTGAAAGTGATTGAGCCTGATATTTATAGAGTGAATAGGGAAACGTGTTCCTTTGATTGTTGTAGAAAATCCTTATAAAATCGAGATGTTGCTACTATAGTTATCAGCAGTTAAAGGTGATTATAAACATCATTATTATGTGTGATCGTGATTAGTAGATATAGATAATCGTGAGATTTATCTACTGCGCAAATCTCGTGATTGTGTTACTGTTGCCCAATGTCGTGGTCCGACGTGCATTACGTCAAGATCTCAACAATATGCTATAAGTAAACTCTCGTTGGGGCATCAACTACACTACGAGTCATATGCTACGGGTATTCAATAGTATATTCCGACTGAATGCGTACCGAATTAACCTATGAAACTAAGTCCCGAATCACGGTCCATAATAATTCTTATATCACTTTATTTTAGATAATAAAATAATAAATACATATTTTAATATACTATTTCCTTACCTTATTATAAAGATTTTAATATGCAAATATCATTACTCAAAGTAAGCCACTGCAGTTAAGGAAAAGTATAATCAAGTGTGGGGTCTCATCCCCTACACTCAAGGAAGGGGATTCTTTCTCTCTGCTTGTATTCACAAGCTTGTTCATTCATTGTCTCTTTTATCAGATTCATCAATATAATTCTCCTCAATTTTTTCTTGACCAATCTTTGAGTTCCATCAGTGGTCCACTTCCCAGACTTCTTAATTACAATTGTTCCACGGGTCATGAACAGTAAAATGAAAACAAAAATCAATTCTTAATAAACATCTTTAAAGTGTTCTCAATTTCTTGTTTTCGAAAGTTGGAGGATTCTATGATGCACCATTAGAGTTTTGGTGCATTGATGCACCAGTTTTTTTTCCCTTTGGTAACCGATTGGCCTTTTTTTTTTTTCCTTTCACACAAAAATTCTCAACCACCCGCCCACCACCGCCTGAACCACTGTGTCACCACGTACAATTACCACTGTCGGATCTCTAACACCAACTAGACTCAGATTCAACACCGTCCACCGAACCCCGGAGCCTTTCACCCAACCAGATATTCCCCAAGCTACACCACCACGTGCAAGCCGCCTGACACCACCGCGTCCTAGAAACGCTGGCTGTCACCACTGCATCCCAGATCGCCACCGCGCAGTACCCCAAACGCGACCCACAACCACGTTGCCTCGTCGCCATCGCCAAACCACCACCATGCCCCAGCGACCCAAACGCGTCCCTGCCTCCTTCTGCCACCACAAATCAAATCTCAACATCGTCACAGCACTTAAGTGCGTCATATCATTGCCCACTGCACCTAATGACCACCGTGAACCATTCGCTGGCATTGTACGACCTTGGAATGAAGTGAAAATGTAAAGGATCGACAAGGTCGACCTTAACTCAATCTTGAAAACAAAATCTATAATTTGAGAGAAATTGAAAAAACAGAGACAATGCTGTTTGTTCTTTGTTCTCAGCACCACCACCGTCACCGTGGACAATACAGTGTGCCACCAAAGGAATGGTGGAATGGCAAGAATGGTGGAAAACGACCACTTCAGCCAGTTGCGGGTTTTCCATCGTTACTATTGCTATTTTTTATTGTTAAGTCAAAGGCTCTGGGTTATTGGTGCATCAATGTACCACATTTGTCGTGGTGCATATTAGACAAAACCTAGAAAGTTATATCTTGTTCTGTCATTTTTAAAGGCAATACCAAAAAACACCCTTCCTAACAGTTTCTTTTTTTTAAAAAAAAAAAAGAACAACTGTTTTGAAATTAGAAACCAAACAGGCCGTATTGATTTCTAGACCCCAGCTTAAATACGTGATACAGTCACAATTGCACACATCTCGTGAATTTAAGTGGCTCGCTTAAATACAAATGTTTAATTGATACAATAGTGCTGTGCTGTGCTGTCTCTAAGCAAAATTTCAGGTTTATACCAAGAAAAACTAGAGTATATGGATAACAAAACGAGAGTCACAATATTAAAAAGGAAAAAAAATTAAAATGTCATAACAATTATTATAACCGTATTTAACGAGTTGGCCATATTCTGTAGCGGAGATGGTTCTCGAATGTGTATTCATCTGTGTCCTGGTGATCCTGGCTTGGCTGGCCATGGGTGAAACAGTATGCAGGCGCTTGAGTCACTGAATCTGGCAAAACGGCACCAACCTCAAACGTCATCACATGCGAAGATATTCCTACAAAACGACCACCCTATTGAGACTATAATACTCAGTAATACTAGTATTGAACTAGAGTTAGAGCAATGAATATATTATCATATAACTTGGTTAATTTCAATTCCTAAAATTTCAGATATCAGTTCAATTAATTAATTACCGATGCTGCATCTTGTTAATTTCTAAGATTCAAAACACAAATTTCATGTACCGTCGTAGAAATCCCAGCGAACAGGCCTCTTGGAGATGACATCCTCGTAGTACCAAATGAAGTCAACTTTCTCCCACACGTTGCAGAGGAAGCCATCAGTGACTTGAGTTCCAAGGTAAACAGCTCCATCAAGGAAATCGGGCCTGGGAATGCCAACCTCGAAGTCCATGACCCTGCAGGTTGCATTTGGGCCTAGGGTGTAGTAGAAGGAGGTGCCGTTGTTCCACTCGATGTCGTACAACACCTCTCCCAGCTGCTTCTGAAATATATTCACGTTGCGTCCCTTGGGCCAGTCGTACCAAAGGTCACTGAGTTGGAGGTGCGTGGTGCTCAGGTTCATGTAAAGGAGGGCGTGAAATTGCTCTGGCCATGGGGATGGACTCGGGGTTGAACTTGAACTCTCACAACACTGCCTTTCAGCTGCAAAACTCATCCAAAGAAGAATTATAAGACACTTTAGGCATACCAAGTTCAGATTTAGCTTCATCTCTCTTGAGCTCTGGTTGTGTTTCGAGTTCTAAGAACAATGAACAGCAGCGGAGATAATGAGACAGAGCTGAGTGGTTGGAAAAATAAAGACAATAAATAAAATAACAAAAAAGAAGTATGTAAGAAGAGAAATGTTACACACAATACTTTGCTAGACGCAAAATCACGTGTTTAAATTTCATGTATGTCAACTTTTAAACTGTTAGATCATAAGAATTATTTTTGTGAATTTTTAAGTTTTAGCATGAATAACCTATTTTTAATAAGATAAAAGAGATAAATTAATCAAAATATATATAAATTAATTTGAAAGAAGAAAAAACAAATGTTACACAAAGCCTAAGGTCAAAAACCCCTCTAACACCTACAACAAATTATCAAACATATTTAACGATAAAATCATTTATAAATTAAAATTGCAAATTTTATTATCATTTTCTTTTAATTTCATTGGTTATATATATAGGTGTGTATACATATAAGTTGTGAAAAAAAAAATAACAATCAAGTATATGTGTAATAAATTTTTTTATAATTGATTATAACAAAATTAATTTTATGTTTTGATATTTTAACTGAAAAAAGATTAATTTTAAGATATTATTTTTTATTTAATTGTATAAAAAATTACTTTTATATAATAAATTCTTAGTAAAGATCTTAAATTTTGATTATAATCAAAATACTAGAAAAAAGAAACTTTTGATTATAATCAACTTTTAATGTAAAATAAATAATCTTTAGATTATAATCAATTTTAGACATTTTTCTTAAACATCTTGCAATTTACTCAAATAAACATTTTTTTGTTTTTTTTAAAAGTTATTTTTGGAAAAAAATTAATCTTTCTCAAATATACTAATAAAGAGAGGAACAGATAGAGGGAGGACAAACATGGCTATGGTCCCCCCAACCTTGGCTCCATCTATTTATTATTTATTATATAATCTAAAAGTTCTTCCACTACAATTGCTATGTGGCATTGTTTCTAAGTTTTGATTTTTTTTAAGTTTTTAATTATAACATTATTTATTTACCTTTTTACTTTTCATTTCTTTCATTTATATCTTTTTGGACTTTTCATCTTCTCTCACCTCTCAAAATTTTCATTCTTTTTAATTGACTTTTCATATTTTTTTGACTTTTCAATTTTTTCACATCATTTTTCTCATTTTTTTAATTGCTTTAAAAATAACAATCAAAGTATAAAATTTAATAAATTATAAAAAATACATACTTTATTTCATGAATTAATCTTAAATAGAGAGAATAAAAATATATATTAATAAAATGTCCTATTGCCTTTTAATATTAGTCTTGCAAATTTTAATGATAAGAATATTTGGATATTATTATAATTTTATTTAATTTTTATATATTTTATTGATAATATATTTTTATTTTTTTCGTACTTATAATAGTATCTCATAAGATGCGTTTAAAAATTTATAAATATATATAAGATAAAATAGTAAATAGAGATCTTGATTAGTACTTGATGTCTTTATTAAAAGAAAAATTATCAAAATTATTTTGTAAGATTGATTTAAAAAATTATTTTGTAAAATTTAAAAATAAAAGATAAATGACAACGATTATAAAGATTTTTCATGTCTCAAAAAAATTCACTTAACATGTCAAAATAAATATAATGGCCTTTTTCATTTAAATTACAAATATAAATTAAAAAAAATGCATCTAAATATTGTTACAAAGAAATAAAACAAAATCAAGTCATATGATTATTAAATTTTAAATATGAAACTCTTTACTATACTTTAAAAATTTTCAAGTATGTTTTTGGATTGATTTATTTTGCATTTTACAAAAACTTTAAACCAAACATTTTCTTTGAAATATTTTAACATAAGCTTTACTTAAAGCTAATTAAGCTATTTAAATATGCACTAAATATTTATTATTAAATAAAAAACACAAATAATATATATTTGGTTTAAAAATAAATAAAAACCGTGCGCATAACTAGTTTTCTATTATAGGTAGTACCATTTTTATGTAAAAGAAAAATAGCTCCTATAGTAACTACTTTTTTTTTTGGCCGATATAGTAATGAAAATCAAAATACTAAATCGGTTGATAAGTTTGTAGTTCATGGATTGATATACTCATTTAAAAATGAGTTTTTACTCTAAAAGAAGGAACACGCAGAGAAAATTTGAAAAGGAGGCTTTAGCATATTCACATCAATGAAATAGGAAATTCTTCAATGTAAATTTGGATGTGTATACAGCATATTAAATAATTCAAGACAAAAGACCGAGAGAATTTACCATGGAATAAAATCATCTCCATTTCTTTATTGAAAAACTTAAGAGTGATCCAATTATAAATGAAAAGAATATTGTATACTTGAAAAAAAAATGTATGTGTTGCAATAGTCACGGGCATAAGAGTGTTAACTAAATTCAAAATTAAAATAAATGTGTCGTTACTAATTTTATTTAATTAGAGAAAAGTTGAAAAATTCTTTTAAAAATAAATAGAAACCAATCTGCATTACCAAAATGAAGTCAACAAGTCTGTTTATGAACATGTAAGGGTGAAAATTGAATCTCATTATGCGTCTGATACATTCGTTCTAAGATAGTTACCTTAAAACAACTTATGAGAATTAAAATAAACCAACATATTAAATTTACCTCATAATGTAAGCAAATACAAGAATAATAAACCAATAATAAAATAATAATATTTACAAGTAAAATATAAAACATAAATTAAAATATTTACAAATCAAGGAAAAAAAACCAAAAGACTAAATTACAAGATTTAAAATTTTGACTTGACTTTCAGTTTACAAATTTTTAAAGTGTAATGAAAAGTTTAAAGATAATGCAATTCTTTAAAAATAAGTGTGGATTAATTAATTTTAATCAATAAAGAAGTAAAGTGCTCAAGCAAAATTTGTTTAATAAAGGATCAATTGAACAAACAAGGAAGAAAACAAATCAAATCAAAAAAATAAACTAAATTTTAATCCACGCAAACACTCAATTTTTTTTCCTAATTATGTGCTTGCCATTTTTTATATTTTTTAATCATTTTCATAAATTTTTTGTAATTTTTATATTTTCAAAATTTTTATTTATTTTTAATTTTTTAAATTTTGTTTATCAATTTTAATATTATTGTATTTTTATGAATTGATATTTTTACCTTTTTATTATTTTTGCTTTTTTTTATTTTTTTAAATATTTACCTAGTCTTACTTAAAGAAAGAAACACCAACCCATTGGACCTAGGCCAAAAATTAAAACCCAAAGTAATCAAACCTAAATTAAATTTTAAAAAAAATAAGCTAAAAGGCAGAAAGGTAAATCCCAATTTGTGGGGCTCGAGTGACGGTGGAATCAAGGTAGCCGAACCGCAGAGGGAAAGATGGTAGCTGGGTCGCATGGTGGAGCACTGGGGATGACAGTGGTTTGGCAAGACGGCGAATGGGTGACGCCGAGCCGACGGCTGGTGAGGATCTTCGTAGTGAAGCGCGGTGGCCTGGCAGCAACTTCGGCAAAACTTGGGCGTTTGGGCAGTGGTGACGTCGCATCTCTATTGGGTGGCTTCCGGTGGTGCAAGGAAAATCGGTGGGTTCATGGTGTTGGCTGGAGGTTCTGAATCAATCTTAAGGTGCGACGTTTGCATGTGCTGGACTTGGCAACTTCCGGTGCTCGTAGTGGTTACAGGTTCGCGGGCAAAGTAGAGCTTGGGATACGATTGGTGGCTGGAAATGAATCACAGGGGCATGGCTATGGTGTTGGGTCTGATGACAGTGATGAATGGACTCTGGATCAAATTTTGGGGACCTCTAAGTTCTGGTTGGAGCTACAATGAAGATGACTTTATGGATTTCTTTTTATCTTGTGTTTTCATTCTCTCTTTTTGTTTTTTTTTTTTTGTTTTTTGTGATTTTTGTTATGAACTATGATATTATATTATTGATGGGAAGGAGAAATTTTTTCAAGTGTGTGGGTAGGATGTTAATGGTTGGAGGGCATGAAGTGATAAATTGGTCTATGTTTGTATTAGGAAACCTGAGTTCTGTGTATAATTAGTATTTAGAACTGCGTTTTAAGGATTATCTTAGAAAGCAATATGCATTGAGTTCTTTCAATGCGCAACACTGCAATAGTAGAACAAGAGAGTGAGTGCTTATAAAAGACACTTTGATGTTCAAGTTAGTAGCTATACAAAGAAAGTAATGTGTAGTGAGAATGGTACATATATTTGTTATCTTGTTGAACCTTTATATAGAGACGAATGACTGTGTAAAAGTGTGGAGGATTTCAACGTTTTAGAGTGTACTGTACGTTGTCCTTTTGTAGTGCGGGAATTCGTTATTTTGTATGTTTTGTCCTCTCTGTCCGAGTGGAGTGGTGTTTTTCCTTTCTTGTTCGGGGGGGGGAACCTAAGTGAACGAGTTGCTTCATGTGAATGGTAAGTTTAGGGGCCAGCTTGGCGGGTTGGGCTGTTTCAGTTCTATGGGCCTATACTTGGTCCAGAACAGTTGTTCACAACTTGACATTTGGATAAGACAACTAAGTGTTGTGAACACCCAATTTTGACCAAATTTGAAAATAAAAATATAATAATAATAAAAATAAAAAAAAAAAAAAAGTAAAAAGAAAAAACAACAAAAAAAAACTAGAAAAGGAAAAAATAAAATAAAATAAAAAAGAATGAAAACTAAAATTGCACCCTCCACTCACGTATCACACACACAGCACTCACTTTCACATTTTTTTTCTTCTTTTCTCCCACTCACTAACCACTTCGCACCCACTCTGCACTCTTTTCTTTTTATTTTCTTTCATCCCCACTTCACAGCACACACACATATCCTCTGCATTTTTCCACTCACTCTCACCCACTCCATTATTCATTTAATTTCTTTTAGCAACAGACACAATACACACACCAACTCTCTTTGTCCCATTTATTTTACGTCTCACTCACACTTTCACTCACTTGCACCACTCATTCTCACTCTCACAAATATGCACTCACGTAGAAAAAGGAGGGAGGGACATCAGTGTGCTATTCATTCTCATTTTTGCTATAAAACCACTCCACTCCATTTTCCGAAAGGGCTTGAACACGTAGAAACACTTCCTTCCAACATCCATACTCACCTATCTTCCATAACCTTCATCTTCTTCTTCCTTCAATACCCACCACCTCCATCAACTCATCTCCCACAACCCAACCAATCTTCCCTCACCACCTTGCACCACTAACCTTAATCCACTGAGTTAACTCAGTTTCACCATCACTCCATCCTTCAAGCTCTACCACAACTCAACTTCAAACACCCTTTACTCTCCAAGCAACTCACACACTTTCATCACTCACGTTTCTCACTCATTCACACACTTTCATCACTCACGTTTCTCACTCATTCACACACTTTGCATTCTCACACATAAACACCATAACCACCAAGCCACCCGAAACCGGCTCTCTCACCAACGTGAACCTCCACTTCCTTTCACCATCCATACCAAGACCGTCTCTCGTTCGTAACTACCTTGCAGACAGACCCACCCACGTAAAACCAGCGGCTCCAACCGTGTTCAAGCAGCCCCAACTCATCATCATCAACCTTATCTTCAACCATCCAAGCGACCCACCATTTTTCCAAAGAACATAACCACAACTCACTGCATCCTTCATCTTCCACGTGAAACCAAACTCCTTCACTATTCTTCACCACCTTCATTTTCTTCAACCAAGCTCCTCTCCATCCTCAACCAACCACCTTCCATACTGACCTTCTCCACAAGCAACCGTAGCCACCACAACACCCGTAACAGCCCCACGTCCATAACAGCCCCCATCCTCCTTCATTGCCAGCAACACCTCCATTTAACACCCTCCAACCGTTGCACCATCTTCACTCTCCATAACACCATCATTTCCACCGCAACCACCAACTTCACGCAGCTCCCTGCACCATGGTTTGGAGCCTGAAACAGACCCATAAGCTTCAAACCGTGCAGCCATTCACATGAAGCCATCCCTCCCTCAAGCACCATCCGTGCAAGTCCACTCCAGCACACCCCAGAGCTCCACCGCGCGCAACGCAGCAACCTGAGGCCACCGTCGTTTCGTCGTGCCTCTCTTTTGCAGCCCACAACAACACCACCCTGCGCACATTCAAGCATCTCCACCACTGCCCAGCCTAGCTCCATTGTGTTGCTTTCTCTTTGAACAAAATCAAGCAGCTGTGACCACCCAACCTCACCACTTTCATCATCTCAACCTACGTATGTTAAATACGTAATAGAGCTTCCTTTTCTGGTTTTTATCCTCTACCCTTCTTCTTTTTATTATTACTATTATTTTATTGTTATTATTATTAGTACTATTATTTTTGTAACTGATAAGGAAAGGCCAGTTTTGATTACTCTTCGTTTTTTTTTACTTTAAGGTGTTTTGATTGTATATATATATATATATATATATATATATATATATATATATATATATATATATGTAAAATAAAAAATAAAAAAAACAAAAAATAAAAATAAAAAGACAAAAAAAAGATATGAAGTAAATTTTTTTTTTTTAAAAAAAAATAAGTATAGTATTTTGTTTAAATAAAAAGGAAGATAAAAAAAAAAAAAATAATAAAAAGATAAAAAAAATAAAAAAATCTTTTAATTAATGCAATGACCAATGATGATGATTGAATAGCGGATGCTATCTTTAATGTCATTTGGGTCATAAGGATCTATTGAGTAATCCAGTGCTACCTTAAATCCTGTGCAAAATTGATTTTGATTTTCAAACAAAAATATCTTTCTTTTTTTTAAAAAAAATTTAAAAATAAAAAAATCAACCTTTAATTTATTTGCTACAGAACTACGTGACTTTGAGTTCCTCATTTTTGACGAGTGTACGTAGGAGCGAGTAATTTCAATTCTGTCAAGTCAAAATTAAATTTTCACAATTTGGTTTTTCTTTTCTTAAAAAAAAATAAAAAATAATAAAATAATAACAAAAAAAAATAAAATATTTGCAAAGTCTTTTTAAAAGGGGTAAAATAAATAAATTTGAGATTATCAAGTTTTTGCACAACTAACTTAAGGTACCGTCTCAGGACGGGTGTGATAGGGGTGCAGTGGGATTAAGTTTCCACCCTTCCCTATCCATAACCGACTCCCGAATCCGATTTGGTTCCAAAGACTATTTTCTAAAAAGGTTTTCTAATTTTTCCTAAATTAAAATAAAATTGGTGGCGACTCCATTTTCGTAATTTTTAAAATCACGCGAGTTTGCTATTCCCGCCGCGATCATCGGTCGCGACAGATGGCGACTCCACTGGGGAAACTTGGAGAGTCAAGCCTGTTTTTATTAGTTGTGCAAACTGTTAATAATCTCTATTTATTCATTTTACCCTTTTTGTCCTTGTTTTTGCTTTCTTATTTGTTTGTAAATAGATTTTATCTTATTTTGTAAATATTCTGAAATCATTATGCTGTATATATTTTTTTTTATATACTTGTATATATTTTGTGATTAATTGTTGAAACCCTAGGGTAGATGATTGCTGGCTGGCTTTTGTATATATGTTTTGCAGGTTGGGGGGTATTTTTTTTGGTCTTTTAAAATTTTGGTACAGGTTTGTATGCTCCCTCACACACATCACTGCCACTTACCTCACACACTTTTTTTTGGGGCTCTATACCCGAGTCTGTGCGAACCCAAGGAATAGGAGGGGTCTCGACTGCTGTTATTGAGGGGCTTCACGCTCACTTGACATTGGATGGGACACCACTCAGATTGTTACCGGTATCATGGACTAGTCATATTGAGAGGGTTTATCCCTACTTGTGATTAATTCATGAATTGGGTCCTTATCTTTCGAGATAGAGGCAATCTGGGGACCATGACTTTTAGAGGTTTAGATCTGTCCTAAAAATCTTGCACTGGTAGATAGAATATAGTGACAGTCAAAATTAGAGTTGTGACTTTGAGGAAATCCAACCTTTAAGTTTCACCTGATTAGGACACAAAGGGAGCGTGCTTCTTCTTTATCTATTTATTTCTCATATCATTCATTCTTGCATTTTTTTTTTAAAAAAAAATCATAAAAAAGGGGATGCTTCATCTTGCATTTTCATATCATTTGCATAACATTCATAGCATTTCTCAAGTAAAAGAAAAATAAAAAAAAAAAAGAACATGCATTACCTTGCATTTGCATGACATTCCAAAAAAAATGCATCATCTTACAATTTCATGTCAATCTCATGCATAAAGAAAAAATAAGGAGGACATGCATTATCATCCTTTGGGTCTATGACCCTATAAGGATTTCTTCATGTAGAATGTTAGGGTACATTTTAGAGTTACCTCGATGAGGGGTATCCTTAGGATGCATTCTTCATTTTTTTGGTTTGCTTACGTTATTCTTTGTTTACTTTCAATAGGGTGAGTTTACTTGGTAAAGTGGAAGGATTAGTACTCATTCAATAGCAAGTAATGGACGAGATACGCCAAAGGAGAAATACCAGCAGTGCAGTGGATCTTAAAAGGAATATGAAGATTACAGTAAATGGCAGTGATTTAAGGCGTGTAAGGGACATTACTCAACACATGACTCCTAAGGCTCGATCAGAGTTTTTAAACAGTTATGGACAAATCATAGATTTGTTACGCATCCCTGTGGAAGAACCTGTTTTGAGTGGCCTAGCCTTGATTTTGGAATTGTTCTTTGAAATGTTTTGAGTGCCCGACTTGGATATTGCACCAACCATAGAAGAATATGCCATCATGCTGAGACTCTCAATGAGCAAGTACCCCAATGTTTATCTTTATAAAGGATATTACGTGTCAGAAGAAAAAATAGCAGAACTCATAGGAGTTCAGGCAAATCAGTTAGGCATGGAAAAGAGAGGGGAAACACAAGGATTGAAGAAGAGTTACCTAGAAATGCATCTTGAGATATTAGCGCAACAAGGAAGATGGGATCTCTTTAACAAGACATTGGCACTAACCATCTTTGGATTAGTCTTATTCCCATTCACTTCAGATATAATGGATCAAGCGGCAATGGATGCCTTCTTCAAGTTTGAGAATCATAGGGCAAATCCAATCCCTGCTATTCTCGCTGACACTTTCTTGACCATGGAGATTTGCCACAGAAAAGGTGGGGGAATGATTCGATGTTGCACACACATGTTGTATGTTTGGATCATGACGCACATGGATGTATACAATCACCTGGGTCTCTTACCTGATCCACTAAGAAATTTTGGTCGCATTCCAGTCAAGCAGCAAAAAGCCCATGAATGGAAAGATGAGTTCATGAAGATGGGATCAAACTCTTTCAAATGGGTTTGCTCATGGTATCATGGGGAAGAGATATTGCTCAGTTGTGGTGACTTCTCTAGCATTCCTTTAATGGGTGTGAGAGGTTGTGTATCGTTCTCACCGGTCCTTGTGCTTAGACAGCTCCAATGGACTCAGCACGTGCCTGACGAGACACAATCGAGAGGATTTAGCTTTTTATATGGGAAAGATGGAAGCACTACTAAGCAGGAAAATGAAGTCAGGGACGCTTGGAAAAATATTCATAGGGCGGGGCGAAAGAACTGGGAAAACGTGTGGCAATTCCTACTTCTGAGTACCTACAATGGAGAGCAACAAGAAGGGCTCAAAATAGTACCCCTCAGGCGGTATCAAGTGATGAAAATCATTCCCAGATTATATCTCAAATGACCACCCAGATAGAGAGGATGAAAGCGCAGATGCAGTTTTTGGAACAAGAGAAGGAAGCCGCTGAGTTGAAGGTCGTCATTCACTCAAGTCGGTGCCAGAAGTTAGCCGACAAGATTGAAGACTTGAAGGATGCACAAGCTGATGTTGCTGAAGCCCCGAGCCGGGTAAAAAGGGCAAGAAAAGGAAAAGAGGTGGAATCAAACATAACCACTCTAGAAGTCCAAGAGCTACGAGTGAAGGTAAGTGCTCAAGAAGAATCGATAAAGAAGATTCTGCAGATGAAAGAAGAATTGGAATTAAATACTAGAGCACAAGACCAAAAAATGCAATCTTTACAAGAGGCTCTCGTTGAAATGAAACGACGCTCCGATCAAGGACAGGTACTGGTTGCAGAATATTATAATTCACTCAAAGAAGCAAACAAGAGAGCAAGTCGTTTGGAGTTGAAAGCTCAAGAACTAGAGCGAGAAAAGGAGCGATGGAGACTCGAAGCTCAGAGACAAAGATTGCAAAAAGAAGAAAAAGAAAGCGCATGGCAATGGGCAGCTCAAAATGAAAGAAATTTGGAAAGGAATATTGGATGACAAAATATGAGGACATGTCTAACAGTTTGCAATATTACACTACGCAACTAGTTAGTCGTTTTGATGAAGCAGACCTTCAGACTCGTATGAATCCATTGCTAAGGCTACCACAGAAGATAGCCGAGTTTATGACGTATTGTCGAGGTCTTGCTAAAGGTCTTAGGAAGAAGAAAACAAAATTATTGATGTAATACTTTGAGGAGACTAAGACCTTGTATTGATTAATTTTGGAATAAAATGAATGACCAATTGCAGTATTTTGCTTCGAATGTTGATGATTACTGCTTTTCATTCAGGCACTATTCATTGAGGGGTGAATTCCCCCTTGAATAGGTTATCAACTGTATTTTGCCCTGAGACAATTTGTCCTTTAGCGGAATTTCGGGAATCTTGGTATTTGATGAAAGAATAATTGCATTGTTTGAAGAGGGCATCATTAGTGAACCCGCTAATGCTAAATCAGGAATCCTACTTTGCTATTGAATGACCATGCAAATCTTCCCACAATTGCCAAGCATCCTCACAATAGTGTTAATTCTTTTTTTCTTTTTCTCTATTTAAAGTGCTTTTTTTTTCTTTAATAAATCAATTTGGTCCAGGAATCATTGCGCGGCCTAGGAAAGAAGAGACCAATCTAATCCGAGTTCACAATACCAGATCTCGGACCAGGATGGCTGCGATAATTCTGAGACGAGGAAGAAACCTGAGTAAGGAGGTCGATGAAATGACAGGGAGAATAAATGAGGTGTCAGAGAACCAAGCGAGATTGGAAGCGATATTGCAAGATATAAGGGAGTCTCTCCACTTAATCAGTGGAAATAGAAATGCAAATGGGGTTGAAACAGGTGCAAATGTGCCATCAGTGACTGCTCCAATCTTTCCAGTCATAACCTCAGGCATCGCTGCAGGAATCCACGAGCAACCACCTCAAACAGCATCAATAGTCACGCCCATTGGGGAAGGTTATCGCACTCTGGAGGGTGTACATAATGAAATCCCTGGTTATGCGGGCCCTACTTGGGAACCATCTCATGTGACCATTCCAGGACACGTGACCATGCCTTGTTCTGGGAATAGTCATGTCATAACTGAGAAGGATAAAATGAAAGAAGATTGGATGGAGAAAATGGAGGAACAAATCAAGGCAATAAAGGGCCTAAATGCTTATGGACCTCTGAGGATAGAAGAGTTATGTCCTACTACGGATGTAGTAATCCCCAACAACTTCAAGATTCCTGATTTTGTGAAATATGACGGGAGCGGCAATCCTCATTTCCATTTGATCAGTTATGGGACTAAGATGGCTGTTTGGTCTAGGGATGATAAGTTCCTCATCAGTTTCTTCCATGAGAGTCTTATAGGTCTCGCCCTAGAATGGTATCTTCAGTTAGATCGCTCAAAGATCTCTCGTTGAACAGAATTGGCTGACTTATTTATGGATCAGTACAAATTCAATCTGGACGCAACCCCAACCCGAGAACAGTTGAGTTCAATGCAGAAGGGTAATGAAGAACCGTTCAAGCAATATGCGCAGAGGTGGAGAGCCTTGGCGGCTCAAGTCCAGCCCCCATTAACATTGTCTGAGATGTGTTCATATTTCTTGGGGACCTTAGGAAACCCTTTTATTGGGGCGATGGCTGGGGCAGCCTATAAGGATTTCACAGATTTAATAACCTCGGAGAAAGAATTGAAATATTAGCCAAAGCGAGAAGTTGCCAATGAGTAGTACGAGAAAATACTACTTTCAAGAAAGGATTCGACCAAAGAAAAAGGAACACGAAGTGAATTATATCCGGCCCAACAGAATTTCGGACCGCGATATAGCTCAAGTCATCACCATCATACAACCCCAACCCTCGCTTTTCATACCAAACACGCCCCGCCTCATTATTCATCCCACCAAATTACACCAGCCACAAACTTCCCCCAACACCACAATTCCAAGTTAACAATGTCCCCTCGCCACCGCCATATACACCAACTCGCCCAACTTATACCCGATACCCACCTGCACCTCCGCAGAATTACCCAAACCACTCACAACCTCGCCCAGACCTCCAAAACCAAAGCCGCTTTCGTCCTCAAAACCTTCCCCCCTTTCCAAGGTTATCCATTTCAAATGCAGACCTATTCCAAAGGTTGTTTGATGCTCATCTCATTTCGGGAATTCCTGTGCGTCCTTTAGAACCACCATTTCCATCATGGTACAACCCGAACTCAACTTGCAAGTATCACATGGATATCCCAGGGCATTCAATTGAAGACTGCGAGTCCTTTAAGACTGCAGTAAGAAAGTTAATTGCCTATGGGAAGCTTGATATCCAGGAAGAGGCTGGACCCAGTATTGTTAACAACCCAATTCCTAATCATGGTGGAAGGAATGTGGTGAATGCTTTAGAGGTGGAAGGGTCATCCATAAGAAGTGTCATGAGCTTGCGTACACCGATGACAAGGATATTCGAAGGGTGAAGAAAGGTGGCTACAATATCGCTGCACCGGCCGCCACGATGAAAGAAGAGGAAAAATATGATGCAGAGTCGAATTATGCTTATCATTGTGGAGAAATGGGACATGATATTGAGAATTGTTGGGACTTCAAGGTTCGAGTCCAAGGGTTGCTTACTTTGGGAGTAATACATGTGAGACAAGGATTAGCTTCCTCCGAAGAGGTTAATGTGATCGAACGCTTTGTGCTTAAGGTGCCACCACTCAACCAAGTCTCAACACCAGAGAAAGTAGTGGTAACAATCAAGAAGCTAATGCCATTTGTTTATAATGACACTCATTCAGTACCATGGAATTATGAAACCAAGGTAGAGACAAAAGGAGTCGGGGAAGAGACTTCGAAGGCTCAAATTGCTGAAGTACACAAAGATGAGGAGTTGGTGACTAATATAGTCAAGGTAGGGGGAATTACCAGGAGTGGGCGATGCTATGGCCCAGGAGAGTTAGAAAAGGAGAAAATTGTTAAGGAAGGGAGCAGAGAGGAAATGTCAAAAGAAGACGAGAGAGAGAAAGAAGGTGAAGAGGAGTTCCTGAAGATAATGAAGCAGAGTAAATATGATGTGATGGAACAGTTAAAAAAGACTTCGGCCAGGATATCTCTTTTGTCACTCATCTTGACATCTGAGATGCATCGGAAGGCATTGCTAAAAATTCTAAATGAAGCTTATGTGAAGCCCGATGTTACTCCCGAAAGTGTGGTTAACATGGTAGACCCCGTGAAACGCATTAACATGATCACATTTACTGATGAAGAGATCATTTCTCAATCCGAGAAGAGCCCGCGAGCCTTGCACATAACCCTCAAATGCAAAGGGTACATAGTTGCAAAGGTTTTGATTGACGGGGGTGCATTGAATATTATTCCCAGTCGACCCTAACCTCATTATCAATAAGTGAGGATGAACTGTCGCCACGGGAGATGGTGGTACGAGCTTTTGATGGAAATAGAAGAGGCATCATGGGAGAGATAATGTTGCCGCTAGAGATTGGTCCAAGCAATTTTCAAGTGCTGTTCCAAGTCATGGATATGGAGCCTGGCTATACCATGTTACTAGGGAGGCCATGGATCCATACCGCTGGGCTGTTCCTTCCACCCTGCATCAAAGTGTTAAATATATTGAGAATGGGTCGGTCATCACCATACATGGAGAGGAAGAGATTATCTTTGTCAAAACCGGTTTCGGTGCCATATGTGGAGAGTGCGAGAAAAGGAAGAGGAGAACACTCGTGGCACAGTTTCGAAGTAGTTGAGACCGGACTCGGTAAAGATGAATCTCTCACACCAAGTGTGAATCAGGTGGTTGCTCGAATCATGGCTAGTAGTGGATACCAGGAAGGAAAGGGTTTGGGTTCAAAGCTGCAAGGTACTCGGTCGCCAGTGTCACTCCCAGGAAAGTCAGACAAGTTTGGGATAGGGTACGAAGTATCTCTGGAGGAGCATATGAGGAGCATGACTCTTGGAAGAAAGAATGACAAGGGCAAAGCAAAGTATATTCCCCATCTGAGGGAAACATTCCCAGCACCGGCTGAGGTGATTATGCCTGATGAGGTCATTCACCCTCGATACCGCCTCACTATCAATGCTTTGCATGAAGAAAGCCAAGAAGAGCACAAGGCAATCCGTCCTGTTCGATGAGGAGAGCGCTAAAAAGCGGAAATCTGAACCAATTATTGATGTGATTGTTTCAAAGTAATTTCTGTTTAAGTTGTTCGAACTTATGGTTTATGTTATTTGAGACATTGATTAAATGAACTTGCATGAATATTGACATTTCTCTTCGTTGCACTTTTCGACTTATCCTTTTGCATTTTTCTTTTACATTTCTGTACCATATCGTGTTCTTTCTTTGTCATTCTGCTTTATTCGCTTTTCCAACTCCACACAAAATGGCTTTCCAGGATCGAGTTTCGTAGAAAGTTTGCCTCATAAAGGGACTTCGAAAACTCATCAATTGATTCTCCCTGCAATGTTTGATGAAGAAGACCATGAATCGGAGAAGAGGAAGATATTGTTGAAAATTTTTCAAAATTACTGGAGCACTCAGAGAAAGGATTTAACTTGAATGGCGAGGAAGCAGAGGTGGTTAACATGGGGACAGAGGAAGAGAAAAAAGAATTGAAGGTAGTGGGAAACCCGGAGTTTGAAGAAATGATCATGCTGTTCAAAGAGTACATGGATGTTTTTGCTTGGTCTTATCAGGATATGCCAGGGTTAGACCCAGAAATAGCATCACACAAAATCCCGCTATACCCAAATATTGAGGCAAAGAAACAAAAGTTGAGAAGGATGCATCCTGATATGTCTCTGAAGATCAAGGAAGAGGTGACTAAGCAGTTGGAAGCAGGATTTGTGGAAGTGTCAAGACACCCAGAGTGGGTAGCTAATATCGTGCCAGTGCCTAAGAAGGATGGAAAAGTCAGAATGTGTGTGGACTATAGAGATCTGAATAAGGCCAGCCCGAAGGATGATTTCCCACTCCCTCACATTGATGTTCTGGTTGATAACACTGCTAAGAATCACAGGTTCTCATTCATGGACGGATACTCAGGGTACAACCAAATTCCCATGGATGTCAATGACAAAGAAAAGACCACTTTCATTACTCCTTGGGGAACGTTTTGTTACATGGTGATGCCGTTCGGATTAAGGAACGCTGGGGCTACTTACCAACGTGCTATGGTGGCACTGTTTCATGACATGATGCACAAGGAGATTGAGGTGTACGTGGATGATATAGTGGCCAAATCTAAAGAAGGAGAAAGTCATGTGGCGGTTCTACGTAAGCTGTTTGAAAGACTCAGAAAGTACAAGTTGAGGTTGAACCCTGCCAAGTGCGTGTTTGGAGCATCTACTGGGAAATTACTTGGATTCATTGTTAGCAGAGAAGGAATAAAGGTGGATCCAGATAAAGCAAAAGCAATACAAGAGATGTCTGCCCCTAAGACAGAGCGTGAAGTGCGAAGTTTTCTCGGGAGACTCAATTACATTGCTAGATTCATTGCTAACTTAACCAGCACTTGTGAGCCTATATTCAAGTTATTGAAGAAGCATCAACCAGGCAAATGGGATGAAGAATGTCAGGAAGCTTTTGACAAGATAAAGGCTTATTTAATGAATCCTCCTATTTTGGTACCCCCTACGCCGGGTCGCCCTTTAATTTTGTACCTAACTGTATTACCAACCTCAATGGGGGCAATGTTAGGACAACATGATGAATCTGGAAAGAAAGAGCAGGCAATTTATTATCTGAGTAAGAAGTTTAATGATTGTGAAGCTCGTTACATGGCTATTGAGAAGACTTGTTGTGCACTGGTATGGACCTCAAAACGGCTACGACAGTATATGCTCTATTACACCACATGGTTGATCTCTCGAATAAACCCCATAAAATACATATTTGAAAGTCCTCATATTTCATTAAGAGTTTAGTGGCAAGTGATGCTATCGAATTTGATATCAAGTACATGACTCGGAAATCCATCAAAGGAAGTGTGATTGTTGATCATCTGGTGAAAACCCTCGGAGGGTGGACAACTAGTGACATCCGAGTTCCCGATGGAGAAATGCGATGGCGGAAGAAGGAAAAAAAGAAGAAGAACACATTGGTGGAAGATGTATTTTGATGGAGCAGTTAACATGCATGGTAGTGGCATAGGAGCCGTGGTTGTTTCACCAACGGGAAAGCAATACCCAGTTGCTATCAAGTGGATTTTGAATGCACCAATAATGTTGCGAGTATGAGGCCTGTGCTAAGGGTTTACAAGTTGCAATTGACTTGGGGATCAAGCAGTTAAAAGTATTTGGAGACTCAGCACTCATCATTTATCAGGTGAATGGTGAATGGAAAACCAAGGATCCGAAGTTGATACCTTATCAAAAGTATTTAATCCAGTTGGTTGAGAAGTTTGAGGAGGTGACCTTCTCCTATTTGACCCGAGACCAGAATCAGTTTGCAGATGCCTTGGCCACTTTAGCTGTAATGACCAAGTTGGATATTCATAATAATGTTCAACCCATCCAAGTGAAGATGCACAGTGAGCCTGCATATTGTGCTAATGTGGAAGGCGAGCCAGATGGTAAACCTTGGTATTATGATATCAAGCAGTATATTCAGCATAGAGAATACCCAACGGGAGCAAGTGAGGTGAATAAGAAGACTATCCGTCGGTTGGCGATGACCTTTTTCTTGAATGGAGAGGTTTTGTATAAAAGGAGTCACGATGGTACTTTACTTAGATGCGTGGATGCTTGTGAAGCTCGTCTAATAATGACTGAGGTTCATGAAGGAATCTGTGGAACTCATGCCAATGGTCATATGATGGCTCGAAAAATTCTAAGGAGTGGTTATTATTGGTCCACAATAGAAACAGACTGCATAAATTATGTACGGAAGTGTCAAAAATGCCAGATGTATGCAGATCGAGTCAACACACCTCCTTTCCCTTTGTATAATTTGGTGTCTCCCTGGCCTTTCTCAATGTGGGGAATAGATGTCATCGGACCCATTAATCCTAAAGCTTCCAATGGTCATTGCTTCATCCTAGTGGCGATTGACTATTTCACCAAGTGGGTAGAAGCTTCTTCTTATGCCAGCATCACTCAAAAGGTGTTTTTGAGATTCCTCAAAAGGGATATTGTCTGCAGATATGGAATTCCAGAAAGGATAATCACAGATAATGGTACCAATCTCAATGGTGCTGAGATTAAAAAGTTTTGTGAAAATTTCAAAATTAAGCATCATAATTCAGCTCCTTACAGGCCTCAGATGAACGGTGCAGTTGAAGCAGCAAATAAGAATGTTAAGAAAATTGTTGCTAAGATGGTGGTAAACTACAAAGACTGGCATGAAATGTTACCCTATGCTCTGCATGCATATCGTACAAATATACGATCAAGCACTGGGGCAACGCCTTTCTCTTTGGTATACGGGATAGAGGCTGTCTCTCCAATAGAAATCGAGATCCCTTCTCTAAGAGTTCTAATGGAAGCAGAGTTAGAGGAATCTGAATGGGTGAAGACTCGGTATGAGCAATTGAATATGATAGAAGAGAAGAGATTGACAGCTATTTGTCATGGGCAATTGTATCAAAGCAGAATGACCAAAACCTTCAACAAGAAAGTTCGTCCCAGAGAATTCCATTCAGGGGATTTGGTTTTGAAAAATATTCTCCCTAACCAAGAGGACGCCAGAGGAAAATGGGCTCCGAATTATGAAGGCCCGTACATAGTCAAGCAAACATTTTCTGGAGGAGCGTTAATTTTGCAGAATATGGATGGAGAAGAATTGCCAAGGCCCGTGAATACTGATGTTGTCAAGAAATTCTATGCCTAAAAAGAAGAGAAAAAGCTCGTTAGGTTGAAAACCCGAAAGGGCGACCTAAGCAAAAGTTAGAGCAATTGAAAAAACGAAAAAAAGTCCGTTAGGCTGAAATCCTGAAAAGGCAGTCTAAGCAAAAGTTAGGACAAATAAATAGGCAAAATCTCAAAGGAAGTGAGTCAGAAACTCTTCGAGGGATTCACCAAACTGGGGCAATTTTTGATGTGTGTCCAATCAGTTACACGTGGGCAAGTTGTTCGCATTGAATTGGCAATACTGGGGCAAAATTTTTGAGGAAATTAAAGAGAATTCATGTTGAAGGAGGTGTCAGCAGAAGCAGTGATTGAGTTGTCAAGCATTTGCAGTGAATCAATTGAATGAGGAACAAGGAACCAATACTAGGGCAAAGTTTTTATTCTTCTTGCAATCTTTCTTTTGTCTTTCAAGTATGTGTCTTGTCAAAAGTCATGTACGATTACATTACCAAAATAATAAAAGGGAAGTTTGTTCATTCAACAAATTTCTGTCCCTTCATGAATGCATGCTTACTCATTAATTTATGTCTCAAATAAAATAAACTTAAGGTCAACAATTTGATCTGACAATTTTACAGCAATCCATCATTGATTAGTTCAGATTAAAGGATCTCAATAATTCAAGATACAAGTTGTGATGTGTTGCCAAGGAAACAAGGTGGTCAGAAAATTTAAAAAAAAAGGAAATCCAAGGGAGTCTCAGCCGATAAAGGATCTGATGAAGAAAAGCATGTGGGCAAAGGGTTTGATTGGTCAAAGCTTTCCATGGCCGCTATTGGTTCGTATTGGTTTTCTGAAGAAAAAGGGAAGATAAAAAGAGAGAAAAAAATTTAATTCCATATTTCTTTGAGCGCATCAGCTCCATGCATTTTAAATTCCTATCATTAATTTTGAGCGCATCGGCTCCTGTCATTTATTCTTTGAGCGCATCGGCTCCATGCATTTTAAATTTTTGAGTGCATCAGCTCATTGCATTGTTATTTAAATTTTCGGGACACAGGTTTGCCCATTGCCATTTAATTTTCGAGACACAGGTTTGCCCATTGCCATTTAATTTTCGGGACACAGGTTTGCCCATTGCCATTTAATTTTCGGGACGCAGGTTTGCCCGTTGTCATTTAAATTTCGAGACACAGGTTTGCCCATGGTTATTTAAATTTCGGGACACAGGTTTGCCCATTGTCATTTAAATTTCGGGACACAGGTTTGCCCATTGCCATTTAATTTTCGGGACACAGGTTTGCCCATTGCCATTTAATTTTCGGGACACAGGTTTGCCCATTGTTATTTAAATTTTCGGGACACAGGTTTGCCCATTTCCATTTAATTTTCGGGACACAGGTTTGCCCATTTCCATTTAATTTTCGGGACACAGGTTTGCCCATTGTTATTTAAATTTTCGGGACACAGGTTTGCCCATTGCCATTTAAATTTCGGAACACAGGTTTGCCCATTGTCATTTAAATTTCGGGACACAGGTTTGCCCATTGTCATTTAAATTCTGTCATTTAAATTTCGGGACACAGGTTTTCCCATTGTCATTTAATTTTGAGCGCATCGGCTCCATGCATTTTATATTCTGTTGAGCGCATCGGCTCCATGCATTTTAATTTTCTGTTGAGCGCATCGGCTCCTTGCATTTTAATTTCTATTGAGCGCATCGGCTCCATGCATTTTTATTTTCTGTTGAGCGCATCGGCTCCATACATTTTAATTTTCTGTTGAGCGCATCAGCTCCATTCATTTTTAATTTCTGTTCATTTTTAATTTCTGTTGAGTACAGTGGCTCCATTCTTTTTTAAAATTTTTGTTGAGTGCATCGACTTCATGCATTTCAATTTCTTGCCTTGTTTTGCATTGTCGGTCAAAATTGAAGTTCATGTCTTTACTCGTTTCTTACGACGATAATATGAAAACTACAGTTATTCTTATTATCTAGTAAGAAAACAAGTAAAGAGAGAACCTGGTGAACACCCAATTTTGACCGGGCTGAAAATAAAAAATATAATAATAATAAAAAAAAAAAAAAAAAAAAAAAAGTAAAAAGAAAAAACAACAAAAAAAAAACTAGAAAAGGAAAAAAATAAAATAAAATAAAAAAGAATGAAAACTAAAATTGCACCCTCCACTCACGTATCACACACACAACACTCACTTTCACATTTTTTTTTCTTCTTTTCTCCCACTCACTAACCACTTCGCACCCACTCTGCACTCTTTTCTTTTTATTTTCTTTCATCCCCACTTCACAGCACACACACATATCCTCTGCATTTTTCCACTCACTCTCACCCACTCCATTATTCATTTAATTTCTTTTAGCAACAGACACAATACACACACCCACTCTCTTTGTCCCATTTATTTTACGTCCCACTCACACTTTCACTCACTTGCACCACTCATTCTCACTCTCACAAATATGCACTCACGTAGAAAAAGGAGGGAGGGACATCAGTGTGCTATTCATTCTCATTTTCGCTATAAAACCACTCCACTCCATTTTCCGAAAGGGCTTGAACACGTAGAAACACTTCCTTCCAACATCCATACTCACCTATCTTCCATAACCTTCATCTTCTTCTTCCTTCAATACCCACCACCTCCATCAACTCATCTCCCACAACCCAACCAATCTTCCCTCACCACCTTGCACCACTAACCTTATTCCACTGAGTTAACTCAGTTTCACCATCACTCCATCCTTCAAGCTCTACCACAACTCAACTTCAAACACCCTTTACTCTCCAAGCAACTCACACACTTTCATCACTCACGTTTCTCACTCATTCACACACTTTCATCACTCACGTTTCTCACTCATTCACACACTGCATTCTCACACATAAACACCATAACCACCAAGCCACCCGAAACCAGCTCTCTCACCAACGTGAACCTCCACTTCCTTTCACCATCCATACCAGCACCGTCTCTGTTCCGTAACTACCTTGCAGCAGACCCACCCACGTAAAACCAGCAGCTCCAACCGTGTTCAGCAGCCCCAACTCATCATCATCAACCTTATCTTCAACCATCCAAGCAGCCCACCATTTTTCCAGCAACATAACCACAACTCACCTGCATCCTTCATCTTCCACGTGAAACCAAACTCCTTCACTATTCTTCACCACCTTCATTTTCTTCAACCAAGCTCCTCTCCATCCTCAACCAACCACCTTCCATACACCCTTCTCCACAAGCAACCGTAGCCACCACAACACCCGTAACAGCCCCACGTCCATAACAGCCCCCATCCTCCTTCATTGCCAGCAACACCTCCATTTAACACCCTCCAACCGTTGCACCATCTTCACTCTCCATAACACCATCATTTCCACCGCAACCACCAACCTCACGCAGCTCCCTGCACCATGGTTTGGAGCCTGAAACTGACCCATAAGCTTCAAACCGTGCAGCCATTCACGTGAAGCCATCCCTCCCTCAAGCACCATCCGTGCAAGTCCACTCCAGCACACCCCAGAGCTCCACCGCGCGCAACGCAGCAACCCGAGGCCACCGTCGTTTCGTCGTGCCTCTCTTTTGCAGCCCACAACAACACCACCCTGCACACATTCAAGCATCTCCACCACTGCCCAGCCTAGCTCCATCGTGTTGCTTTCTCTTTGAACAAAATCAAGCAGCTGTGACCACCCAACCTCACCACTTTCATCATCTCAACCTACGTATGTTAAATACGTAATAGAGCTTCCATTTCTGGTTTTTATCCTCTACCCTTCTTCTTTTTATTATTACTATTATTTTATTGTTATTATTATTAGTACTATTATTTTTGTAACTCGATAAGGAAAGGCCAATTTTGATTACTCTTCGTTTTTTTTTTTACTTTAAGGTGTTTTGATTGTGTATATATATATATATATATATATATATATATATATATATACATATATATATATATATATATATATATATATATATATATATATACATATATACATATATACATATATATATATATATATATATATATATATACATATATATATATATATATATATATATATATATATATATATATATATATATATATATATAAAATAAAAATAAAAATAAACAAAAAATAAAAATAAAAAGACAAAAAAAAGATATGAAGTAAATTTTTTTTTTTTAAAAAAAAATAAGTATAGTATTTTGTTTAAATAAAAAGGAAGATAAAAATAAAAAAAATAATAAAAAGATAAAAAAAATAAAAAAATCTTTTAATTAATGCAATGACCAATGATGATGATTAAATAGCGGATGCTATCTTTAATGTCATTTGGGTCATAAGGATCTATTGAGTAATCCAGTGCTACCTTAAATCCTGTGCAAAATTGATTTTGATTTTCAAACAAAAATATCTTTCTTTTTTTAAAAAAAAAGTTAAAAATAAAAAAATCAACCTTTAATTTATTTGCTACAGAACTACGTGACTTTGAGTTCCTCATTGCACCTGAGGGTACGTAGGAGCAGAATTTCAATACTGTCAAGTCAAAATTAAATTTTCACAATTTGGTTTTTCTTTTCTTGAAAAACAAATAAAAAATAATAAAATAATAAAAAAAAATATAAAATATTTGCAAAGTCTTTTTAAAAGGGGTAAAATAAATAAATTTGAGATTATCAAGTTTTTGCACAACTAACTTAAGGTACCGTCTCAGGACGGGTGTGATAGGGGTGCAGTGGGATTAAGTTTCCACCCTTCCCTATCCATAACCGACTCCCGAATCCGATTTGGTTCCAAAGACTATTTTCTAAAAAGGTTTTCTAATTTTTCCTAAATTAAAATAAAATTGGTGGCGACTCCATTTTCGTAATTTTTAAAATCACGCGAGTTTGCTATTCCCGCCGCGATCATCGGTCGCGACAAGTGTCAAGATACATGTTTAACTAGAGCACATGACACGCGATTGACAAAATGATTTGAGTCATAGTATTCTATGTTAGATCTTGCGATGTTCCCTCAAAGGGCCGATGTCTGTGATGTATTATAATGAAAACTCGGGGTAAGTGAGTAAGGTCAGGATCCAGGTTGGATCATTTTGTTTACGTCATCATTTTGTGGTTCGGGGTGTACAGTTGGTTGTCCCTATGATGTGCGGGGTTTGTTACAGTCCAATCTTAGTCTAAGATTCGGGGTGTTGTTTACGTGTCCCTTCGTGCTGCCACACGTCGCTTTAGTTTCGAACGTTTTGAGTATTGTCCTTCAGTTGTGTAACACCCTCCCTAGGGTATCACATGTCTGACTCCCGACTCAAAATCTGTAAAGAAGTTCACACAAGGTTTGAGTTATAAAAAGATGGGTTTTAAAATTTCTTTCTTTACTGAAACATAAACTTACTGAAATTCATAAGTATTACTGAAAATATATTTAAACAGACTAATATACAATATTGATACCAATCAATATTTCACAATTTAAATAGAAATATAAAATTAACAGACTCTTTTTTTTTAACAGTAGCAAACCCCATGACGGGTCCTACTTAATAGCACGGTACAACACTAACGTTAAACTTAATATACTTATTCTGTTGCGTATCCATCTTGTTACATCAGACATCTGTTCTACATCTGTTCTTTGTCAACACTGCACACTTTTGAGTCCTGAATGTCCACTCCTTATTGTTGTCACCAATCTCAGAGTATCCATCGCCCGTTATGTCTAAGACAACTCTATCTTTCTATTATTTGATTTTAACAGTACAAACACAACAAAACAACATAACAAAGAGGTGAGATCACCTACGCCAATACCAACATGGCAGCACAGAGATAACACAAATAGCAATATCATACAAGGATATCATACCAAATTTCCAATAATATATTCAATATTAATCAACTATCATCATCCAATCATATATCAATCCAAGTATTCAAAACAGTTGTCATAGCCAATATTCCTCAATTAATATATCATACAGATATAAGTGTTCAGATTATGCATGTACACAAGACTCAATTTCCTACTCCATGGAGCTAAACTCAGGTCAGAGAAATGATCAAAAAGATCTGTCGGTACCACATGCCTCAGACCACGTGCTATAATCTTCATTTTGATTTTATACATCTAGCATATACACGACAATCTTTATCAGATCTTGAATAAGAATAGTATCTCGGTCAGGATCATCGGTGTGTTGCATCGGTCTAACCTACGGGAAGAAACGCGACCAACCACCCGTGTAAGCAACCCGCACCTCGATGCCCCAAGGTCAACAAGTGACTTACACTATGCATATCGCACCCACTCAAGAGGTGTGTTTTTCCTAGGCAATCAGCCATATCCAGTCCTCATCAGACCATTCCAATGCATGTATAATGCACCAAATACCAATCACAGGCATATCTTTCCAATGCATATAAATTGTACTAAATTATACTGTATTTCCAACAGCAAAATCGTGTTATCACATTTTCATAGTTATAAAACACTTTCGTCGTGTTTTCACAAAATTGCGCAACATTTTCATTACGTTTTCACAATTCCAAAACGTTTTTGTTATGTTTTCAAAATATCGTAACACTTCTGTTATGTTTTCAAAATGCCGCAAGTCTTCTGTTGCACTCTTAAATCACGTATTAATTTTTCAACGTTTTTCTCAATCGCGTAAAAATATATGTTTCTCAAATCCCATAATATTTTTTCATTGTTTCAAAATCGCGTAACTTAAAAATCATTCTTTTAAGTCGCGTAAATCATTTTCTTTCATTTTTAAAATATTTAAAACACTTTTCAAATCACATAATGATTTTCTGCTATTTTCACAATCACGTCAAAATATTCCTCAATATTTCAAACATTATTTTGGACTTAAATAAATCAATATCATTTTTCAACACATTTTTCAAATTGAGTAAAAAAATATTTTACTGCATTTCAAATCGTTTTTAAGATACGTAAAATATTTTTCAACATTTTACAATCATGTAAAATATTCCTCAATATTCCAAAACACTATTTTGGACTTAAAAAAATCAATATCATTTTCAATACATTTTTTTTAAATTGCGTAGCTTAAAAATCACATTTTTAAGATACGTAAAATATTTTTCATCACATTTTCATTACAGAAAATATTTCTTAACCATCAAAAATTCCTTTCAACTTTTCTCAAAATAATATAACTTTGTATTTCATTTTTTCACATTTTCTTACTCAAGAAAATCTTTTTCCAAAATATAATCCACAAAAATCACTTTTCC
Source organism: Ormosia emarginata (assembly GCA_029884605.1). NCBI lineage: Eukaryota > Viridiplantae > Streptophyta > Magnoliopsida > Fabales > Fabaceae > Ormosia > Ormosia emarginata. The sequence continues at coordinate 24,796,636 of JAQQTP010000073.1, forward strand.
CTTGATATAAATCAACGTTTCAAAACTTAACATTTTCTAACGTATTTCAAAACTTGAAAATAAGTTATACGTTAATAAATTTTCAAAATACCATTATATTCTTCATTTTTCCCAAATCATTTCCAAACACAACCTTCTTCAAAATAAATTGAAGTTCAAACGTTTTCAACCCCTCTTTGTTTTCCGTTACAAAAATTTCTATTCTCTCAAGTGATAAAACACTCTGATTCCATTTCCAAATTCCTTGTATTAAATCAAGTTACGTTTCCACTTTGAAAATCACTTTGTTCATAAAAATTAAGGCATTACAAGCCTTCAAAAACATGGACATGACTTTTGAAGCCATCAAATATTTTTCCTTCTAAATTGATATGATTTTACACAAACAAAACCATTAAAATTTTATTTTCAAACTGAAATACCAATGGTTATAAAACCAAACCCATTTGTTCAAATTCATTTTTACTTTCTTTACAAATTCTTTTTCACTTTCTTTGCAAATCCTTAAAATCAACGTTTGTCCATTTCATTCAAAACTCATGTTTAGAAAAACACTTAGGATCTTTTTACACAAAATAAATCAATAAAGATCCTTCAAAACCATGTTCTTGTTCTCTTGAAAAAAAAACATATCCTTTGTTTATTTTCCATACTCTTCAAATCAATCCAATTTTTAATCTTTTATGAAAATCTTAAGTTATAAACACCTATGTTGAGGTGTCTTGACCGAAAATTCCATAGCCTTTAGAACCAAGAAAATTCATTTTTCTCCACTTCATAATTTTCATTAAACAAATCAATTTCCTTGTTCTTGAAAATTTTTCAACATGAATCCTAATCAAGGGCATCAAAACCGTAGCTCTTCCTTGGCTTTTGGAGCCAAAAATTGATTTCTTTTCCATCAATACATCATGGCATACACATACATATTTTATCATAAATACTATAAGCATGCCATATACTCATCATGCATAATATAAGCATACCATCAAAGCCATAAAATCATGCATAGCATATCAAGCATAGGCAAATAAATCAAAGCTCATAAACACACATAAATTATTACATGACCATGGATATGAATCCTCACATGGATTCAACATCCATCAAATATAAGACCATCTCTCACCACCATGCTTGGTTGGTGAGATGGATCTCCCTCTTACCTCTTGAAGATCCTCAAAAGCTCTTTGTTTTGCTTCTTTTTCCAAGTCCTTCATCACCAAGAGCTTCTCAAATACAAAACAAAATACATAAAAATTAGTATACTAAGCTTGATTAAGAAAACCATGGATCAAACATGGTTTAGATTATGAAAAAGAGAGAAGAAATGAAGTTTCCTTACACTTCACCATAGATACCCCATAACTTGGATCTTGAAGAAAGTCCATGAAGATGAATGATTTAGAGAAAGTCTCCAACATGAAAGTTGTTTAGAATATCATGTAGATTCAAGATCTATGGTTGGATGAAATTAAAAGAGATTGGAGAGTGGTTTTAGGGGTCTTGACCGAATGGTTTCTCTTGAAGCACAAAGATGGAATTTTTGATTTTTGATAGAAACTTGAAGCTTGGATTTGAAGTACTAGATGTTGGATTTTGAAGAAACCTTCAACATGAAAGTTGTTTAGAATAAGGTAAGGATTCAAGAAACTAGGTTGGATGAAATTTTTGAGTGATGGAGGGTGTTCTTGGGTGTCATGGCCGAACCATGCTAGAAGGAGAAGGATAGAAATTTTTCTAAGTGCTTTTGGTTTTTGGAATGGTCAAGAATGATCAATAATGAGTGATAATGGTCATGAAACATTTTCCTATGGTCTTAAGCCATCCAAAACCGTGCCCCCCCTGCAAGCATTCTCCTTGAATGCAAATTGATCAATAATGATCAATAATGATACACCATTGACCATGACATGTAATAATGGTCATAAAGTTTTGTTTCTTTGTCTCCTAAACAATCCAAAACCATCCCCTTCCATGCATGCTTCTCCTTGTGCATTTAATAAATGACCATAATAATTAGCCACCATTGGGAGCATTTCTAGCCATTGATTAATTCAATGGTTAGGATTTAGGTAGACTTTAGGTAGGTTAGAAGACTTAATCTAGGCCATTGGATCTTTCTCCTTTAAATCTAAGCCATTAGATGTGTCTCCAAAATTAAGGGTCAAGATTGCTCCTTCAAACTTTTAATCCAAGGGTCATAATTAGCCTTTGTCACTTTTTAAGACTAAATCTTCACCATTGATTAAATTAACATCCAATGGTCATAAATGGTCCTTGTTACTTTACAAGACCAAATCTCAACCTTTGATCAATTCTAAATCCAATGGTTGTAAATGGTCATAGCCACTTTATATGACTAAATCTCTACCCTTGATTTAATCTCTATCTAATGGTTATAAATGATCTTATTCACTTTTAAGATCAAATCTCCACCGTTGATTAAATCAAGATCAAGTCTCCATCATTAATTAAATCAATGGTGGATATCCAAACCACCAATGTTGACTTAAGCAATATAATTTATATTTTTATCTGCTAAAACCTCGCGAAAGAATATATTTACTGTATTTTTATCGTCCGATAAATAAATACAGTACAAAACACAATACAATAAAATTTTCTAAAACTGTTTCCGGATTCAGGTTTAGTAAGATCCTCTGTCTCCGTCTAAACAGTACAAATTTTTCTATGCATAGAAAAATTTTTACTTTGTGGGACCCACCTGGGCCTATGTATGGTCACCTGAGCCCACATACACCCCCTGGGCCCATAAACAGTAAAAAAATTCATAATCATCCGCAAAAATCACAAATATTAGAAAACGTGTAACACCCCAAATTTCCGTATCTCTTAAACAGTAATTTTGACAGTTAACAGAATTTTACTGTTTAGTAATTTTTGTGCACTGTAAAATTATTTTGTTTATTCCGTCAGCGTATTTGATCGTTTTGAGTGATTTACTCCGTGTCAGGAAAATAAAAATTTTCAGGCAGGGGAAAACTTTACGTAATTTAATTTTTACCATTAGGTAATTATTTTACGTAATCTGATTTGATATTTGTGCATTTTATAATTTTTGTGATTTTTGTGGATGATTATGAATTTTTTTATTGTTTGTGGGCCCAGGGGGTGTATGTGGGCCCAGGTGGCCATATGTGGCCCGGTGGGTCCCCAAAAAGTAAAATTTTTTCTACGCATAGAAAAATTTTACTTGTTTAGACGACGAGACAGGGGATCTTACTAAACCTGAATCCGGAAAGCATTTTAGAAAATTTTATTATCTTGTGTTTTGTCTTGTATTTAATTATCGGATGATAAAAATCTGATAAAAATATTATTTGTAGGATACAAGAATAAATATTATATTGCGTAGTCAACAATGAGAGCTTGACTTGATTTATACCCTTGGAAGAGAATACTTAGTTTGAATATTAACCATTGATTTAATCAAGGTTAAGAAACAAACTTAATAAAAAGCTTGGATAATAACCATTGATTTAATCAATGGTGTGAGAATGCTTGGTTAGGAAGACTTTGATATCAACCATAGATGTAATCAAGGGTGGAGATTTAATCTTAAAAAGTAACAAAGACCATTTATGACCATTGGATGAAGAATTAATCAAGGGTAGAGATTTGGTCTTCTAAAATGGCAAAGACTAATTATGACCCTTGGATTTAAAATTTGAAGAAGCAATCTTGACCCTTAATTTTGGAGACACATCTAAGGGCTAGAATTTAAAGGAGAAAAATCCAATGGCTAGATTTAGTCTTCTAAAATTAAAAATCTACCTAAATCCTAACCATTGAATTAATCAATGGCTAGAAATGCTTCAAATGGTGGCAAATAATAATGACAACTTTATTGAATGCATTATGAAGAGAAGGTGATGGTTTTGGAGTGTTTAGAAGACAAATAGAACAAACTTTATGTCATTTTTTTGCATGTCTTGGTCAAGTTAGACATCATAATGGCTTACTTTTGATTTTTGCACTCAAGGAGAATGCTTGAAGGGGGGGGCACGGTTTTGGTGCTGCATGAAGGAGTTTGGAAGACCATAATTGCATGCTTTAGTCATTATTGTCTTCCTTGGTCTTCATTGATTCATTTTCAAGAAGGAAACTTAGAAAATTTTCTCTCCATCTCCTTTCTTCTCTAGATTTCGGTTAAGCCCTCCAAGAGCACCTTCCATCACTCAAAAATTTCATCCAACTTGATTTTCTAAACCTAAACATCATTTTAAGAACATCTCTAGTTATGAGTTTTCCCAAAATCATTCATCTTGATCTTCAAATCCAAGCTTCAAGTTTCTATCAAAAATCAAAAATTTCATCTTTGTTCTTCAAGAGATATCATTCGGTCAAAACCCCTAAAATCACCATCCAAGCTCTTTTAATTTCATCCAACCTTAGATCTTGAATCTACATGATATTCTAAGCAACTTTCATGTTGGAGACTTTTTCTAAATCATTCATCTTCAAGGAGTTTCTTCAAGATCAAAGTTATTGGGTTTTTGAGGTGAAGTATAAGGAAACTTCATTTTCTTCTCTCTTTTTCATGATCCACACCATGTTTGATCCATGGTTCCTCTTAATCAAGCTTGATATGTTAATTAACTTGTGTTTTGTTTTGTATTTGAGAAGCCCTTGGTGGTGAAGGACTTGGAAAAAGAAACAAATCAAGAAGCTTTGGAGGATCTTCAAGAGGTAAGAGGGAGATCCATCTCACCAACCAAGCATGGTGGTGAGAGATGGTCTTATATTTGATGGATGTTGAATCCATGTGAGGATTCATATCTATGGTCATGTAATAATTTATATATGTTTATGAGCTTTGATTAATTGCCTATGCTTAATATGCTTTGCATGAGTTTATGATTTTGATGGTATGCTTATACTATGCATGATTATAATATGACATGCTTTTGATATAATATATATTGTGTATGTATGTGTATGCATGATTTGATGATGGAAAGAAAATTAATTTTTGGTCCCAATGGCCAAGGAGAGCTATGGTTTTGATGCCCTTGATTAGGGTTCATGTTGAAAATTTTTCAAGAACAAGGAAATTGATTTGTTTAATGAAAATTATGAAGTGGAGAAAAAAATGAATTTTCTTGGTTCTAAAGGCTATGGAATTTTCGGCCAAGACACCTCAACATAAGTGTTTATAACTTAATATTTTTTTATGGAAGCATAAAAATTGGATTGATTTGAAAAAGCATGGAAAATAAACAAAGGGTTTGTTTTTCAAGAAGAACAAGAACATGGTTTTTGAGGAATTTTTATTGATTTATTTTGTGTAAAAAGTTTCTAAGTGTTTTACTAAACATGAGATTTAAATGAAAATAGCAATGATGATTTTAAGGATTTGCAAAGAAAGTGAAAAAGGATTTGTAAAGAAAGTGAAAGTGGATTTGCAAAGAAAGTGAAAAATTGAAAATGAACAAATGATTTGATTTTCAAAGACTATGAGTCTTACGTTTTTGTAAAGGATTTTTAATGGTTTTGTTTGTGTAAAACCATATCAATTTAGAAGGAAAAACATTTGATGGTTTCAATAGTCATTTCTACGTTTTTGAAGGCTTGTAATGTCTTGATTTTTATGAACAAAGTGATTTTTTTAAAGTGAAAACGTAACTTGATTTAATACGAGGAATTTGGAAAGGGAATCAGTGTTTTTATCACTTGAGAGAATTTTGTAAACAAAAGACAAAGAGAGGTTGAACATGTTTGAACTTCAATTTATTTTGAAGAATTGATTTTAAAATTGATTTGGAAAAAATGGAGAATATAATGGTGTTTTGAAAATTTACTAACGTATAACTTATTTTCAAGTTTTGAAATACGTTAGAAAATGTTAAGTTTTGAAACGTTGATTTACATCAATGAAAAAGTGATTTTGTTAATTATATTTTGAAAAAGAATTTCTTGAGTAAAGAACTGTGGAAAAATATTTTCTTGAGTAAGAAAATATATTAAATGAAGTGTAAAGTTATATTATTTTGAGAAAAGTTAAAAAGGAATTTTTAAAGGTCAAGAAATATTTTCTGTAATGAAATTGTGGTGAAAAATTATTTACGTGATTTTTAAGTTACGTAATATGGAAAAATATTTCTACGCGATTTTAAATACATTAAAATATTTCTACGCGATTTGAATTACGTTTAAATATTTTACGTAAGCTGAATTACTATTGAAAAATCACTACGTGATGGAAAAGTGATGAATTATTTTTACGTGATTGTGAAAATAACGAAAAATCGTTATGTGATTTGAAAAGTGTTTTAAATATTTTGAGAATGACGAAAAAAGATTTATGCAACTTAAAAGAATGATTTTTAAGTTACGCAATTTTGAAACAGTGAAAAAATACTATGCGATTTTGAGAAACGTATATTTTTACGATATTAAGAAAAACGTTAAAAAAATTAGTACGTGTTTTAAAAGTGCAACAGAAGAGTTGCGGTATTTTGAAAACGTAACAGAAATGTTACTGTATTGTGAAAACGTAACAGAAATGTTTTGGAATTGTGAAAATGAAGCAAAAATATTACGCAATTTTGAAAACACGACGAAAGTGTTTTATAACTATGAAAATGTGATAACATGATTTTTGCTGTTGAAAATACAGTATAATTTGGTGCATTTTATATGCATTGGAAAGAGATGCTTGTGATTGGATTTGGTGCATTACACATGCATTGGGAAAAAATATGCGTTGAGGCATATGATACATTGAACAAATGAAATTGAAAAGATTTGGCCCTTTGGGGTTGGACTTGCACGGATATATTCGTGCATTGTATATGGCCCTTGTGGTTGAAGAGGGAATGAGAATTGATAGTGAGGTCTATGATGGATCTTGGGGGCGAGGCGCGGCGGTCGACCAAGTGGACGGTGGCGAGTACCTGTGTCACTTAGCGTGCGCAGTCCGTTGCAACGCATTGATGATACCCGACAAGAACACGATTCTTTTCAACAACTGGAAGATTGTCTTTGAGCTAACGCTGACAATTGATAGAGCATTCTCCTCGAAATTGTGAAAACCTCCATGGAGTTGTTTTTGAAAAACTGAGTCTATGTGCACATGCATAACATATGCATAAATTTGAGTGTTCATATCTGCATGATATATATTAATTGAGGAATATTGGCTATGACAATTGTTTTGAAATACTTGGATGATGATGATGATAATCATGTTGATGGCATTATTGTGATTATTGTGTGATGATAATAATGTTAATAGTATGATGATGATAGTTGATTAATGTTGAGTGCATTATTGAAATTCTGGTATGACATATCTGTATAATATTGCTGTTTGTGTTATCTCTGTGCTGCCATGTTGGTATTGGCGTAGGTGATCTCACCTCTTTGTTATAATATTTTGCTGTGTCTGTACTGTTAAAATAAAGTAATAGAAGGATCGAGTTGTCTTAGACATAACAGGCGATGGATACTTTGAGATGGGTGATAACAATAAGGAGTGGACATTCAGGACTCGAAGGTGTGCAGTGTTGACAAAGAACAGATGTCTGATGCAACCAAATGGATACACAACAGAATAAGTATGTTAAGTTTAACGTTAGTGTTGTACCGTGCTATTAAGTAGGACCCGTCATGGGGTTTGCTACTGTTAAACAAAAAAGGAGTCTGTTAATTTTATATTTCTATTTAAATTGTAAAATATTGATTGGTGTCAATATTGTATATTAATCAATTTAAATATATTTTCAGTAATACTTATGAATTTCAGTAAGTTTATGTTTCAGTAAAGTACGGAATTTTAAAACCCATCTTTTTATAACTCAAACCTTGTGTGAACTTCTTTACAGATTTTGAGTCGGGAGTCAGACATGTGATACCCTAGGGAGGGTGTTACAAAACGCACAAATATCAAATTAGATTATGTAAAATAATTACCTAACGGTAAAAATTAAATTACGTAAAGTTTTTCCCGGCCCGAAAATTTTTATTTCCCTGACACGGAGTAAATCACTCAAAATGATCAAATACGCTGACAGAATAAACAAAATAATTTTACAGTGCACAGAAATTACTAAATAGTAAAATTCTGTTAATTGTCAAAATTATTGTTTAAGAGATAGGAAATTTTGGGTGTTACAATACTCCCCCTCTTTACAGAAATTTCATCCTCGAAATTTCATGACCATGATTTCACACCATCGGAATAAATAATGACATTATACCTTTATCTTTTCTTCCAGTTCCCATGTAGTTTCACCTCTTACGTTACTCCAAACGATTCTAAACCATTGAAAGTTCTTTATCTCTTGTTTACTTCTCTTGATCAAATAAATATCTTAATAATTTTTTTTCTATGGTTTTCCATTACCGTCTTAACTTTTTCCCATAGACAGACTTCTTCAATTTTTGAAGAATCCACCACGCTTCCATTGCGCCACTTTGATACTTTGACCTGGATATAAATAGGAATATTCTCTCTTGCAAGATATTCCGTCAATTGTAGTAGATGAAAGAAAACATCATGGAAAAGAACAAAACGAATCAAATATGTTACCGAACATATCCAGCAAAGAATTGGATGTAACTCGATCTTCAAAAATGAATTCTCTGATACCAATACAACGGCTACCAACCTTTATTCATGCCTAGAATAGTTTTTCTCAGATAACTTCCAACTAATATAATGTATTACTTAAAATTTTCTTATCCTTATATCACTTTATTCTCCAGCTTTAGCTCTTACCAGGAAATGTCTCACTAGCCAAATTCTCCTTTCAACCGCATTTTATACCAGATACTATAACATGGATTTTAAATAGGAATATCCTTTCTTGCAAAATATTCTTTCTTGCAAATGCAATATATAAAAGAACATTATAGAGGTTTAGGAAGAAAAGGTAGCAAAATGATCTAATATGTTACCAAACATATTCAACAAGAATTTGATTTTGCCTGATTTTTAAGAATGAGTTTTTTTTTTGAAATACTAACACTGTATTGAGACAATCTCATAGGATATGGTTAGAAAATAACCAATCCATTTTCAAAGATCATGTCTGTTTATGAAACAGATCAAACAAAAATTTTGAACGACAGATCAAACTAATACAAAGATTTGATCTATAACAATGATTTGAATAACTTGAGTAGCTCGATCGACTAAGAATAGAAACAGAAGTAAACAAATCAGAGGATTACGAATAACTCTAACATATAATTGATCTACTCAATCATATGCCATAAGGAATAGGTTATTCACAGAAATACTCAGTATGGTTTATAGGATTAGCTCCGATGGCACAATCTCCATTGTTTAAATCTTCCGCTCCGAACACTTCCTACTACCTGAGATTTTACTAACAGAAAACTCTGTTTTCATTGGAACTCTATTTTCAAAGATTGTGTTCCAAATTTCACGTACTTAAAACAAATTATTTCCTTGAATGTACAATCTTTCGTTAAGTGCCCCTTTTCCACACTTCTTACATTTCGGTGCAGATGTCACAGTCAAACTAAACCTGTCATTACTAGTACTTTCTCCACAAGATTGTTGTTGTTGTTGACTTCTTGGAGATTGCAAGTACGTTTTCTGTTGGAATCACTTGATCTTACGATTTCCCTTTTTTGTAACCAATATAGTCCAACGTTACAGGGTCTCTCATCATGAGATTGATTTAACTCTAACAAAATCTTAGCTTGAGAAATCAATTCTTGCTGCGGAACAATCTTCTGAGTTTGCTGTGTAATTGCTTCAACCACTATTTGTATTACTTCCAAAGTTGCAGTCATATCACCACCATTATGTCTCGCTTTCACATGCGTACGTCTATCACGAGTCATTTCTTTTCTTCAAAGATTGACGAATCAAAATAAAATGGAAACCAGATGTAACCATTTCAAATAAATGTTTGTTTTCTTGACGTACATTCCTTCATTAAGTACCTTCTTTCACATCAGTTACTGCCTTTGGTTTCCTCAATGGTTGTAAATACATCATTCGTTGAAATCAATCACTTTCCAAATATTCTTAAAAATATCGGGTTCCAAAATTACGTAGTCTTATATTCCAAGACTGATTCTCTTCCATCAGATCCTGAACCTCAACTTTCATTTCTTTCCCACTGAATAGCGGTCCTTTGTTCTTGCAATCATCCTTCCACGTTACTCCCGTTGTTGCCGTAGTTGCAACTGCATTACTAGTAACATGTTCCACTTCCACACAAGTATAACTATCCCGAGCCATTTCCTTTTTTTTTTTTCGAGACGTGCGGATCGAAATACAATGGATCTGATATCCATTATAAACAACATTGTTTCCTTTCGGAAATCAATAACACAGAGAACACAATACAAGCAAAACAGACCTAACCACAAACCCCAAAAGACTCAAACCGTGCTCTGATACCAACTATTGTAACACGCTCCCTAGGGTATCACATGTCTGACTCCCGACTCAAAATCTGTAAAGAAGTTCACACAAGGTTTGAGTTATAAAAAGATGGGTTTTAAAATTTCTTTCTTTACTGAAACATAAACTTACTGAAATTCATAAGTATTACTGAAAATATATTTAAACAGACTAATATACAATATTGACACCAATCAATATTTCACAATTTAAATAGAAATATAAAATTAACAGACTTTTTTTTTTAACAGTAGCAAACCCCATGACGGGTCCTACTTAATAGCACGGTACAACACTAACGTTAAACTTAACATACTTATTCTGTTGCGTATCCATCTTGTTACATCAGACATCTGTTCTACATCTGTTCTTTGTCAACACTGCACACTTTTGAGTCCTGAATGTCCACTCCTTATTGTTGTCACCAATCTCAGAGTATCCATCGCCCGTTATGTCTAAGACAACTCTATCTTTCTATTATTTGATTTTAACAGTACAAACACAACAAAACAACATAACAAAGAGGTGAGATCACCTACGCCAATACCAACATGGCAAGACAGAGATAACACAAATAGCAATATCATACAGGGATATCATACCAAATTTCCAATAATATATTCAATATTAATCAACTATCATCATCCAATCATATATCAATCCAAGTATTCAAAACAGTTGTCATAGCCAATATTCCTCAATTAATATATCATACAGATATAAGTGTTCAGATTATGCATATACACAAGACTCAATTTCCTACTCCATGGAGCTAAACTCAGGTCAGAGAAATGATCGAAAAGATCTGTCGGTACCACATGCCTCAGACCACGTGCTATAATCTTCATTTTGATTTTATACATCTAGCATATACACGACAGTCTTTATCAGATCTTGAATAAGAATAGTATCTCGGTCAGGATCATCGGTGTGTTGCATCGGTCTAACCTACGGGAAGAAACGCGACCAACCACCCGTGTAAGCAACCCGCACCCCGATGCCCCCAAGGTCAACAAGTGACTTACACTATGCATATCGCACCCACTCAAGAGGTGTGTTTCTCCTAGGCAATCAGCCATATCCAGTCCTCATCAGACCATTCCAATGCATGTATAATGCACCAAATACCAATCATAGGCATCTCTTTCCAATGCATATAAATTGTACTAAATTATACTGTATTTCCAACATCAAAATTGTGTTATCACATTTTCATAGTTATAAAACACTTTCGTCGTGTTTTCACAAAATTGCGCAACATTTTCATTACGTTTTCACAATTCCAAAACGTTTTTGTTATGTTTTCAAAATATCGTAACACTTCTGTTACGTTTTCAAAATGCCGCAACTCTTCTGTTGCACTCTTAAATCACGTATTAATTTTTCAACGTTTTTCTCAATCGTGTAAAAATATATGTTTCTCAAATCCCATAATATTTTTTCACTGTTTCAAAATCGCGTAACTTAAAAATCATTCTTTTAAGTCGCGTAAATCATTTTCTTTCATTTTTAAAATATTTAAAACACTTTTCAAATCACATAATGATTTTCTGCTATTTTCACAATCACGTCAAAATATTCCTCAATATTTCAAACATTATTTTGGACTTAAATAAATCAATATCATTTTTCAACACATTTTTCAAATTGAGTAAAAAAATATTTTACTGCATTTCAAATCGTTTTTAAGATACGTAAAATATTTTTCAACATTTTACAATCATGTAAAATATTCCTCAATATTCCAAAACACTATTTTGGACTTAAAAAAATCAATATCATTTTCAATACATTTTTTTTAAATTGCGTAGCTTAAAAATCACATTTTTAAGATCGTAAAACATTTTTCATCACATTTTCATTACTGAGAAAATATTTCTTAACCATCAAAAATTCCTTTCAACTTTTCTCAAAATAATATAACTTTTATGTATTTCATTTTTTCACATTTTCTTACTCAAGAAAATCTTTTTCCAAAATATAATCCACAAAAATCACTTTTCCTTGATATAAATCAACGTTTCAAAACTTAACATTTTTAACGTATTTCAAAACTTGAAAATAAGTTATACGTTAGTAAATTTTCAAAATACCATTATATTCTTCATTTTTCCCAAATCATTTCCAAACACAACCTTCTTCAAAATAAATTGAAGTTCAAACGTTTTCAACCCCTCTTTGTTTTCCGTTACAAAAATTTCTATTCTCTCAAGTGATAAAACACTCTGATTCCCTTTCCAAATTCTTTGTATTAAATCAAGTTACGTTTCCACTTTGAAAATCACTTTGTTCATAAAAATTAAGGCATTACAAGCCTTCAAAAACATGGACATGACTTTTGAAACCATCAAATATTTTTCCTTCTAAATTGATATGGTTTTACACAAACAAAACCATTAAAATTTTATTTTCAAACTGAAATACCAATGGTTATAAAACCAAACCCATTTGTTCAAATTCATTTTTACTTTCTTTACAAATTCTTTTTCACTTTCTTTGCAAATCCTTAAAATCAACGTTTGTCCATTTCATTCAAAACTCATGTTTAGAAAAACACTTAGGATCTTTTTACACAAAATAAATCAATAAAGATCCTTCAAAACCATGTTCTTGTTCTCTTGAAAAAAAACATATCCTTTGTTTATTTTCCATACTCTTCAAATCAATCCAATTTTTAATCTTTTATGAAAATCTTAAGTTATAAACACCTATGTTGAGGTGTCTTGACCGAAAATCCCATAGCCTTTAGAACCAAGAAAATTCATTTTTCTCCACTTCATAATTTTCATTAAACAAATCAATTTCCTTGTTCTTGAAAAATTTTCAACATGAATCCTAATCAAGGGCATCAAAACCGTAGCTCTTCCTTGGCTTTTGGAGCCAAAAATTGATTTCTTTTCCATCAATACATCATGGCATACACATACATATTTTATCATAAATACTATAAGCATGCCATATACTCATCATGCATAATATAAGCATACCATCAAAGCCATAAAATCATGCATAGCATATCAAGCATAGGCAAATAAATCAAAGCTCATAAACACACATAAATTATTACATGACCATGGATATGAATCCTCACATGGATTCAACATCCATCAAATATAAGACCATCTCTCACCACCATGCTTGGTTGGTGAGATGGATCTCCCTCTTACCTCTTGAAGATCCTCAAAAGCTCTTTGTTTTGCTTCTTTTTCCAAGTCCTTCATCACCAAGAGCTTCTCAAATACAAAACAAAATACATAAAAATTAGTATACTAAGCTTGATTAAGAAAACCATGGATCAAACATGGTTTAGATTATGAAAAAGAGAGAAGAAATGAAGTTTCCTTACACTTCACCATAGATACCCCATAACTTGGATCTTGAAGAAAGTCCATGAAGATGAATGATTTAGAGAAAGTCTCCAACATGAAAGTTGTTTAGAATATCATGTAGATTCAAGATCTATGGTTGGATGAAATTAAAAGAGATTGGAGAGTGGTTTTAGGGGTCTTGACCGAATGGTTTCTCTTGAAGCACAAAGATGGAATTTTTGATTTTTGATAGAAACTTGAAGCTTGGATTTGAAGTACTAGATGTTGGATTTTGAAGAAACCTTCAACATGAAAGTTGTTTAGAATAAGGTAAGGATTCAAGAAACTAGGTTGGATGAAATTTTTGAGTGATGGAGGGTGTTCTTGGGTGTCATGGCCGAACCATGCTAGAAGGAGAAGGATAGAAATTTTTCTAAGTGCTTTTGGTTTTTGGAATGGTCAAGAATGATCAATAATGAGTGATAATGGTCATGAAACATTTTCCTAAGGTCTTAAGCCATCCAAAACCGTGCCCCCCTCCAAGCATTCTCCTTGAATGCAAATTGATCAATAATGATCAATAATGATCAATAATGATACACCATTGACCATGACATGTAATAATGGTCATAAAGTTTTGTTTCTTTGTCTCCTAAACAATCCAAAACCATCCCCTTCCATGCATGCTTCTCCTTGTGCATTCAATAAATGACCATAATAATTAGCCACCATTTGGAGCATTTCTAGCCATTGATTAATTCAATGGTTAGGATTTAGGTAGACTTTAGGTAGGTTAGAAGACTTAATCTAGGCCATTGGATCTTTCTCCTTTAAATCTAAGCCATTAGATGTGTTTCCAAAATTAAGGGTCAAGATTGCTCCTTCAAACTTTTAATCCAAGGGTCATAATTAGTCTTTGTCACTTTTTAAAACTAAATCTTCACCATTGATTAAATTAACATCCAATGGTCATAAATGGTCCTTGTTACTTTACAAGACCAAATCTGAACCTTTGATCAATTCTAAATCCAATGGTTGTAAATGGTCATAGCCACTTTATATGACTAAATCTCTACCCTTGATTTAATCTCCATCTAATGGTTATAAATGATCTTATTCACTTTTAAGATCAAATCTCCACCGTTGATTAAATCAAGATCAAGTTTCCATCATTAATTAAATCAATGGTGGATATCCAAACCACCAATGTTGACTTAAGCAATATAATTTATATTTTTATCTGCTAAAATCCCGCGAAAGAATATATTTACTGTATTTTTATCGTCTGATAAATAAATACAGTACAAAACACAGTACAATAAAATTTTCTAAAACTGTTTCCGGATTCAGGTTTAGTAAGATCCCCTGTCTCCGTCTAAACGGTACAAATTTTTCTATGCGTAGAAAAATTTTTACTTTGCGGGATCCACCTGGGCCCACGTATGGTCACCTGGGCCCACATACACCCTTTGGGCCCACAAACAGTAAAAAATTTCATAATCATCCACAAAAATAACAAATATTAGAAAACGCACAAATATCAAATCAGATTATGTAAAATAATTACCTAACGGTAAAAATTAAATTACGTAAAGTTTTCCCCGGCCCGAAAATTTTTATTTTCCTGACACGGAGTAAATCACTCAAAACGATCAAATACGCTGACGGAATAAACAAAATAATTTTACAGTGCACAGAAATTACTAAACAGTAAAATTCTGTTAATTGTCAAAATTATTGTTTAAGAGATAGGAAATTTTGGGTGTTACAAGTTGCCTTCGTTTGAAAGTGAAGCGACACGTGGTCGAAGAGCAGTGGATGCCATCGTTTGGGATTATAACACCATGATAAGCCTCTTTTGAATTTTGAAAAATAGGTGTCGTGATGAGTCGTTTCGAACGAAACACCTTATTTGCATTGAAGCGTTGTACCCTTTCCCTTATGGTAGCGGTTGGGTGGTGACTTTCCACGCCAATAAATGGGGGTAGAGTGGGGTCTTCCCCATTATTTGTCTAAACCTCTTTTCTATATTTTTGTACTCAAACTTTTTTTTCCTAGTGACTTTCTAGTGTCTTTTGCGGCAGTTGTTGGTGTTTCAAGGCTTCTTTAGTGCTTTTTCACCATTCAAAGCCTTTTTTCATAACTCAAGGTACTCCTCATCTTCGCTCTTTCTATTTTCGTCTTTTTCTTTGAACCTTTAGTGGGGAGAAATGTTAGGCAGTGAGAAGACTATGTAGGATAGTGGCCTATTAGTGGGGGCTCTGAGTTCTTGACGACGTTAGGAGACTTAAGTGGTTCTTGAGAGTCTAACTCTCATGCGTCCTCTACAGGTATGACACGAAAGTGGAGAGCTGGACTTGCAGAGTAGGGGAGGACTGTTCCTACGAAGAAGAATATGCTTGTTTTTCCTCGAGACATTGATAGACACTGGTGGGTGGACCATGAAGTTTTGGGTACTCCCTCTGATGTGAAGATTGTTGAAGATGCCCTAGAAAAGCAACAGTACCTACAGTTAACTTTGGAGGGGCTTAGGGATAAAGAGTTTGCGATCTGACATCTGTCGAAGGAAGAGAGGTTGTGCTTGACCTGTACGGAGGGCGAGCACTTCATGTATATATACGACGCCCTCCCTACTCGGATCAGAATGAGGCTGGCTTTTACCGATTTCGAGATAGACGTTCTTAATCACCTACGGGTGGCACCTATTTATCTTCATCCAAACGCTTGGGAGTTTGTCTGGGCATTCAAGCAAGTTTATTGAGTTTTTGGGTGGCCGCACTTGGTCAAGTCTTTCTTCTACCTTTTCTCTCGGTTGACGACCTCAAGGAGCAATCATGCCAAAGGATGAGTCACGTTACGGGCACAGAACGGGCGCACCGTTTTCAAGCCTTGTCAGGAATCCTTTAAGAATTTTAAAAATGACTACTTCAAGGTAGAAGAAGTTCCAGGTAAGACATCCTTCTTTGTCATCTTGGAAGGCGAGCCGCACTTCTAATTGTACTGGACTGAAATCGGTTGGGGGCGAAGTAACAAAGAGATGGAGACTTTGTACTTCGAGATCCCTTCTCCCAAGGCTTTGGTTTTAGATTTTTTTATTGAATGGACCAAGGAAGGGTGGGCAATCTCGTGTAAGGATATCTTGGATGAGCTCGTTGCTTCTATAAAGGTTATGTTAGGTACCTCGTCCTGCATAATTTTCTTTTGTACTTGCCTTCTTGCATGAACTTATCTAAGTGCAATAACATTCTCTTTTTTGTTTGTAGAAAGCATGGCTCCACCTTTCAAGCTTCGGCGCCTGGCTAAGATGTTGCTCAAGGGGTGACTATTGTTGTCCCCACTCTTCCAAGCAATATGACTCCTCATCTTATGGTTGTGGTGATCTCTCCACCTACTCTGTCTGTTGGGGCACAAGACGTTGAAACGAGCTCTCCTGTTCCTTCATTGCGACCCCGAAAAAGACAAGTTGAGGGTAGCAGGGATGACAAAGGGAATAGGTGTTGGGAGTGTTGCTACGCCAACCTTGTTGGTGGGTAACTCGTTTTGCTAATCACAAGTGCACGAGTCACTCAAGTAATAAAAAATGATGAGTAGAGATCGTTCCCACAAAGAATATGGTTACTTTCTAGAGCTAAATATTAACCTACAGCTTAACTAATTCTATTCAAGCAAACGTAAATTAGAAAAGGGTTAATTAATTAAACTACAGAGCATAAAGAAAATATATAGATTTGGTTGAAAAAAATAGGGAATTCTTTTTCACTCCCTACTTCATTAATAAAATGTAATCCTTTTAAGCATTACAAATGATTATATTAGGTTAGCTTGAGAAACTAACTTAGTTAAAAGTCTATCTCCATGTTGATTAATCCTATGTCATTTACTTATTTTACTCTGCGTCCATGAGAATCAGAGCAAACAACAAATATTAAGATCGATTCTCAACTATGACTCTACATGGCTAAGAGGTATATGTCTATCCTATTAGTTAATCAATCTATCCCATCATTGGAATGAAATCGAACATGCATCTATCATACGTATGATCTAAAACCCAAAGTCCTATGTCTAGACTTATTAGATTTCATCAAATCATCTAAATGCTGATCAAATAAGGAAGAACATTAAGTACAATATGACAGAACAAAACTCAAATCATTTATATGAACTCAAAAGAGTACAAATCAGTCTATATTCATAGGGGGATCCAAAGAATACCTTATATAGCTACTCATTGAATATGAGAATGTATTACAAAAATTCATATTCAAGATAAAGGGAAGAGAGAAAGGAGAAAGAACAGAAGATGAAGCCTAATAGGGTGAGCCTTAAAGCTTGAATCTTCCTCCAAGATGGAAAAGGGCCTCCAATCTTGGCTCATTCAGCTCTCTTTCAACCCTAAAATGAAGATTTAGCTACTGGGTTCTCTAAAAGATCAAAGCTAAAAGAGTAAATATAAAAGTTCTCCAAGCGAAGAGAGAGAAACTGAGAGAGAGAGAGCTAAAATATGCGTAGAAAGTATTTATAGGCCCACAAATTTCACATTTCATGCCGCGACGTTACACAAAATGCACCGCGGTGCGTAAAAATTAGGGCACCAGCGTCGCGACGTTCACTTCCTTGCGCTGCGGTGTTAAAGCCTCAAGTTATCAGGGTGTACTGTCAGAGAGCAGAACACCGCGATGTGAACATACTAGCGTCGCGACATGATCCGCTGAAGCTTGTCTTGCGATTTCTCTTCCAATGCAAGGCCTTGACTTGTATCAATTTGGTTCTTTTGAACTCATCCTACAATTGATAAATCAACTAGTCAAATACAAATGCAACCAAACTCATTCCAATCAAAGATTAGGAAGAATTTCAACAAGATTAGAAAGAAGACCTCAATATGGATTTTACATGAAAATGAGGCTAAAACCTTCCAACAATACATGACAACAAGGACAAAGCATTCAATAATGCACAGAAATAAGACAGAAATAACTACATTCTAAGGAGTTCTCACACCCTTAATCCTAGATATTTGCTAGTCCTTAAGCAAAACAAAGTCAAACTACACTTGCAAAGACAATTTCAGCTTCAACACAAGTATATGATGATTGCATTAAACCTCAAAGAATACGTATGCCTCAAGATCTGGTCCACACATACACAATCCTCATCATAACCAACAATCAAAGCTTCAAATTATGCATAATCTATTTTCCACAAACATGCAAGCAAAACCTCTTTAGTTCAAATCATACTCAACCGTATCAATTTATGAGCAAACACATGGATATAAATCAAAAGAATCCACAAGATCGTAATGTAATTCTCTCTCCACTAATGTAAATCACACATAATTGAGGATCAAAAGGGTCTTTATCAACTTGTAATGTAAGGCCATGGTTATGGGGTGAAGAAGAAAGGGGAAATAATAACCAACAAACATTGATAAACAAAAATATGCGATTTCAAGACTTGAGATCAAGTGAAAATAGCAGGGTATTCAATAGTGAAAGATTAAAACTTGTCAAAATCATGTAATGTTTTTCATATTTAACTTTTGTTCTTTCTTTTATTTGCTTTGTTTGTCTCTTATATATATATATATATATATATATATATATATATATATATATATATATATATATATATATATATATATATAGGATTTTACTCTGGTGAGAGGAGTGTTTATTGTAAGAGGTAAGAGGAGTAAATGTTGACTATTGGATCTTACATGAATGGTCAAGATTAGAACATAAATGCATGTCACTTTTTAAGTGGTCACGTGACCTTTAGGTAACTTTTAATCTTGATCATTCACATATGGTTGTATGGTCAAGATTTACTCATCTCACCCTCTCACAGTAAAAACTCCTCTCACTATATATATATATATATATATATATATATATATATATATATATATATATATATATATGATTGTGGGATTTAAAGGATGCAGACTCAAGTACAGGTTGTCTCAAGTAATAAATTTCTCGGGAGTCCGAGGTCGATCTACAGAGAATTGATGAAGAAAAATTAATTGAGATAAGAAGAGGATTTGTCACAACACCAAAAGTAATAAAAGATGTTCACAAATGAATTTAAGAACTTGTTTGAGTTAGGAGATCCACTTTTAGTAATAAATTAAATGTAAGATTATTTCTCTTTATAACTCAATTGAAATCCTCACACAACGGAGGTTCTAATCGGAAAATATAATATTCAAAGTTCAATTATATATGTAATCATATTATGATTCCTTTAATTATCTACCAACATTTGTAAATGAGTTCAAGCATTCACTGTGTCAATCCTATTGTCTACAATAAATCAAGATCTCCATTATACAAAGAAGGTTTCTAAATTGACTGAAAACAAAATACAACACATATAATATCCATTTGATAATATATCATTTAAGCACAAGAAATAGAATAATCTAACCTTATTTCATTACCAAGAGCTTCACTCTTTCACCCAAGCAAGATGAAGATTTAATTACTCATAGATAAGAAGAAAGAAAGAGAGAAGAAGAAAAAGATGAACATAGCTTTAATTTAGAGCAAGAGAAAATTACAATAAAAGAAAACAATAAATAAGCATAACAATAACTTCTAAAAACTAAGCTTAACACCCAGAGCACCAAATGATTAGCCAATGGTGCCTTTTATAGAGGATTAGGGATACAAAATGATAAGGGGGCTGATTAAGAGTAAGTGGATGAGTGGGTGGAATGGTTGGATGAGTGGTTGGATTATTGAGTTTTTTTGTCCCCGAAATCATTCATTACTTAACTCATGGATGCCGTTATCAAATGGAAAAGTCATCTTCATGAAAGTTATAGATCTGGGTCTTAACTTTTAGATATCTAAATTTAAGCTATTTCACCACCTACAGCCCGAGATATGGCCCAATTACTGCAAACTGTTCAGGCCCAGTTTCAGCACCTCTGTTTTGACTTCTAGACCCAATACCAAGCTATCCGATCTGAGTTTTGTGTTCTTTATAAAAGTTATAGATATGGGTCTTAACTTTCAAGTATCCAAATTTCAGCCCAAATAAGTTCCTACAACCCGAGTTATGCTCTGATTACTGCACATTGTTCAGGTTCTAGTCACAAAACTCGTGTTCTGACTTCCAAGCCTAATTAGCTCCACTAGATATCTGAATGAGACTTTGAGCTCTTCATCAAAGTTGTAGAACTTTCTCTCAGCTTTCCTACAAGGTAAAATTCATAATTTCTAGACATCTAGAACTTAAGATATGACCAAAATACAGAAATAGTGTAAGACCCAAATAATGCTGAAAAAATCAATTAAGTCCAATTTGAGTCCAAACTTACAAAACATAACCAAGCTTAATCAATTAAGTACATGGAGATTGTAAATGACTAAAAATGACGGTTCATTAAAGTATAAAATATGTAATTATCAAAATGTTCCCACACTTTGCTTTTTGTACTCCTGGGCAAAATACATAAGACCAAAGCTAGGAAATAAAGAAAAACGATATAGACTCAAAAGCTAAAAACTCTAAAAGACTTGATGAAGCAAGAAGAGTAACTAGAAATTCAAGGGATCAAAGCATTAATGAGGTAACATTTCTTCACATATCAAACCAGCAAGTAAGGAAACTTCAGTTGAAAAGAAGAAATTAAGAATGATAGATCCTCACAGAATTCATTCTCAATCTCTCAACTGTTTAAAAGGTAAGTATTTCACTTTATTCAACTCATGAACAATTACACTACCATAAGCTTGCTTATCTTCTACTTCTCCGCTACTCAAACCATATGCATACAAAAAAATCAAGAGGACTTTATTTAAGGTTGTAATGGGGTCATGGTAAAAGAGATAGGATAATATGGATATGAAAAGATAAATACCAAAGAGAATAAAAGAGCATTATGGTGCAGTTAGAGTGGAGAAAATGTTTGAGAACATTCATCATAAAGGACAATCACCAATATTTGACTAATGTTTTGTTGAAGATCAATCCCAAATTGGTGAATTGAATTCATTGTTAGACTTGAACCTTCTCATTTTCTTCCTGTTGTTTCCAAACATTCACTTTTATTCTAGACTCTGATAATCTTTTTATTGCAATGGTGGTCAAATTTTTTTTTTATCATTTTGCATATACACCCCCACACTTATTCAAGAACAAAGTCAATGCTCTCTTACTCCCTAAGGTTGGGTAAAACATGTTTTTTTTTCTTTTTTTTGAAGGCACGTAATGAGCTAAGAACAAGGAATGGTCAAATAAGCTCAAACGGATTACACAAGGGAAAATATACAAGGATGGCTATTTGGTCAAAGTAGCTATTTCAAAATGCCTCAATCATATTTATGTATGCATATGAAAATGTAGCCTAAAAAAGAATCAAAGCAAGTTCTAGAGTAACAATTCCATGAGTGAAAATCACACAAGAAAGAAGAGAATGGTACAGATATTCAATCCATTCTTCAATAGGCTCAAAATCACATAAGGCATATTTCTATCATTCTCAATCCACCATATGAACATTCACATCCAAGCTTGTGATTTTTAAGAAAGAAGACAATTTATGCTAAGATCCAAGAATCCATTTGCTGCTTCTATACAAAATAATTATCTCCTCAACTAAGATACATCTCAAGAGTAAAATTACCTCCAAGGCAAAATTTACTCCTTACTCTACCATCCTTAATTGGTTTTACTACGAATAAGTTTCTGACAGTCATATCACTAAACATACTTCCCAACTTAGATATGTCTCAGGAGTAAAATTACTCCTTACTCTGTCATCATTCATTAATTTAGTAAGTCCATGACAATCATATCATACTTCCCAAAAAAAAAAAAAATTTTTAGTCAACTATCCTTCCCCCCAACCAGATCACAACATTGCCCTCAATGTTAAAATATAGATGAGTAAATGATAGAAGATATTACCTGTTAGAGAAATTATTGAAAAGAGAAACCTGACACAAATTTAAACAGAAACAAAGTACAATAAATAAAACCAAAGCTTAATATTATTTAAATAACTGGAGTGTCTGATTGGGCATGCGATGCATACTGCTTCCCTTACCGCTTCCTTTTGACTAATCTATCTGAGTTATTAGTGGGTCAGGTTCATAAACAAAAGCTTCTATTTTATCAATCAACTCATAAATAGTGGAAACATAGATAAGAACTTGTCTTACCGAAGATGTGATAAATTTCTGTTCCACAGCATGGTAAAAAAAAAGTAACAAAATATCAAAGAAATTATTTATATTCAACAAACCTATGGGTTTATGGTGGATGTTCAGTTGGGCCTAAGAGACAATTTGAAAAACTTCTTCCAAGGTACCAAAATCACTTGGTAAGGCAATGAATGCATTAGAGTTTTCAAGCATTATTTTCATTCGTTCATGCATTGATGATACCTTAAGTTCCTTCCCAATTGTCTTTCCAGTGATGTTCTATTGAGCTAAAGGTCTACGAATGACACCTAAAACCTGACCGCCTCCTATATATACAGCAAGTGATACAACTCCCATTAACCCACGACAACCTCCCTTATATACAAGATGAATATTTCTCACAGTAAGTGATTGACCAAGAGTGGTAGCTGCGTTTTTAAACTCTAAACCCTTCTTATACTTAGACCCACAAAATACACATATATTTTTAAGTTGACGAATAGAAACACCTTCCATCTCTATACTCACCTTTCTCTCTGAATGATTCTGAGTTAGAGGAAAGTGGAGAAAATGAAGTGTTTAAATAGGAAATAGAATAGAAAGGGTAATAATAACACCTAGAAGGGTAGGTTAGCTGTTGTCAAAAAAGTTTGAAATTAAGAAACATAGAATTTTTTTTATATATTTTTTTTTATTTTTTATTTTTTTTTTGTATTTTTTTTACTTCAAGAAAACCATCAGGGTAAAGAAGTCTAGAAACCCCTGAAGGACCCTGCTCAAAGGATCGTCTGTCCAAAACCAAAATACAACAAAATCATACAAAGATAAAAGAAATATAATAGTAAATGATGGCATACCTTTATGTACATTTTTCATGGCATATCTTTATACTGCGCATCATAAGTGCAGTAGTGACATATCTTTATACTGCGTGTCACCAGTGCAGTAGATATTCACGTCTGATTATTCGAAGAAAAGAGAAAGAAGAAACTATCGTAGGTTTCCATCCTGGGTCTGAAACCTGGAGAGCTCACACTTGGGCTCGTAACATCAACAAAGATGCTAAAATCTGAAAGCCGTAATGTCCAAGATCCAGAACATCCCATCCCAGGGCGCTAAGAGTCCCTTCTAATAAAAGAGAGGATCAAGCTCAGATGCCTCATACGCTTCGGCAGCCGTGGGTTACTTCTCACTAATAATCAGAATGGGATGCTTCTGCCTGTCCATCAACTCCACAATGCCTAGATGGTAAATATTGGGTTATGGAGTGCGGCTTTCTACAGAGCATGGTACACGAACTTTTTTAAGGACCAACGTGCAAAGGTCCACTCAAGTCAATGATGGGTCAGCCAAAGGCTGGGGCTCCACAACTAATTAAAGTCATGGTACTCCTTCCGGATCGCCCTTGTTCAAACATTTTTTTCTTTTTTTCTTTTTTTCTTTTTTTTAGAAAACATGAAGAAAAAGAAGATAATATGTACAAATTGTTGTGGATATGGCTCACATCTGCCTCTGGTTTCACGTCTAGTAACGACTTAAACGCCTTCTATAAGTCGAGGATAAGCTTCCCATCCAATTTTCTTATAAATTAGCAAACATGATTTTTTAGAGTCAGATTCCCAAGACTATAGCGTTTTTCTTCATCCTTGAAGAGATTCCACAAATTAAGAAGTTTATAATGCATAAATCCACAAGAATGCGTCTCAAGAGTCAATAAGATATCATCTAATGACTCCTTACTCAGTCCATTCTTAATGAAGAAAATTTTATCTTTTCTGTTTGCGGAAACCATCCTCAAAGAACGATATCGCTTGTTACAATTCCATCGTGTACATTTGTAATAGACTTGTAACCTTTTTGCTTTTCTCCTTTTAGAATATGAACTTCTTCCAAGACTTGACATGTATGAGTTAAATGAAATTGAAGACTTACTTGCTATTTGGACCTTTGCTTTAATTATCCAGCGTACATCTTCTGACATACCCTTGTGCATTAACAGTCTCAATTTTTCACATCTAGCTCTGTAGATTTTTGTCAGAGCATTTTGAGGGAGAGAAGGAAAATGTTTTCTCAGGTTTGAAAGAATGACATCCATTTTAAAGGAGAAGAAGGATTCAATTATTTTGGAATACTGAAGAACAAACCGACTTGAGAGTCATGGAGTACTATTATCAGCCACTTAACTGGCAACACAAAGAACTGCAAAAACAAGGCAACAAAATTAGAATAAATTTTATTCATAACAAGGATCAGAAAGAGAGATGAATACTACCTCATCAGCTTGGTTTTCCAGAAATGGTTTGAGCCTTTGTCCATTGACTTTAAACACATTACCATTCCTAGGATTCTCAATATCTATAGCCCCATGAGGATATACATGTTTGACAACAAAAGGACCACTCCACTTAGATCTCAATTTTCCAGGGAATATATACAGATGAGAATTATAAAGCAGAACTTTTTGACCAATTTTAAAAGATTTTCTCAAAATTGTCTTGTCATGAAAAGCTTTTGTTCTGGCTTTATAAATCTTTGAGTTCTCATATGCATCATTTCTTAATTCCTCCAATTCATTTAATTGCAATTTGCGTATCATGCAAGCATCATCAAGATTTAGATTGAAAACTTTAATGGCACAAAATGCTTTATGTTCCAATTTTATAGGCAAGTGACAAGGTTTTCCATAGACTAACCGATAGGGTGACATGTCCAAAGATGTTTTGAAAGCAGTACGGTAAGCCCAAAGTGCATCGTTTAGTCTTAAAGACCAATCATTACGATTTGGGTTAACCGTTTTTTCTAAAATTTGTTTAATCTCTCTATTTATCAATTCAGTTTGTCCACTTGTCTGAGGGTGATAAAGGGTGGCAATTTTGTGTGTAATACCATATTTCTTCATTAAAGATTCAAATGATTTATTGCAAAAATGTGTTCCCCCATCACTGATGATAGCCCGAGGGATTCCAAATCGACACAAGATATTTTCTTTTAAAAATTTAAGAATAGTTTTATGATCATTGTGTCGGCATGGAATTGCCTTAATCCATTTTGAGACATAATCAATTGCAACTAATATATACACAAATCCAAATGAGGATGGAAATGGACCAATGAAATCAATTCCCCAACAATCAAAAATTTCAATGACAAGGATGGGATTCAGAGGTATCATGTTTTTTTTTTGAAATTGAGTCCATTTTTTTGACAATTTTCATAACTTTTGCAAAAAGTATAGCAATCCTTAAATAAAGTGGGCCAATAAAATTCACACTGCAAGATTTTCGCAGCTGTTTTCTTTGATGAAAAGTGACCTCCACATGCTTCTGAGTGACAAAATTTAATGACACTACCTACCTCACTATCGGGCACACATCTCTGAATGATTTGGTCAGGATAATATTTGAACAAGTATGAGTCATCCCAATAAAAGTTTTTCACCTCTGTCAAAAATTTCTTCCTATCTCGGTGCGTCCATTGAGGCGGCATCTTTCCTGTTACAAGAAAGTTGACTATGTTAGCGAACCAAGGCATGAAATTAACAGAAAATAAAAATTCATCGAGAAAAGAATCATTGATGGGTGTGCTATCAAAAGGTGAGCCTATTGTAAGTCTAGACAAATGATCAATGACAACATTTTCGCCTCTTTTCTTATCTTTTTTTGTGATGTTAAATTCTTGAAGCAACAAGATCCACCGTATCAATCTTGGTTTGACATCCTGCTTAGACATCAAATATCTAACAACAACATGATCGGTGAAAATCACAATAGAAGAACCAATTAAATAAGATCGAAATTTATCTAGCATAAAAATTACAGCAAGTAGTTCTTTTTCAGTAATGGTGTAATTCATTTGTGCACTATTTAAAGTTCTACTTGTGTAACAAATCACATGAGGCTTACCTTGCTTTCTTTGGCCTAAAACAGCGCCCATAGCAAAATCACTAGCATCACACATTAACTCAAAAGGCAAAGGCCAGTCAGGAAATTGCATGATAAGAGCAAATGTCAAAAGACCGATTAATTTTTCAAAAGATTTTTGACATTCTTGAGTCCAATCAAATGGTGTATCTTTCAACAGAAGATTACATAATGGT
The DNA here is from genome assembly GCA_029884605.1 of Ormosia emarginata. Classification (NCBI taxonomy): domain Eukaryota; kingdom Viridiplantae; phylum Streptophyta; class Magnoliopsida; order Fabales; family Fabaceae; genus Ormosia; species Ormosia emarginata. The sequence continues at coordinate 24,823,612 of JAQQTP010000073.1, forward strand.
CTAGATATGGCACTAAAGTCCTTAATGAATCTTCTGTAAAATCTTGCATGTCCTAAAAAAGAATGAACTTCTTTGACTGTTTTTGGGGAAGGCAAATGGGCAATTAATTCAACTTTGACCTTATCAACTTCAATTCCTTTAGAAAGATATCACATGACCTAATATTATTCCTGAGGTAATCATGTAATGACATTTTTCCCAATTTAACACAAATCCTTTTTCTTCACATCTTTTAAGAACTTTTTCTAAATTATCAAGACAATTTTCAAAAGAATTTCCAAAAATTGTCAAATCTTCCATGGAAACCTCTAAATAATGGTCAATCATGTCACTGAAAATGCTTAACATGCATCTTTGGAATGTTGCCGGAGCATTACAAAGGCCAAAAGACATTCTTCTATATGCAAAAGTACTAAATAGACATGTAAAAGTAGTCTTTTCTTGATCTTCCAATGCAATTGGTATTTGATTATAACCCGAATAACTATAAAGAAAATAGTAGTACGGATGTCCTGCTACCCTTTCCAGAATTTGATCAAGAAATGGCAAGGGGAAATGATCTTTCTTAGTAGCAGCATTCAATTTTCTACAATCAATACACATACGCCAACTAGATGAGATTCGCGCAGGTATTAATTCACTCTTATCATTTTCAACTATTGTTATTCCAGATTTCTTAGGCACAACTTGTGTAGGGGTTACCCATTGGCTATCAGAGATAGGATAGATAATTTCAACATCAAGCAATTTAAGGACTTCAACTTTGACTATCTCTTTCATGTGTGGATTTAATCTTCTTTGAGGTTATTGAGAAGTTTTAGCATTATCCTCTAAATGTATTCTATGTGTACAAATTAATGGATTAATGCCTTTTATGTCCTTTAATGTCCATCCAATTGCACTTTTATGTCCTTTAATGTCCATCCAATTGCACTTTTATGCCCTTTAAGTACTTCTGTTAACATACCATCTTGTTCTTCAGTAAGAGACGAGGAAACTAATGTAACACCCCTTTGGAGGATGTCACACATAAAAGAAAATAAAATAAATAGAAATAAAATCTACCCAAGTTGTGGAATATTTGTTAAAATTATTACGGGTTGTAAAATAATTCCTGATAGACTGAAGTATGTAATAAAAAGATAATACGAAAAATACGAAATAAAAAAAAAACATCATCACTAATAATATACATATGGTTAAGTTATAAACTGTACATATAATTTACAACTAAGACTACAACTATTTAAACAAAAACAAGTAAAGAAAGCAATAAAAGAGTTAATATATACGAGACATACTGACGCGCGCCTAAAAAAAAAAAAAAAAACATCATGATTATCTACTCCTCGATGGATCACTCTCGGTGTGAAAATGATCATCAGAAGATAAATATCCCTGATGTCTCGACACACGGCGATAACGGGATCGCGCAGTCGACACGATGCTTATCTCACTAGGCTCAGGGTTTTCAGCACCCCAATAACGCCTAATGGATAAGGGTAACTCTAAGTGCAGAAAAAGCGTCGTCGTCGAAATCGGATCTCCATCAAACGATGACGTAGAATCACAGTCATACGTCCAGCATAGGTAACAGAAGCACGATCTCCTCGTAAATGCCAAGCCAGATCACCTCCATGGAATACCAGCTCTACGAATCCCAAAAATGCAGGCGTCGCCATCCCACACAATCAATCCAGAGGGTATGGATGATCGGATGGTTCTTGCTCGTAAAACTGATCGTCGGTCTGCTGATCTCCCTCTTCCTCAGGGTACACGATCTCAAGAGGTTGTTCCTCTTCTTCCTCTTCAAACTCTTTACCGCATAAAATAAATAGACAATAGACACATACAATAAAGAGGTAAGACAACATAAAATCATCGCAACATGGCAAATAAGAAGACGACACATAACTACTACACAGTTCATACAATACGAATAAGCTATAAAAGTAATACATATTAAATATCCTAGTGTTTTGAGAACATCATAGATATAACACAAATAAAGAAATTCACACGAGATAAATCAATTTCACGGATAAACTAAGATAAGAAATAGACAACTAACATAAAAATTATCGAGATAAATACAAATAGAGAAAATGTAAAAACATCCAAGATGTTACCGGATAAAGATAAATAGAGAAAAATGGAATATGATCCAAGATATACTCAAATACACCAAAACACAACCCTACTCCATGGAGCTAAACCCAAACAGATATCGAGAGAATGACTTGCAAAATCTATTAGTACCACGGCTGCCCAACCAACTATTACGCGATCACACGTTGCGTCGATAGCCTACGACACTTTGGGAATCCACCATCCGGGCGTAGTATAGTTCTGATCTCCCGTTGTGGCACTATAGGCAATGTACTACTAGACTTTACAAACCTCGATTAAATATAGTGAATGTCGAGTACATTAGTGTGCTATCGGTTTACCACGGCCCGGCGGAGCTACCAAGCTGTCACATGTGGGATCCCGTACACTAAAGTCTCCAAGTTTATTAGAACAATAAACTACACTACACTTATCGCATCGACAACACGATGTGATTCGTCTCGTCAACCCAAAACACCAAAAATCGGTATAAAGACAAAACATAATTCCAAATATATGAAATTACGAAAATGCCCTTAAGATAAAAATATATGCCCTCAATGGCGAAAGCACATGCGGGTTCACTTTTTCCCGACAATGAAAACAACCTCAAAAACACATGCGGGTTCACATTTTCCCTACGGCGAAAAATAAATACGGTAACGGTCAATCGCGTAGAAATTTTATCGCGTTTTTGAAATCTCGTCGTTTTTACAAACGTTTAAAAATCGGGTAAAGATATTTTTCTGTTTTTAAAATCGCGTAGCATTTTAATACGTTTTCTCAATCGCGTAGGATTTTTAAATCATTTTCTTATTGAATGCCTTTAAAATTACCATTTAAACAGATAGAAATAATATTTAGTACATTTAAACTACGTTGAATAATTTTTCATACCGTATATCTTGTCATTAGGATATTTTTACTATCTTATAGGTTCATTTTTACTAAAAATTGACAAGTATTTTGTTTATAAACTTATAATAATGATTTTCTAAATTTCCATAAAATTTCCATTTACCTAATTTTTAACCATTTCATTAAATTCTTTTTGAAATCTCTAACATGCTTCAAAACCAAAAGTGAGCTATATGTTAGAAAATTTCTTAACATTCTTGTATTTCCTTCCTAATGATAAAATTATGAATTTTAACCCTTTAGACTTACTTCTAATCAATTGGTTCCTTCATAAATCATTATAGAAAATTTCTTCTTAACTTGTATTGTTTCTTTTTAATTGAAAAAGGTTTAGAAACAAGTTTTTAAAATCATGAATTCCTATAGTGGCATGTTGGCGAATTTTATAAAACTTTTGCATTTGATTTCCAAAATGTCTTTCACCTTTTAAATCATATCAAATGTATTCTATAGTCTAAGTTCATTAAATCATTTTAGAAAATAGTTATCTATAGTCAATTTAATCCTTTAGGCATGTTGGCCCAAAATACTAAGTTTGTACCATTTGATTTCTAAATGCATTTTTCTTTGATCAAATCAATTAGAAACTTTCTTGATTCTCCTAGGTTAATTAAGTTACACTTTAGGAAAAATGAAGAGAACATTTTGGTCCTCCAAACTTGTCATTGCCGTGAGCTATTGGATTGTGTTCTTTGGAACACTCATGCAAACTTACACATGTTATTCACATCCTAAACCTTATCATACAATTCTAACACATGCATTTATATCTCTAACACATGCAAAATATTTCTAACACATGCAAAATATTTCTAACACATAAACCTAATTTAAAGCTTATAGACATACAATCAAAAGCTATTAGACATGCAAATTATTATTACAATTACCAAATAAGAAAGCTACTAACACATAACACTTAAGCTACTAGCAACCACAAAAATTAACAAATACACATCAATAAACACACCACCACCGAATCCTTATGGATTCTACAAACAACTCATCTTCTTACCACCATCAAGGGATGATAAGAATTGTCTTCCTCTTACCTTAAATGAAGACAAAAACTTGCTTTCTCACCTCCTTAGGTCACGGTTTTCACTCCACCAAACACCTAAAAATCTCAAACAAAACCTACATGTTACTAACCATGAAAAAGAAGCTAAACCATGGAAAAATCATGGCTTAGAACTTTGAAAAAGAAGAGAGAAAAGAAAAGTATGAAATTTCACCTTCTAGGTAAAACTTCCAAGGTTGGTTTCCAAGCCTTAGATGGAAGAATTTGAAGAAACTCCCAACTACAAAGGTTCTTAGAATGGTGTTTAGATTAAGGAAACTTGGTTAGAAAAATTTTTGGATGGTTGGAGTGTTAGGAAACAAGCTTGGCCGAATATGGTGGAGAAAATGGGCAAGAATGGTGGCTAGGGTTCTTGATGAGAGAGAAGAGAGAAAAGTGATGAAGACAAAGTGATTTTTGGTCACCAAAGGCCTCTTGGCCGTGGACTTCAAGTGGGGTGCAAGGTGGGCACCTTGCTTGGCTTCATCCAAGCCATTGGATGAATCAAAGGCTAAGATTAAGCCTTGGTGAGCAAGCCTACTTCTCATTGGTTGGTTCCCGGTGACTCACATGGCTTAGTCACACGGTGCGTAATAAATTTTCTGCTTGAGTCGACTAGTGAGTCGGACTGATTCTGGAAAGTTCTACGACTTACGGTGATTAATTAAGCTACCGATCTAACCGTTACGCTAATTGTGGGTCCCGCAAAATATTTAGGGTCCTTGTCACTAAAACATCTTGACTAATAAAATAATATTATAATAATATAAAATTATTTTATTTGTGATTAAATCCTAAAAATTAAAAGATTATTTTTAGTCCTCATTTAGAATCGGGTTAAGTAAGATCCCCCAATTCTAAATAATAAAATAAGATTTTCCCGGCCGGAAAATATTATTTTCTGCCTCGGAGCAAATCACACAAAAAGTTCATATAAAATCACAGACGGTATTTTCGGCATTAAATCAAGAAGAAAACAATTAAAAGCAGACAAAAACAGAGAGAGAAAACGATGCGTTCGGGACGTAACGGTCATTTCCCGTTTTTCCCACAACGTAGGTAATCGTCCAAAACGTTCAAATAAAATATCCAGCAGTATTATTTAGCTGTATATCTTTCGAGAAAAATTAATACGATGTAGCTCGAGAAAAATTTTTATTTTACGAGTCTCGAAAGCAAACTACGTAAAACGATCAAATAAAATTTGAACTGTATTATCGTAGTTGTTTTCATACAAAATTCAAGAACGAGAAAAATAGGGACACGGCGGTCATTCATACAAAAGCATGAAAAACGAGAAAACAAGTACATTCGAGAATATTTTCTAAAAATTGGGGCGTTACAACACTCCCAACAAATAAAAATTTCGTCCTCGAAATTCGATGTTCATCCGAACAAATGAGGATACTTGATCCTTCATTTTATCTTCAGTTCCCAAGTAGCTTCACCGTCACATCATTCCATATAACTTTCACCGGCTCGATCATCTTCCCTCGAAGTGCTTTACCTTTCGTCCTCTATCCCGACGGGTAAAGTTTCGTAAGTCAAATTCTCCTTTAAGCGTACGTCATCGATTGTATAACATGTGTCGGATCGGCATATACTTCCGTAATCGAGACACATGAAACACGTCATGCAAATTGGATAGAAACGGCGGCAAAGAAATCGATATGCTACGGGACCAATACGTCGGATAATCGATATGGTCCAATGAATTTAGGAGTAAGCTTTTTAGACTTAATTCACTCTTCCGACACCGGTCGTAGGAGTAACTCTCGAAACACATGCTCACCCTCCTCAAACTCAAGAGGTCGTCTTCGCTTATCCGCGTAACTCTTTTGTCCGCTTTGCGTCGTCCTCATCTTCTCTTGTATCATCTTGACTTTATCAAGTAGTTTGTTGTACAAGCTCGGTCCAACGATCATACTCTCTCCATCTTGATACCAAAGATAACGGCGTTCGACATCGTCTTCCATACAATGCTTCATAAGGTGCCATTCCGATGCTTGCGTGAAAACTATTGTTGTAGGTGAATTCTATCAAAGATAAAAATTCATCCCAACTTCCCCGTTGTTCCAAAACACAAGCACGCAATAAATCCTCCAAAGGCGTATAGTTCTTTCGGTCGACCGTCGATCTGCGGATGATACGGCCTGAACTCGGTCGTAACTTAGTTCCCATAGCTTCTTGCGAGACTTCGCCAAAATCTTGACGTAAACCTCGGATCACGATCGAAATTATACTTGTCGGTACACCATGTAGTCGACAATTTCACGATGTACAAGCGGGTTAATCTTTCCAATGAATATTTGATATTGATCGGTAAGAAATGAGAGCCGATTTCGTAAGTCTATCGACTATAACCCATATTGCGTCATGACCTCTCCTTGTCTTTGGCAAACCCGATAATGAAATCCATAGAAATGCTGTCCCATTTCCATTACGGAATCGATAATGGTTGCAACATCCCAGCTGGTCTTTGGTGTTCAACTTTCGACTTTTGACAAACTAGGCAAGTTGACACGCATCTAACAACATCACCCTTCATTCCATGCCACCAGAATAACTTCTTCAAGTCTTGATACATCTTTGTTATGCCTGGATGCATACTCAATAGACTAGTATGGGCATGTTTCACAATATATCTTCTCAGTTCTCGGTTACGAGGAACACAAACTCTACCCCGAAATCTCAGAATTCCATCAGTTCCTTCCTTGAACTCTAGTGTCTCGCCTTGTTTTATTTGCTCCCTTATTCCTTGCAAAAATTTATCGGCATTTTGCTTTTCTTTTATGTCTTCCATCAACTCGCTCGAGATAGTAACCATGCTAACACAGATCTTCCCCGGTTTTAACTCAACAAACGACCACTCATCTCTAAACTGTTCAATGAGCTCCTTTTCCTTGATCATTAGAGCAGAAACACTAATAATCTTCCTGCTCAAGGCATCGGCCACGACATTCGCCTTACCAGGATGGTATAAAAGTTGAAAATCGTAATCGTTCGAGAAATTCCAACCACCTTCGCTGCCTCGTATTCAATTCCTTACGGTCGTACAAGTACTTCAAACTCTTGTGATCACTGAAAATGTTGAACGTTGCTCCATAGAGAAAGTGTCTCCATATCTTCAAAGCAAAAACTACCGCAGCCAATTCTAAATCATGCGTAGGATAATTCTTTTCATGAATCTTCAATTGTCGAGAAGCATACGCCACCACATTCCGGTCTTGCATCAACACGCATCCTAGTCCTTGATAAGAAGCGTCACAATACACATCGAAAGATTTCGTCGAATCGGTAGGATTAACACGGCGCGAGTTGTTAACCTCTTCTTCAACTCTTGAAAACTAGCTTCACGTTCTTCCGTCCATTCGAAAGCTTGACTTTTCCTCGTAAGTTGTGTAAGCGGTCCAGCAATCTTGGAAAAACCTTCGATAAATCTCCGATAATAACCAGGAAGTCCAACAAAACTTCGAACTTACATTCTTGTCTTAGGTCTCTCCCTTTGCAAAAAGCAGTCTCCACTTTCGATGGGTCCACCGCTATACCTTCTTTAGAAATTACGTGACCAAGAAATTGAACTTCTTCCAACCAGAACTCACACTTAGACAACTTCGCATACAAGCTGTTTCTCCCTCAAAATCGAAGAATAACACTTAGATGTTCAGCATGCTCTTCCTTCGATCTAGAATAGATCAGAATGTCATCGATAAAGACAACGACAAATCTGTCTAGATACGGACGAAATATCCTGTTCATATAATCCATAAATATGGCAGGAGCATTCGTCACCCCGAATGGCATTACATGATACTCATAATGTCCATAACGAGTTCGAAACAGTTTTCGGCACATCTTCCCCTTTTACACGAATGGTGATAACGATCGTAGATCTATCTTGGAAAATATCACGGCTCCTCTCAATTGATCCATCAAATCGTCGATTCTTGGAAGCGGATATTTATTCTTGATAGTCACCTTGTTCAATTGCCGATAGTCCACACAAAGTCGTGACGTTCCATCCTTCTTCTTGACCAAAAATCTTGGTGCACCCCATGGGGAAACACTAGGTCGTACAAATTCTTTCTCCAACAGTTCCACCAATTGCTTTTTCAGCTCCTCCAACTCTACGGCGACATACGATATGGTGCAATTGAGATAGGACACATTCCCGTACTAAATCAATTGAGAACTCGATCTCCCGCTCGGGCGGTAAACCAGTACATCTTCGGGAAAAACATCCAGGAAAATCGTTGACAACGGGAATAGTATTCACATCCTTCTCATTCTTAACTTCTAGAGAAGACAATACCGGATATCCCTGCGCTCCATCTCTCGGTAAAGACTTGACCTTAACAGTGAGTTAAGAATCCGGACTCTTCTTCCTTAGGAAAAACTATAGTTTTCTTTGCACAATCTATGAGGATATGGTTAGAACATAACCAGTCCATCCCTAAGATTACATCTATCTCAATGAGAGGCAAACAAATCAAATCAACCAAAAACAAACGGCCCTTCACAACAATAGGACAATCCAAACAGATCTTAGAAGTAACTACAGGTTTAGCGGTTGGTGTAGATACATTCAACATAACATTCGAGAGAAGACATAGGCAACTTCAACCTTTCCACACAATCATATGCAATAAAAGAGTGTGTAGCACCCGGAAGTCATACAAGACGGTCGAGAAGATTACCTCCAATGTCTCCTTCTCCTGAATAAGATCATCGGACTTAGAAATCTCGAGATCCCACCATTGTATATACTCGTCCTCCGGATCTCGGTTGAGTACTTCCAGATTTTTCTTCGATTAGCTTTAACATACCGAACAACGGGTTTTCTCTCTCCATTTGTGGACAATCCTTTGCTATGTGCCCGGGTTGTTTACAATTGAAACAAAGCGCACCTTTAAGCTTGTACACTCGGGAGAAATATGACCTTTCTTCCCGCACTTAAAACACGTTGGCGTAAACGCCACCCTCATCGCTCCACTCCACTACCACTTGCACTTCCACTAACGGATGGTCGTTGAGATTGACTTCTGTTAACTGGTATACGGCTTACGTTGAAACCGATTGACATTACTACCTCCACCTCTACGGAACCTTGTCGGTCCAAAATTCCGATTCCTTTGATCTCTAGATGGCTCCAACTCTTCAAGTCGAGCACACGCATCCACCAACGCATGAAAGCGAGTCATCCTCAAAGATACCACTCCTCGTTTCGGTTCCACCCTTAAACACGATTCAAACTTCCTGCATCTCCACACATCATCTTGTCGTGTTTGAGCATAATCGAGAATTGAGATAAACTCTCAAATTTTGTGGCATACTCATTCACCGTCATATTCCCCTGTCGCATGACCAAGAAATTCCATTTCCTTGGCATGCCTAGCACTCGCGAGAAAATATTTATCCGAGAAAAGTATTAGAAAATACTTCCCAAGTGATCTCGGTCCCTTGACTTGCAACACTCGGCGGATTCCTCTCCACCAATGTTCTCGCATCTCCTCTCGGCATGAAAACAAGCATAAGTCACTTTCTTTTCATCGTACATCTCATCCCCTCAAATATTCTCTCTAAATCTTGCATCCCCGACTCGCTTTCTCGGATCCACCTCGCCTCTAAATTGTGGCGGATTATGACGCCTAAATTCAGATAAATTTAGGGCATCTGTTGTAGCATCTTGTTGTTGGGTGCTCTCAAATTTTCTTTGAGTAATCACTTCAGCCATCTGCCGCATAGCCTCAGCAGCAACCAACATCGGATCCTCATCTCGATTTACGTTAGCACGTCCTCTGCCTCTACCAGCCATCTCCTTTCTTCAAACATAACAAAACAAAGTCAGATACATCCTTTAAGATATTTCCAAAAGGATATAAATCACAAAGATCACAGAGAATCACACAGCACAAACAAAAACAGACCCAACCACAACCCCAAAAGACTCTAACTTGGGCTCTGATACCAACTAATGTAACACCCCTTTGGAGGATGTCACACATAAAAGAAAATAAAATAAATAGAAATAAAATCTACCCAAGTTGTGGAATATTTGTTAAAATTATTACGGGTTGTAAAAATAATTCACGATAGAGAAATATGTAATAAAAAGATAATACGAAAAATACGAAAAAAAAAAAAACATCATCACTAATAATATACATATGGTTAAGTTATAAAGCTGTACATATAATTTACAACTAAGACTACAACTATTTAAACAAAAACAGTAAAGAAAGCAATAAAAAGAGTTATATATACGGACATCTGTACTGTGACGCGCCCAAAAAAAAAAAAAACATCATGATTATCTACTCCTCGATGGATCACTCTCGGTGTGAAAATGATCATCGGGAGATAAATATCCACGATGTCTCGACACACGGCGATAACGGGATCGCGCGGTCGACACGATGCTTATCTCACTAGGCTCGGGGTTTTCGGCACCCCAATAACGCCTAATGGATAAGGGTAACTCTAAATGCGAGAAAAAGCGTCGTCGTCGAAATCGGATCTCCATCAAGCGTGACGTAGAATCACGGTCATACGTCCGGCATAGGTAACGAAGCACGATCTCCTCGTAAATGCCAAGCCGGATCACCTCCATGGAATACCAGCTCTACGAATCCCAAAAATGCGGCGTCGCCATCCCCCACACAATCAATCCAGAGGGTATGGATGATCGGATGGTTCTTGCTCGTAAAACTGATCGTCGGTCTGCTGATCTCCCTCTTCCTCAGGGTACACGATCTCAAGAGGTTGTTCCTCTTCTTCCTCTTCAAACTCTTTACCGCATAAAATAAATAGACAATAGACACATACAATAAAGAGGTAAGACAACATAAAATCATCGCAACATGGAAAATAAGAAGACGACAAATAACTACTACACAGTTCATACAATACGAATAAACTATAACGGTAATACATATTAAATATCCTAGTGTTTGAACATCATAGATATAACACAAATAAAGAAATTCACACGGATAAATCAATTTCACGGATAAATAAGATAAGAAATAGACAACTAACATAAAAATTATCGAGATAAATACAAATAGAGAAAATGTAAAAACATCCAAGATGTTACGGATAAAGATAAATAGAGAAAAATGGAATATTATCCAAGATATACTCAAATACACCAAAACACAACCCTACTCCATGGAGCTAAACCCAAACGAGATATCGAGAGAATGACTTGCAAAATCTATTAGTACCACGGCTGCCCTTGACCAACTATTACGCGATCACGCGTTGCGTCGATAGCCTACGACTTTGGGAATCCACCATCCGGGCGTAGTATAGTTCACTGATCTCCCGTTGTGGCACTATATAGGCAATGTACTACTAGACTTTACAAACCTCGATTAAATATAGTGAATGTCGAGTACATTAGTGTGCTATCGGTTTACCACGGCCCGGCGGAGCTACCAATTGTCACATGTGGGATCCGTACACTAAAGTCTCCAAGTTTATTAGAACAATAAACTACACTACACTTATCGCATCGACAACACGATGTGATTCGTCTCGTCAACCCAAAACACCAAAAATCGGTATAAAGACAAAACATAATTCCAAATATATGAAATTACGAAAATGCCCTTAAGATAAAAATATATGCCCTCGATGGCGAGAAAGCACATGCGGGTTCACTTTTTCCCGGCAATGAAATAACCTCAAAAACACATGCGGGTTCACATTTTCCCGACAGCGAAAAATAAATACAGTAACGGTCAATCGCGTAGAAATTTTATCGCGTTTTTGAAATCTCGTCGTTTTTACAAGCGTTTAAAAATCGGGTAAAGATATTTTTTTGTTTTTAAAGCGTAGCATTTTAATACGTTTTCTCAATCGCGTAGGATTTTTAAATCATTTTCTTATTCGAATGCCTTTAAAATTACCATTTAAACAGATAGAAATAATATTTAGTACATTTAAACTACATTAGAATAATTTTTCATACCAGTATCTTGTCATTAGGATATTTTACTATCTTATAGGTTCATTTTTACTAAAAATTGACAGTATTTTGTTTAGAAACTTATAATAATGATTTTCTAAATTTTCCATAAAATTTCTATTTACCTAATTTTTAACCATTTCATTAAATTCTTTTTGAAATCTCTAACATGCTTCAAAACCAAAAGTGAGCTATATGTTAGAAAATTTCTTAACATTACTGTATTTCCTTCCTAATGATAAAATTATGAATTTTAACCCTTTAGACTTACTTCTAATCAATTGGTTCCTTCATAAATCATTATAGAAAATTTCTTCTTAACTTGTATTGTTTCTTTTTAATTGAAAAAGGTTTAGAAACAAGTTTTTAAAATCATGAATTCCTATAGTGGCATGTTGGCGAATTTTATAAAACTTTTGCATTTGATTTCCAAAATGTCTTTCACCTTTTAAATCATATCAAATGTATTCTATAGTCTAAGTTCATTAAATCATTTTAGAAAATAGTTATCTATAGTCAATTTAATCCTTTAGGCATGTTGGCCCAAAATACTAAGTTTGTACCATTTGATTTCTAAATGCATTTTTCTTTGATCAAATCAATTAGAAACTTTCTTGATTCTCCTAGGTTAATTAAGCTACACTTTAGGAAAAATCAAGAGAACATTTTGGTCCTCCAAACTTGTCATTGCCGTGAGCTATTGGATTGTGTTCTTTGGAACACTCATGCAAACTTACACATGTTATTCACATCCTAAACCTTATCATACAATTCTAACACATGCATTTATATCTCTAACACATGCAAAATATTTCTAACACATGCAAAATATTTCTAACACATAAACCTAATTTAAAGCTTATAGACATACAATCAAAAGCTATTAGACATGCAAATTATTACAATTACCAAATAAGAAAGCTACTAACACATAACACTTAAGCTACTAGCAACCACAAAAATTAACAAATACACATCAATAAACACACCACCACCGAATCCTTATGGATTCTACAAACAACTCATCTTCTTACCACCATCAAGGGATGATAAGAATTGTCTTCCTCTTACCTTAAATGAAGACAAAAACTTGCTTTCTCACCTCCTTAGGTCACGGTTTTCACTCCACCAAACACCTAAAAATTTCAAACAAAACCTACATGTTACTAACCATGAAAAAGAAGCTAAACCATGGAAAAATCATGGCTTAGAACTTTGAAAAAAAGAAGAGAGAAAAGAAAAGTATGAAATTTCACCTTCTAGGTAAAACTTCCAAGGTTGGTTTCCAAGCCTTAGATGGAAGAATTTGAAGAAACTCCCAACTACAAAGGTTCTTAGAATGGTGTTTAGATTAAGGAAACTTGGTTAGAAAAATTTTTGGATGGTTGGAGTGTTAGGAAACAAGCTTGGCGAATATGGTGGAGAAAATGGGCAAGAATGGTGGCTAGGGTTCTTGATGAGAGAGAAGAGAGAGAAAAGTGATGAAGACAAAGTGATTTTGGTCACCAAAGGCCTCTTGGCCGTGGACTTCAAGTGGGGTGCAAGGTGGGCACCTTGCTTGGCTTCATCAAGCCATTGGATGAATCAAAGGCTAAGATTAAGCCTTGGTGAGCAAGCCTACTTCTCATTGGTTGGTTTATGGTGACTCACATGGCTTAGTCACCTGCGTAATAAATGCTCTGTGAGTCACTAGGTGAGTCGGCACTGTTACTGGAAAGTTCTACGACTACGGTGATTAATTAAGCTACCGATCTAACCGTTACGCTAATTGTGGGTCCCGCAAAATATTTAGGGTCCACTTGTCACTAAAACATCTTGACTAATAAAATAATATTATAATAATATAAAATTATTTTATTTGTGATTAAATCTAAAAATTAAAAGATTATTTTTAGTCTCATTTAGAATCGGGTTAAGTAAGATCCCCCAATTCTAAATAATAAAATAAGATTTTCCCCGGCAGGAAAATATTATTTTCTGCCTCGGAGCAAATCACACAAAAAGTTCATATAAAATCACAGACGGTATTTTACGGCATTAAATCAAGAAGAAAACAATTAAAAGCAGACAAAAAAGCAGAGAAAGCGATGCGTTCGGGACGTAACGGTCATTTTCCCGCATTTTTTTCCCACAACGTAGGTAATCGTCCAAAACGTTCAAATAAAATATCCAGCGGTATTATTTAGTTGTATATCTTTCGAGAAAAATTAATACTGATGGCTCGAGAAAAATTTTTATTTTCTCGTCTCGAAACAAACTACGTAAAACGATCAAATAAAATTTGAACTGTATTATCGTAGTTGTTTTCATACAAAATTCAAGAACGAGAAAAATAGGGACACGGCGGTCATTCATACAAAAGCATGAAAACGAGAGAAAAGTACATTGAGAATATTTTCTAAAAATTGGGGCGTTACAACACTCCCCGACAAATAAAAATTTCGTCCTCGAAATTGATGTTCATCCAGAACAAATGAGGATCTTGATCCTTCATTTTATCTTCCAGTTCCCAAGTAGCTTCACCGTCACATCATTCCATATAACTTTCACCGGCTCGATCATCTTCCCTCGAAGTTGCTTTACCTTTCGTCCTCATCGACGGGTAAAGTTTCGTAAGTCAAATTCTCCTTTAAGCGTACGTCATCGGATTGTATAACATGTGTCGGATCGGCATATACTTAAAATGGCGAGACACATGAAACACGTCATGCAAATTGGATAGAAACGGCGGCAAAGCAATCGATATGCTACGGGACCTATACGTCGGATAATCGATATGGTCCAATGAATTTAGGAGTAAGCTTCTTAGACTTAATTACTCTTGAGCACCGGTCGTAGGAGTAACTCTCGAAACACATGCTCACCCTCCTCAAACTCAAGAGGTCGTCTTCGCTTATCCGCGTAACTCTTTTGTACGCTTTGCGTCGTCCTCATCTTCTCTTGTATCATCTTGACTTTATCAGTAGTTTGTTGTACAAGCTCAGGTCCAACGATCATACTTTCTCCATCTTGATACCAGCATAACGGCGTTCGACATCGTCTTCCATACAATGCTTCATAAGGTGCCATTCCGATGCTTGCGTGAAAACTATTGTTGTAGGTGAATTCTATCAAAGATAAAAATTCATCCCAACTTCCCCGTTGTTCCAAAACACAAGCACGCAATAAATCCTCCAAAAGGCGTATAGTTCTTTCGGTCGGCCGTCGGTCTGCGGATGATACGTTGAACTCGGTCGTAACTTAGTTCCCATAGCTTCTTGCGAGACTTCGCCAAAATCTTGACGTAAACCTCGGATCACGATCAGAAATTATACTTGTCGGTACACCATGTAGTCGACAATTTCACGATGTACAAGCGGGTTAATCTTTCCAATGAATATTTGATATTGATCGGTAAGAAATGAGCCGATTTCGTAAGTCTATCGACTATAACCCATATTGCGTCATGACCTCTCCTTGTCTTTGGCAAACCGATAATGAAATCCATAGAAATGCTTTGTCCCATTTCCATTACGGAATCGATAATGGTTGCAACATCCCCAACTGGTCTTTGGTGTTCAACTTTCGACTTTTGACAAACTAGGCAAGTTGACACGCATCTAACAACATCACCCTTCATTCCATGCCACCGAATAACTTCTTCAAGTCTTGATACATCTTTGTTATGCCTGGATGCATACTCAATAGACTAGTATGGGCATGTTTCACAATATATCTTCTCAGTTCTCGATTACGAGGAACACGAGACTCTACCCCGAAATCTCGAGAATTCCATCGGTTCCTTCCTTGAACTCTAGTGTCTCGCCTTGTTTCATTTGCTCCCTTATTCCTTGCAAAAATTTATCGGCATTTTGCTTTTCCTTTATGTCTTCCATCAAGCTCGCTCGAGATAGTAACCATGCTAACACAGATCTTCCCGGTTTCAACTCAACAAATGACCACTCATCTCTAAAGCTGTTCAATGAGCTCCTTTTCTTTAATCATTAGCGAGAAACACTAATAATCTTCTGCTCAAGGCATCGGCCACGACATTCGCCTTACCGGGATGGTATAAAAGTTGAAAATCGTAATCGTTCGAGAAATTCCAACCACCTTCGCTGCCTCGTATTCAAGCTCCTTACGGTCGTACAAGTACTTCAAACTCTTGTGATCCTTGAAAATGTTGAACGTTGCTCCATAGAGAAAGTGTCTCCATATCTTCAAAGCAAAAACTACCGCATGACCAATTCTAAATCATGCGTAGGATAATTCTTTTCATGAATCTTCAATTGTCGAGAAGCATACGCCACCACGTTCGGTCTTGCATCAACACGCATCCTAGTCCTTGATAAGAAGCGTCACAATACACATCGAAAGATTTCGTCGAATCGGTAGGATTAACACCGGCGCGGTTGTTAACCTCTTCTTCAACTCTTGAAAACTAGCTTCACGTTCTTCCGTCCATTCGAAAGCTTGACTTTTCCTCGTAAGTTGTGTAAGCGGTCCAGCAATCTTGGAAAAACCTTCGATAAATCTCCGATAATAACCAGACAAGTCCAACAAAACTTCGAACTTACGTTACTGTCTTAGGTCTCTCCCACTTTGTAAAAGCAGTCTCCACTTTCGATGGGTCCACCGCTATACCTTCTTTAGAAATTACGTGACCAAGAAATTGAACTTCTTCCAACCAGAACTCACACTTAGACAACTTCGCATACAAGCTGTTTCTCCCTCA
The DNA here is from genome assembly GCA_029884605.1 of Ormosia emarginata. Taxonomy (NCBI): domain Eukaryota; kingdom Viridiplantae; phylum Streptophyta; class Magnoliopsida; order Fabales; family Fabaceae; genus Ormosia; species Ormosia emarginata. The sequence continues at coordinate 24,840,385 of JAQQTP010000073.1, forward strand.
AAATCGAAGAATAACACTTAGATGTTCGGCATGCTCTTCCTTCGATCTAGAATAGATCGAGAATGTCATCGATAAAGACAACGACAAATCTGTCTAGATACGGACGAAATATCTGTTCATATAATCCATAAATATGGCGGGAGCATTCGTCACCCGAATGGCATACGATACTCATAATGTCCATAACGAGTTCGGCGGTTTTCGGCACATCTTCCCCTTTTACACGAATACGGTGATAACGATCGTAGATCTATCTTGGAAAATATCACGGCTCCTCTCAATTGATCCATCAAATCGTCGATTCTTGGAAGCGGATATTTATTCTTGATAGTCACCTTGTTCAATTTGCCGATAGTCCACACAAAGTCGTGACGTTCCATCCTTCTTCTTGACCAAAAATCTTGGTGCACCCCATGGGGAAACACTAGGTCGTACAAATTCTTTCTCCAACGGTTCCACCAATTGCTTTTTCGGCTCCTCCAACTCTACTTGGCGACATACGATATGGTGCAATTGAGATAGGACACTGTTCCGTACTAAATCAATTGAGAACTCGATCTCCGCTCGGGCGGTAAACCGAGTACATCTTCGGGAAAAACATCCAGGAAAATCGTTGACAACGGGAATAGTATTCACATCCTTCTCATTCTTAACTTCTAGAAGACAATACCGAGATATCCCTGCGCTCCATCTCTCGGTAAAGACTTGACCTTAACGGCGGTTAAGAATCCGGACTCTTCTTCCTTAGGAAAAACTATAGTTTTTCTTCGCACAATCTATGAGGATATGGTTAGAACATAACCGGTCCATCCCTAAGATTACATCTATCTCAATGAGAGGCAAACAAATCAAATCAACCAAAAACAAACGGCCCTTCACAACAATAGGACAATCCAAACAGATCTTAGAAGTAACTACGGGTTTAGCGGTTGGTGTAGATACATTCAACATAACATTCGAGAGAAGACATAGGCAACTTCAACCTTTCCACACAATCATATGCAATAAAAGAGTGTGTAGCACCCGAGTCATACAAGACAGTCGAGAAGATTACCTCCAATGTCTCCTTCTCCTGAATAAGATCATCGAGACTTAGAAATCTCGAGATCCCACCATTGTATATACTCGTCCTCCGGATCTCGGTTGAGTACTTCCGGATTTGCGATTAGCTTTAACATACCGAGAGCACGGGTTTTCTCTCCATTTGTGGACAATCCTTTGCTATGTGCCCGGGTTGTTTACAATTGAAACAAAGCGCACCTTTAAGCTGTACACTCGGGAGAAATATGACCTTTCTTCCCGCACTTAAAACACGTTGGCGTAAACGCCACCCTGCATCGGCTCCACTACCACTTGCACTTCCACTAACGGATGGTCGTTGAGATTGACTTCTGTTGGCTTTGGTATACGGCTTACGTTGAAACCGATTGACATTACTACCTCCACTCTCTACGGAACCTTGTCGGTCCAAAATTCCGATTCCTCGATCTCTAGATGGCTCCAACTCTTCAAGTCGAGCACACGCATCCACCAACGCATGAAAGCGAGTCATCCTCAAAGATACCACTCCTCGTTTCGGTTCCACCCTTAAACACGATTCAAACTTCCTGCATCTCCACACATCATCTTGTCGTGTTTGAGCATAATCGAGAATTGAGATAAACTCTCAAATTTTGTGGCATACTCATTCACCGTCATATTCCCCCTGTCGCAAACCAAGAAATTCCATTTCCTTGGCATGCCTAACACTCGCGAGGAAAATATTTATCCGAGAAAAGTATTAGAAAATACTTCCCAGGTGATCTCAGTCCCTTCAGCTTGCAACACTCGGCGGATTCCTCTCCACCAATGTTCTGCATCTCCTCTCAGCATGAAAACAGCATAAGTCACTTTCTTTTCATCCGTACATCTCATCCCCTCAAATATTCTCTCTAAATCTTGCATCCTTGACTCGCTTTCTCGGATCCACCTCGCCTCTAAATTGTGGCGGATTATGACGCCTAAATTCGGATAAATTTAGGGCATCTGTGTAGCATCTTGTTGTTGGCTGCTCTCAAATTTTCTTGAGTAATCACTTCAGCCATCGCCGCATAGCCTCAGCAGCAACCAACATCGGATCCTCATCTCGATTTACGTTAGCACGTCCTCTGCCTCTACCAGCCATCTCCTTTCTTCAAACATAACAAAACAAAGTCAGATACATCCTTTAAGATATTTCCAAAAGGATATAAATCACAAAGATCACGAGAGAATCACACAGCTGCAAACAAAAACGGACCCGACCACAACCCCAAAAGACTCTAACTTGGGCTCACGATACCAACTAATGTAACACCCCTTTGGAGGATGTCACACATAAAAGAAAATAAAATAAATAGAAATAAAATCTACCCAAGTTTGGAATATTTGTTAAAATTATTACGGGTTGTAAAAATAATTCTACGATAGAGAAATATGTAATAAAAAGATAATACGGAAAATACGAAATAAAAAAAAAAACATCATCACTAATAATATACATATGGTTAAGTTATAAGCTGTACATATAATTTACAACTAAGACTACAACTATTTAAACAAAAACAGTAAAGAAAGCAATAAAAGAGTTAATATATACAGACATACGCTGACGCGCCCCAAAAAAAAAACATCATGATTATCTACTCCTCTGATGGATCACTCTCGGTGTGAAAATGATCATCAGGAGATAAATATCCCGATGTCTCGACACACGGCGATAACGGGATCGCGCAGTCGACACGATGCTTATCTCACTAGGCTCAGGGTTTTCAGCACCCCAATAACGCCTAATGGATAAGGGTAACTCTAAATGCGAGAAAAAGCGTCGTCGTCGAAATCGGATCTCCATCAAGCGTGACGTAGAATCACGGTCATACGTCCGGCATAGGTAACGAAGCACGATCTCCTCGTAAATGCCAAGCCGGATCACCTCCATGGAATACCGGCTCTACGAATCCCAAAAATGCGGGCGTCGCCATCCCCCACACAATCAATCCGAGAGGGTATGGATGATCGGATGGTTCTTGCTCGTAAAGCGATCGTCGGTCTGGCGATCTCCCTCTTCCTCGGGGTACACGATCTCAAGAGGTTGTTCCTCTTCTTCCTCTTCAAACTCTTTACCGCATAAAATAAATAGACAATAGACACATACAATAAAGAGGTAAGACAACATAAAATCATCGCATGACATGGCAAATAAGAAGACGACAAATAACTACTACACGGTTCATACAATACGAATAAGCTATAACGGTAATACATATTAAATATCCTAGTGTTTGAGAACATCATAGATATAACACAAATAAAGAAATTCACACGAGATAAATCAATTTCACGGATAAATAAGATAAGAAATAGACAACTAACATAAAAATTATCGAGATAAATACAAATAGAGAAAATGTAAAAACATCCAAGATGTTACCGGATAAAGATAAATAGAGAAAAATGGAATATTATCCAAGATATACTCAAATACACCAAAACACAACCCTACTCCATGGAGCTAAACCCAAACAGATATCGAGAGAGAATGACTTGCAAAATCTATTAGTACCACGGCTGCCTTGACCAACTATTACGCGATCACACGTTGCGTCGATAGCCTACGACACGGGAATCCACCATCCGGCGTAGTATAGTTCACGATCTCCGTTGTGGCACTATAGGCAATGTACTACTAGACTTTACAAACCTCGATTAAATATAGTGAATGTCGAGTACATTAGTGTGCTATCGGTTTACCACGGCCCGGCGGAGCTACCAAGCATTGTCCACGTGTGGGATCCGTACACTAAAGTCTCCAAGTTTATTAGAACAATAAACTACACTACACTTATCGCATCGACAACACGATGTGATTCGTCAAATCAACCCAAAACACCAAAAATGGTATAAAGACAAAACATAATTCCAAATATATGAAATTACGAAAATGCCCTTAAGATAAAAATATATGCCCTCAATGGCGAGAAAGCACATGCGGGTTCACTTTTTCCCGACAATGAGAAATAACCTCAAAAACACATGCGGGTTCACATTTTCCCCGGCGAAAAATAAATACGGTAACGGTCAATCGCGTAGAAATTTTATCGCGTTTTTGAAATCTCGTCGTTTTTACAAACGTTTAAAAATCGGGTAAAGATATTTTTCTGTTTTTAAAATCGCGTAGCATTTTAATACGTTTTCTCAATCGCGTAGGATTTTTAAATCATTTTCTTATTCGAATGCCTTTAAAATTACCATTTAAACAGATAGAAATAATATTTAGTACATTTAAACTACGTAGAATAATTTTTCATACCGCAGTATCTTGTCATTAGGATATTTTGACTATCTTATAGGTTCATTTTTACTAAAAATTGAGTATTTTGTTTAGAAACTTATAATAATGATTTTCTAAATTTTCCATAAAATTTCTATTTACCTAATTTTTAACCATTTCATTAAATTCTTTTTGAAATCTCTAACATGCTTCAAAACCAAAAGTGAGCTATATGTTAGAAAATTTCTTAACATTCTTGTATTTCCTTCCTAATGATAAAATTATGAATTTTAACCCTTTAGACTTACTTCTAATCAATTGGTTCCTTCATAAATCATTATAGAAAATTTCTTCTTAACTTGTATTGTTTCTTTTTAATTGAAAAAGGTTTAGAAACAAGTTTTTAAAATCATGAATTCCTATAGTGGCATGTTGGCGAATTTTATAAAACTTTTGCATTTGATTTCCAAAATGTCTTTCACCTTTTAAATCATATCAAATGTATTCTATAGTCTAAGTTCATTAAATCATTTTAGAAAATAGTTATCTATAGTCAATTTAATCCTTTAGGCATGTTGGCCCAAAATACTAAGTTTGTACCATTTGATTTCTAAATGCATTTTTCTTTGATCAAATCAATTAGAAACTTTCTTGATTCTCCTAGGTTAATTAAGCTACACTTTAGGAAAAATCAAGAGAACATTTTGGTCCTCCAAACTTGTCATTGCCGTGAGCTATTGGATTGTGTTCTTTGGAACACTCATGCAAACTTACACATGTTATTCACATCCTAAACCTTATCATACAATTCTAACACATGCATTTATATCTCTAACACATGCAAAATATTTCTAACACATGCAAAATATTTCTAACACATAAACCTAATTTAAAGCTTATAGACATACAATCAAAAGCTATTAGACATGCAAGATTATTACAATTACCAAATAAGAAAGCTACTAACACATAACACTTAAGCTACTAGCAACCACAAAAATTAACAAATACACATCAATAAACACACCACAACCGAATCCTTATGGATTCTACAAACAACTCATCTTCTTACCACCATCAAGGGATGATAAGAATTGTCTTCCTCTTACCTTAAATGAAGACAAAAACTTGCTTTCTCACCTCCTTAGGTCACGGTTTTCACTCCACCAAACACCTAAAAATTTCAAACAAAACCTACATGTTACTAACCATGAAAAAGAAGCTAAACCATGGAAAAATCATGGCTTAGAACTTTGAAAAAGAAGAGAGAAAAGAAAAGTATGAAATTTCACCTTCTAGGTAAAACTTCCAAGGTTGGTTTCCAAGCCTTAGATGGAAGAATTTGAAGAAACTCCCAACTACAAAGGTTCTTAGAATGGTGTTTAGATTAAGGAAACTTGGTTAGAAAAATTTTTGGATGGTTGGAGTGTTAGGAAACAAGCTTGGCGAATATGGTGGAGAAAATGGGCAAGAATGGTGGCTAGGGTTCTTGATGAGAGAGAAGAGAGAAAAGTGATGAAGACAAAGTGATTTTTGGTCACCAAAGGCCTCTTGGCCGTGGACTTCAAGTGGGGTGCAAGGTGGGCACCTTGCTTGGCTTCATCAAGCCATTGGATGAATCAAAGGCTAAGATTAAGCCTTGGTGAGCAAGCCTACTTCTCATTGGTTGGTTCTTATGGTGACTCACATGGCTTAGTCACCTGCGTAATAAATTTTCTGTGAGTCGACTAGTGAGTCGACTGTTCTGGAAAGTTCTACGACTACGGTGATTAATTAAGCTACCGATCTAAGCAGTTACGCTAATTGTGGGTCCCGCAAAATATTTAGGGTCCCTTGTCACTAAAACATCTTGACTAATAAAATAATATTATAATAATATAAAATTATTTTATTTGTGATTAAATCTAAAAATTAAAAGATTATTTTTAGTCTCATTTAGAATCGGGTTAAGTAAGATCCCCCGATTCTAAATAATAAAATAAGATTTTCCCGGCAGGAAAATATTATTTTCTGCCTCGAGCAAATCACACAAAAAGTTCATATAAAATCACAGACGGTATTTTACGGCATTAAATCAAGAAGAAAACAATTAAAAACAGCAGACAAAAACGAGAGAAAGCGATGCGTTCGGGACGTAACGGTCATTTTCCATTTTTTTCCCACAACGTAGGTAATCGTCCAAAACGTTCAAATAAAATATCCAGCGGTATTATTTAGTTGTATATCTTTCGAGAAAAATTAATACTGATAGCTCGAGAAAAATTTTTATTTTCTAGTCTCGAAGCAAACTACGTAAAACGATCAAATAAAATTTGAACTGTATTATCGTAGTTGTTTTCATACAAAATTCAAAACAGAAAAATAGGGACACGGCGGTCATTCATACAAAAGCATGAAAAACGAGAAAACAGTACATTAGAATATTTTCTAAAAATTGGGGCGTTACAACACTCCCGACAAATAAAAATTTCGTCCTCGAAATTGATGTTCATCCGAACAAATGAGGATCTTGATCCTTCATTTTATCTTCAGTTCCCAAGTAGCTTCACCCGTCACATCATTCCATATAACTTTCACCGGCTCGATCATCTTCCCTCGAAATTTGCTTTACCTTTCGTCTCTATCACGACGGGTAAAGTTTCGTAAGTCAAATTCTCCTTTAAGCGTACGTCATCGATTTGTATAACATGTGTCGGATCGGCATATACTTCCGTAAGCGAGACACATGAAACACGTCATGCAAATTGGATAGAAACGGCGGCAAAGCAATCGATATGCTACAGGACCAATACGTCGGATAATCGATATGGTCCAATGAATTTAGGAGTAAGCTTCTTAGACTTAATTACTCTTCCGACACCAGTCGTAGGAGTAACTCTCAGAAACACATGCTCACCCTCCTCAAACTCAAGAGGTCGTCTTCGCTTATCCGCGTAACTCTTTTTTGCTGCTTTGCGTCGTCCTCATCTTCTCTTGTATCATCTTGACTTTATCAGTAGTTTGTTGTACAAGCTCCGGTCCAACAGTCATACTTTCTCCATCTTGATACCAGCATAACGGCGTTCGACATCGTCTTCCATACAATGCTTCATAAGGTGCCATTCCGATGCTTGCGTGAAAACTATTGTTGTAGGTGAATTCTATCAAAGATAAAAATTCATCCCAACTTCCCCGTTGTTCCAAAACACAAGCACGCAATAAATCCTCCAAAGGCGTATAGTTCTTTCGGTCGACCGTCGGTCTGCGGATGATACGGCTGAACTCGGTCGTAACTTAGTTCCCATAGCTTCTTGCGAGACTTCGCCAAAATCTTGACGTAAACCTCGGATCACGATCGAAATTATACTTGTCGGTACACCATGTAGTCGACAATTTCACGATGTACAAGCTGGGTTAATCTTTCCAATGAATATTTGATATTGATCGGTAAGAAATGAGCCGATTTCGTAAGTCTATCGACTATAACCCATATTGCGTCATGACCTCTCCTTGTCTTTGGCAAACCGATAACGAAATCCATAGAAATGCTTTGTCCCATTTCCATTACGGAATCGATAATGGTTGCAACATCACTGGTCTTTGGTGTTCAACTTTCGACTTTTGACAAACTAGGCAAGTTGACACGCATCTAACAACATCACCCTTCATTCCATGCCACGAGAATAACTTCTTCAAGTCTTGATACATCTTTGTTATGCACTGGATGCATACTCAATAGACTAGTATGGGCATGTTTCACAATATATCTTCTCGACTCTCGATTACGAGGAACACGAGACTCTACCCGAAATCTCGAGAATTCCATCGGTTCCTTCCTTGAACTCTAGTGTCTCGCCTTGTTTCATTTGCTCTTATTCCTTGCAAAAATTTATCGGCATTTTGCTTTTCCTTTTATGTCTTCCATCAACTCGCTCGAGATAGTAACCATGCTAACACAGATCTTCCCGGTTTTAACTCAACAAATGACCACTCATCTCTAAAGCTGTTCAATGAGCTCCTTTTCTTTAATCATTAGAGCGAGAAACACTAATAATCTTCTGCTAAGGCATCGGCCACGACATTCGCCTTACCGAGGATGGTATAAAAGTTGAAAATCGTAATCGTTCGAGAAATTCCAACCACCTTCGCTGCCTCATATTCAGCTCCTTACGGTCGTACAAGTACTTCAAACTCTTGTGATCACCTTGAAAATGTTGAACGTTGCTCCATAGAGAAAGTGTCTCCATATCTTCAAAGCAAAAACTACCGCAGCCAATTCTAAATCATGCGTAGGATAATTCTTCTCATGAATCTTCAATTGTCGAGAAGCATACGCCACCACATTCCGGTCTTGCATCAACACGCATCCTAGTCCTTGATAAGAAGCGTCACAATACACTTCGAAAGATTTCGTCGAATCTGGTAGGATTAACACGGCGCGGTTGTTAACCTCTTCTTCAACTCTTGAAAACTAGCTTCACGTTCTTCCGTCCATTCGAAAGCTTGACTTTTCCTCGTAAGTTGTGTAAGCGGTCCAGCAATCTTGGAAAAACCTTCGATAAATCTCCGATAATAACCAGCAAGTCCAACAAAACTTCGAACTTCTGTTACTGTCTTAGGTCTCTCCCACGTAAAAGCAGTCTCCACTTTCGATGGGTCCACCGCTATACCTTCTTTAGAAATTACGTGACCAAGAAATTGAACTTCTTCAACCAGAACTCACACTTAGACAACTTCGCATACAAGCTGTTTCTCCCTCAAAATCGAAGAATAACACTTAGATGTTCGGCATGCTCTTCCTTCGATCTAGAATAGATCGAGAATGTCATCGATAAAGACAACGACAAATCTGTCTAGATACGGACGAAATATCCTGGTTCATATAATCCATAAATATGGCGGGAGCATTCGTCACCCCGAATGGCATTACGATACTCATAATGTCCATAACGAGTTCGGCGTTTTCGGCACATCTTCCCCTTTTACACGAATTTGGTGATAAACGATCGTAGATCTATCTTGGAAAATATCACGGCTCCTCTCAATTGATCCATCAAATCGTCGATTCTTGGAAGCGGATATTTATTCTTGATAGTCACCTTGTTCAATTGCCGATAGTCCACACAAAGTCGTGACGTTCCATCCTTCTTCTTGACCAAAAATCTTGGTGCACCCCATGGGGAAACACTAGGTCGTACAAATTCTTTCTCCAACGGTTCCACCAATTGCTTTTTCGGCTCCTCCAACTCTACGGCGACATACGATATGGTGCAATTGAGATAGGACACTGTTCCGGTACTAAATCAATTGAGAACTCGATCTCCGCTCGGGCGGTAAACCAGTACATCTTCGGGAAAAACATCCAGGAAAATCGTTGACAACGGGAATAGTATTCACATCCTTCTCATTCTTAACTTCTAGAGAAGACAATACCGGATATCCCTGCGCTCCATCTCTCGGTAAAGACTTGACCTTAACGCGCAGTTAAGAATCCGAGACTCTTCTTCCTTAGGAAAAACTATAGTTTTCTTCGCACAATCTATGAGGATATGGTTAGAACATAACCGGTCCATCCCTAAGATTACATCTATCTCAATGAGAGGCAAACAAATCAAATCAACCAAAAACAAACGGCCCTTCACAACAATAGGACAATCCAAACAGATCTTAGAAGTAACTACGGGTTTAGCGGTTGGTGTAGATACATTCAACATAACATTCGGAGAAGACATAGGCAACTTCAACCTTTCCACACAATCATATGCAATAAAAGAGTGTGTAGCACCCGAGTCATACAAGACAGTCGAGAAGATTACCTCCAATGTCTCCTTCTCCTGAATAAGATCATCGGACTTAGAAATCTCGAGATCCCACCATTGTATATACTCGTCCTCCGGATCTCGGTTGAGTACTTCCAGATTTTTTTGCGATTAGCTTTAACATACCGAACATGACGGGTTTTCTCTCCATTTGTGGACAATCCTTTGCTATGTGCCCGGGTTGTTTACAATTGAAACAAACTGCACCTTTAAGCTGTACACTCGGGAGAAATATGACCTTTCTTCCCGCACTTAAAACACGTTGGCGTAAACGCCACCCTCTGTCCAGCTCCACTACCACTTGCACTTCCACTAACAGATGGTCGTTGAGATTGACTTCCTGTTGGCCTGGTATACGGCTTACGCTGAAACCGATTGACATTACTACCTCCACCTCTCTGGAACCTTGTCGGTCCAAAATTCCGATTCCTCTGATCTCTAGATGGCTCCAACTCTTCAAGTCGAGCACACGCATCCACCAACGCATGAAACTGAGTCATCCTCAAAGATACCACTCCTCGTTTCAGTTCCACCCTTAAACCTGATTCAAACTTCCTGCATCTCCACACATCATCTTGTCGTGTTTCGAGCATAATCTGAGAATTGAGATAAACTCTCAAATTTTGTGGCATACTCATTCACCGTCATATTCCCCTGTCGCAAACCAAGAAATTCCATTTCCTTGGCATGCCTAACACTCGCGAGGAAAATATTTATCCGAGAAAAGTATTAGAAAATACTTCCCAGTGATCTCGGTCCCTTGACTTGCAACACTCGGCGGATTCCTCTCCACCAATGTTCTGCGCATCTCCTCTCGGCATGAAAACAAGCATAAGTCACTTTCTTTTCATACGTACATCTCATCCCCTCAAATATTCTCTCTAAATCTTGCATCCCCGACTCGCTTTCTCGGATCCACCTCGCCTCTAAATTGTGGCGGATTATGACGCCTAAATTCAGATAAATTTAGGGCATCTGTGTAGCATCTTGTTGTTGGTTTGCTCTCAAATTTTGCTGAGTAATCACTTCAGCCATGCCGCATAGCCTCAGCAGCAACCAACATCGGGTCCTCATCTCGATTTACGTTAGCACGTCCTCTGCCTCTACCAGCCATCTCCTTTCTTCAAACATAACAAAACAAAGTCAGATACATCCTTTAAGATATTTCCAAAAGGATATAAATCACAAAGATCACGAGAGAATCACACAAAGCACAAACAAAAACGGACCCGACCACAACCCCAAAAGACTCTAACTTGGGCTCTGATACCAACTAATGTAACACCCCTTTGGAGGATGTCACACATAAAAGAAAATAAAATAAATAGAAATAAAATCTACCCAAGTTGCGGAATATTTGTTAAAATTATTACGGGTTGTAAAAATAATTCACGATAGACGAAATATGTAATAAAAAGATAATACGGAAAATACGACGAAAAAAAAAAACATCATCACTAATAATATACATATGGTTAAGTTATAAAGCTGTACATATAATTTACAACTAAGACTACAACTATTTAAACAAAACAGTAAAGAAAGCAATAAAAGAGTTATATATATACGAGACATACTGCCGACGAAAAAAAAAAAAAAAAAACATCATGATTATCTAATCCTCGATGGATCACTCTCGGTGTGAAAATGATCATCGGGAGATAAATATCACGATGTCTCGACACACGGCGATAACGGGATCGCGCGGTCGACACGATGCTTATCTCACTAGGCTCGGGGTTTTCGGCACCCCAATAACGCCTAATGGATAAGGGTAACTCTAAGTGCGAGAAAAAGCGTCGTCGTCGAAATCGGATCTCCATCAAGCGATGACGTAGAATCACGGTCATACGTCCGGCATAGGTAACGAAGCACGATCTCCTCGTAAATGCCAAGCCGGATCACCTCCATGGAATACCGGCTCTACGAATCCCAAAAATGCGGGCGTCGCCATCCCCCACACAATCAATCCGAGGGTATGGATGATCGGATGGTTCTTGCTCGTAAAGCGATCGTCGGTCTGGCTTGATCTCCCTCTTCCTCGGGGTACACGATCTCAAGAGGTTGTTCCTCTTCTTCCTCTTCAAACTCTTTACCGCATAAAATAAATAGACAATAGACACATACAATAAAGAGGTAAGACAACATAAAATCATCGCAACATGGCAAATAAGAAAGACGACAAATAACTACTACACGGTTCATACAATACGAATAAGCTATAACAAGATAATACATATTAAATATCCTAGTGTTTGAGAACATCATAGATATAACACAAATAAAGAAATTCACACGAGATAAATCAATCTCACGAGATAAAATAAGATAAGAAATAGACAACTAACATAAAAATTATCGAGATAAATACAAATAGAGAAAATGTAAAAACATCCAAGATGTTACCGGATAAAGATAAATAGAGAAAAATGGAATATTATCCAAGATATACTCAAATACACCAAAAACACAACCCTACTCCATGGAGCTAAACCCAAACAGATATCGAGAGAATGACTTGCAAAATCTATTAGTACCACGGCTGCCCAACCAACTATTACGCGATCACACGTTGCGTCAATAGCCTACGACACTTTGGGAATCCACCATCCGGGCGTAGTATAGTTCTGATCTCCCGTTGTGGCACTATAGGCAATGTACTACTAGACTTTACAAACCTCGATTAAATATAGTGAATGTCGAGTACATTAGTGTGCTATCGGTTTACCACGGCCCGGCGGAGCTACCAAGCTGTCACGTGTGGGATCCCGTACACTAAAGTCTCCAAGTTTATTAGAACAATAAACTACACTACACTTATCGCATCGACAACACGATGTGATTCGTCTAAATCAACCCAAAACACCAAAAATCGGTATAAAGACAAAACATAATTCCAAATATATGAAATTACGAAAATGCCCTTAAGATAAAAATATATGCCCTCAATGGCGAGAAAGCACATGCGGGTTCACTTTTTCCCGACAATGAAATAACCTCAAAAACACATGCGGGTTCACATTTTCCCGACAAGCGAAAAATAAATACGGTAACGGTCATCGCGTAGAAATTTTATCGCGTTTTTGAAATCTCGTCGTTTTTACAAACGTTTAAAAATCGGGTAAAGATATTTTTGTTTTTAAAATCGCGTAGCATTTTTAATACGTTTTCTCAATCGCGTAGGATTTTTAAATCATTTTCTTATTCGAATGCCTTTAAAATTACCATTTAAACAGATAGAAATAATATTTAGTACATTTAAACTACGTAGAATAATTTTTCATACCATATATTGTCATTAGGATATTTTGACTATCTTATAGGTTCATTTTTACTAAAAATTGACTGAGTATTTTGTTTATAAACTTATAATAATGATTTTCTAAATTTTCCATAAAATTTCTATTTACCTAATTTTTAACCATTTCATTAAATTCTTTTTGAAATCTCTAACATGCTTCAAAACCAAAAGTGAGCTATATGTTAGAAAATTTCTTAACATTCTTGTATTTCCTTCCTAATGATAAAATTATGAATTTTAACCCTTTAGACTTACTTCTAATCAATTGGTTCCTTCATAAATCATTATAGAAAATTTCTTCTTAACTTGTATTGTTTCTTTTTAATTGAAAAAGGTTTAGAAACAAGTTTTTAAAATCATGAATTCCTATAGTGGCATGTTGGCGAATTTTATAAAACTTTTGCATTTGATTTCCAAAATGTCTTTCACCTTTTAAATCATATCAAATGTATTCTATAGTCTAAGTTCATTAAATCATTTTAGAAAATAGTTATCTATAGTCAATTTAATCCTTTAGGCATGTTGGCCCAAAATACTAAGTTTGTACCATTTGATTTCTAAATGCATTTTTCTTTGATCAAATCAATTAGAAACTTTCTTGATTCTCCTAGGTTAATTAAGCTACACTTTAGGAAAAATCAAGAGAACATTTTGGTCCTCCAAACTTGTCATTGCCGTGAGCTATTGGATTGTGTTCTTTGGAACACTCATGCAAACTTACACATGTTATTCACATCCTAAACCTTATCATACAATTCTAACACATGCATTTATATTCTAACACATGCAAAATATTTCTAACACATGCAAAATATTTCTAACACATAAACCTAATTTAAAGCTTATAGACATACAATCAAAAGCTATTAGACATGCAAGATTATTACAATTACCAAATAAGAAAGCTACTAACACATAACACTTAAGCTACTAGCAACCACAAAAATTAACAAATACACATCAATAAACACACCACCACCGAATCCTTATGGATTCTACAAACAACTCATCTTCTTACCACCATCAAGGGATGATAAGAATTGTCTTCCTCTTACCTTAAATGAAGACAAAAACTTGCTTTCTCACCTCCTTAGGTCACGGTTTTCACTCCACCAAACACCTAAAAATCTCAAACAAAACCTACATGTTACTAACCATGAAAAAGAAGCTAAACCATGGAAAAATCATGGCTTAGAACTTTGAAAAAGAAGAGAGAAAAGAAAAGTATGAAATTTCACCTTCTAGGTAAAACTTCCAAGGTTGGTTTCCAAGCCTTAGATGGAAGAATTTGAAGAAACTCCCAACTACAAAGGTTCTTAGAATGGTGTTTAGATTAAGGAAACTTGGTTAGAAAAATTTTTGGATGGTTGGAGTGTTAGGAAACAAGCTTGGCGAATATGGTGGAGAAAATGGGCAAGAATGGTGGCTAGGGTTCTTGATGAGAGAAGAGAGAAAAGTGATGAAGACAAAGTGATATTTTGGTCACCAAAGGCCTCTTGGCCGTGGACTTCAAGTGGGGTGCAAGGTGGGCACCTTGCTTGGCTTCATCAAGCCATTGGATGAATCAAAGGCTAAGATTAAGCCTTGGTGAGCAAGCCTACTTCTCATTGGTTGGTTATGGTGACTCACATGGCTTAGTCACACTGCTGCGTAATAAATGCTCTCTGTGAGTCGGACTAGTGAGTCACTGTTACTGAAAGTTCTACGACTACGGTGATTAATTAAGCTACCGATCTAACCGTTTACGCTAATTGTGGGTCCAAAATATTTCCGGGTCCCTTGTCACTAAAACATCTTGACTAATAAAATAATATTATAATAATATAAAATTATTTTATTTGTGATTAAATCCTAAAAATTAAAAGATTATTTTTAGTCTCATTTAGAATCGGGTTAAGTAAGATCCCCCAATTCTAAATAATAAAATAAGATTTTCCCGGCCCGGAAAATATTATTTTCTGCCTCGAGCAAATCACACAAAAAGTTCATATAAAATCACAGACAGTATTTTCTGGCATTAAATCAAGAAGAAAACAATTAAAAACAGACAAAAACAGAGAAAACAGTACGTTCGGGACGTAACGGTCATTTTCCCGTTTTTTCCCACAACGTAGGTAATCGTCCAAAACGTTCAAATAAAATATCCAGCAGTATTATTTAGTTGTATATCTTTCAGAAAAATTAATACAGTAGCTCAGAAAAATTTTTATTTTACCGTCTCGAAGCAAACTACGTAAAACGATCAAATAAAATTTGAACCTGTATTATCGTAGTTGTTTTCATACAAAATTCAAGAACAGAAAAATAGGGACACAGCGGTCATTCATACAAAAGCATGAAAAACAGAAAACAGTACATTCAGAATATTTTCTAAAAATTGGGGCGTTACAACACTCCCCAACAAATAAAAATTTCGTCCTCGAAATTCGATGTTCATCCGAACAAATGAGGATACTGATCCTTCATTTTATCTTCTAATTCCCAAGTAGCTTCACCCGTCACATCATTCCATATAACTTTCACCAGCTCGATCATCTTCCCTCGAAGCTGCTTTACCTTTCTGTCCTCTATCCTGACAGGTAAAGTTTCGTAAGTCAAATTCTCCTTTAATTGTACGTCATCGATTGTATAACATGTGTCGGATCGGCATATACTTCCGTGGCGAGACACATGAAACACGTCATGCAAATTGGATAGAAACGGCGGCAAAGAAATCGATATGCTACGGGACCTATACGTCGGATAATCGATATGGTCCAATGAATTTAGGAGTAAGCTTCTTAGACTTAATTACTCTTCCGACACCGGTCGTAGGAGTAACTCTCGAAACACATGCTCACCCTCCTCAAATTCAAGAGGTCGTCTTCGCTTATCCGCGTAACTCTTTTGTACGCTGCGTCGTCCTCATCTTCTCTTGTATCATCTTGACTTTATCCGTAGTTTGTTGTACAAGCTCGGTCCAATGATCATACTTTCTCCATCTTGATACCAAAGATAACGGCGTTCGACATCGTCTTCCATACAATGCTTCATAAGGTGCCATTCCGATGCTTGCGTGAAAACTATTGTTGTAGGTGAATTCTATCAAAGATAAAAATTCATCCCAACTTCCCCGTTGTTCCAAAACACAAGCACGCAATAAATCCTCCAAAGACTGTATAGTTCTTTCAGTCTGACCGTCAGTCTGCGGATGATACGCTGAACTCAGTCGTAACTTAGTTCCCATAGCTTCTTGCAGACTTCGCCAAAATCTTGACGTAAACCTCGGATCACGATCGAAATTATACTTGTCGGTACACCATGTAGTCGACAATTTCACTCGATGTACAACTCGGGTTAATCTTTCCAATGAATATTTGATATTGATCGGTAAGAAATGAGCCGATTTCGTAAGTCTATCGACTATAACCCATATTGCGTCATGACCTCTCCTTGTCTTTGGCAAACCAGTAACGAAATCCATAGAAATGCTGTCCCATTTCCATTCTGGAATCGATAATGGTTGCAACATCCCAGCTGGTCTTTGGTGTTCAACTTTCGACTTTTGACAAACTAGGCAAGTTGACACGCATCTAACAACATCACCCTTCATTCCATGCCACCAGAATAACTTCTTCAAGTCTTGATACATCTTTGTTATGCCTGGATGCATACTCAATAGACTAGTATGGGCATGTTTCACAATATATCTTCTCAGCTCTCGATTACGAGGAACACAGACTCTACCCCGAAATCTCAGAATTCCATCAGTTCCTTCCTTGAACTCTAGTGTCTCGCCTTGTTTCATTTGCTCCCTTATTCCTTGCAAAAATTTATCGGCATTTTGCTTTTCCTTTATGTCTTCCATCAACTCGCTCGAGATAGTAACCATGCTAATACAGATCTTCCCGGTTTAACTCAACAAATGACCACTCATCTCTAAACTGTTCAATGAGCTCTTTTTCTTTAATCATTAGCGCAGAAACACTAATAATCTTCCTGCTCAAGGCATCGGCCACGACATTCGCCTTACCAGGATGGTATAAAAGTTGAAAATCGTAATCGTTCAGAAATTCCAACCACCTTCGCTGCCTCATATTCAATTCCTTCTGGTCGTACAAGTACTTCAAACTCTTGTGATCACTGAAAATGTTGAACGTTGCTCCATAGAGAAAGTGTCTCCATATCTTCAAAGCAAAAACTACCGCAGACCAATTCTAAATCATGCGTAGGATAATTCTTTTCATGAATCTTCAATTGTCGAGAAGCATACGCCACCACGTTCCGGTCTTGCATCAACACGCATCCTAGTCCTTGATAAGAAGCGTCACAATACACATCGAAAGATTTCGTCGAATCTGGTAGGATTAACACCGGCGCAGTTGTTAACCTCTTCTTCAACTCTTGAAAACTAGCTTCACGTTCTTCCGTCCATTCGAAAGCTTGACTTTTCCTCGTAAGTTGTGTAAGCGGTCCAGCAATCTTGGAAAAACCTTCGATAAATCTCCGATAATAACCAAGCAAGTCCAACAAAACTTCGAAACATTCTTGTCTTAGGTCTCTCCCACTGTAAAACAGTCTCCACTTTCGATGGGTCCACCGCTATACCTTCTTTAGAAATTACGTGACCAAGAAATTGAACTTCTTCTAACCAGAACTCACACTTAGACAACTTCGCATACAAGCTGTTTCTCCCTCAAAATCGAAGAATAACACTTAGATGTTCAAGCATGCTCTTCCTTCGATCTAGAATAGATCGAATGTCATCGATAAAGACAACGACAAATCCTCTAGATATGGACGAAATATTCTGTTCATATAATCCATAAATATAGCAGGAGCATTCGTCACCCCGAATGGCATTACCTGATACTCATAATGTCCATAACGAGTTCGAAAAGCAGTTTTCGGCACATCTTCCCCTTTTACACGAATCTGGTGATAACCTGATCGTAGATCTATCTTGGAAAATATCACAGCTCCTCTCAATTGATCCATCAAATCGTCGATTCTTGGAAGCGGATATTTATTCTTGATAGTCACCTTGTTCAATTGCCGATAGTCCACACAAAGTCGTGACGTTCCATCCTTCTTTTTGACCAAAAGTACTGGTGCACCCCATGGGGAAACACTAGGTCGTACAAATTCTTTCTCCAACGGTTCCACCAATTGCTTTTTCAGCTCCTCCAACTCACCGGCGACATACGATATGGTGCAATTGAGATAGGACTGTTCCCGTACTAAATCAATTGAGAACTCGATTTCCGCTCGGGCGGCAAACCGGTACATCTTCGAAAAACGTCAGGAAAATCGTTGACAACGGGAATAGTATTCACATCCTTCTCATTCTTAACTTCTAGAGAAGACAATACCGAGATATCCTCGCGCTCCATCTCTCAGTAAAGACTTGACCTTAACAGCGGTTAAGAATCCAGACTCTTCTTCCTTAGGAAAAACTATAGTTTTCTTCGCACAATCTATGAGGATATGGTTAGAACATAACCAGTCCATCCCTAAGATTACATCTATCTCAATGAGAGGCAAACAAATCAAATCAACCAAAAACAAACGGCCCTTCACAACAATAGGACAATCCAAACAGATCTTAGAAGTAACTACAGGTTTAGCAGTTGGTGTAGATACATTCAACATAACATTCAGAGAAGACATAGGCAACTTCAACCTTTCCACACAATCATATGCAATAAAAGAGTGTGTAGCACCCAAGTCATACAAGACAATCAGAAGATTACCTCCAATGTCTCCTTCTCCCGAATAAGATCATCAGACTTAGAAATCTCAGATCCCACCATTGTATATACTCGTCCTCCGGATCTCGGTTGAGTACTTCCAGATTTTTGCTTCGATTAGCTTTAACATACCGAATGACGAGGTTTTCTCTCCGGTGTGGACAATCCTTTGCTATGTGCCCGGGTTGTTTACAATTGAAACAAAGCGCACCTTTAAGCTGTACACTCGGGAGAAATATGACCTTTCTTCCCGCACTTAAAACACGTTGGCGTAAACGCCACCCTGTGTCAGCCTCCACTACCACTTGCACTTCCACTAACAGATGGTCGTTGAGATTGACTTCCTGTTGGCCTGGTATACGGCTTACGCTGAAACCGATTGACATTACTACCTCCACCTCTCTGGAACCTTGTCGGTCCAAAATTCCGATTCCTCTGATCTCTAGATGGCTCCAACTCTTCAAGTCGAGCACACGCATCCACCAACGCATGAAACTGAGTCATCCTCAAAGATACCACTCCTCGTTTCAGTTCCACCCTTAAACCTGATTCAAACTTCCTGCATCTCCACACATCATCTTGTCGTGTTTGAGCATAATCGAGAATTGAGATAAACTCTCAAATTTTGTGGCATACTCATTCACCGTCATATTCCCTGTCGCAACCCAAGAAATTCCATTTCCTTGGCATGCCTAGCACTCGCAGAAAATATTTATCCGAGAAAAGTATTAGAAAATACTTCCCAAGTGATCTCGGTCCCTTCACTTGCAACACTCGGCGGATTCCTCTCCACCAATGTTCTCGCATCTCCTCTCAAAGCATGAAAACAACATAAGTCACTTTCTTTTCATCGTACATCTCATCCCCTCAAATATTCTCTCTAAATCTTGCATCCACCGACTCGCTTTCTCCGGATCCACCTCGCCTCTAAATTGTGGCGGATTATGACGCCTAAATTCGGATAAATTTAGGGCATCTGTCGTAGCATCTTGTTGTTGGGTGCTCTCAAATTTTCTTTGAGTAATCACTTGACCATCCGCCGCATAGCCTCTCAAGAAGCAACCAACATCGGATCCTCATCTCGATTTACGTTAGCACGTCCTCTCGCCTCTACCAGCCATCTCCTTTCTTCAAACATAACAAAACAAAGTCGATACATCCTTTAAGATATTTCCAAAAGGATATAAATCACAAAGATCACGAGAGAATCACACAAAGACAAACAAAAACAGACCCAACCACAACCCCAAAAGACTCTAACTTGGGCTCTGATACCAACTAATGTAACACCCCTTTGGAGGATGTCACACATAAAAGAAAATAAAATAAATAGAAATAAAATCTACCCAAGTTGTGGAATATTTGTTAAAATTATTACGGGTTGTAAAATAATTCGATAGACGAAATATGTAATAAAAAGATAATACGAAAAATACGAAATAAAAAAAAACATCATCACTAATAATATACATATGGTTAAGTTATAAACCTGTACATATAATTTACAACTAAGACTACAACTATTTAAACAAAAACAAGAAAGAAAGCAATAAAAGAGTTAATATATACGAGACATACGCCGACGCGCCCAAAAAAAAAAAAAAACATCATGATTATCTATCTCCTCGATGGATCACTCTCGGTGTGAAAATGATCATCGGGAGATAAATATCCACGATGTCTCGACACACGGCGATAACGGGATCGCGCGGTCGACACGATGCTTATCTCACTAGGCTCGGGGTTTTCGGCACCCCAATAACGCCTAATGGATAAGGGTAACTCTAAGTGCGAGAAAAAGCGTCGTCGTCGAAATCGGATCTCCATCAAAGCGATGACGTAGAATCACGGTCATACGTCCAAAGATAGGTAATGAAGCACGATCTCCTCGTAAATGCCAAGCCAGATCACCTCCATGGAATACCGGCTCTACGAATCCCAAAAATGCGGCGTCGCCATCCCCCACACAATCAATCCGAGAGGGTATGGATGATCGGATGGTTCTTGCTCGTAAACCGATCGTCGGTCGCCGATCTCCCTCTTTCTCTCGGGGTACACGATCTCAAGAGGTTGTTCCTCTTCTTCCTCTTCAAACTCTTTACCGCATAAAATAAATAGACAATAGACACATACAATAAAGAGGTAAGACAACATAAAATCATCGCAACATGGCAAATAAGAAGACGACACATAACTACTACACACAGTTCATACAATACGAATAAGCTATAACAGTAATACATATTAAATATCCTAGTGTTTCAGAACATCACAGATATAACACAAATAAAGAAATTCACACAGATAAATCAATTTCACAGATAAACTAAGATAAGAAATAGACAACTAACATAAAAATTATCAGATAAATACAAATAGAGAAAATGTAAAAACATCCAAGATGTTACCAGATAAAGATAAATAGAGAAAAATGGAATATGATCCAAGATATACTCAAATACACCAAAACACAACCCTACTCCATGGAGCTAAACCCAAACAGATATCAGAGAGAATGACTTGCAAAATCTATTAGTACCACGGCTGCCCAACCAACTATTACGCGATCACACGTTGCGTCAATAGCCTACGACCTTTCTGGGAATCCACCATCCGGGCGTAGTATAGTTCATGATCTCCGTTGTGGCACTATAGGCAATGTACTACTAGACTTTACAAACCTCGATTAAATATAGTGAATGTCGAGTACATTAGTGTGCTATCGGTTTACCACGGCCCAACGGAGCTACCAACTCGTCACATGTGGGATCCCGTACACTAAAGTCTCCAAGTTTATTAGAACAATAAACTACACTACACTTATCGCATCGACAACACGATGTGATTCGTCTCATCAACCCAAAACACCAAAAATCGGTATAAAGACAAAACATAATTCCAAATATATGAAATTACGAAAATGCCCTTAAGATAAAAATATATGCCCTCAATGGCGAGAAAGCACATGACGGGTTCACTTTTTCCCGACAAATAAACAACCTCAAAAACACATGACGGGTTCACATTTTCCCGACAGCGAAAAATAAATACGGTAACGGTCAATCGCGTAGAAATTTTATCGCGTTTTTGAAATCTCGTCGTTTTTACAAACGTTTAAAAATCGGGTAAAGATATTTTTCTGTTTTTAAAATCGCGTAGCATTTTAATACGTTTTCTCAATCGCGTAGGATTTTTAAATCATTTTCTTATTCGAATGCCTTTAAAATTACCATTTAAACAGATAGAAATAATATTTAGTACATTTAAACTACGTTAGAATAATTTTTCATACCGTATCTTGTCATTAGGATATTTTACTATCTTATAGGTTCATTTTTACTAAAAATTGACAAGTATTTTGTTTAGAAATATTATAATAATGGTTTTCTAAATTTTCCATAAAATTTCCATTTACCTAATTTTTAACCATTTATTTAATTCTTTTTGAAATCTCTAACATGCTTCAAAACCAAAAGTGAGCTATATGTTAGAAAATTTCTTAACATTCTTGTATTTCCTTCCTAATGATAAAATTATGAATTTTAACCCTTTAGACTTACTTCTAATCAATTGGTTCCTTCATAAATCATTATAGAAAATTTCTTCTTAACTTGTATTGTTTCTTTTTAATTGAAAAAGGTTTAGAAACAAGTTTTTAAAATCATGAATTCCTATAGTGGCATGTTGGCCGAATTTTATAAAACTTTTGCATTTGATTTCCAAAATGTCTTTCACCTTTTAAATCATATCAAATGTATTCTATAGTCTAAGTTCATTAAATCATTTTAGAAAATAGTTATCTATAGTCAATTTAATCCTTTAGGCATGTTGGCCCAAAATACTAAGTTTGTACCATTTGATTTCTAAATGCATTTTTCTTTGATCAAATCAATTAGAAACTTTCTTGATTCTCCTAATCAATTAAGTTGCACTTTAGGAAAAATGAAGAGAACATTTTGGTCCTCCAAACTTGTCATTGCCGTGAGCTATTGGATTGTGTTCTTTGGAACACTCATGCAAACTTACACATGTTATTCACATCCTAAACCTTATCATACAATTCTAACACATGCATTTATATCTCTAACACATGCAAAATATTTCTAACACATGCAAAATATTTCTAACACACAAAATATTTCTAACATAAACCTAATTTAAAGCTTATAGACATACAATCAAAAGCTATTAGACATGCAAGATTATTACAATTACCAAATAAGAAAGCTACTAACACATAACACTTAAGCTACTAGCAACCACAAAAATTAACAAATACACATCAATAAACACACCACCACCGAATCCTTATGGATTCTACAAACAACTCATCTTCTTACCACCATCAAGGGATGATAAGAATTGTCTTCCTCTTACCTTAAATGAAGACAAAAACTTGCTTTCTCACCTCCTTAGGTCACGGTTTTCACTCCACCAAACACCTAAAAATCTCAAACAAAACCTACATGTTACTAACCATGAAAAAGAAGCTAAACCATGGAAAAATCATGGCTTAGAACTTTGAAAAAGAAGAGAGAAAAGAAAAGTATGAAATTTCACCTTCTAGGTAAAACTTCCAAGGTTGGTTTCCAAGCCTTAGATGGAAGAATTTGAAGAAACTCCCAACTACAAAGGTTCTTAGAATGGTGTTTAGATTAAGGAAACTTGGTTAGAAAATTTTTTTGGATGGTTGGAGTGTTAGGAAACAAGCTTGGCCGAATATGGTGGAGAAAATGGGCAAGAATGGTGGCTAGGGTTCTTGATGAGAGAGAAGAGAGAAAAGTGATGAAGACAAAGTGATCTTTTGGTCACCAAAGGCCTCTTGGCCGTGGACTTCAAGTGGGGTGCAAGGTGGGCACCTTGCTTGGCTTCATCCAAGCCATTGGATGAATCAAAGGCTAAGATTAAGCCTTGGTGAGCAAGCCTACTTCTCATTGGTTGGTTCCCGGTGACTCACATGGCTTAGTCACACTGCGTAATAAATGCTCTGAGTCAGTCGACTAATTGGTGAGTCACTGTTTCTGGAAAGTTCTACGACTACGGTGATTAATTAAGCTACCGATCTAACCTGTTACGCTAATTGTGGGTCCCGCAAAATATTTCCGGGTCCACTTGTCACTAAAACATACTTCGACTAATAAAATAATATTATAATAATATAAAATTATTTTATTTGTGATTAAATCCTAAAAATTAAAAGATTATTTTTAGTCTCATTTAGAATCGGGTTAAGTAAGATCCCCAATTCTAAATAATAAAATAAGATTTTCCCCGGCCGGAAAATATTATTTTCCCGCCTCGAGCAAATCACACAAAAAGTTCATATAAAATACGTACGGTATTTTCGGCATTAAATCAAGAAGAAAACAATTAAAAACAGACAAAAACAGAGAAAACAAGACGTTCGGGACGTAACGGTCATTTCCCGCTTTTTTCCCACAACGTAGGTAATCGTCCAAAACGTTCAAATAAAATATCCAGAAGTATTATTTAGTTGTATATCTTTCGAGAAAAATTAATACAAGAGCTCGAGAAAAATTTTTATTTTACCGTCTCAAGCAAAACTACGTAAAACGATCAAATAAAATTTGAACCTGTATTATCGTAGTTGTTTTCATACAAAATTCAAGAACAGAAAAATAGGGACACAACGATCATTCATACCAAAGCATGAAAAACAGAAAACAGTACATTCAGAATATTTTCTAAAAATTGGGGCGTTACAATTACCGCTAGAAAGCTTTGCTCTTCTCCCAAAAATGTGTACTTCGACCCAGCAGGTAATGACTTTAGTTCCGGTGTGGGTACTTCTTCATGGGCATTATCATTCATGGGTGTTAGCTCTTCAAATTTTGGCTTCCATCCCTTGTACTCCATTACCTATGTACAATCAAGGAAAGAGCATATTTCAGAGATATCATCTTCTAATTATATGCCTGAATCAAATGAATTGACTAAACAAATTTTTAATGGGTCAAAAGAACTCCTTGTTTGAAGATGATCATCTATAATGGCTACAATTCCTTCAACTTCCTCCTTTTCATCAAGGACTTCCTGTGATTGCTTGCACATGTTAAAAACATTGAGCTCCAGTGTCATGTTTCCAAATGTTAGTTTCACCACTCCATTTCTGTAATTTATCAAAGCATTAGATGTTGCTAAAAATGGACGGCCTAAAATAATAAGAATTGACTTGCAACTATCAACCATAGGTTCAGTATCCAAGACAATAAAATTCACAGGATATATGAATTTATCAACTTGTACTAACACATCTTCCACTATCCCTCTTAGAATTTTAATTGATCTATCGACAAGTAGAAGAGTTACAGAAGTTGATTTTAACTCACCCAAGTTGAGTTGCTGATAAAATGAATATGAAAGCAAATTGACAATAGTACCAAGATCAAGTAAAACTTTTTCAATTTTATGTTTTCTAATAATGCAAGAAACTGTAGGACAACCAGAGTCTTTATATTTTAACGAATTATTATTCTGAAGAATAGAGCTTACCTGTTTAACCAAAAATGCTTTCTTTTTCACATTTAGTTTCCTTTTAATAGTGCACAAGTTCTTCAAATATTTGGCATAACAAGGAATCTGTTTGATAGCATCTAACAGAGGAATATTGACCTTCACTTGTTTCAAAATTTCAAAAATTTCAGTGTTATGGTTCAATTTCCTTGAATTATTCAATGCTTGAGGAAATGGGGGTGAAGGCGAGAGTTTGGTCTCCTTTTGGTCAACTTCTTCATTTTCTTGGGGAATTGGTTCAACTTCTTTCTCACAAGGTTCAGGAATTTATTTTTCAACAACTTTTCCACTCCTAAGAGTTATCACTGACTTGACTTGATCTATTTGTTGGTTTTCTGAACTCCCCTCATTTAGAATGTATTGACCCTTGGGATTTGGTTAAGGTTGAGAAGAAAATTTTCCTTTCTCGTGAATGGTGAGTGCAGAAGAAAGTTTAGCAAGGGTTTCTTTTATGTCACTCATGGTTTAATTGTTTTGTTTATTAATGGTCTCTTACTTTTCTATGAATACATGCAGTGTTTCTTCAAGATTTTTCCTATATGGTGAGACATAAGGTGCATATCCTTAAAAATTTTAAGAGTCCTGTTGTGCTTGAGGAGGTGATGATTGTACGAATTGTGACTGATTATTATTCCTCTAGCTGAAGTTCGGGTGATTTCTCCATCCCGAATTCTATGTATCTGAAAAAGAAAAAGTAAATGACTTTTTAAAATTATTCAATGCATTTACTTGCTCATGTACAACTTCTTTAAAAACAAGAATATTAGGACATTCATGTGTTGAGTGTCCTAAGTCATCACAAATGCCACAAATTTCTTCATTTTGCACAGATTTGATTTCTTTTGCTTTTCTTAATTCCATGGCTTCAATTTTTCTAGCCAAACTGGCAAACCTTGCATTTAGATCTTCCTTTTGGCTAAGGTGATATTTTTCTTTATTAGCATTTGCAAGGTTAGATCTAATTGAATTTTCAGAAGAGTTAGTACTATGCCAAGATTGAGAATTTTCAACCAACTAGTTTAAATAGTCTAAAGCTTCATCAGGTTCTTTATCAAGAAACTCTCCATTGCACATTGTTTCTACAAATTGTTTAGTTTCAAGTGTTAAACCTTCATAAAAGAAGCTTATAGTGCGCCATTTTTTAAAACCATGATGTGAGCAAGAATTTAACAAATCTTTAAACCGTTCCCAATATTGAAAATATGCTTCATTTGAATTTTGGGAAAAATTTTGGATTTGTATTCTCATAGCATTGGTTTTATGTGTTAGAAAAAATTTCTTTAAGAACTCACCTTGCATTTCTTGCCACGTGCCAATTGATCTTGGTTTCAAAGTGTTAAGCCAAGATTTTGCTTTATCTTTTAAAGAAAAAAGAAACAATTTAAGCTTAATAATCTTTTCAGTACAATTTTAGTTATTGAAAGCAATACATACTTCCTCAAATTCTTTCAGATGTAAATATGGGCTTTCAAACTCTAAACCATGAAAATTAAGAAGTAAAGAAATCATACATGGCTTGAATCTAAAATTATTGGCATTGAGTGGAAAGATAAAACATGATGGACTAGAATTTCGAGGTGGTTGCAAATATTCACGCATGGTTCACAACGGTTGATTTTCATGTTCATCATATACACTTTCATTTTTAGTAATTGTGTCAATTGTGTGTGATTGTGATTCAAACAAATCAATATATAAAGTACCAGGATTAATTTTAACTAAACGACCAGAATTTAAATTACGATACCAATTAAGCATAAATAAATGACTTAAAATAAAAAAAATAATGTATAAGTTAGCAGTTCACACCAGCCATTAAATATTAACAAGGATGTAGTATAAATCAACCACCCAATAAATATTAACAAGTAAAAAGTTAGATAACTGATAAAGTAAAAAAGTTAGATAATTAAAGAGTTAATAATTAGTAAGTTAGAAAGTGCATAAAGTAAAATAGATAAATTAAAGTGCATAAAGTAAAGTGCATAAAGTAAATTGCATAAAATAAATTTAAAATATGAAAATCGGAGATAGGCAGAGCCCCACCAGAGCTGGCGAAAGAGAAGAGAGGAAGAAATATTATTTCATTACGTTAGGAAGCAATAATAAATAACAAAAATTTAAAAGTTAGAGAGCAGAAAATAAATGACATAAATTAAAAGTTAGAGAGTAAAAAATAAAAGTTAGTAAGCAGAAAATAAATGATATAAATTTAAAGTTAGTAAACATAAGTAAATGACATAAATATAAATGTTAGAAAGTTAGTATGTTAGCAAGTTAGTAAGTTAGCAAGTTCGTAAGTTAGTAAATTAAAAGAGTAAAGATAGAATTTACCAGATGATGAATATACAAGATGATGAAATTTACTTAAAAAAAAGAACCTCAATAAATTAAAGCTTCAAATCAAGTCCCTGACAATAGCGCCAAAAACTTGATTGCGGGATTTAAAAGATGCAAACCCAAGTACAGGTTGTCTCAAGTAATAAATTTCTCGGGAGTCTGAGGTCAATCTATAGGGAATTGATGAAGAAAAATTAATTGAAGTCAGAAGAGGATTTGTCACAATGCCAAAAGTAATAAAAGATGTTCACAAATGAATTTAAGAACTTGCTTGGGTTAAAAGATCCATTCTTGGTAATAAATTAAAGGCAATATTATTTCTCTTTATAACTCAATTGAAATCCTCACACAATGGAGGTTCCAATCGAAAAATATAACATTCAAAGTTCAATTATATATGTAATCATATTATGATTCCTTTAATTATCTGCCAATATTTATAAATGAGTTCAAGCATTCACTGTGCCAATCCTATTGTCTACAATAAATCAAGATCTCCATTATACAAAGAAGGTTTCTAAATTGACTAAAAATAAAATACAACACATATAATATCCATTTAATAATATATCATTTAAGCACAAGAAATAGAATAATTTAACCTTATTTCATTACCAAGGGCTTCACTCTTTCACCCAAGCAAGATGAAGATTTAGTTACTCATAGATAAGAAGAAAGAAAGAAAGAAGAAGAAAAAGATGAACATAGCTTTAATTTAGAGCAAGAGAAAATTACAACAAAAGAAAACAATAAACAAGCATAACAATAACTTCTAAAAACTAAGCCTAACACCCAGAGCACCAAATGATCAGCCAATGGTGCCTTTTATAGAGGATTAGGGATGCAAAATGACAAGGAGGCTGATTAAGAGTAGGTAGATGAGTGGGTGGAGTGGTTGGATTATTGAGATTCTTTGTTTCTGAAATCATTCATTGCTTAACTTATGGATGCCGTCATCAATTGGAAAAGTCATCTTCAAGAAAGTTGTAGATCTGGGTCTTAACTTTCAGATATCCAAATTTTAGCTCATTTCACCACCTACAACCTGAGATATGACCCAATTACTACAATAATTCAGGCCTAGTTTCAGCACCTCTGTTTTGACTTCCAGACCCAATATCACCTCCAAGCTGTTCGATCTGAGTTTTGTGTTCTTCATGAAAGTTGTAGATATGGGTCTTAGCTTTCTAGTAACCAAATTTCAACCCAAATAAGTTCCTACAGCCCGAGTTATGCAATGATTACTGTATACTATTTAGGTTCCAGTCACAAAACTCGTGTTCTAACTTCCAAGCCCAATTAGCTCCACTAGATGTCTGAATGAGACTTTGAGCTCTTCATCAAAGTTGTAGAGATTTCTCTCAAATTTCCTACAAGGTAAAATTCATAATTTCTAGACATCTAGAACTGAAGATATGACTAAAATACAGAAACAATATATGACCCAAATAATGCTGAAAAAATCAATTAAGTCTAATTTATGTCCAAACTTACAAAACATAACCAGGCTTAATCAGTTAAGTACATGGAGAGTGTAAATGACTAAAAATAAGGGTTCATTAATGTATAAAATATGTGATTATCAAATTTTCCCACACTTAGCTTTTTGTACTCCTGGACAAAACACATAAGACCAAAGCTAGAAAACAAAGAAAAACAATATAGACTCAAAAGCTAAAAGGTCTAAAAGACTCGATGAAGCAAGAAGAGCAACTAGAAATTCAATAGATCAAAACATTAATGGGGTAACATTTCTTCACATCTCAAACCAAAAAGCAAGAAAACTTTAGTTGAAAAGAATGAATCAAGAATGATAGATCCTCACAGAATTCATTCTCAATCTCTCAAGTGTTTAAAAGGTAAGTATTTCACTCTATTCAACCCATGAACAATTGCACTACCATAAGCTTGCTTATCTTCTACTTCTCCGTTACTCAAACCATATGCATACAAAAAAATCAAGAGGACTTTATTCAAGGTTGTAATGGGGTCATGGTAAAGAAGATGAGATAATATGGATATGAAAAGATAAATACCAAAGAGAATAAAAAAGCATTATAGTACAGTTAGAGTGGAGAAAATGTTTGAGAACATTCATCATAAAGGACAATCACCAATATTTAACTAATGTTTTGTTAAAGATCAATTCCAAATTGGTGAATTGAATGCATTGTTAGACCTGAACCTTCTTATTTTGTTCTTGTTATTTCTAAGCATCCACCTTTATTCTAGACTCTGATAATCTTTTGATTGCAATGGTGGTCAATTTTTTTTTATCATTTTGCACATACACCCCCACACTTATTCAAGAACAAAGTCAATGCTCTCTTATTCCCTAAGGTTGGGTAAAACATGTTTTTTTTCTTTTTTTTTTCTTTTTTTTGAAGGCACGTAATGAGCTAAAAACAAGGAATGGTCAAATAAGCTCAAAGGGGTTACACAAGGGAACATATACAAGGATGGCTATTTGGTCAAAGTAGTTATTTCAAAATGCCTCAATCCTATTTATGTATACATATGAAAATATAGCCTAAAAAAGAATCAAAGCAAGTTCTAGAGTAACAATTCCATGAGTGAAAATCACATAAGAAAGAAGAGAATGATATAGATATTCAATCCATTCATCAATAGGTTCAAAATCTCAAAAGGCATATTTCTATCATTCTCAATCCACCATATGAACATTCATATCCAAGCTTGTGATTTTTAAGAAAGAAGACAATTTATGCTAAGATCCAAGAATCCATTTGCTACTTCTGTACAAAATAATTATCTCTTCAACTAAGATGCGTCTCAAGAGTAAAATTACCTCTAAGGCAAAATTTACTCCTTACTCTGCCATCCTTAATTGGTTTTACTACGAATAGGTTTCTGACAGTCATATCACTAAACATACTTCCCAATTTAGATGCGTCTCAGGAGTAAATTTACTCCTTACTCTGCCATCATTCATTGGTTTAGTAAGTC
This sequence comes from Ormosia emarginata, assembly GCA_029884605.1. Taxonomy (NCBI): domain Eukaryota; kingdom Viridiplantae; phylum Streptophyta; class Magnoliopsida; order Fabales; family Fabaceae; genus Ormosia; species Ormosia emarginata. The sequence continues at coordinate 24,871,342 of JAQQTP010000073.1, forward strand.
CATGACTATCATATCATACTTTCCAAAAAAAGAAAAAAAAATTTGGTCAACTATCCTTCCCCCTAATCAGATCACAACATTATCCTCAATGTTAAAATATAGATGAGTAAAGGATAAAAGATATTACCTGTTAGAGAAATTACTGAAAAGAGAAACCTGAAACAAATTTAAATAGAAACAAAGTACAATAAATAAAACTAAAGCTTAATATTATTTAAATAACTGGAGTGTCTGATCGGGCTTACGATGAATATTGCTTCCCTTACCGCTTCCTTCTGACTAATCTATCTGAGTTATTAGTGGATCAGGTTCATAAACAAAATTTTTTAATTTATCAATCAACTCATTAATAGTGGAAGTAGAGATAAGAAGTTGTCTTACCGAAGATGTGATAAATTTCTATTCCACAGCATGGTCAAGAAAAAGTAACAAAATATCAAAGAAATTATTTACATTCAACAAACCTATGAGTTTATGGTGGATGTTTAGTTGTGCTCAAAAGACAATTTGAAAAACTTCTTCCAAGGTACCAAAATCACCTGGTAAGGCAATGAATGCATCAGAGTTTTCAAGAATTATTTTCATTCGTTCATGCATTGATGATACCTTAAGTTCCTTCCCAATTGTCTTTCCAGTGATGTTCTATTGAGCTAAAGGTCTAGGAATGACACCTAAAACCCGACTGCCTCCTACATATGCAGCAAGTGATATAACTCCCATTAACTCACGGCAACCTCCCCCATATACAAAATGAATATTTCTCATAACAAGTGACTGACCAAGAGTGATAGCTGCGTTTTCAAACTCTAAACCCTTCCCATACTTAGACCCACAAAATACACATATATTTTTAAGTTGACGAATAGAAACACCTTGCATCTCTATACTCACCTTTCTTTGAGAATGATTCTGAGTTGGAGGAAAGTGGGGAAAATGGAGTGTTTAAATAGGAAATAGAATGGAAAGGGTAATAATAGCACCTATAAGGATAGGTTGGCTGTTGTTAGAAAAGTTTGAAATTAAGAAACATAGAATCTTTTTTTTTTAATTTTATATTTTTTTTATTTTTTTAATATTTTTTTTACTTCAAGAAAACCATCAGGGTAAAGAAATCTAGAAACCCCTGAAGGACCCTGCTCAAAGGATCATCTGTCTAAAACCAAAATGCAACAATATCATAGAAAGATAAAAAAAATATAATAGTAAATGATGACATACCTTTATATACAGTTTTCATGGCGTATCTTTATACTACGCGTCATGAGTGCAGTAGTGGCATATCTTTATACTGCGTGTCACCAGTGCAGTAGACACCCACGTCCATTTATTCAAAGAAAAGAGAAAGAAGAAACCATCGTGGTCCTGGGTCTGGAACCTAGAGAGCTCACACTTGGGCTCGTAACATCAACAAAGATGCTAAAATCTGAAACTTGTAATGTCCAAGATCCAGAATGTCCCATCCCAAGGCGCTGAGAGCCCTTTCTAATAAAAGAGAGGATCAAGCTCAGATGTTTCATACGTTTCGGCAGCCGCGAGTTACTTCTCACGAATAACCAGAATGGTAGGCTTCTGCTTTTCCATCAACTCCACAGTGCCTAGATGGTAAACATTGGGTTATGGAGTGCGGCTTTCTACAGAGCATGGTATACAAACTTTTTTAAGGACCAGTGTGCAAAGGTCCACTTGAGTCAATGACAGGTCAACCAAAGGCTGGGGCTCCACAACTAATTAAAGTCATGGTACTCCTTTCGGATCGCCCTTGTTCAAACATTTTTTTTAATTTTTTTTAGAAAACATGAAGAAGAAGAAGAAGATAATATATACAGATTGTTGTGGATATGACTCACATCTGCCTCTGGTTGCACGTCCAGTAACGGCTCATTTTATATTAAAAATATTAAAACCCCTAATTGCTGAAGTCATTTCAAGAAATAACATATCATGCACTCAACAAACATTGATAGTATGAAGAAAATGCAATGCTTTCACATGCATTAGAATGGTTAACATGGTAACGAACACAATGATAATGAAAAACAAATAAGGCAAACAATAAACAAGCTTCAAAGAGGACCTATGGATATCATCATTAAAGGGTAAGCTTGAAAGGCTCAATTGGTCCAAACAATGCCCTAATCATTTCCTCAATCATGCACAATCTAGGATTTCACTTCAAGAGAGATGCAACACAATTTCAGAGATAAAAGACATCTCCCTATGTACTAACCATAAACATTTTCTAGAAAAGAACTCAAATCCAATTCATAGCTAAACAAATATACGAATGAAAAACACATCATGCATAAAAAAAAATTGAGATTGATTGGCATGCTTCCAAGATCGCATAAGGATTCACATAAAAATTTGAGGTTAAGTTGCATTCCTAATTATCATTGGGCAATCATTACACTAGCTAATAACATCATGTTAAGCATTCAGATAATTTCACAATATCCAACATGCAAATCAACCATTACGTGCACTAAATCATATAATAAACAAAAAATATTACTAAAAATATCAATAATTAAACTAATAATATTTCAACAAAAATAAATAAACAGTCAATATATAATAAGCCACCCCCAAACTTGAGGGAAACAATGTCCTTACTATTCAACATACAGGAGAAAAAATAAATAACAAAAAAAATACAGGAGACTGCCCTGAATGCATGAGCCTAGTCATCATCAACATCTAGAAGGACCTTAGTGTCTCCATTATTATCATCTTTTGGAATTGTTGTATCTCGGTGCTGATGTGAAGGGTCGGCACCGTCAAAAAGAGGGTAGGGTAGCTACTGCTGATGAGAAAGGCCGGCACCATCAAACGGTGGGTATGGAGGAATGAGGAAGTCATGAGTGGAGATCTGAAGGCACTCCGCCAGCCACCTAATGGTCTCAACCGTGTAAGCCTGCATGGTGGTGACCTGGTGAATCTCGGCATGCCGCTCATCCTCGTCTTGGGGAATCTGGGCCTCAGGGGTGATAATCACATATTTTATTCATTAAGAAACCCTTATATTTAGTCATTTACACTCTCCATATTCTTAATTGATTGAGTTTGGTATGATTTTGTGAGTTTGAGCTCAAATTGGTCCTAATTGAATATTTCAAGCATTATTGAGATTTGACACTGTTTCTGTATTTTGGCCATAACTTGAGTTCCTAATATCTGATGAACATGAATTTTACCTTGTAGGAAAGCTAAGAGGAAGCTCTACAACTTTGATGAAGAGCTCGAAGTCTGATTCAGATGTCTAAGGGACCTAAGTTGACATGGAAGTCAGAATACGGGTTCTGTCAGTAGAATCCGAACAGTGTGCACTCAAAAAATCATATCTCAAGATGTAATAATGGAGATGGGCTGAAATTTGGACATTGGATAGTCAAGATCCAAATAAACAACTTTCATGAAGAACACATTTTGAGAAAAAGAAGTCTAGTAGGTCATTTTGAGCTTACAAGTCGGAACAGAGGTGCTGAAGTTGGGTTTGAGCAACCTACGGTATTTGGGACATATCTTGGGCTTAAGGAAGCCAAATTGGACGAACCAGCTATCCATTTTATAGCCAAGACAAGGATCTACAACTTTGATGAAGAACACTTTTCGTGGTTCTGAAGTATAGTGGGTCGTTTTTGGCTTCCAAGTCAGACACGAAATTTTCATCCTCAACCATCCACTCACCCATCCACTAATCCACTCATCCACTCATCCACTCATCCACTAACTCACCCATTCATCCACTAATACACTAATCCAACCATTTAACCACTCCATCCACTCATCCACTAACTCATCTACTCATCCATCCACTCACCCATTCATGTCCATAATTTTCCACTCACCAAAAGTCCTTTGGCATTTTTCACTAATTCAACCACTCAACCAATCCACCCACTCATCCACTAAACCAATCCACTAAACCAACCCACTAATCCATCCACTCAACCACTCCACTCACTCACCCACTCATCCACCCACTTCCCTTTGTCATTTTGTTACCTTAGACTTCTATAAAAGGCACCATTTATCATGAACAACATGAATTCTCTCCTTCATTTTCTCTCTTAGTTTCTTGTTTCTTCATAGTTTCTTCATAGTTTCTCATAGCTTTTGTATATTTTGATGCTTCTCTTCATGGTGATGGAGGGCTAAGCTACTTTCGGTCAATTTAGATCTCTTGAAGAGATTGTGGTTTGGATTCTTGAGACCTTGGTTATGTATTGTTTATTTGATTTGTAATTGAATTCCTCTTTTCTTTCTTCTTTCTTCTTCTTTCTTCTTCTTGATCTTGAATGCATGAATGGTGATTCTATTTATGTTGATCTAATTTGATCTTAGTTTAAGATTGAGATTTGTGATGAAACTTAGAACTAATTGATCTAAACTAATCACATAAATGAAGATTGAGATTTGTGATGAAACTTAGAACTGATTGATCTAAATTAATCATATAATTGAAGAGGTTAGGTTACTTGATTTGTGCCTAAGTTAATTGAATTCGGTACTTGAAATTAACATAGATTTTCATGAATGGTGCGATTGCGGATTTGTGTTTATCACTTGTTAATTGAATTCTAGACGATCGTCTAGTATGAATTCTGGATTTGATGCAGAGATCTCGGTTAGATCCAAATTAACAATTCAATTGCACTTCAAGTGTTCTATGAAGGGTCTATGATTGAATCCACCCAATCTTGGATAGGTTTCTAAATTGATTTCGCTCTTTAATTGTTATTTCTTCCTTTAATTTTGTTAAGTGCGATCTTAAACTGTCAAACCCCCTTTTTGCTAACTTTCACTTGATTTGATCAAATTGCATTTACGATCCTTGAGGAGACGATCCGGTGTTGTCACTGTGCTACAAGCTTAGGTAATAACTTCGGTTATAATTTTGACTGAGTTCGGCTCGTCAAATTTGGCGCCGTTGCCGGGGATCCGTAAGTGTGATATGATCTTTTTAAGTTATCATTTAACTCTTTCTTTTTCTTTTTCTTTCATTATCATTTTGTTGCATTCTTTTGCATTTTGAAGATACAATGGACCATGCATAATGGAGTCAAAACTTGAGGAATTGACTTCTTTGGTAAGACATATAGTAGTGAGACAACAATTACCAAGTGTGCAGAAGCTACACTTGTGTGTAACATTTGTTTTTGTTCATCTCACCCCACATATGCATGCCCTACACTTCAAGTATGGTAGTTCTGTTTTTCCAGATCAATTTGTTGCAAAGAAATTTGGTTATTTTCCGATGAACCACAGTTCAGTTGAAGAAGAACAGAGTTATGACCCCTTCTTCAACACATACAACACTAGCCGGGAATACTATCCGGATCCGGGATATGGCAATACCAAGCATCACTACAAGCAACAATCATTTCAATATGAGCACCATTCCAAATAGATAACAAGTCCATCAACCACAAAACTTGAGCCTTCATGGGAGGACTTGATGAAAACCCAAATTGAGTTCCAAAGAGAGTTTCATGCCACTATTCAGGATTTAACAACCCAAATTGAAGATGACAACCACTATTAATGAACTGAGAAGTCAAGAGTCAGACCAACTCTCTTCCCAAACAATTCCCAACTCCCTGCATTCTAATTGTCATATTGATTTACCTGCAGATTTAGTTGAAGAAACTCATGATGAGTTGTGTGCTGAATTTCCTGATTTAATTGGTTTTGATGATTCTATCAATTGCAACTCATGTACTGATTATGACGGTGATATAAAATGTGTTATGTGTGCTGAGATTTCTGCATATTTGAAAACTAATGATTCTGTTTACGCAGGATCTAATGATATAGAAGGGTCTATCAACAATGTAGTTGCAGAATCTGAAACATATAGGGAGGTGGAGTTGAAGGCCATTGAGGAATTTTCAAAGAAGGAGGAAAGACAGCATATGACAGTAACTACTGATGTGGATTTTGTTTTTGGGCCATGGTCCAGCATTATCAATGAAAGCAGAATTGCCAAATTACACGTATTGCATGCCATTGGTGAAGTCAAGGAAGACCAATGGGAGCCCAATGGGAGCCCTCATGCTTCAAGCTTCACTTGGTCGTTACACTTCAACCAATGGGACCATAGTGAAAGCTATCATGTTGTGTCAACCATAACTTGGTCATCACGTTTCAACCAATGGGATCCTGGTGGAGTCTTTTCACCAACCTCACTTAATAAGACCAATGGACACCATCTCAAGCCGAAAAATGTGGAAGTGAAAGTGATGGGCTTTTACCATCCACATTATAAAGATCACTAAGAAGTGTCCCAACGTCGAGCTAACGACGTTAAACAAGCGCTTATTGGGAGGCAACCTAACTAGATTTGTTTTCAAGATCTTTGGGGATAGTTTTCGCAATATGAGAGGATAAGGTTAACTTCATTTTGAATGGTTGAGTAAGGAGTCAGTAGGTTATACCTTATTGACTCTTGAGACACATTCTTATAGATTTGTGCATCATGAACTTCTTACTTTGTGGAAATTCTTCCATATTTTTCTTCTTCTAGCTGTTTTTGTATTTTTGTTTCAAATGCTACTCATGTGTTTTGTGAGTTTTCAGGTTCTGCTGCAGCTTTGATTCTTACGTATCTTTTTTGCTTGCCATTATCTCGCCCCTCATCAGGTTGTGTTGCTCTTTTCTTTCCGTTTTATTTATCACTTTCATATTGAGGACAATGTCTATATTAAGTGTGGGGGAGAGATTTTAGCATGTTTTTGTTTCTTTTGGTTTGTTAAAAAAATAAATCAATCAAAAAAATAAAAATAAAAAATAAAAATAAAAAAAAGGGTTCATTGCATGATTGAATAACTTTTCTCCCTTCTTGAACTGATATGCTTGGTGATGGATGATTGAATTGATGAATTGAGTTTGATGGATGCATACCTTGTGAGATTTTGAGCCTAATGGATGGATTTAACATTTATGCCATTTCTTCTTTCTTGTGTGATTTTCACTCATGTTAATGACCACTCTAGAACTTGCTTTGATTCTTTTTTGAGGCTACATTTCACTTGCATGCATGAACATGATTGAGGCCCTCTTTCTTAATTAGCTAGTTTAACCAAATAGCTAACCTTGTTTTCAATATGATATCAAGCACTCTTTTGACTTCTTGTGAATTCTAACGATTCTTGCCAACCTTGTATATTTTCCTTTGCTTAACCCCTTTGAGCTTATTTGACCATTCCTTGTTTCTAGCTCATTATGTGCCTTAAATGAGAAATCGTGTTCTTACTTTACCTTAGGGAATAAAAGAACATTAGCTTGGTTAATGGATGAGTTTTTGAACAAGTGTGGGGGTGTGTGTACAAAATGGTTATTGAAAAAGAAAAGAGTGCCCAAAAAGAAAAAAAAATGTATGTATATAGTTATGTTCATATATATAAAAGAGAAAAGAAAAAAAAAAAGAAAAAAAAAAACCAAGTGTTTAAAAAAAAAAAAAGGGATTGGGAAATGAATATGTAAAGGGATATACACTAGAGTTGGGATGAACTTTTATGCTTGTTATTTGAACTCAGCTCTCATTTGCTTTTATTCTCTTTAGTATTTATCTTCTCATATCCATTTTATCCTCTCCTGTTACCTTGACCTCACTACAACCTTGAATAAAGTCCTCATGATTTGTGTGTGCATGTGTTTTGAGTAGTGGAGAAGTAGAAGATAAGCAAGCTTATGGTAGTGCAATTTTCATGGGTTGAATTGAGTGAAATACCTACCCTTTAAACACTTGAGAGATTGAGAGGGAATCTTGTGAAGATCTATCATTCTCGATTCATGTTGAAGATACCTTGCTTGTTGGTTTGAGATGTGGAGAATTGTTAACTCATGAATGTTTTGATCCTTGAACCTTTGGTTGTTCTTCTTGATTGTAAAATTTTGGTCTTGAGTTTTGCCCAGGAGTGCAAAAAAAGCTAAGTGTGGGGAATTTGATAATCACATATTTTATTCATTAAGAAACCCTTATATTTAGTCATTTACACTCTCCATATTCTTAATTGATTGAGTTTGGTATGATTTTGTGAGTTTGAGCTCAAATTGGTCCTAATTGAATATTTCAAGCATTATTGAGATTTGACACTGTTTCTGTATTTTGGCCATAACTTGAGTTCCTAATATCTGATGAACATGAATTTTACCTTGTAGGAAAGCTAAGAGGAAGCTCTACAACTTTGATGAAGAGCTCGAAGTCTGATTCAGATGTCTAAGGGACCTAAGTTGACATGGAAGTCAGAATACGGGTTCTGTCAGTAGAATCCGAACAGTGTGCACTCAAAAAATCATATCTCAAGATGTAATAATGGAGATGGGCTGAAATTTGGACATTGGATAGTCAAGATCCAAATAAACAACTTTCATGAAGAACACATTTTGAGAAAAAGAAGTCTAGTAGGTCATTTTGAGCTTACAAGTCGGAACAGAGGTGCTGAAGTTGGGTTTGAGCAACCTACGGTATTTGGGACATATCTTGGGCTTAAGGAAGCCAAATTGGACGAACCAGCTATCCATTTTATAGCCAAGACAAGGATCTACAACTTTGATGAAGAACACTTTTCGTGGTTCTGAAGTATAGTGGGTCGTTTTTGGCTTCCAAGTCAGACACGAAATTTTCATCCTCAACCATCCACTCACCCATCCACTAATCCACTCATCCACTCATCCACTCATCCACTAACTCACCCATTCATCCACTAATACACTAATCCAACCATTTAACCACTCATCCATCCACTCATCCACTAACTCATCTACTCATCCATCCACTCACCCATTCATGTCCATAATTTTCCACTCACCAAAAGTCCTTTGGCATTTTTCACTAATTCAACCACTCAACCAATCCACCCACTCATCCACTAAACCAATCCACTAAACCAACCCACTAATCCATCCACTCAACCACTCCACTCACTCACCCACTCATCCACCCACTTCCCTTTGTCATTTTGTTACCTTAGACTTCTATAAAAGGCACCATTTATCATGAACAACATGAATTCTCTCCTTCATTTTCTCTCTTAGTTTCTTGTTTCTTCATAGTTTCTTCATAGTTTCTCATAGCTTTTGTATATTTTGATGCTTCTCTTCATGGTGATGGAGGGCTAAGCTACTTTCGGTCAATTTAGATCTCTTGAAGAGATTGTGGTTTGGATTCTTGAGACCTTGGTTATGTATTGTATTTGATTTGTAATTGAATTCCTCTTTTCTTCTTCTTTCTTCTTTTCTTCTTCAGATGATCTTGAATGCATGAATGGTGATTCTATTTATGTTGATCTAATTTGATCTTAGTTTAAGATTGAGATTTGTGATGAAACTTAGAACTAATTGATCTAAACTAATCACATAAATGAAGATTGAGATTTGTGATGAAACTTAGAACTGATTGATCTAAATTAATCACGTAATTGAAGAGGTTAGGGAAACTTGATTTGTGCCTAAGTTAATTGAATTCGGGTACTTGAAATTAACATAGATTTTCATGAATGGTGCGATTGCGGATTTGTGTTTATCACTTGTTAATTGAATTCTAGACGATCGTCTAGTATGAATTCTGGATTTGATTGAGATCTCGGTTAGATCCAAATTAACAATTCAATTGCACTTCAAGTGTTCTATGAAGGGTCTATGATTGAATCCACCCAATCTTGGATAGGTTTCTAAATTGATTTGCTCTTTAATTGTTATTTCTTCCTTTAATTTTGTTAAGTGCGATCTTAAACTGTCAAACCCCCCTTTTTGCTAACTTTCACTTGATTTGATCAAATTGCATTTACGATCCTTGAGGAGACGATCCGGTGTTGTCACTGTGCTACAAGCTTAGGTAATAACTTCGGTTATAATTTTGACTGAGTTCGGCGCTCGTCAAGGGGCTGCTGTTTGAGCCCGCCTCGGGGCTCTGCGGGGCACTGCTACTGTTGGGGGAGCTGTACTAACCCTCCCAATGAAGTACTCATTGATAGGTTATTTGACATCAGTGAGCTCCTCATGTGGACTGGTGGGCACACCCTGCCTTTGACATAATCTATGGATAAGGGAAGGGAAGAAAAGGCTGCACAGCTCCATGGCTAATCTTTGCAGCTGCATACAGAGAATGTCTACCACGTCGATCGAGCACCTTTGTAATATGGCATATATCAGGATGGCTCTATCATATGTGACCTTCGATAGGTTGTTGGAGGGCAGAATCCAGGTACTAATGAAATGGTACCAGGCCTTGGCCTCTGGGGTCAAGCAGGCACGGGCGAAAAATTGTAGTCGGCCCTGCTGAGACATGGTGCAGACGACTAGTTGTGACTTGGGGGTGTAGATACGAGTGGTGACATCCTGTAGGTTGATCCCCTTGACCAGCTCCTATATGGTGAACTCCTGGTACTCACAAATCAAGGGAGGATGAGGCAAGGATAGTGCCACTCTAATGGACTCGGGGGAAAAAGAAACTCGACTCCTTTGCACGTCGACTGTGGTGGACTCTTGGTGAGTGAATGTGAGGTTTGCATAAAACTTGCGAACCAAGGGAACTGGGGCCCTGCTGGGGTGTTTGGCGAACTCCCCCTACTGATAGTGATGGATGGTGGCCTCGATGTCAGGCTGTATAGAGTCCCTGAAACTGAAGCCCCTCTCAACAATGATTCTCTTTGAGACCAGAGTCCCAAAGCGTTCTTGTGCAGCCGCCGAAACAAATCTAGTGTTGTCATACTCGTGGGGAGGACATGGCTCCCTAGGCTGCTCTCTACTCTCGCGCCTGACTCGTTTAGGACCCATTTAGCAAGTATATAGACTTGAAAAAGACATGAGAGGGTTAGAATTAAGCAATGAAATTAATAAGACAGTTAAAACATTCAATATCTGAAAAATATGGGTACAATGCCGTCACATTAATGCCAGCGTCACGACACTCAAACATATTTAACCCATGCCGCAACGTGAAGTTGCCACGCCGCGGCACTCAAAGAAGTTCAAATGAACGCCACGACGTTAACTAACCATGCCACGACGCGCACAAACAGTCCAAACGCAAAATCATTCCAAAATAGCTCCCACCCCACAATGCAACTCAATAACCACAAAAGCAAACATAATACTAAACAAAATACCTATTAACTAAGCTAAAAACTAACTAAAAAGAACCTAAAACTAAACAATCACTAAAACAGAAATAAAATATGAAAATAAAAAGTGAAATGGGAGAAAATCACATATTTAGAGATGGAGATGGAAATGGGATGCACGAGGATGCACGAGAACAGAAATTGGGGATTGCGGGAGTAAGGGTGAGGGGAAAAACTTAGAGAAAAAATTACAGGGAGAAGAGAGGTGAAGGGTTTGCATTGCGGCGCAAACCTTGTTCTCTTATTTAAGCAAAATACACCCAAAACACTGCGACGTAAGCTAACCAACGCCGCAACGCGTGTTTATGAAACTGACGCTTCAATTTCCCTTTGTTTTTTTAACAGTAAAGTTACCATCGTGGCATTTACAAACCCATGATGCGGCGCTATGCTCTCTATCTCCCAACCCTAATAGGAGCAGAGACCAGAACGCCGCGGCGTTGATGCCAGCGCCGTGACGTGAGAGGTCTGACTGCAAAATTCTGCAGCAGACACCACATAACATCCAAATTGGCCTCAATTAGGCCTCTACCACCTATAAAAACTGTCTAGTAGGTTTAACACATGCATGCATAAACAAAATAACATGAAATTTCTAAATCCAATACACAACATACTAGACTCAAAACATAAGAATTAAACACAAAGGTGGAGCCATTTTAAAAGGTGCCTTTTTTATAGTACAGGCAGGACTTTTTCTGCTTCTTCAACTTGGGGGAGCTTGCTTGATGGAGGTCTCCCTATCATTACTTGAAGAAGTCCCAGGGGGCCTATTGTTCATTGCATTGGCTAGTTGTCCTACTTGAGTTTCAAGTGCCCTGATTGAAGATGTTTGACTTTGAAGAAAAGAATCGTTTTTGGCCAAATGAGCATCAATTTTAGTCATGTACGAATCAGTTTTAACCATGAATTACATGAACATGTCTTCTAATGCTGGCTTCCTATCTTGCATAGGTGGCCTTGCTTGCGATGAGAATCCAGGAGGAAAAGGTGGTCTCTCATTGCCAGTAGATGAAGATGTAGGCCCTTGTTAGACCATTTGTGTACTGTAAGTGCATGGGTTATTCAAGTAATACAGATACAAAGTATAAGTTCATTCCCACGAGGATATATGGCTTCCATTACTAACTAACAACCAATAGCTTAGTGAAATTCTATTCAAGAACATATAAAATAAAGAAAGTACAATTAAACTAAATCTAAACTACAAAAACAATAAAGATAACGATTTAGAGATCTAGGGAATCCTTCTTCACCTCCTATTTCATACTAATGATATACAATTCTTATAAGCAACATCAATGAATTGTTAAGTTAGCTTGAGAATCTGATTTAGTCAAGAACCTATGTCTAGGTCAATTAACCCTAGTGTCATTTAGCTAATCCACTATGTTTCTTATGTTTTCACGAGGACTAGTATAAACTCCACTAATGAACGATCTATTCTCAAACACCTGCTATACATGGCTAAAAGGTATATTTCTATCCAGTTAGCGAATTAACTCATCCAAGCCAATTGAACTCATCGAACACGCATCAACTGTACATATGATCTAAGATCTAAATTCCTATGTCTAGGTTCATCAGATTTCAACAAATCATTCAAAAGTTGATCAAACCTTCAAAAGCATTAAGAACCATATGATTGAACAAAGCTAAACATCAATATAAACTCAGAAGATAACATAAGCATCAATATTCATAGAAAGAATTCAAAGTATTCCTAAATACAGCAGCTAATCCATTGAACACAAAATTACAATAAAAAACCATGCTCAAAAGATAAAGAAAAAGAAGAGAGACAAAGGGAGAAGAGGAAGGAATCCATATATGTCATCCTTGAAGCTTTAATCTCCCTCCATGAAGAAGATGACATCCAACCTAGCCTCCCTAGGCCTCCAATCAGCCCAGAAATGAAGAACAGGTCGCAGCCTTTCTAAAACCTATAAACTAAAGCAGGGCTCTCTTATAAAATCTGCTAAAAATCTATTTATAGACTCCGAAAAACAGAGGCATGCCGCGACATTAACTTGCCTACGCTGCGGTGCGTGTACATTTAGGTCAGGGACGCCGCGACATTAACATGCCTGCACCCAAGTGTTCAATTTGTGCAGCTCTCTAACTTTTGATGCAGGGGAGGCACACATCGCGGCATTGATATGCCTACGCCATGGCGTTTGTTTGCATAATTCTGTAGCAAACATAGTTTTGCTGCTGTTTTTGCTCCTTTGGGTTCCTCTTAGGCTTTCTCATCAGTGTTGGTCTAAATCTTTCACCAATCTGCTTGTTTACAGCTCTTCCTCTAATAAAAAAATCACCAAATTAATGACAAATGCAAAATCCACTTAATCAATAACATAATACGCACAATTTGCTCAATATCATATACGGAAGGTATCGAATTGGATATAACAAATAGAAACATAAAACCTTCCAAATATTGATAAATACAAAGACTTTAGCAATCCATAAAGTACATATATGGGGCACAAATAACTACACATTGTGGAGTTATCATACCCCCAAACTTAAC